>CM060908.1:1106023995-1111023995 GCA_030737815.1 Allium fistulosum | reverse complement strand
ACACCGAACATTATGGGATTATAAGTACATAAATGTAAATGAGAATCAATACAACATCACAGACTCAGAACAGTCACAGAATAATGCAGCGGAAAAATACATCGTCATAATAGTAGTCCATGAAGCTACTACAGAGAATACAACAATGTCTCAACATAAAGCGACTGAAAAGAGATACAAGATGTCCAATACATAAGTACATCAAATACTGGAAATAAAATGATATAGATAAAAGCTAAGCCTTCAGCATCTTCGACCAACCTTGACCAGCAACGGAATAGCTTCAGACTGACCCGAGCATATGCAAAAGAAACACTCGAGTCAGGACTCAAAATCTTATACAGGATAATCAAATGCATATAATAAAGTCCATAACTCAAAGGTGAATATAAACATCATTAAGGGATCGATAAACTACCTACAGAATACGCTAAATAGATAATGTCTAATCTATAAAGTAAGATATCAAAGTAGGGTTAAGCAGGGCCCATACACCTCTTAACCTGTTTATTCCCAAAAGCATATACAAGACCGTAGTTTCCCCAAAACCGGAAGTCACCAGAGGGCAATCCATATACTAAGGGTACAAATCAAAATCGTAGTTGTCGCGATAGGATAATTAGTATGACAAGGTACATGAGGCGATACCAACTAGGATACTAGTAGTTGCCTGATCCGGACTGATGTTGGGCATAGCAGCTACCACCCCAACACCGCGAAACAACACTTCCAAATCAAGGGGTGCACCCAAATCGAATCACAGAAGTAATAGATAAGGTATCGAAGAAGTGTGTCCGCTAGAGATGGCGATCCTCAATGGCCCGGCGCGGCTCCTGTTTTAGTCATGTCAGGGGTCATCCAAAATCGTTCTCTTTCTTCAGTCAACGCGTCCATCAAACCATCCACTTCATTCTGGATCAACACTTCGCGTATATTAGTTATTAAAGTGGTTTTCGGTGTCGACAGAGAGTATGTCCATAATCCGATCCCGGTCTCTTTAATAACTACGTATTAATTACCCAACAGTCAACTTTTTATTAAAGTTAAAACAAATCAAATCCAAAGGTCAAGTTGCAAATTTGACTTCCAAATTTGATATTTCATAGTTCGATTCGTTTTAATTACAAAATCATATTCCGAAAAGAAATTCTAGTTCAAGCCCTTTAGTTATCAAAATTTAAGTATTCACGTTAAATCAACATTTCACTTATTAAATCAACTCAAATTTATGGATTACATGAAATAGTCAATCTTAGTTCAACTAATTAAATCAAGTTTTATTCTTTAAATCCGTATTTACATTCCTAGGTTCATTACTATATCAATTTCATTTACTACATTCACTTTGTCAAAACTTCGTTTATTTATTTATCAAAACTCGAAATTAAATCACTTTATCTTCTAACCTATTTACTTCTTAAATCTCATTTCGATTAACTTTGTCAAACACTTTGTTTAAATAAATAAATTTACAAATCCGTTTCAATTCATTACATTAATTCGTTCTCATTTATTTCAATTTATTTCTTTATTCCAACAAATCTAATTTATTTAATTCGATAGAATCCATTTTTATTTATTTCAAACAAGTTCATTTATTTCATTCAATAAAATCATTTTATTTATTTACTTCCAAACAAATTTATTCGATTCAATAAAATCAATTTATTTATATTTCAAAACAAATTTATTTATTCAACTCAATAAAATCATTTTATTTATATTTCAAAACAAATTTATATATTCAATTCATTAAAATCATTTTATTTGTATTTACGTTACCAAATTACAATACAGTTTTTCTAAGTTCATTCCATAATTCCGAATAAGTCTCAATTTCAAAACGTTCTTTGTTGACCGTTCGGTTTCTTATTTTAATTATCTATCCTAGGCCAATTCATTCAATTGGGTATTTATCATTTCAACCCGATTCTATTTAAATTCAAAATCAAAACATACAAAGGGAACTTGCAGTGTGATAGCTGGGATGGTGTCAAAGTAAATAAACAAGCAATAGCATCCATTTGCAACAATTCAACAATTCAAATAATCCCGAAATAATCGTATTAATTCGCGTTTGTTATTTACGCCAATTAATATAACTATTTCTAGAATCTACACTATCATTTCATGTAGATTAAAGATTATAACATTTCGGTTTCACTTGGTCGTTCAATTTCAATTACAACAGTTAATTCAATACGTTCAATAGTCCAAAGTGACATTTATCAAATTCTACGTGTCAAACAATTTAAAGGGTCAATTTAATTAACCAATATTCATCATATAAAGGGGTCAAGTTTAACATATGTCATTCAGGATTTTTATATCTATTCTATATCAAATTCAGTTTCAAATTTATTATTAATTACAATAACAACAAATTTAATATCACATAGCAAATTGGCGTCATAACTATTTAACATACTAACTTCAATTCAATTTTTAACATCAAATCAATTTAACGTCCAAATTAACATTCATAACATCCAATATCTAATTATCCTAGTATAATAGATTTTTGAGTCGTGAATAGAAAATATTCACCTTGCGTGGTAAGAAGTTTGACAACGAAGCACGCAGACGATAGATAAGAGGCACGAACAAGCACAACACTAACGAACAACAAACTGCAAGCGAATAATAATTCAATTACGATTTGTTCAATACAAGATATATGTATAGATTGTACATATATATTCATACCAATCAAAGAAGCAGGGTATGACGACAAAATAGACGAAGCCTAGGCTTGAGATTCCGGATCAGCAGCTGAAATAACAAGACAACGTTGTATATTAATAACTAGACAAATATAAACAACACTATACGCAACACTATCTCCGGACAAGACGAGCACCAACGTTTGACGAACTACGCGGGTGGCCAGCTGGGTAGTGGGTTCGGCAGTGGGCTGTTGGTGGTTCGGCTGGTGGTGGCGAACGGGGCAGAGGGGTCTCGGCCGGGGTCAGGCTGGTGGTGGGTCCGTGGGAGCGGAGGCAGGTGGTTGGAAGGCGGAAAGCGGACTGGGCAAAGGCGCGTGGGTGCGGACTGGGTGACGCGGAGGGCTGCAGGCGGTCTGGGCGAGGTCAAGTGGCGGACTGGGTGGCACGGAGGGTGGCGCGGAGGGCTGGGTGGCGCGTCTGGGTCTGGGTGGCGCGGAGCCAGGGGGTCTGGGCGGTGGCAGCAGGCGGTGGCAGCAGGCGGAGCCAGGGGCTGTGGGTTGTGGCAGTAGGCGGAGCCAGGGGCTGTGGGTTGTGGCAGCAGGTGGAGCCAGGGGCTGTGGGGTCTGGTGGCGGAGGGACGTGGGTGGCGAAGTCAGGCGGGAGGCGTGGAGGGTGGCACGGATGGGCTGTAGGGGTTGTGGGGTGGCATATTTTCTTTCTTTTGCAAAAATTCTAACAGAGAAGGAAATAGCAAAGGGAGAAAGAAATGAAGGGAAGAGGAATAAAGATGAATGGAAGAGTGGGTACCTGTAGACGTGAGAGTGGAGCAAAATGAAATGAAGGAATGAACTATACGTTGCTTAAGTTTAAATTTACTTTTTACTTTTGATGCTTCGAATCTCCCACAGCTTTTCATTTCCCAACGTCCACATCATTTCCAGAGTAACCCCCCAGCTTCCAACTACCCAATTAAATACATCAGCTGACTTTATTTCAACTTTCTTTTGTGAACGGGTTAAAGATTTTTGGGTTGCAATTTGTGTACCCGGACCGTTTGGAGCGATTAAATTAACGCGACGGATGTTGTCGGACTTCGATTCGCGCAAATAAATATACCGTTATAATCGGTGTGACGATGCGCTTCCAACGGTACACAGATTATTGCGATACGATGATTTTATAAAATTTGCATTTACGCCGCTTGAATTGTACGTTTTGCAAAATAATATAAACGGAGCAGGCGATGACAGTTTTAGACGAAACGAATTATAAAACCTTGATCAGAATAATTTTTACAAGTGGACTGTGTAAAATATTTGGATTTGGAAGATAAATTTTACGCAGCTTTATGTGGACTGATATACAGTAAAACGCGAACGGACTTTACTGTAATATTTTTCAACGAAACTTTTTCTATATCTCTATCTAACTAGACGTATGTCACAAATAATGTTTGGACGTAAATTGAGATCGTTTAAAATTTCAAATTTTTTTATTGAAACGATGAATTTAAAATTTAAAATTTGGTCGAAATTTTAGGGTCGTTACAATCTCAGTGAAGAGGATCTTGTAGGTTCTAACGAACATTTACTTTGAAATTGAAACAACAGTGGGAGCAGTAAATGGATCCCACATTAAGATTCAAAATAGTAAAATTCTTTACTGAATTTTAGTGTATGCTCACATACAAAATTTTGCAACATCTTGGCAATTTATCAAGAGAAATTATAATAAGAACTTATGCCAGATTTTATGGTTTTAAAATACTTTGCAACACTAGAGAGCTTTCTGAGATATCTTGGCAAATTACTAAGAGAGATTTGAGTTATGCAAGGCTCTGTAATTTTTTTTATTATGATGAAAATACAATGTATAAGTTGCACACTTCATGAAAAATGATAGAACTAACTTGTTGGTTCAAAAATATTTCATTTGAGGGTGTGTAATTGTGTATCAATATGATAGTATCACAACATACACCAAAACTTATGGGGCACACAACACAAAGGTGACTCAAAATGGGAATGTGAACCAAACAATTAACACAATATATGATATTTTTGGTTGACCTTATCCCTCATCTTTCATTTTTTTCCTTTTGTTTCTTTTCTTTTTCCCGTAATTTTTATTGATGTTAATTTACTATTGTTAAACACATAACCAAAAGGTAGTTGGCATACCGGCCTCAAGAGTTGTGTATTTTGTTTGTAGGATGTTAAAATCAACTTAATTGCTTGAAAGGCTTGCCTTTGGACTGTAAATGCGCTTTCATTTATGTCACAATTTTACTGCTAATATATTCACTACTGGTAAAGTTGAGTTTGCATATTTTTCTTGTCTGCTTATTACTACTTGTAGGGTGTTAAAACCAATTTTTAAATAACAGAATATTGGTATCATTGAGATTGTATTCTGATATTTTTCTTGTCTGCAAAAAGAAATTTTATGATTTGCAAGATGGTGCAAATACATCTTGCTTTCTCGTGAGAGAGTTGAGCTCTCTCACGTTCCACACAAGGTATGACATTAATCCACTATATTACTCCTAGCAATGGAACTGCTTGGACTAGTATCGTTGTACTTGCCTTTCTTAAGTTTTTTGGCTCAAGTTTTAAGTTGAGAAGTGTACTTGCCATTGTGGGTAATTGATAACGTCTTCTGTACTAGATGTTTTGAATTTCAAACCCTTTTCTTCACATGTCATTTTGTGAGTTTGCCTTTTTTAATCTCACAACCCAAGTGAAGGAACAATAAGAAGAACATGTGCATAACTCAAGTGAACTAACATCACTTGGGTATATGCAACAAACAAAATTGAGATTTCTTACCTTGAAATCTCAATCTAAGCTAGAAAATGTGAGTTTTAAACTCACCTTAGATTATTCTGTTTGCGATTCATATTGCTCTTTAATTTGCTGTAGATTTTCTACTTTGATTCTCTTGAATTCATAGTTTCATAATGTGAACCTCGATCGTATTCTTTTAATTTGCAAAGATAAAGATAGTTCTTGCATTGGAACTTTCTTGCGGTGATTGCAGGTAGGCCTGCCAAAATATGACTCAACCCATTAATCCAACTCAATTACCTTAATTATAAATGGGTTGAGTCAACCCATCAATGAATTTTATTAAATGGATTATGGGTTGGGTTGATCCATTTATAGGTTGACCCATTTTTAAAAGGGATTATAAATGGGTAACCCATTTACCTATTTATTAAAATTTAAAATTGGAAAATATAAATTTTGAAAATAATAATTTTGAACACATGTTGTAGTCTCCATGGTGAATAACGGTTGTATTTAGAAAATAACAGACTACATCCTCATATTTGAACTCCGCGTAGGCAGAAGCTGCTATTTTTTTGTTCATACTACAGTAACTTCTTCATACTAATTCGGAATCAGGTAAGACTTCGACCAATGAACTCCCACCTAAATTACGGACAATATGGAACACTCGGATGCTTCATCTTGTAAACGCACACTGTGGTTCTCCATGATGACTAACAGTTTTACTTAGAAATAATACGTTACATCCAATATTTGAACTCCGCCTAGGTAGAAATCGCTATTTTTTTGTTCAGACCGCAGTAGCTTCTTTGTACTAACTCGGAATATGGCAAAATATCGACCGATGAACTCTCACCTAAATTACGGATAATATGGAACACTCAGATACTTTATTTTATGAACACACAATGTAGTTCTCCATGGTGACTAACAGTTGCACCTAGCAAATAACATATTACTACGTCCCCATTTTTGGACCCCTCCTAAGCAGAAGCCGCTATTTTTTTTGTTCAGACCGTAATAACTTCTTCATACTAACTCGGAATTAAGCGAGACTTCGATCGATAAACTCTCACTTAAATTACGAACAATACAAAATACTCGAATACTTTATCTTGTGAACGCATACTGTAGTTCTCCATAGTGACTAACAGTTGCATTTAACAAATAACAGACTGCATCCCCATATTGAATTTTGATGAAACTTAGAATTAAAATTTTAAAATTTAAAATTTAAAATTTTGATTTTTATCGAAATTCAAAACGTAAAAGTTATAATTATTTTATATCTGTAAGTTTTTTATTAGTTAAATCAAATTTATTTATTTAAATAGGTTAAATAGGCAACTGCTTATCAAATAGGTTGGATAATAAATGAGTTAAAAAGAATGGATCATAAATGGATTAGGTCAAACTCGACCCAACCCATTTTGATCATACCCAACCCGTTTGACAAGCCTAAAAGCAGGATATGAAACTAAAACACCGTCTAGATATTGTTGCTAAAGGCAACCCGAATGAGAATAAATCGTTGTGTTTCCACCATTTGCATTTTCATTAATTTCTTACATAGTATTTGTTGCTCGCTATTCCAATCAATTGCATACCATACAATTTGATTTATGACTTTAAACCCTCAATAAATCAAAATGATACATGCTGTTTAGTGACTTGCAAGCGATTATACCTCATGTACTAGCAAGTGCTTAAATGCACTTCTCTTACCAAATAGAAGTCCAAACTTCAGATGTGTAGTTAAAACATGTAGAATCAAGACAGGCATACAGATGAAATACAATGAAGTATTACTGTAACAGACAACAGATGAATCAAAATTGGGTATATTGAACTTCTAACTGTTGATATGTTAATCACATACAAAAGGAGTTCAGAAAACTAAATCAACATACCACAGCAGTTTCACAGAGAGTGGGCATGTAATCAGACAGTATCATGCAGGCACAATGTAACTTCATGTATATATCTATCCAGAAGCATGCAGCAAAATAGTCAGCCATTCGTTTCCCTGCAAGTGTTTGGAAAATAATATTTTGAAATGGTGAACGCAACTGGAGTCAAAGATCACTGCAACAACTAAAATGAACTTAGCACATTAAGAACTACAAATATTATGCACATTAAGAGTCAATATGTTTACAAAGCACTTATATTCAAACCTTCACATATATAAATTCATTAGAAGAAGTTGCCTTTTAGTTCCTGTCACTGCTCATCTTTAGGGAAGAAGTGTTGCGGTAGGGAAAAATCTTCCTCTTGATTCAAAGCCTCAGTCTCTTCCTCGTCAGGTTTCTAGTTGGACAAATTAATTATTTGAACTGTTATAGCTTAATTAAAAGATTATAAAGTTTCTCAAAGTAAAATAACAAAAGCAGTGTTTGCTTTCTTATGAAAAGGTAAATCCCTGAATCATTGGTACATTTGATATATCCAAGCTTCTAGGATATTCTTCATACTCAATATAACCTTAGTTAAAGTAAGAAAAAAAAGCCACAAAACCAACATCCTGAATCAGTAAACAATATAATGCAGGCATGTCTACCCACATAACTATGCCCAATGAACTGAATAAATGAATGCATATTGTCAAAACCGCTATAAAAACAGATTCCACATTTTAAAGCATGGATATCAAGTTCAACGGATTAAGCGATCAAGAAAAAAGAAATTTCATAACTAATTGATGGTAATCATAACTCATAAGTAAGAAGCTTGGTTGTGCTGAAGGGGTAACTAAGACTTTACATAAGTTAATGTTTGTTTATGCCTGTATTTGATATGAAACAAATCTGCCTCGTATTATTAGTAAACGAGGCAGACATTCATATTTCTTGTACTAATCTTTTGGCAACCAAACTGATATATGCTTTTGAAAGTTTGCATGAACTAAAGAAGATTGGTAGACTTGGGAGCTGAAGAATGGACAATTTTAGCCCTGACTAGATTTTACTTCGCAGCCAGGGAGAGTATGCCAGACCAAACTAAGAAGATCAAGGGTGCCAGACCAAACTGAGAAAGACCAAATGACATACTGAAGATGTTCTTAGTGAAAAGTATTCCCAAGGAAAATATCTAAACCTATCAATGGATGCTTTCGGATGTGGATAACGCTATATGTGTATATGCATCAAAAAATGTTTTCGAATATCCGTATCCACGGATACCGGATGGATATCGTATTTCCGTCTGTCCATTAAAAACTATTTAATTCAAAAAATAGGTAGACAAATATGATCCAATGTAGACCCGTAGCAAAGCAACGTTGCATCGCATCAACGTTGATTCCCAAAATATCAAAATAAATAATATGACAATAAAAATAATGTTTAATAATAAATTTATAGCTAAATTAAATTAAAACAATACAATTCTCAATCATCACTTTTTACCAACATACAATATACATTATTATCCTGATAAAAATCGAACAGATATTTTTTGGATATAGATACCATCATATATGTATTCATATTCATTTTCCAGGTATTGGGTATTTTTATAAATTTCACATACGAATGAATTTTCGAGTACTCATAGGCAGTCATACAAATAACCTATTGATAACAAAAAAAAATTGGCTAAATTATTTTTAACTGTAAAATATACTCTATATCAAACACATGAAAAGAAAAAGGTTAGGTTACTATATGGCAAAGTATATTCATCCCCCATGTTTTGCCTTAAAGGCCCCTTAAAAAAACAATAAATTATTACAGAACAATTTACCCTTAGCTAATTCAGACATGGATGAAGAAAAAAACTAGCTCCAATAACAAGGAATACGTGAAGAACCACATTATTCATATATTGTTTTCTCAGACACACAAGTTTCTCTCAAAGAGGCAATAAGTTCGGTTGCATCATCCTTCATTAAAAACCATTGTCTTTATCAAAAAAATCAATGCAATTCAAACCAATTTGTAATCTAAATCCAATTTCATGGTTCCCTAGGGCGAGTCTCAAGATCCACCATTGTTTAATCCTCCATAATTCCACCATCAAATTTTCATATCAACGAGTACCAAATTTAACTAACTTTAAAATTACATTTTAAGTCAATGGTTATATTAAAGATCATAATCATAGTATTTTAGCTCAAACCAAAACCTTTTTGGTAGGGAATACTGGACAAATGAAGATCCGAGGAATGAAGGGTTGGAAGGGAATGTACATGCCATGCAGAATCATCAGCAGCAAACAGTATACTAATATTACAATTCGACGACATGGGCAATTCATCTTTGTTCAATTATACTGTAATTTAGTTTCATGGTGGAACATTATCAGAATTTTTGTCCAAACTAATTTGACTTGCAAAGTTTTTGTCCAGACTAATTTTTGTCCAAACTAATTTGACGATATGGTTAATATTACAATACTTTTATAGGATCTGGTCCCCTTATTACTCAATCACGTAATTTGCATGCATTATTTGTTTCGGTTGTCATATTACCTAGTTTTGGCATTTTAATTTAGCTTCCAGAAATAGTTATTCTTACTTAGAAAAATACTATTGATTCCAAGAAATTCACAAATAATTACTTTAGAACATTTTTACTCATGTTTCCATATTTAAGCCATTTTTCCTTAATTATTTAATATACGGATTTTTTTCAAAAATTCATAACTATACAGTTTAACGTTGGAAAAATACTCCAAATCAAAACCCAATTCTAAAAACATGTTTTATCCATCATATTGAATTTGAATTCTCATGATTTCGAAATCATTAAAGCTAAGAATCATAGTCAAACTTCCCAAGTAAAACTATTTCAACCCAAAGCATTCATTAAATCTAGATCTATCAGTTAGAAACACATATGATATGGACTTTATCATAAAATAACTAAAACACAATCATCATAGATGAAAATAACCTTAAAAAATGATATTGCTCACAATTGTCTTTATTTTTACTAGATTTTTAATCTTATTAGGTTTCCTTAGTTTTTTTTCTCTTCTTCTTTTCTTTTAATGGCAGCCGGCTATATTTTCTTCTTTGGTTTTAGTTTATAGAGAATGAATGAACAATATGGAGAAAGAAATGTTAGGTGGAATTTATATAGTCGGCATTTTGATTTGTTTCCTTATTTTATTGATTTATTTCCTCCTCTGCAAGATCTTCTCCATTCAAATATTAATTTGATTAACTCATACATAGCGCATTTAATTATTTCTCATTCACATAATTAAACTGATTTTCATTATATACGGCCAAATTTAATTACATGCAATTACCCTTATTATAATATCTTCTATTTAGAATCTTTCCTTGTCAAATTTATTTCCCTTAATAAAAATATTTTTCATTCAAATGTTAATATTTCTCATTTATTCATACAACCGGATTTAATTACCTTAAACATGCTCCTTTGTTTAAATATTAAATCTTTTTCTTACATATTTACAGCCGAATTTAATTAGATCTAATAGCCCTTAATTACCAATAGTACAACCGCAACGGTAAAGAACCAATGGTTTGAATGCATTATTTTGAAGAAAAAAAAATAGTTTAGTTCTTTTATTAATTTTAGTTAAATGTCAAGTGATAATAGCATTGAAAAAAAAATTAGAGTCGGAGAGATTTAAGGAGAGATTCAACAAGACATGTTAAAAATATGTTCCTTGTTTTTTTGGTTTCATACAATTTGATTTTGCAAGTCTACAGAAGAAAAACCTCCATACCAGTCGATTTGATCAATTGATTTCCATTATTCACAGCCAAATTCAATTACATCTCATTTAATTAGATTCCCTATATTTTCATTCAATCCCGTATTCACAGAGTAAATAAATGTCATTCATATATTCACCTTGTTTAATTCTTTCATTCTCTTATTTAATTCCATAGTTAAATCAGTTAATCTTTATTTTTATAATTAATACTTTAATTAATTATTTATTAATTTACAGATCGTTACAAACTTCTCCCTTAAAGGAATTTCGTCTACGGAATTCAAATATGGTACGATAGCGAATCTTTAATGTCCGGTCCTTTTCTTTAATGCTGAACTCGTTCTGTCGCAGAAAGATAATTCCAAGATGACTACGGCACATTGAAATAGATACGTATCTTTAATGCCTAGTTTTTCTCCTTTAAAAATCTAAAGAAATGAGGTTGCTTGTAACCCTGACTATTGTGACTATGCCCTCTAATGCATACTCTAGAAAATCAAAGGGATATATAACACCATGTGGTTTGAACATTTGATATCTTGATTCTCAATTCTATGCTTTGTCATTAGTCTATCATTTGGGCTGATTCTTTTTTCTTTCTAGGGTAAGTATTAAGTTGCATAGGGCGGGTCTCATGATCCATCGTCGTTTATTCCTCCATAATTCCCCCGTCGATTTTTTCATATGAACAAGTGTCGAATTTGACTAACTTTAAAATTACATTTAAATCAACAGCTATAATAAAGCCCATATGTTTTGATGATTAAGCTAATGTTGTTTTTAGATTTCCTTTGAAATTGGTTTTTTAAAATAGAAAAGGTTCGAATAGAAGCAAACATAGTCTTTTGTTTTTGTCTGACAAAGGGGCACTAAGTTACTAATTCGTCTCATTACAATCTCCAATATTAAATTAATTTCTCATTTTTCCCATCTTTTTGGCTAATTGATCGAATAAATAATGATAACATAGTCCACCACTCTTTTCTTATGTGGTATCATGTATGTTGTCTTTGGCATTGAGCAATTTACAAGTTACAACCAAAATTTACTTGATTACGCAGGATAAGAAAATTGTAATATATTTGTTCATGGCAGTTGGAAACATAAAATTCTACATATTTTGATTAAATAAATAAACAATCCAATCTTTGTTGATTGGAACTGACACTAAAATATCTAAGTTGAGCAACAATAACAGACAATATCATGCCAACTTCAACAAGATATCAACCATAATATCTCAGACATGATTTAAATGAAAATCAACAGTTTCTGTGTGTGCGTGTATGATGAAGGGAGGGAGGGGGGGAGCGCTTTTATTTCCACTAGTGACCTCTTCTGGGACTTGCATGGAAGGTAGCCTCATCCACACGATTTCAACGATAGAATGAAAAAAACAATCCACAGGCACTGAATATATTCATTCAGTATAAAATATAATGGCATGCACAACATAAGCTCACTAACACGGACTGAATATGAATAGGATATAGGTAGTACCATATTTGTATATGATTGCAACTCAATGATACAAATATTAATATGGATATTGGCTACCAATCAACTCAGTGTCTCTAACTAAAAAACTTGAATAAGGATTTAAGTGTATTGGATAAAACAAACTGTAAATTTATTTGTAGTATGATATTGGTATCCAGTATACTCAGATCCAGCAATTATGATTTATATAATCATGGTAAAAATATGAATAATATTATTATCTTCTTCTTTTTTGTATTTGTATATCCATGTTCATGTAAACTAAAATTTTGCACTTTACAGATGCATATCTTTAATGCCCAATCATGTTCATTAAAAACTAAAGAACCGGAGTTCGCTTGTAACCCTGACTAATGTGACTCTACACCCCTAACAAATTCTGGAAAATCAAAGGGATTTATAACATAATTTGGTTCGAACTTTTGATCTCTTGATTCTCAATTCTATGCTTTACCACTAGTGTGTCCTTTGGGTCGAGTTTTTTTCTTTTTAGGGTAAGTATTAAGATGCGTAGGGTGAGTTCTCAAGGTCCACCATTGTGTATTCCTCCACGATTTCCCCATCATTTTTTTCATATCACCCAGTATTGAATTTGACTAATTTTAAAGTTACATTTTAAATCAATGGTTATAATAAAGATCATAATCATAATGTTTTAGCTAAATCTGAAACCTTCTGGTACAGAGCAATGGACAGATGAATTTTGGAGGAATGAAGGGTTGGGGATCAACATGGTTATACATAGGGAGAGTGGGGTTTGTTCGAGAATCTTATGCATAAAATGTTTTATAATCCTCTACATCCTAACTAAAGAATGATATGACATTATTATGTCTATATATGAAAACATGTGATGTGAGCACAGTTGACGGAACCAATACAAAGATAGGTACCGTTACTTTTGTATGATCTTACCACTATTTCAAGATTGAAGAATCTGTCCAGCAATTCTAATATCTCCTTTGATGAGAATTGTTTACCCAAGCTGCATGATTTTGTCCATTAATTTACTAGTACAGCTCAAATTCAACTCAAACAAAAAAGGAGAAACTAACCTCTTCTTCATATATTCCATCATCCCATACAGAACAAAGTGGTGATGCAAGCCTGCATATATTCATGAGAAGCGGCTGAACAAAACTTGTAAGCATTGGGAAAAATATTTTTGACCCAGCATGGTAGCAAACATTAACATAGAAGTCAACTGAACAAGATATACCTGTGTATTACAATTTTTTAAAAGGTAATTTATTTCTTTATTTATCAATTGTGTTGAATAAATGATTGCATGGAAATATCCTCTTTCACTTTATGCCTTCGTAAAACTAAAAACCACTTCAATATAATATTTTTGATAGTAGCAATACCTTTGATGTCACGATGTTTCGTGAAAACGTGAACTAGCAAATTGTTTGTTCCTTTTTAATTGAAACAATCAGTGTAACACATTCGATGACATAAATATCCGAAAATTGCTTCAATTTAACATGAGTTTATATCTCAATTTCTCAATCATTACATGTTAATTTGGTTATATATCACTTTTGAATTATTTATTTTTCATTGTTATGACTAACATTTATTCCTTGCATGTAAAATGATTCTCTAATGGGATTTTTTTGATGCTTAATTGCTTCTTTATGACTTCTTCTAATATACACACATTGACAAGGGATACATAGCCTTCATTTTTATCCCCTTTGCAGCTCCATGATATGGGCCACTGGATGTAAGAAATAAATAGATAGGTTTAATGATGATGTAAGAATCAGAATAATAAGAGATATTATTAAATATTCATGTGAACTTTATCCATTTAATTCTTACATCCAACGGCCTATATCATGGGCTACAATGGAGCCAAAAATGAGAGTTATGGATCCTTCCTCAAACACACTCTATTTTTTTCAAGCATAGGAAGTCCTAAGGTGTCTTTGAAATATATATTCTTGATATATTGTATTTTTGCAATTTCAAATCCAATTTTCTCTAAATTTGATTTTGATTCGACGTATATGTATATAATATATGTATGCATATGTATATGTATATGCATGTACATACGTACATACATAGATACGTACATAGATACATACATACACACACACATACATACATAACTACATACACACACACACAAATGCATATATGTACATATACATACACACACATATACATATATATACATATACATACATACTTACATACACACACACTTATTTTTATCTCTAAACACTTTCACTATACATGCTAAAAAATTATGTACCAAAATCAATCTTAGTGAATATGGGATAGATATTTTTTTTTTTATAGAAACTCCCCAATACAAAGGACCTACGGGAGGGACTGCGACCAACCAACTTCAAGGGGGGATTAATTTGTGTATGTCGGCTTCAACTCATGACACTTACAACCCCATGGTATTGTTTTTTGTGAGAAGCATGTGTAAAGCAAGGCTCGAACCTGAATCTGTTACCAGAACTAGGCACCCCAGAAATAGATATTTCTTAATCCTAAAATAACTCATCATTCTCGTTCTAATTTACTAAAAACAACTTTAATATATTTTTATTTTGTTGTTTTGATTTCCATTTTTTTTAAGATGTTGAAGTCAAATCAGACTATATATTATACTTCATGTTATATCATTAATACTTCATGTTATATCATTAAAAAAAAATTAAACCGTTTGGTTTGTATTGATTGAATACTAAAGAAAAACAATGACTTTTTTAGTTCAATTATTGGTTTTGGTATGAGGATAGGAGTTTAATGTCATAATCTCATATCGCATGCACTGCCAAAATGAAACCTTTTAAAATTAAAATAAAAATACAAAATGGTATACAAAATGAGATCAAAATATTAGATCTGTAACACATACTCAACCATGGATGCCATATATCATCGATTATTAGGCTACGAGTCAACTTTATATATTTACTTAAAATAATTTTACACTCTCTCTGGAAGTTGCTTTTCTATAAAATATAACATTTTTAAAAAATTAAATTTTTTTTTGAAGTTAAGTTCTTAAAAAATTCTTTTCAATGTCATTTTTATGTTTTTATAGTTACTCAAACAATATTATTTTTGTAAATAAAAGTCAAGGTTTGTACATGAAAATTTGTCTATGTTACTTTTTTTAACTTATATTTAGAAGGCAGCAATTTTGATACTTCTAACTATAAATCTCCTTTGTATTATACTTTCTTCAAATTATAAATAACCAATAATGCGTGCAAAAATAGTTTTTCATTACTTCGATTCAATTCAATATGCAATTTTTCACTCAAGATCGTTTTTATGCACTCACACGCACCAAAGTACTTGTGATTTCCAAAAATGGTCTCAAGACTCCATTTTGTCTCAGATCTTACTAAAAAATATCAAAATCAAAGTATAAAAGAAAATTGAACTTAATTGTCCTCTTTAAGAGGAAGCATCTGTGGCACACCACTTGTAGTCTTTTTTTACCGCCCCTATCAGATTTTAAGCTAAACAATATTAAACACTATGAAATTCTGCAGATGTTCATCTACATTCCGAATATCATCTCTGCAGAAAATGAGATCATTTTGAAACTTTTAGTCACTTCAAAGCTATAAGTCAGTATTGACAATCAGAACATTTATTTAAACCATTAACATAAAATATCATTTTTATTATGCTTGGTATATTGAAAGAATCCAAAATTTTATAGAGATTATCTTAAGTAATATGTTGAAATATCCATAAAATATCGTAGCATTTAAAGTGATGCAGCTCAAAATATTATGGAAGTGCTAAAAGTGTGCTAAGAAAGAGGGGTGTCATTGAACCTTCCACTTATTTCAATGCACATTTACCAGGGTGAAACATAAGTCGGCTAAAAATGTGATAATTTTACCACTTTTGATAGAAGTGGATGATTATGCATATCTTTACTAAACTATCCCCATCCTCTTTCATATTATAATTTAACTACTGATCCCAATAATCTATATAGTTTTCAGTTCTTATATGAACTCCAAAAATGGCATAGATGCCTAAGCTAAAGGTAGATATGTTAGAATATTTTGTGAATCTGCTACGGCTGTACTACTTAACGTAATAAACTTCAGGTTCTTAGCCATAAGCACTTGAAACTGAGGATGCAATGTAAAAATCTACCACGTTAGTGTTTACAAAAGAGCAAGGCTGCTATAACCAGTGACACTAGCAGGTGAAGCAATGCGCTACAAAATCATTAGGTACTTGGATAGAGGCTTAAAAAGAGCAGAAGCAGAGCCTAGCAAGACTTGAACACATAAGCAAAAATATACAACTGCCAGTAAGTATGTATGTGCGTGTGAGAGTGTGTGCGCACGTGCGTGCGCAAGCACACACGTATAAATATGCTTCTACTGTTTGCGGTATAATTCGATATATTTAATCCCAGCATCTTTTGTAATGTGTAGCAATGTCCACTCATCTATTTCAGTTTGTTGGTCAAATTAAGATACAAATATAGATTCTAAGATATTACCTTGCAGTTTGGAGATGGGATAAATTTCTAGAGCTTCGAGAACCTTTAATTCCAGATTAACCTGGGAAAGCTTCTAAAATCGACCCAATTTTTTTTAAAAAAATACACAGTAACCAGTCATCTTTAAAAGGAACTAATTTAATGACTACATGAAATAAACAGACTGATTAGGGGCTAACTTTAGGCAACGACGAAGCTGAATGTATGGACATTCCGTCTTGCTCTTCGTCGCCTGGTGTTTCCATTTAAACTATTTTTGGATTTGAGATTGAGTAGGGTTTTCCGAATTTAAAATTTTAGGAAGGATGACAAAAGGAAGGCTTGTTGAAATGATTACTCAATATCCCAACCTTAATTTAAAAAAAAAAAATTCGATATGAGTCCCTTGCTCTTTTAGTAGACCAGTAAATGGTTGGATACCGATCCATAGTCATATTATGCGTATTCAAAATTATTTTCGGATATCGTATTCGCGGATGCGGATGGATATCAGATATTTTTCAATCAATTCAATTTCAGATATAAAAAATAATAAATGTTTAAGAAAAATAATTTTAATCAGCAAAAACTGATTTATATATATATATATATATATATATATATATATATATAATATATTTTTACCTAGTTAAAATAGTAAAGACAATCATTTAATATACTAAAGTACACACAAAAATAACAATAATCTTGATAAATAATGGATGAATAATTATCTCATACAAATATGACCATACGTGTCCATATCCATTTTTCGAATATCGGATAAATTTTCATATTTCAGATACGTATGCGAACGAATTTCGGATTTTTCGAGTACTCGTTGACGACCCTACTTTTTATACTGAGTAGATTATAAATAGAGGCAAGAGAGCCCTTGATTAAGGGCGCTGCTCGGGGAATAGTATCAAAAAATGCATGATCCTTCCTATAGTCCGAGCTAAAAAAAGCCTCATTTTATCATTGTTTATTCTATCTGACAGTGTGTTCACAAAATATGTTTTACTCTAACCCGTCTATTTTCACAAACTATAATGTATAATCTTCTTCAAGTAAGTCCAATTTCCTTTTTAAATCAATGAGATTTGACGAGAATAATGAAATGCTTCAATCAGATCATTTTTTTTTTGAATTGGTACTATATATACAACATGTCACTGGGACAACATACCACAAAGCACATGTCAATATAAGTTCAAATCACGCTATGCAAGTTTCGAACTTGTGATCTCTCGCACCAAAGTCGAATCACTTAACCATTGGAACAATGGTGCTTGTCAATTAGATTATTTTTGTATTTATTTTTACATTTAGTCGAGAAATTTTTGCTATATCGTAAGAGTTATAGTGCATGAATCATAATTTACCCAGTAGTTAGACTATGATTAAAAATCTGATTCACGCAGAGCGTCTACATGATTATGATTTATACCCCGTAGTTTAACCACGGGATAAAATCATGATCATACAGTTGAGTGCATTGTAGTTATTCTGAATAAAATAACGGCTATCAAATTAATTTCATCAAATTTCAGTTGAGCAGATTTGGTTAGGGTTTTAGATTTCATTTCAGAATATTTGATTAGGGTTTCAGATTTAATAAAAAATACTATGGCGTTAGTATTTTTATTGTTATGTGTGAGGATGATAAAGCAGGGATTAGAACTATTTCAATGATTAAGGAGCTACTCAACAAAAAGAGGGGTGCAATACTGGTTTTAGGGGAGCCTACTAAGTAATTTTTATGTTCCAATAGAATTAGCTCAAAAAGAATTGTTAATTTTGCATCATATAACTAAACTATTTTTTGTCTAGACATTATAATATTCTAGCCACATTCGTGAAAGGGTTGGACTATTATTATATCAAGTAAACACATCTTTATATCACTTAAAACATGCTCCAAAAGCCCATCTTAAACTTAAAAAAGATCTGAAAGTAAATGCGATCGGTTGTGTAATCAAACAAAATAGAAATAGAATGAATTTAATTCCTCAAACAAAAAAATTTCAATCCTATCAACGGGTAATGAAATAAACAGTATAAGTAAAATATTTTATCATTTAAGATTAGGAATTAATGAGTTAAAATATTTAATTATATTTTGAATATGTCAATATTTTTGTAATCCCGTTAATTTTTTAAGAAAAATATAATGATAATTAATTATATTTGACTATATCATATTATTTTCTATTACAATTGGTTTCTTCATTCTTTTTCTATTTTCTTATTGAAATAATTTAAAAATGATTGGTAATCTTAATCGAATTAGTAATGAAAGTTCTTTACTATTTATACTGCAAGTTATTATTTACCATTTAAGCTTAGTTAGAATTACATAATTTACAAAATATGAAAAATCTAAAGTCGATAAGAGCTTGCTGACAACCAAAATTTAGTTGGATTCATATGTACTGATGAAGTATTATATGAGAAAAAGATTGGCTGTGGAGAAACTGGATGGAGAATACTTGTTAGTACATTACACTGCACAACAATGGCAACCAAGCAACCAACATAAGCAGAAAACATCATATTCTATTACATAACCACAATTAATCATCATAAATATTGAGCAACAATGATAGTAGTAACACATAACCATTACCCATCAAATAAATTCAATAATACCGAATAGCAACCTCTAAATCAAATAAACTAATAACAACAGATATTGTCAAATGCATACTAATCACCCATTACTGGCAATACAACATTAATAGCACAAATGCAAGTATAAATCCACCAATTGTTTATTAACCACTCCATATTAGTAATACAACATCAATTTCATCAAATGTGTACCAAATATTCTATGTTTATATAAACATCAGACTCATGAACACAACAAAAACATAATTAACTACACAATATTTGCGCGGTGATAATGGTAAAATATCATATAACTCGTTCTAATATGATTCCATCTCCACATAACAAACGTATAAGATGACAAGCACCATTGTCCAAGTGGTTAAGTGATTCGGCTTAGATGTGAGATGTCACAAGTTCGAAACTTGCTTAGCGTGATTTGAACGTTTATTGACATGTGATATATTGTCCCAGTGACATGTTGTATATAAAGTACCATTTCAAAAAAAATGTATAAGATAATTTCAAACAACAATCAATCATATATGTCATAACAACCCAAAATAACATAGTTACACCTATTATTTCCTCTTAAGTATAAAATTGTCTTATTATTGTTTATTATAAAGTAGTATGATGAATAGTATTATGTTAAATGCTAATATAATGATTATGAGTATGGTAGGGAGAAAAAGAGTCAACAATGAAAACAACTCCCATCATGCAAAAAGGACAAAAGTGGAAGGCAACGAGGCTGCGGATGATAGAAGCCTAGGCGCTATTTTTTTGCTTAATTGTTAGAAATTTTATGAAATTTCTAACTTTGAGATCATGTTATGTGTGTGTCGGTATGTTTGTGTGTATGTGTTTGTTTTAAAATTTTGGTTATAAAACTATAAGTGACAAACCCGAAAGAGAAAAAATAGGTGATCGAACAAAAGATGTAGTAGAAGAAGAAAAGCTAAATAATAAGTTAGAGAGGCTACGAGGGTTGTTGGAATATGAAAAAAGAAGCTGAGATATAAGGATATGGAGGACCCGATTCGTTATTTGCATGCCACTGACATTATCTGTTTGGCTTTCAAATTAGACCTAGTTTTGCAATCGTTGTTTTCTTTTTTCTTTTGCATTTTGAAATAAATTTATATCCGCCCATACACATGCTTTTTTCAATGCTAATAAAAGAAAAAGAAACCTTCAATTATGGGTATCCAGAAGATGACATTTTGTTCTTAAATGTGAGAAGGTACTTTAATTGTTGAGTTAAATGCTGCTATGCAGTGCAGAGAAGCTCAAGGAGGTGGACTTGTTTATTTTATACAATAATTTTCTCATGACGTCGTTTGCTCTTAGGCTATTACATGCATTGGATTCTTACATTATGTGTTGTCTTGATGCTGGTGTACTTAAATGTGTTGTATTACACCACCAAAAAATGTGGTTTTAGTAATACTAATAGCAACTTTTGGATGCTTAATGCTATTGTTTCATTGACCCCAATATAATTGTAGCATGTTAATTTTAGATCTATTTATGATCCACATTCGATGGAAGAATTAATATGTCAAGGCAATAATTATATTCGGTGTATAATCCACTATCAAGTTCCACTAGCAATTATATAAGCTAAAATTAGTTCTTATTGTTGACTGTTGAACTTGACTCCAACTAATTAAGATTTTTCCGAGAAAAACCCGCTACAACAATGAGTGTGGGTAATCAAGCAATACAGCTTGACTCTAATTATCATCATATATTATAACATTTTGTGAGTACTATTTTTTAAACTCGCCTATGAATGGTTATCAATTTTCTATGAATTATACTATTTTTTAGTACTAGTTTTGTATACCTGTCTAGATTTTGTGTAAATTTAGTCATTTTATCGAAAAACTATTGTATCAAAATGGTTTTGGATATTATTTTTTGTTACGTGATTAATGTTCTTTTTAGTCGTTTGTGTGAGTGAATGTTGGTTGCATACTGAAAATTATATTGCCGCAAAGCACAAATGCTGCAAAAAATATAAGGTGGCAATTAAAAATGCTATAGGAAATATAAAAGGAAAGCTAAATTAAACGCTAATAATTTTTAGTAGCTTTTACTAAAAAGCAACAGAGAGTTTTAGGCTTTTAGTTACGTCTTCTATAATAGCATTTATCAAAATGATACTACAATTTTAGTAGCATTTTTAGGACGTTACTTAATCCATTTTTTCTAGCGTAATGGAAATGCTAGAATATGTTAATTTTCGACTGCGTTTACCAAATGCAATGGAAAGTTTTGGATTTTTAGTTATGCCTTCGATAACAGTGTTTATTAAAATTCTACTATAGGCTTTAGTTGGTATTTAAGATGATATGAAATCCCTTTTCTAGTGTAGTGTGATCATTTCATATAGCTGTCAATTCTTCTTAGGCAGGCCAGGGAAAGATTGTTCCTAATTACCGTGCTGCCTAAACTAGGAGTTGTGATCAATGTGGATGCTCATCTTAAAGACATTGGGTAACCCTAGCGTCAATGGGAGCAATCGAAAGCTCACACATTCTCTCAACCATGTCACTAATAAGCATTGTTAGTTCTTATTGCAACATTACATACTCCCTTCATTACTTGTTGCAAAGGTAGGCTACAATAATCTCTAAAGACCGATTGGTTTCTGTGGACACATCCTATTCCTCCCTCGATTGGAAATTTCATCATCAACAACCAATAAGCCATGATTTCATCCATGCCCACCAATGCCGATCTGCCTATTAAGATGTTATATGCAGATGATAGTGCACCACAATAAAGTGTACCTGAATCTTGGCCGCCAAAGGTTCCTGGCCAAAAGCAACTATGTAGAGGTAGTCCCCAAGGGTACTATGTCAACGCCTTCAAACCCATAGATGGATAGTGCACAAGAAGTAAGGCTGATGGTGGAAAGTTTCATCTTGTCAAAAACTTCTTTAAACATCACATTAATGGATCTTCCCTCATCATTGAAGACGCAATGGACTATGGGGCTTGCCACACTGGCTGAGATGACCATGGGATCATGATGGGGAAACGAATTCCTCTCTTGTCTTCCATAGTGAAAGCAATGTTTGTTGTATCTCCCTCAATCCGAGGGACCTTTGGAGACTGGAGAACATCGAATAAATCTGATCATCGAAAGCGAGCACTCTTATATAGCAGGTCTAAGCCCTTTGACTACTCCTGGCAAAGTGCGAGCCACCACAAATTGATAAAATCTTGGTGTTGACTATGGCCATGTTGTTGTCATCTGTCCATTATGGTGGGGTAGATGGATTTTGCCGAGCATTGCACTACTGTACTTGTTGCCTTACATACTAAACCAGTGTTGCCTCGTAGATCAACCATCCTATTTCATCCTTAAGATGTTGGTACTTGCTAGTGGAGTGGCCTTTGAACTAGTGGAATTCATGGTACGTTCCACTGTTCTTGGGCCCTCCGCCAAGACTGAGAGTGAGCAAGATGTTGAAAGGGTACATTATCACGTGTTGCAAGATGGATAGTATCCATGTCACGATTAAGAGTTGCATAGTTAGTATACCTAAGTTTGATGCGCACACCGTCCTAGGTACGCTTTTTGCTATTTTCCTACCCACCATTCTTTCGGTGACTGTCTTCTTTCGGGCCAACTTTATTTTTCTGGTTGCACTCTTCATTACTGTTGGAGATGTCAGCCTCTTCCACCCTCATTAGGTTATTTTCCCTTTGAAGAAATCCGTTACGGATGAAGCATGTTACTTCTATAATTCTTTCCACATCCGACACCAGTACATCACTCCCGAATAAAGGCCGACCATCAAGCTATTCTTGTCTGCTCCCTTTGAACGGGTTGATTCCTTTTGAAGCAATTGACGTACGAGAAAAGGAATTCGATTGGACCTTGTATTATGTTGTCTAGATCGCTTGCCATCATGACCCTTATATTCAATGGGCAGAAGCGGGCTTTGAAGTAGGAACATAGTTAGGCCTAATAGCCGACACTGTCTGCTTGCAAGTGAAGGAACCGTATGTCGTCTAGTTAGGATGGAGGGAAATATGAGGCGTTTTACATGATTAGACAACTAGCCTTCCTGTGTTAATGAGTTAAAAAGCAATGATATGATTAAATTAGTCAGTACTCCCATTATTCTTATCTATAGAAGGAAGAACATATCTCCGGTGGATGTAAATGCTTTGTATTTCTTCAAAAAAGGGGTCTCCGTTCTCATCGTCTGACATACCCTTACCACTAGTGTTTCTAGTTTGGATTCTACGCATTTGTTGGTGTAGGGTGGCCATTTTTTCTTGGAGGCTAGCTTAGGCATGCCGCGGATGACGTTGGCCCATTGCTGGAGAAGGGCTTCTCTACAGTCGATCTAGTGTGGGGGAACTATGGCAGCAATATGGTGGTAGGGAAAGACAATGCCTAGTTGGGGTAGGAGATCTGCTTTTGACGACTAAAGGCAACTTGGGTGGGTAGGGATGCCTCTCACGGACTTAGGCCAGGGCTCCTCCTATTATGGTTGGATCGATGGTTCTCTAGGTTCTAGATTTCTCACTTGCCCACCCCACTAAGGCCTTCAAAGCGCCGGTCGCGGCCCTCGTCTGCTGTCTGAAGGTGGTGGAAGGCTGACACGCTCTTGATCGAAGGGGAATGGCAGTTAACTGTCGGTTCAAGTTCTAAGACCTCATGGACATCATCTGTTTCATTGGAGATATATATGTTCTTATGGTTAAATGTGGTGACACCCATAGAAATTTCCAACATGGCTCTCTCGCACGCATCATTCATTATGTTGTAAGTGTTGGGCATAACAGGCTGGACAAAGGTCCGATTAACCACTTGGAGGATGACTACAAAGTTTATAGTCGCTTAAGTGTCCATTCTAGCCTAAAGGTCATTCACATCACGAGCAGCCGCCCTACGCTAGTCAAGTCGTTGATTATATTGAGACAAGTGTCGTTGCTCAGCCTAAGGATAAGGCCAATAGTGCTTACTACAGTAGACCCGTTGGTGTTGCAATCATTAGAGTTATCACCTTTATTTTCACCAGGATTTCACATGATGTAAATAGGTAAGGAGTTTAGATAAGTAAAGTGAAGAAAAATGAGAGCTTTCATGGAACTTCTAGCATCAAAATGTTGGCTAAGGATTTAGCCAACCATGAAAATGTGGTTAAGAGGTGATATTAGCAAATGTTATTTGCTAATATCTTGACTTTAAAATGTAAAATAAGGAGACGAACAATGTAAAAGTAAAGAGATAAAGTTTAGTGTGGTCGATCTAAGGCAATCTACGTCCGCTATAAGAAATTTCTTTTTACTTTGCTTTTATTGCAATAGCTTAGCTTATAAGAAAATAATTTCTTGAAATCTAATGCTCTCTACCCCTTGTACCAATGCTTTCCCGATCTATTTATATCTGCTGAAATTGATGTTTAGATGGTTGAGATTATGGTTATCGAGCCTAGGAATCGCTCTATGCCATCAATAGGTATACATGGTTGATGTGCATGCCAACTATAATGCTAGATGGCCTATATAGTGAAGATGATGACATCTGGCAAGAAGTAGTGTGAGCATGCTTGGAGTAAGGGCAAGCAGCGTGGGATCAGGGAGTGATTGTAGCAGAGGTGCCTTGATAGCAACAAAGGACATGGAGGGATTACAGCATAGTGAAGCCTTTTCAGGTGAACTGTGCTTGCGAAGCTTTTTAGGCAACGACGGTCCGATGCTTGTATCTATGAATGAGTGTTGCCAAAGAAGTCGGTACACCTAGGTGGATGGGGTTGGAGAGGGACGACAGATCTATCCGACATTTGATTGAATCCAGGGCAAGTCGACCCGAGGAATGATTCAAAGGCCAACCGCCCTTGCAATGCCTTTACCATCGGTGTGTGCAAGGAAGATGCTTATCGACGCCAATGCCAGATGGGCGAGATGTTCCTTGACTGAACCCTATAGCTTAGGTCGGTCAAGGAGCAATGCCAAGTGGACATCCAGTGCCAAGTGGTTGATTGAATGGGTAGATCTATGATATCCGAGCCGGGGCTAATCAAAGTGCCGAACCAAGGAGATATGCGGGCTAAGGTGAAAACAGTTCCGTTTATACGGGCTGATTAGACAACCCGGGCCGATTTAGTACATATTTGTGAGAAATTTAAGCAATAATATGCTTGATCTTTTACAACTTGAGAAAATGAGTGAAGAATGGTTTTGATTAGGAACATTCGTATGAAAAGTGAAAAGAGAAAGGAAGAATTAATTATAAGTGATGGTCGCCATATTGTGATGTCGAAATTGAAAGAAGGTAACCATCAATGAAAACGGGTGAGGCAGCACTTGAGGGGAAGGAGGATGGTTAAGGAGTTGTTGGCGTCATGATAATGGAAATCAGGATTAGCCAATAGAACTTCCTCCCTTATTCTTTTGCATGAGTTTTTGATAATTTTGAAATACAAATATAGAAAACACTATATTAGAAAGAAAATATCCAATTGGATTGCTATAATCCATAAAAAGAAAAAAGATAAGAAATATTTAATTGATAACAATAAAAAATAATTTTTAATATAATATAGTATAATATGAACTTAATTAATATTGCTCAACCTCTTTTATTATCATTGCTTCTATTCTTAAATTAAAGTGGAAGTGTGATTAAGTAATACATAACATTTTTAGTGAAATAAATATCCTAAAAATATGGATTTCTGCTACTATTTAACATAATAATTCAAAGAATTGGAAAGGGTAAGAAATATTAAAATGGAAGGAATAAAAAATCAATTTTGATATCATGCCACATAGTATCGGCAAAATTAAATTGGTTATCTTCTTTTGTTACCGTTATTTTAGGTTATATTAGGAATCAATAATGTATTACATTTTTTAAGACAATCCATTTTCTCAAAAATATAATATGAACTTTGGTAAATTCATTTTATAATAATTGTATATTATGGAAAAAACTAAGAATATTACTAAAATGTATTGACTTTTTTTTGCAAAGCAAGCAAGGTTGAACTAGACCCTTACCAGATTTATTTAAGAAAAAAAGAAAAGAAGGAAATAACGTGATAGATCCTCAAAAGCAATAGAGGGAACAGGAGAAGATCAAAAAAGAAATAGGAAACAACAAAACAAAGCACAACAAAGAAAAGGAGACAAAAACACAATCAGACAACTCAAACCCACATGGCATCCGCCTCATGACCACCGAGAAGCCCATGCAAAATAGCAGACAACCCAACAGACTATAAATTGCATTACAAATTACTTTAACCTGGTTTCTTTTCTTCTCAAAAACCCTAAGATTTCTTTCTTTCCATACCTCATCAATCATCACTTTTAAACATAGTGACAAAAGCAGGGATTTATCATTCTTCCACCGAGTCGCCTTAAAGATCCTATTCCATTCATCGAAAGCGAACCGCAAATGAGGAGGAAACTTTCACTTTGCAAGAACGGCAGCCCAAACTGAACAAGTGTAATCACAGTTGAAAATTAAGTTGACATTTTCCTCGTTATGGCAGAAAACACACACGTTGTCAATTGCAAGCCCTCTTAAAATAAGCTTAGATTTAGTCAGTAATCCATTCCTTAATACCTTCCAAAGAAGAAAATTTAACCTGTGTGAGCGGTGGGAGTTCCAAACTTTTTGATACCAACTGAACACAGAGGGATTGCCATTATCAGCTAGGCAAGAATAAATATTGGAAATAGAATGAGGCATAAGTTTATCAGTCAAGAGATACCCTGCCTCTATGACCTTAATTTTGGAGCTTTGAATGGTTTTCCATAACCGTTGAACCCTTGCATTACTAATATAAGGCAAAGATACACTTCCTTCATGCATATAATCATTGACATTAGCAAACAACAGTATACTAGTTTGCACAATCTCATTATGTGATAATAAGTTGCATAATAATAATCCATTTGCAGCCCAAGGCTCATACCAAAATTTAGTAAGACTGGTAGTGGAGACTACACTCCTGACATGCTTCAGAAGTGACTTCCTTAGCTGAAGGATAAACCTCCAACCCAGCCACAGTGAGGGGTAGGCTCCATTACCCAGAAATGCCTGCTACCAAGGTGGTGAGCTCTAGCCCACTGGACCCATAGATTGGGTTTATTGTTAATGAGGCTATCAAAGTGCTTAGAAAAAGCAGCACTATTCCATATTTTAAGGCTCCTGATCCCCAGACCACCTTGGGCTTTTGATTTTTCAATTTTGGTGAAAGCAATGGGAATTAATTTTCTAGAATGCATATCCCCAGCCCATAAGAAGTGGTTCGTGGCCTTTCTAATGATTGAAATGAGCTTAGAATGAAGAATAAAACATCTGCACCAATAAATAGTCATGGCTTGAATGATTGAGGTAATAATGGTAAGCCTTCCAGCTTGAGAAATAAATCTGTTAACCCAGGAATTCATGGTACTGGTAATTTTTTCAAAAAGGGGCAAACAAGCAGCAAATCTGATCCTACAGGAAGCAAGAGGTATGCCGAGGTGAGAACTATTAGAAAGGGGAGGAGGAAATTCAAGGAGCTCATGAGCTAACTGACTTTGGGGAGCAGTCATACTAGTAGTAAGAAGGGATGATTTTTCTTTATTAACTTGACGCAGCGGAAAATATCAGAAATGGATGAAACGATGAAAGTAGCAATCGGTGGAATGAAAATACCAAACCCCCAAATCCGTTGATCAAAAGATACCGGATTCTAGCTATCTTCGTCACATTGATCGCGCACGATGCCGTGAAAGAAGATCTATAATTCTTCGAACGTTGATCAAGCGCACTTGATTCCGTGAATTGGTTTCAACAATCGTTGATTCGAGCGCACTCGAATGCCGAAGGTGGAGATAGGAGATAACACTCAACTACCAATTTCAAAGTGGCACAAAGCACACAAACAAAGTTTTATTCAAAATCAACCAACCTTACAAATGACACCACCATCCCTATTTATAGGGTTACAATATAACACTACAGCACAGTTCCAGCGACCTACGACTTACCCTAGGTTATTAACGACCTAACACAGATAAACGACCTTCGACCTAAAACAATGCGACCTAACAACAGCCGACTAACCAAAGTTACAACACAGCGATTTAATTAGAACATGTTTTACAACCATAAACGACATAACGACCTAAGAATACAACACACACGACCTTACAACACTTCGCGGCTTATCAAGCCTTGCGACCTAAACATGTAACGACCTAACACAGCTTCAGCGACATAGGAATCTTCGACTTAGGAACTTCAATGCAGTTGTTTGCGACCTATGGAATATCGACCTATCCACTTGAGCGACTTAAGTAGGTAGCTTGCGACTTAAGTATGGTCCGGTAATGCTAGGTCGCTTCGTACCTTGCCACGCTTCAACTCCCCTTTGTTCTTCGTTAGGTCGTATAACCCCACTTGTTAGGTCGCTTGGTCGACCTACCAACATACTAGGTCACGACCGACCTAAATCCAATGCCTTGGTGTTTAAAGTGTTACCTCGCGAGCGACCTTCACTAGGTCGTGAGCGACCTAAGTTCCTGGAGCGATTCAACTCCATTGAATTCGTCGATTGCGCTGCATCATCCTCCCCCGGTTGACAAAAATTCGACCTCGAATTTGCACCTTCTTCTTCCCCGACAGGCTCGTTCCCATGAAACGGAATCAAGTATTTGACATTGAAAACATCGGAAGTATGAACGTTATCCGGCAATTTCAATTGATACGCATTCTCATTAATTTTCTTCACGATCTCTAAAGGACCAATCTTTCTAGCTTTCAATTTATTGTACGTTCCCACTAGAAAACGATCTTTTGTCAACACGGCGTAAACCAAATCACCTTCTCTGAAGTTCACACTCCTTTGCTTTTTATCTGCCAGTTGTTTATACTTCTCATTTGATGCAAGCAATCGTTCATGAACAGTTCTGTGGCACTCCTGCAACTCAGTCACAAAATCACAAGCTCGCTTAACAACTCCCTTCTGATATGGCACTGTCGTCAAATCCAACGGTCCCTTCGGAATTGCTGAATATACGACTTGAAATGGACTAAATCCAGTACTTCGATTAACAGCATAATTATGTGCAAATTCCGCCTGACACAACTTCATATCCCAACTTTTCAAATTATCCTGCACAAGACATCGTAACAAGTTTCCCAACGATCTATTCACCACTTCCGTTTGCCCATCTGTTTGAGGATGATAGACGCTACTAAAATTCAGTTTCGTTCCAACCATCTTCCACAGAGTCAACCAAAAATGACTTAGAAATCGCGTATCTCGGTCAGAAACAATGGATTCAGGTAGCCCATGTAGTCGATACACTTCTTTAAAGAACAATTGAGCAACACGGACTGCATCAGCGGTCTTTTTACAAGCTATAAAATGTGCCATTTTCGAAAATCTATCCACCACAACAAATATAGAATCATTACCCCTTTGAGTTCTAGGCAAACCCAAAACAAAATCCATGCTCACATCAACCCACGGTCTAGTAGGCACATGTAATGGCATATATAATCCTGCATTTATAGCGGTTCCCTTCGAAACTTGACAGATATGGCATCTCTCCACAAATTTCTCAACTTCTTTTCTCATTGACGGCCAAAAATATGATTCAGAAATCAACTACAAAGTACGATCTCTACCCACATGACCTTCCTCATGCAACTCCTTCACAATCTTCATTCGTAAGCTGCACTCTGGTATACACAATCGATCCCCCTTAAAAAGAAAACCATCCACCAACACATACTCATCCGTCTTCCCCTTTTCGACTTCATTAACCACCTTGGAAAAGTAAGGATCATCAACAAACAATTCTGGCAACACATCAAACCCCGCCACTTCAACCTTCATTGTATTCAACAAATGATTCCTTCGACTCAATGCATCTACCACATGGTTTGTAATTCCCGACTTATGCTTCACCACAAATGTAATTTGTTGCAAGTATGCGATCCACGAAGCATGTCTGGCTGCAATCTTATCCTGCCCCTACAAATGCTTCAACGCTTCATGATCAGTGTACAACACAAACTCCTTGTGAAACAAGTAGTGTCTCCAATGTTTTATGGCTTGCACAATAGCATAAAACTCTATGTCATAAGTATTATATCTCATCTTTGCTCCAGAAAGTTTCTCACTGAAATATGCAATTGGTCGTCCTTTCTGACTCAACACCCCTCCAATCCCAACTTTAGATGCATCAGTATGTAACTCAAACAACAACTGAAAATCTGGTAATACTAGAATTGGTGCTGTCGTCAAAAGTTCCTTGATCCGCTCAAAAGCAAATCCTGCTTCCTCTGACCATGAAAACTGCTTCCCCTTTATACAATCAGTAACTGGCGCCATCACGCTACTGAAGTGCGGAATAAATCTTTGGTAGAATGATGCTAAACCATGAAAACTTCTAACTTTTGTTATCGTTATGGGTTGTGGCCAATTTCTGATTGCTTCAACTTTATTCTGGTCCACCTGTATACCTCCTTCTGATATAAAATATCCCAAAAATTAAACACTATGCATCATGAACACGCATTTCTTCGTTGCAACATAAAATTGTTCCTGTCGTAGTATCATCAACACTTCTCTCAGATGATGCAAGTGTTCTTCTGTGCTTCTACTATATATCAGTATATCATCAAAATACACCACCACGAACTTCCCAATAAATGGTCTAAAGATCTGATTCATCACCCGCATAAATGTACTAGGTGCATTCGAAAGACCAAACGACATGACCAACCATTCATACAATCCTTCACGTGTCTTGAATGCTGTCTTCCATTCATCCCCTGGTCGAATTCGAATTTGATGATAACCACTCTTCAAATCAATCTTCGAAAAGATAGTAGCCCCGCTCAACTGATCTAACAAATCATCAAGCCTCGGCATCAGAAATCTATATCTGACTGTTATTTTGTTGAGTGCCCTGCTATCCGTACACATCCTCCACGAACCATCCTTCTTCGGCACTAACAATGCTGGCACTGCACAAGGATTTAAACTTTCCTATACACGCTCTTGTTCAAGCAACTCTTCCACCTGCCTTCTCAACTCCTCATGCTCCTTTGGACTCATTCTGTAATGTGGTCTATGTGGTAACACAGCTCCTGGAACAAGATCTATTTGGTGTTGTATGTCCCTCAATGGTGGTAACTCCGTTGGCAGCTTCAGGAAATACATCGTCAAATTCTCCCAGCACTGGCTTTACTTCTTCAGGAATTTCAACCACTTTATTACTTTCACGTCCAATCAACAAAAATACTTCAGGCTCCTCTTCTACTTCCTTAACAAACTCCTTCAAAGATAGCAAAGTTTTAAGTTCTTCAATCTCCTCCAACTTGCTTTCTTCTTGTTGTCGCTTCTTAGGAACTAAAGTGATTTTTGTGCCTTCGAACATAAAGCTATAGCTGTTGGTACGTCCATCATGTTGCACAGCTCTATCATACTGCCATGGTCTCCCTAACAACAAATGGCATACATCCATATCCACAACATCACATTAAATTTCATCTTTGTATTTCTTCCCAATCGAAAAATTAACACAAGCTCTTCGACTAACCTTCACTTCCCCACCTTTCCTCAACCAAGCTAACTTGTAAGGTTTCGGATGCTTCTCAGTCTTTAATGCCAACTTCTTCACAGCCTCTGTAGAAATGATATTATCACAGCTTCCCGCATCAATGACAAACTTGCAAACCCTTCCCAAGATAGTGCACGTTGACTGGAAAATATTACTCCTCAACCAACTAGAATCATCCTCTTGCTTTGGTGTTAAACAAGATCTCCTCATCATTAATGAATACCCTTCATCTCCTCCAACTTCTTCTTCCTCCTCAACATGTGGTGAATTAGAACATTCAGCTTCTACATCCTCATCCTCAACCTCAGCTACCATCACTCGCTTCTTTGGCTTCGGACATTCATTGCTCTTGTGACCAAACTCCTGACAATTATAGCACTTGAAATTGTTGTTGGCCTTAGCTTTAGCGACTTCACTGACAACTGGTTTATTGACTGCCTTGGAAACATTAGCACTGCTACTAGCACCCTTATTCTGGTTGTTGGAATTCGTAAACACACCACCACCTCTCCTACCTTGCTTCTCCCAAGCTAGAGCTTTTTGATGTGCTTCAGCAACTGATCTGGGATCAAACATATTCACCATGTCTTGAATTTGCATTCTCAATCCTCCAACAAATCTAGCGGTCAACTGTTCCTCCGTCTCCATGATGTCATTCCTCGCAATCAATTGATAAAATTCATCCGCATAATCATTCACTGACTTTGTTCCCTGTCTCAGATTCTGCAATCGCTGATACATAAGTGACTGATAATTATAAGGTAAGAAAGTAGCTTTCATTAACTTCTTCATCTTATCCCGTGTAAGTTTAGTTTGCTGCCACCATTCCATAGCTCTCCCTCTTAATCTCGTAGCAACCAATTTCACTCTTCGATCCTCAGGAACTTCTTTGAAGTCAAAAATTTCTTCAAGATTAGATAACCAATCCAAGAATTCTTCTGCTACCATCCCACCCTTGAATTCTGGAATTTCCATTTTCATTCCCGATTCCCATCGACGATCACCTTCTACATCCCGATATGCATTCCGTACTTGGTCTCGATCTCGAGAATGAACACTACATCTACCACCATCTTCATCAAAAACAGATGTACTTCGATAACGATCTCGACCATCCACATCTCTATGATCATGCATATCTCTTCGACTTTGTCTTTCATCATCACGATATGGCTCATGTTCAAACTCACGTGGAGTTCTTCTCTCTTCATTTCTATACTCATTATGTTCTCTTCTCAATGAAACTGAAGATTCTCTTCTTTCTCGGTAAGATTGCAGCAACACCCTCCTCGCTTCCGTAACCGATGGCGAAACTCTGTTTCCTCCATGGTTCGAGACTGGCGACCTTCTCCTTTGACCTTGATTCATGTCATTCATCAGTTTCTCTAACTTCCCAATGCCTTCATCAAACTTTTCATTAATGCATTATTCCATTTGCTCGGCTTCTTCTCTTCTATATAATGCTTCAACATTCTGATGGCGATTAGCTCTTCTCGGCGGCATTGTCAAAACTTCACAACTCCAACACTTAAACTCTCGGCCTTGATCTACAAAAATGAACTTCAACACTTCACTTGCTCTAACAAGCTCGGCTTGAATTCTTCAATAAGAATTGGCACCAAAGACTCGGCTTAGCTATGATTGGCTAAGTCTAGCTCTGATACCAAATGACGCAGCGGAAAATATCAGAAATGAATGAAATGATGAAAGTAGCAATCGGTGGATTGAAAATACCAAACGCCCAAATCCGTTGATCAAAAGATACCGGATTCTAGCTATCTTCGTCACGTTGATCGCGCACGATGCCGTGAAAGAAGATCTACAATTCTTCGAACGTTGATCAAGCGCACTTGATTCCGTGAATTGGCTTCAACAATCGTTGATTCGAGCGCACTCGAATGCCGAAGGTGGAGAAAGGAGATAACACTCAACTACCAATTTCAAAGTGGCACAAAGCACACAAACAAAGTTTTATTCAAAATCAACCAACCTTACAAATGACACCACCATCCCTATTTATAGGGTTACAATATAACACTACAGCACAGTTCCAGCGACCTACGACTTACCCTAGGTCGTTAACGACCTAACACAAATAAACGACCTTCGACCTAAAACAATGCGACCTAACAACAGCCGACTTACCAAAGTTACAACACAGCGATTTAATTACAACACGTTTTACAACCATAAACGACATAACGACCTAAGAATACAACACACACGGCCTTACAACACTTCGCGACTTATCAAGCCTTGCGACCTAAACATGTAACGACCTAACACAGCTTCAGCGACATAGGAATCTTCGACTTAGGAACTTCAATGCAGTTGTTTGCGACCTATGGAATATCGACCTATCCACTTGAGCGACTTAAGTAGGTCGCTTGTGACTTAAGTATGGTCTGGTAATGCTAGGTCGCTTCGTACCTTGCCACGCTTCAACTCCCCTTTGTTCTTCGTTAGGTCATATAACCCCACTTGTTAGGTCGCTTGGTCGACCTACCAACATACTAGGTCGCAGCCGACCTAAATCCAATGCCTTGGTGTTTAAAGTGTTACCTCGCGAGCGACCTTCACTAGGTCGTGAGCGACCTAAGTTCCTGGAGCGATTCAACTCCATTGAATTCGTCGATTGCGCTGCATCATCTTGAAGACTAGTTATACCATGAAAGCTTTCCAAAATAGTGGAAATGGTAGACATGGAAGGAACAGTTGGCTTAGTAAAAAGTATAACATCATCAGCAAAAAGTAAGGAAGAGACAGAAGGGTGTTTAAACTTAGGATGAAGAACAAAATTCTTGTTTTCAATTTGTTTGTTGATCAACCGAGTAAAAAGTTCCATGACAATGATGAATAAGTATGAGGACAATGGGTCACCTTGCCTGATGCCACACTTACCCCTAAAGTAACCCACAGCTTTGCCATTGTAGCATAAAGAATAAGAAACAATTGATATGTAGGTAATCCAGCTAATAAAGTGGTAGGGAAAGCCCATTCTGGACATGATTCCAATAATTGCATCCTATTCAACTGTGTCATAAGCCTTTTTAATGTCCAGCTTTAACATGGCTCTAGGAGAAATATAAGTGCGGCCGTAGCCATTTAGTAGTTCATGGGTTAAGAGCACATTGTCTAAAATGCTTCGATTAGGTAAGAAACCTGCTTGATTTTCAGAAATAACAGATGGAAGAACAAACTTGAGCCTCGAAGTAATAACCTTGGAAATGCACTTATAAAGCACATTACAACAAGCAATGGGTCTAAAATCTTGGACAGAACAAGCACGCTTACTCTGGGGGATGAGGGCTAGATTAGTAGCATTGATCGAAACCATCATTTTACCGTGGTTGAAAAAGATATGCACAACGCTGTAAAGGTCTTCAGAGATAATATCCCAACAATGGACATAAAAAGTAGTGTTAAGACCATCAGGACCAGCACAAGATCCTCTTTTCATACTGAAGATATCATTCTTAATTTCATCATTAGAAATTTTTTGAGAAAGAAAATTGATATCCTGATCCGTCAGCATAGGAAGAGGAGTGGACAAAAGCTCTTGAGTATTAATAGTTGGGCTTTGGGAGGCAAGAAAATTATGATAGTAGTCCAAAAAAGACTTGTCAACTGATTCAGGGGTAGTTTGTAGAGTATCCAGAAAGTCAATAATTTGATGGATGTTGCTTTTGGTATTTTTAGTTTTTAAAAATGCATTGAATTGCACAGTGTTACTGTCACCATTGATATCCCATTCCTTTCTTAGCTTTTGTCTTACTATGTTATTCTCAGTGGTCATATCATCAGCTAACTGCACAGTTAATTCATGCTCCAATTTGAAAGTTCATTATTACCTGGGTTGCTCAACATTTGTAATTGCACATCAGCTAGTTGAGAGGTGAGCCTTTGTGATAATTTGTCAGAGTTGCAGTATTTTTCCCTAGCCTATTGTCTCAAAGCCACTTTAGTTGCCATTAGCTTTTGCTGGAAAATAAAAAATTTGTTACCATAAAAAGGAGATTTCCAAGCATGCTTCACAATATTTAAAAAATTAGGATCAGTGACCCAAGAGTCAAAAAATTTAAAACTTGAATTAATTTTAATGGCATTGCTTCCAAAGGAGATAAAAATTAGAGAGTGGTCGGATAAGAGAGGGGGAAGGATATGTGTAATTGAATTGGTGAAAGAAGCGCGGGCAGTGGAGTTAAAGAAGCCCAAATCAATACGACTCATTGTTCGAATACCACTACGACTTTATTGTTCCAAGTAAAGGTAGGGCCAATGAAAGGAAGCTCATGGAGATTAGAGGAACATATTGATTCATTAAGAGGGGCAATGTCAGAAAGGGACAAAGGAGAACCCCCTACTCTATTAGTGGAATGAAGCATACAATTGAAGTCACTCAACATGTACCAAGGGTGAGTTTCTTGATGAAGATGAGGAAGGTAATCAAGCATCTCACGCCTAGGTGCAGTGTGGTTGTCAGCATAGATAAAGGTCATGTAAAAAGATAAAGAGGTTGGAAGGTGAAGAACATGAAAGTGAATGAACTGCCAGCGGGTGATGATTGGGTCAAGATTATAAACAAGCGGATCAAACATGACAAGAATTCTACCATAAGGAGCTTTATCAAGAATATGATGCAAATTCCATGTTGGTTTGATAAGAGAGGCTGCTTTGATAGTGAAAGAATGATTTAGTTTGGTTTCAAGAATAGACAAGATGCTCAAATTGTTTTCAATGATGAGGGCTTTAGCTTGCAATTGTTTAATGGCCAAATTCGCTCCACGAATATTCCAGCACCTAAAATTGTGTAAAATGATGTAAACTATATGGGAATAGGATAGGAGTTGCCTCTAGTTCGTAGAACATTTGAACTAGTAGTGTTTGTGTCTGGCAAGGTATCAGAGTATTCAATTATGAGACCTTTGTCCAAATCATGTGACTTGAGATATTTTTTGGGTTCTGTGCTGGTTTGAGGCTTGACAGTGGAACGTGGAGGAGGAGGAGGGGTTGTGCAGATAGGAGGTGGGAGCCACCCAGCAGGAGGAGGGATGTGAGAGTAAGGGAGAGTGGTAGAAGTGGAAGCAAAGGAATTAGAAGGAGGGGAGACATGCACACTGACATTGTGTGCATGTGCACAAGGTTCAGACTCAAAGGCATATGCAGCAGTAGAAACTAAATGAATGCAGCTATCTTCAGCCATTTTTGAATTAAGAGTTTGCTGCAGATTAGCTGAAGCATCTTCTATTGCAGTTGTGAATAAATTTTCGATGATATCATTTGTATTTGCTTCTTTACTCAAGTCAGCTTCATTTTCATTTACAAGCTGCTTATGTTCAAAGCTTGGCGAACATTGCTTAGTATTAGTAGACTCCTGCCTTGTGACACACAGTTGCTCCGAGTAATGTTGAGATTGACTCGAAGAAAATTTAGTTCCCATTCTGTCACCATTTACTATCAAAATTGAATTTCCTTGCCTTCTAGAATTATCATCACATACATTATCATTTGTTTGCAAAACATGAAATTTATTCACAGTCAATAAATCTTCCTCCAGACAATCTACTAGCTCACCCTCCTTCTGTTCATTTTCCATACTAACAACCGATGGCTCAACCTCCAGTATATCATTTTTATTCTTCATACTCACTTCCCCAGTAGTAGCAGTGCCAGTTCTTGCATTCTTTTGTGACATCCCCCTTTAGTTGACATAACATTTTTCCTGTTAACATTACCCACCTTCCTCCACACATTAGCATTCCTAACATCCCTTTTTGGTTGAACATGCTGATACGCCTTTTCCTTCTAAATAAAGGCCTCTTTATTTTGCAATGTACCAACCTGCTCTGCATTTTTTTCTTCTACCCCATAATTAATACAATTATTAATATTATGTCCAAAAACTTTGCAAGTTGAACAAGACTCTGGTTTCCATTGGTAGTGGACATGTACTACTTGTTTGGTCCTATCAAATACGAGGACAGGGAAGCTTTGTGGCATGTCAGAAGTAGGGGTTACTTCTACTAAAACTTTTGCATATGTCAATCTCTCCATACGTTCAGTACTTTCATCTAAACACATTACCCTACCAATACAGCTAGCTAGCCAGTTAATTCCTATAGGGGACCATGAAATCAAGGGGATGTTTGTGATGTGTATCCAAAGAGGGACTGAAGTGATGGAGCCACATACATTGCTAGCCAATGGGTCCCACTGTTTGACAATGAACAATTTGTTGTGCATGATAATAGGGCCTCCTATGATTTTTCTCTTGTCTTCTGCACTAGAAAGAAGAAAAAGGAATACACACCCATCATACTTAACCTTGATACTCCCATTCGGACGCTAGACCTTTTTGAGATGCTGAACTACGATAGTGAACGATAGCGGCTTATCCAAGAAAAAGCCCACCAAGTAGTCATTCCATACAGACTAACCAGCTTCAATAACATTAGTAGGTGGCACGAGAGCACCGTTAGAAAAAACATTGGTGAAGTTAACAAGGATGTGCTTCCCCACATTGCGCGGTTTATTTCTGAATAAAGAAGTCCATGCTTGTTGACCAGGGCAGACTGGAGAGGAGGAGGAAGCCAGAGTTGCAGGAAGAGAGGAAGAAGGTAGGATAGAAGACTGGACATGGGGAGGAGGAGGTGGGTCTGGTTCGGGGAGGGAGGGCGAAAGAGAAGAAGCTAACGGAGGTGGAACATGAGAAGCAGGTTGAAGAGTGGAGGAGGAAGAGAAAAAGAAGCGAGAAGAGGAGGCTTTGCCATTAAAGAAAGAATATGAAGAGGAAAACGAGGATGATGTATTGACCATTTTTATAAGAGAAAGAGATAAATACTATATCTCTACTAATATATAGAGTAGATTTAAAACTTTTAGTCCGGCTGCGAAATTTCAAAAATACCATCAAAATAATATTCAAGCATATATTACATTAGAATAGTCAAAAAACTAATAGTCAATGCAAAAATTAAAGAAATATAAAAAATAAATAAGAAGGCTATACATATGCTTTACAAAAAAAAAAATATAAAGAAGATTTAATTAGTCAACAAAGATTAAAGAAACTAACAAGGTAGGAAAATTTATGAAAAATAATGGAAGGAAGTTTCCTAAATTATTCTATCCAAGGTTTATACACACACACAATACGTTTTATTTTCACATCTCTCATCCCCTTCTGTTTCTATTTATTTCTTCTAATTGTAATGACCAAATAACTCTCTACAACACCCTATATATTTCGGGGTGTCATAATATCAGATTATCAATAATAAGAATTTATTAAATGATAATTAAGAAAAATTAGTTAAACAAATTACTTAAGGGGAATTTGATTACTTAAGCGTGCGACACTTAATAGATCATTTAAATGAACAAAGGGTAACTAGAGCAATTGAATTTGGCAAAAAAGGTTAAGAGAATAAAATAGGATATTTTAGTAAAGGGGATTTTATATTAGGGGAAAAGAATTAATAAGATTGGATAAGAAAGAATTTTAACTCAAGCCCAAACTATTAACTGTTATACCCCGAACTATACCACTCTCTTCATTTACATTCGTGTTATTAAAACAAAAGAAAGAACAACCAATGTCAAGCATTATTTAGGAGAGGAGGAGGGAAACCAAACCAAAAGATCACAGTTTTCATCTCTAAAGAAAAGAAATGGATTTTCATCAAAATTTCTAGCTTGGGTGAGTAGTACTTACCCTATTTTTTATTCCTATTTATTTAGATTTGCATATGACTTGTTTTTGCTATTTTAAAAGATGTTATTCATATTTTGATGATGATAGAATGATTCTATACATGTTTGGGTGTCAAATATTATTGTTTCTGATATTTTAAGAGAAAAATGTGAATTAAATTTCTCTAAATGCTTTGAAATTATAATATGATGTGTATACCATTAAAACAAAGATGGGTTTTAATTTTTATAAATTTTGAATGAGGAAATTATTTACTATGATTATTGTAAGTCGAAAATAGGAAAATATTCCTGTAACTTAATATTTAAAGATATTAAATTTTAATATTTTGATCTGATATTTTTACCGAAGGTAAAGGAAAGTGTTTTAGACTTTCTACGAATTCATGAGATTTTTTTGAATTGATATGAATTAAATGGTAAGGTAGAAATTATCCCTAATTAATGAATTAATTAAGGACGTTACTATCTACACATATCAAATATACACCTCTCATCCATTTTTCTTCTCACCCACTAAATTATTCCACATACCCACTAACACCCACCAATTTAAATATTCAATTTGCCTATCGCATTTCCTCTTCCCAAAAATAAACCAACACTGCGATATTATATTTCCTCTCTCAAGTCAATTTTTGTCTAAGACTAAATATTACAAATGGTTTTCAAATTACTATAACGCAAAGAAAAAAAGATTTAAAGAATTATTCAATTTTGAACCCTTTTTTCCACCAAAAATTAAATTAGCATATGCATTAATGTTTCAACCAAAATTAAATTTATTATACTTACTATCTTAAAACAAAACATTAACAAAATCCACAATTAATTCAACATCGATTTTAATGAGATTACAATAAAAAGAAATAGCGTGCATACTTTGAATATTAATAGAAAAAACAATCAATTCTTACAAAAATTTATTCAAAAGTAAAAAAGAATCAGTCTTTGCTCACAATGTTAATTTCAATATGCTCTGCCATTAATTGATGATAAGAGAAGCTATTATATAATTATGGTTTTGTTTTATATATTTGCTTTGTTTGGTTATGCAAATTGTGTGACTATTTCTTCGCTTGGTTTTGCACAACTGGCTGAAGAGGATGTTCATAGTATTTTCTTTGAATTAATTTTAATTCCTTTAAGTGGTGTTACAGATAGTTTATGTGTGTAGATTGTAACACCCTTAATTAAGGCATAGTTAAAAGAATAAATTTTGGCTAGCTTTAGTGATTCCTATCACAAAATAAAATTAATAAATAAGCAAATGACTTGTGCACAAAATTAGTCAAAAAGCAGCTACGTTATTAAGGAAAATACCAGTTATCTTCTATTTAATTACAAATTTGCCATTTTAAACATGCGATGGCTTATATTAGACATGGGATAGCTAATTAAATTAGAAGCGCATTAGCATTTAACTTAAAAGTGCGATAGAGTATGTGATAGCATTAAAGTTAGACTTACCATAACAGATAGGTTAGATCCACAAAAATTATTAAGTTAGACGTGCGATAGCTTAGATAAGCAGTAGTTGGTCATGCAATAGCTTAAATATGTGATAGCCTAACTAAAGGTGTGATAGCCTAGAAGTAAAAGAATGTTGTGAAGTTTGGGTACCATTTTGGAAGCTAGTGAATTTCACAATAATGAAATTATGAAGAGGAATAATAAGTTAAAATGTAATAACTTATGTGAAAATGCGTAAAGGGTTTCAGCTTAAGTAAGCTACAAAATGATAAGTTGTATCATTTAAAAAGGAAGATAAAAATGTTTTATCTAAAATATCAAAAGATTTTTGATCTAGAAAGGAAGATTTATAAAATGTGTAGGAAACACAACCGATGAATGAAAGAAATGGGTTAAACCTAAAATATACCAACTCATGGAGTTATTGAATAGCTTGGTACTAACGCTTAGCGAAGTCTAAATTTTAATGTTATATGGCAGGGTGTGAAGATTTGGTAGGTCTATCAGGGTCAATGCAAAAATTTAAACTCCAGTGTGAGTAACAACATAAAAAGGATGTAATTTAATGAATAATTGGCAATGTGAAATGAAAGTGTTTCTGGGACTTGGTGGAGATAATGACACTTAATATGGGTGCTTATTAGAATGTATTTTGGTTGCTTACATTCAACCTCCTAAGTGACTTGGCGTGGCTCTAGTCAGAGTAGCTCCTAAGGTGGAATGAATGGTCGTCCTATCAGTGATGTATTTCGAGTGAAAAGATGAATTAATGATAAATAGTCCTCAGTAGGTAAAGTATAACTTTAAGATTGACACCTAAATAAGAGTATAGGTGATGCATATGAATCTGGTTGATGATTGTATGACATAGTTCATAAAATATGGATAAGTGTAACAGCCGCATTATACCTTCGATACTCAATAAATTCGAAAAGTGCGCTGCTGTGCTTTATCGATATAGGACGATTGTCAAGGGTGAAAAGAAGAAAAACAATCACCGGACCTGACATATATCTTACACCGCATTGAGTAAATTATAATAATCATCACAGAATTAAAATGGGAGAGACACTAATAACTAAGTGAACCAAATATCAAAGCATAAATCCATAAAGTTATACAGCATAGTAATGGAGTTTATACAAATGGATATAAAACCAAATAAAACTATCTCAGTAGTAAATATATACTGTCCAGGCTCCATGTATTGCACAATAGAATAAGCAATAGTAAGTACATATATAATATGAGAAAGCACCATCATGCTTGTCCTCAGCACAGCTACCATGTACCACCTAAACATGCTATCTAGGCTACTCATTTAAGAGTGTCCAAGATGAAAAAAAGAAAAGCACATATTCTCGAGCCAGATAACAGTCTGGTATGAGCGATAAGAAATCTCAAAATACTATGAAAGCCGATATAGTAAGGAACATAGGTATAAGAATCATACCTGACCCGTCCTTACATCCGAAGAGCTTGCACATAACATCTATAATATGCTACTCTACTACCATCATCAAAAACGTACTACAACCTAAGTACAATATCGGGTGTCTAGGCATCCACATCCACAATATCCATATCCTATGACATTCCTAGGGTGAAAATCAATAAGTAAAACAACCACATCATACATAACATCCATCTAACAATCCGCACTGTCACTTAATGTTCTCCGGATGTATTGTAACTTATATAACCATTCCTCTACTATGGATTAATGGAAAATTCCAAATTTTAACGTACTCACCCACCAGCCCATAGCTGACACTAGATCCATTCCATCGATCCAGGATACACGGATCCATTCCACTGATCTAGATTAGCCATTCCAAATATCTAATAAGCATCCTTATAATACTCATGCTTACGAGTACATTAGAAAACACTTCGAGTATCAATGATCCCTTAGCACGTGTATTCGAGTTCTTTCCTTGCTGCATCTAGCTCTCATTCATCCTTAAGAAACCACTTCACATTCCTTTCTTTCCAAGATAGAAGCTTTAAACATTCTATCCATAGACCTCCCTTCCTAGAACCCGCTCTTATGGATAGTCATCATCATAGCTCCATCATCCTTCGTGTCATCCTTATTGGAACCTCGCTAGGCATCTTGCATAAGCCATAGGATAAGCACATTGAATTCCTGAAACCATCCCATTGAATCACCTTAACATTTCTTCATCGTTTAGTCATCATCCTTCATAGTGCTACCATGTAGCAATCGAACGTCGAACAAATGAACGAACACCTTCAGCAAGACCTCTAGGACCTCTTTATCATTCTCTAGAAGTTTGGCCAGAAATGGCCACATCAATTCAGGTTGGTACCGATCTGAACTGCTTAGCCAAAAATCTGGCTAAGTCCTTTATTTACCTACCTCTTCCATTTTTGCTTGCTTTGAGCTCCTTTCTTTAGTGCCACACTCCCTAAATCTTTAGCACCTTCCCTAAGCCTCAAAAAGAGGTCGATACCAACCTGATTAGCTCAATTCCGACCTGTAGATCTTCCCTAAATTTTAGGGTTAAGTCCATACTTCCATTTCTTTGCCATACCTAAAGTCTTTCCAGAAGTCTCACATCCTAAGTCCCCAAATAACCACTTCTACCAACCATATCTACAAATTCCACTAAACTAAATTCGAGCAAATAAATCATCTCCAATTCAACTGCGACTTAAATTGTAAGTCCCAAACCCTTCTCAATAGCATCTCCAAGTCTCGTTTCGAGCTCGTTTGCCCTTGTTTTTCCCAAATTAACAACCACATCCTAACTGCATTAAAAAGAACTGACAAATACATCCAAGATCAAAGATCTATCATGGATATCCATACGACATTTATAAACATGTTATTAAGGTTAGATTAGAGTTTAAAAACATTTTAACATAAAAAATATATTTCAAAAATACCATTTTTAACTATATAAACAAGTACAGAAAAGTGATAGATCATAAATCACTAATGTATTACCCAAATTACCAACTTTAATGCTAATATTTGAAATGGAAAACAAGAAAACAAATTTCAAAGTATCCAAAACGATAGATCTATAATCCTATTTGCTAATTACCCTTTTACTTAGATTTTAGGCTAAGACTAATATGAAAATAAAGGGTTTTTAGATGAAATCTAGATTAATGAAGGTTTAGAACTGTTTTTGGGAAGTGGAAAATGATTTGGATTTGTCCCGTCAATTCCAATTAGGCATAGATCTAGAAATGGGTTAGTGGGCTTAACTAATTACCCACTAATCTGGCCAACAACAGTCTAAACTTAAAATGGCCATATCTCCTAGAAGGTAAGTACCTTTTTCTATTATGACCACCTTACGTGAAGAGAAACCATTATCATGATGTGGTTTAAGACCCTAATTCAATCCCTATCGAAATTTATAGTCCTTAGAAGAATTTCTGGATCTAAACCGGCCGATAAAAATTCTAAAGGTAGAAAATACTCCTAGTAGCCATTTCCTAATATTTTAGAACCATAAGACTCGTATGAATTAAAATATAATAGTTTACAGTCCTCCGATACATAAATATGGTTGTTACACTCCCCCTTTAGGGATTTTGCGCTTATAATTCTCAAACAAATCAAAGAATAGCAAAACAGTTACCCCGTATGTCTAACAATCATATGCAACCGTCAAATATATCAAATAGGCAGCCATGCAATTAGTAATATGCATAAACCTATCTTAGCATATGAGATTCTAAACTATCATGTATGATATCGAAGGTGAAAGTATATACGATAAACATTAAGCCTTACCATGCAAAGAGCTCCGGATATGCATCCTCATGCTCTCCTTAATCTCCCACATGCAATCCCTTCACTCTTAGCCTATTAAACTTGCACTGACTCTATCGCCTTCCTTCTAAGTTATTTTATATTATGTTCGACAATATGAATTAGCCTACAAGGTCTCGAAGCTTTTCGTTCAACCTCGATATCAAGTTTCTAGTGTAATCATCATGCCTTATTCATGCACAAACATCCACAAGTGAGAGATGTGGAATACTTTGTGCACGCTCGCCATCTTCTGAGGTAAATCGACCCTATATGCTAGGTTTACGATCCTCTCTACTATCGGAAAAGGACCTATGAAACTCCATAATAACTTTCACTTACTACCAAATCAAACAACATTCTTCAAAGGAGAAATCTTTATAAACAACATATCGTTGATAGAGAACACCGAATCTATATATCTCCTATCAGCATAGCTCTTCTGCCTATCTTGGGCAGCCTTCATTCTCTGTCGAATGACTTATCTTCTCTAAAGTCTCTCTAATCATATCTGGCCAAAGTGTCAATTTCTTGCCCACTTCCCACCAAAATGTATAAGCGTTACATGGTCGGCCATAAAATGCTTCGAATGGTGCCATAATGATACTAGATAAATTACTATTTTTGTATGTAAACTCAATCAAATGCAGATGATCGTCCCATGAGATTCCAAAAACGAGAATGCAAGCTCGCAAGAGATCTTCAAATATACGATTTGTCATCTCGGTCTTTCCATCAATTTGTGAGTGATAAGCTGTACTAAGATGCGGCTCAGTCCCTAATGCCTCTTGTAAGCTCTTTCAAAGCCTACTAGTGAATAAAGGGTCTAGGTTACTCACAATGCTCTTCGACATACCATGGAATCGCACCACCCATTTCACATGCAACACAACCAATTTGGATGATTCTACTAGACTTAATAGGTATGAATCGAGCACTCTTCATCAGCCTATCAATTATGACCCAAATGCTATCATAGCCTCCTCTGGTCCTTAGCAATCCATTGATGAAGCCCATCGATACTAGTTTCCACTTCCGTTCAAAAACTTTGAATGGTTGCGTCAACCCACTCGATTTCTTCTACTCTACCTTTACCAATAGGCAATTCATACACTCTGAGATAAATGTCTCAACATCCTTCTTCATCCCCTCATAGTAGTACATCTGCTTTATATCATGGTACATCTTATTATCGCCAGGATGTATAGTCGATTTAAAACGATGGCACTCTCCTAGAATATCATCTCATAATCCATTAATATTGAGAACAATCTTCCATACTTACGAAGCCAACCATATCGGTCAAGTCTGTATTGCCTCATCTCATCAAACTCCACTCCCTCTTCTATTTTCATCACAATCTCTACTACTTTAGCATATCACCTTTGAATAGTATGGATTAGCTCGATTAAAGTAGGTATGATAGTCGAGCTAGCCATCATTTCTGGCTCTAGCATACATCGAGGTCTAAAATCATAACTAGCGATAAACTCCAATCATTTCCACTCTAAGAACATCACCCCCAAGCTAGCATGTCTTCTACTCAATGCATCGACGATCACATTTCTCTTGCTTGACGTACAGAAAATGATAAAGTCGTAAGAGGTTATGAACTCTTTGTTGCTGACGAAGGTTAAGGTCCTTCTAGAAGAACAGTGTAACACTCCTAATTTTTGATAACATTATTAAGGAGATTTAATATGATAAATTAAATAGAATAATGTAAATGAAGAATGATAAGGAAATTGAGATTTTTATATCAAGTAGAGATCGTGCTTAATAATAATAAAATGGGCTACAAATGGTTAAATGTTAAATTGTTTAACATAAGGGCATTAGGGTAATTGCCGCACCCATAGTTCACTATCCTATACTCACATTACCTTATCATCTGCGTTCATTTTATCATAAAACAAAAACGTAAGAAAAGTGAAAGATGAGTTGGCCATTAGGAGTAAGAAGAGAAGAAGAAATTCAAGTTCAAGAGGATTCAAGCTAGGGGATTCAATCTCAAACAAATCTCAAATTCCTTATCCAAACAAGGTGAATAATAATAAAAACATCTCTATTTTGGTTTATATATGATCATTTGATTTTCGGGATTAAGATTAAATCCGATATGATGATATTTTGATGGTATGCTTAATTTTATGAAGGGATAGATTCAAACATGTTTGTTTGGAAATGATTAAACACGGTTTTAAGGGTAAAATCATATGATATGATTTTAAAATGCCATGAGGAATTTATATGTTACGGAAAACATGATTTTGGAGTTATGTTTCAATTTTTATAATTTTCCAAGCTATGGAGAATTAATTATGAATTTTCAAAGGAAAATATGGTTAATTAGGTTTAGAAATTGATTTCGGATATTATACGATGAATTTGTGTTTGAAATTTATATATGTTAAATAACATATTAAAAGTGAATTTCTATGATGTTTGGAGATTTTTAATAAGAGATTTATTATAGAAATTAAATTATTTTGAAAGGAGGACCTAAATGATTTAATTGTTTTGCTTAATGGAAGGGCTTATTTGTTAAAATTAATCATGGTTTAGATCTAACAATATGCGACAATTATTTATATCAAAAATTTGAAAAGTTAAAGGCAACCGATCAATTGTTTACATGTAGGCAAGTTGTTACAAAGAAATTACTTTATTTGGTAAAAACAGCCTTTACCTAGAAAGAGTAGGTTTTGCCTCCTATAGAAGTACCTTTCGACCTAGAGCTTCTGCCTTTAATCAGGTCGAAACCCACCAGGATGAAAGCAATGAAGCCGAACCCAATACACATGGTATCATTTAGTTGGTATGTGTGGATTGGAGAAAGGCGGAAGGTAAGGTGTCAATGGCATAGCTTCCGACGGGGTCGAAGCCTTTGTATTGTTTCTAAAGAAAAGCACTTGCCTGCTCACTTAAATGCTTTAGAAGCGGTCGAAACCGAGGCTTTCGAAAGGGTCTTTTAAACAAGATTTCGAAAGAGATTTGCTGCTTTATTTTTTTAAGTAGTAGCCTATGAAGGAGCTACTTAGTTTTCAAAGTAAAGCTTTCGGAAGGGCTAACCTTATGCCCTCCGTAGGTATTGAAGATATCAATGATTTTAGAAGGTAATCTTTATTTTATAAATATAAGCCGCTTCCTATAGCTTTTGAAAGGGGTTAAGGGTTTGGAAGCCAAACTTCAAGTGTTTTACCCAAATGTCTTATGCTTTCAAAAGGGTGGTGCCGATGCCATCAAGTTATCCCCAATACTTTCATGAGATAAAGAATGGTTGAGAAAGAGATACTTTTGTTTATATTCACTTGTCCCAAATGATGTTTTAAATATGAACCCAATGGTTTCGAAAAAGGTACTTTCAATGATTTCGAAAGAGGTACTTTCAAATGGTTTCGAATCTATGCTTCTATAGTTAAATGGTAATATTTTAATACATTTAAAAGGTTTCGAAAGAAAGGTTTTAAAGTGTTTCGAAAGGCAAGGGCCTAATGTTCTGAAGTTAGATTATTATGCTTTTGAAGGAGGTTATCCAGTGAGCCAAAGCAAGGTCTCGAAGGTTTTGAAAGACTTTGTTTTTCAAAACAAATAACCTAATATCATTTTTAAGAAAACCCATGGCTAAGTAAAGGAGTTTTGAAACGATTCTAAGTATAAAGATTTGAAGGAGCTTTTCCTTGATAAAATAATAGGTTAAAGGGATTAACTTGTTTAGTATAAAAATGATTTCAAGGATATTAAACCCACAGGAGTGGCATTGTTATATTATTATGTTTGCTTCTTCAAATATAAGTGTATTCACATTATATCGGACCCATAACAACATTTTGGTGATAAAAGGGCAGAAGAACTAGCTAGGTTGACCCAGTAGTGAATATAAACTGATTAAACTCCTGAATGAGTAGAATTTGATCTAAGAGGTCAGGGAGACCACAATATAAGATGCTTAAACATGAAAGTCGTCAGGAAGACATGTTCATAGTAACCCCATGAAAACTATGGTTTGGAAGTTATTGGAGTAACTAGGTTCATAGTGATCCCATGAAAACTGTGATTTTAAAAGTGGTTGGCAGGGGCCAGTTGGTTTATAGTGCACCCATGAAAACTATATCCAGATTATGTTATTAACAGATGTCAACCTAGTTAACCCATGATAACTAGGATAAGGAAGAAGTTATTGGAGTTACCAATAAGTTGAGGGAGAACTCATGAATTAATTGAGTTATTGGCAGGGGCCAATAGGTTCTTTGTGATCCAAAGAAATCTATGAATCTGGATAGGGAGTCCATAAACTATGAAAATTTTATTAGTAAGCCCATGAGAACTAATAGGTTAATAGTGACCCTAGAAACTATAAATATGACAGGTAGTCAATTAATTAGAGGATGGGAAATCCAAAATGTTTCAATATGTATGCATATATTCATAATATTTTGAATTGCTATGTTTTAACCATTGTGGATGCAGGAGCGCAGTATACGAATTCTCAAAGGTTTTGAGGATACTAGTGAGGGGAAAACCCGCGTGGCTACGCGGCGTGGTCTTACTAGATATCTAAATGGTTTGAGATGTTAGATTATTATTCCTATCGGGCTTTATGTCTGACTCTAAGTTTTTGTTTTTCCCTTAAACTCTTGGATACTCAGTTGATTTTGAGTAGTTTGAGGGTGGGGTTTCCAGATTCTCTTCTTAGAGAAACAAAGCTTCCGGAAGCGTGCAGGAGGCAAGCTAGATCTTAAAGTTCTTTCATTTTCTACTATGTTTGGTTATGAAGGTGTTATCCCGCTTTTGGCAAGGCCGTGACACTGAGGAATTAACTAGCAAACCAATGACGGTCCATCCCAAAGATTGGTTATACACAGGCTCACTATGGATATCGACGAATTTTGTCCGAGTCCGGATCGAGCTTAAATTAAGATAACACGACAAGCTAAGCTATGAGAGTCAACGTTCCAAATTTCAAGTCAATTCGATTTCGTATGCTCAAGTTACGATCGATGCAAAATTGGGTGAAAACCAACCTCTGTTCGACTCGCTCCACTTCGACTTCATCACAGAACCACTGTTCGACTCGCTCCACTTCGACTCCATCTTAGAACCTTTGTTCGACCAGATCCGCATCCTTCAGAAAACAACAGTTCGACTCGATCGTCTGAGGCCTACTTCAAATCCATCAGCTGGAGCGCGTTGCTCAAATCCATCGAGCAACAGTAGTTCGTGTCCCTCATTTGTCCAGTTCGTATCCATACTAGAAAAGCCCTGATCGAATCCATCAAGTTCCGGTACTTCATATCCATCGTGGATCCACTGATCGAATCCATCGTGTTGCCGTATTCGAATCAATCGACCGGAGTTGAGTTTCCATCGATACGAACAAGGCAAGGTCCAAGAGCGACTCGATCATAACGGCATCAAAGGTGGAGTGATCCAGAGATTCAAACGCCACGTCATCGAGTCGAGCAGCGATTCGAACAAGACCGAGTCGAACAGGGATTCGAACAATACTGAGTCGAATAAGAGCGAGTCGAAACAAGGGAGTCGAACGAAACAGCCAACCGAAGATCCTAATTCGTATCGATCATATCTCCTAATCCACAAGTCCAAATGCTATGAAATTTTGACAGAAGCTTGCGTACATATTAGAGAATGTCCACGCCAAATTTCGACTCCATTGGATGAAATCTTGATCGATACAAAATCCATTCGTATCGATCACGGATCGGATCGAAACTTCCCGGGCTTAGGCGCGCGGGCCTAGTCACTTGCCAGAGGAAGCCTCCCGAGATTTGAGCAAAATATCAGCCTCCTACACCTATAAATAGACCCCTAAAGCCAACAGAAAAGGGGTTCTTCTACTTCTTTGAGCTCTCAAACGCCTGGACTCTGCCAGATCTAGATCTAAACACCCTTGCTGCTGCCAATAACGAAATTTACTGCTGCAAATCATAATCATCTGCTGTAACTTACTGAATTCACTTGTAATCTTCAAAGAAAGTTCAATAAAGCAAACAACTTCATAGTGGACGTAGGTGATACGCCAAACCACTCTAAATTCTTATGTCTCCTTGCATTTTAATTATTTTCATATCTGAAATTTGGAGTTTTTGTTAGATAATCCACTTTTTCCATTTAATTTCTTCACTTTATCTCTTCAAAAAACTTCCGAAGAGTGTTGTGCCCAATTTTAGTACAAACACTTTGGTGCTTTCACTGAGAAAAAACCCAATTTTCCTCCTGCTCTTTGGATCTCCTATCTATATCGGATTGCATAAATCCAAGAAGAAGATCCAGATCTAGAACTTTGAAGCCCTTCCATTCTATTCAGATTTGCATCAGATCTAGGAAACGACTTTCATCAATTCACCATGGTAAGTACATGGACTACCTCTATAGCTGCTGATCAGGGAGGACGGGACAGGCAAAATCCCGTGCAATTGCCTCCATCCAACCAAGATGCTGCCGGACCTTCAGATCCGTCAGGCCTGGTCACTAGACAAGAATTCTAGATGTTGCTTCAGGAATTGACCCAGAGTCGACAACAACTTACTAAGCAACTGTGCGCCAACACAGAATTGTCCAATCAGCTAAATCGCCAAAGGCGAAGAAGATCCAGAAGAGACCAAGGTTCTTATTCTTCCACAGAGAGTTCAGCCTCATCTGACGGTCATCACAGATCCACACGCCCACGGCTGGATGTAAGCTACACCCAAGCCACATGACACCAACCTGCTTCAAATCTTGGGCAACCCAGAACTGGGCCATCCGCTAGTCATCATACAGGACCTTCATCCCGAGGAGGTGCTGCCCCTTATCATGTCACAGGCAACATTGCTACCACCACCACTACTGAATAAGGAGTTGATGCTGGAAACCAAACTGATCCTCATCGAAGTCAGCGAGAGCATACTCCAGATCCTTATATCCCTGAGAATGTTGAACCAAGGAGGCGAGGCACGGACCGTCGATTGCTTCTGGTCCAGACTCGCGCTGTGGAACCCGACCACACCTTGGCACAACATTCTCCTAATATCCGAATGCCGGATATACCAAAGATGATCCGCCAAATGATCCGTGAAAATCAGGGTCTCTCTAATGATGACTGGGGAATCTCCCGGAGCCATACCCCTTTCACGGATGACATATTATATGCTGAACCACCTCGGCGCTTCAGGATGCCACCTTTGCCAGTCTACGAAGGGAGTTCCGATCCCAATCAACACATCCTGAAATACGAATGGCTGATGAATGCCGCGAGAGCTGATGATGCAGTAAAATGCCGTAGTTTCCCCATTTCCCTGGGGGGCATTGCAACCATGTGGTTTACTTGTTTGCCACCATGATCCATTTCTAGTTTTGATCAGATGGCCACCAAGTTTGTTGAACAATTCCATATGCACATAGCGAGGCCTAAAGATGTTAACACTCTGTCTAGTGTTACACAAGCTCCCGGAGAAACGCTTAGACGTTACTTGGAGCGATTTCATGCTGCGTGTGCAGAAATAAGTAATCCCAATGATAACTCTATCCTGATGGCATTGAATAAGGGGATTGATGTTGATTCCGAGTTCGGAAATTGGTTAGCTGGGAAGCCACCTGCGTCATTGGATCGTTTCTATTCCAAGGCAGCCCAATTCTTGAGAAGGGAGGATGCAAAACAGTCTAGGAAGCAGGATGACGCAGGGCCCAACATCGAGGGAATCCAGAGTAACATCGCTGTTAAACAGTCCGGAGAGAGTTCTGGAAAAGTTCAGTTGAACGTACAAAATAAACAGAGTCAGCAAAGGGACAATGGAAATCAAAGCAACAAATGCGATCAGAATCGTGGTCCGCGACGTAGAGCTCCCATGTACGATAACTACACTCCATTGAACACGTCGTTGGAAAATGTGTATTTGCAGACCCGCAATACCATGCAATACAAGAAACCTGCCCTGAAACCACCAACTGAAAGGAAAATCCAGATAGGGAAGTTTTGCAGATTCCATGAGAGTTATGGCCATAACACAAACAAGTGTCGTTATTTACAAGATCTCATTGAGAAACTGATACGTGAGCGGAAGTTGGATCAGTATGTGCGGGCACCGCAGTCAGGTGGTGCGGGCCCATCGAATCAGAATCGTGCGCCAAATCCGGAAAGGCAAGAGGAACCCGCTCGTACTGGTGGGAGGTTGGTTATTAATACGATAAGTGGTGGTCCTCATCTAGTAGACCGAAGCTGGAAGGAAATGGAGTCGTATGCCAGCTCTATCAGGCATGCGGGCTTCGAGTGTTGTAGTAGTTTTAATGAAGGGGCTCCGGCCAAGGAACAGAAGACGATGACAGATGACATCGTGTTCAGGAACAGGGACGCTGATAAAGTCGAAGCCCCCACTATCGATCCACTGGTCATCTCAGCTCAAGTAGGTCCCGCTTGGATGAAGAGGATCTTAGTTGACAGTGGATGTTCTGTGAATATTTTGTTTAAGCGAGCCTATGAACAAATGAGAATGGAAGCCACAGACTTGAAACCTTGTCAATCCCGAATCCATGGTTTCAATGGAAGTGCTACTATACCCATTGGAATGGTGGAACTGCCAGTAGAGTTGGGAGTTGGAGAACATCGAAGAGTACGGATGTTACAATTCATTGTTTTGGACATAGACTCCCTTTACAATGCTTTCTTGGGCCGACCGGCCCTCGCCGAATTCAGGGCAGCCATCGCCCCGTGGTGTTTGACTTTAAAGTTTCCCACTGGTCATGGAGTGGGAATCATTCAGTGAGATCAGGCTGCAGTGAGAGCCTGTTATGTTGTGGAGCTGCGGGAGGCACATCGAAAGGAGAAAGGAAAGGGCGTAGAGGAATCTCTCTGCGTCCGTTTTGCCGATAATTGACAATTAATGCCCGGGCCTAGGCCCGGGCACCCCAGCCAATTCCTCAAGGATCTTGACCCAAGAGAAACTGAAGACGAAGGAGAATCTAAAGAAAGTCAAGCATCCCCAGCCGAACTGACAATCGACGTCCCAATTGACAATGATGATGATTCGAAGATGATAAAGATTGGGTCTCAGCTAAGCCAGCAGACTCAAGAGAAATTGGTTGAATTTCTACAAGCGAATCTTGATGTATTCGCCTGGATGCATTCCGACATGTGTGGGTTCTCGTCGGACTTTACGAGCCACACTTTGAATATTGACCCGCGGCATGTCCCGGTCAAGCAGAAAAGGCGTGGTATGGATCCAGAGAGATCTGCCGCCCTTAAAGAAGAAGTAGAAAAGCTTAAAGCGAACGGGTTCATTCGAGATGCTCTATATCCTGAATGGGTGTCGAACCCCGTGCTCGTCCGAAAGCCGAACGGAAAGTGGAGAACATGCGTCGACTATTCTGATCTGAATAAAGCTTGTCCCAAAGATAGTTTCCCGCTTCTCAGAATTGATCAGCTTGTAGATTCGACAGCTGGGCATGAGCTCTTATCCTTCATGGATGCGTATTCTGGCTACAATCAGATACCGATGCATTTACCCGATCAAGAACATACCGGCTTCGTAACCAATCTGGGACTTTACTATTACAAAGTTATGCCATTCGGACTCGAGAATGCCGGGGCTACTTATCAATGATTGGTCAATCGGATGTTCACCAATCAAATCGGGAAAATAATGGAAGTATATGTAGACGACATGCTTGTAAAGTCACGACTCTCCACCGACCATGTTAAAGACTTGGAAACTATGTTCAACATATTCCGAGAATACAAAATGAAGTTCAACCCACTGAAATGTCATTTTGGAGTTGCATCCGGAAAATTCCTTGGGTTTATCGTCAACGCTCGGGGAATCGAAGCTAATCCTGAAAAGATTTGGGAAATCAGAAATCTTGAAACCCCGAAGAATATAAAGCTAGTCCAAAGTCTCAATGGGAAAGTAGCGGCATTGAGCAGGTCCATTTCGAAGTCCACAGACAAATGCATTCCCTTCTTCGATCTGATCCGAAAAGGGAAATGAAACTTTGAATGGAGCACGGAGTGTGAGGGCGCTTTCCAAGCACTAGTTCAACATCTATCGACACCACCTATCCTATCAAAGCCTATTGATCATGAGAAGTTGTACGTATATTTGGCGATATCAGAAAACGCTATCAGCGCTGCCTTAATTCGAGAAGAAGACAGGATACAGAAGCCGGTATACTACGTCAGCAAGCGATTGACTGGGGCTGAAAGGAATTATCCAAAATTAGAGAAGTTGGCTTATTGCCTCGTTATTTCATCAAGAAAACTCTGACCATATTTCCAAGCACATCCGATTATTGTTTACACCGACCAGCCGTTACGACAGGTCCTTTCGCGGCTTGAGACGTCTGGCAGGTTACTCAAGTGGAACGTCGAACTAAGCCAGTTTGATATTACTTACACTCCAAGATGAGCCATTCAAGGACAAGTCCTAGCCGATTTCATAGCTGAATTTACCATTCCAGAGGACTTTCCCGAAACCAGTGAATCTCCCGAACACGTCTGGAAGCTTTATACCGACGGTGCATCAAACGACCGGTCTTCGGGCGCTGGTGTTGTACTTGAAACTCCCGAAGGCCGATCTATCTGTTATGCTTTGAGGTTCGATTTTCATGCGACCAATAATGAAGCTGAATATGAAGCCCTCTTAGTTGGCTTGAAACTTGCTAAAGATTTGAGAATTATCGCAATGGAAATTTATTGTGATTCGCAATTAGTTGTGTGTCAGGTACGGGGAGAGTATCAAGCGAGAGATCAAAGGCTGGCTGCTTACTTAGCTCGAGTTTAGGAAGTACTGAATCAGTTTGATTATTACGCCATCTATTGTATACCTCGAGAACGCAACCAAAAGGCCGATTCACTGGCAAAGCTAGCCAGCACAGGTGAAGCTCAGCAAATGGGACTCGTTCCCGTAGAGACGTTATCTTCCCCAAGCATTGACCGTGCTGAAATAGACTGGGTATGCGAAACCATCCTCGAAAAGGATTCATGGATGACCCCACTCAGAAATTATATTGAGCACGGAACCCTGCCGGAGCGCAGGAGTGAAAAGAGACAAGTCCTTCGGAAGGCCTCACAATTTACCATCCAGAATGGAATCATGTACAGAAGTGGGTACTCAGTCCCTCTACTCCGGTGTATCGCTCACGATGAAATTAAACGAGTATTGCACGATGTGCACGAGGGAGAATGTGGCGATCACACCGGAGGGCAAGCACTTGCCAAGAAAATACTTCGATACGGATATTGCTGGCTGACCGTGAATCGCGATGCGTCGGATTATGCAAAGAAATGTGATAGGTGCTAGAAATATGCTCGAATTCCTAGAGCTCCTCCTACTGAGATAACGAAAATGGTCAGCCCATGGCCATTCACGATGTGGGGCATCGACATCATTGGTGCTCTACCTTTGGCAAAAGGTGGTGCGAAATACGCCATCGTTGCAGTTGATTACTTTACAAAGTGGGCTGAAGCCGAAGCTCTTGCTACCATAACAACGAAGAAAGTAATCAACTTTGTGGTTCACAACATCATCTGTCGATTCGGTCTCCCACACACCATTATTACGGAAAATGGAACCCAATTCGACAGTGCTGAATTTAAAGATTTCTGCAAACGATTTCACATCCAAAAGAAATTCTCTGCAATTGCACACCCTCAGGCAAGTGGACAGGTCGAAGCAGTTAATAAAGTTATAAAATCCATTTTGAAAAAACGACTGGAAAAGGTCGGGGGCAAGTGGGTCGATGAACTTCCTATGGCTTTATGGGCTTACCGAACAACCCACAAAACCGCGACCGGCCACACTCCATTCTCTCTCGCTTATGGTTCGGAAGCCGTTATTCCAGTTGAACTAGAAGTACCTTCTCATCGTGTGACATACTATGATCCAAAGACAAATGCCATATTGCTTGCTGAATCTCTCGATCTACTCAATAAGAAGCGTGAAGAGGCTGATTTGAGGGCAACCGCGCATCGAAGTCGAGTCGCCCTATTGTATAACGCCAAGGTCCGCCCACGAACCTTTGAACTAGGCGATCTCGTCCTAAAAAGAATTTATCCGGTTCCATCGCATATGAAGCCGACATGGGAAGGACCGTATGTTATTGAGCGAAGGCTCAGAGATGGCACATTCAAATTATCAACCGTTGACGGTCTTACTTTGCCAAGAGCCTGGAATAGCGAGAGTCTTCGCCGCTACTACACATAACAGGCTATGTTTATCCATTTAGTTTATTTTCCATTTTGCAATTTGTTTCTGCATTTCGAAATTAGAATTTGTAATAAGGCAACTGACTTTGCCATATTTTTTTATTTCAGCAATAAAATGCAATCTCTTCGAGCCAGAGCTGTGATTTACTTGAAATGCTTTATATGATCATCACAATGCATGGAGAGCTAAGTTTCACCATACGGTGGAATTCATTCAAATAGAGAGTGACTGTGATGCAATCGATCACTCGCTAAGTGAAACCCGAGCTCGGGGACAAGCCATCACATCAAAGTCAAAAACGGATTGATACACGACAATCCCTCACTTAACTCCTGGTTCCCGGAGTGCGAACTGGAGCATTAAAAATACGTCTACGAAGAGGGTGGATCTGTCCGCCTAATGACTTCGTCCATATTTGAACCAAGTTTGAGGAGGATAGACCCGTCCATCTAACGACCTCACTTGTTAACTCAGGATGGATGTGACCCGACCATCCATGATCCTGATACAACTCCGAACTCCCAGAGTGCGAGCCGGAGTATAAACATCAACTCCGAATTCCCAGAGTGCGAAACAGAGTATAAACACCAACTCCGAACTTCCAGAGTGCGAGACGGAGTATAAACATCAACTATGAATTCCCAGAGTGCGAAATGAAGTATAAACAACAACTCCGAACTCCCAGAGTGCGAGTCGGAGTATAAACATCAACTCCGAATTCCCAAAGTGCGAAACAGAGTATAAACAACAACTCTGAACTCCCAGAGTGTGAGTCGGAGTATAAACATCAACTCCGAATTCCCAGAGTGTGGAACGGAGTATAAACAACAACTCCGAATTCCCAGAGTGCGAGTCGGAGCATAAACGTTAACCCCGGATTCCCAGAGTGCGGGTCGGAGTACAAAGGTCGATTCCACGTCCCCAGAGCGTAGACGTATGATTTAAAATCAGGCCGATGTGACCAATCGCCGGTAAACAAATGAGGATCCCCGGAGTGCGAAGATAACCATCGACAATCGGACACGCGTGAATAAACCGCTCAATCTCCGCTTGTCTCAAACATTCATTCAGTGGCACTAGACTCAACATGTTATAAGCGAGAATCAATCGCTGACTGATGTCTCACAACTCATCCCCGAGACTGGGGGGGCAGGACTTAAGCATCAACCATTGACTGAAGCGATGCGACGTTAAAATTCAACTCGCTTCCCAGTAGCAATTCCGAACTTGGCGAACAAAAACAAACTTGATTCAAAAGCTGAAACTTCACAAGTACACTTCAGACATTGAAACACTTAGGCAAATACACAATGACAGAAAAGAAGCCAAAAAAGAGAAGTTTCATTTCTATTGTTTATAAAAGGAGTTTGTATACAAGTTTGTCCCGAAAATTCCTACTAGTAGGGGCCGAACCCGTATCTATACACGGCCGACAAAATGAAAGTCAGGATTACGCCAAGGAAGCATGTCTAATCTTTCTTCTTCCACGGCTTCCTTTTTGGTGCAGGCCCACTGGAACCGCCACTGTCCTTGCTCTTCGAGCCTTTGTCTTTCGATGGCTGGTCTCCAGGTGGGAGCATGATCTCAACATCCTCCTCCGAGCTCGTATGAATAGGAATGCTTCCTGCGGGCGGAGTCGGAGGAACAGGATCAAGTGCAGAAGGTGGAATGGGTACGCTGGTGAGAAAAACCGTGCCACCAGGAGATATCATTCTGAGCGGGGCTGGACCGGGCGCCGCCATCCCACCTCCGAGACTGCCACCATGAGCCGCTGCTGCCATTTCAGCGTCGATTTGGATGAACATCTCCTCCTCAGTAACTGCTCGAGCCCCGCTGGAGGCCTTAGTAGTCGGCATTGAAGAACTTGTAGCAGGAGCGCCTCCACCCATGACAAATGGCAAGTCAGCTAAAGGATCGCCGTGACGGTGAAAGAGTTCCTCCATCAACTGCTTATCAAACACAATCGTGCTTCCCTACATATCGTCCAGTGGGGCAGTTGTGGCAGTGGTGATCGCTTTGGTAACGATAGCCTCCTGTGTCTGATGTGGTTCTTGCGTAACAGGAGGCCCGACATATACAGCATTGATCACTGGACAAAGAATAAGAGAACTGTTAGAATCTAATTCAGATAAAGATTCCGACCTAAGGAAGATATGTGGAATGTTCAGAATACCTTCCTCAGTTTGACTTGTCGGTGGTGGAGCGGCTTCAGTCACTTGCGCCGTAGCCGGAGACATCTGCGGCTGATCCGGATTGTAAGCAGGAACAGCTTGGGGATCGACCGCAGACGAGGATTCGGGCTGGGTTGACACTGGAACTTCAAGACTCACGTCATGATGTTCAACCCCCGAATCCTCTCCTACTTCGAAGTGTTGGGAGCCAAGCCTTTCTTTCTCATGCAGAATCATCGACTCATGGAGAATCTTCCTTTCATCCTCATTCAGAATGCAATTCTCGAGTTTGAATTCATCTACAGACTCATCCGGATGCGCCTCCTTCTCTTCTTCAACTAGTCGGCCCCAGGCGTTGTAAAGATGCGCCGGATAATCATCGAGCCAGGCTAGACCCCTGTGCCTCAGCACGTTAGCGTTGTAAACAACGAGAAGGTCTTCGATATCAGCCTCTAGCCTGGACTCGGCCGACTTCACTTTCTCCTCGACCTCAGTCTCCACCTTGTGGACTTTAGCCACAGCTGCATCCCGTTCACCCCTAAGCAGAACAACCTGCTGGCACGCCTCCTGGGCTGCGTTATTCGCATCATCCTTTTCCTTGGCCATATCGGAGAATTTAGCCTTAAGCTCGTTAAGTTCCTTGACCGCCGCATCCCGTTCGGTGGTAACCGTAGTATTCCGATGGCCCATCTCCTCCACCAGGGCAACATGTGTTTGCCTCAACCTCTCCATGGCCACATTCGTTTCATCAGCTTTTTTGGTGGCCTCGATTTCAGATTTCCGAGAAGACTCGGCCTCAGCAGTGAGCACTTGAATGATCCGATCCCTTTGAGCGAGTTCGGTCTCCATTTTCTCAAGCGCTTTGACTCGCTCAAAGGCCACCTTAGAAGCTTTCTCTACCGCCTTTACCCACTCTCTATACTAGGTGTAGACATCATGCACGTAATCATGCATCGTTCCTTCCACTCCAGACGGAATTCTCTTTAAGTGAGGCGGAAAGACATAGCCATCGAAGCAAATATTCGGAAAATCCTTCCTCATCTGAGCCAATTTAAGGGCCCCTTCTCCTGTGGGCTCAGATGGGACCTGCTCTGTAATTATGGAGGCCGTGGTCTCGACTCTCTAAAGATGAGTCTTGGATCTAGAAGTATGAGAAGATGGCTTGTGACGAGGAAGCTCTGGTGGGTGTGGAACAAAAATGGGAGGTGGAGATGGGAGTCTAAGAGGAGGCGAGCGTGATCTAGACCAATGTCTGTATTCTCTGTCCCTATCACGCCCATATCTATCTTGATTAGAGTACTCGTGATCGCGGTCTCTATCCGAGTCTCTCCTACGGGAGAGTCATAATAAGAAGAAGCCTTTCGGGTCGAGCGAAGATTCCCGAGCACTGACCCTCTCCCAGACATGGTACCTAAAAATTAGAAACGAAGGAAGAGTTAGTGATTTCCTAAGTTGCACGATTTACAGTTATGAATCATGTAGTGTAGTGAAGTGTATGCATGTGCAACCCCCCCGACCAACCGGAAATGTCGGCCGCACTCATAGCAAGCGACCCGCTCAGTTCAAGAGCATTATCAAGCTCCTCCATCCCGGCGTCGTGTTGAGACGACACATAATCCAGAATCGGAATATCAGCAAGCCCTTCAAAAGGATTCTCTACTGGAGGGGGAGGAGCCTCCGAAATTCTAATCCTCGGGACGGGCAAGGACACGACCACGGATTTAAACCTCTCGGATTTAGAACGCTTGGGAGCAACAGCCTTGCCTTTTCTCTTTCCTCCTGAATCCTGGACATCGGAAGAAGGCCCAGCCTGGAGCTCGGTATCGGTAGGCGTTCTCTCTGGATCAACTTCTTCGGTTATCAAGACCCCGGGCGCTTTGTGCTTCACCCGCTTCTTCGAGACCACTCTAAGTGTCCCTTCCAACCTTATGCTCTTCCTCCGTTCTATCAGCCCAACAGTCCTTAAATTTCCGTCGGTCAGAACCAAGTCGATATGCCTCTCTTCGCCCGGAACCGCTTGGAGGATCCGAACTAGCTCTCTAAAATATGCACCGTCACGTAAAGAAATTGCGGCTGTAAAAGAAGAGAAGCGTGTCAGTTATGAAGTCGGTTATTATTATCTCAATAGTCTAAGAGAAAGATGGAAACGCTTACATCTATCCAACCATCGCCTGGCAAATCCAGGAGGGCACCGAACGTAGAACCATTCAGTCTTGAAGTAACTTAGCCTTCCCCAGGAGCCCATTACAATGTGGCAGTTCCTGACCGCTTCCATGAAGGTGAAAGAAGGGCTGTCCCCATGACTCTTAACGTTAAATAGATATCTGATCTCGATCGGCTTTGGCGGTCGAAAGAGAATCTCCATAAACAGAATGAAGGTGCTATTCAGCAAAGCGTACCCGTTGGGGTGTAGCTGGGATGGAGCTATTCTAAGAAATGATAACATCTCCCTTATATATTAATTGAAAGGAGGGAGTGTCCCCGCTGTGCAAGCGTGACGGTTGAAAGAGTAAACCCCTCCGGGGGATCATGCGGCCTGTCATTCGGCCCAGGCAGTAACACGTTGTCAAGCGACAAGCCATGCCTTAAACAAATCCGTCCCAACATATCTTCGGAGATACCGAACGACATAGAATCTTGCGGACGACAAATGAACCGGGCACCTGGACACTCGTCCGGAGCTGGGTCTATAACTTCGGCTTCAATAACCGATATCTCGATGGTTGGAGGAATCGGGAGTTCCTGCTGCTGTGAACTTGAGGGTTCCATGACTAACTAGCTTATGAAAAATCATTGTTAAACATACAATAACGCTCGTGCATCCCCCAGTGTAAAGTGTGTGAGTGTGTTGTGCAGTGCAGTACTGTATATCACTTGAGAAGATCTACAGGATTGAAGAAAACATGAAAACGACAAGACTTCAGAATTCAGTCGGAAGGATCGTCATCCCTGACCGTCACAACCGTGCCATCCAGTTATTAGCTATCAGTCCAAGTTAAAGTTTGTTATCATTTTGATAAGTTCCAGTTTCGTCGACGAGCTTTGATAGAAAATCAGATATGCGGTGAAACGATTAAGTCCAGTTATGAAAGTTTGAAGCTCGTCGGAGTCAGTTATTCAAATGTGCAAGGAATTACAAAGTTTTTAATGTTCAATTTGTATCGCTCACAAGAGCCTTGTTCGCATTGATAAATCATGGTCATCTGCGTACGTGTTCGACTCGGTCAAAAGGTTGGCGTGGAAGTTTGACTCGGTCAAAAGGCTGGGGATTTCGAATCGATCGGAGCGCAGCGCTTTCGTATCGATCAACTGGGTCGCTTTCGTATCGGTCCCTTGGCGCGTAATTCGACTCGATCAAAAAACTCTGAGTTTCGAATCCATCAGATGCAACCCTTTCGTATCGATCAACATACTCGAGGTATTCGCATCGATCATCAAGACTCGATGCAAAAACTTAGCAATCGATCGATACGAAGGCCTCCATCTCATCATCTCGAAGCCCCGACTCCAGATCGACACGAAAACGAGGATCAAGCTATCTTCCTCGACACTCCCTCTTCCCCAGATCGATTCGAACTCCATTCTATCCTTTCTCGACCTCGCACGTTATCTTTTTTCCTCGAGCAATGTTAGAAAACAGATTCAAATGGAACGGCATGAGAATTTGGATCTCTTCGTGTTACGACTGGATTTGTTCAATTGGTTACTTATTCTCGATAAATGGTTGAAAGAATTAAAGGTTTCTGAATCGACTCGAAGGCAAAGGTTTTTCTTTTGAGAGGCTCTGGAGCGATACGTAAGCAAGCGCAAGAATATAAAAGTGAAAAGTGAAAAAGTGGCTAAGTCCACGATATTTATATGGATTCGAAAGTGAAGTGAAAAAACGATACGCATTCCAGTAAACACTACCGGTTACAACGTGTCGCCTCCGCATCGATTCGAACAAATTGTTCGACTCCATGGACTTAAGTCTGCATCGATGCGAAGCCCTTCTTCAAATCGATCATCTTCGACTCCGTCTCCTCTGCATCGATACGAACAAACAGTTTGAATCCGTAAAATCACAGCTCTCAGAGGCCAACTCCATCGATACAAAACCACAGTTCGTATCGATCACCTTCGACTCCATCTCCTATGCACTTCGAATCCATCGAATCACTGCTTCCAGAGGCCAACTCCATCGATACGAATCGCCTGTTCGTATCCAGTGACACCAGACCTATCAATTCAAAATACACCATAGGGGCTGTTCTAAAGGCATTAACTCAATCGATACGAACAGCCGCTTCGTATCCATCGAGCCCCACATCCATCGATTCGAAATGCTCATTTCGCGTCCATAAATTCAATGAAAATCGTCTTCAATGTTTCAACCCTTCACATCGATTCAGGAGAGGATCGTTATGAAGTAACATTCAAAAACAACCATCGAGCATTGATACAACGAATTTCACGTCGGTTCAGGAGAGGATCGATACGGAATTCAATATAAAATAAACTGACAATGACTCGTGAACGTACAAACGTCAACGAGAGTCAGATTAACATATATGCATGTATGTCGGACTAATATTCAATATTCCCGATTTACAGGAATTGGAAACTCATTTGATAACGATTACAACAACAAATGGCTAATCACTGGCATACAACAATTAGTTTCAATAATACAGGGTGCAGCAGTTGACAGTCAACAGTTTACATCATCGAGAAAATTAGTCGAAGATTACAGCTTTCATCGAAAAGACAATAACTATTCAGAATAAAGATTGCAGCATTTCAAAGCACATCATGTTTCCACAAGACTTACTTTGGGGGGCAAATGTTATCCCACCTTTTGGCAAGGCCGTGACACTAAGGAATTGACTAGCAAACCAATGACGGTCCATCCCAGAGATCGGTTATACACAGGCTCACTATGGATATCGACGAATTTAGTCCGAGTTCAGATCGAGCTTAAATTAAGATAACACGACAAGCTAAGCTATGAGAGTCAACGTTCCAAATTTCAAATCAATCCGAGTTCGTATGCTCAAGTTACGATCGATGCAAAATTGGGTGAAAACCAACCTCTGTTCGACTCGCTCCACTTCGACTCCATCACAGAACCACTGTTCGACTCGCTCCACTTCGACTCCATCTCAAAACCTCTGTTCGACCTGATCCGCATCCTTCAGAAAACAACAGTTCGACTCGATCATCTGAGGCCTAGTTCAAATCCATCAGCTGGAGCGCGTTGCTCGAATCCATCGAGCAACAGTAGTTCGTGTCCCTCATTTGTCCAGTTCGTATCCATACTGGAAAAGTCCTGATCGAATCCATCAAGTTCCGATACTTCGTATCCATCATGGATCCACTAATCGAATCCATAGTGTTGCCGTATTCGAATCAATCGACCGGAGTTGAATTTCCATCGATACGAACAAGGCAAGTTCCAAGAGTGACTCGATCAAAACGGCATCAAAGGCGGAGTGATCCAGAGGTTCAAATGCCACGTCATCGAGTTGAGCAGCGATTCGAACAAGACCGAGTCAAACAGGGATTCGAACAATACCGAGTTGAATAAGAGCGAGTCGAAACAAGGGAGTCGAACGAAATAGCCAACTAAAGATCCTAATTCGTATTGATCATATCTCCTAATCTACAAGTCCAAATGCTATGAAATTTTGACAGAAGCTTGCGTACATGTTAGAGAATGTCCATGCCAAATTTCGACTCCATTGGATGAAATCTTGATCGATACGAAATCCATTCGTATCGATTATGGATCAGATCGAAACTTCCCGGGCTTGGGTGCGCTGGCCTAGTCACGTGCCAGAGGGAGGCTCCCGAGATCTGAGCGAAATATCAGCCTCCTACACCTATAAATAGACCCCCAAAGCCAAAAGAAAAGGGGTTCTTCTACTTCTTTGAGCTCTCAAACGCCCGGACTCTGCCAGATCCAGATCTAAACTCCCTTGCTGCTGCCAATAACGAAATTTACTGCTGCAAATCATAATCATCTGCTGTAACTTACTGAATTCACTTGTAATCTTCAAAGAAAGTTCAATAAAGCAAACAACTTCATAGTGGACGTAGGCGATACGCCGAACCACTCTAAATTCTTATGTCTCCTTGCATTTTAATTATTTTCATATCTGAAATTTGGAGTTTTTGTTAGATAATCCTCTTTTTTCCATTTAATTTCTTCGCTTTATCTCTTCAAAAAACTTCCGAAGAGTGTTGTGCCCAATTTTGGTACAAACAGAAGGCAAATTTGTTTATTTCCTTATTATATACTTTGATCAACCAAGGGGGCATCTTCATATGTCGCTCTTGGCGTATATGTAATAATTATATTTTTATGAACGTGGTTAATGTTTGTAGGAATATATAATGAACATAAAATGTTTTGAATGGAATGTGGAAATGTGTTTTTATTTGTTAATTTTTTTCCATGTTCTTGTGATCTGCGTATCAATGTATCTAACATTGTTGTATTTGGTCGTCGAGGATTAATAACTATGGATGACTGCAGCATCTGTATCCGTTAGTTTTGGGCCTCCAAGTAGGGGGATATTACAAGTTGGTATCAGAGCATGGGTTTATGAAAACTGAATGGAAAAGTTAAACCAAATGCTTTTTACATAATGCAATGAATCAAAAATAAGAACGAGGTTTGGGTTAATGCTATGGTAACATACTTGTATTGATACATACATACATACATACATACATAGATATATATATATAAGTACATACTCCCCTCTCTCTTAGACCGTTCTTCTGTATCTTATTAAGACTCATATGCAGATTTACGAGAAATAAGATATGGAAGCAAGAAACGGAAGAGGAAATATAGGTGGAGGAAGCACCATAACCAACAGAAATGCTTGACCTAATACAAGGAGAGACCCGGGTCGACCGGCTAATGCTAATAATTAAAATGCCGATGCCAATGTTAGTGCTTGAAATCCACCAGCAGATGCGGGGATAATCTATTAGTTTTTCGTCAATCTAATGCAGCCAGGTGTTTCTGCTGGAGTTGCGAGTGAGGTTGTAGGAGCTAACCCTATGGCTCCAGTTGAGAAGAATTATGCTAGTTTGAGCAGAGACTGCACCACTCTGGGTGGAAAGCCATTTATTAGAATGGAGGGTCCTATTGAAATTGAGAACTGGCTGTTGCACCGTGAGAGAATCTTTGCCGAACTAGGTTTGGATGATTGGCAAAAGAGGAGGCTGGCCTCTAGGCAGTTGCAAGGGGCAACGCTTCATTGGTGGAATAGTGTGACTACCAGAGATCCGGAGGAAGAATTGACATTGGTTGAGTTCAGAAGGAGATTTGAGTAGAGGTTTTATCTGAAATTGCTAAATCGGCCTTGATGAGGAAGTTCATGAATCTAGTTCAGGGAGAGATGTCAGTAGTCGAGTATGCTACTAAATTTTATGAGTTGTCTCGATATGGATATGCTACTATAGACATTGACATCAGAAGGAATGAGAGGTTCATTCGGGGATTGAGGCCCGAGATTACTAGAGCGACCGTGACACATATCCATGATTCTTGTAACGTGGTGGTGGAGATGGCCATTCGCCATGAAGAGATGCTTGCTATTTGCGCTAGACAGAAGCCAGTTGAATCCCACGGTCCTCGGGGAAAGAAGAGGAAGTTCTTTAAGAAGAAGGGAGCCTAGAAGGGCGATGCTACCAAGAAGGCAAATGCTGATTTAGTGTGCTTAAAGTGTGACAAGTAGGGTAATTATGCTAACGAGTGCCGCTAGGCAAGGGAAAGAAATCTGCAGAAAAGAAGAATGTGAAGTGCTCAAACTACGACCAAGTTGGGCATTCTAAGAATCAATGTCCAGAGCCAGTCAGGACGGACAGAGGGAAGGTTTTTGCTGTTGGAGCACTATCTTCTTCTATGCCTACTGTAGCTGAAAAAGGGAAAACTATGATGGAAGGTACGCTTTTGATTCAGAGTACATCAGTTAGGGTACTATTTGATACCCGTGCATCACATTCATTTATATCACAGTATTTGGTTGATAGGTTCTGCATAGAACCCGGATACATTGTTACTTTCTTAAGGGTTACGAATCTCATAGGAGGATATGCAACTCTAGGGATGACTTGTGACCAGTTAGAACTTGATTTGTTAGGTCATAAGTTTGCATGCAGTCTGATGGTTTTGATTTCGTAGATTTCAGGATCATTTTGGGTATGGATTGGTTGGGTAAGTATGAGGCGATGATATTTTGCTAGGATGGGGAAATATCATTGAGAACCTAATAGTCATAACCGAATCATCTTCTCAGTGGAGAATTCTAGCAAGAATGTGTGCTTTGTTAAGTGCTATGGAATTGAGAGGAGAATTATGTCAGGTTCGAGTAGCAAGATCTTTTGCAGATATCTTTGAGCCGGTTACAGGAATACCACCGAAACGGGATGTTGAGTTTCGAATAGATCTTGTATTAGGAGCTGAACCTGTCAATAGACCACCTAGCAGGATGACACCGACTGAGATAAAGGAATTAAAGATGTAGCTAGTGGATCTTGAAGGAAGGAATTTTATTAGGCCAAGTAGTTCGCCTTGGGGAGGAGCCGTGGTGTTCATAAAGAAACCAGATGGGTCGTTAAGGATGTACATTGACTATCGTAAGTTGAACGAAAGGACGATCACGAATAGGTATCCTCTGCCGAGAATAGATGATCTGTTTGATAAGTTAAGTGGAGCCAGAGTGTTTTCCCAATTGGATTTAGCGACAGGGTTCCATTAGTTAATGGTGGCAGAAGACAACGTTCCTTTGACAGCATTTCAGACTAGGTGTGGTTCGTATGAGTGGTTAGTGATGCCATTCGGGTTAATGAATGCACTTGCTTTCTTCGTAGATCTGATGAACCGAGTTTTTCGAGAGCACTTGGATAGGTTCGTATTGGTATTCATAGATGACATTTTAGTATACTCGAAAGATGAAAGAGAACATGTGGATCATCTTAGAGCAGTGCTTGAGACACTAAGGCAACATCAGCTAAAAGCAAAGTTTTCCAAGTGTAATTTTTTGAAGAAAGGGTTAAGTTTCTCGGTCAATGTGGTTTTAGAGAAGGGCTTGTCAGTCGATTCGGTTAAGATTGAAGCTTCCAATAATTAGAAAAGACTAGAGACAGTAACCGAGATCAGGAGTTTTCTTAGACTTGCTGGCTATTACCGGAGATTCATGAAGGATTTCTCGTGGATAGCAGCACCTTTGTCTAAGTTGACCAAGAAGGACGTGAAGTTCATTTGGTCCGACAAATGTGAGGAAGGGTTCCTTAGGTTAAAGCATTTATTGACCAGTGCACCAGTGTTAGTAGTTTCAGATGGAAACCAAGGGTTGGTAATATACATTGATGCATGTGGGACTGGATTATGAGTTGTGTTGATGTAGAAGGGTAAAGTGATTGTCTACGCTTCATGACAACTTTGACCTCATGAAGCGAGATATCCTGCTCATGATTTGGAGTTGGCTGCAGTGATCTTCGCGTTGAAGATTTGGATGCATTATCTCTTAGGGTGAGATTTGAGCTTTACACCAATCAGAAGTCTTTAAGGTACTTATTCTCTCAGAAGGAATTGAATATGAGACAACAGAGGTGGCTGGAGTTTTTGGCTACTTATGATTTCGGTATAGAGCATACTCCTAGGAAAGGAAATAAAGTAGCAGATGCTCTTAGCAGAAAATATCAGAATGTGGTGTTAGCTATATGGGCAGAGTGGAAGGATTTAAAAGCTTTGACTACTTGTAGTGTGCAGTTAAGATCGGCTGCTAGTTCTAGTCAGGGTACTGCCATGTTGTCTTGTTTAGAAGTTCGACCATTACTGATCGAAAGGATAGCATATAAACAGAAAGAGGATCCAGTATTAGTTGAGAGGGTTAGAAGGCTTGAGATAGGATCAAAGATCGATGATCTAAAGGATTTTGAAATCAACCAGAAATGATGGTTGAGAAAGAAGGGACGATTATATGTTCCGAATGTAGAGAACTTGAGGAGAGAAGTTCTTGAAGAATGTCATTGATCCAAGTTTATGATTCATTCTAGAGGGACCAAGATGTATCTGGATACGAAGAGGAGCTTCTTTTGGCAAGGCATGAAGAGGGATGTTGGCTTGTGGGTTAGGCAGTGTGCAAATTGTCAACAAGTGAAAGTCGAACATCAGAAGCCAAGTGGGTTGCTTCAGCCTTTAGAGATTCTAGTTTGGAAATAGGATTCGATATCCATGGTTTTTATAGACGGGTTGCTAAGGTTGAACATGGGAAATGAAAGTAGGTCATTATGGACAGGTTGACCAAGAGTGCCCATTTCATTCCAGTAAGACAACCAGGACAACACTTGTTTTGGCAAAGTTGTTCATGAAGAACACAGTTAGACTTCATGGGATTCCTAGTAGCATAGTCAGTGATAGAGATGCATTATTCACTAGAGAATTTGGAATATTCTATAGGAATAATTAGGTACCAAGCTCAAGATGAGTATAGCATATCACCCATAGATGGATGGAAAGACAGAGAGAGTCAATAAGGTAATCGAGTACCTATTGAGAGCTTGTGTATTGTATTTTGGTGGACCTTGGGAGGATCACCTACATTTGATTGATTTTTTCTAATAATAGTATCAGACTAGTATAGCAATGACACCTTTTGAAGCTTTGTACGGAAGGCCATGCAAATTGCCAGGATGTTGGTTGGTGACTGGAGACAGATTAGTCTTTGGTCTAGATTTTGTTAGAGAGGCGTCAGAGAAGATTGAGTTGATCCGAGAACGGATGAAGGAAGCTCAATCCAAACAGAAATGTTACGTAGATAAGAGGCGTAAAGACTTAGAGTTCTCAGTTGGGGATATAGTTTCATTAAAGTATCGCCGATGAAGGGAGTGGTACGATTGTGGAAATCAATGAAACTGGCCCCTAGATATGTTGGTCCATCATCTTTTGAAGCTTTGTATGGATGACCATGAAAATCGCCAGGATGTTGGTTGGTGACTAGAGACAGATTAGTCTTAGGTCCAGATTTGGTTAGAGAGGCGTCAGAGAAGATTGAGTTGATCCGAGAACATATGAAGGAAGCTCAATCCAGATAGAAACGTTACGTAGATAAGAGGCATAAAGACCTAGAGTTCTCAATTGGAGATAGGGTTTTCATTAAAGTATCACTGATGAACGGAGTGGTACGATTTGGGAAACTGGGGAAACTAGCCCCTAGATATGTTGGTCAATTTCTAGTTTTAGAAAGGATTGGAAAGCTAACATACAGGGTAGAGTTGCCGAGCAGTATGGCGGGTGTCCATAATGTATTCCATGTGTCTCATCTTCGCAAGTATGTGCATGATCTAGATAGTACTATTCCTCCAACCAGGTTGGAAGATTTGATAGTAGAGCCTATATTTTGACTATTGTTAGGCATCCAATTCGGGTTATAGCGAGAGATGAGAAAAGATTGGGGACCAGGATAGTCAAGTTGGTGAAAGTTCAATGAAGCGACAACAAGAAGGACTGTACATGAGAGACAGAGGACAAGATTCAAGATAATTATCCTGATTTGCTTTGATGGTATGTCTATATTAGATTTATATAGATAAGTTGCTAGTAAGGTAGGTTAGTCTAGATGTTAGGAGTCATTACATATGATTTCTATATTTAGTATTTAGTCCTTACTGAATTTCGAGGACGAAATTCTTTAAGGAGGGAGCATGTAACACCCCTAATTTTTGATAACATTATTCATGAGATTTAATTAGATAACTTAAATAGAATAATGTAAATGAAGAATGACAAGGAGATTGAGATTTGTAAATCTACTAGAGGCCGTGCTTAATAATAATAATAATAATAATAATAATAATAAAATGGGCTACAAATGGTTAAATGTTAAATTAATTAATATAAAGGCATTAGGGTAATTGTCGCACCTACAGTTCACTACCCTATACTCACGTCAACTTATTATTTGCGTTCCTTTTATCATAAAACAAAAATGTAAGAAAAGACAAAGAGGAGCCGACCATTAGGATTAAGAAGAGAAGAAGAAATTCAAGTTCAAGCTTAGGATTCAAGTTAGGGGAATCAATCACAAACAAATCTCAAATTCCTTATCCAAACCAGGATGAATAATGCTCAAAACATCTCTATTTTGGTATGTATATGATCATTTGATTTTTGGGTTTAAGACTAAATCCGATATGATGATATTTTAATGGTATGCTTAATTATATGAAATGATAGATTCAAACATATTTGTTTGGAAATGATTAAACATGGTTTTAAGGATAAAATCGTATGATATGATTTTAAAATGCCATGAGGAATTTATATGTTATGGAAAGCATGATTTTGGAGTTGGGTTTCAATTTTTATAATTTTCCAAACTATGGAGAATTAATTATGAAATTTCAAAGGAAAATATTGTTAATTGGGTTTAGAAATTAATTTCAGATATTATATGATGAATTTGGGTCTGAAATTTATATATGTTAGATAACATATTAAAAGTGAATTTCTGTGATTTTTGGAGATTTTTAATAAGAGATTTATTATGGAAATTAAATTATTTTGAAAGGAGGACCTAAATGATTCAATTGTTTTTCTTAATAGAAAGGCTTATTTGTTAAAATTAATCATGGTTTAAATCTGAAAATATGCAACAATTATTTATATCAAAAATTTGAAAAGCTAAAGGAAACCAATCAATAATTTACATGTAGGCAATTTTGTTACAACGAAATTACTTTGTTTGGTAAAAACAGCCTTTACCCAGAAAAAGTAGGTTTCGCCTCCTATAGAAGTACCTTTTGACCCAGAGCTTCTGTCTTCAATCAGGTCGAAACACACCAGGACGAAACCAATGAAGCCGAAACCAATACAAATTTATCATTTTGTTGGTACATAGTAGATTGGAGAAAGGCAGAAGGTATAATGTCGATGGCATAGCTTCCGATGGGGTCGAAGCATTTTAAGAAAACCCATGGCCAAGTAAGAAGTTTTGAAATTTCTACGTATAAAGATTTGCAGGAGCTTTTCCTTGATAAAATAATAGGTTAAAGGGATTAATCATGTTTTGTGTGAAAATGATTTCAAGGATATTAAACCCACAGGAGTGGTATTGTTATGTTATTATGTTTTCTTCTTCAAATATAAGTGTATTCAAATTATAACGGACCCATAACTACATTTTGGAGATAAATGGGCAAAGAACCAGCTAGGTTGACCCAGTAGTAAATATATATTGATTAAACTCCCGAATGAGTAGAATTGCATCCAAGAAGTCAGGGAGACCAGAATATAGAATGCTTAAACATGAAAGTTGTCAGGGAGATATGTTCATAGTAACCCCATGAAAACTATGATTAGAAAGTTATAAGAGTAACCAATAGGTTCATAGCGATCCCATGAAAACTATGAATTTAAGAGTGGTTGGCAGGGTCCAATTGCTTTGTAGTGCACCCATGAAAACTATATCCGGATTAAGTTATTGACAGGTGTCAACAGGTTCCTAGTTAACCCATGAAAACTAAGATAAGAAAGAAGTTATTGAAGTTACAATAGGTTCAGGGAGAACCCATGAGTTAATTGAGTTATTGGTAGGGGCCAATAGGTTCTTTATGATCCTAAGAAAACTATGAAACTAGACAAGGAGTACATAAATTATGAAAAGGTTATTAGTAAGCTCATGGTTATTAGTAAGCCCATGAAAACTAATAGGTTAATAGTGACCCTAGAAACTATAACTATGACAGGTAGTCAATTAAACAGGGGATGGAAAATGCAGAATGTTTTAACATGTATGCATACCATCATAATATTTTGAATTGCTATGTTGTAACCATTGTGGATGCTGGAGCACAGTATATGTTTTTATAAAGGTTTTTAGGATACCAGTGAGGGGAAAACCCATCCGTTAAGCGGCGTGGTCTCACTAGATATGTAAATGGTTTGAGATGTTAGATTATTATTTATATCAGGCTTTCTATCTGACTCGAATTTTTTGTTTTCCCCTTAAACTCTCGGGCACTCAATTTATTTTGAGTAGTTTGAGGGTAGGGTTTCCAGGTTCTCTTCTAAGATGAATAAAGCTTCCAGAGGCGTGCAGGAGGCAAGCTAGATACTTAGAGTTCTTTCATTTTCTGCTATGTTTGGTTATGAAGGAAAATTTGTTTATTGCCTTATTATATACTCTGATCAACAGGGGCATCTTCATATGCCTCTCTTGGCGTATGTGTAATAATTATATTTTTCTGAATGTGGTTAACGTTGTGGGATTATGTAATGAACATGAAATGTTTTGAATGGAATGTGGAAATGTGTTTTGATTTGTTAAAATTTTTCCATGTATTTATGATCTTTGTATCAATGTATCTAACATTGCCATATTTAGTCGCCGAGGATTAATAACTATGGATGACTGCAGCATCTGTAGCCGTTAGTTTTGGGCCTCCAAGTAGGGGGATGTTACAAACAGGCACTTCAAGGATTTATAGTCTGTAAGTAGCTCGAATCTTTCTCCAAGTAGATAACGCCTCCATATCTTTAAAGCAAACATTATCACTGCCAACTCCAAATCGTCGGTTGTGTACTTCTTTTCATGTGGTTTCAGCTGTCGACTAGCTTAAGAGATAACCTTACCTCCTTGCATCAGTGCCACACCCAATCCAGTACCATAAGCATCAATGTGTATCATCAGATCCTCAGTCCCACTCGGAATGGTCAATACTGGTGCACTCATTAACCTCTCCTTCAAACTCACGAACGCATGTTCACACTTTATGTCTCATATAAAAGTCTGATTCTTCTTCGTCAAATTGGTTAATGATGCTACTACGTTCAAGAAGTCCTTAATAAAATGTCAATAATATCCCAAAAATCCTAGGAAGCTTCTCACATCAATAGCATTCTTTGGTTGGTTCCAATCTTGAACCACTGTAACAACCCGTACCTTAATGGGCTCGAATTTCCACTAAATCGAAACCAAAGTCCATTAGGATATGGATCGTTCGTGCTGTAATAAACATAAGTATATCAGAGAACGAACGCATAGTGGAATAGTGAAATATAATAGGACATATATGCTGACTAAGGTTACTACCTTGGAATCAATATTATTCCTTTAGTATCTGTTTGCCTTGCCAGCACCGAGCATGAATAAGAAGACTTCACCAACTGTAGTTCCCATTTTGCACCAACAACATGTCCCTCTAAATTTATCTTGTAGGTTATAATGAGGAGGGGGTCAGAAAAACATTTTGGTGACTAGAAAATTACATACTTTGTTCATAACATTAATTTATGCCGATTGACTACTTTTTAATTGTTATGTCCAGTACTCACGGCTATTCCATGTAATTCCATCTACACCTACGATATATCCAATCTTCTCTAAGGTATAACCATGCATTTGAGTATATACATATATCTAAACATTGTATTACCCAAAAGAAACCTCGGCCACTAATACTTCTTAAATAGGCAGGAGGTATAACCAACGGCCATTTAGTACCTCAACCTGGAAGCGGTTCCTCGGTAACTTAATCGCTACTCAATTTGACCCTTATCTGCAAAGACCTATGACTCCTTGATACGGCTTTATAATCTAGTTTTCTATATAACTAATGCATTTCAAAGACTCATCTAAGGGTTAACTAGCTCACCTTCGACAAATACAAACAACTAATTAAACAATGAGGTCTTTGTGTATCCCATACAGATTCTACACTAGTAGGAAGAGAAATCCATCAGGGCATAACCCAAGTCTTTACCAACGACCGCTCATGACTACTGATGGTCTGAGCCTATATGTCAACTCTACTACTAAATACCGATCCAACAACAATACTAACATAGTCCGCCGAACTTCGACAGCCGAAATCTCGTTTAGACTAGCCTAATATGAGTAAAGGAAATATACTCATCCTAGATACTTAATACCACTTGTTAGAAATGAAGCAGGCCCCATTTCCCGATTAGCTCCCATCGTAGGTTATTTAAGATTTCTTATATGGGAAGGAGACAAACCCAATGACCATTTAATACCTTCCACCCCAAAGTAAACCCCTAAAGGTACCGAGTCATTTAATACTTCAAATCTCAAGTGAATCCTTGTTATATTTCCCACACCTATATGCAAATGTATATCCCGTCCCCATGATCCTATTGTTGGATATGTCTCACATCAGTAGTAAGTATGCACAACTACTGGTAGCCTCTAGGTGAAGGGAAGACCTCTATTATGTAACTCTACCAACCTTACACCCAACCCATTCTAAACCAAACCAATCATCCTAAGCCTAAATTTTGGGCTTGGCCTGCTAATTCACCCTTATTCCAAATGTATAATTAAGCCTATACAATTTCCTACTTGAAAATTATACTGCCTTTTAGTATTTAATTCCTATCTTATACGCTTATATCCTATATTCTATAAATATCAGTTGTTTGTAATAAATGGTCATTATTATTCTAATTGGACAATCTCTAATGATATTTATTCATTCATTTTAATTCAACCGATTAGGCTTATTTCATTTTCCTATAAATGTCATATTAAATCCTTTAACCAGTCCCATTAAATGCATTTATGTCCCTATTTAATTCCTGTAGCTCTCTATTAGCTGCACATTTATTGCGCTACTAATTTTCGAGTCATTATCTTTTTATTATTTCAACCTCCTAGTCATATCGGTTACTGCGCTATTAACAACTAATCGTCCTAATTATAACTAATATGATATCGACGTATATTATGCTATATACATATATATATTTTAATCAGTAAGCGTAGTTATATGTGTGTATGTCTGTATGCGTATGTATATATAGTCCTATTTCTAACTTATTAATTCTCATGCTTTGGAATTCCGAAACATACACTTATATGTACATTTTGTAAAGAATATTAATTTTCACATTTTAATTTCTTAGAGTTATCCTTCTCCAAAAAGATTACCATTATAAGTTTCCACAAATTACCCAAAAGTGAGACCTTTTCTCTATTTGAAATTATAAGTAATTTTCTCCTTTCTTTTATTAAAAATAGACGGTGCAAACCATGAAGGAGAACATCTGTGCTTTACACATCTCGTTCCTTCTAGGTATATTACTTTTTATTTCAAACAATGCACTTTTTATACATAGCTGTGGAAAAGGATAACTTAGGAAATTACACGGAAATGGATACAACTAAATTGTACTCATTACACTTCCAACAAATTGAAACATAGAAATTCACATTTTAAGTCAAATTAGGAAAATCTAAGCTAATACTAACAATTTACAGCTCGATTATCACATGTTTAAATTAAATCTTACAATTCTACTAGCATTTTACTTCAACAAAATTAAGGATTGATTTACAAATTTTTAGATTAGGGTGTAAATACCATTCTTATTGAAAATTCCTAACTTACAGAATATGTAGGTGAGATTTCAATTGAATACGTTCTTCCTAGGCCCACAACTCCATAGGTCTTGCATAGGCATAATAATTAAATAAAACTCAACAATATTAATTTCAGTGATATATAAATCATACAATTTTCCACTCACCTCTCAAGCTTTCCAAATCTCCCAAATCCGAAGTCATCCCTTTAATTTGACTCGTTTTCCTTTCCAATCATGAAGAATATGTTTTTCAAGTTACATACTATTAGAATTACATATTTAAGAAGAGATTCGGGGTTAAAGGGGATATAGATTTATAAATAAAATTACCTTTTTTCACAGTACCGATTCGCTCCTTTTCTTCTTCTCTTTTATTTTCCATCCTTCTCCTCTATACATACACAAACACACACACACACACATACACACACACACACACACTGATGCAGCCCAAGTCTTAGGTCGCGAGCGACCTAACATGCTGTTAAGTCGCGTGCGACCTAACGAGGAAGATATCGAGCTAAAACTGTGTGATGGGTCGCTGGAACGACCTAACGAGCTAAGTCAGGGGGATAGGTCGCTGGAACGACCTAGCAAGTTAAGCATGCCAGAACTCATTACTTTGGATTGCTCATGCGAGTTACGACCTAAGTTAGGTCGCGGGAAGATATGGGAAGATAGGTCGCTCAATCTTAGGTCGCGGGAAGAAAGGTCGCTCGATCTTATGCAGTTTTCTTTAGGTCGCGAACGACCTACCATAAGTCGCGAAGCATAGGTCGCTCCTGAAGCTTGAAGCCGTGGATTCCTTATGCCGCTTTACTCTATGCCGCTGATTCTTTAGGTCGCTCAAGCGAGTTAACGACCTTATGCCGCTTATACTGTTTTGACTTAGGTCGCGCGTGTTGTAGTTAGGTCGCGTATTGATGTTATGTTGTATTTGTTAACTGTTTGTACTTAAGTCGTAAGTCGGCCGCCTGTTAGGTCATAACTACTATAATGTGATGTATTGTATTTGTTTGATCTTTTAGGTCGCGTCTGTTAGGTCATTCACGACCTACGTGTTGTGATGTAAGTCTAGAGTTGTAAACCGCCTCTAAATATGGGTGTTGGGTCATTTGTAATAGTTAGTTGATTTTGAATAAACTTTTGTTTGAGAGCTTTGTGCCTCTTCTCAAATTGGTAGTTGAGTGTAATCTCCTATCTCCACTTTCGGCATTCGAGTGCGCTCAGATCAACGACTGCTGAAGCCGATTCACGGAATGTAGTGCGCTAGATCAACGTACGAAGAATCGTAGATCTTTAAACACGGTATCGTGCGCGATCAACGTGTTTGAGATAGCTAGAATCCGGCATCTTTGGATCAATGGATTTGGGCCTTTGGTATTCTTCAATCCACCGATTCCTACTTTCACCGCATCATTCATTTCAGTTATCCGCTGCTGCATCATTTGGTATCAGAGCTAGACTTAGCCAATCATAGCTAAGCCGAGTCTTGGAGCCAATTCTTATAAGAAGAGTTTGAGGAGAAGAGTTTGAAGCCGTGCATCCTTATTTGAAGATCAAGGCCAAGCGTCAAAGTGTTCAAGTCAGATTTATTCAAACCGAGAGTTGAAAATTGTTTCATTTGACAATGCCGCCGAGAAGAGCTAATCGTCATCAAAATGTTGAAGATTTGTACAAAAGGGAAGATGCCGAACAAATGGAACAACGCATTAGTGACAAATTCAATGAGAAGTTGGATGAAGGTATTGGGAGATTAGAGAAATTGATGATGGACATGAATCAAAGCCAAAGGAGAAGGTCACCAGTCTCGAACCATGGAGGAAATAGAGTTTCGCCATCGGTTATAGAAGCGAGGAGGGTGTCGCCGCAATCTTATCGAGAAAGAAGAGAATCTTCAGTTTCATTGAGAAGAGAACATCATGAATATCGACATGAAGAGAGAAGAACTCCACGTGAGTTTGAACATGAGCCATATCATGATGATGAAAGACAAAGTAGAAGGGATATGCGATATCATAGAGATGTGTATTGTCGAGATCGTTATCGAAGTACATCTGTTTTTGATGAAGATGGTGGAAGATGTAGTGTTCATTCTCGAGATCGAGACCAAGTACGAAATGCATATCGGGATGTTGAAGATGATCGTCGATGGGAATCGGGGATGAAAACTGAAATTCCAGAATTCAAGGGTGGAATGGTAGCGGAGGAATTTTTGGATTGGTTGTCTAACGTGGAAGAAATTTTTGACTTCAAACAAGTACCCGAGCATTGTAGAGTTAAGTTAGTTGCTACACGCTTGAAAGGAAGAGCTATGGCATGGTGGCAGCAAACTAAATTAACACGGGAGAGAATGGGAAAGTCAAAGATTGAGTTATGGGAGAAGATGAAGAAATTGATGAAAGCTACTTTCTTACCTTAAAATTATCAGTCCCTTATGTATCAACGTTTGCAGAATCTGAGGTAAGGGACAAAAACTATTAATGATTATGCTAATGAATTTTATCAATTGATTGCGAGGAATGATATCATGGAGACAGAGGAGCAGTTGACAGCTAGATTTGTTGGAGGGTTGAGAATGCAGATTCAAGATATGGTGAATAAGTTTGATCCCAGATCTGTTGCTGAAGCACATCAGAAAGCGCTAGCTTGGGAGAAGCAAGGCAGAAGAGGTGGTGGTGTGTTTACAAATTGCAACAATCCAATGAAAGGGACTAGTAGCACTGCGAATGTTTCGAAGGCTGTTGCAAAACCGGTTGTTAGTGAAGTTGCTAAGACCAAGATCAATAGTGGTATCAAATGCTTCAATTGTCAGGAGTTTGGTCACAAAAGCAATGAATGTCCAAAGCCAAAGAAGCGAGTGATAGTTGCTGAGGCAGAGGAAGAGGAGGTAGAAGCTGAATGTCCGAATTCACCACATGTTGAGGAGGAAGAAAATGTGTCGGGAGATGAAGGGTATTCATTGATGATGTGGAGAAATTGCTTAACACCAAAGCAAGAGGAGGAAACTAGCTGGTTGAGGAATAACATCTTTCAGTCAACGTGCACTATCTTGGGAAGGGTTTGCAAATTTGTTATTGATGCAGGAAGTTGTGACAATATTATCTCAACATAAGCTATGAAGAAGTTAGCATTGAAGACTGAGAAGCATCCGAAACCTTACAAGTTAGCTTGGTTGAGAAAAGGCGGGGAAGTGAAGGTTGGACGAAGAGCTTGTGTGAATTTTTCGATTGGGAAGAAATACAAAGATGAAATTTGGTGTGATGTTGTGGACATGGATGTATGCCATCTGTTGTTGGGGAGAGCATGACAGTATGATAGGGCTGTGCAACATGATGGTCGTACTAACAGTTACAGTTTCATGTTTGAAGGTACTAAAATCACTTTAGTTCCTAAGAAACGACAACAAGAAGAAAGCAAGTTGGAGGAGATTGAAGAACTTAAAACCTTGCTATCTTTGAAGGAGTTTGTTAAGGAAGTAGAAGAGGAGCCTGAAGTATTTTTATTGATTGGACGTGAGAGTAATGAAGTGGTTGAAATTCCTGAAGAAGTAAAACCAGTACTGGAAGAATTTGACGATGTATTTCCTGAGGAGCTACCAACGGAGTTACCACCGTTGAGGGACATTCAACATCAAATTGATCTTGTTCCAGGAGCTGTGTTACCTCATAAACCACATTACAGAATGAGTCCAAAGGAACATGAGGAGTTGAGAAGGCAAGTGGAAGAGTTGCTTGAACAAGGGCGAGTACAGGAAAGTTTAAGTCCTTGTGCGGTGCCAGCTTTGTTAGTACCGAAGAAGGATGGAACGTGGAGGATGTGTACGGATAGCAGGGCACTCAATAAAATAACTGTCAGATACAAATTTCCGATGCCGCGGCTTGATGATTTGTTATATCAGTTGAGCGGGGCTACTATCTTTTCAAAGATCGATTTGAAGAGTGGTTATCATCAAATTCGAATTAGACCAGGGGACGAATGGAAGACAACATTCAAGACGAGAGAAGGGTTGTATGAATGGCTGGTCATGCCGTTTGGTCTTTCGAATGCACCTAGTACATTTATGCGGGTGATGAATCAGATCTTTAGACCATTTATTGGGAAATTCGTGGTGGTGTATTTTGATGATATACTGATATATAGTAGAAGCACAAAAGAACACTTGCATCATCTGAGAGAAGTGTTGATGATACTGAGACAGGAACAATTTTATGCTGCAACGAAGAAATGCGTGTTCATGACGCATAGTGTTTTATTTTTGGGATATGTTATTTCAGAAGGAGGTATACAGGTGGATCATAATAAAGTTGAAGCAATCAGAAATTGGCCACAACCCAGGACGATAACGAAGTTAGAAGTTTTCATGGTTTAGCATCATTCTACCGAAGATTTATTCCACACTTCAATAGCGTGATGGCACCAGTTACTGATTGTATGAAGGGGAAGCAATTTTTATGGTCAGAGGAAGCAGGATTTACTTTTGAATGAATCAAGGAACTTTTGACGACAACACCAATTCTAGTATTACCAGATTTTCAGTTGTTGTTTGAGTTACATACTGATGCATCAAAGGTTGGAATTGGAGGGGTGTTGAGTCAAAAGGGACGTCCTATTGCATATTTCGGTGAGAAGCTATCGGGAGCCAAGATGAGATATAATACTTATGATGTGGAATTCTATGCTATTGTGCAAGCTATAAAACATTGGAGACACTATTTGTTCCATAAAGAATTTGTTCTATATACTGATCATGAAGCACTGAAACATTTGCAGGGACAGGACAAAATTGCAGCCAGGCATGCTTCGTGGATCGCATACCTGCAACAATTTACATTCGTGGTGAAGCATACGTCCGGAATTACAAACCGAGTGGCAAATGCATTGAGTCGAAGGAATCATTTGTTGACTACAATGAAGGTTGAAGTAACGGGGTTTGATGTGTTGCCGGAATTATTTGTTGATGATCCTTACTTTGCGAAGTTTGTAGATGAAGTCAAGGAGGGAAAGACGGATGAGTTTGTATTGATGGATGTTTTTCTTTTTAAGGGGAATCGATTATGCATACCAGAGTGCAGCTTACGAATGAAGATTGTGAAGGAGTTGCATGAGGAAGGTCATGTGGGTAGAGATCGTACTTTGCAATTAATTTCTCAATCTTATTATTGGCCTTCGTTGAAGCGGGAAGTTGAAAGGTTTGTGGAGAGATGTCATATTTGCCAAATTTCCAAAGGGACAACGACGAATGCGGGATTGTATATGCCCTTACCCGTGCCGACTAGACCATGGGTTGATATCGGTATGGATTTTGTTTTGGGGTTACCTAGAACTCAGAGGGGGAATGATTCAATATATGTTGTAGTGGACAGGTTTTCGAAGATGGCACATTTCATAGCTTGTAAGAAGACAGCTGATGTCGTCTGTGTTGCTCAGTTATTCTTTAAAGAGGTGTATCGATTGCATGTGCTACCTGAATCTATTGTTTCTGATCGGGATACTAGATTTCTAAGCCATTTTTGGTTGAGTTTGTGGAAGATGGTTGGAACGAAGCTGAATTTTAGTAGCGCCTATCATCCGCAAACAGATGGGCAAACAGAAGTGGTGAATAGATGTTGGGAAACCTGCTGAGATGTCTTGTGAAAGATAATTTGAAGAGTTGGGATATGAAGTTGTGTCAGGCGGAATTTGCACATAATCATGCTGTTAATCGAAGTACTGGTTACAGTACATTTCAAGTTGTATATTCAAGCATGCGAAATGGTCCGTTGGATTTGACGATAGTGCCACAACCAAAGGAAATAGTTAAGCAGGCTGTTGATTTTGTTGACGGATTGACAGAATGCCATAAAATCGGTCAGGAACGATTGGAGAAGGCGAATGAAAAGTATAAACAACTGGCAGATAAAAAGCGAAGGAGTGTGAATTTCATAGAAGGTGACTTGGTTTATGCCGTGTTGACAAAAGATCGTTTTCCTGTTGGAACTTACAACAAGTTGAAAGCGCGAAAAATTGGTCCAGTGGAAATTTTGAAGAAGATCAATGATAATGCGTATCAGTTGAAATTGCCGGACGATATTCACACTGTAGATGTTTTTAACGTCAAATACTTGATTCCGTATCATGGGAATGAACTTGTTGTGGAAGTGGAGGGCGCAAATTCGAAGACGAATTTTTTCCAACCAGGGAAGGATGATGCAGCCCAAGTCTTAGGTCGCGAGTGACCTAACATGCTGTTAAGTCGCGTGCGACCTAACGAGGAAGATATCGAGCTAAAACTGTGTGATGGGTCGCTGGAACGACCTAACGAGCTAAGTCAGGGGGATAGGTCGCTGGAACGACCTAGCGAGTTAAGCATGCCAGAACTCATTACTTTGGATCGCTCATGCGAGTTACGACCTAAGTTAGGTCGCACGAAGATATGGGAAGATAGGTCCCTCGATCTTAGGTCGAGGGAAGAAAGGTAGCTCGATCTTATGCAGTTTTCTTTAGGTCGCGAACGACATACCATAAGTCGCGAAGCATAGGTCGCTCCTGAAGCTTGAAGTCGTGGATTCCTTATGCCGCTTTACTCTATGCCGCTGATTCTTTAGGTCGCTCAAGCGAGTTAACGACCTTATGCCGCTTATACTGTTTTAACTTAGGTTGCGTGTGTTGTACTTAGGTCGCGTATTGATGTTATGTTGTATTTGTTAACTGTTTGTACTTAAGTCGTAGGTCGGCCGCCTGTTAGGTCGTAACTACTATAATGTGATGTATTGTATTTGTTTGATCTTTTAGGTCACGTCTGTTAGGTCGTTCACTACCTACGTGTTGTGATGTAAGTGTGGAGTTGTAAACCGCCTATAAATATGGGTGTTGGGTCATTTGTAATAGTTAGTTGATTTTGAATAAACTTTTGTTTGAGAGCTTTGTGCCTCTTCTCAAATTGGTAGTTGAGTGTAATCTCCTATCTCCACTTTCGGCATTCGAGTGCGCTCGGATCAACGACTGCTGAAGCCGATTCACGGAATCTAGTGCGCTAGATCAACGTACGAAGAATCGTAGATCTTTAAACACAGTATCGTGCACGATCAACGTGTTTGAGATAGCTAGAATCCGGCATCTTTGGATCAACGGATTTGGGCCTTTGGTATTCTTCAATCCACCAATTCCTACTTTCACCGCATCATTCATTTCAGTTATCCGCTACTGCATCACACACACACACACACACACACACACATATATATATATATATAATATTTTGTAATTAATAGAAATAATGGATAAGGGAAATGGTATAGCTCCGCTGGTTTGATCAGAAAATATGAGAAGAAAAGTGAGAGACTAGATCTATATTTATGGTTACTTGAATCAATCATCTTTGTAAGATTTAAAATAATCAAATCCAGACCGTTCAGCCAAGATTCAACCTTAGCCACCGTACTTGATTGATCGACCGCTCATCTATAGTTTGTTGACAACTAACTGTGAATCGGCCCAAGAAGGGGGGGAGTCGATTGATGGGGTCCTGCCTTATTATTATTCATGTCCTATTTTTACTTTTTAGATATTTTCATTTCGAAAACTTCAAATGCTAATAATTTTTTCATCTGAGCTTCGATCGCAAAACTTCAAATATGAAACTTGCTCAGAAAATCACTATGAACACAATGGTGCAAGTTTCGTGGCTAAATTTTGGAGTTTGCTCAAATTTTATTTTTGAACCTTATTTGATTATTTATTAACTACTACTAATTTTAAGGGGTGTTGCATTCTCCACTTTAAAGCATTTCATCCCCGAAATTCCTCAAGGATTGAATCATGTAACATAGCATGCAACCATTCTAATTTATCCAACAAATTAGTGTACAATCAATTTTGCAGGAAAACACATGCAAGTGCATAGTGTATCACAATATATACGATATGCATGCCGAATTATTCTAAATTGGTACCTTCTCTGTGAATGCATTCTTTTAATTTTTTTTTGAAAATACAATACAAACAACATTTATACACTGGCAGTTCTATATATATATATATATATGCAAGGTTTCAAAGATAAAAAAAATACTTTTTTCATACAATAATTTCTACACTCCTACGAATAGGAGTAGGCTTCAACCAATTTTGCATCCAATCCCTATCTTTCTATACGTAACACACAATTTATAACATCCAAAAATTTGAAAATCTAGTTTTCTTGAATCTATACTCCTATGTTAGAAAAAAAATTTAGATGAAGAATTTTACATTCTCACCCTTCTTTTGGATACCTATTCTTTTGCACCTTGGATCCTTCTCTTTTGTCCCGAAAACTTATCCAATTTTTTCAAAGTACAATACACATAAGGAGGTTTATTTTTGGATGTCAAAACAGAATTATTTTAAACGAAAGTTTTGTTTACCATTAAAAAGGTATGAAAATAGAAATTCCAAAGCTAAAACAGCTTTCTCTCTTATAATTCTCTATATTTGGTATACTGTCACCATTGTCGGATAGTAAAACTCATATTCACTAACACATCGACGCTCCCTATACTAATGTGTGGTATTTGAAAACCAAAAAGTTTTTCATTTCAAAAAAAACCTTTTTCGCTTTCCAAACAAACTTGCAAAATAGTTAAAAAAACCAAATTTCCAAAATCATTCAAATACCATTTTTTTTAAAAGCATTTGACCAAAAACTTTCAAAAGCATTTGAATGTAACTTTTCAAAACCATTTGAACATAACCTTTCAAAAGCATTTCAACGCAATTTTTCCAAAAGAAATTGAATAAAATATTTCAAAACATTTGCCTCTTCGTCCTAAAAAAATCAAGCAACTTCTTAACGTAATCGGAACTTAGCCAATGAGTTAATGCATATGCTTGACCCTAGCATTGTACAATTAATCTTATATTTGGGGAACCTTTCCTTTTACTCTAAAACAATAGACAACACAAGCATATCTATAAATTTTAGCCTTTAAAGCACAGTGGTAGTAACCATGGTTTTGCAACAACTTTTCCTTATCCTTCGCTTGCTAAAATTTATTTTTTCCAAAATTCTAAATTTTTTGGGATAAAGCATCCTAATCTATTTTATAAACTTTTATCTTAAATTATATTCATTGCTAGTTAAGTGTACTTATGGGATTTCCTTATTTACACTCTTTCTAAAATACATATAGCGGTCAGAGCTCATCTAGAAAATCAAACGCATTAATAAAATACAAATATACCTCATATCATATTATATGCTTTTTCAATATTCGAAGGGAGACAAATAGAGATTACAACCAAAATAATCTAAAAGAAACTATTATTAAAAGCTTCCCTTCAACATCAACCGGTGTTAATGATCACTTTTTACTTAATTAGGATGGGCATTCCTAGCATGTCATTTGTTTGCACCAAAAATGGTCACAAACCCCGTTGAGCATGATTATAGAGAAATAAACGAAGAAAATAAAACTAAAATGAGGATAATATAGCAATAAAACTTAGCAAATAGATGAACAATAGAAACGCAAGATTTATAGTGGTTCGGCGTTGTTTTTCCTACGTCCACCTTGAAGATCAATTTTTTATTGCTTTTTTACTCCAGTACAATGCTTGTAATAACTGATGATTGAATATAATTAAATCAGAAATAAAAGTAGTAGCATGCAGAGTACCGAGCCAAAAAGTCCATTTTTAGTTGCAATGGAGGTGCTATTTATGAGTGCGGAACTCGAAATACCTGACTTGGATCTCGGAATACTCTTTCTCAAGCCCAGGTCGGCCCACAGACCAATTTGGGGTCGTTTGGGATCGGTCCTTAATCGACCCGTAGCATTTCATATCAATTAAGAAATGCTCCAATCAAACCGTGATCGATCATGGAGGCTTCTGAAGTGTTATGTAATTTGCTATGAAAATCTCATTGCATTTGGAGTTGTGGTTGCGGAGTTATTGATCGATCAAGATTGCAATTATGGAGTAGCTGAGGCCCTCGTATCGATCCATATCAATTCTATATCGGTAGAAGAACTTGTCAATGATGATGAAACTTGCTGGAGTGGGTCCCCAAAGGCTTATTAGCATTGTGTGAAAGTTTGAGATCGATCAAGTGAGTTTAGCTATCGATCCTCAATGAGATGGGCCTTTTCCGTATCTATATGATCAATAGGAAAATGATCGATATGGAAAATATTTTTTTGTTGAATTTTGGCTTGAGATCTATTATTCAAGCTTCTTAGAGTATTCTAAGCATGTCCTTAAAGTTTGGAGTCATTTGGATCCGAAATGAGTAAGATATACCCTGTTTCGTGTCAAAAAGCAACATTTTCGTATCCATCAAATTGATATGAAAATGATGGATACAAAGGATTTTTCAACTTCATTGTTTTGACTTGTAATTTTTTGGGTGGGCTTCCTACACTATTTTATTTTCTTTCTGAAAGTTTCAAGTTGATTGGCTTTGTATATTTTGAGATATTGATCGATCCTTGCTAATTTAAATAGTTTCTAGTATTGATCCTAGATGGAGTACATGAGTGCTTGTTTTGCTTATAACTTGAGCATATGAACTCTAATTGACTTGAAATTTGAAATATGACTTCCTGGAGCTCTGCAAATCATTCCATACTAATTGCACTCAGATCGGGGCCGGGCTCCCAGCCGGCCATATTTCATTCATAGCTTCTAGTATACCTGTTTTCTGAAACAAGTAAACAACTACAATTGGTCAAATTTCTTGGTATCATGGCCTTACCATGAATAACATTTGCCTTCCAAAGTATGTCTTGTTTGAACATGACGTGCTTTGAAAAGCTACAATCTCCAGTTGGAAAGGACCCCATTCAGTTCGTTGAATAGTCGTTATCCTTCCGCCAAGAGTCATAGTTTCCAATAGTTGTGACCCTTTTTGATTTCTAGTAGTGTAAATACTGATTTGTAGCCTGCCGATGATTACACATTTTTCATCTTCGGTGAATATCAAGTGTCAAAGGTTTGCTATTTCTATTTCTGGTTGATTCCAGGTGAGTATTCAATTTCTATTGGTTTTAGAAAATCGAATTTTTAGGATGCTCACATGCACGTTCATGTACACGTTTATGTCATTGGCTCTCGGATATGCTCATACGCTCGCGGTTTGTTGCTAATTTGGTGAAATGCAATTCAATCATTTGATTTTTGATGGCAAGAGAAATGGTATTCCACCAAAAATGAATTTTCGTGTAGGAATTCTCTCGATACTCGATTGATTATATCGTAAGCGATACATCAAAGTAGGGATACGAAGGTATTCTGTTCATGATTCCTTTATGGATATTGTAGCAGGAAGCTTCGTGGAGGATATGTCATTTCTCATTCCTCTGTTCAAGAAGGATTCCTTGTTGTAGATAATCTTTGGTAGGATCCATCCATGGCTCTATTTTTTAAGCTCCATCTCTAAAACCTTGTCGCTCTCTATATGGTCAATGCTTGGAGCATTAAGTCCTTCAACTACGAATGAGCCCATTTGCTACATATCCTCTGAATTAGCTAGCTTGGCTGGTAACTCGGCTCTTTCATTTTGGTCTTTGGGGATGTGTGTTACGATATAACATTAAATATTGGTAAATGATTTTTGGACTCGGACGAGACAAGGAGCAAGTCGTTTCCTCCTTAGATTGATAATTTCCTTTAGGTTGAGATATTACTATCCAGGACTCTCACAACATATGTCGAGATTTCACTTCCAGTCTTCTAACAAATTTGGGCCTGGCAATCACATTATTATGTTAAGCTTTGTTATTTGTTGTAGGGAAAATCGACTTTCTGGATATAATCTCTTCGCGTGACAGTGCAGTGCTTATGGTGTGTATTGACGCGACCAAATTGATGTATAAATCTTCACGACGAACGGCTTGGGTAAAATGGAAGGTCTATCTAAGCGATCCATCAGATCTGGAATTGCATCAATGCAGTTGTTAGTCCATTCAAAAGTTCTCTTCCCTCCCTTGGTCAGGTTGAAGAAGAGAATACACTTATAGATGGCCCTAGAGTTGAATCAACTTAGGACGATAACCTTCCGACTTAAGCTTTGTACCTGCTTGGTTGTCCTCGGTACATGGATGTCTCTAATTGTCGGAATTTTTTGGACATTAGCCTCAATTCCATGAGAATTGATGATGAAACCCAAGAATTTTTCTGACGCAACGCTGAAAGAGCATTTCAAAGGATCAAGTTTAATTTTGCAATTTTTGGAGAGCACTGAATATCTCTACCAAGTCATCGGTGTGGTCATTTGATAGTCGTGATCTCACAAGCATATTAACCACATATACTTTCATCGATTGGCTGATCTGATTTTTGAACGATCTGCTAACCATCCTTTGGTAAGTAGCACCAGTGTTCTTAAGTCTGAATCCGGGGATTGCAACATAGCATTATTGCCCTAGGTCAGTAACGAACCTGTGGTATTCATGGTCTGGGACATTCTTCAATATCTGATTGTATCTGGAGTTTGCGTCCATGGAAGTGAGTAATATTGGTACGAAAATATGGATACAAAAATAGTCATATTTTCTGGACGTGAAAATATGGATACGAAAATCATCATATTTTCTGGATACGAAAAATAGTAGTTGGAATTTTTTGAAGAGCTCAGAGGAGGAGCTTTTTGAGAACTCGGACGAGGAGCTTTTTGGATACGAAAGCTTGGAGTTGAATAGGAAACTTTGTGAAGGTGAAATTGGATCTTATCTCACGGATAATGGAATCCACTAGTAGATGACGAGATCTGATAGAATTGAGAAAAATTTGAGTTTTCTCAGTGAAAGCACCAAAGTGTTTGCACCAAAAATGGTCAAAAACCCCAATGAGCGTGATTGTAGAGAAATAAACGAAGAAAGTAAAATTAAAATACAGATAATATAGCAATCATACTTAGCAAATAGATGAACAATAAGAAACACAAGATATATAGTGGTTTGCCGCTGTTTTGCCTACGTCCACTTTGAAGATCAATCTTTTATTGCTTTTTTACTCCAGTACAATGCTTGTAATAGCTTATTATTGATTACAATTAAATCAGAAATAAAAGCAGTAGCATGCAGAGTCCCTAGCCAAAAAAGTCCCTTTTAGTTGCAATGGAGGTGCTATTTATAGGTGTGGAGCTCGAAATATCTGCCTTGGATCTCGGAATACTCTTTCTCAAGCCCAGGAGGGCCTGCATGATCGATCTAGGGTCGTTTGGGATTGGTCCTTGATCGACCCGTAGCGTTTCGTATCGATCAAGAAATGCTCCAATCAAACCCTGATCGATTATGGAGGCTTCTGAAGTGTTATCTAACTTCCTGTGAAAATATCATTGCATTTGGAGTTGTGGTTGCGGAGTTATTGATCGATCAAGATTACAACTATGGAGTAGCTGAGGCCCTCGTATCGATCCATATCAATTCTGTATCGATAGGAGCACTTGTCATATTATGATGAAACTTGCTAGAGTGGGTCACCAGAGGCTTAGGAAGATTGCATAAAAGTTTGGGATCGATCTAGTGAGTTTAACTGTCGATGCTCAACGAGATGGGCGTTTTTGGTATCCATATGATCGATACGAAAATGATCGACATGGAAAATATTTTTCTATTGAATTTTGACTTGAGATAGTGCATGCTTCTTAGAGTATTCTAAGCATGTCCTCAAAGTTTGGAGTCGTTTGGATCCTGAAATGAGTGAAATATACCCTATTTCGTGTCTAAAAGCAACATTTCCGTATCCATTAGATCGATACGAAAATGATGGATACGAAGGATTTTTCAACTTCATTGTTTTGACTTGAATTTTTTGGGTGGGCTTCCTACACTATTTTATTGACTTTATGAAAGTTTCAAGTTGATTGGCTTTGTAGATTTTGAGATATTGATCGATCCTTGCTAATTTGAACAGTTTCTAGTATCGATCCTAGATGGAGTACATGAGTGCTTGTTTTGCTTATAACTTGAGCATATGAACTCCAACTGACTTGAAATTTTAAATATGACTTCCTAGAGCTCTGTAAATCAGTCCATGCTAATTGCAATCGGATCGGGGCCGGGGTCTCGGTCGGTTGTATTTCACTCATAGCTTCGAGCATACCTGTTTTCTGAAACAAGTAAACAACTATAATCAGTCAAATTTCTTGGTATCATGGCCTTGCCAAAAGGTGGGATAACATCATTCTACTATGACCCACATGTCTTAACTCACCTTTTTGTCTTCCAATAAATAAGGTCCATCCATTACCTTAATTATTACACCTGATTATGAGATAAATTATGCATTTTCACACTGAAGTGGGTAAGAAATATAAGCTATGAACATTTAGAATAACTCGTCAGAAAATTGGTTTAGTGGAATAACTTCTACCACTGTCTTACCTTCTTTAACCTAAAATCAACCAACATCCTTTATGTGGGTTTGCCATCTCATTACTCTCTTCTCCCATCATAATACTATCTTCTTTTAATCAAAATCTCTTGATTGTACTCTCAAACTTTGGTATTTTCCTTCTTTATCCTTGATCTTTATTGCGGGTATATCCTAGGACTCACAAAAGTGTACTTTGATACCATCCCCCGTTCCTTTAAGGGTTCTTCTCATGGCTTTCACATGCATATAATTAAACATTCCAAGGTTCATACCAAAATTCCTTATATTCAACGGGGATTCCTTATTTCTACCCTACGAGCATTCATAGCTATTTTATTCATGGTCTTAATCTTTATCCCATCTTACCTAGGCAGTCATTGCTATCCATTCCATGTAAAAAAATTGGTTTGGTTTTCATCACTCATTGTAAGAATAAAACTTCACAGTCATGAAATACTTAATCTAAAACTTTTATCTTTGAAAATATAAACTTGGAAATATTTTTTCATAAATTTCTTTTTTCTCCAAAAGAAGCTATGAAAATTTTCCTATTCTAACCAACTTTCCATTTTCAATGACTTCTTACGACAAATACTTTCTACTTTAAAAGTAGGATTTTTAACTCAAAACATTCAAAAACTAAATTGTCATACCAAATCATTTTTAAAACATCTTTTATAACTTAAACAATGAAAACTGAACTAGACAGGGATAACTTCAATTCTATTATTTCCCTACTACTCATGCGATTTCTGCTGCCCTTTGTAGAGATTTCAATAACATACGAGGGGGACTTTCAAAAGATATATGCAATTAAAACACATAATTAGGGAAATTATCTATTCTTCCTTTCATATTCCTATTGTTTTTCTCCTATATTATTTCTAACTAGATACTAACCTAATATAAGTAACTAATGTTGTTTCTATTTAAATTTCCTAATATTGCTACTATAAAAATTTGTCCTATCTAAATTTCCTTCAATTGGTTGCTTCTTACATAGCTCTTTTCCTCTTTTATTATTGCCTTCATTGACTTATTGTAGTGCATTCGCCTCTTATTTAAGTTATTGAACTTTTCTTCATTAACATGAAAAGAGATATGTATAAATCAATTTCAGCTATTATTCTTCGTATTTTTCTTATATAGGAATATTCTTCCTATCTTAGTTATCGAGTATTCTTACCGTTCTATTCACTTTACCCCATCTAATCAAGTACCATTATTATTTATCCATCTCTTAATTTTTTTTAAAAACATTCGAATTCACAAAAGTAGGAAAAATCATCGAGCTAAACATACGCCTCTTTTCCATTCATTTCAAAAACGAAAAAAACCTTTACCAAAAACATATAAATTCAAAAATTTCTTGCTTTTTCGAAATAACAACTTTCCAATGATTGGTTCCTTTTTTAAATAAAATTTCAAAATCATTTAGAACAACTACTTCCCAGTTAAACCACTGAAAAACCTATTCAATAATTTTCAAAGAATTTAAAAAAATATTTTTGTTAGCACCAAAATTGGTCACTAACCTCGTTCAGAAAGATTGTGTAGAGATATAAGTGATGAAAGCAATTAAACAGAGAAGACAAACTTAATTCAAGTGCAGAAAGTAAGAACACCAAATTTATAGTGGTTCGGCGTAATTGCCTACGTCCACTTTGCTCAACTTTATTGATTTCCTTTATGATTGATTGATTACAAATACAATTCGTGAATCAAATGCTTGAATGAAGGTGTTTGAGTAGAGAAGATGAGTCTTGAAAATGGCAGAGTCTCCCCCTATTTGCTCTCCAAAAAAGGATCTCTTTCACTGTGACCCTGCCCCTCTATTTATAGGCAAAGATGGGCTGGACTTTCCAAGTGGGCTGATTGCCGAACGTTCCAGCCCGAGTACAGTGGTCGCCGTATGCCGAGCAAGGTTCGCCGAACGAGTTTCCGCCGAACCATTCCTTCTATGCCGAACGGTGTGCTGGTTAGTCGTGTTGAACGTCTTCTGGATGACGAGTATTACGCCGAACACCATAGGATGCCGAGTACTCCTGTATGCCGAGCAGCCTTGATTCCGAGCGACCTTGTATGCCGAGCAGCCTCGATGCCGAGTACTCTGGTATGCCGAGCAGTCTTGCATGCCGAGCAGTCTTGATGCCGAACAGCCCTGATTCCGAGCGACCTTGTATGCCGAACAGCCTCGATGCCGAGTACTCTGGTATGCCGAGCAGTCTTGCATGCCGAGCAGTCTTGATGCCGAGTACTCTGGTACGCCGAGCAGTCTTGATGCCAAGCACTTATGGGATGCCGAACACCAGTCGACGCTGAGCATAGGTTGTTGCCGAACACTACTTGGTGCCGAGTACCCTTGCTGCCGAGTACTACGCCGAGTAGTCTCGATGCCGAACACTGCTGAGTATTATGCCGAACACTCCTGGACACCGGATACTAAGGACGCCGAGTACTACGCCGAGTACTCATGGATGATGGTTGCTTCGCCGAACATTCCTGGATGCCGGACACTCTCTGATGCCGAGCACTAGTTGCCTGGTCAAATCCCCAGGAAACACTTGCCCCCCAAAGTGTATTGCGTGGCCGAACGTGATGCGCTTTGAATCTGGTACAATCTACCTCGGAGGTACCCTCTCGAGAATGCTAGCAAAGGGAGGTGCGAGATGAACAAGCTTGGGATGCCGAACGACACGTTCTGAGCCGAACGTTCCCAGCGTGCCGAACGTCATTCCACCCTAACGCCGAGTACTCCGGTATTGACCGGTTCTACCGGGAATAGCCCCTTCGACTTCCTCCATTTCCCTCTATAAAACCAGTCCCTTCTCTTCCTTTTCTCCTTTTACTTCTTATTTCCTCCGCTCTCACAATTCCGTTCAATCGTCCGAATTTGAGACTTAACTACTTCATCTCAATCTTCGATCTGCATACTTAGGTATTTTTCATCGTAAACTCAAACGAGATGTTCGAACGAAGTCGTGTAGAGGGTTTTTGTATAGCTTGTCTGTATTGCCGAACGACATAGCGTGGAGGGGTTAGGAGTATGTCCGCTTATTGCCTTAGTCTCCTCGTGTTGGATCGAGGTCAAAAAGGAAGAAAAAGAATGAGAGGTGTTGGAGAGGGTAATGGCGCCGTTCGCTGCTCCGGCGCATGTGGTCATGTGCCGGTCGGTGTAACGGTTAGTTGCCGAACGGTACCTCAGCCGGGCAAGGCCAGGCCGAACGCTCACTAACAAGTCGAACTATAATTGAGCCGAACGAAACAAAGCCAATCAATGCCCAAACGCCGAACATTTCACATGCCGAACAATGCAATTGCCGAACACTTGACATGCCGAACAATATAATTGCCGAACACCTTTCATGCCGAACAATATAATTGCCGAACACGTTATATGCCGAACAATACAATTGCCGAACACCTTTCATGCCGAACAATATAATTGCCGAACACGTTATATGCCGAACAATACAATTGCCGAACACCTTTCATGCCGAACAATGTAATTGCCGAACACCTTATATGCCGAACAATACAATTGCCGAACACTTTACTTAGGACGATGAACATTACTAAAATGCCGATCAGTATAAATGTTAAACTACACTTAGGCCGGTCACTCTAGAAATCATATGTCTTTTGAACCTGAAACTGTAATTACCTCAAGGCGGGCCTTTGAGACGGTCAGCGATGACGGTCTTCGAAAGCGATGATCCGCAGCTAATTATTATATCTTTATTGCTGTCTTTACACAATTGCTTGCACTAGTTCACACACCACGTGGGGGGAAAATTCGTGATGCTGATTCTAACGCTCAACGTTTTTCAAGTATAGCTTTCTCAAGCATTTAGCCAGGTTCATTATTTATTCGGGATGTCAGGAAAATCTAGTTCGGCCACCGTATCTGACAGGCCTGGGCCGTCAGCAAAGCAAGGAGCCGCAGATGCTTCCAATCCGTCAATCTCTCCCGCTCATAATCTGGCGCCCGATGCTCTAGAGTCAACCATCTTATTGGACAATCCGGTCGATTCTCAAGCCTCGAGGATCAACGAGGCCGCTCTGCGACGGATATGTTCCATTCACGGAATTCCCTTTACCGACGTGTTAGTTCCTTCGAGACACGACCGTCCTCACTTGCCCCCGGTCGGGTACACGGCCTGCAACAAGTTCATGTGCTGGATGGGCAGCGTGCCTCCGTTTAACCTATTTCTCCGGGATGTGCTGCAGTATATAGATATCGCTCCGTCGCAGCTGCACCCGAATGGTCATGCGTTCCTATATGGGACTTATTTACTCTTCATGGCTGTCTTCTCCAGACCTCCAACCCCCGGTGACATTCGATACATTTACATGTTCAAGAGACGGAAAGATAGCCCCTCCTTCATCTTCCTCGAGCCGTATCACAAGTGCCAGATCCTGACAGGGGCCTGCAGCAAGTTCGCCCTGTACAAACAGGAATGGTTCTATGTGCGATGCCCGTCTGGTTTCGCTAGGAGATGGGTTGAAGGCAGTAAGTCTCTCTGCTGAACCGTTACTTGTACTTAATGGGAGTCATGTTTTTTCCTAACTCTTCATCTCATCTTTTCAGGTATTAACCCGCGTCCGGAAGGCCGAGGATATTCTGATGCTGTTGACGCGATTAGAGCTCTCCCGGCCGAGGACCGAGATATTCGAGCTATCATTTCAAATGAATCGCTGTCGGGGTTCGGCTTGCTAGCTCCTGATCGTCGGGTCAGCCTTCCAGAAGGCGTTACAATTCCCAAACCTCCATCCGGTAAAGGGAAAAAACTTGCCGGCCCGTCGTCACGTCGCGCTCCCGTCGCGCACGAAGAAGGCGAGCGTAGAGAGGGTGATGCACCCGACACTCAGGGCGAGAACGTGGGTCCTGCTTGGAATCCGGCAATCGAAATCCAGGATATTGAGACGTCATCCTCCCCTTCGAAGGGAAAGAAAAAGCTGAAATATACGGTTCAGAAAGAGAAAGTCGGCGACACCTCAAAACCTACGCCTATCCCTCCTGAAAAAGAGGCTTCTTCACAACGTCTGGAGAGTTCTCTAAGGGGTCTCTCGAACCTCTCTATCCCCGAAGACATACTTAATTATGGGTTCGATGATCCTGAAGCTCTCAAATTCTCGTCGCCCGCTAGAGGCAATGTAGGAGTTCAACTCCCGGCTCACAGAGACAATACCCCGATTAGCAAAGACAAACGAACGGGTCCGTCGGGGGGAACACTTAGGACACACACGCACACGCGCATTCCATAGCATACTTCAAGTCTTTTTAATTCATGAATTCTCCTTAATTCGTTGTTATCTTCCTTCTTTGCAGGTGATATGGGCCGCTCCCACGGACTTGATCGCCTTCAAGGGTCTTCAATATTTCATCACTCCGGACGGGACTCCGGTTCGGGCAGACGCCGGGACCGAGGTGATTATGAGGATAGGGACAATCGTCCGCGCGAATCGTCTCATCGCAAGAAAGCGCACTATCAATCTTCTCAGTCCCGTGATCTTCCTCCTGCAACTGAGCCGGATAAAGAGAAGTCTCTGCAGAAGGGCTATCAGTCAGATGCTGCTCGAGAACAACATTCCAGTTCATCGAGTACGAGGCAAGTTCGGGAGCCGCGTAAAAGAACGGAATTCTCTAAGCCTCCTCCTCCTGCTCCTGCCGTGGACCCAACCGTTGCGGAAAAGATGGTCGACCTTAAGGCCAAGTTTCCGAAGATTTGTTTTGACGGTTTGAAATTCCTCCCGGCCATCCATCACATTCCTGGGCACGTGAAGCAAAGTGCCATTGCATGCAACAATGACGTCTATGTTCAACATGACGCATTCGTGCACTTGGTGGAGAAGATATCAGAAGTATCTGTTGAGCGTCAACACGAGATTGACCGTCTGACTCTGGAGGCTGACAGCGATAAGAAAATCATCAAACTCCAAGACGAAGAGCTCGCCTCTTATAAGTTAAAGCTAGAAGCCGCTGAACAAGGCGCAAAAGATACTGCCGAGGCAGTTACTCGCTTAGAGGTGGCTCACAAAAAGGAGCTTGATGAAGCAGTTCAGCGCAGCGGCGCCCTTGCCCTAGAAAAAGACTCTGTTCAAAAAGAAAGGGACGTGCTCGCTATTCAAGTCAAAGAGCTGAAAGAACAACTCTCCAAGGAGAAAGAAGACAAAATAGCCGCTCAGGAAGAATCACAGCGGTATTGCGATGAGATTGTTGCTACCCGGCTCCTCAAGGCAAAGCTCGACGGTGAACTTGCCGGGGTCGAGAGAACGAAGGATGAAGCCCGTGAGGAGGGTAAAAGAATGGCTGAGGAGGAGCTTGATTCTCGCCTTGAGGCGGCCGCAGAGGCTGGCAGGGAAGAGGTCAAAAGTATGTTTGACCCGTTGATTGCCGAGTACGGAGCCCGCGTCCTTATGCATCGCGACCTAACATTCTTGGGCGACGGCTACCATGAATCCCTGGCTGAGGCATGGGAGACTCTGATAAAGATCAAGAAAGTCGAATCAGGCTCCGAAGAAATCGACGAGGATGCACTGGTGAAGGAGTTCCTGAGGGGGAATGAGCCATCGGATTTATCCGTAGCATTGGCTCTCTATGGCAAAGGCTCTTCCCCTTCGAAAGAGAAGAACAACGAGGCTGGCCCGTCAGAGGCCGACACTACTACTCCTCACATTGCCGCTCCTTATGCTGCTCAATCGGCCGGTCGGTCGACGCTTGATCCATTCGAGCAACACGCCAGTTATGATCCCGAAGATCCCGGGCTTGGCGTTCATGTGCTGTCACCTATCCTGGAGGGTGAAACCCCGCGCGCCACCGACAGTCAACCTGATCCTGGTAGGATATTCTTCTTTCTCTAGAAATCGAAGTGATCCCGTCATTTTTCAACAGTGGTTATTTGTTCTAATGCCCACTTCTTATATTTCTCACAGGTTGTTCTGACACTGAGCCAACTCCGAGGAGCGACGACGCCAAGGAGGAAGCGGGGAAAACAAGCGACGCTGCTCACGCAGAGGTGACTCCCGGCCCAGACGCTCAAGTGATCGGGGCGCTTGATGATGACAAACTTGACACCTCGTCTCCGGCCGAAGGAAGCGACGAAGTTAAAATTACTGGCGCCTCTGAGCATACTTCAGAGATGAGCATGAAGGATCGTCTCGCCGACGAGGAGAAGAGAAAGGTCAAAGTCAAGGTTGAATCCGAAGTCCTGGAACTTACTGACCCGCGGAATAGACCTTTGAAAATCATTCTCCCGGGCAGGTCCAAACCATTAGATGTTCCGTCTCCTACTCCTGACTCCGTCTCTTTAGCAAGCAAAAAGTCCAAGAAGAAACGTGAGGGAGAGGAGTCGTCGGAGACACCGAAGGCGGACAAGAAGAAGAAGTCGAAGAAATGATCGATGCACTTGTTCAACAAGTTTTTTGCTTAAGTTTGTAATAGTTTCTACCTTTCATAACTTGTAGTTTGTACAGACCCGAATTTTGTAGGAGTGATCGTGTATCCCTATTTTGGACTTATCGAATAAAATTTCAGTTTCTTCTTGTTTGGATGATTTCTCTTGTCTTTATTTGGTTTGCTGACACTGTGCTCCGGGGACTTGGAGACTTAAGACTGTTCATACTCTAGTCCGCGCTCTGGGGGCTTAGAGTACTCCGCTCCGTACTCCGGGGACTCGGAGATTGGAAATCGTTTATACTCTAGTCCGCGCTCTGGGGACTTAGAGTACTCTGCTCCGCACTCTGGGGATTCGGAGATTGTAAATCGTTTATACTCTAGTCCGCGCTCTGGGGACTTAGAGTACTCCGCTCCGCACTCTGGGGATTCGGAGATTGGAAAATCGTTTATACTCTAGTCCGCGCTCTGGGGACTTAGAGTACTCCGCTCCGCACTCTGGGGATTCGGAGATTGGAAACAGTTTATACTCTAGTCCGCGCTCTGGGGACTCAGAGTACTCCGCTCCGCACTCCGGGGATTCGGAGATTGTAAATCGTTCATACTCTAGTCCGCGCTCTGGGGACTTAGAGTACTCCGCTCCGCACTCTGGGGATTCGGAGATTGTAAATCGTTTATACTCTAGTCCGCGCTCTGGGGACTTAGAGTACTCCGCTCCGCACTCTGGGGGCTTCGGAGATTGGAAACCGTTTATACTCTAGTCCGCGCTCTGGGGACTCAGAGTACTCCGCTCCGCACTCCGGGGATTCGGAGATTGTAAATCGTTTATACTCTAGTCCGCGCTCTGGGGACTTAGAGTACTCCGCTCCGCACTCTGGGGATTCGGAGATTGGAAAATCGTTTATACTCTAGTCCGCGCTCTGGGGACTTAGAGTACTCCGCTCCGCACTCTGGGGATTCGGAGATTGGAAACCGTTTATACTCTAGTCCGCGCTCTGGGGACTTAGAGTACTCCGCTCCGCACTCTGGGGATTCGGAGATTGGAAAATCGTTTATACTCTAGTCCGCGCTCTGGGGACTTAGAGTACTCCGCTCCGCACTCTGGGGATTCGGAGATTGGAAATCGTTTGTATGAGTCTGTACGCCGCACAGAATAATGTAATTTATCATTCGATTAAGAGATACAGAAACTTCATAGAAAATGTGGCTTCAAGCCTTTATTAATGAAAATCAACTAAATTGTTCGATTACAACTTCAAAAGGAAACTAAGTCATTATTGAATGGAAACATGCGGAAAACAATAATGCCTATAACAAGAAAGGGAAACATGCTAAATGTAATAGTGCCGCAAATGTTCACTGTTCCATGCTCGGGGGAGTGTCGTGCCATCAACGATCGCTAGCTTGAATGTTCCTTCTCCAAGCTTCCGTTCAATGGCATATGGGCCTTCCCAGCTGGGATTCATGCGTGATGGTACTGGGAAGACTCGTTTCAGAACGAGATCACCCACATCAAAGATTCTTGGGCGGACTCTGCCATCGTAGTAGCGCTTGACTCGATGTCTGTGCGCCGCCGCCCTTAACTCAGCTTCTTCACGCTTTTCGTCGATCCAGTCCAGTGATTCCAGCAAGAGGTTTTGGTTCGTCTTGGGGTCATAGTATGTCACTCGGTGCGATGGAACTTCAAGTTCCACGGGTATCACGGCTTCAGAACCGTATGCCAAGGCGAACGGAGTGTGGCCGGTCGCGGACTTGTGGGTAGTCCTATATGCCCATAATGCCGTCGGGAGTTCATCTACCCACTTGCCTCCAACCTTCTCCAGACGCTTCTTTAGTATGGACTTGATTACCTTGTTAACGGCCTCGACTTGTCCGTTAACTTTTGGGTGTGCAACGGCAGCGAACTTTTTCTCGATGCCGTACTTTAGACAGAACTCTTTGAACTCTCTACTTTCGAATTGCGTTCCGTTATCTGTAATGATGGTGCGTGGAAGACCAAAGCGGCATATGATGTTTCGTACAACGAAATTAATGACTTTCTTAGAGGTGATAGTGGCCAAAGGTTCTGCCTCGGCCCATTTCGTGAAATAGTCGACCGCAACTATCGCGTATTTCGCACCACCTTTGGATAGAGGCAAAGAGCCGATTATGTCGATTCCCCAGATCGCGAATGGCCAAGGGCTGATCATTTGTGTGAGTTCCGTTGACGGAGCCCTCGGGATTTTTGCATATCTTTGACACTTGTCGCATTTTCTTGCGTAGTCCGCGGCATCCCGGTTTACGGTAGGCCAGTAATACCCATAGCGGAGGATCTTTTTTGCTAGCGTTTGCCCCCCAGTATGGTCGCCGCATTCCCCTTCATGGACTTCCCTCAAGACTCGCTTTGTTTCATCATGAGCGATGCATCGTAGTAATGGGATTGAGAATCCTTTCCGGTACATGGATCCATCCTGCATTACGTACCGCGCAGCCTTTCGAAGGACCTGTCGTCTTTCGCTTCTTCTTTCTGGTAAAGCCCCAGTTGTCAGGTACAGTTTGAATGGGGTTATCCACGAGTCCTTCTCGATCTCTGCTTCCAACACAAGATCGATTTTCATCTCGCCCGTACTCGGGGCATGCAAGACTTCCATGGGATACAATCCCATTTGCTGGACATCGTCGGTACTTGCGAACTTAGCCAACAAGTCGGCTTTTTTGTTTTGTTCTCGAGGGATGTGCGAAATGTCATAACGCTCAAGATTTGATAGTAGTTCCTGGACCTGAACGAGGTACGGAGCAAGCTTTCGTCCTTTTGCTTGGTAGTCTCCTCGCACTTGGTATACCACTAACTGCGAGTCACAAAAGATTTCGATTGATTTGATTCCGAGTTCTTTGATAAGCTTCAAGCCAGCGATCAATGCTTCATATTCAGCTTCGTTGTTTGTAGCCGGAAAATCGAGCTTCAGGGCATAACAGATTGATCGGTTTTCCGGAGTCATAAGAACTACGCCCGCGCCGGAGCAACGGTCATTTGATGCACCGTCAGTGTATAACTTCCATCGTATGGGGGGAATGACGTCGTGATCGTCCGGTTTGATGGGTATGGTAAATTCAGCGATGAAGTCTGCTAACGCTTGCCCTCGGATAGCTCTCCGTGGTAAGTACGCGATATCGAATTGGCTCAACTCGATGTTCCATTTTAGCAATCTTCCAGAAGTTTCTGGTCGCTGAAGTACCTGCCTCAGGGGTTGATCGGTATAAACGCCGATTGAATGCGCTTGAAAGTATGGGCGTAGCTTGCGTGATGCAATCACCAAGCAATAAGCCAATTTCTCAATTTTAGGGTAATTCTTCTCTGCCCCCGTTAAACGCTTGCTAACATAATATACCGGCTTCTGGACTCGATCCTCCTCACGGACCAAAGCTGCGCTTATCGCATGAGGGGATATAGCCAAGTAAACATACAGCATCTCATGGTCAACTGGTTTAGATAGCATCGGTGGGCTCTCCAGATGCCTTACCAGGTTCTGGAAAGCTTCCTCGCAGCTAGACGTCCATTCAAAATTCCTCTTTCCTTTCTTTATTATGTCGAAGAATGGGATGCACTTGTCAGTTGCCTTGGATATAAACCGACTTAGCGCAGCCACTTTCCCGTTCAAGCTCTGTACCTGCTTTATAGTCCTGGGTGCTTGTACGTCTCGAATGGCTTGGATCTTTTCTGGGTTGGCTTCGATTCCCCTAGCGTTGACGATGAATCCTAAAAACTTCCCTGATGCAACGCCGAAAGAACACTTCAGCGGGTTGATCTTCATTCCATAGGACTTGAGTATGTTAAACATTTCAGCTAAGTCTTGGATGTGGTCGTTTGACTGCCGTGACTTCACGATCATGTCATCCACATAGACTTCCATGGTTTTGCCCAGCTGGTCCTTGAACATTCGATTCACCAGACGTTGGTAAGTTGCTCCAGCATTCTTTAATCCAAAGGGCATCACTACATAGCAATACAGCCCGACATTTGTAACGAAGCTGGTGTGTTCTTGGTCCGGAATATGCATTGGGATTTGGTTGTATCCTGAGTACGCATCCATGAATGACAATAATTCGTGTCCTGCTGTGGAATCGACCAACTGATCGATCCTAGGCAACGGGAAACTGTCCTTAGGGCATGCTTTGTTCAAGTCGGAATAATCTACGCAAGTCCTCCATTTCCCATTTGCCTTTTTTACTAGCACAGGGTTGGAGACCCACTCCGGGTAGAGGGCGTCGCGGACGAACCCATTTGCTTTGAGTTTGTCCACCTCCTCTCCAAGAGCGGCGGATCTCTCTGGATCCATTCCTCTCCTCTTTTGCTTGACTGGGACGTATTTCGGGTCTATGTTCAACATATGACTTGTGATGGCGGGAGAAATCCCACACATATCAGAATGCGTCCAGGCGAAAACATCGAGGTTTGCTCGGAGGAAGTCGCTAAGGTCTTCTGTCATTGCGGGGCTTAACTGTGATCCGATTTTCAGTATTCGCGAAGGGTCGCCACGGCTAACTGAAATGTCGATTGTTAATTCAGCCGGTGCCGCCTTCTCTTCCCTGGGTTTCTCATCGTCGTCTCTCGGATCTATATCTCCGTAGATCCGAGAACTATGCCCGAGCCAGGGCTCGGGCACTACTTGTCAATTATTCGTGTTGAGGATGCGGACAGGATTGTCCGTACCCTTTCCTTTTTCCCTCCGGTGGGCTTCACGGAGCTCGGCCACATAACAAGAACGACCAGCTGCTTGGTCTCCGTGAACAATGCCTACTCCTTTGTCAGTTGGGAACTTCAAAGTCAAGCACCACGGGGCTAGTGCCGCCCTAAATTCAGCCAGGGCCGGCCGACCCAAGAAAACATTGTATGGAGAGTCCACATCCAAAACTACAAAGGGTAGAATTCGTACCCTCCGACGCTCGCCTTGTCCCAGTTCAACTGGTAACTCGACATATCCCACTGCATCAGTCGCAGCGCCGTTAAAACCGTGGATACGAGCTTTGGATGGTTTCAAGTCTTTTGTCTCTAGCTTCATCTGATCATATGCCTTCTTGAAGATGATGTTGACTGAACTTCCACAATCAATCAAGATTCTTTTTACATACGCTGGTCCGATTGTTGCAGATATGACCATGGGATCGATGGTCGGAGCCTCTATCTGATCAGCGTCTCTGTTTCTGAACACAATATCGTCTGTCATCACGCGCTGCTGCTTAGCAGGGGCCCCGTCCTCTACGTTTGAACAGCACTCGAAATCTGCATGCTTCAAGGAGCCCGCATATCGCTCCATCTCTTGCCAGTTCTTATCTGCGGGATGAGGTCCGCCGATAATTGTATTTATAACCAGTCTCCCAACAATTCGGGCAGGTTCCTCTGGATGACGTGGAGCTGGTGCACGACCTGGGTCGGACGTTCCCTGTCCTCCTTCCTGCGGATCCTTCACAAATTCTTGCAACTTCTTTTGTCTGATCAATTTCTCGATAGCGTCATGTAGGTGTCTGCATTCTTCCGTGTTGTGTCCATAGGTTTCATGGAAGCGGCAATATTTCCCAGTCCGTTTCTGTTCTTCAGTCGATTCTTTCGGACGTGGTTTTCTGTACTGAAAAGTATTGCATGTGGATAGGTAAATGTTCTCAAGTGGGGCGTTTAGCGGAGTGTACTCGTTGTAGCTTGGAATTCTCGACTTCCACTTTCCCGCTTCTTTCCTCTTTCCTTGACTCCTTCCTCCGGACTCTTTGGGCTGCACAGGCTTATTCTGGACGTTGACTTGGACCTTTCCTGAATTGTCTCCAGATTGCTTCACAGCAATGTTGCTCTTAATTGACTCTTGGGCGGGTCCCGGTGCCTTGTCTCGTCGTACCCACCTAGCTTCCTCTCTTCTTATGAACTGGTGCGCCTTGGAGTAGAAACGCTCTAGCGTAGTCGGAGGTTTTCCTGCCAGCCAATCCCCGAATTCAGAATCCGGATCTACACCTCTCATCACAGCCATTAGAATTGCGTGGTCGTTGGGATTACTGACTTCAGTTGCCGCAACGTGGAATCTTTGTAAGTACTCCTTCAGCGACTCTCCGGGATTTTGGATTACACTCGACAGAGACATCACGTCCTTCGGGCGTGTAGTGTGTATCCTGAACTGCTCAATAAACTTCTTTGCCAACTCCTCGAAATTTGATACGGATCGCGGAGGAAGTCGGGTGAACCACATAGTAGCGATCCCAGATAGAGTAATCGGAAAGCACCTACATTTGGTGGCATCATTTGCTCTGGCTGAATCCATCATCCATTCATACCTCATTACATGTTGTCTGGGGTCAGTCTTTCCTTCGTATGCAGGAATGGTTGGCATGCTAAACTTCTTGGGGTAGGACGCTTGTAGCACAACATCCGTGAACGGAGTATGACTTCTTGACACTCCCCAATCGTCATTTGACAAGCCCTGATTTTCTTTCATCAGTTGCCTGATCATGGCTGTCAAATCGGGTGTCTGTATGGAAGCTGGGAGGTTGGAGTCAGTTCTACGTGCCTGTCCATGCTGATGCCTCCTTTCCTGGCGATCTGCCAATCGTGCGTCATGAGGTTCAACATTGTTAACATCTTGATGATCTGGAGCTCCCTCCTCCACCTGTACTCCAGTTCGGAAGTTTCCAGTTCTGGCTTGGTCGCGGTCTCCTGTTGTTCGAACAGCAGCATCTGCCCTTGCGGTTTCAGTCTTACGGCGTCTGCGCCTGGGTGGCTCATCAGAAGAAGTTGAGCTATCAGAAGAGGAATAAGCAGCTTGATTGCCCCCAGCATTCTGTTGCTGCTGTTGAGTGAGTTGTGCCATCAGGTTGGCATTAGCTTGCATCTGTTCTCCCAGTTGTCTCCTGCTTTCCCTAAGTTCTCTCATCAAGTCGTTGAACTCCACTCTGGTGACAACTGGAGTCTGTTCTTGAGCGGCAATCCCTGCACTCGGGATTGCTGGTTGATTGCTAGGTCCTGCTTGTTGCACGCTAGCAGTCTCTCGGGCATCCGCATTAAGGGAAGCTGACCTGGTACGTGGTCTTGCCATTGTAGAGTTATTGGTATGAACTCTGAGTAGAATCAACGGATGTCCTATCAGTAAGTCGGATCTTCTTTGGGGGATTTGTTCAATCCAGTAGCTTCAAAGCAGATCCTTGAGGTCTGAGAATTCGATTCTCGGTGAAAGCACCAAAGTGTTAGCACCAAAATTGGTCACTAACCTTGTTCAGAAAGATTGTGTAGAGATATAAGTGATGAAAGCAATTAAACAGAGAAGACAAACTTAATTCAAGTGCAGAAAGTAAGAACACCAAATTTATAGTGGTTCGGCGTAATTGCCTACGTCCACTTTGCTCAACTTTATTGATTTCCTTTATGATTGATTGATTACAAATACAATTCGTGAATCAAATGCTTGAATGAAGGTGTTTGAGTAGAGAAGATGAGTCTTGAAAATGGCAGAGTCTCCCCCTATTTGCTCTCCAAAAAAGGATCTCTTTCACTGTGACCCTGCCCCTCTATTTATAGGCAAAGATGGGCTGGACTTCCAAAGTGGGCTGATTGCCGAACGTTCCAGCCCGAGTACAGTGGTCGCCGTATGCCGAGCAAGGTTCGCCGAACGAGTTTCCGCCGAACCATTCCTTCTATGCCGAACGGTGTGCTGGTTAGTCGTGTTGAACGTCTTCTGGATGACGAGTATTACGCTGAACACCATACGATGCCGAGTACTCCTGTATGCCGAGCAGCCTTGATTCCGAGCGACCTTGTATGCCGAGCAGCCTCGATGCCGAGTACTCTGGTATGCCGAGCAGTCTTGCATGCCGAGCAGTCTTGATGCCGAACAGCCCTGATTCCGAGCGACCTTGTATGCCGAACAGCCTCGATGCCGAGTACTCTGGTATGTCGAGCAGTCTTGCATGCCGAGCAGTCTTGATGCCGAGTACTCTGGTACGCCGAGCAGTCTTGATGCCAAGCACTTATGGGATGCCGAACACCAGTCGACGCTGAGCATAGGTTGTTGCCGAACACTACTTGGTGCCGAGTACCCTTGCTGCCGAGTACTACGCCGAGTAGTCTCGATGCCGAACACTGCTGAGTATTATGCCGAACACTCCTGGACACCGGATACTAAGGACGCCGAGTACTACGCCGAGTACTCATGGATGATGGTTGCTTCGCCGAACATTCCTGGATGCCGGACACTCTCTGATGCCGAGCACTAGTTGCCTGGTCAAATCCCCAGGAAACAATTTTTGTCAAATTCTTCAACATAGGGTTAAACTCGAAAATGGACTTTAATTGTCTGTTCTTTTGGACTTTTCTTCTTATCCCTTTACTCTTGACCTCTTATTATTAAGAGTATATACTAAAAATCTAGCTATCCTCTTGTAGTGATTAGTGCACACCTTTTTACGAGAACTTGCTTAATCCTTTTCCACATCTTACTTCCGAATGCTTGCAACATATAGGTCCTTACTTCCCATTAATCTAGATGAAATGTAAGTCTTCAATCAGCAATCCATCAAAATCTACAATCATAAGGCAGTTGTAATGACCCGAAATTTACCGCTTTGATTTGTGAATATTTAATTAGTTTTAAATATTCAATTAATGGATTTTAATAATCCAATAAACCTCTTTTAATTAATAAATAATGATAAACTTGTTTTGGAATTTTTTTGCAAAAAATAAAGAGTTCGGTGAAATATGGAAAATTTGACCGAAGTTCGTTTTTCCAATTTTTGACTTTTCACCAAGCCAAAGTAGTTGCAATATTGTTGCACATACATATATTGGTGTAAACATATTCATATAGAAAATTATAATAAATTTTGCATTAAACAAACTAATTAACTTAAGTACCGTTTGGAATTTTTTAGAAAATGATTAAAATATTAAAGTAGACTTTTCTTCTTTACTTTATTAATAAAGTACCCTCGTCTTTTCTTAATTATCATAGGGATGTGTTCTCTTGTACATAGCACAATGAATGGAGGTGTGTTGTCTAAATGTTAAGGAGGGTATTAGCTTGTTTTAGGGAAGGATAATATGTTCATTTATCATTTGTGCTTGTTTATAAATGTAAGCAATATTTTCACATTTCACTTTTAAACTTTCACTTCCATTTTCGCTCTTCTCTTCTCCACCTTCTCCATTTTCAAAACCTAGGTAAAACTACTTCAAATTTTTTCATACTTCCTCCATAAGCCCATATTTCCATACTAAAACCTTTAACATCCTCAAAGGCACCAACTTTAAGTGCCAAATCCCGCTTCTTGGTCAATGTCATACCCCTAGGCATTTTTTTTCCTTTTATCATGCATCTCTAAGGCTTTCCAAGCCGTTTGTGTGCATGTGCTAGGAGTGTGTGTCATGTTTTGGTAGTTTGGTGGTAGGTTGCTTAAGTAATAAGCTTATGCTCACATCTGATCGTTGGAAGTGAGAAATTTCACTTTAAACTATATTTATCTTGTAGGAATGTTGTTATTATTTAGTGCCATATTATTGCTCACTTATGTATGTAAGTAAAAGCATACATGTTTGGTTTGAAGATGTATTCTCACTCGTTTAGCGTAGGCATATGACTTGTATTTTGCGGGGGACTATAGAAAGGTGTCGAAGTAGTTCATAGCGGAAAGGCCACGACGAATACACTTTGAAAGATTTATAGAGGGATCCAACGAGACCCCTCGTAAATGTTGATTTTACTTTACACTATTACTTGCTAAGTATAATGTAATAAAGTGGATGTATTAGTGTCGACTTTTGAGAAGGCAGGTTATCACATGTGCCATCAAAGCTTAGGTTGAGCGAACACCTAGGCTTTAGTGGGGTATACTCATTAAAGATAGGGTAAGTGACACCCTAGAATGAGTTTGAGTGTATATGCATATATGAGAGCATGTATTTGTTAGTGCTATAAAACCATTTTATATTGTTTTGAAAATTGGTAAACGAAATAATTTTACCTAGATTTTATATTTTATGTATGGAAATTTTTTTAGAAAATTTAATAGAGTTGTTTATAATGTGTTTGTTTGTCAAGAAATGATAATATTCAATTGTTATCATTTGTTGTTTGATTAGTCATGCTCATCCAGTTAGAAGCATCAACTATTATCTGCTGATTAACTAATTTTTGCTCAGCTAATTTATGAGCAATTATTGTTTTATTTAGGTTAAATATGAAAATGTTATAAATCCAGCTTCATGATTTGACTATAAGGTGTTTGTTAATAGTGTAGGTTTAACAAGTTTACTTTGTTAAATTATTACTATAATAAAGGAAGTTTTTATATAAAATCTGGTTTATAAAATGTGTATTTCTAAATAAAGAGAATTTTAAGGTACATTTTCATGGGATAGTTCGAGGAATGAGTCTTGATTTGTTTTATGATTATCTGAATAATCTTCTAAGTAATGATTGGATGTTTGCTAGACGAATAGTGTGGTGCACGTAGTAAAGTATTCCCTCTGTCATTGTACGATCGAAGCAAGTTCAAATCTGAACGAAACTAAAATAAGCGTTAATAAATAAATTTTTAAGGGTTAAAAGTAGTATGTGATTCTAAGGATTCTTGTTAGTTAGGGTTTTAGGATATGGTATCCAGGGCAGAGAGAGGTTGAGTTGAGGGCTAGAGAGTTATTCAAGCAGGCCATGGCTAGGCGTGGTATGTAGGTTCTTGATCTTTCGGTATCCAAGGATGAGGATGAACCGAAGGAGGAGCTTATACCCGAGGACGAGGAGGAGTGAGAGGAGGAGCTTGTACCTGAGGATGAGGAGGAGCTTTCATTTGAGGATGATGGGAAATCATTTGGGAGATGCTAGAATCGATAGAGGATTACTAGGCCGAGGGAGAAGAAGACCTAGAGGATGTCCTTGATGAGGAGTGGATGGAGGCCAATGAGGCGGTAGAGCCCGAGGGGCTGGAGCATTTGTGTGGTTGGATTTTTGATGACGATGACAAATCCATAGTGTTAGAGGAGCTTCCGGTGGAGGACTCTGATGGGCAGAGCCCTTTGTGAGAGTGTTAGGTTTTACCTTTCAGGGGTTGTTTTTGGGTATTAGTGTTGTATCTCATTTTATGTATTATGGTATGTAAGCCCATAGTACCGGTTATGGGTTTTTAGATATGTAGTTTGGACCTTGTATGACTAAAATCTGGTAGCATACCTTATAGGGTATGCCATGGTTTATGAGGGTTTTCTCCCTTAAAATTTTATTCTTTTTCGCTAATAAGTAGTGTTTTATGAATGTTTTTATGATAAGGTTTAAAGGAATTGTTATAAACGAAGTTTTAACAAGTTTTAAATGGGTTAAATATAGTGAGATGGTTTTAATAAACTTTATTTTATTAAAACCATGTCTTTTGTTTTTACATCTAAGTTGTATAACTATTTGATGTTGGTGGACCGACCAATAAACATTTTACCTTAGAGGTGTGTAAGGAAAAGTAGACTCTAAGACTGAGTCTGGATACCAGCATCCTACTCTTCTTAGCTACATACTAGACTAGATGGGTAAAGAGGTTGAAGAGGCCGACTTAGTTTTTAGACCCAGAATTATTTTGGACATGCATTTGAATTTAAAAGAGATAAAACCATAGATTGGACTTGGATCATTTTATTCGCATGACTTTACTTGATCTAGAGTTCGGGCATATGATTTTTAGGGTATACACACTAGTCCGAACTAGGCATTTTCACTCGATTTCTCAACAACGAATACTTAAGACGGATTCCTAGGATGATGTGAATATTTTCTATCATAGTTTAGGAATATGTAAGGAAACACAAGTATCCAATCAAGGAACCAGATCGGACTTCCGCGATAGAGAAGTTAGATGATTTATACTAGTTTGGATGAAAGATTTATGTATTCGAGCAAATGATCGGGTCGGATATTGCATACAGATGATTTATGTACATCTACGGGTTAAGTATATTTTCCTTTAATGTTTTATGGTTTATCAGGAGTTGGGTAGACGACTCACCGATTTTTCATGAGGTAGTGTGAATAATCAAGTGAGTAATAACCTGTGGTTGTTGAGCATGAGGTATGCTCAACAGATTGTTTATCTTCCTTGTGTGATGGGAACGTTGTATACCTGGACAAATACTAAGTTTATTTGTTAGTCATTTAACATTTTGAAAATGTTGAGAATTAGGATGGTTTGTTCTTGGATGTTATTAATGAAATTTCAGGGTCGAAATTTTGTTTAGGGGAAGGGAGGTAATGACCCGTAATTTTACCGCTTTGATTTGTGAATATCTAATAAAATTTAAATATTCCAATGGCTTTTAATAATCCGATAACCCTCTTTTATTTAATAAATAATGATAATAAACTTGTTTTGGAATTTTTTTTATAAAAATAAATTCGGTGAATAATGAAAAATGTGACTGAAATTCGTTTTTCAAATTTTCGACTTTTCACCAAGCAAAAGTTGTTGCAATATTGTTGCACACAAATATATTGGTGTAAATATATTTCTATAAAAAATAAGAATTAATTTATCATTAAACAAATTAATTAACTTAAGTGTCATTTGTAAATTTTTAGAAAATGATCCAAATATTAAGGTAGACTCTTCTTCTTTACGTTATTAAGAAAATACCCTTGTCTTTTCTTAATTATCATAAGGGGTATGGTCTCTTATACATAGCATGATGAAGGGGAGGTGTGTTGCTAAATGTTAAGGAGAGTATTAGCTTGTCTTATGGAAGGATAGTTTGGTTATTTACCATTTGTGCTTGTTTATAAAAGTAAGCAACATTTTCTCATTTCACTTCCATTTTTGCCCTTCTCTTCTCCACCTTATCTATTTTCAAAACTAGGGTAAAACCACTTCAAATTTGTTCATACTTCCTCCATAAGCCCATGTTTCCCTACTTAAACCTCTACCATCCTTAAAGGCACTAACTTTAAATGCCAAACCCCGCTTCTTAGTTAAGGCCATACCTCCCAGGCTTTTTTTTGCCTTTTACCATGCGTCTCTAGGGCTTTCCAAGCCATTTGCGTGCATGTGCTAGGAGCTTTATTGTGTTTTGGTAGTTTGGTGGTTCGTTGCTTAAGTAATAAGCTTGTGCTTACATCTCATCACATTTGGAAGTGAGAAATTTGACTTCAAACTATATTTATTTTGTTTATGAATGTTGTAACGTGCTATATTATTGCTCGCTTATGTATGCATGTAAAGGCATGTGTGTTTAATTTGGAGATGTATACTTGCACACTTAATGGAGGCATATGACTTATATTTTGCAGGAAACTATGGAAAGGTGTCGAAGTGGTTCATAGTGAAAAGACCGCGATGGATACACTTTAAAAGATTATGGAGGGATCCAACAGGATCCCTTGTAAATGTTTATTTTACTTTACATTATTACTTGCTAAGTATGATGTAATGAAGTGGATGTATTATTGTTGACTTTTAAGGGTCGAAAAGATGGATCATCACAATAGTCCGAGCCTAAGAAAGGAGTCAACTACCATCCATTTTCGGGGGTCCATCCGTATGTCATGCTCATGTTCTTCTCGGTCCACTTCTTGTGGTATGGCCTCCACCCCATAGAGTAATCGAGTATGTGCATAAATTTAACTCTTTTTATTGTCCCAACTCATAGCTGCTTCATCCATCTTTTGAGAATATGATCGCAACTACTTCTATAGTAGGAATTCATAAAGTTTAGCATATACTATATTCATGTATGTGTGTGTGTGTAAAAATACAAAAATGTTATCCTAGTGTATCCTAATTCCTATTATCGACTAACCTGAGCTCTAATACTAAATATAACAACCCACATCTTAATGGGTCCGAATTTCAACTAAATTGGAACCCCAAGTCCATTTAGTAAAATATAATATAACATATATATGTTAACTAAGGCTACAAACTTGGAATCAATATTATTCTTTTAGTATCACATTGATTTGCCAACGCCAAGCATGAATGAGAAGACTTCAACATCTGTAGTTCCCCTCTTGCACTAATAGTATGTCCCTTTAAATCTATCCTATAAGGCGTAATGAGGAGGGAGTCAGAACAATGTTCTGGTAACTGGAAAATTAAATAATTTATCTATAACATAATTTACGTGGATTGATTTATTTTGAGTGTTATATCCATTATTCACGGCTATTCCATGTAATTCCACCTATGCGTGAGGTATATTTGACCTTCTCCGTGGTGTGTGTGTGTGTATATATATATGCCTCTATACATATATATAGCTAAACGTTGTACTACCCAAAAGAAAACACTAACCACACAATACTTCATAAATAGGGAGGAGGCAGAATCAACAGCCATTTAATTCCTCAACCACAAAGCGGGCCCTCTGTAACGTAACCGCTAGTCAATCGACCCTTAGCTATAAAGGCCCATGGCCCCTAAATACAGCTTTATAATCTAGTTTGTCCTATTACTAGTGCATCTCAAAGACTCATCTAAGGGTTAACTAGCCCACCTCTAACAGAACAAACAACTAATTGAACAATGAGGCCTTTGCGTATCTTATATGGATTCTTCAATAGTAGGAAGAAAAATCCATCAGGGCATAACCCAAGTCTTTTCTAATGACTGCTCGGGACCGTTTGAGGTCCAAGCTTATATGCCAGCACTACCACTAAATACCGGTCGAATAACAATACTGACATGGCTCGCTAACCTCCCAGAGCTGATATCTCATTTAGACTAGCCTAGCGTAAGTGAAGGAAATATACCCATCCCAATTACTTAACCCTCTTGTTAGAAATAAAGCAGACATCATTTCCCTATTAGGTCCTGTCTTAGTTTATTTAAGACTTTTCATATGGGGAGGAGGTAGCGCTAGCAACTAATACCGTCCATACTGAAGTAAACCTCTTGACATCATTAAAGGTACCGAGCTATTTAATACTTCAAATCCAAAGCAAACTCTTGGTATATTTTCCACACATATACGCAAGCGTATATCCCATCCCTACGGGTCCTATGGTTGGAGATGTCCCACATCAATAGTAAGTATACACAACTGTTGGTAGCATCTAGGTAAAGGGCTAACTTCTGTTGTGTAACTCTACCGACCTCGCAATCCAATATATTCTACACCAAACCAATCATTCTAAGCCTAAATATTGGTGTAACGACCCACCTTTTTGGACGGTTTAAATCGACAATAAACCACACATGTCTAATTCAGACCATTCAAAAGGAAGGATTGTTAATAAGATAAATTAAGAAAATAAGACAAAGGAAAGAAAAACAAAACACGGAATCTCACAGCGGAATGACAAAATATAACAATCAAATAAACAGTTCATGAAGCTGTTTTACAAATAACATTTGATTACACTTTTACAATACAATCAGAGTTATACATACAGCAGGTATAATAGGATAATACAGCGGAACAACATGATGTAGTGGAATATATATATATATATATATATATATATATATATAGTATACAAATCTCCGTCTTCGTCCTCCAGAAATAAAGTCCTCAATACTGAAATGCTTAGGATGACCCGAGCGTAATGAAAAGACAAAACACTCGAGTCGGAACTAAAAGATCTTATGTAGTTAAATCAACAAAAAATAAATATGAGTGTAACGGCTTTAGAGATGTTTACGGGATTTTACATCTCCTATCCAGTGTATAACGTGCATGCAATAACTTAAGAGATGTTCAGGATTTCCATCTTCTAAGGATCCGTTAAACCATTTATATTTAGTAATATATACGCTATATAGATAGTGTCTATCAATAAAGTATTAAAATAGTGTTAAGGCGTTATCCATATCCCCCTTAACACATTTTTATAAATGTTGTAGTCTTTACAGTACAATAAAATGCATCAAACCGGTGGGCTATCAGGGAGCACTCCATTGGTACGACACAATGTTGAATATGCAAGTACGTGATTTTTGTTTGATGATAATAAACATATATATATATATATTCAGTTAAATGTATTTGTTAATTGACTATTTTATTTTTTCACATAATTAAATAAATATTTGTTTAATAAAATAAATAACACTGAATTTAAATTCAAACGGATATTTTATTCAAACAAATATTTATTACAATTTTGAATAGTACAAATTTGAGCTCTCACTATATATACACAATTTCGATTACAATACAAATTTGATTACATCACAATTTTCAATTTACATTTGCACCTCACTACATATCACTCATTCACTCGTATTAATCTTCAACTCCATTCCAGATTAAATCTAGCATCTGAGCGATCTGCAAAATAAGTACTAACGCAGTAAAATTGAAAAGAAAATCTTTTGCAGTGTAAAATAAAATATATTTTGAAAATATTATTTGCCTCAGTTATTTGGGTTGTTCATCATCATTTATTTTGAATTCATCATACACGAACAACTTGTGACATGCACAGTGTATCACTGTACATGCCACAAAGCCGTGTGCACCGATATACACTTGATAAAATTACAGGGACATGTGAGCATAAGGTCAAACCCAATCAAAAGCCGGGTTTAACTCAAGTGAAATACAAATAAAGTCACGACACGAGCACAAGGTCAAACCCGAGCTATAAGCTGGATTCAATTCAAGTGCAATTCAAAATGCAAATAATTCTCGAGTGAAACCAAGGCCACAAATTTCAACTAGATCAATGAGCAATACAACATGAACAAGTAACTGTGAGCAAGCAACTCGAGCTAGCATATCATATATACAACAAGCACATGAATGCACAATGCACTACAATAGAAGTGTAGTCACATGAAGCCTCTAACAAGACCACACATGAAAAGCCAATGTCGAAGACAATGAAAGTCTCGACATACATGTGAGAAACAACAAGCAACATAGATGCATGCAGACTTCAAGATGCAGTGCACAGTCAAACTGAAACAACCCATAAATGAAGATATCAAGACCAGACTGCATGGCTACACAAAGAAATCACAATCCATATATATATATATATAAACATATGTATACATACATGTATACATATATAGGCAATGTAACAGTGAAAACAATAAGATTCGAATCAATGTACATCAAGCCAGAGAAGGCTACACACCAACCAGACATAGCAAATTGATGAACCGAAGCAAAGGAAAAACTATGCCCGAGAATATAAAAGTACAAACAATCTCAACATGAAGTTCAACAGCAAAAAGCATATGGAATCAATTACAAGACCAACAGAGACTTCAAGCATGCACATATATATCGATGAAGCATCGCAACATGTACAAAGTACAGATTTCAAGTCTAACATTTCAGACTACATGATGAACAAATATGCAAGTGAAGATAACAAGTGCACCAACATATATAGCATACATATACGCAGTGCATAGCATATCAGACTCAAGCAAATAAAACAACAATGAAGTCAATAATGAACCAGTGTGACAACAGTGGTGCAGCAGCCTCAACAAGTATAAGCGTGGATGTGATAAGCAGAAGTGACACAAAATGCAATAGAGAATAACCAGACTACTTAATACAAGTTAACATAATCAGGTAGACCAGAGAATAATAGTGTACAAGTTCAAAATCAAAGTAACAGTTTTAAACCAAGTAGACAGTGGTAACAGTTTCAAAATAACCAAGTCAGTTTCATGTCAAAGTCAAAGCCCGATGAGAAAATGCTACAGAGCATTTAACAAGTATAACAAAGTCAAGGCCGATGTCAACAGCATAAAGTTGCAGAGAAAAATTCAAATGGCCGAGCATAAAAAGTGAATAAATCAAAATCGTGGTGGCCAAGGATTCGAACCAGTCAAATATCACAAATTTCAAATGGCCGAAGAAAATTCCCAAAGCAATTCGAAGCCGCGATGAGCAAGCTATCGTCAAATTATATGAATTGAACAAGTCAGAGAAATCATCAACATCCAGACAAAATCAAACGACCGAGCTTAAAATTATCAGACGAATTCATATGAAATATACGAATGAAATTTAGGGAAATAAACCCTATTTAAACCCATAATCATCATCGGCCATTCGAGTTCAAGCAATATCACCGAGCATAGCATCAATTAGGAACTCGAATCAAGTCGAGTACAATATAAATCAAAAAGGGGACAAACATACCAATTCAATTAAAAGCATCAGCAAATCTCGACTTTGAAGCCGCAAGCAATCACTGATAGAAGAAAGCATTCAACAATCAATTCAACTAGGCGGCGACTTCATTCTAGAAGCCCTAATTTCAGAATGAGGAACGAACGAGCAAAAAGGAAGGTAGCCATTTTATTTTAACGCAAAGAGGAGAAAGATACGACCGAATAATATAAACAGAAGAAGGGGATAATTCTTATCATTCTATTAATTTGAGTCGGATTCTTTAATTTATTACTTTGGCTTTAATATTTTAAATTAGGGTTTTGTTTTTAATTTTTTTTAAATTTGTATTTTCTTTTTAAAAAAACTTTTGTAAATTCTAGTCGTGTGACTAGAGGACGAACTACGGTGGTGTAGTTCGAGAATTCACATCTCAGTGGCTGAGTTGTGGCAGGGTTTTGAGCGTAGAGTTAGGTTAGTCGATAGCTGGTGTCGTGAGTTTACGTGTGTAAGCGTTTGACTAGTTAATTTCTAGTAGAAACCTTAGGGGTAGCACGTAGGCAGGGTTTTGCCGAAGCTGGGTAAATCTGTATTGTTCTATTTCTGCATTTTTATATTATCTATGCTGCTATTATTCTACTGTGATCAGTGCTGCGATTATTTTATATACTTCTGCATTAATTTTTTTATAAATTAATAGTATCACCCTATTCACCCCCCTCTAGGGTGAAAATGATCCTACAAGTGGTATCAGAGCTAGGAACAGAAGTCAATTTTTTAAAAATTTGATTTTTCAAAAATCAGTTTTTGTTTTTTAAAATTTGAATTTTTAAATGGCTTCTTTTAATAATGCTTTTACTGAGGGTCGGTCCAATATTATTCTTCTTGTTTTTGATGGAACAAGTTTTTTGAATTGGAATAAAAATGGAATTTAATCTAATCTGTTAATGTTAAATGCTGGGATACTATTGAAAATGGGTGTGATATAATAAATGAGAAAATTACTTCGATTAATGATCTTACTATGCATATATTATATTCTCATATTAATCAAGAAAATTTTAAATTTATCTCTCATTGTGAAAATACACAGGAAATCTGGAATATTTTTGATGCAATATATGGTGCAAAAGTCAACAACCGTGAGAAATCCCCCATAATCGACTCAGGTAAAGAAATGTGCTTGACAGGATTGGCAAAATGCAGCAGTGATGAAGATTCAATAGCCGATGAGGTTGGAAAAAGAGCAGCTGAGCTGGCGCTACTAATAAAAGGATTCAAAAAGTGGAACCGCAAATACGGAAATCCAGCTCTAAATCAAAAATTGAAAAGCAGAATAGTCAAAGCACTAGACAACTCAGAAGAGGAGGAAATCATCTGTCACAAGTGCAATAAACCTGGTCACACCAAGCCTAATTATCCTCGAAATCGACACGAAAAAGAAATCGAAAAGGAGAAGTTTTGCAGCCACGTGGAAGAAAAGTGATGATGATAAAAGCACTAGCAGTGAGAGTGAAAATGCAGATCTATGCCTTCGAGGTGATATAACTGATAGCGATGACGACGAGCCAAGCGAGGTATCAAAACTTACTCACTCAGAGTTACTTATATATTTCCACGAAGTAAATGGCTATTTTGAACGACTTAGGTAGAAATATGCTAAACTTGAATCATAAAGAGATACTTTGGTAGATTTAAATAAACAACCTGATCAATTAGTTAAAAACTATCAAAGCAAGAGCCCTAAGTGTGATAAGTGTCCAACATTCGAAGAAGAAATTAAAACATCGGAAATTAAAATTAAATCGCTTGAAAATGGAATCCTGATTTTGAAAGAAAGTGAAAATACTAGGAGAGAAAATTCTATTGAAAAGTGCACTCAATTATTGAAGGAAAATGAATCGCTCAAAACACAAGTCCAAAAATTGTCTACAACTTTAGGAAAATTTTCCAAAGGAGAAAGATCATTAAATATTCTGTTAGGGAAACAAACTGCTAATACAGATAGACAAGGACTTGGGTATAATCAATCTGAACTTGATAGAAGCAAAATTAATCAAGTCAATTCCATGTGCCCAATTTGTAGAAAATTTGGACACAATCAAAATAATTGTTGGTATGGACCCAAACACGTGAAACCTTTCCAATTTGGGTTCCAAAAGGTACAAATATAAAATCTCTTAAAGTCAAACAAATCTGGGTGCCAAAAGGAACATATATAAATAGTTTTGGGTCTCCACAAACTTATTTTCCAAAATCATTGCCACTAACAACCATGGACCTATAAAAACAAATAGGTCACAAAAATCTTTTATCGTGTAGGTATGGTGGCAGGCTAAGGAACAACAATAGTGTTATCTGGATTCTGGCTGTTCCAGGCACATAACGGGCGACAAATCAAAGTTCCTTAGCCTAGTATAAAGGTGGTAGAATCACAATGGGCAACAACGAAAAATTATTGACAAAGGTAAAATAGGTAACGGTACATTTATCTTAAACGATTTATTAAATGTGATAATCTGCACCATAATTTAATTTAATTCAGCTAGTTATTGATAAAGAAATGAATGCTGATTTTGATTTTGACTTATTCAAAATTATTGGCCAATTATATTCTTATGCCAAGAACACTTTAAAACTCTCTATAGTCTTTGAACTATTTTATATAGATTAGTTTGGATTAATGATAGTATTTTATTGGTTGATGATAATACATTTGGTTATTTTACGGCTGACTCTATATTCACGGTTTTGTTTATTGGCACGACTTCAATTAAATTTCATTTAAAAGCTGTTAAAAATGATTACAAACTTCACGGTCTGGTCTATAACATCCAATTAATGATAATCTTGAGTCAAAGGGAAATTCGGATGTAGAATACACTGGTAATCTAGTTGGTAGAAAAATTACTAGTGGAATGTGATTTATGTTGAGATATTCATTAGCTGCATCACATTTTTCAGAGAAAATATCTGCATATTTTTCATTTCAAATAATTTTCAATTAGCAGACATTTTTCTTATAAAACCCCTTCCATAAAATCATTTTTGTGGACCTTGTTTCAGATTAGTCATTTTAGGAAATTTGATTTTATAATTATTTTTGAATTTGATTTTAAAATCACTACATTAACTAATCTGACTCCCTACTGATTATCGAAAAAATAAATAGTGATTGAAAAAGTGATGAGTGTTGAATTAATCATATATTATAACTTGAGACAGTATATTTAGTAAATTTCTTTAAAAATTTAAACAAGAGTTATAAAAACTTTTTGTTGGTATAAATTCCATAACCATTTCTATTTCTATCATATTTCTATCGACAATCACTCATCAAAATCCAATATAGTATGTCAAGATGTGGTATTTTAAAAGGGAAATCATTTGTTTTTCATTTTATTATATTTTTAGCAATAAAAAAACATCCAAAGTATTCACCCTCATTTAAAAGTCCTCACGGTTATGCATGGGTGAATTACTTGGAATTTTTGATTATGTGCTTCCATGCTCATTTAAAAGTCCTCACGGTTATGCATGTATGGAACGCATATCAAAATTGATTGATTAAATAGACAAGTTGATTCTAATCCCATTAAAAAGTCCTCACGGTTATGCGTGGTTAGAAGATACTTGAATTCATTTAAAAAAAATTGGGAATACTACTAATCTCATTTAAAAGTCCTAACGGTTATGCATGGTTAGTAGATATTCAAATTCCTGATATAAATATCCACAAATAGACACAACTATATGGTTTTATATGATGACAGCATCCCTATCATTCTAAAGTGGAATATGCATCAAACAGATTATTTATGATTTTTGTTTGATTTTTTTATTGAAATTTAATATTTATACTCGATTGGGTAGTAATGTTGTATTAATGTCTATCACTTTATCTCTCTTTTTCTAACATAATTACTCTTTTGCTGATAACAAAAGGGGGAGAGAAAAGTTAAGATTTTGGAAAATAAAGGTCAAATATTTTATGTTGTAATTTCTATTTGCATCTAAGCTCATTTGCATATTTTTATTCATGCATATATGAAGGGGGAGATTGGTGTAGAGAGGGGGCATTCAAATAGGGGGAGCAAACAGAATCTATCAATAATCAAATACATTCAATAAATTCAAAACCTTAAATATATGTTTGTTATCATTAAAAGGGGGAGATTGTTGAATATGCAAGTATATGATTTTTGTTTGATAATAATAAACATATATATTCAGTTAAATGTATTTGTTAATGTACTATTTTATTTTTTCACATAATTATAAATATTTTTTTAATAAAATTAATAACATTGAATTTAAATTCAAACGGATATTTTATTCAAACAAATATTTATTACAATTTTGAATAGTACAAATTTGAGCTCTCACTATATATACACAATTTCGATTATAATAAAATTTGATTACATCACAATTTTCAATTTACATTGGCACCTCACTACATATCACTCATTCACTCATATTAATGTCAACTCCATTCCAGATTGAATCCAGCATCTGAGCGATCTGCAAAATAAACACTAACGCAGTAAAATTGAAAAGAAAATATTTTGCAGTGTAAAATAAAATATATTTTGAAAATATTATCTTCCTCAGTTATTTGGGTTGTTCGTCATCATTTATCTTGAATTCATCGTACACGAACAACTTGTGACATGCATAGTGTATCACTGTACACGCCACAAGGCCGTGCGCACCGATATACACTTGATAAAATTACAGGGACAGGTGAGCACAAGGTCAAACCCAATCAAAAGCCGGGTTCAACTCAAGTGAAATACAAATAAAGTCACGACACGAGCACAAGGTCAAACCCGAGCTATAAGCTGGATTCAACTCAGGTGCAATTCAAAATGCAAATAATTTTTGAGTGAAACCAAGGCCACAAATTTTAACTAGATCAATGAGCAATACAACATGCACAAGTAACTGTGATCAAGCAACTCGAGCTAGCATATCATATATACAACAAGCACATGAATACACAATGCACTACAACAGAAGTGTAGTACAAATGAAGATTCCAACCAAACCACACGTGAAAAGGAAATGTCGAAGAAAATGAAAGTCTCGACATACATGTGAGAAACAACAAGCAACATAGATGCATGCAGACTTCAAGATGCAGTGCACAGTCAAACTGAAACAACCCATAAATGTAGATATCAAGACCAAACTACATGGCTACACAAAGAAATCACAATCCACATATATATATACACACACACACACATATGTATACACACATGTATACATATATAGGCAATGTAACAGTGAAAACAATAAGATTCAAATCAATGTACATTAAGCCAGAAAAGGCTGCACACCGACCAGACATAGCAAATTGATGTACTCGATGCAACCCAAAGCAAAGGAAAAACTATGCTCGAGAATATAAAAGTACAGACAATCTCAACATGAAGTTCAACAACAAAAAGCATATGGAATCAATTACAAGACCAACAGAGACTTCAAGCATGCACATATATATCGATGAAGCACCACAACATGTACAAAGTACGGATTTCAAGTCTAACATTTCAGACTACATGATGAAAAAATATGCAAATGAAGATAACAAGTGCACCAACATATACAACATACATATACGCAGTGCATAGCATATCAGGCTCAAGCAAATAAAACAACAATGAAGTCAATAATGAACTAGTGTGACAACAGTGGTGCAACAGCCTCAATAAGTATAAGCATGGATGTGGTAAGCAAAAGTGAGACAAAATGCAACAGTGAATAACCAGACTACTTAATACAAGCTAACAGAATCAGGTAGGCCAGAGAATAACACAGTGTACAAGTTCAAAATCAAAGTAACAGTTTTGAACCAAGTAGACAGTGATAACTGTTATCCCGCCTTTTGGCAAGGCCGTGACACCAAGGACTTAACTAGAAACCGGTGACAGATTGTCTCGAAGACCAGCTACGCGCAAGGATCGCTATGGATATCGATGAAATTTTTCCATGTCCAGATCGGGCTACAATTGATAAGGCACGTCGAGCAAAGCCGTGGGAACCCACGTTCCAAGTTTCAGGACAATCCGAGTTCGTATGCTCAAGATATCGCCAATAGAAGATGAATGAGGTGGTATAAGTTCGAATCCATCAAGGTACTCCTGTCCTCGAATCCCCCAAGGAAAGATCCTTCGAATCCATGAAAAGAACCATAGCTTCGACTCCATCGAGCAAGCCTCTGCCTCGAATCGATCACGACAGACCTTGCTTCAAACCCATCAGAGTATGCCTTGCTTCGACTCCCTCGCGCAAGACTTATTTCGAATCCAATAGTTCGAATCCATTGAGCATCCCTTCCTTCGAATCCTCAAAGGCTAGTCACTTCGACTCCATCCGATGACTGCCTTCGAGTCCACCCTGTTGAAGTGAATTCGAATCGATCAATAGTGGCATACCCTGATCGATTCGAACTAACGCTGGTCCAATCGATTCGAAGGAAGCGCGTCTTCGAATCGATAACTTCGAATCCACAATGTCCACACAGCTAAAACCTCGGGTACGACTCAGTAAAACTCGGAGGTAAAAGAGGGTCGACCCGAAGCATGCGCACCACGCCGTTGTCTTCACATGCAGGAGGATCGATTCGAACGACTCGATTCGAGCGTGTCGATTCGAACGACTCCAGGAAGCAAAAAACACCATATTGAATCGGTCATAACTCAAGATCTACAAATCCAAATATTATGAAATTTTCAGAGGAGCTTTCATATGATCTGAAGAATGTTCATGCCAAATTTCAGCTCAATCGGAGCAGATCCTGATTGATTCGAACCAAGGGTCGAATTGATCCCAATATGGTCCCAGATCTCCAGATTTCGGCCATGTGGGCCCCCTCACGTACCAGAACTGGTCTCCCCGAATTTTAGGCAAAATATCAGCCTCCTACACCTATAAATAGAGCCCCTGGTCATTCAAAAAAGAGGCAGACAATTCTAAGTACTAAAGAGCGCCCAGATTCTGCTAGATTTACTCCAGATCACCACCGCTGCTTTAGATTGAGACTTAGCATATAAATTCAGTTGTACGACATTATAAAAAATTGTAATCTTCAAGTATCGAGCAATAAAATCATCAAACTTCATAGTGGACGTAAGCAACACGCCGAACCACTCTAAATTGCTTGTCTTTGCAATTTACTTTCTGTTATTTGGAGTTTTTGTTAGATAACCCTCAGTTTTAATTTTCTTTCTTCACTTTTATCTCTTCAAAAACTTCCGAAGAGTGTTGTGCCCATTTTTGGTACAAACACTTTGGTGCTTTTACTGAGAACAAACCAGTTTTTTCTCCTGCTCCTTGGATCTACCATCGATACCGGATTGCACAAATCCAAGAGGAAGATCCAGACCTCTAATTCATAATCCTTCCATTCTATTCAGATTTTCATAAAGTCTAGGAAAAGGATTAATCATTCAAAATAGCTAGCACAAGAACCACTTCTACAGCTGCTGGACAAGAAGGAAGGGATGGACAGAATCCTGCTCAACAGCAGCCATCCAACCAAGACAACACTGCTCATTCAGATCCATCTGGGCCAGTCACCAGACAGGAGTTCCATGTGTTGCTTCAGGAATTGACTCAAAGTCGGCAACAATTGGCCGAACAGTTGCGTGCTAATGTTGAATTGACAAACCAACTGAACCGCCAAGGCCGCAGAAGGTCCAGGAGAGATGATATCTCCCGCTCATCTACTGAAAGTTCTGCCTCATCTGACTATCATCACAGATCTACCCATCCACGATTGGACGGAAGTCATGCTCAAACTACCGGATATCAACCAGCCCTGACTGTCGGACAGTTGAGGGCAGGACCGTCAACCAGCTTCCAGGCTGGACCCTCAGCACGAGGAGGATGTACTCCACAGTATACCACAGACCATCATGCCACAGCTGCCACAGTGGAAACAAGAGTTGATACCCAAAATATTCCTGATCCAGTTAATCAACAACAAGGACGTACTCCTGAACCATACGTCCCGGAAGAAGCTGAGCCAAGGAGGCGAAACTTGGACCGTCGACAGCGCCCGGTCCAAACTCGCGCTGTGGAACCCGACCACACCTTAGCTCAGCATGCTCAAAATGTAGCAATGCCCGACATATCGACTATGATACGTCAGATGATCCGCGAAAGCCAAGGCCTTACCAACGACGACTGGGGAGTTTCCCGTAGTCACACTCCTTTTACAGACGAGATACTGTACGCTGAACCTCCTCGGCGATTCAGAATGCCAACACTTCCTATGTACGAAGGAAATTCTGATCCCAATCAATACATTTTGAAATATGAATGGTCAATGAGCGCCGCAAGGGCCGACGATGCAGTAAAGTGTCGAAGTTTCCCCATCTCTCTAGGCGGAATTGCGACGATGTGGTTTACAAGATTGCCACCTAAATCTATCTCTTCATTTGATCAACTGGCTAAGAAATTTGTTGAACAATTTCGCATGCATGTCGCTAGGCCGAAAGATGTTAACACCCTGTCCAGTGTTACCCAAGCTCGTGGAGAAACACTAAGGCGTTACTTGGAAAGATTCAATACGGCATGTGTGGAGATTAGTAATCCCAACGATAACTCAATTTTGATGGCATTAACAAAAGGAATTGATCCTGATTCTGAATTTGGAATTTGGTTAGCTAGAAAACTACCCGCATCGTTGAACCGTTTCTACTCCAAAGCCGCACAATTCTTACGGCAAGAGGACGCGAAACAGTCTAGAAAGCAGGACGACGCGAGACCCAGAAGCGAAGAAATACAGAGTAATGTAGCAGTTAAACAGTCCGGCGATAATTCTGGAAAAGTTCAGCTAAACATACAGAACAAACAAACTCAGCCAAGAGATAATGGTGGTCAGGATAAGAAAAGAGACCCAAATCGAGGCCCACGGCGTAGGGCTCCAATGTTCGAAAATTATACACCATTAAATACATCGCTGGAGAATGTGTACCTACAAACTTGCAACATTGAACAGTATAAAAAATCCGCTCCGAAGCGGTCATCGGAAAGGCAGATTCAGACGGGGAATTTTTGTAGATTTCACGAAGGTTATGGCCGCAATACTAATAACTGTCGTCATTTGCAAGATCTCGTAGAAAAGTTGATCAGGGAGAGAAAGTTAGATCAATTCGTACGGGCACCGCAGTCCGGTGGTGTGGGCCCTTCAAATCAGAATCATACACAAAATCAAGAAAGACAAGAGGAACCCGCCCATACAGGCGGAAGGTTAGTAATAAATACCATAAGTGGTGGTCCCCATCCGGCAGACAGAAGCTGGAGGGAAATGGAGTCGTATGCTAGCTCTATCAGGCATGCGAGCTTCGAATGCTGCAGTAATTATGAGGATGGAACTTCGGCTAAGCAACAAAAGACAATGTCTGATGATATCATATTTAGAAGCAGAGACACTGACAAAATCGAAGCTCCAACAATCGACCCACTGGTCATATCTGCCCAGGTTGGTCCTGCTTGGATGAAGAGGATCCTGGTTGACAGTGGGAGTTCTGTAAACATTCTATTCAAACGAGATTATGATTTAATGAAGATGGAAGCAAAAGACTTGAAACCCTGCCAATCTCGAGTTCACGGCTTCAATAGAAGTGCAACAATACGCATTGGAATAGTGGAACTACCAGTGGAACTGTGGATTGGAGAACGCAGGAGAGTCCGACTGCTGCAATTTGTTGTTCTAGACATCGCTTCACCGTATAATGCATTCTTGGGCCGACCAGCCCTTGCTGAATTCAGGGCAGCCATTGCCCCGTGGTGTTTAACTTTGAAATTCCCAACTGATCATGGGATTGGAATCATTCAAGGAGATCAGGCAGCAGGAAGAGCCTGTTATGTTGCTGAATTGCGTGAGGCACAGAGAAAGGAGAAAGGAAAGGGCATAGAGGAATCTCTCTACGTCCGTTTTACTGACAATTGACAACTAGCGCCTGGGCCCCGGCCCGGGCACCACTACCAATTCCTTAAAGATCTTGACCCTAGAGATAACGAAGATAAAGATGAAGTTAAAGAGAATCAAGCTTCTCCAGCCGAACTGACTGTGGACGTCCCGGTCAGTGAAGATGACGACTCAAAAGTACTAAAAGTTGGATCTCAACTGGGAAAACAAATACAACAGGAATTGGTTGAATTTCTCCAAGCGAATCTCGATGTTTTCGACTGGACGCACTCTGATATGTGCGGAATCTCACCAAACATTGCAAGTCACTCCTTGAATATTGATCCGCGACATGTTCCGGTCAAGCAAAAAAGACGTGGTATGGATCCAGAGAGATCTGCCGCCCTTAAAGAAGAGATTGACAAGTTGCAATCAAATGTGTTCATCAGAGATGCTCTATACCCGGAGTGGGTGTCAAATCCAGTGTTGGTTCGAAAACCGAATGGGAAATGGAGAACTTATGTCGACTACTCCGACTTGAATAAAGCTTGTCCAAAAGATAGTTTTCCACTTCCTCGAATTGACCAGCTCATAGACTCAACGGCTGGCCATGAATTGTTATCTTTTATGGATGCTTATTCCGGTTATAATCAAATAACTATGCATTTACCCGATCAGGAACATACCAGTTTCGTGACCGATATGGGACTCTACTGTTACAGAGTCATGCCTTTTGGTTTAAAGAATGCCGGAGCGACATACCAGCGTTTGGTCAATCGGATGTTTGCCGACCAGATCGGGAAGACCATGGAAGTTTATGTGGATGATATGTTAGTGAAGTCCCGATTTTCCACAGATCACGTCAGAGATTTAGATTCAATGTTCTGCATCCTACGAGAATACGGAATGAAGCTCAACCCATTGAAGTGCCACTTCGGCGTTGCGTCCGGAAAGTTCCTCGGTTTCATCGTCAACGCTCGTGGGATAGAGGCGAATCCCGAAAAGATCTGGGCAATAAGGAATTTGCAAACTCCAAGAACCATAAAGCAAGTCCAGAGTCTCAATGGGAAGGTAGCGGCATTAAGCAGGTTCATTTCAAAATCCACTGATAAATGCATTCCTTTCTTTGATTTAATCCGGAAGGGAAAACGAAACTTTGAATGGACCGTGGAGTGTGAAGGTGCATTCCGATCACTGGTTCAACATCTCTCTACACCACCAATCTTGTCAAAACCGGTTGATCACGAACAATTATACCTTTATCTGGCAGTATCAGAGCATGCGATCAGTGCTGCTCTGGTCCGAGACGAAGATCGAGTGTAGAAACCGGTCTATTATGTTAGTAAACGATTAACCGGAGCTGAAAGAAATTACCCAAGGTTGGAGAAACTGGCTTATTGCCTAGTCATTGCCTCAAGAAAGCTTCATCCTTATTTCCAAGCTCATCCGCTTACTGTGTATACCGATCAGCCGTTACGACAGGTCCTCACGCGGCCTGAGACGTCTGGTAGGTTACTCAAGTGGAATATCGAACTAAGTCAATTTGACGTTACTTATGCTCCGCGGAAAGCCATTCAAGGGCAAGTCCTAGCTGACTTCATAGCTGAATTTACTATTTCGGACGACTTACCCGAAACCAGCGAATCTCCTGAATATGTCTGGAAACTTTATACAGATGGTGCATCAAACGATCGGTGTTCGGGTGCTGGTGTTGTACTAGAAACCCCCGAAGGCCGATCCATATGCTATGCTTTGAAGTTTGATTTTCACGCAACCAACAATGAAGCTGAATATGAAGCTCTATTGACTGGATTAGAACTTGCCAGAGATCTGAGAATTATCGCTATAGAAATTTATTGTGATTCACAGTTGGTTGTGTGCCAGGTACGGGGAGAATATCAAGCAAGAGACCGAAGATTGGCTGCTTACCTAGCCCGAGTTCAGGAAGCACCGGATCAGTTTGATTATTATGCCATTTACTATATACCACGAGTTCACAATCAAAAGGCCGATTCATTGGCAAAGTTAGCCAACACGGGTGAAGCACAGCAAATGGGACTTGTCCCCGTCGAAACTTTGTCCTCCCCAAGCATCGATCAAATAAAAACGAATGATGTGTTTGAAACCTCTCCCAGTAGAGAATCATGGACGACTCCGTATCGAAATTACATTGAGAATGGGATATTGCCTGAGCACCGAAATGAGAAAAGGCAAATTCTACGAAAAGCTTCACGGTTCGTCATTCAGGACGGAATCATGTATAGAAAAGGTTATTCTGTTCCCCTCCTCCGGTGTATCGCTCACGACGAAGTCAAACGAGTGTTACACGACGTGCACGAAGGAGAATGTGGCGATCACACCGGTGGACAAGCGCTTGCTAAGAAAATACTCCGATATGGGTATTACTGGCCGACCGTGAACCGAGATGCAGCCAACTATGCCAAAAAGTGCGACAGGTGCCAGAAACACGCCCGAATTCCGAGAGCCCCACCTACCGAGAAAACTCAAATGATGAGTCCCTGGCCATTCGCAATGTGGGGTATCGATATCATCGGCGCTTTACCTCTGGCAAAAGGTGGTGCGAAGTACGCCATCGTCGCCGTTGACTACTTTACAAAATGGGCCGAGGCCGAGGCTCTCGCAACGATTACGACGAAGAAAGTAATAAACTTTGTGGTTCGCAATATCATCTGTCGATTTGGACTCCCGCATACCATCATCACCGATAATGGAGCCCAATTCGAAAGTTCAGAGTTCAAGAATTTCTGTCAACGGTTTCATATTCATAAAAAGTTTTCAGCAGTCGCACATCCTCAGGCAAACGGTCAGGTCGAAGCTGTTAACAAAGTTATAAAATCCATCTTAAAGAAACGACTGGAAAAGGCTGGGGGCAAATGGGTTGATGAACTTCCTATGGCCTTATGGGCTTATCGAACAACTCACAAGACCGCAACCAGACACACCCTGTTTTCCTTATCTTACGGCTCGGAGGCCGTTATTCCAGTCGAGACAGAAGTATTTTCCCACCGCGTAACTTATTATGATCCGAAAACAAATGCTATATTACTCGCTGAATCTTTGGATCTGTTGGATGAGAAGCGGGAAGAGGCTGATTTAAGAGCGGCCGCATACCGAAGTCGAGTCGCCCGGTTATACAATGCCAAAGTTCGACCTCGAACCTTTGAACTCGGCGATCTTGTCCTCAAGAGAATCTATCCGGTTCCTTCACACATGAAACCAAATTGGGAAGGACCGTATGCGATTACGCAAAGACTTGGAGATGGCACATTCAAACTATCGACCGTGGACGGTCTAGTTTTACCAAGGGCCTGGAACAGCGAGAGTCTCCGTCACTACTACATATGACAGGCTCTATTTATTTTATTATTTAGCAATTTACTTTTGCATTTCGGAATTAGAATTTGTAAATAAGGCAACTGACTTTGCCATATTTTCTTATTTCAGCAATAAAATGCCATCTCTTCGAGCTAGAGCTGTGATTCATTAAATACAATGTACAACATCACGATGCACGAAGAGCTAAATTCCATCACACAATGGAATTTATTCAAGTAGGGAGTGGCTATGAAGCAATCAACCACTCGCTAAATGAAACCAGAGCTCGGGGGCAAGCCATCACATCAGGCCAGAAATGGGTTGATACACGACAACCCTTCACTTAACTCCGTACTCCCAGAGTGCGAGGCGGAGTATAAACATTTATCTAACTCCGTACTCCTAGAGTGCGAGGCGGAGTATAAACATTTACTTAACTCCGTACTCCCAGAGTGCGAGGCGGAGTATAAACATTAACAAAATCCCAGAGTTCTCCGAGAGCGCGAGCTGGGTACAAACTTTTTACTTAACTCCGTACTCCCAGAGTGCGAGGCGGAGTATATACATTTACTTAACTCCGTACTCCCAAAGTGCGAGGCGGAGTATAAACATTAACAAAATCCCAGAATACTCCAAGAGCGCGAGCTAGGTACAATTACCAACTAACTCCGTACTCCCAGAGTGCGAGGCGGAGTATAAACATTTACTTAACTCTGTACTCCCAGAGCGCGAGGCGGAATATAAACATACGTCAACTCCACACTTGTCCCCAATACTGGGGGCAGAACCATAACACATAACAAGTTGAAGAGAAAAGGGAATACATTTTCATTTCCACTATCAACAAAAAGAATCTGATTACAAAGTGGTTCAAAATTTTTTTACTAGTGGGAGCCGAATCCACATCTATACACGGCTATAGAAAAATCAACAAAAGACTACCCCATGCAACGGAAAATTAAAGAAAGAGTTCAATCTTTCTTCTTCCTTATTTTCTTCTTCGGGGTAGCTCCACCAGATCCGCTACCTGATTTTCCCCTGAACCGCTTACTCTTTTCAGGCTTGTCCTCCGGCAGCGACATAATATCAACGTCTTCCTCAGAGCTTGAGGCGACGGAAATTCTTCTGGGAGGTCGAGTAGAAGGCACGGGAGCAGTAACGGGAAGTGGGGCAGGAGCAGCTTCGATGACTACAGTACCGCCTGGTGAAATCACCATTAATGGGGCAGGCCCAGGCGGATTCATACCAGCGGTCCCCGCTGCCATCTCGGCATCGATCTCAGCAATAACATCATCCTCACGAGATGCTGGGGCCACGCCGGATATGCCAGTGGCTGGCATAGACGAACTGCCGGCTGGAGCAGCCCCACTCATAGCATCGGACGGGTCGACGAAGGGATCGTTGGGTTCATTAAGAAGCTCCTCAATCATTTGAGCGCTAAAAGAAAACATGTTTGCATCTCCCTCTTTGCCAACCAAGGTAGAAGTCATGATGGCTTCAGTAACGATAGCCCCTTGCGTTTGATAAGGAACTGACAGAGCAAGAGGCGCGGAAACAACGACTTCAGTCACTGAAATGCGACAAAGCAAAGATTGTTAGCCAAGTGTGTTGCTTAAGGCTCTTCACACTAAAATGCGGGAAGCGTTCAAATACCTTCCTTAGTCTGGACCGGAACATGGGTAGAAGCATCGGCGAAAGATAATAGCTGCTGGTCAGGGTTATATGCAGGAACAGACTGGGGATCTACCGCATCAGTGGTTTCAGGTAGTGTTGGAATTACAGCTTCAACACTTGCCTCGTGATGCGCGACCCCCGAGCCTTCGCCCGTCTCTAAAGGTTGAACACCAAGCCTCTCTTTTGCCAAATAAATCACCGCTCCGTGGAGAGTTTTCCTTTCATCTTCAGTGAGCAAGCGCATCTCGAGCTCAAAGTCATCAAGTGTTCCATCTGGATGCGCTGCTCTCTTCTCCTCCACCAGCCTGGTCCAAGCGTTGTATAGAATCATGGAATCATCTCCCAGACACGCTAAATTTCTATGCTCCAGCACATTAGCGTTGTACGTGACCAGGAGATCGTCAAACTCAGCGTCCATCCTGGACCGCTCCATGTAAATCTTTTCTTGAATTTCTGCTTCCGCAGACTTAGCCTTGGCCGCGAGTTTGGCTCTAAGAGATACAGCTTGGTCGCAAGCCTCTTGAGCAGTGGTGTTTGCATCATCCTTCTCCTTCACCACTTCAGCAAATTTGGCCTTAAGCTCGTTCAGCTCCTTAACAGCTAAGTCTCGCTCAGCAGCAATGGTAGTGTTGCGGTGGCCCATCTCTTCTACCGTGGCGCAATGTTCCTGTTGCATCCTCGCCATTTTGGCCATGGCATCCTCATATTTCTGAAGCACTTGGAGTTCAGAATTCTGAGAAGTCTCCATTTCAGATTGAAGGACTTGGATGATGCGATCCTTTTTAACAATATCAGCATCCCGCTCAGCAATGATCTTCGCCCGATCGAAAGCTACTTTAGAAGCCTTCACGGCTGCTTTATACCATTCCTTATATTGGGCGTAAAAGTCACGAATGTAGTCATGAGCGACGTTCTCAGCATCCTGAGGAATTCCTTTAAGATGGGGAGGAAAGACATAGCCATCCATGCAAATTTCTGGAAAATCTTTTTTCATTTACGCAAGTTTGATGGCTCCTTCACTTGTCAATTCAGCCGAAGCCTGTTCTACTATAGCCGCTGTTGTTGGTTCCACTCTTGGCCGCTGAGTATCGGGCCGAGAGGACTGAGAAGGCTGCTGCTGCTGCTGAGAAGGCCCGGGAAGATCTACGGGATCCCTAGGAGGCGGGGGAGAACGAGATCGGGATCGGTGCTGGTACCCCCGATCTCTGTCGGTACGATCATGGCCAGAGCGGCCACGCCAATAGTCTCTATCCCTATCATAGCGCTCCTGGCTAGAATAACCATGCCTGTGGTCCCTGTCAGATTCCCTCCAGCGGGACTCATAATAAGTAGATGATCGGCGCACGTTGCGAAGCCTATCCAGAGTAGATCCTCTGCCTGACATCTCACCTGCGATAAGAGAGAATTACGGATTATGATCCGATAAAGCAATGTTCAGTATGCAAAAGTCGTGGAGTGCTGTGGAAGTGTGTGTAAATGTGTAAACCCCCAAACAGACCGGAAGTGTTGACCGCACTAAAAGGAACGGACTCGCTCATGTTTAGGACGTCTTGAAATTCCTCCAACCCAGGATTATGAGAAATCGATATATAATCTGGGATGGGAATATCGTCAAGCCCTTTGAAAATGTCTCTTGAATGAGAAGGGGCGGCCTCAGAAATCATGACTCCGGAAGTGGGAGGAGACACATTTACAGATTTCCACCCCTTAGACTTAAGTTTTTTGGAAACGGCGGCCTTGCCTTTCCGTCTTTCTCCCAACTCTTCGAAGTTTCCCAAGAGATCAGCCATCGGCTCCGAATCAGTATGGGTTCTTTCTTCGTCACTCACTTCAGTTATTTTGACTCCGGGCATCTCCTTCGCTATTTTCTTTTTCTTTTTCTTCTGGCTTTTCTTCTTTGAGGCAGGCTTTGCCAACCCTTCGGTAACTATACTTTGATTGATTTCGATCAAACCAAGAGTTCTTAAGTTATAATCATTCAGCACCGAGTCGATATGTCTCAACTCGCTTGGAACTTCTTGAAGACTTCGAACAATGCCCCTGAAGTACCCGCCATCGGGTCTGGAGATAATGGCTGTAAAAGAAGTGAGATGTCAATACTAATGCCAAAGACTATTGGTCAAGAAATATCATCAGTAGGTTAAGACGCTTACGTCTAGACAACCATCGCCTAGCGAAACCCGGAGGGCACCGAACATAGAACCATTCGTTCTTGAAATAACTCAGTCTGGTCCAGGCTCCAACGACAACTTGGCAATTTCTAACTGCCTCCAAAAATGTAAAAGATGGGCTATCGCCCCTACTCTTGAAATTAAATATGTGTCTAATCTCGGTTGACCTTGGCGGGCGAAAAAGACAGTCCATAAATATGATAAAGGCACTATTCAGCAATGCGTGCCCATTGGGATGAAGTTGCGAGGGAGTGATTCCTAAATATGATAGCATCCTTCTGATGTATTGATTTAAAGGAGGGAGAGTTCCGGCCGCGCAAGCATGGCGATAGAAAGATGTATATCCTTCGGGCGGATTGTGCGGTCTGTCATTGGCACTAGGTAATAACACATCGTCCAGAGATATGTTATGTTTCAAGCAAATTCGGCCCAATAAGGATTCAGAGATGTTAGATCGGACGGAGTCAACGGGGTCCTCGATAAATATAGCATCCGGCAATTCGTCTGGAGCCGGGTCGATTACGTCGGCAGGAATATCGGGAATCTCAAGCACCGGAGCGGTCAAGCTCTGTACCTCTTGTTGTTGGGAGCTCGGAGATTCCATAACTAACTAACTAACTCATTATAAAGAAACATTAAGTACATAAAGAGCCCGTGCATTCCCCAATGTAGCGTGTATGAATATGCCGTGCAATGCAAGTGTTGTGCGTTACATAAACAAGTTTTACAGATTAAAACAAGGAATAAAAACGACGAAACTCTGGACACCAAGACTGGAAATGACCGTCATCGCTGACCGTCATATCCCCGCCATCCAAGTACAACCGACCAATTCAAGTATAAGTTTGTTATGTTTTTCTTTGGTTAAGTCATGGTTCCATCGACGAGCTTCAAGAGGAAGTCAAATGCAGTCCCACAGTCAAGCTCAAATAGGCAAGGCCGGAGCTCGTCGGAATCAAGTGTGCTAAAATTCATTAAGTTCATCAAAGTTCAACTTGAAATTGGTCATAGTTCAGATGTTGGAGAAAATCAGAAGAGTAGTAGTCTCTGAAGCAAAGACGTTCGAATCGATCAGGGTGAATCGATACGGGTCGAATCGATAAGGATCGAATCGATTGCCTTCGAATCCATATGGTTCGACTCGATGTAATTCTGGGATGGAGAAGCACTTCGAATCCATGAGCACTGAGTAACTTCGAATCGATCAAAAATTGAATACCTTCGAATCGATCGGGGTATCATTACTTCGAATCGATCGACACGAGACCTTTGTCTTTCGTAACCATCGATTCAAAGCCATGCGCTCGAGATCGATTCGAATTGCTTATTCCTGGATCGAGGCGAAGCAATGAAGAAAAACGTCCATCAATAGCTAACTTGAAATTGATGCGATTCCTCAGGATCATCGAGTCGACCCATTTCACGCAGACCCCATAACTCTTCAAAATTTTCAGAAGGAAAGATTGAATTGATGCCAGAAAACTTCCAGTTTCATCACTCTTAGATCGACTCGATCCATTGGTTTCCTGATTTGGTTTGATTACAAATGAAAACTTGGAGGAATTTGATCAACTCGTGGAAATCGCGATTGTTTCTGACTCTGAAAGATCGATTCGAAGAAGGGAGCAATTGCGACAGTAAAAATAAAAATAAAATTAGCCTCACGTATTTATATGGGTTCAAAGGACGACTCAAGGCTCTTCGTCTCCTGGTCATGTTAACCGATCATAACAGGTCACAACCCCATCGATTCGAATGATTGCTCGATTACCCATCACCTTCGAATCCATCCCTTATTTCGAATCCATCTGGTTTCGAACACTTAACCACACCGAATCCATCCATGCAGTATCGTTGCGAAGCATCATCGATTTAAGCAAACAGTTCAAATTCATCAATTCGAACTCCAACGTACGTACGTTACGAGTTAGCTTCGAGTCCATACCTTCGAATCCATCACTGTCGAACTCATCAAAGCCTCGAGTCCATCCGGATAGCATCGATGCGAAGCCCCCATCGATACGAAGCCCCATCAATTCGAAGCTCCATCGATTCAAAGCAGTCAACAGAAGATGAATCAAGATCACTGTGCCCCATCGATTCGAAGTGCCTACTTTGAGACCATCAACTCGTAGCGGATCGAGAAACATAGATTCGAGTAATCCTCTCGAATCCATCGAAAACGATCGAATGGGGATAAACGCATCGCTTCGAATATAAAAATTATTACTTGTCTACCTTGTACAACGGTTCAGGAGAGGATCGATACCAAGGAGTAGTCATAGACAATCATCAATACGCCATTTAAACTCGAATCTCAAATCGATTCAGGAGAGGATCGATGCAGAATTCAATAACAAACCGAACTGGCAATGACTTGCGATCATGCAACTTCAACTAAAGTCAGACAAACAGCCAAGCACGGTCATTCAGTGGTCAATTACAGCGATACAGAATACAACTTTCGGTAAAGCATGTCATAGCCGTCCAATGAGAGACTGCAGCTTTTCAAAGCACGTCATGTTTACACAAGACATACTTTGGGGGGCAAATGTTATCCCGCCTTTTGGCAAGGCCGTGACACCAAGGACTTAACTAGAAACCGGTGATAGATTGTCTCGAAGACCAGCTACGCGCAAGGATCGCTATGGATATCGATGAAATTTTTCCAGGTCCGGATCGGGCTACAATTGATAAGGCACGTCGAGCAAAGCCGTGGGAACCCACATTCCAAGTTTCCGGACAATCCGAGTTCGTATGCTCAAGATATCGCCAATAGAAGATGAATGAGGTGGTATAAGTTCGAATCCATCAAGGTACTCCTGTCCTCGAATTCCCCAAGGAAAGATCCTTCGAATCCATGAAAAGAACCATAGCTTCGACTCCATCGAGCAAGCCTCTGCCTCGAATCGATCACGACAGACCTTGCTTCAAACCCATCAGAGTATGCCTTGCTTCGACTCCCTCGCGCAAGACTTATTTCGAATCCAATAGTTCGAATCCATTGAGCATCCCTTCCTTCGAATCCGCAAAGGCTAGTCACTTCAACTCCATCCGATGACTGCCTTCGAGTCCACCCTGTTGAAGTGAATTCGAATCGATCAATAGTGGCATACCCTGATCGATTCGAACTAACGCTGGTCCAATCGATTCGAAGGAAGCGCGTCTTCGAATCGATAACTTCGAATCCACAATGTCCACACAGCTAAAACCTCGGGTACGACTCAGTAAAACTCGGAGGTAAAAGAGGGTCGACCCGAAGCATGCGCACCACGCCGTTGTCTTCACATGCAGGAGGATCGATTCGAACGACTCGATTCGAGCGTGTCGATTCGAACGACTCCAGGAAGCAAAAAACACCATATTGAATCGGTCATAACTCAAGATCTACAAATCCAAATATTATGAAATTTTCAGAGGAGCTTTCATATGATCTGAAGAATGTTCATGCCAAATTTCAGCTCAATCGGAGCAGATCCTGATTGATTCGAACCAAGGGTCGAATCGATCCCAATGTGGGCCCAGATCTCCAGATTTTGGCCATGTGGGCCCCCTCACGTACCAGAACTGGTCTCCCCGAATTTTAGGCGAAATATCAGCCTCCTACACCTATAAATAGAGCCCCTGGTCATTCAAAAAAGAGGCAGACAATTCTAAGTACTAAAGAGCGCCCAGATTCTGCTAGATTTACTCCAGATCACCACCGCTGCTTTAGATTGAGACTTAGCATATAAATTCAGTTGTACGACATTATAAAAAATTGTAATCTTCAAGTATCGAGCAATAAAATCATCAAACTTCATAGTGGACGTAGGCAACACGCCGAACCACTCTAAATTGCTTGTCTTTGCAATTTACTTTCTGTTATTTGGAGTTTTTGTTAGATAACCCTCAGTTTTAATTTTCTTTCTTCACTTTTATCTCTTCAAAAACTTCCGAAGAGTGTTGTGCCCATTTTTGGTACAAACAATAACAGTTTCAAAATAACCAAGTCAGTTTCATATCAAAGTCAAAGTCCGATGAGAAAATGCTACAGAGCATTTAACAAGTATAACAAAGTCAAGGCCGATGTCAACAACATAAAGTTGCAGAGAAAAATTCAAATGGCCGAGCATAAAAAGTGAGTAAATCAAAACCGTGGTGGCCAAGGATTCGAACCAGTCAAATATCACAAATTTCAAATGGCCAAAGAAAATTCCCAAAGCAATTTGAAGCCGTGATGAGCAAGCTATCATCAAATTATACGAATTGAACAAGTCAGAGAAATCATCAACATCCAAGCAAAATCAAATCGCCGAGCTTAAAATTATCAGACGAATTCATATAAAATACACGAACGAAATTTAGGGAAATAAACTCTACTTAAACCCATAATCATCATCGGCTTTGAAATCATTCGAGTTCAAACAATATCATCGAGCAGAGAATCAATTATGAACTCGAATCAAGTCGAGTACAATATAAATCGAAAAGGGGACAAACATACCAAATAAATTAAAAGCATCAGTAGATCTCTACTTTGAAGCTGCAAGTAATCACTGATAGAAGAAAGCATTCATCAATCAATTCAACAAGGCGGCGACTTCATTCCAGAAGCCCTAATTTCAGAACGAGGAACGAACGAGCAAAAAGGAAGGCAGCCATTTTATTTTAACGCCAAGAGGAGAAGGATACGACCGAATAATATAAACAGAAGAAGAGGATAATTCTTATCATTTTGTTAATTTGGGCCGGATTCTTTAATTTATTATTTGGGCTTTAATATTTTTATATAGGGTTTTGTTTTTAATTTTTTTTTTTAAATTTGTATTTTCTTTTAAAAAAAACTTTTGTAAATTCTAGTCGTGTGACTAGGGGACGAACTATGGTGGTGTAGTTCGAGAATTCGCAACTCAGTGGCTGAGTTGTGGTAGGGTTTTGAGCGTAGAGTTAGGTTAGTCGATAGCGGGGCGGGAGTTTACCTATGTAAGCGTCTGACTACTTAATTTCTAGTAGAAACCTTGGGGGCAGCACGTAGGTAGGGTTTTGCCGAAGCTGGGTAAATCTGTGTTGTTCTATTTTTGCATTTTTATATTATCCGTGTTGCTATTATTCTGGTGTGATCAGTGCTGCGATTATTTTATATACATCCGCATTAATTTTTTTATAAATTAATAGTATCACCCTATTCACCCCCCTCTAGGGTGAAATCGATCCTACACACAAAACAAAATCGTAGTGGGCTCGATAAGGCATATGATAGCGCACACGAGGTTATACCCACAGTAGGATTCTACCGGATTGCGGAACCAGGCTGGTGGTAATGCATAGTAGCTACTACCACCCACTTTGAACAACAGTCTCATAATCAAATCGAAGTGTCCACCAATCAATCACAAAGTAACATATATGGTATCAAAGAAGCATGTCCAATCGGAGGAGCGACCTCACTTGGCCTTGTTATAGCTCTAGATTTTAGTCATATCAAGCTGACCCAAGGGGATCAAGGCTACGTTCTTACCTCATACCAAAAGCATTCGCTAAACCATCCTATGTCAATCTGGATTCTCCACCGCGTGCACAGTTGTTAAAATGGTTTCAGAATTGGCAGAGAGTATGACAATATCCAACCCCAGTCTTTTTAACAACCAATCATTATATTTTTCACACCATGAAAGATTTCTTTCAATCATTTATGAAAATAATTTATAAATCTCTCTTAAACCATTTATAAAATATTTGTATACTTTAAAACTATTATAAAGCTATTTATGAATTCCAAAATAGTTTACAACTCTTCCCCTTTCATAAACCTTTAAGCAAATTCCTTTAAAACGCTTCCAAATCCCTTTACGCAAGTTCTTTTATAAACCATTTATACAATCCTTTAAAACCCTTATAACTCCTTTATAAAACCATTATAAATTTTTTTTTAAAATTGTCTTATAAACCATTATAAAATCTCTTACAAAACTTTTATTAATTCCTTACAAAACCACTTACATTTTTATTTATTAAAGTTATTATAAATCGATATTTATTATATTAAATTGAATTTAAACAAACCTCTTAAAACTATATTAAATATTCTATTTAATCAAAATTTTAAACCGATATAAAAATATATTTTAAAACTAAATATAATTATAAGTAAAAATCTTAAATTTACCTTTTAAACCATATATTTACTTATAATTTGAAACTTTAAAACATATAAATAAATTACTTTCAAATATAAATTTTAAATAAAATCATTAAATAAAATTTAAAAATAAAATTTAAAAATTAAACATAATTTACTAGTTAGAAAAAAAATCAAAACCAACCAACGGTGTCCGCATATAATTTTCTACCTTATGGTCAAGTGAAAGGGTATGTATCATTTCAACCCCAAATAGCTAAATTTTTTGGGTATATATCATTTTAACCCGTATCTCGAATCAACAATTTCCAAATCACTAAAACCGCTCCGGTTTATCATTTCAACCCACAATGATTTTCCCTAATCTATAAGACCTTTCAAGTATGGATCATTTCAACCCATAGTGATTAACATGGATATAAACATGCAATCATCCAAAAATGTCAATAAATAAACATCAATCATAATCAACATCCAAATCAACCAATAAATCACAACAATTAACTGGTTATCAGTATCAGGTATAATGACCCCAATTAAAGCTCCTACAAAATGTACATGTCTTTATACAAGCGTCCATACAGAAGATACAAAGCATAGGCTAGGGAAGAAATTGTTAGCCTTCACTCAAAGGCACCATGTTACATATCCTACATACGGGTACCCATCAATGGAGATTCTTACTCTACCAAATCCATAAATAATTAATCTCATATGTGCATGCGCGGAAGTGGAGAAAAGTTCACTGAGAAATATGCAAATTCGACAATCTCATGGGATAGATAGGTTGTGATCACTAGACGTACCCATACAATGAACATAAATAGAACGCCATGTCAATAGATTTGAGAACAATACCAAGTATACATCGGCTAGTTCACAGACTGTTGAACCACAAAGTAGGAAGCAAGAAGAGCAAATATGGGAAAACAGAATCCAACCAGGTGAAGACTAATCAAAGACGGCTAGAGACAGTCACCACACCATCCTTAAGCAGAGCGAATCCTCACATTGAACTAGCAAAGGAAAAATCTTTAGGGAAACAAAAATAATATATGGATAGTCAGACATCAAGATGATGGCTGCAAGACAAGCAAGGCAACCCCTAATTAGACAAAGCATACTTTGCATTCACGAAAGTATGCTTTGGGAGGCAAATATTGTGGGCATTTCCACCCACTACATGGTGAATATGAAGAGTCAGCGGTAAAACTGCCATTGTCTTGGAATGAACCTAAACTAGTTTAGAAATATTCTCAATATTAAGATATAGACCTAGGTCGAAACCGCGTCTCAATCCGAGCAACGATTTGGAAGATATGAACATCTTAACATTAGCCCGTTGTCTAAGTTATATGGGTCCCACTTTGGAGAACTACTAATTTTCTCTCTGATATAGAACATTCAAGGATATTGGAATACTATACTTAGCAATATACAGCTACCATTTCAAGTCTCATTCAATTCTAACCTGGATTAAAGGGGTTATAGCATAATAACATGTGTAGCACAATGGTAATGACTTGCGCATTTTAGCCAACCCACCCGGGTTCAAGTCCTGGCATGCACTTATTTTCATGAAGCATGAGTAATGGTCCGATAGGGAATCAAACTACTAAACATCTAACCATTTCAACAGAAGGAATGTTGGACCAAATCTCAGAGAATGGAAGGTTGAACCAAATCTCATATAAAGGAAGGTCGAACCAAATCCCAGAGGAAGGAAGGTTGAACCAAATAGCAGGGGAAGGAAGGTTGAACCAAATCTCACATAAAGGAAGGTTGAACCAAATCCCAGACCAAATCCCAGAGGAAAGAAGGTTGAACCAAATCTCAGAGGCTATGTACTCAGCTGCCACTCCTATCATAGCCTCACTCTATAAATACCAGGTACATGGCATTATAAAAAAGGAGGTTAGGAAAAGAGTGAAGCTCTCATTAACAATAGCAAACAACTTTGAGAGGGAAAACTCTTAGTTCCAATAGCATGTTTACTCATATTCAAAGCTTGTACTTGTAATCAGAAATGAAAGAGATAATAAAAGAGGAAAAGTGGACGTAGGAACATTCAGGCTAAACCACTGAAAAATCTGTGTCTTTTTACATTTAAATCCTTTACTTATTCTTTATTGCACATTCTTGATTTTCTATCTCAATCATCCGCAACTAAAATTCATCAAACAATAGCTTATACTGAAAACAGTATTCGCAGCTCTACTACTATGGCTTGGAGGTGTTTGCCCATTTTTTGTGTAAACAACGAGATTTCTCAAGTAGAGTCCTACTCACCCTTTCAACGACTAAGTTTAATTGCGATCTCCAGTTGTAGTGAAGTGTCTTCGAATTCCTTGCTACTTGCAGAAATTTATGAACTCCTTAGAAACAAACTCACCGCCATTGTCGGATCTCGGCACTTTCAACTTCCTTTCGACTTCATTCTCTACTAGTGCCCTCCAAGTTTTGAACTTCTCAAACGACTCCGACTTAGCTTTCATCACGCACACCCAAACCTTCTGAGAGTAGTCATCGATAAAAGAGATTAAATACTTAGCTCCTCCAATAGAAGCTGTACATACTGTCCTCCAAACATCTATATGGACATACTGTAGTACTCCTTCGGACTCATGTCTACCAACACCGAAAGAAATCTTCATCTATTTCGCGAATACACACCTCTTGGTAGAATTCTAAATGGTTGAAGTTTTCACTCTTGATCATCTTCCTTCTACAAAGCAATTCAAACACTTCTTCGAAACATGACCCAATCTGATATGCCAAAATCTAGTGGCATCCAATGCTCGTGAATTATCAACTCCAACACATGACTCCCCAATAACTGTAGATCCTTTCAACAGATAAAGGTTCCAACTTTTACTCCTTTCATCAATACAAGAGCACCATGTGTCACCTTCAAGCTATCCGACTTTATCATATTCATGCAACCCAAAGATGCTAGTTGACCCAAAGATAGAAGATATTTCCTTAAACCTGGAACATAGCGGACTCCGGTGATAGTGCGCACCATACCATCATGCATGCGAACACGCATCGATCCTTCTCCTAATAACTTACAAGTAGCATCGTTCGCCATCAATATAGCACTTCCGTCATATGAATAAAAATACTCCTTCATAGGCATCATATGGAAAAATGCCCCTAAATCCTGCATCTAATGATTAGATACATCGAAAATAGATGTAGTCAGCTCATCATTAGAAACAACCTTCACCATAACAACAAATGTAGTCCAAACCATCAACTTTATTTCTCTTCCTCAAATCTGGACAATCTTTCTTCAAGTGGCCATGCTTCTTACAGTGATGACACCTGTTGTTTCTAGACTTGCCTCTCCAACTATTTCTAGGATTTCTTGACTTAGAACGCCTTATTAAATTATTCTCCTTCTTCTCCTTTCTTCCTCTCTCTACGAACAATCCTTAACTACTACTAACTTCTCTACTTTTGCTCATAAGCTTCATTTGAACTCTCATCTCTTCACTCAAAAGTCTCGTCTTCACACCTTTTAATGTCAACATGCTTCCATCATAGATCACATTGTTAGCGAATATCATGTATCGCTCTGGAAGAGAGCACAATACCACCATTGCCTTTTTCTCCTCGTCCATATTTAAATCAACAGCTTTCATCTTCATCATCAAGTCATAGAAGAAGTTAAGATGTGCTTTTAATGACGTACCTTCCTGCATCTTGTAAGTGAAGAAGGTTTCAACAAAATCAACCTATTCGTGAGCGACTTCATCATGTAAAGGTCCTCCAATTTTTTCCATAAGCCTCTAGCGGTAGTTTGACTATTAATCTTTAGGATGACATTCTCACCGAGGCTAATTGGTGGATAGTAAAGGTCCATTCTTCCATCTCCTTCCTTTCGAATTCTGAGATACCTACAGGCAATGATTTTTTGTCAAACACAACTTGATGAACACAATTTCTTCTTAGCACTGCCTTCATCTTCCACTGCCGTTTCTCAAAATCTGTATCTCTATTCCACTTCTCTATAACCAGCTGCGAATTGAATGCTGCATATGAACCACTATTGTAGGGTGCATACTCCTGGGTAGGTCAAACCTCACTTTCATCTCCAGATCCATCCATCTTATCGATCACCTTCTAGCCCTAGGCTTCAACAACAACCTTCAATGCTCCAATACCATACTGTTGGGTTGGATTTTACACAAACGACTTGAAATAAACCCAGGTAAATGCGAAAGCAATAAGATCATGTTGCAGTATGATAAAACAAACAGAAACAATAGACTAAAACAACAAATCATAGAAGAAAGTAAATAGAGAGTTCACACATGGATTTATAGTGGTTCCACTATCATAAGACATAGTACATCCACTTTAGGAAGAGGATTATTATTTCTAAGAAAAGAGAAGTTTACAAGATTGATAATAGAGACTGAGAAGAAGAATAAGAAATACAATTTGAGATGATGATTCTACTCATTCTACTCTCTGCCTTTATATAGAGATTATTACTTGGGGTTGAAGTAATTAACGTATGGTCATAAATCAATGCCTCATCAATTCTTCTATTCATACAGAAAAGTTTATCCATTTGATTTTTCAGTTTCTCCCACTTTACATGCGCTTGATTAGATTACTTCTTTAATCAGCAAATTAGAGAATTAATCGTTTACTTCAATCTTTTAAAATAATTCTTCTTCTCATGTAGGTAGTTTATTTCTATCTTTAATGCTATAAAAGAGAAAATATATTTGAGTAATTATTTCAAATATATTCCAAATCTTCTCCAACTGGAAATACTATTTCACTGAAATCAACAAAAATTTCCATATCTTCTTTAATATGCAAATATAATATCACCAAATCTAATGGTTTATAGGAAACGGGTCGAGTATAGTTAATAGGCTGGGTATGCAAAATGATTTTGTTTTAAATTAAAATATTAGTGTATTTTTATTTTGTATTAAAAATTATGGCCAAAAATAACATATTAAAATAATAATAATAATATATATTAAATTTCATACCCGACGGATGGATATTTTTAGATACGAATCTTCCATATCCACATTCCTATCTGAAATAAATTTCGGATATCAGATATTCGCACCCACTTTTTGAATATCATATATTTTTTGATTTTTGAATGCAGATATTGACGGATTTTAGATATTTTGAGTGCTCATTGACAAGCCTAATTAAGACAACCCCTTGAAAATGTCAGCAAGACTTTAAAAAATGAAATAGATAATCCATAGCAGATTCAGTCAGTTATTTGGACCAAATGTAGCAGAATAACAGCAGATCATCAATAGCAAAGCAACAAAATTAATTAGTAATTCCACCCCATCTGAAATAGCAAAATGACTATATCCACCCAAACAATAGTAATAATTAATATAGGAAAAACAAAACTCAACAGCAACGTAAGACCAACATAAATATATTTATATAAATTAATAATTATGCAATCACACACACACACAGATATATATACATGCAATAATAAAATAAACTAATAATAAAATGAGAAATAATTTGATTAAATTAGGTTAAAGAAAGAATAAACACAAAAGGAAAAAAGAAAGAAATGGAGGATGAATCAAGACTACAATAAAGATAAATAGTATAACTAAACGAGAGTAAAGCAACTAAAATAAACATTGTAGCTAAATTAAGCTAGCCGATTGTAACATCCCCCACTTGGAGGTCCAAGACTAATGGCTACGGATGCTGCAGTCATCCATGGTTATTTATTCCTGGAGATCAAATGCGGTCATGTTATATACATTGATATTACAAAAACACATAGATATGAAAAGTTTTAAAACTATTAAACAAATTTCATTCTTTTCAAATCCATTGCATAATCCCAAATTTGAGAACCACGTTTAGAGAAATATAATTATTACGACATACGCTAAGAGCGACGTATGAAGATGCCTTCTAGATAATTAGAGTCTAAACATAAGCAATTAAACAACTTTGTCATCACACCAAAACACAGCGGAATCAAATATAAAAAACTCATAATAGCTAGCTTGCCTCCTGAACGTCTTTGAAAGCTTATTCGTTGAAAGGAGAACCTGAAACCACAATTTTCAAACTACTCAAATTTAATTAAGCACCTGATAGTTTAAGGGAAAAACATAAACTTCGAATCATGCATAAAGCCTGGTATGAATAATAACCTACCATCTTGAACCATTTAGATATCTAGTGAGACCACGCCGCTTAGCGGAACAGGTTTCCCCCTCTAGTATTTTACCCAAAAATTTATAATAACCATATACTGTGTACCTGCTTCCACAATGGTCAAAAACGTAGCAATTCAAAATATCATGGTGATATGCAAACAAGAAAAATATCCTGCATTTTCTATCCCCATTCATTTGACTATCTATCTCAATTACAGTTTCTAGAGTGATTATTAACCTACTAGTTTTCATGGGCTGACTAATAACCTATTCAAAGCTTATGGACCATCTGTCCGGTTTCATAGTTTTCATGGGATCATAAAGAACCTATTGGCCCCTACCAATAACTTCGTCCAATTATTTCATGGGTTCTCCCTGAACCTATTGGTATCTCCAATAAAAAAATTCATATCATAGTATTCATGGATTGACTCTGAACTTATTGACTTCTGTCAATAATTTTATGTGGATATAGCATTCAAGGGATCACTGTGAACCTATTACCCCCGTAAGTAACTGTTTCCAAAAATAATTTTCATGGGTGCACTATGAACCTGTCTATCTGATCATTTCTTTAATTAGTTTTTGGGCATCCTATGTTGTGGTCTACCTGACCTCCTGGATGCAACTCTACTCACACAGGAGTTAACTCAATTTATATTCACTGCTGGGTCAACCTAGGTGGTTATTCTGCTTTTTCTCCCCAAAATACAGTTATGGGTCCATTATATAGTGAATATATTTATAGAAGAAGAAAATACAAACATAACAATACCAACATTTATGGTTTAATATCCTTGAAATCATTTCCACGTGAAAATGGTTAATCCCTTTAACCTGTTATTTTTACCAATGAATGCTACTTCAAAACCTCCAAAATTAAAAGCCATTTCAAAGCTTTTTTATATTGCCATGGGTTTTCCCTTAAAAATGAGATTGGGTTCTTTGCTTTGAAAACTAAGGTTTTCCAAACCTTAGACCTTTACTTTTGAAACCATTATAATATATCTTTCAAAAGCATTCAAACCTTCTTTGCAAAATATCTAAACATATACCTTTCAAAACACTTAAAATATCTCTTTCAAAAGCATCAAAACCTTCCTTTCGAAACCATCAAAACATTCCTTTCGAAAGTATTAAAGCATATCTTCCAAACTTATAGAAGCCCAGCTTTGAAATCATTTGAAAGTATCTCTTTCGAGGCCATTGGGTTTAATCTTAAATATAACTTCGAGGTTAATGTGAACACAAGCGAAAGTACTCCTTTCAAAACCATTAACCTTTAGGTAAAAGAGTTTGGGGAAAACAGATGGTTTCGGAACCATCCTTTCGAAAGCTTTAATCTTTTAAGTAAAACAATTAGAAGGATAGATTCGAAATACCTTTCGAAGCCATTGCCTTCGAAACCTTTAGTTTAAATGGCAACTGGAGCTCTTTCGAAAGCATTGGGAAGCGGCTTGTTATATTCATAGAACAAAAGCTTGCCTTTCGAACACATTGAAATCTTTCAAACTATATGAAAGGTATAATGACGACAACAAGGTTTCAATTTGGTTCAAAACTACCCTTTCAAAAGCTTCTCTTTAGTATATAATATACAGCAACTCATTCGAAAGCTACCTTTAACACAAAAAGGCGGCAACTCCTTCGGAAGCTATATATACAAGTAATTCAACCCCTATCGAAAGCATCCATTAAAAGCAAGGCAAGTGACATCTCTTTTGAAATCAAAGTAAAGGCCTTCGAAAGCTATTTAAATTTTCCTCGACCCCTTCGAAAGTAAGTGTTAGCACCAAAATTTGTCACTACACCCTTGAATAGAGTTATGTAGAGAGATTAATGAAGAAAGTAAATTAAAACAGAGAAGTAACATAATCGAATACTAAAACAATAACAGAAAAGAGAACACCATATTTATAGTGGTTCGGCGTAATTGCCTACGTCCACTTTGAATAGAATCTTTATTCCTTTTTCAATCATTTGAATACAGATACAATCTGTAAACAAACCACTTGAATACAAGTTTGAATCGAAAAGAGGAGAGTATCAAAAATGGTAGAGTTTCCCTGGAGTTCTCCCAAAAGAAGGTCCTTTCAACTGTACCCATGCCTCTGTATTTATAGACGAATATAGGCTGGACTCCCTTCGTAAGCCCAGGAACAAGGTACTTTGGCCCATAGTAGGAAACTTCTGTGTGCCGAGCCAGGCAAACCGAACGGTGGTCGTCGAACGATGGTGGCCGAACGGTGGTGGCCTAACGGTGGTTGCCGAACAAATGTGGCCGAACGGTGGTTGCCAAACAAACCTGGCCGAGCGACCTCTCCTTGGACGCCTAGATTGAGCCATCTCGTTTTTCCATTCTTGACCGAGCGATATGCCCCATCCTTTAAGGCCGAACGATGCTTTTAGGCCGAGCGATATACATAGGCCGAACCGTACATATAGGCCAAACAATGCACATATGCCGGACCACCCAAAATGGATCAATCCCTTACGTCTCCATTCTCTAACTAACTCAAGTCTTATCCAGACTTAATCAAAGCCTTTGTAATTATCACCTTGTAGCCGGGCCAAGTGACCGGATAACATTTGCCCTCCAAAGTGCATCATGTGAACCAACATGACGCGCTTTGAATCGAAGCAAGTTAGAGTCTCCAGAAAGAAGTCTATCATGTTTCCTGAATAGTCATTATCCTTCAATTTTATCCTCCAAAATGTCATATCCTTTTTCTGCCGTCATGATGCCTGGTCAATTCCCAATAGTATAAATTCAGGATTGTAGTTCATCGGTCGCCATCCGTGTCCGGTTCTATAGGGCTAGTAAGCTTCGGCTATCTGATCCAGTCATTTCTCAATAACCCTAAGTGAAAATTCAATTTCTATTGATTTCAAGAAGTCAAATTTTTTCGAATATACACGTGCATGTTCGGGCACATGTTCTTGTCATTGGCTCTCGGATGCGTTTTATATGCTCATAAGTCAACACCAATTCCATCTAGTTTAATTGCAATTCGATTGTAGTTCCTTGTTTATATTTTTTCTGAAATAAGGATTGGAATCAGCCACTTGATGAGAGGGGACTTCAAGTTCTACATGGATGACGACCTCGGAGCCGTAAGCAAGGGTGAAGGGAGTACGGCCAGCCATGGACTCATGGGTAGTTCTATAAGCCCGTAATGCTGCTAAGAGTTCATCCACCCATTTACCTCTAGCCTTTTCCAAACCTCTCTTTAGAATAGACTTTATGATTTTGTTCATAGCTTTAACCAGTTATAATGGATCATAGAAAGGTCATAAGGACAAATGACGTTACGGACGACGAAGTCGATTATTTTCTTCATCTTGGTCATGGTTAAAAGTTCTACATTTGCCCATTTGGTGAAGTAATCAATTGATACGATGATGTATTACGCACCACCTTTAGGATCAGCAAGGAGACGATGATGTCAATGCCCTCAAGTGGCAAACGGTTATGGACTAGCCATTTGAGTAATTTCCATCGGCGGGGCTCTCAAATTTTTTGCAAACATCTTGCACTCATTGCATTGTCTAGCATGATCAACCGCATCTTGATTAATAGTCGGCTAGTAAAACCCATAGCAAAGTATTTTCTTTGTCAGGGTTTGCCCCCTGATGTAATCGTCGCATTCTTCTTCATAGACTTCACTCAAGACTCATTTGATATCATCATGGGTGATACAACGAAGCATGGGAATGGATAAAATCCTTTCTACACATGATTTCTTCTTGGATGATTTGGCATGAAGCTTTGTGGAGGATCTGTCATTTCCCATTCCTCCATTCAGTAAGAATTCCTCATTGTAGATAGTTTTTTATAGGAGTCATCGATGACCCCTTTTTTGGCTCTATCTCCAAGATCTAGCCGATCTCCATCCATCAATGCTTGGAATATTAAGTACTTCAACCGAAACAAAGTATGTCTGTTGCACGTCTCTGAAACTGACTAGCTTGGCCAGTGACTTGACTCTTTTCATTTCATTCGCTGAGGATGTGTGTAATGATGTAATACGTGAAGTCGGCTAGTAGCTCTTAGACCCGGCCGAGATAAGGAGCAAGACAATGCCCCCTTACAAGAATAACTTCCCTAACTTTGCATACTACTAATCAGGAATCATAAAAGATATTTAAAGATTCCACTCCAAGTTATCTAGCAAGTTTGAGGCTAGCGGTCGAGACTTCATACTTAGCTTCGTTGTTTGCTACAAGGAAATCGAGCTTCAGAGCTTAGCAGATCGATCGTTCCCCGGGAATCATTAACACGATTCCTGCACCATAACACTGATCATTGGATGCTCCATCCGCGTACATTTTCCATCTGTTGGTTGTTTCTCCACTACTCTTTAAGTAGTCGTCTAATGTAGTGAATTCAGATATGAGGTCTGCTAATTTTCGTCCTTGGATAGCTCTTCGAGGGAAATAAGTGATATCGAATTGGCTTAGTTCGATATTCTATTTAAGTAGTCTTTCAGACGTCTCAGGTCCTTGTATGACGCTAGCTTTTTTAGCTTCAAGTCGATATTCAATGCATGGCTCGCGATAGTAGGTGAAATCACACACGCATGTTAGAATGGGTCCAAGGGAATATATCATCATTTACTTATAGAAATCCATCTAATTCTTTTATCATCATTGCACTGAGCCGTGATCCGATCTTCTGCACCCGTAAAGGGTCCCCATGGCTGATTGTAATGTCGACTGTCAGCTCAGGGGGTGTAATCTTGGATTCTTTGAGTTCAGATGTAAATATTTTTTGTAACATTCAGTGTGAAATCTGGTTGGGACGGTCAATGTTGATGGATACTCTGGTCGAATCCTAGAGTCTTGTCATGAGTTATTAAGTCTGGTAGTGAAGGGCTCGGAATGCTTTGATCGATTGTCTGCAAATGGCCAAAGATCAGGCTTAGAAGCACGTTGAAGAAAATGTCGAGCAGGGGTTAGCCTCGAGTTGCATAAAGCTGCACAGCTGGATCTTGCTTTGAGTTTGAATTTGCTAGTATATTCGAGTAATGTGCTTTCCATTCAATGCATTCATGATCCTTTACCCGTCCATCGGATTGGAATGATAGTCATTTGCCCACGAGCTTAGTCATCGATTTAATGATTCTATCGCTAGGCATTCTTTCGGTCGTAGCCTTGAATAGTTGTAAACACTATATATAGGTTTCAATATTGAACTATCGTAGCCAGTCTTTGGATGATCATGCTTCTGCTCCCATTCTCGGGTTGATAAATGTACCGTGGGGATGGTTGTGTTTCGTTCTAGTTATGTTTATACTCCCACCTAAACTCTAAAGACATAGAGTCGATCGGTGAATAATCGGTTCACATTCATCCTGCTTCTCGCTCGTGCCCCCAAGTCTGGGGCATATACCGATAAATAGGAAGGCCAGCCATGCCCACTTTAGCTTTACTCTCTTTCCCGTTGAATCGTGGGATCAGGTTAGTTGATGGGAGGCTGAGTCTCGCCTATCCTGGATTGTATTATGGTTTTTCATTCCAAGAGGAATACTCCGATGCCTCGTCAGTATAAGGGCGTAAGTTGGGTACTGAATGGTCAGCCACGACCACTTTGGTTCATGTTTTGTAATTAGATCTCGAGGTAAAGTTGGCTCAAGTGCAGTCGGTTCATGCTCATCCAGTTTCATACTTCTCCTGACAGATCGAAGGAGGGTGCTGGAGAATTAATGACCAAGTCTTCTTGGTTTACTCTCCTTTCCACACTCTGGTGGTCATAGTTTTTCAAGAGACATTCGGGTCATATTCGTATGTGCTTGGTGCAGATTGATATTGACTCTCGATCTGAGGTATGATATAGTCGGTCCCGTAGCTTTGGATGCCGTTTCGATTGATTCTATGTTGAGGCCTCCTTGCAGTCATTGCCTTAAGTTGTAAAGAACGCCAGGCTAGAGCTATAATGAGCGGTCGTATTCAGCTTTTAGTGATTTGTACTCCTGCTCCCAGCATTGATTTGGCCAGGCCCCAAGTCAGATGGTCGAAATCCATCCTTAGCGAGTTAATATTCCTCCTATCGATTTCCGACTGGAATTTGTGGAATAGAAAACAGTCGAAATCCACTCATCTATTTATCAGTGTTTATACGCCACTCTGGATTCTGGTGACTTAGGGTTATTCTTCCCCCCATTCAATTTGCGCCCAATTTGTGTTCACGCTTTGGTCCATGCTCTAGGAACTTAGATATTTATCGAATGGTTTATGCTCTAGTCCATAGTTTGGGATGTATAGATTTTCGTGAAGTCATTTATACTCTAGTCCACGCTTTGGGGACTCAGAGTACTCTAGTCCGCCTTAGGGACTTAGAGATTTTTCTCAAGTCGTTTATACTCTAGTCCGCGCTTTGGGGACTCAGAGTACTCTAGTCCGCTTCAGGGACTTAGAGATTTTTCTCAAGTCATTTATACTCTAGTCCGCGCTTTGGGGACTCAGAGTACTCTAGTCCGCTTTAGGGACTTAGAGATTTTTCTCAATTCGTTTATACTCTAGTCCACGCTCTGGGGACTCAGAGTACTCTAGTCCGCTTCATGGACTTAGAGATTTTTCTCAAGTCATTTATACTCTAGTCCGCGCTCTGGGGACTCAGAGTACTCTAGTCCGCTTCAGGGACTTAGAGATTTTTCTCAAGTCGTTTATACTCTAGTCCGCCCTCTGGGGACTTAGTGTACTCTAGTCCGCTTCTGGGACATAGAGATTTTTCTCAAGTCGTTTATACTATAGTCCGCGCTTTGGGGACTCAGAGTACTCTAGTCTGCTTCAGGGACTTAGAGATTTTTATGAAGTCCTTTATACTCTAGTTTTCACTCTGGGGACTCAGAGTACTCTAGTCCGCTTCAGGGACTTAGAGATTTTTCTGAAGTCGTTTATACTCTAGTCCGTGCTCTAAGGACTCAGAGTACTCTAGTCCGCTTCAGGGACTTAGAGATTTTTCTCAAATCATTTATACTTTAGTACGCGCTCTGAGGACTCAGAGTACTCTAGCCCGCTTCAGGGACTTAGAGATTTTTCTTGAGAGCAGTCGTATTTCCACCCGTTTGATTTGTAGTTCATTTACCATGTCGAGGCTAATATTGTCGAATGAACGGTCGAACTGCGTTTGCTCATTGAATGGAACTATGCCCCTAGCATCAAGAATGAAACTTGAAAAATGGATGATCGATTCTCGTCCGCTTGGTGATTGTAGCTCCTCCAATCAAGTCAAGGAAGGAGGTATATGATAGATGGTTTGATCACATCCATGTTGGGGTTGGATAATCATGTCTCACACAATTTGCTTCGTATCTCTTTCTAGAAAATGAAGATAATGGATTATTGAGTAGACAAAGCAAGCTGCATATGTTTTAAGGTGTAGTCGCATCCATGTATTGAGAGCGATGGTTAACGAGTAGGCAGTCTATCACAACTACTTCAAGTCGGGCTTTCGAACCGCCTTTTGTGTTCAGGGTAGAATTTGATGTGTAGATGATCAAATCATGTCCGCTCTAGTTAGATCTCGGCATCACTAAGCTTCAGGAGAGGCATATGTATTTTATCAAACTTTACTCTATGACCCGAGGAGTGGATGATCGGGCCACATTCATTCCAAGCCTTGCTTAGGCCACCAAATCAAATATGGAGGTTGATGAATGGATAGTCATTCATGTATGCTTCTATTGGGCTTTGACCGTGATGAGCTTTTCAATCTCTAATCCTTGGCCCCAAATCAAAGGCACATGGTTGATGATGAGCGATCGAATCATGCTTGTCTTGATGAAACTCTACAGGTCCGATCAAGGTCTGCGCGGATTGGTTGGAGGCCAACTTTGAGTACTTGGTCACCTGCATCGTTTTGGAAGAAGTTTAGTTCAAGTCGGTCGTAACTCAAAGCACAATTGAAATTGAAATAGAAATAATCCAAAGAAGATTGGTATAAATCTCATTGATAAGTGGAGCAACATCGTATGCTTGCTATTCAACTCTGCCCCTAGCCCCTTCTAGCGGGATGTCGACCGCCAATGGTCCAATTGATAATTAGAGTTCTTTATTGATGGGCATCTAAAGTTCCTAGCTCGCCATTCTATAAGGCTTGTACGTACTATTGAAGCTTTCCTTTCTGAATCAGCTTTCTGATCACACCTCGGAGGTGTTTGTAATCGCCAATGTGAGGATCAATGTGCATCTTGGAATATACAACATTCCCCTGATTTTCTCTGGACTTCGGTGGACTCTATCGAGGTTGGTTTTCAGTACCACTCTGAGTCGTGAGTCTCCAAGTAGAGGCTATTGATTGAATCTTTCAAAGAGCATATGGGTTGAACTTTGAGTTCTTGTTTTGTCTACTGGAATCAGAATCCTTGGCCAATGGGCCTGCATTGTTATTTTTTCTAGCCTGCTCCACTCCTCCTCACTTTGGTTCTGATTCGTTTTGTAACAGAAATGATCCATGGTCGTAGGAGGCTCTCCATCTAACTAGCTGCCAAAATATATCTGGAGGTCGACTCCCCTCAAACACGATCAGCATGGTATCCTTATTAGCATTTGGAACAAATTGCTTAGAGTCCAACATTGGTTTGGTTGGAGTCACTAAGTTCGAAGTGCTAGGTCAGTGAAGAATGGTGCTTGGAGTCATCTTGGCATTTGGTTGGAGAAAAAAAATTGTCTTACTCGAGTCTGGTTTTGGCCAAAAGGTTCCTACATTTGCCTAGAGTCATATCATTTACGTTCTCCAACCTTTGGGAGTATCGTTTGAGTAGTGGTTGCTTGTCTGTTCCCTTATTTCCATTCAGAGGCTACGGCTTGATCCTCCATGCCCTAGTCGGTTATAGGATATAAGGGAAGTGGATAGAATCTTCCTTCACTAAGTTGAGTTTTGAATTCACTATGCGGAGGCACTGCGCTACGGCTAGGGTCGTACCCGAAAAAGTATTTTTTTTCAAAATAGGGGTCGTACCCGATCCATATTTTATTGTACATGGACTGGTCAGATGGTTTTTTAAGAGAGAGATCAGTATACAGTAGAGGGATCGGTATACACTGGGTTGGCATGCTTGTAAAGCACAAGAATAGAAGGTGATTCGGTATTGGAGTGTAGGCATGGTGGATCGACCAAGAGTGGCTCGGCCAAGGCGGTTCGGTGTTTGAGTGTGGACATGGTGGATCGGCCAAGAGTGGCTCGGCCAAGGCGGTTTGGCCAAGGCGGATCCGCCAAGAGTGGCTTGGCCAAGGCGATTCGGCCAAGGCCGATCGGCCAAGAGTGGCTTGGCCAAGGCGGTTCGGCCAAGGCGGATCGGCCAAGAGTGGCATGGCCATGGCGGTTCGGCCAAGGCAGATCGACCAAGAGTGGCTCGGCCAAGGCGGTTCGGCCAAGGAGGATCGGTCAAGAGTGGCTCAGCCAAGGTGGTTCGGCCAAGGAGGATCGGCCAAGAGTGGCTCGGCCAAGGCGGTTCGACCAAGGTAGTTTGTCCAAGAGTGGCTCGGCCAAGGCAGTTCGGCCAAGGTGGATCGGCTATACGCAGTATGTGGGGCGATTGATATACAAAAGTTTTGGAGCGGTCGGCATACGCCTTTTCTGGAGCGGTCGGCATACGCCTTTTCTGGAGCGGTCGACATACGCCTTTTCTTGGGCGATCGGCATATACACATTTGCCTTGGTGAGGGTTCGGCCATATGAGCGATCAGTTGAATTGCCTTCAGAGAAGTTCCGGCCTTCGTTTAGCTTGAGTTCAAACTTCAACATCCAATCCCAAGATCTTGGGTACATCAGTGAATCCAATCCCATGGCTAATAGCTTCCTTATATCTCTTTCAAATCTGAGTAGAATAGGAAGTTTGCTGGTAAACAACTGGATCTATCTCGCGAATATGGAAATCCACTAGTAGACGATGAGATCCAATCAAGTTGAGATTTCAATTCTCAGTGAAAGCACCAAAATGTTAGCACCAAAATTGGTCACTAACACCCTTGAATAGATTTATGTAGAGAGATTAACGAAGAAAGTAAATTAAAACGGAGAAGTAACATAATCGAATACTAAATCAATTACAGAAACGAGAACACCGGATTTATAGTGGTTCGGCTTAATTGCCTACGTCCACTTTGAATAGAATCTTTATTCCTTTTTCAATCACTTGAATATAGATACAATCCGTAAACAAAACACTTGAATACAAATTTGAATCGAAAAGAGGAGAGTATCAAAAATGGTAGAGTTTCCTTGGAGTTCTCCCAAAAGAAGTTCCTTTCAACTGTATCCCTGCCTCTGTATTTATAGACGAAGATAGGCTGGACTCCCTTCGCAGGCCCAGGAACATGGTACTTTGGCCCATAGTAGGCGACTTCTATGTGCCGAGCCAAGCATACCGAACGGTGGTCGCCGAACGATGGTGGCCGAACGTTGGTAGCCGAACGGTGGTTGCCGAACGAATGTTGCCAAATGGTGGTTGCCGAACGAACTTGGCCGAGCGACCTCTCCTTGGACGCCTAGATTGAGCCATCTCGTTTTACCATTCTTGACCGAGCGATATGCGCCATCCTTCAAGGCCGAATGATGCTCTTAGGCCGAGCGATGTACATAGGCCGAACCGTACATATAGGCCGAGCAATGCACATATGCCAGACCACCCAAAACGGATCAATCCCTTACGTCCCCAATCTCTAACTAACTCAAGTCTTATCCAGACTCAATCAAGGCCTTTGTAATTATCACCTTGTAGTCGGGCCAAGTGACCGGATAACAGCAAGGTTTCGACTCTATATCTACCGCCTTCCTCCAATCCACTACGTACCAAAGCATTGATACCATGTGTATTAATTTCGACTTGGTTGGCAACGAAGGTATGCGGTCGAAAGGTTGCAACTGGAAGTGGAAAAGTAGTAAATCTATGCAAAACTGTTTTGTTGCCTTCTTAAGTAAATGCTTTTCAACTAACTTTCCTATTTGTAAAAATATAACTGGTTGCCAAAAGCTTACAAAATATCTTTTCTAAAAGGTGTCGAATTCATTCAGGATTAATTAAAATAGCTAGCAAAGAAGCCCTTCACTTTAGCAAAACAATTAAGACATTTAAGTACTCCAACTTAATTAATTTAATTTCCATAATAAACTACTTATGAAAAATCCAAAAAAATCGTCAAAATTCACTTTTATTTTGTTATTTAAAAAATATAAATTTCAGACCCAAAATCCTTTATATAATAGCCGAAATAAATTTTTAAACCCAATTACTTATTCCTTTCTTCAAAGATTCATAATAAATTATCCATAGATTGGATAATTACGAAAATTTAAACCCATCTCCGAAATAATGTTTTATATAACATATTAAATCGTCATGGCATTCGAACCCAATATATAAGACTTTAGCCTTAAAATCGAATAAAACATTTATCCAACATACTTGTTTGAATTAAACATATCATGTAATCCCAAAATATCATCATTAAAATCATCATAAAGGTTTTGAATTTAAAACCCAAATGAAAATGTTCATTAGGAACAAAAATGAGATGGTTTTGATTATTATTCAGCTTGCTTTAGATAAGGAACTTGAGATTTGATCTTGCTTAATTCTCCTTGCTTGATTATTTAACTTTTAATTTATTTTTAATCCTCTTTTTTCCCTATGTTATGGCCGGCTTAAGCTCTTTGGTTTATGTTTTAGAATTCTGAACATGTGAAATGAAAATGGGATTAAGGGTTTAGGGGTTAATGGTTATATGGACGGCTATTTCTCATAATGCCCCTGCCTTATTCTCTTGTTAGTTAACTTATAAAACCATTTCCATAAACTCATTCTTTTAATTTTATTTATTAAGCACGACCTCTATTTAATTTTCAAATCTCAATCACCTTATCACTCTAATCTTTACATTATTCTATTTAATTTATCTAATTAAATCTCATGAATAATGTTGTTTAAAATTAGGGGCATTAAAGGCTCCCCTCCTTAAAGAATTTCGTCCTCGAAATTCAGTAAGGACTAAATATTGAACGTAGCAATCAGATATAACATCTTCTAACTAGCATACTATCCTACCTGACTATCACCTATCTATATGAAGAAAATATAGGACATACCCTCACAGTAGATCAGGATAAGTATCTCTAATCATGTCTTCTGTCTCCCAAGTATAGCCTTTCTCGTTGTCTCTCCACTGAACTTTCACTAACTTGACTATCTTGTTTCTTAACCTATTCTCATCTCTCGCTATAACCTGAACTGGTTGTCTAATAAAAGTAAAATTCGGTTATATTATCAAATCTTCCAACGCTGTCAGAAGAATGGTAGTCCCTGGATCTTCACATACTTATGAAGATGATACACATGAAACATATTATGGACACCTGTCATACTACTCGGTAACTCTACTCTTTATGCGAGCTATCCGATCCTCTCTATAATTGGTAACAGACCAACATATCTCAGTTCTAGTTTCCCTAATTGGTGCTTGTTTCCTTGACTTTCCGAATCATACCACACCTTTCATTGGCGATACCTTAATGAAAACTCTATCTCCAATTGAGAATTCTAGATCTTTATGCGTCTTATATACATAACTGTTCTGTCTTAACTGAGCTTCCTTCATCCTTTCTCGGATCAACTCAATCTTCTCCATTGCCTCTCTAACCAGATCTGGACCATAGACTAATTTGTCTTCTATTTCCAACTAAAATTGATGGTGATTTGCATGGCTTTCTGTATAAAGCTTCAAAAAGTGGCATTCCTACACTAGTTTGATAAATGTTATTATAAGAAAACTCAACCAAATGTAGGTGATCTTCTAAAGATCTACAAAAGTCCAACAAACAAGCTCTTAACAAATTCTCGATTACCTTATTGACTCTATTTGTCTGCCCATTCGTCTGAGGGTGATACGCTGTACTCATCTTAAGCTTGGTACATAACACCTCATGTAGACTCTTCCAGAATTCACTTATAAACAAAGCATCTCTATCTCTGACTATATTACTAGGAATTCCATGCAGTCTAACTATGTTCTTCATGAACGACAAAGCTAAAATAGGTGATGTCCTAGTTTGGTTAACTGGAATGAAATGGGCACTCTTGGTCAACCTGTCCACTATGACCCATTTACTTGCATTTCCCCTATTCGACCTTGGATAACTATTTATAAAATCCATAGATATCGAATCCCATTTCCAAACTGGTATTTCCAAAGGTTGAAGCAACCCACTCGGCTTTTGATGTTCGGTCTTCACTTGTTGACAATTCACACACTGCCTAACCCACAAGCCAATATCCTTCTTCATACCTTCGCAGTAGAAGCTCCTCTTCATGTCCTGATACATCTTGGTTCCTTTGGGATGAATCATGAATTTGGATCGATGACATTCCCAAAGAACTTTTTTCCTCAAGTCCTCAACATTCGGAACACACAATCGTACCTTCTTTCTTAACCATCCCCTTTGGTCAAGACTAAAATCCTTTTGATCATCGATCTCCGATCCAACCTCATGCCTTATAATCTTCTCGGCTATTAATGGATCCTTCTTCCACTTAGAAGCAATCCTTTCGATCAGTACTAGTCAAACTTCCAAATAGGACAAGATGGCGGTGCTTTGACTAGAATTAGCAGTCGATCTCAATTGCACACTACAAGTAGTCAAAGCTTCTAAATCTTTCCATTTTGCCAACATGGCTAATACCACATTCTAATGTTTTCTGCTAAGAGCATCCGCTACCTTATTCCCTTTCCTAGGTCTATACTCTATACCAAAATCATAAGCTTCTAAAAACTCCATCCACCGATGTTGTCTCATATTCAACTCCTTCTGAGAGAATATCTTGAGGACTTATGATCTGTGTATAGCTCAAATCTCTCCTCTAAGAGATAATGTCTTCATATCTTCAGCGCGAAGATCACCGCTACCAACTCTAAATCATGAGTAGGATATCTCACTTCATGTGGTCTAAGTTGTCGTGAAGCGTAGGTAATGAATTTACCCTTCTGCATCAACATACCTCCTAGTCTGGTTGTGCATGCATTACTATACACCACCAACCCTTGGTTTCCGTCTGGAACCACTAACACAGGCGCGTTGATCGACAAATGCTTTAACTTAAGGAATGCTTCCTCACATTTGTCAAACCATATGAATTTCACGTCCTTCTTGGCTGACTTAGTCAAAGGCGTTGCTATCCTCGAGAAATCCTTAATGAATCTTCGGTAATAACCAGCAAGTCCAAGAAAAATTCTAATCTCATCCACCGTCTTTGGTCTCTTCCAATTATTAACAGCTTCGATCTTATCTGGATCGACTAACAAACCCTTCTCTGAAATAATGTGACCAAGAAACTTAACCTCTTTCTTCCAAAAATGACACTTGGAAAACTTCGGTTTTAGCTGATGCAGCCTCAACGTCTCAATTACTACTCTAAGATGACCTTTATGCTCTCTTTCATCTCTGCAGTATACTAAAATGTCATCTATGAATACCAACATTAACCTATCTAAGTATTCTTGGAAACTCGGTTCATTAAATCTACGAAGATAGCTGGTGCATTCGTTAACCCGAATGACATTACTAACCACTCGTACGAACCATACCTAGTCCGAAATGTTGTCAATGGAATACTGTCCTCCGCCACTCTTAACTGATAAAAACTCATCGCCAAATCCAATTGGGAAAATATTTTGGCTCCACACAACTGATCAAATAGATCACTAATTCTCAACAAAGGATATTTATTCTTGATTGTCTTCTTGTTCAACTTACGATAGTCGATGTACAGCCTTAACAACCCATCTGGTTTCTTCGCGAACACCGCGGCTGCATCCCTACGCATGCTTGGTCTAATAAAATTTCTCCCTTCTAGATCCACTAGCTGCACCTTCAAATCCTTCATCTCGGTCGGTGTCATCCTGCTAGGTTGTTTACTTACAGGTTCAGCTCCTGGCACAAGCTCTATCTGAAACTCAACGGCTTGTTTTGGTGGTAATCCTATAACCAGTTCAAAAACATCTACAAATTTTCTTGCTACTTGAACTGATTTAACTCTTCTTCTACTTCCATAGGACTCAACAAAGCACAAGCACTCCAGTTAGAATTCTCCACTAAGAATATAATTCGATTATGACTACAGGGTGTCTCAACGATATTTCCTTATCTTGGCAAAATATCCTGGCCTCATATTTAACTAACCAATCCATCCCCAAAATGATTCCGAAGTCTAGGAAATCGGAAAACTACAAATTTCATGAAAACTAATACCCTAATAAATCAAGGTCTAACTGGTCGTATCTCATTCCAAGAGTTGTATACCCTCCTATCTGATTCGCAACACTTAAGGAAGTAACAAGGTATGTGGACGTTCTATACATAACCTATCAACCATACACTGAGATATAAATAAAGACAATGCACCAATATCTAATACGTGGTATACTTTGAATCAAAAGCGTATCTTCCATCATAGTCTTTCCCTTCACAGCAGCAGTTTGCCTAGCAGACGATGACCGAATAGCAAAGACTTTCCCCTGTCTGCCCTAACTGGTTCTGGACACTGATTCTTATAATGTCCAATCTAGTCATAGTTAAAGCACTTCACACCCTTCCTATCTGCGTCCTTCTTCCCCTTGCTAGTTCGGCATTCATGAGCATAATAACCCTTCTTATCATATTTGAAGCAAACCAGATCAGCCTTCGCCTTCTTGGTAGCTTCTCCCTTCTGGATCTTCTTAAAGAACTTCCTCTCCTTACCCTATGAACCCTGGGTCTCAACCTGCTTCTCCTTCCCATAAGTAGCAAGCATCTCCTCATTCCGGATTTCCATCTCCATAACAACATTGCAAGGATCACGGAGATGAGGCATGGTCGCCCTAGCAATCTCGGGTCTCAGCTCTAATAAACTTCTCATTTCTTTTAATGACAGAGTCAATGGTATCATATGCGTATCTGGATAAATAATCAAACTTCATGGCATACTCAATCACCAATATCTCGCCTTGCAACAAATCCATGAACTTTCTCAACAATGGCGACTTGGCAACTTCAGACAAAAACCTCTCCTCGAACCTTCTTCGAAATTCTGCCAAAGTCAATTCTTCCTCGGGAACTCCAGCAGTGATACTATTCCACCAATGAAGCACTTCTCCCTGCAACTGCCTAGAAGCTAGTCTCCTCTTCTGCTTATCATTCAATCCCAAGTCAGCGAAGATTCTCTCACAATGCAAAAGCCAATTCTCAACTTCTATAGCATCCTCTGTTCCTAAAAACGGCTCCCCACTAAGAATGGTTTAATCTCAATTGAGCTTAGCATAGTTGTTGCCAATTAGGGCCACGAGATTAGTTCCTCCAACATACCCAGCTACTTAGCAGCTGCTCTAGCTTGCATCAGATTAACGAAGAACTGATACATCATCCCCATATCTACTGGCGTATTTCCAACACCTACATTGGCATCTGCATTTTGATTAGCATTTGCCTGTCGACCCTGGTTTCTCTTGTTGGGTCGAGCATTTCTATTTGTTGTGATGCTTCCTCCACCGAGATTTTCTCTTCTGTTTCGTACCTCCATATCTTCCTTTCTCGTAAATCTACATACGGACTTTAGTAAAATACAGAAGAAAAGTCTAAGAGAGGGGAATACATAGTTATATATATATATCAAATACAAGTACGTTACTAAAGCGTTAACCCAAACCCCGATCTTATTTTCTGATTCATTGGATTATGTTCTGAAAAAACATAACTAAGTTTGAAATTTCTTTTAAGTTTTCATAAACCTTTGCTCTGATACCAACTTGTAACATCCCCTACTTGGAGGCCTAAAACTAATGACTACAGATGCTGCAGTCATCTATAGTTATTAATTCTCGGTGACCAAATGCTATAATGTTAGATACACTGATACAATAGAAACACATGGATATGAATTTTTTTAAAACTATTAAACAAATTTCTCATTCCATTTCAAATCATTTCAAATTCATTGCATAATCCCAAATTCGAGAACCACATTCAAAGAAATATAATTATTACAACATACGCCAAGAGCAACATATGAAGATGCCCTCTTGGATGACCAGAGTCTAAATATAGGCAATTAAAGAACTTTGCCTTACAACCAAAACACAGCAGAATCAAATAGAAAAGAACTCCAAATAACTAGCTTACCTCCTCCATGTCTCCGGAAGCTTGTTCGTCTAAAGGAGAACCTGAAAACTTCAACTCTCAAGCTATTCAAAGTTAACTGAGCACCCGAGAGTTTAAGGGGAAAACATAAATTTCGAGTCAGACATAAAGCCTGGTATGAATAACAACCTACCGTCTCTAACCATTTGGATATCTCGTGAGACCACGCCACTTAGCAGAACGGGTTTTTCCCTTACTAGTATCTTACCCAAAAATTTGTAATAATCATATGTTGTGCACCTGCTTCCACAATGGTTAAAAACATACCAATTTAAAATATCATGGTGATAAGCAAACAAGTAAAATATCCTAGATTTCTCATCCACATTCATTTGACTATCTGTCTCAGTTATAGTTTCTAGGGTCACTATTAACCTATTATTTTTCATGGGCTGACTACTAACTTGTTTAAAGCTTATAGACTATTTATCTGGTTTCATAGTTTTCATGCGATCACTAAGAACCAATTGGCCCCTGTTAATAACTTCGTCCAATTATTTCACGGGTTCTTCCTAAACCTATTGGTATCTCCAATAACTTCTTTCATATCATAGTTTTCATGTGTTGACTATGAACCTATTAACTTCTGTCAATAACTTTATCTAGATATAGTTTTCATGGGATCACTACGAACCTATTGGCCCATACCAATAGCTCTTTCCAATCATAGTTTTCATGGGTTCACTATGAACCTGTCTGTTTGACAACTTCTTTGATCAGTCTTTGGGCATCCTAGGTTCTGGTCTACTTGACCTCGTAGATGCAACTCTGCTCATACAGGAGTTAACTCAATTTATATTCACTACTGGGTCAGCCTAGCTAGTTATTCTGCCCTTTCTCCCTAAAATAGAGTTATATGTCCATTATATAGTGAATATATTTATAGAAGAAGAAAATACAATAACATAACAATACCAACATTTATTGTTTAATATCCTTGAAATCAAATATGGTTAATCCCTTTAACCCGTTATTTTTATCAAGGAATGCTTTTTAAAAAACACAAAAATTAAAAGCCATTTCAAAGCTATTTTATATTGCTATGAGTTTTCCTTTAAAAATGAGATTGGGTTCTTTGTTTTGAAAACTAAGGCTTTCCAAACCTTATACCTTTACTTTCTAAACCATTATAATATGTCTTTTGAAAGTGTTCAAACCTTCTTTGCAAAACACTTAAACATATGCCTTTTGAAACGTTTAAAATATCTCTTTCAAAAGCATCAAAACCTTCCTTTCGAAACCATCAAAACATTCCTTTCGAAAGTATTAAAGCATATCTGTCCAACTTATAGATGCCTAGCTTCGAAACCATTTGAAAGTACCTCTTTTGAAACCATTGGTTTCAATCTTAAATATAACTTTTAGATCAAAGTAAACATAAGCAAAAGTACCTATTTCAAAACCATTAACCTTTAGTAAAAGAATTTGGGGAAAACAAATGGGTTCGGAACCATCCTTTCAAAAGCTTTAATCTTTAAAGTAAAACAAATTGACAGATAGCTTTGAAACACCTTTCGAAGCCATTGCCTTCGAAACCTTTAGTTTAAGTGGCCACTGTAGCCCTTTCGAAAGCACTGGGAAGTGGCTTGTTATATTTATAAAACAAAAGCTTGCCTTTCGAACTCATTAAAATCTTTTAACCTATTCGAAACATATAAAGATGGTAGTAAGGTTTCGACTTGGTTCTAACCAACCGTTTGAAAGATTTTTTTTAAAACATAATATACGGCAACTCATACGAAAGCTACCTTTAACACAAAAAGGCGGCAAACCCTTCGAAAGCTATATATAAAAGTAATTCAACCCCTTTCGAAAGCACTCATTAAAAACAAGGAAAGCAGCATCTCTTTTGAAAGAAAAACAAAGAACTTTGAAAGTTATTTAAAATGACCTCGACCCCTTCGAAAGCATGGTTTTGACTCTATACCTGCCGCCTTTCCAGTATGATCAAAGCATCGATATAGTGTGTATTGGTTTCGACCTGGTTGGGGGCAGAGGTATGGGGTCGAAAGGTTGCAACTGGAAGTGGTGAAACAATAAATCTATGCAAAACTGTTTTTTGCCTTTTTAAGTGAAAGCTTTTCAACTAACATGCCTATTTGTAAAAATATAATTGGTTGCCCAAAACTTTACCAAAAATCTTTTCTAAAAGACTGCCGAATTTATCCAGAATTAATTAAAATAATTAGCAAAGAAGCCCTTCCATTTAGCAAAACAATTAAGACATTTAAGTTCTTCAAATTAATTAATTTAATTTCCATAGTAAATTACTTAGGAACATTCCCCAAAAATCATCAAAATTCACATTTAATATGGTATCTAACATATACAAATTTCAGACCCAAAATCGTTTATATAATATCCAAAATAAATTTTTAAACCCAACTACTTATTTCTTCCTTCAAAAATTCATAATATATTATCCATAGCTGGGATAATTACAAAAATATAAACCCATCTCTGAAATAATGTTATACATAATATATTAAATCCTCATGACATCGAACCCAATATATACGATTTTAGCCTTAATATCAGATAAAACATTTATCAAACATACTTGTTTGAATCAAATATATCATGTAATCCAAGCATGTCATCAATAAAATCATCATAAAGGCTTTAAACATGAAACCCGAATCAAAATGTTCATTAGAAACAAAAATGAGATGGTTTTGATTATTATTCACCTTGCTTTGGATAAGGAACTTGAGATTCGATCTTTCTTAATTCTCCTTGCTTGATTCCTTAGCTTTTAATTGATTTTTAATCCTCCGTTTCCCCTAGGTTATGGCCGACTTGAGCTCTTTGATTTATGTTTTATAATAATGAACTTGTGAAATGAAAATGGATATAAGGGTTTAGGGGTTAAGGGTTATGGTGAATGGCTATTTCCCATAACGCTCTTGCCTTATTCTCTTATTAGTTAACTTATAAAACCATTTCCATAAATTCATTCTTTTAATTTTATTTAATTAAGCGCGGCCTCTTTTTAGTCTTCAAATCTCAAGTCCCTTATCACTCTAATCTTTACATTATTCTATTTAATTTATCTTATTAAATCTCTTGAATAATGTTATTTAAAATTAGGGGTATTATATTGATCAATATTGGGTACAATTGGGACGTAAAGGAACATATATAAATAGTATGATTAGGCCTAGTAAAGCAAAAGAAACTAAATAGAATCATGCAAAAAAAGTAATGAGCTAAGAGACACATCAAGAACAAAATCATGCTAAAGCTAAGCTATTTTCCCAGTAATTATTAGTGAATAAGAAGAATCGTTAGCAAAAACATGTACTAAAATAATATTTAGAGCATTATTACTTTTCGTATAATTATGAATGATTATTTTTCTTTTAAAAAATTAATATGGAACGTTACTTTTTTAATAAGCTCTTTAAAACGAATATTGTTAGCTAATTTATAACAAGGGTTTGAAATCCAATTCAAAATAAATTAAGCAATTATATAAACCAAATTTTCCGAAGGAATATTAACATTATTAAAAAGTCTTTAATTTCTTTCAAACCAAATATACCAATATGTGATAGTGAAAATAGTGTATAATAAACTACTTTAACCAATAGCATAGTAGAATCTAAGACAACATCAATAAAATTGGTAATTATAACCATTATTAGTTACCTTAAAATAAAATAAAACTAAGGATGTTAGGAGAATGAAATTAGTGAAATGACAATCATAATATATACGCATAATAGTTTCCAAGTTTATATTGCAATAAATATATTTTCTATCAATAAACACTTTTTTTTCTTTAACATCTACAGTATTTAGTTTCTTAAGTAAAATTAACAATATATGAAGCCTAAATTTAGGTGGCGCATTTGGTTTTCAAATAAATTTAATTTAATTTTTGAAAAATTTAAAAATTTATAAAATGACTTAAAAGTAAAAATAATTACGCTTATCCCAACACTAAATTTTAATATTATTTTCATTATCTATATTATTATATAATTATAATTTAGAACAAAGTAATTATAAGAAAGTGATTTCTTCCATTGTAATTTTGAAACTGAATTCCAAAGGACATTCGATTTAAAAACCTCTAAAATAAAAACATTTTTAAGATTCCAAACATCTTAAAAGTTTCCTAAACTCTATTTTAAGTGGTATAATGGATATCAAGCAGTCATGTCAGAATGATATGTTATCCTTGAATGAACAATATTCCTAACTCTTAATTTTAAAATATCAAAACATTTTAAAACTGATTTTCAAAAGTTTGAAAAATTATTAGTGTCAGTAGAAGTAATATAATATACAATATAAGTACCTCCATAAAATTAATTTGGGATTATTTTTTTCCAACTAATTTATCATTATTAGCACTAAATTTCCATAACCATTTTCTTAATGGTGACACACTCAAACTATGTAAATTAATTATTCCCTACCCTCTGTCTTCTTTTGGTTACAAGTCATTTCCTTACTAACGAGGCATTTTGAACTACTAGTAGGATTATCCCCCAAACCATGAAAAGTATCTCCTAAATTTATTTATTTTATCGATTATCCATTTTGAAAAAAGGTAAAAAAGACATCTAATATACAGATAAAGAAGATAAAACAAAATTGATAAGAATTATCATACCCGACGTTGACAAAAATGTACATTTCCATTTGGATAAATTTGTTAATTTTATCAATTATAGTTAACCAATCATCATGTATAAGTTTGGTTGGCATTAGCAAAACCATAGGTAATCTAGATTTCACTATTTTATAATTCAACGTAAAAGCAAGAACTTTTATCCAAACTAATCTTTAATCCAGTAAGTAATTCAAAACTATATAAAATAATTTAGACGCGATGTGTCTAGGAATATGAGAACTAAAGAGTATGGTATCATCAACCAATTGAAAAATGGATAAGCCTCTATCCGTAGTCTCATTTTCTATATTGTTCGAATCATATTATTAGCGACCAGTTGGATAGTTCTAGCAAAGACATTGATAGGTAGATTAAACAAAAGAGGGCAACAATGGGTTCAGCTTACTTAAGTCCATGTTTCGATTGGATTACATTACTTAACATACCATTAACCATAATACATGAATTTTCGATATTAAATACATAATTCAACCTATCCATCTAACACTGAACCTCTAGCTAGTAATAAATCCTTGAGAAAATCTCAATCAATTGAATCAAATAGTTTTGCAAATCGAGTTTTAAAAGAATGCAAGTGATATTATCTTTACAATGGTATTAAATAAATTTTTGAACTACCGCTATCCCATGTGCAATATTTATACCCCCGATAAAGGCAGTTTACTTACCATCAATTAATTAATTCATTTTAATACGCAACCTATCAGGGTAAGACCTTGGAACTAATTTTAAAAGAATAATTTAATAATGAAATATGTTTAAAATCTTTAGCTAGTTCGCTCCTACTTTGTTGTATATTAAAACTACATCAACAAAAATGGATTTGCTTAATTGTAAAGAACCATCATAGAGTTCATTAATATTTTCATTATATCATATTTAAAACATTCCAATAAAAATTATGAAATCAAATAGGGAACCCATCATGGCAAGGCGATTTATAATTCAGCATATCGTTTATAGCCCTCAAAATCTTCTTTTCCATAAATGGTTTGTTCGAATCATCCAAATCAGTTTTAGTGTCGTGGATATGAATATTCCCATTTAGCACTATTCAATTTCATTATAATAGTTAGTAAATGCATCGTTTAATTCATTTTAATAAAAAAATTCAATATTATTAATTACAATTGAATTTTGGTGTTGCTATGTATCCCATCGTTAGCTATTTTATGAAAAAATGTAGTATTCTTATCTCTCTCATCCATCCATTATAACATATTCCTTTATTTCCACATCACTTCCTCTTGTGTAACAATTTTACTTAATTTTCGATTTGAAAGCACATTTTTCCCTAAAATATTAAAATTTATATATTCTTCTTTATTTAACTTTAAAATCTTGCTAAGTAATTTACCTTTTGTAATTTTAATGTTACTAGAAACATTTTCATTCCATTTTTAACGAAAATTTCTTAAATCCAAGCTTACCTAAGAATATTTTAACTATATTTTCCGAAAATCTATAATTATAATTATTCATATAAAGCCATTTATTTATAATTAAATCTATAAAATTATTTTCTAACAACCCCATCTTTTCAAATTTGAAAACTTTATTCACAACATTTTGGTTAATAAATGACTAAACTATAGGAGAATGGTCCGAGTAAACACTCGAAAGCCCAATGACCTTACAAACAAGGAGCAGTCTTCCACCCATCACTAACGGAAAACCTATCTAAATGCACCATTGTTGGGTCTTCCCTATATATTGTTCGACCAAGTGAATTATCTATTGCTTGGCGGTAACTCGATCAAGTTACCACTAACAATAAACAGAACTCCATAGCAGAAAATTCACCTTCTCGAGGAGTATTGATGTAACAACCCGCATATTTTACGATTATATATTTAAATGTTTTATTTTAATATAGCATCGTTAGTCGGATTAAAGTCCGAAATCCTACTTTTTGTAAACATTTGAATTGGGACTCGAGACTACTTCCATTGAGTCCAAAATGGCGTTTGCAAACTTTTTGAGTATAAACATCGATATGTTTGGAGTTGAGTAGAATTTTGCTATTTTTCTATTTGGGCTTTGGGTTTGGGTTTCAGCCCACTAACCCAACATAATACTCTAACTCCTCCTCCAACTCCTCTTCATTCATTCTATTATTTCCTAACATTCAAGCTAAAGGAAAATGGGGGAAAGAAAGGGAAATTAAAAATTCTAAATCCTAGTTTACTGGGAAATTCAAATTCAAGTTCTAGAAATCAAAGAGAAGCTTAGGCAAGCATCCTCTTCATCTTCTCCATCTCAATCTCTCTTCAATTTTCAGAAATTCATAAACCCTAACTTAGGAAATATTTGCTTATGAGCTTAGATTGGAGCTTCTTGAGTTGAAATTGAAGAGTAATTGGTCTTACTTTGTTTTAGAGCTTCTCATTCATTGTTTTTGGGTTTAAAGGTGTGTTTTTGAACTAACATCTATGTCTATAGCTTTCATTGTTGTTAGGTATGAATTCCTAACATCCATTGCATGTCCATTTGCTTTGGATTGAATTGGTTTGGTGAATTTTCCAATTTTTGGTATTTTGAAGTCAAAACTATGAGAGTCCTTATATGGAAGTTTGTACATGTTGTTCGGAGTGTATTGGTGAGCCTATAGGGCGGGGTTGTCGCTTGGCATAAATCCCTAGCCATCATCGTTCACTTGATCGCTTCAGATACGAATTGGCCAACATTGGCAACGGTAAAATATTGCCCTAAGCTTCAGCTCATACGTTTGTATTAAGGTCAAACGTCGGGAGCTACGGGAATAAAATTCCAGAGTCTCAGCTCAGACGTTTGAGCTTATATCCCAGACGTCTGGGCGATCTGGAAGAAAATTCCAGAGCTTCAGCTCAGACGTTTGGGATAACCACCAGACGTCTGGAGCTGTTGATTTTAGCCAACTTACCAGTTTTGATGGGTTTCCATTTTAATCAATTTTTGTTGATCCGATTAGTTGTTGTCATTTATTATCGACTTTGATGACTTCTTTTCGGGATTTTTGGGAATATCCATTTGATGGATCTGATGTCGATTTTTATGGTTTTAATTCACGTCGTCGAATGTGAATTTTCGGTGATCGGTTGTTTCTACAATCGTTTTTCTGTGATTTGTCACTTTTAAAATACAAAGGTTTCTATATTAGTAGCAAATACTAAAACTCTTTCACCAAAATGATTTCAATATTTCTTTTATTACAAAGCTCGTTTTCAAAACCGTTTTCCAATCTATTAGTATATGCAGACCTTTACCTCATTCGTTCGAGAAATCCAATTAAACGACTTAGCAAAACAAGTGGTATGAAACGCTTGCGTTTACTTCGTCGGTTAATTCTTAGACTTGTTCGATTGAAATCTTGCGACAATTTTTGAGTGGAAATCTACAATATGTTCGTAAATATTTAAGTTAAGCTAGTGGTTATGGGACATGAAGCTAAACTCATTTATTTACTAGCTTAGTGTAATCTACACTTTTTATTGATCAATGGTGATCATTTTATGGTTTAGACTAGCGATATGCGATGTCTCTTTGTCCACGTGGGGGACTGTACCTCGTTTTATGGAGCTTCGTCTTATTTTTATGGGATAACGACCCATGGTCTTTTGACCGTTTGTGGAGCTCCGGCTCAAACTGGTGGGGTAGCGACCCATGGCCTTCAGGCCGTTTGTGGAGCCTCGGCTCAAACTTGATGGTTAGCGACCATGGAATAGCATTCTGTTTGTGATACACATGCTGGTGAGTTTTCATGTTCCCGTTGGTGATAGGCCTCCCCCTTTGTGTTTTCTTTTCTGGATTTCTAATTGATGATTTCTAGAATTTGTGTTTCACCAATTTTTGCGATTGGCATTGATATGTTTTGTCAATATTTGGGTTTGGTGAATACGTTAAAGAATATGACATTCTCATTGGATGTTTGAGTAGATTTGAGATATTGTATGATTTTCGTTGTTATCAAATATATACTTGTCACATTATAAGCTTATTGTTATCATGCATTTCTATTATATCTCTTGTCCTATCTCATTTTATATGATATTTATAGCTATGCTGATCCGTTTATTATTTTTCTTCTTAAATAATACTCGGGTCAGACCGAGGTGTTCCAGGTGCTTCCACTTGATTCCTTAGCAGGGACTAGCTTCTGACTTTTAGCTAACTACTTAGCTTAGTAGTTTTTGTTTTTATACGTTCGAGATAGAGACTCTATGATGTATACATATTCTTTTGTCTAGCACTTGTATCTATTCTTTTGTGATGTAGTGGATCTTATATGACCGCTACTTTGGTGTACACTTCTATGTGTTATATTCATATATGTTTCCGCCTTAGTGATATGAATATCTGTGACTGATTTGTATTATCTTTATTTTATATTTGTTTTCGAAGATCACATAGACACTGTGTAGTAGCTTTGAGTTTGTATTTGATATGTTAGATTCACTCTTGAAATGAAATGCATGTTATATTGTCTGACATATCGGTACTCGCACAAAGCAATTACACAAATGGTCGCTCCTCAACAGCCTTATTCTTCATGCTAGTCGATGACATTACCCCGTAGTGTCCTTGGCTAGTGTGAGTATAGAGGTGGGGCGTCACAATTGACTTAAAAACCTAGTGCCATTGAAATTCTCGCCTATCACCCAAGTGCCAGAAGCAAGTGCTCTAAACTTGAGACACTCCTTTAGAAGAACCTTTTCGATCAACCTTGGAGTTCAGCCAATAAACGTTAATAATATTAGGAAATAAACCATCACTCAAGTCCATAAAGATTGGTTACATCAAGTGAACATTAATAATAGATTGTAAAAATTTAACACATTTTTCTTTCTTACTCACCATCAAACATCTCGAGCCTCCCTATTCATGAGATAAACCTAATGACTACAATGAAGACACTCCAGACCCATAGAAATCGGTAATGAGAATGTTCAATTTTCTGTCTTGTAATAATGTAACATCAGTGTTATTATCATTTTTTTAAAACCTAATTTTTCTATATTTTTCTAAATTGTGCAAAATTTCATATCTTTCCAATTGATGTATTTCATTATCTAAACGATCTAATCCGCTTTAATTCTCTACTCCCAGTGTACTTAACGTCTAATCAAATATCATCAAAAACAAAACTTGGACTCTTGTAAAATAATGCATATCATTAGTAGATAAATTACTTAAAAGCACACGAATTATGAGTGTTGTTTAAAAGAATACCTAAATCTAAGCTAGAGTCATTGAAATCTTTAATGACCTCTTAACGAAGACGAGCACTCTTATTCACCCTCGAGGTAGAGGGTGAAAAACCGTACTCGTCGTGTACTGGAGTGTCAGCTCATCCCTATTCTCCCTTTAAATACCATGTACCAAATCCAGATCGCCTAGCTCTACATCACTGCGTGCACCGAATCCAGGTCCCATGTACGCCGAATTTGAATCTTACCACCATGCTGCAAGTTTGGATGACCATGCACATTCACTGGCTCATGCACGCTTGGAACACCGTGTGTTAAAACTGGAACATGCAATGCATCACCATGCATTACAACTGAGCATGGAACATCATTTCTCCAAAGTGTACCATCCACACTTTGATTACCATGTATAGAATCATTATGCCTCAAAACTGACTCATTGTGCTTTACATCTCTCCAACTTTCAACCCATTCCTCCACCTCACTGTCACAACCCAACATAGAAAAAGCAACCACATCAATTCTCTTTTCGTTACTAAAAACTTCCTCTACCAAGCTACAACCATCACTTTCCTTTTCTTTTTATTTTGGAGTCATATTTGCAACACCATTTTTCAATTCTTGCTCAACATTTCCAACGCCCCATGCGTTATTCAATACTGGCACAAGCTCTAACCCGCATGCACATCCTATACCCTTTTCTAAAACTAACATAATCTGATAATCATACCCTTATCACTATTAGACTTCAAACCCCCTGTGCATATATCAAACACAGCATTAAAATCACCAGAGTTCTTCGCTTCTACCTGCCACACAGACCTCCTCATCTTTTCATCACACATTTCACCACCGTCAGCCACTTCAACACAACCAGTCACGTTCCTATCAACGGTACGATCGACATCAACCTTAACAGTATCATAACCAGCTTCATATGTTTCAAATTCATCAGAAGAACAATCACCCAATCCAAAACGACAATTATTATAAGTCAAAAAACTCTCACTTGAACCCATCATACCAACCAACATTTAACAACATTGTGTACATATCTTGTATAACAGTGAGTGCAGCCGAATCTATATCTTCCCTTTCATTTTCAATCCAAATCAAACTAGAGTCTAGCTGATCAAATTTTGAATCCTGACTTGAATCTAATGGAAGCAGAACAAAATCCATATCATAGGAAGACAACTGATCAGTAAGCATGCTCTGTTCATACACTACCAAGCTTTTATCTTTATACATTCCCAAAATTATTTCTTAAGTGATACATTCAATCTCACCTTTGCAGCACCAGCATTATCATCGATTTCCAAAGCTAGAGCATCAAGTTTATTGTGACAATCGATATCAGAAAATCTAGTATCGGTTTTTGATGCAGCGCAGATCCAAAATAGAGCTTCCCTAAGTCGCGAATCCCTTAGTCGTTCCTCCATAGGTCGCGATCAGATCCATCAATCCCTAAATCGCGAACGACCTAACCCTAAGTCGCGAAGCTCCATCCTTCTCTGACCTAATCATAAGTCGCTCCAGCAGCCTCATGTCGCGAGCAGATGCTTCCAGTAGGTCGTGGGTCGCTCATCTTTTAAGTCGCGAAGTGATGTCGCTGCCATTTCTTAGGTCGCGAAGCTCTTAAGTCGCGAGCAAGTTTCAGTTCTTTTGAACAGTTAGGTCACGAAGATTGGATGCCGATTTCCTTAGGTCGCGATCGAAGCCTAAGTCGTTCTAGTTTTTTTAAGTCGCTGATGATTTTTGGTCGCTGATGATTTTAGGTCGCTCCATTTAGATCGCGAATGAGCCTAGATCGCTGATTCCTTATGTCGCATTCCTCCTTAGGTCGCTGAAGAATTTTAGGTCGCTGATGCTTTGTTTGTTAAGTCGCTCTGCCTAAATTGTTAAGTCATTTGTTTAGTAGTTGTTTGTTAAGTCATTGTTTGTTTCTTAAGTCGCTTTGTTGGAAAGTCGTTTGTTTGTATTTTTCTTAAGTTGTGTGAAGTGTTGTAATGTGTGTTGAGTTGTACCTCCCCTATAAATAGGGATGTGTTGTCATTTGTAATAGGTTGTTGAATTTGAAATAAAATTTGGTTTGTGCTTCTTGCCTCCATTAAAATTGGTGGTTGAGTGTTATCTCCTATCTCCATCTTCGGATATTCGAGTGCGCTCGAATCATCGATTTTGAAGCCGATTAACGGAATCTCGTGCGCGAGATCAACGTAGAAGAATCATAGATCTTTTAACACGGTATTGTGCACGATCAACGTGTTAGGGATAGCTAGAATCCGGTATCTTCCGAGATCAACGAATTTGGGCGATCGGCATCATCAATCCATCGATTTTATATTGTTTCATCGAATCGTTTATCGATTTGTTCGACACGAATACTTCAATTCATCGTCAAGTGTTATATTCGCTGCGTCAGTTTGGTATCAAAGCAAGGAAACGAACTTTTCCAGGTTCGTTGGATTTCAAGTTTGTGTGATTTGAAGTTTGTGGAATTCGAATGTGAGTTGCTTGTCCTTTTGTGTTCGTGAAGATTCAAACAAGTTGGAAGTTTTGATTCTGAAAGTTTTGGATCGAAGTAGGAAAGTTGTACAGAGCATGAAGAGCTTGTTGGAAGTTAGAAGTTTACATCTTTTCGTATCGGAGCTAGAAGCGAGCTTGTTCAAGTTTGTGCGAGATTAGTTCAAGTCGTGAGCTAGGAGATGAACTTATCCAAGTTCGTTAGGTGTCAATTTTGAGATTTGATGTTTTTGGAGTTCGAACTGAGTTGTTTGTTTATTTGGGTGTTCGTGAGAATTCAAACAAGTGGGGGAGTTTTGATTCGAGAATTTTTTTGGATCAAAGTGAAGTTCGTGTTTTGATCTGTTGAAGATTTGATCATGCCTCCGAGACGTGTTAATCGTCATCATAATGTTGCAAATTTGTATGGAAGAGAAGATGCTGAACAGATGGAACAACGCATCGATGAAAGTTTCAGTAAGGGTTTCGAGAGAGTGGAGAGAATGATGTCTGACATGAATCGAAATCAAAGGAGAGTGTCGCCACATTATGATAGGGAAAGAAGAGAACCATCTTTGTCGATAAATCGAGATCGTGGATTTCGAGACAATCGTGATTATCGGAATGAAGAAAGAAGAGCTTTCATGGTTACGAGTATGAGCCATATTGTGATTATGAAAGATTTCGAGTAGAGGAAAGAAGAAGTAAAGAGGACGTGCATGGACATAGAAGAGTCAATGTTCAGAATCGACATCGAAGCTCATCTAATTTTGAAGAAGATAGTTATGGTAATAGTGTTCACTTTCGATATCTAGGTCAAGGGCAAAATCGATATAGGAATGTTGAAGAGAATGGTCATACACGGGAGTCAAGGATGGACACAGAAATTCCAAAATTCCGAGGTGGTCTACAAGTAGAGGAATTCTTTGATTGGTTATCAAAGGTTGAAAAGATTTTTAAAGTCAACAACGTGCCTGAAGATCGTCAAGTTAAGTTAGTTGCTACAAGACTGAGAGGAAGAGCTATGGATTGGTGGCAACAAACTAAATCAACCAGAGAGAGAATGAGGAAATCCAAAGTTGTCACGTGGGATAAGATGAAAAGGATGATGAAGGCAAATTTCTTACCCTACAATTATCAAGTTCGTATGAACCAACAGTTGCAGAAGTTGAGTCAAGGGAGTCGAGGAAAGGGTGTGGTTACAAGCCCTAGCAATCAGAATAAAGGTGATAATTGCAGTATAAATGTTTCTAAGAGAGTCAACAAACCAGTTGTACATGGAATCACTAAAACAAAGGTTGATGACCGAATTAAGCGCTATCATTATCAGGAGTCTGACCATAGAAGTATTGAATGTACGGAGTCAAGATGAAAGCCTTAGTTGTAGAAGAATGTGAAAACGAGGATGTGGATGATTCTACTGAAAGCGAGCTAGAAAAGGAAGAGGAACCGACTAGTCCATTATCTTTCAGCGAAAGTGTTGAAGAAGCGGAAGGTAGTGCTGAGTCGTTGGTTAGGTATGAGACAAGTGAAGAGCTTAAAATTCCTGAGGAAGTTAAACCAATGGTAGAAGAGTTTGAAGAGGATGGTCCTACGGAATCGTTCGAAGAATTACCACCAAAGTTTGACAACGAAGATGAAGAGGTCGAGTTAGAGAACGATGAATGTAATTTGTTGATGGGATTTTATTCAACATCAAAGTATGTGGATGTAGAAGTTGATTACTCTTCACCACCAAAGATTGATGTCGATAGTATGGAAGAAGAAATTGTGTTCGGAGTTGAGGGAAATAACTTGATGACGGAATATTCTTGTTTAATACCTGAGCTTATGGATGAGAGCCAACCAAGTGTAAATTCCTTAGTTTCCGAGAAGCCCGAACAAAGTGAAAGTGAAACAGAAGAGAAGGCAGAGTCAGATAGTTTATTATCTTTGAAAGAGTTCGTCAATAAAATGAAAGATAGTGATGGATTATCAATGTTGATTGAATCTGGAGAAAGTTCTGATTTGGAGAAACCTGAAGAGGTTGAAGTATTTGAAAAGTTTGAAGATGAGATTTCTGAGGAACTACCTGAAGAAACTAGTCTTGTATTTTTGGAAGATTTTGTTGAAAAGGTGACAAGTAGTAATGAATTGTTTGTGTTGACTGGGCAAGGAACGAGTAAAGGTCTTGAATTTTTTGAGGAAGTTGGATCAGAATTCGACGAGTCTGAAGTCGAATATCCTGAGTAATTACCCGAAGAATTACCACCACTACAGGACATTCAACATCAAACTGAACTAGTACCAGATGCTATTTTACTGCGGGGATCGTATGATCTTGTGAATCTGAAAGAACAGGGAGAGTTAAAAAGACAGGAAGAAGGGAAAGATTGTTAGTTGGAGTTGCCTGATCATGTCCGCACTGCTGATGTTGTCAACGTCAACTGCTTGGAACTGTTTCATGAAAATAAACATGTCAAAGAAGAAGCGAGTGGGAATTCATTTCAATCAGGGAAAGTTGATGCAACACATCAGGGGAAGATTCTAAACGATGATACACCTGAATGAGATAAGGAAAGACAAGAATCTGGGCATGAGTCATCACACTTCTTCAGTCGTGACTTCCTAAGTCGCTCCGCGATTTTAAACTTCCTTATATCGTCTCGCATTTTCGTCACGTTTTGGTTCTATATCACACCTTCCTATTGGCACATGCATCATGATGTCATCTCCCTCAGATCACTTCCTTATGCTGCCTGCCTAATGCCACGTCTGCCTTATGTCATGCGTTCCTTATGTCGAGCCGTATCTTCAAAGGGTCAAGACAAGATCAATCTCAAAAGTGGTTATCACCAGAGCCGCATCAGACCAGACAATGAATGGAAGACAGCGTCTCGAAGAAGGAAAAAGTGTGAATTCAGGACGAATTCTTTTCAACCAGGGGAGGATGATGCAGCACAGATCCAGAATCGAGCTTCCCAAAGTCGCGAATCCCTTAGGTCGTTCCTCCATAGGTCGCGAGCAGATCCATCAATCCCTAAATCGCGAACGACCTAACCCTAAGTCGCGAAGCTCCATCCTTCTCTGACCTAATCGTAAGTCGCTCCAGCAGCCTCATGTCGCGAGCAGATGCTTCCAGTAGGTCGTGGGTCGCTCATCTTTTAAGTCGTGAAGTGATGTCGCTGCCATTTCTTAGGTCGTGAAGCTCTTAAGTCGCGAGCAAGTTTCAGTTCTTCTGAACAGTTAGGTCACGAAGATTGGATGCCGATTTCCTTAGGTCACGATCGAAGCCTAAGTCGTTCCAATTTTTTTAAGTCGCTGATGATTTTTGGTCGCTGATGATTTTAGGTCGCTCCATTTAGATCGCGAATGAAGCCTAGATCGCTGATTCCTTATGTCGCATTCCTCCTTAGGTCGCTGAAGAATTTTAGGTCGCTGATGCTTTGTTTGTTAAGTCGCTCTGCCTAAATTGTTAAGTCGTTTGTTTAGTAGTTGTTTGTTAAGTCATTGTTTGGTTCTTAAGTCGCTTTGTTGGAAAGTCGTTTGTTTGTATTTTTCTTAAGTTGTGTGAAGTGTTGTAATGTGTGTTGAGTTGTACCTCCCCTATAAATAAGGATGTGTTGTCATTTGTAATAGGTTGTTGAATTTGAAATAAAATTTGGTTTGTGCTTCTTGCCTCCATTAAAATTGGTAGTTGAGTGTTATCTCCTATCTCCATCTTCGGATATTCGAGTGCGCTCGAATCATCGATTTTGAAGCCGATTCGCGGAATCTCGTGCGCGAGATCAACGTAGAAGAATCGTAGATCTTTTAACACGGTATCGTGCGCGATCAACGTGTTAGGGATAGCTAGAATCCGGTATCTTCCGAGATCAACAGATTTGGGCGATCGGCATCATCAATCCATCGATTTTATATTGTTTCATCGAATCGTTTATCGATTTGTTCGACACGAATACTTCAATTCGTCGTCAAGTGTTATATCCGCTGCGTCAGTTTTCCTAGCATTATGAGAATTAGCGACTGTGAAACCAGAAATATGGGTATCCATCAAGACATACTTCTCCTTTATCAACATATTACCCTCATTTTATCTTTCATTTGAAACCACTCCATCATTACTACTCATCATTAAAGAACTCATTGGACCCAAAAACTAGGTGCGCAAACTCAACTCTTTGTTGGCAACAGCCATTTTTTTATCATTCAAGATAATACTAGAAAAGATTTCCTAGAAAGAAGATTTAAGTTTTACCTCGTCCCCATCATTTTTTTTCCACCATGGTTGATTTCCCATCTTTATTAGACATGCCTTCATCATTAGTATTCACCGCTTTCTTTAGATCAGTTGACAATGCCACCTTTCTTTTGTATAAAGAAGCCACTCAAGACAGGCCTTCCATGTAAGAATGGTAATACCGAAAGAGCTTATGGAAACGATACTTCCCTTTTTCTTTCTTGTCGGAGCAATTTCCATCTAAATTTCAGGAATTCCAAAATAAAATAGATTCCATTTTTCTAACATGCTATGGGGCATAGGTAAAGGGGGTTAAGTAGTCACGGACGTGAAAAAATTTCAGTAAATCTTCGTTCTCCTACATCTTTCAATTCTCGCTTTCTCCTATCTTGTTCTCGTTCATCTTTATTTTGTTGCGCGATTCCCTCATCTTATCAGGATTTTCAGTCTCCTTTGTTTTAGTTCGATACTATCAATTCTCAGCTTAGGTATGATTCTATTTTTTCTTCTTCTGCCTTTTCTTCTATTAGAGTTTTAATTTGACCGATTCTAACATTGGTTTTTTTGTTGATAATTGAAATTAGTTCCGATGCTCTATTTTCTTTTCTCAAATTGTATGGAAAATTTGGGCAGTAGTAGCAGGTTCGTTCTTGTTCCTTTTACTCTATATGCAGCATTGTTTTTAAATTTGTTTTAAATCGACTGTCTTTTTGTGACGTCCCACCTCTATACTCACGCTAGCCAAGAACACTACGGAGTAATGCCGTCAACTAGAGCGAAGAATAAGGCTGTTGAGGAGCGACCATCTGTGTAATTGCTTTGTGCGAGTATCGATATGTCAGAAATTATAACTTACATTTCTTTTCAAGAGGAAATCCGACATATCAAACTCAAAGCTACTACACAGTGGCTAAGTGGACCTCGGAAACAAATATAGAAATAAACATAACATAAATCAGTCACAGATGTTCATATCTCAAAGGCGGAAACAGATATGAATATAACACATAAAAGTGTACATCAGAGTAGTGGTCAAACAAGATCCACAATATCACAAAAGAATAAATACAGGTGCTAGACAAAAGAATAAGTATACATTATGGAGTCTATATCTCAAATGTATAACATCAAAAACTACAAATGTAATGTAGTTAGACAAAAGTCAAAAGATGATCCCAGATAAGGAGTCAAGCAGAAGCACCTGTAACATCTCGATCTGACCCGAGTATTATTTAATCAGAAAATAATAAACGGATTAGTCTAGCTATAATTATCATATATATAAACTGAGATAAGGGTAGAGATATAACAAAAAACGTATGATATCAATAATGTCAAGCTATGACAAGTATGTTTTAAACAACAACAAAATCATACGATATCTCAAGAAATCTCAAAGCACCAAAAGGGATGTCATATTCTTGTTTTATTCACCAAACCACAAATATTGACAAACATATCGTTGCCAATCACATAAAGAGGTGAAACACTAATTCTAGAAATCATCAATTAGAAATCCAGAAATCATAAAGGGGGAAGGCCTATCACAAACGGGAGCATGAAAACTCACCAACACGTGTATCACAAATGGAACGCTATTCCATGGTCGCTAACCATAATTTTTGAGCCGAAGCTCCACAAACGGCCCGAAGACCACGGGTCGCTACCTCGCCAAATTGAACCGAAGATCCATAGAAATGGGGTTTAGTCTCCCTCGTAGATAAATAGACATCGCACATCGCTAGTCTAAATCACAAAATGATCATCATTGATCAATAGAAGTGTCGATTAAACTAAGCTAGTAAATATATGAGTTTAGCTTCATGTCCCATAACCACTAGCTTAACTTAAATATTTACGAACAAATTGTAGATTCCCACTCGAAAATGGTCACAAGAGTTTCAATCGAACAAGTCCAAAAATTAACCGACGAAGTAAACGCAAGCATTTCATACCACTTGTTTTGTTATGCCGTTTAATTATATTTTCTCATACGAATGAGGTAAAGGTTTGTGTATACTAATAGATTGGAAAATGGTTTTGTAAACGAACTTTGTAATAAAAATAGAGTTGAAATTATCTTTGTAAAAGAGTTTGAATATTTACTACTAGTATAGAAACCTTTGTATTTAGAAGTGACAAATCACAAAATGATTGTAGAAACAATCAATCATAAAAATCCACATTCGAAGATGTGAATTAAATCCAAAGAAATCGATACTGAATCCATCAAAATGGATATTCTCAAAAACCCTGAAAAAGAAGTCATCGAAGTCAATAACAAGTGATAACAATAAATCGGATAGTCACGAATCGATAAAAGTTGGATCCTCAAGCTAATTAGGCAAAATAGGCAAAATGAAGCAGGTCAGTCGACTGGCCTTCTACAGTCAGTCGACTGAACCAGAACCCGAGAGTTTTCAGACCCTGCAGTCAGTCGACTGACTGTAGGGAGCCAGTCGACTGGCTGTAGCTGAAACTGTTTTTCAGCCTATCAAATGGAAGAGCAAACTCTCACCATTTGCAACCGGTCGAGCAATGGACTTTAGGTGCTTTTGCCAATCGACACCCCAGTCCTTTAGGCTCTCCGAAACACCACCAATAGCATGTTCATAAATCAAACCTAGAATTTTCAAAGTTTTAACTTCAAAACAACAAAAATTGAAATTTTCACCAAATCAATCCAAACCAAAATCAAATGAACATGTAAAGATGTTAGGAATTCATACCTAACAATCAAGGATAGTTATAGACATAGATGTGAGATAATAATCTCACCTTTAAACCCAAAAACGAGGAAGGAGTAACTTGAAAGCAAATGAAGGTCAACTACTCTTCAACTTCAACTCTAGAAGCTTGAATCTAAGCTCAAAAGAAGAACATTTCCTAAGTTAGATTTAGGAAATTTTCTGAAATTAAAGAGAGAATGAGTTGGAGTAGATGAAGAGGAGGCTTACCAAAGCTTTTCCAAGAGTTTGGAGCAAGATTTGAGTTTGCAAATGGAATCTAGGGCTTGGAATTTCTAATTCCTATATTCTTCCCCCATTTTTCAGTTTTGCTTGGGTGTTTAAGAAAATAGAAATGAAGTAAGAGGAGAGGAGGGGGCTGAACTAGGTTATAGAATGAGTTGGGGTGAAACCCAAACCCAAAGCCCAATAGAAAATAGCAAAACTCAACTTACTCCAAATATATCGAAGCTTATACTCAAAAAAGTTGTAAACGCCATTTTGGACTCAATGGAGGTGGTCTCGAGTCCCAATTCGAATGTTTACAAAAAGTAGCTTTTTTGGACTTTAATCCGATTAACGATTCTATATTTAAATAAAGTGTTTAAATATACAAATCGTAAAAATATGCGGGTTGTTACAAACTCCCCTCCTTAAAGAAATTGCGTCCTTGCAATCTTAAAGAAATAAATAAGAAGTAACAACAATAAAAGCATATCGACACAAAAAGAAGAAATTTGAAATAAAAAGTTCACCTTAAGGAGCACGAGAGAGCAAGTCCGGATGTGTTCGCTCGATGAATTCTCTGGATTCCCAAGAGCAATCCTTAGGATTTGAGGACCATTGAACTTTCACAAGAGGAACATCTTTATTTCGAAGGCATTTAACCTCCGAAGCAATGATACAATTAGGATGTTGCTCACAAGTCAAATTAGACGAAATTTCGATTTCTTCAATTACACCGGGCTCAAGGATATAATCGGAATCTCGAAAGGCACTTCCGTAGTTGAGAGACGTGGAATACGTCATGAATAGCAAAAAATTGAGCCGGTAATAAAAGGAGATAAGCCACGGAACCAATGCGTTCGGTGATGGGAAATGGGCTAATATATCGAGGTGCTAATTTTCCCGATCGACTGAAACGCACAACACCCTTCATAGGTGAAACACGGATAAACACGAAATCTCCCACAGAAAATTCTAATTTCCTTCTTCGATTATCGGCATAAGATTTTTTTCTACTTTGAGCTTCTTTCATCCTATGACGAATAAGGTCAATCTTTTCTGTGGCATCACGAATAAAATCTGGACCTAAAACCAGTTTCTCACATGGCCTTCCGTATAGTGCCTCGAAAGGTGTCATACCAATACTAGATTGGAAGCTATTATTATAGGAAAATCTAACAAGAGAAATATGATCTTCCCAACTTCCACCAAAATCAAGAACACATGCGCGAAGAAGATCTTCAAGAGTTTGATTCACACGCTCGGTTTGTCCATCGGACTATGAATGATAAGCAGTGCTAAAATTAAGCTTTGTTCCCAAAGCTTTTTGAAGACCTTTCCAAAATCCACTGGTAAAAAATGGATCACGATCGCTAACAATAGAAGTTGGAACTCCGTGCAATTTAACAATTTCTTTGACAAAGAATTTAGCCAAAATAGGTACGGTCCGATTGGACCGGACAGGAATAAAATGGGCGGACTTAGTAAGTCTATCTACTATCACCCATAGGCTATCATATCCCAAATGGGAATGGGGAAGACCGTCAATAATGTCCATGGAAATTTGATCCCACTTCCATATTGGAATTTCCAAAGGTTGGAATAACCCACCGGGCTTTTGATGCTCGACCTTAACAAGTTGACAAGTCATGCAACGCTTAACAAAGTTAGCAATCTCGGATTTCATTCGATCCCAATAATAAAGTCGCTTCATATCCGCGTACATTTTACTACTACCGGGATGAATGGTAAATTTAGAACGATGAGAATCTTCTAATATATCTTTACGAAGATCAATAATATTTAGCACGATAAGTCTACCAAATTTTTGAATACCGCCACGAGCATCAATATCAAAGGCTTTCAAACCTTCAATATCAATTTTGTCCCTACAACTTTGGCTAAGAAGAACCAATTCGGGATCATGCTTTTGAGCTTTAAGAATGCGGTCTAAAAGAGAAGGCTGAGCCTCAAGGCTACATAAAACAAGAGATGAACATAAATCGGATTCACGATCTCGAATCTCACAAGTGGAAAAAGTCTTGAGATCATTCCATTCGGATACCATCATGGAAACAACCACTTGTTGCTTACGACTAAGGGCATCGGCAACACGATTTCCTTTTCCGGGAGTATAAAGAATATCAAGATCATAAGATGCAAGGAACTCGAGCCAACGTTGTTGATGCAAATTAAGTTCCTTTTGAGAAAATAAATACTTCAGAGCTTTATGATCGGTGTAGAGAACAAATTTCTCTCCTAAAAGATAATGACGCCAAATTCTAAGGGCGAATACAATAGCCGCGAGCTCTAAATCATGAGTCGCATATCTAGTCTCGGCTGGCTTTAAGTGCCTAGAAGCATAAGCAATAACGCATTCCCTTTGCATGAGAACGGCACCCAAACCAACATGACTAGCGTCGGGTAAACAATAAAATCTTGGTTCCCTTCGGGAATCACGAGAATAGGAGCATCGGAAAGGAGTTCTTTTAATTTCTAAAAAGAAGCTTCACATTTGTTCGACCAAATGTATTTAACTCCCTTCTTTGTCAAACTAGTAAGAGGCACAGAAATTTTAGAAAAGTCTTTTATGAACCGACGGTAATAGCCCGCCAATCCGAGAAAGCTACGAATTTCCGTCACACTCTCTAGTCTCTTCCAATTTTGAATCGCTTCAATCTTTGAAGGATCCATGGATATTCCGGATTCAGAAATGATATGTCCCAAAAATTTCACTCCAGATTGCCAAAAGTGGCATTTCGAAAATTTTGCTTTCAATTGGTTGCTCCTAAGAGTTTCCAACACAATCCGAAGGTGACTTTCATGCTCTTCCTCGGTTTTAGAATAAATAAGAATATCATCTATAAAGATAAGAACAAATTGATCATTGAAGTCTTTGAAAACTCGATTCATAAGGTCAATGAAATAAGCTGGAGCATTCGTCAAACCAAATGGCATAACAAGCCATTCATAAGATCCATAACGAGTACGGAACGATGTCAAAGGAATGCTATCCTCTGCAATACGGAGCTGATGAAAACCAGTTGCTAAGTCTAACTGTGAAAAGACTTTAGCACCACTAAGCTGATCGAATAAATCATCAATCCGTGGTAAGGGATATTTATTCTTAATGGTGAGATCATTAAGCTTGCGGTAGTCAACGCAAAGCCTAAGTGTTCCATCAGATTTCTTCACAAAAATAGCCGAAGCTCCCCATGGAGAGGAACTAGATTGAATAAATTGCTTCGCTTCCAATTCGGATAATTGTTTGCGCATCTCCTCATTTTCTTTATTGGACATACGATAAGGAGGACGAGTAATAGGTAGAGCTCCAGGGATTAGATTAATTCTGAACTCAATTGCTCGCTTAGGTGGTAATCCTAGAACGGGCTCAAATATGTCGGGAAATTCACGAACAATGTGAATGAGAGAAATGACATCTTCCTCATCATCATTATCGTCATCATGAGGATTGAGAGAATATAAGGATCCTTTCGAATTGGAATCCGAATCTTTCAGAACGAGAGAAATCTGCTTAACAGATTGAGGATGCCGAAGATATATAGTCCGTTTAGGAAATAGAATATGGGCTTCATAACGGTTAAGCCAATCCATCCCCCAAATCATTCTGAACCAAAAATAACGCATAACATGCAAATCGGCACGGAAAGAGTAATCACATAAAATAATTTTAACATCTTTACATAATAAACTGAGTGTTGCGGACCCACCAACTGGATTCGCAATCCTCAAAGAAGTCATTAAGCCAATAACATTCAAAGGCAAAACATCTACAAGTTCTTTTGATATAATAGAGTGAGATGCACTCAAATCAAAAAGAACTCGAATAGGAAGATCACGAAATATAATAATGCCATCAAGGATAGAATGAGAAAAACCTTGACCACGAGAAGTGTTAGTAGGGGCTTGTACAACGTTTAGCTTGCCTTCATTCTTGCTTTGAAGTTTGGGACACAAAGATATAGTATGACCTGAACCCTTGCAATAGCGGCAAGAAATAGACTTCAGACACTTGTTTGCATAATGGTCCTTAGAACCACAATTGTAACATTCTCCCCGACGAGAGTTAGGAGTATTCGCTACCGAAGTTGTTTGCTTCCCCTTTTTGTTGGGATTAGGCTCGAATTTAGAAGGTATCTTCTTATTGATGTTTGGTTTGACCTCAACATCACTATCTTTATCAGCCTCTTCGAGTCGAAGAGCAATATCGACAAGTTGATCAAAAGAATTTTCTAATTTCAGAAGTAATGGCTTTTTGAGGTTCTTATTCAAGCCATAAACAAATCTCTGGTTTTTCTTCAATGGGGTATTAATGTATTCAACCCCATATTTAGAGAGAGATTAAAAAGATGCGACATAGTAGGTTACGGAAGATTCACCTTGAACAAGGTCGATAAAGCGTCGAGCTAGAGATACTTTTTTAGCTTCCGGCACAAACTTTAATTCGAACCTTTCCCGGAATTGCTCCCAAGTAAGGTTTGCTTCAACAATTTCGGAGATCAGAAGTTCGTACCAGTCTAACGCTCTTTCTTGGAGCATACTAGAAGCCACTTGGACTCGATGAAGATCAATAAGATTCATGCGAGAAAAGATGCGGTCGCATGTTCGAAGCCAAGCCTGGACTTCTATAACGCTCTCTGAACCTTTGAATGGCTTTCCACTCAAATTGGTGTAATCACTGCACAAGCGTGCAAACCCAGATTTAGAATGGGTGGGCTCTGGAATAGGTCCGGCAGCTTGAGCATTTCTTACGTACAAGATCTAGAAGTTGCTGAGCAGACATAAAAACTCCATCCTGAGGAGTAGCACTCGATTGACCGGCGCTGGGACGGCCTGGTCTAAATATTTTTCTTCTTTAAGAAAGAAAGAAAAGAAGAAAAAGGTTATTCACAAAATGAATATCAAACAAACTTGATTGATAAAAACAAGGTATCATAAAAGGAAATAGGATAGAATGGTATGAAGACTCGAATTAAATCCTATGGCATGACTCCTAAGAGAGACTTAAGACAATGATCCTTGCTAGATTATTCTACATTGTTCCGAAGTTTGGCTCTGATACCAAGCTGTGACGCCCCACCTCTATACTCACGCTAGCCAAGAACACTACGGAGTAATACCGTCAACTAGCGCGAAGAATAAGGATGTTGAGGAGCGACCATCTGTGTAATTGCTTTGTGCGAGTACCGATATGTTAGAAATTATAACTTACATTTCTTTTCAAGAGGAAATCCGACATACCGATTCAAACTCAAAGCTACCACACAGTAGCTAAGTGGACCTCGGAAACAAATATAGAAATAAACATAACATAAATCAGTCACAGATGTTCATATCTCAAAGGCGGAAATAGATATGAATATAACACATAAAAGTGTACATCAGAGTAGTGGTCAAACAAGATCCACAATATCACAAAAGAATAAATACAGGTGCTAGACAAAAGAATAAGTATACATTATGGAGTCTATATCTCAAATGTATAACATCAAAAACTACAAATGTAATGTAGTTAGACAAAAGTCAAAAGATGATCCCAGATAAGGAGTCAAGCAGAAGCACCTGTAACATCTCGATCTGACCCGAGTATTATTTAATCAGAAAATAATAAACGGATTAGTCTAGCTATAATTATCATATATATAAACTGAGATAAGGGTAGAGATATAACAAAAAACGTATGATATCAATAATGTCAAGCTATGACAAGTATGTTTTAAACAACAACAAAATCATACGATATCTCAAGAAATCTCAAAGAACCAAAAGGGATGTCATATTCTTGTTTTATTCACCAAACCACAAATATTGACAAACATATCGTTGCCAATCACATAAAGAGGTGAAACACAAATTCTAGAAATCATCAATTAGAAAACCAGAAATCACAAAGGGGGAAGGCCTATCACAAACAGGAGCATGAAAACTCACCAACACGTGTATCACAAATGGAATGCTATTCCATGGTCGCTAACCATAAATTTTGAGCCGAAGCTCCACAAACGGCCCGAAGACCACGGGTCGCTACCCCGCCAAATTGAACCGAAGTTCCACAGAAACGGGGTTTAGTCTCCCTCGCAGACAAATAGACATCGCACATCGCTAGTCTAAATCACAAAATGATCATCATTGACCAATAGAAGTGTCGATTACACTAAGCTAGTAAATATATGAGTTTAGCTTCATGTCCCATAACCACTAGATTAACTTAAATATTTACGAACAAATTGTAGATTCCCACTCGAAAATGGTCACAAGAGTTTCAATCGAACAAGTCCAAAAATTAACCGACGAAGTAAACGCAAGCGTTTCATACCACTTGTTTTGCTAAGCCATTTAATTATATTTTCTCATACGATTGAGGTAATGGTTTGCGTATACTAATAGATTGGAAAACAGTTTTGTAAACGAACTTTGTAATAAAAATAGAGTTGAAATCATCTTTGTAAAAGAGTTTGAATATTTACTACTAGTATAGAAACCTTTGTATTTAGAAGTGACAAATCACAAAATGATTGTAGAAACAATCAATCACAAAAATCCACATTCAAAGATGTGAATTAAATCCAAAGAAATCGATACTGAATCCATCAAAATGGATATTCTCAAAAACACCGAAAAAGAAGTCATCGAAGTCAGTAACAAGTGATAACAATAAATCGGATAGTCACGAATCGATAAAAGTTGGATCCTCAAGCTAATTAGGAAAAATAGGCAAAATGAAGCAGGTCAGTCGACTGGCCTTCTGCAGTCAGTCGACTAAGCCAGAATCCGAGAGTTTTCAGACCCTGCAGTCAGTCGACTGACTGCAGCGAGCCAGTCGACTGGCTGTAGCTGAAACTGTTTTTCAACCTATCAAATGGAAGAGCAAACTCTCACCATTTGCAACCGGTCGAGCAATGGACTTTAGGGGCTTTTGCCAATCGACACCCCAGTCCTTTAGGCTCTCCGAAACACCACCAATAGCATGTTCATAAATCAAAGCTAGAATTTTCAAAGTTTTAACTTCAAAACAACAAAAATTGAAATGTTCACCAAATCAATCCAAACCAAAATCAAATGAACATGAAAAGATGTTAGGAATTCATACCTAACAATCAAGGATAGTTATAGACATAGATGTGAGATAAAAATCTCACCTTTAAACCCAAAAACGAGGAAGGAGAAGCTTGAAAGCAAATGAAGATCAATTCAACTTCAACTTCAACTCTAGAAGCTTGAATCTAAGCTCAAAAGAAGAACATTTCCTAAGTTAGGTTTAGGAAATTTTCTGAAATTAAAGAGAGAATGAGTTGGAGGAGATGAAGAGGAGGCTTACCAAAGCTTTTCCAAGAGTTTGGAGCAAGACTTTAGTTTGCAAATGGAATCTAGGGCTTGGAATTTCTAATTCCTATATTCTTCCCCCATTTTTCAGTTTTTCTTGGGTGTTTAAGAAAATAGAAATGAAGTGAAGAGGAGAGGAGGGGGCTGAACTAGGTTATAGAATGAGTTGGGGTGAAACCCAAACCCAAAGCTCAATAGAAAATAGCAAAACTCAACTTACTCCAAATATATCGAAGCTTATACTCAAAAAAGTTGTAAATGCCATTTTGGACTCAATGGAGGTGGTCTCGAGTCCCAATTCGACTATTTACAAAAAGTACTTTTTGGACTTTAATCCAATTAACGATTCTATATTTAAATAAAGTATTTAAATATACAAATCGTAAAAATATGCGGGTTGTTACACTTTTTTTGTTGAATTATTATTATATTGGATTCGTGTTGATTTGGATTAATATTTGTTGTTGTATTTAGTTCATTTTAGATCAGTGGTTAGGTATCATTTTTAGTTTTTTCTAAGTATCATTTTGACAATACTGAATTTTTGAATCATTTTACTTTTTTCTCTGTGTATAGCTGATGATGTGTAGCAAATAATCGATGAGATAAATTAGTGTTCTGTAAGTATCAATTATTTGTTGACGTATGTTTTTTTATAAGTTTTAATATAAATTTGAGCTTCAGATTTTAGGTATCAGTTTTATTGTTAGTAGGTATTAGTTTTGTTAAAACTGTTTTATTTTGTTTTTGATTTCTTACTTTTTTTCTTCTTTTTTTCCTTTTACAGTGGTGATCATAGCATTCTTTGTTTGTTTTTCTTCGATGATAATACTTTCAGCACTCGGTTGTCCGTTGATTGTTGTTTTTATGATTTGAAGAATGACATTTGTCGATATTGGTCTTAATTAGCTCCTTCATCTATTGAAATTTTTTATGTGCTTGAGAGTAAAGTTTTAGTGATTGATATCGATTTTGATATTCGGAGTATAGTTTGTTTTCAATTGTATAAGAAGAGTGCATTCTTTCTTTTTACCGTTAAAATCAGGGGTTCTAAATTGGAAAATGTTGTTGGTGGTTCTACTTCAATTTCATCTAATCTTCTTAGTTATTCATCTTCCAGCGGATCTTTGTGTTCAAATGTTGTTGTTCATAGTAAAAGCTACTTGAAGGATATGTTGAAGAGAGGTTCGAAATTATCCATTGATGATTTTATTGGTTTTCTTTTTGGAGAAGCAATGATTTTAGGGAAGTTTTGATGACATATCAAATTCAAAAGAGATATGAATTATTGTTTTTGAAGAACTGTTCTAGAAGAATTACTGTTATTTGCTCTTCCTCTACTAATGGGTGTCTATTTAAAGTTCATGCTTCTTGTGATTTTGGGCAACTAAATATGTTTTTATTAGAAGTTTGAATAGTGATCATTCTTGTGGGGCTGGTCTTAGAAATTTGAATAATCTCCATCTTTTTAGTGCATTTGTTAAATCATTGATTATTGATAAGATTCGGGACTGTCCTAGTAAAAAGTCTAAAAATAGAATAGATGATTTAGGAGAGAATACAATTTTGAGTTGTCTTATTCTTTTGCTTATTGTGGAAAATAACTTGCTTTGATGGAGTTGCATGGTAATGATGTTATGTCGTACAATGATTTGAGTTGGTGTTTAGAAGCACTGAAGAAGTATAATTGATGCAGGCCAAGTAATCAAAACGATCTTCAATCGGTGAAAGTAGCAATCGATGGATTGATGGATACTGAAATGCCCGAATTCGTTGATCCGAAGATACCGAATTCTTAGCTATCTCTGACTCGTTGATCCGAAGATACCGGGAAAGAGATCTACGATTCTTCGACGTTGATCTTGCGCACAAGATACCGTGAATCGGCTTCAACAAACGATGATTCGAGCGCACTCGAATGACGTAAGTGGAGATAGGAGATACACTCGACTACCAATTGAAATTGAAAGAACAAAGCTAACAAAAGAGAATTTTATTCAATCTTCAACAACCTTTTACAAATGAGACTCACGCACTATTTATAGTAGTTACAACTCAACACACAAAAACTTCAAAAAAATACATGTACTTAGGTCGGAAACGACCTATAGATGACGACTTATGACCTATCTAAGGTCGGCGACGACTTATGTACAACACAGCGACCTAAAAACAAATAGCTCACGACTTAAGAAATTATACAACACATTTCAACGACTTACATAGGTCGTATACGACCTAAAGTACACACGACTTAGCATGAACAGTTCAGATTGACGCGGCATCAAGATCCTCGGCTACAAGCTTCTGAGTGACTTACGACTTAAAGACTTTGCGAGTTAAACTTCAGCGGCTCCAGAAATCTACGTCTCGGATCAAAGCGGCATAGACATCCACGGCTCCGGTCTTCAGCGACTTAACTTAGGTCGATAACGACCTAAAAACAAACAGGTAGCGACTTAAGAAATCAACAGTTGAGATTAAGTCGGCAAACAAGATCTACGGTTCCAGTCTTCAGCAACCTATCTCTTGACTCGTTAGGTCATTCAAGACCTAACACTTCACCAAATTGCTCTGTTTTTTCCCAGTGTGACTCGGTAGGTCGTTCAGACGACTTAAGCTTTTCGTTAGGTCGGCTGTGAACTTCACTAAGTCGTTGGAACGACTTATAACCTGTGTTAGGTCGGTTGCGACCTAAAACTTCAACTTTCCACCATTTCTCTCCAAATCTTATCTCGTTAGCTTCCTTATTAGGTCGGTCTAGACCTATCAACATGTTATGACCTACGAGTTTGCTAGGTCCTGCATCATCCTCCCCTGGTTGAGAGAATTCGTCCTCGAATTTGTAAATTCTTCTCCATCAGCTCGTTCATCTCCGTGATATGGTACGAGATGTTTAACATTGAACACGTCAGACGTATACACATCATTTGGCAGCTTCAATTTATAAGCATTTTTATTAATTCGTTTCACGACTTCTATCAGACCAATTTTTCTGGCTTTCAATTTGTTATACGCGCCCATTGGAAAACGATCTTTTGTTAACACTGCATAAACTAAATCACCTTCGTTAAATTCAACACTTCTTCGTTTCAAATCTGCAGATTGTTTATACTTCGCATTTGCTTTCTCTAATCGTTCTTGAACGATTTTATGACATTCTGTCAGCCCTTCAACAAAATCAGCAGCTTTCTTAATTGTGCCCTTTGAGTGTGGTATCACCGTTAAATCCAACGGTCCTTTCGGTAAGCTCGAATAGACAATCTGGAATGGACTGAACCCAGTACTTCGATTCATAGCATGATTATGGGCAAACTCTGCTTGGCCTACCTTCACATCCCAACTCTTCAGATTATCTTGAACAAGACACCTCAACAAGTTTCCCAATGATCTGTTCACAACCTCGGTCTGTCCATCTGTTTGCGGGTAATAAGCACTACTAAACTTCAGCTTCGTTCCCACCATTTTCCACAAAATCAACCAAAAGTGACTCAGAAACCGAGTATCTCTATCCGACACAATAGATTCTGGCAATTCATGAAGTCGATAGATCTCCTTGAAAAACAACTGAGCAACATGAACAGCATCCGCCGTCTTCTTACAAGCAATAAAATGTGCCATTTTCGAAAACCGATCAACCACCACATAAATGGAATCGTTACCACGCTGTGTCCTCGGTAATCCCAACACGAAGTCCATACTCACATCAACCCATGGTTTAATTGGTACAGGTAACGGCATATATAAACCAGCATTAGTCACAGTTCCTTTCGAAACCTGACAAATATGACAACGCTCCACAAACCTCTCTACTTCTTTCCTCATCGATGGCCAAAAGTAAGACTGTAATCAACTGTAAAGTACGGTCTCTCCCAACATGTCCCTCTTCGTGTAACTCCTTGATAATCTTCATTCTCAGGCTACCCTCCGGTATGCACAATCGATTTCCTTTAAAAAGAAAACCATTAACCAACATAAACTCATCAGTCTTCCCTTCACTGTCCCTTTCAACAAATTTCTTAAAATAAGAGTCTTCTGCAATCTGCTCCGGTAATAATTCAAAACCAGTCACTTCAACTTTCATCGTTGTCAACAAATGACTCCTTCTACTTAAAGCATCAGCCACTCGATTCGTCACCCCTGATTTGTGCTTCACAACGAAAGTAAACTGTTGCAGATATGCAATCCACGATGCATGTCTCGCTGAAATCTTATCTTGCCCTTGCAAATGCTTCAATGCTTCATGATCAGTATATAGAACAAACTCTTTCTGAACTAGATAATGTCTCCAGTATTTAATAGCTTGCACAACAGCATAAAACTCCACATCATATGTACTGTATCGCATCTTCGCTCCTGACAACTTCTCACTGAAATATGTAATTCGACGTCCCTTCTGACTCAACACTCCTCCAATCCCAACCTTGGATGCATCAGTGTGTAGTTCAAACACTAGCTGAAAATCAGGTAATACTAGAATTGGTGCAGACGTCAGCAACTCCTTGATCTTCCCAAAAGCATTCCCTGCTTCCTCTGACCATGTAAATTGTTTACCCTTCATACAATCTGTAACAGGCGCCATCACACTACTAAAGTGTAGAATGAACCTTCGATAGAATGAAGCCAACCCGTGAAAACTACGAACTTCCGTTATCGTCTTGGGCTGCGGCCAATCTCTGATAGCTTCGATTTTACTTTGGTCAACCTGTATTCCTTCCTCTGATACAACATACCCCAAAAATAAAACACTCCTCGTCATAAAAACACATTTCTTTGTAGCAGCATAGAATTGTTCTTCACGAAGAATAATCAACACTTTCTTCAAATGTTGAACATGCTCTTCTGTACTAGCACTGTAGATCAGAATATCATCAAAGTAAACCACCACAAATTTCCCAATGTATGGCCTAAAAATTTGGTTCATCACCCTCATGAATGTACTTGGTGCATTCGATAGACCAAACGGCATTACCAACCATTCATACAAGCCTTCCCTCGTCTTGAATGCTGTCTTCCATTCGTCCCCTGGTCTAATGCAAATCTGATGATAACCGCTCTTCAAGTCAATCTTAGAAAAGATTACGGACCCACTGATTTGATCTAATAAATCATCAAGTCTCGGCATCGGAAATCTGTATCTGACTGTGATCTTATTCAATGCTCTACTATCTGTGCACATCCTCCACGTTCCATCCTTTTTGGGTACCAATAGAGCTGGTACAGCACAAGGACTTAAACTCTCCTTCACACGCCCCTGTTCAAGCAATTCTTCTACCTGCCTCCGCAACTCTTCATGTTCCTTCGGACTAGGCCCGTCAAACAGGTCGGGTCGGATCATAAATGGGTCGGGTAAAATGTGACCCGACTTCTTCAAGGCTTAAATAAACCCAACCCATTTAACCCATATTGTAAATGGGTTGACCCGACCCGATCCATTTATTAAAAGGGTCAACCCGATCCGACCCATTTAACAAAAACTGCACCAATATGAGATCAATAACGCATCAGAGAATAAATAAACTGCATTAACAAATAGAAAAATTGAATTAGATAACACAAAAACAAGAAATAATTTGGCAACATATGAATACAAAAACAGTATAATTTTAGCTCCATTGCATATGAATATTTCTACATTGAAGAGTCAGCAGAGTATAATTTTAATTACAAACTCCATAGTTGAATACAAAAACTCATCAAATAACCGAAATAAACTAAATAAAATACTACAAAAACAGCAACATGTCATATAAAAGTAATAAAACTGCAAAATATTTTAAAGTTCTGCAACTTATGAGCATAGTCTTGTAGTCCTGAAGCCCTTAAGCAAAGAACCTTGTAATCCTGAAGCAAATAACACAAATTCACAGTCCATGAATGTTGTAATACCAAAGCATGTTTTGCCTAATGCATACAGAAGATACATACATATAGTGAAGTTATATTATCTTAGACTTTGTTGTCGTTTAATAGAAAGAAGTATCTGAAATCTGGAGAGCATAACCCACATATTTTTGTTCCTAGTTATGTTAGTACAAAATCCTATCAGTGCTACACAGTGTTAAGATAATGCCATGGTCAAATGTAAAGTATTCAGAATGTATATATACATATGCAATCAGTAATAAACATATTTCAAAATTGTTTTACATTATGCAGGAGCTAAATTCTTTTATAATAATTACTATGCTAGTACACTTATAGATTAATGCAGTGTGACACTTATAATCTTTGTAAGTTACTTACTTGAGACAATATCTTAGACAATATCTTAGGCATGGATTATTATAATCTTTAATAATGGATTGCTTTCAAAACATAAGAACTCAAGGCAAAAAACTTTAGATTTTTAGTTTGTATGCTATGGTTAGTTTTTAACAGTTCATATAATGCCAATTTTGTTAAATACTTCATCCCTGACTGATTTTACAAGAAAACAAGCACTAATTTTAATATATTGCATGTATTTTTAAAATTCAAATCAATTTACGATCTCCATAATCTTGTTTTTAGTGAATAATTTCTTTTACAACGTTGTACTTTTAGAGAATTTTGATTAAAAAAATTCATCAAATTTTACTTTTTAGGAAAAAAAGTACATATTTTTAATTGATAGTAGGGAAATAATGTACAAGTTTATTAAGAGACAGTAAACCTACACATAAATAGAACTTAACTCCCAGTTAACTTGGGTAGAAGTGGAAGGAACTATGCATTGTTGTTCGTAGATTGCAGTTGGGCTGCATTTTTTGTAAATCTGATGAAATTGATCATTCGTTTACTGATTTATTTATTTTTTCTTTATTTTTATCTTTTGTAAATTTTTGTAAATCTGGTTGTAGATGCTTGAAGTGTATTGAGCATTTAATATTCTAAAGTACAACTAAGCTACACTTATAGATCTAAAGTTGGTAAATATTTCATAATAGAGAAACTTATACGTGGAGTAGACAATCTATGTGGTCACCACCATTCATTTTACCATAGTAGAGATTTGCAGGTTGTGTATTTTTTTTTCATTTATTTTTAAGTGTAAAGGTGTAGCAATGTTCTTTAAGAGTTGAGTATTGTTAAAGTTTCCATGCACCATACTTCACTTTCTTAAGACAGTAAACCTAGCCCATAAATAGATGGATGGATATTTTAAACGTATTTAATATGGCTTGCTTCTAAGTTTTTGGTTTATATGCCAGGATGTACTCCATGAACTTTGTGAAGACATGCCTCAAAAATCAGTCAGGGATAAAGCATGTCTAATGTTAAGCATCAAAGATTATATTACTCGGATTAATTTATGTTTGTATGCTATGGTTGGTTTTTAGTTAGAAAATGTATTTTTAGACATATCTAATGCCAATTTAGTTGTATAATCCTTCCTACAAACAAAAATAACAGCAAATAACATGAGGAAATCAAAAGTTAAGAGACATCAGAATCTCACGTCCTAATCAAAACAAAACAAAGAAAAATAATTTTTAATCAAAACACATTGTAGTTTTTCATACCTAACCACCACACTTTTGAAATCCCTCAAACATAAGCTTGAAAAACTACTTGTTCTGATCCATCCTTTTCAAATCGTGCCTCATAGTCCTGATTTTATGTAACGAGTAGAGCTCTTTGGATGGTAGAAACCTAAAAATTAGACAGACTAGTGACTCACTATTCTTAGTTAAGCATTTACACAAACAAATAAGATACACAGTACATAGCAAATCCAAGCTTTAAACTTTCAATAATGTTAATCAATTGGGTATTATTGTAAGCAAGCTGAAACCTATTTTTGCGATGCTGAATCTGGAGAGCAAACAGAAAGATTTGTAGCTAATTTAGTAGGAATAAATCAAGTCTCCTTTCTTCCCTACAAAATGTAAAAACTTGAACTTCTCAAACAAGGTTTCATACCTAATACATAACAAAGTTTGATTTAAACTAAAATCGAATTAGAAGAAATTGCCTTTGTAGATTTAGAGATTAGGAGAGGAATCGCCTTTTGCAGATTTGGAGATCAAGAGAAATTGCCTTTAGTCGATTTGTAGATTAGGAGAGAATCGCCTTTTGCATATTTGAAGATTTGGAAAATCACCATCTGTATATTTCAGTGATGGAGAAATTAGAATTAGGGTTGATGGATAAGCGGTTTGGGTTGGTTCGGAATTTTTCTTCGTGGGTTGTAAACGGGTTGGTTAAAAATAAGGGAAACTTCTAAATGGTTTAGACCCGACCCTTTAAATATTAGGGTTGTTGGGTTGGGTAAATGGGTTAGGGTCCATTTTGACAGGTCTACTTCGGACTCATTCGATAATGTGGTCTGTGTGGCAATACAGCTCCTGGAACAAGATCGATTTGATGTTGAATATCCCTCAACGGTGGTAACTCCGTTGGTAACTCCTCTGGAAATACATCGTTAAATTCTTTCAGAACTGGTTTAACTTCTTCTGGTATTTCAACCTCTTTACCGCTCTCTCGTCCAATCAACAAGAATACTTCAGGCTCTTTCTCAACCTCCTTAACAAACTCCTTCAAAGATAATAAAGTTTTCAGCTCTTCAATCTCTTCTGACTTACTTTCTCCCGGTTGTCTCTTCTTTGGAACTAAGATAATCTTTGTGCCTTCAAACATAAAACTGTAGCTATTGGTCCGACCGTCATGTTGTACTGCTCGATCATACTGCCGTGGTCTTCCCAATAATAAGTGGCAAACATCCATCTCTACTACATCACACCAGATTTCGTCTTTGTATTTCTTCCCAATAGAGAATGGAACACGAACTCGTCTATCCACTTTCACTTCTCCTCCTTTTCTCAACCATGCTAACTTGTATGGATTTGGATGTTTCTCTGTCTTCAATTTCAACTTTGTCACAGCTTCGGTTGAAACAATATTGTCACAGCTTCCTGCGTCGATCACAAACTTACACACCTTTCCCAATATAGTACATGTTGACTGAAAGATATTACTCCTCAAACCAACTAGCGTCTTCCTGCTTCGGTGTTAAACACGATCTCCTCAGCATTAGGTTACAACCTTCATCTCCTGACGCAATATCTTGCTCATCCTCCTCAACTAGACTAGAACACTCCCCATCAACATCCTCATCTTCAACTTCTGCAATCATGGTTCTCTTCTTTGGCTTTGGACACTCACTGCTTTTATGACCCAATTCCTGACAATTCTAACATTTGAAACCATTGTTAACTTTCGCCTTCTCAACCTCCTTCACCACCGGTTTACTGATAGGTTTAGACACACTAGAACTTCCACTAACACCCTTTATTTGATTGTTGGAACTGGTAAACACACCACCTCCTCGTCTACCTTGTTTCTCCCAAGCCAATGCTTTCTGATGTGCTTCTGCTACAGATCTTGGATCGAACATATTAACCATATCCTGAATCTGCATTCTCAATCCCCCAATGAATCTAGATGTCAGCTGCTCTTCCGTTTCCATAATATCATTCCTTGCAATAAGTTGATAGAATTCATCAGCATAGTCATTCACAGATTTCGTCCCTTGTCTCAAGTTCTGCAAACGTTGATACATCAAAGATTGATAATTGTAAGGTAAGAACGTTGCTTTCATCAATTTCTTCATCTTCTCCCAAGATTCAACTTTTGACTTTCCCATTCGTTCACGTGTAAGTTTGACTTGCTGCCACCATGCCAAAGCTCTACCCCTCAACCTCGTAGCAACCAACTTCACTCTACGATGTTCTGGAACTTCTTTGAAGTCAAAAATCTCCTCAACATTAGCTACCCAATCTAGAAACTCCTCCGCTTGCATACCACCTTTGAATTCAGGAATTTCAGTCTTCATCCCCGACTCCCACTTGTGATCATACTCAGAGTAATTTCTTCCTTGTCCTCGTCCTTGTCCTCGAACACTACCACCATCATACTCCTCTTCAAAATCAGATGCATAACGTTGTCTATCTCGTTCACCCACATCTCTACTACCATTACGTCTTCCATCATCATTCCTTCTATCTACATTCCTCCGTTCACGATCATTCACGTTCCTCCCACGCCCTTGATCATTTTCAACACTTCTGTCTCGATTGGAATGTGGCGAGACTCTACTACCCCCATGGTTAGATTCAGGTGAAACCCTTCTCCGAGTTTGATTCATCTCTAACATCATCTTCTCTAACCAGCAAATTCCTTCATTAAGCTTTTCACTAAAGTTCTCATTGATTCTTTGCTCCATCTCATCAGCCTCTTCTCTTCGATACAAAGCTTCTACGTTTTGGTGGCGATTAGCTCTTCTTGGCGGCATACTTGAAAACTTTACAAACTCTTCAACACTTCAAAATTCAAACACAATTCGGACTTTGATCCAAAATGAAACGGATCGAAAACTTCCACTTTGTAGCAAATCGCGATGAACACGATGGACAAAGTTTCAGCCTCCAATTCAAATCCGATCAAACAACTTCGAACAATGATGAACACTTCACTCTTGATCACGGCTCAAACTTCAAACTTCTCGGCCAAACAACTTCAAACTTCAAAATGATTAGGCTCCAAGTCTCGATCTAACTATGATTGGTTAGAACAAGCTCTGATACCAAAACTGACGCAGCGGATTAATCAAAACGATCTTCAATCGGTGAAAGTAGCAATCGATGGATTGATGGATACTGAAATGCCCGAATTCGTTGATCCGAAGATACCGAATTCTTAGCTATCTCTGACTCGTTGATCCGAAGATACCGGGAAAGAGATCTACGATTCTTCGACGTTGATCTTGCGCACAAGATACCGTGAATTGGCTTCAACAAACGATGATTCGAGCGCACTCGAATGACGTAAGTGGAGATAGGAGATACACTCGACTACCAATTGAAATTGAAAGCACAAAGCTAACAAAAGAGAATTTTATTCAATCTTCAACAACCTTTTACAAATGAGACTCACGCACTATTTATAGTAGTTACAACTCAACACACAAAAACTTCAAAAAAATACAAGTACTTAGGTCGGAAACGACCTATAGATGACGACTTACGACCTATCTAAGGTCGGCGACGACTTATGTACAACACAGCGACCTAAAAACAAATAGCTCACGACTTAAGAAATTATACAACACATTTCAACGACTTACATAGGTCGTATACGACCTAAAGTACACACGACTTAGCATCAACGGTTCAGATTGACGCAGCATCAAGATCCTCGGCTACAAGCTTCTGAGTGACTTACGACTTAAAGACTTTGCGAGTTAAACTTCAGCGGCTCCAGAAATCTACGTCTCGGATCAAAGCGGCACAGACATCCACGGCTCCGGTCTTCAGCGACTTAACTTAGGTCGATAACGACCTAAAAACAAACAGGTAGCGACTTAAGAAATCAACAGTTGAGATTAAGTCGGCAAACAAGATCTACGGTTCCAGTCTTCAGCGACCTATCTCTTGACTCGTTAGGTCGTTCACGACCTAACACTTCACCAAATTGCTCTGTTTTTTCCCTGTGTGACTCGGTAGGTCGTTCAGACGACTTAAGCTTTTCGTTAGGTCGGCTGTGAACTTCACTAAGTCGTTGGAATGACTTATAACCTGTGTTAGGTCGGTTGCGACCTAAAACTTCAACTTTCCACCATTTCTCTCCAAATCTTATCTCGTTAGCTTCCTTATTAGGTCGGTCTCGACCTATCAACATGTTATGACCTACGAGTTTGCTAGGTCGGTCACGACCTAGTACTTGGCCTGCATCAATAATCCAGGTAGTTGTGCTGATATGAAAGTTAATGCTTGTACTAATCAATTTGAAAGAGCATTTGTTAGTTTGGTGCTTGTTTACTTGGTTTCAAGCATTGTAGACCAATGATATTTTTAGATGCTACTCATTTAAGGGGACAGCTAGGAGTTTTGATGGGTGCTACCGCAAAAAAGGGCAATCAGGGTATGTTTTTATTTTAATATGCTTTAATGTATAGTATCAGAATTTTGTTATCTTTTTTTTAGGTATCAGTTTTTAGTTATCATTAACAGTTGGTAGGCATAAGTTTTTAGTTAATTATAGCAGATATTTAGTATCAGGTTATCATTAACAGTTGGTAAGTATCAGTTTTTAGTTAATTGTAGCAGTTATTAAGTATCAGTTTTTAGTTATCATTAACGGTTGGTAGGTATCAGTTTTTAGTTAATTGTAGCAGCTATTAGGTATCTGGTTTTAAGTTACATGTTGATTGAATTTTATTTTAATATTTGTTTAAAACTTTTATATGCAGGTTTTTTCCCTTTAGCTATGCGTATAGCTTCTTCAGAAAATGTGGATAATTGAAAATGTTTTTTGAGTCATTTAAAACAATTGCTTCAAGAAGATGGTGGTTTGGTTTTTATGTCGGATCGCTATCAAGATTTTATTTTAGGGGTTCATGAAGTTTTTCCTTTAGCCTTTCACAGTTATTGCTATCTTCATATGGAGCAGAATTTAGTTTCAGCGGTTAAGGCAAAGAATTTTAATATGTCTATCACTGATTTGTTCAAGATGTGTTCTAGAGCTTCTAATTTGTATGAATTTGAAGAAGCACATTCTAAATTTTGTGAACTTGGTGGTGTCCCTGCTATGAATTTCTTGAAGGATAACCCTTTTGATAAATGGGCTGATTGTTTTTCATGGGTAAACGATATGGTGAATATAGTTCAAATATTGCCGAATGCTTTAATAGTTGGATTTTGGATGAACGAGCCTTGCTTATTACTGTATGCTTAGATGGAATTCGAATTAAGGTTATGGAACAAATGGCTAATTGGAAAAAGGAGTATCGATTATGGAATACTACTCTTTGTCCTTCTATATATGGAATCTCGTTTAAGTGAATTGATTGAAGAAGGATTTGGATGGGATGTATACAAGTTTTCAGAGTTTGTTGTTGAAGTGAAATCGCCAAACTCTCAGTGTAAACTTAAAGAGAGGAATTGTAGTTGCAATCAATGGAAAGTTACAGGATTTCCTTATGCTCGTGCTGTTAAGTGCATGAACAAATCAAAGTTGTCCGTTTATGATTTTGTTGAGTACTATTTTACCGTTGATGCTTATTGTTGTTCCTATGCTAATTCCATTAATCTTATTCCTAATTTTGATAAGCTAATTGTTGATGTAAGTGTTGAAGATGTTATTAAGCCACCAAAGGAGAGAAGAAGTGTTGGTAGACCTTCTATAAAACGGAAAGGTGGATTTGCATATTTTCAAAATAAACAAAATAGATGTGGTGTATGCAAGCAATATGGTCACAACAAGCATAATTGTCAAGTTTCTCAGAATATATAATTTGACAATCAAGCTTGTAAGAAGATATTCAGTTTTATGTCTTTTTCGGCAATTTTATGTCAGTGAACATTTTTATATCATTGTATTGGTTTATCATATACTATATGTGACAGTGACTTTTGATATTTTTATTTGAACTTTGTTATATGGTATCATTTTTAGTTTTGTATTTTTTTTTGTAATATACATGTTGTGTGGGAAGTAATGTGCTATAATTTTTATATGTTGTTCAATCTATTTATTTTTATTGGATGTTCATTATCGTTTGTTGGTTTTATTAGTTTCTGTTTCAGGTATGTAAAATATGTAGTATCAGTGGTTGTATGCTATTAGTATCAGTTGTAGATATCGCAGATTATAGTTTTGGGTTTTCTATATTTTTAATCTGTTTCAGGTATAAACAACTATGGTGTCATTCTTTGCATATTATTTGTATCATTTGTACATGATGATTTCTTCCTACTTTTGAAATGACTGTAAGTATTTGTTTTCTAAGTTGTGAAGTGCAAAACTTTATAAATAAATATAACCTTAAAAGTTTATATATAAGGACTAGTATGTTATGGTGAACAGTTATCAACTCTGTTTATGATGCAGAAGTGTAAATTGCAGTTTGGTATATTGTTGTTGTCAGATTATTTCAAACAGCAACTTGGTATCAGTTTTGTATATACATAGGTATCAGTTTTGCTATAATTTATGGTGAAAATAATGTATAAAATGAACAAAAGTGAATTTTAGTCAAATAGTTACTACGTATGAGTTTTTACTAATTCGGTACCTCTTTTGATATGCTTGACAGTTAGCTAGATAATTAAATTTATAAAGTATCATATTATATCAAATAACCGCTGAGTATCATTTTTCATAAATGTATGTATCAGTTTTACTATATAATGTTAAGAACAATTTATTAAACCTTGAAGCTTGAATTTTAATCATACAATCACTAAGTAGGAATGCTGCATTATTTTTTATTTTGCTCTTGTTATATATTACAATACAGTAAATTTAATTCGTAGGGGTTTATGATATATGTAACAGTTAATAGGTATCATTTTACATGAATATAGGTATCGGTTTCGCTATAAATAACATTTGAAATAAAGAATTAATAAAATAATCAAGTATAAATTTCAATCATATATGCAGGTGAAAAAATAGTAACAGTTGCTGCACACTGCTGGTATCAGTTTCCTTTGTATGTAAAAATATATGTACATAACAGAACATTAAGTGTGATAGAAGTTAAACAAGGCTACTTTTTGCAATGTTTGATAGAAGTACGTATTGTTTACAGCAAATTTACATAAAACCAACAAGTGTTTGCATCAACATTCAAATAAAAATCTACTATCTAGTACTTTTAACACATTATCTAAAATATATATTACGGCAAATGAACATAACGTCAGATTTTGCAAACGAATTCAGTTCTTTTGTTTTCTTTGTTCTTCTAGGCTTTACATGTACTTGGACAGACTCCAGCAGTGCTTATCATCTGTTAGTATAGCATGCACAATCTTCGCTCTTGTGTACAATATTTTCTCATTTTCAATTTTGATTGGTAGTCTGCTTTTTTTTAGCGAAATGATGAATACATATATTCCACAGTCAAGCCTATTTGAACCAAAATATATTTTTAATATCAGTACATATATTCTACAGTCAAGCTTGTTTAAACCAAAATATACTGTTAGTATCAGTTTGCATCAGTTGTATTATCAGGTTATAATTAATACAAAACATTGATTTTCAGAGATAATGGTATAAGCATATAGTATGCTTTGAATTAAAATATTTAACAAGTTTTACTAGCACACTTAGTATTAGTTTCTGTACAAGTTTTTGTGTTTGTAGTTATTATTTTAAGAATTTTTTGGTGAATATTTTGTTTTATTTTTAATTATGTAGATATCAGTTTTGTTTCTGTAGGTATCATTTTTGTTTCTATAGGCATTAGTTTTTTTCCTGTAGGTATCAGTTTTGTTCCTATAGATATCTGTTTATTTCTGAAGTAAATGTTTATTGAATTGAAAGATTATATTTTTTAATATTTTTTGTACGAATCAAATTCAATTAAATAAAAAAGGCATACAATGAAATATAGAAGTATGTATGAAATATTATAATGCAAAAAGACAGATAGTTTTAATAATGAGCAACTGTCAATTGATTATGACTACTAGTTTCAACTGTAGTGTTAATTTTGTTCTCAATAGATATTATTTTAAGCAAAAAAAACTTACGTGTCTTCTCCTTGCTGTGCACACTTTATTTGATGTATATCGTCTGGTTTCACCTCCATGTCTTGTATTTTATTCTTTTTCCAGACGTCTTTAAGCATTTCTTCTATTTCTTGTCTCTATTAAGGACAAAATGATAAAAAGTTAGGTTATATTCACCTTGTTTAACAGTATTAAGTAATTTCTTCTAAGAAACAAAAATATCATACCAATTCGATGGCTTCTTTTAAACTAGAATTGTTTCTTTCATTGGATCTTCTAGGGCGGTTAGAATCAACATGACACTATTGCATTGTTGGGTATGTTAAAGTGACTAATGTCTAGTGGTTTTCACAATGCAAATGAAAATATATAATTTTTTCAAATTTGTCATGTAGAATTGATTCTAGCATAGACATGACCAGACTTTTTTTAACACCCTTTATATCACAAACAATTCCTTTCTGTTTAATATGAAAATAAGTTACGATTTAATAAATGAAGCAATTATTATGTACTTGCATATAAAAGTTTTATTTACCGTCATTGTAGTTTTGAAAGCATAATTATGTTCTGCTAGTCCACATTTTGAAATATACTAATCAATAATATGTATTAAAATCATGAAAGTATAATTTTTTTTATTGGTGAAGCAATATTAAATTGTAAATAGTATCACTAACGTTAATAGTGGCTGTGTATATTGATAAGTATAAAAATAACAAAGCATCAAGTCAATTCAAACATCTTGTGGGTATCAGATTTTGCATTTATTTGTTATCAGTTTTGTTGTACATAGCATTGAAAATATTTTTTTAATATTAGCTATTGTGATATTTTATGATCCAGGATCTAGGTATCATTTTTGCATTTATTTTGGTATCATTTTTGATGTAATTTACAATGAAAATAACTTAGAAATCAAATAAGCATCAATTTCAAACATATTGATATTAACTATTGGCTTTACTACTAATTTTGACTGATACCAGTATGATTAAAGAAATAATTAAATTTATGTACCTTCCCATCTGTCTCATTTCCTTCATATATGTTTTAGTGCTTTTTTTGTTATGACACAACCTCCTTTGATTGTGTTCTTATCTTCCCATGCCAATACACTATTTTAACAAAAAAAAAAATTGTATAAGTTAGATAAACTTATTTTCATATTTAATATTAGTATAAATATTTCTATACTTACTTCTGTGATGATGTCGTCAAAGAAAAGAAAGTTTTGATCATATTTTATTGTTCAACATTGAAATAGATCAAACATTTGCAGTGTGCTAGCCCTATCTCTGAAAGTGTTGGCTCTATCACTGCAAGTGGCTTTGGTTAGTTCTCTTCTGCACTTTTGTTTTCACCAGCTTCGTTTTTTTCTTTCAGGTTTTGGCTTAATTTCAACTTTTTTTTGTTTCTGCCCATAGTCAAAACCGTCGCTTTGTTTTTTCACTCTTATTCTTGCTTTCAGCCTTTGAATATAAGAAGCCGTCTTTCTTTGTGTTCCTTTGATTTTTTTGCCACTTGATTTTGCCACTGTTTTTTTCCTTTTCTAGTAGTAGGTTCTATTGGTTTTTCTACATCTTGTTGTTCGGTTTTTTCGCTTTCAAACTCTTGTGTGTCATATAGTTTGAAAGTTGGACGAGTGAAGTCAAGCACTGAAACATTATAGGGTACATTTTGTCTTTTGAATTTGATATCCTCTTCCAGATGTTGAGTATCTTTTGTTTCTTCTTGCTACACTTGACTTTCATTTTCCACTTCCTCTCTTTGATGCATTTTAGTTGGAGCTGGGTTTTTTTCTTCATGTTTACGACTTCTTTGTTCACGTTGTGTTTCCTCATTATCTAGTCTTTTGACCAATTCACTTTCTATTTCAATGTGCATATTTTTCTAAAGTTCTACTGTTCTTTCTGCTTATTTCTGTACATCTTGTTCAACTTTTCTTTCTTTATTTTCTTCATTTTTCCTATTTCCATTTCTGTACAAGTATCAGTGTTCAGTTCAGTTGCTATACTATCATTTTGTACATTAAAACTTGCATTTTTCTCTTTAATTTTTTCATCACTGTCCTTCTTCACATCAGTTTCAAATTTCTCAGTACTGTCTTCAGCCTGTGACTTTTTTTCCTCATTTTCTTTCAATTTCAACTTAATTTCCTCTCAACTCTTGTTTCAATTTTAGAACTTCTTACTCAGCTTTTATTCTCATTTTATTTTCTTTTTCCAATTCTTTTTTTTCTTTTCTTTGCTTTGTCGTCCAAATCTTTGATATGCATTTGGAAGATTCTAATACTTATGTCTTCCTCAAATGAACGTGCAGTCTCTTCAATTTCTTCAAACTTTCTTTTTCTTCCTTGCTTTTCTTTTTGTTTGGTGGGCAATTCTTGTTCTACAGCTACTGTTTGAAGAAGACTTTCTTCATATGGGATGAGATTAGTAATTTATTTCACTTATATAATTGGTAATGGAAAATTTGTTTTAGCTTTAAGCTATGAGTTAACTTACAATTTACAATGATAATTGAATTTTTATTATAAACAAAAGAGGTAATCTACTGAGATAAAACTAATACTAAGTGGAGATAAAATTGATACTAAGAATTTAAATTGATACTATGTAGAAGCTAAACTGATAGTTTGTTTGTTTGTAGGTTATGTGGTGATACTGGTTAGTTTATTCAATATTAGTTATTTAGTATCAGTTTCAGATACTATTAGTATTAGTTTGAAGCATGTAAAAATATGGTATCAGTTTTTGCATGCTAGTATCGGTTTATGATACTATTAGTATCAATTTAAAGCATGTAAAAATATAGTATCAGTTTTTGCATGCTACTAGTATCATTTTCAGGTACAAAAAAATATAATATCAGTTTTTTCCATGTTATTAGTATCGGTTTTAGGTATAACAGAACATGATATCAGTTTTTTGTTATATTATTATCAGTATCAGTTTCTTGTACGACGAAAAACGTATAAGTTCATACACACTGTAGTATCAGTTTCAGGTTATAGAAGAAAAGATATACAATTATACTTTATTCTACATAAGAATTAAAGTATTATTGATTAACAAAAATTAGATGGAATTTTAACTTAATTAACCCTCTTTGACATTGTCAAAAAATTCTTTGGTTACTTTGTCTTTCAGTTTCCTCAAAACCCATTTTGCAAATCAGGGTAAAGCTTAAGTATATTGTCGTCTCTGTTGAATCAGTTGCAATTTCTCACATATTCAATACTATTAAGATATAAAGAACTGATTAGATATGGTTATTAAAAATAATATACATTAAAAATAATAATATTTTGATTAACTTATCTTACCAATGGAAGCATCTGATTAGATATGGTTATTAAAAATAATATACATTTCAAATAATAATATTTTGATTAACATATCTTACCAATGGAAGCATGGAGCATCCTGACATGTTTCTTAGCTTATGGTTGAACTTTTTGACAAATTTACTGAAATTCTTCGTTGTTAGAGGCCAAGAAACTGATTGCATTGTTTATAAATCAATTAAGAATGGTAGAATTCCTCATCTTAATTTTTATTAGTTGTTTGGGAAGAAAAATGTTAATAGTATTTCTATTACTATTAACAGTGGCAATTCTTCTTCATATTGGTTTTTTCCTTTGCTATTTCTTGCTTTATTCTTCTTTCAACAACATTTATTGTGATGAAAGTGCAATTGCCAAAATTTCTCTTTGCGAATTCTTTGCACTGTGTTGGAATTCTTTTATTCGTCATTTTTTGGGTTGGTTCAATGTTCATTCCTTTTAATGGTAACCCAAAAATCAAGCTTATGTCTCTTGCTGTTACTTTCATTTTTTCTTTAGCAAATAAGAACATATCATTCTCAACTGAGTAGCATTGGTATTGTTATCCCACCTTTTGTTCAAGGCTGGAATATCAACAAAATAACTGGAAAATGACGGATATCAGGATTGGAAATCGATTGGAGATAAGGCTTTGATCGATATCGTCAAAATTTGGTCGAGCTCCAATCATGGCGGGATCGATAGGAAATGAGGATCAAGGCTAGGAGAGGCTACGTTTCAAATCTCGGGTCGAACGGAGCTCATTTGCTCAAGATGATTGATGGATTTGAACAAGGCTTTCGTATCGATCAGCATGGATACGAACAGCGTGTTCGTATCGATCAGGTAGGAAGGCCAGATGGGTTTCAACTCGATGATAGTGGACCCGAATTAGACAGGTAAGCGCGACATGGTTTGTTCGACTCGATACAGTTCGAATCGATCAGGATGGAACACAGCAGCATACATCGAATCGATACTATTCGTATCGATCAACACTGGACATTTCGAACTGATACTGTTCATATCGATCAGCATGAACGCTTCAAGTCGATACGAACAAAGGCATGGTCGATGGATACGAATAGAAGAGCGACCGAAGGATACGAAGAAGACTGGAAGCGATAACAGATGGATGTGAATGAATGGTTACGAAGCCTAGACACGAACCAGAAACAAGCGTGATTTCAGGAAAGAAGCAATCAACCCGGCACGAAAATTGGATCGAGCCTTAGAAGTAGCGCCACGTCACCAGTGCGCACGTGAAGGGCATCGATTCGAACACGATCGAGTCGAATAGATCGATTCGAACTAAACAAACTGCCGAAAGTCCACATTTCGTATCGATCATAACTCGAGATCCACAAGACCAAATGCTATGAAATTTTCACAGGAGCTTACGCACGTGCTAACGAATGTCCACGCCAAATTTCGACTCCATTGGATGAAATCTTGATCAATAAAAAATCCATTCGTATCGATCACGGATCGGGCCGAAATTTCACGGGCTTGGTCGCGCGGGCCTACTCACGTGCCAGAAGGAGTCTCTCGAGATCTGAGAGAAATATCAGCCTCCTACACCTATATATAGACCCCCAGAGAATACAGAAAGTGGATCTTTGGCTTCTGAACGTCCAAACTCCACCTGACTCAATTTTGCACTCCAAAGCTGCTGTTGTACACAAATTCTATCATTATAATTTGCTGTAATTAGTTGTAACCGGTGAGGAAGGTCAATAAAAGATTAACTTTTGGAGTGGACGTAGGCCGGGGATAGCCGAACCACTATAAATCCTGTGTCTCTGTCTGTTTCTTTCTGTTTTAAGATCATTACTCTTCATTTTTTATCCTCTACATTACTTAGATCTGTGATTTGTGATCACATACTATTGATTTGTGTTCATACATTGGTGCTTTCACGACATTCGGGGTTTGTGACCAATTTTTGCGCAAACACTTTGGTTCTTTTACTAAGAGGCAACTAGCGCTTGCTATACCAAATTTAGAGTTCAGATCTAAAGAGTTATGACAAGGAAATCAAGTAGAAGACAAAGAGCCGAGAGAAGTCAGCATGAAGGGAGCCAGGAGGCATCATCAGGGGCCAATCAGACTTCATCTTTCATCACCCGAGACGAGATGGAGACGATGATGGGAGCCATGCATGAAGAGTTTCTAAAAATGTAGAAAGAGATGATGCAGAACCTCCTCAGACAGTTTGGACAAGCAGGAACAACTGGAGCTTCAGGAGTTCAGATCCACGGAGCTTGAGTAGAAGGACCAAACAGGAAATCTAACGGAGCGGCTCAGCAAGGCATAACCCCTGATCAGCACACAACTGTTAACCTGGACAGATCTAGGCTCGGGGGCACACCGCCCCAACGATGGACCGGTTCATGGAGGAATTCCAGTTGACACTGCAAAACAAGACACTGGCAGGAATGCAAGAGCACATGACGAGGAATACGTACCGGAATTTCCTTAGGGACACGGGGGGCAACCCCTGACGAAAAATGCTGGATTGGCTGAGATTATCAAGCAAACTATGCGCGGAGGATTGACGAACAGGGATCTGGATGGAGTAAACAGGAGTCTGTTTACTCGAGACATCAGAATGGCTCGGAATCCATCAGAATTCAAGCTACCTACACTAGAAGTATACAATGGAAAAGCTGATCCGACTGATCACTTGATGAGATATACAAGACATGTGGAAGTGTCGGGGGCATCGGAGGAAGTGATGGCCAGATATTTCCCTCTATACTTAGCGGATATAGCTGCGATGTGTTTCAGACAGAAGGAGGAAGGATCTATCAAGACATGGATATAATTGGTGGATAGGTTTCTGAAGCAATTTTGGGTTCATATCAAAAGGCCGAAGAACATAATGACGCTAACGTCAGTAAAGCAAAGGATGGATGAACCACTCAGAGCTTTCTTTACTCAGTTCAATGTAGCGGTTGCTTCAGTGGATCGGCCGGATCCATCGATGGTTCTAATGGCAGCAGTATCAGGAGTCAAAGAGGATTCAGATTTCAAAGTATCTCTAATACGGGACCCACCATTGGATCTTATGGAATTCTTTCACGAAGCTGAAAGATTCCTCCAGTAGGAAGATGCATGTTCAGATATGAAGTTGAAGGAGGTGAACGCAGCTGAGGATGGTGGGCCATCCAGCGGAGGCTCGGATAAAGATAAAGCAAAAAGGAAGCTGGATCATGAATCAGGAAAAGCTAGGAAGCGATGGAAGGAACCAAAGTTTTCCACTTACATAGGGTTAAATGAGACGTTAGAACGGATATTCATGGAGACTCGGAATCGCCTTCCCTACCGAAGGCCAGCTAGGAGAGAACCCTCAGAAAGTGAAAGGGCATCAGGGAGGCACTGTCTTTTTCACGATTTAGACGGACATGATACCAACAGTTGCAGGCATCTGAAGGACATAATTGAGGAGCATGTAAGGAATGGACAGTTGCGACAATATGTCGGGGCCCGAAATGTGGCGGTGGAGCAGGAGCAACCACCGTCTACCTCAAACAACGATGGCGCGAGGCCCAGGAATGATGGTCGATTGGTTATCAATTGATCAGGATAGTACGAAATAAGTAGCAAACTACTAGCAAACGGATGAGTCATTTACTCATGTACGGGGACAGAGATGGCCCCTAGGCATGCCCTGACTGACAATAAGCCGCGACGCTATTGTTTGTGAAATCTGTTTCTTCTTATTGGTTCAGACATTTTCCTTTTCTGGTTCGGTTTTGGAGTTTGGTTTGAACTCCTGATTCTGTTTGATTTCTAGTTTGAATTCTCATTTGAATGATTGTTTTCATTTTTGGATTTTGGTCTTGATTTTGGATGTGGATTTCTGGTTTTCTGATTTGATTTGGATTTTGGATTGGATTTTGATTGGATTTTCCTTTGGTTTTTAGTAAATGGTCGTCGAGTATGGACTATGCTCGGCAAGGGTCCAGAGAGACCATGATTCGGCCTAGGACTTAGGCCCTATAATACCTATCGGTTATGATCTCAGGTCGTCGAGTATGGACTATGATCGACAAGGGTCCGAAGCGACCAGGATTCGGCTTAGGACTTAAGCCATGGCATTACTCAACGTCCAAGGACACTGGGCCACGGTCGTCAAGTGTGGATTGCGCTTGGCAAGAACCCGAAGAGGTTACGAATTTGGATATCGACCCAGAGAGGTCCTGGATCCAGTTATTGGTTATTGGACAAGGATGGATTAGGACTCGGGTATCGAGGACGGATGGATATGGAATTGGCTAAGGCTTTGGTTACTGGATTTGGAATCAGACATCGACTCGGAGCAGTCAAGATCGATGCACTTGTATGATATGGCAATGGGCTTTGGATATTGGATTCGAAACTATTCAAAACACCCCTTCTTATCACAAGGAATGTTTTGGGGGGCAAATGTTATCCCACCTTTTGGTCAAGGCTGGAATATCAACAAAATAACTGGAAAATGACGGATATCAGGATTGGAAATCGATTGGAGATAAGGCTTTGATCGATATCGTCAAAATTTGGCCGAGCTCCAATCATTGCGAGATCGATAGGAAATGATGATCAAGGCTAGGAGAGGCTATGTTTCAAATCTCGGGTCGAACGGAGCTCATTTCCTCAAGATGATTGATGGATTCGAACAAGGCGTTCGTATCGATCAGCATGGATACGAACAACGTGTTCGTATCGATCAGGTAGGAAGGCCATATGGGTTTCGACTCAATGACAGTGGACCCGAATTGGACAGGTAAGCGCGACATGGTTTGTTCGACTCGATACAGTTCGAATCGATCAGGATGGAACACAGCAGCATACTTCGAATCGATACTATTCGTATCGATCAACACTGGACATTTCAAACCGATACTGTTCATATCGATCAGCATGAACGCTTCAAGTCGATACGAACAAAGGCATAGTCGATGGATACGAATAGAAGAGCAGCCGAAGGATACGAAGAAGACTGGAAGCGATAGTAGATGGATGTAAATGAATGGTTACGAAGCCTAGACACGAACGAGAAGAAAGCGTGATTTCAGGAAAGAAGCAATCAACCCGACACGAAAATTGGATCTAGCCTTGGAAGTAGCGCCACGTCACCAGCGCGCACGTGAAGGGCATCGATTCGAACACGATCGAGTCGAATAGATCGATTCGAACTAAACAAACTACCGAAAGTCCACATTTTGTATCGATCATAACTCGAGATCCACAAGACCAAATGCTATGAAATTTTCACAGGAGCTTACGCACGTGCTAAAGAATGTCCACGCCAAATTTCGACTCCATTGGATGAAATCTTGATCGATATGAAATCCGCTCGTATCGATCACGGATCGGGCCGAAACTTCACGGTCTTGGTCGCACGGGCCTACTCACGTGCCAGAAGGAGTCTCCCAAGATCTGAGCAAAATATCAGCCTCCTACACCTATAAATAGACCCCTAGGGCATATAGAAAGAGGATCTTTGGCTTCTGAACGTCCAAACTCCGCCTGACTCAATTTTTCACTCCATAGCTGCTGTTGTACACATATTCTATCATTATAATCTTCTGTAATCAGTTGTAACCAGCAAGGAAAGTCAATAAAAGATTAATTTTTGGAGTGGACGTAGGTCGGAGATAGCCGAACCACTATAAATCCTGTGTCTCTGTCTGTTTCTTTCTATTTTAAGTTCATTATTCTTCATTTTTTATCCTCTACATTACTTAGATCTGTGATATGTGATCACATACTGCTGATTTTTGTTCATACACTGGTGCTTTCACGACATTCGGGGTTTGTGACCAATTTTGGCGCAAACAGGTATAAAGCATCCAAATTGTGCTGATGTTTTTTGCATTCTTTCATCATAATTTTCTCTTCATAAAAAACTTTAAAGAAGCTGTAGAATGGAGTCCTCTTCAATATGTCCATTTGGTTTTTGGATAGAATATTTTTTTGTTTTATCAGTTAAACCATTTTGAATACTCCTTGCAATCCATATCTATAAGCTGTGTCTTGCTTTCTGTCTACAGATTTTGATATTTTCTGCTCTTCTGCTTCTGATCTGACTTTAATGCATGTTAGGATGTGGATTTACAAAATCATCATCATCTTATTGTTTGAAATAAAGGCAATAAGTTATTTGTGAAACAAACTATTTTGAAACATAACAATAGGTTGGGTATCTGCTGCAATGAAATAACTTCAATCAAATATCTAAGGACTATCGTTTTTACAGTTAATAGGTATCAGTTTGTTGTAAGTAGGTATCATTTTCACAAAAATCTGAGTTGAAACAACTTTGAAAATTTAAAACTAATAACTTCAAGTGTATGAATTGTAGGTATCATGTTTGATTCATAATGGTATCAATTTGTTCATGTTGGTATCATTTCTAACTCAGAATGGTATCGGTTTTTGAATAAAATGCAGGGAAATCCATGTATACTAGTAAAAAGTACAAGATTTTGATAAACATGTTTGTGGTATAACTTTTGCAAATTATTGGTATTATTTTTGCTATAATTACATGGAAAATGTTCTACAAGATGTTATGAAATTACATACTTTATTTTAAATGGGTATCGGTTTTCTTAAACATTAGTGTTAGTTTTCATAAAAATGTAATTTGAAACTATTTTGGACACTACAAATCATTTAACATAAACATACACAGTATAGGTATTGGTTATTATTTATAATGATATAAGCTTTTAAACATAATGTAGTAACAATAATTCAAAAAAGTACAAAGTACAAATTTGAAACAAACATACTTCTAGTATCATTTTTGCATTGTGTTTGTACTGTTTTTTCTAAAAATACACTAAAAATTATTTACAAAATTATAAAGTCGTCAACACTAGTTGAAATAGTCAGTGAGTATCATTTTTTTGACATAGATATCAGCTTTTACAAATAAGGTATTTTGAATAATTTTGAAAATTCCAAATTATTGCCTTTGAACATGCAAACTGTAGGTTTCATTTTGGTTTATAAAGGTGTCAGTATTTATAAAAAAATATAATAAAAACAACATATCAAAGCACAAGGTTAATACTTCATACAAAATGATTATTTGTTTCATTTTTTGAAGATATCAACGTCATCTTTGTTTACAATGATTTATAAAACAATTTATCAAATTATTAGTTTTCAACTGTACTGAAAACGTACATTAATTATCATTTCTTTTAAATTTAGTTTTCAGTTATTAAAAATTACAGCTGATATAATTTATAAATTGAAAAATAATAATATCAAACTAACAAATTGGAGGTATCATTTTTAGATTATATTAGTATCAGTTTTTTAACAATTTGCAGTGAAAACAATTTGACAAACTAAAAGTATAATCTTCAGACAGATATAAAGTGGGTATCATTTTTCTAAGTATTGGTATCAGTTTGCTACAAATAAGACTTAAAATTAATTTCTAAATTATAAAGGAATCATTCCACATAAACAGACGGTGGGTATCATTTTTGTAGTCTGTTAGTATTAGTTTTATCATATATGTGTGTGAAAACAATTTCTTCAATTAGAAAGCACCAACTTAAATTAAACATTTAAAATTAAGCAGATAGATGGATTTTTTTTCTTGAAATATTTTAGTATCAGTTTTCACGTAAATGATTCTAACTATTATTCATAAAGCTTCAAAGCCTTGTCTTTTACCAAACAATTTACAGGTATCATTTTGCAATATGTATCATGGCATAAAGTTATAATGTTTGTAATTTTACCGAATTGAGTTGTTCTTCTTCTAATTTTTCATCTGCAACTTTTTTCCTTCTCCTTTCTGAGATTTTTCCTGTTTAACATTTTCGATACTATTAGAATACATTTAACAATATGAAATTGTTAGTATCAGTTTCATAATTTTGTAGTATCATTTACCTGAGTTTTTGTGTGTATTTCCTTCTGAATTGCTTTTTCATTTTTTCTTTTCGTTCTTTGATCTATTTTTTGCAAATTTTCTTCAATTTCTTTCTCAGCAGCTATTTTTTGCTGCATGTTCTCTTCATTGTTCTGTCAAATAAATTCAATGTTACTATAATAAAACTATACTAACTTTGTTATACTTGATTTTATAGTATCAGCTACCTTCTCTGGTATATTTTCTCTTATTTTTGTTTGGTTTTCATTTTCTGTAATTTTTTCATGTCTTCTCTTTGTTCTTTTTTCTCGATTTTGCTTCTCCTCTTCTTCTACTGAAGGTTTTCTAAGTTTTAACTTGCTGCCCTATTATCGTTTTTGCTATCGATTCCACTAGAGGTAGGTTTTCGACTTTCGTCATTGTGTTTTCCTGTTGAATATCTACTGTAGGAAGTATTTTGATGTTCAGTTTATTGCTCCATTTCCGCTAAAGGTAGGTTTTCTACTTCTCGAATCTATGATTGTTGTCTGATTTGTGGTGGTTGTTCGTCGTTTTTCGATGGTTGTGGTTGTGTTGGAGATGTCGATTAGTTTTTGGTTTGCGGCACCATTTTTTTGATTAAAAATTCGTCAATGTCTTAGTGAAAGAATGGAGGAGGAAGATGAACGGAATGGTTCACTTGTTTTATTTTAAATCGTAACCGAGCTTTGAGCTTTGTCCTTACGTTAAAAACTTTATGCACGTGTCCTTATGATTAATTATATACATTAATTTTCCTTTAATTTTTTTCCCTTTAAATAATTTATACACAACGCGCTTCATCTCCTTTTCCCTTTTGCTGCATCTCAAATCATGAGATTTCAACTATATGTTCCCACTTTAAATATATACCTTATTATTGAAATCAAGGAATTTTATATTTCAAACTATATGTTCCCAATTTAAATGTATACATTGTTGTTGAAATAAGGATGTAATCGATCCTTACCCTGTGTATACATACATGAGCGCTCAATAGCACCTCTCCCAACCTCCCTAACCTCACTTCGTCGCTTCCAACCGCATGTTATATACATGTTTCTATAGGAGCATTCAGTGGCATCCATATTTTGCAGCACCCCTCACAACCCCCTGATTTTCACCACATGCACCGATTTGAATAGTAATGGTTTTTGCCTCGTGCACATCATATTATTATTTAAATCCTAAATTGTGTTGAAAATCAAAAGACTGAGAGGGGTGCTGCAAATAGAGGTGTCATTGAACGGTCCTTATAAATATAAACCAAAAAATCTCTTTTAAGAAAAATAATTATTTAATATAAGTGTATGATTGATTAAGTATGTATATATATGTTTTAAAATAATTTAAAATACTAAATGATTATCGAATAATGTTTTTATTGGCTTAATACATATGATTGAATATAAATTTAGGGTCCAGGTGATATTTTAATGTTTATATATGATTAACAATATATACGAAGATAAAGAAGTTACCTTTCACTGAAGCAGTCCCGTCAAGAACTTAACACGTTGTTTGTTGATTAATTCCTTTTGAAGCTTCACAATCTCGTATTTCTTCTCAGTTTGCAAATTTGAAAACGTGTTCTCATGAATAGTGGGTGTATAAGCAGCTAGGAAAAGAAAGTGCATCGGAAATCGAGCATAGGCTATCATATTTTAACCAAGGGTTTGCAAAATTTTCTCTACCATTCTCTTAAGCCCTTGAAGACTTGGTAAATCCCTTAAACATCCAAAAATGTGATAGGCCTTGGTGTTGAATAAATAAGGTCAAACATCTCTTTGACACCTATTTGAATCACCGTTTAATTAATCAATTTCTAGCTCCTCAAACGATTGAACCATCATATAACTTTTATATATCGTTATGTTCGATTTTAAGCTTGAAATAAATAATTAAAATTATCCACAATCATTAGTACAATATTTGTGTTAATTTAATTTGTATTATTTAAAATTGGTTTTACCATTGATCAAAGAATTAACAACGCGGGTGTGTTGACTCTTTGGTGTGAACTCGATCCATAGTCAAAATTTGAACAATTTAAATACTAAGCCTATACGGACTATGCTAAAGAGTATATGGTCAAGCTCAACACTTAGAGACTGTTTAGGGAAAATCATATTTTTGATCTAAAATAAGCTCATCTAGTAACGTTAATTTGTACATGTATCCTTTTAGTTATTATTGTATCACTTATATATCTAGATTTTGGTTTACGGTCAATTTTTTTATTAATATTCTAATTTAATTTCATAAAAACCTTTCAAAGTCCTTCGTTCAATCTTATAACATTTATCGATTAACAGATTTACTCTGACTAGAGATTTTGACTTATCTTCCGTAATAACCCACACCTCCAGATACACCGATTCAAAGCTGGCTTCTAAACCATCACTATGCCAAGAAGTACGAATCGTTAGGTTTAAAAGGTAATATACAATGACACAAAGACGGTTATAACATTCCATAATTCTACACTTTCAGATCTTATAATGAAAGGAAATAAAATACAAGTACTAAAAGTAATTCAAATAACACAATTGTAGAAAAAATGTAGTCCATATAATAAACGAAATAGCAAGTCTCCAAATGCAAGTATAACATAAGTTTGATAAATAGAAATAGGTCCAAATGATAGGTAACCTCCCAAAAAACACCATAGTAATAATGTCTAATAGATAAATAAGATACATAGAGAGAGGCTGAAATAAATAAATTACCATCTACATGCCACTTTGTCTACGCACTTGAACCAAGTCAACTCACTTACTACCACATCCTCCTCTAATAGGTAATAAGATGGAGAATTGGAGGGGTCAAACAAAGTCTGGTAAATCAATTATATCACTAGTGTTATGGTGTAAACAATTTATTGAAATTCAGTTATATCCTACCCTAGGGTGTTCCTTAGCGAGTCTAGTTATTTTACAGTTTTAAGTTGATTATTCTAGGCTTCCAATTATAGTTCATGAAAGTTCCACTCACAAGTGGAGCATACTGAAATAGGAAATTTCCTTGAGGCATCTCCAGCATACAATCTTAATGGTAGTCCACCTATATATATATATATAAACTGATATCTTTAGTAGTGGTTACTTATGTTAAATCAATCCAAATATACATCCACTGCCCGGTCCGATGTCGAATCACTTTCTAACGGTACTTGCCATCTTGCATTGGTGTTCTAAGTAAGGTATGCACTCAATGCCCAGCTCGTTCGTTGAATCACTGTCTAATGGGTTCTTGCCATCTTGCATCGGTACATCTCTTAACTGGCTCATTTCTTAAGTTATATATCATTACAGAAGTAGCAATTAAGGGTGGATCCACCCTTCTTTGACTAACGACTTTGTCCTCTCCTTCAAGCTTCCACGAATCAATGGCTAGCACCAGGTATGAACGATATGAGCTTCTAATTGCGATATAATCACTCATCAGGCGTCGCGTTCCAACTTCGTGAAGCGAAACCCTATGACCGGATCCAAGACGGTATGTTTTCAACTTGGTGCTCGACTCCATTTAGCTGTGCACACTCCCGAATAACTAAGAATTGGGAATAGGTTTCCCTATCCTATTCTACTTGGCTTGCACTAGGTCCAGTTCAATTTAGCCTACAACTTCAGCTTAGACATTTAACCCTTCACTCAAGCGTCTAACTCGTATTATAAAAAAAATAACTTTTCCACATTTAGATGTTTGAGTGTAGGAATCAAACGTCTAAGTTGAGCCTATTTTATACTATATTTTTGGTTTTCAAACTCTACTCGTTCAGCCATGTGAACCTTCAGCTTAGATGTCTGATCTCTATCTCGGACATTTGGTTGGGGTTTTAAGGCATCTCAATCGTACTTTATTTGTACTATTTTCCTTTTGGTTTGTATTTAATCATTTTCAGTTTAACTCGAATGTTCAACCAACTAATTCAGAAATCCAACCATTTATTTTCCTGATTTTTAAGTTCTATTTTTCCAGTTTATTTTACTTGTCTTTTCGTCAATTCGAGTATGGGTTTCAAGGTTTTTCTTCATAGTGTTTTGATACAATTTCAGCTATTTTGTATCAATTTCAAGTGATTTATTCTAACATTTATAAATGGATTTCCTGTCAGTTAGATATATATGTATATATGTATGTGTGTGTGTGTATACACACAGATATATATACATATACAAGGTATTTTACGTGCGTTTAAATCGATTATCTACCTCTACCTATCTAAAATCATTTCAAATTATCATATGAATAAAATCCATAGAAGTTTCTATTTCTTATCAAAATCAACCCATCATGTTTTACAATTTAGATCTAGTAGATTAGGGGTAGTTTTATAAATTCAATAATTAGATGTAATATCCTATAAGATTTTTTAATTTATTTCAATTCAAAAGTTCGTAGTGAAAAGGTAGATTTAAGAAGAGAAATCAAATTTGTATTACTAAAGATATATAATTGAAATTCAACAAGCTATCAGCATCATACTCATTTCGTAGATAGAACCCGCTCACCGTTTCCGTCTTCTATTTAGATCTGTATCCACTGCTTTTTCCTTTAGTTTTGTTTATGGAACCCTTCTTTCTATAATTCCTTTTCTATTCTTTTATCTAATTTATGTTGACGCCAAAAATGGATCACACCCAAGAATGGGTAGTAAGGAACCTAAGGGACCTAGATCTAGCAGATAATGGTAGAAATACAAAAAATAACAAGAAGACACAAGATTTTTATAGTAGTTCGGCAATCTTAGGTCTACGTCCACTTTATAATTTTATTGTTTTTGGAGCTGAGATAGTTTTTATGTGATTATAGGGAATTAAAGTCACAAGTACAAGAGGTTGACAAGTTCTAAGGCCTAGAATTGCTAAGAATAACTGCCTTAGTGACAATTATGAGGAAGGAAAATGGTGAAGAGCAATGGAGTCCCAGATCAAGAGTGAAGATGAAAGAGCAGGGAGAAGATCCTGTTTTGGTTACATTATGGCTTGTATTTATAGTGAAACAGGTGCACTGAGTCAAAAGTTTATTTGCAGTAGAGTCCATACGTTGGCCCAAGGTTGCATGCGTAAAAAAATCTCAAGTTCCACTGAGTTGTAGAAATAACTAGGTACCAAGTCATTTAACTCGGTGCCAAGTTATTTCCTTAAGTGGAAATTTCTACAACTTTTTGCACTACTCTTCTAACTTCATGTTGATGTGTCCCATGCAATTTTCATTGATTATTGATTGATTCTAATGATCGTTCCATCATCACTTGAGTTATTATGCCATCCGAGCTTTCTTCTCTTCAACCTTCGGAATTGGTCGTCCAAATTTTGAAAAAACACTTGGTTATGAGTGTAACAGGTAGATAACAATTCACATGAAGTTGGAGAGGAGTTTTGGAGGGTTAAAATGATTCGGCCCCAAGTAAATAACTTTGTGCCGAGCTATTTACATAGACTATATTTTGGTGAAACTTGTTCGAGCTATTTCTATGCTTCATCTAAGTGTGCCTCCAAGATTTTGAGCCATTTCATCTTCGTTTTGTCATTCTAACTTCCATTGGCTTTTGCTCGGTTAAAAACCCAATTAACACTTGCCCTTTAGAGTATGATTTCGTTGAAAACCAAGCATACTCTTGATTGAGACAAGTCTTAGACTACTATCCTGCGAATTCCAACTCATTATTTGAGTGCCGTCTCGAGACGTTGCTTTCACTCGGTAGCTTTTCCTTTAACCGTTCGTCTTAGTTATCGTTGAAATTCCATTCCTTTGCATTGGTGATGTAATTTGCACTCCGGAGGCTACTATACGCTTTAATTGGTGTTGGCTTTCTTTTTGATTCTTTCAGAACAGCATAGGGGGTGAAAAATAACCCGACACCGATTTGTTTTAACTCAATACCGAGTTATATAGCTATTTAGATCATCCCTATAAGTTTCATTACTTAGATATTTTTCTAAGTATTTTTCATAAGTGCCTTCTAATTTATTTTGCATTCATGCTATTTGATTTCCACCTGATTTCTTTGCCCCTGATCCGACCAGATCCACGCTACTGACTAACTTTCGCCTCCGATCTATCCCAACATTGTCGTCCCTTAATTGTTGTCGCCCCTCGACTATAATGCCCCATTTAGATCTACCGCCTATTTGGCTCGGGTTCGATCTAATCCAAAAGCCTAACCCGACTTAATTTGAAATTTGAGGCTGGCGATGGTTGGCTTCGTGATGATGATGATGGCGATGGCAGTAAGGGTTTTGGTCAATTATAGTTGAAGGAAGATGGTTGAATTTTAGGTGTGTTTTATAGATGGTGAATTTGTGCTTTGCCTCAATCGAATGCACACGTTTTCGGAGGCAAGACATATTATCTGAATTCAATCATCTCTTGTCAAGAATTTGGCTAAGTCTCTATCACTACTTGAATTCTACTGCCACGACTTATCCTGAGATCGACCGTACTAGATGATCCCATCGCATCGCTTTTCTCATTTCCGCACTTTCGATGATCTTGAATAGAAAGGCTTATCGCGTCGCTTTGGACAGTAGCACCATTATCGATTATTCATCGATAATAGGTAATTTCCAAAATATAATTACAAAATACACCACGGCATTTTTCTAGCAAAAGCAAGTTATCTATATAGGACGGTCCGTTCTTGGTGCATGGGACATTGGCTAACATTGCATAGATTAACACGTTGAACTTACCATGGTCAGTGCTCAAAATCTGACAGATCAACATACATCGACTCCTTAGGATTTCGAGCATTAGACATAGGGGTTTATGATTCAAAATAAAACATATCCGACTATGTTGAATGCCAAGTTTTAATATCTAGAATGACTCATCGATCACCCCATCTTAAATCTTATAAAGGAACGTCCACTCCTCTTGAAGCTAGGTCTTCTATAGCTTAGGCTCCACCATCCACCCTTGTCGGGACAAGCCGTCTTGAAACTTCTGAATCTCAAAGTCAAATAGTCCTGGTTGAGCTAATTATTGGTCAGCTGCCTCCAAGATTGATAATTTTAAACACCCCGCTGGAGTAGTTACCCTTAATCCTATCTGCAAGGTTGCTCTAAAACATATTTTATTAACACTGCATTCCTAAGGATGATGTCCGTCTACCGACAAGGGCTGAATTCGCTCACAATCCCCTGCCGGACTTCCCAACTTGCAATCAGTATATATGCCTGGGCGGAGCCATCCCACCATTCAACCCTTTTCTGATGATGGTGCTACAAGAACTTAGATTGGCTCCATTCCAAATCCACCCAAATGGTTATTCTCTTCTAAATTCGTTGTACATCCTCTTCATGAATAGATTTAACTGACCTCCAAGATTCGACGAGATGACATATCTTCTGCAATTCAAAAAAAGGCGGGATTCCCCATCCTATCTAATAATAGAGACCTGGAAGGGATGCAAAGTGATTGAAAAGCTTCACAACAAGCATTCTATATGTAACGACCTGATATTTTCAACCATTCGCATCTACACATGTCGGAATTGAATTGCTTAAAATATCAGATTGTTAATTTATATTTGGCAAAACTCAGCATATACAGTATATAAACAAATCACAGAATCACAGACACAGAGTAATAAACAATAAGCAGCGGAAATAAAAGAATAGTAGTTCATGAAGCTACTATATATATAACAGAGTTAAACAAGATACAACAGAAGTCTCGAATACATAGAAGTCTCGGTATAATAGTCAAATAACAAGTCTGAATACATCACTGTAATCAACTGAATATCTAAAAGTTGAATCACTGGTTGGATCTCCAAACGAAGCTCCAAAGGTGAGTCTCAAATGCTGTGACACTCAGTCTGACCCGAGCATAAAGCAAAACACAAAACACTCGAGTCAGGATTAACATTTTTATACCAATAAATCCAACTCAAGTGGAATATCAACAGAATTAAAAGTAACTTAAATACAGGTAACTTAAATACAGGTAACTTAAATACAGGTAACTTAAAGGATGTTTGGGATACCCATCCTCTAAGGATCCATGGACTATCTATTATGTAGTAATATACGTTATTAACAACCTACGTTATTATAACACCGTGGTCATTTCAAAATATCACATTTCAAAATCAAAATATCATCCATTTCAGAACCCATAACAATACGATATCATTTTTCACTTCAAATATATCCATTTTCAAAATCATAGCATTTTCAAAGTTATAACACTATAGAAACCAAAACACTTTGAAATCATACTATTTTGGAAACCTTAACTTTGAAATCATAACTTCCAGCCTTATACAGTTTAGATATTAATAATACTATAAAATAAATAGTTTATAAAATAAAATAGTTTATAAAAAAAATTATAAGTTAAAATAGTTTATAATAAAATAATTTATATTGAAAATGATTTATATTAAAATAGTTTATATTAAAATAATTTATAAAGTAAAATATAAATAGTTTTAGATATAGTTTAAAAATACTTTATATCAAAATAGCTTCCTCAAATTTCACAAATGGATTCAAATCAACTCGAGTTCCAAAATTCAAATTTAATCAAATCTCAAATCATCAATTTCAACTCGATTTAGTTGCTCAATAAACCATTTCAAATTATCGATTTCAATTACATATTTGAACCATAAAATAAGCCATTTCAATATATTTCAAAGCTTTAAATATTCAACATTTCAAAACCAAATTCGATAATTTCATATATATATATATATATCAAATTCACTTTTACTATTATTTATTTTTGAAATATTTACTTAATCATTTCAATAACATCTAAATACAACTTCAATTTACAAATTTAAATAATCATTTCAATAACATCTAAATACAACTTCAATTTACAAATTTAAATAATCATTTCAATAACATCTAAATACAACTTCAATTTACAAATTTAAATAATTAAAATATCCCATTTAAATTTATATAAGTTTGAAATATTCATTTAAGTCACTTTTAATCAAATTCAAGTTATAAAACATATCTTTAAAATTTCAAATTTAATAAATTTCAAATCAAACTTATTTAAGTAAAATTCTTAAATAAATATAATTTCAAATCAATTTCAAATTTATCTTTCCAACCCGAATCATTATAAACTCTATATTTGAAAATATAGATATTAAATAAATACTTAAACATATTATATATCAACTCTATTAAATCAACTTTAATAAATCTTTAAAATCAATATTTATTAAAACCATATATTTCTTTTCAAAACCCTAGAAACCATTTCAAAATATTTATATATAGACCAACGGTGTATGTATAAAAATTTCTATCCTATGGTCAAGTGATACAGATATTTATCATTTCAATTCGCAATTTAAAATATATACGGGTATATATCTTTTCAACTCGCAATCCCAAATTCAGTTTAATGAAAATCGCTTGGGTTTATCATTTCAACCCATAACGATTTTCTCCTATTCTACAGATCGTTCGGGTATGTATCATTTGAACCCATAGTGAATTCTATAATAATAGGGAACTTGCAGAGTGATAACAGATATGATAATAATATAATAGGCATATATCATCAATGTAAATAACAGATAATGGTGTCAGATGTCACAGGTGAACAGATACAGATAATGACATATATATAAAAATGTAAACAACTAGCAGCAGTATATTTCAATTGAAGTTTCAATTGAAATCAAATTTAATAAATATAAGAACGTTAATCGTGAGTGATTGCTCACCTTTCGAGGCTACAGAAATTGGACAATACGACAAGCTACGAATTGGATCATAGGCTTGACAATCGACTAATTCAAATGACCGATCTCAAAGCAAAGCAAGGTTGGCACGAATTTGACGATAAAAATAAGGCTGGAATCGATGAGAACAATCAAATCAATTAAGCCTGATATGTACAGAAAATGTATATATATATATATTTATTATTTTATAAAAATCAATGTTTAACTTAAGACAAATATTAAAATAGAATATATATATATAAATCATTATCCTTAAGACACATACACTTTAAAGTCAATATATACATATATTATCCCTATATATATTTACTTTAAAAATGAATAAAATTAAACATACTTTTAAAATTAACATAATTATAAACATATATACACCTCTAAATCAGTATTATTATCAACACGCATATAAACATTTTACGAATAAGTTTTTTTGAAACATATATATATATATATATATATAAAACACGTAATACGTGTATTACCAAAATCAAAACATTCCTTCTTTAATGCATATATATATTTATATATAAACAACAGGTTCCGAAATCCAACATGACCAGAATTGTATACAAGCTTCCAAATAAAATGTATATATATCTTTCTTTTAAAAATATTATAAATGCAGAAACCCATACTGTCACTGTACATAATATATATCTCAATACATTACTCCATATGTGCCTTGTTCCATAATACCATACTGTAGCATTAATAACATGCGTACCATCAAATATATATCAATATATCCATATGTATTTCAAAATCATACAGCTTGTATATTATAAATTATATGTATACACTCTGTACAAAAATATAATACTGTAATCATAATATATATTCAACAAAGCTTAGGCACATAAGAGTTGCAGGTAAAGACCATATATATATAAATTATTTATAAACCAAATGTTATAAACACATATATATGGTATAATACTATCAAGAAACTTTATACATATAATCTAAATTTAAACACATATCATATATATACATTTAAAGTAAATAAAAACTGTTGTATACATCTACTTAAAACCCAAAACTGTTATATGCATACACTTTAAAGTAAAAATCAACTATTATATACAAATACTTTAAAATGTTACCAACTTGCAGAGGCTCGGCAAATGGAGGGGAGTCTCGAGCTGCGGTGAGGATGGTTTGGCCAAGTCAGGGTGGGCGAGCAAGCTGGTGCCAGAGGAAGGAGGCGGAGATAGATGGCAGGCTCTCAGGTAGTTGGGAGGAGGAGGAACGTGATGAGGCGTTGGCCTTGCGGGCTGGGTCGAGCGGATTGATGAAGGAGGTGAGGTTGCTTTGCGATAGGAAGGGAGGAGGTGAAGGGGACGGCATGTAAACGAATGGTGATAAGGTGGCTTCAGGAAGAACACATGGGAAAGGATTTGCAGAGAGAAAGTAATGCATAAGTTCTCATCAAATAACATAAACGTTTTTCCTTATTTTTTTTGTTTTTTTAAAGTATGAACAAAAGAAAAGAGAGATGAGATGGGAAAACAAAGAAGCAGGTAGGGGAAGGAAGAAGACACATGTTCCTCTGCAATATGTTTTCTTTTTCCTAAGAAATGACAGAATGGAGAATGGACCGACAAATAAAAGCAAACGCTGGAAATAGAAAAGTGAACCGGCAAAATTATTGAAACGTTGGAATAGTAAAAATTAGATAATAAATTTGGGGATATAAAAAGTCTAATGGTTATTGGATTTACGGTGGGAAATGAAAGGACAGAGAAACCAAAACGACTTGGTTGCGGAACCGATACGCTAGGCGTTTTGCAGACTGCACCGCACACCGAATTCCGAAATTGACAGTTGAATATACCATAGAGATCAGCACGACGAGACAATCAAAACGGTATACAGATATCAGTGATAGGACCATCCTATCAAAAGTCGATATTCGGTACCAAAATGCTGCAAATTCGTTGAAAATAAGATAAACGGGGCTAGAGAAGTCCAAATTTGACGAAACGGAATATGACGTCTCACTCAGAAGATGATTCACAAATTTATTGTATAAAAATATTCAGGTTTGGAAAACATTTTATCATCATCAAATTTAACTGATTTAAATAGAAATATAATTGCACAAAAAAATAAACTTCAATATTATCAGATGAAAATTTACCAGTTGCTATGTTTAAATAGACGTATTCCAAATATTAAATTTTCATTTCCAAATTCAAATATTTAAAAATTTCACAAAATTCCAGTAAAATATATTATTAAAACTATTAAAATTTACGGGTCGTTACAGTATATGTGCCTGGGCGGAGCCATCTCGCCATTCAATCCTTTTCTGATGATGGTGCTACAAGAACTTAGACTGGCTCCATTCCAAATCCACCCAAATGGTTATTCTCTTCTAAATTCGTTGTACATCCTCTTCATGAATAGATTTAACCGACCTCCAAGATTCGATGAGATGACATATCTTCTGCAATTCAAGAAAAGGTGGGATTCCCCATCCTATCTAATAATAGAGACCTGGAAGGGATGCAAAGTGATTGAAAAGCTTCACAACAAGCATTCTACACTATAACAAAATGGTCTATTAATAGCAACCAGGGATTGTATTGAAACCTGCGTTGCTATAGTTAAGTATATCAGTGGTCATTAATGTCTAAGGCAGCTTGTGGGCATGCAATCTTTAAGCAAAATAAAATTTTGGCAGTCATATTCTATGTGTTTCCCTCTTCTTATTACTCTGCCGCTCTACTTTGCTTTTCCCTTCACTTCAATTTCCCTAAATCCTCTCCACTTCACTGACAAATCTCCTCTCCACTCTCGAATTCTCTTCAATCGCTAATCCCTATTCGCTCTGTAAGCTTTATTCTACTGCTCGCTCTATTCCCTCACCACGTGATTCTTCAATGATGCCGATTACTCCACGAAGCTGAAGCATGATTCCGCAACGAAGCGCTTTGTTCTGTTCTTTTTTTCTTGCTTATGTAATTACGTAATGTGTTGACAAGGCAGATTATGCTTACTGGGCCTGAAGGTTGATTGATTATCATAGCAAACAACTACCCTCCTATTCAGAGGTCTTTGATAGAGTATTATGCTATGTTGGCCAAGGTTGGAGTTTACCATTTTAATAGAAGTAAGTTTTCACATAAAAAATCTTTATATATTTGTTCTTTTATGCTTAATTTGATGCTTGTTTTGCTCTATACAGTGTTACTAATTGGTTATTGTACATGTGCTTTTGTTAGATAATGTCGATCTAGGAACTTTTTGTAGAAAGTACTTCCAAGGCCGTTGCTTTAGCATTATGGATCTAGGTTATTTTTCTTCTATGTTTCTTTTCTGATTTTGCACTATATATTGAATGCTAAAAATAGAAACTTTATGTACTTATTTTTGTGAATAATAGAAATATTACCTTGTTCTAAGAGAAAAATTACAAAAATGGAGAGTTATGGAAGGGGTTTTATAAAGAGGGGAACTTGATCCTTCCCTTGTATATCTATATCAATATTTAGATTATACACATGCTAATATATTATCACAAAACTATGGATTGGATATTTTCCATTTTTCAACAGTGGGATGAATGCCCAAATAAAGCATTAATCATTTGAAATCTGATATAATTCAGTAGCGTGAATTGTCAAAAAACAACAATAATAGTAATAAAGACTGCCCATTTAACTTAGTATAATATATATTTGGCACTCCATATTTCAAATTTAGTAGTCTACAATCATCTATGAGGCATTAAATTTTGTTGGTTTTTAGATACGAACATTGACACCTCATGCACTCAGCTCTTCAATTAGTTATTTAGGATCGTGTTAACCTAAAAAATAGATCAACACCCTGGATCATGTGTAAAGCACCGGCGTAGATAATCAACAGCACAAATCTCAGATAAACAATAAATAAATAGCAAAAGTATGAAAAGAGACACAGAGTTTTTATAGTGGTTCGGCTGACTCTGGCCTACGTCCACTTTAATCAATCTTTATTATATTTATACTAGTTGAATCTCTCTCTATATCAACTAGTTAGTCCTTAGATCTAAATTACAATGAGTTAGAATAAGTCACAAGTATAAGGATTCACTGGAGAATCACAGTAACCACCTTTATGACTGTTGTGAGGGAGAAGAAAGTGAAAGAAGTGAAGGAATTCCAGTAGAGTAATGGTCACTTTCTCTCCGGAAAAGATCCATCTCTAGTTGCAAGTAAGCTAGGAATGTTTAGTGGGTATTGGGCCAGAAGTATTATCCATAACTCACTCAAATCATAACGAAATCGAACGAAACTTTGCAGGAACACTCTTGGGGATGTTAGGGACCCACCATAAAAATTTAGGGTGGTAGGGCTCACTTTAGATGGGTCGCTAGCGACCCATCAAATCAACTCCAAATGACTTCAGTTTTTTTGTGAGCCTTCTCCTATGATTTATAAATGTTCTCCCAAAATTTCAAATCAATCCGACTTCATATGAGTTCTTTAGGTCTATTTTATTTTAGCTAATTCTGTCCAAACAGCTCGAACCAGATGGTCTTCACTTCTTGAGCTTGATTGTTTGGAATGTTATGAAACTTGGCAAGTGTGCTTAGAAATGGTCATGAATCATGGTTCAAGAGATTTTTAGGTTCCATGAGCAAGCCTTATGGGTCGCTGGCAACCCATAGGTGATGGATCGCTAGCGATCCATCTCCTTAGCTTATTTGGCTTCTTTTCTCTTCTTCTTTTTATTGTCCTTTTGGTTGGTTCTTGAGTTATTCTGGCGTACTCTGAATGTTCTAACTCTTATTTAATTTTGATGGGTTAAAAATCCAGTTAACACTTGACCCCCAAAGTACGCCTTTTGAATAAAAGGTGTGCTTTGTTTAAGAACTAGTTCATATCTCCAGTCTTCGATGATTGAGCCTTTTAGCTGCTTTAGCCTTGGTGAATCATCCAGTTCCTTCAGATTCTCTTGCTAATCACAAGTTGCTTCAAACCAGCTACATCCTAAGACTATAGACTCTAACCAAGTGTAATCTATACATCACAATCATTCCGATTTCATTCGGAGTTATTACATCACATATATATAATTAAATCACATGCTTCCAATTACATCACATATTTTCAATTATAACATATATCTCAATTTACATCACATATCCTTAATTGTCCCATGTTCATCCGGGATTTACATCATTATCGCTCAAATTTAATTCAGAGTTATGATATCATATATCAAAATCACATCATATATCGAAATCACATCATATCACATCAAACATCATATATCAAAGTCATCATGTGTTCATCCAAGATTCATCCATTTTACTCCATTTATAAGGCCTTCAAATCCTTTTTGCAAAATCAAATTTGTATTAAGGTTCAGTCTCACCAGACCGTTTAATGTTTAGTTTAATGCGTGATCCCTTTGGATCATTTAATGTTTATTTTAATGTGCGATCTCTCCGAATCGTTTAATGTTTTAAGTTAAGAGGACGATCTCTCTGGATCATTTGTTTGTTAAGTTAAATGGGATTAAGTAAGCCTATCCGCTCGCTGTCCGATGAGGGGACTTACTTCTTGCACTCCGGTTAATTCTCTCCGGTCGGGACTCTATGGCATTTGATATCGTACAAGCCCATCCACTGGCTCTCCAACAAGGGGACTTGCACCTTGCACTCCAGTCCCATCTCTCCGGTCGGGACTCTATGGCGTTCAAAATCAGTCATCACATATGAATTTTTCAAATTTAAATTTCAAAGAAAACAAGTAGAAATTAAATAAGTAGAAATCATGAAGGTTTTATCTCAAATATCCGACTCAGAGCATGGTAAGCGACCAATCTAGGTTTTGTGCACGTCCAAGCGGTCTGAGATTATTATCCTAAGCAGTCATCCCAGACATCCGACTTAGAGTGCGACTAGGAACCAATCTAGGTTTAGCACACGTCTAAGTGATCTGGGGTCATTATTGTTTTTACCACTAATATATGAAAAGGAAAGTGCGGAAAGGAAAAAGAAAAAAACGTAGAAAAGAGTAGCAGCTAGATCTATCTTCCCATCCATCCCGGTTATGGGATTATCTGTCTTGGCCCAAATCCCTGGGCATTCCTTGAAGAATCTACCATGGGTGGTGGCTGCTCCAGCTATGCTAATACAGCTCTGTTCCTTACGTACTGTGAAAGCTGTTTATTCCGAACCAATTCTTATATTATTTCACGAAGATGTTGACACTCATTCGTTTCATGTCTACCCAGCTCATGGAAGATGCAAAACTTTCTAGATCCTTTCTCTCGATTAGTGGGCTCTCTTCTTGGAGACTTCCGATAGGGAATTTGCCCCTTGGTGTCAAGGTATATCCTTTCTAGGGTTTCAGTCAGCTCAGAGTAGGAGGAGAATTCGGGCTCCCTCCTTTGTCGTTTTGGTCCCCTAAAATCATCATCGGCTTCTCTTTTCCCTTTGTCTTTTCCAAATCCTGCTCTAAAGGATCCCTTGCCATCCACAGCGTAAATTTCGGCCTCTTTAGCTTCATCTTCAAAGTCATCATCCTCTTGACGTAAATATTTCCCTGCTTCATAGTAAATCTCAGCAATATCCATTGGTGGATCTCTCTTAAGTGCAGCCCGAAAGTCAGTCTTGCTTGCAACTCCAGACAATCCTGCCGTCAAAATCACTGAAGAGTCCGGCCTATCAACTGCAGTTGCCGGTGCATTTAATCTTGTTAAATAACTTCTCAAGGTCTCCCCGGGCCTTTGTTTCACACTTTCCAATGTCATTACATTCTTCGTTGCACGACGTGAACTCGGAATTGTCGTAAAAAATTTCCAACTAACTCAGTCCATGTGCTAATGGACCCATTCTCCAGCTGTCTAAACCACATTGCCGCCAAGCCTATTAAGTATAATGGGAAGCATCGCCCTGTTACTTCCTCAGAAGCACCCAACACTTCCATATGTTGGATATATCTCATTAGATGAATCATTAGGTCGGTATTTCGATCGTACATTTCCAATGTAGGAAGCTTGAAATCCAGAGGATTTCTTGCGTTTTGGATATTAGCAGTAAACGGGTTTCTGTTCACATCTTCAAAACCCTAATCCGTAGGTCCTCCTCTAACCAACCTTCTTACTAGTTCAGCAACTCGATTTCCACCATCCAATGAAGGTCTTCATCTAAGAGTGATGTTCTGCCCGCTGCCTTGACAAGGGAAATCTGATGCATACTCCACTGGTCGCACATTGGTGTTCTGCCCTAATCTCCTAGTCTCATTCTGTCCTTCGCTCCTCCGAGGTAGCCCTGGCACATATTCCTCTGTCGATTGCACTATAATATTTGGATTTGCTCTCGTACCACCAGTTCCTGGAATTTCAACAGTCGCTCCATTATTGGCCCTTTTGGTGCCCGCTCCAATATTGATCCCATCATCGGTGTTGATTTCCATGTTGACTCCGGTGTTGCCTCCAAGTATTGGTTGCCCTTGGCGTGGAGGCAATGTTCCATCCCGTTCTAGTAAAACTCTAGCAGTTCTTTTATTGTTTCCCTAGGTCTGAATTTCCATAGCTCCTACAGCTCCTTATTATCCCATAATTTGGAAGAATCCCTCCATCATCTCTTATTACCTAGCCAAGATACCATCCTGCATCTCCTTAATCAGCCTTTCCATTTCTTCTCTTGCTACATTATTGGATTGGTGAGAACTTGAGAATACTTCCTGACTGCCCCTAGGCTGTGGTTGACTTGTTCCAGTTTTAGATCTAGTGTTAGGCCTCTTCATTTTTTCCCCCAAACACAGATTCAAACTTCAAGTTTCCGAATCTACCTTTGCACTCAGTGAAAGCACCGAAATGTTAACCCAAAAAATGGATCAACACCCTAGATCAAGTGTGAAAGAACCAGCGCAGATAATCAACGGCACAAATCTCAGACAAACAACAAATAAAGAGCAGAAGTATGAAAAGAGACACAGAGTTTTTATAGTGGTACGGCTGACTCTGGCCTACGTCCACTTTAATCAATCTTTATTATGTTTATACTAGTTTAATGTCTCTGGATATCAACTAGTTAGTCCTTATATCTAAGTTACAATGAGTTAGAATAAGTCACAAATATAAGAATTCACTGGAGAATCACAGTAACCACCTTGATGACTATTGTGAGGGAGAAGAAAGTTGAAGAAGTGATGGAATTCCAGTAGAGTAATGGTGGCTTTCTCTCCGGTAAAGATCCATCTCTAGTTGCAAGTAGGTGAGTATTTATAGGGAAGTTCAGTGGGTATTGGGCCAGAAGAATTATCCATAACTCGCTCAAATCTTAACGAAATCAACAGAAACTTTGCAGGAACACTCTCGGGGATGTTAGGGACCCACAATAAAATTTTAAGGTGGTGGGGCTCAATTTAGATGGGTCGCCAGCGACCTATCAAATCAACTCCAAATGATTTCAATTTTTTTGTGAGCCTTCTCTTATGTTTTATAAATGTTCTCCCAAAACTTCAAGTCAATCCGACTTTGTGTGAGTTCTGTAGATCCATTTTAAGTTAACTAATTTTGTCCAAACAGCTCGAACCAGATGATCTTCACTTCTTGAGCTTGATTGTTTGGAATGCTGTGAAACTTGACAAGTGTGCTTAGAATGGTAATGAATCATGATTCAAGAGTGGGTCGCTAGCGACCCATAGGTGCGACGCATAGGTGATGGATCGCTAGCGATCCATCTTCTTAGCTTATTTAGGCATCTTTTCTCTTCTTCCTTTTGTTGTCATTTTGGTTGGTTCTTGAGTTATTCTGGCATAGTCTAAATGTTCTAACTCTTACTGAATTTTGATGGGTTAAAAATCCAGTTAACAGATCGGTTATTAGCATGGTTTATAGAATAACAGGTTCATCACCTTGAAATAGTTCTAGGACTACAGTGGGTGAAGATTTAGTGGCAGTTACAGAAATCCATTTGCAAGCACGTAATTTTATGTCGCATGATGTTGGAGCTACATCAAAGAAAATGAAGGGACATATAAAAGCCATGCCTCTAAACAATGTTGCTTCAGCTGGTTGTGTAAATGATAGCTTAAAACATTCTTATGGTCTCAAATCATCGGAGTTGGAGTCCACTGTCACATCATCACTTATCAGAAGACTCAAATCATAGATACACAGACTTGGAAGAATTCCCTAAATTGCTTTCTCATTGTTGATCCCCCTAAAATTAACTCTGTTATTCATAAAGCTACTTTAAACTATTTTAATTTATTTATAGTGTCCTATTATTACAGATAAGCCGCTGTTTGAGAGAAGAGATAAGGGAGATAAATCAGAAGCTAATTGATACAATGGTCGATATATGCAATGAAGGTGTCGATTCAGTTGCTTCATCTGAGGATGGAGAGGGGGCAGTTGTCAAATGTTCATACACTATAGTTTCCCTTATCTCTGACTTAAAAGCACAACTATTTGCTATTGCACAAACTGTAAGCTTCCTTTATTCAGGATCATTGAATGAAAAGTATTATGTTACATTTCCTTTACTGCTTACAAATATTTAGCTTGTTTAATTTTGCAGTATTTTGTTAGATTACTGGTACCTGTTAATTATCTAAAATGCTCACCTGTACTTCTAGACAGCATTGTTAAACTTACTTCTATTGTATGATATCAAAGACCTTTGAAGATTTTTTATGTGAAAACTTACTTCTATTGTAGAACATGCTTTACACCATGATCTGAAGGTTGATTTTCTTGACAAGCACCATTGTCCAAGTGGTTAAGTGATTTGGCTTTGGTGCGAGAGGTCACAAGTTCGAAACTCGCGAAGCATGATTCGAACATTTATTGACATGTGATATGTTGTCCCACTGGCATGTTGTATATAAAGTACCATTTCAAAAAAAAAGGTTGATCATGAGAGGCTCTACATCTATCTAACAGTTTCAGTAAACGCAATCAGTGCTGCATTAATTCGTGAGGAGGATTGAATACAACGACCGGTCTATTACATTAAGAAGCGATTGACCGGGGCAGAGAGGAACTATCCGAAGTTGGAAAAGCTAGCTTACTGCCTCATCATTGCCTAGAGAAGGCTCCATCCATATTTCCAGGCCCATCCGATCACAGTCTACATAGACAAGCCGTTACGACAGGTCCTTATGCGGCCTGAGAGGTCTGGTAAGTTGCTCAAGTGGAACTTCGAGTTGAGTCGGTTTGATATTGCTTATACACCGAGACGAGCCATCCAAGGACAAGTTCTGGCGGACTTCATCGTTGAATTTACTATATCAGAGGACTTGCCCGAAACCAGTGAATCTCCCGAATACATATGGAAGCTATACACAGATGGCGCATCAAATTACCGATGCTCAGGTGCTGGAGTTGTACTCGAAACCCCAGAAGGTCGATCCATATGTTATGCTTTGAAGTTTGACTTTCGCACAACTAGCAATGAGGCCGAGTACGAAGCTTTACTCGCAGGACTCAGACTTGCCAAAGATTTGAGAATTGTTGTTGTGGAGATTTACTGTGATTCACAATTGGTCGTGTGCCAAGTTCGGGGAGAATACCAAGCTAGAGACCGGAGGCTGGCTGCTTATTTCGCTCGGGTCCAGGAAGTGCTGAATCAGTACGATTATTATGCTATCTACTACATACCCCAAGAGCACAATCAGAAGGCCGATTCTTTGGCAAAACTGGCGAGCACTGGTGAAGCACAACAAATAGGACTCGTCCCTATTGAGACACTTACCTCTCCGAGTATCGATCAGATTGAGACGGACTGGGTACATGAGGCAATGCCCGAAAAGGAGTCGTGGATGACCCCATTCAGAAACTATCTCGAACATGGAGCTTTGCCTGAGCGTAGAAGTGAGAAAAGACAAGTTCTCCAAAAAGCATCGCGATTCATTATCCAGAATGTAGTCATGTATAGGAGAGGATACTCAGTTCCTTTACTCCGGTGTATCGCTACAAAAAAATAAACGAGTGCTACACAATGTACATGAAGGAGAATGCGGCAATCACACTGGGGGCAAGCCCTCGCTAAGAAGATACTCTGATACAGGTATTATTGGCCGATTGTGAATTGAGATGCATCGGACTATGCCAAGAGGTGTGACAAATGCCAAAGGCATGCCCGGATTCTAAGAGCCCCGCCTACCGAAATCACTTAGATGGTCATTCCTTGGCTGTTTACCATGTGGGGCAACGATATAATTGGATCTTTACCACTGGCTAAAGGTGGTGCAAAGTACGCCATCATTGTAGTTGACTACTTTACCAAATGGGCTAAAGTTGAACCCCTTGCTACTATCACGATGGAGAAAGTAATCAACTTTGTTGTCCGCAACATCATTTGTCATATTGGCCTCCCATATACAATTATACTGACAATGGTACCTAGTTCGACAGTGTCGAGTTCAAGAACTTCTGTCAACGTTTCCATATTCAGAAGAAGTTCTCAACGGTTGCTCATCCTCAAGCAAATGGACAGGTCGAAGCTGTTAATAAAGTTATCAAGTCCATTCTAAAGAACCGACTGGAAAAGGCTGGAGGCAGATGGGTCGATGAACTTCCCATGGCCCTATGGGCATATCGAACCACCCACAAGTCCACGACCGGCCACACTCCATTTTCACTTTCCTAAGGCTCTGAGGCCGTTATCCCAGTTGAATTGGAAGTACCTTCTCATCGTGTGTCATATTATGACCTGAAGACGAATGCCATATTACTCGCCGAATCTCTGGATTTATTGGATGAGAAGCGTGAAGAGGTTGACTTGAGGGCAGCCTCGCACCGAATTCGAGTCGTCTAATTATACAATGCAAAGGTCCGACCTAGAACCTTTGAACTTGGCGATCTCATGCTCAAGAGAATCTATCTGGTCCCTTCGTATATGAAACCAACATGGGAAGGACCATATGTCATTGAACGGAGACTTGGAGACAGCACATTCAAATTATCAACTGTTGATGCTCTTACTTTGCCGAGAGCTTGGAATAGCTAGAGTCTCCGTCGCAACTACACATGATAGGCTTTGTTTATTCATTTAGTCTACTTTTCATTAGAAATTTGTTTATGCATTTCGAAATTTGAACTTATAATAAGGCAACTGACTTTGCCGTACTTTCTTATTTCACCAATAAAATGCAAACTCGTCGAGCCAGAGCGGCGATTCTTGAAATGTGTCTTGCGACCATCACAATGCACGGAGAGCTAAGTTTCATCCCATGGTGGGACTTATTCAAATATGGAGTGATTGTGATATAACCGGTCACCCACTAAGTGAAACCTCAGGCTCGGGGGCAAACAACCACACTGAAGCCACAAAGGATTGATACACGACAATCCTCCAACAAACTCCAGTTCCCAGAGTGCGAGCTGGAGTATAAATTGCAAATCCAAAACATGTGTTCGAAGAGGGTGGACCCGTCCACCTACGACTCCAGTTCCCAGAGTGCGAGCTGGAGTATAAATTGCAAATCCAAAACATGTGTTCGAAGAGGGTGGACCCGTCCACCTACTACTTCGCCCATGTACAATCTAAACTCGCGGAGGATGGATCCGTCTATCTACGACTTCGCTTACCTACTCAGGGTGGATGTGATCCGACCGTCCACGTCCCTGACCAACTTATCGTTCCCGGAGTGCGAATGAGATTCCAACACTTAAGCAGATGTGACTGACTGTCTGTCGCTCAACTCCAGATTTCCAGAGTGTAAACTGGACTATAAACATCAAAATGGGTGTGACTGACCATCCATCGACTAACTCTAAGTCCCAGAGCACGGGATGGAGTATAAACACAAACCGGGTGTCAACCGACCGCTCGTGAGACAACTTTGAGTCCCCGGAGTGCGGATCGGTGTATAAACACAAATTGGGTATGACTGACCACCCACAAATTAATCTTAGTCCTTAGAGTGCGGACAAAATTCTAAATATCAAACAGGTGTGACTGACCGCCCATAAAATAACTCAAGTCCCTAGAGCGCGGACATATTTTTCAACATTAAACGGGCGTGACTGACCGCCGACACACAAGTGCAATCCCTAAAGTGTGGATGCGATTACCAATAGATGAGCGAGTGTGATCCGACCACTCGAACTCTTCTCATTTCAACTTTGTTCTGACTAAGTTAAGCTCAATTTATTGAAGGTGGAAGGCGACTGTCGACCGACCACTTCAATTCATCCCTGGGACCGAGGGCAAAACTCAAGTACTAGCTTGATCGAGATAGTGCAATATTGGGACTCGACTAAACATTTGGTTATGACCCGAAGGCATGACTTCGGGACTTAACAACCAAACTCAAGTCCGATTCAGAGACTAAAGCCTCAGAAGTACATTGAATGGAAATTCGAGCGCTAAAACACTTAAGCCACTAAACACAGAGTTATGCTAAATACAAAATGGAATTTCATTTCGACTATTCTTTGAAAGAAAAGGATAAGTACAAAAATTATTCCATGAATTCCTATAAGCAGGGGTCGAACCCACATCTATACATGGCCTACAGGAAGAAAAAAGAAATTCCTATCTATCTACCCAAAAAAAAGAGACAAAGGGACACGCCTACTCCTTCGACTTCTTCTTCTTCTTCGGAGTCGATCCACTCGAACGGCCACTTTGGTGTCTTTTTGAGCTTTTGCCTTTCCCTAATTGACCTCTGGCCAGGGGAATTATTGTAGTCTCTTCCTCCGAACTCACGGGGATTGGAAAACTTTCTTGATGCGGAGTCAGAGGAACAAGGACAATTTCAATATGAGAGGATACAGAAGGTATGCCAATGACAATGATCGTACCGTCGGGAGAAATCATACACAAAAGGGTCGGGTCAGGACCCTCCATACCACCTACAATGCTACTGGCTTGTGCAGCTACCTCCATTTTAGCATTGATCTCCACTATTATCTCTTCCTCGTGAATTTCTTGAGCATCCACGAGAATGCTGCTAGTTGGGGCAGAAAAGCTGGCTGTGAATGTGCCTTCGCCCATGACAAAAGGCAAGTCGGTGAGTGGATCACTCTGATGACCGAGGAGTTCTTCCATCATTTGTTTGTCGAGAATAAAAGTGCTCTCATGAACTTCCCTGGTCGATGTAGGAGCTGTAGTCGTCATTGCCTCTGTCATATTAGCCTCCTGCTCATGATATAACTCTTGGGTTGCAGGAGGCTCGGTCGGTGTAGATCCTATTGTTGAATGGAGATAAGAAAAGATATTAGTAACGTCCACTGATAGTGCTCCAGACTTTGAATGAATACAAGAAGTATTCATAATACCTTCCTCAGGTTGGCTCGCGAATGGAGCCAGAGCGCCTTCAAAAACATGCTCTTGAACCGGAGTCAAGTGCGGCTGATCGGGGTCATAAGCTGGAACAACTGGAGGGTCTACTATAGAAATAAGTTTGGGTTGAGTTGCTGCAGGCAGTTCAGAACTTGTTTCGTGATGTTCAACTCTAGACCCTTCTCCAACTTCCGAGTGCTGAGTGGCAAGCTTCTCTTTTTCGTATGTAACAATGGCATCGTGGAGAACTTTTCTCTCATCCTCGGTCAACACCCAATTCTCCAGCTCAAACTCATCAATAGACGTTGTGTGATGATCCGCCTTTTCATCTTCAACCAAGCGACACCAAGCATTATACAGATGTGATGAGTAATCTTCAAGCCAGCTCAGGTTACGGTGCTTCAAAGCATTGACATTATATGTGATCAGGAGATCTTCAATATCACCCTCCAACCTGCTCTCCGCCGCACTTACTTCTCCTTCAACCCTGGCCTCGGCTTCATGAACCTTTAGCGTTGCCACATCCCTCTCATCCTTGAGCACCACCGCCTGCTCGCATGCTTCCTGAGCAGCTTTATTAGCATCATCCTTTTCTTTGACAACCTCAGCATACTTCGCCTTAAGCTCATTGAGCTCCTTGAGTGCATTATCTCTCTCGGCTATGACGGTGGCATTTCTGTGGCCCATGTCATCGACCAAAGTTAGGTGCTCTTGCCTCATCTGCTCCATCTTCTTGTTCGCCTCATCGACTTTCTTTAAGGCCTCCGTTTTCGAATTCCTCAGAGTGTCATTCTCAGCAGTGAGCACTTCCACTATTCGGCCCTTCTGAGCGAGATCGGTTCCTAGTTTCTCGATTGTCTTCTCCCACACAAAGGCCACCGCTGATACTTTCTCTGTGGTCTTCATCCATTCCCAATATTGGCCAAACATCGTATATGTAGTCATGCATCGACTGTTCTGCCTCATTGGGAATTTGCTTTAAGTGTTGAGGAAATATGAATCCGTCGAAGCAAACATTCGAAAATCCTTTTTCAACTTAGTGATTCTAATCGCTCCTTCCCCAGTGGGTTCTGTAATGGCTTGTTCAGTGGTGACGGAGGTCTCAGTTTCGGTCCTCCGACAATGTTCATCTGGCCTTGAAGTTTGGGGAGGTGGTACTTGACGTGAAGATTCTAAAGGTTGTTTTCCAGAACCAGAAGGTTGTGTTGGACCTCTAGGTGGCGGAGAGCGCGACCGGGAATGGCGCCTATACTGCCTCTCTCTATCCCTTTCCCTCTCGTAGTGCTCCCTCTCTTGACTGGAGTAGCCGCAATCGTATTCTCTATCGGCCTCGCGGTTGCGAGACTTGGAGTATGAGCTAGATGAATGGAGCACATAATGGAGACTACCAAGCATAGATCCCCGCCTCGACATCGTATCTGTAAATGAAAAGAGAAACAGAGTCAGTAATCTTCAGAAATGAATAGCTTGTGATTAGAAATTGTGTGGTGCTATGAAGTGTGTGTATGCACGTGAAAACCCCCCAACCAACCGGTTGTAATAGCCGTACTCGGAGGAGTTGGCTCTCCTACGTCGAAGGCACTATGAAGCCCCTCTAACCCGGTATCTTGGTGCAAAGGCAGGTCATCCAGAATGGGGATGTACGCTAGTCTAGCAAAAGAGCTCTCCATCTGCAAAAAAGGAGTCTCTTAACTAGTAGGAGATAAAGAGACTATGATGGTTTTGCACCTTACAGATTTTCGAGCAGTAGACTTGCCTCTTCTCTTCCGCTCTAAAGATTGAGGACTTTGCAAAGGCCCAGCTGCAGGCTCATCTCTAGCAGACATATTCTCATCACCACCTTGTTCAATAATTATTATCTCGAGAGCTCTCCTTCGAGCTTGGCTAACCAAGACCATCCTAAGAATTCATACGAGTCCAATGCTTTGATCTCTGTCAATTAGCCCAACGGCTACTAGATTCTCGTCCGTAAGGACTTCATCGATCTCTATGTATTCGGCGGGCACCTCTTGAAGAACTCGTACTATCTCCTTAAACTGGGCACCTTTAGGTCATGGAATTAAAGCTGTAAAAGTAAGAAAATGTTAGACTCGACATCAACTACTATTATCCAGTTAATTAGCAAAGAGGCTAGGGCACTTACGTCTTGCTAGCCACCGTCTGGCGAACCCCATTAGACACCGAACGTAGAACCATTCGGTCCTGAAATAGCTCAGCCTACTCCAAGCCCCAACCACGTCCTGATAGTTCCTAACTGCCTCTAAGAAAGTGAAGGAAGGATTATCTCCTCGACTCTTTATGTTAAACAAATATATGACTTCCTCTGGAGTTGGGGGTAAGAAAAGATGCTTCATGAAGATGATGAATAAACTATTCAACTGGGCATACCCACTCGGATGCAATTGGGATAGAGCGATCCTCAAGAAAAGTAGAACTTCTTGAATGAATTGGTTAAATGGAGGGAGTGTCCTAGCTACACACATAAATCTATTACTGGTAGTGTACCCTTCCGGGGGAAGTGAGCTCTATCCTCTGGCCCTGGTAATAAGACATCATTTATCGATAGCCCATGCCTTAGACAAATCCTGCCTAGCATATCTTTAGAAATATCAGAAGGAACGGAATCTTGTGGGTGTGCAATAAAGACTGCTCCTAGCAATTCATTCGGAGCAGGGCTAATAGCGTCGGCTGCAATAACCGACATTTTAATTGCGGGAAGGGTGGACTCTGGACATCTTGTGATTGCGAACTTCTGGGTTCCATAGCTATTGAACTCAGTAAAAGTCATCGTTAGACGACAATAAACCCATGTTTCCCTAGTGTGAAGTGCGTGAATGTGTTGTGCAATGCAGTGCTACATAATACTTAGACATTCTACTGGATTTGTGAGATGTTCAAACAATAAGGCTTCGAGATTCAACCAGAATGACCGTCATCGCTGATCGTCACAACCGTGTCATCCGAACTTCGGAAATCGATCGAAGTTCAAGTTCGTTAAATTGGTCAAGTTACAGTTCCATCGACGAGCTTCGAAGGCAGTCAAATATGCAGTGAAACGGTTAAGTCCAATTGTACAAGGCAAAAGCTCGTCGGAGTCAGATGTTCGAGTGTACAAAAATTTCGTATCCATCAAGATGCAAATTAAGATCGATCACCGGGAGTCTCGTTCGTATCGATTACAGAGGAAAAGACTTTGTATCGATCACCTTAAGGCCAGTTCATATTGATCTGAATCCTGCGCCCGCGTATCGATCGGTAGAGCCGGAGCTTCGTATCGATCGCACGATTAGATTTTCGTTTCGATCGCTCTAGATTGATACGAACTCCAACATCATCCATCGATGCGAAGCCACTCCATCCCTCAATACAAAACTCTATCAATATCCATCGATACAAACTTTAATTGTTTTCGGAACGATACGAAGCACACTTCCTCAATCAATACAAATGATCCCTCTATATCCATCTACCCTCCTTCTTCTCCAAACGACGTTGAAGCCATTCCAACCCTCCTCTACCTTGCTCTGATCCATCTTTGGCCTCCTCATCACTAGAATCGACCGTGGATATGAATCGGTTAGCAATTAAACTCAAGTCTCATCATTTCTAGTGTGAAGTTATTAATCAATTACCTAATTTAAAGGTTTGGACGAGGGATTAAAGAGTTGTGTTAATTTGGGGACGAAGATAGTTTTCTTTCCTTGGTTTTTCAATTGATACGAAAGCAAAAGAAAAATGAGAACAAGTGAAAAATTTTATAAGTCCAAAACGCATTTATATGGACTCAAACTCAAGGAAAAAAGACGATTCGTCCCCCAATAGAGTGGATCGCTTAGAACGGTCAAAGCCAGAATGATACAAAAGGCCTTCCTCGTATCCATCCATGGTCAATCTTGGACAAAGTTCTTCGTATCCATCAATCCATTGATACGAGGGCCACTATGCAAATCAACCTGGAGCGGCCGCTACTTCCATCGATACGAAGATGATTTTCCAACTTCTCAGATCGATCCAGGAGAGGATCAATATGAAGAGATACTCTAAAACGACCATCAAGCATCGTTGCAACTCGAATTTCACATCGATCTAGGAGAGGATCGATACAAAACTCGATTTAAAAAAAATTTGACAACGACTCGTAAACGTGCAAACGTTAACGGGATTCAAGTTAACATACGTTCTTGTATGACGGACTAATGTTCAATTTTCAAAATTTACAGGAATTGAATGCTTACCTGGAGATAATTACAATAGTAAACAACAAATTGTTAGCACTCGACACTCAGTTACAACAATGCACTGTACAATCATTGGCAGTCAACATTTCAGTATTTATATTACCAGGAATCAATCGAAGGTTACATCTTTTGATGAAAAGACAACAACTATTTAATGAATTGGGCAAAACTTTTCAGAATGAAGATTGCAGCTATTCAAAGCACACCATGTTCTCACAAGACGTACTTTGGGAGGCAAATTTTATCTCGCCATTTGGCAAGGCCATGACATAAAGGAATTGACTTGAGACCAGGGACAGTCCGTCCCGAAGATCGGTAATACACAAGGCACTATGGATACTGTTGAAATTGGTTCGAGTCTGGATCGAGCTACAATCGATATGATACGACAAGTAAAGCTACGGAAGCCAACGTTCCAAATTTCAAGTCAATCGGGGTTCGTATGCTCAAGATATTAATCCCATAAGCAACATTTCATATCCATCTTGTCTGCACCATTTCATATCCATCATGTCTGCCACATTTCGTATCCATCTTACTAGTTCCACTTCGTATCCGTCATGTCTGCTCTGTTTTGTATCCATCATCTGAAGATGTTTCGTATCACTTCCACTTATATGCAATTTGTATCGATCTATCATTTACACAGTTCGTATCGATCAATCAACGATCGATACGAAATGTGCCACCAACGATCGATGCGAAACAACACCTAAAACATCGATACGAAACCAACTACTAGATGTCGATACAAAGAGTCAAGCTACATCGATACGAAATGGCTCCAAATATCGATACGAAATGAAACCAATAATATCGATACGAAATACCTACACATCATCGATACAAAGTAGAGCACGGAACATCGATACGAAGTGCATTGCCTAGACCGATACGAAGGGTAAATTTAGGTCGATATGAGCAAAGCATGTGAAAGTGGAAGACTCGGTCACTCGTCATGAAAAGTGGATCGATCCTAGAATATAGCGCCACGTCACCTGATCGATACGAGTTAGCATCTATACGAAGCCATCGATACAAATTGTATCGATACGAACTCGGTAGTGTTTTCCAAATACAAACTTGGATCGATCATAACTTGTTTGTACCAAAATTGGGCACAACACTATTCGGAAGGGTTTGAAGAGATAAATGAAGAAATTAAATGAAAAAAAAGGATTATCTAACAAACACTTCAAAAACAAATAAGAAAGTACACAGAAACACAGGGATTTAGAGTGGTTCAGCATGTTGCCTACGTCCACTATGTAATAATTGACTTTTATTAACTTTTCTCTGCTGGTTACAGCGAATTACAACAGTAAATATCGAGTAAAACAGCGAAATTCGAGTACAATGGTGAATTCAGCAGAGTCTAGACGTCAAAGAGCCAAAAGATCCCCTTTTTGTAGGTTCTGGGCTGCTATTTATAGGCGTAGGTTGCAAATATCTCGCTCAGATCTCAGGAGACCTCTTCTGGCACATGGGCGGGCCCACGCGATCGATCCCATGTGATTTGCACTTGGTCTGTGATTGATACGAACGAGTTTCGTATCGATCAAGATTTGACCCAATCGAATCGAAATTTAGCATGAACATTCTTTAGGTTGTACGCAAGCTCCTGTGAAAATTTGGTGGCATTTGGACTTGTGGACCGTGAGTTATGATCGATGCAACCTTGGGTTTAACGTAGGCTGTCTTGTTCGAATCGACACCATTGTATCGATCAATTCGAATCGCTTTTGAGCACGTGCCTGCAATTTGACGTGGTGCTAACTCCTCGGATTGATCCACTTTTCGTGCCGTGCTGACTGCTTCCTTATTCGTATCCAATATCGATGCCTTGTTCATATCGACCGATTTCGGTCTTGTTCGTAACGATCGACTTCGGCCTTGTTCGTATCGATGTTAGCTATTATGTTCGTATCGATTGTATTTGGTCCTGTTTGTATCGATCAATTGATCTATTATATTCGTATAAAATCGAGTGCTTGGTTCTGTTCGTATCGATGATAAATGGCTATTTCGTATCGATCCGTGGTGGGTCGATACGGAATATACATGACGTTTCATCGATACGAACTAAGCTTTTGTATCGCAGTCAATGGATACAAAACAAGTAATAGCCGATTGATTGGAAGTGAACTCCTGATGGATACGAAGAAGGCTATCTTTGATGGATACGAACGAAACAGCTGCCGATCAATACGAAGCAGAGTCGTTTGCTGATGGAGTCGAATAAATCTATATGAATAAAGTCTCTTCCTCTGATGGATACAAAGTAGTGTATTTCGATGGATACGAACAGATGCCCACCGATGGATTCGAACGTGCCGAACCTTTGATGGATACGAACAGATGGTTGCAAAGTGATGGACGTGGTTGTATTGATTTCCTTGATTTGTATCGATCGTATCTTGAGCATACGAATTCGGATTGACTTGAAATATGGGACGTTGGCTTTCATAGTTTTGCTTGCCATGTCTTGTCAATTGTATCTTGATCCGGACTTGGACAAAATTCATCGATATCCATAGTGAGCCTGTGGATAACCGATCTTCGGGATGGACTGTCTTCGGTTTCCAGTTAAGTTCCTAGTATTATGGCCTTGCCAAAAGGCGGGATAACATTTTCCCCCCCAAAGTACATCTTATGAGAACACGACGTTCTTTGAAAAGCTGTGATCTTCATCCTGAAAAGTTCCATCTGACTTGATAAACGGTTGTCATTTTCTCGTCGAAAGTTGCAATCTTTGATTGATCCATAGAAACATAAATTATGAACCGTAGACTGCCCCCTGTTATACTATGTACTGTGGTAATCGATCGATGTATGATAGTAATTTGTCATTTGCTGTTGTAATTGTCACCAGACAAGCATTCAATTCCTGCGAATTTCAAAGATTGGATGTTAGTTCATTATTCATGAATGTATGTTAGCCTGACTCCTGTTAACGTTCGTACGTTCATGAGTCGTTGTCAGGTTTGCAGTTTTTTGTATCGAATTCCGTATCGATCCTCTCCTGAATCGGCATGGAATTCGAGTTGTAATGACGCTTGGTGGTCATTTTGGAGTATCCCTTCGTATCGATCCTCTCCTAGATCGATTCGGGATGAATAAACAAGAATCTGTGATGAACTTTGCATCGGTGGCTGTGAACTTCCTGCAATTTTCTAAATGATGGATACAAAGTTGAAGTTCGTATCGATAGACTAATGAAGGAAGCAAACAGAGCGACTAGTCTCACGTGCACTATTCGTATCAATGGATATGAGCCTTTATGGGTTGTATGTTGATGGATACGAACAATACAGTTTGTATCGATGCGCCTTAGATGGAGGCCAAAACAATGGTTACGAACAACCGTTTCATATCGATGGAATTTACTGATTCAGAGAAATCTTCGTTGCAACTTTCATATCGATAAAGCTCGAGTCTATGGATACAAATAGCGAATTCGTATCGATCTGGGGAGAAACCGGCTGGAACCGGTCGTAGTGACTGGAAGGCGAATAGTTTTCCTTCATTCCTCGCGTCCATATATAAACATTTTGTACTTTGCCATTTTCTCCCTTGCTCATTTGATAACCTTGCCTTCGTATCGCTCAACTACTTGAGAAAAGAAGAGAAAACTTGCCCTCGCCTTCGAATCCAACACTACATCCATCCTGTTTGAACTAACTTCTAAAATTAGGTAAATAATGGACCAAATTTAATCTTAACATGACGAGACTCGAATTCTTGTGCCATCCTATTTATATTCGTGGTTGAGTGTAGCGTGGAGGAGATTGGGGAGGGTTGATGCGAGGTTGAGGAGGGTCAGAGTTGCCTTCGTGTCGATTGGGGAAGACGAAGCATAGAGGGATTCGAAATAACCATGGAAAAGACGCTCTACTTTGATCTCGCATCAATGGATTAGGGAAGAAGACGTTTTGTTTCGTATCGGTCTTGAATGGGAATTTCGTATCGATCTCCTACCTTAGATTTCGTATCGAACCTTGATTCTTGGATTTCGTATCGATCACCTTCACTTCGGTTGCTTGCTTTTAATTTCGTATCGATTATTGGACAACAACTTAGTATCGATTGCTTCGAATCGATACTGTTACGAAGCTAACAAACCTTGATCGATATGAAGTTGGTGCCTCTTTGGTCGATACGAAGCTGAGTCGTTTGATCGATGCGAAGTCGATAAATTTCGATCGATACGAAATGGGTGTCTTTTTATCGATACGAAATAATCATCTTGGATCGGTTCGAAGTCGTTGGCTTTGATCGATTCGAACTGAATACTCTTGGATCAATACGAAGCTAAGGCCTTTGTAGTGAATGATCTAAGTTTTGACTTCAGTGGATACGAACTTCATGCAAATTCGAACACTTGATTCCGACGAGCTTCTACGCTGCATAACTGGATTTAACTGTTAAACTGTATATTTGACTGCCCTTCGTAGCTCGTCGATGGAACTGTAACTTGAAAAAATTTCTAATAAACTTTAACTCAGATCGGTCTCTAAAGTCTGGATGGTACGGTTGTGACAGTCAGCGATGACGGTTACTCCCAGTTGAATTTCGAAGTCTCATCGCTTGGACATTTTCTCTAATTCTGTATACTTTCTTAAGCAACATGTAGCACTGCACTGCACAACACATTCATACACTTCACACTGGGGTACATACGGTGTTTGCGCCAAAATTGGTCACAAACCCCAAATATCGTGAAAGCACCAGTGTATGAACACAAATCAGCAGCATATAATCACAAATCACAGATCTAAGTAATGTAGAGGATAAAAAATGAAGAATAATGAACTTAAAACGGAAAGAAGCAGACAGAGACACAGGATTTATAGTGGTTCGGCTATCTCCGGCCTACGTCCACTCCAAAAGTTAATCTTTTATTGACTTTCCTTGCTGGTTACAACTGATTACAGCAGATTATAATGATAGAATTTGAGTACAACAAAAGCTATGGAGTGCAAAGTTGAATCTGGCAGAGTCTGGACGTTGAGAAGCCCAAAGATCCTTTTTCTATAGGTTCTGGGGTGCTATTTATAGGCGTTCCATGCAAGTATCTCGCTCAAACTTCAGGAGACTTCTTCTGGCACGTGAGTGGGCCCACGCGATCGATCCCATGGAGTTTCGACTCGATTCTTGATCGATACGAACGTAATTCGTATCGATCAAGATTTTGTCCAATGGAGTCGAAACTTGGTGTTAACGTTCCTTAGCTTGTGCGTAAACTTCTGTGAAAATTTTATAGCAGTTGGACTTGTAGATCTCCAGCTATGATCGATACGAAATGTAGCTTCCTCAATGTCGTCTGGTCTGCATCGATCAATTCGTATCGATACCAGTTCTTATCGATACCATTCACGTGCGCGCTGGTGACGTGGCCTTATCCCCAGGGTTTGATCCATTTTCCACGCCGCGTTGAATGTTTCTTCCTTCAAATCATGCATATTTCTAGTTCGTGTTTGTTACTTCATGTCCATCGATCCGAGTACATAGCCTACGTACCGATTAAGGATCTACTTATTCGTATCCACCTTCACCTGCAGTTCGTATCTACGTGCTACAAACCATCTGTTAACGTTTTCGGTCTCCTTCGTATCCTTCTGCCACTCCTCTGTTCGTATCCATCGACCAACCTTCCTTCGTATCGATTCGAAATATCCAACGTTGATCGATACGAACAGTATCGATTTGAAGTAGTCCATGCTGATCGATACGAACAGTACCGATTCGAAGTATACTGTTATGCTCCATTTTAATCGATTCGAACTGCATCGAGTCGAACAAACCATCGCACGCTTACCTATCCAATTTGGGTCTGTCGCCATCGAGTCGAAATCCATTTGGCCCTCCTACCTGATCGATACGAACACACTGTTCATATCCTAGTGGATCGATACGAAATGTATCGATACGAACCGTTATTCACGTATTTTAACCCATCCATATCTCGAGCATACGAACTCCGATTGTTCTGAAATTTGAAACATAGCCTCTCCTAGCCTTGATCATCATTTCCTATCGATCCCGCCATGATTGGAGCTCGGCCAAATTTTGACGATATCGATCACAGCCTTGTTTCCAATCGATTTCTAATCCTGATATCCATCACTTTCCAGCTAATTTGTTGATATTCCAGCCTTGACCAAAGGGTGGGATAACATACGGGCTTATTATCATCTAATGAAAATTTTTGATAAGTCTACTAGTTATGGAATCCACAAGTACACAACAGCAGGAGCTTCAGGGTTCATCTCCTTTTGTCCTAGAGATACCGGCCATCGCGGCCGAAGTTATAGATCTAGCTCCGGACGAGTTGCCTGGTGCCACATTTATCATGAGTCCACAGGATTCTGTGCCGTCTAACATTTCCGAAGATATGCTGGGACGAATATGTCTAAGGCATGGACTACCGTTGGACGATGTATTATTACCAGGACCGAATGATAGACCGCATGCTCCCCAGACGGGTTTACGGCCTTTAATCGCCATGCATGCACAACGGGAAAACTTCCTCCGTTTAACCAATACATTAGGGAAGTGTTGTCTTTCCTCGGAATCGCCCCATCACAGTTACATCTGAATGGATACGCTCTGCTCAACAGTCTGTTCATTGTATTTATGGAGCATCTTTTCCGACCATTGATCCCGGCCGAGATTAGATATTTATTTAATGTCAAGAGCCGGGGAGATAGTCCCTCGTTCAATTTCCTAGAGGCAGTCAGAAATTATCAAGTTGTAACCGGCTCCTGGACCAGACTGAGTTACTTTAAAACCAAATGGTTCTATGTCCGATGCCCTCCAGGATATGCTAGCCGATGGTTAGCCAGACGTAAGCGCTTCGACTTTTCTGCTAGTTGACAAAATAATTGCAACTGGTATTGGGACTAATACTCTCTTTCTTTTGCAGCCGCAATTCCATGACCTGAGGGTGTGCATTTTAAAGAAATTTTGTGGGTCCTTCAAGAAGTGCCAAGCGAAATGAGAGACATAGACTCGGTGCTAACAGACTGAAACTTGAGAACTGTTGGGCTTATCGAGCGAAACCAGAGCATAAGGCTTGAAGGAATGCTAAGAGTGGCTCCGACAAAGCAGGTAAAATGCAAAGCACCCGGGGTCATAATTGCTGAGGGCGGTGATGAATAGAGAACGCCCACAGATGATGAACTTGTTGCCGGGCCTTTTGCCGAATTTCAAGCGACAGAAGGAAGGAGAAAAGGCAAGGCCGCTGCTCATAAACGCCCTAAGTCTTCGAGGTGGAAATCAATTATGGTTTCTTTGCCGGCTCCCGACATTAGAATCTCAGAGGCTCCTCCCTCGCCAACAGAGAGTCCTTTTGAAGGGCTTGCCGATATTTCGATTTCGGACTTTGTGTCACTTCCACATGATACCAGATTGGAGGAACTTCAAAATGCTCTAGATTTAAGCGAGTCTCTACCCATTAGTGCGACCGACATTATCGGTTGGTCGGGGGGTTGCACAGACATACACACTTCATGGCACTAAACGTTATCCAACTTTAAGTTGCATGTTTCAAGAATTCACTAACTCCATTTTCCTTTTACTTTACAGATACGATGAACAGATGAGATTCTATGCTCAGCAGTCTTCATTCGACACGCCAATCATCAGGCTCGTATTATGAGTCCCGCCGGAGGGAGGATGACAGAAACCGCAATCGCGGTTATTCTAGTCAGGAGCGCTACGAGAGGGATAGAGATAGGGATTACCGAGAACAGAGATATCGATCCCTATTGCATTCTCCACCCCCTCGACCCCCACACAACCTTCGGGCCAGGGAAAACAGCCAGTAGAGCCCCTTTGTCACATACCATCTTCGCAAGCTTCTCGGCCTGAGTCGCAACACCATAGAACTAAGGTTGAGTCTCCAGTCGTCGCTGAACAAGCTATCACTGAGCCTAATGAGGAAAAGGCTATTAGAATTGCTCAACTAAAGAAGGATTTTCCAAATATATGCTTTGACGGCTACATTTTCCCTCCTCACTTAAAGAGAATTCTCTCAGAGGTGGAGAACACAATGCAGGATTACATTCATGACATCTATTCCCAGTACGAAGAGTGGGCGAAGGCTGTAGAGAAAGCATTGAAGGTGGCCTTCGAGCGGGCTAAACTAATCGAAAAGTTAGAATCTGAACTCGCCCAGAAGGACCGTATCGTCCAAGTGCTAAATGATGAAGCCGAGTCCTCTCGGAAATTAGAGATAGAGGCCACCAAAAAGGCCGATGAGGCAAACTTAGCCATGGAGAGGATGAGGCAGACACACTTTGCCTTGGTGGAGCAGATGGGCCACCGAAACACCACTGTCATAGTTGAATGGGACGCTGCTTTGAAAGAACTTGCTGAGCTTAAAGCTAAATTTTCCGAAATCATCAAAGAAAAGGATGATGTAAACAAAGTAGCCTAGGAAGCATGTGAACAGGCTGTTGTGCTTCGGGGCGAACGAGATGCGGCAACGACTAAGGTCCGAGTGGTGGAGACTGAGGTCGAGGAGAAGATTAAATCGGCTGAGTCCAGGCTCGAGATGGATATAGAAAATCTCTTGATAACTTACACGCTAACGTATTGAAGCACAGAAACCTAGTCTGGCTCGACAACTACCTGACACATTTATACAATGCTTGGGGCCGATTGGTTGAGGAGGAGAAGGCGGTGCATTAGGGTGAATCAATCGACGAGTTTGAGCTTGAGAATCGTATGCTAAATGAAGACGAACGAAAGATTCTCCATGAGTCGATGATTTCGCATGAAAAAGAGAGGCTCGACACCCAGCACTTGGAGGCCGGAGAAGGTTTAGGTGTTGAGCACCACGATGCAAGTCCTGAAGTTCCTATGCCAACCCAGCCTGAATCTGCACCTGTGGTTGATTCCCAATCAGTTCCTGCTTACAATCCGGATCGACCGCAGTTATCTCCGGCTAGAGAGCAAGTTTCTGAAGCCATTCAACCGTCCACGAGCCAAATTGAGGAAGGTACTCTGAACATTCCCTATGCTTATCCGAAATCGGAATTGTCATCCGAAGTAGTTATTAATAGTTCTTCTTCTGTTTTCTATCCAGTGACTGGAGTTACGCCGATCGTGCCTCCTGCAACTCAAGAATTACATCACGCGCAGGAGGCCATCATCACTGAAGCGACCATCACAACTACAACTGCACTGATTGATGGAACGCAAGGGTGCACACTCTCTTTTGACGAACAGATGATGGAGGGACTCCTTAGTCATCACAGTGACCCCTTTGCGGACCTACCATTTGTTATGGGTGGAAGAACATCTGCTACTGGCTCTTCAATGCCAACCACTGATGCTCCCAGCGAGGCCCAAGCAGTTCGTGAAGAAGAAATATTGGTCGAAATCGACGCTGAAATGGAGGCAGCGGCTCGTTGTGGTAGTTTTGGAAGTGGGATAGCGACACCTGGTCCAGCTCTATTAAGGATGATATCACCTAGTGGTACAGTTATTGATACCAGTGTGCCTATCCCGCCTCGTATAGTCGATCCAGTTCCTCCGACTACACCTTCAGGGAGCATTCTCGTACACTTGAGCTCGGATGAGGAAGTTGATATCATGCCTCCTACTAGAGATCAGCCATCGAAAGGCAAAGGCTCGAAAAGAAAAACAAGTGGCAATTCTAGTGGGTCCACACCGAAGAGGAAGCCGAAAAAGAAGAGAGATTAGACGTGCTTCTTCGGTTTATTTTTGGTAGATAGATAGGAATCTACTTTCGTTTTTCTTTTGTAGGCCGTGTATGGATGCAGGTTCGGCCCCCACTATTAGGAACTTTGGAATCAACTTGTACATAATTTCATTTTTCAAATAGTTGAAATGAAACTTTATTTTGTTTTGAACTTGATGTGTGTTTATTTGCTTAAGTGTTCCAGCATTTGAATTCTTTGTTCAGTACACTTGTGAAGTTTCAACTTTTGAATCTTGTTTGAGTTTACCAGTCAAGTCCTGAAATCACGATCATAAGTCATGACTGGATATTAAGTTGAACTCCGATGTTGTACTACTTCAGTCAACGATTGACACTTAAGTTCTCCCCCCAGTTTCAGGGATGAATTGAAAATATCGACTAGCGGAGAATTCGAGTGGTCGAATCACACTCGCTCTTTTATCGATGATTGTATCCACACTCCGAGGATTGCACTTACGCGTCGGTGGTCAATTGCATCTGCTCCAGTTTCAAGTGCAAGTTCATACTCCGGGGACTTAAGTTATTTTCCCGGGCGATCGGCCACATTTGCTTAACACTTAGCATTTCGTCCGCACTCTGGAGACTTAAATAAATTCGCGGGCGCTCGGTCACACCCGGCCTGAGTTTATATTCCAGTCCGCGCTCTGGGGACTTAGAGTCAATTAGCATTTTATAATCCAGTCCACGCTCTGGGGACTTGGAGTCGGTTGACGTTTACTCTCCGGTTCGCACTCTGGGAATCCTGATCATTATGATGTCTATACTCCAGTTCGCACTCCGGGAAACCGGAGTTAGGTGATGTTTATACTCCGGTTCACACTTTGGGAACTTAGAGTTAGTTTATGTTTATACTTCGGTTCGCATTATGGGAATCTGAAGTTGGTAAACAGATGGTTAATCACATCTATTGTGAGTTTTTGAATTTCGTTCGCACTCTGGGAACGAAAGGTATATTAGGATCGTGGATGTTCGGATCACATCCACCTTGAGTTAACAAGTGAGGTCGTCAGATGGACGGATCCATCTTCCTCGAACTTGGTCAAGGTACTGGCGAAGTCGTTAGGTGGACGGATCCACCCTCTTCGGAACCATATTTGTAAGTTTATACTCCAGTTCACACTCTGGGAACCCGGGAGTTAGTTACACGATGAGAATATAGCATTTGTCTTTAGATCATAGTATGTCACACGATGGGAACACGGGCGAAGTAATATAGCATTTGTCTTTGGATCATAGTATATCACACGATGAGAAGGTAATTCTAATTCGACTGGAATAATAGCTTCTGAACCATAAGAGAGAGAGAATGGAGTGTGACCGGTCGCGGACTTATGGGTTGTTCGGTAGGCCCATAAGGCCATAGGAAGTTCATCGACCCATTTGCCCCCGGCTTTTTCCAGTCGTTTCTTCAGAATAGACTTTATAACTTTATTAACAGCTTCAACCTATCCATTCACTTGAGGGTGTGCAACTGCGGAGAATTTCTTCTGAATGTGGAATCGTTGATAGAAATCCTTAAATTTGGCACTGTCGAATTGGGTCCCGTTGTCAGTGATGATAGTACGTAGGAGACCAAATTGGCAGGTGATGTTGCGCACTACAAAGTTGATCACCTTCTTTATTATGATTGTAGCAAGGGGTTCAGCTTTCGCCCACTTGGTAAAGTAATCAACTTCTACGATGGCGTACTTTGCACCACCTTTGGGTAGAGGTAAAGAGCCAATAATATCGATGCCCCATACCGCGAATGGCCATGGGCTGACCATCTGTGTTATCTCGGTAGGTGGGGCTCTAGGAATTCGAGCATACTTCTGACACTTATCACATTTTTTGGCACAATCTGATGCATCACGATTTACAGTCGGCTAATAATATCCATATCGAAGTACTTTCTTGGCAAGAGCTTGCCCCCCGGTGTGATCGCCACACTCTCCTTTATACACATCGTACAATACGCGTTTGATTTCGTCATGAGCGATACATCGGAGTAAAGGAACAGAGTATCCTCTTCTATACATGATTCCATTTTGAATAATGAACCGCGAAGCTTTTCGAAGAATCTATCTCTTTTCACTCCTGCGCTCTGGTATTGTTCCGTGCTCGAGATAATTTCTAAAAGGAGTCATCCATGACTCCCTCTCAGAAACGCCATCAAATATCCAATCGGTTTCCATCTGATCGATGCTTGGTAAAGATAATGTCTCTACGGGAACAAGTCCCATTTGTCGTGCTTCACCTGTACTGGCTAACTTTGCTAACGAATCAGCTTTCTGATTGTGCTCTCGTGGTATGTAATAAATGGCATAATAATCAAATTGATTCAATGTCTCCTGATCTTGAACAAAGTAAGCAGCCAGTCTTCGAACTTTGGCTTGGTATTCCCCTCTGACTTGACACACGACCAATTGCGAATCACAATAAATTTCCACCGTAATGATTCTTAAATCTCTGGCAAGTTTCAATCCAGCCAGTAGGGCTTCATACTCGGCTTCGTTATTAGTTGCACAGAAGTTGAACTTTTGAGCATAACATATAGATCGACCTTCAGGAGTTTCAAGCACAACCCATGCACCTGAGCAACGGTCGTTTGATGCACCATATGTATGAAGCTTCCAGATATACTTGGGAGATTCACTGGTTTCGTGCAAGTCCTCTGGGATGGTAAATTCAACAATGAAATCTGCTAGGACTTGTTCTTGAATGGCTCGCCTTGGGGTGTAGGTAATGTCAAACTGACTTAACTCGATATTCCATTTGAGTAACCTACCAGACGTCTCAGGATGCGTAAGGACCTGTCGTAACGACTGGTCGGTGTAAACGGTGATTGGGTGATTCTGGAAATATGGATGGAGCTTTCTCGAGGCAATAACAAGACAATAAGCCAACTTCTCTAGCTTTGGATAATTTCTCTCAGCTTTGGTTAGCCGCTTGCTTGTGTAGTAGACCGGCTTTTGTATTCGGTCTTCCTCCCGAATTAGGGCAGCACTGATTGCGTTTTCTGATATCGCCAGGTAAATGTACAATTTCTCATGATCGATAGGCTTTGACAAAATTGGCGGAGTGGAGAGATGTTGAATTAGTGCTCGGAATGCGCCCTCACATTCCGTTGTCCATTCAAAGTTTCGTTTTCCTTTTCGGATCAGATCAAAGAAGGGAATGCATTTGTCAGTGGACTTTGAAATGAACCTGCTCAGTGCCGCTACTTTTCCGTTGAGACTCTGGACTTGCTTTATAGTTTTCAGAGTTTCAAGATTTCTGATCGCCCAGATCTTTTCAGGATTGGCTTCGATTCCTCGAGCGTTGACGATAAACCCAAGGAATTTTTCGGATGCGACCTCGAAGTGACATTTCAACGGGTTGAGCTTCATTCTGTATTTTCAGAGGATATTAAACATTGACTCTAGGTCTCTGATGTGGTCAGTGGAAAATCGTGACTTGACTAGCATGTCGTCCACATACACCTCCATGGTTTTTCCAATTTCGTTAGCGAACATTCGATTAACTAACTGTTGATAAGTTGCCCCAGCATTCTTGAGTCCAAAAAGCATAACTTTATAGCAATAGAGTCCCACATTGGTTACGAAGCTGGTATGCTCCTGGTCGGGCAAGTGCATGGGTATTTGATTATAGCCAGAGTACGCATCCATGAAGGATAAAAGTTCATGTCCAGGCGTTGAGTCTACAAGTTGATCAATTCGTGGAAGTGGAAAACTATCTTTGGGGCAAGCTTTATTCAAGTCTAAGTAGTCAACACATGTTCCCCATTTCCCATTTGTCTTTTGACAAGTACACGATTGGATACCCATTCCGGGTATAATGCATCTCGAATGAACCCATTCGTTTTAAGCTTATCTACTTCTTTAAGGGCGGCAGATCTCTCTGGATCCATACCACGCCTTTTTTGTTTGACCGGGATGTGCCACGGGTCAATATTCAATGCATGGCTCGTGATGTCCGGCGAGATCCCACACATATCAGAGTGCGTCCAGGCAAACACATCAAGGTTTACCCAGAGAAATTCAACCAATTCCTCTTGCATTTGTTGGCTTAACTGAGATCCAATCTTTATCATTTTCGAATCATCATTATCTTCGATTGGTATATCGATCGTTAGTTCGACCGAAGAAGCTTGACTGTCTCTACTTTCATCTTCAGTTTCGGTATCTCTTGGGTCAAGATCTCTTTGGAATTGGTTGGGGTGCCCGGGCCCGGGCCCGGGCCAGGGCCTAGGCGCTAATTGTCAATTATTAGCAAAGCGGACGCAGAGGGATTCCTCTACGCCCTTTCCTTTTTTTTCACTATTCCTCGCGAAGCTCAGCAACGTAAAAGGCGCGTCCTGCTGCCTGATCCCCCTAAACAACTCCGACACCATTGTCGGTAGGGAATTTCAAAGTCAAACACCATGGGGCAATGGCATCCCTGAATTCATCTAGGGTCGGTCGGCCCAAGAAAGCATTATATGGGGAGTTTATATCTAAAACAACAAACTATAATATCCGGACTCTCTGGCATTCACCAATTCCTAACTCCACTGGCAATTCCACCACTCCAGTGGGTATAGTTGCACTCCCGTTGAAGCCATGAATACGAGACTGACATGGCTTCAAATCTTTAGTCACCATTCTCATTTGGTCATAGGCTCGTTTAAACAAGATATTCACAGAACTTCCGCTGTCTACCAAGATCCTCTTCATCAAAGCAGGACCTACTTGAGCCGATATGACAAGCGGATCAATAGTGGGGCTTTCGATCCTGTCGGCGTCCCGACCTCAAAATATGATGTCATCTGCCATTGTTCTTTGTTGCTTGGCCGGCGCCCCATCTTCGGAATTACTAAAATATTCAAGTCTGCATGCCTCATAGAGCTGGCATACGACTCCATTTCCTTCCAGCTTCGGTCTGCTGGATGAGGACCATCGCTAACAGTGTTTATCACCAACCTCCCGCCAGCACGAGCGGGTTCTTCCTATCTAGCCGGATTCGGTACATGATTTTGATTCGATGGGCCCGCACCTCTAGATTGCGACGCCCGCACAAACTGTTCTAACTTTCTTGCTCTTATCAACTTTTCGATGAGATCCTACAAGTGACGGCATTCATTTGTGTTATGGCCGTAGCTTTCGTGGAATCTACAAAACTTCCCCGTCTGAATTTGTTTCTCCGATGACTGTTTTGGAGCAGGCTTTTTGTACTGAATGGTGTTGCAGGTTTGTAGATTTACGTTCTCCAGCGACGTATTTAGAGGAGTATAATTATCAAACAAAGGAGCTCTACGTCGTGGACCACGGTTCTGATCCTGTTTTCTATTTTGGTTACCATTGCCTAATTTACTAATCTAGTTTATTCTGAATGTTCAATTGCACTTTTTCGGAACTCTCCTCGGATTGTTTAACAGCAATATTACTCTGAATTTCTTCCACACTAGGCCCCGCATCATCCTTTTTCCTAGACTGTTTTACATCCTCCCTTCTCAATAATTGAGTTGCCTTGGAATAGAAACGGTCCAATGATGTAAGGGGTTTTTCGGCCAACCAATTGCCGAACTCAGAATCGGGCTCAATCCCTTTAGTCAGTGCCATAAGAATAGAGTTATCATTTGGGTTGCTGAATTCAGCACATGCAGCATGAAATCTTTCTAAATAACGCCTGAGTGTCTCTCCAGGAGCTTGAGTGACACTAGATAAAGTATTAACATCCTTCGGTCTCACGACATGCATACGAAATTGCTCAATAAACTTTGTTACCAACTGACCAAAGCATTAGATAGTTCGAGGTGGCAGTCGGGTAAACCACATAGTCGCTATGCCCTCCAAAGAGATCGGGAAGCTTCGACACTTGATTGCATCATCAGCTCGTGCAGCGTTTATCAACCATTCATACTTCAGAATATGCTGATTAGGATCAGAGCTCCCTTCATAAACGGGTAAAGTCAGCATCCTGAATCGCCGAGGTGGTTCAGCATAGAGTATCTCATCAATAAAAGGGGTATGACTCCGGGAGATTCCCCAGTCGTCATTGCTAAGACCCTGACTTTCACGGATCATTTGACGGATCATTGTTGGCAGGTCGGGCATCTAGACATTTTGAGCATGTTGGGCCAAGGTATGGTCGGGTTCCACAATGCGAGGAGGGGCCGGTTGCTATCGACAGTCCATGTCTCGCCTCGTTGGTTCTATGTCCTTGGGGACGTAAGGCTCAGGAGTATGGTTGCATTGATGGTGGGTCGGATCCGTTCGGTTCCGAGCGTCAACTCCTAAATCAGTAGTTGTTGTTGTACGGTTATCAATAATATGGTGTGGGGTAGCGCCTCCTCGGGAGGAGGGTCCAGTCTGATGGCTGGTTGACGGGCCAACTCTTAGTTGCCCAACATTCAATGTATGTTGATGCCCAGTGGCCTATGTGTAGCTTCCATCTAGCCGTGGGCCTGTAGATCTATGATGACAATCTGAAGAAGCTGAACTCTCGGTGGAGGAATAGGAAGCCTGATCCCTCCTGGATCTCCTTCGCCGTTGGCGATGTAGCTGGTTGGTCAATTTCGCATTAGCGCGGAGTTGTTCAGTAAGTTGTTGGCGGCTTTGGGTCAATTCTTGTATTAACATTTGAAAATCTTCCCTGGTGATAGGGCCTTGCAGATCTGATGGTCCGGTAGCATTCTGGTCGGCTGGAAGCGGCTGTACGGGATTTTGTCTATCCCGTCATTCTGGATCTGCAACTGTAGAAGTAGTCCTTGTGTTAACCATGATGGATGATGAAGCTCTCTCCTAGACTTGTAGCAAATCTGAATAGGATGGAAGAACTTCTGAAATTGAGTTCTGGATTTTCTCCTTGGATGTTTGCAATCCGATATCGGTAGTAGATCCAATGAGCAGAAGGAAAAATCTGGGTTTTTCTCAATGAAAGCACCAAAGTGTTTCTACAAAAATTGGGCACAACACTCTTTGGAAGGGTTTGAAGAGATAAATGAAGAAATTAAATGGAACAAAAAGGATTATCTAACAAACACTTCAAAAACAAATAAGAAAGTACGCAGAAACACAGGGATTTAGAGTGGTTCGGCGTGTTGCCTACATCCACTATGAAATAATTGACTTTTATTAACTTTTCTCTACTGGTTACAGCGAATTACAATAGTTAATCTCAAGTAAAACAGCAAAATTGGAGTACAATGGTGAATTCAGCAGAGTTTGGACATCAAAGAGCCAAAAGATCCCCTTTCTGTAGGTTCTGGGCTGCTATTTATAGGCGTAGGTTGCAAATATCTCGCTTAGATCTGGGGAGACCTCTTCGGGCATGTGGGCGGGCCCACGCGATCGATCCCATGTGATTTGCACTCGGTCCATGATCGATACGAACGATTTTCGTATCGATCAAGATTTGACCCAATCGAGTATAAATTTAGCATGAACATTCTTTAAGTTGTACGCAAGCTCCTGTGAAAATTTGGTGGCATTTGGACTTGTGGATTGTGAGTTATGATCGATGCAACCTTGGGTTTTACGTAGGCTGTCTTGTTCGAATCGATACCTTTGTATCGATCAATTCGAATCGCTTTTGAGCACGTGCCTGCAATTTGACGTGGTGCTAACTCCTCAGATCGATCCACTTTTCATGCCGTGCTAACTGCTTCCTTATTCGTATCCAATATTGATGCCTTATTCGTATCAATCGATTTCGGTCTTATTCGTAACGATCGACTTCGGCCTTGTTTGTATCGATGTTAGCTATTCTGTTCGTATCGATCATATTTGGTTGTGACACACCACCTTTATACTCACACTAGCCAAGGACACTACGAGGTAATGCCGTCGACTAGCGCGAAGAATAAGGCTGTTGTGAAGTGACCATTTGTGTAATTGCTTTGTGCGAGTACGAATATGTCAGATAGTATGACATGCATTTCATTTCAAGAGGAAATCCGACATATCAAATACAAACTCAAAGCTACCACACAGTGGTTATGTGCCTTCGGAAACAAATATAGAAATAAGCATAACACAAATCAGTCACAAATATTCATATCATAAACGAGGAAACAGATATGAATATAACACATAGAAGTGTACATCAAAATAGTGGACATACAAGATCCACTACATCACAAAAGAATAGGTACAAGTGCTAGACAAAAGAATAAGTATACATCAAGGAGTCTCTATCTCGAATGTATAAAAGCAAAAAAACTACTAATCTAAAGTAGATAGCCAATAATCAGATGATGGTCCCTGATAAGAAGTCAAGTAGAAGCACCTGAAATACCTCGGTCTGACCCGAGTATTATTTAAGAAGAAAAATAATAAACGGATCAGTCTAGCCATACTGTGGCATGTATACATCAAATAACAACAAAAATCATACAATATCTCAAATATTATCAAACACTAAAAAGAATGTCGTATTCTTTAAATTATTCACCAAAACACAAATATTGATAGAGCTTATCAATGCATATCATCAAAATTGGTGAAACACAAATTCTAGAAATCAACAACCAGAAATCCAGAAAACACAAAGGGGGAGGCCTATCATAAACGGGAGCATGAAAACTCACCAACACGTGTGTCACAAACGGAACGCTATTCCATGGTCGCTAACCGTCAAGTTTGAGCCGAAGCTCCACAAATGGCCCGAAGACCATGGGTCGCTACCCCACCAATTTGAACCGAAGCTCCACAAACGGGGTTTTTTGTCCCCCACACAAACAAAGAGACATCACACATCGCTAGTCTAAATCACAAAATGATCATCAATGATCGATAAGTGTAAATTACACTAAGCTAGTAAATAAATGAGTTTAGCTTCATGTCCCATAACCACTAGCTTAACTTAAATATTTACGAACAAATTGTAGATTTCCACTCGAAAATTGTCACGAGAGTTCAAACGAACAAGTCCAAGAATTAACCGACGAAGTAAACGCAAGCGTTTCATACCACTAGTTTTTCTAAGCCGTTTAATTAGATTTCTCAAACGAATGAGGTAAAGGTTTGTGTATACTAATAGATTGGAAAACGGTTTTAAAAGTGAGCTTTATATTTAAAATAGTGTCGAAAATGTTTTAATGAAAGAGTTTTAGTATTTACTAATAGTATAGAAACCTTTCTATTTTAAAGTGACAAATCACAAAAATGATTGTAAAAACAATCAATCACCAAAAATTCACATACGACAATGTGAATTAAATCCATAAAAATCGATATCAAATCCATCAAATGGATATTCCCAAAAATCCAAAGAAAGAAGTCATCAAAGTCGATAATAAGTGATAACAACTAATCGGATCAACAAAAATCGATTAAAATTGGAAATTCACTGAAAAACAGCCAAAATAGGAAAAAATGGCAGTTCCAAACGTCTAGGGTTCATCCAGACGTCTGGATTTGGGTTCTGGAAATATTCCAGAAACCTACCAGACATCTGAACTCTAACCAAATGTCTGAAAACTAACCAGACGTCTGGTAGGTTTGGACCAGACGTGTGGTCCAAGTCTCTGCCATTTTTTTCTTTTCTACCGATATTTGTTTTTTGTCTTCTGCCCTAACCAGACGTCTGGACCTTCCAACCAGATGTCTGGTTGCCTTTTCTGGGCAACAATTTGCCTAGGCCAATGATGGCCAAAATGATTCGGAAGCGATCAGATGAGCGACGGAGGTTAGGGATTTATGCCAAGCGACAACCCAGTCCTATAGGCTCTTCGATACACCTCAAATAACACGTCCAAATATCCAAGATAGGATCTTTAAAGATTTTGACTTCAAAACACCAAAATTTGGAATATTCACCAAAACAATTCAAATCAAAAGCAAATGAACGTGAATAGATGTTAGGAATTCATACCTAACAACAATGAAAACTATAGACATATATGTGAGTTCAAAAAGTCATCTTTAAACCCAAAACAACAAGTGAGAAGCTTTAAAACAAAGGAAAGATCAACCACACTTCAACTCCAACTCTAGAAGCTCCAATCTAAGATCATAACCAAATATTTCCTAAGTTAGGTTATAGGAAATTTCTGAAATTGGAGAGAGATTGAGGTGGAGAAGAGGAAGGGGATGCTTACCTAAGCTTCTCCTTGATTTTAGAGTAAGAACTTGAATTTCCTAAGAGAACTATGGCTTAGGAATTTTAATTTCTCATTCTTTCCCCCATTTTTCTTTAGCTTGAAAGTGTTAGGAAATGGAATGAATGAATGAAGAGGAGTGGGGTGGAGTTAGGGTATTATGTTGGGTTAGTGGGCTGAAACCAAAACCCAAAGCCCAAAATAGAAAAATAGCAAAATTCTACTCAACTCCAAACATATCGATGTTTATATTCAAAAAAGTTGTAAACGCCATTGTGGACTCAATTGAAGTAGTCTCGAGTCCCAATTTGACTGTTTACAGAAAGTAGGATTTCGTACTTTAAATCTGACTAACGATGCTATATTAAAATAAAATATTTAAATATATTATCGTAAAATATGCGGGTTGTTACAGACTCCCCTCCTTAAAGAAATTGCGTCCTCGCAATACTTAAGAAGAAAATAAAAAAGTAACAACCATACTAAGGCATAACAATGCAAAAGAAGAAATTTTGAAATGAGAAGTTCACCTTAAAGAGCACGAGAAAGTAAGTCCGGATGTGTTCGCTCGATGAATTCTCTGGATTTCCAAGAACAATCCTTAGGATTTAAGGACCATTGAACTTTCACAAGAGGAACATCTTTATTCCGAAGGCGTTTAACCTCCTTAGCAACGATACGAATAGGATGTTGCTCATAAGTCAAATTAGGTGAAACCTCAATTTCTTCAATAACATCGGGCTCAAGAATAGAATCGGAATCCCTAAGGCATTTCCATAGTTGAGAAACGTGGAACACGTCATGAATAGCAGAAAATTGAGCCGGTAATAAAAGGCGATAAGCCACGGAACCAATACGTTCGGTGATGGGAAATGGACCAATATATCGAGGTGCTAATTTCCCCGAACGATTGAAAAGCACAACACCCTTCATAGGTGAAACACGAATGAACACCAAATCTCCCACAGAAAATTCTAATTTCATTCGTCGGTTATTGGCATAGGATTTTGTCTACTTTGAGCTTCCTTCATCCTATAATGAATAAGGTCAATCTTTTCTGTGGAATCACGAATAAAATCTGCACCTAAAACCAGCTTCTCACCGGCTTCAAGCCAACTCGAAGGAGATGGCATGGCCTCCCATAGAGTGCCTCAAAATGAGCCATACCAATACTAGATTGGAAGCTATTATTATAGAAAAACTCAACAAGAGAAATATGATCCTCCCAACTTCCACCAAAATCAAGAACACATGCACGAAGAAGATCATGATGAGTTTGATTCACACGCTCGGTTTGTCCATCGGACTAAGGTTGATAAGCGATGCTAAAATTAAGTTTTGTTCCCAAAGCTTTTTGAAGACCCTTCCAAAATCCACTAGTAAATAATGGATCACGATCACTAACAATAGAAGTTGTAACTCCATGAAATTTAACAATTTCTTTGACATAGAGTTTAGCCAAAAGAGGTACGGTCCGATTAGACCGAACGAGAATAAAATGGGCGGATTTTGTAAGTCAATCTACAATCACCCATAAACTGTCATGAGCCGAACGAGAACGGGGAAGACCGTTGATAAAGTCCATGGAAATTTGATCCCACTTCCAAATTGGAATGTCTAAAGGTTGCAATAACCCACCGGGCCTTTGATGCTCGACCTTTACGAGTTGGCAAGTCATGCAAAGCTTAATAAAGTTAGCAATATCGGATTTAATTCCATCCCAATAATAAAGTTGCTTCATATCCGCGTACATTTTACTACTACTGGGATGAATGATAAATTTAGAATGATGAGAATCTTCTAAAATGTCTTTACAAAGATCACAAATATTTGGCACAATAAGTCTACCAAATTTTCGAATGCCTCCTCGAGCATCGATTTCAAGGTCTTTTAAACCATCAACATCAATTTCATCTCTACAACTTTGGCTAAGATGAGCCAATTCGGGATCATGCTTTTGAGCTTCAAGAACGCGGTCTAAAAGAGAAGGATGAGCCTCAAGGCTACACAAAACAAGAGATGAACACGAATCGGATTCACGATCTCGGATCTCACAAGTAGAAAAAGTCTCGAGATCATTCCATTCGGATATCATCATAGAAACAACCGCTTGTTGCTTACAACTAAGGGCATCGGCAACACGGTTATCCTTTCCAGGAGTATAAAGAATATCAAGATCATAAGATGCAAGGAATTTAAGCCAACGTTGTTGATGCAAATTAAGTTCCTTTTGAGAAAATAAGTACTTCAAAGATTTATGATCGGTGTAGAGAACAAATTTCTCTCCCAAAAGATAATGACGCCAAATTCTAAGGGCAAAAACAATGGCCGCGAGCTCTAAATCATGAGTGGCATATCTAGTCTTGGCAGGCTTTAATTGCCTAAAAGCATAAGCGATAACATGTTCCCTTTGCATGAGAACGACTCCTAAACCAACATGACTAGCATCGGTATAAACAACAAAGTTTTGGTTCCCCTCGGGAATCACAAGAATAGGAGCATCAGAAAGGAGTTCTTTTAGTTTCTGAAAAGCATCTTCACATTTGTCTTACCAAATGTATTTAACCCCCTTCTTTGTCAAACTAGTAAGAGGTACGGAAATTTTAGAAAAGTCTAATATGAACCGACGGTAATAGCCCGCCAATCCAAGGAAGCTACGAATTTCCATCACACTCTTCGGTCTCTTCCAATTTTGAATCGCTTCAATCTTTGAAGGATCCACGGAAATTCCGGATTCAGAAATGATATGTCCCAAAAATTTCCCACGGGATTGCCAAAAGTGGCACTTAGAAAATTTTGCTTTCAATTGATTGCTCCTAAGAGTTTCGAACAAAATCTGAAGATGTTTTTCATGCTCTTCCTCGGTTTTAGAATAAACAAGAATATCATCTATAAAGATGAGGACAGATCGATCGAGGAAGCCTTTGAAAACTCGGTTCATAAGGTCAACGAAATAGGCTGGAGAATTCGTTAAACCAAATGGCATAACAAGCCATTCATAAGATCCATAATGAGTACGGAACGATGTCAAAGGAATACTATCCTCTGCAATGCGTAGCTGATGAAAACCGGTTGCTAAGTCTAATTGTGAAAAGACTCTAGCATCTCTAAGTTGATCGAATAAATCATCAATCCGAGGCACGTGATATTTATTCTTGATGGTGAGATTGTTAAGCTTGCGGTAGTCAACGCAAAGCCTAAGTGTACCATCAGATTTCTTCACAAAGATAGCCGAAGATCCCCATGGAGAGGAACTAGAACGAATAAATTGCTTCGCTTCCAATTCGGATAATTGTTTACGCATCTCCTTATTTTCCTTATTGGACATACGATAAGGAGGACGAGTGATAGGTAGAGCTCTAGGGATTAGATTAATTTTGAACTTTATTGCTCGCTTAGGTGGTAATCCTAAAACGGGCTCAAATATATCGGGAAATTCACGAACAACGTGAATGAGGGAAATAACATCTTCCTCATCATCATTATCATCATCATGAGTATTTAAAGAATACAAGGATGCTACCAAATTGGAATCTGAATCTTTAAGAACAATAGAAATCTGCCTAACAGATTGAGGATGTCGAAGATATATAGTCCACTCAGGACATAGGATATGGGCTTCATAACGGTTAAGCCAATCCATCCCCAAAATCATTCCGAAACCTAGGTAAAGCATGACATGCAAATCGACTCGGAAAGCATAATTACATAAAATAATCTCGACATCTTTACAAAATAAACTAAGTGCTACGGATCCACCAACCGGATTAATTCTCAGTGAAGTCATCAAACACATAGCATTTAAAGAAATGGTATCAACAAGTTCTTTTGATATAAAAGAGTGGGATGCACCCGTATGAAAAAGAACTCGAATAGGATGATCACGAAAAATAATAATGCCATCAAGGATAGAATAAGAAATACCTTGAATAAGAGAAGTGTTACTAGGGGCTTGCACAACATTTAGCTTTCCCTCTTTCTTGCTTCGAAGTTTGGGATATGAAGATATAGTATGACCCGAACTTTTGCAATAGCGACAAGTAAGGGGCTTCAGACACTTGTTTGCATAATGGTCCTTAGAACCACAATTGTAACATTCTCCACGACTAGAGGTAGGAGTCTTTGCTACCGAAGTTGCTTGCTTACCTTTCTTGTTGGGATAAGGGCCTTTGAACTTAATAAGCCTCTTCTTCTTGTTGTTGAAGTTCTGTTTGGCACTTCCAACTTCAACATCACTTTCTTTATCGGCTTCTTCAAGTCGAAGAGCGATATCAACAAGCTGATCGAAAGAAACTTCTAGTTTCAGAAGTAAAGGCTTTTTAATATTCTTATTCAACCCATAGACAAACCTTTGATTTTTCTTCAATGGGGTATTAATATACTCGACCCCATATTTAGAGAGAGATTCAAAAGATGCACGTAATCCGTCATAGAAGATTCACCTTGAACAAGATCAATAAAGTGTCGGGCTAAAGTTACTTTTTCAGCCTCCGGCACAAACTTCAATTTGAATCTTTCCCGGAATTGCTCACAAGTAAGATCCGCTTCGATAATCTCAGAAACCAAAAGCTCATACCAATCTAATGCTCTCTCATGGAGCATGCTAGAAGCCACTTGGACTCGATGTAGATTCACAAGATTCATGCGGGAAAAGATGCGATCGCATGTTCTAAGCCAAGCTTGGATTTCTATAACGCTTTCGGAACCCTTGAATGGCCTTCCACCAGTGCAGTGATGTATGCAGCTGAGGCATCCTAACAGACCGAGAGATTTGAACCTTGTTCCTACCCAATAACCAATTTGGTCCTGAGGTAAGGAATAACCAATTACACCAAAAGATGCAGTCAATACAGCCAGAACCACACCTGTAACCCAAGTTAATTCGCGGGGTTTTTTAAACCCACCACCTCCACGCAACAAAATATTTTCTTTGTGCATCGGTAAAAAAACATATTTTTTTCATTTTACCAAGTTCAACGTTAGCCAGATTAGTCAACATTTATATGTATTAGCCTGGAGTTCGCTCCCAGCAATATAGCCATCCCTACCCTATCACGTCAATCCCACAAGCCTCTTATCCATTCTCGTTCGATCGCTGCGGGAAATCGATATAATCTCTGCACAAGCGTGCAAACCCAGATTTAGGATGCGTAGGCTCTGGAATGGGTCCGGCAGCTTGAGCATTCTTTACAAGATCTAAAAGCTACTGGGCGAACATAAATACTCCATCCTTAGGAGTAGCACTGGATTGACCGGCACTGGGACAGCCAGATCTAACCATTTCTCTTCTTTAAGAAAGAAAAAAAAAGAGGGAAAAGGTTATTCTCAGAATGAACATCAAACAAACTTGATTGATAAAACAGGGCATCACAAAAGAAAATAGGATAGAACGGGTCCAATGACTCGAATTAATCCTAAGGCACGATTCCTAAGAGAGACTTAGGACAATGATCCTTGCTAGATTATTCTACATTGTTCCGAAGTTTGGCTCTGATACCAAGCTGTGCCACCCACCTCTATACTCACACTAGCCAAGGACACTACGAGGTAATGCCGTCGACTAACGCGAAGAATAAGGCTGTTGAGGAGCAACCATCTATGTAATTGCTTTGTGCGAGTACGGATATGTCAAATAGTATGACATGCATTTCATTTTAAGAGGAAATCCAACATATCAAATACAAACTCAAAGCTACCACACAGTGGCTATGTGCCTTTGGAAACAAATATAGAAATAAGCATAACACAAATCAGTCATAGATATTCATATCACAAAGGCGGAAACAGATATGAATATAACACATAGAAGTGTACATCAAAGTAGTGGTCATACAAGATCCACTACATCACAAAAGAATAGGTACAAGTGCTAGACAAAAGAATAATTATACATCAAGGAGTATATATCTCGAATGTATAAAAGCAAAAAACTACTAATCTAAAGTAGTTAGTCAAAAATCAAATGATGGTCCTGATAAGAAGTCAAGTAGAAGCACATAAAATACCTCGGTCTGACCCGAGTATTATTTAAGAAGAAAAATAATAAACGGATCAGTCTAGCTATAAATATCATATAAAATGAGATAGGATAAGAGATATGACAAAAACGTATGATAACAATAATGCCACACTGTGACAAGTATATATCAGATAACAACAAAAATCATAGAATATCTCAAATATTCTCAAACACTAAAAAGAATATCATATTCTTTAAATTATTCACCAAAACACAAATATTGATAGAGCTTATCAATGCATATCATCAAAATTGGTGAAACACAAATTCTTGAAATCAACAACCAGAAATCCAAAAAACACAAAGGGGGAGGCCTATCACAAATGGGAACACAAAAACTCACCAACACGTGTGTCACAAACGGAATGCTATTCCATGGTCGCTAACCATCAAGTTTGAGCCGAAGCTCCACAAACGGCCCGAAGACCATGGGTTGCTACCCCACCAATTTGAACCGAAGCTCCATAAACGGGATTTTTTGTCCCCCACACAAACAAAGAGACATCGCACATCGCTAGTCTAAATCACAAAATGATCATCAATGATCGATAAGTGTAAATTACACTAAGCTAGTAAATAAACGAGTTTAGCTTCATGCCCCATAACCACTAGCTTAACTTAAATATTTAAGAACAAATTGTAGATTTCCACTCGAAAATTGTCACGAGAGTTCAATAGAACAAGTCCAAGAATTAATCGACGAAGTAAACGCAAGCGTTTCATACCACTTGTTTTGCTAAGCCATTTAATTAGATTTCTCATATGAATGAGGTAAAGGTTTGTGTATACTAATAGATTGGAAAACGGTTTTAAAAGCGAGCTTTATATTTAAAATAGTGTCATAATCATTTTAATAAAAGAGTTTTAGTATTTACTACTAGTATAGAAACCTTTGTATTTTAACGTGACAAATCACAAAAATGATAGTAAAAATAATCAATCACCAAAAATTCACATACGGCAATGTGAATTAAATCCATAAAAATCGATATCAAATCCATCAAATGGATATTCCTAAAAATCCAAAGAAAGAAGTCATCAAAGTTGATAATAAGTAATAACAACTAACCGGATCAACAAAAATCGATTAAAATTGAAAATTCACTGAAAAGTAGCCAAAATAGTCAAAATTGGCTGTTCCAGACGTTTGGGGGTTCATCCAGACGTCTGGATTTGGGTTCGGGAAATATTCCAAAAACCTACCAGACGTCTGAACTCTAACCAGACGTCTGAAAACTAACCAGACGTCTGGTAGGTTTGGACCAGACGTCTGGTCCAAGTCTCTGCCATTTTTTTCTTTTCTACCGTATTTTTATTTGTCTACTGCCCTAACCAGACGTCTGGACCTTCCAACAAGACGTCTGGTTGCCTTTTCTGGGCAATAATTTGCCTAGGCCAATGATGGCCAAAATGATTCGGAAGCAATCAGACGAGCGACGGAGGCTAGGGATTTATGCCAAGCGACAACCCAGTCATATAGGCTCTTCGATACACCCCAAATAACACGTCCAAATATTCAAGATAGAATCTTTAAAGATTTTGACTTCAAAACACCAAAATTTGGAATATTCACCAAAACAATTCAAATCAAAAGCAAATGAACGTGAATAGATGTTAGTAATTCATACCTAACAACAATGAAAACTATAGACATAGATGTGAGTTCAAAAACTCACCTTTAAACCCAAAACAGCAAGTGAGAAGCTTTAAAACAAAGGATTGATCAACCACACTTCAACTCCAACTCTAGAAGCTCCAATCTAAGATCATAAGCAAATATTTCCTAAGTTAGGTTATAGGAAATTTCTGAAATTGGAGAGAGATTGAGGTGGCGAAGAAGAAGGGGATGCTTACCTAAGCTTCTCCTTGATTTTAGAGCAAGAACTTGAATTTCCTAAGTGAACTAAGGCTTAGGAATTTTAATTTCCCATTTTTCCTCCATTTTTTTAGCTTGAAAGTGTTAGGAAATGGAATGAATGAATGAAGAGGAGTGGGGTGGAGTTAGGGTATTATGTTGGCTTAGTGGGCTGAAACCCAAACCCAAAGCCCAAAATAGAAAAATAGCAAAATTCTACTCAACTCCAAACAAATCGATGTTTATACTCAAAAAAGTTGTAAACGTCATTTTGGACTCAATGGGAGTAGTCTCGAGTCCCAATTCGACTGTTTACAAAAAGTAGGATTTCGGACTTTAAATCCGACTAACGATGCTATATTAAAATAAAACATATAAATATATTATCATAAAATATGCGGGTTGTTACATTGGTCCTGTTCGTATCAATCGATAGATCTATTATATTCGTACAAAATCGAGTGCTTTGTTCTGTTCGTATCGATGGGAAATGGCTATTTCGTATCGATCTGTGGTGGGTCGATACGGAATATACGTGACGTTTCATCGATACGAACTAAGCTTTCGTATCGCAGTCGATGGATACGAAACAAGCAATAGCCGATTGATTGGAAGTGAACTCCTGATGGATACGAAGAAGGCTATCTTTGATGGATACGAACGAAACAGCTGCCGATCGATACGAAGCGGAGTCGTTTGCTGATGGAATCGAATAGATCGATACAAATAAAGTCTCTTCCTCTGATGGATACAAAGTAGTCTATTTCAATGGATACGAACAGATGCCCACCGATGGATTCGAACATGCCGAACCTTTGATGGATACGAATAGATGGTTGCAAAGTGATGGACGTGGTTGTATTGATTTCCTTGATTAGTATCGATCATATCTTAAGCATACGAACTCGGATTGACTTGAAATTTGGGACGTTGGCTTTCATAGCTTTGCTTGTCATGTCTTGTCAATTGTATCTCGATCTAGACTCGGAAAAAATTCATCGATATCCATAGTGAGCCTGCGGATAACCGATCTTCGGGATGGACTGTCTTCGGTTTCCAGTTAAGTTCCTGGTATCATGGCCTTGCCAAAAGGCGGGATAACATAACTCAAAATCTACAAGTCCAAATGCCACCAAATTTTCACAGGAGCTTGCGTACCACCTCTACTTGGTCTATGATCGATCTAAGCCCAAAAGGAGTCAATTTTGATTGATACAAATTGTGCAAGTATCGATCATGGATCGATCCCAAATGTCAAGGGATCGATCTAGTGGGCCCACCCACGTGAGAGAAGGGGTCTTCCGAGATCTGGGCGAGATTTTTGCAGCTTACACCGATAAATAGCAGCCCAGTGCCTCTATAAAAGGGACTTTTGACTCCTCTACGCCGACACTCTGTCGAAATCCCCATTGTATCTTGAGTGTACTGTTGTAATCAGTTGTAACCAGCGAGAATCATTAATAAAACAACAAACTTTCTATAGTGGACATAGGCTACAACGCTAAACCACTCTAAATCTCTATGTTCTTATAATCCCGTTTGTTTGTTTTTGGTGTGTTTGTTAGATTAACCTCATTTTTCATTTATATTCTCCACTTTGATCTCTTCAAACATGCCCGAAGAGTGTTGTGTCAAATTTTGGTACAAATATGTATTAATGAAATAAAAGTAAAGATACAAAAGCTAAGATAATAGGACAGAAAAACAACAAAAATTAGAAACGAACTAAAAAAGAATCCATGATCAAAAGAAGTTAAAAATATATAAAGTAAACCAAAAACTAAAACAAATTAAAACTTATCCTTATGCTCCTTTGATCAAAAGGATATTATGATAATTAGTGAAATCATCATTTAAATTTGAAAAAATGTTAATGCTATAATTATTAATGTCAAAAATATTGTTTTTATGTTTAAATAACTTAATATTATTACTAATCTTATTAAGATATTCTTTAAAATGATTATTTTTAGCTAATTTATATTTAGGATTTGAGATCCAATTAAAACAAAATGAAGATATTATAAAAATCAATTTATTAAAATGACTATTATTATTATTAGAAATTCTCTGATTTCTCTGAAACCAAATATATCAAAAAATTATAATGAATAAAGTATCAAGTAAAAATCTGTTTTCCATTTTAATCTTAAATCTTAAATTATTCCAATAATAGTCAGAATCAGTAATTTTAGTTATAAGAATAAAGTTACAGATTTTAAGAATATTATTTAGAATATAATATGTGTCTATGCAATCATAATACACATGCAAAATGTCTTCAAAATCAAAATTACAAATGAAAAAATTATTATCAATTTGCATATTCTTTTTCTTTAATAATTCAATAGTATTCAGTTTTCCATGCATGATTAACAACATATGCATTTAAGATTTAGAAGGAGCATTTGTCTTCCAAATAAGTTTAAAAGAATTATTAGTTACGCTTGAGAAATTAAGAAATTTATAAAAAGAATTAGAAGTAAGTTCCTAACTCTTATCCCACTATCAAATAATATTGTCATTACCATTATCAATATTATATAAATTAAATCTAGTATAAAGAAAAGGTAGTTGCCTAAGAATTATATCTTATAAAATTCTATTAAAACTAAAATTCCAAGGGGATCATTATCCGGAGAAAAATATCTAAAATCAAAGCATTCTTAAAGTTACAGATATCGTAAAGTTCCTTAAATTCTATCTTAAGAGGAATGACTGAAATCCGACGATCACGCCAAAAAGAAGTATTATTTCCTGAATGAACAATCGCATTAATACCAAGGTTAAAAATCTCTTGACATTTTAAAATTGATTTCCAAAAATAAGACAACTTGTTAATAATAGAAGGAGTAATTTGGTATAAGCTATTACTATCATTATAGTAATATTTAGAAATGATTTCTTTCCAAATAGAGTTATCATTAATGTCCTTAAATTTCCTTAACCATTTCCCTAACAAAGATAAATTCATGTTACGCAAATTATTGGCTCCTAAACCACCTTCCTTTTTGGATTTACAAATTGTTTCTCAATTTACTAAACATTTAATGCTAGTGATAGAGTTGTCCCCACTCTATAAGAAGTCCTTTCCTATTTTATCAATTTTGTTAATCACCCAATCTGGGAAAAGATGCATAGACATCCAATAGACTGGAAAAGCAGATAAAACCGAATTTTGAGGACTAATCTACCGGCTCTAGATAAAAATATCCCAATCCAATTAAAAATCCTATTTTTAATTTTATCTATAAAAATAAGCCAATCATCATGTTTAAGTTTAGTTGGTCTAATCAGAAAACCAAGATAATCAAAAGAAAAATTCATAGTTTTACAACTAAGCGTATTAGCAACTAAATCTTCCACCTTTTCAAAATCATTTAAAACTAAAACCGACCTTTTATCTGAAGGAAGTTCAAAACTATATAATATAAATTTAAGGGTAATGACATGATTAGGCAAATGAGAGGTAAATAGTAAGGTATCATCCGCAAATTAAAGGACAAATAGACCATTACGTGAGATTTCTCTACCAACACTCCCTAAAGATCCATTATCAACCGCTTTTTTAATTATCTTAGCAAAAATATCTACGACTAAGTTAAATAAAAGAGGCAATAAAGGATCACCTTGCCTTAAACCTCATTTATATTGAATTTTATTACCTAAAATACCATTAACCATTATACTGGAGTTACCAGTGATAACAATCTAAACTTTTCCAAAATTAAATTACATGTTTTTGTAAACCTTGCGCTCTAATATCAAATGTGGGTTGCATAATTATGGATCTTAAGGCTAATTAATTACTAGAGGAGGAGTGAATAGAGTTTTCTAACTTATGTAAATCATTTCAAATTTCTTTTAAGTTAAATATTAAATCACATATTAACAAAACAAAATTATACTATTAAAAGCAGTAAAGTAAAGTAAAGAGTTAGAGAGATGACACCAAGGATTTTACATTGGTTCGAATTTCTCATACATCTAGTCCCGTACAGTAGCTTATAGAGATTTCTTTCAAATGCCAATATTTAACCAGACAGATGGCAAATCCAAATACAATCTCGATTTCGAAGCTACGAGATACACCCTCTTGAATTTTCAAGCTCAGGGTAGAGTCACTTGATTTGAATGGGCTACAAGCACACCCACTAGATTTTGGCACTACTAAGCATACCCACTTGATCTTAATGGGATACAAACACATCCAAACAAATACAAATAGAGTTGATAGTTTTTCCAAAGATAATTTATTGAACTTTGGATACAATGGATCATATAGCCTCTTGGACAACACTTTGGTCTTTGAATTAAGAGAGAGATGTTTCCACAATAGTAAGAAATAGTATTTAATCAACGCAAAGAAGTACGAATTGATTATGTATAATTTTGAAAAGATTTGAATATAATTTTCAATGGAATTTTCAAGAGTGTAAGTGGAGGGAAGAAAATAAGTAACTAGTTGTCAAAAAATTCGTTTACACTCCCCATTATATAGTAAATCAAAATATGTGTTCGTTCGTGAAGAGTTACGACAAATAGGCACTTCCTTTCAAAAATTGAAAATCCTCTTGGCAGCATGTATGTCGACATACTCTAGCATATATGTCAACATATGCATGTATATTTTGAAAACTTGTTTCTTTTAAAATGTTATGAAAATCCTACACTTTGTAAAATAATTTGATAATTTGTAAAATAGACTGAACATAGTTTATAAACATTCTGAACTTTGAAAAACGTTTATAACATATTTTGAAATATATTTTGAAAATTTATTTTGTTTAAAATTATAAAATATAGAAAAATAGGAGATAGAGATCAAAGATTGCTATGAATGACTTTGACAATATAAGCTATGACTATATACACTAAATTATAATCTTGAAATCTTCATATCTTGGTCTTTGTACTCATGACTCTTCATGTCTGTTTGCGCCAAAATTGGTCACAAACCCCAGAAGTAGTGAAAGCACCATTGTTTACACACAAATCCTCAATATCCAAACACAAATCTCAGATCCAGATAATGTAAAGAATAAAAATAAAGAAATAGCAAAATTAAAATGAGCACGAAAGCAAAGAACACATGGTTTATAGTGGTTCGGATATCTCCGGCCTACGTCCACTTAGAATTGATCCTTTTATTCCTTTTTATTCTGTGATTACAGTTACAAGCCTTTGAAATCAATAGAACAAATGGCAGAGTTTCTCCAAGAAAGAAAGAAGAAGATCCCCTTTTTATTTGCCATAGGATTGCTATATATAGGTGTAGATCTGAAAATATCTGCCTTAAAACCTGGAATACCTTTTCTCACCCGAGGCGGGCACACATGATTGATCCAGGGTGATTTGGGATTGATCCAAGTACAATTCGTATCAATCCAAAAATGGTCCAATCAAGCTGGGATCGATCATGAACATTCTTTGGTGCATAAGGAAGCTTCCGTGAAAATTTTAGCATTTGGACTTGTAGAATGAGAGTTATGATCGATCCAAGTTTCAATCTTCGAGTGTTGGCTGACGATTTCGTATCCATGACTCGTATCCCTCACTTTCGTATCGATCCCCGTCTTCGTACCATCAATCCATAGCCTTTCATATCCATGCTTTATATCCATTGTCATGTGCTGTTCATATCCATCGACCAACCCTCCTTCGTATCCATGCTATTCTTATCGATCCAAGCTTTTTTATGGATCGATATAAACAAGACCGACACGAACTATGTCTTCATATCCATCCAATGCTACCACCTTGTGTATGTCTTTCATATCCATCCTCCGTGTACGTCCTTCATGTTGATCAATAATTGATCGATATGAGATGCTCATCCCCACCCCTTGTGACCACTGCTTCGTTTTTCGTATCGATCCTAGCCTTGATCGATACGAAGTAAGCCGCCATACTTTGTCTTATTCCCCCAATCGATGTGTGTTGCATCGATACGAAAGCCATCGATCTAAAGTATGTTATCACGCCTATCTTGATCGATACAAAACTATCGATACAAACCAGTTTTCCACGAACTTTGATCCATCCATAACTCGAGCATACAAACTCCGTTTGACCTAAAATTTGAAATGTAGCCTCTCTAAACCTTGTTTTCATTTCCTATCGATCCCACCTTGATTGAAGCTTGGTCCAATTTTGATAGTATCGACCATAGCCGTGTTTCCAATCGATCTCCAATCCTGGTATTTGTCCTTTTTAGCCAATTTGTTGATATCCCGGCCTTGACCAAAAAGGAGGGGTAACATTGCCTCCCAAAACATGCCTTGCAGTAGAAAGCCGTCTTTTCAATAGCTTTAAATCCGACATCCAAAGTCCATATTCCATCCATAGCCACATAATCTGATCCATAATCCAATCCATTACCAAGCCATTCTATCCAAGTGCAATAGCCATATCCATTTCCGAATCAACGACTGCTCCAAGTCGATATCCGATTTCGAATCTAGTAACCAAGTCCTTAGCCATTTCCATAACCATCCAAACCCGTCAACCGAGTTTTAATCCATCCATATCCAATAACCAATAACCAAATCCATGACCTTTTCGAGTCGATATCCCAATCCGGGGCCGCTCCGGGCCCTTGCCCAAATCCTTTGCTGTTCATAGCCAATGTCTGAATCCATAACCTCTCCCGGTTCTTGCCAAGCTCAATCCACACTCGACGACCTGCATTAAGCAATGTCTTGCCCAATGGTCATCCTGGTTCAGTGTCCCTGAACTCTGAGTAATGTTGTGGCTTAAGTCCTAAGCCGATTCCTAGTCGCTACGGACTCTTGCCGAGCATAGTCCATACTCGACGATCTGTATTAGTAAATTATAGATGATATGAGGCCTAAGTCCTAGGTCGAATCCTGGTCTCTCCGGACCCTTGCCGCGTAAAGTCCATACTTGGCGACTCGAATAAGCCGATTCGCTACGTTTGGACAAAGCGACTTACCCCTTGCTAGACATAATCCATGCTCGACGACCATTCACCAAAAATCAGATAAAAATCCAACCAAAATCCAATTCGAAATCCAGATAAAAAAGAAATCCATGTCAAAAATTCAAATCAATATCCAAAACCAAAAGATAAGTGCCCAAGCCAAAATCCAAACCAGAAAATAAACAAAACCAGGAGTTCAAACAAAACTCCAAAACCAAATCAGAAAAAAGCAAGCTGTTATCCAGCCATTTGGCAAGGCCGTGACACCAAGGACTTGACTAGTAACCAAGGACAATCTGTCTCGAAGATCGGTTATACACAGGTTTAGTATGATACTGGTAAATTTTATCCGAGTTTAGATCGAGCTACAATCGATATGGTATGACAAGCAAAGCCATGAAAGCCCATATTCCAAATTGCGAGTCAATCAGAGTTCGTATGCTCAAGATATGGATCGATCAAAATCCACTTGGAAGACACCAATTCGTATCCCTCGGTTCGTATCCGTCAAGTGCTAAAGGAAAAACAACGTCGTATCCACTCCATTCGAATCCATTGCATATATCACTTCGTATCCACCAAAATCAGGGAGATCATAGTTAATTCGTTCCATGGAGGGAACACCACGTTCGTACACATTAGGCATTATTCTCCTTTGTATCCACCAACCGGCCATTACTTCGTATCCATCGAATGTGCATTGTTGCGTATCCATCGAGCTTACCCTAATTTGTATCCATCATGGCCAACAACAGTTCGTATCCATCAAGTAAACAATAATTCGAATCCAATAAAGAATTCCACTTCGTATCCATCACTTGACAGCTGAAATGACCCCTAATTTTTTTTTAACAGTGGCCATTTAATCAAGAAAATGTTTAATTCCAATTTTCCTCTATCCAGGATCTTTTAACCAATAAGAATATTGGTTTACTTAAATTATCTTAAACTTATATATAAGAGGATATATAAGTTATTTTCTACTTGAATCAGAGTACAGAGATTTGAGAGTAGAAATCTGTTTGAGTATTTCTTAAAGGAAATACTCTCTACATAGCAATGGTGTTCCTAAAACTATATTTTCAAAGTAAACTTGGGTTAATGCATAACTATTGATTTTATGTCTCAAGACTTATCAATTTACACAAGTTTTCCATAATTTTTATTACTGTACCATCTGGGCCTTTGCTTGTGCATGTGTGTGTGCATGTTTCTGTGCATGTATGTGTCTGTGAGAAATTCTGGTGCCTTATATTTTCCTTCTTGTTAACAAAATGTCTGAGTCTACCCTATGCTAGACTTATAAAACAAAGCTAAAAACTTGACTTAAAACACTTTAGTGCAGGCTCAACCCGGACTCAATAAAAGTGTTATGTTAACCATTTTCAATCTGAATTGTTTCTCAACAAAAATACATGTTATTTGGTGCTATCTTTTCAAGGCATGCTCAAAAACCTCTCTGTCAGATTTTTAACTTAAACATGGATTTCTCCTGCCCAGTACCTAGTCATTCATTTAGTTTATAAATCTCTACAATCTTAGGTTTCCTATCATCATAAATCAATTAATCAAAGAGCTTAGGAGATTTCATTACTTAGTGAAGCATTTTCAAAATAAAGCTTACAAGTTTCTGTTGACACATATAAGTTCAACATTTACAAAACAGCAATCAACAATACATTGGTTTCTCAAAGCAACTTAAACAAAATGTCTTAATCTAGTTCATCATGAATGTTTGATTTACTTCAGCAAAGTCTTTTAAAAATAGCATCCAAATCTTTAAGTAGTTAACTCATCCAAAGCCTGATCAACCAAGATCCTATTTACCTGCATAATCACCATGAACTGCCTCATACAAATATGTGACACCCAATGGTGCACAAACACAAAAGGGTCAGACTAATGTCTGGTATGAGTAATCTACCTGAAAACATGATTTTATATTAACTTTTATTTATATTCAAATACTTTGAATGAATTAAGGAACTCTGTGTCATCCCTGTGCATGTTTTCTGTGTGGTGTGTGCATCCATATCAATGTCAATCAGAACATATATAGGATCACAATGATTTAGTTCATGGAAAATAATCATAAGATTCACCAATAAAACATCATAAACCAACCAAATGTAATCATCAATTCAGTCATCATGCCCCTTTTCAATTTTTACTGGCCATCAGGGATTTTGCCCAGGCCTCTCCTGAACCTATTTCTAAATTTCATTATCAAATGTGATAGGGTCTTTAGCTACTTTCTCTTTTAAAACACACACTGCTTGGGACATCTCTCTGTTAACCCAGCACACTCAGGCCCCTGGGTATAAATATACCATGTGTGAGCTTGCAATATTCCCCTTTGCCAAGCTATACTTTGTAGCCCTAAGATCCAAAATCCTTAGTTAAATTACTAAGTGTTAATTTTCCCTTTTCACAATTGTGCTAATCCCCTCTGCATATCATTATCCAATCAAAATCAATAAACAGTTCAACTAACATGTAATCATCCAGACATTGGTAGGTCATGTTTTCAGAAGCAAATATTTAATCATGAAAACTGATGTGATTTCTTAGCACATCATTTTGTCTATGGGTTTTAATGGATCAAGTTATAAACATATGGTCATAAATAGTTTACTAGTTATCTCCTCTTACCTCTGGTTCAATCAGTTCCTTAATGATCTTGAAGATCTGACTAAACCCTAAGTATATTTTGATTTGGGGAGTTCATAAACATAGAAGCTCAGCACATGTACAACATTGCACTTCTTCATTTTCTTTTGTTTCAGTTAACATGTGACATAAGCAACAAGACAATGTTGCAGCCCCATACTTCTTTCCATTTTTTTTAGACCATATATTCATAATATAAATTCTCAGTTTTAAGATAACAAATGCATAAGGAAAAACCCATAAAAGTCTACTTCATCTCAGAGTTAAACATAACTCAGATAAACATTTTAAAACATGAAATCCATGACTCTTATCTTTTTGTATAAATCACTGTGAGGGTTTTGCACTTAAACAGATTATTAACAAACTAAAATCATTAAATCATACAAATGAACATAACTTGAAAAAGTGAATTATTAATTCAAATAGGCTACCTCAATATTCAGGACTTAATGCCAAAGTTTTTAATGAGGTTACTCACCTTAATCCTTCTTCTTCCTAAGCTTTATGAACCCCTTTTAGTCTTCTGCCTTCTCCTATTTTCCTCTGGTTTATGTCTTATATTTTTTTTAAGTAGTGAGGAGCAAATGGGTATAACCCCAAGCCTCCTTATATAAATCCTGGCTATTACTAGGGTTTATGGAATTTACCTAATGTCAGTTCTACCCCATACAAAACATAGCCTGCCTCTTATTTGATTCAAGAAAATAAAAGGGTATGTGGTCCTTGTCTTCCTTTTCAGAAATCAGCTTCTCCCTTTAATTTTTCCCCGGTCATGTTATATGCATGACTTCTTATTTCATAAATTAAAGAGATTACTGGAAATAGATAAAGTGTTTGTTTAAGGACTCATGCCATTTCCATGTAACTTATGTTTTCTTCCAGAAATTGATTGACTGTATACATGTATAACATATGTATACCTAAGTCTTTTATTTTTCTTTCTTTCTTTGAATGATTTTAAGTTTATTTCAGCCTAGCTCTTATTTTCTTTGTACCATATTTTATTTAAAGACAAAATTCTATCTTCATGCACATCTATTTCTAAATTAGTTATTTTAATTTATTTATTGATTTCTGCTAAATTTTATTACACAGAAATCTGTGTACATGTGTGTACACTGTCTTGTGCACATGTACATGTTTTAAACCATGTATCTGCAAATCAATTTCCTATTCCTATCTTTTCAATGTGATTTTAAACTAATATAAACTAAATTAACTTATGAAATGATTCATAAAAAATCAGGGTTGTCACAACAGCATTTCGTATCGCTCGTCAACCGATACGAAAAACTTGAGCCTATAATCGATACGAATATATAAGCCATCGATACGAATCAAACACAAACAAGCGATACGAAGGGAATATGTTTGAACGATACGAGATGGAGCAATATTCATCGATACGCAAAGAACACACTAAGTCGATACGAACAAAGCCTAGAAGAGAGGAAGACTCTGTCTCTCAGCATGAAAAGTGGATCGATCCTAGAATATAGTGCCACATCATCTAGCAGTCATGTGCACAACATGGATAAGAACCAGAACGACACGAATCGTATCGATACGAATTCGACAGCACACAGTAAATCCAAACTTGCATCGATCATATCTCATAATTTACAAGTCCAAATGCCACCAAATTTTCATAGGAGCTTTCCTACAACTTCAAGAATGTACCGGATCAATTTCAGCCATAAAAGATCAATTCCTGATCGATACAAATTCCATTAGTATCGCTTTGATATCGAGTCGATATCACCTGAAGTCGATCTCGTGGGCCTACCCACGTGAGTGAAGAAGTTCTCCGAGATCTAGGCAAGATATTTGCTGCCTACGCCTATAAATAATGACCCTAGACCTACAGAAAAGGGACTTTTTGGGCTTCTTTACGTCGATACTCTGTCGAAATTGTTGCTCTACTTTGAATGTACTGTTGTAATCCACTTGTAACCAGCAAGCTATAATCAATAACATCAATCATTTCATAGTGGACGTAGGCCATACACCGAACCACTCTAAATTTCTATGTTTCTGCATTTTTCTCATCTGTTGATTGGTGTGTTTGTTAGATCTGCCTCATTTTATATTTACTTTCTTCATTTTATCTCTTCAAACACATCCGAAGAGTGTTGTGCCCAATTTTGGTACAAACACTTTGGTGCTTTCACCAAGAAAACCCAGCTTTTCTCCTGCTCGTTGGATCTACTATCGATATTGGATTGCAAGAATCTAAGGAGCAGATCCAAATCTCAAGCCTAGGAGTTCTTCCATCCTATTCATATTTGCACCAAGTCTAGAAGAGAACTTCGCTATACACCATGGTCGCTACTAGGACTACATCAACCACTGCAAATCCAGAAGGACGGGATAGGCAGAACTCCGCACAACATCCCTCTACAGACCAAAACGTTGATGGACCTTCGGATCCACAAAGCCCTGTCACCAAGGAGGAGTTCCAGCTACTGATGCAAGAACTACCTCAAAGCCGCCAATAGCTTACCCAACAGCTCCGCGCCAACATGGCGTTAACCAATCGGTTGAACCGGGAAAGATGGAGGAGATCCAGAAGGGATCAGGGTTCTTACTTATCTATTGAAAGCTCATGTTCCTCAAATTACAATCACAGATCCATGCGCCCACGGCTGGATGGAAGCTATACGCAGGCCACCGGACATCAGTGCACTTTGACTATTGGACAAGCAAGAGTTGGTCCGTCAACCAGCCGTTAGACTGGACCCTCCTCCCGAGGAGGTACGGTTCCTTATCACACTACTGACAACTGCGCTGTTGCCGCTGCCATCGAGTTGGAAGCTGACACTCGGAACCGAATGGACCTGAACCATCGCTAATGCGATTATACTCCTAAACCTTATGTTCCCAAAGACCTGGAGCCAAGGAGGTGAGATATGGACCGTCGACCGTGCCTGGTCCATCCTCGCATTGTGGAACCCGACCACACCTTAGCCTAGCATGCCCAGAATGTCCAAACACCAGACATCCCGACAATGATCCGCCAAATGATCCATGAGAGCCAAGGCCTCACTAATGACGACAGGGGAATCTCCCGGAGTCACACCCCTTTCACCGATGACATTCTCTACATCGAACCACCTCGGTGATTTAGAATGCCAACTCTACCTGTTTATGAAGGGAGCTCTGATCCTAATCGGCACATTTTAAAGTATGAATTGTTGACGAATGCTGCACGGGCAGATGATGCGGTTAAATGCCGAAGTTTCCCAATCTCACTAGGGGCTTTGCGACTATGTCATTTACTCGCTACCACCCCGATCTGTTTCATGCTTCGACTAGTTGGCTACAAAGTTTGTCGAGCAGTTCACATGCACGTTACCCTGCCCAAAGATGTTAGTACCTTATCCAGTGTCACTCAAGCTCCCGGAGAGATGCTCCAACGTTACCTAGAAAGGTTCAACGCTGCATGCACTGAGATTAGTAATCCTATTGACAATTCCATTCTGATTGCACTGACTAAGGGAATCGATCCCGATTCTGAATTTGTCAATTGGTTGGCCGAAAAACCCCCTACATCATTAGACCATTTCAGACAGCTTAGTTTTTTAGAAAAGAGGATGCAAAATTGTCTAGGAAAAAGGAAGATGCAAGGCCCAGTGTGGAAGGAATCCAAAGCAATGTCGCTGTGAAACAAACCAGGGAGAGTTTCAGAAAGGTGTAGTTAAATATACAGAGAAGATCTGGGCAATTAGGAATCTTGAGACACCGAGGACCATAAAACAAGTTCAGAGCCTCAATGGGAAGGTAGCATCACTGAGCAGGTTCATCTCAAAGTCCACTGACAAATGCATCCCCTTCTTCGACCTAATCAGGAAAGGCAAACGAAACTTTGAATGGACTACCGAATGTGAAGGTGCATTCCGAGCACTGGTTTAGCACCTATCCGCACCACCTATTTTGTCAAAGCCTATTGATCATGAGAGATTGTACATCTACTTGGTGGTGTTCGAAACCGCAATCAGTGTTGCTTTGATTTAGGAGAAGGATCGGATACAACGGCCAGTCTATTCCATCAGGAAACGACTGACTGGGGCAGAGAGAAACTATCTGAAATTGGAGAAGTTAGCCTACTGTCTTGTCATTGACTCGAGGAAGCTTCGCCCGTATTTCAAGGCTCATCCTATCACTATCTATACCGACCGGCCAATACGATAGGTCCTTACGCGGCCTGAGACGTCTGGTAGGTTACTCAAGTTGAATATCGAGTTGAGTCGGTTCAACATCACTTACGCACCAAGGCGAGCTATTCAAGGACAAGTCCTAGTGGACTTCATCGCCGAATTCACTATCCAAGAGGACTTTCTCGAAGCTAATGAATCTCCCAAATATGTCTAGAAGCTGTATACTGATGGCACATCAAATGACCGCTGCTTAGGCGCTGGGTTTGTGCTCGAAATTCCTGAAGGCTGATCTATATGCTATGCTTTGAAGTTTGATTTCCATGCAACCAACAATGAGGGCGAATACAAAGCTTTACTTGCCGGACTCAGACTCGCTAGAGACTTGAAAATTATAGCTGTGGATATTTACTACGATTCACAATTGGTTGTGTGCCAGGTTCGGGGGGAATACCAGGCCAAAGACTAGAGACTGGCTGCTTATCTTGCTCGGGTCCAGGAAATATTGAATCAGTTCGATTATTATGCCATCTATTGCATACCCCGAGAACACAATCAGAAGGCCGATTCCTTGGCAAAGTTAGCCAACATTGGTGGGACACAGCAAATGGGACTCGTTCCCGTTGAGATGCTCTTCCCCGAGTATTAATCAAATGGAGACTGACTGGGTACATGAAGTCATACCCGACAAGGAATCATGGATGACTCCATTTAGAAACTATCTCGAGCATGGGACCCTGCCCGAGCGCAGGAGTGAGAAAAGACAAGTTCTCTGGAAGGCATCGTGATTTACTATTCGGAATGGAGTCATGTATAGAAGATGATACTATATTCCTTTACTCCGGTGTATCACCCACGACGAAATTAAGCGAGTATTACATGATGTGCATGAAGGAGAATGTGGCGATCACACCGGGGGGCAAGCTCTTGCTAACAAAGTGCTCTGATACGGTTATTATTGGCCAATTGTAAACCACGATGCATCAGATTATGCCAGGAAATGTGACAGATGTCCGAAGCATGCTCGGATTCCAAGAGCCCCGCCTACCGAAATAACTCAAATGGTCAGTCCATGGCCGTTCGCAATATGGGGATTCGATATTATTTGGTCTCTACCTCTAGCTAAAGGTTGTGCGAAGTACGCCATCGTTGCAGTTGATTACTTTACTAAATGGGCGGAAGCCGAGCCCTTTGCTACTATCACGGTGAGAAAAGTGATAAACTTTATGGTATGCAACATTATCTATCGATTTGGTCTCCTACATACCATCATCACTGACAACGGAGCCCAATTCATAGTGTCGAATTCAAGAATTTCTATCAGTGATTCCATATTCAAAAGATGTTCTTTGCGGTTTCCCACCCTCAAGCGAATGGACAGGTCGAAGCTGTTAACAAAGTCATAAAGACCATTCTGAAGAAACGATTGAAAAGGCCGGGGGAAAATGGGTCGATGAACTTCCTATGGCCCTATGGGCATATCGAACAACCCACAAGTCCGCGACCGGCCACACTCCATTTTCACTTTTCTATGGCTCAGAAGCCATTATTCCAGTCGAGTTGGAAGTACCTTCTCATCGTGTGACTTACTATGATCCAAAGACAAATGTTATACTACTTGCCAAATCTTTGGACTTATTAGATGAGAAGCGTGAAGAGGCTGATGTGAGGGCAGCTGCGCACCAAAGTCAAGTCGCCCGATTGTACAATGCTAAAGTCCAACCTCGGACATTCGAACTTGGCGATCTCATCCTCAAGAGGATTTACCCGGTCCCTTCACATATAAAACCAATGTGGGAGGGACCGTATGTTATTTAACGAAGACTCAGAGACGACACCTTTAAATTGTCGACCGTTGATGGTCCTACTTTGCCGAGAGCCTGGAACAGCGAGAGTCTTCATCGCTACTACACATAACAGGCTTTGTTTATTCATTCAGTCTACTTTTCATTTACAATTTGTTTATGCATTTAAAAATTTGAATTTGTAATAAGGCAGCTGAGTTTGCCATACTTTCTTATTTCAGCAATAAAATGCAATCTCTTCGAGCCAGAATAGTGATTCTTAAAATGCTTCATACGACCATCACAATGCACCAAGAGCAAAGTTCCATCCTATGGTGGGACTTTTTCAAATAGGGAGTGACTGTGATACGACCGTTCACTCACTAAGTGAAACCCGAGCTCGGGGGCAAGCTATCACACTGAAGCCAAAAAGGATTGATACACGACAATTATCTAACTAACTCCGGCTCCCAGAGTGCGAGCTAGAGTATAAACTTGCAAATGTGGGCTCGAAGAGGGTGGATCCGCCCACCTAATGACTTTGCCTGTATTTAATCCAAGTCCGAGGAGGATGGATCCGTCCATCTAATGACCTCGCTTGTTGACTCAGGGTGGATGTGACCTGACCGTCCACGATCCTGATAAACCTATCGTTCCCAGAGTGCGAACGAAATTCTAAAACTCAAAACAGATGTGTCTGACCATTTGTTGACTAACTCTCTGTCCCCAGAGCGCGGGTTGAAGCATAAACTTCAACTGGGTGTTACTAATCACGCACAACTAACTCAAAGTCCTAAGGGCGTGGGATGGAGTATAAACTTCAACTGGGTGTGACTGACCACCCACAACTAACTCTAAGTCCCCAGAGGACAGGTTGGAGGATAAACTTCAACTGGGTGTGACTGACCACCCACGACTAACTCTGAGTCCCCAGAGTGTGGACATGGACCTGATCATTAAAACGGGTGTGACTGACCACCCGAGAAACAACTTAAGTCCCCGGAGCACGGACGTAACTTTCAACATTAAGCAGGCGTGATCGACCGCCCGCATGCGAGTTCAATCCCTGAGGTGTGGATGCGATTGACAATAAATGAGCAAGTGTTACCTAACCACTTGAACTCGTCTCTCTGCCACTTGGTTCCAACCGAGTGAAGCTAAAAATGTCGAAGATAAAGAGCAAACACCGTCCGACCACTTCGACTCATCCCCAAGACTGGGGGCATGACTCCAGCACCAACTAGTAATCAAGACAGTACAATATTAAGGATCGACTTAACGTTTGGTTACGACTCGAAGCAATGACTTTGGAACTTAAAAACCGAACACAAGTTCGATCCAGAGACTGATTCTTCGTAAGTGTGTCGAAAGAAAACTCGAGTGTTGTAACACCTAAACAAATAAACTCGGAGTTGTGCAAAGAACAAAAGGAAATTTTATTTCATTTATCGTTTGAAAGCAAAATAGATACAAGGAGTATATGATAAAAAATCCTACTAGCAGGGACCGAACCCGCATCTATACACAGCCTATAAGAACGAAAAGAAAGTTCCTAACTATCTACCAAAAAACGGATGCCAAGATTCATTCCTGCTCCCGGGGCTTCTTCTTCTTATGCTTCTTCTCCTTGGGAGTCGACCCACTAGAGCTGCCACTATGATGCCGCTTCGAACTTTTTCCCTTACTAGGCTTGTCCCCGGCCGGGGGAAGTATCGTGATCTCCTCCTCCGAACTCACCGGAATTGGGATGCTTTCAGAGTGCGTGGTCGGAGGGACGGGGGCACTATCCATGTGAGAAGATACGAAGGGAGCCCCAATAACGATAATCGTTCCACCTGGAGAGATCATGAGTAAAGGAGCCAGGTCGGGTCCTGCCATTCCACCTTCGGTTGTGCTACCCATTATTGCGCCTGCTATCTCAGCGTTAATTTCCGCCATTATTGCGTCGTCATGAGCTGCTTGAGTATCGGGAGGAATGCTGGTAGTCGGTGCCGAAGAGCTGGCCGCGAACGCACTTCCACTCATAACAAATGGCTAGTCAGAAAGTGGATCGCTGTAGGTGCCTAGAAGCTCATCCATCATTTGCTCGTTAAAGGTGAAAGCGCTCACATCAACTCCCCCGGCCGTAGCAGTAGTGGTTGTCATCGTAGCCTCTGTTATGATAACCTCCTGCTCTTGACTTTGTTCTTGCGTTGCAGGGGGCATGATCGGTGCTGCTTCTATAACCGAATGGAGATAAGAGAAATATTAGAAATCTCCTTTGATAACACTCCAGACTTTGAATGAGTTCGAGAAATGTTTGGAATACCTTCCTCAGGTTGGCTCATGGCAGGTGTCGGAGTTCCTCTTGGCACGTGCTCGCAGGCTGGAGATAGCTATGGCTGATCCGGATCATATGCCATCACAGGTAAAGGATCAACTGCAGGAGCGGATTCGGGCTGGGTTGGCGCAGGGATCTTAGAGCTTGTATCGTGACGCCCAACACTAGAGCCCTCTCCAACCTCCGAGTGCTGAGTAGCAAGCTTCTCTTTCTCAAATGCGACAGCTGCGTCATGGATAATTCTCCTCTCTTCCTCGTTCAACACTCGGTTTTCCAGATCAAATTCATCGAGGTATTCGATATGATGCTCTGCCTTCTCATCGGTCAAAAAACGGCGATAGGCACTATGTAAGTGAGTTGGGTAGTCGTTGATCCAGCTCAAATCACGGTATCTCAAATCGTTGACATTGTAGGTAACTAAGAGATCTTCAATGTCACTCTCAAGTTTGGCTTCCACTGCCTTGACCTCAACCTCAACCCTAGCCTCGGCCTCCTGAGCTTTCAACTTCGCCGCATCCCTCTCGTTTCGAGCCTCCAAAGTTTGGTCACAGGCCTCCTGAGCGATCTTGTTAGCTTCATCTTTTTCCTTAATGACTTTTTCCTATCTAGCTTTAAGCTTTGCCAGCTCTTGGAATGCTTTATCTTTTTCAGTGGTGATTATGGCATTCCTGTGGCCCATATCATCTACTATCTTTAGATGCTCCTGCCTCATCCGCTCCAACTCCCTATTGGCCTCGTCAACCTTTTCCAGGGCCTCTGTTTCGGACTTCCTTAAAGTATCATTCTCTCCAGTGAGCACTGTGACGATCCGATCCTTTTGGGTGATGGTTTCTTGGAGCTCTTCAATTTTCTACGCCCGCTAAAACGCCACAGCTGAAACTTTCTCGGTGGCCTTCTTCCACTCTCGGTATTGACCAAAAGCATGATAGACATGATCATGGATGATTTTTTCTACTCCATCTAGAAGCACCATCAAATTTGGAGGAAAATGGAAGTCGTCGAAGCATATGTTCGAAAAATCTCTCTTCAATTGAGCTATCCGAGCGGCTCCCTCACTTGTAGACTCTGTAACCGCAGAAGTAGCTGCAATAGAGGTGTTCGCCTCGGTCATACGGTGGTGTTCACTAGGTCTTGGAATTACCGGAGGTGCCGGTTGGCACGAAGTCGCAATGGCATGTGTCCTCGAACTGGGAGGTGGCAACGGAATCCTGGGTGGAGGGGAGCGTGATCGGGAACGACGTCTATCTCGCCTCTCTTTTTCTCTTTCTCGTTCCCTCTCCCTTTCCTTGGCTCTATCTCTATCATAATATTCCCTCTCTTGACTAGAGTGGCGGCGTTCATAGTCAGAGTCATGCCTACGAGATTCCCTGTAAGAACTAAAGGATTCGCATGCTGTGCGGAGGCTACCGAGCATAGACGGTTTCTTCTACATTGGATCTGAAAAATTAAAAGAAATTAAAAGTTAGTTATCCTCGGAGATTGGACAACTCGTGAATAATGAGTGTGTGATGTCGTGAAGTGTACGCATGTATGTGTTAACACCCCCGACAAACCGATTATGTCGGCCGTACTCAAAGGAGTGGACTCGCCTAAATCTAAAGCGCTTTGGAGCCCTTCCAATCCGGTATCTTGTTAGAGCGACTCATAGTCCGGGATTGGAATATCCGCAAGTCCTTCAAAAGGGTTGTCTATGTGTGAGGAGGGGCCTCCGAAATTACAACACTGGTAGCTTGCAGAGACACAACCACAGAATTCCGTCTCGTAGATTCGCGGAGTTTACAAGCAACCGCTTTGCCTTTTCTTATCCTTTCTAGATGTTGAGGGATATCTGAAAGCCCGGCTACGGGTTCGTCTTCAGTAGGCACATCTTCTTCGCCACCTTGCTCAGCGATTACAATTCCGGGTGCTCTTCGTCTAGCATGTCTTGCTGGAGCTTCCCTAAGAGATCCTTCAAGCCCTATACTCTGATCCATCGATCAGCCCAACAGCCCTCAAATTTTCGTCCGTAAGTACCACTTCGATCTCTCTAAACTCGCCCGACACCTCTTGGAGGATCCTGACGATTTCCCTGAATTGAGCACCTTCGGGTCTTGGAATCGAGGCTGTTAAAAGGAAAAGACATGAGCTCAGTATCAATGGATATTAGTCAGTTAGTCATCGGAGGAATTGAAACACTTGCATCTGTCTAGCCATCGTCTAACGAAACCCGGCGGGCACCGAACATAAAACCAATCGGTTTTGAAGTAGTTGAGTTTGGTCCAAGTCCCAATCACAATTTGGTTGTTTCTAACTCCCTCTAAGAATGAGAATGAGGGATTATCTCCCCGACTCTTTACATTGAACAAGAATCTAACTTCCTCTTGAGTTGGGGGCCGAAAAAGGTGCTCCATGAAAACGATGAATAGGATGTTCAGTAGAGCGTACCTGTTTGGATGCAACTATGACGGGGCAATCCCTATAAGATAGCACTTCTCAGATATATTGATTGAATGGAGGAAGTGTCCTAGCTGTGCACGAAAATCTATTGAAAGCGGTATACCATTCTGGAGGAGTATGTGGCATATTGCTCGACCCTGGTAGTAGGACTTCATTCAACAATAGCCCATGCTTTAGGCAAATCCTTCCTAACATTTCTTTAGAAATATTAGACGGAATCAAGTCTTGAGGATTCTCAATAAAAACTGCTCCTAGTAGCTCATCCGGAGCAGGACTTATAACTTTGGCAGCAACAACCGGCATCTCTACTATTGGAAGGGGTGGGCTTTGAGCCTCTAGATATTGCGAGCTTCCGAGCTCCATAGCTAATCAACTTAGTAAAAACCATCGTTAGGTGACAATAATCCTGTGTTTCCCTAGAGTGATGTGCGTGAATGTGCAGTGCAGTGCTACATAATATTTAAGAAGTTCTACGGAGTTTGTGAGATATTCAAACGACAAGACTTCGAGATTCAACCGGAGTGACCATCATCGCTAATCGTCACAACCGTGCCATCCAGACTTCGGAGAGCGATCCAAGTTATAGTTCACAGAATTTCTCAAGCTACATTTCCATTGATGAGCTTTGAAGGGCAGTCAAATATGTGGTGAAATGATTAAGTCCAATTATGCCAGGCGGAAGCTCGTCGGAGTCAAATGTTCAATTATGCAAAGATTTTGTATCCATCATGGTTTGAACTTGGATCGATCGCCAGGGGACAAATTCGTATCGATCATGGAAAACAACAATTCGTATTGAACATGGAACAACGTTTCGTATCGATCACCTAAAGAACATTTCATATCGATGCAAAGTCCTATGATTAGTATCGATCGCCAAGCCCAAAATTTCATATCGATCGCTCCGGACCGATACGAATGCCAAGCGTCGATCGATCGATACGAATGTACACTCAGTCATCTATACGAAACAATTCCTTAACTCGATACGGAATTCCAATATGGCCAGATCGATATGAATTTCTTCCTCGTCCACAATTGATACGAATAATCTCCTTCGTACCCCTCAACACTTCTTCTTCAAACAACATAACTGTGTTTTCGACCTTCCTCAACCATGCTCCGATCCATTTTAGGCCTCGACATCACCGAATCGGCTTCGAATACGAGTGAAATGGCACAAGAATTCGAGTCTCGTCATTAGGGATTGATTTTAATTAATTAATTACCTATTTCGAGCAATTAATTCAAGGGATTAAAAGTTTCGATCTGAAGGCTGAGACAATTTTCCTTTTCTCTTTAGCCCTGTTCGATATGAAGTTAGTATGCAGGAACGAAAACAAGTGGAAATTTTTCCGAGTCCAAATTGTATTTATATGGGTACGAAACCAAAGAAAGAAAATGATTCATCTCCTAGTGCTAATAACCGGTGGAAGTGGTTTCCGTATTATTGACACAAAGAAGCCTTTTTCGTATCCATCCACCATCGATCTAGAGCAACAGCTGTTCAAAACCATCGACTCGAATCAACCTAGAGCATGACTCTTCATACCCATCGGCAACCAATCGATACGAACGATACAACAAAGTCTTGTTTGAACTATTCAGATCCATAGCACAGCTATTCATGTCCATCAATGATCAATGATCGTATCCATCACTTTGAAGACCACATGATCTCGTGTCCATCGATATGCAGCATTTTAGGGAACCACTATTTCGTATCGATATCCATCGATATGAAATGCCTGTTCCAACTTCTCACATCGATCCAGGAGAGGATCAATATGAAGGGATACTCTAAAGCAACCATCAAACGTTGTTGCAACTCGAGTTTCACATCAATCCAGGAGAGGATCGATACAAAACTCGATTAAAAAAAACTTGACAACGACCCGTGAACATGCAAACATGAACGGGAGTCAAGTTAATATACGTGCATGTATGACGAACTAATGTTCAATTTTCAAAATTCACAGGAATTGAATGCTCACCGGATGACAACTGCAAAAGTGAGCGACAAATTGCTAGCACTCGACACTCGGTTGCAACAAAATACTGCACGATCAATGGCAGTCAACAATTCAACATTTATATCGTCGAGAAACAATCAAAGGTTACATCTTTTGACGAAATGACAACAACTATACATCAAATCAGATAGAACTTCTCAGACAGCAAGTTGCGGCTGTTAAAGCATGTCGTGTCCCCACAAGATGTACTTTGGGAGGCAGATGTTATCCCGCCTTTTGGCAAGGCCGTGACACCAAGGACTTGACTGGTAACCAAGGACAATCTATCTCGAAGATCAGTTATACACAGGTTCAGTATGGATACTGGTAAATTTGTCCGAATCCGGATCGAGCTACAATCGATATGGTATGATAAGCAAAGCCATGAAAGCCCACATTCCAAATTGCGAGTCAATCGGAATTCGTATGCTCAAGATATGGATCAATCAAAATCCACATGGAAGACACCAATTCGTATCCCTCAGTTCGTATCCGTCAAGTGCTAAAGGAAAAACAACGTTCGTATCCACTCCATTCAAATCCATCGCATATATCACATCATATCCACCAAAATCAGGGAGATCACAGCTAATTCGTATCCATGGAGGGAAGACCATATTCATCCCCATCAGGTGTTACCCTCCTTCGTATCCACCAAGCGGCCATTACTTCGTATCCATCGACCGCGTATCCATCGAGCTCACCTTACTTTGTATCCATCACGGCCAACAACAGTTTGTATCCATCAAGTAAACTATAATTCGAATCCATGAAAGAACTCCACTTCATATCCATCACTTGACAGCATTTCGTATTGCTCGTCAACCGATATGAAAAACTTGAGCCTATAATCGATACGAATAGGAGTATAAGCCATCGATACGAATCAAACTCAAACAAGCGATACAAAGGGAATATGTTTGAACGATACGAGATGGAGTAATATTTATCGATACGTAGAGAACACACTAAGTCGATATGAACAAAGCCTAAAAGAGAGGAAGACTCGGTCTCTCGGCATGAAAAGTGGATCGATCCTAGAATATAGCGCCCCTTCCCCCGTGGGCTCAGTTGTGACCTGCTCTGCAATTATAGGAGCCGTGGTTTCGACCATCTGGAGATGAGTTTCGGATTTGGAAGTGTGAGAAGATGGCCTGTGTTGCGGAGGCTCTAGTGGATGTGAAGTCTGAACAGGAGGTGGAGATGGGATTCTAGGAGGTGGAGAGCGAGACCTAGATCGGTGTCTATATTCTCTATCCCTGTCCTGCTCGTACCTCTCTTGATTAGAGTACCCACGATCGCGGTCTCTATCCAAATCTCTCCTGTGGGAATCATAATAAGAAGAAGAAGATTTTCGAGCCGAGCGAAGGCTCCCAAGCATTGATCCTCTTTCGGACATCGTACCTGAAAGTGTGAAATGAAAAAAAGTTAGTGATCTCTTGAATTGGACGATCTGCGATTATGAATCATGTAGTGCAGTGAAGTGTATGTATGTGCAACCCCCCGACCAACCAGAAATGTAGGCCGCACTCATAGCAAGCGACCCGCTCAGATCAAGAGCATTGTCAAGCTCCTCCATCCCGGTGTCGTGATGAAACGACACATAATCCGGAATCGGAATATCAGCAAGCCCTTCAAAAGGATTCTCTACTTGCGGGGAAGGAGCCTTCGAAATTCTAATCCCCGGGACGGGCAAAGATATAACCACAGATTTCAATCTCACGGATTTAGAACGCTTATGAGCAACTGCCTTGCCTTTTCTCCTTCCTCCTGAATCTTGAAAACTGGAAGAAGGCCCATCTTGGAGCTCGTTATCAGCGGGCGTTCTCTCTGGATCAACTTCTTCAGCTATTACGACTCCGGGCGCTTTGCGTTTCACCCGCTTCTTCGAGACCGCTCTAAGCGTCCCTTCCAGCCTTATGCTTTGCCTCCGTTCAATTAGCCCGACAATCCTCAAGTTTTTGTCGGTTAGAACCAAGTCAATTCTCCTCTCTTCACGCGGAACTGCTTGGAGGATCCGAACTAACTCTCTGAAATACCCACCATCAGGTCATGAGATTGCGGCTGTAAAAGAAGAGAAGTATGTTAGTTTTGAGAATGATTGTTATTATCTCGATAATTATTGAGAAAGACTGCAACACATACGTCTATCCAGCCATCACCTAGCAAATCCAGGGGGGCATCGAACGTAGAACCATTCAGTTTTAAAATAACTCAGCCTTCCCTAGGACCCCGTTACTATTTGGCAGTTCCTAACCACTTCCAAGAATGTGAAAGAAGGGTTGTCTCTGCGGCTCTTAATGTTGAAGAGATATTTAATCTCGATCGGCTTTGGTGGTCGAAATAGAATTTCCATAAAAATAATGAAAGTGTTGTTCAACAAGGCGTATCCGTTGGGGTGTAGCTGGGATGGAGCGATTCCAAGGAATGACAGCATTTCCCTTATGTACTGAATAAATGGAGGAAGTATCCCCGCTGTGCAAGCATGACGATTGAAAGCAGTAAACCCCTCCGGGGGAGCATGCGGCCTATCATTTGGCCCTGGCAGTAAGACGTCGTCAAGCGATAAGCCATGTCTTAAGCAAATCCGTCCCAGCATGTCTTCGGAGATGCCGGATGGCACAGAGTCTTGTGGACTGCAAAGGAACCTGGCCCCTGGAAACTCGTCCGTGGCTGGGTCTATGACTTCGGCTTCGATGGCTGGTATCTCGATTATTGGAGGGATTGAACCTTGAACTTCCTGCTGTTGTGAACTTGAAGGTTCCATGACTAACTAGCTTATGAAAAATCATCGTTAAACAGATAATAAACCCGTGCACCCCGCAGTGTGAAGTGTGTGAATATGTTGTGCAGTGCAGTGCTGTATATCACTTGGAAAAGTTCTACAAAGAATGAATAATCATGCAAACGACGAGACTTCGAGACTTAGCTGGAGTGACCGTCATCGCTGACCATCACAACCATGCCATCCAGACTCTAATGGTCGATCTAAGTTAAAGTTCAGTAAAATTTTAACCAAGTTATAGTTCCATCGACGAGCTTCGAATGATGGTCAAGTATGCAGTTCAACAATTAAGTCCAAGTATGCAAGGTTGAAGCTCGTCGGAGTTGGATGTTCGAATGTGAAAAAGGTTTCGAGATTAATCAAGGTTCAATTCGCATCGGCCCAAAGGTTCATTTCATATCGATCGAAGGCTGTAACTTTGTATCGATCAGTGACAAAGATTTCGAATCGATCAGTGTTGATCATTTCGTATCGATCGAAGGCTGTAACTTCGTATCGATCAGTGACAGAGATTTCGAACCGATCAGTGTTGTTCATTTCGTATCGATCGACCAACCTCCATTTCGTATCGATCCTAAGCTGTCGATTTCGTATCGATCAAACATCTCCACCTCGTATCGAATCCCTCGATCGATACGAAATCCAAGGGTAAGGGATTGATACAAAATTCTAAAACGAAAGATCGATACGAAACCTCCAGTTAAAACCAATGCCAAATAAAACACCTTCTTCCCCAATCGATCGATACGAAATTCAGAACGACCACTTCCTTCGCATCCCTCATTACTCCTTCTTCCCCAAGCAATTAACATGCCATTACTCCTTCTCGACTCAACGTCGACCAAGTCTCGGCATCGACAGTGACGGAATCATCGACGACATCGAACGAACCGGCACTAAGATTCGAGTCTCGTCATTTTCAGAATGGATTCGTCATCTATTTACCTAAATTCAGATGTTGTTGCGCTAGATTAAGTAATAAGTTGAATCAATTTGAAGGCAATACTTCTTTCTCGAGTTCTTTATCGATACGTAGACAAGGCAGAAAAGTAAAGAGTAAAAAGTGAAAAATGGCTAAGTCCACAGTATTTATATGGACTCGAGTGTGAAGGTAAAAGACGATTCGCATCCCAATGAACTCAACCGGTCACTATAGGTCAACCAGCGGATCGAGTCGAAATGTCTATTCGAATCCATCGACTTGAGCCTTCTTTGAAGCGAAATTAAAAACGAAGGCTTTTCCGAGCCACCCAAATCCATCGATACGAAGTCGTTATTCGTATCGATCATTTTCAACTATCTCCAGTACCCATCGATACGAATTGTCAATTCGTATCCAATGACACAAGGCCCATCGATTCGAAATACACAACGAGGGCTGTTCTGAAGGCATTAAACTCCATCGATACGAATGTTCGTTTCATATCCATAGAAGCTCATATCCATCGATGCGAAATGTTCATTTCGTATCCATCAATATGATGTATACCGATGCAAAGACAATGTTTTTACCTTTTACATCGATTCAGGAGAGGATCGATACAAAGGAACATTCAAAAACAACCATCGAGTGTTGTTACAATTCGAATCTCACATCGGTTCAGGAGAGGATCGATACAAGATTCGATATGAGATAAACTGACAACGACTCGTGAATGTGCAAACGTCAACGAGAGTCAGATTAACATATATGCATATATGTCGGACTAATATTCAATTTTCCACATCCACAGGAATTGGAAACTTATGTGATAACGATTACAACAACGAACGGCTAATCACTTGCATACAGCAATCAGTTGCAACAATACAAGGTACAACAGTTGACAGTCAACAGTTTACATTACTGAGGAAATCAGTCAAATATTACAACTTTCATTGAAAAGACGAAAACTGTTCGGAATAAAGGCTGCAGCTTTTCAAAGCACATCATGTTTCCACAAAACGTACTTTGGGGGGCAAATGTTATCCCGCCTTTTGGCAAGACAGTGACACCGAGAACTTGACTAGAAACCAATGACGGTTCGTCTTAGAGATCGGTTATACGCAGGCTCACTATGGATATCGATGAATTTTGTCCGAGTCTGGATCAAGCTACAATCCACAAGACACGACGATCAAAGCCATGGAAGTCAGCACTCCAAATCTCAAGTCAATTCGAGTTCATATGCTCAAGTTACGATCGATGCAAGATTGGATGAAAAACAGCCTCGAGTTCGAATCCATCGACTAGCCACTATTCGAATCAATCGAGTTCGAATCCATCGACTAGCCACTGTTTGAATCGATCGAGTTCGAATCCATCAGGGAAAGCTTTGTTCGAATCGATCTGCCAATATCTAGTTCGTATCGATCAGAAGCCCCGGGTTCGTATCGATCAGCCATGCATCCATCGGCAAGTCACAGTTCGTATCGATCAGCTTCGCATCCATCAAGTTCCAGTTGTTCGAATCCATCAAGTCGAAGTGGTTCGTATCCATCAGGGGAGTATGTTTCGTTTGTATCGATCAGCAACCCTCTATTCGTATCCATCGAGCATTACACTATTCGTATCCATTACAATATTGCTTGTTCGTATCTATTAAGTCGAAGTGACTTTGATCGATATGAACAAGGGATACCTTTATCGATGCGAACAGAGCCACCATCATCGATACGACCAAGCCATCTCCATCGATTCGAACAGGGCGTGTTACAGATCGATACGAACAAACATGCTGTTGATCGACTCGAACTGGGAAACGACCTTCGATACGAACGAGGCGAAGTTTGAGGACGACTTCGTCAACTCGGTGAAGAACGTGGATCGACACGATGAATGCGCGCCATGTCACCACCTGATCACATGCAATCATCGATTCGAAATGATCGAGTCAAAATGATCGATTCGAACGAAACAGCCTGCCGAGTAACTCCAATTCGAATCGATCATAACTTGAGATCCACAAGTCCAAATGCTATGAAATTTTCACAGGAGCTTACGTACATGCTAAAGAATGTCCAAACCAAATTTTGACTCCATTGGATGTAATCTTGATTGATACGAAATTCGTTCGTATCAATCATAGATCGGGCCGAAACTTCACGGGTTTGGTCGCATGGGCCCGCTCACGTGCCATAAGAAGTCTCCCGAGATCTGAGCGAAATATCAGCCTCCTACACCTATAAATAGACCCCCAGGGCCTACAGAAAAAGGATCTCTGAATTCTCCAACGCCCAGACTCTGCCGAATTCAGTTCTAAATTCCATTGCTGCTGCTGCTAATGAATTTGACTGCTGTAATTCATTGTTATCTACTGTAACCTGCTGCGATCAATTGTAATCATCAAAGAAATATCAATAAAGTGATCAATTTCATAGTGGACGTAGGCAATACGCTGAACCACTCTAAATTCCTGTGTTTCTGTGCATTTTTTATCATTTACATATCTGTTTTTGGAGTTTTTGTTAGATAATCCTCTTTTTCCATTTAATTTCTTCATTTTATCTCTTTAAAAACTTTCAAAGAGTGTTGTGCCCAATTTTGATACAAACAGTATCCATGTTGTTCGTATCGATCCAATCTTTGTTATGGATCGATACGAACAAGACCGACATCAATTGTGTCTTCGTATCCATCCAACGATACCGCCTTTTATGTGTCTTTCGTATCCATCCTCTGTGTACGTCCTTCCTATCGATCAATACTTGATTGATACGAGATGCTAATCCCAACCCCTTGTGACCACTGCTTCGTTCTTCGTATCGATCCTAGCCTTGATCGATACAAAGTATGTCGCCATACTTTGCCATGATCCCCCAATCGATGCATGTTGCATCGATATGAAAGCCATCAATCCGAAGTATGTTATCACGCCCATCTTGATCGATACGTACAAGTTTTTCATGTACCTTGATCCATCCATAACTCGAGCATACAAACTCCGTTTGACCTGAAATTTGAAATGTAGCCTCTCCAAACCTTGTTTATCATTTCCTATCGATCCCACCTTGATCGGAGCTTGGTACAATTTTGACGGTATCGACCATAGCCGTGTTTTCAATCGATCTCCAATCCTGGTATCCGTCCTTTTATCCAATTTGTCGATATCCCGGCCTTGACCAAAAAGGCCAGGTAACAATGTCTATCTTTTGAGTCTTTATACTGTACATTCTTTGGTTCAATACCTGTGTAATTTTCTGCACTATAAACTATATAACTTGGCAAAACATTAGTATTTATATTTTATATGAATGTACATAGTTGTATATGATTTTGTCATTAAAATCAATAACTGAGGTATTAACATCAACCACCGTCTCCATGGATTTTCTGTAGCAATTCTTGTTTCCAATTCCAGTCTGGATCCTGATTTCGAGAAGACCGCCACTTTAAAGGGCTTAGAGGACATTTTTGTCTCTTAGGAATAGGATGTTTTTACCACAGGTGCTTCTGAACAGACCAAGCAAGAAATTATGGTTTAGAGGTTGAAAAGGGGCATGAAGAAAATTCAAGTGAAGAAAGAGCCTGAGACCACCAAGCCTGCATCTTCAAAGCTGAAAACTTCAATCAGACATTCCTACTCTCAAGATCAGACAGCTAAAGCACACTAATTACCCCCACCGTCATGTTCGGGAGGCCGGTTCTGCTACTGGTGAAGAGTCCGCTCATTCAGAAGGGGAGCACTCCCTTTGCTGGAGAACCTAAAGGGAGGAAAAAAATCAAGACCTGTCCGACTAGGCTAAGACTGGCAAGGGTAGCCGAGGTGGTAAAAAGTACAAGGCCTAGTAGAGTAGAACAATCGAGTGGTTTGTTTTCTGGTGGTGTTGTTGTGATTGAGTCTGTATTTTTTGTCATTTTGCTTTAAACAGGTCGAGATTGTGCGAGTACGACCACTACTATTTGTCTATATATAAAAAGATTATAAGTAATGAAAGATTAGCTTTTCCTTTATAATCTCTCTTCTATGTATTTTCCCATGTTTTATATGTTTGCCTGTTTATGATTGATTGCTTGTGTATATAACATAATTGCTTATATTGCAATTTCCTTTATTATATATATATGCTTGCACAAAAAATTGGCACGAATACCAAATAGAGATTTTATAGAGGAATAAATGAAGAATAACAAATGTAAACAGAGAGAATATAACAATAAAAAAAAAGAAACAAGCAAATAATAAAGACACAACAATTTATAGTGGTTCGACGTTGTTTTCCAACGTCCACTTTGAAGAGCTATCTTTATTAATCACTTTGTAAGCTGAGTACAATAGGGATCAGATGAAAATGAGTAACCAAGTTTATATTTATAGAGGAAGATGGCAAAATATCTCCCTGAAAATTCGGTAGAAGGATCTGCAAAACCATAGGGACCCACGAGAGGGATCGGGTGGCCTGAAAACCAAGAAATAGGGATCGCGGTCGATCCCTATTTTGGAGTTGTATGTGAGTGTGATCCCTATGGGAGCTTTCACATGTTATATTATGCTTAGCCTCCAATTTTCATACCAATTGGATATGTAGAACCTGAGTCATTGATAATTCTTTGTTGCAACATGTTGTGTAGTCTGATTCTGGCCGATCCCTCTAGAGGAAAGGGCGCCGAACCCACTTTCTTGCTGCTTTTGGGGTGAGATCCCTAGGGTAGACTCCTTAGGTTCCCCACATCTTGTTCTCAAAGTTTCATATGCATTGGACTTCTGGATTTAGAGATATTAATTATTTTCCATTGAGTTGCATTTGTTTGGCTGAAGTCATCCGATTCCTTTGTCGGAGAGGGATCATAATCGATCCATTTTCTAGATTTAATTATATTCCATATTTTGAACATTCTGTATTGCATATCTTTCAAATCCGTTTGATCACAGCTTCATATTATCATCTATACTTAGTTTCTGGACCTCACAGTCGGCGCTCTAAGCTTACTAGCCTTAACAACATCCGAGTCTAACTTGTCCAATCAGTTCGGATATAGCCGGATGAAAATGCCGAATAACATTTGCTCTCCAAAGTGTGTCTTGTGTTGAACATTATGTGCTTTGAATTGAAGCAAGTCAGAGTCGTTAAAAAAGAAATCCATCCAGTTTTCTTAATAGCCGCTATCCTTCTGTCGAATTATTTTACCAAAGTTCCGTATTTCTCTTTGATCGTCATGACGCTTGGTCGATTTCCAATAGTATAAATTCGGGACCATATTCCCTCAGTTGCTATCTATTTTTGATTCTACGGGGCTAGTAAGTTCTTGCTATCTGATCCAGTCTTGACCTTGAAAGCTTCAGGTGAGAATTCAATTTCCCTCGATTTCAAATTTTGAATTTCTAGAATGTGCATGTTCAAGTACACGTTCTTGTCACTGGCTCTCGGATGCATTTACATGTTCACTGGTCATAGCCCATTTTTATTGAATAAGATACAATTTCATTGCACTTATATATTTATTTACTTTATATATTTTTTATATACATGTTTGCATGCACATAAAGGTTGTGCCCAATCTCTTTGCTTTTGTTTATTTTATGTTAATAGGGATCGGGATTCCTCTAGCCAATCCTTTTATCTCCCACCATCTCTCTCTCTCTCTCTCTCTTTCTCTCCCTCTCTCTATCTCTCTCTCTCTCTCTCTTTTTTATAAGGATCAGATGAATCCCCCTTGAGCAGGAATCGTACCCGATGCCTCTCAAGATTAGGGGCTTAGCGTTTTCAGCTTCGTGAAGAAGCCAAAACAGGCCGATCCCTACAAGCCCTCATATATAAGTGAATACTACATCCATCCATCCCTTTACTTATTCACTTTAGATCTATTTGCTTCTATTTCCTTGAATACCAAACCCTTTTTCCCTTACCTTAGAGCCTAACTCCCTCTTCCTCCCTTCGAAACTATCATCATCTCCATTACTCAATCCACCACCTCATTGAATTGAAGAACTTTGCATAGCCCTCAACTTGAATTGAAACTTACCCCATCTTGTGCACGACAATCATACTCATACACATATAGGTAAGCTTTGATTTGCATACAATTTTGATTCGTCATGAGATGATGGGTTTGGTCTTGCCATGTGTTGAATTAGGTGAAGAAGAGGAGAAGTTAAGGAGTGAGGAGATTCATGGAAATGGCATGGAAATTTGTCAAGTGGAGGGATCAGTGTTACTTGAGTTTAGAGGGATTGGTGTAAAAGGTTGAAGTGGAGGACGAGAGAGGCTAAGTATATAGATCGATATAGTGGCTATGAGAGGGATCAGATGTGGTTAGGTATAGGAGGGAATCAGTTATTTTCATAAATGGGATAGAGGTTTGATTAGAAGTGTGAAAATGGCTAAGGGATTAGTGCAGAGGCATGTCATAAGAATTGGTTATTGAAGTTTGAGGAGGGATCGGTGACGGAGAGCTTGGCTAAAGGATCGGTTGTGTTGGTTTTGGCATAGAGATCTATTATAAATAGGGATTGGTTGTTTGCTTTGGAAGAGGAATCGGCTATAGGGACTTAGCCGATTTCAGGCCCTTGAACCAAGCTTGTACCCTTAAAAAAACCACTCCATCAGACTTATATGAACAATTGGAACTAATCCCATCTTAATGAAGTTGAACATATGACTATTGTTATCCATCATTTTGACCTGACTATATCCGAACTAATTGGACTAGTTAGACTTGACTTTCATCAAGGCCAGTAGCCCAGAACGATGATTGCAAGGTCCAAAAATCAAGTGCAGACAATGATATGAAGTGAGAATCAACAAAGATCAAGAAAGCTCTCCAAAATATTCTAAGTACAAATTAGTACCTTCACTAGGCAGGGGATCGACGCCTATAAAGGGGATTGCATCAAAGAGATCATATAAAAGGGATCAGATTATGTCAGTTAAATAAGTGCAACTTAATGGAAAACAATCGATATCTCAAAATCCAGAAGTCCAATACATATGAAACTTTAAAGACAAGATGTGGAGAATCCACCCTAGGGATCGCACTTCAAAAGGAGCAAGCAAGAGGGATCAACCCTCTTCCCTCTAGAGGGATAGGCCATAATCAGGCAACACAACATGTTATAACAAAGATTGATCCATAACTGACGTTGTACTATTCCAATTGGCATGAAACTTGGAGCTAAGCATAATACAACATGGAGAAGCTCCCATAAGGATCACACCCCCAAACTCCTCCAAAATAAGGATCGACCACGACCCCTATTTCTTGGGATTTGGGCCATGCGATCCCTCATGTGGGGCCCTACAATTTGGAGATCCTTCTGTTGAATATTTAAGGAGATATTTCGTTATCTTCCTCTATAAATACAGACTTGATTGTTCATTTTGGGACCTTTACCCTGCTAGTTGCTTTGAATTCTTTGTAACTAAGGACTTTTGTCTGATCTCTCTTATACTCAGTTTACAAAGTGATTAGTAAAGCTATCTCTTCAAAGTTGACGTAGGAAAACAATCCCAAACCACTATAAACCGATATGTCTTTGTTGTTTGCTTATTTCTTATTGCTTTACTACTATATTCTCTCTGTTTACATTTAATATTCTTCGTTTATTACATTACAAAAATCTCTATTGGGTGTTTGTGCTAATTTTTGGTGCAAACATTTTGGTGGTTGAATTGAATTCTCAGCTTGATTAAGTCATCATCTACTAGTGGATTCCATTATTTGTGAGATAGATCCAAATTTCTACCAATGAGTTTCCTATTCTACTCAGATCTGCAAGAGATTTATAAGGAACTACCTATAATGCCTACTAGGAAGGAGAAGGCCATTGCTACCTACTCATGACCTATTAATGAAGTAGTAGAGAACACGGAGATCGCTCCTTCGGAAGGTAGAGCGCAGTAGGGAGCCATAGACTTACAAGCTTCCTTTGGAATAATCACTAACTCTGATATGGAGAGACCGTGGAAAGTGCTACAAGAGACCTAAGCAGAACTGTAGAAACAAACTTAAGTTCTTATTTAGGTCCCAAAAATTTAACCGTTCACATTTCAAATTCAAAGTTGGATATGCAAAACTTTTTGTCTGTTATAGTCATATGTCCAAGTTCATTAAGACGGGATTGGTTGTTATTGTTCATACAAGTTTATATGGATTGGCTTGCTCAAGTGTTCAATCTCGATTTAAAGGCATAAAATTGACTAAGTCCTTATAGCCTATCCCTTTATCTCAACATGGTTGATCCCTCTCTCAAAGCCAACTTGACCGATCCCTCACAAACACTCCATCATCGATCCCTATGTCATGAATGAAAAACCACCGATCACTATGTCATGAATGAAAAACCACCGATCCCTATGTCATGAATGAAAAATGACCGATCCCTCTGTCATGAGTGAAAAATGATCGATCCCTCCATACTCCATACTCTATCACGACCGATCCCTCCATGCTCTACAATCGACCGATCCCTTCATGCTTCGACTCCAACATTTTCTCCGATCCCTGCACCCATTCAATAGCTGATCCCTCCATGCCTATACAACGGATCACTACACCCATTCAACAGTTGATCCCTCCATGCCTACACAACTGCTCATATGTGCCATGAAAATGATAGTAAGAAGGGTTCGATGATAAACAAAAGAAGGGATCAGTGAAAGAATGAGAAAAAAGCGATCAGTGAAATTTTTTGACTGAATATGAAGTAGGGGATCAACGACTAAATAAAATGTGAAGAAGAAAGAGATTGGTTCATTTTTTTTTAAAAAGGAGCTCTAAAAATTTATTTTCATGTCGTAGCACAGTGCCCCCGCATTTTGGATTCGGAACTCAACTTAAAGGCGGTGCAATCTATCCACTTCCCGTACATCCTATGACTGGCCAGTGCATTGGGGATCAAGCGGTAGCTGTTGAATTGTAGCCAAGGAATGAACAAGGAACTACTGCTCAAACTGTACTCCTAAAGTCTTAAGAACCAAGGTGACATGATGTGAACTAGGATCGGTTATCGGATCAAGCTTCCAGGGTTGATTACAACTGCCCTTGGCTGACAAACTTCCAAACGCTCGATTTGGCAGCTACGGTAAGACGGCTTGTGTGACGACCGTCCTACGCTGCTTATTATGCCATCTTGAAGTATAGCTATCCTTCATCAAAAGTATCCATTTACCATTATGGAATCTCCATCATCGAGTCGCAAGTGGTAGCCGTCAAAAACCATCGAAAATAGTCGAAACATTTGTCAAAAAACTCCCTTCAACGCTGACCCGAAGTCAGACCAGAAGTAATCACTTATATGACTCCAAGCACCGTTCGTCACCAACCCAATATTTCCAATTCAACGACTCCAAGTAAACCAAGGGCCGACTCCTAGCAAATAGAAAATTTTCTTGGGTCGGACTCCAAGTAAAATATCAACAATCCGTCAATACCGATCCATCATGTTTTGGTCATAACTTAGTTATAAGGACCCCAAATGACTTGAAAATTGATAGGCATTCTCAAAATGCCTTCCTTACTGCCTTATATAGATCGCATCGATCGAGTGAAATCTTGGAGATCATCGCCAATCCGCAATCCCATTCTTACCGACTCACCATTCGATCAGCGTTCTCAGCCATCAAATGTTGCACAGTCATGCATACAACATTCACAAGCATTACAAGTAGCCATACCTTGAAAATTAACTGGACTAACGACGATTGGAGCATCTCCTCCAATTGAAACCTATTCATCGAAGCTATTTAGCATGCAAAATATCTTAGGATATTCAATGTGCCAACCATGCCAGCGTATTCTGTGAATATGGACCCCCGACAACATTCGTAAAGTATGCGTGGCACATGGATCCTGCTAGGGCAACGGATGCCATCGAATGCAGATGTTTTCCCATATTCTTCAAAGGAATAAAGATCATGCGGTTTATGCAGTTACCATCCAGGTTCATCTCCTCATCTGATCAACCGGATCAGAAATTTGTCGAGCAATTCAGGATGCATGCAACTTATACCAAGGATGTGATGTCATTATCCAATTTAGTCCAAGTGCCAGATAAGCCTCTCAAAGATTTCCTATAGAGATTTAACGTCGTCTTCACTAAAATGAGCAATCCCAGTGAGGATATCATATTGATGGCACTGATAAGAGGAATTGACCTCAAGACAAACTTTGGCGACTGGTAAGTCGGACAGCCTCTTACAAACTTGGATCCTTTCTGTTACAAAGTAAACTGAAACCTAAGCAATGAGGAGGTAGAGCAAACTAGGAGAAAGAACGATGTGGGCCCATTCGTTAAAGGAATTCAAAGCGAGGCAGCATTAAGGCCTTAGATGAGGACTCGGATTTTAGGAGATGACTCAGGATCTCAAAATTCGACTCATATACTCCTTTGAACGATTTAGTCGAAAACATCTACTAGGAGATTCATTACTCGGAGTAGTACTAGAAACCAACTTTGAAATAGTCTATCAAAACCCAGAAGAAATCCAAGAAATGTTGTATATTTCAAGATACACTTGGTCATAACACCGGCGATTGAAGATACCTTCGAGATGTGATTGAAAAGCTGATTGGGAAGGAAAGGTTCAACAATATGTGCAAGCCCTATTGAATTGCAGGTAAGGAACATCTAACCCCTATCAATAAAGAGCTCTGATTACCAATTGGACCACCTACGACCGACTTCAAACTGAGGAGGGCTAGGGCAAAGTGGAATAGCGAGCATACGATGCTGCTTCAATTATCAATAAGATTTGTTTCAATTTCAATTATGTTGTGAACAACGACCGACATGAACTTTACTACTTCCAAATGATGCAAGTGACCAGCACTTAGATTTAGGTGCCAACCAACCTCCACGGACCATGATCGGACCTCCAGAGGATCATTAAGTCGAGTGCGATTCAATCGCTCATCAGCTATTATATGACCATTATTTTGGGTAAGGACTCGAAATGGGATGTGTGTGTAACTCGACCATTCACTTCCTACTCCATGCTTCAATTTTGATAGAAGATTAATGCCTACTTAGAGCTCAATAAGGTCAGAAACTAATACAAGGTGGACACAACCGACCATCCACTCATTAACCTCCATGCTTGACTTGAAGATCGAAGAAATACTTTGAGTGGACGCTACTCAATTATCCACCCCTAGCTCATACTTAAAGTTCGCAAATATACTTATGCCTATCCTGATGCTCAACAAGATTGAGATCCAACAAAAGTGGACGAAATTTGACCGTCCATACATTAACGCCTTCTCTGGACACATGAGGCAGTCTGGGAGCTCGACTTAAAGTAGGCATGATTAACTGTCTACTCATCAGCCACCGCCCTCAACACGAGGACACGACTGCAATGTGAGGTGGATGTGACTTGACTGTCCACCCAACAACTCTCTCCCTTGAGTTGACGGGAGGAGTATGAAGTAAATTGGATGAGACTTGGCCATCCAACCCAATAATGGACCATGGATGTGGTTCGACCATCCATCGCTTAAAAATCAAACGGGCGTGAATCAACCGTCCACTTGCAACTTTTGTCCTCGACATTGGGTGCATAATTCCTTTCCACAAATAAATATGAGTCGATTGTTCATTTGAGAACTCTTACTTTGACCTGACAGGTGGAGTGTAAATCAAAAACAAGTGTGACCGACCATCCATTATAAAACTCTAGTCCATGAAGCATGGACTGGATTATAAACACAAAAGGATTGACGTGGTTCGACCGTCCATCAACCAACTCTAGTCTCCAGAGCGTGGACTAGAGTATAAACATCAAACGAGTGTGACTGACCACCCATCAAATAAATCTGGTCCCCCAATGAAAATTGGAGTATAAACACCAAATGGGTGCGGCTAACTGTCCATCAACAAATTCTGGTCCTTGGAGCGCAGATAAGAGTATAGATAGAAAATTGACGTGGTTCAACCGTTCATCCATTAACTTTCCCTTATAAAATGACAGGCTGAGTATAAAACATAGAACGGATGTGACTTGACCATCCGCTATCAGCTCCTTCCCACGATTCGACGTGAATAATTCTAAGTAAGATTTAATGTGATATGACCTACTACTCTTCGACTAATGCCCTTGACTTGGCAGAAGAAATGACTAAGGAAAATGCGGTTTGACCATTTTCCAAAACTCTAAGTCCTCATAGTATGGATTGGAGTATAAATACAAATTGGATACGATTCGACCACCCGCCAATAAACTCTTATCCTTGGAGTGCAGATATGAGTATAACAATTAGATGAGTGCAGTTCGACCACTCACTATTCCATAAACTCTGACTTGGACTCTATAGCTCCAGCTTGGTGATTTTTACGACTTAAGGCAACGACTGTAGGGAGGCCTTAATACAAAACCAATCGAAAAGACATCCGAAGTTATCGGTGACCGACTATATCGTACCATCAGATAGAGGGTCAGTATCGATCTACACCAACCATAAATGGATGTGACCTGAATGTCTATCGAATAACTCCAATCACCAGAGTGTGGATTAAAGAATAAACCATGAATTAGTGACCATTCATTCTACACCACTCTACTTTGATCCGCCAGGAGGAGTATAAATCTAAATGAGTATTACTCGACAGCTCCTGAGCTAATTCTATCCCTTGGTTCGATTGGAGAACATAAATCAAAAGCGACATCGCTTGACTATTTGCAAACTGATCCTTGCCCTAGGTTTGACGGGAGGAGCATCAGTCATAGATTGGATGTGACTTAATTATCCATTCTTTAGTCGTTTCCTAGAGTATATCGATATTTGCATCAAAATTGGGTATGATTGACCATCCAGCACTCAGCTCATGTCGAAATCCGATGAGGCATTGTTGTCTTCCCACGGGAAGGAAAAGCCAAAATACAATTCAGAATAGGCACGACTCATCCTTCCACCAACTAACTCGATCCCATGAATCGACAGGAAAGAGTGTAAAGCTCAAATAGATGTGACATGCCCATCCACTTACCGACATTTACCCCTTACTTGGGGAGCACAGGCAAAAGTCAAGATGAATGTGAATCAACCATTCATCGATTAACTCTATGTCTTTGGAGCTTAAATGGGAGTGTAAATACGACTAGGATGGGACTCGACTGTCCATGTAGCACATTTATCATCCCAAGACCAAGGCTAGAAGTGTGATCATCCAAAAAATTGACTGTGAAAGCTTAATACTATGACTCATACCTAGTGTTTATAACGACTTGAGCTACGACCAAAAGGATGCCTAGAGATAGAATCATCGAATTGATGCCCAAGCTCATGGGCAATTGATCATCACTCCAACCCAAAGGACGAGTAAAGGATTGTGAGTACATTGAATGGAAAGTGCGTTACTCGAATATACAAGAAGATTCAAACTCAAAGCAAAAGCTAGCTTTGTATTCGCATGCAACACAAGACTAAGCTCTACATGGAGTTTGATTCAATGCTCCTTTAAGCTTGATCTTTAACCATCGCAGATAATCGCTAAAAGTGTCTAAAACCCATCACTATCAGACTCAACAGCTCATGATAAGACTCTTGGATTCGAATGAAGTGACCGTCATCATTGACCATCCCAACTGGACTTCACGTTTTGTTATGCGAAACAGTTACATTTGAACTCAAGGATCGGCTATCGGCATATAGGAACCTAATGTTCATATTCAAGTTTGTTAAGGGCACATGCTATAATATGAATAAGTACAGATATGCTAATCTACTCAAGTCTGAAGTAGTAGAAATCTGATTTGAAGCTATATGTTAGTTTAAGTATGCAAACCATATGCGGCATGTCCCAGAGAAACAGAAATGATGAGGCATGGATCCGGAGAGATCTGCTGCACTAAAAGAGGAGATGGATAAACTCAAAAGTAAGAGGCTTATCTGCAATGCCCTCTACCTAAAATGGGTATTTAATCCTGTACTTGTGAGAAAAGCAAATGGAAAGTCGTAGACATGTGTCGACTATTCAGATCTGAAAAAGACAAATCCGAAGGACAACTTCCCACTTCCAAAGATTGACCAGCTGGTAGACTCCATGCTTTCATTCATGGATGCGTATTCTGGATTCAACCAAATCTCGATGTACATCCCCAACCAGGAGCACATCAACATCATTACCGATTTTGGATTATATTGTTATGTTGTAATTCCATTTGAACTTAAGAAAGCTAGTACTACTTATCAGAGACTGGTCAATCGGATGTTCAAAGACAAAATTGGGCGATCGATGGAAGTATATATGGATGATATGTTTGTGAAGTCATGGCGATTAAATGACCACATCGATGACTTGGCGGAGATATTCAGTGTTCTCCAAAAATAAGGATTGAAACTCAATCCCTTGAAATGCTCTTTCGGCATTGCATCAGGGCAATTCCTGGGTTTCGCCGTAAACTCTTACAGAATTGAAGCTAATCTTAAGAAAATTCGTGCAGTTCAAAACATCTAGGTACCGAAGATTGTTAAGCAAGTATGGAGCTTAATGAAAAGGTCGCCGCCTTAAGCAGTTTATTCCAAGGACACCAAAAAGGTGTATTCCCTTCTTTGATTTGATTAGGAGAGGGAAGAGGAACTTTGAATCGATGCAGGATTGCATAGATGCATTACAAGCTCTGGTAGATCACTTAGAGAGACCTCGCATCCTATCCAAGCCATTGGACCGTGAAGACTTATACATCTATTAAGCGGTGACAGTACACACCGTAAGCGTCGCACTATTACGCAAAGAGAATCTGATCCAGACGCCAGTATATTATGTTAGTAAGAAATTGGCAGGTGCTAAGAGAAACTACCCGAAGTTGGAGAAGCTCGTGTATTGCCTGTTGATTGCATCACAAAAGCTTCGCCCTTACTTCCAGACTCAACCCATCAATGACGATACCGACCAGCCATTACGACGGGTCCTACAGCGACCTGAGACGTTTGGAAGGTTACACAAATGGAATATCAAGCTAAGCCAATTCGATATCAATTATCTCACCCAGAGATCTATCCAAGGATAGACTTAGCGGACTTCATAGCTGAATTCACTTCACTAGACGACTCTCTAGAGAGCAATGGAGAACCGACTAGTTGATGGAAAATGTACACGAATGGAGCATCTAATGAACGATGTTCTGGCACCAAAGTCATGTTAGTGACTCCTGAAGAGCGATCGATCTGCTACGCCCTAAAACTCGACTTCCCTGCAACAAATAATGAAGCAGAGTATAAAGCCTTGATCCCCGGGCTCAAACTTGCTAGAGAACTAGGAGTGAACACTTTACAAATTTTTTATGATCCTCGGTTAGTAGTCTACCGAGAAAGGGGAGATTATCAGGCTAGAGGCACCAACTTGCTCCTTATTTCAGTCAGGTCCAAGAGCTATTAGTAGACTTCGAGTATTAAACCATTACACACACCCCCAAAGAACAAAATGAGAAAGCTGGCCAGTTCTAGGCATGCACAACAAATGTGCTTGGTCTCGGTTGAAGTACCAAATGTTTTGAGCATCGACCAGACGAAGATTGATTAGGCCCTAGAGACAGAGCTGAAAAGGAAGTCGTGGATGACTCCTATCAAAGGTTATCTATGACGAGGGATCCTTCCTGGACGGAGGAATGAAAAACGACAGGTCCTCCTCAAAAATTCACATTGCTTCTTCCAAAAAGGAGTCATGTATAGAAAGGGTTTCTCCGTTCCCTACTTTAGTGTATTACCCATGATGAAATTAAACGAGCCTTGAGAGAAGTGCATGAAGGATAATGTGGTGATCACATTGGGGGCAAACCTTGACAAAGAAAATTACTCCATTAAAAGTATTACTGGCCAACTATCAATCGAGATGTAGATGATCACGCTAGACAATGCAACGAGTGCTGGATATTTGCAATAATTCCGAGAGCTGCACCGACGGAAATTACTCAAATGGTCAGTCTATAGCCGTTTTCCACTTGTGGTATTGACATCATCAGCACTTTGCCAATTTCTAAAGGTGGTGCAAAATATGCCATCGTAACAGTTGATTACTTCACCAAATGGGCTGAACATGAACCTTTAGCCGTGATCACAACGAAAAAGTAATAAACTTTGTTGCTTGAAACATTCTCTGTCATTTTGGTCCCTGATCAATCATAACTGGTAGCAGGACCTAGTTTGACAGTGCTGAATTCAAAGACTTCTGTCGACGACATCATATTAAGAAAAGATTCGCCGCATTTTCTCACCCTCAAGCTAATGGATAAGTCAAAGTTGTTAACAAAATCATAAAGTCCATTATGAAGAAGCATTTGGAAAAGGCTAGTAGCAAGTTGGTCGAAAAACTCCCATCAGCATTATAGACATACAGAACCACCCTTAAGTCCGCAACTAGCAATACTCCATTCACCCTTGCTTGCGGCTCTTAGGTCGTCATCCTTGTAGAAGTTGAAGTCCCTTCTCATCAAATGACTTATTATAACCCTTATTTCATTATAAAAAATAAACTAACAAGGAATTCCAATCCAATTGCAATTAATCTATAAGGAATTAGCGACGACCCCTGAGCATACGACCATGCCCGGGAGCCAAATGATAGGAAAGTATACATGAACGTGCATGTGTGCATCCCAAAAATTCAATTTCTCGAAACTGACAGAAATTGAATTCTCACTTAGAGTTATTAGAGAAGATACTGGATTAGATAACCAAGGCCTACTAGCTCAATGGAACTGGGCATATATAGTAACTAAGAGATTGCTCTCCAGTTCTATACTGAAAAATATCGGCCAAGCGTCACAGCAAATAGAGAGAGATACGATACTTTGAGAAAATAATTCAACAGAAGAATAACAACCATTCAGAAAAACAAATGGATTTCTTTTCGGTGACTCTAACTTGCTTCGATTCAAAGCATGTCATATTCGACACAAGACGTACCTTGGAGGGCAAGTGTTATCTGGCATTTTGACCTGGCAATATCCGAACTGACTAGACAAGTCAGACTCAACTGTCATCAAGGCCAGTAGCCTAGAGCAATGATTGAGAGGTCTAAAAATCAAGTGCTGGTAATAATATTAAGCGATGACCAACCGAGATAAAGAGATAAACTCTCCAGAATATTTTAAGTATGGATTAGTATCTCCCCCGAATAAGGGACCGGTGCCTATCCCTTCCCCTAGGGGATCGGTACATATCCTCATTTTTTGTCCCAAACTAGATGAGATCAATATAGAGTGACAAGGAAGGCCCTACAAGGCTACGTTTCAAATCTCAAGTTGTTAGGCATTTACATGCTCAAGTTATGAGCAAATTACCTCATCTGTAGAAGTGATCGTATCAAAGTGATCAGATTACTTCACCTAAACAAGTTTAATTCAGCTGAAAACAATCGATATCTCAAAATCCAAAAGTCCTATACATATGAAACTTTAGAAACAACATGTGGGGACCCTAAGGATTCCACCTTGGGATCGCACTCCAAAAGAAGCAAGCAAGAGGGATCGGCTAGAATCAGGCTACACAACATGTTGCAACAAAGATTGATCCATAACTCAAGTTCTACTAATCCAATTGGCATGAAACTTAGAGGCTAAGCATAATACAACATGGAGAAGCTCCCATAGGGATCACACCCCCAAACTACTCTAAAATGGGGATCGACCCTGATCTATATTTCTTGGGATTCGGGCTATGTGATCCCTCATGTAGGCCCATATGGTTTTGGAGATCCTTCAACCAAATTTTCAAGGAGATATTTCGCTGTCTTCCTCTATAAATACATAATTGATTGTTTATTTTGAGGACCTTTATGCTGCTTATTGCTTTGTATTCTTTTGTAACTAAGGATTTTCATCCGATCTCTCTTGTACTCGGTTTACAAAGTGATTAATAAAGCTATCTCTTCAAAGACATAGGCAAACAACGCCGGACCACTATAAACTGCCGTGTCTCTGTTATCTGCTTATTTCTTATTACTTTCCTTCTATATTCTTTCTGTTTACATTTAATATTCTTCATTTATTACCCTATAAAACCTATATTGGGCGTTCGTGCCAATTTTGGTGCAAAAAACTATAATGAACTACAAGACTTGCATATCCAACTTTGAATTTGAAATTGAACAAATAACTTCTAGGACTTTGATGTGGACTGCAACTTAGCATAAGTACTTCAATGATGAACTTTATTCTTCAGCAAGTCGATGGTTGATCCCAAAGCTTACACAATTGATCAATTTAAATGCCGGCTGAGACCGTCGGTGATGACGGTCACACTGGTCGGAACCTAAAGTCTCATCACTACTTTTAATTTAGAATTATTTGTCTTTGCACTACACAACACTGCACTGCACTAGTTGACACCTAGCATGGGGACAGGTTAGTTTTTCTAATATTGATTATCCACTAAGTTTAGCTGATATGTGTTCTAAACGTTTAGAGTGTTTAGACACAATGTCTTCTGGACAACCTTCACAGCATAATGATCTAAGTGCTGAGTCAAATTCTACGACTGTATCTGGTAAACTTTCTCCTGAACATCAAACTGGCAATTGGAGAGTTCCAGTCCACCGGTTAACCTTTTATCCAACTTTCCCATTCCAACAGTGTAAGAAATAATCGTGCTCCTGACACTATAAAGTGTACCGTATTTCTAGATAACCGGTTGGATTCCAAGGCCTTCAGAATTGGTAAGGCTGCTCTAAACGTGGCATCCTGTTTGGAGATGTTCTAGTCCCTTCAGTGAATGATATGTCTCATTTGCTCCCGGAGGGGATATAGCATGTAAATTTATGTGCCGGGTCGATGTGTGCAACCTTTTAATTCTTTTATCCGAGGGATGCTAAATTATCTTGAAATAGCTCATGCTCAGCAACATCAGAACAACTATGCTTTTCTTCATGGCACTTTCTTACTATTTATAGATGTTCTATTCCACATCAGGTTCCTCTATAATTCCAAGCGATGGATGGAAAGCCTTTATTATACTTTCCTTGAGTCTCTGCCTAACTTTCAAGTTCTGGCTGGAGCTTAGAACAAGCTTAGTGTCTTTATACATGAATGGTTCTATATTCGTCGTCCACCTGGTTTCGTAAGCCTATGGTTGGAAGGATGTAAGTTTTGCGTTCACTATTCTCAAATTCTTTAGCCCAAGTTGTATCCTGAACTGACAAATACTTTGAAAATTTACAGATGACCTAAAGGTGATAATTTTCCAAGGGTGTTTTCTTCAATCCACGGCATCCTAGTTAAGGATAGGGACATCAGATCCCTTATAACCGATAAGGGGTTATCTTCTTTTGGGTTGTTAGAACAAGGTCGTAGCATTGGGCTTCTGGGAATCATAGTGTTTCTAAAAAATGTTGTGAAACAAGAAGGTGGTACCGATAACCCTGTCATGCCCCAAGTCAAGGAGGCACAGGACAATGCCAAAGAAGGTGAAATTAGAGATGATAAAGCCAACAAGTCTGGCGATGATGATGCAGGTCCAGACAATGCGATTGTAGGTGAATCATTATAAGGCACACGATCTCATGCGCCAACAAGAAAAGGAAAAGGGCTAGCATACAAATTCTGTAAGAGAAAAATTGCTAATAAGTCTGAGTTCACCATCACCTCTGTTGAAGAAGAGTGTTCCTCTCATCATTTAGAAAGTTCGATGGAAGGATTCTCAAATCTACTGATTTCATACGACATCGAGACTTTTGATTTTCCCAACATTAGTGTGTGGGGGCTTATTTCTCCCACTAGGACTGGTGGTGACATTCCACCCATTAGTAAAGGGGAAATAACTCCTATGAGCAAGGCCATAGTAACTGGTCTGTTAAGGGGATACGAGGACACTCACAATCACGCGCACTTCACTCTATGATTTTTATCTATCTTTTATTTGATGGTTACTTATATGCTCTTATTTTATTTTCAGGTGATATGTCTCATTCCCGCACCTTTGTTTGCTTGATGGGCTCCTCAAAACAGTACAGATCTAATCGTGGTCTAGACCTGGAAGGCATTGAGAAAGGGATGACAGCCGAGAAAGAAGTCATCGCTCAAGGAAGTCTTCATCCTCTAAGAACAAGTCCAAATCTCAATCATCCCATCAAGAAGTTAAGCCCAATCTTCCTATACATTGCGACAATTAGACCTCTTCTCATGTTCCCCAAACTATTATGGCACCTGAGCATCATTCGGGTTCATTTGGTGCTCGACAACCTCGCGACCGCTAGTCGAGCAAATGTCCTACTATTACCTTTAATCTAGCTTTGACTACTTTAGCTCCTGAGGCCTCCACAGCAAAGAGATTGCGAAAGTTACCTTCAATTTTCCAAAAATCTACTTTGGTGGGCTAAAATTTCTTCCTTCTATACATATAATTCCAGGGGGTGCTAAAGCGAGTTTACTAGCATGTGTCAACGATGTTTTTATGCAGCATGAAGCATTCCAGCACTTAGCTTAGAAAATCTCCGAGGTGGCTACTGAAAGTCAACATGAAATTAATCGCCTTAAGCTGGAGGCAATCAACGATAAAGACATAATCAAACACCAAGAAGATGAAATCATGGAGTTGACAATGAAGCTAGCCACGGCAGAGCAGAGCGCTAAAGAAACATGTGAAACGGTTGGTTGTACGAAAATGGCTCATAAAATGTGAGCTGGAGACTGCCCTTAACCAATGTAGTGTGCTTGGTCTGGAGAAGGACATACTGCAAAAAGAGGGAAACGCTCTAGTCCGCCGTGTTGAGGAACTTAAAGAACTTCTTAAAAAAGGGAAGGAAGAAAAACTTGAGCCTTAGGAGGAGTCTTAGAGGTATTGTGAAGTGGCCATCAAGGCTCGAGAACTAAATATTAAAATTGACGAGCAACTCACTCAAATTGAAGTCCTCAAGGAAGAGGCATGGGAAGCTAGCCATAATGAAGTAAGAAAGCATATTGGGGCCCAGTTGGAGGATGCTAAAGAGATTGTCTAGGATGATATTAAGTACATGTTTGATCCTTTGATTGTTGAATACAATGATAAGGTCCTAATCCATCGTGACTTGAGTTTTCTTGGAGAGGGCTACCTCGAATCGCTTGCCGAGGCTTGGGAATACATCGTTCAAATGAGGAAGAAAGCCCTTGATGAAGCTGATTTGGATAAGAAGAAACTGGTAAGAGAGATCCTTCATGAGAATGAACCTTTAGATCTTGCCGCAGCAAGGATTCGACACTTTTATATTTTGGTACCCTCTGGCAAAGGAAAAAACATCGTTGAAGCTTCGAAGTCCAATCACAAAGATCCCTTTTCACTTCAAATAGCTGAAGCATCAGTTTCACTTGGCCCGGGACAAGACCGGAGCTATGCTCCGGATAGAACCGGCTATAAATCAAAGGTGCCGACTCCTATGTAAGAAGGGAGCACTTCGACGATAATCAAAAGTCAGCCAGGCAGGGGAATATGGCTCTATTCTCCATTATTCGAGAGGTTTCATTCTTTATACCCAATAGCTCTGGGCTTATTTGCTTGTTCCTGTGAATTTGCAGGTCTTCCAACTCCCAGTCAAACTCTAGGAAGCAGTGCCTCTGTAGAGCAACAACCAACACCCTCTGAAATTCCTATGGCTACCAATATTCCAGGGCCTGATTATCAAGTTATTGGAGCTCTTGTTGACAAAAAGGCCGACGATCAACCATTGTCTGATGAATCTAATAGTGTCATGATCACGGGTGCCTCCAAACACACAAATGAGCTTAGCTTGAAAGAGTGTGTTGAGTGGGAAGAGTCATTGGAGAAAAAGCCAAAGCTGAAACCCATCGATGATTCAAATCTCATCCCACTGCAAGTCATTCCACCTGTTGGTTCGGTTCCCGAATAACACCCTCTAACCTTTGGAAGCTCTCCTTCCAAGGGTGATAAAGGATTGGAGAGAGGGACAGGCGGAGGCTCTGGTGGGTCCACTCTCAAGAAATCCAAAAGGGAGAAGAGGCAAAAGAAGTAGCCGTCACTTCGGCTTAGTTTGTATATAACTTGTGTGGCTGTTTTTCTTTTTGTTGGTCGTGTTTGTGCAAGTACGACCCCACTTTTAGATAAACTTTTACTGCAATTTTCAAGTTTAATGTGAAAATAAAAATTCTTTATTTTATGTTCAACTCTTATGTGAATTTTATCTGAGTAGTCGAGCTATTAATTTTCCATTCAATGTACTTGTAATTCGTTACTTATTGATTCAGATAATCATCTGTTTTACTCAAGGCCTCCATGTTGTCGTGTTCTCAAGTTGTACCAAACACTTGGCTCAAGCCCTAGTGTTATGCTGTCAGATTCACTGGTTTAAGTGATTATACTCCTGCCCTCAGTCTCGGACTAGCAGAGTTTGATAATGGATGGTCGCACTCCATCCTTAGCGAGTTTATACTCCTTCTCTCGATTTTAAGTCGAAGTTTATGGAATCGTGATTGGTTGGACCACACTCATCTATTTGTTTATACTCATATCTGTACACTGGGGATAAGAGTTAGTTGGTGGGTGATTATATCGCATCCAATTTGTGCTTATGCTCCATTCCACACTCTGGGGACTTAGATTTATTTTTAAAAATAGTCGGACCGTACTTTCCTTAATTATTGATTTGCCCCCAAATCTGGGGTTTGACTTAGCAAGCGATTGGTCGTGCACGATCGCTTTTGATCATGTCTGTCCTATCGCTTGAAGGGGTTAACGAATTGCCACGTCACATCCATTTCCCGTTAGGTACTCCATCCATCAAGTTGTGAGTGAGGACCACATTCATTTTATTTAATTCAATCAGGAAATTATGTAATCATTTAGCTTCAAACTCTGGATACGTGATCGGACATGTCAATATTAGTTAGTCAGGAATTGTAACTAATATGTAATGCTACAGAAATAACAGATATGAAGGAAATTTAAAACTTTATTTGTCAAATGGAAAGAAATGACATAATTTGTCTTATTACATATTTGGAAAATCAAATGCTAAAGCAAATTTGGAAATTTGAATGCAACTGAATGAAAAAGAATAAACTAAGTGAAATAGCGTCGTAAATGCTTGTTATACAATGCCTTTGAGGGTGTGACGCCATCAATAGTCGCAAACTAGAAAGTTCCTTCTCCAAGCCTCTGTTCAATGACATATGGTCCTTCCCAAGTAGGATTCATGTGTGACCGGATAGGGAAAATCCGTTTCAAGATAAGATGGTGATTTCAAAGGTTCTAGGTCGAACTTTAGTGTTGTATTATTGGGTGACTCGGTGTTGATGTGCAGGTGCCTTTAGATCAGCTTTCTTGTGCTTCTCATCTACAAAGTCTAGAGATTCTAAGAGGAGTTGTTTATTTGCTCTGGGGTCATAGTAGGTCACTCGATGTGAAGAGACTTCGAGTTCAATAGGAATGACGGCTTCGAAGCCGTAGCAAGGTCGAATGGAGTATGAACAGTCACAGACTTTTGGGTGGTTCTATAAGCCCATAATACTATTAGGAGTTCATCCACCCACTTACCTCTAGCCTTTTCCAAACTCTTCTTTAGGATGGACTTTATGATTTTTTTTATAACTTCGACTTGTCCATTTGCTTTAGGGTGAGAAACCGCCCCAAATCTCTTTTCAATATGATGCCGATGGTAGAAGTCTTGTAATTCAATGCTATCGAATTGGGTTCTGTTGTTAGTTACAATGGTTCACGGAAGGCCAAAATGACAAATGATGTTCTGGACAATGTTGATTACTCTCTTTGTCGCGATAGTGGCTAAAGGTTCCACGTTAGCCCATTTGGTGAAGTAATCAACTACAATGATAGCATACATCGCACCACCTTTAGGATCGGTAAAGAAATGATAATATTTATTCCCTATGTGGCAAACGACAATGGACTGACCATTGTATGATTTTTGTCGGTCGAGCTCTTGGAACTTTTGCATACATCTGGCACTTATTGCATCGCTTAGCGTAGTCAATAACACCTTAGTTGATAGTTGGCCAGTGTATCCACAACGGAGTATTTTCTTTGCTATGGTTTACCCCCAATGTGATCGCCAAATTCCCCTTCATGAACTTCCTTTAGGACTCATTTTATTTCATCATGTGCGATTCTCTAGAGCAGGGGAATAGAAAAACCCTTTCTATACATGACTCCTTTATGAATGATATATCGTGAAGTTTTGCAGAGAAATTTCGTCTTTCATTCTTCCATTCGGGAAGGACTCTTTGTAGTAAATAATCTTTAATTGGTGTCATCCATGATTCCTTCTCAGGCTCCATCTCTAGTATCCAGTGGATTTTCATTTGGTTTATGCTTGGAGCGTCTATTACTTCGGCTAGAACCAAGCCCATTTATTGTGCATTCCTGGTGCTAGCAAACTTTGTCAATGACTCGACATCTTTTTTTAATCTCGGGGAAAGTGCGTGATGTCATAATACTCAAAGTTGGTCAATAGCTCTTGGACCCGGATAAGATAAGGGGCGAGTCGTTGTCCTTTAGCTTGGTAATCTCCCCTGACTTGGTATAACACCAATTGGGAATCGTAAAAGATTTTAAGAGATTTTCTCCCTGGTTCTCTGGCAAGCTTTAGCCCAACGATCAGAGCTTCATATTCAGCTTCTTTATTTGTTGTTGGGAAGTTAGGTTTCAAAGCATAGCAAATTGGTCGATCCTCTAGAGTTACTAGTATGAATCCAGCTCCAGAACAATGATCGTTTAAGGCTGCATCCATATACATTTTCCATTGGATAGTACGGGCTTCACTGCTCTATGTGAGATAACCCTGTGTAGTGAACTCAGCCATAAAGTCTGCCAGTTCATATCCCTGTATGGCTCTCCAAGGAAAATAGTAATGTCAAACTGGCTCAGCTTGATGTTCCACTTGAGTAACATTCCAGACGTCTCAAGTCGTTGTAGGGCCTATTGTAACGGCTGATTGGTTTAAACGTTGATGTGATGAGCCAAAAAATAGGGGTGGAGCTTTCGCGAAGCAATTAACAAGCAGTATGCAAATTTCTCTATCTTTGGATAGTTCCTTTCACTCCTGTTAATCACTTGCTAACATAATAGACCGATCTCTGGATTCAATTCTCCTCGCAAAGAATGTTGCATTTATAGCGTGTACTAACACGGCTAAGTAGATATAAAAATCTTCGTGATCCACTGACTTTTGCAAGATGGGAGGCTTTTCTAAGTGGTTCAACAAAGCTTGGAATGTGTCTTCACAATCCTGTGTCCATTCAATGTTCCTTTTCCCTCTTCTAATCAAGTCGAAGAAAGGAATACATTTATCGGTTGCTCTAGAAATAAACCGGCTCAGGGCACCAACTTTCCCATTTAGGCTTTATACTTGTTTGCTAGTTTTTGAGAATGTTGTGAATAGCTCGAATCTTTTCGGGATTAGCTTTGATGCAGTGAGCATTGACGAAGAAACCCAAGTACTTCCCCGATGCCATGCCAAAAAAACATTGTAGAGGTTTGATCTTCATTTTGTAACATCAAAGGATGTCGAACATCTCTGCTAAGTCTCTAATGTGGTCGCTTGATTGTTGTGACTTCACGAGCATATCATCCACGCGTACCTCCATCATCTTTCCAATTTAATCTTTAAACATTTTGTTGACTAGGCGTTGATAGGTTGCTCCTGCATTCAACAGTCCAAATGGCGTTACCATATAGCAATACAATCCAACATTGGTAATAAAGCTGTTATGCTCCTGGTCGGGAATGTGCATCGGGATTTAATTATATCTGGAATACACATCCATGAAAGATAGCAATTCGTATCCTGCGGTTGTCAACCAGCTGGTCGATCCTCGAAAGGGGAAACTTTCTTACGGACACGCCTTGTTTAAGACCAAATAGTCAACACACATCCACCACTTTCCATTCACCTTTCTCATAAGTACAGCATTAGATACTCATTAAGGGTTGAGGACGTCACGAATAAACCCATTGCATTTGAGCCTATCCATCTCCTCTTTAAGGGTGGCAGATCTCTTCGGATCCATGCATGCCTTTACTGCTTCACCGGAACATGTCTTGGGTTGATATTTAGTATGTGGCCTGCAATGGCAGGAAAGGTGCCCCATATATCAGAATGATTCCAAGCAAAGACATCAAGATTCGCTCAGAGAGAACTAGAAAGTTCTTTCATCATCGGGTGGCTGAGCTGTGATCTAATCTTTAGGACCCATAACGGGTCATCGTGGCTGACCGTGATGTCAATCGTCAGCTTAGCCGGCGCAGCCTTGGTCTCTTTGAACTTTTCCTCATCATCCCTTGGATCTATGTCTTTATACAACCGATTATGGAGCCCAAGCCAAGCCCTAAGCGTTGGTTGTTTGTTTTCGGTGGCTTAGATGCAGAAAAACTTGTCCACACCCTTACCTTTCTCCTTCCATTGGGCATCCCTCGATTCAGCCACATAGCAGGCAAATCCAGTTGCCTGATCACCATGCATAACTCCAACACCATTATCAATTGGGAACTTCAAAGTCAAATATCACGGGGCAAGAGCTGCCCAAAATTTAGCTTAGGCTGGTCAGCCCAGAAAAGCATTGTATGAAGAGTCAACATCTAGGACAAAAAATGGCAATATCTACGCTCTCCGGCGGTCACCTTTTCCCAACTCCACTAGCAATTCAACATAACCAACTGCTTCGATCGTAGGACCGTTAAAGCCATAAATGTTGGCTTTATACAGGTTCAAGTCCTTGGCTTCAATTCTCATCTAATCGTAAGACTTTTTGAAAATTATGTTTATGGAACTAACACGGTCAATCAAGTTCCTCCTCGCTAAGGCAGGGCAATCATGGCCGAAATGACCATTGGGTCGATCATTGGTGCCTCCACCTTATCTGCATCTCTGTTTCTAAATATAATATCATTTGCCATTGTACGCTACTATTTTGCCGGAGCCCCATCTTCTATACTTGAACAACACTCAAAATTCATATGCTTGATTGCGCTAGCATATCGCTTTATCTCATGCCAGCTCTTATCAGCTAGATGTTGTCCTCCAACTATTGTATTAATCACTGATCTTCCACCAGTCTGTGCAGGCTCCTTGACCCAGTGCGGCGCTTGTCCTCGGTTGTAGTTGGATGTCCCCGCCCACCATCCTACGGGGCTTTAATAAACTGATGTAGTTTTCTTTCCTAAATCAATTTCTCGGTAACATCCTGCAGTTTCCTATTCATTCGTGTTATGACCATAGTATTCATGAAACCGATAATATTTTCCAGTCTGCTTTTGCTTCTCCATCAATTCTTTCGGAGGTAGCTGCCTATACTATATGGTGTTGCACGTAGACAAGTAGGCATTCTCTATGGATATATTCAGTGACATGTAGTTATCATACATTGGAATCCTTGACTTTCCACTTCTAGAATCCCTCTTTCGCTCACGGTTCCTACCACCGCCTTTGTTTTAGTAACTCGGTTTATTTTGGATATTTGCTTGAACATTTCCGAAGCTCTTCCTAAACTGTTTCACTACAATGTTACTCTACACTCCCTCTTCACTCGGCCCTATAACATTCTTCTTCTTAGAGCATCTAATTTCCTCTTTCCTCAAATACTGAGCAGCTTTTGCATAAAAACACTCCAACGTCGTGTGTGGTTTGCCAGCTAACCAATCGCCAAAGTCAGATTCTGGGTCAATCCCTCTTGTTACCGCCATAAATATTGAATGGTCATTTGGATTACTGACTTCTGTGACGGCTGTATGAAATCAATCCAAATAGTCTTTCAACGATTCTCCCGGAGCTAGATCACACTTGATAGGGACATTACATCTTTGAGGCAAGTCATGCGTACGAAACCGCTCTACAAACTTATTTCTGACTCATCAAATCTAGAGATTGACTGTGGAGGTAATCTCGTAAACTACATCATTTCTATGTCAGAGAGAGTAACAGGAAAACATCTGCATTTTGTGGCAACGTCAGCTCGTGTGGAATCCATCGGCCATTCATATCTCATGATGTGCTGCATGGGGTCGGTTTTCCCTCATTGGTAGGCATCGATGGCATACTAATCCTCCTTGGATACTCCGCATGTAGGATATTGCTGGTGAAAAGCGTATGGCTTCTAGAGATCCCTCAATCGCCATTGGTCAAGCATTGGCTCTCCCTTACTAGCTGTCTAACCATAGCTGACAAGTCTGGTGTTTCATAGTTAGAGCCAAGAAATAGTCGTGCTCCACCTCACGTGAATGGTCTGGTCGATGTCTATTGGCCGTTCCACGCCTTCTTGGCTTAACATCCTCTTGATGCATGCCACGTGCGTTAATTTCATCGTCATTCCAGGGAGGTAACTGGTCTATATTCACCTGAACTCCAACATCCAAATCAACCATAGAGACTTCAGTTTGTGCTCCAATGGAAGGAAGGAAATTTCCACCTTTAGAGGTGGGAATGGCCCCGATCTCCCTTGTGGGATTAGGCCTGATCTGTCCTGGTAACCCAGGTAGGTCTGTTTGTTGATGTCCAAATGCTCCTACATGATATCCACCAGTTCTGTGATGCCTACATATGGGATAATCACCTAATGAGCTAGAACTCTCCGATGCAAAATAGGGGTTGGCTCTTTCCTAGTTTCCCCACGCTATTGCTCCTTGGGTTGATTCATTAAATCGATATTCGTTTGAATCTGCTTGTTCAACTGCCAGCGACTATCCATAAGCTCTCTTAATAAATTATGGAAATCAACTCTTGTGATGGAATCAACTGAATTTTAGACATCAACTGGATTTGTAGCATTAACATCTACTGGTAGATTGCTCTAGCCTCCTCCTGGATGCTAGATTTCTCGTTTCCTTCTGTGGTTTGAGAGGTAGATCAGGTGCTCCTAACCACTGTTGATAGTTTTCTTTAGACTTTTGCAAACCTTAGAATGAATAAACTACTTGAAGATAATTTTGGATCTCTTTTAAGGATTTATGCAATCCAGCAACAGCAAAGGGATCCAAATACGGTTGGAATCTCGTTCTCAGTGAAAGCACCAAAATATTTGCACTAAAAATTAGCACAAACACCCAATATAGATTTTATAGAGGAATAAATGTAGAATAACAAATGTAAATAGAGAGAATATAACAATAAAACAATAAGAAACAAGCAAATAAGAGAGAAAACAATTTATAGTGGTTCGACGTTATTTGCATAAGTCCAATTTGAAGAGCTGACTTTATTAATCACTTTGTAAATTGAGTACAATAAGGATCGTATGAAAATCCTTAGTTACAAATGACTATAAAGCAACAAGCAGCGTAAAGATCCAAAAAATGAACAATCAAGTATATATTTATAGAGGAAGACAGTGAAATATCTCCTTGAAAATTTAGCAGAAAGATCTCCAAAACCATAGGAGCCCACAAGAGGGATTGCATGGCCTAAATCTCAAGAAACGTGGATCGGGGTCGATTCCTATTTTGAATGAGTTTGGACGTGAGATCCCTATGGGAGCTTCTCTATATTGTATTATTCTTAGCCTCCAATTCTCATGCCAATTAGATTAGTAGAACTTGGGTTATTGATCAATCTTTGTTGCAACATGTTGTGTAGCCTGATTCTGGCTGATCCCTCTAGCTTGCTCCTTTTGGGTTATGATCCCTAAGGTGGACTCCTTATGGTCCCTACATCTTTTCTTGAAGTTTATATTCATTGTAATTTTGGATTTTGAGATATTAGTTGTTTTCCATTGATTTGCACTGGTTTGACCGAAGTCATCTGATCCCTTTAGCAAAGAGGGATCATAGCCAATCCTTTTTCTAGATTGAATTATATTCCATACTTCGAACGTTTTGTATTGCATTTTTTTAATTCCCTTCGATCATGGCTTCATATTATCATCTATACTTGGTTTTTGCACCCTATTATCATCGTTCTGGGCATGCTGGCCTTGGTGACAATCGAGTCTAACTTGTCCAGTCAGTTCGGATATAGTCGGGTCAAAATGTCGAATAACAGTATACTTCTATTTATGTGCAATATGCTTATTTACATAGCTCTATGCCTGTAAATAATATTTTGGCAATTTCTTTAATATATTCATTGCTTAGCTCTATTTTTATCTATCAAAATACTCTGTTTTGAGTAACCGGCCTTGCAATTTTAAATAGCTCTATGACTATTCCTGTTAAGGCTCAATCGAGTTCTTTTCGACCAAGTGTCGGTCAATGTGTCCATATCCACAGGATTGTATGTTAGATTTCAGGCTTCGAAGAGAGGATATATGTCATGTAACACCCTCAATTTTTTATAACAATATTTAGGAGATTTAATTAAATAAATTAAATAGAATAATGTAAGAATTAGAATGATAAGGAGATTGAGATTTGAATAAATAATAAATGGCCATGCTTAACAAATTAAATGGGCTTAAAATTGCTTTTATGTTATTAATTAAAACATGGGCATACTAGGAAATAGCCGCACTCCTATGATTCACGGCTAAACATCCATTCACGTTCATTTTTATCATTTTCACAAAAACCATCAAACGCAAATTAAAAGAGGAATAGCCGGCCATTGCTAAGGGAGATTTGAAGAGAAATCCAATCAAAAGCTAAGGATTAAAGCCAAGGAAAATTAATCTTCAACAAATCTCAAAGTCCTTATCATATCCAAGGTGAATAATAAGTTATACAATCTCTATTTTGTTCTATTATCATATGTTTTTCAGTTTTAAGATTCAACTTATTTTATGTTAATTTGGATGATGATATGCTTGAATTATAACATGTTAGATTTAAATCAAATTGTTTAAATATGGAATTACATGGGTTTACGGTAAAACCGATTATAAGTGATTTTCGAATGCTATGGAAAAGTTATATGTTATGTAAAATATGATTTTGGAGATGGGTTTCAATTTTTGTAATTTTCCAAGCTATGGAAAATTCAATATAAATTTTCAAAGGAAAATATGTATAATTTGGTTTAAAATTTTAATTCGATTATTTCAAGAGAAATTTGGGTTTAGAATTTTTGTATATTAGACAACATATTGAAAGTGAATTTTTGTAATTTTTGGGGATTTTTCCTAATTGATTTACTATGGAAATTAAATTTTTTTAGAAGGAAGGACTTATTTGCATTATTGGTTTTGCTTAATGGAAGGGCTAAATTGTTTAATTTCCTTGATTTAGATCTGAAATATGCGACATTTATTTTAGTAAAGAAATTGAAAATTTTAAGGCAACCAATCAGCTTTTTACAAATATGTAGGTTAGTTATAAAGCAATTACTAAAATTAGCATTAATTCAGCCTTTTCAATAAAAAATTGGTTACGACTCTTTTGGAAGTGACTTTCGACCTCATGCTTTCGCTTCGACTCAGTCGAAACCTACCATGCCGAAACCGACATAGTTGAAACCAATACACAAGATATCACTTAGATGGTACAAGTGGATTGGAAGAAGGTGGAAGGCATAGTGTCTAAACCTTAGCTTCTGATAGGGTCGAACCCATTGTTTTATCTTCAAATCAAAAGCGCCTGCCTGGTTTTTATAAAGCTTTCAAAGGAGTCGAAACATATGTTTTCGAAGGGGTTTTCTATACTACTTTCGAAGAGGGATGCCATCTTTTGTTTTAAAGTATAAGCTTTTGAATGGGTTCCTTTACTTACAAAATAATGCTTTCGAAAGTAGTGGTTCTGACCTAGTCGAAACCCTGCTGCCATTCCTTGCCTTCCAAGTGTATTGAAGTCATCAATGCTTTTGAAGGGTAGCCTTTGTTTTAAACTTATATTAAGCCACTTCCTAAATGATTTCGAAAGGGTTTAAGGGTTTCGAAGGCAATGGCTTCGAAAGGAGATTTCGATGCCATCCTTCTAAGTTTTACTCATATGTTTTGAAGCTTTCGAATAGATGCTTCCGATGCCACCAATATTTTCCATAAACAATTTTCTTTAGATGTAAAAGGTTTCGAAAGAGATACTTTCGTACTTATTCACTTTGACCAAGAAGATGTTTTAAAGCAAAACCCAATGGCTTCGAAAGAGTTACTTTCATTGGTTTCGAAGCTACGTTTCTAAGTATTATTGAGTAAAGATTTAGTACCTTACATTTTGGTTTCAAAAGAGATAAATTATAGAGCTTCGAAAGGTATATGTTTATTGTTTTGAAAAGAGGTTTTCAATGCTTTCGAACGAGGAAATCCAGGAATTTCGAAAGTAATGTTTTAAGGTTTCCAAAGCCTTAGTTTTCAAAACAAATAACCCAATCTCATTTTAAAAGAAAACCATGGCATAAATAAATAAAGAGTTTGAAATGATTTCAAGAATGGAGTTTTTGAAAAAAATTTCCTTCATTAATAGGTTAAAGGGATTAACCAGAATTATATAAATTGATTTCAAGGATATTAAACCACAGGGGTTGGTATTATTATGTTATTATGTTTGCTTCTTCATATATGTATATATTTATTTTATAATGGACCCATAACTGTACTTTAGGGAAGGGCAGAATAACCAGCTAGGTTGACCCAGTAGTGAATATAAATTAAATTAACTCCTGAATGAGTAAAATTGCATCTAGGGGGTCAGGAAGACTAAAATATAGGATGCTAAAATATTGATCAAAGAAGATGTCAGGAAGACAAGTTCGTAGTAAGCCCATGAAAACTATATATAGGAAAAGATGTTGGCAGGAGCCAATAGGTTTATAGTAAGCCCATGAAAACTATGTAAAGGAAAAGATATTGGCAGAGTTTAATAGTTCATAGTAAACCCATGAAAACTATGATTGGATTGAGATATTGGCAGGGGCCAATAGGTTTTAGTGAATTCATGAAAACAATATCTGGATTAAGATATTGACAGAAGTCAACAGATTCCTAGTCAACCCATGAAAACTAGGATAAGAGGAAAGTTATTGGAGTTACCAATAGGTTCAGGGAGAACCTATGAAACAATAAAGTTATTGGCAAGGGCCAATAGGTTCTTAGTGATCCCATGAAAACTATGAAATCAGAAAGGAGTCTATAAACATTAAACAGGTCATTAGTAAGCCCATAAAAACTAACAGGTTAATTGTGACCCTAGAAACTATAAATAAGACAGTTAGTCAAAATGAATGGGGATAGGAAATCCAGAATTGATTATTTGTTTACATATCATCATATTATTTTGAATTGATTTAACAATTGTGGATGCAGGAGCACAGTATGTGGTTTTATAATGGTTTTAGGATACTAGTGAAGGGAAAACCCGTTTCGCTAAGCGGGGTGGTCTCACTAGATATCTAAATGGTTTGAGATGGTGGATTATTATGCATACCAAGCTTTATGTTTGACTTGAAGTGTATGTTTTCCCTTTAAAATCTCGGGTGCTCAATTGATTTTGAGTAGTTTGAGGTTTAAGGTTTTCAGGTTCTTTTAGACAGATAAAGCTTCCGGAGACATGCATGAGGCAAGCTAGTTAATAAGAGTTGTTTTATTCCGCTGTGTTTTGGTTGTAAAGGCAAATTTGTTTCATTGTCTTATTATATACTCCGATCAACCAAGGGGGCATCTTCATATGTCGCTCATGGTGTATGTTGTAATGATTATATTTTATCTGAACGTGGTTAACGATTATGGGATTATGTAATGAACTTGAAATTCTTTGAAATGGAATGTGGAATTTGTTTAAATTTTTTCCATATTCATGTGTTTTTGTGTATCATGTATCTAACATTACCGTATTTAGACTCCAAGGATTAATAACTATGGATGACTGCAGCATCCATAGCCATTAGTTTGGGCTTTCAAATGGGGGATGTTACAAGTTGGTAGCAGAGCATAGGTTTATGAAACTTAAAAGAAATTTAAACCTAAAAGATTTTTTAAAACATAATCCAATGAATCAAAAAACAAGATCGGGGTTTGGGATAATGCTATAGTAACGTACTTGTATTTGATATATACATACACACACATATATATATATATATTTGAAAATGTGTATATATATAAGTATGTATTCTCCGCTCTCGTCTACCGTTCTTCTGTATCTTACTAAGGCTCGTTTGCATATTTACGAGAAAGGAGATATAGAAGCAGAGAACGCAAGGGGAAATCTCGGTGGAGGAAGCACCACAACCATTGGAAATGCTCGACCCACCAGAGGGACAGGTCGACTAGCTAATGCTAATAACTAAAATGTTGATGCCAATGTGGATGCTAGAAATCCACAAGTAGATATGGGGGCAATGTATCAGTTATTCGTCAATATGATGCAAGCAGGTATTGCAGCTGGATTTGCTGGAAATGTAGGAGGAGCTAATCATATGGCTCCAGTTGGGAATAATTATGCTAAGCTGAGCAGAGACTACAGCAGTCTAGGTGGGAAGCCATTTTTGAGGATGGAGAATGCTACTGAGATAGAGAATTGACTGTTTCATTGTGAGAAAGTATTTTGATGATCTGGGTTTAGATAATGATCAGAAGAGGAGGTTGGCCTCTAGGAATTTGCAAGGGTCAGCGCTTCATTGGTGGAACGGTATTATTGTTAGAGTTCCAGAGGAGGAATTAACTTGGGCTGATTTTAGAAGGAGGTTTGAGCAAAGGTTTATGTCTGAGATTGCTAAGTCGGAGCTGCTAAGGAAGTTTTAGAATTGGAGTAGGGAGGGATGTTGGTTGTTGAGTATGGCACTAAGTTTGATGAGTTGTCATGTTATGGATATAATATTATAGACACCGTCATCAGAAGGAATGAGAGATTTATTAAGGGCTAAAGCCCGAGATTGCTAGGGCGACCCAGCCACATCTTCGTGATCCTAGTAATGTAGTTGTAGAGATGGCTATTCACCATGAGAAGATGCTTGCTATTTGTGCTAGAGAGTAGTTAGTTGAAATCCAGGGTTCTCAGGGAAAGAAGAGAAAGTGCTTTAAGAAGAAGGGAGCCCAGAAGGGAGATGCTGCCAAGAAGGAAAAGGCTGACTTAGTTTGCTTCAAGTGCGATAAGAAGGGTCATTATGTGAATAAGTGCCGGTCAGGCAAGGGGAAGAATGTTGCAGATAAGAAGAATGTGAAGTGCTTCAACTGTGACCAAGTTGGGCATTACAAAAATCAGTATCCAGAGCCAGTTAGGGTGGGCAGAGGAAAAGTTTTTGCTATTGGACTAACATCAGCTAGGCCAACTGCAGCTGATAAAGGGAAGACTATGATGGAAGGTACGCATTTGATTCAGAGTATACCAGTTAGGGTACTTTTTGATACCATTGCATCACATTTATTTATATCTCAATGTTTGGTTATAGATTATGCTTAGAACCCACCTACCTTATTACTTCCTTAAGGGTTGCAAATTTGATAGGAGGGTATGAAACTCTAAGGTTGAGATGTGACTAGTTAGAACTTGATTTGTTACTTCATAAGTTTGCATGCAGTATGTATGTATTTGATTTCGTAGATTTCAGGATCTTCTTGGGTATGGATTGGTTGGGTAGGTATAAGGGTAGGATATTCTTCTAGGATAGGGAGATACCACTGAGACACCCTGATAGTCACAACTGAGTAATATTCTTTGTGGAGGATTCTGACCGGAGTGTTTGTGCTTTGCTAAGTGCTATGGAAGTGGGAGAAGAGTTAAATCAAATTCATGTAACAAAAGCAAATGTCTTTGAGCTAGTTACTGGATTACCACCGAAATGAGCTGTTGAGTTTCGAATAGATCTTGTAGCAAAAGCTGAACCCGTGAGAAGACCACCTAGCAGGATGACACCGACTGAGATGAAGGAATTGAAGGTGCAACTAGTAGATCTTGAAGGAAGGAATTTTATTAGGCCAAGTAGTTCGCCTTGGGGAGCGGTCGTAGTGTTCGTGAAGAAACCAGATGGATCATTGAGAATATGTATCGACTATCGTAAGTTGAACGAAAGGACGATTAAGAATAAGTATCCTTTGCTAAGAATAGATGATCTGTTTGATCTGTTGAGTGAAGCTAGAGTATTTTCTCAATTGGATTTGGCGACAGGTTTCCATCAGTTAAGGGGGGCAGAGGACAACATTCCTTTGACTACATTTAGGACTAGGTTTGGTTCTTATGAGTGGTTAGTGATGCCATTTGGATTAACAAATGCACATGCTTTCTTCATGGATTTGATGAATCGAGTATTCCAAGAGTACTTGTATAGGTTTGTGCTGGTGTTTATAGATGACATTTTAGTATACTCTAAAGATGAAAGAGAACATGAAGTTCATCTTAGAGTGGTGCTTGAGACGCTGAGGCAGCATCAGCTGAAGGCGGAGTTTACTTAGTGTCATTTTTGGAAGAAAGAGGTTAAGTTTCTTGATCACGTGATTTTAGAGAAAAGCTTGTCAATCAATCCAGATAAGATCAAAGCTGTGAATAATTGGAAGAGACCAGAGATGGTGGCTGAGATCGGAAGTTTTCTTGGACTTGCTGGCTACTACCGGAGATTCATTAAGGACTTCTCGTGTACATCAGCACCTTTGACTAAGTTAACCAGAAATGAGTGAAGTTTGTTTGGTCTGACAAACGTGAGGAAGCATTCTTTAAATTAAAGCATTTGTTGACTAATGCACCTATGTTAGTAGTTCTAGATGAAAATCAAGGGTTGGTGGTGTATACCGATGCATGCGAAGTGGGATTAGGAGAAATATTGATGTAGAAAGGCAAAGTTATTGCCTACGTTTCATGACATCTTATACTGCATGAAATGAGATATCCTACTTAGGATTTGGAGTTTGCTGCATTGATCTTCGTATTGAAGATTTGGAGACATTATCTCTTAGGGGAGAGATTTGAGCTTTGCACTGATCATATGTTTTTAAGGTATTTATTCTCTCGGAAGGAATTGAATATGAGATAGCAGAGGTGGCTGGAGTTTTTGGCTGCTTATGATTTTGGTATAGAGTATACACCTGGAAAAGGAAATAAGGTAGCGGATGCTCTTAGCAGAAGACATCAGAATATGGTGTTAGCTATGTTGGCAGAATGGAATGATTTAGAAGCTTTGACTACTTGTAGTGTGCAATTAAGGTAGACTACTAATTCTAGTTAGAGAACTGCCATGTTGTCCTGTTTAGAAGTTCGACTAGTGTTGATCGAGAGGATTGCTTCTAAGCAAAAAGAGGATTCATTATTAGCCAAGACGATTAGAAGGCTTGAGGTTGGAACTGAGATCGATAATCTAAATGATTTTAGCTTTGACCAAAGAGGATGGTTGAGAAAGAAGGGACGGTTGTGTATTTCGAATGTGGAGGACATAAAGAAATAATTTCTGGGAGAGTGTCATCGATCCAAGTTTACAATTCATCCTGGAGGGACCAAGATGTATCAAGAGATAAAGAGGAGTTTATATTGGGAAGGTATGAAGAGGGATGTTACTTGTGGGTTAGGCAGTGTGCAAACGGTCAACAAGTGAAAGCCGAACATCAAAAGCCGAGTGGGTTGCCTCAGACTTTAGAGATTGCATGGATTTTATAGACGTGTTGCCAAGGTCAAACAGTGTAAATGAAAGTATATGGGTCATAGTGGACAGGTTGACAAAGAGTTCCCATTTCATTCTAGTAAAGTCAACCAGGACGGCGCCTCTTTTAGCTAAGTTGTTCATGAAGAACATAGTTATACTACTTGGAGTTCCTAGTAGTATAGTCAGAGATGCTTTATTCAGTAGTGAACTCTGAAAGAGTCTACATGATGTATTGGGTACCAAGCTTAATATGAGTATTGCATATCACCCTCAGACGGTTGGGCAGATAGAGAGAATCATAAGGCACTCGAGGATTTACTGAGAGCTTGTGTATTGGACTTTAGTGGATCTTGGGAGGATCACCTACATTTGATTGAGTTTTCCTATAATAATAGTTATCGGAATAGTATAGGAATGGAGCTTTTTGAAGCTTTGTATGGAAGGCCATACAAATCACCAGCATGTTGGTTGGAGACTAGAGATAGATTAGTTTTAGGTCCATATTTGGTTAGGGAGGCGTCAGAGAAGACTGAGTTGATCCGGGAAAGGATGAAAGAAGCTAAGTCTAGAAAGAAAAGTTACGCAGACAAGAGGCGTAAAGACCTAGAATTCTCAGTTAGAGATAAGGTTTTCATTAAGGTATCACTGGTGAAGGGTGTGGTACGATTTGGTAAGTCAGGGAAGCTGGCACCGGGATATGTTGGTCCATTCCATATTATAGAGAGGATTGGAAAGCTTGCATACATAATAGAATTGCCGAGCAGTATGGCAGGTGTCCATAATGTATTTTATGTGTCTCATCTTCGCAAGTTTGTGCATGATCCAGATACTACTATTCCTCCGACAGGGTTGGAAGATTTGATAGTAGAGCCTAATTTGACTTTTGTTAGACAACTAGTTCAGGTTGTAGCAAGAGATGAGAAAAGACTGAGAAACAAGACAGCCAAGTTGGTGAAAGTTCAGTTGAGCGACAACGAGAAGGATTGTACTTAAGAGACAGAAGACATGATTCAAGATACTTATCTTGATCTGCTTTGAGGGTATGTCTATATTAGATTTATACATATAGTTTCAAGTCAAGTAGACTAGTATGGTTGTTAGGAGTCATTACAGATGATTGCTATGTTTAGTATTTAGTCCTTACAAAATTTCGAGGACGAAATTCATTAAGGAAGGGAGCCTGTAACACCCCTAATTTTTTACAACATTATTCAGGAGATTTAATTAGATAAATTAAATAGAATAATGGAAGAATTAGAATAATAAGGAGATTGAGATTTTGATAAATAATAAGAAGGTCGTGCTTAACAAATTAAATTGACTTAAAATGGCTTTTATGTTATTAACTAAAACATAGGCATATTAGGAAATGGCCGCACCCCTATGATTCACGGCTAACACCCATTCACGTTTATTTTTTTCATTTCCACAAAACGATCAAACACAAATCAAAAGAGGAATAGCCAGCCATTGCTAAGGGAGATAAGAAGAGAAATTTAATCAAAAGCTCAGGATTAACACTAAGGGAAATTAATCTTCAACAAATCTCAAAGTTTTTATCATATCCAAGGTGAATAATGATTTATACCATCTCTATTTTTTTCTATGATCATATGTTTTTCGGATCTAAGACTAAACTCATTTTTATGATAATTTGGATGATGATATGCTTGAATTTGATTTAAATCAAATTGTTTAAATATGGATTTCTATGATTTTAGGGTAAAACTGATTATAAATGATTTTTGAATGCCATGGAAAAATTATATGTGATGCAAAATATGATTTTGAAGATGGATTTCAATATTTGTAATTTTCCAAGCTATGGAAAATTTAATATGAATTTTTAAAGGAAAATATGTATAATTAGGTTTAAAATTTTAATTTGTTTATTTCAGGAGGAATTTGGGTCTGGAATTTTTTGTATGTTTGATAACATATTGAAAGTGAATTTTTGTTATTTTTGGGTATTTTTCCTAATTGATTTACTATGGAAATTAAATTGTTTTAGAAGGAAGGACTTATTTGCATTATTGGTTTTGCTTAATGGAAGGGCTAAATTGTTAAATTTCCTAGATTTAGATCTAAAATATGCGGTAGTTATTTTAGTAATGAATTTAAAATTTTTAAGGCAACTTGTTGAGCCAAAAAATGGACCAACACCCTGGTTTGAATTTGAAAGCACCAGTCCTGTTTTTACAGAGCAATATCACATATCATAGATATAGAAAAGGAGCGATAAAAGTAAATAGACAGAGGATTTTTATAGTGGTTCGGTTGTTAACAAAGCCTACGTCCACTTTATAATATTATTATAGATTGATTGCTATTACAAGAGCTGTTTTATTACAAGGCTTTGACTATTTCCTTGCTAGATTGAATCTCTAGAGTTAGAATCCATCGGAGAATCACAGTGTGTTCCTTCTAAGATTGTTGTGATTGTTGTGAAGGAGGTAGGAAGCGAAGAATAATTCCAACAAAGCTTCAGCAACCAGTCAGGAGAAGATCTTTTTTATGTTGCATGTGGCACAGTATTTATAGAGGTTGGAGGGTTTCTAGGCTAGGCATGTCATCATCAGCTCACAAATGGACTACAGGCAACCTAGGAGGTTCTGTCTCGCAAAATGAGCCAACATCATGGGTCGCCGGTGACCCATGGTCCATGGGTCGCTAGCGAACCATAGACTTGGTTCATTTCGCGGACCAAGTTTCGCCTCCTTTCTTCGTATTCCATAACTTGTTTGTTTGAAGTTTTGAGGAGGTGCATGGGTCACTGACGATCCAACCACACAAGATTATCCTGAATTCTAGAATTAGAGAAGTTTTCATAGACATTCATAGTTGTTGTTACATGTTGATGGCTAGTAACTAACCGCATACGCTTAACTATTTGTTGGCCTACCGGAATGCTGGTCTCTTGGCTTCGTTGATCCAAATTATTGCCTTAACCGTATAGCTTGGCCTTTGTCGGTCTCTAGTCTTAGCTTCTCTAGTTAAGTCCTAAACCATCTTGCATGCTTAAGGTTGTCCTGTTATCTATTGGTATCCACTGGGTTAAAAACCCGGATAACATTTGCCCCCCGGAGTACATCTTCGTTGTAAACAAACGTGCTCTGGAAGTTGTCATTTTCAATATCTATTTTCTGACTTTCAAGTGATTGCATTAGAGCTCTACGCATATGTTAGCCCAACGTCATTGCTTGTCTTTCTATGATTCTGGCTATTACTGCTTGTCACAACCTATCATGTTTCCGCTTGTAGTTTTCCGGCATGCCTTGGAATGAGGAACGGTTGTAATCTATTGAGTTTGAGACAAATAGGTGGATCTTTCTTTCTTTAAGCATATATATGCACTTTTTTTAATGGTTCGCTAGCGAGCAATGTGGGATGGGTCGCCAGCGACCTTTCTCTGTGGAAAAATTTCAGGTACGAAGCTAGGTCGGGTCGCTGAATGACCTAATCACTTAGCATAATTTTTGCTTACTTTTCTCTTACTTATACTCAAACTGACCTACTTTCTCTCATTCGACCCGAGACAGTTTACTTCTCCATGTGATCATCTGGATAGCGAATTGACCAAGCAATTCATCAACTCGATCGACTTTTCTACCTTGCCTGATCGAATCACCGCTGAGCCTTCCGCGTAGTTGCCATGAAACCCTAGTCTTCTCATGACCTTGTTCGAGCCTAAACCCTAACCCATCACTGACTTGTAAAAGATCCACAATTAGCCCGCGAATGATCCATTAGCTCGCCAACATCCGCTCCAAAACTTACTGAGTTTGATTCCCGATATTTCTTGTTCCTTCAAATCGATTTGAGGTGGGTTTGCTTGGTTGAGTTGTTAATCACTATGTTGGTACAATGGTTTAATGTCCACCCTTTGCTTGTGACGTTGACTACAAGATTTCGTGTTGATTGTGGTTCTTAGGAGGAAGATAGTAAATTGAGTCTTGAGTCGTCTCTTGGAATGACATTCGGGCTTTGGCCCAAGGCTTGACGCGTTTTGCTATCTCCGTCCATCGAACCAGAATTGGCTTGCTACCAGTCTGCGGACGTCACTTGCATGATGTTTCATAAATTGACCTTGATTCTCCTGAGAACTTCGGCTTATCTTTCTTACCTATTGCATGTTTGGTGTCCCTACAGTGAGAAATTTTTTTCATGTCACTTCAAATGACGGATCCTTTATCGATCATAAACCGATAATAGGTAAGTGCACAAGTATGTACTAACAAAAAAAAGCGAAGTTACATGGGAAGTTCTTTTCTCCTTCCACTACGAGTGAACTATCTACAGGGGATAGGGCGTTTGCAGCGCTGAATACAAAGTTTTACCCCATATAGATAACACACTGCACTTGCCCAAGTTCATACTTGGAATCCGACATGTTAATCTCGAGTTAACGTTGCTTCGAAATTCAACCGTGATAGGGGAAACTTATGAAAATAGGATAGATTAACCGACTGTTTTCGGACGTGAGTTCTGTTATATAGAATGAAACAGCCATCCACACTTCGCAAACTAAGCGGACGAAGCCCGGCGCTCTCCGAAGCTGAATCATCATCCACCTCGCAAGCCCAATTTGGTCAATGAGTCCCGGTTGAGCCCATTGTGGATTGCACGCCTCCCAATTTTCGAGTCCTACTCAACTAACCTGAAAGAGCCCCATCAGTGGTCTCTGCCAAGTTTCTTCACAATATATGTATACAACATGGGATTTTCGAAGAGGACGTGCGCCCGTCGGCGAAAGATGAGTTTGCTCATATGCCTCCCCTGGGGTTTACAACTTCTCATCGATATATGTGTTTGAATGAATCTGTGTCCCCCTTCAACGACTTCCTGCGTGAGACACTCTCGAACATGGGGATTGCCCCATTCTAGCTTCAGCCAAATAGCTATGCTATTCTTACTTGCCTGTGCATTCTTTTCATGCGGATGTTCCGCCGCGCTCCGAGTTTCGATGAGTTGCGGTACTTCTTGGCATTTAAAAGGAGAGATGACTGCCCCTCTCTGATCATAATCGAGGCCCAGCGAAATCAAAAGATGGTCCTGCGGTTGCAAAGCAATTTATCGCATTTTAAGACGCAGTATTTCTTCTTTAGGTGCCTCGAGGGGTTCAACCGCCGATTGATGACAGGGGGTAAATTTTCTTTTTTCCATTTGTCGAACTTTGAAGTACTGCAATGGAGTTTCTAACAGATTGTGTGTTCTTTACAGTTATCTCGAGGCTGAACATAGACATGGCTCTTAATGAAATCTGCAAACTCTAAATGCCATTGATGCCGAGGAGCGGTGCGTTAAAGTTTTGCTAACTGACGAAATTTGCGCTAATATGGACCTTTAGACCCGGGCAGATCCATTGCTCAGATTGAAGTTCCCTCCCCTGGTCATGCCAGAGTTCATGCAAGATTTTATTTTTCTTCACACGATTCTGATGAGGGTCAGGAAATAGGCGGCCCGTCCGAATGATCACACGACGAGACTCATGAGGAAGACACCGCGGCTGGTCTAAGTGGTTCAACTAGAATATCTCTAATCCAGGAGGAAACGGAAGTCGAGCCCATGCATAGAGAAGGCAAAGCCGCGATGGACTCAGAGAAAGAGGAGGGGGAGTTTGAAAGCAGCAAAGGTGAAACCACGGCCAGTGATTACTTCTCGTCGGAATCTGAAGGTGAATACTTAGAGTCTTGTAACGAAACATCGGGCATGAGTCATGTTCTTTCGGATTCGCCCCCTTCTGATACAAGTGACAAAGACAAGGCCCTGAAAGCTAGCAAAAGTCAAGATTCTCTAAGCAAGACTGTCGGGGCAGACCTTGGAGAATTCAGTGATGTACTCATCGACTTCGATGCCCTTATGAAGGGAGATTTCAAATTTGACGCGACGACGCCCTGTTTAGGCGATATAGCGCCATCCATCAGTCCAGCTCCAACTATAACAACCGAAGCAAGTCTGATTCCCCCTTCGACAGTCATTCGCTCCGGTTTGTGACAACGCCTTAGGCCTATATTAGGAATGCATGACACATCACACTAGGATTGCACTTATTTCTATTCTTTCATTCCCTCGCATATTTTCCTAACTCATGTTGCGTTTCTGGAATTCCTCAAGTTTACTTCATTCCAGGTATGACGAGAGGACGAGGCTTCTATGACGATTTCGAGGATTATACCGATTCACAATGGTACCCAAAGCGCCCCCTTAGCCGTCATCATGTCCAAGAGATGGAAGACGAGTACCCAGAGGAGAGAGACCAGGCTCGTTCTCACAGAGGCGGGTACCAGAAAAGACGGTCTCATGAAGAAAGAGAGGAGTCGTCAAAGAAATCAAAGTTTGACCACCGCCCCTATTTTCCCGAGCTCGCTTCGAAACATATTTCCATGGGTCAAGAGGTTCCTGTCTCTTCTGCCCCGATTATGCCCCCGGTGCATATTTCATCTTCCTTCATTTTCACTGCTACCCCTGGCGCATCTCATCCCCGCCGGAGGCTAGCCTTTACTCTTCCTGCAGGTCCCCCTAAGCTTGAGTCGACTCTTCCAGGCTGATTTGTGAAAAAGGTTAAGTTTGACACGGATCTTCATCCCGTCGCAAAGATTCCTATGTGTCGTGGCTCCAAGCTATCCAAGATGACCTAGAGTAAGCTGAGAAATGGGAGAAGCTTTGCAAGAAGCTTGCGGGCACTAATAGGAATAATTACCAGGAGATCCTCTCCTTTGAAGCCGAGAAAGATGATTTCAAAAGCATTGGCCGATCGGGACGCATACTCTGCAACCGACATCTTACCCTACTCTAACTCAGCAAACTGCCTAATCAGAGCTGACTGTGCCATAACAGACATGAACCTCTCCTGGAATCTCTTCTTGAAATCATCCCAGGTCATAGCCTCTTCATCCACCGTCACAGTCACACTATTCCACCAAAACAATGTGGCTCCCTTAAGCTGTCTTAATGCTAACCTTCTCTTCTGCTCATCATTGAGCCCAAAATCTGCAAAAATCCTTTCGTAGTGCAACAACCAATTTTCCACTTCAATGCTGAACGGCTTCCCTCCAAGCTTAACATAATCTCCACTTATCTTAGCAAAATGGTTAACTACCGGAACTTCCGGAACTCCTGCTCCTACAGCATTTCCTCCTAACACTCTAGTTACAACTCCTACCTGCATCATAATCCGAAAAAAATGATACATAGCTTCCATTCCGACCTGTGGGATATCCACACCAACATTCTCTGCTTATGTTTGACCTTGGTGTCTCTTGGCATTAGGTTCGGCATTCCCTTCATGCCTTCCCTTCCTAGGTTAACTCTACTTCTTCTACCATCCATATCTATATTCAAACTTCATGGGATACAGAAAGATAACCTAAGCAAAGATAGGAGACTTGAGATAAAGCTCATAGTTATATATACCAAATACAAGTACGTTACTATAGCGTTATCTCAACCCCAATCTTACTCTAATTCCTTTGGATTTTGTTTTCAAAACCATTTTTAGTTAAAAAAATTCGTAAACCTATGCTCCGATACCAAGTGGTAGCGTCCCGTATCTGGAGACCAAAAGCTAAGCGCTACGGATGCTGTAGTCATCCATAGTATTAATTTCTGGTGACGGAATACGGTAACGCTAATGGTATCCATAATATCAGAAGCACTTGAATATGAATAAAATAACAGATTTCCAGAAACAATAATTTTAGTGATTACATTTCAAACAAATTCATATCCAAGTTACAAAATCCCCAATGTATCCCAAGCAATGATCAAATATAATTTTACAATAATATGCCAAGACCGACATATGACGATGCCCCCTTGGATGATCAAAGCAATATTTTCATAACTAACATAATGCAGAGTGGAAAAAAATGAATGAATTCCTAAATATCTATCTGTCAGCTACCTGCTCGTCTCCGGAAGCTTTATTCGCCAAAACTGTGAAAACCTAAACCCTCAACCTACTCAAATCAATTTTGAACACCAGAGAGTTTAAGAGAAAACAAAAAATTCTAGTAAGACATAAAGCCTGGTATGAATAATTATATTACATCTCGGTTTTACTGATATTGAGTGAGACTGCGCCGCTTAGCGGAACGAGTTTCCCTTTACTAATATTCTTTTTCAAAACTAATATTTTGCAAATCCTTTCCTGCAACCAAATTGGTTAATCAACTGATTATAATAATAATATAGTAAGATCCATTATGCTAAAAACAGGAAATACATGGACTAACTGTCCGAAACCATAGCTAACTGCCCCCAACTAGACTAAGTGACCTAAAACTGATTATACCAAAATAGAAATATTCTTTATGCAAATAAATGGACTATCAGTTGAACAGGTAAAAAAAGGATTAACTGTCCTTAAGAAGTAGCAAGATCCGTTATGCCAACATTGGGCTGACTGCCCTTAACTGGACTAACTGTCCTCTTGACTAACTATCCTCTGGGCTAATTGCCTCAAAATGGACTAACTGTCCAAATTTAAATGGACCGACTGTCCGAAATTTTCTTTGGGTTAACTACCCTTTAAATTTTCCTTGAAAACCTTTTCAAAATGATTTAGTCTGTCAAATCATATATACAAGGAAAATATATCTTTAGCTTTACTCTAAGCTATTTTTGCCATATTGCATTTACTATACTCAAAATAATGTTGATGATGTTCAATAATGATTGCCTATCCTTATAAAATAAGTTAAAGTCCTTTATAACTTAAAACACTTAGGCTATCTGCCTATTTATTATATTCGAAACCTTTGTTTGAAACCTTTAAACAACCCTTTCGAAACCATTGAAAAACCCTTTCAAAAACATTGGAATAACCTTTCTTTTCTTCGAAAGCTTCAAAATATCAGACATCCTCCATTAAAACATTTTAAATATTGCCTTTTGAAAACATTGGAAAAACCTTCCTTTTCAACCTTGTTGAAACCCTTGGGAACCACCCCTTTCCAAACCATTCTTAAAAACCTTTCAGAACATCCAAAACAATCCTTTCGAAAGCACTTGGGTTCAATTTAAAACATGCGGATACATTTCGAAACCATTCGAAGTTAACTACTTCGAAACCCTTTAAAACGTTTCGATCAAAACATTTGGATTATGCCTTCAAGTAGAGCAAAAGGATCATAAAAACGTTAGAGTCAAAAGCACTTGCTTCGAAACCATTTCTTAAACAAAGAAGTGATGGTGTCGAAACCATCTCTTCGAAATCAATGGAGCGATGGCCAAATTTTAGAAAACAAAAAGGTCCCCTTTGAAACCATCTGGACGAAAGGTAGGAAGCGGCAACTATAGGCTTCGAGACTGTCGAAAGCAATCATTTAAAACAAAAGAGCATCCCAATTGAAACCATTCATTTTTAAACCATTTTACTTAGCCAAAAGCATTTAGGTCGAAAGCAATCTTTGTCGAAAGCAAACAGGCGTATTTCCTTTGAAACCAAAATAATACTTTACCTCTCTCGGAACCCCATGGTTTCGACTTTATACATTTCACCCTCTATCAATTCACTACGTACCACTTACCTGATACCATGTGCATTAGTTTTGACCATGTTGGAAGGGGAGGGATGGAGGCGGAACCTGGTGCCGAAGGAGATGAAATGGTAAAAAGGCTATTTATTTATACTTTAAAACTATTATATTGTACCTATCCTGTCTTGTTTGTCTAAATCCGATTGGTTGCCATATTACTTTTTCAAAAGTGCTACCGACTTTCCCAATTTAGAAATATAAAATATATTTGCAAATGGCCACTTCCTCTTTAATTACATAAAACATTTAAGTCTCATACCTTAAATAATTTTATATAATCATTAAAACACTTAAGAAAAATCTGAAAAAATTCTAGAAAATCACTTTATATATGTTCTCTAACATATAAAAATTTCAAATCCAAATAATTAATTATTTTCCCGTAAATAATTTCTAGTCCAAAATACCATTTTCTTTCCTAGAAAATTCGTAATAAATCCACGAAAATTCAGAAAAATCTAAAAATTGAAACCCATCTCTAAAATATCTTTTTAGATCTCCACAAAAATTAGCAAGGCAATTAGATGTCATTTAATATGGTTTTCTTCTCAAAACATGTCACAAATCTATATGAACATTCATAAATCATCAACAAGTATATATAATCATACTATCATTCAAAACATGGTAAATCATTGCAAAATATTCGGATTTAATCTTAAAACCGAAACCAATAAAAATTTAAGATGTAAACATTATTCACCTTAGCTTTAGAGATAAAGAAGCTTGAGATTTGGATGAATTTGATTTGTATTTAGCTTTTCATTTAGCTTTTCTTACTTCTTCTTCTCCTTTCCTTGTTAATGGTGACCGACCTCTTTTATAAAACAAATTGAAATGAAAATGAATGTGTATAATACACGGTCCAAAGGAGTAGGTATATGAATGGCCACTTTCCCAATTTACCCCTCCTCTAATTTATTTTAAACCCTTCTTTAATCTATTTGTCTTAAATGGCACGGATACCTTAATTAAAATCAGATCTCAATCCTCTAATCAACACATTATTTTATTTAGTTTAACTAACTAAATATTCAAAATAATGTTACCAAAAATCTAGGGTGTTACAACCCAACTCTAGGTTACCAGCATCGTATGCATGTAGTTTAACTCAAGTTGGTCGTAGGTTACACCATAATTGAAATTTAAATTAAAATATATTAATTAAAAGAAGATCAGAATAAATCTCATTGATAAGCAAAACAACGTCTTGTGCTCACTATTACACTTTTCCTTTAGCTCCTTTTAACGGGATGTCGACCGTCAATGGTCCACTTGATAATCAGAGTTCTTTATTGATATGCGGCGGATGTTCCCTGCCCGCCATTCTACAGGGCTTGCACATACTGTTGAAGCTTTCCTTTCCAAATAGCTTTCCGATCACATCTCGGAGGTGTTTGTAATCGCCAGTGTTAGGACCATGTGAATCTTGGAATATATAATATTCCCTGGATTTTCTCTAGGCTTCGGTGGACTCTCTCGAGGTTGGTTTTCAGTACTACTCTAAGGCATGAGTCTCCAAGTAGAAGCTTTTGATTCAATCGTTTAAAGGAGCATATGAGTCGAATTTTAAGATCTTAGTTCGTCTACTGGAATCTGAGTCCTTAGCCAATGGACCTGTATTGTTCTTTCTCCTATTATGCTCTACCTCCTCCTTGCTTTGGTTCTGATTCACTTTGTAACAGAAATGATCCAAGGTATAGGAGGCTCTCCAGCTAACTAGCTGCCAAAATCTATCTAGGGTTTGTTCCCCTCAAATGCGATTAGTATGATATCCTCGCTAGCATCGAGAATAAATTGGATAATGACATCACATCCTTGGTGTGAGTCGCATGCATTCTAAACTGCTCGACAAACTTCTGAGCCGGTTGATTGAATGAGGAGATGGATTTGGGTGATAATTACATAAACCTCATGATTGATACACCTTCGAGGAATATAGGAAAGCATCTGCATTCGATGGCACATATCACTCTGGTGGAATTCACATGCCACTTGAATTTTGTGAGATGTAGCCTAGGGTCGGTTTTCCCTAAGTAAACCGATATGATTGGTACATTGAATCTCCTCGGATATTCTGCACACTGAATGGCTTCAATGAATAGGCTTTGACTGGGGGAGATGCTTCAATCATCGACAATCCAGTTCGCCTTTAAATTACAACTACTTGTTATGCTTGTGAATGATATATGCATGCTTGAGATATGGGCAAAGCAAGTTGAACCGGTACTGAAGGATCAGTGGTAGGTTACTTGGAGTCGGACTTGAGAAAATCTGCTATTTACTTGGAGTCAGCAATTGGTTTGCTTGGAGTCACGGAATTCGAAGTGCTAAGTCAATGTAGAATGGTGCTTGGAGCCATCTTGGCGTTTTCTTGGAGAAAATCTTGGTTTTACTCGAGTTAAGCTTTGGGCCAAAGTTTCTTGGGTTTGCTTAGAGTTGCATCACTTATGTTCTCCAACCTTTGGGAGTATCGTTTGAGAGCGGTTGCATGTCCGTTCCTTAGTTGCAATTCAGAAGCTGCCGCTTGATCTCTATGCCGGTTAGTCATGGGACGTAAGGGAAGTGGGTAGAATGCACCATCTTTAAGTTGAGTTTCAAATGCAGCATGTAGTGGCACCTTTTTCCTAAAATTTGGGTCATACCCGAAAATATTTTTTCTAAAAAAAGGGCCATACTCGATCCATATTTATTTGGAATAGGGACAGGTTAAACAAGGGTTCAATTGGATGAATATGACATAGGGATCGGTAGTATAGGGATCGGTAGTATAGGGATCGGTAGTATAGGGATCGGCTGAATTGCCTTGGTAAGGGGTCGATCGTTTGCCATATGAGAGGGATCGACATATTAAGATTGGAGGGATTGGTATTGACATCTTTAGAGAGGGATTGGTATTTAGGTCATTCAGAGAGACCGACCATAAGCCTCGAGTGAGGGATCGGTATATATGATTTCCAAAGGGATCGGTATGTATACTTTTTTGGAGGGATCAGTATATATGCTTTTTGGTGGGATCGGTATATATGTTTTTTGGAGGGATCGGTACACATATATTTGCCTTGATGAGGGTTTAGTCATTAATGCTAAGGGATCGGCCATTTTAGCCTTGATAGAGGGATCAGCATTATGAGGGGTCGGCAATTTTGTCCTTGAGAGAGGGATCGGCTTTTTGAAGGGTTGGCCATTTTAGCCTTGAGAGAGGGATCGGCTTTTTGAGGGGTCGGCCATTTTAGTCTTGAGAGTGGGATCAAATTTTTGAGGGGACGGTCATCTTGGCCTTGAGAGAGGGATCGGCTTTTTGAAAGGTCGGCCATTTTGGCCTTGAGAAGGATCGGACATCCCCTAACTTGAGTGCAAACTTCAACATCTAATCCCAAGACCTTGCATACATATGTGAATCTGATCCCTTCCAAATGGGCATGAACACATGAATAACTCCAAACAAGAACTCTAGCATATCCTCCTAAAACACAAGAAGTAGACTTAGTTCCTCTAACCATGGCTATCAGCTTCCTTTAGATTTCCTTCAAATCTGAGTAGAATAGGAAGTTTATAGGTTAATAACTAGATCTATCTCGCAAATATGGGAATCCACCAATAGATGATGTGATCCAATCAAGCCGAGAATTCATTTCTCGATGAAAGCACCAAAATGTTGACGCTAAAAATGGGCATCAACACTCGTAGAATCTTATGGAGATCAAGCAATGAACGAAATCAAAAACATAGCATAAAAGTAAAAGAACACATAGATTTTTATATTGCTTCGGCAATCTTGGCCTACATCCACTTCACACTTTTATTAATCTTTCACTGGATTACAATTAAAAGAATATTTGGATCAGCTAGAATTCATTGATACAAGATTCAAGAATAAAAATGGTAGAGCCTCCGGAGCAAGAAGAAATTCTCTTTCCTGACGCAATGCCTACTGTATTTATAGGGAAAGATGTGCATGGATTGGACTGAAATTCTGGCAGAAGGTTCGGGAGACCAAGACGAGGCTACCCAAAAATTTGCAAGCCCATCAGGGCCACAATAGGGATCGCTACCGATCCCTACTAATGCATCCAAATGGACTGCAATCCCTCTGAGGGATGCTCCATGATGTTAGCTACTTGCTTCCCAAATTCGTGCAATTCCGACGTACGGTTTGTGAGATATCGCATTTTCCATGAAGTAGTGTTGCTTAAATTCTAATTTCTGTCGATCCCTCTAGAGGGATAGGTACCTATCCCTCCAACTTTCTCCAAATGCCATGCGATCCCTATAGGATGTTTCTCATGTCCTAATTAGCTTATATTCCAAGTTTCATGTTGATAGCATTTGTAGATTTAGAGTTATTGACCGATCATTGTTGCAATATGTAGTGGAAACTAAATATGGACAATCCCTTTTTATACCGATCCCTTTTTATACCGATCCCTTTTATACCAATCCCTTTTATACCGATCCCTTTTGATAGGTGAAGTAATTTGCCATAACTTGAGCATACAAACTCCAAATGACTTGAAACTTGGAATGTAGCCTCTTGGGGCCTTCCTTGTCACTCTGTATCGATCTTACCAAGTTTGGGACATTAATTGAGGATATGTACCGATCCCCTAAGGAAAGGGATAGGCATTGAACCGCCACCTAGGGAAAGCATTATTCCATACTTAGAATATTCTAGAGAGTCTATCTGTTAGCCTCGGTTGATCGTCGCTTCATATCATTTCTCACGCTTGATCTCTGAGCCTAATAATCATCCTTCCAGGTTGTCTTCCTCGATGACTGCCTAGTCTAAATTGTCCAGTCAGTCTGAATATAGCCAGACCAAAAGGCCGGATAACAATAGCAAATATCATATATGATCAAAACTGGTAATAAATGGACCAGTTGTCCGAACAAAATGTAGTTTTGTTGTGCTAACTACTAATCTTTGGCTGACTCGGGCCTACCAGACAAACTAAATAACTTATCTAACAACTGTCAGACATACTTCTGGATGGTCTGTCCTTAACTTCTCCAAGAGTCACCTGATCCTAATGTTTTGCAGGCTCACCAGTAACCTATCTCTATACATATATATTCCTTTCTACGTGTAACTATCATTTAAATCTTACCTGTGACTAAGCTCTACACACTGGAATTTTGATCTAAATTAATTAGGGGCTAAGTATAAGGTGCGACCCTATATTAGTTCCATCTGGTACACAATTATCTAAGTCATTTTACTTAGGGTTAACTACCCTTTAAATTTTCCTTGAAAAACCTTATCAAAATGATTTAACCCTTTAAATCATACTTATACAAGGAAAATATACTATTTGCTTTACCCAAACCTTATTGACATGATGTATGCTTTACTTAAATCTTATTGACTGATATATGCTTTACTCAAAACATTGTTGATGATTCGAAACCTCTGTTTAAAACCTTTAACAATCTCATTCGAAACATGAAAGTACTCCTTTCGAAAACAATGAAAGTACCCCATTCAAAAACAATGAAAGTACCCCTTTCAATATAAAGTAAACTACTTTACTTTATAACCTTAGGCCTAAAGGCCAAACATACCTTATGAAACCATTGAAAACATCTTCTTCGAAAGCTTTATATACCTTAGACATCCTCTTATAAAATCACTTTAAACATGCCTTTCGAAACCATTGGAAACCTTCTATTTAAACTAAGGTAATCCTTTCGAAAAACCTGGGGAATCACCCCTTTGAAATCTTATACACACACACACCCCTTTCGAAAATACTGGAAACCTTCCCTTCAAAACCTTTACTTATTACCTTTTGAAAGCATTAAATATACTACGTAAAACAAACCTTTCGAAAGCATTGGGTTTAAGTATAAACATGTGGAAAACCTTTCAAAACCTTTGGAAATCATTCCTTTCGAAACCTTTGGGTTTAACTTTCAAATATCAAAAAGGGTCATAAAACGACTAAGTTGAAAGCAACCCTTTCGAAAGCAATTCTAAAGTAAAAGAAGTGGATGGTGTCGAAACCTATCCCTTTGAAAGCATTGGAGAAGCAGCTCTAGTTTAAAAACAAAGGATTCTTTTGATACCAACTAGGTCGAAAAGTAAAAGGCGATAGTTTGGGATTTCGACTCCTTCGAAAGCATTTACTTTAAAATAAAGGCACAACCTCTTTCAAAAGCATTCTTTCTTTAGAACCAAGTCGAAAGCTATCTTATTCGAAATCAGAGCAGGCTTATTTTCTTTGGCAAACAAAACAGTGTTTCGACCCTTTGGGAACCTCTGGTTTCGACCCTATACCTTTTACCTATCTCCAATCCACTATGTACCAATGTACTTGATACCAGGTGTATTGGTTTCGACTAAGGTTGGAGGCAAAGGAATGGAGTCGAAAGGTAGTTGCCGAAGATGGTGAGATGGCGTAACCCTCTAAAAACTTATTTTTAACTTAAAAAGGTAATTCTTTTCGACTAATCTTCTTATTTGTCATCTTATAATTGGTTGCCTTTACTTTTCCAAAATATTTTCTGAAAGGTGTTGTCGAAATTTCAAAGATAACAATTTAAAAACATTTGCAAATAGCCCCTTCTTCTTTTATAAACATATAAAACATTTAATTCCCATACCTTAAATTTTTTTATATATCTATTAAAACACTTAGGAGAAGTATATAAAAATTCACATAAATCTCCTTTAATATGTTCTCTAACATATTTAAATTTCAGACCCAAAGCACATACATAATTGTCGCAGTTAATTTTAAACCAAAATAAACTTTTCCTTCACTAGAAAATTAATATTAATTCCACAATAATTCAGAAAATTATGGAACTTGAAACCCATTTCCAAAATATTTGACCTTAAATAAAATTCGCAAGGCATTTGGATGTCATAAAATAGGTTTTCAAATCCAAAACATGTCAAACAATTATTATGAATAAGCATAATTCATCAACAAGCATATATACATATAAACATCAATCAAAACATGGCAATATACTTGCAAAAACTTTCGGATCTGATTCTAGAAATCGAAATCATCAAAATATGAGATATAACATATTACTCATCCTTAGCTTTGGTGTTAAGGTGTTGAAATTTGATCCTTGGATTGAATTTGATTAGCTTTTCCTTTTGATTTAGCTTATCTTCCCCTTACTTCTTTAATGGTGGTCGGCCTCTAGATTTTGTTTTAAATTTGTGAACATGTAAATGAAGGTGAGTTAAGGGTTTAGAGTATAAGAATATAGCTTATTCCTATATTGCCCCTTATCTAATTCCCTAACTTATTTCATTTGAAATTCCTTTTTTCTCATTGCTTCAACTAGGCACGACTAACCCTTACTTAATCAAATCTCAATCCCTTAATCATTTAATCTTTACATTATTCTATTTAATTTAGCTAATTAAATCTCCTGAATAATGTTATCTAAAATTAGGGGTGTTACATCATCATAAGGTAAAATGCCGTCCATGTTTATATGCAGGGTGGTCTTACGAGATACCTTTATTTTGAAAGGGTTTATAAAATTATAATCCACATGATTTTTGTTTCTCACACTTGTTTACCAAACTGATCCGGTCGTTATTTTCTTATAATGCTCTGGGTCAGACCAAGCATATTTCTAGATTTATTTATGATGCTTTGGAGCTTTAAGAGATGAGTTGGATGCATCCAAGACGTATTCACATATTTTAATTTCCGCTGCATTTGTTATTTTGTATTTATTAGCATTTATAAGGACATGTTGTAAACCATCCACACTGATGAATGGTTAGTTTACTCTAATGTATGTATATAAAACTTTTCTTTTGTAAGGACCTGTTGTATATTATATATTACTCATCACGATGTGAGATTTTGTTCTATCATTTCTTTCTTTCGCTACCAACAATCTGTCTTTCTGGCACTTGGGTGCTTGGCATATGAATACCGTGGATGTATTAGTATCAACTTTTGAAGGTCAAAAAGGCAGGTTGTTACAAGGCATGGTTGGGTTAGATGTGAAAGCAGGTGTTGGCGCGAGTGGCGTCGAGTTGATTACGTGAGTGATGGATGTTGATGGTCGACTATAAGAGATTGGTGTTGATGTGGGCAGTGCTTGGTTGCTAGGAATGCCTGCGACAACAAGTGGCAGTGCATGGCGACAGTCATGGGTTTGGAAACAGAAGTGAGTTAACCCAATTTTCTTGTTTCGATGAGTTAACTACTGTTTTTTCTTACTCTTTGGTTTGAAACTGACATAGATATAAGTTTGGTTTGCTTTTCTAACTAAAATTGTATGAATTTAGTATTCATTCATATAATAGTTTGGTAAAAGGAATTATAGGTATGTTACTTATTGATTTGGGGTCATTTCATTAAGTTAAATATAAAAACAAAAAAAGAAAAATATTAACATTTCTAATTTTTATTGAATTTATATTGATTGATAAGGACTTGATAGCCTACCGTGACTCAAGTACTAAGATGGTTGATTTTTTGTTTAATGGTTGTTTGAATTGAATTATATATGGTAGAATGGTATGTTGTATACTGTAATATTGATTGTTTCATATGGTAAAAATTTAATCAAAACGAGTGATTTGAATTATATATAAATTTCTACTTTTGAATTTCTTTTATTATACTTGAAATATTGCATATATTTTGGAATAACATCTTATAGTGTGTTTATAGAAAAGAAGTGCAATTATTATTTGAAATGATTCTTGTTTGATTTACAAATTCAAAATAAATAAATTACATGGGATTTTTGTATCAAACAAATTTAAGTTTGAAATATTTTCAAATGGAAAATAAGGGGATTTCAATTAAAATTGAAAAATCCTATATGTAAATTTTATTTGGATTTTAGACTAGAGAATATTTTCATAAAACAAATATTGATTTATTTTAAAATAATTCGAATTTTAATTTAATCCATAAAGGTTGAATGGTTTAAATATACAAGTTTTTCTATAAAAGTAATTTTGGAGAATTATTCAAAAGATTATTTTATGGATTTTATAAATAAACCAGAGGTTTTTTATTGTATTTCTTCTTCGAAGAATTTCCGAATTTAAAAGAAATAAAATAATGATTTTGTGTATTTCCCTATTTGGAAATGATTTTGATGATTTTACCTTTAAAAGGAATTGCTACTTGTTTTATGATACATTTGGATATTATTTCTTTTGATTCACTTATAGGTAATGCCTGAGACTGGATCGTAGGGGTTGGAATAAAAGGTTCCTTCCTAGGTAAAGATTGCAGATGAGTAATGTTATGATTTGTTATGATCTATTATTATCTATTTTGACAAGCATTCACCTTATGAGGATATTAATTTAAACCAAATTTGGTAAAAACGTATTGAATTTTTAAATCTAGTTTTGATGAAATTATCGAATACTTTGGAAATGGTTTCAATTAATGGAAAGTCACAATTTTAAACAAAAAAGAGGAACTATTGTTTTGCACAATGTTTTGAAAAGATATTTTAGGATAAATCAGATTTGCAAAATGATTTGAGAAATATATTGCAAAGATTAATTTTATACAAATTGGGAAATATATTGATGAATCATTTACAAAGATATGTTTTATACCGGGTTAGGAAAAACCTGTTTTGATAAATTATTTGATTATTAAACCAAGCAATGTAGATCTCTGGCATATGATTTTTGAATATATGGAAATATTCGTGAATAAAGTGATTTTATGGAAGTGATTTGGAAATTTGTTTTGAAATAATTTTAGGAAAATGATTTGAAAGAAAAGGAATTTGAAATCTATTTTGAAATGGTTTAAGTGCAAAGCTTTTTTAAAATCATCTATAAGTGTTAATTATATTGTAAACCTTTAAGTGATTGAATTTAGAGTTATATTTAAACCTATCAAACTAATTATATTATATTTTGGACACTGTTACTCTAACAGCTAGATTTGTAACTTGATTCGAAGTTAGTTATTTATTTAACAACCTTGGGTCGGACTAAAGATGTTCCATAATTTTGATATGACTATATATATTTTGTGGGTTATGATATTAAGTAAGAGAAGATGACGATGGTGAGTATTTAATCTGGTTATACTTATATTAAATTTTCATTGTATTTGTCGATTTATTTTGATGGGTTGTAAATATATATAAATGATATAATATTCGGTATTTTTATTCACTTCGATTCTATTAGTTGGGAAATTTTTATATATCCCTAATACCACATTATTTAAGTCTATAACTCGCGTGCATTGCTTTGCATCGAGACGAGATATGTATTATTTCAAATATATTCAGGTATTAAAACATAATATTGTCGATTAAAAGTAGTGTTTATGAGGGATCACTCTTTCCATGCTCATGATTCAAAATATCGGATGATAGACTCCTTTTGATATTTCGGTCATTGGAGCCAGGGCGTTACAGTTATATGAGGTTAGTATGATAGTCAACTAAAGTCAACTCAATGTCAAAGTCTTTGGCTAGAGCATTTCAGTTAACCTACTTGTTGTTATTGAACCAAGAACTTTGTATTTGGACTATAGAGTTGAATATGGATGATATTGGAATGTTGACTATTATCAAATTCCTTAAGTCCAAAGTAATATAAATTTTATGAAGAGAATTGGTGTAAATAATAGCCATAATCAGGTAACTGATGCAGCGCGAGCTACAACGTTACAAGGCTTAAGTCGCCCACGACTTAAGGAAGAGGCTTTACGACCTAAGGAGGAAGTTATAAGTCGTCTACGACCTAACGAAGTCTTAAGTCATTCGGAAATGATGAGTCGTTTACGACCTAAGAACATGGGAGCTAAAAAGGAAGTTCGCGAGGAAGGGACACAAAATGAAGTACTAAGTCGTGACCGACCTAACGAAGCCATAAGTCATGACTGACCTAATAATGTCTTTAAGTCGCTCCAGCGACTTAGTGAAGAACGGCGAGTTAACGAGCTAACAGGAAAAGCACTCATACGACTTAACGAGCAGTCCTTAAGTCGCGACCTACCATAAGTCGCTGAAGATTGAAGTCGTAGATTCTTATGCCGCTTTATTCTAGGCCGTTGATTCTTTAAGTCGCGGAGGATGTTAAGTCGCATGTTTTTAAGTCACAGGTTATAGGTCATATACGACTTAAGTGTTGTAAATATTTGTGGTGTAACTGTTGAGTCGGAGCTGTTGAAAAGTCGTCGCTGACTTATAGTAAGTCGTAAGTCGTAAGTCATGATGTTTGTGTTGTAATGTGTTTTGTACTATGTCGCATTTGATAAGTCGACTAAGGAGGTTGTGTTGTAATCTGATAAGTCGTGAACGACTTATGATGAGTCGTAAGTCGTGGTGTGATAAGTCAGAAATGACTTAAGTGTTGTACATTTTTGTTTCGCGTGAGTTGTAACTTCTATAAATAGGCCGGTGGTGCCATTTGTAATAGTTTAGTTGATTTGAAATAAAAACTTTGTTTTGTTAGCTTTGTTCTTTCACCAAATTGGTAGTTGAGTGTAATCTCCTATCTCCACTCTCGGATAATCGAGTGCGCTCGATTCAACGACAGCTGAAGCCAATTCACGGAATCTAGTGCGCTAGATCAATGTGCGGAGAATCGCAGATCTTTAAACATGGAATAGTGCGCTATCAACGTGTTTGGGATAGCTAGATTACGGCATCTTCGGATCAACGGAGTTGGGCATTCGGTATCTTCCAATCCATCGAACGTTACTTCCATCGAATCATACATTTTGTTATTCCGCTCCTGCACCATTTGGTATCAGAGCCTGTTTTAGCCAATCATAGCTAAATCGAGTCTTGGAGCCAATCCTTTTGAAGAATTTCGAAGTTGAAGTGATAGCGAAGCTTGAAGTGTGGAGCCGAGCTAAGAAGAGTGTAAATCGAGCATCATTTCATTGTCTAGCCAAGAATTGAAGTTTTGAGAAGTTTGTGTTCATCGTGTTCATCGCAAAGTTGCAACAAGTTTGGAGTTTTCGATCCATAGCATTTTGGATCTAAGTTTGAATTGTGTTTGAGTTTTGAAGTGTTTGTGAAGTTTTCGAGTATGCCGCCGAGAAGAGCTAACCGCCATCAAAATGTTGAAGATTTGTATAAGCGAGAAGACGCTGAACAAATGGAACAACGCATTAGTAACAAATTCAATGAGAAGTTGGATGAAGGTATTGGGAGGCTAGAGAAACTCATGATGGATATGAATCAACCCCGAAAAAGAACATCACCAATTTCAAACCAAGGTGGAAACAGGGTTTCGACATCGGTTTCGGGAGGAAGGAGAATATCACCACAATCTCATCAAGGAAGACGAAGTCATAGAGAATTCGAAGAAGAACCATATCGAGATGATGATAGACAAAGTAGAAGAGATATGCGAGATAGTAGAGATGTTGGTGGTCAGGATCGACATCGATATACATCTGATTTTGAAGAGGAGTATGACGGTGGTAGTATTCGAGGACAAGGACGAGGTCAAGGAAGAAATTACTCTGAGTATGATCACAAGTGGGAATCAGGGATGAAAACTGAAATTCATGAATTCAAGGGTGGTATGAAAGCATAGGAGTTTTTGGATTGGGTGGCTAATGTTGAAGAAATTTTTGATTTCAAGGAAGTTCCAGAACATCGTAGAGTGAAGTTGGTTGCTACAAGGTTGAGGGGTACGGCTTTGGCATGGTGGCAGCAAACCAAACTTACACGTGATCGAATGGGGAAGTCAAAGGTTGAATCATGGGAAAAGATGAAGAAATTGATGAAAGCTACATTTTTACCTTACAACTATTAATCACTTATGTACCAGAGGTTGCAGAATCTAAGGCAGGGGACGAAGTCAGTTAATGATTACGCAGATGAATTTTACCAACTCATTGCTAGAAATGATATTATGGAGACAGAAGAACAACTAACTGCTAGATTCATTGGGGGATTGAGGATGCAGATCCAGGGTATGGTGAATATGTTCGATCCAAGGTCTGTAGCGGAGGCACATCAGAAAGCGTTAGCTTGGGAGAAGCAGGGAAGGCGTGGAGGTGGTGTGTTTACAAATTCCAATAATCAAGTGAAGGGTGTTAGTGGAAGTTCTAATGTTTCTAAACCTATCAGTAAACCAGTGGTGAAGGAGGCTGAGAAGGCAAAGGTTAACAACGGTTTCAAATGTTACAATTGTCAGGAGTTGGGTCATAAAAGCAATGAGTGTCCAAAGCCAAAGAAGAGAACCATGGTTGCAGAAGTTGACGATGAGGATGTTGATGAAGATTCTAATCAATTACCAGTTGAGGAGGAAGAGTTATTGTCTGGAGATGACGGATATACATTAATGATGAGGAGGAATTGTTTAACACCGAAGCAGGAGGAAGAGACTAACTGGTTGAGGAGTAACATCTTTCAATCAACATGAACTATCTTGGGAAGGGTTTGCAAGTTTGTCATTGATGCGGGAAGCTGTGATAATATTATCTCTATCGAGGCTGTGAAGAAGTTAACATTGAAGACAGAGAAGCATCTGAAGCCTTACAAGTTAGCTTGGTTGAGGAAAGGTGGGGAGGTAAAAGTTAGTCGAAGGGCTTGTGTTAATTTCTCAATTGGGAAGAAATACAAGGATGAAATTTGGTGTGATATAGTAGATATGGATGTCTGTCATTTGTTGCTGGGAAGACCATGGCAGTTTGATAGGGCGGTGCAACATGATGGGCGTACCAATAGTTACAGTTTCATGTTTGAAGGCACGAAGATTACTTTGGTTCCTAAGAAGCGACAACAAGAAGAAAACAAACTGGAGGAGATTGAAGAGCTGAAAACTTTATTATCTTTGAAGGAGTTTGTTAAGGAGGTTGAGGAAGAGCCGGAAGTATTCTTGTTAATTGGGCGTGAGAGCAGTGAAGAGGTTGAAATTCCAAAGGAAATAAAGCCAGTATTGAAAGAATTTGAAGATGTATTCCTAGATGAGTTACCAAAGGAGTTACCGCCACTAAGAGACATTCAACATCAAATTGATCTTTTTTCGGGAGCAATGTTGCCACATAGACCACACTACAGAATGAGTCCAAAAGAACATGAAGAATTGAGGAGGCAAGTGGAAGAATTGCTTGAACAAGGGCGTGTGCAGGAAAGCTTGAGTCCGTGTGCTGTGCCAGCTTTGTTAGTACCGAAGAAGGACGGGACATGGAGAATGTGCACTAACAGTCGAGCATTGAATAAGATTACTGTGAGATATAGATTTCCAATACCGAGGTTGGATGACTTGCTAGATCAATTGAGCGGAGCTACTATCTTTTCGAAGATTGATTTGAAGAGCGGATATCATCAAATTCGTATCAGACCAGGTGATGAGTGGAAGACTGCTTTTAAAACCAGGGAGGGTCTATACAAATGGTTGGTAATGCCATTTGGCTTATCAAATGCACCGAGTACATTTATGCGGGTGATGAATCAGATTTTTAGACCATTCATTGGGAAGTTTGTGGTGGTGTATTTCGATGATATTCTGATATATAGTGGAAGTCCAGAGGAACATTTGAATCATCTGAGAGAAGTATTGATGGTACTACGACAAGAACAATTTTATGCTGCAGCGAAGAAATGCGTGTTCATGACGCATAGTGTCTTATTTCTGGGGTATGTTGTATCGGGAGAAGGGATACAGGTGGATCAGAGTAAAGTAGAGGCGATTAGAGAGTGGCCACAGCCCAAGACGATAACGTAAGTTCGAAGTTTTCACGGGTTGGCTTCATTCTATCGAAGGTTTATTCCACACTTTAGTAGTGTGATGGCACCTGTTACAGATTGTATGAAGGGTAAACAGTTTACATGGTCAAAGGAAGCAGGGGATGCTTTTGGGAAGATCAAGGAGTTGCTAACGTCTGCACCAATTCTAGTGTTACCTGATTTTCAGTTAGTGTTTGAATTACATATTGATGCATCAAAGGTTGGGATTGGAGGAGGGTTGAGTCAGAAGGGACGTCCGATTGCATATTTCAGTGAGAAGTTATCAGGAGCGAAGATGAGATACAGTACATATGATGTGGAATTTTATGCTGTTGTGCAAGCTATTAAACACTGGAGACATTATCTATTTCAGAAAGAGTTTGTTCTTTACACTGATCATGAGGCGTTGAAGCATTTACAAGGGCAAGACAAGATTTCAGCGAGACATGCATCATGGATTGCATATCTGCAACAGTTTACTTTTGTTGTTAAACACAAATCAGGAGTGACGAATCGTGTGGCTGATGCTTTGAGTAGGAGGAGTCATTTATTGACAACAATGAAAGTTGAGGTGACAGGTTTTGAATTATTACCAAAGCTGATTGAAGAAGATCCTTACTTTATGAAGTTTGTTGAAAAGGTTAAGGAGGGAAGTGCTGATGAATTTCTGTTGGTAGATGGATTTCTGTTTAAGGGAAATCGATTGTGCATACCTGATTGTAGTTTAAGAATGAAGATTGTAAAAGAGCTACATGAAGAAGGACAAGTTGGGAGAGACCATACATTACAGTTGATTTCACAGTCTTACTTTTGGCCATCAATAAGGAAAGAAGTGGAAAGGTTTGTGGAACGATGTCATATTTGTCAGGTTTCGAAAGGAACTGTGACTAATGCTGGATTATATATGCCGTTACCTGTACCAACTAAGCCTTGGGTTGATGTGAGTATGGACTTTGTGTTGGGGTTGCCGAGAACACAACGTGCAAACGATTCTATTTATGTGGTGGTTGACCGATTTTCGAAAATGGCACATTTTATAGCTTGTAAGAAGACGGCGGATGCTGTTCATGTTGCTCAGTAATTTTTCAAAGAGATATATCGACTTCATGGATTGCCAGAATCTATTGTGTCGGATAGGGATACTCATTTTCTGAGTCACTTCTGGCTAAGTTTGTGGAAGATGGTCGGAACGAAGTTGAATTTTAGTAGCGCTTACCATCCACAAACTGATGGGCAAACAGAGGTAGTTAACAGATCGTTGGGAAACTTGTTGAGATGTCTGGTGAAAGATAATCTGAAGAGTTGGGACATGAAGTTATGTCAAGCAGAGTTTGCTCATAATCATGCTATAAACCGTAGTACGGGTTTCAGTCCATTTCAGATAGTGTATTCAAGCTTACCGAAGGGACCGTTGGATTTAACGGTAGTACCACAACCAAAGAAGATAGTTAAAAAGGCTGCTGATTTTGTTGATGGATTGACTGAATGTCATAAAATCGTTCAGGAACGATTAGAGAAAGCAAATGAGAAGTACAAACGAACTGCAGATTTGAAGCGAAGAAGCGTTAAATTCAATGAAGGAGATTTAGTATATGCTGTGTTAACAAAAGATCGTTTTCCAGTAAGTGCATACAATAAACTGAAAGCACGAAAGATTGGTCCTGTAACGATCATAAAACAGATCAATGAAAACGCTTATAAGTTGGAGCTGCCGGACGATGTATACATTTCTGATGTGTTTAATGTTAAACATCTTATACCATATCATGGGGATGAGTTTGTTGTGGAAGAAGAGGGTGCAAATTCGAGGATGAATTTTTCTCAACCTGGGGAGGAAGATGCAGCACGAGCTACAACGTTACAAGGCTTAAGTCACCCACGACTTAGCTTAAGTCGCCCACGACTTAAGGAAGAGGCTTTACGACCTAAGGAGGAAGTTATAAGTCGTCTACGACCTAACGAAGTCTTAAGTCGTTCAGAAATGATGAGTCGTTTACGACCTAAGAACATGGGAGCTAACAAGGAAGTTCGCGAGGAAGGGACACAAAATGAAGTACTAAGTCGTGACCGACCTAACGAAGCCATAAGTCGTGACCGACCTAATAATGTCTTTAAGTCGCTCCAGCAACTTAGTGAAGAACGGCGAGTTAACGAGCTAACAAGAAAAGCACTCATACGACTTAACGAGCAGTCCTTAAGTCGCGACCTACCATAAGTCGCTGAAGATTGAAGCCGTAGATTCTTATGCCGCTTTATTCTAGGCCGTTGATTCTTTAAGTCGCGGAGGATGTTAAGTCGCATGTTTTTAAGTCGCAGGTTATAGGTCGTATACGACTTAAGTGTTGTAAATATTTGTGGTGTAACTGTTGAGTCGGAGCTATTGATAAGTCGTCGCCGACTTATAGTAAGTCGTAAGTCGTAAGTCATGATGTTTGTGTTGTAATGTGTTTTGTACTATGTCGCATTTGATAAGTCGACTAAGGCGGTTGTGTTGTAATCTGATAAGTCATAAACGACTTATGATGAGTCGTAAGTCGTGGTGTGATAAGTCCGAAATGACTTAAGTGTTGTACATTTTTGTTTCGCATGAGTTGTAACTTCTATAAATAGGCCGGTGGTGCCATTTGTAATAGTTTAGTTGATTTGAAATAAAAACTTTGTTTTGTTAGCTTTGTGCTTTCACCAAATTGGTAGTTGAGTGTAATCTCCTATCTCCACTCTCGGATAATCGAGTGCACTCGATTCAACAACAGCTGAAGACGATTCACGGAATATAGTGCGCTAGATCAACGTGCGAAGAATCGCAGATCTTTAAACACGGAATAGTGCGCTATCAACGTGTTTGGGATAGCTAGATTCCGGCATCTTCGGATCAACGGAGTTGGGCATTCGGTATCTTCCAATCCATCGAATGTTACTTCCATCGAATCATACATTTTGTTATTCCGCTACTGCACCAGTAACACCTAAAACTTTTAATAGGATTTTACCAAAACCAAGTAAGCGATAAATTTTGCCATAATGTCACACCATCTACTAAGTGACGCGTGAATGTTAATATTCGAATAGTTCGATAATAATCGCTGACCAAATGTACACCTAAAGAGTCACACAACAGAGTCATTGAATATTCCTTAACTACATGATTTAATTAGTTTACGATCATTGTAAATTAATTAAATTAATTAATATTTATGAAATATTAGTTTTAAAATTGTATTTTGATTTTAGAACACACATTATCAAATATATTTATAATGGTTATAAATATATTATTCGATCTACGTTATCGGTACGCATTTAAATTGGATTTAAATGTAAAATATTTTGTTCGGGCTTTAAATGGGTTAGAAGCCCATATAGGGCTGTTTGTGTTTGACCATGATAGAGCTAGGTATGTGTGGCCATTTGATGGCAACCAAATGGGCTAGGTTTGTATGGATAAGGGAAGGGGAACTAGTAAGAGATCTGAATCCCAACTTGTCTCCATTCCACCTCTATATAAACATCTCAAACAATACCTATTAGAATACATTTTGAAGCCTCCATGCTCCCCAACTTCTGGTTGAATTAATCCGCCCTTCTCCTCTCTATTGCAAGCTCAAATCAAATCAAATAATATGTTATACGGTAGCCGATGGTCTGTAATTCGAGAGATAACACCTTCAGAATTAGAATTTGATTTAGGAGCACGTTTCAAGGTTGAGTTTTGGATTTGGTATAAGGTAATGATCTGATTTACAACTATATTCTATTGAATTAATATTTATGTATCACATTCTGCAATATTAGATAGGTGATGATTTTATTATATCAATACAATGTCACAATCAAGTAGGTTGTATGTTTAGATGCTAATATATTTATACAAAAAATAATTTTTATCATACATCTACCAATAATATGCACAGTTCAAAGGAAAAAATAATAATTTTTTATTTTTTATTATTTAATTAATTTAATATTTAATTATATATAAGCTTTATAATTTAATTTCTATATTATATTCTATAAAAAATATGGTTTTATAATTTTATATTATAGTTACATATATAAAAACAATCACCAGAAATAATATGTTTTTCATATTTATATATTATTATTAAATATTATTTAAACCAATTAATTATCTAAATTAATTATATCAATATTTATGTATTATAAAATATGTTTTATATTATAAAGTTAAATTATCATATAATATGATTTCGGTAGAGAAAAACATACACACACACACATATATATATATATATAATTATTATTTTAAATTCAACCAAAATTTAAAAATAGATCTTAAAATTGTTTTGAATCATAAAATTATATTAAATATTCAAATAGAAAAATATTACTTAGATTTCTCTACAAAATTTAAAATTTAAAATTATTTTTCGAAATGAATATTTATTTAATTTTTAACTATTATTCATACAGATATTAATTTAAAATATATATATTTAAATTTAAAAAAATCAATTTAGTGACATGGGCATTGTCAAGTATATATATTCTAGTATGTATATTTTTATATATTTTAAACGTATTAATATACATGTATTTATTATTATTATTATTATACACACACACACACACACATATATATATATATATATTTGTGTGCGAATATATGTATTTAATATATATACGTTGTTACACCCATTATTAACACAAACAACAACAAAAAGAAACAAATAATACTTAAAGTTGAGAAAGCTATCCTCACAACAAGACTGGGCAGAGAAAAGTCCAAGATCATAACACTCAACTAGATCTAAACCCTTTTAGCAGGGAGATGACCATAAAGAATAAGTGCTTCATACATTAGGAGAATAGAGCAGAACACATTAGCTATATACAGAAGCAGAGGCTAAACTAGAATATAAAACCAAGTCATAAAGATTAATGTGCCAAGGTTCTGAGTTAACCATACTCACAGTTTAGCAAATGTCTACAAAAACAAGTCTACACAAGTACACACTAAGGGAAACCTAGACAGCACCATATAGAGCCAAGAGCACTCTGAAGGAGCAATATACAGGGCCACCCAAGATATGCTTCAATTCAAATTCAATCCTACAAACAAATGACAATGATACTACCCAACCAGCCATCAGAATAGAATGAGAAGAGTTATTTCATTCTGACCTGATATGGTGACAAATTAAACCAAGAAATAAGGGCAGCAAAAAGGTAGTATGGTCTGAACACCAGATGACATCCATAATTGCACTTATTCTCGCACGGCAACAATATAGTAAAGCTTCGGGGCGGTCTCCAATCATTCAGCTTAGAGTAGCTTACCAACTAAGAGAGAGGAGATTGGCTATACACACTTGGGCTCCCCACCCAATTATTCAGGCACACTACTTCAAGTTTCCAAGATTCTACCAGTATCAAGATTTCCTACCAGGAACTCGTTATCAATCAAGTCACAAAGGATAAGCATCATAGATAAGCGATAGGTGGTAAAATCCAAGGGCGGAGATCAAAGGAAAAAACGGGAGAGATTGCAACCTCCCACGGCACACTTTCTATACTATAAAAGGAAAGGCATAAGGACAAAGAAAGGATCTTCTTTTTCAACCTCTTCTCCTTCCTAAAAAGAGCAAAATATTGTACGCCTGAGGGCTATTAAAAATCTCTTTTACAAAAATAGTAAAATATAGTGGATTACCCCATGGACGTAGGATTAACAACAATCTGAACCACGTAAAAAATTTCAATGGCCTTTACGTTCCTGGTATTTATTTTTAATTATTCTTTTTTTCATTAGTTCATCTCCACATTTCAACAAACAGTTGAAGTGCGACTACTCGGCTGTGTAAGCATTCGGCAATACAGTCACTTCCCAAAGGTTAATTTAACTAAGCTTAAGTTCATTGATTCCAAATCATGAGGACAACTAGCCATAAGATTTCCTCATGGTCAAGTCGAGTGTGGTGAAGCCGAAAAGTTTCACCAATATTTTTAGCACTAGAAGGAGGGTCTGAACCTCTGTCCCTCCGTCCATCCATCTTCCTTACTTATCTTTCTCTCAATCTCCAACAAAATTCTGCTCTTCCAATTCCATCTTCTATTTTCCTATCACTCATGGATCACCTCCCTTGTTTATCTATTGCATGTTTCATGCAGCATATTAGCAGTCATGATAATATCAAGAATGAGAATGATGAGATCGACCACACTATTTAATAGACTGACTCAATCAACCTTCGGCCACAAGGAAGGAATAATCTAGATAGCAGGAGTACCTTGGCAGGTTTAAAATTTTCATTTTCCTTAATCGCCGCCTCTTCCATTTCCATCCCTCCCCCATTACCACATAACGACTACCCAAGTGTTGGAGATGTGTTGGTGTTTAAGCGTGCTCTGATAAAGAAACGTAGGAATCTGGAAGAAAGCTACTACAATCAGGTCGATGGAAGTATCCATACTTCCGCTCGAAGAACGGAAGACTTGTTTGCTAAGATGTCAAAGTTGGCTGATCGCATGCTTGAGCAACCAGTGGAGATGATTAAGTTGCAAATAGAGTCAAAGACACTGGAAGGAGCTACGTAAGGAGCACGGAAACTACCTATACTTCTCTCCCTCACAAGAAGAGCCCATCTGAACTACATAAAAAAAATCAATTTACTAAACTGCTCGTAGAGATACTAGAAGCTCGAACCAGTATAAAATCTTTGTATTATTTCTCTGTAAAAAGAAGTTATATGTACAACTTCATAGTTCACCACTAATTTTCGCTGATTAAGATTAACGCACAATCAGTAGGACGAAACTCTCAACACTGAGAGCGGCGATACTGACCCTACACACTTGGACTTGCATCAATGCGAGTATGGCTTCTCATCTAAAATACATTTGTTGGATAGGATGAAAAATTTCCTCGATCCAGTATGAACTCCTCTATGATGACAATTATGAAGACTGGTTGTAGGGATATTAGACTACCTGAACTAGTATAAAAAATATTTATATTAGTTAATTCGACACCACACTGGACGTATGGATATTAGACGGCCAAAACCAGTAAAAAAAACCATGCGCATGCGATAATGGGTTGTACATACACGACCTAACTTCTCAGTCAAATCCTCTCCCATAAACGAGAAAGATCGTGCCAAGAGCAAAACCATCTACTCTTCCTAGCTCACCGCCATAGTTAAGAGGTATGATTTCACCAATGAACTACAATGACAATCTCATAAATGAGAACGGTGATGCTAAAGAAGAATGCGGCTTAGCACTTGTAACATCCCGTAACTGGAGGCTAAATGCTAAGCGCTATTGATGCTGCAATCATCCACAGTATTAACTTCTAGTGACGAAATACGGTAATGTTATTGGTATCGATAATATCAGAAGCACTTGAATATGAACAAAATCATAGATTTCCAAAAAAATAATTACAGTGATTACATTCCAAATAATATCATGTCCAAGTTACAAAAATCCCCAAATGTAATCCTAGGCAATAATCAAATATAATTTACAACAATATGCCAAGAGCGGCATATGAAGATGCCCCGTTGGATCATCAAAGAAATATAGACATAACTGTCTTAATACACAGCGGAAATAAATAAAAACAGAACTGAATTCCTAATTTTGCTATTCGTCAGCCACATGCTCGTCTTCGGATGCTTTATTCGCCAAAATCTGCAAAAACCTGAAACCTAAACCCTCAGCCTACTCAAGTAAAATTTTGAGCACCCGAAGTTTAAAGGGAAACAAAAACTTCGAGTCAAACATAAAGCCTGGTATGAATAATTTCTGTTACATCTCTGTTTACTGATATTTAACGAGACCATGCCACTTAGCGGAACGAGTTTCCCCTCACTAATATCTCTTTTCAAAACATATATTTTGCAAATCCTTTCCTGCAACCAAACTGGTTAATCAACTGATTATAATAATAATATAGCAAAATTCATTATGCTAAAATAGGAAATAAATGGACTAACTGTCTGAAATCTGGGCTAACTGCCCTCTACTGGACTAATTGTCCCAAAACTAATTACAACAAAATAGCAATATCCTCTATGCTAAATAATGGACTATCTGTCCATAAAACAAGTAAAAAGGTGGACTAACTGTCCTTAAGAAGTAGCAAGCTCCGTTATGCTAACAAATGAACTAAATGTTCATATCTGGACTAACTGCCCTTAACTGGACTAACTGTCCTCTAGGCTGACTACACTTAAAATGGACTAACTGTCCAAATTTAAATGAGCTAACTACCCAAAATTTTCTTTGGGTTAACTACCCTTTAAATTTTCCTTGAAATCCTTTCTCAAAATGATTTAGTCTGTCAAACCATACTTATAGAAGGAAAATATATCTTTAGCTTTACTCTAAGCTATTTTTGCCATGTTATATATACTTTACTCAAAATAATGTTGATGATGTTCAATAAGGATTATCTATCCTTTTAAAATAAGATAAATTCCTTTATAACTTAAACAACTAGGTTATCTGCCTAGTCATTATATTCGAAACCTTTGTTTAAAACCTTTAAACAACCCTTACAAAATCATTGAAGGTGACCCCTTCGAAACCATTGAAAGACCTTTCGAAAAAATTGAAGGTAACTCCTTCAAAACCATGGAAAGACCTTTCGAAAACATTGAAGGTAACTTCTTCGAAACAAATAAAAGCCTTTCCTCAAAAAGCATTAAAATATATGACATTCGGCTTTAAAATCATTTAATCCTTGCCTTTCGATAACATTGGAAAAACCTTCCATTTCAACCTTGTCGAAACCCTTCCCTTTCGACCATGTCGAAACCCTAGGGAACCATCCCTTTCAAAACCATTGATAAAACCTTTCGAAAGCATCGAAACCAAACTCTTTCGAAAGCACTTTGGGTTCAATTTAAAACCAGTGGGAACCTTTCAAAACCATTCGAAGTTGGCTACTTTGAAACCATTTAAAATGTTTCGATTTAAAACATTTGGATTATGCCTTCAAGTAGAGAAAAAGGATCGGAAAAACATTAGGGTCGAAAGCAACTGCTTCGAAACCCTTTGAAAGTAACTCTTTCAAAACCATTTCATAAACACTGAACTGACGGTGTCAAAACCATCCCTTCGAAAGCAATGAAGTGATGGTGTCAAAACTATCCCTTCGAAAGCAATGGAGAGGCGGAATTTTTTTAAAAAAAAATGGTTCCCTTCGAAACCATCTGGGTCGAAAGGTAGGAAGCGGCAGCTATGGTTTCGATCATGTCAAAAGCACTCGATTTAGAAAAAGAAAGCAACCTAATCGAAAACTTTCCTTTTAAACCATTTGGCTTTGTCGAAAGCATTTAGGTCGAAAGCAAGCATGCGTATTTTCCTTAAAACCAAAACAAAGCTTCTTCTCTTTCGGAACCCTTTGGTTTTGACCCTATACCTTTTGCCCTCTTCCAATTCACTACATACCAGTTGCCTGATACAATGTGCATTGGTTCCGACCTTGTCGAAAGTTGAGGAACAGAGGCAAAACCTAGGTGTCGAAGCAGTCGAAACAATAGAAAGCCTATTTATTTGTACTTTAAAGTTATCCTTTTGAACCTAACCTGCCTTGTTTGTCTAAATTTGGTTGGTTGCCTGGTTTTTATTTTCAAAAGTGCTGCCAACTTTCCTTATTTGGAAATTTAGACATTTTATAAAAAGCCCCTTCTCCTCTATAATTATATAAAACATTTAAGTCCCATACCTTAAATAATTTTATATAACTATTAAAGCACCTTGGAAAAATTTCAGAAAATCACTTTATATATGTTTTTCAACATATAAAATTTTCGGACCCAAATAATAAATTATTTTCCCTTAAATAATTTTATAATCCAAATTACCATTTTCTTCCATAGAAATTCATAATAAATCCAGGAAAAATCTGAAAATTGAAACCCATCTCCAAAATATCATTTGAAATCCGCATAAAAATTCACAAGGCAATTGGATGTCATTTAATAGGGTTTTCATCTCAAAACATGTCATAAAATCTATATGAACATTCATAAATCATCAACATGTATATATAATCATTCTACCATTCAAAAGCATGGCAAATCATTACAAAATATTCGGATTTATCCTTAAAACCGGAACCATAAAAATTAAAGATGTAAACATTATTCACCTTTGCTTTAAAGATTAAGGAGCTTGAGACTTGAATGGATTTGATTTTAATTTGCTTTTCCTTTAGCTTTATTTAATTTCTTCTTCCCTTTTCCTTGTTAATGTGGCCTTGTTTGTAAAAAATTTAAAATTAGAATGAACGTGTAAAATTATACACGGTCTAGGTTTGGAGATATAGGAATGGCCTCTTTCCCATATTACCCCTCCTCTAATTCATTTTAAACCCTTCTTTAATTTGTTTACTTTAAAAGGCACGGCTACCTTATTAAAATCAAATCTCAATCCCCTAATCAACACATTATTTTATTTAGTTTAACTAACTAAATCTTCTAAATAATGTTATAAAAAATCTAGGGTGTTACAGACTCCCCTCCTTAAAGAATTTCGTCCTCGAAATTACGATAAGGCACATAAAACAAACAAGAAAGTAAAATATACCATCAAACAATTCAGGATAAGTATCTCTAATTATGCTCTCAACCTCCCAAGTACAGTCTCTGTCATCGTCACTCCACTGGACTTTGACTAATCTGACCATCTTGGTTCTATGCCTCTACTCATCTCTCGCAACAATGCGAACTGGCTTCCTTACTATGGTTAAGTCCGGTTATACCACTAAATCATCTAGCATTATCGGTGCAATAGCAGTTTCCGTGTCTCTAACACACTTTCTGAGATAAGAAACATGAAAAACATCATGGACACCTGCCAAACTGTTCGGTAACTCAAGTCTATATGCGAGTTTCCCGATCCTCTCAAGAATAGGAAAAGGTCCAACGAACCTAGGAGATAACTTCTCCGATTTTCCAAACCTAATCACACCCTTCATCGGTCACACTTCGACGAAAACCTGGTCGCCAACTAAGAACTCCAAATCTTTTCGTCTCTTATCTACATAACTTTTCTGCCTAGACTGAGCCTCCTTCATTCTAGTTCGAATGACCTCAATCTTTTCTACAGCTTCTCTAACCAGATCTGGACCAAGTATCAACCTATCCCTGGTCTCCAACCAACATACGGGTGATTTGCATGGCCTTCCATATAAAGCTTCAAACGATGCAATCCCAATACTAGTCTGATAACTGTTGTTATATGAGAACTCAACTAGATGCAAATGGTCTTCCCATGATCCCTTAAAATCCAAAACACAAGCTCTTAACAAATCTACCAAGATCTTGTTAACTCTTTCTGTTTGCCCATCTGTCTACGGATGGTAAGAGGTACTCGTCTTTAGCTTGGTTCCCAAAACTTCCTACAGACTCTTTCAAAACCCGCTAGTGAATAAGGAATCTCTATCAATACCTATACTACTAGGGACTACATGTAGTCTAACCACATTCTTCATGAACAACCTCACTAAAACAGGTGCCGTCCTGGTTGACCTGACTAGAATGAAATGGGCACTCATGGTCAATCTGTCCACTATGACCCATATACATTCATTTTCTCTGTTCGACCTTGGCAACCCGTCAATAAAGTCCATAGCAATAGAATCCCACTTCCATACTAGAATATCTAACGGCTGAAGCAAACCACTTGGCTTCTGGTGTTCGGCCTTTGCCTGCTGGCAATTCAAACACTGCCTTACACACAAACCAATATCCCGCTTCATTCCTTCCCAAAAGAAACTCCTCTTCTATCCTGATACATCTTGGTACCTCTGGGATGTATAGTGAACTTCGAACGATGGCACTCCTCTAAGACTTCCTTCCTTATGTTTCCTACACTCAGAACACATAATCTTCCTTTCTTTCTCAACCATCCATTCTGGTCAAGACTAAAATCTTTGAAGTCATCGATCTTGGTTCCTTCCTTAATCTTCTTGATCCGTTCAGCTAACACTAGATCCTTTATCTACTTAGAAGCAATCTGTTCGATCAACACTGGTCGAACTTCCAAACAAGACAATACAATGGTATTCCCACTAGACCCAGCCTTGGATCTCCACTGCACTATGCAATCTGCAAATGCTTCTAAATCTTTCCACTCATCCACTTTTTCCAACACTGCATTCTGATGCTTCCTGCTAAGTGCATCTGCGACCTTGTTGCCTTTCCCTGGTGTGTATTCAATCCCAAAATCATAAGCGGCTATGAACTCTAACCATCTCTGCTATCTCATGTTCAGCTCCTTCTGGGAGAACAAATACTTCAGCGACTTATGATCTGCACATAACTCAAACCTTTCTCCCAAAAGGTAATGTCTCCACACCCTCAAAGCAAAAATCACTACAGCCAATTCCAAATCATGCGTCGGATATCTGACCTCAAGCGGTCTAAGCTGTCTGGAAGCATAGAAATTACTTTACCTCTCTGCATTAACACAGCTTCTAATCCTATTCCACACGCATCGGTATAAACTACCAAATCTTGATTCCCCTCTGGAACAATCAACAATGGTGCTTGGGTCAATAAGTGTTTCTAACTCTGGAATGCTTCCTCACACTTATAGGTCTACACAAACTTCACATCCTTCCTTGTCAGCTTTGTCATCGGTGCCGCTATCTGTTTCCTGGAGGTTTGACCATGCAACTAGTATTCAGAAAAGTACTCGGCATCCATAGTGCTCGGCATTCATAGGGCTCGGCATCCGTAGTGCTCGGCATTCATAATGCTCGGCATCCGTAGTGCTCGGCATCCATAGTGCTCGGCATCCGGAGTGCTCGGCATCCAGAAGACTCGGCATAAAGCAGAACTCAGCAGGAGGAGTACTCGACAACGGGCATCCTCGGCATCAGAGAGTGTTCGGCATCTAGGAGTACTCGGCGAAGTACTCGGCGTCTAGCGTACCCTGCATCCATGACACTTAACATCGGATAGTACTCAGCGAAGTACTCGGCATACCAGGCTACTCGGCGTCAACCAATGCTCGGCGACAGCTAGCGCTCGGCATCGATAGAACTCGGCAACATGAGTGCTCGACATCCAGAAGACGTTCGGTGGACGTAACTACTCAACATGACACTATCGTTTGGCCAGCATGCATCATTCGATCAAGAGCTTCAGATAGAGTTACGATCGGCTTCAACTGCAACCATCCTGCACTTCCCACACATCATTGGTATCGTTCGGCATGGAGAGGACCGTTCGGCACGGAAGGTACTATTCGGCGTCAAAGCGTTCGGCTTACCTGGTTCGGCATGCAGCGAACACTACACCTGGGCTAGAGCGTTCGGCTACCAAGCCCACTTGGGAAGTCCAGCCCATCTTTGTCTATAAATAGAGGGGCAGGCTCACAGTGAAGAGGATCCTTTTTTGGGAGAGAACACCGGGGAGACTCTGCCATTTTTGAGACTCATCTTCTCTACTTAACAACTTCATTCAAGCATTTGATTCACGAATTGTATTTGTAATCAATAATAAGGAAGATCAATAAAGTTTAATCTCAAAGTGGACGTAGGCAATTACGCTGAACCACTATAAATTTGGTGTTCTTACTTTCTGCATTTAAATTAGCCTTGTCTTCTCTGTTTAATTTATCTTCATCACTTATATCTTTACACAATCTTTCTCTACGAGGTTAGTGACCAATTTTGGTGCTAACACTTTGGTGCTTTCACTGAGAATTGAATTCTCAGACCTCAAGGATCTGCTTTGAAGTTACTGGGTTGAACAAATCCCCCAAAGAAGATCCGACTCACTGATAGGATATCCGTTGATTCTACTCAGAGTTCATACCAATAACTCTACAATGGCAGGACCACGTACCAGGTCAGCTTCTCATAATGCGGATGCCCGCGAGACTGCTAGCGTGCAACAAGCAGGACCTAGCAATCAACCAACGATTCCGAGTGCAGGAATTGCCGCTCAAGAACAGACTCCAGTTGTCACCAGAGTAGAGTTCAATGACTTGATGAGAGAACTTAGGGAAAGCAGGAGACAACTAGGAGAGCAGATGCAAGCTAACGCCAACCTGATGGCACAGCTCACTCAACAGCAGTAACAGAATGCTGGGGGCAATCTCGCTCCTTACTCTTCATCTGACAGCTCAACTTCCTCTGATGAACCTCCCAGGCGCAGACGACGTAAGACTGAAGCTGCACGAGCAGAAGCTGATGTTCAAACAGCTGGAGACCGTAACCAAGCAAGAATTGGAAACTTCAGGACCGGAGTGCAAACGGAGGATGGAGGCCCTGGCCATCAAAACGCTAACGATGTCGAACCCCAAGACGCGCGACTGTCAGATCACCAGGAGAGGAGGCATCAGCATGGACAGGCACGTAGAACAGACCTTAACCTCCCACCTTCCATACAGACACCAGACCTGACAGCCATGGTCAGGAAATTGATGAAAGAAAATCAGGGCTTATCGAATGATGACTGGGGAGTGTCAAGAAGTCATACTCCATTCACGGATGTTGTGTTGCAGGCGGCGTACCCCAGAAAATTTAGTATGCCTACTATCCCTACATATGAGGGAAAGACTGACCCCAGACAGCACGTCATGAGATACGAATGGATGATGGATTCAGCTAGAGCAAATGATGCCACCAAGTGTAGATGCTTTCCGATTACTCTATCTGGGATCGCTACTATGTGGTTCACCCGACATCCTCCGCGGTCCGTGTCAAGTTTTGAGGAATTGGCAAAGAAGTTTATTGAGCAGTTCAGGATACACACTACACGTCCAAAGGACGTAATGTCTCTGTCAAGTGTAATCCAAAATCCTGGGGAGTCGTTGAAGGAATATTTACAGAGATTCCATGTTGCGGCAACTGAAGTCAGTAATCCCAATGATCATGCAATTCTAATGGCGGTAATGAGAGATGTGGATCCAGATTCTGAGTTTGGAGACTGGTTGGCAGGAAAACCTCCGACTATGCTAGAGCGTTTCTACTCAAAGGCACACCAGTTCATAAGAAGAGATGAAGCTAGGTGGGTACGACGAGATAAGGCACCAGGACCTGTCCAAGAATCTATGAAGAGCAACATCGCTATGAAGCAGTCTGGAGACAGCTCGGGAGAGGTCCAAGTCAATGTCCAGAATAAGCCTGGGCAGCCTAAGGAGTCCGGAGGAAGAAATCAAGGGAAGAAGAGAGAAGCGGGGAAGTGGAAGTCGAGAATTCCAAGCTACAGCGAGTATTCTCCGCTAAACGCGCCGCTTGAGAACATCTACCTATCCACCTGCAATACTTTTCAGTACAGAAAGCCACGTCCAAAAGAATCAACTGAGGAACAGAAGCGGACCGGGAAATATTGTCGCTTCCATGAGACTTATGGGCACAATACGGAAGAGTGCAGACACCTGCACGACGCTATCGAGAAGTTGATCAGGCAAAAGAAGTTGCAAGAATTTGTGAAGGATCCACAGGAAGGAGGACAGGGAACGTCCAACCTAGGTCGTGCACCAGCTCCACGTCATCCCGAGGAACCTGCCCGAACCGTAGGTAGACTAGTCATAAATACAATCATCGGCGGACCTCACCCCGCAGATAAGAATTGGCAAGAGATGGAGCAGTATGCAAGCTCCCTGAAGCATGCAGATTTTGAGTGCTGTTCGAACGTGGATGATGGGACCCCTGCTAAGCAGCAGCGCGTAATGACGGACGATATAGTGTTCAGAAACAGAGATGCTGATCAAGTAGAGGCCTCAACCATCGACCCGATGGTCATATCTGCGACGATCGGACCAGCATATGTGAAAAGAATTCTGATTGATTGCGGAAGTTCAGTCAACATCATCTTCAAGAAGGCTTATGACCAAATGAAACTGGAAATAAAAGACCTGAAACCGTCCAAGGCTCGTATACACGGCTTTAACGGCGCAGCGACCGACGCAGTGGGGTACGTTGAGTTGCCAGTTGAACTGGGACAAGGCGAGCGTCGGAAAGTGCGAATTCTACCTTTCGTAGTTTTGGATGTGGATTCTCCATACAATGTTTTCTTGGGCCGGCCGGCCCTGGCTGAGTTTAGGGCAGCGTTAGCCCCGTGGTCTTTAACTCTGAAGTTCCCAACTGACAAAGGAGTAGGTATTGTTCATGGCGACCAAGCAGCTGGTCGTTCCTGTTATGTGGCTGAGCTCCGAGAGGCCCATCGGAGGGAGAAGGGAAAGGTTGCGGACAATCTCATCCGCATCCTTAATACGGATAATTGACAAGTAGTGCCCGAGCCCTGGCTCGGGCATAGTTCTCGGATCTTCGGAGATATAGATCCGAGAGACGACGATGAGAATCCCAGGGAAGAGTAGGCGGCGCCGGCTGAATTAACAGTTGACATTTCAATTAGCCGTGACGACCCTTCGCGAATACTGAAGATCGGATCACATCTTGGCCCCGCGATGACTGAAGACCTTAGCGACTTCCTCCGGGCGAATCTTGATGTTTTCGCCTGGACGCATTCTGATATGTGCGGGATTTCCCCCGCCATCACGAGTAATATGTTGAACATAGACCCGAATTACGTTCCAGTTAAACAAAAAAGGAGAGGAATGGATCCGGAGAGGTCCGCCGCTCTCGAAGAGGAGGTGGACAAACTCAAAGCAAGAGAGGAATGGATTTGGAGAGGTCCGCCGCTCTTGGAGAGGAGGTGGACAAACTCAAAGCAAATGGGTTCTTCCGCGACGCCCTCTACCCTGAATGGGTATCCAACCCCGTGCTGGTGAAAAAGGCGAATGGGAAATGGAGGACTTGTGTAGATTATTCTGACTTGAACAAAGCATGCCCGAAGGACAGTTTCCCGTTGCCTAGGATCGATCAGTTGGTCGACTCCACCGCAGGACACGAGCTGTTGTCATTTATGGACGCGTACTCAGGGTACAACCAAATCCCGATGCATATTCCGGACCAAGAACACACCAGCTTCGTGACAAATGTCGGACTGTATTGCTATGTAGTAATGCCCTTTGGATTGAAGAATGCAGGGGCAACTTACCAGCGTTTAGTGAATCGAATGTTCAAGGACCAGCTGGGCAAAACGATGGAAGTCTATGTGGATGACATGCTCGTGAAGTCACGACGGTCAAACGACCACATTCGAGACTTGGCTGAAATGTTCGACATACTCAGGTTTTACGGGATGAAGATCAACCCTCTGAAGTGTTCCTTCGGCGTGGCATCGGGGAAGCTTTTGGGATTCATCGTCAATGCTAGGGGAATTGAAGCCAACCCAGAGAAGATCCAAGCTATTCGAGATGTGCAAGCGCCCTGGACTATAAAGCAAGTGCAGAGTTTGAATGGAAAAGTAGCTGCACTAAGTCGATTTATATCCAGGGCAACTGACAAGTGCATCCTATTCTTTGATATAATAAAGAAGGGGAAGAGAAATTTTGAATGGACGTCTAATTGTGAGGAAGCATTCCAGAATCTGGTGAGGTATCTGGAGAGTCCACCAATGCTGTCAAAACCATTTGACCACGAAATGTTATATGTATACTTGGCTGTATCCCCACATGCGATAAGTGCGGCTTTGGTTCGTGAGGAGGATAGAGTCCAGAAGCCGGTGTATTATGTTAGCAAGCGGTTAACGGGGGCAGAGAGGAATTACCCTAAGATCGAGAAATTGGCTTACTGCTTGGTGATTGCATCACGTAAGCTGCGCCCATACTTTCAAGCACATTCAATCGGTGTTTATACCGATCAACCCCTGAGGCAAGTACTCCAATGGCCGGAAACTTCTGGAAGGTTGCTAAAATGGAACATCGAGTTGAGCCAATTCGATATCGCCTACTTACCACGGAGAGCCATCCGAGGGCAAGCGTTAGCAGATTTCATCGCTGAGTTTACCATACCCGTCAAACCGGAAGATCACGACATCATTCCCCCCGTTCGATGGAAATTATACACTGACGGTGCATCAAACGACCGTTGCTCCGCGTGGGCATAGTTCTTATAACTCCAGAAAACCGATCAATCTGTTATGCCCTGAAGCTTGATTTCCCGGCTACAAATAACGAAGCAGAATATGAAGCACTAATCGCTGGCTTGAAGCTCATCAGGGAACTCGGGATCAAATCAGTCGAAATCTTTTGTGACTCACAGTTGGTAGTTTACCAAGTACGGGGAGACTACCAAGCAAAGGGACGAAAACTCGCTCCGTACCTTGTTCAGGTCCAAGAACTACTCTCGAATCTCGAGCGTTATGACATTTCACATGTCCCACGCGAACAGAACAAAGAAGCCGACTTATTGGCTAAGTGTGCAAGTACCGGCGATGCACAGCAAATGGGATTGTATCCCGTTGAAGTCTTGCATGCCCCAAACATAGACGAGATGAAAGTCGATCGCGTGTTGGAAACGGAAATCGAGAAGGAATCGTGGATAACCCCTTTCAAACTATACCTGACGACCGGGGCATTACCAGAAAAAAGAAGCGAAAGACGGCAGGTCCTTCGAAAGGTCGCGCGATACATAATGCAGGATGGGTCAATGTATCGAAAAGGATTCTCAGTCCCATTATTGCGATGCATCGCTCATGATGAGACAAAGCGGGTCTTGAGAGAGGTTCACGAAGGGGAATGTGGCGACCATACAGGGGGGCAAACGCTAGCAAAGAAGATCCTCCGCTATGGATATTACTGGCCAACCGTAAACCGGGATGCCGCAGACTATGCAAGAAAGTGTGACAAGTGTCAAAGATATGCGAAAATCCCGAGGAATCCATCAATGGAACTCACACAGATGGTTAGTCCCTGGCCATTTGCAATCTGGGGAATCGACATAATCGGCTCCTTGCCTATATCCAGGGGTGGTGCGAAATACGCGATAGTTGCAGTCGACTATTTCACAAAATGGGCTGAGGCAGAACCTTTGGCAACAATCACCTCTAAGAAGGTCATTAACAACGTTGTACGAAACATTATATGCCGCTTTGGCCTTCCTCGCACCATCATTACGGACAACGGGACGCAATTTGAAAGTAGAGAGTTCAAAGAGTTCTGTCTAAAGTATGGCATTGAGAAAAAGTTCGCCGCCGTTGCACACCCGAAGGCTAACGGACAAGTCGAGGCCGTTAACAAGATAATCAAGTCCATACTAAAGAAGCATCTGGAGAAGGTTGGAGGCAAGTGGGTAGATGAACTCCCGACAGCATTATGGGCTTATAGAACTACCCACAAGTCCGCGACCGGCCACACTCCATTCGCCTTGGGATACGGCTCTGAAGCTGTTATACCCGTGGAGCTTGAAGTTCCATCGCACCGGGTGACATACTATGATCCCAAGACAAACCAGAATCTCTTGTTGGAATCGCTGGACTGCATCGACGAAAAGCGTGAAGAAGCTGAATTAAGGGCGACAGCGCATAGACACCGAGTCAAGCGTTACTACGACAGCAGAGTCCGCCCAAGGATCTTTGATGTAGGTGATCTCGTTCTGAAACGAGTCTTCCCGGTACCATCACGCATGAATCCCAGCTGGGAAGGTCCGTACGCCATTGAACGGAAGCTTGGAGGGGGAACATTCAAGCTAGCGACCGTTGATGGCACGACGCTCCCCCGAGCATGGAACAGTGAACATCTGCGGCACTATTACATTTAGCATGTTTTCTTTCTTGTTTTAGGCACTGTTATTTCCTATGTATTTTCGTTCAGTTTTAGCTTAGTTTCCTTTTAACTATGTAATCAGGCAGTCCAGTTGTTTTTCGTTAATAAAGGCTTGAAGCCGTATTTTCTACAAATCACTAATGTTTCTACATCTCATGATCGGATGACAAATTACATTATCATATACGATATACAGACTCGTATAAACGATTTCAAAGCTCCGAATCCCCAGAGCGCGGATCGGAGTACTCTAAGTCCCCGTAGCGCGGACCAGAGTATAAACGACTTATGACCTCCGAATCCCCAGAGCGCGGATCGGAGTACTCTAAGTCCCCGGAGCGCGGACTAGAGTATAAACGTCTTCAAAACTCCGAATCCCTAGAGCGCGGATCGGAGTACTCTAAGTCCCCAGAGCGCAGACTAGAGTATAAACGACTTCAAACCCCCGAATCCCCAGAGCGCGGATCGGAGTACTCTAAGTCCCCGGAGCACGGACCAGAGTATAAATGACTTCAGACCTCCGAATCCCCAGAGCGCGGATCGGGGTACTCTATGTCCCCGGAGTGCGGACTAGAGTATAAACGTCCTCAAACCTCCGAATCCCCAGAGCGCGGATCGGAGTACTCTAAGTCCCCGGAGTGCGGACTAGAGTATAAACGACTTCAAACCTCCGAATCGCCAAAGCGCAGATCGGAGTACTCTAAGTCCCCGGAGCACGAACCAGAGTATAAACGACTTCAGACCTCCGAATCCCCAGAGCACGGATCGGAGTACTCTAAGTCCCCAGAGCGCGGACTAGAGTATAAACGTCCTCAGACCTCCGAATCCACAAAGCGCGGATCGGAGTACTCTAAGTCCCCGTAGCGCGGACTAGAGTATAAACGACTTCAAACCTCCGAATCCCAGAGCGCGGATCGGAGTACTCTAAGTCCCCGGAGCGCGGACCAGAGTATAAACGACTTCAGACCTCCGAATCCCGAGAGTGCGGATCGGAGTACTCTAAGTCCCCGGAGCGCGGACTAGAGTATAAACGTCTTCAAACCTCCGAATCCCCAGAGCGCGGATCGGAGTACTCTAAGTCCCCGGAGCGCGGACTAGAGTATAAACGACTTCAAACCCCCGAATCCCCAGAGCGCGGATCGGAGTACTCTAAGTCCCCGGAGCACGGACCAGAGTATAAACGACTTCAGACCTCCGAATCCCCAGAGCGCGGATCGGAGTACTCTAAGTCCCCGGAGCGCGGACTAGAGTATAAACGACTTTAGACCTCCGAATCCCCAGAGCGCGGATCGGAGTACTCTAAGTCCCCGGAGCGCGGACTAGAGTATAAACGACTTCAAATCTCCGAATCCCCAGAGCGCGGAGCGGAATACTCTAAGTCCCTGGAGCGCGGACTAGAGTATAAACGATTCCAAAACTCCGAATCCCCAGAGCGCGGATCGGAATACTCTAAGTCCCCGAAGCACAGACTAAAGTATAAGCGAATACAAACCTCCGAATCCCCTAAACGTAGATCAACTTACTCTAAATCCCCGAAGAGGAGATTTAGAAAAAAGTCCAAGTACTCGAGAGATGTGGAACGAGAAATAAGCCACGTCTGGAGATGTTTGAACGACACGAAATGGACTGCGAGATAATGCAACTCATAACAAGTGGAGTTATGACTATAGTTAGTCAGCAAACCAAAGAAAAGCAAGAGAATCATTCAAACAAAAGAGAAACTAAACTTCATTCAGTAGTTCAAAATGGGGTTACACACTCACTCCTACAAAATTCAGAATCCAGAACCTATCTATACAAACTGCAAGCCACAAAAAACAAAGCAATGACAAGACTTAAGCAAGAAGCTCGTTGAACGAGTGTATCGATTACTTCTTCGTTTTCTTCTTCTTATCTTCCTTTGTTTTTTCCGACAACTCCTCTTCCTCATGCTTTTTCTTGGATTTCTTGCTTGCCAAAGAAGCGGAGTCGGGAGTAGGGGACGGAACATCCAGTGGTTTAGACCTGCCCGGGAGAATGATTTTCAAAGGTCTGTTTCGAGGATCGGTGAGTTCCAGAATTTCAGGTTCAATTTTGACCTCGACCTTTTTCTTCTCCTCTGCGGCGGGCGGTCCTTCATGCTCATCTGTGAAGTATGCTCAGAGGCGCCAGTGATTTCAATTTCGTCGCTTCCTTCGGCGGGAGATGAAGTGTCAAGCTTATTGTCATCTAGCGCCCCAATCACTTGAGCATCGAACCAGGAATCACTCCCGCGTGGACAACATCGCTAGTTTTCTCTGCCTCCTCCTTGGCATCATCGCTCCTCGGAGTTGGCTCGGCGTCAGAACAACCTACATGAAAACATAAAGGATGGGCGTTAGAACGAATAACCACCGCTGAAAAATGATGGGATCTTTCAACTTTTAGAGAAAGCAGAATTTCCTACCAGGTTCCGGTTGGCTATCGATGGCGCGTGGGGTTTCACCCTCCAGGATAGGGGATAGCACATGAGCACCGAGCCCGGGATCTTCGGGGTCATAACCAGCATGCTGCTCGAATGGATCAAGTGTCGACCGACCGACCGATTGAGTAGCGGGAGGAGCAGAAGTATTGGCCCCGGACGGGCCAGCTTCATCATTTTTCTCTTTTGGAAGGGGAGAGCCTTTGCTATAAAGTACCAATGCTGCGGATAAATCCGATGGCTCATTCCCCCTAAGGAACTCCTTCAGCAAGGCATCCTCATCGACCTCTTCGGAGCCCGACTCGATCTTCCTGATCCTTATCAAAGTCTCCCAGGCCTCAGCTAGGGATTCGAGGTAGCCGTCGCCCAAGAATGTTAAGTCGCGATGCATAAGGACGCGATCTCCATATTCAGCAATCAACGGGTCAAACATGCATTTGACCTCTTCCCTGTCGGCTTCTACGGCTACCTCGAGGCGAGAATCTATCTCCTTCGCAGCCTCTCTTTTGCCCTCCTCACGGGCCTCATCCTTCATTCTTTCAACCCCGGCAAGTTCGTCATCGAGCTTCATTTTCAGGAGACGAGTAGCGACGATTTCATAACAGTATCGCTGTGATTCTTCTTGAGCAGCTACCTTGTCCTCCTTTTCCTTGGAGAGTAATTCTTTCAGCTCTCTGACTTGCACAACGAGCGCGTCCCTCTCTTTTTGGATAGAGTCTTTTTCTTGGGTGAGGGCACCGCTGCGCTGGACTGCTTCATCAAGCTCCTTCTTGTGAGCCATCTCTAAGCGAGCAACTGCCTCAGCAGTATCTTTTGCGCTTTGCTCAGCGGCTTCCAGCTTCAACTTGTACGAAGCGAGCTCTACGTCTTGGTGCTCGATGATGTTTTTGTCGCAGCCAGCCTCTAGTTTCAGGCGATCAATCTCATGTTGACGCTCAACGGACACCTCCGAGATCTTCTCCACCAAGTGCACGAATGCGTCATGTTGAACATAGACGTCGTTATTACAGGCAATGGCACTCTGCTTCACGTGCCCGGGAATATGGTGAATAGCCGGGAGGAACTTCAAACCGTCAAAGCAAATTTTCGGAAACTTGGCCCTAAGATCGACCATCTTTTCCGCGACAGTTGGATCAACCGCGGGAGTAGGGGGAGGAGGCTTTGGAAGTTCCGCCCTTTTTCGTTGTTCCCAAACTTGCCTCGTACTCGACGAACCGGAGTGTTGTTCTCAAGGAGCATCAGATTGGTAACCCTGCTGTGAAAATTTCTCTTTATCCGGCATAATTGAAGGAAGAGGATCACGGGATTGCGAAGATTGAGAATATGCCTTCTTGCAGTGAGACGACTAGCGGGGGCGATTGTCTCTATCTTCATAATTGTCTCTGTCCCTGCGTCTGCCTGAACCAGAGTCCCGTCCAGAATGATGAAATATGGAAGAGCCATGAAGGCGATCGAATCCATGAGAGCGCCCCATATCACCTGCAAAGAATGGAGATAACAACGAGTTAAGAAAAAGTATGATGGAATGCGTATGTGCATGTGTGTCCTAGTGTTCCCCCCGACGGACCAGTTCTTTTATCTTTGCTAATTGGAGTATTGTCTCCTTGGGTCGGGAGTTGAACTCCCACGTTGCCTTTAGCGGGCGAAGAAAACTTGAGGGCTTCAGGATCGTCAAACCCATAATTAAGTATATCATCGGGAATAGATAGGTTCGACAGGCCCCTCAGGGAACTTTCCAGGTGCTGCAAGGAAGCCTCTTTCTCAGGAGGGATAGGCATGACTTTTGAAGTGCCGCCAACTTTCTCCTTATGAACTTTATATTTTAACTTCTTCTTTCCCTTCAAAGGGGAGGATGATGTTTCAATGTCTTGGATTTCGACCACCGGATTCCAAGAGAGACCCACATTCTCGTCTTGTGTCTCAGGAGCTTCATCTTCTTTGCGCCCACCTTCCTCATGCGTATCGGGAGTGCGATGCGACGACGATCCGGCCTGTTTTTTCCCTTTACCAGACGAAGGTTTGGGAATGATGACACCTTCTAGAAGGCTGATCTGACGACCAGGGGCTAGCAAGCCAAACCCCAACATTGATTCATTTCAAATGATAGTCTGGATGTCTCGTTCCTCGGCAGGAAGAGCTCTAATGGCCTCAACAGGCTCAGAATATCCTCGGCCTTCCGGACGCGGGTTGATGCCTGAAAAGATGAAACAAAGAGTTAGGAAAAGCATGACTTCGGTTAAATGCGAATAGTGACTCGGTAGAGAGACTTACTGCCTTCAACCCATCTCCTCGTAAAACCAGGAGGGCGGCGCACATAAAACCATTCCTGTTTGTACAGGGCGAATTTACTGCATGCCCCTGTCAAGATTTGGCATTTGTGGTACGGCTCGAGGAACATAAAGGAAGGACTGTCTTTCCGTCTCTTGATCATATAAATGTATCTGATATCGCCAGCGGTTGGAGGTCTAGAGAAGACAGCCATGAAAAGTAAGTAGGTCCCATATAGAAATGCATGGTCGTTCGGGTGCAGCTGCGACGGAGCTATGTCAATATATTGCAATACATCTCGGAGAAATAAATAGAATGGTGGCACGCTGCCCACCCAACACATGAACTTGTTACAGGCGGTATACCCGACTGGGGGCAGATGGGGACGATCGTGTCGCGAAGGGACTAACACGTCGGCGAAAGGGATCCCATGAATGGAGCATATCCGTCGGAGAGCAGCTTCGTTGATCTTCGAAGCTTGTGAATCGATCGGATTGTCTAGAAGAATTGCTGCCTCTAGGGCATCGGGTGCTAAGTGGTGAGCAGGAGAAGTCGACGGATTAGAAGTATCAGCAGCTTCTGGCCTTGACGACGGCCCAGGCCTGTCGGATATAGTGGCGGAGCTAGACTTTCTTGACATCCTCAATAAATAACGAATCCGACTAAGTGCCCGAGAAAACTATACTTAAAAGACGTTGAACGTTAGAATTAACAACACGAACTTTCCCCCCACGTGATGTGTGAACTCATGCAAGCAATCGTGTACAAGCAATAAAAAGATATAAAAATGAACTGCGAATCGTCGTCTTTGAAGACCGTCATCGCTGACCGTCTCGAAGAGCCCACCAGGTGGTGATTACAGTTCCAGATTCATAAGATATATAATTTATGAAGTGGTCGGCCTAAGTGTAGTTTGACATTTATACTGTTCGGCATTTAAATGGTGTTCGGCCATTGTACTGTACGGTCTAGGGTTCATTCGGCATTGAGAATGTTCGGCCTAAGTATAGGTCGGCATGTAAGGATTGTTCGGCTAAAAGCTTTGTTCGGTCGAAGTCATTATTCGACCTAAGGATTGTTCGACTAAAAGCTTTGTTCGGTTGAAGTCATTATTCGACCAAAGGATTGTTCGGCTAAAAGCTTTGTTCGGTTGAAGTCATTATTCGACCTAAGGCATTATTCGGCTAAAGTCAATGGTCGGCATGTAGCTTTGTTCGGCTGAAGTCATTGTTCGGCTAAAGCGGTGTTCGACTAAAGTCAATGTTCGGCTAAAAGCTTCGTTCGGCTGAGTTATAGTTTGGCGTTTTAATGAGTGCTCGGCCCGGGATCGTTCGGCCAAGGTAGTGCTCGGCAGCCTTCCATTCCACCATCCGACGCACGACGACATACGCCGGAGCAGCGCTACGCCAAACAACACCCTTACCTCCTCCAGCACCTCCATTCTTTCTTCTTCCCTTTAGCTTCAGTTCGATACAAAGGAACTAAGCAGATACTCATCGTTCGGCAGTAGAGACGCAATAGAAACAACCTACTCGAAAACTTTCTACGCGACACACTCGGCCATCTCGTTTGAAACCTACTTGAAATACGAGGAAAAATAACTAAGTTTGCAGGTCGGAAATGGGGATGGTGTAGTTAAGTTTCAAACTCGGACGACTGGATAGAATTACAAGTCTTCGAAGAGCGGCAAAACTAAAAAAGTAAAAGGGAGAAGAAGGAAAAGACATGGTTTTATAGAGAAGGGAAGTGGAAGTCGAAGGGCTATACCCGGTGGAACCGGTCAAAGCCAGAGTGTTCGGCATCGGAAGGCAGTGTCATTCGGCATGAGGAGTGTTCGGTTTCGACTGATTCGTTCGGCATCTATACCACGCTCGTCATACACCTCCATCACGGGTATTCTCGAAAAAGCATCACCCAGGAAGTTGAACTAGATTCAAAGCGCATCACGTTCGGCCACGCAATACACTTTGGGGGGCAAGTGTTTCCTGGAGGTTTGACCAGGCAACTAGTATTCAGAAAAGTACTCGGCATCCATAGTGCTCGGCATTCATAGTGCTCGGCATCCGTAGTGCTCGGCATACGTAATGCTCGGCATCCGTAGTGCTCGCATCCATAGTGCTCGGCATCCGGAGTGCTCGGCATCCAGAAGACTCGGCATAAAGCAGAACTCAGCAGCAGGAGTACTCGGCAACGGGCAACCTCGGCATCAGAGAGTGTTCGGCATCTAGGAGTACTCGGCGAAGTACTCGACGTCTAGCGTACCCGGCATCCATGACACTTAACATCGGATAGTACTCAGCGAAGTACTCGGCATACCATGCTACTCGGCGTCAACCAATGCTCGGGGACAACTAGCGGTCGGCATCGATAGAACTCGGCAACAGGAGTGCTCGGCATCCAGAAGACGATCGGTGGATGTAACTACTCAACATGACACTATCGTTCGGCCAGCATGCGTCATTCGATCAAGAGCTTCAGATAGAGTTACGATCGGCTTCAACCGCAACCATCCTGCACTTCCCACACATCATTGGTATCGTTCGGCATGGAGAGGACCGTTCGGCACGGAAGGTACTGTTCGGCGTCAAAGCGTTCGGCTTACCTGGTTCGGCATGCAGCGAACACTACACCTGGGCTAGAGCGTTCGGCTACCAAGCCCACTTGGGAAGTCCAGCCCATCTTTGTCTATAAATAGAGGGGCAGGGTCACAGTGAAGAGGATCCTTTTTTGGGAGAGAACACCGAGGAGACTCTGCCATTTTTGAGACTCATCTTCTCTACTTAACAACTTCATTCAAGCATTTGATTCACGAATTGTATTTGTAATCAACAATAAGGAAGATCAATAAAGTTTAATCTCAAAGTGGACGTAGGCAATTACGCTGAACCACTATAAATTTGGTGTTCTTACTTTCTGCATTTAAATTAGCATTGCCTTCTCTGTTTAATTTATCTTCGTCACTTATATCTCTACACGATCTTTCTCTACGAGGTTAGTGACCAATTTTGGTGCTAACACTATCCGCGAAAAATTCTTAATGAATCTCTGATAATTACCAGCCAACCTAAGGAAACTCTTAATCTCGGTTACTATCTCAGGTCTCTTCCAACTATTCACTACCTCGATCTTAGTCGGATCCACTAACAACCCTTCCTCTGAGACTACATGACCAAGAAACTTCACCTCCTTCTTCCAGAAGTGACATTTCGAAAACTTCCCTTTCAGCTGATGCTGCCTCAGCATCTCAAGCACCACTCTAAGATGAACTTCATGCTCTCTTTCATCCTTAGAGTATATCAAGATATTATCTATGAATACCAATACGAACCTGTCCAAGTGCTCTTGGAAAATTCAATTCATCAAATCCACAAAGAAAGCGGGCGCATTCGTCAGTCCGAATGGCAGAACTAACCGTTCGTATGACCCATACCTGGTCCAAACGCCGTCAAAGGTATATTATCCTCTACTACCCTGAGTTGATGGAAACCTATTGCCAAATCCAACTGGGAAAATACCTTTGCTCCACTCAACTGGTGGAACAAATCGTCAATCTTGGGCAATGGATAACGATTCTTTATCATCCTCTCATTCAACTTACGATAATAGATACATAGCCTCAACAATCCATCTGGCTTCTTAGCAAACACTGTCGCTGCACCCCATGGCGAACCGCTCGGCCTGATAAAACTCTTGCCTTCTAAATCCACTAATTGCACCTTCAACTCCCTCGTCTTTGAAGTGGTCGTCCTGCTTGGCAGCCTACTCACCGATCCTGCTCCTAGAACCAAATCTATTTGAAACTCAATGGCTCGCTTCGGTGACAATCCAACTACAGGCTCAAACACATCAGCCAATTCTCTAACCACGAAACTCGGCTCAACTCATCATTTGAATCCAAAACACCCAACAAAGAAACTACTACACTGCTAGAACCTTCTATGGTGAAAACAATCTGGTTGCTACAATTAGGGTGTCTAAAAGATATCTTCCTATCCTGGCAAAATATCCTAGCATCGTACTCACTTAACCAATCCATACCAAGGATAATCCCGAACCCCACAAAATCAAACACGTGCAAACTGCGCACAAAAGTATGACCTAACAGGTCAAACTCAATTTGGTCACACCTCAACCATAGAGTTGCATACCCTCCTATTGGATTCGCAACCCGTAAGGAAGTAATTAAATATGTGGGTTCAAGGTTAAGCTTATATATCAAACATCTAGATATAAAATAATGTGACGCACTAGTATCAAATAAAACGCTAACTGACATACCATGAATCTGAAGCGTTCCTCCTAGAACTGCCTTTCCCTACTCCTGGACTGTTGGCTTGGAAGCAGCAGGCTCCAATGCATACACCTTGCCCTTACGATCTCTAACGTGCTCCTTGCACTGGTTCTTGTAATGGCCTATCTGGTCATAGTTGAAGCACCTGACATTCTTCCCCTTAGCCACATCCTTTGCCTTCCCTGAGCGACACTCATTGGCGAAGTGCCATTTCTTGTTGCATTTATAGCAGACAATCTTAAACTTCCCTTTCTTGGCTGTTCCACCTTTCTGAGCACCTTTCTTGGGAAAGAATTTCATCTTCTAGCCCTGCCCAACCTGGACCTCCTTGGACTTGCTCTTCTCCAAAGACTCAAGGAGCTCCTCCTGCCTCAGAGCCATCTCCGCAGCAATATCAGAAGGATCTCTAAGGTGAGAAAAAGTAGCTAGCCAATTATGGCTTCAATCCTCTGATGAACTTCTCATTTCGCTTCAACACTATATCCACTGAAGCATACACATACTAGGCCAACTCTTCAAAATTCCTAGCATACCCTGCAGTAGACATCTCACCCTGCACCAGCTCAGCGAACTGCCTAATCAAAGCTGACTGTGCCATAACAGACATGAACCTCTCCTGGAATCTCCTCTTGAAATCCTCCCAGGTTATTGTCTCATCATCCACCGTCACAGCCACACTATTCCACCAAAATAGTGTGGCTCCCTGAAGCTGCCTGGATGCCAACCTCCTCTTTTGCTCACCATTGAACCCCAAATCTGCAAAAAATCTTTCGCAGTGCAACAACCAGTTCTCCATTTTTATGGCTTCCTCTGTTCCCATAAACGGCTTCCCTCCAAGCTTCACAAAATCACCACTCATCTTCGTGAAATGGTTAAATATTGGTACTTTTGGAACTCCTACTCCTGCAGAAATTCCTCCTACCACTCCGGCTGCAACTCCCCCCTGCATCATATTCCTAAAAAACTGATACATGGCTTCCATTTCGACCTGCAGGACCTCTGCACCTACATTCTCTGCCTGACCTTAATTTCTCCCAGCATTAGGTTCGGCATTCCTTTCGGTGCATCCCTTTCATGGTGTTACTCAAAAAAATCCACCTTTTGATTGAGTCGAAAGGTCCCGCAACAAAGACAACGAAAGAGGAGTTCTGACCAAACCTTTCGAAGGAGTCGAAGGGATGCAGTTATGAAAGTTTAAGAGCCTCAAAACCATTCAAATGGGTCGGAAGGTTCCATCTCACAATATCCAGGGTGTTCTTACTTTTCGAAGAAGATGAAGAAGTCAAAGCAAGTATTAGCAACCCTATGGTAACCTTTTCCGAAGTATAGCAAGCCTTTCGAACCGGTTGAGACACATCCAGGATACCTTTTGACAACGTCGAAAGGTTCTATGAAGAAAGCAACACTCAAAAGTCAACAAAGGCGAAGGAATGAAATAAAACCTTTCGACAACGTTGAGAGGAAGCATAGCCTTCGATAATATTGAAAGGAAATAAAGCTCTCGACAACATTCAAGTGAAGTGCAAACCTTCCAATAAGGTCGAAGGGTTCATAACAACAAGTGAAGACAAACATTTCAACTAGGTTAAAGGGTTCACAACATTACATAAATGACAAACCTTTCAACAAAGTCGAAAGGTTCATGAAGGCATGAGAAAGACAAACCTTTCGACAAGATCGAAAGGTTCATAATGGCATATGAGGGGCAAACCTTTCGACAAGGTCGAAAGGTTCATAGTTGCATATAAAAGGGGGACCTTTCGACCCGGTCGAGAGCATGGAGTCGAAAGGTGGGCCGCCTGCATCTATGAATAAGACGCAAGGGTTCATGTTTTAGGGGGCCCTTTTCTCTCGTTCTAAACTTGTACTTTTCTTAAACAAAGAATTGTAACCCCAATTGGGTGATGATTTGGGAATTAAAAAAATAAAGTTTTTTATTGGACAAAGAGGGAAGTCTTGGGCTTTGTTAATTACTTTGATGTTTACTAAAACCTTTGTTGAATTAACCTCTATTTTCCAGGTTTAACTTCATCGAAAGGTTCTTGTTGACAAGGTTGACAACATATCTGGCCCAAATATCTTCTATAACCTTTTGAAGCCATCAACTTTGAGGTCTAAACCTATCGACAAAGTCGACAACTCAACTAGCCCAAACATTCAATGCAACCTTCCGAACCCATTAGCTCTGTGGTCTAAACCTTTCGACAAGGTCAACAGCTCTTTAGGCTCTAACAACACCTGTAACCTTCCAAAGCTATAAACTTAGTGGTCTAACCTTTCGACAAGGTCGAAACCAACTTCATATCTACTAAAGTGTTTTATTTCCTACTTAAACCCAAGGAAAGCTATGACCTTAGCCTTCGACAAGACTGAAACCTACCTTTTAAGGACTTAACTCAAGGAATTTCAATCTAAACAAAAGAAAAACCCTTGCAGGAGACCTCATACTAGCTCAACAAAGTCGAAAGGTAACTCAACCCAGAATCTATACCTTTCGACATCGTCGAAAGGTCTGGTCCAAGAATTATCAACAAATAAAGCTAAATCGAAAAGTAGTTCCTAAGGGAATCACGCCACTGTTCACCAAAAGGCTATCCATCTTTCTTTGCATTACCTTAGGGTGTTGACAAGAAATCTTGTAAACATTTTTGACGCTAGAAGGAGGGCCCGAACCTCCGACCTTGTGGTTAATCCCCTAATACCATCATTCTCTAACCTTGCTTAATTCAATCCTACTTCAAGTGTATCCACTTTGGTTTGATCATGGCCAGAAGATTTAAAAGATTTGAACAAGGGTCTTTTGAACCACATTTGACAAGATTCTCCCAAGTAAACACCAAAAGCTCCAATCAAGAGGAAGAGCAAGGACTAAGGCTCGAAGCTCTTAGAATCATAAACCAGAAAAAAGCAGAATCTTATGACCCTGAAAAATGGAGTCTAAACCCCTTTCATGTAGGCACTACCCCAATCTTTGCACTTGGAAAGAGAACAAATGGAAGTGACAATATCTTTTGTCAAATGAGAACAATTCAACATTATTCCAAGGGCACAATCTTTGAGAGAGAAATAATGAATGATTACAATGCCTTTGTACATAAATGGCAACCAACTGCAATAAGAGCACTTCCAACCCAAGAGATTCAAAGGGTAGCAAAAAGAAAAATAATTGAAGAGCATGAAATGATAAGGCCAAAAAGTAAAAAGTCGAAGAGCCATCCTCAAGAGACAAGTTTCAAGTCTAGACTTCCAAAAGAATGCAACTTAACACCATCAATGGAAAACGTCTACTTGCTTACTAAGAATGAGCTTAACTATTGGTCATCACAAAAGAAGAAGCCAAAACATGAAAGGAACTTAGGAGGATCCTTCTGCCACTATCATATGATGAATGGTCATGAAACCAACCACTGCAAAGCCCTGTAGGGGATGATCATCAATTTCTTTAGGTAAGAAAAGATTAGTGTGAAACACCCCCACACTCCTTAGTATATACAAAAGTACATACTAAAAGATGTGGTGCATTGTAGGTATAACTAAAGCTAGCAGAGACTAAGATTCACAAGACAAAATAGATAGATAATAACACGGCGGAAGTAATTAAAAAAATAAGTGATTTTAAAAATTAATACTTCATAAATACTTCAAACAAACCACATATGTTCCAAATACCAAATACAATTGTCTTATGAAAATAAAATCTCAATCTCATCAGAAAAACCAGAGCCCAAACACAAACTTTCCCTCAATACAGTACCGGTACAATAAAAGAACAAAAAGCTGGAAATAAAAAGAAGGAATACATGATAGGGTCTCCAAGTCTTCAAGAAGCTGCAGTCTATCTTCCTTTCCCCTGATTGCCTATGGGGGTAAAACAGGGAAAATGGAGGAGTGGATCGGATTAAAAGTCTGGTGAATGATAGTAATTACTAGAATCTTTAAGCAAAGTAAAAGTAATAGACCTTACAACAGTTCTAGTATATATAAAGGAAACAAAGAGAATAGGAAGAAAAAGGAATAAGCTGAAAATAAATATGAATTACTAAATTAACGCAATCGATTAGCTTTGATTGTTTGCACTTGTCTTTGTTAGCTGCTTTGATTAGGCTAAATTCATAATCCTATAATTAGGCTGAAATCCTAATCCTAACCTTTGATCGGCCTGCTACTCTATAGACCTTACTGCGGACTAGACGCTATATAACACCCTACACATAAGGTAATGGCATCTACGAAAGATGCACAAAGTACAATGGTGTGTACGAAAGACACACAAAGTATTTATTGTGGACTAGACGTTATATAGCTCCCTATATAGAAGACAATGGAACCTACGAAAGGCACACATACTTAAGTGCTTGGAACTCATAGCAATTACTGAGCACCGAAATGGAAGTCGCACACGTAACTGCTACCATGCTCATGCTACCTGTTGACCCACCTATTGGGTCTTCTTATTGCCTATGCTTCAGCATAAGCGTGCCCCTCGTCTCACTTCAGGATTATGTGAAACACCGTGTCCATAAAAAAATAGGGGAAATGCTATTGGTACTAGCCCGTCATCCAAACAATATCTAGTTGCACCCATTGTCCAAATCCCCCATGATTTGGACTTCTATTTGACTAATTACTACCATTATTAGCTTAAGCGTGCCCTCATCTCACTTCAGGCTAATATGAGACCATCATTTTGTCTAATAGGGAATGCTTTTTGGTACAGGTCCCACTTTCATCTTTGCTTATTAACTTAGATAAATTATTTAAATAAGCCTTTATTATTATCTTCACTATATTTACTTATTAATTTATCCTAAGTCTTAAAATAAGCCTCATTTCGTTCTTTTTCTTATTATAGCCTACGTTATAATCATGCTTATTACTTAACCCAAGGTCTAAGTGTGAAAATAAGCCTCTTTTATCTTATACTCTTTTTAGTTATAATTCTAAGTTATAACTAGGCCAATTATCTTTAATTAGTCCAATTCTAACATTAATATCATAATTAGGCTCAATTTTAGTCTTAATTCCATTTTATTGCAGTCTTTACAATTTACATCTTATCTTCTATTATTTCAGTATTCTTATAATTTTAATCCATATTCGCGTTTTATCTATTCTAATCCATACGTGAAGAAGAAGGAGAAATAAAAGAAAATTGAAAGTAGAAGGAAATCCAAAGCGTAGGAAGAAGATGTAAATAACGCATAAATAACAGTAAATAAACTAAAATATTGTAAATAAACTGTAAATAAATGGAAAAGCTATAATTAAATGAAATAAGCTAAAATTAATTGAAAAGAATAGCTAAAAAGAAATAGACTGAAAATAATTCTAAAAATACTGTAAATAAAACTGCTAAAGAAGTTATTCCAAAAACCGTAGTAAAACTACAACTATTGGAAACCCTATTATTTTAAATTACTTAAAGAGATCTAAAATAATTACAATCACTCACTTGTGGTCCTTAGCTCTTCCTTAGGCCTTCCTGGATCCACTTGGGGTTGTAAAATAATTTAATTTATAACGATTTTCTCCTGGGAAAATTATTCAGTTCAGGGTCCTTCCTGAAAAGGTGAAGCCAATTGAAGAAAACTTAGAATGAGAAAAGGTGTTAGGCCTAGGGTTCTATTTATAGGTGTAGAAGTGGATCTCGGACCATTGGATTTGAGGATTGAACAGGATGTAACCATGTCATAGGCTGAATAGGAGCCATCAGATGCACGAACGGAAGGACCGGATTGGACAAAAAATGCAAATGACGCGTACAACATTCGAACGAACAAAAGTTCGTTCGTTCGTTCACAAAGGGAGGCAGGTCGACCGGGCGGTCGACCGCTCTGGTGCCTAGGCCGACCGGTCGGTCGACCTAGCCAATATTATTATTATTATATTCTGATTCTTCTTTATTTTTGTTTAATTCATAACTTGCTCATATTAGCTCAGATTCTGACATTCTATATATGGAAATTGACCAGAAAATTACCACGGACAGAATGGTGCAACTCGCGTGGTTCAATTCTGATAATTTCATAAATTTATTCTATCATTTCATTAATTAATGAATTAATTATTATGGGTTAAATTTCGGGTTGTTACATTCTCCCCTCCTTAAGGGATTTCGTCCTCGAAATCTCTCAGGATAAAAGAATGAACTAAATGTTTTCATCCAAAGCAACTACTCATCCATCAACCATTCATGCATTGTTCTTAAGTTTTCTAATACGATTCATGTTACATATGCAATTAGTGTAGTGTTAATGTCCCTAACTAATGCAAAAGATTAGGTGGTCCACTGATTCAGTTTACCTCCTTTTATGCAATCATTTCTGTGCTATGTATCCAAATGAATGCAAAAATTTCTAATGATAACTGATAGTTCTATATGTGTGCTACAGTCATCATCCAAATGCAACAACCATGTGATAAACATCCATTTATAGCAACCATGGATAAAATGAAAATGCACACACATCCATATACATATGCTCTAGTGTCCTAGTTAGGCCGATCCATAAGAGATAATAGTGCCTAATGTAAGTATATGCGTCCATTAGCATCCACTAGCAAACACTTGCAACAACTTGCATCCATCATTCATAGCACGTTCTAGTAACATGTTTACATCAAATCCTACCATCCATAGGTTAAATCCTAAGTTCTACCCTCCCAAAGAATAACAAAGGAAATAACCTATTCAAAACTAAAGATGGAAATAGGAAATTCGAAAACTTATTATCAAAGAAATGTGGATATGAGATACAAATTTCCTCCTAATCAAACCAATCTTCTCCGAAGTCTCCTTAACTATGTCGGAACCACGGCAATCCCTCTGTAGACCCTATCCAACACGAAGGCGACTTGCATGGTCTTTCATAAAGAGCTTCGAAAGGTGCCACTTCTAATGTTATTATCATATGAGAAACCCATTAAAGGAAGATCCTTTTCCCAAGTTTCTTCAAATTCAAAAATATGCGTCCTCAACCACGTGTTCCTTACAATCTTACTAATTTCACTTTACCGTTCTTCCTTAGCCTTCTTACCTGAATCAACATTCCTAGGTTCTCACTAGTGCCCTATACACTTTACGGGAACTTCCACTATCACTACTTCCAAAAGTAATTACTGTTGTCTCCTCTATAGCCTTACACCTTTTCCGTTACACCTAGAAAATGATTCATATCTACTTCACATTTAGGAGTTTGGTATAGTTTCATTTTAAAAATTAAGGTTTCTAAATTTTTAGAACATCAAATCTCAAAACCTTTGTCTTTAAAAGTGTTACCTTTAAGTTTCTATTAAATTTTAAAATACTAGGTTACTTAAAATCTTATCTTTCTAGACTTGCATCTTCATAGTTTTTTGAATTTATATTATTTCCCAAACCTAGAGGGAAAAACATTCAAATTCTAAGTCCCACACTACACCAGAAAAGACTTTTGGTAGCGTTGAAAAAACACTACCATAACTTATGGTAGCGTTTTAGAGAACGCTGTTATACGACATGCAACTAAAAGTCTAAAACTTTTTGTTGCGTTGTAGTAAACGCTACCAAAAGTCACTTTTAAATGCAACTATAGGTATTTTCTGCAGGATTTAAAAAACGCTACCAAAAGTTACTTTTAAATGCAGCTATAGGTTTTTTCTGTAGGGTTAAAAAACGCTACCATAAGTCTTATACCATTGATGGTTTATACCATTTCCAGCAATCACTTATATGCTATTCATATTAAAACGAACGATCAATCGCATAATTTTCATATATTCAAACAAACAATAAAATCACATAATTAGCATATACAAACAATCAATCATATGATCATCATATTCAAATAATTGCAAAAACATGATAATCTCACAATCAAATATAATATCCATAATCAATTCGATAGTAGTTTTTCAACAAAATAAGTCACATACTACAAGCATTCACAGACAAGTTTCCACAAATGGTACTTACAAACTACGACAACATATATAACAATTAAATTCATGTTCGTTTCTTGATTACCAATAGTTCTTTGTTGTCGACAGTCTTCGCTTCGAAATAGCTAATTACCTGCAAACGAGTTTAACAATCAACAATATATATTTATATAAATCTCTGTACAAATACATGTGTTGTAACCACAATAAAATTATGATAAGTAAATATGAATAATAAAACCTCGAGATGTAGTCTCAAAACCATGATGTTTACTATACAATTGGTAGATCGCTGCACGGATATGTATCAACAATCAGTCCAATCCACGTATCTTTATACCTGAATTTTCTTATCTGACATTTATTTTTGTTAGTTGTGTTAATAAACAAATATTATTCATCAATATACAATTAAAAGTGGATCAACATATCATAAATTAGTGGTACAACTTTCCTTTAGAAGTTGATAGTCTCGAGGCTATTTCTTTCATAAATTGGAAAGGAGTATATACCCAATTCTCCGAAAGAAAATAAAAACTAAGTAAATTAAATAAAACCTGAAAGCTTTCATTTAATTCATCTATCATCGTAGAAATACATAGCCTTTATGGTGAAGCTACTTGCTTAAATGGATCTAAAACTGGAGTAACTCGAAAAATAAAGAGTTGTAGCAAGTTACAGGCCACTAAAGCAAGTTACATTGTTTTGTTTTCTTATAAATTTACCAAGAATGAAAATAATATTCTATGATTGTTAATCTCGCATGTGATCCATTAGGCAATTGTGTGTGTAATAAATAGTATTCTATGGGTGGTCATTGTCTTATGAATATTAACTTAATAAGTGATGGTAAAGGGAAAGGACTCAAACCTGTAGATTTAACAATCCTTTGCCTTCTCTTGCTAGATATTTTAAGGTGATTCACAATGGTTTGCAGTTCTGAAGAAAAAAAGGTTATTAAAGTGCTAGAATAAATGTAATGTTAATATAAAATAAAATTGTGGTTACATCCGGTAGAAAAACAATGCTGTATATGTGAAGATTATTGAAAATCCAACTGAAGAAGCAATTACACAAGAGTAGGAAAATCTATATGAGTTGCAGTTTATACTTCATAGTCATGAAATGAAAAACTATAAAATATGAGTTAAAAGATAACAAACTGATGAGTCATAATCATCTAAGTTTTTTTATTCTAATTACAGTACGAGTTGGAAGGTAATAAACTAATTTTTAGATGAGAATAGCTCATACCAGGCCATGATATTGGGAGCAGTTCAGTTTTGGCTCACATGTTCTGTCCAGAACATGCTAGTCCTCTCTACTTCACTCTGACATGCATGTAAGTTGAGTATTAATGCTTGTCTCTCACATCTAATTATACATAACTTTTTTCATGCAATGATATTTTCTTTATTAGCAACAAGAAAAATAATCACTGATGAAAAAAATGAGAAACCTAAAAATTATAATCTTATTCCAAAATAAAATAAGTAGAAGCAGACCATAGTACTCAAAAGTAAAGCTCAAACTATAACAAAATTAAATTTCTGGCCAAATACTTAAAAAGCTATAACAAAGAGAACATAGTATACTCTCATGTAGACATAATAAAGAATAGAAAAAAGACCCTGAAATCTTGAAATTAGCGTAAAGATTAAAGAGCTAAAAATGAAAAACTTCACTGGTTGATGAGACAGAGCTTACCAAAACTATTAGAGGCTCAGATGAAGCTAGGTCGTCTGTTCCATCTACTTCATATATAGCTCTAACACCACGGCTATCACAATACACAAGCATACCTTTCTCCAACATTCACAAGCTCCAAGGACAAAAACAAAATCCACAATGACAACTTCATGGATTATTCTTAAAATTTGTCCTTTAACAAAAATTCACCAAAAAATTATATGTTATTACCTGCTGGGAGAATGCATATGCTAAAGCCCGTTCTCATCTTGTGGTATCTTCAAATTTGTTCTGGATTCAAAGTTTTTATGTGTCACTTCTTAAAGAAATGTCATCCCAATCTTCGAGCATGCTAGCTACAATCTTTCTGGTGTCAGTGCATACTATATCTGCTTCAACTGTGGGCCTTGCTCCCCTACCATCAGACCCTTTGATGAAACCTCGTCATTTATGTTTTAAATGTCCCATAAATGGTAACTCAATTTAGGATCTAGTTGTCCCTGTCTATAGTGCTGATAGTTTAAAAGGTATACAAATAGGAACTTAGTGGTACAAAATTGAGAAATTATGCTAGTATATTAATAATTAAAGTAGAAAGCTAATATAGAATAAGATAAGCTAGCATCTTAATGTTTCCCCACATAACAAAAGTAATAGTGTTGTACATTTTTGTCCGAAGAAAATATCAATGAATAGAAGAATTCAACAATACTTTAGTTGGATAGTAAGGTGTCTTTGAGAGAAGCCATTTATCAAACTCATGTAAGGATAAAGAGGAAGCTAAGATTAAATTAGGAAAACATTGCTTTACAATTAGACCATTTAGATGCATATTCCCAAAATTTAAATATTATATTATGTAAATCAACTATTAATTTTGCATTCCAAAACCATGTAACTTTATATACTAAACATGCATTTTTCATATTAAGATAAGAAATATCCTATTGCCCTATTGATTTTAATATCAAGGATGTACTATAAAAATCCTCAAATGATATAAACATGCCACAGCAATGAAAGGGCTGTATTTTTCAATTGTATTTGAGTTCTAGTTTTAAATAATTTCCTTTTATCAGTGTATTTCCCGTCATAGATTTAAGTGAGGATAGAGGTAATGGTCACAAAATGAATTATAGTTTGAGTACATACCATCTGAGTCCAGCATCGTTTATTTACTTCAATTTCATTCTGTTTATAGTATGTATATCAATTTTTTTAGTTACTGCAATACATAATTTGTCTAAGCTAACGTTTGTTGTGGAAGTTTGATATTATCTTATAAGTTTTTAGAACTTAAAGAATGGTTGTATTATTTAAACATTCAAGTCTTTGTTGTAATCTTTTTTTTAATAAAATACCCATGATCACTTGGGGCGGCATTCCAAAATAGTTTATCTCAAAGATAACTAAACTGTATTTATATATTTGTATAAAGTCGAGGGTCGAGCCATGGAAGAAAGTTTACAGCTACATAGATAAATTATTAAAACATTCACGCAGTGGACATACCAGACAGAATAATTGTTGAAGAATCAAGACGTGCAGCTTGAATCCTGGCTTATGGAATTTGTCAGTTAAAACGGCAAATATTTCCTGCTCGATTGTCAAGAAATATGTCCTGTGAAATTGATTACAGAAAGCGGAGAACTGTAATGAAAAAAATCAAGTGGTAAACGATAATGATACCCGTAATAATAAAAAACTGCAAACCAAACCAAAATTATACATTTGAAATCATACATTTGAGTATGTAATGAATATCAAGATCAAAACTATATTATCAAAATAAATTAAAATGAAAATTAGCTTTTACACACTTTTTACATTGTTATTTGCACACACAGAAACCAAACTAAAATTTGAAATTAACTACAATAATGTTCAGCTCGAAATTTCAGTCAGCATAGCATCCTGAAGTGCACATGTCCAACAAAAAACTTCAGAAGCTGTGTTTGATTTAGGTGTATGTTCACAGTAAAATAGCTATACTTTTGAAAACAAACCTGGATGTTTTTCAGCATCTCCAATAAAAGAATAAGACCAGTCTCTGCAATATTCCTTTCAGTATGACGAAAAGCCCAGATAACAGAATCCATGACAAGTTTTAATTGTTGTGCACAAAATTGCATAGAGATTATGAAAGATCGGTTAAGTGTGAGATGTCTTTTGTATGAATAAATCAAGTAAAAAATAATAATTCCTGAAAATTTTCGTAACACCAATAGGAACTTAGGAGTTTGTAGAAACTTTAATTATTTTCTCTTTTTGCAATGAGCAGGTTGTATTCCCTGTATATGAGAACATTGAAAAAAGTCCCAATGGTTTATCATCATCTATGTGATAAGGTAGTATCAACTCCTCTAAATTGCAAACTTCTCTCATTACTCCTCATTTGAAAACTAAAATGAGTAAAATAGATCATTTTCTACCATGAAAGAGTTATTGTATCAAAATAAAATAGGCGAAATGAGATCAAGCCATACGAACAATATAAAAATAGGCAAGCAGCATATTATATATTACACCAAGAATAACTGACCTGAGTAGATAATTGATACAAAGCTTGAAAACAATGTGTGGCAATAGCTTTCAAAAATGAAAAAAACTTAAGGCGATGCTCAGGATAATCTTCAAAATTTTTAGTAATCATCTGTAAAGTAGAAAATGTTATCATTATTATGTCAATAATTAAGGAAGATATCTTATGAAGATGGTAAGTTTCTAACCTCGAGAGTGCATTGAAAAACTGCTTCGAATATGCGTGGTACATCCTCCATCATTGCACCTTTATATCTATAGTTAATTCAAAAAAAAAAGCATTAACCTCCAAGAACGATAAACGATTAATAATTTTGTTCAAGATGGTGAGAATATTGGATCATCATATAGAAAATCCTGGTTTAAGTACACACGCACATGTCTGTATACTTAGAAAATAATGGCGGATAGCAAGACTAACATAAACTTCTGCTTAGAAATACTAGTAGTGTATGAAAAGCACGGAGTGCGTACACATGCCCATGATGTAGAGATGCGATAGATTGTTCAAATTAATAGGGCATTCATGTAATTTTGAAGTACGACAGCACACTGGTGTATCCTATACAACAAATTCCCTTATAAGTCCTGTTTAATTAATTGTGATCGGGAAAGTAATAAAGGAGATATATTGATATATTCAGTTCTTAAGGGATCTGGTTCGAAGAAAATAAGCTAATAATCTCATCTTACATTATGAGCCACAAAATGAGAGATGAATGGATGTGCAAACGTGTTCTACAAAACAAAAAACAAAAGGATCGTTCGTGCACGCATGCACGTGTGTGTGTGTTTTGATCCATTATAAAATGAATGTACTTTATATTCAGGGTGAAGTGAAGCCATCAGTGGCTAATGTCATTAAATTCTTTAAACAATCATATATCAGTGTTCAAGGCCATCATGCATAACCAACTCTGTAACAAAATAGACATAAAATTGAATAGTAGCAGAATGAAACAAAAAGTATTGTCTTAACCAATTTTGTAAGAATTGGGGTTTCCAATTAAAGAAAATACAAAATGAAGAAATGAATGTAAACGTGAAGCATTGATCTTTTATGATTTGCCACCATGCATCAGAAAAGTATATCTCTAAATGCTCCATATTACTACGCACTAAACAGGTTGCATATCAAGACATACCATCACAATTATAAAATACATCCATCTTATATTATAAGTGCATAGCAAGATGACATAGGATGAAAAGAAGTCATTGTCAGGAAAAATAACAAGCAAAACACTTCAAGTGGTCCCATCATGACAAGTTTATTCAAATATCTGAAGATGTTGCTACCGTTGAGAAAAACATAGTGAGAACTCCATTAAAAACAATGAAAAAACTGCTTTAGATGAGGAGACTGAGAGCAGTGAGCAAAATGATTCGAATATGGTAAATGCAGAGGTTAATGAGAAAAATGATTTAAAGAAGGAAACGGTTGACAGTGGTATAGTCTCCATATGGAGTAGCAAGTAATAACACCAAAACACCTAAAAATCAACCCAACACCAAAACACCTAAAAATCGAAACTACAACACCAAAATTAATACTCAAACAATATAATTAAGAGGGCAAACCCATCTAGGAAGATGGTCCTTGCCAGAAGTGACCAGAACTTTCAGACTTAAAGGAATGAAAACATCAAGATTAAGAACCCTCAACTTGATTGCAGTGCATAAGAAAACTGTAGCTTCAAGCTCCAGCAACCCTTGTCATGAACACACAATTTCAAATTGAAAAACAAAAAACAATTTATGTACCTTGAATCGGCTGTACAAAATCAAATCCTCAGAGCAAAGGGTATCGACGATGCCGAGATGCGGAGCTGTAGATCTGATTTGTTAAGGAGCAAAGGCGGAAATTTTGTCAGAGCTAAGGGTATCGACGATGCGGAGATGTGGAGCTGAGATCTGAAAAAGGAGCGTTAATGGAAATTTTGTCTCCGAGAGAGGCGGAAATTTTGTTGAGGAGCAAAGCGAAGGAAGCTGAAGCGAGGGAGGGAAATTTTGATGAAGACGGAAAAATTAAGTTAGTGGAGGGAAGGCTTGAAAAATAAATGTAGCGAGCGGTATGTTTCAGAAAATTTAGAATAGAACGTAAGTTACGTAACCAAGCCCCCCAAAACAAAAGTAAAGACAATATTGGTTGCATTCACAACACAAACGCTACTAATAAATGCAACTAAATGTAGGTTTTCTTGTAGTGCCAAAACTTATTCCTCATTTTCTTTTAAAGACCTTTTTGGTTTTCTATACAAATTTGAATTCTCAAATTTCTCTTTTATTAGGTTTTCAAACGCCTATTTACTTTTTCACCAAACTATTTTCTTTTAGAATATCTTTATAAAATCCTTATGTGTTTTCAAATCATTTCTTATTACACCTAATGGTCTCATACTTTAATGTATTAGAACTGCTCTCTTTTATGAGAAATTACTAATGCCAAAATCTTCTATGAACCTTTCAAAAGAGGACTTCATGTTTATGTGAAATTACAAGGAACTTATTTTATATTTTTCGAAACAGGTTATACAAAATATGGTGCTTCCCATACCTTGTACACTGTGCAGTTAAAGCGCTTAGCGGATTCAAAGCGGTGGAGGTGCAAAAAGTCACAGCGGGGATACAGCGAGGATATAGCGGGATATAGCGGATGGCTCTAAAATAGCATATAAAACTCGTACTTAATGTTTTTTCAAATATATAAATGGTAATTAAGTGAAAAAATATCATTCAATTGAATCATAATCAATACATAAATAATTTTAAATAAAAACATGTGCGAATATACTTTAAATAAACATAAAACTGTTATATAACATAATTGAATTTAGTAGAATATTAGAGTATTTTCATTTCTAAAAATATATTAAAAATTAAATCAAATAAACTAGTTTCATAATTTTTATAATGTATAAATGCAATTTTTCAATTCATTTTATTAAAGAAGATATAGCGGAAATAGCGGAATATAGCGGAAATAGCGGGGCTTAAAGCGGAAAGGCTATATTTTGGGGCTATATGGAAAAATCGTAGCGGTAGAAATCCGCTATGAGATATAGCGAGGTTATAGTGGGGTAATAGTGGGGCATTAACTGCACAGCTTGTACATCTCTTTCACGTATTCCTTATAACTTACACAAAACATTTTTATTGGTTTCATAGAAAATTATACCATTATTCTTTTCATTCCAATAGATTAAAGTATGTTTAATTTATATTCTCTTACAATAGAATTTTTCTAATATCTAACTTACTTTTTGCACCAAAAATGGTCACAAACCCCAAGTGTAGTGAAAGCACCAGCGTATGAATACGAATCAACAGTATTCACACACAAATCACAGATCTAAGCAAGTAATAAGCAGCAATCAAGAAATAATGAACAGTGACACACAATTTATAGTGGTTCGGCTATCTCCGGCCTACGTCCACTTCAAGGTTTTTATGATTTTATTGCTCGATGCTTGAAGATTACAATTTCGTATGTTGTATTACAACTGATTTGCTGAACTAAGTCTGAATCTAAGGCAGCAATGGTGATCTGGAGTAAATCTGGCAGAATCTGGGCGCTCTTTAGCTCTCAAAATTGTCCGACCCCTTTTCTGAATGACCAGGGGTTCTATTTATAGGTGTAGGAGGCTGATATTTCGCCTAAATTGAGGGGAGACCAGTTCTGGCACGTGAGGGAGCCCACATGGCCGAGATCTGGAGATCCGGGCCCACTTTGGGATCGATTCGACCCTTGGTTCGAATCGATCAAGAAATTGTCCAATCAAGCTGAAATTTGGTGTGGACATTCTTCAACATGTGTTTAAGCTTCTGTGAAACTTTCATGGCGTTTGGATTTGTAGAACTTGAGTAATGATCGATTCAATATGGTGTTTTTCGCTTCCCGGAGTCGTTCGAATCGATACCTTCGAATCCATAGGGTCGACTCCATCTCCTTGCACGTGAAGGCAATGACGTGGTGCGTGTGCTTCGGGTCAACCCTCCTTTTTCTCCGAGTTTTACTGAGTCAAATCTGTGGTTTTAGTCGCGTTTACTTGGTGGATTCGAAGAGAAGGATCTGAAGGTATACTCCTTCGATTCGATCAAATGTGCGTTCCTTCGTATCGATCGAGGGACAAGTAGCTCGAATCGATCTCTTGTGCAAGTCCTCGAATCGATGGTTTCGAGTGATGTTGATCGATTCGAAGCTATGCATTGCTCACGGATTCGAACAACCTTTTACTTGATGGATTCGAACCAAGGTTGGGTTTATGGTTTCGAACGTGAGGCTATCTTGTGGATTCGAAGGCGGGAATACTCTGATCGATTCGAAGCAGGGAGAAACCGATGGATTCGAATCGACTAAGACCTCATCGATTCGAAGTAGATCACGTGAGCTTGATGCGTTGGATACGAAGACGATGAAGTCGAAGGCTAAAGCATTTCTCATGGATTCGAAGCCATCAGGGGAACTTTGTTGGAGTCGAGTTTGATGGATTCGACCCTAGGGGATTCGAACCATAGGGAGACGAACCCAAGGCTATGTCCTCCACTTGCGTCGATGATATCTTGGGCGTATGAACTCGGATTGACTCGAGATTTGGAATGTTGCTTCATCTGACCTTGCTTGACATGTCAAATCAATTGTAGCCCGATCCGGACTCGGACAAAATTCATCGATATCCATGGTGAACCTGCGATGCACAATCGATGTTCATGACTAATAATCATTGATTTTCAGTTAATCTTTGGGTATCTCGACTTTGTCAAAAGTTGGGATAACATTTTGCCCCCCAAAACATGCCTTTTTGGTAAAAGGCGTGTTTTGATCAGTCTTAAGTTGGATGCAGTGAGTTCATGTTTTACTCATAGCTTATAGCATTTTCAATCAAGTCCATGGCTGTTCGAAGCCGAATTGTTATCAATTTTTTCCAGTGGAAGTTAAGAATGAAATTCTACGGTCTCTCCGTACTATTGATGGTCACTCCGGACCCTTGTCAAACCCCTTCCAGATTTAGCGATTGAATAGAAAGATCCTATTGCACTCCGGCGTTGCTTTCTATCCCTTGCACTCTGGCCCCAGCTAGGGCAGATAGCGATGTCTTGGTCATTCTCGACCGATCATAGCCTCTCCGGGCTCATGCTGGATCCCATCCTGTCACTCTCCGGTGAAGGGGAAACAACGTTAAGTGACTCAATCCTGTCGCTCTCCGGCGAAGCGACTCACCTCCTGCACTCCGGTTCAGTGTATCTGAACATTAACCGATGTCATGACCTGAATCGTCGGTCGATCACAGCCTCTCCGGGCTCATGCTGGATCCCATCCTGTCACTCTCCGGTGAAGGGGAAACAACGTTAAGTGAATCAATCCTGTCGCTCTCCGGCGAAGCGACTCACCTCCTACACTCCGGTTCAATGTATTTAAACATTAAGCGATGTCATGGCCTAAATCGTGGGCCGATCATAGCCTCTCCGGGCTCTTATCGAATCCTGATCCAATCACTCTCCGGTGAATAGGAAACGATGCTTAAGTGAGTTGATCCTGTCGCTCTCCGGCGAAGCAACTCACTTCTTGCACTCCGGACCCTGCCTCTTCGGGTAGGATCATAAAGCGATCATGTTTATATTGATATTTAATGTTTATCCTTTAACTCTCCGGCCAAAGGTTTATTTTAATAAGTGTTTCTTTATTAAATTCAAATCCTAGATGTTCAATCTCAAACACCAGGAAAAACAAGATAATGCCTCTCCGGGCGGAGCGGTCTATTTCCATCTCAGAGCATGCCTAGGGATCTCTCCGGTTCCCGTACATGAGTAAGTGGGATAGCCATTTTATTTTGGAAATCAAATCTAAGAAAACTAATCGACCAGAGTCCAAATCTTGAACTTGGCCCTTGCCATCACAATCAGTTGATGACGAGTCGTGATCCCGATCCAGGATCATTCCTGTTTGGTTGATGCAGTAGTTGTTCGGGTCTAACCACCGTCGTACGTTCTCTGACATACTATGGCAATCTACCACTCCTGGCATGTTCTTCCACCTCATCCTTCAGGTGGCGGCATTCATCGGTAGTGTGCCCATCCAGCTCATGGAATAGGCAGTACTTTCCAGTCTTATGTTCCCGCTCCGTGGGATCTCTCCTGGGTGGTTTTCGATAGGGGAGTTGCCTCCAAGTTTCGGTGTAAATTCGTTCTAGTCCTGCCACCAAGTCTGTGTATTGCCTGAATCTGGGCTCTCGGAATTTCTTCCGTTTGTCAAGACCATCATGTGCGTCATCCTGCTTTCTCTTTCCTTTGTCTGCCCTGGACTGTTCCCTGGCGGTTCCTTCGCCTTGTGCAACATTTATTTCCTGCCTCTCGGCTCGTGATTACTCTAATCGAATGAATTTTTCAGCTTCATGGAAAAACTCTCCAAGATCTTGCGGTGGATCTTTAGTCAAAGAGTCTTTGAATTCGGTGCCTTCTCCAACTCCTGCCACTGCCGCCATCAAAATCATCGATGGGTCCGGGCGATCTACAGAAGTCACCGTCATATTAAATCGCAACAAAAAATCTTTTATGGACTCTCTGGTCCTTTGTTTTATTGATGCCAAAGTCATCACGCTCTTGGGTCGCGTCACGTGAACCCTAAACTGCTTCATGAAACAATCTACAAGTTCGCCCCATGTCCTGATTGATCCTGTCTCTAGTTGTCTAAACCAAAGCGCAGCCAAATCTGATAAGAATAAGGGGAAACATCGTGCCATTACTTCCTCGGATGCTCCCAGCACTTCCATGTGTCTGATATATCTGGTGATATGCATGGTCGGGTCTGACTTTCCGTCATAAGGATTCAGTGTTGGTAGTTTGAACTTCGGAGGGTTTCTTGCATTCCTGATATTCGGAGCGAACGGACTCCGACTAACTTCTTCCAATCCTCCTCCTGACAACCCTCCTCTCATGAGTCGTCTCACTAGGCCAATCATTCTTTCATCTCCACCCAGGGGTTGCCCCCTTGTCATGTCCCTGTCTTGCCCTCCGAGCCTTGTAGGGAATTCTGGTACGTACACTTCGGGTGACTCGTTAGCATTTGCGTTGGCCCTAGCCGGTTGAGCTCCTTCCAAAGGTCCTTCCACGTCGGATCTTGCGAGCCTGCCCCCAAGCCCTTGTTGATTGCCTTCTGGTTTTACATTCTGTCCTCCGTTGGGTTCCATAGCCCTAGCTCCTTGTTCCACATTCACAGCCACTGTAGCTGGTCCAGGGTTCTGTGTCCCTGCAGCTCTCATCTGCTCGAAGAAATTCTGCAGCATCTCTTGTTGGCTTTTCATTATTCTTTCCTACATTAAGTTATTCATAGCCTCCATCTCATCTCTAGTAATGTAGATCGAAGCTTGTCCTTCTCCAGTGCCAGAGGATGCCTCTTGACTTCCTGCCTGTTGGCTCCTCTCAGTTCTTTGTCTAGTTTGTCGAGTCATTGTAGAGTCAGATCTGAATCCTTAAAATTCCAAATCTAAATTTTGAATTTAGTGTAGCGGGTGCTAGTTCTTCTCAGTGAAAGCACCAAAGTGTTTGCACCAAAAATGGTCACAAACCCCAAGTGTAGTGAAAGCACCAGCGTATGAATACGAATCAACAGTATTCACACACAAATCACAGATCTAAGCAAGTAACAAGCAGCAATCAAGAAATAATGAACAGTGACGTACAATTTATAGTGGTTCGGCTATCTCCGGCCTACGTCCACTTCAAGGTTTTTATGATTTTATTGCTCGATGCTTGAAGATTACAATTTCGTATGTTGTATTACAACTGATTTGCTAAACTAAGTCTGAATCTAAGGCAGCAATGGTGATCTGGAGTAAATCTGGCAGAATCTGGGCGCTCTTTAGCTCTCAAAATTGTCCGACCCCTTTTCTGAATGACCAGGGGCTCTATTTATAGGTGTAGGAGGCTGATATTTCGCCTAAATTGAGGGGAGACTAGTTCTGGCACGTGAGGGAGCCCATACGGCCGAGATCTGGAGATCCGGGCCCACTTTGGGATCGATTCGACCCTTGGTTCGAATCGATCAAGAAATTGTCCAATCAAGCTGAAATTTGGTGTGGACATTCTTCAACATGTGTTTAAGCTTCTGTGAAAATTTCATGGCGTTTGGATTTGTAGAACTTGAGTTATGATCGATTCAATATGGTGTTTTTCGCTTCCTGGAGTCGTTCGAATCGATACCTTCGAATCCATAGGGTCGACTCCATCTCCTTGCACGTGAAGGCAATGACGTGGTGCGCTTGCTTCGGGTCAACCCTCCTTTTTCTCCGAGTTTTACTGAGTCAAATCCGTGGTTTTAGTCGCGTTTACTTGGTGGATTCGAAGAGAAGGATCTGAAGGTATACTCCTTCGATTCGATCAAATGTGCGTTCCTTCGTATCGATCGAGGGACAAGTAGCTCGAATCGATCTCTTGTGCAAGTCCTCGAATCGATGGTTTCGAGTGATGTTGATCGATTCGAAGCTATGCATTGCTCACGGATTCGAACAACCTTTTACTTGATGGATTCGAACCAAGGTTGGGTTTATGGTTTCGAACGTGAGGCTATCTTGTGGATTCGAAGGCGGGAATACTCTGATCGATTCGAAGCAGGGAGAAACCGATGGATTCGAATCGACTAAGACCTCATCGATTCGAAGTAGATCACGTGAGCTTGATGCGTTGGATACGAAGACAATGAAGTCGAAGGCTAAAGCATTTCTCATGGATTCGAAGCCATCAGGGAACTTTGTTGGAGTCGAGTTTGATGGATTCGACCCTAGGGGATTCGAACCATATGGAGACGAACCCAAGGCTATGTCCTCCACTTGCGTCGATGATATCTTGGGCGTATGAACTCGGATTGACTCGAGATTTGGAATGTTGCTTCATCTGACCTTGCTTGACATGTCTTATCAATTGCAGCCCGATCCGGACTCAGACAAAATTCATCGATATCCGTGGTGAACCTGCGATGCACAATCGATGTTCATGACTAATAATCATTGATTTTCAGTTAATCTTTGGGTATCTCGACTTTGCCAAAAGTTGGGATAACACTTACTCTTTTTTTCTTCAAAAAAACTCATCTTCAAAACAATTTTAATATATCCATAACCAGAAAACATCTTCTTATACTTATTTAAATAATAAGTGTATTCACAAATCATATTTATATATATTCTTAGAAATTATCTTTTAAAAATACATTTTTATTTGCGTTCAAAACAGATGATGCGTAAAACACCGTTACTACAACCCAAAGATACTAGTGTATCGATTTAATTAAAAATAAATACTAATAACCCTTACCCACTATGTAAAACATTTCCCTTGGGAGTCACTTACTATAACGATAGCGTTATAATTTATGCTCCCTTCCTTTTTCACGAAAACATCTATTACAACAATAAATGTTGTAATCTACGTTTTCGATACTTAATACGCTCTAGGTTTTCATATTTTAAATCTTTGTTTACTTTTAAAGAAACTAATGAGCTATATACGCTCTATAATTCTTCAAAAAAAATTTCACTTTTTCAACAAAATTTTCATCATATAAAAACCAATTTAAATTTCTTACTATATTCCCAAAAACCAAATATTTGCTTTAAAAATATTGACAATTATATAATATTTTTCAATTCTAATAATTTCATTTTATTGAGTTAGACATAAAGTGGATTTTTCTACTTACTACCCCTGGAGTATCCTTCCTAAACCTTGGAAATCTCATTTCCTTACTTATAGTCTTTTGTTTCTATACTCATATTCTAAGGTACATCCTTTTCTAAGGTAAATCCACTTATATGAAACAATTATAATTTCTGCAATTATCTACACGTGGCTTACCTCCTTTTCTATTGTACGTCCCCAATCTTTGCCTACCACTCTTTGGATTTTCACAATCCGAGCCTAAATGTACAAAACGGTTTATCAAACTCTTTCCATGTATAGACCTTCTCTATATGCCCTAAGAAACACAATTCCTTATGCCAAAAGTGATACCTCAAGAACTTTGCTTTCAACTGAAGAATGCGAAGTGTACGAAGAACCTCCTTTAGATGAATAGCATGCTCCTCCTTACTCTTGGAAAACAGTAAAATGTCGTCCACGAATACAACCACAAACTTATTTAGGACTTCTCTAAAGACGCGGCTCATCAAATCTACGAAGTAGGCTGGGGCATTGGTTAGCCCAAAAGGCATAACCAACCACTCATAAAATCCGTCTGGAGTCCTAAACGCAGTCTTATCAATGCTGTCAACGGTGACCCAAAGCTGATGGAATTCCGTAGCTAAATCAAGCTGAGAGAATACTGAAGAGCCAACCAGCTAGTCAAAAAGATCATTTATCCTAGGGAGTGGATAATGGTTCTTCTTTGTGAGCTTATTTAATTCCCTATAGTCCACACAAAGTCGAAGAGAACCATCCGCCTTAGTAGCAAAGAAGACTGGCGCTTCCCACTCCAATATGCTCCTTCTTATGAAACCCTTCTCTAAAAGCTCACGGATTTGCTTGCTCAATTCCATCCTCTCCCTATGTGCCATGTGCCTAACAAGTAATGTCGCTGGTCTAACATTATCAGTCAAATAAATCCTGAAATCAATCTCTCTCTTAGGGGGTAGTCCCCTAACCTCCTCGAAGACGTTTGGAAAATCTTTGACGGCAGGAACCGAATCCAACTCTGATGATGATGAATCGAGGGAGTAAAGGAAGCTCAACATAATTGACCCTTGCGGGTCGCAAGAAACCTCGAGAGTCCTACCGTTGCATGTCCCTAGTCTAATGACTCTCCTCTTGCAATCTAATATAGCTCCATATGTGGATAGCCAATCCATCCCCAAAATTATCCCATACCCTGAAAATTCGAAAACATAGGCGTCGCAGTCAATTTCTACGCCTAGGATAAAACTTTCAAACCTCTACAAACCATAGACAACTGTGTCGATCCATCTATGGGGTTTGAAACAACAATGGGCTCTACTACTAAAGAGATGTCTAAGTGCAAACAACCTGCTAGAGAACTAGAGATGAGAGAGTGTGATGCTCTAGAATCGAAAAGAGCCCGAATGGAAAAATCAGGAATAGAAATCAAATTTTCCTACCTCGATTTGGTTTGCTACTGTAAGATGCTGTATCCAAAATCTGAATCTGTGTTGTAGGTGCGCTCGATGTTTGCCTCATTTTTTGAGGACAAATCTTACTAAAGTGACCAAGCTGTCCACAATTGAAACATCTTACTTTCATTCCTTCCTTCTTACAGTCTTTTGCGTAATGAGTAGTCAATCTACAATGCTTACATCTCCCACTTTCCTTGATTCGCTTCTGAGGTCCTCCCTCCTTCCTCTTGTCCTTATCATTATCCTTCTTGTCCTTCCCCCACTGCTTCTTAGAGCTTGTAGGAACCTTCTCAAGCTCTCCCGGAACCTTCTCAAGCTCTCCTTTCAGCTGCCAAGATGTAGGTTAATCGCTCTGTCGGTCCTCCAAAGCTAACCGACTAAACCTTTGCTCCATATTCTCCAACCTAGCTCGCGTTTCCTTTGAATTCTCCATGCCAGAAAAAGTTCTGCCTCCTATACTAGCGAAGTCCTTGCATATCTTAGAGAAGTTGGCTAATGTAGGTAGGTTTAAGGGATTTCCACCTACCGGTGTTGTACTGGGCACTTACCCTTGCACCTCTAGTGCCGCTCTACGGAACCAGTCAGTCATACTATGCTAAGAAAAGAAAAACTTAGGCTTCAAAGAATCGAAAGAAGGTTGACTGGACCTTTGAGGGGATTTTTATAAAAACTCTTTTATACTTAAAAACTACTTCTTTTATAAGAGTTTATTTCTAAAAAATATTTTTAAAACAAGTTATTTTGTAAAATACTTTACTGTTAAAACAAATTTTTAGGAATCCTGTAACCTTAGGCTCTGATACCAAGTGACACACCCTACACCCCTTAGTATACACAAAAGGACACACTAAAAGATGTGGTGCATTGTAGGTATAACTAAAGCTAGTAGAGACTAAGATTCATAAGACAAAATAGATAGATAATAACACAACGGAAGTAATTAAAAACAATAAGTGATTTTATAAATTAATACTTCATAAATACTTCAAACAAACCACATTTGTTCAAAATACAAAATACAATTGTCTTATGAAAATAAAATCTCAGTCTCATCAGAAAAACCAGAGTACAAACAAAAACTTCCCCTCAATACAGTACCGGTGCAATAAAAGAACAAAAGGCTGGAAATAAAAAGAAGGAACACATGATAGGGTCTCCAAGTCTCCAAGAAGTTGCAATCTATCTTCCTTGCCCCTGATTTCCTATAGGGGTAAAAAAGGGAAAATGGAGGAGTGGGTCAGACTAAAAGTCTAGTGAATGATAGTAATTACTAGAATCTTTAAGAAAAGTAAAAGTAATAGACCTTACAACAGTTCTAGTATATATAAAGGAAACAAAGAGAATATAAAGAAAAAGGAATAAGCTGGAAATAAATACGAATTACTAAATTAACGCAATTGATTAACTTTGATTGTTTGCACTTGTCTTTGTTAGCTGCTTTGATTAGGCTGAATTCCTAATCCTATAATTAGGCTGAAACCCAAATTCTACCCTTTGATCGGCCTGCTACTCCATAGACCTTACTGTGGACTAGATGCTATAGAACACCCTACACATAAGGTAATGGCATCTACGAAAGACGCACAAAGTACAATGGTATCTGCGAAAGATGCACAAAGTATTTGTTGTGTACTAGATGTTATATAGCTCCCTACACAAAAGGCAATGGTGCCTACGAAAGGCACACATACTTAAGCGCTTAGAATTCATAGCGATTACTGAGCACCGAAATGGAAGTCGCACGCGTAACTGCCACCATGGTCATGCTACATGTTGCTCCACCTTTGGGTCTTCTTATTACTTGTGCTCCAGCATAAGCATGCCCCTCGTCTCATTTCAGGATTATGTGAAACACCGTGTCCATAGAAAAATAGGGGAAATGCTATTGGTACTTGCTCGTCATCCAAACAATATCTAGTTGTGCCCCTTGTCCAAATCCCCCATGACTTGGACTTCTTTTTGACCAATTACTACCATTATTAGCATAAGCGTGCCCTCATCTCACTTTAGGCTAATGTGAGACCACCATTTTGTCTAATAGGGAATGCTTTTTGGTACAGGTCCTACTTTCATCTTTGCTTATTAACTTAGATAAATTATTTAAATAAGCCTTTATTATTATCATCACTATCGTTGCTTATTAATTTATCCTAAGTCTTAAAATAAGCCTCATTCCGTTTCTTTTTCTTATTATAACCGATGTTATAATCATGCTTATTACTTAACCCAAGGTCTAAGTGTGAAAATAAGCCTCTTTTATCTTATACTCTTTTTAGTTATAATTCTAAGTTATAACTAGGCCAATTATCTTTAATTAGTCCAATTCTAACATTAATATCATAATTAGTCTCAATTTCAGTCTTAATTCCACTTTTATTACAATCTTTACGATTTACATCTTATCTTCCATTTTTCAGTATTATTATAATTTTAATCCATATTCGCGTTTAATCTATTCTAGTCCATACGCGAAGAAGAAGGAGAAATAAAAGAAAACCAAAAATAGAAGGAAATCCAAAGCGCAGGAAGAAGATGTAAATAACGCATAAATAACAGTAAATAAACAAAAATACTGTAAATAAACTGTAAATAAATGGAAAAGCTATAATTAACAGAAATAAGCTAAAATTAACTGAAAAGAATAACTAAAAATAAATAGACTGAAAATAATTCTAAAAAACTGTAAAATAAAACTGCTAAAGAAGTTATTCCAAAAATCATAGTAAAACTACAATTATTGGAAACCCTATTATTTTAAATTACTTAAAGAGATCTAAAATAATTACAATCACTTATCTATGGTCCTTAGCTCTTCCTTAGGCCTTCCAGGATCCACTTAGGGTTGTAAAATAATTTAATTTATAACGATTTTCTCCTGGGAAAATGATTCCGTTTAGGGTCCTTCCTGAAAAGGTGAACCCAATTAGAGAAAACCTAGAATGAGAAAAAGTGTTAGGCCTACTATAGAAGTGGATCTTGGACCGTAGGATTTGAGGATTGAACAGGATGCAACCACGTCATAGGCTGAATAGGAGCCATCGAATGCACGGACGGAAGGACCAGATTGGTTAAAAGAATGCAAATGACACGTACAATGTTCGAACAAACGAAAGTCGTTCGTTTGTTCACAAAGGGAGGCGGGTCGATCGAGCGGTCGACCGCCCTGGTGCCTAGGTCGACCGGCCAGTCGACCAACACATATTTTTTTCCAATTCTTCTTTATTTTTGTTTAATTCATAACTTGCTCATATTAGCTCGGATTCTGAAGTTCTATATATGGAAATTGACCTAAATTACCGCGGACACAATGGTGCAACTCTTGTGGCTCAATTTTGATAATTTCACAATGTTATTTTATCATTTCATTAATTATGAATTAATTATTATGGGTTAAATTTTGGGTTGTTACACAGTGAATTTTAAAAAGGATTTGAAAAAAGATTAATAAAGATCTACTTTCTGGAAAGAGAAAATCTACATGGTTGGGAGTGAAATGCTCCTCATATTTGGGTACTACCTAAGACGGTAGAAAAGCCTCTATCTGCGCCGTGATGGCCAGGGAAAAGCACCTCCTGGAGGGATGGCGGGTAAGCCTTTAACCGTGTCATGAGATGACCAAGTTAAAGCACCAAACAAACCCTTGGTCGCGCCTCTAGTCAGGTCAAGGAACCTCCTGGAGGGAGGACGGAGTAAGCCTCTATCCATGCCATAAGATGGCCAGGGTAGAGCACCGAACAAGCCCTTATCTGTGCCACGCTATGGCCAGGTTAAGTCACCTCCTAGAGGGAGGACGGAGTAAGCCTCTATCCTCACCATAAGATGGCCAGGGTAGAGCACCGAACAAGCCCCTGTCCGCACCACAAAAGGGCCAGGGTAGGGCGCCACCTGGAGGGAGATCGGGTAAGTCCTTGGTTCCAGCCTCTAAGATGAGCTAACCAAGAGCATCGGATAATAATGGACTAAGACGTCCAGGCCCAAGAGAAGGCCCAACAAGTAAGGACTAAGACGTCCATTCCCAAGATGATGCCCAACAAATAAAGGACTAAGATGTTCACAGCCAAGGGGAGGCACATTCAACAATTGACTAAGACGTCCAGGCCCAAGAAGAGGCCCAACAAGTAGAGGACTAAGATGTCCAAGCCCGAGAAGAGGCATATTCATCAAAGGACTGAGATGTCCAAGCCCGAGAAGAGGCATATTCATCAAAGGACTGAGATGTTCAAGCCCGAGAAGAGGCATATTCATCAAAGGACTGAGATGTCCAAGCCCGAGAGGAGGCTCATCCAATGATGAACTAAGATGTTCGAGCTTGAGAAAAAGCATATTTGATCATGGACTAAGACATCCTAGCTCAAGTGGTAGCCAATCAAATCATTTCTATATACATTCTAAACCTGGAGGGTTGATGCATGTCAAAGAAGACGAAAGTAGAGCAGTAGAACAGAACTCCACTTACTATTACCCGAATCTTGGTTTAGGGATTTTCATTTCTAAACATCAGCTATTAAAACCCGAATCTGGGTTTCGGGTCCTTTATATAAGAGTTTCATTGTCTAACACCCGAATTTGGGTTTCAGGTCTTTATCAATCACCAACTTATTATACCTGAATCCGGGTATTAAGACTACTGCTTGTGTAAACCCTAACCTGGATGCAAGATCTATGGATTTTAATTCATCCCAAATGCCCGAATCTTGGCCAGAGAATATTATCATAAAGATCGCTATTAAAGTCTTCGAATGGAGGCTTCCAGTTTCTAAATTTTCAAATCCCATTAATATTGAGGAATGGGTGAAGAGTTATTGCATCAAAATTTCAGACATTGATCTTTGAATCTGGTTCTTTATAAAATAAAGGTTATATTTTAATATTTATGTCCCTATGATAAGGCAAAACTTACTACCAACAAATATTGGGCATTCCAGACAAGTGGAAGGAGCTAAATCCTTAATCATTTCTCATCATGGTTAAAGATGAGATCGTAACATTTTGAATAAACTACTCTTTCATACAATTAGCAAGATGATTTATTAATCAAGGCAAATAACATACTTAGATGAATATGTCGATTTCAAGCTAACCATTAAAAATATTGTTTGCTACATGTTTCTCAGGGAAATCAGAATGGCATGGAATAACAAAAGATTCAACAAGTACAAAAGTCGCCGATGGACAATTCAAAGGCATTTCAAAAAGTGACATTACAGAAAAGGATCATGAATCAGGTGATATTTACAAAGTTTATGTGATTTACATAAATTATGGAATCATGTGCAAACAACAAAATTATATACAAGATAGATTTACATAGCTCAAACACATAGATGAATTACAAATCTTGAGCTGCTTTATCAAGAGTCTCCGCCACTGAAGGATCTACAACATGTTGGATTACTACGTGACGAACTTCCTTAAGCTTCTTTTCCTTTCTTCTTATGGTGTTCTCGTCATCTATTGTGTCAATGTTAGTCTTCAGGGCGCGATTAAAGGCCCTTTTTACAGCCTTAAGGGTTTTGTTTTCCCTTTTCAACTCTACAACACGCTTGTCAAGCAAGTAATTATCGTACTCTAACTTCTGATTCTTGGCAGCGTAATTGTTGATGGTCTGGGAATACTTTATTTTCTGCTGCTCATCAAAATACTTGGCTATTTAGAATTTCACTCTCCAACACCAGTTTCCCACTACATTATCATCTAAGCCCGAAGGAGGGTTGAGCATAGTTGGAAATTTCTGTGCCGCAAGAAGTTTTGACCTGGTAGGGCTTAACAGCTGGGGAAGTTGCTTGAGGGACCACAAGGTCGACATTTGGAGTTATGTCCCCTAAAATGAATTCTAAAGAGGCACACTGCACCTGGTTATTTTTTAATTTTAATTCCAAGTCACTTATTTGCTGAATAAGTTCGGATATCTTTTGATCGAAGTCGATTGTGGGATTCGATTTCACTTGTTGTTTGATCGTGGTAATCACTTCATCTTTTTTATTGATTTCTGCCTCGAGATAGTCGATGTGATCTTTATGACCACTAGCGATGGTTTTTTGAAGATAATATCTTTTATGCCATTTCACGGCTTCAGTGTTGCCACCAGAGTGCTCAAGTAAGACTTCATCATGAACCACGATCCCACCACTAGCTGTCAATAGTCTCTCTCTGATAACATCAACATGAGACATTAAGTTTTGAGAGAGAGAAGTTGTAGATGACTGTGGCTTCTATTTAAATAGAAGAGATGAAATAAAAATAAAAATTGGGATAAAAGATATCTTTATTATTATAGTAATGGATTACAACTAGAATAGCAACAAAGCTAAAGGATACAACAACACTTTGATCACATTTAAAGTTGAGAAATTGCTTTCCTAACTTTATCTAAAGAATTAACTGAGAGCATAACTGTAGAATAAAAAGGTATAATAACTCCTTCGGGAGTTATGACTGGTGGGCATTTTCTATAGTTCCACTTCCTAGCTAGAGGACTATCGCGACCACAGATTAGCTTACTTTGAAATGTTCTGATTTCTTTAAGGAAGGTTTCCTTCTCATCAAAGTCAAAGCGGAGGTGAGGGTACTTCAAGTAAATTTTTGTAAATCCCAAAGAAAGAAATATCTTTCTAATTTCAAAGTCTTTAAAATTGATGCATTTTTAGAATAAAATTTCGTCAATTTCACATATTGGCTTAATTGATCCCTTGGGATGACTCGACTTAAAGAACTGATATTCTAAAATAGTAAGGTAAAAAGAAGCAAGCATAGAAACAAAGCCAAAACATGTATTCATAAATTGATTAGCTGTTACATATTTATAATCAATCATCTAGTTCATACAAAACAGATTTAGAGAAAAACTCAAAAACAAATTTATCCTTATAGTACTTAAGCTTTTCAAGGGGAATATCGTGAGGAATCGGTCTGACCCGCGGTAAGTTCCAGCAGGCTTCGGGATGCGGGTCATATCTGAATTCATCTAAGTATCTTTTATGAAAACGCTTTAGTAGACCCCCACTGAATTCGCCTAAGTACGAAAAATCTATGATAGAATGTCTACAATATGCTTTATACAAAAGTTAACTAAAATGTCTCTCTCTTCGATCATCATCTAGAATATAGTTATTAACTTTCTATTTTCCTTCAAGAGAGCATCATATCGCAGGCGCGCTCTCTTTAATAAAGGGGTAGCCCTCTGGTATTTAAAATATGCTAATAAGGAGGTGCCTCTGTCAAGGTTATGATATTTCTGAGACAGAACATTGTGCTCCTTTATCAGTTTGTCTAACTCCCTATATTACTTGTTAATTTCTGCCTGTTTTCTGTCAAGTTTTGTTCTATTGGAAAAGCATACTTCTTCTTTATCTAAAACAAATGATTTAACACTAATTATTATCTTCGAAGTGTAAGACATTTAAATAGGGAATTCCATACCTGAGAAATTGGAATGGAAGTCTTTGGAGCCTGCTCTTTCTCTGTTGGGTCCTCAGTTTGGGCAGGAGCAGGCTCTCCTTCTAGAGCAACATAAGGATCGGGGGAAGCAGGTGGAATATCTTTTGGAGGGGATTGCTCTTTCTCAGGAACTTCGGTTTGATCACCACTGTCCATTTCTGAAGCACGAGAAGGCCCCCCTTTGTCTCCACCAAGGCCTTGACCTCCAAAGGGATTATCGTCATTGTCACCGTCGTCATTTTCGTTGCCCTCATCATTGTCATCATCTTTTTCCTCTTCTACATCATAAGTGTCACCCTCCTCCTTGTCGAAGGAGGGGATATCAAAAGAAAGAGCTTCGGCTACATTAACTACCTCCTCCTCGCCCTCAAGTCTGGTACCCTGCCTTATCTGGTTGATTTGTCCATTACTCTTTCGGCTAAGGCTGGATCGAGAGAAGGGAAGCCGAAATTAGGACATTTCTCATAATTGTCAGCATATGCGAGTATGAGGGCATCTTCATAATTTTTTGGCATCTTGGGCCCTAGGGTGACATCAACAAACTAAGAGACTTGCTTCTTGACGTCGAAAGGGTACGAACAACCAGTTTGAGCGAAGCTTTGGTCTTTTTGAATTTATCTTTCAAAGAAGTATTCTTGGCGACCAAGCGAGCTTTTTCATCTTCTGAATCTTTTAGAGTTATCTCCATGGAGAGTTTTTCATCAGTGGTAAGTTGATGGGCTTTCTTCTCTACTTCTAGCTCAGTCTCGACCCTGGCAAGGGAGGCCTTTACCCGCTCCAACTCTGTGGAAGCGTCATTTTTGGCAGTAGTCAAGGAAGTTACTTGATTTTTGAGCTTGGAGTTTTCCTTCTGCAGCCCAGAAGATTCGGTTGAAGACTTTGAAACATAATCATTTAGAGCTATCCAGCTCCTAGAAATCTGCAACAAGCAGTTTAACACAAGTTAGCAATTAGAGAAATCCAACATTGATAAGATCAATTGGGTGAGAGCTTACCAAAAGTTGCGGCTCCATTAGAGAGTGATAATTTTCTGCCAAGTCCGGAATAAAAGAGGGCGGAGAAGAAGAAACAAAGGTTTCAAAATGTAGGATGAGCTCGACAAGTTCATTAAAATTAGTAGGTGGAGGAGTAGAAGATGATGACTGCAGAGGAGTTTGCTTTACGGAAGGATTCGTCATCAAGGCCAGCTGTATCCGATCGAGTGCAGCCGGAAAGTCGGAGATCAAGATGCGTGGAAAAGGATCAGAAATGAGCGAAGTTTGCTCCGGTTTATCCTTGGATACTTCGACAATAGGGCTCTTTGAGACTTTTTCAAGAGGTAGACGGTCCTCCTCTTTCTCCACATCAATAATTTTAGCCACTTTCGCCAGAGGAGCGTCTTCAGAAGGCTCTGTTAGTTTTCTTTTAAAAGTTCTTTTGGATTTAGTGAAAGCCTCCAAGATTGATGTTACTCCAGAAGATGATGGAGGAGGGGCAACACCACTAGAAGATATAATGGCCTGGGAAGAAGCTGGGACAAATTAAAGCGGGTATAAAGCCAGTCGAAGTAATGCAAAGAATGCTAGGGAAAAAAAGGAAAAATTCTAAACCGTTAATATACCTGAAGGGTCAGTGCAAATAGGTGACACTGAAGTGAAGTGTTCGACATCGCCTAAGGAGAGAAAGAGCTTGCCGCGTGAAGTGTGCATGATAGTGGGAGGAGTTCCTGGGATCCTCTAGCCAGATAGCAGAAAAGAGTGTTTTCTTAAGTTTGAAGGGGTTAAAAGCATCAACCCGCTTCCAATTTGTTTTGAAGATGAAATTAGAGAATCGATGATTTTCTTGTCAACATCATTAAGTTTCTTGGAAGATTCACGTAAAAAAGCAAGAGATTAGTTAATTGAGAACATAAAGTAGAGCAAAGACGACACTAGAGCAGACTTACGGGGGGAGGCAAAAGTCCCGCGAACATCAGCAAAGCACTTGACAAAGAAAAACTGGTTTTCCCAGTCCTTGAATTTGTTGATACTATCTGATATTAACTTCTCGTATGCGTTGACTCTGTATATCTGCTTGTTGAGTTACTAAACCTTGCCAATTTGGTCAAGGAGTTTAGAACATCAGCGTTAAGCGAAGGAAGTCCAGCTTTCAATGCCAACATATCCAAAGACAGTAGACGAGCGTAGACATTTGGAGATAGTTGAATCGGAGCAATTCCGACATGAGATAAGTATGAACTCAAGAATTCTGGGAAAGGAAGAAATCCACCGTGCCATATATGGATGGTAGTATAAGCAAAATACCCTTCAGGATGGTTGTCGATGGTATCAGTTGGCTAAGGAGGGATAGCTTCAATCCTAGTAATACCAAAGTCCTTGAGCATCGACTTCGTTTTGTGATACAATGAAAGAATGCTTGGAAATGGCTTCAACTTTAGGAGAGCTCATGATTATGCCAGGTGAAAACGTTTTAGTTAAAACTCTTGATTATTTATGAAGTTAAAAGGCATTCAAGAAGTAAACAAATAAATATACTTAGATAACTTAAGCATGAGAACAGACATAAAGTTTTAAAATGGTGCAAAAAGTTTAAGTCAAAAAGTAAGTAGTTTGAGCTTTCGACAATGTCGAAAGGTCAACAGCTCAAGCTTTCAACAATGTCGAAAGGACAATGGCATCAACTTTGAACCTGCATACTTTAACATCGGTTGAAAGCCTAAAAAGTAAATAAGTAATGATATGAATTCCTTGAGCTATCGACGAAGTCGAAAGGAAAAGATGAAAAACTAATCCATTCATCACCTTTCGACAACGTCGAAAGCTCTATGGAAGCCTGGATACACTTTGAATGTAACACAAAGCTAAGTAGCAAGACCTTTCGACATGGTCGAGACCAAAAACTTAAAATTCCAAAGTAAAAATGCTAGTGTTGATGACGTTGTCGAAAGGTCTGGTCAATGTTGTCGAAACATATCCAACCCACTGAAGTCGAAAGGTTTCAGGTTCAACTCATATGTTCTCTAAACGTTTCGACAAAGATGGGCAGAGACAACTCTAGAGTCAAAGAATTTCAAGCTTGTCGAAAGCTAATAGTCGAAAGGTTTGAAAGTCTTCGACCCCGTCGAAAGCTCGTTGTCGAAGGGATAGATCCACTCCACTTAATTACCTATCCTTTTGACAACATTGATTAATTTGGCATCACTACACCTTTCGACCCCATCGAAGGTGCTAAGAAGGCAAATCCAATATTGCCATCTCAACCTCTTTTGAAAGGGTAGAAAGGTCATTTTTATGCCGCCAAATTTATCATCTATACATGAGAAGTTTCCAAGTAATTGAATCGGGTTTAACTAACCCAAACCCGATTATGAATCCAGTTTTCAAAATTTTCTTGAAGAACAAGTATGTCAAATCTATCAACAAGATGGATTTAAACTGAAATCGCTCCAACTCGATTTCAAAAGAAACATAAAGATAATCGACAAGTTAAAAGTCTAGCTTATAAACAAAAGGCAAAAATTAAAAAAATTTGGATTAAGAGCAAAACCTGATAAGGGGATTTTCAATAACAATCACTATCAACCTCAAAATTCAAAGCCAAAGATGAATTCTATTAATTTAAGAAACTAGATTAGGAGGAAATTTTTCAATGAACCGAACCAAAATTGAATTTCAATTTTGGGATCTAGAAACTGAAAATTTAATTAGGGCCTAAATGAAGTTCGGATGGACACAAAGAAAAATAGAGATTAATCTAAAATTTATGAATTGAGTTGGGGAATTACCTTGATTTTTAAAAGCGAAATTTAGGAAGTTTTGGAGAATTATTTTACTTTTGCTCTATAATTTTAATTACAGGTGAAAGAGGAAGAAAGAGAAGAAGCGTACTTTATAAGAAAAGTCACTCAAATTCTCGACCGTTGTATAAGATTTAAATAGACGTCCCAAATCAACGTGGGAAGGCCAAGAGGCGAGATTTTTTAGCTTTCAACCAAGATGACTTGGAAAGTCAAGAGCATCCCTTCGAATGGGGGGGCAAATGTTACTCCAAAAAATCCACCTTTCGACTGAGTCGAAAGGTCCTTCAACAAAGACTAAGATAGAGGAGTTCAGACCAAACCTTTCGAAGGAGTCGAAGGGATGCAGTCATCAAAGTTTAACAGCCTCAAAACCTTTTGAAGGGGTCGAAAGGTTCCATCTCACGGCATCCAGGGAGTTCTTACCTTTCAAAGAAGATGAAGAAGTTAAAGCACGTATTACTAAGCATATGGTAACCTTTTCGAAAGCATAGCAAGCCTTTCGAACAGGTTGAGATACATCTAGGATACCTTTTAGCAGTGTCGAAAGGTTCTATGAAGAAAGCAACACTCAAAAGTCTGCAAAGGCGAAGAAATGAAAGAAAACCATTCGACAACGTTGAGAGGATGCACAGCCTTCGACAAAATTGAAAGTAAATACAGCTCTCGACAACATTCAAGTGAAGTGCAAAACTTCCAATAGGGTCGAAGGGTTCATAACAACAAGCGAAGACAAACCTTTCGACTAGGTTGAAGGGTTCACAACAGTATATAATAGACAAACCTTTCGACAAAGTCAAAAGGTTCATGAAGGCATAAGAAAAACAAACCTTTTGACAAGGTCGCAAGGTTGATAATGGCATATAAGGGGCAAACCTTTCGACGAGGTCGAAAGCTTCATAGCTGCATATAAAAGGGGATCTTTCGACCCGGTCGAGAGCATGGAGTCGAAAGGGGGGTCGCCTGCATCTATAAATAAGACCCAAGGGGTCATGTTTTGGGGGACCGTTTTTCTCATTCTAAACTTGTACGTTTCTTAAACAAAGCATTGTAACCCTAATTGGGTGATGATTTGGGAATTTAAAAAAATAAAGTTTTTTCTTGGATAAAGAGGGAAGTCTTGAGCTTTTCTAATTACTTTGTTGTTTACTAGAACCTTTGTTGGATTAACCTCTATTTTCCAGGTTTAACTTCATCGAAAGGTTCTTTTCGACAAGGTTGACAACACATCTAGTCCAAGTATCTTCTATAACCTTTTGAAACCATCAACGTTGAGGTCAAAACCTATCGACAAAGTCGACAACTCAGCTAGCCCAAACATTCACTACAACCTTCCGAACCCATTAGCTCTGTGGTCTAAACCTTTCGACAAGGTCGACAGCTCTTTAAGCTCTAACAACACTTGTAGCCTTCCGAAGCTATAAACTTAGTGGTCTAACATTTCGACAAGGTCGAAACCAACTTCAAATCTACTAAAGTGTTTGATTTCCTGCTTAAACCCAAGGAAATCTTTCACCTTAGCTTTCGAAAAGATTGAAACCTACCTCTTAAGGACCTAACTCGGGGAATTTCAACATAAACAAAAGAAAAACCCTTGTAGGAGACTTCATACTAGCTCAACAAAGTCGAAAGGTAACTCAACCCAGAATCTATACCTTTCGACATCGTCAAAAGATCTAGCCCAAGAATTATCAACAAATAAAGCTAAATTGAAAAGCAGTTCCTAAAGAAATCGCGCCCACTGTTCACCAAAAGGCTATCCATCTTTCTTTGCATTACTTTGGGGAGTTGACAAGAAATCTTGTTAACACCTGGGTTAACTCTGCTTCTTCTACCATCCATATCTATATTCAAACCTCATGAGATTCAGAAAGATAACCTAATCAAAGATAGTAGAATGGAGATAAAGCGCATACTTATATATAGCAAATACAGGTACGTTACTATACAATTATCCCAACCCCAATCTTACTCTAACTCCTTTAGATTTTTGTTTCCAAACCATTTTTAATTAATATTTTCATAAACCTCTGCTCTGATACCAAGTTGTAACATCCCGTATCAGGAGGCCAAAAGCTAAGCGATGTGGATGCTGCAATCATCCATAGTATTAACTTCAGGTGACAGACACGGTACTGTTAATGGTATCCATAATATTAGAAGCACTTGAATATAAACAAAATCACAGATATCCAAAAACAACAATTACAGTGATTACATTTCAAATAATATCATATCCAAGTTACAAAAATCCCTAAACGTAATACCAGGCAATGATCAAATACAATTTACAACAATATGCCACGAGCAACATATGAAGATACCCCTTGGATGATCAAAGCAATATAGACATAACTGTCTTAATACACAACGAAAACAAATAAAAATAGAACTGAATTCCTAGTTTAGCTATTCGTCAGCCACCTGCTCGACTTCGGATGCTTTATTTGCCAAAATGTGCTAAAACCTGATAACCTACACCTCGGCCTACTCAAATCAAATTTTAAGCACCCGAGAGTTTTAGGGGAAACAAAAACTTCGAGTCAGACATAAAGCCTAGTATGAATAATTTATGTTGCATCTCTATTTACTGATATTTAATGAGACCATGTCGCTTAGTGGAATGGGTTTCCCCTCATTAATATCTCTTTTCAAAACATATATTTGAAAATCCTTTCCTGCAACCAAACTATTAATCAAATGATTATAATAATTATATTGCAAAATCCATTATGCTAAAACAGGAAATAAATGGACTAACTATCTGAAATCCGGGCTAACTGCCCTCTGCTGGACTAACTATCCTTAAAAACTTATTTTACCAACATAGCAATATCCTTTATGCTAAATATTGGACTATCTGTCCATAAAACAGGTATAAAGGTGGACTAACTGTCCTTAAGAAGTAGCAAGGTTCGTTATGCTAACAAATGAACTAACTGTTCATATCTGGGCTAACCACCCTTAACTAGACTAACTGTCCTCTGGGCTGACTGCCCTCAAAATATACTAAGTGTCCGAATTTAAATGAGCAAACTGCCCAAAATTTTCTTTGGGTTAACTATCCTTTAAATTTTCCTTGAAAACCTTTCTCAAAATGATTTAGTCCGTCAAATCATACTTATACAAGGAAAATATATCTTTAGCTTTACTCTAAGTTATTTTTTCCATGTTATACATACTACACTCAAAATAATGTTGATGATGTTCAATAAGTATTATCTATCCTTTTAAAATAATTAAAAGTCCTTTATAACATAAATCACCTAGGCCATCTGCTTAGTCATTATATTTGTAACCTTTGTTTAAAACCTTTAAACAATCGTTACGAAATCATTAAAGGTGACCCCTTCGAAACCATTAAAAGACCTTTCGAAAACCTTGAAGGTAACTCCTTCGAAACCCTGGAAAGTCCTTTCGAAAACATTGAAGGTAACTCCGTCGAACCAATAAAAGCCTTTCCTCAAAAAGCCTTAAAATATATGATATCCGACTTTAAAATCATTTAATCCTTGCTTTCAGAAACATTGGAAAAACCTTCACTTTCGAGCTTGTCGAAACCATGGGGAACCACCCCTTTCGAAACCATTGATAAAACCTTTCGAAAGCATCGAAACCAAACTCTTTCGAAAGCACTTTGGGTTCAATTTAAAACAACTTGAAACCATTCAAAACCATTCGAAGTTGACTACTTTGAAACCATTTAAAACGTTTCGATTTAAAACATTTGGATTACGCCTTCAAATAGAGCAAAAGGATCAGAAAAACATTGGAGTCGAAAGCAACTGCTTCGAAACCCTTTGAAAGTAACTCTTTCAAAACCATTCCATAAACACTGAAGTGATGGTGTCGAAACCATCCCTTCGAAAGCAATGAAGTGATGGTGTCGAAACTATCCCTTCGAAAGCAATGGAGAGGCGGTAAATTTTAGAAAATAAAAAGGTTCCCTTCAAAACCATCTGGGTCGAAAGGTAGGAAGCGGAAGCTATGGTTTCGACCATGTCGAAAGATGTGGTTTTGACCATGTCGAAAGCAATTAGTTTAAAACAAGAAAGCAACCCAATCGAAACCTTTCCTTTTAAACCATTTGACTTTGTCGAAAGCATTTAATTCAAAAGCAACCTTGTCGAAAGCATGCAGGCATATTTTCCTTAAAACCAAAAGCTTCATATCTTTCGAAACCCCTTGGTTTCGACCCTATACCTTTCGCCCTCTTCCAGTTCACTACGTACCAGTTGCATGATACCATGTGCATCGGTTTTGACCTTGTCGAAAGGTGAGGAACAGAGGCGGAACCTAGGTGCCGAAGGAGTCGAAACAGTAAAAAGCCTATTTATTTGTACTTTAAAGTTGTCCTTTTGTACCTAACCTGCCTTGTTTGTCTAAATTTGATTGATTGCCTGGTTTTTCTTTTCAAAAGTGTTGCCGACTTTCCTTGTTTGGAAATTTAAACATTTTATAAAAAGTACTGTCTCCTCTATAATTATATAAAGCATGTAAGTCCACACCTTAAATAATTTTATATAACCATTAAAACACCTTGGAAAAATTCCAGAAAATCACTTTATATATGTTTTTCAACATATAAAATAATAAATTATTTTCCCGTAAATAATTTTATATCCAAATTACCATTTTCTTCCGTAGAAAATTCGTAATAAATCCATGAAAATTCAGAAAAATCTGAAAATTGAAACTCGTCTCTAAAATATCATTTTAGATCCACACAAAAATTCATAGGGCAATTGGATGTCATTTAATAGAGTTTTCATCTCAAAACATGTCATAAAATCTATATGTACATTCATAAATCATCAACATCTATATACAATCATTCTATCATTCAAAAACATGGCAAATCATTGCAAAATATTCGGATTTATTCTTAAAAACCATAAAATTAGAGATGTAAACATTATTCACCTTTGCTTTAAAGATAAGGAACTTGAGATTTGAATGGATTTGATTTGAATTTGCTTTTCCTTTAGCTTTATTTAATTTCCTCTTCCCCTTTCCTTGTTAATGGTGGTCGGCCTTGTTTGTAAAAAATTTAAAATGAGAATGAACCTGTAAAATTATACACGGCCTAGGTTTGAAGATATAGGAATGGCCACTTTCTCATATTACCCCTCCTCTAATTCATTTTAAACCCTTCTTTAATTTTTTTACTTTAAAAGGCACGGCTACCTTATTAAAATCAAATCTCAATCCCCTAACCAACACATTATTTTATTTAGTTTAACTAACTAAATCCCCTAAATAATATTATCAAAAATCTAGGGTGTTAGCACATGTATGACATTACGCCCCTAGAGTCAGGGGCAGGTCGTATCAAGCTTATAGCTAAGGAAAGTTCACCCAAGAACAAGGGGTAGGTCATATTAAGCATACCACTAAGCATATGGCTGAGGACAGTTCGCCCCAGAAGAAGGGGTAGGTCATATGAGCATACGGCCAAGGACAGTTCGCCCAAGTTCAAGGGGTAGGTCATATTAAAGATACGTGCTCAAACAAGTGGCCAAGGATGTTGCACTCCCATAACAGGGGGCAGGTAGAGTTCAACCCATAACAAGTCAAAGAAATATGCCCTACAAAGAGAGGGGAAGACCACGACACATGTGCGATCAAGATAGTCCAAGTTCCACACATTAGTAAAAGATTGGTTCATGTCGATACGCAAGGAAACACTACAACCGCAAGAGGTCATGATAAAGGGAGGCTCACCGTAAACTTGGCAAGAAAGCACAATACATGGTCAGTATCAAAGGAAGTTATCAATCAGGTACAAATCAGATTGCTACTTAAATTTTTCCAGGTATACTTCAGAAAATTGAGTATCAATACATAATTATGAATCTTATATGTTATTCAATTTTTTTACACATTCTCACATAATCTACAAAACATTATAATCTGAGTCATATTACAAAACTAGCATTCTCTAAAAATTAAATTACAAGTCTGGTGCAAAACATAGCACGATCGCATTACACTACCTCGATCAATTGAAGCGTGATGGCCTGAGCTGAAAAGGAGATCAGCTCTCCATCTCAATAGTCACCATTGACGATTGAGAATGAAAACCCCTGTAACAACCCGTACCTTAATAGGCCTAAATTTCGACAAAAATCGAAACCCAAGTCCATCAAAGCATAGATCGTTGGATTTAGTACCTGCAAATAAGCATGAATTATCATAGGTTGATAGAAATATAAACTCACAGTGAAAACAATAATAGGATAACAATACTTATGAGTACTACCTTGGAATTAATGATATTCCTTGGATAGCAAATTGTCACAGCAGCATCGAGCATGAGAGAAAAGAAGACTTCTCCACAAACTAAACATATCCAGCTCCAATGACATGTTCTTCTAAATCTATCATGTGGGTTGTAATGAGGAGGGGGTCAGAACAACGTTCTGGTGACAAGAAAATCAATAAACTTACCATTACATAAATTTATACCAGTTGGTTTCCATTTAATTGTTATGTCTATTAAGGTTAGTAATTCTAATCTAACCTTGCATTGCACACATGATTACTCACCCACCCATTCCCAAGGTACAAAATACCGATGAAACCTTATCACCCACCCAATACTTCTATACCCATTAGCCACCTAATGCTTCTAAATATGAAGTGGGCTTCTACGAACACCACATAATACTCTTAAAAGAGAAGTAGGTAGACTTTGCCATTTAAGAACTCAATCAAGGTTGACTCTGTCTTTTAAGACCTATTCCCAAGGTAGACTCCTAGCGTTGTCATTATTCGTGTATTGGTCCCAGCTACAAAGACCTTTGACCACTATCCATGGCCTTATAATGTATAATAGCCATACCACTAGCGCATCTAGCATTATTAAAGTCTTAGAAATGTGAGAGATTGTACCCAAGCCACTTAATATCTCATTAGCAAGGTCTGGGCATGCCTCTAACCATTTAACACATATTTATAGGTAGGCTTTTGCCATTTGTTAACCATAAAATATTCAGAAGAATGAAAGTATGAAAGAAGGGTCGCGAGAGAATGAGGAAAGATCAGAAAGCACCGAGATGTTCTGGATAATCATACCTTCCGACAAGGAGCTTCCGGGTAAGTCCAAGGCTATCTTTCAAAGTCCATACGCATGATGATGGTTCAGGAATCCACCTTTCGACTAGGACGAGAGGTCTTTCAACAAAGACAAAGGAGAAGGAGCTTAAACCAAACATTTCTAAGGAGTTTAGAGGATGCAGCCATCAAGATTTAATAGCTTCAAACCTTTCGAACTAGTCGAAAGGTTCCGGTCAGGGATTTCTTACCATTCAAAGAAGATGGAGAAATTAAAGAAAGCAAGTGCAACTCCATAACGAACTTTTCGAAAACACAGCAAGCCTTTCGAACCGGTTAGAGCATATCCAGAATACATTTCGATTAGGACGAAAGGTTTTTATGAAGAAAGCAATGCTCAAAAGTCAGCAAAGAATGGTAAATAACCATTCGAAAAAATTGAAGGGAAACACAACACTCGACAACAATCAAGTGAGAAGCAACCTTCCGACAAGATCGAAAGGTTCATAACAAGCATGTAAAGAGCAACCTTCCAACAAGGTCAAAAGGTTCATAGCATTTAGGAGGAGAGCTACCTTCCGACAAGGTCGAAAGGAACACAACAGTAGGAATAAGGCAAGCCTTTCGACAAAATCGAAAGGTTCATGAAAGCTTCAGAAAGGCAACCTTCCGACAGAGTTGAAAGGTTCGTGAAGACATCAGGAAAAGCAACCTTTCGTCAAAGACGAAAGGTTCATGAAGGCATCAAAAAGACAAACCTTCCGACAGCGACGAAAGGTTCATTATGGCATATAAGGGGAAAACCTATCGACGAAGACGAAAAGTTTGTAGTTGCATATAAAAGAGAAGTCTTTCGACCCAGTCGAGAGCATAGAGTCGAAAGGGGGGCCGCCTGTGTCTATAAATAGGACCCGAGTGGTCATGTTCTGGAGATCCGAATTCTCTCATTCTAATCTTATATTTTCTTAACCAATACATTGTAACCCTAATTGGATGCTGATTTGGGGATTTGATAAAATAAAGCCTTTTCTTAGATAAAGAGGGAAGTCCTAAGCTTTGTCGATTTATTTATTGTTTGCTTAAGCTTTTGTTGGATTAACTCCTATTTTCAGGTTCGAACTCATCGAAAGGTTCTTGTCGACGACACTTCTGTTTCAACTAACTATTGTAACCCTTCGAAGCCTTCAACTTTAAAGTTTGAACCCTTCGAAAAGGTCAACAACTCAACTGATACCAATATACAATGTAACCTTCCGAAACCATCAGCTTTGAGGACTAACCTTTCGAAAAGGTCAAGAGCTACTACATTTCCACTAAGGAATTTGATATCTAGCCTAAACCCAAGGAAGGCTATCACCCTAACCTTTCGACAAGATTGAAACCTACCTTTCAGGGACTTAATTCAGGGAATTTCGACCTAAACCCTTACAGAAGACTTCTTACTAGCTAATCAAAGTCGAAAGGTTGCTTAGTCCATAGTATATACCTTTCGACGGCATCAAAAAGTCTGGTCTAAGAATTATCAACGAATAAAGTCAAATTGAAAGGCATTTCTCAAGGGAATTTCACTCACTATTCTTGCAATAGACTACCAATCTTTCTTAGCATTACTTTGGGGTGATGATAAGAAATCTTGTTAACATTTTTGGTGCTAGAATGAGGGCTCGAACCTTTGATATTGTGGTTTCTTCATCACAAATTAATTACATAAAACTTTTCGTTCGAAAGAAGAAGAAGATGAAAGGAAAAAAGAAAAGATAATGACATCTCAAATGAAGGGGCTATGCCGCAATCAATTTTGGAAAACAATGTCATCCCAAACTTTAACTTAGAAAATAGGAAAATTGGACAGCCTTCAACCCTGATAAACAATGAGATTAAAGTTCACTATCTACAACAACAAATCGTAGCTATGCGAGAATTACTTGAAGGGATTCCATCTCAAAAAAATTTTGGGATCATGGAAGAAGAAGATGAAGCACAACCTCCCAAAAAAGATCAATATGAGGATCAAAGAAGTCAAGCTAAGAGGACCATTGAGCAATCAAACAGTTTAACTGTGGAGGACAGCGGAGATCACCATGACAACGTTCACAACTAAGTCGCGAAGGATGTAATAAAAAATGTATTCGGAGAATTAAGGGAATATGTTATCCTGCAAAAGGCTCCTTTTTCTGAAGAAATTATGGTAGCTAACATCCCTTCTCACATTCAAATTCCCCCACCAAAGTTTGATGGAAATACTGATCCAGATGATCACCTTATAGTATTTGAAAATTGGATGAACTTGTACAATGCTCCTGGGGCAGTTCGATGCAAAATTTTCCCGATTACTTTTCAAGGAGCAGCTATCAAATGGTGTAGGAACTATCAAAAGAAGACCATTTATTGTTGGGAACAATTTTCTCACGACTTTGTGACATAATTTTGCGCATCCAAAGATCAAACTATGAGCTTTAGCCTGCTAGCTACAATCAAACAAAAACCGGGAGAACCACTAAACGAGTATTTAAAGAGGTTCAATACTGAAACATTAAAAGCAGAAAATGTAACCGATGGAGACAAGTTAATAGCCGTTCGGTCCGGGCTAATAGAACAAACCCCTTTTCTGGGAACAACTTTATATTCATGGATGTAAAGATCTACGGAACTTCTATTTTCAAGCCGAGAAATTTATTCAGATGGAGGAAAAAAATTCCACGACAAGGGAATCCCTACGAAGACAAAGGATAGAAGAAATCAATTTTGAGTCCCTTAGTGAAAGATTGGGGGGAAAGAAAGTAGGAGGAAAATTCAGAAAGAGATTTATGAATCCAATTATGCGAATTTCAACAAGCCCCTTTCTCATATTTTTGCTGTAGCAAAAGATTCTGAAAGCTTTTCAATTACTCACAGTATATCAAGCCGCCCCAAACCAAGCAAAGGGAATGATTATTGTGACTATCACACATAAGACTGATGAATGTCGCACCCTATCGAGAATGGTCCAAAATGCAATCAAGTAAGGATCTCTTAAAGAGTTCATTAAAGAAATTTGAATAGCTTCTTATGCTAATAAGAGAATTTCCTAAATACATGAGAACTAACTCTTTCTGCAGAAGAATGGCAGATTAACAGTCTATTGAGACGTCAAATCCAGTGGCATTTGTTTACTATGAACTTTTATTATTCATAAAATTCTAAACTTTATTTATATTCCAAAACTGATCATGTACTGATTTGAAATTCAAGTGTCATTATAGGTGAAAACAAAACCAGTCCATGGCATTCAGCACACGGATGGTACATAACAAATTTCCAGCAACTTGAGAAGAACAGCCCAAATTCCTGATACAAAAATGGCAACCAATGTTGGAGTCAGCATAGTACAGAGATCTGCTCTCACGAAACTGTAGTCTAGTGTCAGTCCTTCACCAATTTCGGAAGAAAAATCCATAAATAGACCATCTTGTTGTAGAGCAAGGCTCACCGAGGTATGATAACCTATATCCTATCTTTAACAAATTATTTTAGTGAAAGAAATTTCTAAAACATATCTTCAAAGAAAAACTATTTCCGATTACCGTGCAACTTGGGAAAATAAATATTTATTTATTCAAAAGACAGATCTAAGCAATCTTCCAAAGATACTATATAGCATTAGTAAACATACACAAAGGATTTCCAACAAGGAAATCTCGGTACTTCGAAGTTTTCTAAAAACTATTGGCGAATAAAAGCCTATCTATTTTCAAGAAAAGTTTTAAAGCTGTCAAAAGTTTTCTGACAAAAACTCGGATTGGAGAATCCTATTCTCGACTAAAAGACTATTGGTTCATGAATCATGACCTTCCAGTCTCCTATTTGAGATTAGTGTCTCTATTATGAGAATGATTTGAAAATCCCTATGGAAGGTAGCATTAAGAAAAGATACACAATACCCCCAAGCTCTTTTCAGAAAGTAATCCCTCGATATATTAGAAGGGTTCATTTACAAAAATTCTTTCTACCAAACAAAATGTTCGAAATATTTTCAAAAAACATTTCAATTGGCCAAAAATGATTTTTCATATACAAATTTAAAGCCTATGGCTAATCCGTAGCACCTCCTAGAGGGAGGGGGGTCCTGTACCCACCAAAAGTCTACGACTAATCCGTAGCACCTCATAGAGGGAGGGGGGTCTTGTACTCACCAAAAGCCTACGGCCAATCCATAGCACCTCCTAGAGGAAGAAATAAAACCCCTAACGTACATATCACCTCTTAGGGGAGGGTCAGGATAAGCACCCGCAAAATCAGAAACCCTTAACGTCCAAATCACCTCTTAGGGGAGGATGAGATAAAGCGCTCGTCAGCGGCCTTCTGGAGGCAGATTAGCTAAGTATATATCCCTTTGAGACAAGGAAAGCCCAAAGAGAGGCTCATCAAACAATGGACTAATTTTCTAGCCCAGAGAGAGGCTCATCAAATAATGGACTAAGATGTCTAGCCCAAAGGGAGGCTTTTGATAGATTAAGATGTCCGAACCTAGATAGTGGCTCATCAAAGAGTAGACTGAGACGTTCTAGCCCAGTAGGGGCTCCAAATAAAAGAATAAGGACAAAGATGTCTGCAACTCAAGAAGAAAGTCAGAAGCCAAGAGAGTTAAGGGTTAAAGAAAGAAACTTATCCGTCATCTGAGACAAAGTTGGAATCCTAGAAGAGGATACACACAAAGGCAAAGGATATGCTAATGAATTACAGAACTTCCAATCATAGGAAAATGATTCCTACATCAAAGGATTAAGAAACTTTCGTACCATAAAAAAGCATGAGACCAGAAAATGGAAGAAGGAATCCATAACATGGAAACAAAAACAAAGACTGATATGAAATCCAAAGGAATGGTAAATTTTTAGTCACAAAGATAAAGTACTTCACTCCAAGATCAGGTTAAGAAAGCCACTCCTGCATCCTTTGAGATAAAGTGAATGATTGGATAGAAGAGTCAATTATACCTGTATATACATATATACATATCCTACTAACTTATAGACACTTTAGGAGCAAAACATTTATTAACAGGAAACTTTCCTATGAATAACCTTAGAATTAAGATTAGATCAACTTAGTTATCTTTTATTTGAAATCTACTAAATATTCTATTATTAGATATATCTATGGCTTCGTACTTATATTGAATGGAGTTTTGAATATTTAATTCGTCAGATGAGATCCTGATGAGACTTTGGATAAATTCTTGATTTCGTGAATTTTGAGTTTCACCATTTCTATTGATGCAAATTTCAGTTTGGATTTTGTGAATTTTGAATTTCCATATTGCTTTTTATGATGATTTATAGATTTCATACTCATGTTTACCTTGTCAAATTTTCATGATAACTTTTAATTGAATTCCTGATTTCATGAATTTTGAATTTCCCTATCAGTCTCTTATGATGGTTTATGAATTCCAGATATTGAGTTTCTCCCCATTGAATTTTTGTGATGATTTCTTGTTAGTTGCTTGGTTTAATGAGTTCTTGGTTTCCCTATTGAGTTTTTATGATGATTCGGAGATTTCCCATTTTTAGTTTCCTTATTGAATTTCCAATTTTGTGAATTCTAGATTCTCTTACCGATTCTCATAATGATTTAGGAGTTTTGTATTTCTGGTTTCCTTATTGAATTTCTGATGATCTTATTGGTTTTCGGGTTTATTGAATTCTACTCTTCCTTATGGATTTCTGTAATGATTTATGGACTTTCAATTCCTTTTCGTGAGCATTTTATTTATGAGGATTTATTGATTTCATTGACTTTATGATGATTTATCGATTTCATTGGAGAATTTCTATAAAGGCTTCATATTTAATTATTAGTTTCAAGGTTTCCTAATTCCTTCATTAACTTTCGAAATGGCTTGTGAATTTACATACATGAATTTTCATGATGATTTCCCATCATTCGTTTGTTTATTGAGTTCCTAAATTCTTAACTCATTTTTGGAGTTTTTATGATAATTTATGAATTTCCCATTGATTTTTGTGATGATTTGCTGATTTTATATTCATGATTTCTTTATTAAATCACTGTGGTGATTTCTTGCTGAATTATTGGTTTAATGAATTTCCCCGTTGATTTCTCTGATGATCCATGAATTATACGTGTTACAATTTCCCATTGATCACTTGTTTCATGAGTTCATGATTTCTTGGTTTCCTTTGTTGATTTTCCATGATAATTTATGAATTTTCCATTGATCTTCTAATTTTGAACAAGAATGGATAAGTTTTAGATCACATTGTTGATTCTTGGATTTTTAATTCCCTGATTATTTGAATTTAAGCTTCCTTATTGATTTTAGGAGGAGTGATGAATTTTGTATTTCTAATTTTCCTATTGGAAATTTTGGATGATTTTTATGGGTTTTTGAATTGATGAATTCTGAAATTACTTGATGATTTTCATGGTGATTTATGAATTTCTGATTTCCTTTTTAGGTATTTGACAATCCTTTATAAGATTTCTGATTTAATGAATTCCGAGATTTCCTTGTGAATCTTTATGGTAATTTGTGAATTTTGCATTCTTAATGAATTTGGGATAATTTCTTGTTGGGTTTTTGATACAGTGAATTTTGAATTTCCTTGCTGGTCTTCGTAATAATTCACGAATTTGGTTCTCCATTTCCATGGCAGAATTTAGATGGTTTCCTGCCTATTTTCTGATTTGTTGAGACTCATGTTTTCCTTTGGATTTTGATAAGAGTTTATGATTTTCCTCTTCCCTACCATTTTATTGGATTTTCAGGTGCCTGATTTTAAAAAATCTTGTATTTCCTTAATCATTTTTATCATGATTCATGAGTTTCATATTTCTACTGTCCTTATTGAGGTTTTTGATGATCACTATTTGGATTTTTGATCGAATGAATTCTGAAATTTTCTTGATGGTTTCCCTGATGATTTATGAATTTTCTATGCTTGATTTTCTCATTGGATTTTGAATGATCTTTTGTCAATTGACCAATTCCATGGACTTTAAACTTTCTTTGTGGATTTTGATGACAATTTATGAATTTACATCTCCGATTTCCTTATGGGACCTTTACTGGATTCCTAACTTTATAATATTCTATATCCTGCTATTGAAATTTATGATGATTTATGAATTTTCCACTGAATTTAAGATTTAATTTCAATACAAGACCTTCATGACACCAAATGGAAACATTACTAAACTACTTTCTACTTTTTCACTAAATGAGAATTACCAATCAATGGTTTAAGGTTGAAAATGAAGGAAACTTAGAGGGACAAGGAAAGGTCCCCGATAGCATGAAATTGATTTCCACGAGTTGAAAAGGTTTAACTCGAGAAAGAAATATCAAGGGTCTATAATAGATTTTCTCCAAAAGTTCATTTATTTGAACCTATATCTGCAAATCAGGTGATATTACTCCACATTCTTAAGGAAGTTTAATTATGGTCATTACAAAGCAACTTATCTGGAAATATTACTCTAATGACACCTTGAATATTAGCTGCGTAAATTTGAGATTGCCCATTAAGATTTCATAACAAAGTCACAACCTTAATAAGAGTTATAATATATTTTGCAGAAAGCAAAGAAGGAAGTTCATTGGAGTTTTGTCCTAAAGAACAAAAGGTTCTTTCATACAAGGGGGGCTAAATGTTAATTATAAAATATTCAGAAGAATGAAGGTATAAAAGAAGGGTCACGAGAGCATGAGGAAAGATCAGAAAGCACCGAGATGTTCTGGATAATCATACCTTCCGACAAGGAGCTTTCGGCAAAGTCCAAGGCTATCTTTCAAAGTCCATAGGCAGTATAGTGCTCCAAGAGTCCACCTTTCGACTAGGATGAGAGGTCTTTCAACAAAGACAAAGGAGAAGGAGCTCAAACCAAACCTTTCGAAGGAGTGAGAGGATGCGGCCATCAAGATTTAATAGCTTCAAACCTTCCGAAGTAGTCGAAAGGTTCCGTTCATGGAGTTCTTACCTTTCGAAGAAGATGGAAAAATCAAAGCAAGCAGGTGCAACTCCATAACGACCTTTTCGAAAGCACAGCAAGCCTTTCGAACCGGTTGGAGCACATCCAGAATACCTTTCGACTAGGACGAAAGGTTTTTATGAAGAAAGCAGTGCTCAAAAGTCAGCAAAGAATGGTAGATAACCATTCGAAAACATTGAAGGGAAACACAGCACTCGACAACAATCAAGTGAGAAGCAACCTTCTAACAAGATCGAAAGGTTCATAACAAGCATGTAAAGAGCAACCTTCCGACAAGGTCAAAAGGTTCATAGCAATTAGGAGGAGAGCTACCTTCCGACAAGGTCGGAAGGAACACAACAGTAGGAATAAGGTGAGCCTATCGACAACATCGAAAGGTTCATGAACGCTTCAGAAAAGCAACCTTCCAACAGAGTCGAAAGGTTCGTGAAGACATCAGGAAAAGCAACCTTTCGTCAAAGCCAAAAGGTTCATGAAAGCATCGGAAAGAAAAACCTTCCAACGTCGACTAAAGGTTCATTGTGGCATATAAGGGGAAAACCTTTCGACAAAGACGAAAGGTTTGTAGTTGCGTATAAAGGAGAAATCTTCCGACCCAGTCGAGAGGATAGAGTCGAAAGGGGGACCACCTGTGTCTATAAATAGGACCCAAAGGGTCCTGTTCTGGAGACCTGAATTCTCTCATTCTAATCTTGTATTTTCTTAACCAATACATTGTAACTCTAATTGGATGCTGATTTGGGGATTTGATAAAATAAAGCATTTTCTTATATAAAGAGGTAAGTCCTAAGCTTTGTCTACTCATAGTAATATTCAGTGTATTATATCTTCTCTGCAATTCTTTTATTCCATTACTGGCCTTCAAATTAATCTCTCAAAATCTAATATACTTGTTGCTGGTTTGCCTATTCCTAAGAAGATAGATATTATTAAATGCTCAGGGCTTCAGGAATTACCAAAAAATTCATATTATTTGGGTTTACCTCTCATAAGTTCTAGAATTACCAAGCAGAATTGTTTGCCACTTTTTGAGAAAATAATTGCAAGGTTGCAGCTATGACCTTGTAATAAATTGTCACAAGATGGTAGGCTCACTGTTATTCAATCAATTGCTGTGGCTATGACTACATATTGGACAAGACACTACATTCTTCCTATCAAGCTGATTAATATGATTTCAAGTGCTCTAAATAAATTTCTTTGGCATGGTGACCCTTTCTCAAAAAAGCTTATACCCATATCTTTCTTCAAGCTGTTTGATGCTAAAAAGTATGGTGGTCTTGGTATCACTAATATTTTCCAATGGAATAAAGCTGCTATTTCTGTTTACTTCAATAATTTTTTTGCATCTGATCAAAACTTATGGTCTCAATGGGTTAATCAAAATCTTATTGGCAAGAGAAATTTTTGGACTATGAGAATACCCCAAAACTGTAGTTGGAGTTGGAGATGTATACTAAAGCTAAGGGAAACTTTCTTACCATTCATACAATGTAATTATGCATTGATTAAAGGTTTATCATTTTGGCATTCTCCTTGGGCTAAACAGGGTCTGATTTTAAGTTCTTTATTGGATTATAATTTGAGAAGAAACTCTGGAATTTCAGATGAAGCTATAGTTGATGAATTTATACATAATGGTAGTATTGTATTACCTTACTCCAGCTCCTTTCAGTTAAAAAATTTGTGGACTGTTATTACCAATAATCAAATTATCAGTAGTGATAATGCTCTAATCTGGTCAAGTAAAGGTAAAGTCCACTCTATCAGGCTTGTATAAAATTATCTTTGTAAGAGTGATTCTGTTTTTCCTTGGCATTCAAGAATTTGGAACACTGGTTGTTCAGCAAAAGAAAATCTATTGTTGTGGAAGGTAATGGCAAATGCTTTGAATACTAAGGACAGGCTTTGTAGAATGGGTATTATTTCAGAGGATTTATGTGTACTTTGCAAAGTAGAATCTGAAACTAATACTCATTTATTTTTTGAATGTCTTTTTGTTTATCAAATATGGAATAGGCTCTTATCTAATGGTAGATTTTATAAGCCTTCTACTTTTAGTTCTATTGAATGGTTTAATATATTCAAAGCAACTAGATGGAAGACATGTTCTACCAGGCTCTTGCTCAAGCTTCTTAAGAAATTGATCTATGTTGTGTGGACTGAAAGGAATAATAGAATATTTGGTATTGGAGGCAAGAACTCATCTCAGCTCTACTCTATGATTCATGGCAGTATTTTGAGGGATTTAAGGATTGATAATATTTGAAGACTGATGGATTGTGAGGGAAGAAAGTAGCTGCTGGCAATGTTTTTGTTCTGGCAATGGGATTTGGTTTCACTTCTAATGATTACTTGCTGCATGAAATGATCAATGTACTCTACTCTATACTCTGGCATTTAGTTTGGTTTTTGACTCATGGTCAGTCGAGTTATTTGTTCATAATGTTGTAACTAAGTTTGCATGTTTGGATTGTATTATGGTTACTGGGTTTGGTTTGCATTGTTCTGTATTTTGTCATGATAATGGGATTGTGTGAGTTGTAATTTCTTGTAATGGAATATTAGTTAATAAAATGAGCTTATGCTTTTGATGTTCAAAAAAAAAGTCCTAAGCTTTTTCGATTTCTTTATTGTTTGCTTAAGCTTTTGTTGGATTAACTCCTATTTTCAGGTTCGAACTCATCGAAAGGTTCTTGTCGACAAGGTCGACAACACTTCTGTTTCAAATAACTACTGTAACCCTTCAAAGCCTTCAACTTTACAGTTTGAACCCTTCGACAAGGTCAACAACTCAACTGATACCAATATACACTATAACATTCCGAAACCATCAGCTTTGAGGTCTAACCTTTCGAAATGGTCTAGAGCTACTACATTTCCACTAAGGAATTTGATATCCAGCCAAAACCCAAAGAAGGCTATCACCCTAACCTTTCGACAAGATTGAAACCTACCTTTCAGGGACTTAATTCAGGGAATTTCGACCTAAACCCTTACAAAAGACTTCTTACTAGCTAAACAAAATCGAAATGTTGCTTAATCCAAAGTATATACCTTTTGACGACGTCGAAAGGTCTAGTCTAAAAATTATCAACGAATAAAGTCAAATTGAAAGGCATTTCTCAAGGGAATTTCACTCACGGTTCATGCAATAGACTACCAATCTTTCTGAGCATTACTTTGGGGTGTTGATAAGAAATCTTGTTAACATTTTTGGCGCTAGAAGGATGGCTCGAACCTCTGATCTTGTGGTTTATTTATCATAAATTAATTGCATAAAGCTTTTCGTTCCAAAGAAGAAGAAGATGGAAGGAACAAGTAAAGATAATGACATCTCAAATGAAGGGGCTATGCCGCAATAAATTTTGGAAAACAATATCATCCCAAACTTTAACTTAGAAAATACGGAAATTGGACAGCCTTCAACCTTGATAAACAATGAGATTAAAGTTCAGTATCTACAACAACAAATCATAGCAATGCGAGAATTGCTTAAAGGGATTACCTTGCAATTATATGTTAGGTAGACAAAGGATTACCTTCCATCTACAATTAACTAGCCTAGGTCTTTACTTATATTATGTTAGGTAGACATAGGATTACCTTGCATATTCTATTTTATTTAAGGCAATAAGATTTAAGGCAACAAGAAAAGTTGTTTTTTATAACGCCAATAGATAACGCTTTATTGCGTAGCGTTATTGTTTATTTAATTTTTTTATCTAAGGTTGGATTGGTTATGTAACGCTCTGAGAAAGCGGGATCCCCACTTATTTTCACGGTCGCTCTTTAAATTTTTTTGATTTTCCCACTTCCCTCGATACAAAGGCGACTGACAATGGCGGACATTGAATTCAGATAAGACAATTCTAGAGTATTTTTCTCACCTCCATCTTTCTTCACTCAATTCTCCTGCTTCAACTTCGTGTTTCTACTTCAACTTCAGAGCTGTCAAGACTCTTCCAGTTCGTGTCCTCCATCCATGTATCCCCAGACAAATCCTCCATCTCTCCCTTAAATCCACGTCTCCCCAAATTGATTCTCCATATCCCTTCCAGTTTCAACCTCTCCCATTTTAGTTTCATAAATCACTTATTTCCATCGCCAATTTGTCAAAAACCAGCAACATTCAATAGACGAACATATAATAAATGTCAATTTTTCACATCAGTTTTTGGATTTGGCTTACGAGGTAATAATTTTTTTCCACCAATTACTTATACTCAACTTTATTCACGATTTCATTCATATGTTTCCAATTTTATTGATCTTACATTGCTTTCTCTCAAACCGAGTATCAAGCGTTATCTGTACCCTAAAATTGACAAGAATCATAGGTTTGTAGTTATTACTGTCTGACTTTTTTTATTATTAGTGGTCTGTCTTGACATAATTGTTTACTCTTAGGATTTTCTTAAATAATGGTCGCTCTTCATTTGAGTTTGCAGTAGTGCACTGTTGGATAAGTTTGAAAATTTATTTGGCTCTATAGCTACATACATGTTCATGTTTTTCTAACAGGGTAAGTTATGCATTTCTTGGATATGTTTCAGTGCATGCGTTAATTCTTTTCATTTCAATTTGTTTCTGAATAATGATACAAATTTCAATTAGAGGGCCTGTATGAAGATATCAGAGGGGTATTCTTATAACCTACATGATATCTTTGTAGATTTCCTTGAAAAATGGGTTTATGTGAGCGGTAAACAAAATTGCATTGCCAAACATAGAATCAAACTCTTTTTTGAGTTCATGTCTGCATGAAGTACCTGCTAAAAAGTACATGGAGATTGTTTTTGGCTTATTTACTAAGTCTTGTTTTACTATCTGGTGCTTGCCTAAGTCTCAAACAAAAAGTTTGGCTGGTGTATATAGGCAGATTTGTTATATGCAGTGAGTTAATGTTTACCTATAAAAATCACAAGAAATCAAAACTAACAAAAGTTTCATAACAACTAACTAATTTTATAATAATAACAACAACAACAACAATTAAATAGTTGCTATGCTGTTTTCTAATTGGAAAAATAAGTTCTGAATAAGTTGTCTAGAAACTTAGGTCTTGCAAATAATTATGTACAAAAGGTTAGTTTTTCCCACTTACTATATATGATTGATCATGTATGTTCTATAACTCGTGGAGAATTTTGTGACATAAGCATAGTATTAGTTAATATTTGTCTCTTTTAACCTCTAACTCATAGAGGGTTAGGTGTACACTCAAAAAGTATGACTTTGCTTGCAAGTATGCTTTTCATTTCCTAAAAATTGGCCGAGGCTTGATGGAGTGTACATCATTGACTTCTAAAATATTGCATGATGAAAAACATACAGGAAAATAATACTGATAATGGCATAGGATGTTTGGTTCAATAAAATTTCTATTTGCATTACTTTTAAAATTGTGTTATTCTCACTCATCATATAGTGTGATAAATATGAATTACTGTTTATATCTTTTCATTGTTTTATGCTACTTAAAATAATATATGGTCATTATTATGTGCATTGACGTGTCTCTTTCCTGCTCTTCTTTGTTTGGTTTTTCAATTAGGGTATCACTTTTCCAGCATTGGTAAGATTTTATTTTAGTTATTTGGTTAAATAGTTATTTTTTTAAATAAAAAGATATCGTAATCTTATTCCACCACTAACCGAGCGCATAACAGGTTGTCGATTATGTTTGGATGTCATTTTGGATATTCTTAATATGTGTAGATGGGAGAATAACTCAATAGCATAATTTTAAGATGAGGTGCAATGGTTTTTCAATAATATGCTTATGACTTACTTTTTTGAGAAAAAAATTACAGTTAATGACATCACAATTTTGTATGTATCAATTCGTTTTCAATATCAAAGTAAAATATAAAAAGAATTTGTTCATTATCACAAAGGCTCTAATAGCACATGAGGTAAAATAAAGGTTCCTTGCAAAACTAATCTATATTTGAAGTTCAAAAATTAATAATGCACCATGAATGTGTGAGCAGATTTCAGGAGATGGCATAGGGGAAGTGAAGATAGTTGTGAACATGCATGAAAGGAAATCATTAATGGCCCAAAAGCTCAGATGCTTTCATTGCACTTCTTGGTTAGCTTTTACTTTTCGTGTTTGTACCAAAAATGGGCACAACACTCTTCGGGAGTTATTTGAAGAGATAAAATGAAGATTATAAATGTAAAACAGAGGTTATCTAACAAAAACTCCAACAAACAGAAATGTAAAATGCACAGACAAGCAATTTAGAGTGGTTCGGCGTATGGCCTACGTCCACTGTGAAGTTTTGATGATTTTATTGATTCTCTTTCAATGATTACAAGCGGTTACAACAATGAACAGCGGATTACAGTTTAGGATTCGAAATTGACAGCAAAAGCAGGATGCAAATCTCAATCCGGCAGAGTCTGGACGCTTCAGAGAAAAAAGATCCTTTTTTTGTTGATTCTGGGGCTCTATTTATAGGCGTAGGAGGCTCAAATCTCGCTCAAACTCCGGGAGAATTGGTCTGGCACGTGAGAGGACCCATTCGACTATTTCCAGAAAGTTTCGAGTCGATCTGTGATCGGTACGAAGTCATTTCGTATCAATCAAGATTATCTCCAATTGAGCACAAATTTGGTGGACACGATCCTCAGCATGTATGCGAGCTTCCTTAAAATTTCATTGGATTTGGATCAGTAGATCACGAGATATGGTCGATACGAAATGAGATTTCTCGAAGGCTGTCTGATTCGTCTCCATGATTTCGACTCGATACCTTCGTGTCGATGTTCCTGCGTGCTCTTGGGATGACGTGGTGCGCGCGCTTCGCCTCAATCCGGTCTTTGCGCCGTATTGACTGCTTCGACTCCATGCATCTCGCCTTTTTTGCATCGATGGATGACACGTCATCCTAGTTGGTTGACTCGATGGGTATGAACAAGTCACTGGGCACGTATTCGAAGCAAGGCTTTCTAGTGGATACGAAGTAGACGTTGGCTGATGGATACGAAGTAGACGCTGACTGATGGATACGAACAACCCTTTCTATCATGGGTACGAGGCAGACACTGGCTGAAGGATACGAAGCGCTTCAACTGCTGATGTGTACGGAGTCCATTGATACGAGCTCGATGGATACGAAGGAAATCGAGTCAAACCTGGGTACCTCGATGGATTCGAAGCTGATTGGTGCGAACTTTGATCGATTCGAACCAGGGCTTCGGTGATGGATACGAAATTTCCCAGAGTGATGGATATGAAATCATCTAGAGTGATGGATACGAAATCATCGTTTTTCCCTTCAATTTGACTCGATCATAGCTTGAGCATAGGAGTCCGGATTGACTTGAAATTTGAGGTGCTGATCTTCGAGATCTCTCTTGTCATGTTCTATCAATCGTAACTCGATCCAGACTCGGACAAAATTCATCGACATCCATGATGAGCTATACTTGATCTTCAATCAGTTCCTTGGGATCCTGGCCTTGCCAAAAGGCGGGATAACATTTGCCCCCCAAAGTACGTCTTGTGGAAACACGACGTGCTTTGACAAACTGCAACCTCTATTCTGAACAGTCATTGCTCTTTTGTCGGAGATTGTAACTTTGCGTTGCCGTAACGAGTTGTTGTAAGATAGTGCTTAGTTAGTAATGAAGGGGTAAGGATTTGTTGTGTCATTCATATCGATGATGATGTCTGTGCTATGAGGGATACGAAACTGCTGTTCGTATTGATGTGTAGCAGATGGAGCTGTGAATTTGTAGGCATGGACAAAGGCTTCAAATTGATGGGATTCATCGCTCGATTCGAATCGATGCAGATTCTGGCCCGCTGGGTTCGAACAAAGCCTTCGACTTGGTTCGGGGCTGGACCGGTTGTGATCGGTTAAGCGAACTGGGAGGGGAAACGACCCGGTTTCACCCAGCCCTTCATATAAATACTCAGGACTTACCCATTTTTTCACTTTTTACTGTTGCTCTCTATTCTCCCCTTTTTTTTTTACCTTCGTATCGATAAACTGAGAGACAACTGCTTGCTTTCGAGTCGAACCAAGCCTTCGTTTCTTTGAGTGTAATTGCTGAAATCAGGTAATGATCGAACATAGTCACGTTAGCAACGTCGAATCATGAGATCCCAGTCATCCTTCCTGCTTTTTTGCCCAGTTTTCACGAATTTTATATCTGGACGAGATAAGATGAGATTGGGGGACAGCTCGTGGCCATGGAGTTGAGATCCCTCGGGGAAGAAGGAGATATGGAGAAAATCATCCTATCTTTGTCTCGTATCGATCTGCAATTGGATCATCTGAATCGATCCAGTCTGCGTTCGTGTGTATCGATAGGGAGACAAGAGCGGCAATCGTTGCGAAGTTATTGTCTTCAGATCAATGCGAGAGTGGCGAATTCGATCGATTCAGATTGATCTGCCTCCAATCGACACGATTCGTATCGATTCGAAATCGATCGAATTGAAGCGCTCTCACCCCTGCCTGACCGATACGAATGTACCGAGTCGAACTTGATTGATACGAAATACCCTCATTCCAGTGCGATCGATGCGAACATGTCTCCCATTCTGAGACGACCGATATGAATGTATCGATTCGAACACAGCCGGGTTGCGATGCAGGATCTTCATGACTCGATACGAAATGAAATGCAACGGTCGATCCCGACCTAAATTTGGACGAACTTAAAGAAAACTTTGAATATCCAAACATTTGACTCCGACGAGCTTCTGCCTTGCACAATTGATCTTGATTGCCTTTCGAAGCTCGCCGATGGAACTGTTATTTAACAAGAACAAAAAGTATAAAGAAACTTTAACTTGAATCGATCGTTAGTACCCGGGTGGCACGGTTGCGACGGTCAGCGATGACGGTCACTTCCGGCCTGGCTCTCAGAGTTTTGTTGTTCACACACTTAGGCTTATTTCATAGAAACGTATTTGTCCGAGTCATGCATAACACTTGCACTGCACAACACATCCGTACACTTTACACCGGGGAATGCACGGGCTTTTTATCGTCTAATGGTGACTTCTCGTGAGTTAGCTAGCCATGGAACCTTCAAGTTCACAGCAGCAAGAAACTCCCAGACTTGAGATTCCGGACATCGAGGCCGAAGTCGTCGGTCCCGCTCCGGACGAGTTGCCCGATGCGTCCTTCATCAATAGTCCACCTGACTCTGTCCCGTCCAATATCACTGAAGATATGCTAGGGAGAATATGCTTAAGGCATGGCTTATCGTTGGACGATGTAATGTTGCCTGGGCCGGATGACAGACCACACAATCCCCCGGAGGGGTACACTACTTTCAATCGACATGCATGCGCAGCCGGTACACTTCCTCCGTTCAATGATTACATAAGAGAAGTGTTGGCCTACTTGGATATCGCTCCGTCTTAGTTACATCCAAATGGATATGCTTCACTCAATGGCCTGTTCATCGCATTTATGGAATACCTCTACCGGCCTCCCCGCCCGACTGAGATAAGATACCTCTTCAACTTCAAGAGTCGAACTGACAGCCTATCTTTTACATTTTTGGAGTCTGTTAGAAACTGCCAAGTTGTCACGGGGTCGTGGACTAGGCTGAGCTACTTCATGTCAGAGTGGTTCTATGTCCGATGTCCACCGGGGTTTGCCAGAAGATGGCTGTTTAGACGTAAGCATTGTCTTTTTCTCCAAGTAATCGACGGGGCAATTTTTGAATGAAACTAAACTCATATCTCCTATTCTCTTTCTTTCAGCAATAATCCAGCGACCTGAGGGCGGCTACTATAAAGAGATAGTTCGTGTCCTTCAAGAAGTCCCTAGCGAAGAAAGGAATATCGAGTTGCTACTAACGGACCAGAACCTTAGAATTCTTGGGTTGATCGGGCGGAGGAAGAGCATAAGGCTCGATGGTGCATTAAAGACCGTCTCCAGAGAAAAGGTCAAGCGGAAGAAACCCAGGGTTGTGATAATTGAGGAACCTGATTCCGATAGAACTCATACCGACGATGAACCGTTGGTCGGACCCGTTAATGCAACCCCGGAATCCGATGCAAAGAGGAAAGGCAAAGCAGTGGCCTCAAAACAGCCTAAGTCCGGGAGGCGGAAGTCTGTGGTTTTGCACCGTCCTCTGTCAGGAGTTAGGATTACGAAAGCACCCTCCCTGCAAGCTGAAAATCAATTCGAAGGGCCTGCTGACCCTCCAATCCCGGGCATCGAGCCCGAGCAACACGACGTTGAATCGGGTGGACCGCGACATACCGTCGATGTTAGCTGGTCTCTTCCTGCCAGTGCGATTGACACTTCTGGTTGGTCCGGGGGTTACACATTCACACACTCTTCACGGCACAACACATTTTCCTAACCATAAACAACATATTGCAAACGGTTACTGATTCTTCGTGGTTTTTTTTTCAGGTACCATGTCTGGGCAGAGTTCTATGCTTGGTAGTTTGCGCAACAAGCGCCGTTATCACGAGCCACGCAGGAGAGAGGGTGAGAGGGATTACGACTCCGGACACTCTGGTCAGGAGAGGTCTGATAGAGACAGGGGGTACGTTCACCGATCCCGATCTCGCTCTCCTCCTCCCAGGACCTCTGCACCTCCTACAGTAGCAGTTGTTCGTCCTCCTGAAACCTCACGGCCTAGGCCACCTTCTCAAGCTTCGAGGTCCGATCCTCCGCGCAAGACTGAAATAGCCACCTCTTCGGCTACTGTACCGGCCCCGACTGAAGCGTCTAGTGAAGGAGCGCTTAAATTGGCACAGATGAGGAAGGAATTTCCTGACATCTGTTTTGATGGTTATGTCTTCCCTCCGCACTTGAGGAGAATTCCACCAACCGCCGAAACCACTATTCATGATTATGTTGCGGACATCTTTTTCCAGTACAGGGAATGGGGACGGGCCGCGAGGAAAGTGTCCAAAGTGGCATTCGATCGGGGCGTCACTATTGAGAAGCACGAGAAGGAGTTGGGTCACAAGGACCGAATCATAAAAGCGCTCAACTCGGAGGCTGAGTCTTCCCATAAATCTGAAATGGAGGCCTTAAAAAATGTTGATGAAGTAAATGCTGCTATGACCAGGATGAAGCAAGAGCATTATACCGCCATCGAGGACATGGGTCATAGGAACACCACCATTACCGCCGAGAGGGATGCCGCTCTTAAGGAGCTTAATGAGCTGAAATCAAAGTTTTCCGAGATGGCGAAGGAGAAAGACGCAGCTAATGTCTCTGCGCAGGAGGCCTGTGATCAGGCAGTGACGCTCCGAAAGGAGAAGGAAGCGGCTATGCAACAAGCTCGAGAAGCTGAAGCTGGGGTTGACAAGAAAGTACAGTATGCGGAGGCCAGGATTGAGGCCGAAGCAGAAGAGCTACTCGTCACTTATAACGCCAATGTGCTAAGGCACCGAGATTTGACATGGCTTGACAATTACCCCATGCATCTCTACAACGCCTGGAACTTACTGGTTGATGAGGAGAAGTTCGAGCACCCTGATGAAGCCCTTGATGAATTCGAGCTGGAGAACCGCATCCTCAATGACGACGAAAAGAAGGTTCTCCATGACTCTATGATTTCCCACGATAAGGAGAGGCTTGGTGCCCAGACCCAGGAAGTCGGAGAAAGCTCTGGTGACGAGCACCATGTTATGAGTTCTGAGATAATCGTGTCATCTCAATCTGAGCCCTCTCCGATGATCGACTCGCAGCATATCCCGGCATATGATCCAGATCGACCGCATCTATCTCCTGTTAAGGAGCATTCTTCCGAAGTCGTTCAGACGACCCCGAGCCAAACTGAGGAAGGTACTCTGAACTAACTTCTTGTATGTTTGGATTGAAGAGTTTGTGTCGAAGTGTACACTAATGACATGTCCCTTTTCTTTGATCAGTGACAGAAGTTGCACCAGCTGCGCCTTTCATTGCCCGAGAATCAGGCCAAGCGCCAAAAGCCATCGTTTCTGAGGCGACCTCTGTCGTGGCAATGGCACCAGTTGGAGTAATGCAGGGGAGCTCACTTTCTTTCGATGAGCAGATGATAGATGAGCTTCTCGGCCGTCAGAGTGATCCCTTTGCGGGTCTGCAGTTTGGCCTGGGTGGTTTCTCGTCTACTTCTGGCACTTCAACTCAGACTATTACAGCTCACAGCGAGGCCAGAGCGCAACGGGAAGCGGCGATGTTGGCCGAGATTAATGCTGAGATGGCGGCCGCGGCGCGTGGCGGAGCATCAACACAGTGCCCCACTCCTCTCATGATTGTATCTCCTAGGGGCATGCTTGTTGATACTAATGTACCAGTCCCTCCTCCGACTGCGGAGTCTGTTCCTCCAACTCCTCCCGTGGGAAGAATCCCTATAGAGTCCAGCTCAGACGAGGACGTTGACATTATGCCTTCGCCCGAAGGGAGCCTGCCTAAGGAGAAAGGCTCCAAGCGAAAGGGTACTGGTGGTTCCAGTAGCTCCTCGAGGAAGAAGAAGTTGAGGAAGCAGAAGGATTAGACACTCCTTTTAGGCATACTTTTCTTTGGTAGTCAGGGATTTTTTCATTTTCCTTTTTTTTTTGTAGGCCGTGTTTAGATGCGGGTTCGGCCCCTGCAAGTAGGAGTATTTTGGAAAGGCTCATGTATGAACCGCAGATTTTGATTTAGTTGAAAATAAAATTTTGCCTTCTAGTTTCAGCTTATGTTCCTTTCTATGCTTGAATATTGCAGTGTTCGGACTTTGGTCCGGTGTACTTGCATTATCTTATTGTTTCAAGAATAGCTCACTTTGCTTGTTAAGTATGGAAATCTCGAACTTGAGTTGTGATAGGGGATCGCATCGGAGCTGAACATCGCATAGTTTCGGGTAACGATTGACATTCACCTCTGCCCCCAGTTCCAGGGTTAAGTTGTGATGATCAGCTTGTGATGATCAGCCTGTGATTGCATCAAGCGAGGACCGAGTGGTCGAACTACACTTGTTCTCTTATGAATCGTTTCATCCACACTCCGGGGATATATGTCATCTCATAAGCGGTTGTTCGCACTCTAGGAACACGGAGTTGACTGATGTTTGTACTCCGTCTCGCACTCTGGGAGCACGGAGTTGGTCGTTTATACTCCGCTTCGCACTCTGGGAACATGGAGTTAGTTATTTATACTCCGTTTCGCACTCCGGGAACACGGAGTTGATTGATGTTTATATTCCGTCTCGCACTCTGGGAACACGGAGTCGAATGTTTATACTCCGCTTCGCACTCTGGGAATGCGGAGTTGAATGTTTATACTCCGTCTCACACTCTGGGAGCGCGGAGTTAAGTGTTTATACTCCGTCTCGCACTCTGGGAGCGCGGAGTTGAGTGTTTATACTCCGTCTCGCACTCTGGGAGCGCGGAGTTGAGTGTTTATACTCCGTCTCGCACTCTGGGAGCGCGGAGTCGATTGTTTATACTCCGTGTCGCAATCTGGGAATACGGAGTCGATTGTAGGATTGTCGTGTGTCAAATCCATTAATATTGGTGTAATGGCTTGCCCCCGAGCTCGGGTTTCACTTAGTGAGTGGCCGGCCATATCGCAGCCACTCTCCACTTGAATAAGTCCCATTGTACGATGGGATTTAGCTCTTCGTGCATCGTGATGTTGTATATCGTACTTAATGAATCACAGCTCTGGCTCGAAGAAGCGGCATTTTATTGCTGAAATAAGAAAATGCGGCAAAGTCAGTTGCCTTATTACAAAATTCAAATTTTGAAATGCAGAAACAAATTGCTAAATAGAACGAAATAAATAAAGCCTGTCATATGTAATAGCGACGGAGACTTTCGTTGTTCCAAGCCCTCGGCAAATCGAGACCGTCAACGGTCGACAGCTTGAACGTGCCATCTCCGAGCTTTCGTGTAATTACATACGGTCCTCCCTAGTTTGGCTTCATGTGTGAAGGAACTGGGTAGATTCTCTTGAGCACGAGGTCGCCGAGTTCAAAGGTTCGAGGTCGAACTTTGGTGTTGTACAGTCGGGCGACCCGGCTTCGATGTGCGGCTGCTCTCAAATCAGCCTCTTCCCGTTTTTCATCCAATAGATCCAAAGATTCAGCCAGGATTATAGCGTTCATTTTCGGATCATAGTAAGTCACGCGATGAGAGAACACTTCTGTCTCGACCGGAATAACAGCCTCTGAGCCATAAGATAGGGAAAACGGAGTGTGTCCGGTCGCGGTTTTGTGGGTCGTTCGATAGGCCCATAATGCCATAGGAAGTTCATCGACCCACTTGCCCCCAGCCTTCTCCAATCGTTTCTTCAGGATCGATTTTATAACATTATTGACAGCTTCAACCTGTCCATTCGCTTGGGGGTGTGCGATAGCCGAGAACTTTTTGCGGATATGAAACCGCTGACAGAAATTCTTGAATTCCGCACTCTTGAATTGGGCTCCGTTATCGGTGATGATAGTATGCGGGAGTCCAAATCGACAGATGATGTTGCGAACCACGAAATTTATCACTTTCTTTGTCGTAATGGTTGCAAGGGCTTCGACCTCAGCCCACTTTGTGAAGTAGTCAACGGCGACGATGGCGTATTTCGCACCGCCTTTTGCTAAAGGTAGAGCGCCGATGATGTCGATGCCCCATATTGCGAATGGCCAGGGACTGACCATTTGGGTTATTTCAGTAGGTGGAGCTCTCGGAATTCGGGCATGTATCTGGCATTTATCGCACTTCCGGGCATAGTTTGCCTCATCTCGGTTCACTGTCGGCCAGTAGTACCCATATCGGAGTATCTTCTTAGCGAGAGCTTGTCCTCCGGTATGATCGCCACACTCTCCTTCGTGCACGTCATGTAACACTCGTTTGATTTCTTCGTGGGCGATACATCTGAGGAGAGGAATGGAATAACCTCTCCTGTACATGACTCCGTTTTGGATGACGAACCGCGAAGCTTTTCGCTGAATTTGTCTCTTCTCATTTCTAGGTTCAGGCAACGCCCCATTCTCAATGTAATTCCGATACGGAGTCATCCAAGACTCTCTACTGGGAGCGGTTTCAAACACCGAGTTCATTTCTATCCGATCGATGCTCGGGGAGGCCAAAGTTTCAACGGGGATAAGCCCCATTTGCTGCGCTTCACCTGTGCTAGCTAACTTTGCCAGTGAATCGGCTCTCTGATTGTGCTCCCGAGGCACATAATAGATGGCATAATAATCAAACTGGTTTAGTATTTCCTGAACTCGAGCCAAGTAAGCAGCCAGTCTTCGGTCTCTTGCCTGATATTCTCCTCGTACTTGACATACTACTAATTGTGAATCGCAATCAATTTCCACAGCGATAATCTTCAAGTCTCTGGCAAGCTTTGTGCTCGAGCATAGGAAGAGATGGTCGAACAACGTCCACTCTGAGTTGTGTATTTTCCCTTAAGTCGGGTGACTCAATTAGAGAGCAGACAACCGAGTCACGTCCAGTTCATACTTTGCATTCTTTCGATCGAGCTAAGGAAGAGAGTTGAAATGATAGCTCGTGATGGTTAGCGAGTAGGCAGTCAGTCGTTGATGACTTTTAAATTGAGGGTTGGCCCCTGATGAAGTCGGTTTAAGGCATGATTGTTTTGCCTAATCACAGATGCAAACTGGGGAGTGAATGGCAAAATCATATCCTCTTTAAACATGTGTTCTCAAATAACCCCAAGCATCTAATGTAGGATTGGATGCATGGATGGTGACGTTGCGTCCACCCTTCGTGCGATTCCGATTTTATCGGGCATCAAAAGAAGCGTAAGTATTTTGGCGAGCTTCAAGTACGAGATGGAGAGTACATTGTTGGGATATATTACTCCAAGTCTTTCCCAGATCTCTAATTAAATTGCATAGGCAGATGAGTGGATGGTCGGTTGCATCCACTTTGTACTAGAGTCCTGGCCTTGTCAAAAGGCGGGATAACATTTGCCCCCCAAAGTACGTCTTGTGAAAACATGACGTGCTTTGAAAAGCTGTAGGTCTTCTTTGAATAATTTGAAAGTCGTACTCTTTAACCATCCTCTTGTATCGGTCCTCTCATGAATCGATGTGAAATTCGTTGCAACAACGTTTGATGGTTGTTATTTGATTGCTCCTTCGTAACGATCCTCTCCTGAATCGATGTGAAGGGTTGGAATGTATGCTTACGAAAATGGTCATTCGTATCGATGGTCACAAATCATGGTGGATTCTGATTCGAATTGGCGATATCGGATGGATACGAAGTGACTGTTCGTATCGATAGGTTCCGATGGATACGAATGCTACGCTCGTATTAATAGGTCTGCTCTGTTGTGAGTCGATGGATCATAAAGTGGACATTTCGAACCGATAGAGTCTGTTACCTTCAGGTGGCTTCCCTGTGTGCTTCGAATCGATGAAACCTGATGGATTCAAGATGAGCATCCGTTTCGATGCGCTGTTTGACTGGTCGCAACCGGTCAGGCTGACTGGGAGTCGAATCGACCCGGTTATATCCTAGGCCCCATATAAATATCTGGGACTTAGCTCATTTTTATCTTTTCACTTTCTCTTTTTACTATTGCTTTTAGCCTTCTGCGATCGATCCAGGAAGAGATAACAACTCCGTACTTTTGACTCGATCAAACTCGTTCTTTCAGATCTTCGAATCAAAACTCCAAATTAGGTAAGCAACTGCGGATCTGAATGACGAAGCCGCCATAAATCCACTCTTTCTTCGTCAATCTTTCACTCCGACATATGGTAATACCAGATCTGGCTCGAAAATATGATGGTCATGGCGATCTTTGCAGATTGGAGAAGAAAGGGTGGAAAGGATGATTTCGAATCGATTTCGAGAGCCAGGTTCGAATTGATGAAATCAATGGCGTTTCTTTGGACCTTGTATCGACTCTCGAGACGCGTTAGTGGAGACGATGTGATTTCGATTCGATGTTTGTGGCGGTGGGTCGTATCGATATGAAGTATCTGATAAGAAGTCGATGACTATTCGGAAGCCCCTAACTTTGGATCGATATGAGTTTCGCCACTGCGATCGATACGAAAAATATCGATTTGAGTGTTATCGATGCGGAGCTAAGGCCTTCCCGATCGATACGAACCGGGCCACCACTGATCGATACGAAAGCTCACCTACTGTGATCGATACGAACCAGATTACCAACGATTGATTCGAAGCACGACACTTGGCATCGATTCGAACCTTCAACCGGATGGATCCGAACGAGTCTAATGGGATCGATTCGATCTCTCCCTTTGACGGATACGATATCACAAGCATTTTGAAAACATGATTCTGACAAACTTCATCCCCGCATATCTGGACTTGATAACTAAACTGCACGCCTGATTCCTACGAGCTCCTACCTTGCATAATCGAACTTGATCACAACACTGCATATCTGACGGACTTTCGGAGCTCGTCGATGGAACTGCCATTTAACAGAAAATACAACGAACTCTTTAATCTTGAATCGATCGTTATCATCTGGATGGCGCAGTCGTGACGGTCAACGATGACGGTCATGCCTGTCTGACTTCCAAAATCTCGTCGCTTGCATGTTTTCTTTAACTCTACAGAATTTGCCCAAGTCACGCATAACATCCGCACTGCACAACACATTCATAGACTTTACACTGGGGAATGCACGGGCTTTTTATCGTCTAATGATGACTTCTCGTGAGTTAGCTAGCCATGGAACCTTCAAGTTCATAGCAGCAAGAAACTCCCAGACTTGAGATTCCGGACATCGAGGCCGAAGTCGTCGGTCCCGCTCCGGACGAGTTGCCCGATGTCGATACGAACAGTCACTTCGTATCCATCCGATATCGCCAATTCGAATCAGAATCCACCATGATTTGTGACCATCGATACGAATGACCATTTTCGTATCCATCAAGTAAACCCACATCGATACGAAGAAAGGCTTTTCGACTTTTAGCATCGATTCATGAGAGGACCGATACAAGAGGATGGTTAAAGAGTACGACTTTCAAATTATTCAAAGAAGACCTGCAGCTTTTCAAAGCACGTCATGTTTTCACAAGACGTACTTTGGGGGGCAAATGTTATCCCGCCTTTTGGCAAGGTCAGGACACCAAGAAACCGACTAGAGAACAAGGGTAGCTCGCCATGGATATCACTGAATTTTGTCCGAGTCCAGAATGAGCTACAATTCATAGGACATGACAAGAAAGGTCATAGAAATCAGCACCTCAAATTTCAAGTCAATCCGGACTCGTACGCTCAAGTTATGATCGAGTCAACTTGAAAGGAAAAACCCATTTTCGTATCCATCACTATGTGTGATTTCGTGTCCATCTCCAGGCTCTAGTTCCAATCCATCATTTCGGTATCGATCAACTTCGAATCCATCGGCAGATCGCCTACTTCATGTCGGCCAACTCCCATGAGTTCGTATCGACCAGGAATGGCTTAGTTCGAATCCATCGAGTTCGTATCGATGGACCTCATATCCCTCATCAGATGAAGCACTTCGTATCCAACAGCTAGTGTCTGCCTCGTATCCATGAGAGAAAGGGTTGTTCGTATCCATCAGTCAACGTCTACTTCGTATCCATCAGCTAGTGTCTGCCTCGTATCCATGAGAGAAAGGGTTGTTCGTATCCATCAGTCAACGTCTATTTCGTATCCATCAGTCCATGTCCACTTCGTATCCACTAGAGAGCCTTGCTTCGAACCCGCGACCCATAACTTGTTCACATCCAACGGGTCAACCAACTAGGGTGACGTGTCGTCCATCGAAGTAAACAAGGCGAGATGCCTAGAGTCGAAGCAGTCAATGCGGCGCAAAGACTGGATCGAGACGAAGCGCGCGCGCCACCTCACTTCAAGAGCACGTGCAGCCAGCGAGGCGAACAGATGGAGTCGAATTCATGGAGACGAACCAGACAGCCTATGAGGAATCTCAGTTCGTATCGATGATATCTCGTGATCTATTAATCCAAATCCAATGAAATTTTCATGGAAGCTTGCATGCACACTGGAGGATGTCCATGCCAAATTTCGGCTCAATTGGACATCATCTTGATCGATACGAAATGGATTCGTACCGATCACAGATCGAGGTGAAACTTTCTGGAAACGGTCGCGTGGGTCCCCTCACGTGCCAGACCAAGTCTCCCGAAGTTTAGGCGAGACCTGAGCCTCCTACGCCTATAAATAGAGCCCCAGAATCAACAGAAAAAGGATCTTTTTTCTCTGAAGCGTCCAGACTCTGCCGGATTGAGATTTGCATCCTACTTTTGCCGTCAATTTCGAATTCTAAACTGTAGTCCGCTGTTCATTGTTGTAACCGTTTGTAATCATTGAAAGAGAATCAATAAAATCATCAAAACTTCATAGTGGACGTAGGCGATACGCCGAACCACTCTAAATTGCTTGTCTGCGTATTTACAATTCTGTTTATTGGAGTTTCTGTTAGATAACCTCTGTTTTACATTTATAATCTTCATTTTATCTCTTCATATAACTCCCGAAGAGTGTTGTGCCCATTTTTGGTACAAACACTTTGGTGCTTTCACTGAGAAAACCAGTTTTTTCTCCCGCTCATTGGATCTGCCGTCGATACCGGATTGCACAAATCCAAGAGGAAGATCCAGATATCCAGTCCGGACTCCTTCCATTCTATTCAGATTTGCTCAAAATCTAGGAGAGGACTCCGCCATCGAGAATGGTCAGCACAAGAACTGGCGCTACCGCTACAGAGCAAGAAGGCCGAGATAGGCAGAATCCCACACAGCAGCCTTCTTCCAATCAAGACAATACCGCTCACTCGGATTCGACCGGGCTAGTTACCCGACAGGAGTTTCAAGCATTGCTCCAGGAGCTGACCCAAAGCCGTCAGTAGTTGGCAGAACAGTTGCGCGCCAATATCGAGCTGACCAACCAGCTAAACCGCCGGGGGCACAGAAGGTCCAGGAGAGATGATGCCTCCAGAGCGTCTACCGAAAGCTCAGCTTCATCTGATTATCACCACCGAACTACCCGTCCCCGGCTAGAGGGGAGTCGCGCTCAAGCTGCTGAATATCAACCCGCCTTAACTGTTGGGCAAATGAGGGTAGGACCGTCGACCAGCTTCCAAACGGGTCCCTCAACACGAGGAGGTACTGCCCCACAGTACACTACTGCCCCACAGTACACCACGGATAACCGCGCCACAACCGCCGCAGCAGAAACAAGGGTTGATACTTGAAATCAATCAGAGCCGATCAATCAACAGCGTAGACATACCCCTGAACCTTATGTCCCAGAAGACGCTGAGCCAAGGAGGCGAGATACGGATCGTCGACAGCGCCCGATCCAAACTCGCACCGTGGAACCCGACCACGCCTTAGCTCATCAAGCTCAGAATCTGCCCGTGTCGGATATATCAACCATGATACGTCAGATGATCTGCGAGAGTCAGGGGCTCACTAATGATGACTGGGGGATTTCTCGTAGTCATACCCCTTTCAGACGAAGTGTTACACGCTGAACCCCCTAGGCGATTCAGAATGTCAACTCTCCCGATGTATGAAGGAAATAGTGACCCCAACCAGCATATTCTGAAATATGAATGGTCGATGAGCGCTGCAAGGGCCGACGATGCAGTGAAGTGTCGAAGTTTCCCCATCTCTCTGGGGGGAATCGCGACAATGTGGTTTACACGCCTACCACCTAGATCAATTTCTTCGTTCGATCAATTGGCCAAGAGGTTTGTAGAGCAATTCCGTATGCATGTTGCTAGGCCAAAAGACGTTAACACCCTGTCCAGCGTCACCCAAGCACACGGAGAAACGCTCAGGCGTTACCTGGAGAGGTTCCACGCAGCATGCGTCGAGATCACCAATCCTAACGATAATTCCATCTTGATGGCTCTAACCAAGGGGATTGATCCTGACTCTGAATTTGGGAACTGGCTAGCTGAAAAACCGCCCGCATCATTGGACCGTTTTTACTCCAAGGCCGCACAATTCTTGCGGCAAGAGGACGCAAAACAGTCTAGGAAGCAGGACGATGCGAGGCCCAGCATTGAGGGAATACAGAGCAATGTAGTAGTTAAACAGTCCGGAGAGAGTTCCGGGAAAGTTCAACTGAATATACAAAACAAGAAAACCCAGCAGAGAGGAAACAATGGCCAGAATAAGAAGAGAGATGAGAACCGAGGTCCACGACGTAGAGCTCAGATGTTTGACAGTTATACGCCGCTAAACACGTCATTGGAAAACGTATACTTACAGACTTTTAACACTGTACAGTATAAGAAACCTGCTCCGAAGCCCTCATCGGATAGGCAGGTTCAGACAGGGAAATTCTGTAGGTTCCATGAAAGCTATGGACACAATACCAATGAGTGTCGGCACTTACAGGACCTCATCGAGAAGTTGATTAGAGAGAGGAAGCTAGATCAGTTTGTACGGGCGCCGCAGTCTGGCGGAGCGGGCCCCTCGAATCAAAATCGTTCACAAAATCAGGAAAGAGAGGAGGAACCCGCCCGTGCGGGCGGGAGATTAGTTATCAACACAATAAGTGGTGGTCCTCATCCGGCAGATAGAAGCTGGGGGGAAATGGAGTCGTATGCTAGTTCTATCAGGCAAGCGGACTTCGAATGTTGTAGTAATTGCGAGGACGGAACCCCGGCGAAACAACAAAAGATAATATCTGATGATGTCGTGTTCAGAAGTCGAGACGCCGATAAGGTCGAAGCCCCTACTATCAATCCACTAGTCATATCTGCCCAGGTAGGTCCTGCTTAAATGAAGAGGATCCTGGTCGACAGTGGGAGCTCTGTGAATATCTTTCTTAAACGGGCTTACGATTTAATGAAGATGGAAACAAAGGATTTAAAACCCTGTTTGTCCAGAATCCATTGTTTCAACGGAAGTGCCACAATACCTATCGGAATAACTGAACTCCCAGTTGAGTTAGGCGTTGGAGAACGCCGGAGGGTCCGAATGTTACAGTTTGTTGTGCTAGAAATTGATTCGCCATATAATGCGTTTCTGGGTCGACCAGCCCTAGCTGAGTTCAGGGCGGCCATCGCCCCATGGTGTCTGACTTTGAAGTTCCCCACTGATCATGGGATTGGAGTTGTTCAAGGAGATCAGGCCACGGGAAGGGCCTGTTATGTTGCTGAGCTGCGCGGGGCGCAACGTAAAGAGAAGGGAAAGGGCGTAGAGGAATCTCTCTGCATCCGTTCTATCGATAATTGACAATTGATGCCTGGGCCTCGGCCCGGGCACCACGACCAATTCCTGAAAGACCTAGACCCCAGGGACAACGAGGATAAGGACGAATCTACGGAGAGCCAAGCTTCTCCAGCCGAACTGACTGTGGACGTCCCAATCAGTGAGGATGATGATTCGAAGATGCTGAAAGTTGGGTCTCAACTAAACAAGCAGACACAGCAGGAATTGGTCGAATTTCTTCGGGCGAATCTCGACGTCTTCGCCTGGACACACTCTGACATGTGCGGAATCTCACCGAGCATTGCGAGTCACTCCCTGAATATAGATCCGCGACATGTCCCAGTAAAGCAGAAAAGGCGCGGTATGGATTCAGAGAGATCTGCCGCCCTTAAGGAGGAAGTTGATAAACTACAATCGAACGGGTTCATTCGAGATGCCTTATATCCAGAATGGGTGTCCAACCCTGTACTAGTTCGGAAACCAAACGGGAAGTGGAGAACCTACGTTGATTACTCTGACCTAAACAAGGCCTGTCCAAAAGATAGCTTCCCACTTCCGCGAATCGATCAGCTCGTAGAGTCAACGGCCGGACATGAGCTACTATCCTTTATGGATGCTTATTCCGGCTACAACCAAATACCCATGCATTTTCCTGATCAGGAACATACCAGCTTCGTGACCGACCTGGGACTCTATTGTTACAAAGTCATGCCGTTTGGTCTGAAGAACGCTGGAGCAACATACCAACGCTTAGTCAACCGAATGTTTGCTGATCAGATCGGGAAGACCATGGAGGTTTACGTGGATGACATGCTGGTGAAGTCCCGATTCTCCACAGATCACGTCAGAGATTTGAATTCAATGTTCAGCATCCTCCGGGAATACGGAATGAAGCTCAACCCGCTCAAGTGTCACTTTGGCGTTGCATCCGGAAAATTCCTTGGGTTCATCGTCAATGCTCGAGGGATAGAAGCGAATCCTGAGAAGATCTGGGCTATTAGAAATTTGCAAACCCCTAGAACCATAAAGCAAGTCCAAAGTCTTAACGGAAAGGTCGCAGCATTGAACAGGTTCATTTCAAAGTCCACTGATAAATGCATTCCTTTCTTCGACCTGATCTGGAAGGGCAAACGGAACTTTGAATGGACCACGGAGTGTGAAAGCGCGTTCCGATCATTAGTTCAACATCTCTCCACACCTCCGATCTTATCAAAACCGGTTGACCACGAGCAACTATATCTCTACCTGGCTGTATCGGAACATGCGATCAGTGCTGCTCTAGTCCGGGAAGAAGACAAAGTGCAAAACCCGGTCTACTATGTTAGTAAGCGGCTAACAGGAGCTGAAAGAAATTATCCGAGACTGGAGAAACTGGCCTATTGCTTGGTCATTGCCTCAAGAAAGCTCCGCCCTTACTTCCAAGCTCATCCGCTTACTGTGTACACCGACCAGCCATTACGACAGGTCCTCACGCGGCCTGAGACGTCCGGTAGGTTACTCAAGTATAACATTGAGCTAAGCCAATTTGATATCGCATACGCTCCGCGGAGAGCCATTCAAGGACAAGTCCTAGCAGATTTCATAGCTGAATTCACCGTTCCAGAAGAATTGCCCGAGACCAGTAAATCTCCCGAATACATCTGGAAGCTTTATACTGATGGTGCATCAAATGACCGATGTTCGGGCGCTGGGGTTGTACTTGAGACTCCCGAGGGCCGATCCATATGTTATGCTCTGAAATTCGACTTTCGTGCAACTAATAATGAAGCCAAATATGAAGCCCTCCTAACTGGCTTAAAACTTGCCAGAGACTTGAAGATTATCGCTGTGGAAATTTATTGCGATTCACAATTAGTAGTATGTCAAGTACGAGGAGAATATCAGGGAAGAGACCGAAGACTGGCTGCTTACTTGGCTCGAGTTCAGGAAATACTAAACCAGTTTGATTATTATGCCATCTATTATGTGCCTCGGGAGCACAATCAGAGAGCCGATTCACTGGCAAAGTTAGCTAGCACAGGTGAAGCGCAGCAAATGGGGCTTGTCCCCGTTGAAACTTTGGCCTCCCCGAGCATCGATCGGATAGAAATGAACTCGGTGTTTGAAACCGCTCCCAGTAGAGAGTCTTGGATGACTCCGTATCGGAATTACATTGAAAATGGGGCGTTGCCTGAACCTAGAAATGAGAAGAGACAAATTCAGCGAAAAGCTTCGCGGTTCGTCATCCAAAACGGAGTCATGTACAGGAGAGGTTATTCCATTCCTCTCCTCAGATGTATCGCCCACGAAGAAATCAAACGAGTGTAACATGACGTGCACGAAGGAGAGTGTGGCGATCATACCGGAGGACAAGCTCTCGCTAAGAAGATACTCCGATATGGGTACTACTGGCCGACAGTGAACCGAGATGCGGCAAACTATGCCCGGAAGTGCGATAAATGCCAGATACATGCCCGAATTCCGAGAGCTCCGCCTACTGAAATAACCCAAATGGTCAGTCCCTGGCCATTCGCAATATGGGGCATCGACATCATCGGCGCTCTACCTTTAGCAAAAGGCGGTGCGAAATACGCCATCGTCACCGTTGACTACTTCACAAAGTGGGCTGAGGCCGAAGCCCTTGCAACCATTACGACAAAGAAAGTGATAAATTTCGTGGTTCGTAACATCATCTGTCGATTTGGACTCCCGCATACTATCATCACTGATAACGGAGCCCAATTCGAGAGTTCGGAATTCAAGAATTTCTATCAGCGGTTTCATATCCGCAAAAAGTTCTCGGCTGTCGCACACCCCCAAGCGAATGGACAGGTTGAAGCTGTCAATAAAGTTATAAAATCGATCCTGAAGAAACGATTAGAGAAGGCTGGGGGCAAGTGGGTCGATGAACTTCCTATGGCATTATGGGCCTATCGAACGACCCACAAAACCGCGACCGGACACACTCCATTTTCCCTATCTTATGGCTCAGAGGCTGTTATTCCGGTCGAGACAGAAGTGTTCTCTCATCGCGTGACTTACTATGATCCGAAAACGAACGCTATACTCCTGGCTGAATCTTTGGATCTATTGGATGAAAAACGGGAAGAGGCTGATTTGAGAGCAGCCGCACATCGAAGCCGGGTCGCCCGACTGTACAACACCAAAGTTCGACCTCGAACCTTTGAACTCGGCGACCTCGTGCTCAAGAGAATCTACCCAGTTCCTTCACACATGAAGCCAAACTGGGGAGGACCGTATGTAATTACACGAAAGCTCGGAGATGGCACGTTCAAGCTGTCGACCGTTGACGGTCTCGATTTGCCGAGGGCTTGGAACAGCGAAAGTCTCTGTCGCTATTACATATGACAGGCTTTATTTATTTCGTTCTATTTAGCAATTTGTTTCTGCATTTCGAAATTTGAATTTTGTAATAAGGCAACTGACTTTGCCGCATTTTCTTATTTCAGCAATAAAATGCCTCTTCTTCGAACCAGGGCTGTGATTCATTAAGTACGATATACAACATCACGATGCACGAAGAGCTAAATCCCATCATACAATGGGACTTATTCAAGTGGAGAGTGGCTGCGATATGGCCGGCCACTCACTAAGTGAAACCCGAGCTCGGGGGCAAGCCATTACACCAATATTAATGGATTTGACACACGACAATCCTACAATCGACTCCGTATTCCCAGAGTGCGACACGGAGTATAAACAATCGACTCCGTGCTCCCAGAGTGCGAGACGGAGTATAAACACTCAACTCCGCACTCCCAGAGTGCGAGACGGAGTATAAACACTCAACTCCGCGCTCCCAGAGTGCGAGACGGAGTATAAACACTTAACTCCGCGCTCCCAGAGTGTGAGACGGAGTATAAACATTCAACTCCGCATTCCCAGAGTGCGAAGCGGAGTATAAACATTCGACTCCGTGTTCCCAGAGTGCGAGACGGAATATAAACATCAATCAACTCCGTGTTCCCGGAGTGCGAAACGGAGTATAAACAACTAACTCCATGTTCCCAGAGTGCGAAGCGGAGTATAAACGACCAACTCCGTGCTCCTAGAGTGCGAGACGGAATACAAACTTCAGTCAACTCCGTGTTCCCAGAGTGCGAACAACCGCTTACGAGATGACATATATCCCCGGAGTGTGGATGAAACGATTCATAAGAGAACAAGTGTAGTTCGACCACTCGGTCCTCGCTTGATGCAATCACAGGCTGATCATCACAAGCTGATCATCACAACTTAACCCTGGAACTGGGGGCAGAGGTGAATGTCAATCATTACCCGAAACTATGCGATGTTCAGCTCCGATGCGATCCCCTATCACAACTCAAGTTCGAGATTTCCATACTTAACAAGCAAAGTGAGCTATTCTTGAAACAATAAGATAATGCAAGTACACCGGACCAAAGTCCGAACACTGCAATATTCAAGCATAGAAAGGAACATAAGCTGAAACTAGAAGGCAAAATTTTATTTTCAACTAAATCAAAAGCTGCGGTTCATACATGAGCCTTTCCAAAATACTCCTACTTGCAGGGGCCGAACCCGCATCTAAACACGGCCTACAAAAAAAAGAGGAAAATGACAAAATCCCTGACTACCAAAGAAAAGTATGCCTAAAAGGAGTGTCTAATCCTTCTGCTTCCTCAACTTCTTCTTCCTCGAGGAGCTACTGGAACCACCAGTACCCTTTCGCTTGGAGCCTTTCTCCTTAGGCAGGCTCCCTTCGGGCGAAGGCATAATGTCAACGTCCTCGTCTGAGCTGGACTCTATAGGGATGCTTCCCACGGGAGGAGTTGGAGGAACAGACTCCGCAGCCGGAGGAGGGACTGGTACATTAGTATCAACAAGCGTGCCCCCAGGAGATACAATCATGAGAGGAGTAGGGCACTGTGTTGATGCTCCGCCACGCGCCGCGGCCACCATCTCAGCATTAATCTCGGCCAACATCGCCGCTTCCCGTTGCGCTCTGGCCTCGCTGTGAGCTGTAATAGTCTGAGTTGAAGTGCCAGAAGTAGACGAGAAACCACCCAGGCCAAACTGCAGACCCGCAAAGGGATCACTCTGACGGCCGAGAAGCTCGTCTATCATCTGCTCATCGAAAGAAAGTGAGCTCCCCTGCGTTACTCCAACTGGTGCCATTGCCACGACAGAGGTCGCCTCAGAAACGATGGCTTTTGGCGCTTGGCCTGATTCTCGGGCAATGAAAGGCGCAGCTGGTGCAACTTCTATCACTGATCAAAGAAAAGGGACATGTCATTAGTGTACACTTCGACACAAACTCTTCAATCCAAACATACAAGAAGTTAGTTCAGAGTACCTTCCTCAGTTTGGCTCGGGGTCGTCTGAACGACTTCGGAAGAATGCTCCTTAACAGGAGATAGATGCGGTCGATCTGGATCATATGCCGGGATATGCTGCGAGTCGATCATCGGAGTGGGCTCAGATTGAGATGACACGATTATCTCAGAACTCATAACATGGTGCTCGACACCAGAGCTTTCTCCGACTTCCTGGGTCTGGGCACCAAGCCTCTCCTTATCGTGGGAAATCATGGAGTCATGGAGAACCTTCTTTTCGTCGTCATTGAGGATGCGGTTCTCTAGCTCGAATTCATCAAGGGCTTCATCCGGGTGCCCGGACTTCTCCTCATCAACCAGTAAGTTCCAGGCGTTGTAGAGATGCGTGGGGTAATCGTCAAGCCATGTCAAATCTCGGTGCCTTAGCACATTGGCGTTATAAGTGACGAGTAGCTCTTCTACTTCGGCCTCAATCCTGGCCTCCGCCTGCTGTACCTTCTCGTCAACCCCAGCTTCAGCTTCTCGAGCTTGTTGCATAGCCGCTTCCTTCTCCTTTCGGAGCGTCACTGCCTGATCACAGGCCTCCTGCGCAGAGACATTAGTTGCGTCTTTCTCCTTCGCCATCTCGGAAAACTTTGATTTCAGCTCATTAAGCTCCTTAAGAGCGGCATCCCTCTCGGCGGTAATGGTGGTGTTCCTATGACCCATGTCTTCGATGGCGGTATAATGCTCTTGCTTCATCCTGGTCATAGCAGCATTTACTTCATCAACCTTTTTTAAGGCCTCCATTTCAGATTTACAGGAAGACTCAGCCTCCGAGTTGAGCGCTTTTATGATTCGGTCGTTGTGACCCAACTCCTTCCCGATCTTCTCAATAGTGATGCCCCGATCGAATGCCACTTTGGACGCTTTCCTCGCGGCCCGTCCCCATTCCCTGTACTGGAAAAAGATGTCCGCAACATAATCATGAATAGTGGTTTCGGCGTTTGGCGGAATTCTCCTCAAGTGCGGAGGGAAGACACAACCATCAAAACAGATGTCGGGAAATTCCTTCCTCATCTGTGCCAATTTAAGCGCTCCATCACTAGACGCTTCAGTCGGGGCTGGTACAGTAGCCGAAGAGGTGGCTATTTCAGTCCTGCGCGGAGGATCGGACCTCGAAGCTTGAGAAGGTGGCCTAGGCCGTGAGGTTTCAGGAGGACGAACAACTGCTACCGTAGGAGGTGCAGAGGTCCTGGGAGGAGGAGAGCGAGATCGGGATCGGTGAACGTACCCCCTGTCTCTATCAGACCTCTCTTGACCAGAGTGTCCGGAGTCGTAATCCCTCTCACCCTCTCTCCTGCGTGGCTCGTGATAACGGCGCTTGTTGCGCAAACTACCAAGCACAGAACTCTGCCCAGACATGGTACCTGAAAAACAAACCACGAAGAATCAGTAACCATTTGCAATATGTTGTTTATGGTTAGGAAAGTGTGTTGTGCCGTGAAGAGTGTGTGAATGTGTAACCCCCGGGACCAACCATAAGTGTCAATCGCACTGGCAGGAAGAGGCTCGCTAACATCGACGATATGTCGCGGTCCACCCAATTCAACGTCGTGTTGCTCGGGCTCGATGTCCGGGATTGGAGGGTCAGCAGGCCCTACGAATTGATTTTCAGCTTGCAGGGAGGGTGCTTCCGTAATCCTAAGTCCTGACAGAGGACGGTGCAAAACCACAGACTTCTGCCTCCCGGACTTAGGCTGTTTTGAGGCCACTGCTTTTCCTTTCCTCTTTGCATCGGATTCCGGGGTTGCATTAACGGGTCCGACCAACGGTTCATCGTCGGTATGAGTTCTATCGGAATCAGGTTCCTCAATCATCACAACCCTGGGTTTCTTCCGCTTGACCTTTTCTCTGGAGACGGTCTTTAATGCACCATCGATATTCCTTTCTTCGCTAGGGACTTCCTGAAGGACACGAACTATCTCTTTATAGTAGCCGCCGTCAGGTCGCTGGATTATTGCTGAAAGAAAGAGAATAGGAGATATGAGTTTAGTTTCATTCAAAAATTGCCCCGTCGATTACTTGGGGAAAAAGACAATGCTTACGTCTAAACAGCCATCTTCTGGCAAACCCCGGTGGACATCGGACATAGAACCACTCTGAGTTGAAGTAGCTCAGCCTAGTCCACGACCCCGTGACAACTTGGTAGTTTCTAACAGACTCCAAAAATGTAAAAGATGGGCTGTCAGTTCGACTCATGAAGTTGAAGAGGTATCTTATCTCAGTCGGGCGGGGAGGCCGGCAGAGGTATTCCATAAATGCGATGAACATGCCATTGAGTGAAGCATATCCATTTGGATGTAACTGAGACGGAGCGATATCCAGGTAGGCCAACACTTCTCTTATGTAATCATTGAACGGAGGAAGTGTACCGACTGCGCATGCATGTCGATTGAAAGCAGTGTACCCCTCCGGGGGATTGTGTGGTCTGTCATCCGGCCCAGGCAACATTACATCGTCCAACGATAAGCCATGCCTTAAGCATATTCTCCCTAGCATATCTTCAGAGATATTTGACGGGACAGAGTCAGGTGGACTATTGATGAAGGACGCATCGGGCAACTCGTCCGGAGCGGGACCGACGACTTCGGCCTCGATGTCCAGAATCTCAAGTCTGGGAGTTTCTTGCTGCTGTGAACTTGAAGGTTCCATGGCTAGCTAACTCACGAGAAGTCATCATTAGACGATAAAAAGCCCGTGCATTCCCCAGTGTAAAGTGTATGAATGTGTTGTGCAGTGCGGATGTTATGCGTGACTTGGGCAAATTCTATAGAGTTAAAGAAAACATGCAAGCGACGAGATTTTGGAAGTCAGACAGGCATGACCGTCATCGTTGACCGTCACGACTGCGCCATCCAGATGATAACGATCGATTCAAGATTAAAGAGTTCGTTGTACTTTTTTGTTAAATGGCAGTTCCATCGACGAGCTCCGAAAGTCAGTCAGATATGCAGTGTTGTGATCAAGTTCGATTATGCAAGATAGGAGCTCGTAGGAATCAGGCGTGCAGTTTAGTTATCAAGTCCAGATATGCGGGGATGAAGTTTGTCAGAATCATGTTTTCAAAATGCTTGTGATTTCGTATCCGTCAAAGGGAGAGATCGAATCGAACCCATTAGACTCGTTCGGATCCATCCGGTTGAAAGTTCGAATCGATGCCAAGTGTCGTGCTTCGAATCAATCGTTGGTAATCTGGTTCGTATCGATCACAGTAGGTGAGCTTTCGTATCGATCAGCGGTGGCCCGGTTCGTATCGATCGGGAAGGCCTTAGCTCCGCATCAATAACATTCAAATCGATATTTTTCGTATCGATCGCAGTGGCGAAACTCGTATCGATCCAAAGTTAGGGGTTTCCGAATAGTCATCGACTTCTTATCAGATACTTCATATCGATACGACCCACCGCCACAAACATCGAATCAAAATCACATCGTCTCCACTAACGCGTCTCGAGAGTCGATACGAGGTCCAGAGAAACGCCATTGATTTCATCAATTCGAACCTGGCTCTCGAAATCGATTCGAAATCATCCTTTCCACCCTTTCTTCTCCAATCTGCAAAGATTGCCATGACCATCATATTTTCGAGCCAGATCTGGTATTACCAGATGCCGGAGTGAAAGATTGACGAAGAAAGAGTGGATTTATGGCGGCTTCGTCATTCAGATCCGCAGTTGCTTACCTAATTTGGAGTTTTGATTCAAAGATCTGAAAGAACGAGTTTGATCGAGTCAAAAGTACGGAGTTGTTATCTCTTCCTGGATCGATCGCAGAAGGCTAAAAGCAACAGTAAAAAGAGAAAGTGAAAAGATAAAAATGAGCTAAGTCCCAGATATTTATATGCGGCCTAGGATATAACCGGGTCGATTCGACTCCCAGTCAGCCTGACCGGTTGCGACCAGTCAAACAGCGCATCGAAACGGATGCTCATCTCGAATCCATCAGGTTTCATCGATTCGAAGCACGCAGGGAAGCCACCTGAAGGTAACAGACTCTATCGGTTCGAAATGTCCACTTTATGATCCATCGACTCACAACAGAGCAGACCTATTAATACGAGCGTAGCATTCGTATCCATCGGAACCTATCGATACGAACAGTCACTTCGTATCCATCTGATATAGCCAATTCGAATCAGAATCCACCATGATTTGTGACCATCGATACGAATGACCATTTTCGTATCCATCAAGTCAACCCACATCGATACGAAGAAAGGCTTTCCGACTTTTAGCATCGATTCATGAGAGGACCGATACAAGAGGATGGTTAAAGAGTACGACTTTCAAATTATTCAAAGAAGACCTGCAGCTTTTCAAAGCACGTCATGTTTTCACAAGACGTACTTTGGGGGGCAAATGTTATCCCGCCTTTTGGCAAGGCCAGGACACCAAGAAACCGACTAGAGAACAAGGGTAGCTCGCATGGATATCACTGAATTTTGTTCGAGTCCAGAATGAGCTACAATTGATAGGACATGACAAGAAAGGTCATAGAAATCAGCACCTCAAATTTCAAGTCAATCCGGACTCGTACGCTCAAGTTATGATCGAGTCAACTTGAAAGGAAAACCCCATTTTCGTATCCATCACTATGTGTGATTTCGTGTCCATCTCCAGGCTCTAGTTCCAATCCATCATTTCGGTATCGATCAACTTCGAATCCATCGGCAGATCGCCTACTTCATGTCGGCCAACTCCCATGAGTTCGTATCGACCAGGAATGGCTTAGTTCGAATCCATCGAGTTCGTATCGATGGACCTGATATCCCTCATCAGATGAAGCACTTCGTATCCAACAGCTAGTGTCTGCCTCGTATCCATGAGAGAAAGGGTTGTTCGTATCCATCAGTCAACGTCTACTTCGTATCCATCAGCTAGTGTCTGCCTCGTATCCATGAGAGAAAGGGTTGTTCGTATCCATCAGTCAACGTCTACTTCGTATCCATCAGTCCATGTCCACTTCGTATCCACTAGAGAGCCTTGCTTCGAACCCGCGACCCATGACTTGTTCACATCCAACGGGTCAACCAACTAGGGTGACGTGTCGTCCATCGAAGTAAACAAGGCGAGATGCCTAGAGTCGAAGCAGTCAATGCGGCGCAAAGACTGGATCGAGACGAAGCGCGCGCGCCACCTCACTTCAAGAGCACGTGCAGCCAGCGAGGCGAACAGATGGAGTCGAATTCATGGAGACGAACCAGACAGCCTATGAGGAATCTCAGTTCGTATCGATGATATCTCGTGATCTATTAATCCAAATCCAATGAAATTTTCATGGAAGCTTGCATGCACACTGGAGGATGTCCATGCCAAATTTCGGCTCAATTGGACATCATCTTGATCGATACGAAATGGATTTGTACCGATCACAGATCGAGGCGAAACTTTCTGGAAACGGTCGCGTGGGTCCCTTCATGTGCCAGACCAAGTCTCCCGAAGTTTAGGCGAGATCTGAGCCTCCTACGCCTATAAATAGAGCCCCAGAATCAATAGAAAAAGGATCTTTTTTCTCTGAAGCGTCCAGACTCTGCCGGATTGAGATTTGCATCCTACTTTTGCTGTCAATTTCGAATTCTAAACTGTAGTCCGCTGTTCATTGCTGTAACCGTTTGTAATCATTGAAAGAGAATCAATAAAATCATCAAAACTTCATAGTGGACGTAGGCGATACGCCGAACCACTCTAAATTGCTTGTCTGCGTATTTACAATTCTGTTTATTGGAGTTTTTGTTAGATAACATCTGTTTTACATTTATAATCTTCATTTTATCTCTTCAAATAACTCCCGAAGAGTGTTGTGCCCATTTTTGGTACAAACACTTTTTGTTTGTACCAAAAATGGGCACAACACTCTTCGGGAGTTATTTAAAGAGATAAAATGAAGAACATAAATGTAAAACAGAGGTTATCTAACAAAAACTCCAATAAACAGAATTGTAAATACGCAGACAAGAAATTTAGAGTGGTTCGGCGTATCGCCTACGTCCACTATGAAGTTTTGATGATTTTATTGATTCTCTTTCAATGATTACAAGTGATTACAGCGAACAACAGCGAATTATAGCTTGGAATTCGGATTCAATAGTAAGAATAAGATGCAAATCTCGATCCGACAGAGTCTGGGCGCTTCAGAATCCAGATCCCCCTTTTCTAAATGACCAGGGGTCCTATTTATAGGTGTAGGAGGCTGATATTTCGCCTAAACTTTGGGAGACCACTTCTGGCCCGTGAGGGGGCCCATGCGCCCGCCTTCAGGAAATTTGGGCCCACTTTGGGATCGATTCGAAATCCATTCGAATCGATCAAGAAAACGTCCAATCGAGCTGAAATTTTGCAGAGACGTTCCTTAGTGTGTATGCAAGCTCCTGTGAAAATTTCATTGAATTTGGATCAGTAGATCTTGAGATATGATCGATACGAGTTGAAGTTTTTCAGTTGGCTGCTTGCTTCGAGTCCATCACTTCGAATCCATGCCTTCGAATTGATGGTTGCACGTGATAACGCGGGGACGTGGCGCGCACTCCTTGCATCGATCCGCCTTTTGCTCCTAGTTGACCGTGTCGACTCCATAAATCTCGCCTTGTTCGTATCGAATTTGACACGTCACCCAGGCCTGTTGACTCGATGGATACGAAGTAAGGTAACCTGATGGATACGAATTGCTATGCCCAGATGGATTCGAATAGTGGTTTCCATGATGGATACGAAATGGGGCTCACTGATGGATACGAAAACATGGCCTTTCCCTTCAACTTGCATCCATCATAACTTGAGCATATGAACTCGGATTGACTTGAAACTTGGAACGTTTGTTCTCATGGCTTAGCTTGTCACGTCCAACCAATTTTGGCTCGATCCGAACTCGGACAAAATTCATCGATATCCGTAGTGAGCCCGTGTATAGCTGATCTCTAGGATGGACCGTCATTGGTTACTAGTCAATTTCTTGGTGTCACGGCCTTGCCAAAAGGCGGGATATCATTTGCCCCCCAAAGTACGTCTTGTGGGAACATGGCGTGCTTTGAAATACTGCTATCTTTTCTATGAATAGATATTGTCTTTTCGGTGGAAGCTGTGACCTTCGACCTTTCTTCTTGATAATGTAAACTGTTGACTGTCGACTGCTGTACCATATATTTGTTGCAACTGATTGTTGTATGCTAGTGGTTATCCATTCATTGTTGTTATCGTTATTGGATGTGTTTCTGTTTCTTGAAAATCTGGAATATTGAATATTAGTCCGACATTCATGCATATATGTTAATTTGACTCTCGCTGACGTTCACGAGTCGTTGTCAGTTTATCTTATATTGAATTCTGTATCGATCCTCTCCTGAACCGACGTGAAATTCATTGCAACAACGTTTGATGGTTGTTATTTGATTGCTCCTTCGTAACGATCCTCTCCTGAATTGATGTGAAGGGTTGGAATGTATGCTTCATGGAGGATATGCCATTTCTAATTTGTTCATTCAATAAGAATTCCCGATTGTGGATAATCTTCGATATGAGTCATCCATGACTCCTCTCCTAGATCTAAGATCTAGTTGATCTTCATATGTCAAGGCTTGGAATAATAAGCATTTCAACTGGGACAAAGTCTTTTTGCCGTGCATCCCCAGAACTGGCTAGCTTGGCCAGTGACTTAGCCTTTTCATTTTGTTCTCCGAGGATGTGTGTAATGGTGTAATAGTTGAAGTCAACTAGTAACTTTTGGACCCAGCTAGGATAAGGAGCAAGATGTTTCCCCCTAGTTGAATAATCTTCCCTGACTCGGTATACTACTAACCAATAATCACATAATATATGCAAAGTTTTCACTCCTAGTTTTCTTGCAAGTTTGAGCGCCAAGGCTTCATACTTAGCTTCGTTATTCGTTGCAAGGTAGTTGAGTTCCAGGGCGTAGTAGATTGTTTGTTCCTCATGAGTCATTAACGCGACTTCGATGTTAGAAAGCCGACTATTGGAAGTTTCATTGGTGTACGTCCTCCATCGGTTGGACGGTTCGCCACTGTTTTTCGGATAGTCGTCTGATGTGGTGGACTTAGACATGAAGTATGCTAATGTTTGATCATGGAGAGCTCTCCGAGGGAAATATGTGAAATCAAATTGGCTTAGCTCGATACCCTATCTGAGTAATTTTCAGCCATCTAAGGCTGCTGTTGGACCTATCATAACGGCTGGTCAATATAGACGTTAACGGGGTGAGCTTGTCAATAGCCAGCCTTCATCATATACTAGTCTTTTGATTCGTTTCTCTTCACATAGCATTGCGATGATTATGACGCGTGTTGGCACGGGCTAATTGATGTATAAATCTTCGCGATCCCAAGGTTTGGGTAAAATGGAAGGTCTCTTCAAGCGGTCTATCGGAGCTGCTTGATTGTCCTCAGTACATGGGTGTCTCTAACTGTCGGAATTTTCTAGAAATTAGTCTTGATTTCATGATAATTGATGATGAAAACAATGAATCTTTCTGATGTAATGGTGAAAGAGCATTTCAAAGGATCGAGTTTCATCCTGCATTTTTTGGAGAGCACTGAGTACCTCTCTCAAGTCATCGATATGGTCGTTTGATAGCCGTGATCTCACGAGCATATTAACCACATCTACTTTCATCGATCGACTGATATGATCTTTGAATGATCTGCTAATCGTCCTTTGGTAAGTAGCATAAGCGTTCTCAAGTTCGAATTTAGGGATTCCAGCATAGCACTATAGACCCAGGTCAATAACGAGACAGTTGTATTCCTGGTCTAGGACGTGCTTCAGTATCCGATTGCATCTGGAGTTTGCATCCATGGATGTGAGTAATTCATGTATGATGGTCAGGTCCATCAGTTGGTCGATCATTGGAAGCGGAAAGCCATGCTTTGTCATACCCCATGCAAATCTGAGTAGTTGATGTATGTCCTCTACTCTCTGTTCGTTTTTCTTATAAGTAAAGGATTGGATACTCACTTTGGTTGGAGGGCATCATGGATAAACCCATTGGTTTTGAGCAGATTCGCCTCCTCTTTAAGTGCAACAGATCTCTCCGGATCCATGTCGCATCGTTTTTGTCCACCGAGACATGCCTCGGGTCGACATTTAATGTAGGGTTATTCATGGCTGGCGAGAGTCCATATACATATATATATATATGAGATCGAGTCCAAGCGAACACATCGAGATTCACCTGAAGTAAAACAGTTGACTCTTTCTTCATCCTTGCATAGAGTTGTGATCTGATCTACAATACTCGTGATGGGTTGTAGGCACCTCATGTGTTTATTTGCAATGGTAAATGATCAGGCTTATAAGGACGTTGAATCAAAGGATTAGTAGAACTTAGCCTTGTATTGCACGCTGCTACATAGCTGGCTCCAGCTTTAAGATTGAATTCTTTTGTGTTTCTGAATGATGCGCTTTTCATTCAATGTACCTGCGATCCATTGCTCATTGGAAGGGTCAGAATGATGATCAGTTGCCCATAAGTCCAAGTATTGGTCTGATGACTCTATCTCTGGGCATCCTTTCGGTCGCAACTCTTTTGCCCCCCGTCTTGGGTTGGCGGATGCATTACGCGGACGGTCTAGTCTCGTTCTAGCTGTGTCTATACTGTAGTTCAAGCTTTAAGAACCAGAGTTGACTGATGAATGGTTGAATCATATTAATCTTATCTTCTTGTTTGTGCCCCCAAGTCTGGGGAATATCTCGATAAGTGGCAGGGTACATAATGTCCACTTCAATTTTGTATTCTATCCCATTGAACCATGGGATCGTGTTAACCAATGGAAGGCTGAGTCGTGACTATCCTATATTATGTTCTAGTTCTTTCCTCTTGGCGGAATACATTGTTACTTTGCCGACATTCGAACATAAGCTAGATTCTGGACGGTCAATGACATTCACTTCGCTGCTTATGTCGCCGCACTTTGGGCAAAAACTGAAGAGTGAATCGTCCAATCAGATCCGATGCAGGATTGATGCTTCCCTTGTCGAATCCAGGGTAAGAATCAGTGTGCAGATGTTTAAGTTGCACTTGTTTTGAATTGCTCTTTTAGTTAGATCATGGTAAGAGTCAATGAATGAATGGTCGCATTGCATTCGTTTGGAGTTGGGTGATAAACCATGCCCATTTCGATTTACGTTCTCCCGTCAGATCTAGGGATAAAGTCAGCTCAAATGCAGTCATGTCATGCTCATTTGGTCTCATGCTCTTCCTGACAGATCGAAGGAAGGCGACGGAGGACGAATGGTCAAGTCACACTCATTCGTGGTTTATTCTTCTATCCGTGCTCTGTTGGTCAAAGGTATTCAATGGACGTTCGGGTCACATCGATTTGTAGTCGAAGAGGACCGATATTGACCGTCGATTCAATGGTACGATGTGAAAGGTGTAGATCGATATTGCCCATCGATCCGGCGGTACGATATACGTGATTGCCCAGAACTTCGGGCATCATTCTGATTGGTTAGCATTAAGGTCTCCTTGTAGTCATTTCCTTAAGTTGTAAATGATGCTAAGCTGGATATGTAGCGAGTCACCTTTCTCTTCTTTTGGTGATTTGCACTTCTGCCCCCAGTCTTGGGTTAGCAGCGTTGGTTCGTGGATGGTCTAGTTGCACCTGTAGTGAGTTTACACTCCTCACGGCGAGTTTAGGTCAGAGTGGGTAAATGAATGGTCGAATCTCATTCATCCGTTTGTCTATTCTTGTAGCAACACTTTGGGGATCAGAGTCAGTTGAAGGGCCATTCAACACACTTATTTTATGTTTTATACCCCTGTCCACACTCCGAGGACTAAGAGTTTTAGTAGAAAAAGATCGGACCGCATTTTCCCCAATTAATCCCTCTAGCACTAGTCAATGGAGAAAGTCGAAGTGTGGTCAATCACATTACAACAACTTTAATTTGATGCTTCTCCCACTGAACTGTAGGAAGGAATTGATTGGCAGATGGTTAGGTCACATCCATTTAGAATAGGACATTCAGCTAGGTTCGTTTTGCGAATCTGCGTCCCCCTGTCGAATCAAGGAAGAAATTTTGTCTTGTAGGGTTGGAGTGCATCCCTATAAGATTATGTTATGGATCCCGTGTCGGGGACAAGAGATTATGCATGGACGGTTGGGTCACGCCCGCTCAGTGATGGATGGTCTAATCGCATCCAATTTTGTGTGTTAAGTTTGACCCCGTGTTATGGGAAGTTTGGAAAGCAGACGGTCGAAACACATCCGCTTTTTGTATTACAGAACTTGATGAGGAACCATAGCCGATAGATGGATAGTCGAATCACATCCCTTTTGGTATTCATATTTCAAACCATGCTTTGAGGACTGGAGTTGGTTGATGGGTGGTCATTCGCACCCAGTTGGTGTTTATACTCCGATCTGCGCTCTCGGGACCAGAGTTAGTTGATGTTTATACTCCAGTTCACACTCTGGGAGTCTGGAGTTCGTTGACCAGATGGTCTGTCACGTCTATTATGAGTTTCCTTTTTTGTGTTCGCACTCCGGGAACAAGTGATGTACCTTGGCTGAGATATGGTCGAAGTCGTTAGGTGGACGGATCCACCCTCCTCGAAGCCGCATTTGTTTGATGCTTATACTCCGGCTCGCGCTCTGGGAGTTTGGAGTTAGTTGTTGTTTATGCTCCGGTTCACACTCTGGGATTTCGGAGTTAGTTAATATTTATACTCCAGCTCGCGCTCTCGGTGTCTGGAGTTTGTACTCCGCTTCGCACTCTAGGAATACAGAGTTGATGTTTATACTCCGGTTCACGCTCTGGGAACTCGGAGTTGAATGTTTATACTCCGCCTCGCACTCTGGGAGTACGGAGTTGGTTAATGTTTATACTCCAGCTCGCGCTCTCAGAGTCTGGAGTTTGAATGTTTATACTCCGCTTCGCACTCTGGGAATACGGAGTTGATGAATGTTTATACTCCGCCTCGCACTCTGGGAGTACGGAGTTGGTTAATGTTTATACTCCAGCTCGTGCTCTCGGAGTCTGGAGTTTGGCTGTTTATACTCCGCTTCGCACTTTGGGAATACGGAGTTGATGAATGTTTATACTCCGCCTCGCACTCTGGGAGTACGGAGTTAGTTAATGTTTATACTCCAGCTCGCGCTCTCGGAGTCTGGAGTTTGAATGTTTATACTCCGCTTCGCACTCTCGGAGTCTGGAGTATCCACTCGAGCTCGGGGTTTCACTTATCGAGTGATCGGTGGGTTCCCGACCACTTTCCATTTATCTGTCCTCAATGAAGGATGAGATTTAGTTTATGGACGGTTGGATCGCGTCCATGTTCATTTGGATTCCACTTTTGCCAAGCCTAAGGAGTAAGATCAGTGTTCTGGCAAGCTTTGTGCTCGAGCATAGGAAGAGATGGTCGAACTACGTCCACTCTGAGTTGTGTATTTTCCCTTAAGTCGAGTGACTCAATTAGAGAGCAGACAGCCGAGTCACGTCCAGTTCATACTTTGCATTCTTTCGATCGAGCTAAGGAAGAGAGTTGAAATGACAGCTCGTGATGGTTAGCGAGTAGGCAGTCAGTCGTTGATGACTTTTAAATTGAGGGTTGGCCCCTGATGAAGTCGGTTTAAGGCATGATTGTTTTGCCTAATCACAGATGCAAACTGGGGAGTGAACGGCAAAATCATATCCTCTTTAAACATGTGTTCTCAAATAACCCCAAGCATCTAATGTAGGATTGGATGCATGGATGGTGACGTTGCGTCCACCCTTCGTGCGATTCCGATTTTATCGGGCATCAAAAGAAGCATAAGTATTTTGGCGAGCTTCAAGTATGAGATGGAGAGTACATTGTTGGGATATATTACTCCAAGTCTTTCCCAGATCTCTAATTAAATTGCATAGGCAGATGAGTGGATGGTTGGTTGCATCCACTTTGTACTAGAGTCCTGGCCTTGTCAAAAGGCGGGATAACATTTTCCCCCCAAAGTACGTCTTGTGAAAACATGACGTGCTTTGAAAAGCTGCAGGTCTTCTTTGAATAATTTGAAAGTCGTACTCTTTAACCATCCTCTTGTATCGGTCCTCTCATGAATCGATGTGAAATTCGTTGCAACAACGTTTGATGGTTGTTATTTGATTGCTCCTTCGTAACGATCCTCTCCTGAATCGATGTGAAGGGTTGGAATGTATGCTTACGAAAATGGTCATTCGTATCGATGGTCACAAATCATGGTGGATTCTGATTCGAATTGGCGATATCGGATGGATACGAAGTGACTGTTCGTATCGATAGGTTCCGATGGATACGAATGCTACGCTCGCATTAATAGGTCTGCTCTGTTGTGAGTCGATGGATCATAAAGTGGACATTTCGAACCGATAGAGTCTGTTACCTTCAGGTGGCTTCCCTGTGTGCTTCGAATCGATGAAACCTGATGGATTCAAGATGAGCATCCGTTTCGATGCGCTGTTTGACTGGTTTGCAACCGGTCAGGCTGACTGGGAGTCGAATCGACCCGGTTATATCCTAGGCCCCATATAAATATCTGGGACTTAGCTCATTTTTATCTTTTCACTTTCTCTTTTTACTGTTGCTTTTAGCCTTCTGCGATCGATCCAGGAAGAGATAACAACTCCGTACTTTTGACTCGATCAAACTCGTTCTTTCAGATCTTCGAATCAAAACTCCAAATTAGGTAAGCAACTGCGGATCTGAATGACGAAGCCGCCATAAATCCACTCTTTCTTCGTCAATCTTTCACTCCGGCATCTGGTAATACCAGATCTGGCTCGAAAATATGATGGTCATGGCGATCTTTGCAGATTGGAGAAGAAAGGGTGGAAAGGATGATTTCGAATCGATTTCGAGAGCCAGGTTCGAATTGATGAAATCCGCGTATCCATCAGTCCATGTCCACTTCGTATCCACTAGAGAGCCTTGCTTCGAACCCGCGACCCATGACTTGTTCACATCCAACGGGTCAACCAACTAGGGTGACGTGTCGTCCATCGAAGTAAACAAGGTGAGATGCCTGGAGCCGAAGCAGTCAATGCGGCGCAAAGACCGGATCGAGACGAAGCGCGCGCGCCACCTCACTTCAAGAGCACGTGCAGCCAGCGAGGCGAACAGATGGAGTCGAATTCATGGAGACGAACCAGACAGCCTATGAGGAATCTCAGTTCGTATCGATGATATCTCGTGATCTATTAATCCAAATCCAATGAAATTTTCAGGGAAGCTTGCATGCACACTGGAGGATGTCCATGCCAAATTTCGGCTCAATTGGACATCATCTTGATCGATACGAAATGGATTCGTACCGATCACAGATCGAGGCGAAACTTTCTGGAAACGGTCGCGTGGGTCCCTTCACGTGCCAGACCAAGTCTCCCGAAGTTTAGGCGAGATCTGAGCCTCCTACGCCTATAAATAGAGCCCCAGAATCAACAGAAAAAGGATCTTTTTTCTCTGAAGCGTCCAGACTCTGCCGGATTGAGATTTGCATCCTACTTTTGCTGTCAATTTCGAATTCTAAACTGTAGTCCGCTGTTCATTGCTGTAACCGTTTGTAATCATTGAAAGAGAATCAATAAAATCATCAAAACTTCATAGTGGACGTAGGCGATACGCCGAACCACTCTAAATTGCTTGTCTGCGTATTTACAATTCTGTTTATTGGAGTTTTTGTTAGATAACCTCTGTTTTACATTTATAATCTTCATTTTATCTCTTCAAATTACTCCCGAAGAGTGTTGTGCCCATTTTTGGTACAAACACTTTTTGTTTGTACCAAAAATGGGCACAACACTCTTTGGGAGTTACTTGAAGAGGTAAAATGAAGAACATAAATGTAAAACAGAGGTTATCTAACAAAAAGTCCAATAAACAGAATTGTAAATACGCAGACAAGCAATTTAGAGTGGTTCGGCGTATCGCCTACGTCCACTATGAAGTTTTGATGATTTTATTGATTCTCTTTCAATGATTACAAGTGATTACAGCGAACAACAGCGAATTATAGCTTGGAATTCGGATTCAATAGTAAGAATAAGATGCAAATCTCGATCCGACAGAGTCTGGGCACTTCAGAATCCAGATCCCCCTTTTCTGAATGACCAGGGGTCCTATTTATAGGTGTAGGAGGCTGATATTTCGCCTAAACTTTGGGAGACCACTTCTGGCCCGTGAGGGGGCCCATGCGCCCGCCTTCAGGAAATCTGGGCCCACTTTGGGATTGATTCGAAATCCATTCGAATCGATCAAGAAAACGTCCAATCGAGCTGAAATTTTGCAGAGACGTTCCTTAGTGTGTATGCAAGCTCCTGTGAAAATTTCATTGAATTTAGATCAGTAGATCTTGAGATATGATCGATACGAGTTGAAGTTTTTCAGTTGGCTGCTTGCTTCGAGTCCATCACTTCGAATCCAAGCCTTCGAATCGATGGTTGCACGTGATAACGCGGCGACGTGGCGCACACTCCTTGCATCGATCCGCCTTTTGCTCCTAGTTGACCGTGTCGACTCCATAAATCTCGCCTTGTTCGTATCGAATTTGACACGTCACCCAGGCCTGTTGACTCGATGGATACGAAGTAAGGTAACCTGATGGATACGAATTGCTCTGCCCAGATGGATTCGAATAGTGGTTTCCATGATGGATACGAAATGGGGCTCACTGATGGATACGAAAACATGGCCTTTTCCTTCAACTTGCATCCATCATAACTTGAGCATATAAACTCGGATTGACTTGAAACTTGGAACGTTTGTTCTCATGGCTTAGCTTGTCACGTCCTACCAATTTTGGCTCGATCCGGACTCGGACAAAATTCATCGATATCTGTAGTGAGCCCGTGTATAGCTGATCTCTATGATGGACCGTCATTGGTTACTAGTCAATTTCTTGGTGTCACGGCCTTGCCAAAAGGCGGGATAACAAATTAAAGGGAACATAAAGATAAGATTCCCTGCATTATAATATTTTGTTGCCGAGAATTGCTGCTGTTAGAGTGGTGAGTCCAAGGAAAATTGAGGAGACTGAAGAAGAGAGAAGGCTTCTTACCTTTAAGGATTCACCCAATGACAATCAGGTTTTCTGTTTTTATATTATTTTTATATGCTTAATTAAAATTAATGTCTAGACAATGACTGGTTATTATGGTTGCAAAGGCAATATTTAGGTTTGATTCTTCTAGACATGCATAATAGCCAAAGTTCAATAGATAAATAAGTAGCTATAAATTATGATAAAAGTAAAGCTATTGATTTTTACATTATAACTTGTGATAAACATGGTACTTATCGATAGGTATGGTATTTATCGATTTGGAGAAAGCTTATGACAAATTACCGCGAACGATGATGTGGTAATAATAATAATAATAAATTATTAAGTTTATAAAAATGAACTAAGTTTAAAATAATAATATCAACAACAACAACAAGAGTCATAATAGTAATAATAAAAACAAACTAACTAATTTTATAAATATTAACTCAGTTTCACAATAATTAACTAAGTTTAGAACAACAACAACAACAACAACAAATAATAAATTAACTATAAGTTCATAATCTTTACTACTAATAATGAGAATTCCTTGAATAGGAATTCAACCGTGTCTTTTTGAAATACCAGAAATACCCCTCATTATAATAATGAAAATCGTTCACTCTATCTTTATCTTTACTACTAATAAAGAGAATTCATTGAATAGATTTACTCAGTGTCTTTTTGAAATTCCAAATATACCCTTTTACATCTTATCTTATAGAGAAATAGTATTCAAATATGGGAAGATAGCCTATTATTTTCTAAGTACAACTATCAGTCCCCATGGAGAGCTATAGTGTACGTTCACAAGATGAAGTATTCGAGTGTTTCATATTGTCCGTAATTTAGGTGGGAGGTAATCGGTCGAAGTCTCGCAGGATTCCGAGTTAGTATGAAGAAAATATTGCATTCTGAACAAAAAAAATAGCGGCTTCTGCACTAGGCGGAGTTCAAATATGCGGATGTGGTATCCTGTTATTTTCTAAGTACAACTGTCAGTCCCCATGGAGAGCTACAGTGTGCGTTCACAAGATGAAGTATCCGAGTGTTTCATATTGTCCGTAATTTAGGTGGGAGTTAATCGGTCGAAGTCTCGCCGGATTCCGAGTTAGTATGAAGAAAATATTGCAGTCTGAACAAAAAAAATAGCGGCTTCTGCACTAGGCGGAGTTCAAATATGGGGATGTGGTATCCTGTTATTTTCTAAGTACAATTGTCAGTTCCCATGGAGAACTACACTGTGCGTTCAGAAGATGAAGTATCTGAGTGTTCCATATTGTCCGTTATTTAGGTGGGAGTTAATTGGTCGAAGTCTCACCGGATTCTGAATTAGTATGAAGAAGTTATTGCAGTTTGAACAAAAAAAATAGCGGCTTCTGCACTAGGCGGAGTTCAAATATGGGGATGTGGTAGCCTGTTATTTTCTAAGTACAACTGTCAGTCCCCATGGATTGTTATGTCAACATCACATCTTTATCTTTATCTTTACTACTAATAATGAGAATTCCTTGAATAGGAATTCAACCGTGTCTTTTTGAAATACCAGAAATACCCCTCATTATAATAATGAAAATCGTTCACTTTATCTTTATCTTTACTCTTTACTACTAATAAAGAGAATTCATTGAATAGATTTACTCGGTGTCTTTTTGAAATTCCAAATATATCCTTTTACATCTTATCTTATAGAGAAATAGTATTCAAATATGGGAAGATAGCCTATTATTTTCTAAGTACAACTATCAGTCCCCATGGAGAGCTACAGTGTACGTTCACAAGATGAAGTATCCGAGTGTTTCATATTGTCCGTAATTTAGGTGGGAGGTAATCGGTCGAAGTCCCGCCGGATTCCGAGTTAGTATGAAGAAAATATTGCAGTCTGAACAAAAAAAATAGCGGCTTCTGCACTAGGCGGAGTTGAAATAAGGGGATGTGTTAGCCTGTTATTTTCTAAGTACAACTGTTAGTGCCCATGGAGAACTACAGTGTGCGTTCAGAAGATGAAGTATCCGAGTGTTCCATATTGTCCGTAATTTAGGTGGGAGTTAATCTGTCGAAGTCTCAGCGGATTCCAAGTTAGTATGAAGAAAATATAGCAGTCTGAATAAAAAAATAGCGGCTTCTGCACTAGGCGGAGTACAAATATGAGGATGTTGTGCCATGTTATTTTCTAAGTAAACTGTTAGTCCCCTTGGAGAACTACAGTGTGCGTTCACAAGATGAAGTATCCGAGTGTACCATATTGTTTGTACTTTAGGTAGGAATTCATCGGTCGAAGTTTTGCCTGATTCCGAGTTAGTATGAAGAAGTTATTACAGTCAGAACAAAAAAAATAGCGGTTTCTGCCTAGGCGGCATTCAAATGTGGGGATGCTACTATCAAATCTACTTCCACAGGTACAAATAAAAATGCATGCACATTGTGGTGAAATGCAGGCCCACCTGGGCATGCATATGTACTCGTAATAATATAATAATAATAACAATAACAACAATAATAAATTATAAAATATTAACCAAGTTATATAAGTTTTATAAAATGTAACTAAATTTATATATAATAATAATAAATTAACTAAGTTTATGAAAATTTACTAAGTTTATAATCATTATAATAAAGTAACAAATTATAAGATATGAATCAAGTTTACTAAGTTTTATACAATATAACTAAGTTTATGTTGTTGTTGTAATAATAATAATAATAATAATAATAATAATAATAAATAATTAACTAAGTTTATAAAAAGTAACTAAGTTTAAAATAATAAAAAATGAACTAAGTTTATAGAAATGAACTTAGTTACACAAAAATTGCGAAAATGCTTTCTGATGATTAGCAATAACATATATATAAACTGCAAGTTAAGAAAAATAAAAGTTTACGGTTCTAAGATATAATGAAGTTTATTTATTTATTTAAAATCCGAACCAAGTCTTTGATTTGAGACAAACAACCGTCAGCGCACAGCATATGCACTTCTTTGGTTTGATGGATTGAAGTGCATAGAATAGGATCTTTGTGTGCTACAGCGTTTGCATGCGTTAGTTTTTGAAGCCTGAAGTGTTGTTGCTAATAGGAAAGCAAGACGGAAGGTGCATGATATTTGAAAATTGAAACTAGTGGGTGAGCTTGCAGGTAACATAGTTGAGGCTGAACTGAATGAACTTGCTGAATGTGAGTAGCAGATTGCATCTGAACTAAACTAGCTAAGTAGGTGCGTGGGTGACCTGAGCTGTCAGTGTCCTGAATTGGGGCTGGTAGAAGCCTGCCTACATGCTTTGAACAAAACTATTCCGAATGAAGTGGACCGGGCCAGCACAAAAGATTGGTAATCAAAAATAAATGTAGATTGGCAAAACAGTTCAGTGACTGCGCTATTGTGAGGTGAGGGTAACGGCAGCAGGAAGAGCATGCAAAGTTGTGCTAATGTGAGGTGAGGGCAATCACAAAATTGTTGGAATATGTAATGGCCCAGGTCGGTGAAACTGCATATGCGCTAGGCTGATGAATGCACACATAATTGTATGACAATGTAGGTAGATAATTTCCTGAATGAGTGCATTGTGTGCATTATTGTGTGGTGATATCAAGCAGAGTTGGATGGCGATAAATTCATGAATGTGTAGTGTGTTGAAATAATAGAAGGTGCCTTACTGTTGATAGGAATTTGAAGTCGAGTTGGATAAATAATGATTAAGCAGCTAACGTGGACCCAAAGTGGATGAGTGTTAGATATCAACTTTAATCTATTGAATTCTACATGCTTCAGACTTCAGTATAAATACCAACTTTGAAGCATATGTTATTTAATTTTCTTCTAGTTTAATGCTTTGCCAAGTGGATACGGATATGTTAAGAGGTGACTATAACATGTAAGTTTGCATACATTATGTATGAAATGACTTGGGAATTTTACATGAAAGTTTGAGCTAATTGTATAGGTTAACTAAGAAATGAGCTTTTCATTTTTTGGAACTAAAAATCCACTAATCTTCTTACTGATATATTATGGATTTAAATATAGGTGGAAGCAAGAGCATTAGGGAGTTTGAGGAGCGAAAGATTAGTGAATTTGTTAAGATCATCTTGTCAATGAAATCAGAGGCTTCTTGTTGCTGAACTTACAGACTGCAAATTCAAGAAAAAATGATAAATGCAAGTTGATGGATTTATCGGGAAAAGGGAAAGTAGTTGCTTTAGGACGCGTGGAGGTGGAGTCAATTGATCCTAATGCAAGGGTCCATTTCAAACCACTAGGAAACAATGCAGTTAAAGTTTGGATAGAGACCATAAAAGAACCGACCGAAGAGCTTTGGAGACAAACATCTGAATTACAGTAGATGGAAGATGCACTCTCTTCTGTTATAGTTTGGCCTGCTACAATATAATTAACCCTCTGTTCATTCTAGTCACAACCCTTTTAAAAAATAATTTAACCTTTTTATTATTGTAACCAATTATGTGACTTGTTTTTTGGGTTGTAATTTGATTGCTAAGGCATGATTGTGGCATCGGCACTGATGATATGGAAGGGATTGATTTGCATTACTGGCAGCGAATCGCCGGTTGTAGTCGTTCTTTCTGGAAGCATGGAACCAGCAATGAGAATAGTCAGTTTTTCTACTGATTTTTTGACGCAGCGGATATTACACTTGACCACGAAATGAAGATTTCGTGTCAAACAAATCGATGAAATGATACAATGATGAATTGATGGATTGATGATACCCAAGATAAATGCCCAAATCCATTGATCTCATGAGATACCGGATTCTAGCTATCTCCAACACGTTGATCGCACACGATACCGTGTTAAAAGATCTATAATTCTTCGACGTTGATCTCGCGCACGAGATTCCATGAATCGGCTTCAAGTCCGTTGATTCGAGCGCACTCAAATATCCGAAGATGGAAGATGAAGGAGATCACACTCAACTTAAACAAAGTGGCACAAAGCACACAAACAAATTTTATTCAAAAATCAACTCCCTATTACAATGACAACACACCCCTATTTATAGGGAATTACAACTCAACACTCGTTACAACACTTCACACGACTTAACAAATACAACAACAGCGACTTAAGAAAATACAACACAAACGGTACAAACGACCTAAACAATACGACTTACGACTTATCAACATACCCGACTTAACAAGACACGACTTACACAACACAACAATCGACTTAACAATATACATCACAAACGACTTTACAAAACAATGCGACTTAAAAGAAACGACATAAGAAATCGGCAGCGACTTAAGCTTCTTCGCGACTTAACATCTTGAACGCCATAAGCTTTGCGACCTAGCAATCAGCGGTATAGGAATTCTGAGCGACCTAATCTTCGCGACCTAACTGGAAGGTCGTTCGCGACATAAGGAGGAGAGGCGACTCGCGACTTAGCTGGAGCGAAGATGTTCGCGACTTAAGGCTGGAGCTGGCATAGGTCGTTCGCGACTTACATTTTACTGGATTTGGCATAGGTCGTTCGCGACCTAAGGAGGAGGAAGAGGAGGAGCGACCTAGGCTTCAAGAGTGCTGGATTTGCTCGCGACTTACTGTACGTCGTTTGCGACTTAGGGCTTTGCGATTTGAGGAATGTCGTTCGACCTAGGGTTTCTCGATTCAAGGTATCGCGCTGCATCATCCTCCCCTGGTTGAAAAGAATTCATCCCGAATTCACATTTTTTTCTTCTTCGAGATGTTGTCTTCCATTCATTATTTGGTCTGATGCGGCTCTGGTGATAACCACTCTTGAGATTGATCTTGTCTTGATCCTTTGAAGATGTGGCTCGACATAAGGATCGCATGGCAATAAGCAGACGTGGCATTAGGCAGGCGGCATAAGGAAGTGATCTGAGGGAGATGACCTCATGATGCTTGTGCCAATAGGAAGGTGCGATATAGAACCAAAACGTGACGAAAATGCGAGACGATATAAGGAAGTTTAAAACCGCGGAGCGATTTAGGAAGTAACGACCGAAGAAGTGTGATGACTCATGCCCAGATTCTTGTCTTTCCTTATCTCGTTCAAGTGTATCATCTTTTAGAATCTTCCCTTGATGGGTTGCGTCAATTTCCCCTGTTTGAAATGAATTCCCACTCGCTTCTTCTTTGACATGTTTATTTTCATGAAACGGTTCCAAGTAGTTGACGTTGACAATGTCAACAGTACGGACATGATCAGGCAACTCCAACTGACAATCATTCCCTTCCTCTTGTCTTTTCAACTCTTCATGTTCTTTCAGACTCACAAGATCATACGATCCCCGCAGTAAAATAGCATCTGGTACTAGTTCAGTTTGATGTTGAATGTCCTGTAGTGGTGGTAACTCTTCGGGTAATTCCTCCGGATATTCAAATTCAGACTCACCGAATTCTAATCCAACTTCCTCAAAAACCTCAAGATCTTTACTCGTTCCTTGCCCGGTCAACACAAACAATTCATTACTATTTTTCACCTTTTCAACAGACTCTTCCAAAAATACAAGACTAGTTTCTTTAGGCAGTTCCTCAGAAATCTCATCTTCGAACTCTTCAAATACTTTAACCTCTTCCGGATTCTTAAAATCAGAATTTTCTCCCGATTAAATCAACATTGATAATTCATCACTATCTTTCATTTTATTGACGAACTCTTTTAGAGATAATAAACTATCTGATTCTGACTTCTCTTCTGTTTCACTTTCACTTTGTTCGGGCTTCTCGGAAACTAAGGGATTTACACTTGGCTGGCTCTCATCCATAAGCTCAGGTGTTAAACAAGAATTCTCCATCATCAAGTTATTTCCCTCAACTCCGAACACAATTTTTTCTTCCATACTATCGACATCAATTTTTGGCGGTGAAGAGTAATCAACTTCTATATCCACATATTTTGACGTTGAATAAAATCCCATCAACAAATTACATTCATCGTTCTCTAACTCAACCTCTTCATCTTCGTTGTCAAACTTTGGTGGTAATTCTTCGAACGATTCCGTAGGACCAACCTCTACAAACTCTTCTAACATTGGTTTAACCTCCTCAGGAGTTTTAAGCTCTTCACTTGCCTCATACCTAACCAATGATTCAGCACTACCTTCCGCTTCTTCAACACTTTCGCTGAAAGATAATGGACTAGTCGGTTCCTCTTCCTTTTCCGGCTCGCTTTCAGTAGAATCATCCACATCCTCGTTTTCACATTCTTCTACAACTAAGGTTTTCTTCTTGGACTTCGTACATTCAATACTTCTATGGTCAGACTCCTGATAATGATAGCGCTTAATTCGGTCATCAACATTGGTCTTAGTGATTCCATGTACAACTGGTTCGTTGACTCTCTTAGAAACATTTATACTGCAATTAACACCTTTATTCTGATTGCTGGGGCTTGTAACCACACCCTTTCCTCGACTCCCTTGACTCAACTTCTGCAACTGTTGGTTCATACGAGCTTGATAATTGTAGGGTAAGAAATTTGCCTTCATCATCCTTTTCATCTTATCCCACGTGACAACTTTGGATTTTCACATTCTCTCTCCGGTTGATTTAGTTTGTTGCCACATGAACTTCAAATCACTTATCAACATACCCGACTTAACAAGACACGAGTTATACAAAACAACAAACGACTTAACAATATACATCACAAACGACTTTACAAAACAATGCGACTTAAAAGAAACGACATAAGAAATCGGCAGCGACTTAAGCTTCTTCGCGACTTAATATCTTGAACACCATAAGCTTCGCGACCTAGCAATCAGTGGTATAGGAATTCTGAGCGACCTAATCTTCGCGACCTAACTGAAGGTCGTTCGCGACATAAGGAGGAGAGGCGACTCGCGACTTAGCTGGAGCGAAGATGTTCGCGACTTAAGGCCGGAGCTGGCATAGGTCGTTCGCGACTTACTTTTTACTGGATTTGGCATAGGTCGTTCGCGATCTAAGGAGGAGGAAGAGGAGGAGCGACCTAGGCTTCGCGAGTGCTAGATTTGCTCGCGACTTACTGTACGTCGTTCGCGACTTAGGTCTTTGCGATTTGAGGAATGTCGTTCGACCTAGGGTTTCTCGATTCAAGGTATCGCGCTGCCTCATCCTCCCCTGGTTGAAAAGAATTCGTCCTGAATTCACTTTTTTTTTTCTTTGAGACGTTGTCTTCCATTCATTATTTGGTCTGATGCGGCTCTGGTGATAACCACTCTTGAGATTGATCTTGTCTTGATCCTTTGAAGATGTGGCTCGACATAAGGAATGCATGGCAATAAGCAGACGTGGCATTAGGCAGGCGGCATAAGGAAGTGATCTGAGGGAGATGACCTCATGATGCTTGTGCCAATAGGAAGGTGCGATATAGAACCAAAACGTGACGAAAATGCGAGACGATATAAGGAAGTTTAAAATCGCGGAGCGATTTAGGAAGTTACGACTGAAGAAGTGTGATGACTCATTCCCAGATTCTTGTCTTTCCTTATCTCGTTCAAGTGTATCATCTTTTAGAATCTTCCCTTGATGGGTTGCGTCAATTTCCTTTGATTGAAATGAATTCCCACTCGCTTCTTTTTGACATGTTTATTTTCATGAAACGGTTCCAAGCAGTTGACGTTGACAATGTCAGCAGTACGGACATGATCAGGCAACTCCAACTGACAATCATTCCCTTCCTCCTGTCTTTTCAACTCTTCCTGTTCTTTCAGACTCACAAGATCATACAATCCCCATAGTAAAATAGCATCTGGTACTAGATCAGTTTGATGTTGAATGTCCTATAGTGGTGGTAACTCTTTGGGTAATTCCTCAGGATATTCGACTTCAGACTCACCGAATTCTAATCCAACTTCCTCAAAAACCTCAAGATCTTTACTCGTTCCTTGCCCGGTCAACACAAACAATTCATTACTATTTTTCACCTTTTCAACAGACTCTTCCAAAAAAACAAGACTAGTTTCTTCAGGCAGTTCCTCAGAAATCTCATCTTCAAACTCTTCAAATACTTTAACCTCTTCCGGATTCTTAAAATCAGAACTTTCTCCCGATTCAATCAACATTGATAATTCATCACAATCTTTCATTTTATTGACGAACTCTTTCAGAGATAATAAACTATCTGATTCTGACTTCTCTTCTATTTCACTTTCACTTTGTTCAGGCTTCTCGGAAACTAAGGGATTTACACTTGGCTGGCTCTCATCCATAAGCTTAGGTGTTAAACAAGAATTCTCCATCATCAAGTTATTTCCCTCAACTCCGAACACAATTTCTTCTTCCATACTATCGATATCAATTTTTGGCAGTGAAGAGTAATCAACTTCTACATCCACATATTTTGACGTTGAAAAAAATCCCATCAACAAATTACATTCATCGTTCTCTAACTCAACCTCTTCATCTTCGTTGTCAAACTTTGGTGGTAATTCTTCGAACGATTCCGTAGGACCAACCTCTTCAAACTCTTCGAACATTGGTTTAACCTCCTCAGGAGTTTTAAGCTCTTCACTTGCCTCATACCTAACCAATGATTCAGCACTACCTTCCGCTTCTTCAACACTTTCGCTGAAAGATAATGGACTAGTCGGTTCCTCTTCCTTTTTCGGCTCGCTTTCAGTAGAATCATCCACATCCTCGTTTTCACATTCTTCTACAACTAAGGTTTTCTTCTTGGACTCCGTACATTCAATACTTCTATGGTCAGACTCCTGATAATGATAGCGCTTAATTCGGTCAATAACATTGGTCTTAGTGATTCCATGTACAACTGGTTCGTTGACTCTCATAGAAACATTTATACTGCAATTAACACCTTTATTTTGATTGTTGGGGCTTGTAACCACACCCTTTCCTCGACTCCCTTGACTCAACTTCTGCAACTGTTGGTTCATACGAGCTTGATAATTGTAGGGTAAGAAATTTGCCTTCATCATCCTTTTCATCTTATCCCACGTGACAACTTTGGATTTTCCCATTCTCTCTCTGGTTGATTTAGTTTGTTGCCACCAATTCATAGCTCTTCCTCTTAATCTTGTAGCAACTAACTTAACTTGACGATCTTCAGGCACGCTGTTGAGTTTAAAAATATTTTCCACCTTTGATAACCAATCAAAGAATTCCTCTGTTTGTAGACCACCTCGGAATTCTGGAATTTCTGTGTCCATCCTAGACTCCCGTGTATGACGATTCTCTTCAAAATTCCTATATTGATTTTGCCCATGACCTGGATACCGAAAGTGAACAGTATTACCATAACTATCTTCTTCAAAATTAGATGAGCTTCGATGTCGATTTTGAACATTGCCTCTTCTATGACCATGCACGTCCTCTTTACTTCTTCTTTCCTCTACTCGACATCTTTCATAATCACAATATGGCTCATGCTCGTAACCACGATAAGCTCTTCTTTCTTTATTCTGATAATCATGATTGTCTCGACATCCACGATCTCGATTTATCGACAAATATGGTTCTCTTCTTTCCCTATCATAATGTGGCGACACTCTCCTTTGATTTCGATTCATGTCAGATATTATTCTGTCCACTCTCTCGAAACCCTTATTGAACCTTTCATCGATACGTTGTTTCATCTGTTCAGGATCTTCACTCCCATACAAATCTGCAACATTATGATGACGGTTAACACATCTCGGAGGCATGATCAAATCTTCAACAGATCTAAACACAAACTTAACTTTGATCCAAAAATTCTCGAAACAAAACTTCTCAACTTGTTTGAAGTCTCACGAACACCCAAATGAACAAATAACTCAGTTCGAACTCCAAAAACTTCAAATCTCGAAACTTCACACTTCGCTTCGATTAAAAAAATCTCGAATCAAACTTCACCAACTTGGTGGAATCTTCAAATGAACAATTTAACTAGCACAACTTTCAATGATGTAGAATCTACGCACAAACTCCTAGCTTACGACTTGAACAAATCTCGCACAAACTTGAACAAGCTCGCTTCTAGCTCTTTGCAACTTTCCAACTTCGATCCAAAACTTTTAGAATCAAAACTTTCAACTTGTTTGAATCTTCACGAACACAAAAGGACAAGCAACTCACATTCGAATTCCACAAACTTCAAATCACGCAAACTTGAAACCCAACGAACTTGGAAAAGTTCGTTTCCTTGCTCTCATACCAAACTGACGCAGCAAATATTACACTTGACCATGAAATGAAGATTTCGTGTCAAACAAATCGATGAAATGATACAATGATGAATTGATGGATTGATGATACCCAAGATAAATTCCCAAATCCGTTGATCTCACGAGATATCGGATTCTAGCTATCTTTAATACGTTGATCGCGCACGATACCGTGTTAAAAGATCTACGATTCTTCGACGATGATCTCATGCACGAGATTCCATGAATCGGCTTCAAGTCCGTTGATTCGAGTGCACTCGAATATCCAAAGATGGAAGATGAAGGAGATCACACTCAACTTCAACAAAATGGCACAAAGCACACAAACAAATTTTATTCAAAAATCAACTCTTTTTACAATGACATCACACCCCTATTTATAGGGAATTACAACTCAACACACGTTACAACACTTCACACGACTTAACAAATACAACAACAACGACTTAAGAAAATACAACACAAACAGTACAAACGACCTAAACAATACGACTTACGACTTATCGACATACCCGACTTAACAAGACACGAGTTACACAAAACAACAAACGACTTAACAATATACATCACAAACGACTTTACAAAACAATGCGACTTAAAAGAAACGACATAAGAAATCGACAGCGACTTAAGCTTCTTCGCGACTTAACATCTTGAATGCCATAAGCTTTGCGACCTAGCAATCAGCGGTATAGGAATTCTGAGCGACCTAATCTTCGCGACCTAACTGGAAGGTCGTTCGTGACATAAGGAGGAGAGGCGACTCGCGACTTAGCTGGAGTGAAGATGTTCGCGACTTAAAGCTGGAGCTGGCATAGGTCGTTCGCGACTTACATTTTACTGGATTTGGCATAGGTCGTTCGCGACCTAAGGAGGAGGAAGAGGAGGAGCGACCTAGGCTTCAAGAGTGCTGGATTTGCTTGCGACTTACTGTACGTCGTTCGCGACTTAGGACTTTGCGATTTGAGGAATGTCGTTCGACCTAGGGTTTCTCGATTCAAGGTATCGCGCTGCATCATCCTCCCCTGGTTGAAAAGAATTCGTCCCGAATTCACATTTTTTTTCTTCTTCGAGATGTTGTCTTCCATTCATTATTTGGTCTGATGCGGCTCTGGTGATAACCACTCTTGAGATTGATCTTGTCTTGATCCTTTGAAGATGTGGCTCGACATAAGGATCGCATGGCAATAAGCAGACGTGGCATTAGGCAGGCGGCATAAGGAAGTGATCTGAGGGATATGACCTCATGATGCTTGTGCCAATAGGAAGGTGCGATATAGAACCAAAACGTGACGAAAATGCGAGACGATATAAGGAAGTTTAAAATCGCGGAGCGATTTAGGAAGTAACGACTGAAGAAGTGTGATGACTCATGCCCAGATTCTTGTCTTTCCTTATCTCGTTCAAGTGTATCATCTTTTAGAATCTTCCCTTGATGTGTTGCATTCATTTCCCCTGATTGAAATGAATTCCCACTCGCTTCTTCTTTGACATGTTTATTTTCATGAAACGGTTCCAAGCAGTTGACGTTGACAATGTCAGCAGTACGGACATGATCAGGAAACTCCAACTGACAATCATTCCCTTCCTCCTGTCTTTTCAACTCTTCCTGTTCTTTCAGACTCACAAGATCATACGATCCCCGCAGTAAATAACATCTGGTACTAGTTCAGTTTGATGTTGAATGTCCTGTAGTGGTGGTAACTCTTCGGGTAATTCCTCCGGATATTCAACTTCAGACTCACCGAATTCTAATCCAACTTCCTCAAAAACCTCAAGATCTTTACTCGTTCCTTGCCCGGTCAACACAAACAATTCATTACTATTTTTCACATTTTCAACAGACTCTTCCAAAAATACAAGACTAGTTTCTTCAGGCAGTTCCTCAGAAATCTCATCTTCAAACTCTTCAAATACTTTAACCTCTTCCGGATTCTTAAAATCAGAACTTTCTCCCGATTCAATCAACATTGATAATTCATCACTATCTTTCATTTTATTGACGAACTCTTTCAAAGATAATAAACTATCTGATTCTAACGTCTCTTCTGTTTCACTTTCACTTTGTTCGGGCTTCTCGGAAACTAAGGGATTTACACTTGGCTGGCTCTCATCCATAAGCTTAGGTGTTAAACAAGAATTCTCCATCATCAAGTTATTTCCCTCAACTCCGAACACAATTTCTTCTTCCATACTATCGACATCAATTTTTGGCGGTGAAGAGTAATCAACTTCTACATCCACATATTTTGACGTTGAATAAAATCCCATCAACAAATTACATTCATCGTTCTCTAACTCAACCTCTTCATCTTCGTTGTCAAACTTTAGTGGTAATTCTTCGAACGATTCCGTAGGACCAACCTCTTCAAACTCTTCTAACATTGGTTTAACCTCCTCAGGATTTTTAAGCTCTTCACTTGCCTCATACCTAACCAATGATTCAGCACTACCTTCCGCTTCTTCAACACTTTCGCTGAAAGATAATGGACTAGTCGGTTCCTCTTCCTTTTCCGGCTCGCTTTCAGTAGAATCATCCACATCCTGGTTTTCACGTTCTACTACAACTAAGGTTTTCTTCTTGGACTCCGTACATTCAATACTTCTATGGTAAGACTCCTGATAATGATAGCGCTTAATTCGGTCAATAACATTGGTCTTAGTGATTCCATGTACAACTGGTTCGTTGACTCTCTTAGAAACATTTATACTGCAATTAACACCTTTATTCTGATTGCTGGGGCTTGTAACTACACCCTTTCCTCGACTCCCTTGACTCAACTTCTGCAACTGTTGGTTCATACGAGCTTGATAATTGTAGGGTAAGAAATTTGCCTTCATCATCCTTTTCATCTAATCCCACGTGACAACTTTGGATTTTCTCATTCTCTCTCTGGTTGATTTAGTTTGTTGCCACTAATTCATAGCTCTTCCTCTCAATCTTGTAGCAACTAACTTAACTTGACGATCTTCAGGCACGCTATTGAGTTTAAAAATCTTTTCCACCTTTGATAACCAATCAAAGAATTCCTTTATTTTTAGACCACCTCGGAATTCTGGAATTTCTATGTCCATCCTTGACTCCCGTGTATGACCATTCTCTTCAACATTCTTATATCGATTTTGCCCTTGACCTGGATACCGAAAGTGAACACTATTACCATAACTATCTTCTTCAAAATTAGATGAGCTTCGATTTCGATTCTGAACATTGCCTCTTCTATGACCATGCACGTCCTCTTTACTTCTTCTTTCCTCTACTCGACATCTTTCATAATTACAATATGGCTCATGCTCGTAACCACGATAAGCTCTTCTTTCTTCATTCTGATAATCATGATTGTCTCGAAATCCACGATCTCGATTTATCGACATAGATGGTTCTCTTCTTTCCCTATCATAATGTGGCGACACTCTCCTTTGATTTCGATTCATGTTAGACATTATTCTCTCCACTCTCTCGAAACCCTTATTGAACCTTTCATCGATATGTTGTTCCATCTGTTCAGGATCTTCACTCCAATACAAATCTGCAACATTATGATGACGGTTAACACGTCTCGGAGGCATGATCAAATCTTCAACAGAGCTAAACACAAACTTCACTTTGATCCAAAAATTCTCGAATCAAAACTCCTCAACTTGTTTGAAGTCTCACGAACACCCAAATGAACAAACAACTCAATTCGAACTCCAAAAATTTCAAATCTCGAAACTTCACACTTTGCTTCGATTAAAAAAAATCTCCAATCAAACTTCACCAACTTGTTGGAATCTTCAAATGAACACTTCAACTAGCGCAACTTTCAATGGTGTAGAATCTACGCACAAACTCCTAGCTTACGACTTGAACAAATCTCGCACAAACTTGAACAAGCTCGCTTCTAGCTCTATGCAACTTTCCCACTTCGATCCAAAACTTTTAGAATCAAAACTTTCAACTTGTTTGAATCTTCACGAACACAAAAGGACAAGCAACTCACATTCGAATTCCACAAACTTTAAATCATGCAAACTTGAAACCCAACGAACTTGGAAAAGTTCGTTTCCTCGCTCTGATACCAAACTAATTCGAGTGCACTCGAATATCCGAAGATGGAAGATGAAGGAGATCACACTCAACTTCAACAAAGTGGCACAAAGCACACAAACAAATTTTATTCAAAAATCAACTCCCTATTATAATGACAACACACCCCTATTTATAGGGAATTACAACTCAACACACGTTACAACACTTCACACAACTTAACAAATACAACAACGACGACTTAAGAAAATACAACACAAACAGTACAAACGACCTAAACAATACGACTTACGACTTATCAACATACCCGACTTAACAAGACACGAGTTACACAAAACAACACACGACTTAACAATATACGTCACAAACGATTTACAAAACAATGCGACTTAAAAGAAATGACATAAGAAATCGGCAACGACTTAAGCTTCTTCGCGACTTAACATCTTGAACGCCATAAGCTTCGCGACCTAGCAATCAGCGGTATAGGAATTCTGAGCGACCTAATCTTCGCGACCTAACTGGAAGGTCGTTCGCGACATAAGGAGGAGAGGCGACTCGCGACTTAGCTGGAGCGAAGATGTTCGCGACTTAAGGCTGGAGCTGGCATAGGTCATTCGCGACTTACTTTTTACTGAATTTGGCATAGGTCGTTCGCGACCTAAGGAGGAGGAAGAGGAGGAGCGACCTAGGCTTCACGAGTGCTGGATTTGCTCGCGACTTACTGTACGTCGTTCGCGACTTAGGGCTTTGCGATTTGAGGAATGTCGTTCGACCTAGGGTTTCTCGATTCAAGGTATCGCGCTGCATCATCCTCCCCTGGTTGAAAAGAATTCGTCCCAAATTCACATTTTTTTCTTCTTTGAGATGCTGTCTTCCATTCATTATTTGGTCTGATGTGGCTCTGGTGATAACCACTTTTGAGATTGATCTTGTCTTGATCCTTTGAAGATGTGGCTCGACATAAGGATCGCATGGCAATAAGCAGACGTGGCATTAGGCAGGCGACATAAGGAAGTGATATGAGGGAGATGACCTCATGATGCTTGAGCCAATAGGAAGGTGCGATATAGAACCAAAACGTGACGAAAATGCGAGACGATATAAGGAAGTTTAAAATCGCGGAGCGATTTAGGAAGTTACGACTGAAGAAGTGTGATGACTCATGCCCAGATTCTAGTCTTTCCTAATCTCGTTCAAAAGTATCATCTTTTAGAATCTTCCCTTGATGGGTTGCATCAATTTCCCCTGATTGAAATGAATTCCCACTCGCTTCTTCTTTGACATGTTTATTTTCATTAAACGGTTCCAAGCAGTCGACGTTGACAATGTCAGCAGTACGGACATGATCAGGCAACTCCAACTGACAATCATTCCCTTCCTCCTGTCTTTTCAACTCTTCCTGTTCTTTCAGACTCACAAGATCATACGATCCCCGCAGTAAATAACATCTGGTACTAGTACAGTTTGATGTTGAATGTCCTGTAGTGGTGGTAACTCTTCGTGTAATTCTTCAGGATATTCGACTTCAGACTCACCGAATTCTAATCCAACTTCCTCAAAAACCTCAAGATCTTTACTCGTTCCTTGCCTGGTCAACACAAACAATTCATTACTATTTTTCACCTTTTCAACAGACTCTTCCAAAAATACAAGACTAGTTTCTTTAGGCAGTTCCTCAAAAATCTCATCTTCAAACTCTTCAAATACTTTAACCTCTTCCGGATTCTTAAAATCAGAACTTTCTCCCGATTCAATCAACATTGATAATTCATCACTATCTTTCATTTTATTGACGAACTCTTTCAGAGATAATAAACTATCTGATTCTGACGTCTCTTCTGTTTCACTTTCACTTTGTTCGGGCTTCTCGGAAACTAAGGGATTTACACTTGGCTGGCTCTCATCCATAAGCTCAGGTGTTAAACAAGAATTCTCCATCATCAAGTTATTTCCCTCAACTCCGAACACAATTTCTTCTTCCATACTATCGACATCAATTTTTGGCGGTAAAGAGTAATCAACTTCTACATCCACATATTTTGACGTTGAATAAAATCCCATCAACAAATTACATTCATCGTTCTCTAACTCAACCTCTTCATCTTCGTTGTCAAACTTTGGTGGTAATTCTTCGAACAATTCCGTAGGACCAACCTCTTCAAACTCTTCTAACATTGGTTTAACCTCCTCAGGAGTTTTAAGCTCTTCACTTGCCTCATACCTAACCAATGATTCAGCACTACCTTCCGCTTCTTCAACACTTTCGCTGAAAGATAATGGACTAGTCGGTTCCTCTTTCTTTTCCGGCTCGCTTTCAGTAGAATCATCCACATCCTCGTTTTCACGTTCTTCTACAACTAAGGTTTTCTTCTTGGACTCCGTACATTCAATACTTCTATGGTCAGACTCCTGATAATTTTAGCGCTTAATTCGGTCAATAACATTGGTCTTAGTGATTCCATGTACAACTGGTTCGTTGACTCTCTTAGAAACATTTATACAGCAATTAACACCTTTATTCTGATTGTTGGGGCTTGTAACCACACCCTTTCCTCGACTCCCTTGACTCAACTTCTGCAACTGTTGGTTCATACGAGCTTGATAATTGTAGGGTAAGAAATTTGCCTTCATCATCCTTTTCATCTTATCCCACGTGACAACTTTGGATTTTCTCATTCTCTCTTTGGTTGATTTAGTTTGTTGCCACCAATTCATAGCTCTTCCTCTCAATCTTGTAGCAACTAACTTAACTTGACGATCTTCAGGCACGCTGTTGAGTTTAAAAATCTTTTCCTCCTTTGATAACCAATCAAAGAATTCCTCTATTTTTAGACCACCTCGGAATTCTGGAATTTCTGTGTCCATCCTTGACTCCCGTGTATGACCATTCTCTTCAACATTCCTATATCGATTTTGCCCTTGACCTGGATACCGAAAGTGAACACTATTACCATAACTATCTTCTTCAAAATTAGATGAGCTTCGATGTCGATTCTGAACATTGCCTCTTCTATGACCATGCACGTCCTCTTTACTTCTTCTTTCCTCTACTCGACATCTTTCATAATTACAATATGGCTCATGCTCGTAACCACGATAAGCTCTTCTTTCTTCATTCTGATAATCATGATTGTCTCGAAATCCACGATCTCGATTTATCGACAAAGATGGTTCTCTTCTTTCCCTATCATAATGTGGCGACACTCTCCTTTGATTTCGATTCATGTCAGAAATTATTCTCTCCACTCTCTCGAAACCCTTATTGAACCTTTCATCGATATGTTGTTCCATCTCGTCAGGATCTTCACTCCCATACAAATTTGCAACATTATGATGACGGTTAACAAGTCTCGGAGGCATGATCAAATCTTCAACAGAGCTAAACACAAACTTCACTTTGATCCAAAAATCTTGAATCAAAACTCCTCAAATTGTTTGAAGTCTCACGAACACCCAAATGAACAAACAACTCAATTCGAACTCCAAAAACTTCAAATCTCGAAACTTCACACTTTGCTTCGATTAAAAAAAATCTCGAATCAAACTTCACCAACTTGTTGGAATCTTCAAATGAACACTTCAACTAGCGCAACTTTCAATGATGTAGAATCTACGCACAAACTCCTAGCTTACGACTTGAACAAATCTCGCACAAACTTGAACAAGCTCGCTTCTAGCTCTGTGCAACTTTCCCACTTCGATCCAAAACTTTTAGAATCAAAACTTTCAACTTGTTTGAATCTTCACGAACACAAAAGGACAAGCAACTCACATTCGAATTCCACAAACTTCAAATCACGCAAACTTGAAACCCAACGAACTTGGAAAAGTTCGTTTCCTCGCTCTGATACCAAACTGATGCAGCGGATATTACACTTGACCACGAAATGAGGATTTCGTGTCAAACAAATCGATGAAATGATACAATGATGAATTGATGGATTGATGATACCCAAGATAAATGCCCAAATCCGTTGATCTCACGAGATACTGGATTCTAGCTATCTCCAACATGTTGATCGCGCACGATACTGTGTTAAAAGATCTATGATTCTTCGACGTTGATCTCGCGCACGAGATTCCGTGAATCGGCTTCAAGTCCGTTGATTCGAGCGCACTCGAATATCCGAAAATGGAAGATGAAGGAGATCACACTCAACTTCAACAAAGTGGCACAAAGCACACAAACAAATTTTATTCAAAAATCAACTCCCTATTACAATGACAACACACCCCTATTTATAGGGAATTACAACTCAACACACGTTACAACACTTCACACGACTTAACAAATACAACAACAATGACTTAAGAAAATACAACACAAACAGTACAAACGACCTAAACAATACGAATTACGACTTATCAACATACCCAACTTAACAAGACACGAGTTACACAAAACAACACACGACTTAACAATATACGTCACAAACGACTTTACAAAACAATGCGACTTAAAAGAAACGACATAAGAAATCGGCAGGGACTTAAGCTTCTTTGTGACTTAACATCTTGAACGCCATATGCTTCGCGACCTAGCAATCAGCGGTATAGGAATTCTGAGCGACCTAATCTTCGCGACCTAACTGGAAGGTCGTTCGCGACATAAGGAGGAGAGGCGACTCGCGACTTAGCTGGAGCGAAGATGTTCGCGACTTAAGGCTGGAGCTGGCATAGGTCGTTCGTGACTTACTTTTTACTGGATTTGGCATAGGTCGTTCGCGACCTAAGGAGGAGGAAGAGGAGGAGCGACCTAGGCTTCGCGAGTGCTGGATTTGCTCGCGACTTACTGTATGTCGTTTGCGACTTAGGGCTTTGCGATTTGAGGAATGTCGTTCGACCTAGGGTTTCTCGATTCAAGGTATCGCGCTGCATCATCTTTTCTTTAAATTTCTAATAAAAATTTGGGTATTAATATGCACCGAGATTCATGTATATGTTACTGCATAGGAAACCCTCTTCCTTTGATTTACCCCTATCTCTGTAAATTTATTTTGTGAGTTACAAAATATGTACATGTTCCTAACATAATCATAATTGCAATCTACTTTAGGTTTTCATGCAATGTTTTTCAAGTTTTCATTATCAATAAACAAAAAAACAGAAGACTAGCAATCTGGGGTAATCAAAATTAAGAAAACAAAAACTATTCTTCTGCTCCACCATAAGGTATTGAGAAAGAGGACATGTTATAAAGTTGATTACAAACAGAGGGATGGCAACAGAAATATGAATTGAGTATACTATCTTTATCCACCTGTGGTTACTATAGTAACATAAAGAAACAATACACAGTCACAGTGTAACTAATTCTTTGTTTTCACTGCCGGGAGATATATTATTCTTATACATGAGCAATGATCCCATTCGTGTTGGTGACATTATTGTATTTAATGTTGGATTAGAGAGCACATTCATAATATATTCAAGTTGATTAATCGGTTTTGGCATTTGATAGCAACTGTGTTATAGTAGTTTATCTTATATATAACATGTTAGTGTGAAATTGCTAAATGCACTTTAACTTTTTTGGGTATAACTTCATGATGCAGCACATACCTTAATCGCAGCTCCAGAATTCGAATTCGCGAAGCCGCCTAAGTCGCTCCTCCTCATCCTCAAGTCGCGGCGAAATTCAGTACGTCGCGAACGACCTTACTTAGGTCGCGAACAAACTCTAGGTCATGGACGACCTTCTTTAGATCGCAAGCTTCCTGCCTCCTTAGGTCGCAAACGAAATCAGCATCGTATGTCGCAAGCCAAATTTTAGGCCCTAAATCGCAAAGCTTCAGTAAGTCGTGGTCGTGCCTTCTTAAATCGCGAGCAACTCCAGATCTCCAAATCCTTAAGTCGCGCGCGTGATACTCCTTAGGTCACGCGTGTTGATACTCCGCCTTAGGTCGCGAACGACCTATGCGCCTATGCCACTTCCAGTAACTCGCGAGATGCCTTAAGTCGTTGATTGTTTCCAACCTAGGTCGCGAGCACTTCGTTAAGTCGCTACCAATGATTGTTGAGTCGCCTGAAGATTTCTTATGCCGCATTTCTTAAGTCGCTGATCTTTAAGTCGTTCAAAGCTTCCCGTTGCTGTCCTACTTGTTTAAGTCGCGTGTGATTTCTTAGGTCGCGAACTAGTTAAGTCGCTCAAGCTGTTGTGTTGTAAATTTGTACGTGGTGTGTTGTTTCCTTATGTCGCTTATGTTATGAGTCGTTATGTCGTATGTGTTGTAACTTGTGTTTGTTATGTCATATATGTTAGGTCGTTAACAACCTGTGTTGAGTCGTAGGTCGCAAGATCCTGTTGTATGTGTAATTACTATTGAGTCGAGTATGTGTGTGTTGTAAATCTCTATAAATAGGGATGTGAGGTCATTTGTAAAAGTAGTTGATTTTTGAATAAAAATTTGTTGAGAGCTTTGTGCCTCCATTAAAATTGGTAGTTGAGTGTTATCTCCTATCTCCACCTTCGTCATTCGAGTGCGCTCGAATCAACGATTATTGAAGCCAATTCACGGAACCAAGTGCGCTTGATCAACGTTCGAAGAATTGTTGATCTTCTCTCACGGCATCGTGCGCGATCAACGTGTCGAAGATTGCTAGAATCCGGTATCTTCATGATCAACGGATTTGGGTGTTTGGGTATTCTTAAATTCACCGATTTATCATCGATTCACCGATTATTTTTGCTAATCGTGTGAGATCCTGGACGGATTCGATTTACATCGTCGAATTCGCTTCCTTAGCTGCGTCAGTTTGGTATTAGAGCAAGGAGACAAACTTTTCCAAGTTCGTTGGGTGTGAAGTTTTGAGATTTTTTTTTAATCAAAGCGAAGTGTGTGTTTGGATTTGTTGAGGATTTGACAATGCCTCCAAGAAGAGTTAATCGTCATCAGAATGTTGCAGATGTGTATCGAAGAGAAGATGCTGAACAAATGGAGCAATGAATTAGTGATAAATTCAATGAGAAGTTTGATGAGGGAATTGGTCGATTAGAGAGAATGATGCTTGAAATGAATCAAAGTAGAAGAAGGGTTTCACCTGAATCGAGCCATGAGGGAAATAGAGTTTCACCACATTCAGATCGGGAGAGAAGAGAAGATCATGATCGTAGAAATGTTGACGATCGTGATAGGAATGTTGATGATCGAAATCGAAGAGATGTGGATGATCGTGATCGGAGGAATGTAGATCGAAGGGATGTTGGTGGTAGAAATGGTGGTGGTAGAGATGTTGGTGGTCATGATCGACATCGATATGCATAAGATTTTGATGAGGAGTTTGATGGTGGTAGTGTTCATGGTCGAAATCGAAGCCAAGGAAGAAATCATTCAGAGCATGATCACAAATGGGAGTCCGGAATGAAAATTGAAATTCCAGAGTTTAAGGGTGGTATGCAGGCTGAAGAATTTCTAGATTGGTTATCTAATGTTGAAGAGATCTTTGATTTCAGGGAGGTTCCGGAAGATCGTCGAGTGAAGTTGGTTGCTACTAGGTTGAGAGGGAGAGCTATGGCGTGGTGGCAGCAAACCAAACTTACACGAGAACAGATGGGGAAGTCGAAGATTGTTGCTTGGGAGAAAATGAAGAAGATGATGAAGGCTACATTCTTGCCTTACAATTATCAATCACTCATGTATCAGAGGTTGCAGAATCTGAGGCAAGGGACGAAGACTGTTAATGATTATGCTGATGAGTTTTATCAACTGATTGCTCGAAATGACATTATGAAGACGGAGGAACAATTGACTGATAGGTTTGTTGGGGGGTTGAGGATCCAGATCCAGGATATGGTAAATATGTTTGACCCTAGATCTGTGGCTGAAGCGCACCAGAATGCGTTGGCTTGGGAGAAGCAGGGAAGACGAGGAGGTGGTGTGTTTCCAAGTTCCAATACTCAAAGCAAGGGTGCTAGTGGGAGTTCCAATGTTTCTAAAGTTGTCAGTAAACCAGTTGTGAATGAAGTTGCGAAGGTAAAGGCGAAGGTCAACAACAGTTTCAAGTGTTATAATTGCCAGGAAGTGGGTCACAAGAGTAATGAATGCCCGAAACCGAAGAGGCGAGCTATGATGGCTGAAGTGGAAGGTGAGGATGTTGATGAAGGTTATTCTAGTCCAGTTGAGGAGGATGAACAGGATATCGCGTCGGGAGATGAAGGATGTAATCTAATGTTGAGGAGATCATGTTTGAGACCGAAGCAGGAAGAGGAGGCTAGTTGGTTGAGGAGTAATATCTTTCAGTCGACATGCACTATACTGGGGAAGGTGTGTAAATTTGTGATTGACGCGGGAAGTTGTGACAATATCATTTCTACCGAAGGTGTGAGAAAGTTGAAGTTGAAGACGGAGAAGCATCCAAATCCTTACAAGTTAGCGTGGTTAAGGAAAGGAGGAGAGGTGAAGGTGGACAGGCGAGTTCATGTTCCATTTTCTATTGGGAAGAAGTATAAAGATGAGATCTGGTGTGATGTGGTGGAGATGGATGTTTGTCACTTGCTTTTGGGAAGACCCTGGCAGTATGACCGAGCAGTGCAGCATGATGGTCGAACCAATAGCTACAGCTTTATGTTTGAGGGTACTAAGATCATTTTAGTTCTGAAGAAGAGACAACAAGGAGAGAGCAAGTCAGAAGAGATTGAGGAGCTGAAGACTTTGTTGACTTTGAAGAAGTTTGTTGAAGAAGTAGAGGAGAGTCCAGAGGTGTTCTTGTTGATTGGACATGAAGCTACTGAATCTGTTGAAGTTCCAGAGGAAGTAAAGCCAGTGTTGGAAGAATTCAGAGATGTGTTTCCTGAAGAGTTTCCAAAGGAGTTACCACCATTGAGAGATATTCAGCATCAGATTGATCTTGTGCCAGGGGCAGCATTACCTCACAGGCCATATTACAGGATGAGTCCTAAGGAGCATGAGGAACTGAGAAGGCAGGTGGAGGAGTTGTTAGAACAAGGGCGTGTTTAGGAGAGCTTGAGTCCTTGTGCATTGCCAGCCTTATTGGTACCGAAGAAGGATGGGACTTGGCGGATGTGTACGGACAGTCGGGCTCTAAACAAGATCACTGTGAGATACAGGTTTCCTATGCCGAGGTTCGATGATTTGATTGATCAGTTGAGTGGGGATGTTGTGTTCTCAAAGATTGACTTGAAGAGTGGATACCATCAGATTCGTATTAGACCGGGTGATGAGTGGAAGACTGCTTTTAAAACTAGGGAAAGACTATATGAATGGCTGGTTATGCCGTTTGGCTTGTCAAATGCTCCTAGTACTTTTATGAGAGTGATGAACCAGATTTTCAGACCATTTATTGGGAAGTTCGTAGTAGTTTACTTTGACGATATTTTGATCTATAGTGGGAGTATGGAAGAGCATATCTAGCATTTGCGAGAAGTGCTATTGATTCTACGATAGGAGCAATTCTATGCAGCAACGAAGAAGTGCGTGTTCATGACGCACAGTGTTTTGTTTCTGGGATATGTTCTGTCGAAGGAGGGTATTCAAGTGGATGAAAGCAAAGTGGAAGCTGTCAGGAGTTGGCCACAACCCAAGACAATTACTAAAGTGAGGAGTTTTCATGGGTTGGTATCATTTTATCGAAGATTCATTCCACATTTTAGCAGTGTTATGGCACCTGTAACCGATTGCATGAAAGGAAAGAAGTTCGTGTGGACAAAGGAAGCAGAGTTAGCTTTTGAGAAGATCAAGACACTTTTGACGACAGCACCCATTCTGGTACTACCGGATTTTCAGATATTGTTCGAGTTACACATTGATGCTTCGAAGGTTGGGATTGGCGGAGTACTGAGTCAGAATGGAAGACCAGTTGCTTATTTCAGTGAGAAGTTGTCTGGAGCCAAGTTGAGATATAACACTTATGACATGGAGTTTTACGCAATTGTTCAAGCTGTGAAGCACTGGAGACATTATCTGTTTCAGAAGGAGTTTGTTCTTTATACGGATCATGAAGCTTTGAAACATTTGCAAGGGCAGGACAAAATTTCAGCTAGACACGCTTCATGGGTCGCGTATCTGCAGCAGTTTACTTTTTTTGTAAAGCACAAATCAGGGGTGACGAATCGTGTAGCTGATGCGTTGAGCAGGAGGAATCATTTGTTGACGACGATGAAGGTTGAGGTAACAGGATTTGAAATATTGCCAGAATTGTTTGAGGAAGATCCTTACTTTGCAAAGATTGTTGAGAAAGTCAAGGATGGGAGTACCGATGGGTTTGTGTTGGTTAATGGTTTCCTGTTCAAAGGAAATAGTTGTGTATTCCAGATTCCAGTTTACGAATGAAGATTATCAAAGAATTGCATGAGGAATGACACGTGGGCCGTGATTGTACTTTACAGTTGATTGCAAAATCTTATTTTTGGCCGTCAATGAGGAAGGAAGTTGAAAATTTTGTTCAGAGGTGTCATATTTGTCAGGTGTCATATTTGTCAGGTTTCAAAGGGGACAGCGACAAATGCAGGGTTGTATATGCCGTTGCCTGTGCCGACTAAACCGTGGGTGGATGTTAGCATGGATTTTGTGTTGGGACTGCCAAGAACACAACGCGGCAATGATTCTATCTATGTGGTGGTTGATCGATTATCAAAGATGGCACATTTTATTGCATGCAAGAAAACGGCAGATGCAGTTAATTTTGCACAATTATACTTCAGAGAGATCTGTCGTCTTCATGGGTTGCCTGAATCTATTGTATCAGATAGACACTCGTTTTCTGAGTCATTTTTGGATGAGTCTATGGAGAATGGTTGGGACAAAGCTGAAATTCAGTAGTGCTTATCATCCACAGACGGATGGACAGACTGAAGTTGTAAACAGATCTCTAGGTAATCTATTGCGATGCCTCGTGGATGACAATTTGAAGAGTTGGGACTCCAAGCTGTGTCAAGCTGAGTTTGCACACAACCATGCAGTTAATCGTAGCACTGGGTTCAGTCCATTCCAGGTTGTGTACTCAACAATTCCTAAAGGACCGTTGGATTTATTTGTATCTCCACAGCAGAAAGAAGTGATCAAACGGGCTAGTGATTTTGTGAATGAATTGCAAGAGTGTCACAAGATTGTGCAGGAACGATTGCTTAAGGCGAATGAGAAATATAAGCAATCCGCAGATATTAAACGACGACATGTTACTTCAAAGAAGGAGATTTTGTATATGCAGTATTGACCAAGGATCGATTTCATGTTGGTACTTACAATAAACTAGCTGCTAGGAAGATTGGTCCTTTAGAAATCATAAAGAAGATCAATGATAATGCGTACCAGTTAAGGTTGCCGGAAAATGTTCATACTTCTGATGTTTTCAATATCAAACACTTAATTCCGTATTATGAGGAGAAACTTGATGAAGAAGAGGAGAGCGTGAATTCAAGGTCAAATTCTTTTCAACCAGGGGAGGATGATGCAGCACATACCTTAATCGCAGCTCCAGAATTCAAATTCGCGAAGCCGCCTAAGTCGCTCCTCCTCATCCTCAAGTCGCGACGAAATTCAGTAGGTCGTGAACGACCTTACTTAGGTCGCGAACAAACTCTAGGTCGTGGACGACCTTCTTTAGATCGCAAGCTTCCTGCCTCCTTAGGTCGCAAACGAAATCAGCATCGTATGTTGCAAGCCAAATTTGAGGCCCTAAATCGCAAAGCTTCAGTAAGTCGCGGCCGTGCCTTTTTAAATCGCGACAGCTACAGATCTTCAAATCCTTAGGTCGGTTGCGTGATACTCCTCCTTAGGTCGCGCGCGTTGATACTCCTCCTTAGGTCGCAAACGACCTATGCGCCTATGCCACTTCCAGTAACTCGCGAGATGCCTTAAGTCGTTGATTGTTTCCAGCGTAGGTCGCGAGCACTTCGTTAAGTCGCTACCGAAGATTGTTGAGTCGCCTGAAGATTTCTTATGCCGCATTTCTTAAGTCGCTGCTCTTTAAGTCATTCAAAGCTTCCCGTTGCTGTGCTACTTGTTTAAGTCGCGTGTGATTTCTTAGGTCGCGAACCAGTTAAGTCGCTCAAGCTGTTGTGTTGTAAATTTGTACGTGGTGTGTTGTTTCCTTTTGTCGCTTATGTTATGAGTCGTTATGTCATATGTGTTGTAACTTGTGTTTGTTATGTCATATATGTTAGGTCGTTAACAACCTGTGTTGAGTCGTAGGTCGCAAGATCCTGTTGTATGTGTAATTACTATTGAGCCGAGTATGTGTGTGTTGTAAATCTCTATAAATAGGGATGTGAGGTCATTTGTAAAAGTAGTTGATTTTTGAATAAAAATTTGTTGAGAGCTTTGTGCCTCCATTAAAATTGGTAGTTGAGTGTTATCTCCTATCTCCACCTTCGTCATTCGAGTGCGCTCGAATCAACGATTGTTGAAGTCAATTCACGGAATCAAGTGCGCTTGATCAACGTTCGAAGAATTGTAGATCTTCTCTCACGGCATCGTGCACGATCAACGTGTCGAAGATTGCTAGAATCCGGTATCTTCGTGATCAACGGATTTGAGAGTTTGGGTATTCTTAAATTCACTGATTTATCATCGATTCACCGATTATTTCCGCTAATCGTGTGAGATCCTGGACGGATTCGATTTACATCGTTGAATTCGCTTCCTTGGCTGCGTCACTTCATGTTCCAAGGACATGATATTCCTATTGTCCATCGCGTTATTCGGGTAAGATTCCTTAATTTCAGTGTCATGCAGCTTTTTTTTCCCATACTTACTAATGTGCCTTCTGCATCAATCTTCGATATTATCGATAACTAAGTTGCAGATGAATGCTATGATGTTTTTACTATACTTGTTTGTTTGTAAACACCATATAATGACTAGTAATTGGTAAAATAATTTTTACGAATCATGCCATCAATCTAAACTCGCATATCATTGTGCAATCGCCTATTTTCCACTTTTGTTATGCAGTGTTTGATGAAAAAACTGAATATCAGTAAGCAGTTTTGTGGATATTATGTAGGTTACTAGCTGTAAACCTAGATCAATTTGGGTACAAAGATAATGAATGCTTATGTTTTATAAAGAAACTAATGACTATGCATAAACATGTTTCTTGCAACTCTACTGGTATGATGATGGAGTCCAAGGATTCTTAACTACAATAAGTGGAGAAGTACATGTTTGATAACTGAATACTTCCCAGGTCATTTATTTCTCAACTATGATAATATATTAATATCTTATGATAATATATTAATATCTTGCTCTTGCATTAGAAGATATATTGTTCAATCTTGTGCGTTGGAGCTTGTTTGATTGTTTTAGGACTGATATTAATTGTACAATAAAGTTCATCGTACACTTTGGTCAAGCTTTTTCGCTCAATTATCTTGACTACGGTAGTAAAATTTACCTATTAAAATAGTTCACAAATCCATGAACTATTCAATACTTTATTAACAAACTGTTGAGGTAAGGTAATTTGACGAGTCATTAAGGTTGAGTAATTGAGATGGAATCACTCTAATCTCTTTGTTTTCTAGTATAAATGAACATCATGTACATAGACTGTAAACATTGCTGTTTCACAATGTACATAAAATGATCTTCCATTTTATGACTACATACAAATATTTCCAATAGTCACAATTGACTCATGGTATGAATTTGTTCTGAAGTCCAAGTTAATATACTATTTCTATTTCATATTATTTTGAGAAAAACCTTTTTCTTTCATAAAAAGGGAGAAGACAGGCCTAACCATCAATTACAAGCTTAAATGTCATACAGTAAAAGTTTTACATCGTATCAATAAACTAATCATGAATGCTATGAGTGTGGGCATTAGATAGCACTGTTTAGGACATGCCTAACCAGAGAGTCAAAGAAATATACTAATTTATGATTATTGTTTTCATCTTAACCAGTGTTAACTAGATTCGACTTGATCAAACTATATATGTGGATCAATGCATGGACATCCTTTAACCACCTTCTGCTTTAATCTCTTATCTACAATTAAAAGTGTCAATTTAACAGAAAATCTAATGTTAATGATGTGCAGGTTCATGAACGAAATGAGACGAAAGAGGTTGATGTATTACAAAAGGTATCGTTGTATAGAACTGTTCAGATCTTATTTGTGTAAAGGTTGCAAGAAGATGAAGTTTTGTTATGAATACAAAATGACATTAGTTTAGCTCATTTTAACTAACTAGGCTTGCATCTATTTGTCAAAGTAATTGTTAGAACCATGGTTCAAAATTCTGAGGGAATTCCGATTATTCCTATGATTTCGTTCTGGTTTCGGTCATAACCGAAACAGAATTCGGTTAAAAATCCAGTTTCGGTTAAAATTCTGCATTTTCTCAAGTATTGAAAAAAAATTATGAAAAATAAAAAAGTACAGTAAACATATAGTACAATAAACATATAGTAATTATGAAAACCTATAATTTTCATCACAGCTTTATATAATTATTTTCAAATTGTTCTGAATTTTCAGGAAGTGCTACCAATGACCGAAGACATGCATGAAGAAAGACTTTGAGCAGTTCAAGTTCTTAGTGATGCATTTGGTACTTGTAGACGTTAACTTTGAACTGTGTTGCCTTTTGTTATCATGAATATGTATTGAATTTGGTAACTCATGTATTGAACTTATTTTTTGTTAGTTGATACTTTATTTTATTTTTCATGAATATGCGTTAAATTTGCTGATTATTATATTTTTCGTTCATATATTGTTCAAATTGTTATCTATTTAAAGAAGATTCATTTTGATTGTTATTATTAAAATGTAATAGTGGGGTGCATCAAATATATAGTAAAATAAAGCATAGCTCCTTAAAAGCATTATAACTATATGACATAAGTGCTATAAAAAGATAATGCAATGTATGAGGTTACTGTGAAAGGATAGCAGCAAATAGGCGTTATTGTATCTACACATTTTATAGCGGTGTATATATGCTGTAAATAGATGTAGAATATACTATAAACATGTTGATATATATCGCGAAATAGGCGCTATAGAATAACTATTTTATAGCGGCTACACTTTGTTATAAAGATTCTATTATTTTCGTTAAGATTGAGATGTTTTATAGCGGTAATGGTGAGCTACCGCCTTTATGTAACATAGCGGCTATTTAATGCTATGAAATCATGCTCTTTTATAGCTGGTTTTTTTGTGTTATAAATGTGCATTTCTTTTTTATAATATGTCGATATACAACGTTTATCAAACCGCTATAGTTGTGTTTAATAGCGGCTATATGCCGCTATAAAAGACTGTTTTTCTTGTAGTGTCTTTCGAAAAGGTCAAGAGCTACTGCATTTCCACTAAGGAATTTGATATGCAGCCTAAACCCAAAGAAGGCTATCACCCTAACCTTTCGACAAGATTGAAACCTACCTTTCGAGGACTTAATTCAGGGATTTTCGACCTAAACCCTTATAGAAGACTTCTTACTAGCTAAACAAAGTCAAAAGGTTGCTTAATCCACAGTATATACCTTTCGACGACGTCGAAAGGTCTGGTCTAAGAATTATCAACGAATAAAGTCAAATTGAAAGGCAATTCTCAAGGGAATTTTACTCACTGTTATTGCAATAGAGTACCAATCTTTCTTAGCATTACTTTGGGGTGTTGACAAGAAATCATGTTAACACCATTTAATACCTAACCCCAATGCAGACTACTCGCTGGTACTATCTACCTTACATTGCTTGGAAATCTCATTGGGCTGCCTAGTACTTCTTTTATAGGAGAGAGCGAAGCCTAGATCTGTCACTTAGTACCTCAAACCCGAAGTGACCCCTTCCCGATATATCCACGATCACTCTAATTATAAATATAGAATCTCATTAGGTTACTTCTTCTGGTAGGGAGGCGGATCCTGCAATAGCAACTTAATACTTAAACATTGAGGTGAACCTTTTTGGAGATATCTTTATTTATTTGAAATCTCAGTAGTTTACTTAATACTTCCTTTTAGGAGAGAGGCAGACCCTACAGTCACTTAATACCTCAAACAAGAAGCAAACCCCTATGGAGATATCGCTCACTGCTCCTAATTCCAAACTTAGACCATTTACTACTTTTCAATCAAGAAGCATGTCCAATCTCTCACGCTATCATAAGTCCTAGGATTAGCGATATCTCACATCAGTAGTAAGTGCACCCGACTGTTGGTAGCCTCAAAGTAAAGGGCAGCCTTCCATCGAGTGACTCTACTAACCTCGCATCACTAACCTACTAAGTTCAATAAACTTGCCTAAGTCTTTACTTATATTATGTTAGGTAGACATAGGATTACCTTGCATATTCTATTTTTATTTAAGGCAATAAGTTTTACCTTAAGTACTTATCTACCCATAAATCCCCTTTTAATGCTCATAAATGTCAATTTGTCCATAAAATTCTAAGGGACATTTCCTAAGACATTTATGTATGACTATAATTTCAAATTAGTAACCTTTTTGTATCTATTCCTTTTTTATCAGTCTCATTAATCCTATTGTTTCTATTATTTGTACCTTCCAAATTCATTTCCATTAATTACCCATTAATTAGGGTTATAGTCTTTTATTTTCTATTTATTGTTGGCAATTCCTAATTTATTGCACAATAATAGGAGTTACTACATTCCCTAATTCTATCCATTCGGTTCCCCAAATAAAATAATAACTAACGAACGTTACTCATAAATAACACACGAATAAACACTGTTCTTTTTGTTAGCACAATAAGTATGTATAAACTTTTTAATAAAACTACCTATTCATATCCAAGTATATTCTAGTCATAAATATTTAACTAGAATATGCTTTCCATATTTAATGTGCTAGAATTAGATTCCTCGGGAAGATTTTCCACTATGATTTCCTTAAATTAGTGTTTAATACAAAAAGGATTGACTCCATTTGAAATCACAAGGAATGTATAATTTCTTTTTTTTATTTGGAATGAATAATGTAAACTACAGAGAATAAATCGGTACTTTACACATCTTTTCCCTTTTTGTTTCTAGGTATTCCTTGTTAACTCAAACGTCGTCCTTTTAAATGAAAAATTGGAAAAAGTAAACAAATTTATAAAAATCAAACGGTTGTTCTTCCCATAAATTAAACTATGAAAGATCTACAGCATAGCAAAAATTGGCAATAATCCAAAAATCCTATTTTACACCCAAGTAAAGATCTGCAATAAAAATTTACAGCAGTCAAATTCTAATATCTTTGGGACCGATTTCCAGATGTAGGTGTAAACATATTTCAATTAGATATAAAACAAGAATATGTAGGCAGTAGTTTTCTACACTAATTTAATCCTAAAATTTACAAATGAAATTGATTTTGGCATAAAAATCAAACGTATGCCTATGGAATAGATTTAAAATCATAAATAATATATAAAATTTCTCACTCCCTTTAAAAGCGATCCAAATCTCCAAATCCTTTTTAATCCAAGAAATATGGTACAAAAAGGTTATATACATATATTAAAATTAAGATCTGAGAAGAGATTTGGGTTGAGAGAGAAAACAGATACAAATATACAAATATATATAAATTACCTCAAATACACGCATAGTTGATTCTTTTCTCTTCCCTTTTTTATTAGATTTCTATTCTTCTTCAATTTGTATGAATATAGATATTAATATCTTATTTTTATAATTTAGAAAAAAAGTGCAGAAAAAGAAATGACATAGCTTCACTACTACCTTCAGAAAATGTGAGAAGAAAAGGGAGGGTTGGGCCTGAATTTATAGGCATAAGAATCAACCTTAACGGTCAGATCGATTATATTAAATTCGGGCCGTTGGGCCTAGGCTAACCCTAGGTGCCACATTGGGAGTGGTCGACCGTCCCCTACCTAAAGGTCAACTGCTCATAATGGTTGGTCAACCCACGGACCTAGTTTAATTAATATAAAACGTTAATTTTCTTATTCGAATTATTTCCATTCCGAATTCATTTTTCATCCGTAACTTCTTCGTTTGGACTCCAACCGCAAAACTCTAAATATGAAAGTTGCTCAGAATTTTACCACAACACAATGATATAAGTTTTGTAGTCAAATTCCATCATTTGCACAAATTCCATTTTTGGAGCCTAACTAATTTACTAACTAATTAAATTACTAATGCTAAATTACGAGGTGTTACATACTACCTCCCTTGAAAAGAATTTCATCCCCAAAATTTCACTAACGACTAAGTCATGGTTTTGACTCCTAATTATACTAAACTACACAACTAATGAGTGTACAACCAATTTTGCAACCAAATGTGCACATGTGCATAGTCTATTGCTGTATCGCCAGATAGAAAATATGTATGCAGAATGATTCTAAATCGGATCATCATATATATATGCATTTCATTGAAAATATTTTTGAAAAATATGATGTAAACAACCTATATATATACTGGAAGTTCTATAAATTTATGCAGCTTTTGAAAAATCTTTTCAACAAGAAACCCATACTCATACGAATAGGAGTATGAGGCAACCAATTTTGCATCCAGTTCCTACCATCCAAAAATCCGACGCGTCGAAAAATCACATCTTAGACTTTACTCCTATGTCAGAAAAAGGAATTTAGGTGGAGAACGTATCATCTTACCACCCTAAAAATTTCCCATTTCCGTAGTACAGTGGAGTTTTCCCCACTGCCCTAGATTTACTCCAAATTTTCAACGTACAAAATGCATAAGGAGGCTTATTTCAAGCTCTAAAATGGAATTGAGTCTAAAAATAAACTCGCACGCATCGTCAACAAGGTATGGAAATAGAAATTTCAAGGCTAAAACAGCTTTTCCCTTATTACCGCTTGCATTAATCGCATCGTCGATCCTAATGCACTGCTAAATCCGCAAATTCTAACTTTATTTGTCTTCCCTACGCCTAACATATGGCCTTTAAAATTAAAGTTTCACAAAAACCTTTTCCACTTTTCAAATTCCTATGCCAAAATAAAATCTCAAAATATTTACACGCACATTTTCCCTCGAAATCAAATTTTTGGGAAAAAAATTCTAAAAATAATTTAAGTGCCAAAAATAGCTAAAACCTAAATTTTTTTTTCAAATAAGAAGCTTTTCAGGATATTTTCTTTTGAAAATTTTGATAAAGTAAGCCATAATTTCAGCGTAGTCTGAAGGCACTAAATGCATAAACCAAATTCTAAAATTCTACAACTAACATTTACCTATAAAACTTGACATTTTATTTAAAAATGTCATCATGCCCAAACCTTTACCCATAAAACTTGAAATTTTTATTTAAAAATGTCACCATGCCTAATTATCCAAAAATTGCTTTTAAGGAACAGGAATAATGACCCATGATACTAAATAAGTTGAACATGTCATTCGCTAAAATTTTCCATTTATTTTAAATTTCCAGTCTTATATTGCATTTACTGTTGGTTAATTGCCTTTCATGAGATTCTTATACTTACACTGTTTCTTTCAAATGCATAAATAGGAGCAGTTTACATAACTAGAAATAATAACACAGTAAATAAACAAGAACATTCTCATAACGTCGTGCGTGCATTTTCAAGGGACAACCAACAGTTTTACAACCCAAACAAACCTATAGAAAAAGGACAAATGCGGGAAATAAAAAGATGCAACAATCCTAAATAAAACACCGTTTACGAACTGTGAGAAGGTCTCGCACCGCGGTTGGAGCTTGAGCCATTGCCGCAACCGCGGAATTATCGTAGTAGGGCGGCTATGCACCAATCTCATGCCCCTAGCGCTAATGCTCTGCCCTAACCTCTTGGGGCTCTTCCTGAACCTAATGGATAGCAACAAGCTCAGGACTCAAGTACCTCTTGGCGTCCTGTGCTACTCCATGATGTTATTGCTACTGCGGCTGCAGCTCTAGTGCTGGTACAGGTGGTATGGCTGGTAGTAAAGGAATATTTGTCTTGTTAATAGTGATCCAGTCAATGGCAAGTGGGATCTTCCTCACTACTAGCTCTCTGCTCAAATTTACCTCCTAATGCCTAAACACTCGAGTGAGCAAGTGGTAAAATGGAAAGTGAGTCCTCGGGATATCAACTCCCCGATCGGCCATATGAAGCATAAAAACACGAGCCCAATTGAAGGCTACGCCACCAATTATAGCATAGGAGACTCTTCACACTAAGGTATAGATTTGGTCAAGGCTACCCATCTTTGGAATGATGTTGTGCTGAATGATGCACACAACAAGATGGGCAACAGATCGTAAATTGGCAGTCCTCCAAGCACCGACATTTCTAGAAAAGATCCGTTGTAGAATCTCAGGATCGGTCATCTCCATGTTGTCTAAATCTGCGTCTACTGTGGATATTTAAAAAATGCTAGGGAGATCTTCATCTGTCATCTTGATCCGAGCTCCCTTCATCTCGGACTCAATATAGATGTTGCCATCATCAAAATTCTACGCTATTTGTGCATCGAAAAGACGGATGCAGCACGGGTAATATTCCTGCTCATAGGTCTTGAAGTGGAGGGTCGGTGCAAGTGCTGCCGCGATGAAAAGCTCTTTAAGCCCATGGGCGGCGAAATCTTCGAATTTCACCTGTCATCCATTGAGAAAATCAAAGTCCATCATTTCTAGATAAGTGGCGACCTTCCACTCGCTCCGGTCAAGCCAAGCGACTTCTTACGGAGTGAGACCAAGATGACAAGAGAGAGCCACTGGTGCGGGGTGGTGCCATGGGCTGAGAGGCGGTTGAAAAAAGGAAAAAAGGGTTTAGATCTGGAGTGATGGCGGGACAAGATCTGATGCGCAATAATTTTAACATCAGCTGGTGGACGAATAGAGGAGGGAGGCTTTGTTTTGGTGTAGGAAAGGGGAGGTGGAAATGTGGTTTGAAAATGGAAAGAAGGAAGAGAATGAGGGGGATGCGGCGGCTGCTGTTTTGGATGCGACACATAGTCGCATTCAAAGCTCGGGTTCGGCCCGAATCCACCTAGCGGTCGACCGCCATTAGGTCAACCAGTCGACCGCTTATAGTAGATTATAGCCCAAATTTGGACGTGGCCTGAACCTACACCCAATGGGGCTGGGTTAAATTAATTAATTAATATTCTAACAGCCTTTCCGCACACCATCTTTAGCTTGGCTCATCCAGAAAATTTCTACCTTCCACACGACGGCATCTACTTTACTATGTAGACCCCTCATTGGTAATATTGCAATAACCTTAATAAAATGGCTGTGACCACCAACACTTCCAAAAACCCAAAAATATTCCAACTGCTATTTCCTCGCTACTTCGCACGGAAATATTTCTTCCAAGAGCCGTGGGTACAACAATACTTCAAACTACGAACCCAATAAAATTGAATTTCATTCCTATTTTATCTATACCTTAAAGAGAGAATATTTTAAAAACCTCGATTTTACAAATCGAAAAATCACTGAGCTAAATATATGCTCCTATACCTGTTTCTAAATAATAGATACTATTTCATACCAAAACTTCCCTTAAAAATCAAACTTATATATATATATATCAGGGTTTCCAAAGACCTTTTTTAAAACATAAATTTCCCAAATTGGAATACAATTTCCTTGCGAAAAATCAAAATCAAGCCTTTACTGATATATACATATAAATATTCAAGGATTTTAAGAATTAATCCTTTGTAAACTAAAAATTTCTTAACATGACCAACTCAGTGGTATACGTGATTCGTTGAAAATTAAAATTTCAAAAACTTTCCCAAAGAAAAATTTCCAAAATAAATTCTTGGGAAAAAAACCTTTTGAAAACACTTTTTCCAAAATCTATGGAATTTCCACAATATAGTTTATAAAATTCTCTCACAGGTTTTAGACTAAGGAATTGACACTAAATATCAAAGTAAATCCAGTTTCCATCAAAAAGGTGATCAATGAATACACCCTAGTAAAAACTTTCCTTCGGACAATTACGACATACATGCTCTAATTTCTCACCCATTTAGAACAACTACGTGTCTTCGACTGGAGCACGTCATCAAAATCCAAAATCACAAGGTAGCTAAAATCTCAACTATCAAGTCAAACACCTCCAATCTCCGGGATTCTACCATATGTCGTATGCATGCTCTTCATTAATAGCGCTTTACATATTGCCAGCACTTTGTCGCGTGCTTTGGAGTCGACGTGAATATCTTAACTCTAAGGTATTTCAAACCCAAAGTTGTTTGGAGTGGAACTACAACCGCTTCCATAGTAGGAATTCTTAAAATCTAAGGTAAAAATATAATAAACTAGATAGGAAAGTACGAATGCATTCTCTCAGTTCATCCTAATTCACTGATCTACTAACCTAGGCTCTGATACCAAATGTAACAACCTGTACCTTAATAGGCCTAAATTTCGACAAATATCAAAACCCAAGTCCATCAAAGCATAAATCATTGGATCTGGTACCTACAAATAAGCATGATCATTATCAGAGATTGATAGAAATCTAAACTCACAGCGGAAATAATAATAGGATAAGAATACTGATTATGACTACTACCTTGGAATCAATGGTATTCCTTGGATAGCAGATTGTCACATCAACATCGAGCATGAGAGAGAATAAGACTTCTCCAACAACTAAATACATCCAGATCCAGTGACCTATTCCTCTAAATTTATCATGTAATAAGAAGAGGGTCAGAACAACGTTTTGGTGGCTATAAAATCTATAAACTGTCCATAAAATTAATTTATACCGATTGGTTTTCATTTAATTGTTATGTCTATTAAGGTTAGTAATTCTAATCTAACCTTGCATTGCACATACGATTACTTATCTACCCATTCCCAATGTACAAAATACTGATGAAGTCTTATCACCCACTCAATACTTCTATACCCATTTGCCACTTAATACTACTAAATATGAAGCGGGCTTCTACTATCATCATATAATACTTTTAAAAGAGAAATAGGCAGACTCTACGATTTAAAACCTCAATCAAGGGAAACTCCGTCTTTTAAGACCTATTCCCAAGGTGGACTTTTAGTGTGGTCATTATTGGTCTATTGGTCCTAGCTACAGAGACATTTGACCATTATCTATGGCCTTATAACTTATAATAGCTATATCACTAGTGCATCTACTATTATTAAAGTCTTAGCAATATGAGAGAGTGTACCCAAGCCACTTAATACCTCATTAACAAGGACTGGGTAAGCCTCTGACCATTTAACACCTATTTATAGGTAGGCCTTTGCCATTTAATACCTAACCTCAATGCGGACTCCTCACTGGTACTATCTAGCTGACATTGATTAGAAATCTTATTAGCCTACTTAAGTACTTCTTTTATAGGAGAGAGAAAAACCCTAGATCAGTCACTTAGTACGTCAAACCCAAAGCCGAACCCTTCTCGAGATATCCATCGTCACTCTTAAAATATGGAATCTCATTAGATTACTTCTTTCTGTAAGGAGGCGAGCCCTGCAATAGCCACTTAATACCACAACTGTGAAGTGATTTTTTTTGGAAATATCCTTATTTATTTGGAATCTCACTAGGTTACATAATACTTCTTTTTAGGAGAGAGGCAAACCCTATAGCCACTTAATACCTCAAACAAGAAGCGAACCCATATGGAGATATCTCTCACTATTTCTAATTCCAAATTTGGACCATTTAAAACTTTTCAATTAAGAAACCAGTTCTAATCTCTCATGTCATTACGGGTCCAAGGATTAGTGATATCTCACATCAATAGTAAGTGCATCCGATTGCTAATAGCCTTAAAATGAAGGGCATTTTTCCATCGAGTGACTCTACCGACCTCCCATCACTAACCTAATAAGTCCAATTAACCATCATAAGTCTTTACTTGTATTATCTTAGGTAGACATGGGATTTAGATTACTAACTCCTTTTTTATTTAAGGCAATAAGATTTACCATAAATACTTATCGACCCATAAATCCCGTTTAATGCTTATAAACGTCAATTTGTCCATAAAATCCTAACGGACATTTCCTAAGACAATTATGTATGACTACTAATTCCAAATTAGTAAACTTTTTATATCTATTCCATTTTTATCAGCCTAATTAATCCACTTGTCTTTGTTAATTGTAACTTCCAAATTCATTTCCATTAATGCGCATTAATACAATCTTTTATTTCCTATCTATTATTGACAATTCCTAATTTGTTGCCCATTAATAGGAGTTACTGCATTTTCTAATTCTACCTATCCGCTTCCCTAAATATAATAATAATTAATGAACGTTACGCATAAATAATGCTCGAATAAACATTGTTCTTCTTTATTAGCACAATAAATATGTATAAACTGCCTAATAAAACTACCTATTCCTATCCAAAATATATTCTAGTCATAAATATTTCACTAGAATATGCTTTCCATACTTAATGTGTTGGAATTAGATTTCTTAGGAAGATTTTCCGGTATGATTTCCACAAATTAGGTTAACACAAAAAGGATTGACTCCATTTGAAATTACAAGGAATGAATAATTTCTTTTTTATTTGGGATAAATAGTGTAAACTACAGAAAATAAATCTGTATTTCACACATCTCTTCCCTTTTTGGTTGTGGGTATTCCTTGTTAAATCAAAAGTTGCCCTTTTTATTTAAACTGTGGAAAAAGTAAGCAAATTTATAAAAATTTAAATGGATATTCTTCCCACAAATTAAACTATGGAAAATCTACAGCATAGCACAAATTGGGCAATAATCCAGAAATCCATTTTTACACCTAAATATAGATCTAGAATAAAAATATACAACATTCAAATGCTAAATCTTTGGGACTGATTTCCAGATCTAGTTGTAAACATATTTCAAATTAGATTTAAAACAAGAATACATAGGCAGTGGTTTTCTAGACTCAGTTAAGCCTATAATTCACAAATAGAATCGATTTAGGTATAAAAATCAAACATATGCTAATGGAATAGATTTAAAATCATAAAAAATTATAAAATTTCCCACTCACCTTTTAAAAGCGATCCAAATCTCCAAATCTGAAGTAGAACCTTAAATTCATATCCAAACCCCAAGAAATATGTATAAAAAGGGTATATACATATATATAAATTACATATTTGAGAAGAGATTCGGGATTGGAAGAGAAAATAGATACAAATATACAAACATATATAAATTACCTCAAATACGTGTATAGTTGATTCTCTTCTCTTCTCCTTTTTAGTAGATTTCTATTCTTCTCCAATTTGTATGAATATAGATATAAATATCTTATTTTTATAATTTTGAAAGAAAGTGGAGAAGAAGAAATGGCAGAGATTCGCTACTGCCTTTAGAAAATATGAGAAGAGAAGGGAGGTTTATGCCTGAATTTATAGGCGTAAGAATAAACCTAAACCGTCAGATCGAAATATATTAAATCAGGACCTCTGGGCCTAGGCTAACCCATTTTAATTTTCTTATTCGTATTATTTCCGTTCCAAATTCGTTTTTCATCTATAACTTCTTCGTTTGGACTCCGATCGCAAAACTCCAAAAATGAAAGTTACTCAGAATTTCTCCACGAACGCAATGGTGCAAGTTTCATGATCAATTCCATCATTTGCACAAATTCCATTTTTGAAGCTTAATTAATTAACTAACTAACCAAATAAATAACGCCAAATTACGGGGTGTTATAACCCTACTGTGAACAGATGTTCCGTAGGCAACGTAGGGGTCGTAGTTAGCACCGACCTTGACGTTCTTATGATCTGAAGATTTATACTCATAGTCGGTCAGATTATATAGAAAAGACAGATTAAGGCCGGGGTAGAAACATCTAAAGACGTCAATCGCGCATTGTCGGTCGATTTCTGCTATTTTCGTTTTCACTTCTCTTTGTGAAGTTCTTCAAAAGGAGATGCCCTATTCATCCTACCTTGGGAAACTGCGATGGAATCTAATCAGGCCTCATAATCTAAGTTGTATACCTTGTTTTCCAAGGCATTTATCTGCATAATGGCTACTATCCTAATCTTCTTAAGTTCGCTCTGGAAGTGCTACCTTGTCTTTCCAAGGTTCTTGGAAAGAGGACCAAAGAATTCATCCTTAGTAGACAGGAACGGGGAAACTCGTGTATCGTGAGTCCCTAATTCTCCCTTAACGTAAATTTTCTAATTCTTTAATCTTGGCCTCATAATGAGTTATCACATCACTCTTCCACTTTAGAATCTCAGTTGGGTCCTCCTCTTGCAGAAGCATAGGAACTGCATCCGATCTAAGGTGGACACGTGAAGTTGGAATCAAGGGAGACTCCCCTTTACACTTATACGCATCTCCATTTCTCTATCCATCTCCATAATCCTTCATCTTAACTTTTTGGTCACATCCGTATTCACGGCTATATATATATATATATTCCTAGCATTTTGTAAAAAATGTTTTAATTCCCCTATTCTGAGCTGAGTAGAATCTAACTTATTGTGCAGCGCGGCCACCTCTAAATCCTTAATGAAATAAATAAGCCAAAGAAGGACGAGTAAATCTATCAGTACCATAAATTGAATAACAAATTAAATCAACAAAATAGGACTACTAAAAAGATTCGTGTATTTTCCACAAAGAAATATTAGATAGAAATCTAATTGCTTAAGACAAGTAATATATACTACTAAGGTGTTTTCCTAATACTGGAGTCATAATAATAAAACATTGAATTTGAGCGGCAGACTGTCTAGGGTCATAACGAGCCCCTGCCCAGGGGTCCACAGAAGATCTGCTATCACTTCATAGTCCTCCTTATCACTTAAAAAGCTTTGGTCCAGTGTTGGGTAGAAAAATGCCAAAATGTCTCGAGACCGCTGTAGTGACGCCTTAGCCCTCTTGCCTTTAGCCTTCTCTTACTCGAGCTTATCTGAGGAAGAACCAATTTTGCCCTGAAAGGACAACATTGCACTCTCAAGCTCATATACCTTCAATGCTACTTTCTTTCTTGTGTCATTTAAAGTCTCTATTAGTTGAGCCTTTGTTTTCCTATTCTCATTTGAAAGATCACCAAATAGTCTCTTGGTAATAATCTTTCAACCATCACCATGAAGAAGAGAAGACCCAGAACTCATAAGAGAAATAGAAGCAATAACTAATTGAGACACCTCAATCAACCTCGTATATTCAGCAGCCTCTAGTTCATCGAACAATCTGACGTTCACAACGGACATATCCTCCACTTGTTTCTTATATTTTGCAATTTCTTCCAATATATACAACACCATAAAGTTCCTCTCCCACCTTTATGGTCTCTTTTATCCCATCAAGCTTTGAAGAAGAACCCCTTGACCAAGTATGAAAGTTTCCTATTACAATCATATTGATGTTATAACGCGCTTTTATCCGTTGCAAGCTCTACACGATTAAACTTTAGCTTTGTTTCAAATCTCTCAACATCATACCTCAGTTGAGCAACACCATCCTCAAAAGCGTCCTAGTGATGGATACGGTTGTACTAAATAGAGCTCAAAGAAAGTTGAGTGAAAGCATCATCAAAATGAAACTTGGTCACTTAATCAAAACATAACGGATTAAGCCTAGATATCAAAACTTATGTTACACCATATCCGCTTAACCTATGTTTGAAAATTACATAAAAAATTTAACAAGGATATGGGAAGACCATTCATTAATCAAATCTCTAAACTTAAGTCTAAACCACTTTAGATCACGGCTATCAGGTAGGAAAGAACCACTCTCTATAGCGTGATGCCATCGATGCAAAATAAAATCACTAAGAGCCTCCCTCTCTTGAATCACTTGATATATTCGGGCTAACAACTCCACAATCTCATTTCTAAATCCGTGCAAGTTTAGTCTAATTCCTTTTCATGTCTAACCATGGCTGCTGTACTTAACCCAAGATGATATAATGTGTATTTTCAAGCCTAGCCTCAGTTTCTCTCCACAGTTTTGCAAAAATATGCTCCTCAGGATACTAATCGAGACAATAAAGAGAACATAATCATTCAAAACATACAAAATACAATGTCACATTACAAACAACTAACTAAACTTTATGATTTAAGTACAATGGGAACACAAAAGGATATATGGGATTAATTATCTAAATTTATCATAGAAGGCGAGCTAACCTTTTTTGCAAGTTGGTCATGCTCCTTAAGTTGTAGGTTCCCTTGATCCATGTCGGCCGTTTTCTTCTTTTCCTAAGAGAGGCGCTCAGAATGGTTTGAGTCCATATCCACTCTCTTAGTAACCTGTGCATTGCACTTCTTTTGGAAATATGCAAAAATCGAGTCTGCGTAGATTCATCTTTCACAAAGTTGGGCTTAACTTTCACCTTGTATTCACAGCCAGCCGAACCATAAAAGCCATAAGTAACATCTGAAGTTAAAGTGTTGAGTTCTTTATTGAACTTTTCCAGCTCTTCTTTAACCCTGGCCCGAACTTCATCCTTTTCCTTCAGTTCACGCTCCTTTGCGGCTGGAGCATCCTCAGCAACCTTAATTTTATCCTCAGCCTTCTCAGTCTGTTCATGAAGCATTTTGGCATCTCCCTCCACATTAACCTTAACAGAGGCCAGTACAGTATTGGTCGAAGCAAGATCGGCTTCAAGCTTAGCTACCCGACTCGAAAGCAGAGCCTACACACTCCTTGATTCACATGCCTTCGTCATCAAGGCTGCAGACTGTAAGAGTAGAAATCATGAAACAACATGAGTCAAAAATCAACACAATGTGATAGGGAAAAGGAAAAGAAACTATAATTGCTCACATAGGACCAAAGCTTCACAAATTCTGACAAAATGGTAGTGGAAGACATCTCAGAAGCCAAGGCAAAAAAAACAATAGGACCTTGTACTTACTTCCCAACCTTCTCCATCAAAGCAGAGCTTGAAACTTCAAATGCGGCAAAGTCACCTACGTTGGGGGCAAACTCATCCTGAGAAGAAGAACCAATCAGTCCATAAGGTGTGGGAGCAGGAGAAGAAATAACTCTCGCATCAGATGAGGGTGGAATTTCGAATGAAGGAGAGACAACCAATTTCTTGAAAGGATTAAGAGGATCATCAAACTCTCCAAGTGGCCTCTTCGATAACTTCTTTTTCTTTTCCTCCCATTCCACCTCCAAAGCCTTACGAATTGTAGCAATAGCATTCTTATCCACAGTACTACAAAAAGAAGGATAATGAAGTTAAAATCACAGGCCTGACAACCCTAAAATTTGTTACCTACTTATTCCCATAATTTTAGACAGGGAAGGAGTGGGCTTAAATCTGCTTGTAGAAAGTATATGGTGAGGATATAGCAAACCGCGACTTTTCGGCCTTGATTCAACATACAACTTTATTATATTCCTAACCTCTATTGGCAAACTCTGAATTTGCTGCCTATGAGACTCGTACAACCATTCACTTGCCTCAGAAGAAATAGTATGGACAGAATAACCATGAGAAAAGGAAGGGAATCTATCATAATTTAGGATAAAGAAGAAAAAAACATGATCCAATTTTTAGTCCTACTAGGGACGCTTGTCAGAAATTGCTACACTAAAAATTAACCTTTCAGTTAGTTTAATCCCTAGACAAACAAGGAAAAGAAGAGCGCAGCTTAAACCTTCTGGAACTTCCGAAGGGATGCAACCGTTGAAGTTCACTAACCTAAAACCTTTCGAAGGGTCGAAAGATTTCGCCTCTAGTATCCAAGAAATTAAAAGCAGAAGAAAGAGTCAAAGCAAGTGCAAACAACTACTTAATGACCTTTTCAAAAGCATACCAAGCCTTTCGAACAGGTTGGGATACATACTAGACACCTTTCGACAATGTCGAAAGGTTTATGAAGAAGACAGTGATCATGAGTCAGCAGAGAGTAAAGAAGCAACCTTCCGACAAGGCCGGAAGGTTCACAGTAGCATATGTAAGGAAAACCCTTCGATTATAGCGAAAGCTTTATGAAGGCATAAAGGGAAACAGACCCTTCAATACCCGAGGGACCACAAAACCTTTCGACAAGGTCGAAAGGTTTTCAACTGTATATAAAGGGTGACCTTCCGGCTCGGCCTAAGGCATGAAGCTGAAAGGGGGACCGCCTGCGTCTATAAATAGGACCCAAAGGCCCCGGTTTTAGGGGCCGATTTCTCTCTCTCTTATTCTTGTGACACAAAATAAAATGTGTTGTAACCCTAACTGGGAATCAATTTGGGGATTTGTAAAGAGCCGATCTTGAATAAAAAGGGAAGTATTATGTTCTATTAAATTACTTATTATTTTGCTTGAATCCTCGTTAGATTAACTCATCTTTTCAGGATTAACTCCACCGGAAGGTTCTTTCCGACCAGGTCAGAGACTTAATTGGTCAAACTGTAACTTTGATCTCCAAGAGTCATCAAATTTTCCACTTTAACCTTCCAATATGGACGACAGCCAATCCTGGTTAACTTGAGAAGTAACCTTCCAAAGTCATTTGCCTTACAAACTGAATCCTTCAATTAAATTGGTAGTTTATTATACTTTAACAATACCAAAACTTTCCGCAATCTCCATCTGAGCAACCTAACCTTTCGGAAGAATTCAAGTCTAAGAGTATAATACTCAATCCAATAGTGAACATTCATATACCTTCCAATAAAGTTGAAATCGACTTCATATAAGTGATCAAACCTTTCGGCAAGACCAAGTGCTCCTATACACCACCCCGGAATTTATTATCTTACCTACTGCTAAAGAGATTAGTTATACAAACCTTTCAGAAACATTAAAGATCAACTTTAAAAGGATAAGTCCGATGAATAATCATTCGTACCGTAAAGGAAAACTTCACAAGGAACCCTACGAGATCTACCGAGGTAAAAAGTTCTCTACCTAGAAGACCAGACCTACCGACTATGCCAAAAGGTCCAAATCAAAAATCAGAAACCATTAAAGCTAAGTGCAAAAGTAAATCTTAAGGATATCTCATCCTTTATCTAAACTACCTTTCCAACTTCTATTGAAATATCTTTTGGGGTATTGACCACAAATTTGGTTAACATTTTTTGGCGCTAGAAGGAGGGCTTGAACCTCCGGCTTATTGGAATACTCACCAAATCTTTTACTTAGACACTCTCTTAAGACTTATCAACTCCTCTTTTTGAACAAGAAAGGGTTTACTTTGAATATAAGACTTACAATCCATTTGAATACAATTAAAAGATAAGGTATGTATTTAATGTTCGAAGCAAGAGAAAGCTTTTTGTAGTAAAAGATCGTTTCAAGGATCAATGGAACCTCTGGATTTAGGTCTTGATTATCAAATGAATTATAGCTAGCCCTTACTTAAAGACCAAACTGTTCGCTTTCAACCTCTACAAGTCATTAATAGGAAAAGATGGGATATACCCTATGACTCATGGAAATGGAATATCAATCAGGTCCGTTAGGAACCGATTCCAACCTTCGCTCTAGAAAAGGAAAGTCCAAAGAAAGAGGATCTATTTTGGTAAATGAGAGGGATCATACAGACGTATTCTTATAGAACTTCCTTTGAAGAGGAAATGGTAAAGGATTATGACACTTTTGCACACAAATAGAATAAGACTATAAATGAAGTCCACCACTCAAAAAAAAGCCATGGACACACAGAAAAGTTCACAACTAAAGGACTAAGGATAGTAAATGAATTGCCAAATGGGAGTATAAATATTGCTAAGAAATTTCTAGCCGAAATCTTAAGAATAAGGGAAAAATTCTTGGAAGAGAATCGACTAATAATGAGAAAAAACTTGCCTCCTAGGAAGAAGTACATAAACCATGCCAGAAAGAGGATTAGGCGCCGATTAAAAACGGCTCAAAAGTCAAGAGCCCTTAAAGAATATGATCCTACTACCGCGGTCGAAAATGCCTACATCCAAACCAAGAAAGAAGCTGAGTTGATAACCTTCTCAGAAAAAGAAGTCAAAATGTGAAAAGAAACTTAAAGATTAAATTGCAACTTTTGCCTGATAAAAGGGCATGAAATAAATCAATGGTTCTACACTTCCTAGAACAAGAAAAACTCAAGCAGTATGTAAAGGATTGAACGAACCGAGGAATAAAAACTCTATTCTCAAAATAAGAAAAGTCTACATGATCGGGAGAGAAATTCTCCTTAATATTTGGACTACCTAAAATGGTAGGCTACCAATAATGGTAGAAAGCCCTTGGTCGCGCTAAGATGGGCAGGTCAAGACACCTCCTGGAGGGAGGGCGTAAGCCTTTATCCATGCCAAAATCAGAAATGGCCAGGTTAAAGTAGCACAAGCCCTTATCCGCGTCACGCTATGGCCAGAATAAGGCACTTCCTGGAGGGAGGACGGGTAATCTCATGGTCCCGCCATGCTATGGCCTGGTCAAGGTACCGAACAAGACCTTAACAGCGTCACACTATAGCCAGTTTAAGGCACTTCCTGGAGGGAGGTCAGGTAAGTCCTCGGGCCCTACTTCAGAATAAGTTAGCCGAGCGCACCGGAAACTCGGATGAAATGTCCGGCGGACTAAGAAAAGTCCTTGCCTGGAATAGGCACTACTAGAAAACGGCATGGCTTGAAATAGCAACCACCAAAAGGTAGGTAATGTCTAAAATGATAAACAGCCTGAAATGGGTTCTGCTTAAATAAGCATAAAATTAGGAGAAAGAGTCCCCGCCTGAAACAAGCCAAAACAAATAACAAATAGACGAAGAAAACTCGGGCCCAAGAAAGAAAAAGCATGCGAAACATCGTTAAGGCCTAAGGATGGCTCAATCAACAAGGAAATTAGAGAAAAGTCACTTACTTCTTCTCATCAACATTTACCAGAAGGGTATTCTGGTCCTCTATTACAGAAAATGATACTCCAATCTTTTACTACTTATTGCCAAATTGGTCCTCTAGTCTTCTTTTCTCGGATTGTTTTTCTGGTTCTCTGATACTTATGGCCTAAAAAGTGGTCTTTTTATCACCTATTAATACTGGATCAACAGATTGTTCATTACTGAAAAGAGTATTCCGGACCTCAGAATCCTCATATTCTAAAGTCTAATACCTAAACCTGGATTTCAGAATTCTTCTAAGCCAAAGCAAACAGCGGCCCAAATCTGGGTTTCAAATTATTAGAAAATGCTAATTTATTATACCTAAATCTGGGTATCAAAGACGGCTACCTATTTAAACCCTAATCTATGTACAAGGACCTCAAATCACTATTCATTTCAAATGCTTGAATCTGGGCTGGGAAATATTAAAATGACGAACGAGAAAGTTACTACTCTAAAATCTCAAACATTGGCTCCTAAACAAGAAAAAGTGGAACGGTAAGGGAGGACAAAAGACTCAACAAGAATAAGAGTCGCCAAATTGACAAATCAGAAGCGTATTAAAAGTTTCATTATAAAGGATCACACACCAGGTGATATTTACAAGGTTATTGTTATTTACAAAGTTGTTTGCAAATGACATAATTATATAGGAGACAAACTTGCATGGCCTAAATACACTAGCTATAAATCTTGGGATGCTCGTTTAAGGGTCTCCACCACCGAAGGGTTGGCAACATGATTAATTGCAGCTTGAAGGACTTTCTTGAGCTTCTTCTCTTTTTCCCTGATTGTGTTTTCATCGTCAATTTCTTCAATGTTAGTTTTTAGGGCGTGATTAAAGGTCCTATTCGTTGCTTTAAGGGTACTGTTTTCCCTTTCCAACTCTACGACCTGCTTGTAAGGCAAATAAATGTCGTATTCCAGTTTCTGATTCTTGGCAGCATAGTCATTGATAGTCTTAGAATACTTGACTTTTTGTTGCTCATTAAATTATTGAGTAACCTTAAATATGACTCTCCGACACCAGCTCCCCACCACATTGTTGTCTAAGCCCGGGGGAGGATTGGTCATGGTGGGAAAATTCTGAGCTGCGAGACGCTTTGATCTAGTAGTCTTCGCAGTTGAGGAAGATGCTTGTGGAACCGGAAGTTTAATCTTTGAAATTTTATCACCCAAGACAAATTCTAGAGAGACACATTGTGCCTGACTATCCTTCAATTTTATCTCTAGGTCATTTATTCGCTGGATAAGCTCCAGCATTTTCTCATCAAAGTCAATTGTGGGATTCGACTTTACCTAGCCTTAAGCAAAATAATCGCCTCGTCTTTCTTTTTAGTTTTATTTTCGAGATGATCGATGTGATCTTTGTTATTTATGACGATAATTTTCTAGGTAAGATATCTTTTATACCATTGTATAGCCCCCACGTTACCACCAAAGCGCTCTAATAATGCCTCATTTTGAGCCACAGTGGCTCCACTCTCTGCCAATAATCTTTCCCTTATAATATCGACTCAGGATACCAACCTTTGAGTAGGAGAGGTTGTAGACGACCGAGGTTCCAATTTAAAAGGAGGGAAATAAAATAGAATAAGAATAGAGACAAGTGGTAACTTTATTATTATAATAACGAATTATACAGATAAAAGGATAAAGGATACAACAATCAATTCATTTATACTTAAAGTTGAGAGACTACATTCCTAACTTTGCCTGGAGTATTAACAGAAAGTGTAACTGTCGAGTCAAATGGAATAGTAACTCCTTCTGGAGTAATAACCGGAGGACACTTGCTGTAATCCCACTTTCTAGTTGAGGGACTATCACGACCGCAAATCAACTTTGATTAGAATGTTCTAATTTCCTTTAAGAAAGTATAATTTTTGTAGGTCTCAAAGGAAGCAATGCCTTGCTAGCTTCGAAGTCTTTAGGAGTGATGCTTTTTCAGAATAAAACCTTCTCAGGTTAACATATTGACTTAGGGTGTCTCTTGGGACAACATGACCAAAAGAACCGACATTCTGAAATGACACAATAAAGAAGAAGGCTGAGCATAGACAACATTACAAAAGATAGGTGTTCATAAAACAGTTACTTGTTACACATTTACAATTATTCATTTGGTTCATACAAAATAGACTTAGAGAAAAATTCACCTAAGTATGAGAAATCTATGATTGAATGTCTGCAATATACTTTATACAAGAAGTTAACCAAAATGTCTCTTTCCTCGATCACCATTCAGAACAAGGTTGTTAACTCTTTATTTTCCTATAATAAAGCGTCATAACGGAGACGCGCTTTCTTTAATAAAGGAGTCGCTCTCTGAAATTTAAAAGATGCAAGTGTGGAGGTACTTTTGATGAGACTGTGATATTTCTCAGACAAGGCATTATGCTTCATTATTAATTTGTCGTATTCCCTATAAAGCTTGTTAATTTCTGCTTGTTTTCTCTCAAGTTTTGTACTATAGGGGAATTTCGGCTTCTTCTTTATCTAAAACAAATAATGTATTACTAACTGTTATCTACCAAGTGTAAACATTTAAACAGAGAAGCCCATACCTGAGAAACCGGGACAGAAACTTGAGGAACTTGCTCATTCCCTGAAGGACCCTCGAAATGGACTGGAGAAATTTCCTCCTCTAGAGGTGCATTCGGTCCAGAGGATGTTGGAGGTTTATCTTTATGGGGTGATGGCTCTTTTTCAGGGGATTTGGTTGAACCACCGTCGTCCTCTTGAGCACCAGTGTGACCTCCCTTGTCACCATCATGGCCCTGACCTCCAGGAGGGTTGTCATTGTTATCATCACCATCGTCAACATTCCAGTTCGTATAATCATCATCCACTTTCTCATTGGGATCTTTATTTTGGTCATCCTCCTCCCTAGAGTTAGACTCTATGTCAAACGATGGGATGTCAAAAGAGAGAGCTTTCTTAAAGTCAACCTTCCCCTCTTCACTCTCGAACTCAGAGCCCTGCTCGAATTGTTCAATTTTGTCCATGACTCTTTTGGCTATAGTCGGGTGAAGTAAAAGAAAACCGAGGTCAAGACATTTATCACGATTATCGATATAAGCAATCATGAAGGCCTCTGCATAGTAGTTTATCATCATGGGCCCCAGGACAGAATCGATGAAATTAGAAACATGCTTTTGAAAGTTGGTGAGAGTTTGAACAGCAAGTCTAAGCGAAGCTCTAGACCTTTTTAGTTTATCTTCTAGCAATGTATTCTTGAAAATTAAACAAGCCTTCTCATCCTCTGAGTCTTTTAGAGCAAGCTCTCATTCAAATTTTTCATCATAAGTATGCCGATGAGCCTACTTCTCTGCTTCAAGGTTAGCTTCAACCTTGGATAGAGAAGCTTGAACTCGCTCAGAGGTAAGTCAATGAGCTTGTCTCTCTGCTTCAAGGTCAGTTCAACCTTGTAAAGAGAAGCCTGAACTCATTCCAGCTTAAAGGAAAAGTCATTTCGAGCGGTTGTAAGTGAAGATATTTGGCTTTTAAACTCAACAAGTTCCTCCTGAAGGCTGGAGGATCCAAAGGAAAGTTTGGAAACATACTCGTTAAAGGAAACCCAGTTTTTGGAAATCTGCAACAAGAAAAGAAATACAAGTTAGCAATTAGAAAGACCCAGTGATAATAAAGTTGATTAGATAGAAACTTACCAAAAGTTGTTGCTCCCCAAGAGAGCGATGAGTTTCCGCCAAGTCTGGATTAAAAGATGGTGGAGAAGATGAAGTGAAAGGTTCCGACTGAAGAATAGACTTCACAAGATCGCCAAAATCAGTTGGGAAAGAAGTAGAAGATGAAGATCCTAGAAGAGTGTGAGACTTAGAAGCAGTCCCAACAAGAGCAATCTGCATCTGTGCCAATACAGTTAGTGAATTAGAAATTGAAATAGGCAGAATGGGAGCAGGAGAAAAAGGAATTGGCTCCACATTATTTTCTGAAGCTTCAGCAACTGGACTTGCTGAAGCTTTCTTTGGAGAAGTATCTTTTTCTCCCTCATCAAGGTCAATGGTCTTTGTCATTTTGGATGGAGGGGCCTCTTTAGGAGGCACCGCTTGCCTTCTTTTCAAGGATTTCCTGGAGTTAGCAAAAAACTCCATAACTTGTGAGACATCCGTGGATTAGGAAGGGGCAGCAACTTCCCTTAAGGGCACAACAACCTTGGGAGGAGCTGTAATGATTACCATAAAATATGAATCAGATAAAGTAAGTTCGGGAGTTCTGTGGAAAGAGAACACCAAGTTAATGAGATACCTGAAGCGTTAGGACCAATTGACGACAATGAAGTAAAATGATCAGCATTGCCCGGAGAGTAGAAGCGGCTACCCCGGGAGGTGAGCATGGCGGTAGGTAGAGTACCAAGAATCTTTTGGCCAGCTGGCAATAAAGAATGCTTCCTTAAATTTGAAAGGGTCAAAAGCGACAACCTGCTCCTAAGATGTTTTGGAGCTGCAGTTAATGAGTTGATAATTTCTTGATCTGCATCGCTGAGTGCTTTAGAAGGCTCATCTGGAAAAGATTGAAGGTTAGTTAGCAAGTGACATAGAGGAAAGCAAGGAAGGTATGGGAATGAACTTACGAGGAGAAGCAAAGGCCCCGTGGACATCGAAAAAACACTTGACAAAAAAGAATTGGTTTTCCCAATCCTTAAACTTGTTAACACTGTCCAATATCAGTTTCTTGTACACATTCACCTTGTAAATCTGTTTATTGGATTTGCTTGACCTTGCCAACTTGGTCAAGGAAGTTAAAATTTCAAGACCAAGCGACGGAAGTCCAGATTCTAGTGCTAGCATTTCAAGGGACAGGAGATAGGTATACACGTTAGGCGAAAGCTGTATCGGAGAAACTCCAATGTAAGACAAGAAGGAGTCTAGAAATGCAGAGAATGGGAGGAAACCACCATGCCATATGTGGATGGCAGTAAATGCAAAGTACCCCGCCGGAGGGTTGTCAATGGTATCAGTGGAGCTAGGAGGAATGGCTTCAAGCCTGGTGAAGCCAATCTCTTTCAAGATGGCATCAATGTCACTCTGGGTTTTGATGAGGGAATGCTTGGCAACAGCTTCAACTTTTGGGGAACTCATTGTTCTGCCAGGTGAAAACGTTCTAATTAAAAACCTCTAACCAATTATAGATTTAGATGTCTATAAAGAAAATAAAAGTAGACAAATCTGCTCAGATAGATTAAATATGAAAATATATACAAGGCTAGTTTAAGCTTTCGATAATGTTGAAAGGTTATGGTTAAGGCCTTCGACGAAGTCGAAAGGAATACGACAACAGCTTCCAACGATGTCGAAGGGCTAATAAGGTAAACTTTTGACAGTGTCGGAGGAAATAATGACTTCAATTTTTACCGTTATTTAGAAGTAAGTAGAAATGTAACTTTCTTAAGCCGCTGACAAGGTCGAAAAGAAAAGGTGAGATGTTTGCTTGGTTGCTACCTTTTGGTAATGCCAAATGTCTTATGAAAACCTAGGCCCATTGCAAGTATATCCTAAAACTAAATGACAAGAGCTTTCGGTGAAAATAAATTTGGAAATCTAAAATTTCCTAAATTGAAAAATGAATATCATTAATATTATAGAAAGGTATGGTCAAAGGTGTTAGGATACGACTTTGAGAATTAAAGGATCTCAACCTTGTCGGGGGCGTGTAGACAAATGGTTTAAGCCCTTCGATCTCGTCGAAAGCCCTTGGTTAGAAGGTTTAACCATGATTTTACTTAACCTTCCGACCACAATGGTAAGGTGATGCCAAAAATACCTTCCGACGTCGTCAAAGGTACAGGAGAGGTAAACCTAATTTTTGTCGCCTCAAACTCTTTCGAAGGGGTAAGAAAGTCATTTCGCATCACCCAATTGTGTGCTAGTGGGGCCCAGGTTACCATATCGCGTTTAAGAAAGTCCGTACCCGATAATAAATGCCATTTAATTTTTTTTTTGGGGGGACGAGGAAGATGAGCATGTTAGCAAAATTACCCTCATCCGAAATCGAATTAATTCAATTCCAAAGTATAACATAACAATGTTAATAGATAAAAATCAATCTTGGAAAGCCAAAGGTTGAATTTAGATGTTTTGGGAAAAAAATTAAACTCTACAAAAGGGGGGTTTTTCCAGCGGCAAACACTGCCGATCTAGGATCCAAAACCATGGATAAAGTTTATCCAAAAACTGATTTAAGAAAAACAGGAATTTCCAGAAAAAACCCAGTTCAATTTCGAATTCGGGAAATTGAGAATCTGATTAGAAACTAATGACAGAGAAGATGAAACTAAAATTTATGAAGTAAATTCAAAGAGTACCTTGCTGTAGTGAGTTAAGATCTAGAAACTTTTTGGGAATTCCATTACTTGTTTGCGGTAATTATGATTTCAGGTAAGAGTGGAAGAAAGAGAAGAAGCAGATTATATAGAGAAAAGTCGTCCAAATTCTTGGCCGACGGATTAGACTTAGGTGGACGTTCTAGATAGACGCGGGAATATCAAGCGATAGAGAATTTTGAAGCTTTCAGCAAAGATGACTTGGAAAGTCAAGAGCGTCCCTTCGAACGGGGGGGGGCAAATGTTATACTAAAAATTAACCTTCCGGCTAAGACTAAAGATCCCTAGAAAAGCAAGAAAAGGAAGAGCGCAACTTAAACCTTCCGGAACATCCGAAGGGATGCAGCCGTTGAAGTTCACAAACCTAAAACATTTCGAAGGGTCAAAAGGTTTCTCCTCCAGTATCCAAGAAATTCAAAGGAGAAGAAAGAGTCAAAGTAAGTGAAAGCAACTATTTAATGACCTTTTCGAAAGCATACCAAGCCTTCCAAACAGGTTGGGATACATTCTAGGCACCTTTCGACAACGTCGAAAGGTTTATGAAGAAGACAGTGATCATGAGTCAGCAAAGAGTAAAGAAGAAACCTTTCGACAAGGCTGGAAGGTTCACAGTAGCATATGTAAGGAAAACCCTTCGGCTACAGCGAAAGGTTTATGAAGGTATAAAAGGAAACAGACCCTTCAACAATACCCGAGGGACCACAAAACCTTTCGACCTGGTCGAAAGGTTTGCAACTCTATATAAAGGGTGACCTTCCGGCTCGGTCGAAGGCATAAAGCCGAAAGGAGGGCCGCCTGCGTCTATAAAATGGACCCAAAGGCCTCGGTTATAGGGGCCGATTTTTCTTCCACCTTATTCTTGTGACACAAAAAGAAATGTGTTGTAACCCTAACTGGGAATCAATTTGGGAATTTGTAAAGAGCCGACCTTGAATAAAAAGGGAAGTATTATGTTCTGTTAAATTACTTATTGTTTTACTTGAATCCTTGTTAGATTAACTCATATTTTCAGGATTAACTCCACCGGAAGGTTCTTGCCGACTAGGTCAGAGACTTAATTAGTCAAGCTGTAACTTTAATCTCCAAGAGTCATCGAATTTTCCACTTTAACCTTCCGATACGGACGACAGAAGACTCTGGTTAATTTGAGCAATAAACTTTCGAAGTCATTGGCCTTACAAACTGAATCCTTCAATTAAATTGGTAGCTTCTTATACTTTAACAACACCAAAACCTTCTACAATCTCCATCTGAGCAATCTAACCTTTCAGAAGAATTCAAGTCCAAGAGTATAAGACTCAATCCAACAGTGATCATTCATATACCTTCCGATAAAGTTGAAATCGACTTCATATAAGTGATCAAACCTTTTAGCAAGACCAAGGGCTCCTATACACCACCCCGGAATTTATTGTCTTACCTACTGCTAAAGAGATTAGTCATACAAACCTTTCGGAAACATTAAGGATCAACTTTAAAGGGATAAGTCCGATGAATAATCATTCGTACCGCAAAGGAAAACTTCACAAGATACCCTACGAGATCTACCGAGGTAAAAAGTTCTCTACCTAGAAGACCAGATCTACCAACTGTGCCAAAAGGTCCAAATCAAAAATCAGAAACCATTGGAGCTAAGTGCAAAAGTAAATCTTAAGGATATCTCGTCCTTTATCTAAACTATCTTTCCAACTTTTGTTGAAATATCTTTTGGGGTGTTGACCGCAAATTTGGTTAACAGAAATGAACCTTTGGCTTGAATATAAAAGTAACCCTTATTCCTCTTCCCAAGACTTCTTTTAACCTCAAAAAAACCGAAGCTCCTTGCCAGTAAGATTAATTCCATTTTCAACGTAAAAGATAAATGTGGCTAAAGCAAAGGTATACGAATTAGGAGCAAGTTGGACTGGAGCAACACCCTAGGGTAGCAAGCCATTCATGGATTACTGAATGCATAGGAAGCAACAACCCATACCGAATATGCTTAAGAGTAATGGTGAAGTAACCCTCCGACGGTGTATCCATCTGTTCATGAGATTCTGAAACCATAGGTGCATATCCATGGAATTCGAATTGTCTGAGGACACCAATGGCATCCTCCAGCCAAGTAATTTCAGAAGGGGGAAACAAAGAAGAGGAAGTAGAAGAATTCATTTCCAAACCTTAAATGTTATACCAAAGAAGAGTCGAGTGAGAACTAAAATCGTTTGTCCTACTCTTAATTTGTAAAATTACCCCTAAATTTGGAAATTAGTCCGATAGTGATTTTTCATAAGCTAGAATGTGAAAGAAAATTTGAGGAAAGACGAAGAAAGAAAATACGCAGCTAAGTTTGAAATTTGGCCACAAATTGGAATGATTAAAGAATCCGAGGAGCGTAAATTTGTTGTAGAAAATAATGGGTATAAAATACTTGTGAAAATCCGCCTAGAAAAATCAAAAGACAAGTTAAACAGCTGTTAAAAGAGGTTCAGTAAGACATTGACACTTGTATTGGAGCATTAAATTCACATCTAGCTAAAAAGACTTGTTCCCAGCTCTGAAAAGATAGATTGGACAGGATTGAGTAGAGATACAGACCGGGAGCATAAGGCGATAAGTTTAACCCGGCGTGTAGTTGTTGCAGATTTGGGGGTAAGTGTTACACCCGTTCTTACCACAAACAACAGTAAATATAAATAGACAAAACTTGAAGTCGAGAAAGCTATCCTCACGATAGTAAGATTGGGCAGAGAACAGACCCGAGATCATGACACTTAACCAGACCTGAACACTTTTTAGCAAGGAGATGGCCATAAAGAATAAGTGCTTCATACATTAGGAGAATAGAGTAGAATACATTTGCTACATCCAGAAGCAGATGCCAAACTGGAATAAAACTAAGGCATAAAGACTAACGTACAAGGGTGCTGAGTTAACCGCACTCACATTCAGTCAAACATCTACGGGAATAGGTATGGACATGCACACACAGAGGGTAACCTAGACAATACCTTACACAGCTAAGAGCACTCTAAAGGAAAAGTATACAGGGCCACCCAAGGTATTCTTCAACACAGATTCAATCCTACAGATGAATGACAATGATACATACCCAGCCAGGCCTCGGAACAGAATGAGAAGAGCCGTTTATTCTGACATGATATGGTGACTAACTAAACCAAGAATATAAGGGCAGCAACATGGTAGTATGGTCTGAACACCAGATGACATCCACCACTGCACTTATTCTCGCACGTCAACACGTAGTTAAGCTTTAGGGCGGTGTCCAATCATTCTTTTTAGAGCAGCTTACCATGCCAAGAGAGAGAAGACTGGCCTATGCAGACTTAGGCTTCCCATCCAATTTTTCGGGCACCATACTTTGAATTTCAAAGATCCTGTCAATATCAGGATTTCCTGCCTAAAACTCGTCATCAATCCAATCACAAAGGATAAGCATCATAGATAAGCGATGGTGGCAAAATCCAAGAGCGGAGATTAAAGGAAAAACGAAAGAGATGATTGCAACCTCCCACAGTGCACTTCCATATTATAAAAGGAAAGGCATAAGGACAAAGAAGAGGATTTCTTTTTCAACTTCTTCTTCTTCCTAAAAATAAAAGAAAAATATTATACGCTTGAGGGCCATTAAAAATCCCTTGTATGAAAATAGTAAAATATAGTGGATTATCCCGTGGATGTATGATTAACAACAATCCGAACGTAAAAAATCTCTGTGTCCTTTACATTCCTGCTATTTACTTTTAATTACTCTTTTGTTCATTAGTTCATCCCGACATTTCAACAAAAAGCTAAAGTACGACTACGCGGCTGTCCAAGCATTCAACAACACAATTGCTTTCCAAAGGTGAATTTAACTAAGCTTAATTTCACTGATTTCAAATCCTGAGGACGACTAGCGATAAGGTTGCCTCACGGTCAAGTCGAATGTGGTGAAGCCGAAAAATTTCACCAACATACGTTATAAATTATATATATATAGTGCTTTCGGTTTTGCAAAAAAATAAGATAATTTTATATATATTTTAAAACATACTTACACACACATTTAATGTTAAATTTCGATGTATGTATATGTGTATGTGTGTGTTTATAAAGTTATTTAAAATAAAATATAATTCATATACATACACACAAACATATACACAGAGATATACATACAAATATTAATTTGTAATATTTTGTATACATGAATTAAAGTATATGAACATACATCTGGATAATATATTTATATACTAGATGAGCTGACATGTCTGTTGCGCTATAAATCTCAACATTTATACACTGACATGCTATACCTTGCACGGACTGCTATGTTACATATGCACAAGCATATATATATATATATATATATATATCCGTGTGTGTGTGTTTTTGTATGATACACATATATGTATAATATAATATTAATTACACGATATAAAACTATATTATAAATTTAATAAAATAATGATTTTATTTAGAATAAATGTAGAAATGTTCTAAATAATTAGACTTCGTAGGTCCAAAAAAGATCTAATATAGTAAAATAATTTGAAATTCACCCATTACTTGTGCTATGGGCTGACCCAACAACAACGCATTTAGTATTTATTTTTACCTATTTTATTTCTCATGTTCAAAATATAAGAAACTTTATTATACTTAATTTTTATTATTTGTGAAATGTTGATATCTGCCATTGATTCAAAATTCCAGTTTTTATCCTGTTAAAACTTGAAATTGTCCTTGATGAACAAGTAAAGTTGGTTGTTCTTTTAAATAAAAAAGAAAACTATTCGTCCTTAAAACAAAAATTCACGAAGAAAAAATGATAAGAAAGAACATATTCAGTCAAACCCTATTAAACAAAAATTTACACTACTCCCCACGATCCTCTACCGAAAATACACTCAAATACGATATCCATGCCGATCGAAAACCTCATTATTCAAAGTTGAGTTTCATTAACAATGTCCGTTCTAAAATGGAAATTTAACACACAACGTACAAAGTAGTTTTGTTTATTTTTATTTTTAGCTAAGGTATCCGCTGACCCATAAAGGTTTGGTCGGTTGCTAGTGCCCAAAGCACCACCTCACCTACCTTTAGCACCACGCTATCTACAATAAGGAACTTGCTAGCTCCCTCGGGTTCGAGAAGAATGGGAAATGTGAATTTAACTTCAACGGTGAAAATCAGAGGATCGGTGTAATAATGTAATTCAAATTATTGCCCCTTGAGGTTCGTGCATTTTATAGCCAGTTGAAGTAGTATTTTCGCTAGAATAAATAGCAAAAATTCAACATGGGCTTAAAATTTCGGTCATGGATTAAGTCCCAATGATGCTGGGCACTGAGCACTGGGCACTGCATTTCCAAATTTTACAGCTTCCGTATCTACCGCCCCCACTGTCCCCCCTCAAACCATATACCAATTTTACCAACTCTACTCTATTGTTCGTTGTACATAAACATCTTATCCTAGCATTAATTTTCCTCACCATGCAAAAAATTGAAATACGAACAATTTCAAATAGTTTGAGAAAAATTGAAAGTGGTAACTTTCACAAAATGATTGTAGGTACACAACAACTAAAGGTATAAAAAGTCAGATTTTCATACAAAAGTGTCTCACTTTCTCCTTCAAATAACCATGATTTCGGTTAATAGTTTCTCAAAACTAACTCTACCCTTGGATTAAGCTCTAAATAAAAAAATCAGCATCGAAATTCAATATTTATTATTGATATGGATGATTGAAAATAAAATTGCTTAGTAACGTCTATTTCTTTTGATCGAATTTTTGATAGTAAAAGGAAGAGCTGAGAGACAAATCGAAGAAGAAGGGTATGCGTGGAATAAATAGGGGATGGGAAGAGAAAGAGAAGGGTGCGGCAGTTTTTTTGTGAAATAGCGGGGGTCAAAGGAAGGGCTAATTCAATTTAAACTCAGAAAATTGCCAGTTTCCCCCTGTTCGTTAAAAAAATAAAGATAAAAATACCCTCTCATCTCTTCTCTTACGTTCTTAATGTATTCACTTTCTAACTTTCCTTCGAAACCCTAAAAACTCCATTCCTCTATCAAATTAAATTCCAAATCCAAATTCAATCTTCAATTTGTCAAATTTTTCATCAAAATCATGGAGTTCGATGATTCTACTACTACTAACGCCGAGTTTGCCGAGTTTACAAATGCTGTAAACATGCACTTTTTTTAAATTGCAGACGTTGCGGAGGTGGCAAAGTGTGGTTGTCTGAAATAACCACGCTTTGCCACTGTGTGGTTATTTGTGACACTGCCTGTTGCATAATTTTTTCACAGATTATGGCACCTCCAATGCTTGTTGGGTGGTTTGTGATAGCGCTTGACATTTTTTTTAATTTACATGGGCGGCAAATATATACTAGGCCCGGCAAATATTTGTAAGCAAATATTTACTACTTTAAATACCCCATAATAGCTTGTTGCATAATTTTTTTATACAGATTATTGCACTATCAAATGAAGAAGATGAAAATGAGAATGAAATTATATTGGACTACACTGATGAGTTTACAACATACAATATGAATGATATTTTTAAAAAAATTTGGAATGTAGTATACAATTTGGTAATACTATTTTTTTTATGTGGATATACCAATCATGTGATAAATTTAGTGAAAAGCTTTGTAACATGGGAAAACGTCTTGGTTTTGTAATCACTATTTTGAAATCGAATACCCGTGCATCTACTAAAGAACCTATAATAATGTTTGCATGTGAGCGTAGTAGTGCTCATAAGAGGAAGAAAATTAAAGATTCAACAAATTATAGATTGACGGGTACCAAAAAACGTAATTGTCCATTTAGGCTTAAAGGCGCGAAACTTGGTAATTTGGATGAATGGCGTTTGGTTGTAGTCAATGATATGCATAACCATTCCGAGTTGAAGCATAATGAGGGGCATTCGTTTGCGGGTAGGTTAAGTGAAGGAGAGATCAAACTAGTGGTTGAAATGCATCGAAATATGGTAAAAGCCAAAGAAATTTTACACACACTTAAAAGAAATGATCCTTCCAATTGTACAACCATCAAAACGATATATAATGTGATTCAGGCAAAAAATTCAATAGAACAAGGAGGCCATTCTCAAATAGAATATTTGCTTAGTAAGTTAAAAGAGTTTGGATACTTTGAATGGCTTTAGATGGAAGTGATATTATCAAAGATATTTTATGGGCACATCCGACTAGTTTAGGCTTTCTAAGAACTTTTCCTCGAGTCATTATATTGGATTGCACATACAAAACTAATAGGTACAAGATGCCATTGCTAGAGATACATCTACGTATCACACATTTTGTACTGCCATTGCTTATTTAATGGCAGAAAGTGAAGAGAATTACATTTGGGCATTGGAACGGTTGAAATCCATCATGGTGATTGTGAGGTAGAAATGTCTAAGGGGTTTTGGACCAAAGGTCCCTATTCTCAAAGCCCATGCACAAAAAGTCCCTATTAATAAACTCATGTAAATTAGGTCCCTATTTTGTTATTTTTTACCAAATTGTCCCCTTTTAGAAAATCGACCCAACATTGAAATCAGGGGCAAAAGTGGCATAAATTAGGCAAAAACTAAAAATAGGGACCAAATTTTCATAACTTTTTTGGAAGGGACTTTTCTTCCGTCATCTTCCAATTCTAGGGACTTAGCAGCCGTTTCTTGAATGTCTAATGTATTTGTAAGCGATCAAGAGTTGGCATTAGTTAATGCTATTGTGATAGTTTTTCCAAATTCCGATCATATGTTATGCAAGTGGCATATCAAAATTAACATTATCACTTTTATGGGAAAGAAGAGGAATATGGATGAAATGGATGTAGAGGATAAGAAGTATTTTTTTAGGTGATTGGAATCAACTTGTTTGCTCACAGAATAGTTATATGCACAATGAAAACTTGCAGTTATTGTATGAAAGGTATGGCAAATACAATTTGTTATTGAAATATGTATATGAGCAATGGTTAGATCCATATAAAGATAGATTTGTTCAATTGTGGACCGATAAGTATATGTATTTTGGGAACTGTACATCGAATAGGTATTTTCTTTTTCTTCTATCTTAATATGTGTGAGTACATTACTAATTGTTTGTCTCTTTTGTTAACACTAATTTGTTTGTTACATGTAAGGCCTAATCGGCTCATTCAAAGTTAGAAAAACACTTGGCCACTTGTCAATGCAATTTCGAGCAAGGTTGGAGTAAAATGCATTCTTGTTGAAGTTATCCTTCACCTAATTAAAAGTATCATTCAAACAAAGCTTAAGTAGAGTGAAACATATTTTTCACATACGGGAGTTCAAAAATCTATGAAATGTGGTAAGTACCGTGACTCTTGACTTACTTCATTCGGAATTACTTCGCATGAAATCCGTTGGAGATGATGAATTTCTTTGTGGATGTGTTATTCAAAAGACATTTGGACCTCCATATGCACATAAGTTAGCTCGTCTTACTCCATTAACACTCATACCACTCGAGTCGATTGATAATCATTGGATAGACAACATCTAGTTGAACGAAGTGGAAATGAGATGTAGGAGTGGTGGAAAAAATAGAAATTTTGTTGAATGATGTAAAAAAAAGGATACACCACATCAACTATACTTTTTAAGAAAAAATGATGGAAGTTGTACAACCTCAAACTTCGATTCTTGGTTCACCAAAGAGTAAGGTGAAAACTAAAGGAATGGAAAGTAAGAAATCGGCTCATACATCAACAAAAAGAACGCCTTCTTCGTTTGAGCTAGTAGAAAGTCTTTCATTGCATAATCTTTCTCCTCAACATAATGTCAACAATGCAAAGAAGGAAAACTTCAAATTTTGAAACCTATACAGGTAAGGGGAATATTTTTAATTTACAGTTCTCATGCATGTCCATAATAGCCAAAAGCTCTCTATTTCAGTTTCATTGAATTTACCATGCAAAACTTACTTGAATTTTCCCATCAAATAACCGTAAAAATTTATAAAAAAAATTGTTAAATATATTTTATTACATTATTGCTTTATGAATACATTTTTTTACAGTTCGAAAATTCTAGTCGTGATATGAGGATGTATATAAATCAAATCCCATCGGAGATCAAACCATATGTAACCGATATTGTTGATGTTCGTTCGGACAATAATTGTGTTGCCACATTACTTGGAATGGGTGAGTCATATTGGCCTCAAGTTCGTCGGGATTTATATGAAGAGTTGTATGAAAATCAAGAACTCTACGAAAAGGTTTCATAGAACGTGGTAGATAAAATGAATTACTTAAGCAACTACAACATGAAGGAGAAGGATTTGGTCCTCGGGACAAGTGGATGATAATGCCGGAAATGAGTTATGTTGTTGCGACAAAGTATACTATTTGTTGTATTTAGCATAAGTGAAAGGTTAATGTTAACTATATTATCGATCAAAGGAAGGGTCTCACCTCCAATTCAACGTTCCGAAATAGCACTAGCATTTGTTAATGATAATCATTTTTGTGCAAGTATGTAGGAAAGTTGACTTGTTTTTTCTACTAATTTATTTCTTATTAAGTACACGAATTTATTTGTTCTTTCAATTATAGGTCAAGTTGGAAGCGAAACATCTGGTTCCACCAATTTGTGTAAAATGGTTCACAACCCGCCATTCGGATGCAAGCAATTAGGGGCACACACACATACACATATATAGTGACCGCAAACAAGCTTGGGATGAACGAACTGAATATGCACAATGGAATTAATTTACTTTGTTTTTTTGTTTTAAAAAAAACAATGGTATTTGATATTAATGTTTGTGTTTGTACTTGAATGTGTTTGAGAACAATGACAATGTAAACAATGTAATTTAAACGTGTATGTGTTTGATAATTTAAATGTGTTTGTGCTTGAATTTGAATTTTTTTTAATTAACAAAGGCGACAAATATTTGTCAGTCTCCCGCAAATATTTGTCATTGTAAAAATTAAAAAAAAATGGTCAAAATATATCATGTATTGATCTTAATCGAAAGATAATAAAATTTATAATTTAATGGTGAAAACGAAATTGAAATCCGATACATTTACTGAAAGATAAAACATTTTTAATATTGCAAATTAATTTCTCGTTACAAATTTTGTTGTTGAGAGAAATAAAGTTGGATACGTTAAAAAGACATGGGCAAAACTAGAAACAATTGGGAAAACTCAGTAAAACAGGAGGGGTGGGTGTGTTTTGTAGGGGAACCCAGCATTTTCTGAATGAAAGCATAATTAGGCTAAGTAGGGGGCGTTAATAGATTCTGCCCTCGATAAATCGCGGGCGTTAGAAAAAACAAAACCCTGGTCTCCTTTTATCGAAACCAGCCGCCACCAATGGGAAAACAATCAATGGGGAAGTCCATCCTCCGCCTGCGTATCATCTCATTAAATCTAGCCGACTCACATCTCGCCACCGATGAAGCCGTCGCCCACCTCCGCTCTCACTTCCGGGAATATTCCCGACTTCCTAAAAATAGTTTCGCCAGCAATGTCGAACACATCCTAACCTCCCTTCGCCGGCAACGCGACTGCGGCGATGAATTTGGAGAGACTAATTCTGCGGCAAACAAAGAGAATACAGTGCCTTCGCCATCATTTGATGATTTAGGAGGGATGAATGGCATATTGAAGGTGCTGGCGAGGATGGTGCTTGCCCCCTTGTGTTGTCCAAAGCTGCTTGAGGCCGCAGGACTGGGGTCCATGGATGGGATTTTGCTACATGGGCCACCTGGATGTGGAAAGACTATGCTCGCATGTGCCATTGCTAATGAAGCTGGTGTTCCTTTTTACAAGATATCCGGTGCAGAACTTGTTTCAGGGGTTTCAGGTGAGTTTATTTAAAATTGTTGTTTGATATGTTTGGTGTTATCCCGCCTTTTGGCAAGGCCGTGACACCAAGAAATTGATTGAAAATCAAAGACAATTTGTCCCGAAGATCGGTTATACGCAGGCTCACTATGGATATCGATGAATTTTGTCCAAGTCTGGATCGAGCTACAATTGACAAGACATGACAAGCAAAGCCATGGAAGCAACGTTTCAAATTTCATGTCAATCCGAGTTCGTATGCTCAAGATATGATCGATGCAAATTTAGAAATCAATTCATTCGTATCCATCGTTTCACCCTCTTTGCATCGGTTCCGTTCGCATCCATCTGGAACTACACTCTTCGTATCCATCCAAAGGCGGCCTCCTTCGTATCAACCTTGTTCGTATCCATCAGACATACATAGTTTCGTATTTATCAATCATCTCCAACTTGTTCGTATCGGTCGATTAACATCCAATTCGTATCCATCTGTGACTGTCTACTTCGTATCCATCGGTAAGTAATGTAGGAGTCTATTTTGTATCGATCTAGTCTCACATAGTTCGTATCGATCGGCCACAGGTTGATACGAAATCACCCATCGATACGAAAGTGATTACTTTGTGATCGATACGAAGAAGTCATCTATCTATCGATACGAAATAATCACTAAGTGATCGATATGAACAGGTGGCAGTGGATCGATACGAACAAGGCCTAGCTGTATCGATATAAACGAGGCACATCCATAGAAAAGACTCGATCACTCGGCACGAAAAGTGGATCGATCCAAGAATTCAGCGCCACAAGAACCTGCAGACACTTGCTCGGGTCGATGCGCATAAGAGCGATACGAAGGGTATCGATATGAACGAAGCAGCCTAAAGAAAACATAAGTTTGCATCGATCGTAACTCACAATCTACAAGTCCAAATGCTACCAAATTTTCACAGGAACTTGCGTACAACCTAAAGAATGTTCATGATCGATCTCGACTCGATCGAGCAAGATCTTGATCGTTCATTCGTATCGATCACGGATCGAGTCAAAATCGCATGGGATCGATTGCGTGGGCCCGTGCACGTGCCAGAAGAGGTCTTCCGAGATCTGAGCGAGATATTTGCAGCCTACGTCTATAAATAGCATCCCAAAGTCTACAAAAAAGGGGACTTTTGATTCTTCTACGTCCAGATTCTGCAGGAACCATCATTGTACTCGAAATTTGCTGTTGTAATCAGTTGTAACTCGTTGTAGTCAGCAAGCAAACATCAATAAAATCATCAACTTCAAAGTGGATGTAGGCCGGATTGCCGAACCACTATAAACTCTGTGTTCTTTGCTGCTTTTCTTTTAATTTTCTAAGTGTTCTTCATTTTTAATTCTCTACATACTTTATCTGTAATATGTGATTGTGAACTGGTGCTTTCATCGACAATTGGGTGTTTGTGATCAATTTTGACGCAAACATTTGAGTAGTGTGTAATGAATTGTAAAAATACATGTTTTAATTCTATTTACTTATGACTTGTGTTTATTATCACCTTAAAGATGAATTTTGAAAATACGCTCTCTACAAACCTAAAATTGGTCTTGTTGCTACTTTTTTTTGAAACATGTAAATAAGGGCCCAGCCCAATGTAATGTTAGCGGGTAAGAATACCCGAGCACATAACTCGATACAAACTTACACAAACCCTAAACACATTAAGGTTACACACGCCTCCAATTCAAAGCTCCGAAGAAACTCAAAAATACTCAAAAATGGCGGAAGAGAAAATCACAAATCTCTCAACACTCGTAAAAGAAGAGAGAAATAAATCAAGGAGGTTTCGAGTCCTTGTCTCTGCGGCGCTGATCAATAAGCTTTAGATCCGAGCTTATATGTCTCGAAAAAGCAATTTTTGTATCCGCTTCCTCAAAATTGATAGCTTTGTTGCTTGAGATACACGAGTTGTTGAGCTTACTCTGCTCCCCCTTCCAAATCTCGATGTTATTCTTCAGAGCGATGTCCTCATCTGGATAATTGCGATTAGATAGCTGTGCTTTCCCCCTTTTCCCTAACTCATTGCTATTCTCCATATTCTCAATTTAAAAAGAAAACTGTTCGGTCTGAACAGCCGTGCCAAGCCAACTGCCAACTGCAAAGTCCTCTAATACGCTTCAAAAGCTCATTCGTCCATGATGCGGTTGCAGGTTTGGGTTCGGGCGCGGACGCGCGCGCGTGCTGGGTGGTGCGATCTTGTTGCTACTTGAAAATTAAGTTGATGCTTTAAATCAGCTGAGCACACATGCTCTCTCCCACACACGTACGCTCTTGTAAGGACTCACTATACATCTCTTTCTCTATGCTTCATTTCACACACCTATGATTTTCAGTGCCACATTATTCCTAATCAAATGGAACTTCTCGAATGTTTAATGAAACTTTGCATACACTATGAACATCGTGTCCAGTCCATAAAAGATGATATCATTTTGAAATCCCCAACGTGTTCAAACTGTTAAGTTAAATATCAACCGTTAAAACACTTATTTTAAGTATTGATTTGAAATATGATTTTGAACATGATTGGTTTATTCAAATTAAGCAAAATTTTGTAGAGATAACCTTGAATTGCATAGTAACATATATACAAATTTTCATTCGATTTCAAACTATGTAGTTCAAAAAATAAGATGTGGAGATGACTCATATTAGCAAATTCCAATGTATCAGATTAACATATCCAATTGAGATCAAAATGTTTAACAACTCATAAATTTATTCTATCCAATCCTAAAATCTAATTCAACATATCTCCAATTTTAATTCAAAATATTTATTTATCATAGATCTAAAGATGGAAAGATTTGTTTCAAAAAACCAGACCCATATATTGAAATAAAGTTAGAACTACTTGCTTAAATTAGTTGTTGAATAGCAAGACAAACCCCCAAAAATTGATTAGTCTCTCATACTTCTTAATTTTCATTGTTCAATCTCCGAATATATACTTTATTCATTTGATTTAGAAGATAGGTTGGAAGTTTAGGGAATGAAACGAAGAAGAAATGCTGCTGAAGGCTACTCCAAATCCTAGGGTCTATTTCATATCCTATTTATATGTAAAAACTTGGGTTTGTTCACGTGAGCTTGGGCTGAAATTTCTAAGTTAGCACTAACTCAATTTATGAACTTAAATTTTTTTAAGTATGTTTTTCCTACAAAATTTTAGCTGAGACAAACATTTGAATAAATATATGTATGTATGGATACACACTTTCTCAGTACGCTCTCTCTCTATACATGCTTATGTATGTCATGGTTTTAAATTTCGTATTTCGGTCACGTTTCATCTCAAATTTTCACACAAGCTCAAGGTAATATCGGATTTCGGTCATGTTTCGTCTCGGAATTTTTACATAAGTTATCTCGTATCGGTGGAGATCTCGAACGAGATGAGTACATATCGGGTGTACATCTCGGATTGACATCTCGGGTCTTGTAATGCATCTCAGGAATATCTCGGACGTACTTATGTGTTTAAAATTGATGTGTTAAAAATTTATTTAACGGTTATAACTTTCTTAGTAAAAATAAAAATGTTAACATACTTGATTTACATGGAAAAATGAATATTTTTAGAAGAGTAGTAGCTTGATTAGCTTAATTGATTTGGTAATGATTGAATAATATCCTTTTATTTGAACATAATAAAGAAGTGAAACCTTTCGCTATGACTCATTAAGATAAAAAGTAAAAAATATGTTCAAGAAGTTGGTAAATTATAATTAGATTGAGTAGTTTCTTTTAAATCAATATGAAAACAAAAAATACTATGGAAAATAAGAAAAATGTATAATTTCGAGTGGGATCTCGGATTGAGATTTTGATCCATATTTCGGGTGAGATTTGAATATCTCGGACGAGATGAGTGTCGAGGGAGATATGGAGGAGATTTGATGTCTCGTCTCGTTTAAGTGTGAAAAGGAGATCTCGGAGGAGATCTCGGGCGATATATAGGAGATTTAAAACCATGCACAAGCTATCTCGTATCAGAGGATATTTTGGACGAGATGAGTTTATCTTGGATGTACATCTCGGACTGACATCTTAGGTCTTAAAGTACGTTTTGGGAATATTTCGGAGTAATTTATGTGTCTAAAATTGATGTTTTAATGATTTATTTAACAGTTATAATTTTCAAAGTAAAAACAAAAAATGTAACATTTGCATAGGAAAAAGAACTAAAATTAACGTTTTGAAGAAGAGTGGTATTTAATTAGCTTAATTTATTTAGTAATGATTGAATAATATCCTCCTAGTTGAACATAAAAAAGAAATAAAGTCTTTTGTTGTGACTTGGTAAAATAAAAAGTAAAATATATGTTTAAGGAGTTGTTAAATAGTAATTGAATTGAGTAGTCTCCTTTGAATCTATTACAAAAATGAAAAAATATTGTGTAAAAGAAGAAAAACTAAAATTTCGGAGGAGATCTCGAGTTGAGATTTTGATTTATATTTCGGGTGAGATTTGAATATTTCGAACGAGATGGGCATCGTGGTATATATGAAGGAGATTTGATATCTCGTTTTGTCTAAATGTGAAAAGGAGATCTCGGACGAGATATAGGAGATTTAAAACCATGATGTATGTGACGTACATACATACATACTTGAAAATGTAGCCAATCAGAATTAAACCCTTCTCGATCTCTCCAACTCAAGTGTACTCTTTCAACCAACTCCACTACTGTATGTTTCTATTTTGGAAGTGTTACACTAGTAGATCGCGCCTGCACAAAATTATGAAATTCCACCATGCGTAGATAGTAGATACGTTTAAATGAATTGAGCACAGATCAGGATGCTAAAAAACCAAATGCGGACCCCTCCCTATATGTATATACGTGCGGACACACGCACAAAAATATATAAATTTTTGTGTATGTGGGGCGATTATGAGGCACAAAATTTGACACAATAAGTATTGACCGTTGAATCATTATGTCTTTACATGGAAGATGGAATTCAGGGGAAAATCCATTGATCAAGGTCACATGTGTCCCATTTTATGTTTATATTTGTGTCTAAATAGAGTTTTCCATATATGTATATGTTAGAGAATTGAAGTTGTCTTTCTGCATCAGTTGCAGAGTTTATTTATTGCATGCATGCATGTTTAATTTTTTTTCTCAATGCCTCTAACCGTACTGATTTAAGTTGCACAGTAACCGTTACAGCATGTTCTTTATATTAATCTGCAGGCGACTCTGAAGAAAAAATAAGAGATCTTTTCAAACAGGCCCGCAGGACCGCTCCATCAATTATTTTCATTGACGAAATAGACGCAGTTGCTTCAAAAAGGGAAAATGTGCAAAGGGAGATGGAAAAGAGAGTAGTAATACAACTTATAACTTGCATGGATGCTTACCATTCAAATAATAACAATGAATTAAAAGGAGAAGGTTCTAACAACGAACCTATGCCTGTTCTTGTCATTGGAGCAACAAACAGGCCCAATGAGATTGACCAAGCTTTGAGAAGACCTGGTAGGTTTGGTCAAGAATTCGCATTAGGAGTTCCTGATGAAAATGCAAGATTTGAGATTTTGTCAGTTCTCATTAAAAAGTATAAAATTGAGTGTACTGTTGATCTGATAAAGATAGCTAGGTCGACGCCGGGTTTTGTGGGTGCTGATTTGGATGCATTGGTTAAAAGTGCAAACTATTTGGCATACGACCGAGTAGTATCCACCAGGGAAACCAAACTTCTAGAGGAGAAAAACCGTCGTTGGTGGAAGCAACCATGGTCAAAAGTGGAATTAAACAGTTTTTGTGTTTCCATGTCAGATTTTGAGGTAATTTTATTTTATTTCTCTGGATATTCATGTTTCCCAGTCTTCTATAACTTTATTAGATATTTGTATTAATAGCTCCATTTCTTGCTACTAAAGATGAACACAGTCCTATAAATCCTGCACACATTATGTATGTCACTTATAATGGTTGGTGAATTAACTTATGATTGGTTGTTGTTTGCTTATAGCACCAGATGTAATTGGCCATGGGATAATACTTGTTTCCCTAGTGCAATGTATACTGGTTGTAATATAAGCTTAGGGCTTTCACTTATACGAACGCTCAGTTTCCATCTATTTCCTATCTCGTTGGATGTTATTGAGAGTACTCTTTTTTTTGTATTATACACATTGAATATTGATTGGAGGTGGAGCCTTGGCGCAACAGTTAGGTCAACCGCATCCGCATGGTGATCTGAGTGTTCAATTTCGAGTTCGAAAACAGCCTCTTCATAATGCGAGAGAAATGCTACGTACATTGTCGACCTCCCCAGAGCCCGCTATTGTGCGGGAGCCTTGTGCACTGGGTTCCGCACATTGAATATTGTTGAAAACAATGTCGATCTTCGGCTGAGTCGTGAACTACGTCACTCTCTTTAAGACGTTTCGGCGATCTGCTGTACAGTGCAAAGCTGTTTGGATTAATCGCCGCCGCCTCTAGGATAAAACAGCCTCTCAATATTTTAGTGGTATCGATTCGTTTGCACGTACGAATTAATTCTGTTTGCACTCAAAACGTTGCTTTAAGTTTCTGGTTTGAAGAAAAAGAATTCGAACGTAATGTTGTTCTTTCTGTTTCGTCTTCTTATCAGTTAAGAAGACGGAATAGCAAAAGAACGTTACTGGTTGGGGAACGTGGTCTCGAAAAACGGATCTGAGAAAATAACGGGTCAAAATAATGAACGTTATGTAACGTTCTCTAGTTCGGTCTGATTTGACCGTTCTAGCTCGGTCAAAAACGGTTAAAGAATTTTGCACCAAAAATATAAGTGTTACATCACTACAAGCCCGAACCCGAGCCCGACCCGGGTTGAGTCGGTCGGTCGGCGCGCGCGTGTGTGGTGGTCAAGCATGGTCTTCCTCCTTACAAAAGAGCATCATTGGGTGTCCAAAGGGCCCAACTTAGTTTCAAAGATTTATATAATCCTACAATGTGGGACTATTCACATATAAAAGCCACTCATTCACACTTGGTCAATTTTTTTAATAATTCGCTTATTATTTAAAACATTTTTCAACAATCCCCCACTTGAATTTAAAAAAAAATTCGAGCAATTTCTGAAAAACATAAGATTATGCATAAACAAATGTGTCTTTCGACTTGAACCTTTGCATAGTGGATAAGATTCAGTTTTTACTAGAGTGACACGTAGTCTTGAACTCTATTCCTGACATCAGACCACACACAATCTTTCTAGAATGCAATCAAGTAAGCCCGTGCATTTTTGGCTATGCACGTCTATCCCAGTTTAGTGAATGCTCTAAGAGTTTTGTCCAAAACTTCATAGGAAACGGCCAAATTTCCACATTCACACAGGTGAGTCTATCAAAAGTACTCCTGAAGGTAAATAATCCACTCCAAATGGAGTATAGATCTCATTAAGAGTTTCTATTAACTCATCCTCTAATCACTTCAGGAATATATGCTTCTATATATATATATATATATATATGAAAAATAGCATGTTCAACTCATATCACTACACAACTTATTCTTACCCATTGGACCTAGTTCTTGGGATCTCCAGTCATTAGGTCGGGTTACCATTGTGCGTGACTCAACAATCTAAGGGCAATAGTCCCATTTTTCTAGAAGTTGTAAGGACTTTCTCTCTGGTCAGTCCTTTCGTCAAAGGATCTGTCAAATTCTCGTCACTGCGTATGTGATCCACTCTAACAGCTCCTGAAGAGAGTAGCTCTCTAACAGTGCTGTGCTTACGACGTATCTGTCGTCTCTTACCATTATAATAACGGTTCTGTACTTTTGCAATAGCCGCGGTACTATCGCAATGGATCAACACAGCTGGTATCGGTTTTTTCCATAAGGGAATCTCAGCTAGTAGATTTCTTAAATACTCTGCTTCTTTACTAGCTGTAGCGAGTGCTATCATCTCAGACTCCATAGTACACTGAGCCAAAATAGGCTGTTTCTTGGATTTTCAAGAAACAGCTCCTCCAGCATGCTAAATATATAGCCACTGGTTGCTTTTGAATCATCGGATAAAGTATTCCAGTCTGCATCGGTGTAACCTTCAAGGACAGCTGGAAACTTTTCATAATGTAACCCTGGTTCATGGTTCGTTTTAGGTATCTCATGACCCTCTCAATAGCATGCCAATGCTCTATACCAAGTCTACTAGTAAACCTGCATAATAATCCCACGACATAGGCAATGTCGGGTCTAGTACAATTAATGGCATACCTAAGGCTGCCAATGATGTTCGCGTAATCAGACTGTCTTACACCTTCACCAGTGTTCTTGAATAGCTTTACACTAGGATCATACGTTGTACATGCAGGTTTACAGTCAAAGTAATTGTATTTCTTTAAGATCTTCTTAATATAATGAGATTGATCCAAAGAAAGTCCCTTTTCGGACCTAGTAATCTTAATACCAAGGATTACACTTGCTTCACCTAGATCTTTCATATCAAAATTGACACTTAACAAAGATTTAACAGTGTTTATGACATGAATATTTGATCCAAAAATAAGTAGATCATCTACATACAAACATATTATAGTGCAAATGTCATTTTCAGATTTATAATAAATGCATTTATCACTTTCATTAACTTTGAAACCATTTGAGATGATTAAGTTATCAAATTTTTCATGCCATTGTTTAGGTGCTTGTTATAAACCATATAATGATTTATCTAATTTGCAAACTTTATGTTCTTGACCATGAATTACAAAACCTTCAGGTTGGTCCATATAAATTTCCTCTTCTAATTCACCATTAAAAAAAAACAGTTTTAACATCCATTTAGTGTATTATTAAATTATGAATAGATGCAAATGAAATTAGTACTCGAATGGATTTGATTCTAGTTACGGGTGAAAAAGTATCAAAAAAGTCTACATTTTCCCTTTGCCTAAAACCTTTAGCTACCAAACGGGCTTTATATTTATCAACTGTGTCATCAGGTTTTAATTTCTTTTTAAGTACCCATTTACAGCCTATAGACTTACAACCAGGTGGTAAATCTACTAAGTGCCAAGTCTTATCGGATTCCAAGGAATCCATCCCATCATTTATAGCATCTTACCAAAAATCGGCATCTAATGAAGATAAGGCTTCTTGGAGGTTTGTGTGATCCTCCTCTATAGTAAAAGTGCAAAAATCCGAACCAAAATCTTTATCAACTCTTGCTCTTTTACTTCTTCTAGGTTTGATTTCAGAAGATTCATTAAGTTCTGTTCCAATAGGCACGGTGTTATTTGACGTGCCCCCACTATTCCTCAATTTAAAAGGAAATTTAGTTTCATAAAAATCAGCATCATAAGATTCTACTATATTATATGTATTCAGGTTATAAAATCTATATGCTTTGCTATTAACAGCATAACCAATAAATACACATTCGTATGCTCTACTTGCTAATTTTATTCTCTTAGGGTCAGGTATACGAACATATGCCAAACATCCCCAAGTTCTAAAGTAAGATACATTCAGTTTATAATTTCTTAAGATTTCAAAAGGTGAAATCTTACTTTTTGATTTAGGGATTCTATTCAATACATAACATACAGTCAATAAAATATCCCCCCACCAATGTTTTGCTGCACCCGAATTTAATAAAATAGCTACAACTAATTCTAAAGGTCCTATTCTTTCTTTCAGCTTTACCGTTCATTTCAGGTGAATAAGGTGCAGTTCTCTCATGAATTATACCATGCAATTTATAAAAATCAAGAAATGGACTAGACTCATATTCTGTTCCTCTATCACCACGAAGTCTCTTAATTTTCTTATTAGATTGATTCTCGATTTCAGTTTTAAATAATTTAAACATATCAAATGCATCACTTTTATTTTTCATAAGATATACATAAGTGAAATCAGAGCCATCATCAATAAAAGTGATAAAGTAACGATGTCCATGTCTAGTCAAAGTGCCATCAAGCTCACATATGTCAGAATGAATTAAATCTAAGAGTTTAGAAATTCTATCAACTGATTTATGAAGTTTCTTAGTGATTTTTGCTTGACTACAGAATTCACATTTATCAAAGTCAATTTGTGACATTTTAGGAATTAAATCTAAGATGCTCATGTTATGAATAATACGTTTATTTACATGACATAATATAGAGTGCCAGATATTAAAATCACACAACATATAAGCAGAACTGTGGTGACCCTCACTCTAAAACACATAGATTTTTTTTTACATTCAAGAGGAATTCACCACTAAACCCCAATTCTTTTGTATTTGAATTTTTATATAGTTTCCAAATATTTTTCCCAAGACCCTGATTTTACCAATATAATCATATCAGTGTACAAACAAATTAAGACAATTATATATTTGATGATATACAATTGTTTCTTTATTTTTATTATTATTATTTTTTATCAGAGGGAATTTAAATCAAATTGAAAACAAAATACCATACAAGCTATTGACAAGCCACTTATTTCCTTTCTAAATCTTGTTCTACTGCCAGAGGTATATTTTTAGCAAATTATAACACTTATACCTTTATTTGACTATATATAATAATCTGCCTAAATAATTTTTTTAACACTTAAAATAGTATTTCCTTGATCTCATGATAGTTATCAAGTATATGCATGAAATTACTTACAAATTTTACTAGCAGGCATGGATATTGGACTTAATTTCCATTTATCATTTCAGGTTGATCAGATGGGGATTTCTAGCATTTTTAAATTTAATATGATGCAGACTTACATACTTGGTGACTTGTGGGATATGCTTGGTGTTATCAAAGGGCTGCTTGGTGTTTTCTTTGATTTGTCCCGGAAGCACTTTACACTTCACTGATTGAAATGAAGTGGTTCCAGGCTCCAAGGGTTTGACCCATGGCCATCTAGACCAGCCATAGTCCCTCTTTTACCACTTGCAAACCCATATCCCTCATTTTAACAAGCTTCTACAAATTCCTACTCCTAATCCCCAACATGTTTGTGTCTAGTTTTTTTTTGAAATGCATTCATATATGTATTCATTCAATTATTCAAAATTCAGTATCTTCCAAGTCTACTGCTCTCATAGTGCTATTTGGAGTTTAAATATTCAAATACATACAAACTTCCAGAATTCATGCACATGCCAGTATCATTTACCTGCCATGCACAAATTCATTTCACTTGAATATTCTACTAAAATCTTGAGAGTTCATTTCAAAAATCAATCCCCTTAGCTGTTTAATTTCCATAAGGCAAAATATAGGCAATAAAAATCAGTGATCAAATATATATGCACATATCATATGTATATGATATGTCTATCTCCTTATTTTTTTTCCAAACCAGACATTCATAAAAATAAATTAGTAGTTAACCAAACATCATCAATGATCACTCACAACATGTTTTGCTTAAGTACATATTTTCAACCCCAAATACTTAGAAAGTTTCCTACAAGTAACTTCAATTACAGAAAATAGAATTTGTCTAGTAATTTCATTACAATGCATCTGCAAATTTTAAAACAAGTCTCTCTTATTTATACTAACAGCCAATGCCTTCTTTACTCATCAAGCCAACTTCAATTTCCTGCAAGCAAATCATTTGGCTGTCCCAAAAACTTTTGAGACACCCAGATGATTGCAAGGGCAACCAAAAGGGTCAGTTTACACCGGTATGAGCATTTATCAATTTTGTATACATACACATAATTTTAGTATTCTTGCAGTACCTTCCTAGTTTAACAGGTTTTATACTTAGCATGTTTTGGTTCATACAAAGAGATACAAAATCACATTCAACAAATTAAACAATACATAGCAAACAGTTAAAATAATTATGTGTACAATTCTTAATTCATTCTCACCAAATCTTAGATAAGTAAACTCAGGCTTTATGCTCCAAATTTCACCCAGCAATTAATCAATGAACAATATTTATCTTGATTAAATCTAACACCATATCTGAATATTTATAACCCAGATTTTTAAACCCCTGTCCCCATTTATTTTATGGTCTTTAACTCCTTGTCAAATGAACACCATGTATGCATTGTGAAGGAATCTCCCAGGTTACTTAATTTATTCCAACACACAAAGGCCTCAGGGTGCAGTTGCACCATGCATATACTTGCTCCCACCTGAAGCAAGCAGATCATTGACTATCTCCCAAGTGACCAGTCTAGTTTTTCTTTCATTCATATTTCAGAGAGATATGACTACTTGTATATTTTCTGGTTCAACCCCCATGTTCCCCTGTTTAATCTATGTCCATGTTTAATAATGATTAAATAGAACAAGAATGCTCAAATCATGTTAACTCTAAAAGCCCACTTACAGATTAATGCTCCAGACAAAAATGCACAAACAAACATCCATAACACCCATAACAAATCATTTCAGAGATTCAAATGACTCATAATATTTTTAGGCTGCCTGCAATAGGACTTAATGCCATTGCATACATAGGATAAATACTCACATAAGGTTTTTTCCCTTTTACTGCCTTAATCCTTTGAACAGCAAATCCCCCAAAGCCTCAAGCTGGTGTTTCTCCTAGTTTATTCTTTTATTTTTTGTTTTGATCCCGAGAGAATGATGGATTTGGCTATATGCAGTTATTTATAAATCCATCCTAGGGTTTAAGAAAATGGGTAATTCCCCTGATACCCTTAGATGCTTATGTACACATCATATTCCTGTGTGAGCATAAATTGGAAATGCACACATTTAGGTTACTTTAATTAGCTATTTCGGGGATCATGTATTTTTTAAACACTCAATACTATTTTCATGACTCTTTTCTACCCATGCAATAAGCATGTGACCCTCAGTTTATTATTTCTTTTTACAAGTTTAAGGAATCTGAAAATCTCATTTGTATATTTTTTTCTACTTATCTGTTATTTTCCTTCAATCATGCATACTATCATACCTTATTATGTAATGTGAAATCATTTACCCAAATTATTTGCTTGGAATAAATATGGTATGGAAATTTTTATTTGATTCTATATATGTATATATATATATATATATATATATATATATATTTCTGCCTCTTTGTCAAATCAGTAACTCCTTCCATATTTAGATAAAAATCACATATATTATGCTAATTATTTTTGGCATAATTATAAGACATATAAACCTTTTTATTAAACTTTATTTTATTTTATCTTTACATAAAACAGAAAACACCCCATATGTATGTATTTACATAATTCTTTGAACATAAAGCTATATTTATTTTGAGTTCCAATTTTTTTTCTAATCACTTTAATTTCCTTGCATTTTATCAAACAGAAGCTCCCATGCAATTTTATTTATTGCCAATTCTTTTCTGTTTTAATGCAATATATATATATATATATATATATATATATAATTGTAGAGTTTCTTAATATAAATGTATATTCTTTTTTCTTTTTTATATTTTAGGGTCATTACAAGAACTGGTTACTTCATTAGATTCAACATTAAGTTTAAACATACCCTCACAAGCATAACCCTTCCCTACAAACATCCCCTTATAAGTCAAAGTATACAAATCAGTCCCTATAACTTGAGTGAAACCAGCCTTATTAAGGAGAAATCCAGAAACCAAATTCTTTCTCATCTCTGGAGTATGCATCACATCTTTTAGAAGAACTGTCTTTCCAGAGGTAAACTTTATTTCCACATTTCCAATGCCAGCAACTGTAGTGGTGTGAGAATCTTCCAACAGCACTTTCTTATCATCAGCAGCCATGTATGTACTGAACATAGCACGATCGTAGCAGACATGGCGGGATGCACCAGTATCTACCCACCAACCCTCTGATCCACCAACTAGATGAATCTCAGAAATCATAGTCGTAAGAGGCTCCTCAGCCAGGTTAGCCTGCGGTGCAGGGCCTGGTCTATTCCTACACTTGCGTGCCATATGACCTGGTTTTTCACAGTTGTAACACAGAAACAACTGTCCAGAATCATTCTTTTGGATCGGTTTCCGCTGTCCCTTTTGGTTCCCTTGCGGGTTCCAATTCTGTTTGTTGCGGTTCTGATTCTTAAAGTTTTTCGAATTCGGTTTCAGAACCACAGGCTTGGACTTTTTAGTGTTGTTGTTGATGACAACAAGCACTTCCTCTTTCTGGTCCTGCTTACGAGCCTCCTCAATACGGAGGCGAGTGATCAAGCTCTCTACGGAGAATTCCTTAGTCTTGTGCTTAAGCACATTCTTAAAATCTTTCCAACCTGGGGGCAGTTTATTAATAATAACAGCAATCTGAAATTGTTCGTCCAAACTCATACCTTCGGAGATTATCTCATGAGCAATTTTCTGAAGCTCATGAGACTGCATCTCTACTGACCTGTCATCCGTCATCTAGTATTTCAGGTAGCGGCTGACTGCATATTTCTTCGCTCCAGCCTCTTCCGTATCATACTTCTTTTGCAGCGCTTTCCAGATTTCTTTGGCTGTCTTGTCGGAGTTGTAGTAGTCGTAGAGTTCATCACTGAGGCCGTTAAGAATAAAGTTTCTGCACATGTAGTCTTGCTCTGTCCAGTTCTGCAATTGGTTTGATTTTTCTATCCAGGCTCGCATGAGATCTGTGTCAGCTTCGTCTGGCCTATCTGGTAGCTGCGGTTTGTCAGTTGTCAGCACAGCCACCACTTTTCTCATGGTCAAGAAGAATTCCATCTTCTGTTTCCAGCGTTTGAAGTGGAGGCATTCGAACCTGAAAGGTGCAGCAGAGACCATCGAGACCTGGAAGAGCGAAGCGGGAGCAGCGACATCTAGATCTGCAGCGGAAGTCATCGTCGGTGATGTCGTCTTCAAATTATTGAAAACAATGTCGATCTTCGGCTGAGTCGTGGACTACGTCACTCTCTTGAAATCGTTTCGACGATCTGCTGTACAGTGAAAAGCAGTTCGGATCAATCGCCGTTGCCTCTAGGATAAGCCTCTCAATATTTTAGTGGTATCAATTTGTTTGCACGTACGAATCGATTCTGTTTGCACTCAAAAACGTTGCTCTAAGTTTCTGGTTTGAAGAAAAAGAATTCAAACGTAATGTTTCTGTTTCGTCTTCTTATCAGTTAAGAAGACGGAATAACAAAAGAACGTTACTGCTTGGGGAACGTGGTCTCGAAAAACGGATATGAGAAAATAACGGGTCAAAATAATGAACATTCTCTAGTTCGGTCTGATTTAACCGTTCCAGCCCGGTCAAAAACGGTTAAAGAATTTTGCACCAAAAATATAAGTGTTACACCACTACAAGTCCGAATTCGAACCCAGGCCGGGTCGGCGCGCGCGCGTGTGGTGGTCAAGCATGGTCTCCCTCCTTATAAAAGAGCATCATTGGGTGCCCAAAGGGCCCAACTTAGCTTCAAAGAATCAAGTATAAATACTTGATTCTTTCATATAATCCTACAATGTGGGACTATTCACATATAGAAGCCACTCATTCACACTTAGTCTATTTTTTTAATAATTCACTTATTATTTAAAACATTTTCCAACAAATATTGTGCATACATGAGCCAACTTATAGTTAAAATTTTCATCTTGGGTATGGAGGAACCTATTTCGTGTGTAATTGTGCATGATAAGACTGTCAATTGATACCCGAAAAATCCGAAATCCGTCCGCATCTGTATCTGAAAAACGGATAAATATCCGATATCCGAAAAAACAGATACATATGTGGGTATGAAGGCATCCGGAAATTATTCAACTGGTTTTTGTCAAGATTATAGATTATTTTATATGTATTTTTGCACAATAAAAGATATAAATTACTGTTTTATTAAGTTAGTAGTTTATATATTATGCATTTAATGCATAGTGGCTGCTCAAAACTATTTATTATTATTATATTTGTTGATTTTGCATACTTCATACTCAATCGCATTGGAGAAAATCATGTTAACCAAAAATTTTAATTTATGTTTTTGGATTTATCAAACGTTTGCGGATAAGATAATTATCTGATATCCGTCTTCATACGCGGATGCGGATATCTGATATCCAAAAATGATTTCGGATGCGGATGTGGATATGACACTATCCGTATCCGAAAGTATCCGTTAATGGGTCTAGACTGCATGCATTATTTTTCTAGCTATTCGGCTCTGTACAGTTTTTATATGTGAGACATCAAATGTCTCATTATTTCAGTTGCCTCCATTGGATAGATTGCTATTTATGATCCTTACCTGAAACTTTGAGCAGCATATTTTGTTTTACTAATTTAACATAGGGCTTCTCTGCCATCATATTAAATGTCCTTATATCACCAAAAACCCTGAGCTGGCAATGGTCTATTTACCCCCACACGCGTGTGCGCGCGCGCATGCATACACACATATATACATATACCTATACCTATACCTATACATACATATGTACATACACACACGCATCCATACACATAGATACACACACACAGATACACACACACGCACACATAATCTTATGTTTTTTTTCCATTAAATGTGAGAATTCCTGTTGGACTCATCAATTTCCTATTCAGGATGCTATTACAATGGTCCAAATTTCATCCAAAAGAGAAGGATTTTCGTCGATCCCTAGTACCAAGTGGGATGATATAGGTGGTCTAGAGTCGCTAAGGAAAGAGTTTGAAGATAACATTGTTCAACGTATAAAGAATCCTGAGGATTACAAGGTATACCTGCCTCTTTCATTCTTTTGTGGTTGTTGGAAGTGGATGGAAAATATTGAGTTACGTTTAAGGTGTTGTTTAAGATGTTATGTCGAAGGTTGAACTTCAGTGTGATCCATGTTTAATGGTGCCAGGGTACATATATAGATTTGCCTTGTGCACCCATTCACTATTGCCACAGTTTCTGTGTACAGAAAGAAAGAAACACAGTATGTGGTACTCACATGAACTTGTCTAACTATGAAAGTACTGGCGAGCAAGCTTCTTTTGTAAACTCTAAAAAAGTTAACACATAATCCAGGTCAGTTGTGTGGGTTGTGGGTGCGTTCATATGTTTGTGCGAATGTGTGTTCAGACACCTTATGGATATGCATGTTTAATGAATTCAAAATTGAATTTGTTAGTTCTAGGACTTGAAATGAATTTGTTTTGTCTTTGATGTCTTAATCTACCTTGTTTGGGCTCATTTATGCATTGTATATAAACAAATAGTAATCAAATGTCTAATTAGTAATTAGGGAAACTAAAAACTATCGCTAGTTCTGTGGTTCGAGCTTGAAAAAGATATGGCTGGCGCTTAACTACTATTGCATTAGCTTTTGTGTGTTTTTAGCTTTAAGCTAATGTATGAACATGGAAAACTTCTTATTCATTACTGAGATTTTTTTATTTTTTTTTTAATTTTCTTTCAGGAACTTGGTATGGGCAAGGCGGATGGATTCTTGCTCTTCGGTCCTCCTGGGTGTGGAAAAACATTGATCGCCAAGGCTGTTGCTAGCGAGGCAGGCGCCAATTTCATTCATATCATGGTGCAGAATGATTTTCTCATTTATTATATATATATATATATATATATATATATATATATATATATATATATTCTGAAATGACACATCTTTCCTACAGCATTCCATAAATTCCCCCTAATAAGAATTTGGCGCTAACTTTATATGCTACCAACTACTTATCCCCCCTATATGAACATTTGATTGCATTGCTCTCTTCTATTACCAGGGCCCTGATCTTATGAATAAATATGTTGGAGAGAGCGTGCGAGCAATTAGGACGCTATTTACTCGTGCGAGAACATGCGCACCTTGCATACTCTTCTTTGATGAGGTATGTATTGGTAAATTATCCATATATTGCCTTTGAATAGTATTATCTTTTTACCTCGATGAAGCAGTAAAGTGTTTTTTTATGCACTTTTATATTATGCCTGTGCGTGTACGTACATGTTCAATTTGCAAAATAATTTGTTGCAAAAATGTGCACTGACCATGTATAAACAATGAAGAATATGTACCGTGCAACTTGTAATATATCCCAATGCTGTATGGTTTAAAAAGAAACATATTGTTAATGCTGATCCTGCCTATGATGTTTATGATTAAATGCAGGTTGATGCATTAGCTCGGCGAAACCACGACGGACAGACCCTTCATGGTGTTGCTAGTCAGGTTGGGGACCTGAATACAAGCACATTCCATAATAATTATTTCTGTATATAATTTTGTTAAGTATGCAACTATTACAATCATTTTGCATTGATTTGCTCATTTGGAAGGTTTTCCTTAACATTCCAGCTACTCATAGAGCTTGATGGTGGTGATAACAATCAAGGTGTCTATGTCATTGGTGCCACAAACAGGTGATGGGCCTAATATTATACTATATCATATCTCTGCCTTAATCTCACTCACACACACACACACACACAAAGCTATATTAATAATGTACATGTGACAGGCCTGAGGCGATGGATGCTGCATTTCTAAGGCCTGGAAGATTTGGTCAAATACATTATGTTGGGTTACCGAACGCCGATGAACGGAGTCTGATTCTTAAGGCACTTGCTCGTGGTAGGCCTATTGCTGTTGATGTTGATTTGGATGCTATTGCGCGCAGCAATCATTGCTCTAATCTTTCTGGCTGCGATCTTTATTCTTTGGTAAGATTCTTTGGGAACTATAAATTTAGCTTGTATAACACATTTACGCTGAAAACCGTTTGCTCCTCCAGTATATGTTGAATTTCCCTTTATTATTATTATTGTTATTGTTATTGTTGTTATTATTATTGTTTTTTACTTGGATCAGATGGAAAGAGCTGCTAACGCTGCACGGAAAGAGAGTAGGAATACTGGATCACCGCTGGTTATCCAGAAATCACATTTTGAAGCAACATCCATGACTATCGTTCCCTCTGTTAAAAAAGAGGTATGGAAAATAACACATATTTTTGCAACATGATTCATGTAATCACAAGTTGTTTTATTGTTATAAGGAATAAACTTTGTATTCCATTTTTTTTTCCTCTTCTTTTTACAACAGGGAAGGGATCACTATGAGCTATTGGCAAAAAGAATATTAAACAAAGAGGATATAGAAACCGAAGAAATTTAAAGAAATTCAAATGTTTTTCAGGAAGTTTTTAGCCGGGGCTATTTCGTATTCTCTGTTGATGAGCTTTTGTTTCATTTTTTTGTATGTTCTTTTTTTTTTGTTTATTGTGGGGTTATATATTTTTTACGAAAGGGATTATGTGCAGGTATATAATTATTGTTTTGAAGTACTTGTAGACTTTTCACCAATTAAAGAAGGGGTGAAATGATCAATTAGTCTTTCTTTCCAATTCTTCTATGATCCGATTCTACATGTTCAATGAGTTTGAATGGATGTTCGGGTCATCAGCAAATAGGGCATTGCATGCGGTCTCTAATGGATGGTAAATTTGCAGTGGTCTCGTTTCTTTTTCTATGTGTGCAAACTTCAAATGCACTATCAGAAATCTACCTTTTCCAGATGCAGAGCTGGCTATCTTAAATTGTGGTGGATTATCTTTGAAGTGGTCGAATCCGGTATAGAATTAGATGCAATATGAAGAGAGTAATACTAGTTGTTTGTACTAAAATTGGACGCAACACTATTCGGATGTGTTTGAAGAGATAAAATGAAGAATATAAATGGAAAAAAAGGAAAATCTAACTAACACACCAATGATAAACGAAAAAAACGCACAGAAACACACATATTTAGAGTGGCTCGGCGTATGGCCTACGTCCACTATGAAAGAACTGACTTTTATTGATTTTTGCTCGTTGGTTACAACGAGTTACAACAGTAAAATTCGAGTACAATAGGGATTTCGGCAATCTGGACGTAGAAGAGTCAAAAAGTTCTTTTTTCAGTAAGTCCTGGGCTGCTATTTATAGGCGTAGGTAGCAAATATCTCACTCAAATCTCGTAAGACCTCTTCTCTCACGTGGGTGGGCCCACGCGGTCGATCCTCGGTCGTTTGAACTCGATCCGTGATCGATACGAATGGATTTCGCATCGATAAGGTTTGGCCCAATCGAGTCGAGATCGATCATGAACATTCTTGAGGTTGCACGCAAGCTCCTGTGAAAGTTTGGTGGCATTTGGACTAGTAGATTTTGAGTTATGATCGATGCAAGTTTGGATTTTTCGAAGGCTGCTGAGTTCGCATCGCTTCGGTTAGCATCGATCGTTTCGCATCGCTTCTGGGCACGTGATGCCTGATGACGTGATGCTAACTTTTTGGATCGATCCACTTTTTATACCGAGTGACCGAGTCTTTCACTTGGATGTGGCTTATTCGTATGGACCTAGGATATTCCCTTCGTATCGCTCCTTTGCACTTCATTTCGTATCGATGTTCCGTGCCGTTTCGTATCGATGTAACCTGACGCCTTTTGTATCGATCATTGAGTAGTTGGTTTTATATCTATCATTGGTGGCACATTTCGTATCGATCGTTGATTGATCGATACGAACGGTGTAAATGATCGATACAAATTGTGCATAGGTGGAAACGATACGAAACATCTTCAGATGATGGATACGAAACAGAGCGGCGTGATGGACAAGAAGTGGAACTCGTACGATGGATACGAAATGGTACAGACACGATTGATACGAACTGAAGTGCACGTGATGGGTACGAGGCGGCATGCACTTGATGGATACGAACTTGTGCTCACCTGATCGATACGAAGCCATGCGCATCTGATGGATTCGAACAAGATCGATACGAAGGAGGTTTTTCTTTGATTGCTTGATGGATGCGAACAAGATTATTGCTTGATTTGCATCGATCATATCTTGAGCATACGAACTCCGATTGACTTGAAATTCGGAACGTTGACTTTCATGGATTTACTTGTTGTGTCATATCAATTGTAGCTTGATTCGGACTCGGACAAAATTTACCAGCATCCATAGTGGACCCATATACAATCGATCTCCAGAATAAACCGTCTTTATTTTCCGACCAATTCCTTGGTATCACGGCCTTGCCAAAAGGCAGAATAACATTTGCCCTCAAAGTATGTCTTCTGAGGACATGACGTGCTTTGAAAAGCTGCAATCTTCATTCTGAAAAAGTCCTATCTGATTCTATGAGTAGTTGTTGTCTTCCCGTCGAAAGATGTAACCTTTGATTGAGCTTCAGTAGTACAAATAATGGATTGTTGACTGCCAATTGTTGTACTATGTACTGTTGTAACTGAGCGTTGGATGATAACAAATTATTGTTCAAGGCTATAATTGTCATCAGGCGATCGTTCAATTCCTATAAATTTTGAACATTGAATGTTAATTGGTTACACATAAATCATATTTTACTTTGACTCCCGTTAACGTTCGTACGTTCACGAGTCATTGTCAGTTTTCTCTTATCGAATTCCGTATCGATTCTCTCCTAAATCGATGTGAAATTCGAGTTGTAACAACGCTTGGTGGTTGTTTTGGTGTATCTCTTCGTATTGATCCTCTCCTGGGTCGATTCGAAGAATTGAAAATTTGTTTTTGTATCGACGGCGATCAATACGAATCAGTTGGCCCTTTAGTATATCTTGCATCAATAGCCACGAATTTGCTTGGAGTCTCGATGCTGTTCGTATCGATGGATACGACTTTCAAGGTCTTTGAACAGAGGGATACGAGATTGGCACTTCGTATCGGTGGGTTGTCGATGGGTATGAACAGTTTCGTCTTGGACCGACAGCGGATGGATACGAAGACGTCTCTTCGCATCGATAACACGAGAAACTATTTCCACCGGTCATTTAGCACTAGGAGATGAAGTGTTTTTTTCCTGGTTACGAACCATATAAAAGGACTTGTACTTAGCCAAATTTCTTACTTGCTCTTGCCTTTTTATCTCTGCCATTCGTATCGATAGAAGAACCGAGAATTGGAAATTGCCTTCGTCCCCAAATCAATACAACACTTTAAACTCTCGAATCTACACTTCGATTTAGATAATTAATGAATAAATCCACATAAAAAAATGATGAGACTCGGGTCCATGCGCCATTCTACCCTCATTTGAGGCCGATTCTGTTAAAGAGGAGGCCGGAGATGGGTCGGGGCAACGTCGAGGAAGGTTGGAATGGTTATGGAGAGATCACTCGTATCGATCGAAGAATTATGATTTGCATCGCTCTGAGAGCAACCAAAGCTCATGTCGATGGTCATAGATAGAGTTTCGTATCGAGAAAGGGAGTAGCTTCGTATCGACCGAAGATAGTTGGAGTTCGTATCGATCCATGGCGATCGATACGAAGTTCTAGTTGCGCGATCGATACGAAGTATTGGTTTTGCCTATCGATACGAAAACACGGCCCGCGATCGATACGAGATGAGGGGTCTGGATTGATACGAACTGGCCTTAAGGTGATCGATTCGAAATCTTTCCCTCTGGCAATCAATACGAACGAGACTTCGGGTGATCGATCTGAACTTGCATTTTGACGGATACGAACTCTTTATATAACCGAACATTTGACTCCGACGAGCTTTAGCCTTGCACATCTAGACTTGACCATTAAACTGCATATTTGACTATCCCTCGAAGCTCGTCGATGGAACTGTAACTTAACAAAACTTGACGAACATTAACTAGGATCGATCTCTAAAGTCTGAATGGCACGGTTGTGACGATCAGCGATGACGGTCGCTCCAGTTGAGTCTCGAAATCTTATTGTTTGAACATTTTCTCAAATTATGTAGGATTTCTTAAGTATTATGTTGTACCACACTGCACAACACATTCATGCTTTTCACTTTGGGGAACACACGGGCTTATTATCATCTAATGATGGTTTTTACTGAGTTGATTAGCTATGGAACCCGGGAGTTCACAACAGCAGGAGGCTCAAAGTTCACCTCCTTTGGTAATAGAGATGCCGGCCATCGCGGCCGAAGTCATAATTCCAGCTCCAGATGAGCTGCCAGGAGCAGTCTTTATTGCGAATCCCCAAGATTCTGTACCATCCAATGTCTCTGAGGATATGTTGGGAAGAATCTACCTGAGGCACGGGCTATCGTTGGATGATGTCCTACTACCGGGGCCGAATGATAGGCCACACTCTCCCCCAGAGGGATTCACTGCTTTTAACAGACATTCGTGCACAGTTGGAACGCTTCCTCCATTTAACCAATATATTCGAGAAGTGTTAGCTTTCTTTGGAATCGCTCCGTCACAGTTACATGCAAATGGATATGCATTGTTGAACAGTCTATTCCTTGTTTTCATGGAGCATCTCTTTCGACCCCCGACTCCGGAAGATGTCAGATTCTTGTTCAATGTCAAGAGTCGGGGATATAATCCTTCATTCACGTTCCTAGAGGCAGTCAGGAATTTCCAAGTGGTGACTGGATCCTGGACCAGGCTTAGCTACTTCAAGTTGGAGTGGTTCTACGTTTGGTGCCCCCTAGGGTTTGCCAGACGGTGGTTAGTCAAACGTAAGTGTCGCAATTTTTCCAGTAGCTAATGAGATAGTTGTAACCGATGATGAGTCTAACATATTCTTTCCTTTACAACCGCAATTCTGTGACCTGAAAGTGCCCACTTTAAAGAAATAGTACGGATTCTTCAGGAGGTGCCGGGTGAGATGAGAGAAATTGACTCGGTGCCGACAGATAAAAATTTGAGGATTGTTGGGCTAATAGATCAAAACCAGAGCATAAGACTTGAGGGATCGCTTAGGGTAGCCCCAGCGAGACGGGTGAAGCGTAAAGCGCCTGGGTTGTAATAGCTGAGAAGGGCGATGAAGAAGATGTGCCGACTGAAGACGAGCCTGTAGCCGGGCCCCTAGACAGTTCTCGAGATTTAGAGGGAAGAAGGAAAGGCAAGGCAGTTGCCCATAAGCGTCATAAGTCTTTAAGATGGAAATCCGTGGTTGTTTCCCTGCCAGCCTCCGGTGTTAGAATTTCAGAGGCTCCTCCCTCACAAATGGAGAATCCTTTCGAAGGACTCGCCGACATTCCAATTTTGGACTATGTGTCGCTCCAACACGATATCGGATTGGAAGGGCTTCAAAGTGCTTTAAATTTAAGCGAGTCACTTCCTATGAGTATGGCCGACACAACAGGTTGGTTGAGGGGTTTAGCACATGCATATTTACACTTCACAGCACTACAGGATTTCCAATCATAAGTTGTTCATTTCTAGAGATTATTAACTCTGCTTCTCTTTTTATTTTACAGATACGATGACTAGGCGAGAATCTATGCTAGGAAGCCTTCGCTCGGCACGCCAATCATCCAATTCATATTATGAGTCCCACAGAAGGGAAGCCGATAGGGACCGCGATCATGGTTATTCTAGCCAGGAGCATTATGAAAGGGAGAGGGATAGAGATAGAGAATATAGACATCGATCCCGATCGCGCTCTCTACCTCCTCGAGCTCCAACACAACCCTCTGGTCATGGGAAACAATCCTTGGAGCCTCCACGCCAAAAACCGTCTTCTCAAGTTCCAAGGTCCGATTCACAGCGCCGGAGGACCGAAGTCGAAACTCCCACTATTATTGAGCAAGCTGTCACCGAACCCACTGGGGAGGGAGCGATCAGAATCGCCCAGCTGAAAAAAGACTTTCCAAACATTTGTTTCGACGGCTTCATCTTCCCTCCGCATTTAAAGAGAATTCCAGTTGAGGCAAAACAGACTATGCATGATTACATCCATGATGTTTACAGCCAATATAGGGTGTGGATGAAGACTGCGGATAAAGCATCGGCGATGGCCTTTGAGCGGGCAAAAATAATTGAGAAATTAGAAGCTGATCTCGCTCAAAAGGATCGCATAATACAAGTACTTAACAATGAGTCCGAATCTTCCAGAAAATCGGAAATGGAGTCCAACAAGAAGGCCGACGAGGAAAATCAGTCTATGGAAAGGATGCGACAGACGCATCTTGCCTTGGGTTGAGGAGATGGGCCATCTAAACACCACAGTTATGGCCGAAAGGGACGTTGCACTGAAGGAGCTCGAGGAGCTTAAGGCCAAATTTGCTGAAATCGTCAAAGAAAAAGATAATGCAAACAAAGGAGCCCAGGAAGCATGTGAACAGGCCGTGGTGCTTAGGGATGAGAGGGACGCGACAACGCTCAAAGTTCAAGAAGCCAACGCCAGGGTTGAGAATGAAATAAAAGCGGCTGAGGCCAGGTTAGAGACTGACATCGAAGATCTTTTTATCACATACGACACTAAAGTTTTAAAGCACCGAAACTTAACCTGGCTTGATAACTATCCATCACACTTATATAGTGTAATGACCCGCCACTCATTCCACAGAATGACGCATCATTAATAAGAAAGAAAGGGGTAGAAAATAGAAAAGAAGAGAAGAAAGAAAGAAACAACAACAACGATCTCACAGCGGAACGAATAAATTATATTAATAACATAAACTATTACATAGTATACAACACTTATCAGAGTTTACACAACTATACAACACATACTAGACAGTTATAAACATCTGTCTAGATATTACAACTCAAATACAATACAAGACTCTAACACAGATATCAACACAGCGGAATACTATATCTACGAACGCCGAAGCCTCCTGCTCCATTGCTCCTCCACAATTCGTCAAAGCTAAACCTGAATCCCTTGGCTACTCGTAAAAATTTGAGTACCCAAGAGTTTATTATATATAGTTTTAAATTAAATCATGATTTCCAAATTACCCAACATATTAGAAATTTGAAAACATAATTTCATTTGTTAAATTCAGACCAACTCATCTATTTATAATATATACAATTATACATATGTATTATAAATAGAAAATATTCTATTAAACTTTTAAAAGATAAATCACTAATTAAATATTTATTTAATTAGATTATTAAATTTATTCAATTTTATTAACAAAGATCATCAAATCAATTTAATTTCCAATGCAGATTATTAAATTGATACTGTCCAAATTCCCGGGATATCACATATAGTGCATGGGGCCGCTTGGTGGAAGACGAGAAGGCCGAACACCAAGTTGAAGCAATTGATGAATTCGAACTGGAGAACTGGGTGTTGAGTGAAGATGAAAGAAAAGTTCTCCATAACATCACGATCGAATATGAAAAGGAGAATCTTGGCACTCAGCATTTGGAAGCTCGAAAGGGTTCTGGTGTTGAGCACCACGATGCGGGTTCTGAAATTCTTGTGCCAACTCAGCTTGAATCTACATCTGTGGTTGATCCTCAGTCTGTTCCTACATATAATCCCGATCAACCGCGGTTATCTCCCGTTCACGAGCACATCACTGAAGTTGCTCCAGTTCCGCCTACAAGTCATTATGAGGAAGGTATTCTGAACATCTCTTGTGCTCATTCAAAGTGGGAAGCGTTACTTAAAGCAATCACTAATAACTTTTTCTTTGTCTCTATTTAGTGATAGGAGCTATATCTGCCACGCTTTCTGCGACTCAAGAGCTGTATCACGAGCAGGAGGCCATCATAACAGAAGCGACCACTACAACGGCTACTGCGCCAACCAACGGAGCACGGGGGAGCACACTTAGCTTTGATGAACAGATGATGGAGGAACTGCTCGGTCATCAGAGTGACCCTTTTATGGATTTGCCATTTGTTATGGGTGGAGGCGCACCAGTGACCAACTCTTTAGGCCCAACTGCTAGCGTTCCCGACGATGCTCAAACAATTCACGAAGAGGAGATAATAGCCGAAATTAACGTCGGGTTGAAACCAACTGCGCGGGCTAGTAGCTTTGGAGGTGGGATGGCATTCCCTGGTCCAGCCCCTTTACGAATGATTTCAATTGGTGGCACGGTTGTTAACACAAGTGTGCCTCCTCCGCCTTCTAACATTGATCCTATCCCTCCGACTCCGCCTTCAGGAAGCATTCCAATCCATGTGAGTTCGGAGGAGGAAGTTAACATAATGCCCCCGACTGGAGATCAGCCGCCAAAAGGCAAGGGCTCAAAGAGGCAACCAAGTGGCAGTTCCAACGGGTCGACACCGAAGAAGAAGACGAGGAAAAAGAGAGAATAGACATGTCTTCTTGGCTCATTTTTGGTAGAAAGATAGGAATCTACTTTTGCTTTTTGTAGGCCTTGTATAGATGCGGGTTCGGCTCCTGCTAGTAGGATTTTTGGAATAATTTTGTACTTATCCTTCTTTTTCGAAGTATAGTTGAAATAAAATTCCATTTTGTCTTCAGCTCAGTTTGTGTTCATTTGTTAAAGTATTTCAGCGCTTGAACTTCCGTTCAATACACTTGTGAAGTTTTAGACTTTGAATCGGACCTGGGTTTAGTCGCTAAGTTCCGGAGCTACGGCTCCAGATTGCGATCGAGCGTTAAGTCGAATTCCAATATTGCACTATCTCAATCAGTGGTTGGCACTTAAGTTCTGCCCCTAGTTCCTGGGATAAGTTGAAAAGATTGGTTAACAATCGTTGTTTGTCTTTAATACATCAAGCTTAACTTCACTGAAGAAAGACTGAAACAAGATCAGTTCAGGTGGTCAAACTACGCTTGCTCGTCTATAGGTGATCGCATCTACACTCTGGGGATTGCACTTGTAGATCGACGGCCGGTCACACCCGCTTAAGGTTTAGAGATACATTCACGCTCCGGGGACTTAAGTCATTTTATGGGCGGTCAGTCACACCCGTTTGATATTCAGAATTTCGTCCGCACTCTGGGGACTTAAATTGATTTGTGGGTGGTCATTCGCACCCACTTTGTGTTTATACTCTGGCCCGCACTCTGGGGGCCTGGAGTTGTCCTACGGGTGGTCGTTTCACACCCGGCTTGTGTTTATACTCCAATCCGCACTTTGGGGATTTAGAGTTAGTAGATGTTTATACTCCAGTTCGCACTCTGGGAATCCGGAGATATATGATGTTTATACTCCGATTCACACTCGGGGAATCCGGAGTGAGTTGATGTTTATACTCCGGTTCGCACTCTAGGAATTCGGAGTTAGTTGATGGGTGGTCAATTACACCCATTTGGTATTTATGTTTATACTCCGGTTTGCACTACAGGAATCTGGAGTTGGCCGAAAAATGGTCAGTCACATCTGTTTAGGCTTTAGGATTTCGTTTGCACTCCGGGAACAATGGATCTATTAGGATCGTGGATGGTCGACTCACATCCACCCTGAGTTAACAGGTGAGGTCATTAGATGGATGGGTCTATCCTCCTCGAACTTGGTTTGAATACGGGCGAAGTCGTTGGGTGGACGGGTCCACACTCTTCGAAACCGCATTTGTAAGATCATACCCCAATTCACACTCTAGGAATCTGGAGTTAGTTAAAGGCTTGTCGTGTATCAATCCTTGTTTGGCTTTAGTGTGATGGCTTGCCCCCGAGCTCGGGTTTCACTTAACGAGTGACCGGTCATATCACCGTCACTCCTTATTTGAATAAGTCCCACCGTAGGATGGAACTTAGCTCTTTGTGAATAGTGATGTTTGTATGACACACTTCAAAAAATCACAACTCTGGCTCGAAGAGATTGCATTTTATTACTGAAATAAGAAAATACGGCAAAGTCAGTTGCCTTAATACAAATTCAAATTTTGAAATGCATAAACAAATTGCAAATGAAAAGTAGACTGAATAAAAAAACAGAGCCTGTTATGTGTAGTAGCGACGAAGACTCTCGCTGTTCCAGGCTCTCGGCAGAGTAAGACTGTCAACGGTCGATAATTTAAATGTGCCATCTCTGAGCTTTTTTTCGATGACATACGGCCCTTCCCACGTCGGCTTCATATTTGAAGGAACCGAGTAAATTCTCTTAATTATGAGATCCCCGAGTTTGAAGGTTCGGGGTCGGACCTTGGCATTGTATAATCGGGCGACTCGACTTCGATATGAAGCTGCCCTCAAATCAGCCTCTTCTCGCTTCTCATCCACTAAATCCAGAGATTCAACAAGTAATATAGCATTCATTTTCGGATTATAATAAGTCACACGATGAGAAGGTACTTCCATCTCGACTGGAATAACGGCTTTTGAACCGTAGGAAAGAGATAATGGAGTGTGGTCGGTGGCGGATTTGTGAGTTGTCCGATAAGCTCATAAAGCCATAGGAAGTTCATCGACCCATTTGCCCCTGGCCTTTTCCAGTCGTTTCTTCAAAATGGACTTTATAACTTTATTAAAAGCTTCAACCTGTCCATTTGCCTGAGGGTATGCAACTGCAGAGAATTTCTTTTGGATGTGGAAACGTTGATAGAAATTCTTAAATTCAACACTGTCGAATCAGGCTCCGTTGTCAGTGATAATGGTATGTGGGAGACCAAATCGACAGATAATGTTGCGTACTACAAAGTTGATCACTTTCTTCGTTGTGATAGTAGCAAGGGGCTCAGCTTCTGCCCATTTGGTAAAGTAATCAACTGCAACGATGGCGTACTTCGCACCACCTTTGGCTAGAGGTAGAGAACCAATAATGTCAATCCCCCATACTGCAAACGACCATGGACTGACCATCTGAGTTATTTCGATAGGCGGAGCTCTTGGAATCCGAGCGTGTTTTTGACATCTGTCACATTTTCTGGCGTAATCCGATGCATCGCGATTTACAGTTGGCCAATAGTATCCATATCGGAGCACTTTCTTGGCAAGAGCTTGCACCCCGGTGTGACCGCCACACTCTCCTTCATGTACATCATGCAATACTCGTTTGATTTCATCGTGGGCGATTTAACGGAGTAAAGGAACAGAGTACCCCCTTCTATACATGACTCCATTCTGAATAATGAATCGCGAAGCCTTTCGAAGAACTTGTCTTTTCTCACTCCTGCGCTTCGGTAGGGTCCCATGCTCAAGATAGTTTCTAAACGGAGTCATCCATGACTCCTTATCGGGAACGACTTCATACACCCAGTCTAATTCCATTTGATCGATGCTCGGGGAAGATAACATCTCTACAGAAACGATTCCCATTTGTTGTTCTTCACTTGTACTGGCTAACTTTGCTAAGAAATCGGCCTTTTGATTGCATTCTCGGGGTATGTAATAAATGGCATAATAATCGAACTGATCCAATATTTCTTGAACCCGAGCAAGATAAGCAGCCAGTCTTTGGTCTTTGACCTGGTACTCTCCCCGCACTTGACACACGACTAATTGCGAATCCCAGTAAATCTCTACAGCAATAATTCTTAAATCTCTGGCGAGTTTCAATCCGATGAGCAGGGCTTCATATTCAGCCTCGTTGTTAGTTGCATGGAAATCGAACTTTAAAGCATAGCATATAGATCGGCCTTCAGAAGTTTCAAGTACAACTCCAGTGCCTGAGCAGCGGTCATTTGATGCACCATCAGTGTGTGGCTTCTAGACATATTTAGGAGATTCACTGGTTTCGGGCAAGTCCTCCGGGATAGTGAATTCAGCAATGAAATCTGCTAGGACTTGTCCGAGGATGGATTGCCTTGGAGTGTAAGTGATGTCGAACTGACTCAGCTTGATATTCCACTTTAGTAACCTACCAGACGTCTCAGGCCGCGTAAGGACCTGTCGTAACGGCTGGTCAGTGTAAACGGTGATAGGATGAGCCTGGAAATACGAGCAGAGCTTCTTTGAGGTAATGACAAGACAATAAGCCAGCTTTTCCAGCTTCGGATAATTTCTCTCTACTCCGGTCAGTCGTTTGCTAATGTAATAGACTGGCCATTGTATCTGATCTTCCTCCCGAATTAGGGCAGCACTAATTGCGCTTTCTGACACCGCCAAACAATCTCTCGTGATCAATAGGCTTTGACAGAATGGGTGGTGTGGAGAGGTGTTGAACCAGTGCTCGGAATGCGCCCTCGCATTATGTAGTCCATTCAAAATTTCATTTCCCTTTCCTGATCAGATCGAAGAAGGGAATGCATTTGTCGGTGGATTTTGAAATGAACCTGCTCAGTGCTGCTACTTTCCCGTTGAGGCTCTGGACTTGCTTTATAGTCCTTGGAGTTTCAAGATTTCTAATTGCCCAGATCTTCTCGGGATTGGCTTCAATTCCTCGAGCATTGACGATAAATCCAAGGAATTTTCTAGATGCGACCCCAAAGTGTCATTTCAACGGGTTGAGTTTCATTCTATATTCTCGAAGGATGTTGAACATCGATTCCGGGTCTTCGATATAATCAGTGGAGAACCGTGACTTCACAAGCATGTCATCCACATATACCTCCATGGTTTTTCTGATCTGGTTGGCGAACATTCGATTAACTAATCGTTGGTAGGTTTCCTTGGCGTTCTTGAGTCCAAAGGGCATGACTTTGTAGCAGTGTAGTCCCAGATCGATGACGAAACTGGTATGCTCCTGACCGGGCAAGTGCATGGGTATTTGGTTGTAGCCAGAGTACGCATCCATGAAGGATAAGAGTTCTTGTCCAGCTGTTGAGTCTATGAGCTGATCGATTCGAGGAAGTGGAAAACTGTCTTTGGGGCAAGCTTTATTCAAGTCTGAATAGTCAACGCATGTTCTCCATTTCCTGTTAGACATTCTGACGAGTACAGGATTGGACACTCATTTTGGATATAGTGCATCTCGGATAAACCCGTTCGACTTGAGCTTATCAACCTCTTCCTTAAGGGCGGCAGATCTCTCTGAATCCATACCATGCCTTTTTTGCTTGACCGGGATGTGTCGCGGGTCAATATTCAATGTATGGCTTGCGATGTCTGGCGAGATCCCACACAAGTCAGAGTGCGTCCATGCAAACACGTCGAGGTTTTCCCGAAGAAATTCAACCAGTTCCTCCTGCATTTGTTGGTTTAGCTGAGATCCAATCTTTATCATTTTAGAATCGTCACTATCGTCGATCGGAACATCGATCGTCAACTCGGCCGGGGAAGCTTGACCGTCTTTACTTTCGTCTTCACTTTCAATATCTCTCGGGTCAAGAACCCTTGAGCATATGTTGGGGCCCGGGCCTAGGCCCAGGCGTTAGCTGTCAATTTTCCGCAAAGTGGACGTAGAGAGATTCCTCTACGCCCATTCCTTTTTCTTTTCGCCGCGCCTCCCGCAACTCAGCAACATAACAGGCTTGTCCAGCAGCCTGGTCTCCCTGAACAACTACAACTCCATTGTTGGTAGGGAACTTTAAAGTCAGGCACCAAGGGGCAATAGCAGCCCTGAACTCAGCTAGGGACGGTCGGCCCAAAAAGGCATTGTATGGTGAGTCTATGTCCAGTACAACAAACTGTAACATCCAGACTCCCCGGCGTTCTCCAATTCCCTATTCCACTGGTAGCTCCACCATCCCAGTGGGTATAGTCGCACTTCCATTGAAGCCATGGATGCAAGACTGACAAGGCTGCAGATCTTTCGCCTCCATATTCATCTGATCATAAGCTTGCTTAAACAATATATTCACCGAGCTTCCACTGTCCACTAGGATCCTCTTCATCCAAGCAGGACCTATTTGAGCTGAAATGACAAGTGGATCAATGGTCGGGGCTTCGACTCTGTCGGCATCCCTGTCTCAAAACACGATGTCGTCAGTCATCGTTTTCAGTTGTTTGGTAGGAGCCCCATCTTTCAAAGTACTACAACATTTGAAGCCCGCATGCCTGATAGAGCTGGCATACGACTCCATTTCCCTCCAGCTCCGATCTGCTGGATGAGGACTACCACTAACAGTATTAATCACTAGCCTCCCGCTGGTACGAGCGGGTTCCTCCGATCTTGCCTGATTTGGTATCTGGTTCTGATTTGATGGGCCCGCACCTCCAGACTGCAGCGCCCGCACAAACTGCTCCAACTTTCTCTCTCGTATCAACTTTTCAATAATGTCATGTAAATGACGGCACTCATTCGTATTATGGCCATTGCTATCGTGAAATCTACAAAACTTTCCTGTCTGAATCTGTTTTTCCGACGATTGCTTCGGAACAGGTTTCTTATACTGTGTAGTATTGCAGGTCTGCAAGTATACATTCTCCAATGACGAATTAAAAGGGTTATAATTGTCAAACATAGGAGCCCTACGTAGTGGCCTATGATTCTGATCTCATTTCCTGTCTTGATTCCCATTGCCTTTCTGTTGATTATGTTTATTCTGTATATTCAATTGCACCTTTTCAGAACTCTCTTCGGTTTGTTTAACAGCAACATTTCTTTGGATTCCTTCCACATTGGGTCATGCGTCATCCTTTTTCCTAGACTGTTTCACATCCTCCGTTCTCAAAAACTGGGCTGCCTTGGAATAGAAACGATTCAATGATGTAGGGGGTTTTCCGGCCAACCAGTTTCAAAATTCAGAATCAGGATCGATCCCCTTAGTTAATGCCATCATAATTGAGTTATCATTGGAATTACTAATCTCAGCGCATGCAGCGTGAAACCTCTCCAAATAACGTCTAAGTGTCTCTTCGGGAGCTTGAGTGACACTAGACAAGGTATTAACATCTTTCGGCCTCGTGACATGCGTGCGGAATTTTTCAACAAACTTTGTTGCCAATTGGTCGATAGATCGAGGTGGTAGACGAGTAAACCACATAGTTTCTATGCCCCCTAGGGAGATCGGGAAACTTCGACACTTGACCGCATCATCAGCTCGTGCGGCATTCATTAACCATTCGTACTTTAAGATGTGCTGATTAGGATCTGAACTCCCTTCATAAACGGATAGAGTTGGCATCCTGAATCGCCGAGGCGGTTCAGCATAGAGGATGTCATCAGTAAAGGGGATATGACTTCGAGAGATTCCCCAATCATCATTAGTGAGACCTTGACTTTCACGGATCATCTGACGGATCATCGTCGGGATATCCGGCATCTGGACATTCTGGGCATGCTGAGCCAAGGTGTGGTCGGGTTCCACAATGTGAGGACGGGCCAGTCATAGTCGACGGTCCATATCTCGCCTCCCTGGCTCTAGGATTTCAGGAACATAAGGCTCAGGAGTATGATTGTGTTGACGGTGGGTCGGATCCGCTCGGTTTCGAGCGTCAACTTCAACTCAGTAGCGGTGGTGGTAGTGCGGTTGTCGGTAATATGATAAGGAGCATTACCTCCTCGGGAGTAGGGTCCAGTCTGATGGTTGGTTGACAGGCCAACTCTCGGTTGCCCAAGATTCAATATGTGGTGATGTCCAGTGGCTTCTGTATAGCTTCCGTCCAGCCGTGGACGCGTGGACCGGTGATTAAAGTCAGAAGAGGCTGAACTTAAGTGGATGAATAGGAAGCTTGATCCCTTTTGGATCTCCTTTGTCTTTGACGATTCAGTTGATTGGTCAATTCCACGTTGGAACGAAGTTGCTGAGTAAGCTGCTGGTGGATTTGCGTCAGCTCTTGCATTAGCAGTTGAAACTCTTCCATGGTGACAGGTCCATGCAGATCTTAAGGTCCGGCAGCATTATGTTTGGCAGGAGGAAGTTGCATGGTGTTCTGTCTATCCGTCCTTCTGTATCTGCAGTTGTTGATGTAGTCCTAGTGTTGACCATGATGGATAGAGAAACTCTCTCCTAGACTTAGTACAAATCTGAATAGGATGGAAGAACTTCTGAACTTGAAATCTGGATCTTCTCCTTAGATTTTCACAATCCAATATCGATAGTAGATCCAACGAGCAAGAGAAAAGCTGGATTTTCTCAATGAAAGGACCAAAGTGTTTGTACCAAAATTGGGCACAACACTCTTCGGATGTGTTTGAAGAGATAAAATGAAGAATATAATTGGAAAAAGAGGAAAATCTAACAAACACACTAATGATAAACGAGAAAAACGCACAGAAACACACAGATTTAGAGTGGTTCGACGTATGGCCTACGTCCACTATGAAAGGGTTGACTTTTATTGATTTTTGCTCGTTGGTTACAACGAGTTACAATAGTAAAATTCGAGTACAACTGGGATTTCGGCAGAGTCTGGACGTAGAAGAGCCAAAAAGTCCTTTTTCAGTAGGTCAAAATTTACCAGCATCCATAGTGGACCCATGTACAATCGATCTCCAGAATAGAACGTCTTTATTTTTCGACCAATTCCTTGGTATCACGGCCTTGCCAAAAGGTGGGATAACACTAGTAACGCATAAATTATATCTATTAACTCATAGTAATAATATACCAGCTTTTCATTGACTCTATCAATTTTTTCACCATTTATTACTTCTCTCTTAATATTTTATTTTTAATTCATACTAGAACTACTGCGTAGCGATGGAGAATCACGATGGACAGTCGACCGTTTGGTTGCATAATTACGAAAAATTACATTTATTGTAATTATACGTTTAGTTTCAATTAAGCACAAAACAATAATATGTAAGTATAAAAATTTGAATTTGAAGATATACAAATTTAAAACTGATACTTTGAATTTTAAAAGTTTGAATTTGAAATCTATGGGTATGAAATTCTAAATTTTTAATAAAGTCAAACCTTCTTGAAGAGAAAATCTATTATCATTTATATATCAACTAAGTCATAAAAAACCAATTTTGAGTATTTGTGCAGAGAGTAAAGTAAATAATAATGAAGAGATTTAACAAGACATGCTATCTTGATTGATTCACTTTTTTTCATCCACCATTTCTAAGAAAATATAAGAGAATCTCCAACTGTTTAAAGTGGGTAATATTCGACTGAATATTACCCCCTTAATATTCAGTGGGGGCGCCAACAAGTGGGTGCTGATTTAATCAGCGCCCAGGGCTGGGCGCATATAAGTGGGGTGTCCAGCCCTTTTACCCTCACAATTCATGTTTTTTCTGCTTTTTTATTTTTAAAACCGTCGAAATGCCGCCACGTGTAACCAAATCGCAAGACGTACCATCCGACATCAGCCAGAGGAGCTTGTAGGCCCAGTACGCATTGCTCCAGCACCAGATACGACGATTTTCCAACTACGGATTCTCCACGAGCTGCCAGAGGGATACAGTCATCGTATCTTCACAGCATTGGATGCGGTCGAGGTACAATTCAAAATAATAAATAACTATTAATACATGATAGATACATTTGTCGTATATTAACCATGAAATAATGTTTATTAGATAGATATGTGATATTATAAAGTGTATTACTTAGTTATTTGAATTTAAGTTGTACAATAATCGCGAACAACCCTTTAATTTTATAGTCACAGTACGTCAGCTATCGGGGTAGTTGAGTAAAGTGTAGAGCATAGCAGTATGACACACTACCTCAGATTTTAGTAGATAGGCTGCAGACCAGTCCTTTTGCACATTTCTTACAGATTAGGCCACTACAGTCATTTGATCGTCCACTCATAGCAGCCCTAGTTGAGAGGTGCTGGCCTATGACACATACTTTTCATTTTCCAGATTTTGAGCTCGGCATTACCCCCGCCGATTTTTATATGTTGACTGGGATTGAGATCGGATGCCCATATAGGATACCATTTCCTTTTGATCATACGTTTGAGAGCCCCGAGGTCTTCACTATTTATTTACCCCGGTTTGAGGAGGGTCATGTTGCCTCGGGGCGGTTCCCATTACATATCTACAGGCATACATTGTCGCTTATATAGGCACTGATGCTATGAGTGACACCATGCTTAGAGCATTTCTGTTGTAATTATTTGGTTCAACTTTCTTTTCGAACCAAAAGAGTACCATTAGATTATGTTACCTTGCAGCGGTAGCCGATTTAGATCAACTACCCACTATCGATTGGGGTTCCGTTGTACTCGGATATTTGTACACCGCCCTTGATTCTTATGCTTTGGGGGAGGTTAGACAGATGTTTGGGTTTTGGTACATTCTACCATGTTGGTACTATGAGTACACGACAAACATGCATCCCCGTATTGTTGAGACTGCTAGTCATGCTCCAGAGACATATTTTCCACGCATGAGATGATGCGAGCGTGTTTAATTAGTTTCTCGGGCGCCTATGGGGGTTAGACATGACCTGATGGAGGCCCGTACTCAGATTGATATGAGGTGCAGGAACAATATTTTCCGGGTACCATGGGCTTCATACTGGATTGCCATGACATATGTGGGCCAGAAGCATAATGCTCATCCACTTTCTATTTCGTACCATTTGGGCTTGCAGAGGATGATCTTACTCCCACCAGCATTTCTTCCTATTTGGTATTTGGGGGAGAGATGCTTGTTTTAAACTACTAGGGAGTTATGTACCCCTGGAGATCCATTATCTTTCGATGACATGTTCGGCAGACGTCGGACCATTGGATCACAATATATACAGAGATTGAGACAGACTGGATGGGTAGATGCTTCTACATTTTTCTTAGCGGTGGGGGACTATGACAGCTACTGGGTTAGAGTTGCTCCTCGATGATACATGTTACGGGACTACGCTCGAGGAGTGAACTCCGATCATATAGGCCCACACGTTGCCAGTGGTAGAGTTCAGGCACCTCCATTTTCTTTTGATCCATCTCCATCTCAGTATTCTCAGCAGCCTATGGACTTCGTTCTGGAAGCCTGTTATAGAGCGTATGATCTTACCAGTACTCTTATCGAGCAGCCCATAATTTATTCCCCGGATTATGAGATTGCTGGTGTCCCCACTGTTGGACTATACCCGCCTTATGAGGTAATTCATTGTGTTAATAATTCATTGTACAATATTAGTTAATCAAACGTATATTGATATATTTTATATAGTTACAATATGCAGGTAGGTTGGAAGAGCATAGGCGATATATTGCCGCCATTCGGCATATGACACTCATTCATACTCAGGCGCTCAGTCTTCAGGCTCAACAGACTCAATAGGCGATGCATGCACAAATTGATGATTTGCAGGCTCAGCTGGCTGCATTTCAATTTGATCATGGTGGTCCTGTTCATTTTGATGACGCTGTGGACAACGACGGCAACGACAATGATGACGACGACGATGATGCCGTTGACTTAAGATGATAAAGCTCTGTACTGTTACATTTATTTTACCATTGTTTGTCTATATTGATGTACTTCTGTATTGTATTGAGGACCATGTTACTATTTATTTGTTACGTTATACAACTATATTTACATTGCAATTCTGTATTAAAATTTCAGCACATTGGCAAACGACTTTTGATTTTTTATTTACAATGTCACGTCATATCAAGCACTGTTTGCATGTTGCACTACTTTTGATGTTTGCATAGCTTTATTTATAGCACATTTACATTTCATAGCTTTATTTACCGCGTCACGTCATATCGAGCACTGTTTGCACATTGCACTACTTTTGATGTTTGCATAGCTTTATTTACAGTGTCATGTCATATCGAGCACCGTTTGCATGTTGCACTACTTTTGATGTTTGCTAGACTTAGCACTGTAGGCACGTTGTAGTACTTATGATGTCAATGCTATTATAAATTGGTATAGTACTCTGTATTATTCACACACTGTAGCCACATTGCACAGTTTTTGCCATATAACATCTTCTTACTGGTATATATTATATTACTTGGCAAATCATTCTGAATTTATCTCATCCTATTAAGAAAAAATGGTGGATTACAACCATATTTCCTTGCCAGAATCATACTCATATGAAGGTCCTTTAAGTTACGAGATCGCTCATAATTCGTCTTACCCCAAAGAACCAACCAGATGGTATGTTGAAATTAAGGAAAGACGTTATGAAGATGTAAGAGAGCATGAGAGAGCTTTGTAGGCTTTTGGAGGAGGGAAGAAGACAAAGGGAGGAGCGGAGAAGCAATAATGGGAGAGGGAAAAGAAGGCATGAAATACGTCATCAACTACCTCAACCAGAACAAGAGGTTGATTTTGGAGAAATATACTACAATTGTGGAGTTAATGTTTTGTATTCTGTCATAAAAAACAGATTTGACATTGGTTGACGCCACTATAGATGTCGTAATTTTCCAGATGGATGTGGACTTTGGCAATGGTTGGATGATCCTTTACCTCATCATGCAGTAGTGTATGTAACTGAACTTGAATAGGAAATCGAAACGCTTTGGAGGACACTCAGTTCAGTTTCGTTATCACGTGATCGAAGATAGGTTTTAAATCATCCGATGTGTATTTGATTTAGATCTTGTTCGCATCGTTCCAATCATCAGTTTGGTTCCACCGTATCGGTTTATGTCAATGTTGGTTGTCCTTACTGTATCGATTTATTTCAATGTTGGTTGTCCTTTCTGTATCAGTCTATTTCAATGTTGTTTGTTATTTTACGTACTCAGTAGATAGTGAAAGTGTATACAACTTACTAAAGAACTAAAAGAAAATACATAAAACGTAAAAAACACACACTGAACTAATAGAAAATACATGTAACTGATTCCTAATAGATTCGATTGAAAGGAAATACATAGAACTTAAACAGAAATAAATAAAACTTCATTCAAATTATCTAATATAGCTAACCCATAGATCATACGCAGCATATCCAACAAAATTAGTACGATACTCCCAAAGATAGCTTAAATCATACATAACTCGTGTTAACTGAAATAGGTCTAATTCCTTCACTGTGTTTATAACCTTTTGCATCGTTGACAAGCTCTAGTAAATGTGACATAAGTACTGTGAGTATCCAGAATCCTTCGAGTTAATCTACAATCATGATGGTTATTAAAGGCTTCGTTTAGAGTAACCCATAAATCTTGCTTAATCTCATCTTCCATATGTCTTGTATCGGCTTTATGTATGCTTTGATTAGTACCAAATAATCCTGGGGAGACCAACTTTCATTTGCCATGGAATTTTTTGTACACTTCCACTACGGAATTTCAATTAAATAGGAAATTCATAATCGTTGTTATACAAATCAATGCTTGTTCCTTCACAATCAATAATATCTGCCACTGGCTAAAGTCGAGTTGACCACATTAAGTATCAATAATGTCTGCCACTTGCTAAAGTTGATTTGACTACACTCAGCATTTTTCGTCTGCCCCTTACTAAAGTTGATCCGACCACACTAAGTATCAATAATGTCTGCCACTTGCTAAAGTTGATTTGACTACACTTTGCATTATTTTTCTACCACTTGCTAAAGTCGAGTTGACCACACTAAGTATCAGTACCATCTGCCACATGCTACAGTTGATTTGACTACACTATGCATTTTTTGTTTGCCACTTGCTAAAGTTGAGCTGACCACACTAAGTATCAATAATGTCTACCACTTGCTAAAGTTGATTTGACTACACTCTGTATTTTTTGTCTGCCACTTGATAATGTATGCCACTAAATCTACATATCGTATCACTTCTACATAAGGACTTCAACTTCCATTCCATGAGTCACATTTAACATCTTCTTTCTTTCTCTCATAGCATTAAACTAAATACAACAATGAATACCTCATCTTTCGTCAAATGTGTTATGGCATTCAATAGTGATTCCGATAAAGAAGAGATTCTCTAAGAGGAAGCTGAATAATTGCAAGAAATAGTTAACATATGCCATGACGCTTATGGCTCCACATCACGAAAACACGGTGGATCAGTCATGGGTCCGAAACATGTAAACCGTAATCAATTTGCCTTCCATAGAACTCTGATGCAAGACTACTTCAATCCAAATTGAACTTCTGGACCTGATATGTTTAGGAGAAGATACAAAATAAGAAGAGATCTATTTTTAAGAATTTTATGACAAATATTTTATTCAAAAACCAAATGCTTCAAAAACACATGGGGCTTAGTGGTGAACAAAAAAATGACTGCTTCATTGAGGATGTTAGCTTATGACACCCCCGTAGATACATTGGATGATGCATATTAGATCGCATAGAGGACCACATTAGAAACTCTTGACAAATTCTACCAATCTTGGTGGACATTTTCGACACTGAGTACCTTAGATCTCCAAATGAGGATGATGTGGTGCAGATTCGAGAAATGCACTAGAGCAGAAGATGGTCTAGAATGCTTGGAAGTCTCGATTGTATACATTGGGAATGGAAGAACTGCCTCAAAGTATACCATGGAGCTTACAATGGTAAAGAAAGAAAACCAACTATTATTTTAGAAGCCATTGCTTCATACGATTTACGGATATGGCATACTTTATTTGGAATGCTTGGATCTAACAATGATCTAAATGTTATTGAGAGATCACACTTATCTAATGATCTGGCACTTCGTCGAGTAACTCCAGGGTCGTTTACTCTTGGGCAAAACACTTAGCATGGATATTATCTTGGAGATGGGATTTACCCAAAATGGAGCACCATTGTGAAAACATGTTCAAACCCAATAACAACAAAGTAAGAAAAGTTTGCTGCGATGCAAGAGGGACAAAGAAAAGATGTAGAAAGAGCTTTTGGCATTCTACAATCTAGATTTGCAATGATTAGTAATCCATGTCGACCATGGTCTCGAGTAAAAATGTCCAGAATCATGTTTGCATGTATTATTATGCATAATATGATTATTGAAGACGAATGGGATATGGACGAAGAACAGTGTCACTATGAATATGATGGTGCAGGGAAAATGCCAGAAGTATTCCAAGATGATGTTCCTATAACAGAAGAAGCATTCGACATTCATGTGGAATGTCAACTTTCGTACCGAGACGCACAACTTCACAACTGGCTACAAAAAGATCTTATGAATCATATTTGGAATTACTTTGGTGATTGTTAGTTCAATTTTATATTTTATTTGTCATGTATGTATGCGTTTGCGTTGTAGTCGTATTTTAGTTATCTTATTAATATGTATTGCATTTCCTTCAAAATGTTATTCTGTTTGGTTATCGACTTTATCTAAATGGAAACAAGAATAGTACAACAGTAATTAATAACAAAATACATCAGATTTAAATAAATGATACAGTACACCGAAACTAGTACAAATTAAACACTTCTAAGATTGAAACAAGCTACTTTAAGGGAACATGGAAATAAGTATTTGTCTTTTGCGCTCCATCGAATACTGCTTTTGAATGTCATCCATCCCCGTCAGATCTTTATCCATAATCATTTGTTCTTGATTTTCCCGTTCAATATCTAGCTTTTGTTGCTCAATTTCTGCAAACTTACACATCACATCGGTCTTTTCCTACGCTAGCTTGCTTCTATCTTGATTCCTTATTTCATGAATTTCAAGAGAAGCATTCACTTTAGCGTTCGCCACGACATCAAGCTTATTCTTTCTCTTTAATACTTTGACTCCCAATGGTCTATAACCTCCATCCGATCTCTGGCTGAGCACATCCGACTCATTTTCTCCCTCGAATTGAGTTTCCCTACAAGATGAATCTCCCTGGCTAGACGAATATGATGATTTTAATGCTTTGTCCTTTCCCTTCCCTTTTGTTTGAACGTCTCGAAGGCTCTTCGCATTATTGGAGTTCCACTTCGGTGTGCTAGTTAGCAACTCATAACAGTTTGGAAATTGGTAATAATGCGATTTTTAGCTCCGTTTTCCTTTGGAAAAAGCTTTATGAATTCCTCATTCGCCATTCTTTTCTGAAAACAAAAAAGGAATAAATTAATAATTAGATTAAATACAAAAAATTAATAATAACAAGAAACATACCAAATGCTCTTCGCCTCCCATTCCACTAAGGTTCGCTTTCTTTATTTTATAAATCTATGATTCATAAAACCGAGTTGGATGATTGATTTTTTGAATTGACCTTGAATCGCCGACAAAGATCGAGTATTTTTAGGATGCTTAAGGTTGAAGGTATGCATTATTTTCTTCCAAAACGTATTGCCTCTCTGATTGTTGCCTCTAATCGAGTCGTTCATATAATGACAGTATATGTTGCATAAATCATAACCCTCATCGCTTCTCCGTAGGTTGGATGAATGCTATGTCGGAGGAGTGCTCGGTTGTTGATGGCTATCATCGAAGAAATAGTTTTAAGACTTAGAAGGACGAGTTTAAATCTCCAAAAGGTGAAGTCATTTTCCAATAATACAGGTTAGAGAAGAAATGAGTGAAGATGTTTGTGTAGATAGGAAGAGTGAAGAGAGTGAATTTATAGAGTTGAGAAGGCAGAAAGTAGCCGTTGGAGGAGCAGAACCATTGGTGCGATAGTCGTTATGACTTTGGGCACTGACTACCCAGGGCTAATTCAGAAAACTGAATTGGCCCCTGAATATTACCCTTAATATTAATGGTAATATTCGCTGTTGGAGTTGGTTATCAGATTCAAGCCTTAATATTAAACTGAATACATTATTGTTAGATATGCTCTAAGTTTTACCTGTTCTTTTTAATATTTGGAAGCAAATATGTTCTTGCAAAATTAATTGTTTATTTCCAATTTTGTTTGATGAAATGATATCTAACTTATATTATAGTAATATTTAATCTATAAAGTATTATTTTCATAAAAAATAGAAATTTAGTTTAAAGGATAAAATCATAGTTTTTTGGCTTCTGGGACAACAACTCCAAAATTTAGCGATAAGGAAACATTTTCTTCTTCACGTACGTCGCGAAGATCGAACCGCCACTTGGGGAGATGCCATACCCAAGCTATCGTACTCCTACATTCCGCTGCAACCCTCCCTTACCACGTTGCCCTATCCCTTGCGCTATGCCAATGTTGCCACCAGCCTTTCATAGTCGTCGTCTACTCAAAACCTAACCCTAACAAATAAACCAAGCATCTACATGCCGCCCACCATGTTTCCTACATTTTCCAACACATCATAACATCGCTGTTTACCTCATTTTGCTCATCATTCATCAATTACTATAAAAATATCATTAGGTAAAAAAAATGATAGTATGTAGTATCAATATATGAGAAAATGACGTAAAATAAACATATCAAGTACAAAATGCTATTACAAAAAATGCTATCATAAAGTAAAATCAACTATTTACACTGCTATGTTTCTTATTTAGTAAATACAATACTAATATTACATAGTAGCATTATAAAATTATTTATGAAAAATAGCACAATAAATATTCAAAAAATAAAATAAAAATAATACTACCTTTACAAAGTTATGCAGTAGCATTATAAATTAATTTATAATAATATTAAAAACTTTCAAAAATAAAAATAAAAATGATACCACCTTTTAAAAAATTATAAAATGATACTATAAGGTAGAATTTAAAAATATTAATTCAAATATGATACTACAATTCAAAAAAATCTATAACAAACCAAAAAACATGTTAATATACTTCATAAAGTGATACAACATGTTGCTCCATTTTCTCGCAAGTAATTCACAGACCGATTGAGACTTGGTCCGGCGCACTCAAAGCTAACCTAGCTATTCTACGACCGGCCCACCCATGTCGGTCCAAACTCAAGTAGGTCCCTAACCAGCTCATCTACTCAATAGCACATCAAGTCGTCAACTGACCGTCTCTCCCCGAACTAGCTTCCACGACCATTTCATCAAACGAGATTAGAACTAAACATAGCCCAACCCGGTCCACTCAGACCGAGCTCAACCTACAACTGGCTCTCTCACGTTGATCCATACTCAGTGTTTCTCCAAATCAGCTCGTCCACCCCAGCACCACTCCAAGCCAATTGGCGGCCGACACAGCTCAAGACATCTTCAACAGCCAGCTCATTACGCAAGATCAGCTCAAACGTGACTCGTCTTTGGCCTAACTTCATTGCAACTGCCTTCAACTGGTCCCAAGCAGCCCATCCCATCATCTCACAGCCAACCTAGCACCTCCCTCCACTGCTTGATTCTTATCAACATTCAGCTTCCTTCGTATCTTCAGTAATTAATTAGCCAGCTCATCCCACCTTGCAACATAAGCATGCAAAAGTAAATGACAAACTGTATAGCCAACTATACAAGCTACTGTAACAAAGCGGCAAAAATCATACCTACTATTGTAGCAAGCCGTTAGCATTTAATGCGTATTAAATGCAAAAACTGCGCCTAGTATAGAGGGACAATTTGCTTGCTTCTCGACAACATATTCCATTCCACATTTACAGTTGTCTTCCATCAGCTCATGCGACCAGATTAAAAGTCAGACGCTCTTCTCATCTATTTTACAACATAATCTCAGTCATTTGTTATCCATTTCAGCCAATATAAATAGTTCATTGCATTGCCACTTCAAATGGGTTGGAAATTATTAGAATTCTGTTTATTATCCATTATCTAAAGCTCCTCACACAGTAAACCAAAGCCTTAAGCTCTTAAGATTGGTTCCTTTCTTAGTCTTAAATGCCTTTCTCTTATTATATGCTTGTAATTCCTTATAACTGAAAGAGAAACATGGTAAGAGATCTTCATAGTGGATGTAGACAAGTTTTCCAAACCACTCTATATTTGGTGTTATTTAATTTAATTTGTTTACATTTTTAAGCGTAGTGATTAGCAAGTAAGATTTGCTTTTCATAACGCATTAGCCTAAGTACGAGGTTGATTAATTTGGTAGTCGACATTTTGGCACTAAAAGGAGGGCCTCCCCCTAAAGCTCTCACCTTTCATTATTTTCCTCTTTACGAAATCCAATCTGACTTTTTACCATAGACCGCATTCTTAGAATTGAAGATAACAACTCCAACTAGCACGAAACCAATGACAACACCGTCATCGGTGCTTCTCACCCCATTCTTGGGATCAACGATGAGATGTAGCGCACCATATTGCAACAATAAACAAACATGGGTCATTTGGCCCGCGAGGTGCAAAGTTGAGAATGAGGTTGGACGCCTAGGCTACCATGAACTATGTCCTACCAGCTGCTCTTATAGTCAACCTAGTCGACTTACCTGCTCACCAACCTGTCTTCCAGGCGCCTATGACCTCATGAATACCATTGAGGCCCGAGATAGAGTGGTGCTTGAAACCCCACTCGTGGATGATCATACCTAGCAAGGGAGATATGTTGTGTGCGTGCCTGCCAAATTGTTAATATCGCTCCAGATTTGGCCGCGTTTGGGGCACCAAGATAATAACGTTCACCTCAATGGAATAGCATCAGCTTTCGAGTGTCTAGGGACTTCTGCTTTTGACCATCTCAATAATGGTTCTCCTTCCCTCGGAAGGGACCATGTGACTCTCTCGGCACACTCCAGACCTCATAGGGGCATGGCTAGGAATAGATTATGAGAACGGCGGGCCGAACATTACAAGGTCGCCTTTTGTGCATAGGGAAAGGAGGTTTCCAACTCTTGCTTCACATCATCATCATTCTCCCTCTCATCGTCGGTTTGTCACTCCACCTAAGCACATGTTGAGTCCTCGACCTATCATTGGCCATAATATAACTCAATTGGCGACAGCACTACAAAACATGTCATTTGCTTCGTTGTTTGCACCCTGTTGTTTCGGCTCAACAATAGTTATTATAAACTAATGTTACCATCTATGGGCAATAATTACAATTTGATACAGTCATCTTTACCAAGGAAAAATAGCTTATTAGTTGTTATGATTAGCAATAGTTGAACAATCTATAATATGGAACTCCAAAAGAAAATACTAACAATGAATTTAAAATCAGGCTAATAACAAGTATAGGAATGGGCATTTGTTCATATGCATAACCGACTAGGTCAATAAAATGGCCAATGAAACAAATAAGCCTTTTTAACTAATCATTACAGATAAGAAATCTATCTATTTATCTTCATAAGAGAATACATCATCCATTCCAACCTCTTAAATAAAATTAACATGACTATATATGGCTGTATAAACAAAATTAGAATATAAATATAAGTTAGTACATGCTTTAAATATACAAGTTTTAATTGTACTAAGTAGTTTCAGATGTTTGTACATGCTTTAAATGACAGTGGAGAGTAGCACATGAGATGAAAATGCATTAATAACATGAATGCATGCCTACTTGTATGTCATCACAGTACATGTATAACGTATTAACCCTCTTTTATTTGCAATGCAGATTATTGGGGTTACAAGCAGGCATACAAATAAAAGAGGTTTAGCACCAATATTCCTCCAAAGCAACAACTACTATATTGATAAAAAGTACAAATTCATTAAGATTAGCTTTGATCTTGTCATGTTAGGCATCTTTTATTTAATTTTATAAAATCTAACTACAACTGCAATAGGTTAATGATGACATACATAATCATTTGCCTGAGATGTTACTCATGTAAGAATTTGATATAATTCAGATAGAATGTTCATATGTGTCTGTAGTTGAATATTAATAAGAAGATAATGGCCTAAGACTTTAATTGAACTTACAATGATATTAGCACTTTCATCAAGACAAATGCTATTGAATTTGTGATGTGATTTCCAACATTTATATAAGTAATATATTAAAAAAGCATAGAGGACGTGCATTACAAGATGGTGTTACTATCCATTGATAAAAAAAATGATAGGTCTTTCAGATGTTAGATATTTCTCCAACTACTAAATTTTGCATAATTTAAGAGGAATTTGCAAAAATAACACCGTATTCACATACTGCAAATAGTACACATATTCATATATCCTTGATATCACACCATAACTTTTGAAAATGTCTTCAAAATAAAGGTATGTTTTCATATATGGTTTAGAGAGGTCCTTCAAACTTAGTACATTTAAAGCATGTACTGACCTATTTTCATGTGCTTAGATGCCAAGTTTGTAATAGTTCTATGCTTAGGTCACTAACATCTAATGGATTCACCATATCGATCCATAACAAACAATTAGTAAAGGCCAAATAAGCAGAATATTTGAGGTACACATACATAATCAATATATGGACACAACTCGATCAACAAATTCTCTATTAATTGTTTGTTCTAATGACAATAAATTATTGAAATTATTACACCATCATAAACGTACAACATTCAACCATAAATAAGATTCGACTATTTATATTTTTCATAGAAAAATATATAACATTTTTTATTTAGATTAACATGAGCTACACGATTACTGAACGAGGATACTATATAAAAGAGTAATTTTACAATGTCTACATAAGTAGGGTCTGGATTTAAATGTCTATCAAAAAGTCATGTAAGGCCTATTAATTTCAATAAATGTAACTACTAATAAAATGCTTCTCATTAGAAACCTTGTTATGTGTCCATCCGCAATAAAAGATTTGCACTGGATCCCCTCAGTTTTCTTATAATCTGTGTCAAAATAGGTATAGGTGTCTATATTTAATAAATTTTGCAACTTTTAAATTGAGAGAAAACAGTTTTCTAGTTGGTTACAGTTTATTAAACCATTAAGTTTTCAAAATGGGATTCAAAATGTAGATCATAAAGTTTAATTTTTTAATTGAGATGCTAAACAAGAGAAGTACAGCCATATGCTTGAAAACATTTACTTACTACATATTTTGGAAGAAAAAATTATAGGAATTATAACATCTCACTCAAGTAGCAAAATAATAGTAGATGACAAGATAGTTAATTTAATTTGAAAGAGAAGCCCATGCTATTATGATCATAATAAAAGGTTCAATCATTTATGCGTTATATAAAGTATGCCAGCTCAACTATAAAAATAAAGAAGCAAATGTTTTAGGTCAATCATAGGAGGCCTCAAATGTATATAACTATATATAATATGTCATATGTTTGTGCCAAAATTGGTCACAAACCCCAAGTATCGTGAAAGCACCAGTGTATGAATACAAATCAACAAATATTCAAACACAAGTCTCAGATCTAAGCAAACAGAATATCACAATTCGGAAATAATGAACAGAAACACGCAATTTATAGTGGTTTGGCTATCTCCGGCCTACGTCCACTCCAAAGTTTTATCTTTTATTGATTATCCTTGCTGATTACAATTGATTACAGCGATTATAATGAAGAAATTCAAGTTTAACAGCGACGATGAAGTGTAGAACTGAATCCGATAGAGTCTGGGTGCTTCTGAATCCCGATCCTCTTTCTTGAATGACCTGGGGCTCTATTTATAGATGTAGGAGGCTGATATTTTGCCTAAAATTAGGGAGACTACTTCTGGCACGTGTGGGGGCCCATGCGCCCGTGTGAAAATCTGGGCCCGCTTTGGGATCGATTCGAACTCCATTCGAATCGATCAAAAAGTCATCCAATCAAGCTGAAATTTGGTGAGAAAATTCATCAACATGTATGTAAGCTCCTGTAAAAATTTCATTGCATTTGGACTTGTAGATCTCAAGTTATGATCGATTCTAAATTGTGTTCTTCGTCTGTTCATCCTGTTCGAATCGATCCCTTCAAATCGATGGTGGCATGTGCTAGAAGGTTGACGTGGTGCGCGTTCTTCGTGTCGATCCGCTTTTCACTCCGGTTTGATCGAGTCGCCCCGAGTATTTCGCCGCATTCCTATCCAAGACTAACACGTCAACTCGATGGATACGAACAAGTGTTTACCCATGGATTCGAACAATCGCCTCTATGATGGAAGTAGGCATTGGCCGATTGATACGAATCGCACTATCTGTTGATGGATGCGAAGTGTGGTAATCTGATGGATGCGAAGTAGATGGAGTCGAACTGAGGCATGAGGATAGGAATGATGGATTCGAACTAAGGCATAAGGATGGGAATGGTGGATTCGAACTAAGGCATGAGGATGGGAATGATGGATTCGAACTATGCCAAACTCGATGGATACGAACATACTGAGGGGATGCCATTCCGATGGATACGAACCTAATGGATTCGAAATGGACATCACCTCAACTCTTTGATGGATTCAAACAGTATATTCTTCCTACCTTGCATCGATCATATTTCCTTCATACAAACTATGATTAACCTGAAACTTGAAACGTAGCCTCTCCTAGTCCTCATCATCATCTTCAATCGATTCCGTCCTGATCGGAGCTCGGCTAAATTTTGACGATATCCATTGCAACCTTGTTTCCAATTGAACTCCAATCTTGATATCCATCCTTCCTTGCCAATTTTGTTGATATTCCAGCTTTGACCAAAATATGGGATAACATTTGCCCCCTAAAACATGCCTTATGATAATAAGGCGTGTTTTGAATAGTTCCGGTCCCGATATCCGAAGTCCATAGCCAATTCCATGCCCATCCAAACTCGATGACCGAGCCTTTAATCCATCCTTATCCATCAGCCAATAACCGAATCCATGACCTCTCTGGGTCAATATCCGAATCCATAACCTCTCCGGGCTCTTGCCAAGCGCAAACCACACCGGACGACCTTGGTCCAGTGTCCCTGGACGTTGAACTAACCTCTCCGGGTTCTTGCCAAGCGCAATCTACACTTGACGACCGTGGTCCAGTGTCCTTGGACGTTGAGCTAACCTCTCCGGGTTCTTGCCAAGCGCAATCCACACCTGACGACCGTGGTCCAGTGTCCCTGGACGTATGTAATGCCATGGCTTACGTCCTAAGCCAAATCCTGGTCGCTTCGGACCCTTGTTGAGCATAGTCCATACTCAACGACCTGAAACAATAATCGATAATAGGGGGCCTAAGTCCTAGGCCGAATCCTAGTCTCTTCGGACCCTTGTTGAGCATAGTCCACACTCAGCGACCTGAAAATAACAATTGATAATGCAAGGCCTAAGTCCTAGGCCGAATCCTGGTCTCTCCGGACACTTATCGAGCATAGTCCATACTCGACGACCGTTTATCAAAAACCAGAAAAAATCCAATCAAAATCCAATCCAAAATCCAAATCAAATTGGAAAACCAGAAATCCATATCAAAAATCAAAATCATCATCCAAAACGGAGAACAATCATCCGAATGAAAGCCAAAACCAGAAAACGAGCAAAATCAGGAGTTCAATCCAAACTCCAAGACCAAAGCAGAAAAACGAGTGTCCAATTCAAAAACAAAAGACAGATTTCGCAAACCATGGCTTCGCAGTTTATTATTATTCATAGCATGCCTAGGGGCTATCTCCGGCCCCATACATGTGTAAATGACTTGGTTGCTTGCAAATGGTTTGTTACTTATTTCATATTATCCCAGTCAATTGATAATCAATCGACCATCATTCCTGGGCCTCACACCATCATGGCTTGAGGTGGGCAGTGGCTGCTCCTGCTCCGCCGCTGCATTCTGAGCCCCAACATATTGCCTCAATTGTCCATTTCTCACATGTTCTTCAATTATGTCCTTTAAGTGCCTGCAGCTGTTGGTATCATGTCCGTCTAAATCATGGAAGAGACAATGCCTTCCTGATGCCCTTTTTCGTTCAGAAGGTTCTCTCCTAGCTGGCCTTCGGTAAGGAAGGCGATTCCGGGTTTCCATGTATATCCGCTCTAGTGTCTCGTTTAATCCTATGTATGTGGAAAACTTTGGATCTTTCCATCGCTTCCTGGCTTTTCCTGAATCGTCGTCCAGCTTCCTTTTCTCTTTATCTTTATCCGAACCTCTATTGGATGGTCCTCCACCCTCGGTTACATTCACTTCCTTTAACTTTAAGTCCATACATGCGTCTTCTTGCTGAAGGAATCTTTCAGCTTCGTGAAAAAATTCCCCGAGATCCAGTGGTGGGTCTCATATTAAAGATACCTTATGTTTGTACCAAAAATGGGCACAACACTCTTCGGGAGTTATTCGAAGAGATAAAGTGAAGATTATAAATGTAAAACAGAGGTTATCTAACAAAAACTCCAACAAACAGAAACGTAAAATGCACAGACAAGCAATTTAGAGTGGTTCGGCGTATAGCCTACGTCCACTATGAAGTTTTGATGATTTTATTGATTCTCTTTCAATGGTTACAAGCGGTTACAGCAATGAACAGCGGATTACAGATTAGAATTCGAAATTGACAGCAAAAGTAGGATGCAAATCTCAATCCGGCAGAGTCTCGACGCTTCAGAGAAAAGAGATCCTTTTTCTGTTGATTCTGGGGCTCTATTTATAGGCGTAGGAGGCTCAGATCTCGCCTAAACTTCGGGAGACTTGGTCTGGCACGTGAGGGGACCCACGCGACCGTTTCCAGAAAGTTTCGCCTCGATCTGTGATCGTTACGAATCCATTTCGTATCGATCAAGATGATGTCCAATTGAGCTAAAATTTGGCATGGACATCCTCCAGTGTGCATGCAAGCTTCCCTGAAAATTTCATTGGATTTGGATTAATAGATCACGAGATATCGTCGATACGAACTGAGATTCCTCATAGGCTGTCTGGTTCGTCTCCATGAATTCGACTCCATCTGTTCGCCTCGCTGGCTGCACGTGCTCTTGAAGTGAGGTGGCGCACGCGCTTCGTCTCGATCCGGTCTTTGCGCCGCATTGACTGCTTCGACTCCAGGCATCTCGCCTTGTTTACTTCGATGGACGACACGTCACCCTAGTTGGTTGACCCGTTGGATGTGAACAAGTCATGGGTCGCGGGTTCGAAGCAAGGCTCTCTAGTGGATACGAAGTGGACATGGACTGATGGATACGAAGTAGACGTTGACTGATGGATACGAACAACCCTTTCTCTCATGGATACGAGGCAGACACTAGCTGATGGATACGAAGTGGACATGGACTGATGGATACGAAGTAGACGTTGACTGATGGATACGAACAACCCTTTCTCTCATGGATACGAGGCAGACACTAGCTGATGGATACGAAGTGCTTCATCTGATGAGGGATATGAGGTCCATCGATACGAACTCGATGGATTCGAACTAAGCCATTCCTGGTCGATACGAACTCATGGGAGTTGGCCGATATGAAGTAGGCGACCTGCCGATGGATTCGAAGTTGATCGATACCGAAATGATGGATTGGAACTAGAGCCTGGAGATGGACACGAAATCACACATAGTGATGGATACGAAAATGGGTTTTTCCTTTCAAGTTGACTCGATCATAACTTGAGCGTACGAGTCCGGATTGACTTGAAATTTGAGGTGCTGATTTCTATGATCTTTCTTGTCATGTCCTATCAATTGTAGCTCATTCTGGACTCGGACAAAATTCAGTGATATCCATGGCGAGCTACCCTTGTTCTCTAGTCGGTTTCTTGGTGTCCTGGCCTTGCCAAAAAGCGGGATAACATTTGCCCCCCAAAGTACGTCTTGTGAAAACATGACGTGCTTTGAAAAGCTGCAGGTCTTCTTTGAATAATTTGAAAGTCGTACTCTTTAACCATCCTCTTGTATCGGTCCTCTCATGAATCGATGCTAAAAGTTGGAAAGCCTTTCTTCGTATCGATGTGGGTTGACTTGATGGATATGAAAATGGTCATTCGTATCGATGGTCACAAATCATGGTGGATTCTGATTCGAATTGGCGATATCGGATGGATACGAAGTGATTGTTCGTATCGATAGGTTCCGATGGATACGAAAGCTACGCTCGTATTAATAGGTCTGCTCTGTTGTGAGTCGATGGATCATAAAGTGGACATTTCGAACCGATAGAGTCTGTTACCTTCAGGTGGCTTCCCAGTGTGCTTTGAATCGATGAAACCTGGTGGATTCGAGATGAGCATCCGTTTCGATGCGCTGTTTGACTGGTCGCAACCGGTCAGGCTGACTGGGAGTCGAATCGACCCGGTTATATCCTAGGCCCCATATAAATATCTGGGACTTAGCTCATTTTTACCTTTTCACTTTCTCTTTTTACTGTTGCTTTTAGCCTTCTGCGATCGATCCAGGAAGAGATAACAACTCCGTACTTTTGACTCGATCAAACTCGTTCTTTCAGATCTTCGAATCAAAACTCCAAATTAGGTAAGCAACTGCGGATCTGAATGACGAAGCCGCCATAAATCCACTCTTTCTTCGTCAATCTTTCATTCCGGCATCTGGTAATACCAGATCTGGCTCGAAAATATGATGGCCATGGCGATCTTTGCAGATTGGAGAAGAAAGGGTGGAAAGGATGATTTCGAATCGATTTCGAGAGCCATGTTCGAATTGATGAAATCAATGGCGTTTCTCTGGACCTCGTATCGACTCTCGAGACGTGTTAGTGGAGACGATGTGATTTCGATTCGATGTTTGTGGCGGTGGGTCGTATCGATATGAAGTATCTGATAAGAAGTCGATGACTATTCGGAAGCCCCTAACTTTGGATCGATACGAGTTTCGCCACTGCGATCGATACGAAAATTATCGATTTGAGTGTTATCGATGCGGAGCTAAGGCCTTCCCGATCGATATGAACCGGGCCACCACTGATCGATACGAAAGCTCACCTACTGTGATCGATACGAACCAGATTACCAACGATTGATTCGAAGCACGACACTTGGCATCGATTCGAACCTTCAACCGGATGGATCCGAACGAGTCTAATGGGATCGATTCGATCTCTTCCTTTGACGGATACGAAATCACAAGCATTTTGAAAACATGATTCTGACAAACTTCATCCCCGCATATCTGGACTTGATAACTAAACTGCACGCCTGATTCCTACGAGCTCCTACCTTGCATAATCGAACTTGATCACAACACTGCATATCTGACTGCCCTTTGAAGCTCGTAGATGGAACTGTAATACAGCAAAGTGTAATGAACTTTAATCTGAATCGAATGAAAGCATTTGGATGGCGCGGTGGTGACGGTCAGCGATGACTGTCATCTCCGGCCGGACTCTCGGAGCTTCGTGGCTCACACACTTAAGCATATTCCATAGAGATTTATTTGTTCAAGTCATGCATAACACATGGACTGCACAACTCATCCACACACTTTACACTGGGGAATGCACAGGCTGTTTATCGTCTAACGATGATTTCTCATGAGTTAGCTAGTTATGGAACCATCAAGTCCGCAGCAGCAAGAAACTCAGGATCTCATCCCTCCTAGACTTGAGATTCCGGACATCGAGGCCGAAGCTATTGGTCCAGCTCCGGATGAGTTGCCCGATGCGTCCTTCATTAATAGTCCACCTGACTCTGTCCTGTCCAACATCTCTGAAGATATGCTAGGGAGAATATGCTTGAGGCATGGCTTATCGTTGGACGACGTGATGTTTCCTGGACCGGACGACAGACCACACAATCCCCCGGAGGGGTATACTGCCTTTAATCGACATGCATGCGCAGCCGGTACACTTCTTCCGTTCAACGATTACATAAGAGAGGTGTTGGCTTACCTGGATATTGCTCCGTCTCAGCTACATCCGAATGGGTATGCTTCACTCAATGGCTTGTTCATCGCATTTATGGAATACCTCTACCGGCCTCCCCGCCCGACCGAGATAAGATACCTCTTCAACTTCAAGAGTCGAACTGACAGCCCATCTTTTACATTCTTGGAGTCTGTTAGAAGCTGCCAAGTTGTCACGGGGTCGTGGACTAGGCTGAGCTACTTCAATTCAGAGTGGATCTATGTCTGATGTCCGCCGGGGTTTGCCAGAAGATGGCTGTTTAGACGTGAGCATTGTCTTTTCCCCAAGTAATTGACGGGGCAATTTCTGAATGAAACCAAACTCATATCTCCCATTATTTTTCTTTCAGCAATAATCCAGCAACCTGAAGGCGGCTACTATAAAGAGATAGTTCGTGTCCTTCAAGAAGTCCCTAGCGAAGAAAGGAATGTCGAGTTGCTACTGACAGACCAAAACCTTAGAGTTCTTGGGTTGATCGGGCGGAGGCAGAGCATAAGGCTCGATGGTGCATTAAAGACCGTCTCCAGAGAAAAGGTCAAGCGGAAGAAACCCAGGGTTGTGATAATTGAGGAACCTGATTCCGAAAGAACTCATACCGACGATGAACCGTTGGTCGGACCCGCTAATGCAACCCCGGAATCCGATGCTAAGAGGAAAGGCAAAGCAGTGGCCTCAAAACAGCCTAAGTCCGGGAGGCGGAAGTCTGTGGTTTTGCACCGTCCTTTGCCAGGAGTTAGGATTACGGAAGCACCCTCCCTGCAAGCTGAAAATCAATTCGAAGGGCCTGCTGACCCTCCAATCCCGGACATCGAGCCTGAGCAACACGACGTTGAATCGGGTGGACTGCGACATATCGTCGATGTTAGCGAGTCTCTTCCTGCCAGTGCGATTGACACTTCTGGTTGGTCCGGGGGGGTTACACATTCACACACTCTTCACGGCACAACACATTTTCCTAACCGTAAACAACATATTGCAAACGGTTACTGATTCTTCGTGGTTTTCTTTTCAGGTACGATGTCTGGGCAAGGTTCTGTGCTTGGTAGTTTGCGCAACAAGCGCCGTTATCATGAGCCACGCAGGAGAGAGGGCGAGAGGGATTACGACTCAGGACATTCTGGTCAGGAGAAGTCCGACAGAGATAGGGGGTACGTTCGCCGATCCCGATCTCGCTCTCCTCCCCCCAGGACCTTTGCACCTCCTACGGCCGCAGTTACTCGTCCTCCTGAAATTCCTCGACCTAGGCCACCTTCTCAAGCTTCGAGGCCCGATCCTCCATGCAGGACTGAAATAGCCACCTCTTCGGCTACTGCACCGGTCCCGACTGAAGCGTCCAATGAAGGAGCGCTTAAATTGGCGCAGATGAGGAAGGAGTTCCCCGACATCTGCTTTGATGGTTATGTCTTCCCTCCGCACTTGAGGAGAATTCCGCCAACCGCTGAAACCACTATCCATGATTATGTTGCAGACATCTTTTTCCAGTACAGGGAATGGGGACGGGCCGCGAGGAAAGCGTCCAAAGTGGCATTCGATCGGGGCGTCACTATTGAGAAGCTGGAGAAGGAGTTGGGTCACAACGACTGAATCATAAAAGCGCTCAACGCGGAGGCCGAGTCTTCCCGAAAATCTGAAATGGAGGCCTTAAAAAAGGTTGACGAAGTAAATGCTGCTATGACCAGGATGAAGCAAGAGCATTATACCGCCATCGAGGACATGGGTCATAGGAACACCACCATTACCGCTGAGAGGGATGCCGCTCTTAAGGAGCTTAATGAGATGAAATCAAAGTTTTCCGAGATGGCGAACGAGAAAGAGGCAGCTAATGTCTCTGCGCAGGAGGCCTGTGATCAGGCAGTGACGCTCCGAAAGGAGAAGGAAGTGGCTATGCAACAAGCTCGTGAAGCTGAAGCTGGGGTTGACGAGAAGGTACAGCAGGCGGAGGCCAGGATTGAGGCCGAGGTAGAAGAGCTACTCGTCACTTATAACGCCAATGTGCTAAGGCACCGAGATTTGACATGGCTTGACGATTACCCCACGCATCTCTACAACGCCTGGAATTTACTGGTTGATGTGGAGAAGTCCGGGCACCCTGATGAAGCCCTTGATGAATTCGAGCTGGAGAACCGCATCCTCAATGAAGACGAAAAGAAGGTTCTCCATGACTCCATGATTTCCCACGATAAGGAGAGGCTTGGTGCCCAGACCCAGGAAGTCGGAGAAAGCTCTGGTGCCGAGCACCATGTTATGAGTTCTGAGATAATCGTGTCATCTCAATCTGAGCCCACTCCGATGATCGACTCGTAGCATATCCCCGCATATGATCCAGATCGACCGCATCTATCTCCTGTTAAGGAGCATTCTTCCGAAGTCGTTCAGACGACCCCGAGCCAAACTGAGGAAGGTACTCTGAACTAACTTCTTGTATATTTGGATTGAAGAGTTTGTGTCGAAGTGTACATTAATGACATGTCCCTTTTCTTTGATCAGTGACAGAAGTTGCACCAGCTGCGCCTTTCATTGCCCAAGAATCAGGCCAAGCGCCAGAAGCCATCATTTCTTAGGCGACCTCTGTCGTGGCAATGGCACCAGTTGGAGTAACGCAGGGGAGCTCACTTTCTTTCGATGAGCAGATGATAGACGAGCTTCTCGGCCGTCAGAGTGATCCCTTTGCGGGCCTGCAGTTTGGCCTGGGTGGGTTCTCGTCTACTTCTGGCAGTTCAACTCAGACTATTACAGCTCACAGCGAGGCCAAAGCGCAACGGGAAGCGGCGATGTTGGCCAAGATTAATGCCGAGATGGCGGCCGCGGTGCGTGGCGGAGCATCGACACAGTGCCCCACTCCTCTCATGATTGTATCTCCTGGGGGCACGCTTGTTGATACTAATGTGCCAGTCCCTCCTCCGGCTGCGGAGTCTGTTCCTCCAACTCCTCCCGTGGGAAGCATCCCTATAGAGTCCAGCTCAGACGAGGACGTTGACATTATGCCTTCACCCGAAGGGAGCCTGCCTAAGGAGAAAGGCCCCAAGCGAAAGGGTACTGGTGGTTCCAGTAGCTCCTCGAGGAAGAAGAAGTTGAGGAAGCAGAAGGATTAGACACTCCTTTTAGGCATACTTTTCTTTGGTAGTCAGGGATTTTGTCATTTTCCTCTTTTTTTTTGTAGGCCGTGTTTAGATGCGGGTTCGGCCCCTGCAAGTAGGAGTATTTTGGAAAGGCTCATGTATGAACCGCAGCTTTTGATTTAGTTGAAAATAAAATTTTGTTTTCTAGTTTCAGCTTATGTTCCTTTCTATGCTTGAATATTGCAGTGTTCGGACTTTGGTCCGGTGTACTTGCATTATCTTATTGTTTCAAGAATAGCTCATTTTGCTTGTTAAGTATGGAAATCTCGAACTTGAGTTGTGATAGGGGATCACATCGGAGCTGAACATCGTACAGTTTCGGGTAACGATTGACATCTACCTCTGCCCCCAGTTCCAGGGTTAAGTTGTGATGATCAGCTTGTGATTGCATTAAGCGAGGACCGAGAGGTCGAACTCCACTCGTTCTCTTATGAATTGTTTCATCCACACTCCGGGGATATAAGTCATATGGGAGTTGACTGATGTTTATACTCCGTCTCGCACTCTGGGAACACGGAGTCGAATGTTTATACTCCGCTTCGCACTCTGGGAATACGGAGTCGAATGTTTATACTCCGCTTCGCACTCTGGGAATATGGAGTCGATTGTTTATACTCTGTTTCGCACTCTGGGAATACGGAGTTACATGTTTATACTCCGCTTCGCACTCTGGGAATACGGAGTTGAATGTTTATACTCCGCTTCGCACTCTGGGAACACGGAGTTGAATGTTTATTCTCCGCTTCGCACTCTGGGAATACGGAGTTGGATGTTTATACTCCGCTTCGCACTTTGGGAATATGGAGTCGATTGTTTATACTCCGTTTCGCACTCTGGGAATACGGAGTTAAATGTTTATACTCCGCTTCGCACTTTGGGAATACGGAGTTGAATGTTTATACTTCGCTTCGCACTCTGTGAACACGGAGTCGAATGTTTATTCTCCGCTTCGCACTCTGGGAATACGGAGTTGGATGCAGGATTGTCGTGTGTCAATCCTATCAATATCGGTGTCATGGCTTGCCCCCGAGCTCGGGTTTCACCTAGTGAGTGGCCGGTCGTATCACAGCCACACTCCATTTGAATAAGTCCCACATCGTGATGGGATTTAGCTCTTCGTGCATCGTGATGTTGTATATCGTACTTAATGAATCACAGCTCTGGCTCGAAGAAGTGGCATTTTATTGCTGAAATAAGAAAATGCGGCAAAGTCAGTTGCCTTATTACAAAATTCAAATTTCGAAATGCAGAAACAAATTGCTAAATAGAATGAAATAAATAAAGCCTGTCATATGTAATAGCGGCGGAGACTTTCGCTGTTCCAAGCCCTTGGCAAATCAAGACCGTCAACGGTCGACAGCTTGAACGTGCCATCTCCGAGTTTTCGTGTAATTACATACGGTCCTCCCCAGTTCGGCTTCATGTGTGAAAGAACTGGGTAGATTCTTTTGAGCACGAGGTCGCCGAGTTCAAAGGTTCGAGGTCGAACTATGGTGTTGTACAGCCGGGCGACCCGACTTCGATGTGCGGCTGCTCTCAAATCAGCCTCTTCCCGTTTTTCATCCAATAGATCCAAAGATTCGGCCAGGAGTATAGCGTTTGTTTTCGGATCATAATAAGTCACGCGATGAGAGAACACTTCTGTCTCGACCGGAATAACAGCCTCTGAGCCATAAGATAGGGAAAACGGAGTGTGTCCGGTCGCGGTTTTGTGGGTCGTTCGATAGGCCCATAACGCCATAGGAAGTTCATCGACCCACTTTCCCCCAGCCTTCTCCAATCGTTTCTTCAGGATCGATTTTATAACTTTATTGACAGCTTCAACCTGTCCATTCGCTTGGGGGTGTGCGACAGCCGAGAACTTTTTGCGGATATGAAACCGTTGACAGAAATTCTTGAATTCCGCACTCTCGAATTGGGCTCCGTTATCAGTGATGATAGCATGCAGGAGTCCAAATCGACAGATGATGTTGCGAACCACGAAATTTATCACTTTCTTTGTCGTAATGGTTGCAAGGGCTTCGGCCTCTGCCCACTTTGTGAAGTAGTCAACGGCGATGATGGCATATTTCGCACCGCCTTTTGCTAAAGATAAAGCGCCGATGATGTCGATGCCCCACATTGCGAATGGCCAGGGACTGAGCATTTGGGTTATTTCAGTAGGCGGAGCTCTCGGAATTCGGGCATGTATCTGGCATTTATCGCACTTCCGGGCATAGTTTGCCGCATCTCGGTTCACTGTCGGCCAGTAATACCCATATCGGAGTATCTTCTTAGCGAGAGCTTGTCCTCCGGTATGATCACCACACTCTCCTTCGTGCACGTCATGTAACACTCGTTTGATTTCCTCATGGGCGATACACCTTAGGAGAGGAACGGAATAACCTCTCCTGTACATGACTCCGTTTTGGATGACGAACCGCGAAGCTTTTCGCTGAATTTGTCTCTTCTCATTTCTAGGTTCAGGCAACGTCCCATTCTCAATGTAATTCCGATACGGAGTCATCCAAGATTCTCTACTGGGAGCGGTTTCAAACACAGAGTTCATTTCTATTCGATCGATGCTCGGGGAGGCCAAGGTTTCAACAGGGACAAGTCCCATTTGCTGCGCTTCACCTGTGCTAGCTAACTTTGCCAGTGAATCGGCTTTCTGATTGTGCTCCCGAGGCACATAATAGATGGCATAATAATCAAACTGGTTTAGTATTTTCTGAACTCGAGCCAAGTAAGCAGCCAGTCTTCGGTCTCTTGCCTGATATTCTCCTCGTACTTGACATACCACTAACTGTGAATCGCAGTAAATTTCCACAGCGATAATTCTCAAGTCTCTGGCAAGTTTTAAGCCAGTTAGGAGGGCTTCATATTCGGCTTCATTATTAGTTGCACGAAAGTCGAACTTCAGAGCATAACATATGGATCGGCCCTCGGGAGTCTCAAGTACAACCCCAGCGCCCGAACATCGGTCATTTGACAAACCGTCAGTATACAGCTTCCAGATGTATTCGGGAGATTTACTGGTCTAAGGCAAGTCTTCTGGAACGGTGAATTCAGTTATGAAATCTGCCAGGACTTGTCCTTGAATGGCTCTCCGCGGAGCGTATGCGATATCAAATTGGCTTAGTTCAATGTTCCACTTGAGTAACCTACCGGACGTCTCCTGCCGCGTGAGGACCTATCGTAACGGCTAGTCGGTGTACACAGTAATCGGATGAGCTTGGAAGTAAGGGAGGAGCTTTCTTGAGGCAATGACCAAGCAATAGGCCAGTTTCTCCAGTCTCGGATAATTTCTCTCGGCTCCTGTTAGCCGCTTACTAACATAGTATACCGGGTTTTGCACTTTGTCTTCTTCCCGAACTAGAGCAGCGCTGATCGCATGTTCTGATACTGCCAGGTAGAGATATAGATGCTCGTGGTCAACCGGTTTTGACAAGATCGGAGATGTGGAGAGATGTTGAACTAATGATCGGAACGCGCCTTCACACTCCGTGGTCCATTCAAAGTTCCGTTTGCCCTTCCGGATCAGGTCGAAGAAAGGAATGCATTTATCGGTGGACTTTGAAATGAACCTGCTCAATGCTGCGACCTTTCCGTTAAGACTCTGGACTTGCTTTATGGTTCTAGGGGTTTGCAAATTTCTAATAGCCCAGATCTTCTCAGGATTCGCTTCTATCCCTCGAGCGTTGACTATGAACCCAAGGAATTTTCCGGATGCAACGCCAAAGTGACACTTGAGCGGGTTGAGCTTCATTCCGTACTCCTGGAGGATGCTGAACATTGAATTCAAATCTCTGACGTGATCTGTGGAGAACCGAGACTTCACCAGCATGTCATCCACGTAAACCTCCATGGTCTTCCCGATCTGATCAGCGAACATCCGGTTGACTAAGCGTTGGTATGTTGCTCCAGCGTTCTTTAGACCAAACGGCATGACTTTGTAACAATAGAGTCCCAGGTCGGTCCCGAAGCTGGTATGTTCCTAATCAGGTAAATGCATGGGTATTTGGTTGTAGCCGGAATAAGCATCCATAAAGGACAGTAGCTCATGTCCGGCCGTTGAATCTACGAGCTGATCGATTCGCGGAAGTGGGAAGCTATCTTTTGGACATGCCTTGTTTAGGTCAGAGTAATCAACGTAGGTTCTCCACTTCCCGTTTGGTTTCCGAACTAGTACGGGGTTGGACACCCATTCTAGATACGAGGCATCTCGAATGAACCCGTTTGATTGTAATTTATCAACCTCCTCCTTAAGGGCGGCAGATCTCTCTGGATCCATACCGCGCCTTTTCTGCTTTACTGGGACATGTCGCGGATCTATATTCAGGGAGTGATTTGCAATGCTCGGTGAGATTCCGCACATGTCAGAGTGTGTCCAGGCGAAGACGTCGAGATTCGCCCGAAGAAATTCGACTAATTCCTGCTGTGTCTGCTTGTTCAGTTGAGACCCAACTTTCAGCATCTTTGAATCATCATCCTCACTGATTGGGACGTCCACAGTCAGTTCGGCTGGAGAAGCTTGACTCTCTGTAGATTCGTCTTTATCCTTGTTGCCCCTGGGGTCCAGGTCTTTCAGGAATTGGTCGTGGTGCCCGGGCCAAGGCCCAGGCACCAATTGTCAATTATCGATAGAACGGACGCAGAGAGATTCCTCTACGCCCTTTCCCTTCTCTTTACGTTGCGCCCCGCGCAGCTCAGCAACATAACAGGCCCTTCCCGTGGCCTGATCTCCTTGAACAACTCCAATCCCATGATCAGTGGGGAACTTCAAAGTCAGACACCATGGGGCGATGGCCGCCCTGAACTCAGCTAGGGCTGGTTGACCCAGAAACGCATTATATGGCGAATCAATTTCTAGCACAACAAACTGTAACATTCGGACCCTCCGGCGTTCTCCAACGCCTAACTCAACTGGGAGTTCAGTTATTCCGACGGGTATCGTGGCGCTTCCGTTGAAACCGTGGATTCTGGATAAACAGGGTTTCAAATCCTTTGTCTCCATCTTCATTAAGTCGTAAGCCCGTTTAAGCAAGATATTCATAGAGCTTCCACTGTCAACCAGGATCCTCTTCATCCAAGCAGGACCTACCTGGGCAGATATGACCAGTGGATCGATAGTAGGGGCTTCGACCTTATCGGCGTCTCGGCTCCTGAACACGATATCATCAGATATTATCTTTTGTTGTTTCGCCGGGGTTCCGTCTTCACAATTACTACAACATTCGAAGTCCGCATGCCTGATAGAACTAGCATACGACTCCATTTCCCCCCAGCTTCTGTCTGCCGGATGAGGACCACCACTTATTGTGTTGATAACTAATCTCCCGCCCGCACGGGCAAATTCCTCCTCTCTTTCCTGATTTTGTGAATGATTTTGATTCGAAGGGCCCGCTCCGCCAGACTGCGGCGCCCGTACAAACTGATCTAGCTTCCTCTCTCTAATCAACTTCTCGATGAGGTCCTGTAAATGCCGACACTCATTGGTATTGTGTCCATAGCTTTCATGGAACCTACAGAATTTCCCTGTCTGAACCTGCCTCTCCGATGAGGGCTTCGGAGCAGGTTTCTTATACTGTACAGTGTTACAAGTATGTAAGTATACGTTTTCCAATGACGTGTTTAGCGGTGTATAACTGTCGAACATCTGAGCTCTACGCCGTGGACCTCAGTTCTCATCTCTCTTCTTATTCTGGCCATTGTTTCCCCTCTGCTGGGTTTGTTTGTTCTGTATATTCAGTTGAACTTTCCCGGAACTCTCACCGGACTATTTAACTGCTACATTGCTCTGTATTCCCTCAATGCTGGGCCTCGCATCGTCCTGCTTCCTAGACTGTTTTGCGTCCTCTTGCCGCAAGAATTGTGCGGCCTTGGAGTAAAAACGGTCCAACGATGCGGGCGGTTTTCCAGCTAGCCAGTTCCCTAATTCAGAATCAGGATCAATTCCCTTGGTCAGAGCCATCAATATTGAATTATCGTTAGGATTGGTGATCTCAACGCATGCCGCGTGGAACCTCACCAGGTAACGTCTGAGCATTTCTCCATGAGCTTGAGTGACGCTGGACAGGGTGTTAACGTCTTTTGGCCTAGCAACATGCATACGGAATTGCTCTACAAACCTCTTGGCCAATTGATCGAACGAAGAAATTGATCTAGGTGGTAGGCGTGTAAACCACATTGTCGCGATTCCCCCCAGAGAGATGGGGAAACTTCGACACTTCACTGCATCGTCGGCCCTTGCAGCGCTCATCGACCATTCATATTTCAGAATATGCTGGTTGGGGTCACTATTTCCTTCATACATCGGGAGAGTCGGCATTCTGAATCGCCTAGGGGGTTCAGCATGTAACACTTCGTCTGTGAAAGGGGTATGACTATGAGAAATCCCCCAATCATCATTAGTGAGCCCCTGACTCTCGCGGATCATCTGACGTATCATGGTTGATATATCCGACACGGGCAGATTCTGAGCTTGATGAGCTAAGGCGTGGTCGGGTTCCATGGTGCGAGTTTGGATCGGGCGCTGTCGACGATCCGTATCTCGCCTCCGTGGCTCAGCGTCTTCTGGGACATAAGGTTCAGGAGTATGTCCACGCTGTTGATTGATCGGCTCTGATTGATTTCGGGTATCAACCCTTGTTTCTGCTGCGGCGGTTGTGGCGCGGTTATCCGTGGTGTACTGTGGGGCAGTAGTGTACTGTGGGGCAGTACCTCCTCGTGTTGAGGGACCCGTTTGGAAGCTGGTCGATGGTCCTACCCTCAGTTGCCCAACAGTTAAGGCGGGCTGATATTCAGCAGCTTGAGCGTGACTCCCCTCTAGCCGAGGACGAGTAGTTCGGTGGTGATAATCAGATGAAGCTGAGCTTTCGGTAGATGCTCTAGAGGCATCATCTCTCCTGGACCTTCTGTGCCCCCGGCGGTTTAGCAGGTTGGTCAGCTCGATATTGGCGTGCAACTGTTCCGCCAACTGCTGACGGCTTTGGGTTAGCTCCTGGAGCAATACTTGAAACTCCTGTCGGGTGACTAGCCCCGTTGAGTCCGAGTGAGTGGTATTGTCTTGATTGGAAGAAGGCGGCTGTGTGGGATTCTGCCTATCACGACCTTCTTGCTCTGTAGCGGTAGCACCAGTTCTTGTGCTGACCATTCTCGGTGGTGGAGTTCTCTCCTAGATTTTGAGCAAATCTGAATAGAACGGAAGGATTCCGGACTGGATATCTGGATCTTCCTCCTGGATTTGTGCAATCCGGTATCGATGGCAGATCCAAAGAGCAGGAGAAAAAATTGGTTTTCTCAGTGAAAGCACCAAAGTGTTTGTACCAAAAATGGGCACAACACTCTTCAGGAGTTATTCAAAGAGATAAAGTGAAGATTATAAATGTAAAACAGAGGTTATCTAACAAAAACTCCAACAAACAGAAACGTAAAATGCACAGACAAGCAATTTAGAGTGGTTCGGCGTATAGCCTACGTCCACTATGAAGTTTTGATGATTTTATTGATTCTCTTTCAATGGTTACAAGCGGTTACAGCAATGAACAGCGGATTACAGATTAGAATTCAAAATTGACAGCAAAAGTAGGATGCAAATCTCAATCCGGCAGAGTCTCGACGCTTCAGAGAAAAGAGATCCTTTTTCTGTTGATTCTGGGGCTCTATTTATAGGCGTAGGAGGCTCAGATCTCGCCTAAACTTCGGGAGACTTGGTCTGGCATGTGAGGGGACCCACGCGACCGTTTCCAGAAAGTTTCGCCTCGATCTGTGATCGTTACGAATCCATTTCGTATCGATCAAGATGATGTCCAATTGAGCTGAAATTTGGCATGGACATCCTCCAGTGTGCATGCAAGCTTCCCTGAAAATTTCATTGGATTTGGATTAATAGATCACGAGATATCGTCGATACGAACTGAGATTCCTCATAGGCTGTCTGGTTCGTCTCCATGAATTCGACTCCATCTGTTCGCCTCGCTGGCTGCACGTGCTCTTGAAGTGAGGTGGCGCGCGCGCTTCGTCTCGATCCGGTCTTTGCGCCGCATTGACTGCTTCGACTCCAGGCATCTCGCCTTGTTTACTTCGATGGACGACACGTCACCCTAGTTGGTTGACCCATTGGATGTGAACAAGTCATGGGTCGCGGGTTCGAAGCAAGGCTCTCTAGTGGATACGAAGTGGACATGGACTGATGGATACGAAGTAGACGTTGACTGATGGATACGAACAACCCTTTCTCTCATGGATACGAGGCAGACACTAGCTGATGGATACGAAGTGGACATGGACTGATGGATACGAAGTAGACGTTGACTGATGGATACGAACAACCCTTTCTCTCATGGATACGAGGAAGAAACTAGCTGATGGATACGAAGTGCTTCATTTGATGAGGGATATGAGGTCCATCGATACGAACTCGATGGATTCGAACTAAGCCATTCCTGGTCGATACGAACTCATGGGAGTTGGCCGATATGAAGTAGGCGACCTGCCGATGGATTCGAAGTTGATCGATACCGAAATGATGGATTGGAACTAGAGCCTGGAGATGGACACGAAATCACACATAGTGATGGATACGAAAATGGGTTTTTCCTTTCAAGTTGACTCGATCATAACTTGAGCGTACGAGTCCGGATTGACTTGAAATTTGAGGTGCTGATTTCTATGATCTTTCTTGTCATGTCCTATCAATTGTAGCTCATTCTGGACTCGGAAAAAATTCAGTGATATCCATGGCGAGCTACCCTTGTTCTCTAGTCGGTTTCTTGGTGTCCTGGCCTTGCCAAAAGGCGGGATAACACCTTAAAATCTGAATCCTCTCTGACTCCCGACACTGCCGCCATCAAAACCATCGATGGATCCGGCCGATCCACCGAAGCTACCGCCGCATTGAATCGAGTTAGAAAAGCCCTAAGTGATTCATCCGTCCTTTGCTTTACCGACGTTAGCGTCGTTACGTTTTTCGTCCTCTTGATATGAACCCGAAACTGTCCCAAAAACCTGTCCACCAATTCCCTCCAAGTCCTGATAGATCCTTCCCCCAGCTGCCTAAATCACATTGTAGCTAGATCTGTCAAATATAATGGGAAACATCTGGCCATCACTTCCTCTGATGCCCCCAGCACTTCCATGTGTCTAGTGTATCTCATCAAGTGATCAGTTGGGTCAGCCTTGCCATTATATACTTCCACGCTAGGTAACTTGAACTTAGGTGGATTCTGAGCTATCCTAATTTCCTGAGCGAATGAACTCCTGTTCACTCCTTCCAAATCTTTATTGGTCAAGCCTCCACGCATAGTCTTCCTAATGATTTCCGCTAATCCAGCGTTGTCTGTCGGGGGTTGCCCCCATGCTCCCGAGGGAACTCTGGCACATATTCTTCATGTGGCTCATTAGCAGCAACGTTGGCCCTAGCCTGTTGAACTCCTTCCAAAGGTCCTCCTGTGTTGGATCCTGTAGGCCTGCCCCCAATCCCTTGTTGATTTCCTTTCGGTTCTGTATTCTGTCCTCCATTGGGTTCCATAACCCTAGCTCCTTGTTCAACATTAACAGCCGCTGTGGCTGGTCCTAAGTGCATCCCTACAGCTCTCATCTGTTCGAAAAAAGTTTGCATCATATCCTGTTGACTCTTTAATAGCCTCTCATGCAATGAATTTGCCATAGCTTCCATTTCGTCTCTGGTAATGTAAATCGAAGCTTGTCCTTCTCCATCCCCGGAGGATGCCACTTGACTTCCTCCTTGACGACTTCTCTCAGCTCTCTGTCTTGTTTGTCGAGTCATTGTCTTTAAGATCTCAACTCTTCACGCTTTCCAAATCTGAATTTCAATCCGATGAAGCGGGTGCTAGTCCTTCTCAGTGAAAGCACCAAAGTGTTTGTGCCAAAATTGGTCACAAACCCCAAGTATCATGAAAGCACCAGTGTATGAATACAAATCAACAAATATTCAAACACAAGTCTCAGGTCTAAGCAAACAGAATATCACAATTCAGAAATAATGAACAGAAACACGCAATTTATAGTGGTTCGGCTATCTCCGGCCTACGTCCACTCCAAAGTTTTATCTTTTATTGATTATCCTTGCTGATTACAATTGATTATAATTGTTAACTCCTCTTTTTTGAAGCGACCTAAAACACCAGCGACCTACGACCTATCACTGCTCAGTGACCTAAGAATACTAACAACCTAAAGGATGGAGCGACCTAATTCCAGAAAGAGGCTAGCGACCTAAAGCACTCAGCGACCTAACGACCCAAAGCACTCAGCGACCTAACGACCTAAAGCACTCAGCGACCTAACGACCTAAAGCTCCAGCAACTACTCCCTAGGTCGCTCACGACCTACAACTTATCACCTCGTTCGGACAAATCAAATGCACCCCTTTCAAGTCACAAACCATGCCCACTAGGTCGCCAATGACCTACGACCTGCCTTAACCCGTTCACAACCTATGACTTGTCAATATGTTCAAATGGTCAACTGCAAAACTGTTAAGTCGTAGCCCGTGCTCCTTAGGTTGCTCACGACCTACGACTTATCCTTAGGTCGCTCGCGACCTACGACCTAACTCCAAGTTCTCCCTATAAATACCCCGCCTACTCCAACCAAGGTTTTAAATCTCCCCGAGATCAGCCGAGATGAAAATCCGAGATATTAGCCAAAATCCGAGATTTGGCAGCTTGGTTAGTTATAAGTCTTTTAAATATCGCCCGAGACAGCCGAGATATTTGCCCGAGATATTGGCCAAAATCCGAGATTTGAAACCTTGACTCCAACTTCAAAAGGACTTTTTGGGGGCTCATTTCTGAAACGCCTATACTCTGCTGTTTTCTCGACTCAACCGACACTTCAAACACCAAAGATGCTTCAACAAACTTTGAGAGAAGATCTAACACATCCGACATGGATTTGAAGAGCTCTCTTACATTGAAGTTCTAGCTACTCGTCTCAAGCGTGTAGTAATCAAGTTGTAATCGAAGAATTATTGTAAAAGTTGTAATCGAATTAGCAATAAAGAAGATAAAGTGGACGTAGGCTTAGTTTCGAGCTGAACCACTATAAAACTGCTGTCTCTTTACTTTTCTGCTATTTTCTGCTTATATTCTGTTCCCATATCAACGGATGGTGCTTTCACATTACTACTACACACACCGGGGTGTTAGCGTCGATTTTTACGTTAACATTATTGGTGCTTTCACTGAGAATTGAACTCAGGAATATTTTCACCATTGCTTCGCAAAGACTTGTTGAAAGAATCTCTCTAAAGACCAGAAGTCTATCTGAAATAATGGCTTCTGGAAGAAAAGGTAGATCTACCAGATCTAGAAATGCTCATGAGGGGACCTCCGCTTCCCCAACAGAGAACCAGCCAACTCCTACCGTTGGAGTCACAAGGGCTGAATTAGACGATATAGTTTCTGGATTATACCAACAAATTGAAGCTCAAAATGCTTTGATGATGGACAGATTGAACGCTCTGCTTGGGGCAAATCGACAACCAGAAAACAATGAAACAACATTTGCCGAAGATGCCCATAACTCCCGGGAGAAAGGTATTCCTCAAAGGGCAGTTGGCACCGCCGAAGCGCCACCTTTCCAAGCTGAAGGTCCAAGGCCGCAGCCAACTTTTCACGAACATTTGCCCAGGCAAACTTCCGAAAGAATAGCTGATGTCTTCCCGGCAATGCCTCTGAACAATGAGGAATACCTATCAGGGATGGTTCGCCGAATCATGGAAGAGAGCATGCAGAGGGAAGAAAATGAGAGCGACTAGGGATTTGCCCCAAGCAGAACTCCGTTTACTGAAAGGATCCTAAAAGCAGAATTTCCAAGGAAATTTGTACCTCATACTATCCCGGTTTATAAAGGGACAAGTGACCCTAATCATTTCCTATATAAGTACGACTGGCATATGACCGGTGCAAGAGCATCAGATGAGATTAAATGCCGATACTTCCCAGTGTACTTGGAAGGAGTGGCTCTACTTTGGTTCACAAAGCTACCAGTTCGGTCCGTAGATCAATTCTCCGACTTAACGCGAAAGTTCAAAGATCAGTTCAGATTGTATGCTTCAAAGGCTAAGGATATAATGTCACTGTCCAGTCTTGAACAAGTTCCCGGAGAATCAATCAAATCTTTCTTGAGCCGTTTCAATATAGTCTTAGCCGAAGTGGATAATGCAGAACCCCGTATGATCCTGACTTACTTGATGCGAGCCATCGACAAATCAAGTGAATTCGGTAGATGGTTAAAAATGAAGGAACCAAATTCACTTGAGAAGTTTTATAAAAAGGCCGACGAATTCATGCGCCTAGAAAGCCTTTCTGCGCCAGCGAAAGTAGTTGTTGCCGAAATCAAGAATAACGACGTTGCTTCTAACAAGAGAGAATCTGGAAACCAGAAAAGGGTAAATGACGGAGGGAAGAAAAAGGGGAGTGAGAAGAAACCTCGCCGCCTTAATCCTTCGGATTTTACTCCCTTAACTGACACACCGGAAAATATCTACTTCGCAACAAAGGATGTTGTCAGGTATCCCAAACCACCTGAGATGGCGAGAGGTGCAGTGCATAATGGGAAATTCTGTCGATTTCACAATCAACCTGGCCATGACACTAACCAATGTCGCCAGTTAAAGAATGTGATTGAAGAGTTGCTGAAACAGGGTAAACTGCAACAATATGTGAAGAAAAACGGAGTCGACCCAACCTCATCCACTCAGGGGCAACAACTTCCTGCCCATCGATCTGGCTCTAGCTACAACACTGCAGTGCAAGAATCCGAAAAGCTTGTCATTAATGTTGTCACAGGGGGTCCACACCCAGCAGGTAGAAGCTGGGACGACTACTAACTACCCACAAAACTGCAGCTGGGGCATCTTTCATTCTCTCTGGCATATAAATCCAAAACTATGAATCCTGTGGAAATGGAAATTCAATCCGGAGATTCTGGAACAACAATCACTTGCATCCATTTTTTACTTAACAACATTGCTTAAATTTGTAAACTGAAGATGGATGTATAACTTTTGTATTGTAAACCACTGAGAATCAGTGTGAATCAATAATAAAGAACTATAAATCTTGTGTTCTCTAATGCTATAAAATGCCTGTCTCATTTCGATATGCAAGTATCTTTAAAATATTGCTAAAATGTCGATTTAATATTGCAGGCTATCAAAGCAAAGCTTACCTATTCAACACATCACAAGGCTCATCGATTCCTACAAATCACTCAACAATGTCAAACCACAAAAGAGGTGCTATTCACAAACAGTTGATGATTCCACCAAAGCAGGCACCTTCCCGACGAGAAGGTTCCAGACCCTTGCTAACTAATCGTGATCGTTTGTGCAAACGAACATCCGGCAAAGTAGCTTGCGTCTGCCCCGTGGATTCACTCAACGATAAAGTACACTTCTCCAGCAAAAAGCAAACATCTTGCAAAAGAATGTGACATGTGCTTGAAGTGATAGCGAGGAATCGCTAAGAAGCAGATGGTGGAAGGACACAAGAAACAAAGCTCTCTTCGGAGACCAAAATGCTTCTCTTTGGAGACCAAATGCTTCTCTTCGGAGACCAAAATGCTACTCGTCGGAGACCAAAATGCTTCTCTTCGGAGACCAAATGCTTCTCTTCGGAGACCAAAATGCTTCTCTTCAAGGACCAAAATGCTTCTCTTCGGAGACCAAATGCTTCTCTTCGGAGACCAAAATGCTTCTCTTCGGAGACCAAAATGCTTCAGAGACCAAAATGCTTCTCTTCGGAGACCAAATGCTCCTCTTCGGAAGCACAAAGCCTTCTTCGGAAGCACTAAACAAATAAAGCCCTCTGACGAGGCACATCCAAGAACTTCATCGATGGAACCACCAAAGGGGCACCTTCTCGAAAAAGAAGGTTCCAGGCTGTAGCTGAATACTTATGATTATTTGTATAAACAAATATCCGGTAAAACAGCTGACGTCTGTCCCGTGGACCCATTCAACGATGAAATACACCTTTCTGACAAACAGATCAAAACATTCTTCAGAATCCCGCTTCACTGCGTAGGGGAATCTACTTTTCAACAAGTAAAAGTGATCATCCCCGAAAGTTGAAGTGTTCTTTAGAAAGAGAGAGAAAGAAAAACTTCTCCAATACAAAGCGTATTCTATTAAAAGCAGAATAATATTTCCTCAAAACGGAAGAAGTATTCTCTAAAATAAGAATACAAGTCTTTTGAGAATATTGCAGTAAGCCGTGGTATGGGAGCATATAGCTATATTAATGAAAACAACGCTCAAACATCATACCACGAGCTCAATACAGTATCATATAAAGTAAATGAAGAAACTTGTGCAAAAACAAGGAATAAATGCATTCACACAAATACTAACAAGAAATTGTACAAGTAAAAAGAACCATTTTATTCCATACTATGAAATTTTTGTACATGTGCAGGTTTCAACAAGCGGGGGCCGGTACCCGCACAATCTCCGGTCAATACATGCAAAAAGCAAAAAGAAAAACAAGAAGCGTAAAGTCCAGCTCATTACTCCTTCTTCCCGCCACCCTTAGAGCTCTTGCCCGGCTTGATGATTAGTTTTTGAATCTGGCGTGGACGGGTCGGGGAAGAAGGAGAAGAAGGTGTAGCCGGATCTTCTTCTACTTTATCTTCGCCAGCAGAAGCGCTTTTCTTCTTCTTCTTCTTCTTCGTAATTGCACGCTTCCCCTTCTTCTTTGAAGAAGACTCACTGCCCGGAGTAATTAGCTCAGATAGCTTCGTGTCATCATCATAAGGCTTCGGAGTCCTCTCACCTCCTCCAAGTTCCTCAGCCTTCTGCTCTTGCGAAGCAAGTGGATCGTCCAAGCCTTGAAGGGCTCCTATTTGTTCTTCCTACGATCCCGACTGAGAAGTAGGAGTGATTTGAAGGGATGAAGGAGGAACAGCTGGAAGAGGAGGAGTTTGTGCAGCATTCAGTGTTTCCGCTACAGAAGAAGAAAAGTTAAAATTAGTATTCTCCCTAAAAAGAAAAGATATTGGATCATCAGGACTTAAGTAATAAGCAAGAAACTCATCGAGCTCAGTTGAATCGAACGAGTAGTCTACTTGAGCTAGATCAGACTTGGAGTTACCTAGAGAAGTCGACTTAATCACTTCGATTTCATAATTTTCATCTTCAGTGTCATCTTGTGTCTTCTCCTCGACTTGAACAGTGGGAGGCTCGGTAGTTGCGGCCTTAACTTCAGCTTTTGCAGGAGGTGGAGAATAAGAACTAGAGCCAATGGTATCAGGATCGACCGAAGCTGGAAGATGAGCGGGGTCGGTTAAAGTCGCTTTCTCCAAACGCTCTTCTCCTGCCATTTCGGCTCTCTCCCTGGCAAGCTGTACTTTTCCCCTGGCAAGCGCAGTACGTGCTTCATCATCCAGATAAAGCGCCTCAAGATCTGCCTCTGCATAGCCAGCGCCTCCAAACATATCAAGTACGGCCTCCCAAACTTCGGCCAATGTAATCTCATATTTAGGGCCCAAAAATGAGAGACTACCACGACCCAGGACATTGTGCAAGTAAAAGTCGAATAAAGTAGTGTTGATATTGGCTTTAGTTGCCTCGTGAGATTCTTCAGTTGCAACTTGACCAGCGACTGCCTCATCGCGCTCTTTTTCAACTTTAGAAAGTCGAACTTTTAACGCTGCAATCTCCAGGTCTTGGGAGTTAACTCTTTCCCACAGCTGAGCGATATCTTTGTGGTATTTTTCAACTACATGTCGCTCTGCCTCAAGTTTCGTCTCAGCATCTCTTTGAGCAGCATGTGCATCTCTCACTTGTTTTTGAAAGACCTCTTCTTTTTGAGAATGCAAAGAGGAGGAAGTGGCAAGATCTTCCTTGAGTTTCTTAACTTCAGACTCAAGTCTCGCATTGTCATCAGCAATGCTCGCCATTTCTGTATCATGTTGCTTACAAATTTTATCCCACTCCGACTTGTCATTCTCCATAGTTAGCATGGCTTCGAGATTCATATGATTAACCCTTTGAAGCTCGTCAACTAGCTTTTGCCATCCAGACATTCTCTCGATGTCAAGCTTAACGGCATCAAGGTTCCTTAGCATAGCCTGCTTATCAATAGGAACCAAATCCAAGTCGAAGCGCACTTCTCTTAAGCACCAATTTGGGAATCGGCTTTGAAGTGTAGAAGGGGCATCTTTGACTTGATACTGAGGCCTGTTGATAATATTCTGAATGTCAGATTTCGTAAGAGCAGGAGAATCGGAAGGGATGTCAAGAGGGCTAGGAGCAGCGGTCTTTCAGAAATTGCAGACGTCGGTTTTTCGCTAAGTTTGACCCGTTTGCTCGGATCTTCAGCAAAATGACCTTTCCCTTTAACATCATAAGATTTTCTCTTATGGGAGTCATCATCCCTTCTTCTTTGCCATTCCTCATAAGTTTGTCTTTCATGAGCTTTTCTGGCAGCTCGTTATTCATCGGTTTCCCTTGGGGCAGGGAGATAGCGTCTGGCATCATAAGTGCCACGTCTTCCATAATGCTGGAAATCGTCATAGTATGAACCACTTCGCCCCATCGGAGAACCTGAAAGTGAAAAAGACAAGTCTTAAAAAACTTCGAAGTAAAGAAGCTAAGTGTGTATAAGTGCCAAAAATCCTAAGTGTGTGTGATGTGCAAGCTACGCGCGTCAAACAACAAACCACTCTTTGGTTAGGGAGAAAATTAGGATCATATTAGACCCAAACCTGAGTCCGGTCGGACGGACGGCGGGGTGGGCGCGTGTATGGTGGAGATGCATGGTCTCCTTCCTCACAACGAAGCATACATTTGGGTGCCCCTTCATCATCTCCGTCGTGCTTAGCGAGACTCTTTTTCTCAGCTCCTTCATCATCAACCTTCCCGGAGTGTTGAGGAAGTTCCTCTTCTTCGATTACTGGAAGAAGTGCAAGTTTATCGGATGACCCCGCAACATCAATGGAAGTAGAACACTTCACCAACGCAGCCTCTACAGTAGGTTCTTCCGATGCAATTTCTTCTGCAGAAACTGGGGCATTTGATGTCTCTGCTTGAGAACCTGGGGCAGCTAATGTTTTGGTCTCAGAACTAGAAATTTCGTGAATCTGAGTAGATCGAGAGAAGTGTGAAAGTCCGAACTGATGCAGAAACTAGTCTTTCAGCAAAAATTTAGCTCTCTCTTCAGTAGCCACATCACTTAAAGTTTCGAAGGTTGGCTTGTGGCTGGGATCTCTAAGCGGAGGAGGAAGTGCTACAGAAGTAAAGAATGAAGTTCAGTACTTGACAATTCAAGTTTCAAGAGATTCAGAAAAAATGAAGTAAACGGAGAAAGGCAATCTTACTTTCGACTCTCCAGACGGCAAAGAATCTCGGGGGGCAGCGGACGAAGAAGAATTGACTTAAAAACCCGTGTGCACTCTCGGGCAAGTCTAGAATTAATTTATGGTTTCTTGCACCTCTTACAAGTATAATTGAAGGGTGATCTTTGTTCTTCGCAAAAGTGCACAAATAGCAAATCTCTTCAAAACTTGGAAGACGGTCGAGCGTCCTCCTGAACAGCACACACAACCCCATCAAGATGGCATAACCGTTGGGGTGTAGCTGGAAGGGAGAGATAGCCAATCGAAGAAGAAGCTCTCGAAGAAAATCATTAAAGGGAGGAATAGCTCCGCTTAAGCACATTTGACGATTAACTGCGACAAAAACAAGAGGTGGCCTGTCAGTAGTATTGTTTACTCCAGGAAATAAAGCGTCTGCTTCAGCAATACCGAACTGGATACACAATTGACTGAAAGCTTTGTGGGTCAAGGTGGTCGAAGTTCTTTCCGGAGGATCAATCAATGGGTTAGCAATTGGAAAAGCCTCCCCAGCTTGTCCTGTTTCTTCTTGTCGAGAAGTCATTCTACAGAAGGAACTAGATATTCAAATGCGAAGGTGCACGTTTCCTAAAAAAGTGTGAAGTGTTGTGCAAAACTAGTAAAATGACAAGCAAATATAACTGGAATCAAATTAGTTGACATGTGTCGATTATAGAGTTTCGGGGCTTGTTATTTTAAGTCCAAGTACAGTGTTGTGTTGATGCAAACAAATCAGCTTTAGTTGATTATTTTAGCTTTGCTTTAATACTTCACTTGAATTTGTTGATTCACAACATTTCATTCACAGAGTTCATTTAAGTTGATTATTCTTTATCGACGAATCTGTCATTCGATGCGGGCAGTCAATGGCAGTATATTCGCCCTAGTTTTCTGCAAATGTTATGTTTAACAGGTTGTTAGATTAAAAGTTACTGTAATCTGTAAGGAAGTGCAACAAAGTTCAAACAGTTCAAGTTCAAAATAGTTCGAGCAAGTTCTTTCGAAATGTTCATCACTTAGGTCGTCCAGCGACCTAGCATAGGTCGGAGCTTCCTTAGGTCGCACTGTGCGAGTCAAAGGGTTCAAGGCATGAAGCTTCAAGTCAAGGCAATGCAAATTCGTCTAAGTCCTAGCTCGGCCGCGACCTAAAACCTATGCCGCAAAAAGTTAGGTCGTTAACTTGTTAAGTCGTTCTGCTTGGAATTCATGTGCAAATTTAACCAAGTCCTAGGTCATTGGAATCCCAGCGCGACCTAAAAGTTAAGTCGCAGATTCGAAAGATCCTTAGGACACAAGATTTCTTAGGTCAGCCAGGCTTCTTAGGTCGCGAAGGTTGCTAAGTCGCTCAGATTCACTAAATCACTGACTTCCTCTCCACGGAATAGCTCACCATCTCGTTAAACTGTGACCCGATAACCTGTTATCACCTGCACGATGAAATCCATCATCCTCTTCGTGGAATTCATCATCTCTACATACCACCAAATCACCCAAAAATCGATTCCAAACATCTCCGATCCATCATAGATTCAACGCATTGCTGTGCTTTCATGAATCACAACAATAACATAGCAAACGGCGATCAAAAGTCGATCGCAACATCACTCAAAATGTAGCATGACATATGGAATTGGACTAGGGTCAGAAAATGGGGATTCACAATTCAGCGGCGATTGTGGTAGGATAGAGATCGAATTCACTTACACAAAATAATAGCAAGGATGAATCGTCAACTGATTAACTCAAAATTCACCTTTGAAATCACGAGATTTTGTAAATGACAGAGCGGGAAATCGGAGCAGGTGAGTAGAGGAGAAGCAGCGACCTATAACAATTTATATGGGGCAAAGAGAGGAAGGCGAATGGGCGCACGAGCTAGCAAATGTTTTAGGTCGCTCACGACCTAGCAGAGTTAGATCAAAGCACACGACCTATGACATAAGTCTGTACTTCGAGGAGAAAGTGTTAACTCCTCTTTTTTGAAGCGACCTAAAACACCAGCGACCTACGACCTATCACTGCTCAGCGACCTAAGAATACTAACGACCTAAAGGATGGAGCGACCTAACTCCAGAAAGAGGCTAGCGACCTAAAGCACTCAGCGACCTAACGACCTAAAGCACTCAGCGAGCTAACGACCTAAAGCACTCAGCGACCTAACGACCTAAAGCTCTAACGACCTAAAGCTCCAACAACTACTCCCTAGGTCGCTCATGACCTACAACTTATCACCTCATTCGGACAGATCAAATGCACCCTTGTCAAGTCACAAACCATGCCCACTAGGTCGCCAACGACCTACCTTAACTCGTTCACGACCTATGACTTGTCAATATGTTCAAATGGTCAACTACAAAACTGTTAAGTCGTAGCTCGTGCTCCTTAGGTCGCTCACGACTTACGACCTATCCTTAGGTCGCTCGCGACCTACGACCCAACTCCAAGTTCTCCCTATAAATACCCCGCCTACTCCAACTTCAAAAGGACTTTTTGGGGGCTCATTTCTGGAATGCCTATACTCTGCTGTTTTCTCGACTCAACCGACACTCCAAAGACCAAAGACGCTTCAACAAACTTTGAGAGAAGATCTAACACATCCGACATGGATTCGAAGAGCTCTCTTACATTGAAGTTCTAGCTACTCGTCTCAAGCGTGTTGTAATCAAGTTGTAATCGAAGAATTGTTGTAAAAGTTGTAATCGAATTAGCAATAAAGAAGATAAAGTGGACGTAGGCTTAGTTTCGAGCCGAACCACTATAAAACTGCTGTCTCTTTACTTTTCTGCTATTTTCTGCTTATATTCTGTTCCCGTATCAACGGGTGGTGCTTTCACATTACTACTACACACACCGGGGTGTTAGCGTCGATTTTTACGTTAACAATAATGAAGAAATTCAAGTTTAACAGTGACGATGAAGTGTAGAACTGAATCCGGTAGAGTCTGGGTGCTTCTGAATCCTGATCCTCTTTCCTGAATGACCTGGGGCTCTATTTATAGGTGTAGGAGGCTGATATTTTCCCTAAAATTAGGGAGACTACTTCTGGCATGTGTGGGGGCCCATGCGCCTGTGTCCCAGAAATCTGGGCCCGCTTTGGGATCGATTCGAACTCCATTCAAATCGATCAAAAAGTCATCCAATCGAGCTGAAATTTGGTGAAAACATTCATCAACATGTATGTAAGCTCCTGTAAAAATTTCATTGCATTTGGACTTGTAGATCTCAAGTTATGATCGATTCGAAATTGCATTCTTCGTCTGTTCATCCTGTTCGAATCGATCATTTCGAATCGATCCCTTCGAATCGATTGTGGCATGTGCTAGCAGGTTGACGTGGCGCGCGTTCTTCGTGTCGATCCGCTTTTCACTCCAGTTTGATCGAGTCGCCCTGAGTATTTCGCCGCGTTCGTATCCAAGACTAACACGTCAACTCGATGGATACGAACAAGTGTTTACCTATGGATTCGAACAATCGCCTCTATGATGGATACGAAGTAGGCATTGGCCGATTGATAAGTAACGCACTATCTGTTGATGGATGCGAAGTGAGGTAATCTAATGGATGCGAAGTAGATGGAGTCGAACTGAGGCATGAGGATAGGAATGATGGATTCGAACTAAGGCATGAGGATGGGAATGGTGGATTCGAACTAAGGCATGAGGATGGGAATGATGGATTCAAACTATGCCAAACTCGATGGATACGAACATACTGAGGGGATGCCATTCCGATGGATACGAACCTGATGGATTCGAAATGGACATCACCTCAACTCTTTGATGGATTCAAACAGTATATTCTTCCTACCTTGCATCGATCATATTTCCTTCATACAAACTCCGATTAACCTAAAACTTGAAACGTAGCCTCTCCTAGTCCTCATCATCATCTTCAATCGATTCCGTCCTGATCGAAGCTCGGCCAAATTTTGACGATATCCATTGCAGCCTTGTTTCCAATTGAACTCCAATCCTGATATCCATCATTCCTTGCCAATTTTGTTGATATTCCAGCTTTGACCAAAAGATGGGATAACATCATATATGTAAATTTAAGGAGATGTCTAAGAATTGCTTGGAGTACTAGAATACTTAATAGTGATGTCTTGCATGAACCTATCCCTTTTGCAATTAAGCACACATCATTACAAAACTTAGAATATAACCAGCATTGTTTATACCTACCATCTCTTGTTTTTAATGTTTTAATCTTTACCTCCTTTAAAATCATCACAATAATCAGTAATATTTAAAAATAAAACCTTCCAAACTGTATACTAAACGAGCATGAATATCACTGTGTTATTTCAACAAAATGTTGAAATTAAATGACAAGCAATGTTTAAACCCAAATTATCATTTTTACCAATAAAAGTACATTTTCGAATCAAAGGTAATCCCAAAATATTACAACTCAAAAATTTCATGTGAAATGAGAAGCGATGTTTAAACGTGCAAAATATTATGTTTACATCACTCTCAATTCGACATAAAACCACTAAAATTGATTAACCACGAAACATCCAATTAAAAAACACAAAATAGATCGCACAAAACCAAATCAAAATTATTTAAAACTAGGGAAAGAAAAAGGAGATTCAATACCTTAAAAATGAGAAGGCAAGACGAAATTGAAATTCAGTAAAATAGGACAAAATCAAAGGCAAAATCCAATTTCTAGAGATTAACTTTTTTTTGTGAAAAGGGATGCGAGAAGGAAGTAGGAAAAGTAGGGCTGATAGTAAAGGGTGAAGGAAGTGGCCAAAATAAAAGTTATTTGGGGCTGATTAAAATAATTTGAATTGGCTTCGGTTCCTAATGAACCGATGCAAAATAAAAGTATTTTCGCCCGACAGAAATAATTTGAAGTTGCTTCAGTTCCTAACAAACCGATGCAAATAATACTATTTGCTTTGATTGTCCTTACCACCGAAGCAAATAACCTATTTGCTTAAGTTGTTAACAACAACCAAGGAAACTTGCCTTTTCTATAGCTTTTCGTGTACTAATTGCTTCGGTTGTTAAGGTGGAACTGAAACAAATGATGCTATTTGCTTTGGTTGCAACCACAACCAAAGCAAATAGGGCAAAGTAATAAACATATTTTGTACTAGTGTGATGTCATCCTTAGGGAAGAGATGCACATACTTCACCAACAACTTAACACAATGTAAGCCTGAAATGCTGGGGTGAGGCATTCTCTGATGATGAGAATGGTGAGCCATTTTTCGATGAAATTATGAACACGTACATCCACCTGTGGCATGTCATGCTGCCCATTGACAAGTATGATGGGAGTAGTTACCCATCTGATCACATTATTGCCTTTAATCCATTACCCATGTTGGTCAACTTTCCAACTCAGCAAAGTAGCTGCTCTTTCCATCCACACTCGCAGGACCATCCTCTTGCTGGCTCTTGCATTTGTGGTTGGCGTTAGTTCTTGTGCCCGACTATGCACAGATTTCAAGACCCGATTATTTACCTCTAAGACTCATATTATGATAGCTAGTGAGCTTGGAAACATCATGCAGGGTCCTATAAAAAACTCGGGGTCATATGTCAACCGCTTTTACAAAGAGTCCATTCGGGTTAGGGGTGCGGACATGAAGAGGTTGGTCATGGACCGTTGTTCTGGGACCAGATACAAGTCCAAAATATGGAGAAAGCTTTAGAAGCAGCCGACTACGTCCCAGATCGAGTTTTATTAGCACACAAATGGCATAATAAGAATGGAAGATGTAGATCTTTCTAACAATGATAATGAAATTAAGCAACCCACTCAAGTTATTCCTCGCAACAACATTGAACGCCAAAGCAGTAGTCATCAAAATGAAACCAAAATACGAGTAGAGAACGACACTCAGTATAGGTCTAGGTTTGCTAGTTATGCTTCTTTGAACAGGGATATTGCAATAATATATCTCGCTACCCAAGGCTTGGTGCCCTTTCAAAGGCCCAGCACCACTAGAAATGGACGAAGGAAGGAGCCTCTTGGCAATGGTAAGTACTGCAAGTTCCATTAGCTTAATAGCCACTCCATAGTCAAGTGTCCGGTGCTTATAGATGATACCGAGAGACTCATTCATAAAGGAATGCTTCTGGAAATTGTTCGACACTAGGTAGAGCAAAGGACAAATCCTGATGACCAACCAACTCTTCCCCAGCAGCCTAACAACTACATCACAAGTATCATCAACATCTTGACCATTTGCGGAAGCCCGCGTGTGGCCGGTAGCAGCCAGGGAGAAAATTCTCGGTATCATAGAGAAGTGGGCATAGCCGGTCAGGTTAACTCACTAGAGCATTGAGCATTGAAAGCACCCCAGTTGGAATCAGACTAGTCGATCACCTTCACTGTCGAGGACAGGGAAATGTCTCTTACCCCATTACTATCCCATGGTCATCATCCTTGCAATGGCCAACTACAATGTACAACGGGTGTTACTCCAAATATTCACCTTTCGACTAAGTCGAAACCTCTTTAAGCAAAGAACAAGAGAGAAGAGCTCCAACTAAACCTTTCGAAAGAGTTGAAGGGATGCTATTGACAAAGTTTGGAAGTTCTGGAACCTTTCAAAGGTGTCGAAGGGTTTTTACAGCCAAGATTTAGTGGGTTCATACCTTTCGAAGGAGCTGAAGGAGTCGAAAGCAGCTTTCCCCTTTCATTAACAATCTTTCGACTACATGAATGTTGAATCATAGGTTTTGATTGCTGACATGAAACAACAATTCATGAATCTATGACTACAACAACATCCGGACTAAACGACTCAAAGTATGGTTCGTATAGTTATATATTTTAACAAGAGTCATCAAATGTGTATATAGAGTCTAGTTTAGTGCTTTGTTAAAATCTTTCCTCCAGAATCATCATTCACATTCAAATAAACTTGCATGCATATTTTAATCGAATTCAAAATACACACACATATTCTTTAATGAACTGAACTTCACTATTCAGTCGACTGACCAGGTATATTCAGTCGACTAAATTAGTAGTTATATTTTTATATATAACACGGACCAGTCGACTGAACACACCTGGTCAGTCGATTGAGTCTGTGTATATGACTTGTGCACTTTTTGAATTAAGTCGACTGACCAAGCACTTTCAGTCGATTGAATCCTGTAGCAGTCCAATATTATGAAAAGACACTTCTCATTATCAAAGGATATCTCCTTTCTCAAGTGTTGCATCCGTTAGCTTTTCACGGAGAACTCTTACCAAAGGATGTAACTCTTGATACACTATAAATGAACTCAAGTTTCAATGATCAAATCATCTAATTCTCTCACCTCTCTTGATCTAACGTGCATGGCATTCTTAATTCTATTGATTACAAAACTTTATACAATCATTGCTTACAATTTCACTTCCATATTCATCATGCAATTCTGATCTTCCTATTCTTCATACACACATATTCATATGCATTACTCTTGAGGAAATGATTATAGGAAGGGTGTACTATAAGTGAAAAATCCGTGTAATCCAGAACACACAAAGTCAAGACAATCTAGTTTATAATAAAGTCCTGTTCGGTTGCTCCGGCAGTCAAGTCCTGTTCTGTTGCTCAGGCAGTCAAGTCCTGTTCTGTTGCTCAGGCGGTCAAGTCTTATACGATTGCTCAGGTGGTGTAATACTTGTTCCTCTGAGTTAAATGAGGGTTGCTAGCTTTAATTCCAGAAGGAGTCTGGGATTGGACGTAGAACGAAAGTTCGAACCAGTATAAAAATTTCTGGTGTCATTTTACTTTTCTGCTATTATTTTCTGCACTATTTATTTGTTATATTCCATATTACTTGATCCTATAGCACAATCACTTTCATTTGGTATCAGAGCCTGAAATTCTATCGATCATTACAACATCATAGAATAATGGCCAGAAAACGATCCAATCGAAATACAACAAGCAAAATCCCTGTCAAAGCCACCAATGAGGACTACCAAAAGGTACATTCTGATTTATAAATTTCAATAAATAGTAATAATGAATTAGTTAGTATATGCAATAAAATCTCAAAGCATAATTTTCTTATTTTAGAAAAGATGAAATCAATCAAAATTGAAAATGAGAAATTGAAAAATGAGAAATTAGCTTTAGAAAATCAACATGGTGTTTTGAAAAATAATTTTGAGGCTCTTAAAGATTTTCTAAATGAACAAAGTACTATGTTTGAAAAAGAAAAAGAAATTTTTTCAAAAGAAATTATAGATTTGAAAAGACAAAATGATTTATTACAATCATCTTTAGATAATTCAGAATCTCGAAATTTTCTTCTCAAAAACGAGAACTGTACATTAAAAAAAGGAGAGTTCTGAACTAAACAAGCAAATTGATATTTTGAAAAACATTAATATTTCTTTTGAAAATAATAATTATGACTTTAAAGCTGAATTTATAAACTTAACACTGAAGTAACAAAATTTAATAAAGGTCAAAACGATTTAAACATGATTTTATATAGTTCTAGACCTTTACATGATAAAAGTGGTTTAGGATATAATAAAACTAATCGTAGAAATATCACTAGATACGCTTTTATGTATAGTAAAAATGTTTGTGCTAGTACTAGATTTCGAGTAAAGTCTACATCCAATTTTTATAGAAATTCAAATACTGCTATGACCAATAATGTTTATAGTATCTCTAAAAGTACAAAATCATTGACGGGAATTATGAATAAAAATTATCTAAGTATTTGGGTTTCTTTTAATTGGATAAATAGAGAAAAATACATTGATGATTATTATGATATGGTAGTTAATAATGAAAATTATATTTATAAAGGTTCAACCACACCCAAGTGGGTATGGTCCCAAGACCTAACCCCCCCGGACCCTAACATAGTAAGTGGGTACCAAAATGATTATTATTTATTGTAGGTACTTGGGAAAACAAAAGGAAAATGATAGATTTTAGAATATTAAAGGATGTTCCATATATTTAATAGAATTATGTCGTCATATAAACTCTCCTTTTTATCGATGACAAATGGGGAGAAAGATATCGCTCTAACACTATTTGCAGGAATAAACGAAGCAAGCACAGATTCAGGGGGAGAAATTGAAAGATAAGGCTAGCATATATTCAGGGGGAGAGATAAGTCAACAAAGCTTTTTGAATATTCGTCCATGGCAAATGGAGTTGTCATCATCAAAAAGGGGGAGAATGTTGGATTATAGGTTTTGATTGCTGACATGAAACAACAATTCACGAATCTACGACTACGACAACATCCGGACTCAACTACTCAAAGTATGGTTCGTACAGTTGTATATTTTAACAAGAGTCATCAAATATGTATATAGAGTCTAGTTTAGTGCTTTGTTAAAATATTTCCTCAAGAATCATCATTCACATTCAAATAAACTTGCATACATATTTTAATCGAATTCAAAATACACACACATATTCTTTAATGAACTGAATTCAGTAAACTGACCAGGTATATTTAGTTGACTAAATCAGAAATTATATTTTTATATATAACTGTTTGCACCAAAAATGGTCACAAACCCCAAGTGTAATGAAAGCACCAGCGTATGAATACGAATCAGCAGTATTCACACACAAATCACAGATCTTAAGTAAGTAGCAAGCAACAATCAAGAAATAATGAACAGTGACACACAATTTATAGTGGTTCGGCTATCTCCGGCCTACGTCCACTTCAAGGTTTTTATGATTTTATTGCTCGATGCTTGAAGATTACAATTTCGTATTGTTGGATTACAACTGATTTGCTGAACTAAGTCTGAATCTAAGGCAGCAATGGTGATCTGGAGTAAATCTGGCAGAATCTGGGCGCTCTTTGCTCTCAAAATTCTCCGACCCCTTTTCTGAATGACCAGGGGCTCTATTTATAGGTGTAGAAGGCTGATATTTCGCCTAAAATGAGGGAATACCAGTTCTGGCACGTGAGGAGGCCCACATGGCCGAAATCTGGAGTCCCGGGCCCACTTTGGGTTCGATTCGACCCTTGGTTCGAATCGATCAAGAAATTGTTCAATCAAGCTGAAATTTGGTGTGAACATTCTTCATCATGTGTTGAAGCTTCTGTGAAAATTTCATAGCATTTGGATGTGTAGGTCTCAAGTTATGATCGATTCAAGGTTGCAGATTTTTGCTTCCTGGAGTCGTTCGAATCGATATGCTCGAATCGATTCGTTCGAATCGATCCTCCTGCACGTGAAGATGGTGATGTGGAGCGCAAACCTTGCATCGATCCACTTTCGTCGCCAGTTAGATCGAGTCGTCCCGGAGACTTCGCTGCCTTGACTCGATGGATTCGAAGGAAGGCACTTAATCGATTCGAACACGCCAGCCTTGAATCGATTCGAAGCAAGTACCTGATGGGTATGAAGCGAGAGGTCTTCATGGGTTCGAGTGTTGGATTCGAACCATCGAGCCCAGATGGATACGAAGGTGTTCAACCTGAAGGTTGCGAGGCGGAGTGGCTCAATGGATTCGAAGTACTATGCGCTGATGGAGTCGAAGCAAGGGTGCTTCTCGTGGATTCGAAGTGATGTAGGGATGATGGATTCGAAGTAGATGGAGTCGAACATGATGGATTCGACGCAATGCTCTTCCCCTCGATTCGAACCAACCTTCCCTTATGGATTCGAGACTAGCTTATCTCATCCATTTCCTTTTGGCGATATCTTGAGCATACGAACTCGGATTGACTCGAAACTTGGAACGTTGTTTCTTCTGGCCTTGCTTGACATGTCTTATCAATTGCAGCCCGATCCGGACTCGGACAAAATTCATCGATATCCGTGGTGAACCTGCAATGCACAACCGATGTTCATGACTAACAATCATTGATTTTCAGTTAATCTTTGGGTATCTCGACTTTGCCAAAAGTTGGGATAACATTTTGCCCCCCAAAACATGCCTTTTTGGTAAAAGGCGTGTTTTGATCAGTCTTAAGTTGGATGCAGCGAGTTCATGTTTTACTCATAGCTTATAGCATTTTCAATCAAGTCCATGGCTGTTCGAAGCTGAATTGTTATCAATTTTTTCCAGTGGAAGTTAAGAATGAAATTCTACGGTCTCTCCGTACTATTGATGGTCACTCCGGACCCCTGTCAAACCCATTCTAGATTTAGCGATTGAATAGAAAGATCCTATTGCACTCCGGCGTTGCTTTCTATCCCTTGCACTATGGCCCCAGCTAGGGCGTATAGCGATGTCATGGTCGTTCTCGACCGATCATAGCCTCTCCGGGCTCATGATGGATCCCATCCTGTCACTCTCCGGTGAAGGGGAAACAACGTTAAGTGAGTCAATCCTGTCGCTCTCCGGCGAAGCGACTCACCTCCTGCACTCTGGTTCAGTGTATCTGAACATTAAGCGATGTCATGACCTGAATCGTCGGTCGATCACAGCCTCTCCGGGCTCATGCTGGATCCCATCCTGTCACTCTCCGGTGAAGGGGAAACAACGTTAAGTGAGTCAATCCTGTCGCTCTCCGGCCAAGCGACTCACTTCCTGCACTCCGGTTCAGTGTATCTGAACATTAAGCGATGTCATGACCTGAATCGTCGGTCGATCACAGCCTCTCCGGGCTCTTATCGAATCCTGATCCAATCACTCTCCGGTGAATAGGAAACGATGCTTAAGTGAGTTGATCCTGTCACTCTCCGGTGAAGCAACTCACTTCTTGCACTCCGGACCCTGCCTCTCCGGGTAGGATCATAAAGCGATCATGTTTATATTGATATTTCAATGTTTATCCTTTAACTCTCCGGTCAAAGGTTTATTTTAATAAGTGTTTCTTTATTAAATTCAAATCCTAGATGTTCAATCTCAAACACCAGGAAAAACAAGATAATGCCTCTCCGGGCGGAGCGGTCTATTTCCATCTCAGAGCATGCCTAGGGATCTCTCCGGTTCCCGTACATGAGTAAGTGGGATAGCCGTTTTATTTTGGAAATCAAATCTAAGAAAACTAATCGACCAGAGTCCAAATCTTGAACTTTTCCCTTGCCATCACAATCAGTTGATGACGAGTCGTGATCCCGATCCAGGATCATTCCTGTTTGGTTGATGCGGTTGTTGTTCGGGTCTAACCGCCGTCGTACGTTCTCTGACATACTGTGGCAATCTACCACTCCTTGCATGTTCTTCCACCTCATCCTTCAGGTGGCGGCATTCATCGGTAGTATGCCCATCCAGCTCATGGAATAGGCAGTACTTTCCAGTCCTACGTTCCCGCTCCGTGGGATCTCTCCTGGGTGGTTTTCGATAGGGGAGTTGCCCCCGAGTTTCGGTGTAAATTCGTTCCAGTCCTGCCACCAAATCTGTGTATTGCCGGAATCTGGGTTCTCGGAATTTCTTCCGTTTATCAGGACCATCATGTGTGTCATCCTGCTTTCTCTTTCCTTTGTCTGCCCTGGACTGTTCCCTGGCGGTTCCTTCGCCTTGTGCAACATTTATTTCCTGCCTCTCGGCTCGTGATTCCTCCAATCGAATGAATTTCTCAGCTTCATGGAAAAACTCTCCAAGATCTTGCGGTGGATCTTTAGTCAAAGAGTCTTTGAATTCGGTGCCTTCTCCAACTCCTGCTACTGCCGCCATCAAAATCATCGATGGGTCCGGGCGATCTACAGAAGTCACCGTCGCATTAAATCGTAACAAAAAATCTTTTATGGACTCTCCGGTCCTTTGTTTTATCGATGCCAAAGTCATCACGCTCTTAGGTCGCGTCACGTGGACCCTAAACAGCTTCATGAAGCAATCCACAAGCTCGCCCCATGTCCTGATTGATCCGGTTTCTAGCTGCCTAAACCAAAGCGCAGCCAAATCTGATAGGAATAAGGGGAAACATCGCGCCATCACTTCCTCGGATGCTCCCAGCACTTCCATGTGTCTGATATATCTAGTGATATGCATGGTCGGGTCTGATTTTCCGTCATAGGGATTCAGCGTTGGTAGTTTGAACTTCGGAGGGTTCCTTGCATTCCTGATATTCGGAGCGAACGGACTCCGACTAACTTCTTCCAATCCTCCTCCTGAAAATCCTCCTCTCATGAGTCGCCTCACTAGGCCGACCATTCTTTCATCTCCATCTAGGGGTTGCCCCCTTGTCATGTCTCTGTCTTGCCCTCCGAGTCTTGTAGGGAATTCTGGTACGTACTCTTCGGGCGGCTCATTAGTATTAGTGTTGGCCCTAGCCGGTTGAACTCCTTCCAAAGGTACTTCTGCGTTGGATCCTGCGGGCCTGCCCCCAAGCCCTTGTTGATTGCCTTCTGGTTCTGCATTCTGTCCTCCGTTGGGTTCCATATTCACAGCCGCTATAGCTGGTCCAAGGTTCTGCGTCCCTGCAGCTCTCATCTGCTCGAAGAAGTTCTGCAGCATCTCTTGTTGGCTCTTCATCATCCTTTCGTGCATCAGATTGGTCATGGTCTCCATTTCGTCTCTAGTGATGTAGATCGAAGCTGGTTCTTCTCCAGCACCAGAGGATGCCTCTTGACTTCCTGCCTGTTGGCTCCTCTCAGTTCTTTGTCTTCTACTTGTTTGTCGAGTCATTGTCTTCAAATCTTCGAGTTTTCAAATCTGAACTTCGAATCTGGTGTAGCGGGTGCTAGTTCTTCTCGGTGAAAGCACCAAAGTGTTTGCACCAAAAATGGTCACAAACCCCAAGTGTAATGAAAGCACCAGCGTATGAATACGAATCAGCAGTATTCACACACAAATCACAGATCTTAAGTAAGTAGCAAGCAACAATCAAGAAATAATGAACAGTGACACACAATTTATAGTGGTTCGGCTATCTCCGGCCTACGTCCACTTCAAGGTTTTTATGATTTTATTGCTCGATGCTTGAAGATTACAATTTCGTATTGTTGGATTACAACTGATTTGCTGAACTAAGTCTGAATCTAAGGCAGCAATGGTGATCTGGAGTAAATCTGGCAGAATCTGGGCGCTCTTTGCTCTCAAAATTCTCCGACCCCTTTTCTGAATGACCAGGGGCTCTATTTATAGGTGTAGAAGGCTGATATTTCGCCTAAAATGAGGGAAGACCAGTTCTGGCACGTGAGGAGGCCCACATGGCCAAAATCTGGAGTCCCGGGCCCACTTTGGGTTCGATTCGACCCTTGGTTCGAATCGATCAAGAAATTGTTCAATCAAGCTGAAATTTGGTGTGAACATTCTTCATCATGTGTTGAAGCTTCTGTGAAAATTTCATAGCATTTGGATGTGTAGGTCTCAAGTTATGATCGATTCAAGGTTGCAGATTTTTGCTTCCTGGAGTCGTTCGAATCGATATGCTCGAATCGATTCGTTCGAATCGATCCTCCTGCACGTGAAGATGGTGATGTGGAGCGCAAACCTTGCATCGATCCACTTTCGTCGCCAGTTAGATCGAGTCGTCCCGGAGACTTCACTGCCTTGACTCGATGGATTCGAAGGAAGGCACTTAATCGATTCGAACACGCCAGCCTTGAATCGATTCGAAGCAAGTACCTGATGGGTATGAAGCGAGAGGTCTTCATGGGTTCGAGTGTTGGATTCGAACCATCGAGCCCAGATGGATACGAAGGTGTTCAACCTGAAGGTTGCGAGGCGGAGTGGCTCAATGGATTCGAAGTACTATGCGCTGATGGAGTCGAAGCAAGGGTGCTTCTCGTGGATTCGAAGTGATGTAGGGATGATGGATTCGAAGTAGATGGAGTCGAACATGATGGATTCGACGCAATGCTCTTCCCCTCGATTCGAACCAACCTTCCCTTATGGATTCGAGACTAGCTTATCTCATCCATTTCCTTTTGGCGATATCTTGAGCATACGAACTCGGATTGACTCGAAACTTGGAACGTTGTTTCTTCTGGCCTTGCTTGACATGTCTTATCAATTGCAGCCCGATCCGGACTCGGACAAAATTCATCGATATCCGTGGTGAACCTGCAATGCACAACCGATGTTCATGACTAACAATCATTGATTTTCAGTTAATCTTTGGGTATCTCGACTTTGCCAAAAGTTGGGATAACAATAACATGGACCAGTCGACTGAATACACCTGGTCAGTCGACTGAGTCTGTGTATATGACTTGTTCAATTTTTGAATTCAGTCGACTGACCAAGCACCTTCAGTCGACTGAATCCTGTAACAGTCCAATATTATGAAAAGACACTTCTCAATATCAAAGGATATCTCCTTTCTCAAGTGTTGCATCCGTTAACTTTTCACAAAGAACTCTTACCAGAGGATGTAACTCTTGATACACTATAAATGCACTCAAGTTTCAATGATCAAATCATCTAATTCTCTCATCTCTCTTGATCTAACGTGCATAGCATTCTTGATTCTATTGCTTACAAAACTTTATACAATCATTGCTTACAATTTCACTTCCATATTGATCAAGCAATTCTGATCTTCCTATTCTTCATATAGACACATTCAAATGCATTACTCTTGAGGAAAAGATTATTGGAAGGGTGTACTATAAGTGACAAATCCGTGTTATCCAGAACACACAAAGTCAAGACAATCTAGTTTGTAATAAAGTCCTGTTCGGTTGCTCAGGCGGTCAAGTCCTGTTTTGTTGCTCAGGCGGTCAAGTCCTGTTTGGTTGCTCAGGCGGTGTAATACTTGTTCCTTCGAGTTAAGTGAGGGTAGCTAGCTTTAGTTCCAGAAGGAGTCTGGGACTGGATGTAGAACGGGAGTTCGAACCAGTATAAAAATTCCTGGTGTCATTTTACTTTACTGCAATTATTTTCCGCACTAGTTATTTATTATATTCTATATTACTTGATCTTATAGCACAATCACTTTCAATGAAGACCTTTCGATTCAGTCGAAACTAAAACCTTCCAAAGACAATGAAGAATGACTTTTTGAACATGCACCAAACCATTTGAAACAAATGGTTTCGCCTTCATTCAAACAACTAGAAAGCAAGTATTATCCTGAACAACTTCTTTGAAAGCTATAGTAAGCCTTTCGAATCAGTCGAAACCAATGTGGTCTAGGAGGGTTCCGCATCGAATCAGAAACAAGGACTATCGACAGAGTCGAAAGCACTTACAAGGAAACTCAAAGAAGGGGAGCGCAACCATACCTTTAGACAAAGGCGACAACATACTAGAGTCTTTCGGCAGACACCTTTCAACCCAGTCGAAGGCATCAGGGTCAAAAGGTGCTGACCCACATCTATAAATAAGACCCAAGGGGTCATGTTTTAGGGATCCGATTCTGTTCATTCTCAACTTGTATACTCTTATGAAAAATATTGTAAACCCTAATTGGAAATTTGATTTGGGAATTCAAAAAAATAAAGTTTTCTTAGCTTGATAAAGGGAAGTCTCCAATACTTTAGATTACTTTACTGTTTCATTAAAGCTTTTGTTGAATTCACTTTTGTATTTCAGGTTTCGCCCACATCGATAGGACGCTCTCGACAATTTCGAAACCTAACCATAACTCACTGAAACCTACAACCAACATAAGGAACAAAGGGATTAAGATTTCGACAAGGTCGAAACCCATCTTAGATTCACTATAGCTTGAGAGTATTAATTCGAACACAAGAAGGACAAGTAAACAACTTTCGACAAGGTCGAAACCCCCACTTTTACTCATTAACCTAAATCCAAATTATTCAACAGCTTTAGGCCTTCGACCGGGTCGAAACCTACCATGCCGAACTTAACTTAAGGTGTTCGAATTGAATCAAAAGGAAGGCTTTCGAAGAAGAATCCACACTAACTCAACTGGGTCGAAAGGTCATTAACACAAAAACCAACCCTTTCGACGAGTCGAAAGGTCTATTTGAGAAACCTTTATCAACTAAAGCTTATTCAAAAGGGAAATTCAGGAGGGACACATACCTCCCATCTGTGACAGCCCATAATTTAAGTATATTTATATATATATATAGGTTACATACTTTGCAAAAGAAAGTTAGTTAGTTGAAAAACAAAATTTTTCTTTTCTTTGAAAAACAATGGTGTGTAGATAAATATGCATGTCTTTGTGCACGTGCACACTATTCCAGTATACTACCTGAGCAAGGAAAAATTGCATGACCTATTAGTATAGCTACATTAACCCAATTATAATGTGTAAATAACCTAGGCAGTCTTAGTCCTAATTTAAATAAACTAAAAAAATATATGTATATATAATAAACATGGCAGCATGCATGGGTAGAAAATATAATAACTAATTAACACACACACATTTGGTTAGACACATAAGTTTTTATGCTTAATTAGAATCAAAAAATGCCAAGCCAGAGTCATGCATAAAGTGTGTAAAGAAAATTGCCAAAAATAGTTAAGGCAAGGAAAAAAGGAAAAATGGTAAGGAGGGAAAGTGGAGAGGGTGAGCTGTTGGGTGAGATCAGAAATAATGATGGGATTTCTGATGAAAATAAATTACCTAACTAACCTTAAAACCCTAATAACTCCACTATATACCTCATCACCTCCTACGGGTGCACATGAGAAAAACCAAAAAACAAAACATAGAAAAGAAAGAGAAGGCAGGCAGCAGTTAGGAGGTCAATGGAAGACTTAAATCAAGGCTTAGGAAGAAGAACCTTGGTGAGTAAACCCTCACTTGGCAAGGCATTAAGACCTATGGAAGGCAGCCATTTGACCTTTAATTTATGTTAATTCTATTTGAAGTTTTGCTTGCATTTTTTTTAGTCTAATCTTTTTTTGTTGTTTCTGAAGATATGTGTCTTGAATTCCTTGGTTGTCATTTAACCTATGACTGATTGTTCATATATGATATATTTAAGGATAAGTTGATGATAATTTAGATGTTTATGTACCTAGGAAATGTTTTAGGATTAAGCATAAATTTATAAATTAAGTAAGGTGCAAGGCAGTAAGAGGAAGTGGTCCTCTGGCTTATGTCTTGCAACTGAAAAGATGGTTAGGATGCAATGGAATTTCCATGTGCTGAATCCTGATTTATCATTTGATGTTCTCTGGAAATAAGGTTGAAGTAATAAGAAAATACACTTTAATATGTGGATGGACTATAAGGAGAACCAGAGTAGCACTTCACTTGGTAAAGGCTTTAGGCTATGCTTTAAACAAGGTATATCTCTAAAATAAAACTAACTTGAACTGATTTTTAAAGTATAAGTGATTGTTGAATAAATATATATAAGTGAATGAGTTTTTGATGGATGTATAGAAATTATTAGTATGTAGTGATTGGGGATAAAACAGTGTTGGGCATAAATCCGCATAGAAAATATGGGATGTGTGAGAGAACTTAGTAATTAAACTAAGGACATGGGTCACCTCTATCAGGTTGGGTAAGAGGGAAGTGGGTATGGCATAGTGGTTGGCTTGCACCAAGGTTGGGGTGTGAGTTTGCACATGGCATGATCATGTCCAAAAAGCTTATAGTGCACTGGAAAGTAAGAAGCAGTTCCAGGCAATGTGCACCAGTGCAACCATAAAATGTGATACTAGATCCTTTTGAAATGAATAACATGAAGTGAATATACATGCAAAATGTATAAATGCTGAAAGTATATGGGAATCTTGATATGCAGTCTCATATTGGTACTTTAGCTTGATGATATGGATGTTGCTTGTTCATGTTTAGGAATGCCTGGGTGATTTGCATGATGGTTGCTATGAATTTTAAAAATAAGGATTTCTGTTAAGAAAGTAGTCTGAGCACATATACATGTATTTAGCAGTTCCCTCATTTCACTGTAAGGATACTTAAAAAATGTGAACATGAGGAAGTGGTTTAATAATCTGAGTAGAACATTTAACTTCTGAAACAAAGGTGATATGGAATTAGCTCCATAAATCTTATGTATTGTCAATTGAATTTACTCATACCAGACTTTAGTCTGACCTGTTTGTTGCTTGCATCAAATGGGTGCTTCACTTACATGGTGGGGCAGATCATGGGATGTCTGCAGGTAATGAAGAAGCTAAGTAAAAAGAGCAGAAATGTGATGCTAGGAAGAAATTGCTAACAACTGAAATATGGCTTTTGTTGAAGAATGTTCCTTATGTTTTATTTTAAAGACTTATATGTAATTAATACTTGCAGTATGTTGAACTTGATTATTATGTAATGAATGATTTTAGGGATCATTATGTGATGGAACCATTACCAGTAAAAGAAAGAGTATCATGAGTTGAAACTATATTCAGTGGAAAAGATAGATATGTTTAGCTTTATATTATAATTTATAAGCATGCAAATTTCCCAGAATTTAGCAGTAAAGTAATCATAGACCTGAAGCTTATACCTATTCAAACCAATAGTGAGAATATGCACATCAGACTGTTTTAAAAAAAATTAGAATCCACTTACATATGAATTGAAGCAAAATTTTATGAGACAAGGAATAACCCAAATTTAAATGTGTTTGATGATTTTATGAATGAATGAAACTAGTATATTATGATCAATTAGTTTAGGGAACTCACCAAAACAAATTAGTCTACCTGAAGACTAAGGTAGGCAGAGAACAGCTGTACATGACTATGTGCACACAGGTGCACAGAAGCATGCACAACTCACAGCTCATCTGTTTAAAAAGGCAAACCTTGCAAATTTAAATACTATAAGTTAGTTCACGTGTTATATCAAATACACAAATGCTAAATGTAGGAAAATAAATGGGAATTGGCTAAAAAGAATTAATCAGAGATTTAACCTCAGTTTTATTACTATTTTTTATTATATAGACTGAGATACCCTTTATAGAAATGCTCTGATATTAGAATTAAAATGAGCACTAAAATAGTTTTTATAAAGTAGTATATCAATATTTCTATATTGATCAAGTGGATCTTGGGAAACACATAGGAAAATATACATAGAAAAAAAATATAGTTGGTTTGTGGAAGAGTGCAACCCTGAATTTAGATTTAAACTAAATTGAGTCATTCAAAATAAATGACAACTAAGGGGAGGGTTGCCTCACCATCCTACTCTGCTTTCATAAACCTTCATTCTTTAGTACATCTTTGGGGCATTGAAAAGAATTCTTGTTAACATTTTTGGCGCTAGAAGGAGGGCTTGAACCTCCGACTTGGTTAATCACCCTACCCTACTATTCTCTAACCCCACTTAACCCTATCTCAAGTTCATCTACTTTGTTTTGATCATGGCTAGAAGAATTAAGAGATCCGAACAAGGGTCATCCGAACCCCACTTGAAAAGATTCTCCCCAAAAATCAGCAAGGATATGATTCCAATCAAGATGAAGAGTAAAGGTTAAGGCTAGAGGCTCTAAGAATTATAAACAAGAACACAGCGAAATCTTATTATCATGAGAAATGAGCATAAATCCTTTTCATGTTGGCCCCACCCTTATCTTTGCACTAGGAAGGAAAACAAATGGAAGTGATAATGTCTTCAATCAAATGAGGAGAACCATCCAACATTATTTAAAAGGCACACTCTTTGAGAAAGAGATAATGGATGATTACAACGCCTTTGCACATAAATGGAAACCAACTACAACAAAAGCACTTTCAACTCAAGAACAACAAAGGGTGGTAAGAAGAAAAGCAATCGAAGAGCATGAAACAATAAGGCCAAGGAACAAAAAGTCAAAAAGCCATCTTCAAGAATCAGGCTTCAAATCTAGACTTTCCAAAGAATGCAATTTAACAACATCCATGGAGAATGTCTACTTGCTAACTAAAGATGAGCTTAACTATTGGCCACCACAAAAGAAAAAGCCAAAACATGAAAGGAATATTGTAGGATCTTATTGCCACTACCATATTATGAATGGTCATGAAACCAACCATTGTAGAGCCCTGGAGGGGATGATCATAAATTTCTTTTGAAAAGGAAAGATCAAAGAATATTTAAAGAATATTTAAGAAAGAGTCAATAAAGAATTACTTTTCGAAAATAAAATCTACATGGTTAGGAGTGAGAGCTCCTTATATTTGGAAACTACCTAAGATGGTAGTCTACCTAAGATGGTAGAAAAGCCTTTGTCTGCGCCGAGTTGGCTAGGGCAGAGCACCTCCTGGAGAGACGCCGGGTAAGCCTTTAGCCGTGCCATAAGATGGTCAAGTTAAAGCATCGGACAAGCCCTTGGTTGCGCCTCTAGTCAGGTCAAGGCACCTCTTGGAGGGAGGATGGAATAAGCCTTTATCTGCGCTATAAGATGGCCAGGTTAAAGCACCAAACAAGCCCTTGTCTGCGCCATGCTATGGCCAGGGTAAGGCATCTCCTGGAGGGAGGATGGAGTAAGCCTTTATCTGCACCATGAGATGGCCATGTTAAAGCACCGAACAAACCCCTATCCGCGCCGCTAAAGGGCCAGGGCAAGGCATCTCCTGGAGGGATATCGGGTAATTCCATGGTTCCAGCCTCTGAGATGAGCTAACCAAAAGCACCGAACAACAATGGACTAAGATGTCCAAGCCCAAGAAGAGGCTAAATCAACAGTGGACTTAGATGTCCCAGCCCAAAGAGAGGCTCATCAAATTATGGACTAAGATGTCCAAGGCCCGAGAGAGGCTCATCAAATTATGGACTAATATGTCCAAGGCCCGGAGGAGGCTCATCAAGTAAAAAACTGAGACGTCTAAGCCTAAGAAAGCGACATATTCGATCATGGACTAAGATGTCCAAGCTCAAGAGTCAGCTAACCAGATTATTTCTATATATTCTAAACCTGAAGGGTTCATACATGTCAAAGAGGACAGAAGCAAAGGATTGGAACAAAGCTCCGCTTATTATTACCCGAATCTGGGTTTTAGGACTGTCATTTCTACACATAACCTATTAATACCCGAATCTAGGTTTCGGGTCTCTCATACCTGAATTCATCAATTAATACCCGAATATGGGTTTCGGGACATTCATTTCAGGACTCCGTTTACTAATACCCGAATATGGGTTTCGGGTCTTTATCAATCACTAACTTAATTATGCCCAAATCCGGGTTTCGAGTCTTTATCAATCACTAACTTAATTATGCCCGAATCAGGGTATCAAGACTATTACTTATTTGAGCCCTAATCTGGGTGTAAGACTTCAATAGTGGATTTCTATTTATCCACCACAAATGCCCAAATCTGGGTGAAAGAATGTTTTCATAAAAATCACTATTAAGAGTTTCCGAATCTGAGTTCAGATTTCTAATTTTTCAAATCTCATTAATGCCAAGGAATGGGTCTAAGGGTTTCTACTTCCGAAATTCAGATGTTGACCTCTGTATATAGTTCTTATTAAATATATTTTGAAGGTTACATTCGAACATTTATGCCCTTGTGATAAGACATGATTTTCTATCAGCAAATTTCAGATATTCCAGCCAAATGGTTGAAGTTAAATTCTCAATTATGTCTCATCGCAATTAAGGATGAGAATAAGACATTTAATATAAACTACTCTTCATGCGCTTAACAAGATGATTTGTTAATCTAAGAGAATGATATACATAGACTGGTACATCGATCTCAAGTTAACAATTAGAACTATTATTTGCTTCATGCTTTTCAAGGAAATCAGTATAGTAAAGAATAACAAAAGATTCAACAAGTACATAAATCAATGTATGAGCAGCCAAAAGGTACTTTAAAAATGACATTACAGAAAAGGATTACAGATCAAGTGATATTTACAAAGGTTATATGATTTACATAGGTCATGAAATTATTTACAAAACTATGAAGTTATACACATATATACAAGACGAGTTTATTCATATCAAACATACAAATATATCACAAGTCTTGTGCAGCTTTGTCAAGAGTCTGAGCAACTGAAGAATCCACTACAGGGCGAATCACGGTGCTGAGAACTTCTTCAAGTTTCTTTTCTTTTCTCCTTACTTTGTATTCGTCGTCGATCGCATCAATGTTAGTTTTCAAAGCTCGATTGAAAGCTCTATTGGCTGTCTTGTTATCCCTTTCTAACTTTGCAACGCGCTTTTGAAGGAAATAATTATCGCGTTCGAGCTCCTGATTCTTGGCAGCATAATCATTGATAGTCTGAGAATATTTAGCTTTCTGTTGCTCATCAAAATATTTGTCTATTTCGAATTTAACTTTCTGGCACCAATTCCCTACAACATTCTCGTCTAAGCCCGGGGGAGGGTTGAACATAGTAGGGAATTTCTGGGCCGCAAGTTGTGTTGACCTTGTACGTTCAGTAACCGAAGGAGTAGCGCAAGGGACCGATAAATCGATGCTTGAAGTTTTGTCTCCTATAATGAATTCTAATGAAGCACACTATGCCTGACTATCCTTCAATTTCAGTTCCAAGTCACTTATTTGTTGAATAAGCTCTGATATCTTATGATCGAAGTGAATTAAGGGATTTGTTTTCACCTGTCGCTTAAGTGTGGTAATCGTTTCATCCTTACTTTCAACTTCAGCCTTAAGATAGGAAATTTGATCATTTTGACTGCTGGCAATGGTTTTTTGAAGAAAATATCTTTTGTGTCATTTCAAAGCTTCGATATTACCATTGAAGCGTTCTAATAAGATATTATCGCTAAACACAATCCCTCCACTTGATTTCAATAATTTCTCTCTAAGATCATCGATGCGTGACGATAAATTATAAGGAAGAGAAGTTGTAGATAATTGTAGCTCCTATTTAAGCAAAAAGAGGCAAAATAAAGTCAAAGTCAAGATGAAAAATCTCTTTATTATTATAATAACGGGTTATAACTCAAACAGCAACAAAGTTAAAAGATACAATAAACAATTGGATTACATCTAAATCTTAGAAACTACTTTTCTAACTTTATCTAGTGAATTAGCAGAAAGAGTAACTGTTGAATCAAAAGGGATAGTGACTCCTTCTGAGATAATGACTGGCGGGCATTTGCTATAGTCCCACTTCCCAACTGGAGGACTATGGCGACCGCAAATTAATTTGGTTTGGAATGTTCTGTTCTCTTTAAGAAATATTTCTTTCCCATCACCAGGGAAGTCAGAGCGGAGGCGTGGATATTCCAAGTAAATTTTTTGTAAATCTCTAAGAAAACAACATCTTGCTAATTTCACAGGCTTTAAAGTGATGCCTTCTCAAGATAAAACTTTTTCAGTTTAACATATTGGCTTAAATGATCTCTAGGAACAGGTCGTCCTAATGAACAGCCATTCTGTAGTAATATAATAAAGGGAGGCTAAGCAGGAAAGCAAGATTAAAACATATATTTATAAATATAAATCATTACATATTTACAACCACTCATCCGGGTCATACAAAGCAGACTTAGAGAATAACTCAAAGAAAAATTTATCTTAGTAGTACTTAACTTTTCAAGGGGGAGACCTTGAGTAATCGACCTAACCTGTGGTAAGTTCCAACAAGCTCCAGGATATGGGTCAGATTCAAATTCATCGAAGTATCTCTTGTGAAAACGTCAAAGCAGACCCCCACTGAATTCGCCTAAGTACGGAAAGTCGATAATTGAATGTCTACAATAAGCTTTATATAAAAAGTTAACTACATGTCTCTCTCTTCAATCAGCATCCAAAAAAAAGTAAGTAACTCTCGATTCTCCTTTAAGAGAGCATCGTATTGGAGGCGCGCTCTCTTCAACAAGGGGGCAGCCTTCTATGTCTAAAAGAGACCAGTATCGAGGCACTCCTATCAAACCTATGATACATTTCGGAGAGTACATTATGCTCTCTTATCTGTTTGTCTAATTCCCTATATAACCTGTTTATTTCGGCTTGTTTTCTTTTAAGTTTTGTCTTATAGGGAAGGTTGGACTTCTTCCTTATCTAAAATGAATGATTTTTCACTAATTATTATCTTCGAAGTGAAAGATATTTAAATAGTGAATCCAATATCTAAAATTCTGGGACAGAAGCTTGGAAGGCCTGCTCTTTCCCTTTAGGATCTTTAGCATGAATGGGAGTAGGCTCATCCTCTAGAGTAGCAGAAGGCCCGAGGGATTCAGGTGGAGCATCCTTCTGGGGAGATGGCTCTTTTTCAGGAGATTTAGCATTGTCGCCAACATCCTTCTCGGAAGTTCCGGAATGAACCCCTGTATCTCTATCAATACCTTGGCCGCTGGCAAGGTTATCATCATCATCATCACCATCATTATCATCATCATTGTCATCGCCATCATTACCGCCTTCTTCTCCAGCAGCATCATCCTTGTCACCCTTATCCTTAGAGTCTAATTCGATTTCAAAGGAGGGGACATCAAAATAATGGATCTCAGAGGCATTGATTTCCTCCTCGTTTGCAGGTTCAATCCCCTACTTCATCTGGTTAATCTTTCCTATTACTCTATCAACTAGGGCAGACTTAGGCAAGGCGACGCCGAAGTTAGGACATTTCTTGAAGGTGTCAGCATAATCGAGCATGAGGGCTTCTTCATAAGATTTCAGAAACATTTTCCCAAGAGTAGGGCCAATAAATTGAGATACTAGCTGCTTAGCATCAATAATAGAATTGACAGCGAGTTTCAATGAAGCCCTGATCTTCTTGAACTTTTCCTTCAGAGAAATGTTCTTTGCAGCTAAGTGAGTTTTCTCGTCTTCAGTGTCTTTTAAAGTAAACTCCATGGTAAATTTCTGGTCAGCAAGAAGTTGATGAGCCTGTATTTCTCCCGCAAGATTAGTTTCAGCTTAGGCAAGATAAGCTTTTAATCGTTCCAGCTCTAAGGAAGCTTCATCTTTAGCAGTGGAAAGAGAGGACACTTGATTCTTAAGGTTAGAAATTTCTTCCTGAAATTTGGAGGATTCGGCAGAAGACTCCGATGCATGTTCATTTAAAGCTAGCCAACTCTTAGAAATTTGAAAGGAGAAATGTAACACAAGTTAGTGATTTAGAGAAAACCAATGATGATAAAGTTAATTGAAATGGAACTTACCAGAAATTGTTGGTCAATCAAGGAGCGGTAGTGCCCCACCAAATCAGGGACAGTTGAAGGTGGGTGGATAGAGGTGAAAGATTCAAAATGTAAAATGGACTCAGCTATCTCTTCAAAGTTAATGGAAGGAGGAGTAGAAGATGATGGCTTTGAAGGAATTTGCTTTAAATAAGAGGACGCTTCGAAAGTAAGTTGCATTTGTTGAAGTGCAGCTGGAGAATTAGAAATGGAAATTCGAGAAAGAGGGTTGATCGAAGTTGGAGTCTGCTCCGGTTTTTATTTAGGAGCTTTTATGATGGGACTTTTTAGAGCTTTATCAAGTGATGGATCCTCCTCTTCCTCTATATCAACAATTTTAGCAACTTTCTTTGGTGGCTGTATCTCAGATGGTTCCATCAACTTCCTTTTGAAAGCTTTCTTGGATTTGGCGAAGGATTCAATTATTGATGACACTTTGGAAGTTGAAGGAAGAGGGGCAGCACCACTAACAGGCACCGTGACTTGAGAAGAAGTTGGAAAAGTTCGAGCAGGTTAAAATTCAGCAAAATAATTTAGAGAACGCCAACGATAGAAAGCAAATACTTGGCCTATAACTTACCAGAATAGTCTACACAGATGGGTGACATAGGAGAAAAGTTTTCAGAATCTCCCAAGGCAAGGAAGCGCTTTCCCTTTGAAGTATGTTGGACCAAAGGGGGTAGTCCCAAAACCCTTTGGCCAGAGAGAAGAAGGGAATGCTTCCTCAAGTTCAAGGGTATCAACAACTTTAGTTGATTTCCAATTTTAGCAGAAGCTGCGATAAGGCATTCCACCGTTCTCTTATCTGCATCGTTTAGTTCCTTGGCAGGAGAACCTGGTATAAGATAAAGATTAGACACAGGAAGTAATAAATTTGAAGAAAGATAAAGAAAATTTGAACTTATGGGGAAAAGAAAAGATCCCACTAATATTTGGGAACATCAGACGAAGAAAAACTGGTTTTCCAGTCATTGAATTTGTTGACCCCATCCGATATAAGCTTCTTCGGGGGGTTAGCACTGAAGATTTGATGATTAAGAGCGCTAAGTTTGACTAATCGAGTCAAGTGGTTCAATACTTCTGCATTCAGAGAAAGGATGCCGGATTCAAGTGTCATCAACTCCAACGATAGAAGATAGGTGTATACATTCAGAAATAGTTGAATCGAGGCAATTCCAAGATAAGATAGGAACCTAGATAGGAACTTCAGGAATGGAAGAAACTCTCCGTGCCATATGTGTATAGCAGTGTAGGCAAAGAACCCTTCAGGAGGGCTGCTAATGCTGTCATTTTCTATCGGTGGAATGGCTTCCACTCCGGTGATTCCAAAGTCATGTAGAATAGCATCCACTTCATCTTGAGTGGATATCAGAGAGCGCTTTGAAGTAGCTTCAACTTTCTTTGGGGAACTCATGACTCTGCCAGGTGAAAATGTTTTAGTTAAAATTTTCAATTTTTATATGGATATAGTAGTCTTTTAAGAATTAGTCAAAAACCAATTCAAATAACTTAAACAAAAAACATATATAAAACATCAAATTTGTGTAAAACGTTTAAGTTAAAAGTCAAAGACATTGGGCTTTTGACAGAGTCGAAAGGGAAAAGACATCAACACTTAGCAAGTACATCTCAACATTTTCGAAAGCCTAAACAAAAGTATTCCTTGAGCTATCGATAAGATCGAAAGGAAAAGTCAAAATATTTGTTCAATTGGCACTTTTCAACAGTGTCGGAAGCTCTACAGGAACCAAGTTGCTAAAAGAAGATAGTGAAGGATAACTTAATAATTTGAATAGAAATTTACACTACAAACATTTCATATAACATGTCGAAACCAATAACTTAGGTTTCCTAAGAAAAATACCAATGTTGTCGAAACCTTACATTTTTATTGAGTCGAAAGGTCCTAAGATAAAACTATGTGCACTTAGGACGTTTCGACAATGTTGGACAAAAATAACTCTAGAGGGTTTCGACTCTTTAGACTTAAAAGTGTCAAAAGAGTCGAAGGGTTATGATGGTTCCAAAGATTAACTAAGGAAAATGGATTGCAATTGAAACAAAAGGTTTCCACTAAGTTGAAACGTTTTGCTATCGATATCGAAGGGGTTACTACACTCCACTCAACTACATACCCTTTCAAAAAGGTTGATCAAATAGGAACTACAATACCTTTCGACTCGATCGAAAGGGGCTAAGGAAGAAAACCAACATTGCCGCCTCAATCTCTTTCGAAGTGGTAGAAAGGTCATTTTGTGGCGCCAATTTTAATTCATACATTTGAAACTTCCAGGCAAAGAAAATAGGTTCCACTGTATTCCCCAAACCCGATTGCAAACCCAGGATTTCAAAATTTCTTAAAACAAGTAAATTTAAACCTGTTAAGAAAATGAATTTTGATAAAGATCAATCTTTTTCGATTTCTAAAGTATAAAATTATAATCAAACTGAAAATCTAGTTCTGTTAAGCAAAGTCGACCACCCCAAATAGATGACGCACACATTAAAACCAATATGGATTTGTAGATCTAGGCCTTACAAATTCAAAGAATCCAACTTTATAATTTTTCGATGAGTATTTGATTTGATTTTCAATTTAAAAGAAGGGGATTGTTTTCCTTTGTTCAACAGGAAAAAAAGAGAGAGAGAGATAGAAAATTCAGAACTATTGAATTGTCAAAGTGTAGAGGATAGTTTATTTTGCAATTTCCATCATCTTGCTACATAGAATTCCATTCGCGTACGAACCATAAATGACAAAAAAATACAATCATGCACAACAATGCGACACGATCTCAAAACAATAATAAAATATACTGGTTAACTTATTTTGTTAAATTTCAAAAATACATCAGACGATCATTTAAATATTTGCCAAATAAAAAATTATAGAAAAATCCTATAAATTCATTTAAAATTACATCAATAAAAATTAGATCATTTTATTAACAATTGGTTTTCTTGTTATTTATTCGAACTATTTATAATTGTAAATAAATTTACAAAATAGGTTCACCATTGTTATTTATTGATTAAATGAGTTAAATAAGATTATTAAATCCATTTCATTAATATTTAATTCACAATTCAAATATCTAAATAATCACTATATTTGAAATTAAGTTACTATACTTTAAAAACCAATTATTTAAGTATTTAAAATTAATTTAATATTCAAAATCAAAATGATAAAATTCTGGGATGTTACAAAACCAGCGTGAGAATACTCAAGAAATATGATCAACATATAATAACCTATGAGACCACGTCGCTAAACATGGAACATGTTTCACCTCACAAGAACAACATCCATACACACAAGAATGGAAACAAATCAGAACAAAATACAAACTTGAAAAAATGGGCATAAATAAATCAAAAATCCAAACTTAAAGAGTGGACACAAATAACTAAACATTGAGAAGAGCACAAGGTACTACTCGATGCAATTAAGAAAACAATTAAAAGATTTGAATCAAACTAGGAAAATGATTTTATCTAATAATGACTAGGAGGGTGCATCCCCCTTACCAAAAGTATACCTCTAGACAATATACTTGAAAGGGTCATATACTATGTGACTCTCTCAAAAATATACAAGCCAGACTTCGTCAACCTTACCGAGAATCCGAGTATTCCACATCTCTACACGCACATAACCGAATCCAATATCAAGTAGATGTGAAGATACCTTTATGGGAGCAACCCCATATAGCTTGATGTCCACTCACTCTTTTGTTTTAGTCACCAACAAAGGATATAAATGCTCAAATGAGCAATAATCGTCTTAAATTGATGAAACACATAGAAGACAGCAGAATCGATAATCACTAAATCAACTATCTAGAATAATAAAATGATTGTATATGGAAACTACTTCTCATACCCTTATCACCACTCGCCGATTTCAAACTTGTACCATCCCTTGATTAACAATGAGTGAAGCCGGACAAGTTGGGGTATTGTTACCTCTTAGACCTTAACTCGATGTACATTTTTAACTTTCGAGATAGAGATATGTTTCCATACCACGACATTTAGTGTTAAGTATATGGCCGAATCCTTTCCATATAAGTGATATCGCTTATGGAAATTAAATTTCTTACCCTTATCACCAAACTTTGATTTCCAACTCATACTATCCCTCGCTTAAAAACGTAGCCTGGTAAGTCAGGGCACCGATTGCTCCTGGCCTTTCCTAGACACTCCAGTTTTTAAATCTCATCGATAGTAACGAATCAACCTTTTCGATGTTTGGTACTAAAGATAAAACTAAATCCTTTCTATGAACAAAATCAAAATTTTACTTTTAAAGCAATTGGACTCGAACTTGTGCTTGATTTTTACATTACCGATATTTTTAAAACACTCTTTAAAATATACCTTTAAAAAGATAATTATATTTCTAAGTGTATCAAAAAGAAGGATTAAAAACCAATGTCATTAAAACATTGTTTACTGTAAACCCAAAACCAATTACACTTTGCTCTACCTTGGAAACAAACTTTTTAAAGAGTTTTTCATTTATAAAATATCGTTTATAAATCAACATATTATTATCTTTAAAATAAAATACCTCCAAAGATTTAAGAATATGAACACTTATTAAGTCAAGTAACAAGTTTTCTTAGTAACTTAATGAAGTCATTTATTATAACAAAAGTACTATGATCCATGAATTCTTTTCTACTTTCCGAAATCATTTTTCATAACAATAACATTATAATCCATGACTTCTTTCTCAATTCTCGAAAAACATTTATTACAACAACGGTGTTGTAATCCACGCTTTCCTTTTACTTTCAATAAACTCAAAAACACTTGAAATATTTTTTAAAACGTCCATTTCAAATATTGCTTAAAAATAAAATCTCATGTTTAATAAATACTAAAACTCAAAACCATGTCCTTTTCTTATTTCGAAATAAAAATTCTTCTTCGATAATTTATATTAAATCATTCAAAATAATATATAATTCAAACCACTTCAAAAATACTTAAATGTATGTTAGAAAAGTTCACTTAAATGAAGAATAAAAATAAAGTTTATAACCATTTTATAAAAGTTAGGAATAATGGTGCAAAACTGCTGCTAAAAGTGTGTGAAAAATTCCTTTAAACATGCTCTTTTCAAAATAAAATGTTCTCTATATTTTTACAAAATATGAATACTATATTTTATTTTTAGAATAATATATTATGAGTCTAGTATGCATTCACAAAGATTTAGTGGCTTTTGAAGTCAATAAAACTCAACTGAAAGTTGTTTTAAAAGTTGACTTCCGAACTGCAAAACCACGACCAAAACATTCCTAACTTTTAAACACTTTGGAGTTAGGTGTTATAACTTATTTTGAGTCATAAGAACTTGGTTCTAACAATATTTTATAAGCATAATAGCTTGACCAAATATTTAGCGACGCAATCACAAGCACAAGATTTAAAGTGATGAGATTTCAAAGTGCAATAGCGCGATTTCAAAGTGCGAAAGCGTGACTATTCTACTATTCTATATTTTTTCAACCTTAACATCTCAAAGAACAACCAAACATTTATATAAGAAAAATGCATATAAAAGTAAATCAATAATGGAGTGAAACCCCTTATGGTCTCTCTACAAAACTCCCTAGTAAATCACATATATGTATATTCTTTGAAGTGTTTTGTAGTGACCTATTCGCTACAAACGCACTTCAACTTCCTCTTGCTTTTGTCCTCTACAAAACAATGGTTACTTATGCCTTTCACATTCTAGCGGGAATCACATCTAAACAAGCAATATACACAAGTTTTAATCAGTATAAATAATAATTTATGTTTTACACATTTTTTTGATTTTAAACTATCTAAACTGAGTTTAACTACATTTACCTAAGCACGACAATCGAATCAAACATTGCAACCTAGGAATAACTTCCTACCATCACCCAAACACCAAAGCTACCACCTTTTGCCTTAGCTCTCGAAAACTCCTCTCCTCTCCAATTGCTCACGAAAATTCTAGAAATAGTGGCTTGGCTCCAGAACTTTGCAACTTTAAAATGGTGGAGGTGTTTGCAATATTAGTACAAGCTTACACAATGACTTAGAGGAGGAAATGTTATGTTTTTAACATGGTTTTACTTAAGAAAATTTTGTAGAGAAAGGAATGGAAGAAGAGCTAAAGTAGAAAAGAAATGTAAAGTGAAAACAAAGTGGTACGTATGCTCTTATATAGCCTTTGGAAAAGGGAAACTTACAAACCTTACCCTTTGCCAAAATGACATAACTACCCGTTCATAAAATTACTTACCCACCCTTCCTTTTCCATACAACTTCCTCCTTTCCAAGGCAAGCACATGGCTATGTACTTATATCATGATAACATGTACCAGTTAGTATTAATACACACAAATTTATTTATTTAAAAGTCCACTTTCATTATTTAAAAAGCAAAAGTCACATCTCTGAATTAATTACTTATTTAAACACTTTAATTACACTTAATTTTTACTAATTATTTTTACATTATTGAATCACTTATTATATGTATAAGCATATATTACAAAAGTGTATATATGTATGCAACAACATCGCGACAACTTCTGTTCGATGAAAAGTCAAAAATTTGAAAAACGATTTTCGGTCACATTTTCGATTTTTCACAGTACTATTTATTTATGTAAACAAATTTATAAAATAAGTTTACCATCATTATTTGTTAATTAAAATAAGTTAAATATGACTATAAATCCATTTATTTAATATTTAATTCACAATTCAAACGATCCCTAAATTTGAATATAAAGTGTTCATGTTTTTCCAAGATGTTACACTTCCAATCGTTAAACTCAGACCCAATTGTAGTCATTCGATGGACATCATGCCACAATTTAACTATAATCAAAGTAGAGTGTCTACATTGAAGTTCCACGGTATTCTCCAGTCGAGGAACTATGTAACATCGTCACCACGAGATTGTCTGTTTAAACATAGTTATATTAACTAGCAAAGAACTGTCGAGTGAGTCATTCCATAGTTACCATATAACTATCGGTACATAACACCTTATTGCCCCAAACAGCCATAAGCAATATACTAACGAACATTTGGAGAGCATTACATACTTTAGTCTCAACGGTTGTATCAATATCCAATCTCGATACATCTTAACTAGGAATATTATTTAATCTTATTACAACTTCATCGACCGGTTTCTTAAAAACAACTAGGTCCGTCCCTTTGTGAACACGTATACTGTATTGTTTTAATTATCTACTTTGTTAATCAACTCTCTTTAATGCCGATAAACTACCTTTATCATATGAAACTATTCAGAGTATGTTTTTTGACTAATAGTGAGCTCTAGGTTCTTTTACGAGCTCCATCGTGACATAATTATCATATAATAATGTCATTGGATTCTCAACATTTGGAATCACCCTTAGCTTAGTTATAAATTTGTGCATTTATTTATACTTCTTATACTGTAGTAGCATTTGGTTGAATTAGCTACTACTTATTATTAAGAACAATTCCAAATGAAAACTTCTTAATTTAAGTGTTGTGGGCATTTTCGCCCACTACATGGTGAATATGAGGAGTCAGGGAAAAAATCGTCATTGTTCCAGAACAAACTCAAACTAGTTTGGAGGTATTCTTGAGATCAAGATATGGACATAGGTCGAAATTGCGTCTCAATCCGAGCTACAGATTGAGAGTTATGATCATCTTAAGATTTTTCAACCACCGTCTCATGGGGCCGATACCGAGACGCTCTACCGCCATTCAAGGTCGACAGTCCAACGACAAGCCAAGATCCTCGATCCGATTACCGAACCAAAACTTTGGTTCGGCGCTTGCTTGGAGTCGGGCCTTGAAAATATGGAATCCGCTTGGAGTCGGTTGGGTGACTGAACCAAAATTTTTATTCAGCGCTTGCTTGGATTCGGACCTTGAAAATCTGGAGTTTGCTTGGAGTCGGTCTGATGACTGAACTAAAACTTTGGTTCGGCTCTTGCTTGGAGTCAGACCTTGAAAATCTGGAGTTTGCTTGGAGTCGGTCTGATGACCGAACTAAAACTTTGGTTCGGCTCTTGCTTGGAGTCAGACCTTGAAAATCTGGAGTCTGCTTAGAGTCAGTCCGATAACCGAACCAAAACTTTGGTTCGGTGTTTGCTTGGTGTCGGACCTTGAAAATCTGGAGTCTGCTTGGATTTGGGTCGGTGACCGAACCAAAACTTTGGTCCGGTGTTTGCTTGGTGTCGGGCCTTGAAAATGTGGAGTCTGTCCGGTGACCGAACCAAATCTTTGGTTCGGTGGTTACTTGTAGTCGGGCATGAGAAATTTAAGGGTTTACTTGGAGTCGGCTGAGAGTAATGCTGCTTGGAGTAAGGTGAAGGTTTGATTGGGGCTCAACCCGGCTAAAACTGATCTAAAAAACCAAAGTTGGTGATTTTCGTCATGGCACGGCGATACTTCGAGGATTTCTTTGGAGGTGTATGACGGTCGTCATAAGTGGAATAGCTTGACAATCATGTAAGGAAGTTTGAACCAAATCTTTGAGGAAGAAAGGTTGAACCAAACTCCAAATACTATATACTCAACTGCCTCTTCTCATATCTTAATTCTATAAATACCAAGCACATGGCATCATAAAAAGGAAGGATGCTAAAGAGCGAAGCTTTCAGCAACAATGGCAGACAACTTCGAGAGGAGAAAATCTTAGGCATGTTTACTTGTATTCAAAGCTTGTACTTGTATTCGGAAATGAAAGCGATAGTAAAAGAGGAACAGTGGACGTAGGCACATTCAGGCCGAACCACTAAAAATTCTGTGTCTTTTTTACATTTAAGTCCTTTACATATTGCTTATTGCAAATTACTAATTTTCTACCATAAACATCCGCAACTAATGTTCATCAAACAATAACTATATACTACAAATAATATTCACAGCTCTACAACAACGATTTGAGTGTTTGCCCATTTTTGTGTGCAAACATTTTGGTGCTTTCTCTGAGAATTGAACTTTCCTTTTTTAAAAGGAAATTCTCTCTTTCTAACTCTTCTTTTTATTTTGAAACATACTATTTCTAATCTTCTGACTAGAGATTATCATTTCTTCTCATAGGAAACTCTCTCCCATTCTCTAAGATCTAAAATCTATGTTTCTTTTTTCAGATCTATCCTGACTATTTTACATAAAATAGAATATCCTCCTTTTCTCTTCAGATCTGAACATCCATTTTACTACATAGAGAAATTCTCTTGTTCATTTTTTAGATCTTACTTTTACTATCCACAAACACAGTTTATTAGCTAAAAAAATGTCCTTAGATCTGAAATCCTTAGATATTACTTTTACTATTCCAGATCCATAAACACATGTCCCTTGACAAAAAAGAAACATGTACCCATTCTTTGGATCTAAAATAAAGCCACCTCTCTTTTCTCATTTGGAATCCAAAAACATGGTTTCTTGGCACAAAAAACCCCTTTTTCCCTCTGTTTATTTTTGGATCATTATTTTCTTTCACAAAAGAAAACCTATTTCTTGTCTTGAGATCTGAAATTGCATTTTTTAATAAAATTTATACCTTTTTCTTTTTAGATCTAAATTCACTGTTTGCTTGGCATGGGAGGTTCTCTTTTTTCTTACTTTCTCCGTTTGAGATCATTGTTTCGTGGATTAAAATACTCTATATCTCCCAGATCTAAAACCGTTACTTTAGCAAAATCTATTTCTGTTTTTAGTTTTGCAATCACTATTCCTTAAGATAAAAAAATTCTATCTTTCTTTTCTCTTATTTCAGATCTACAAATGCTGCTCCTTAACCAACAAGAAACATGTATTCACTTCTTAGATCTAAAATCACTATATCTCCTTTCAGATCTGCAAACACTGTTTCTCAACCAAAAAGAAACATGTATTTATTTCTTAGATCTAGAATCTTTCTATCTTCTTTTTCTCATTTCAGATAAAAAATCACTGTTTTGACCAAAAGAAACAACTTAGTCATTTTTCAGATCTAAAATCAATTCTTATTCGTTTTTCATCCGGAAGAATTGCTTCTTTAACATAAGAAAACTATCTTCCACTTTTGTATAAGAGGAATCTATTCCCCTAGTAAAATATAAAATTACGTTTCTAAAAAATTCTTTTCTCCTTCCAAAATTTAAATCGTTTCTCCTGATCTAAAGTCATTGTCTCTTTGAGATTAGAGTTTTTCTCGTTTTCTTTTTTCAAGTTTGTAATCACCATTTCTCGAATTGAGAAGCTATACCTCCTATCTCAAGATTCTCTCTTTATTTTAAGAGTTGGACCATTAACCCTTCAAAGCTACAAAACCTCCTAATCCTTTCCGAAAATTGAATTATCTCTCCCGAAAAGTACAAACTCTCTAGGAAGGGAAGGAGAACAACTTCCTGATATGCCACCTAAAGTGTGAGAACTCCGCTGCAAAGAATGCAACAGCTATCCAGATGTGAAAAAGCAAGAAGACTGGTCTAATAACCTCTCGGTGCTAAAAATTATCGGACGTAAATTTGACATGGTTGTGATTGAAATCAGTAAACACTTCACTACTTAACATAAAGCTTTGGTGGATAAACTCTTGGCATGCTTAGGGCAGACAAAAGTATTCGACCTCAACGTCATAATACAAGGAAAGCCCCAGTCTAGAGAACACATGGGGCATTCCACATAACCAAATGAACCCCAAGCACAACCCTCTTTCCATCCAACACCAAATCAAAGTATTACAATTGGTATCCCACTGATGGATAGAAATATAACAACTTGAAGACCGAAGTCGTGATGATTGAATACTCAAAGTCTAGATATGACAAACATGACACTTCGTCACTCCTATCGTGCATGAAGGCATTACCAATCCATCGCGTACCGGACATGATTCAAATAATGTCAATAGCTCTCCTTACCTAGGGATATGTTCAACAAATATGAAAAGAGAAGGAGATAAGAACAAGAATTGCTAATCCACCCTCTAGGAAAACAAAAACTTTTGAGTGCCCACTACAAACCTTTATAAGGGGCAAACCCAGCCCCCTAGACACTTGCCAGGATCTCCACACTGGATGATAAACGGGGCATAATGGAGGTACTATATAATTACTATTCTTTCATTCTAATCAATCTTAAGCTATTGCAGGGCTCTTCCATCTACTCTTGGATCTCCATCCTTGGAAAAAGGTGAAGGAAGGATTCGTAATTCCGTTGCATGTGCTGATTGACCCGAGGGTGCTTACACACTACACGACGTAAAGACAAAAAATCAAACTAGCCCCTACAACTATGTATGACCTCTCCATTGGGTTAGCAAGGCACATAAAGATGAGGAAACATCACTATTAGGAGTTCAGATAGATGGTCACCTAAGGAAGCTAGCACAGCTTGTAGTACAAATTCTATAACAAAATGGAAGAGGTACAACTCTCTGCCTCCGGAGCTCAAATGATCAATGATCAGAGAAAAGCCATCCATTTGAGTATGGTGTTACCTCAAAGGGTAAGAAAGAGGACGCGATGGAAACGACATCTGCCGAGAACTTGGATAACATACTAGTTTATACAAAAAGGCTTTGAAGGACCAAGCTCCAACAATTCCAACATATTTGGCCTACAGCAGAAAGGCGAGAGATATCCAGAACCACCACCACTACTCCTCATATCACAGTTCAAGACGAATCAACAATATATAGTAAACCGCTAGGACATTGCAGTCACCAACCAAGATACTAGCTTCACCACTCCATCATGATCCAATAATCATATAAAAAAATTCAAATTGACTAAGAACTAAGGATAGCAGGATGCACACTAGGGACATCCACTATAAGTCCACCAAACTAGCCGGAGTCAACTTTACAAAATGACTAGACCAATGACCACTAGGAGGCAGCACTAAAATGCCAAATAAGAATCTTGGCCCAGTAAAAACCCCATTATCAAATAGAGTACTTGTAGAAAATCCTTATGAAGAGCTCTCCAATCACTCAATATGCACGCATAAACATGTCATACGCATGACAACAGATTGTCCTACAAAGGAGGTACCATAACAAACCTCTTATTTCATTTTTATCTAACTCGGTTGTTGACATTTCAGGACAATGCAATCGGCTCCTAGGTTCTACAGAGTCTTACAAAAATACCAAATGAGAATTCCTATCTAAGAGAACATCTTAAACCTGGCATACTACATAACCTGGTACTTTGCGCTTCTTTCGAAGCCGCAGGTTTGGCCTAAACTACTCTTTCCCTTTGACCGAGACAAGAGACTAATGCATTCACTTAACACGTATGCAGTTATATTCATTTAACACATATGAAGTTATATTCACTTAACACCTATGTTGTTATAACCACTACTTCTTTTGTGATTAGCAACCCAGATCACAAGCATGTGTTGGCAGCAGTGAAAATAAGATAGCCATGACTAAGGGCACTAGCCTAGGTAGTTCACTACTGTTGACCGCCTCTTTCCTTGGCAATGACATACCAGTCGGGCATCCGGGCACAAATCTAGCTTGAGTAACTTAAAGAATAAATGCATTCGAAGCCTAGCATGGAGTGACTCATAACAGGAGTTGCCCCAGGCCAATGGGCAGGTTGAAGCTTTCAACAAAGTCTTGCAAACACTAATTAAGGGAAAACTAGATAAATCCAAAGGAGCGTGGGTTGACGAACTACCCACGGCACTGTGAGCCTACCAAGCCTCTTACAAAACAACAACATGACATATTCTATTTGCTCTAAGCATACGGGGCTGAGGCCATGCTTTCGGTCGAAACAGTTGTCCTTTCACATCGTAGGACACATTATAATCTAGAAGAAAACAAGGAGATTCTTAGCATGTCCTTAGACCTGATTAAAGAAAGAAGGAATAACACCGCTCTCAAGACTGCCGCACACAGACAGAAAGTGGCAAAACAATACAAATTTAAGGTGAAGCCCCGAGAGTTACAAGAGGGAGATATTGTTCTCAAGCTCTTTCCTCGTCCAAGCGCACTAGATCCAGTTTGGGAACGACCATTTGTTGTTCATAAGGATCTCCACAACAAAGCTTACATTCCATCGACAGTTGACGGAAAAGGTTTTCGGAAAGGAAGGAATCTCTAGCATCTCCGCCATTACTTCTTTCAGCTTGTAAAAAGCATGTATCACCTGAAACTATAAAAGAAAGATAGTGGACGTAGGCATATTCCGGCCAAACCACTGTAAAAATTGATGTTTTGCTCGATTATTTGTCAGATATTTTTCCTATTGCGATCAATCGCAAGCTCTCGCCGGCAGCAGTGAAAGCAAGATAACCATGACTAAGGGCACAAAAATAGCCTGGGTAGTTCATTATTGATGATCGGCCCACCAGCCAGCAATGATAAACCGACTAAAAGCCATGGATTAGGCACGATCATAACCTAGGCAGTTTATCATTGGCGTTCGGCTCGCCGGCAACTACGAACTGATAATAAATCCCATGATTAAGGCATGGATGTAGCTAGGGATAGTTCGTAGTTGACAATCATCACCCATGCTAGCCGGGCCACAGTAAATCAAACAATACTCACGATACAGGCCATAATGGCCCGGGTAGTTATGTGCGAATCCCGACTCTAAATCTTAAGTATGATAGTCGCAAACGTTAAACTCTTCTGGAACATAGGTTGGACTGACAAACCATATGTCACCAAAATCCACAATCAGGGCAAGTAACTAACGTGTCATGAATCTTAAGTTTTGAAGGACTCTCTTAACGAAGAATATAGTTCATTGTACTTAAACTAGAAGCTTCTAACAATTTCTTTTAGTCTTGTGGCATTACATACAGATACTAGAAATATGAATTCCACTCTGCCAACCACAGTAGGATATTCATTCGCTTCCACTCCACCAGAGGAAACAGAGCATCGACTCAACTCCTTCAGAGAGAGCGGAACATCAATTCAACATTACCACAAGAATTAGAATATCCCTTCCAGCCAACTTTTCTCAAGAAACTGTAAGGATTCTCCCAAAGCTGAGCACATTTATGGAACCTGAGAAAAACTCAGTGCAAAGGTATGACTAACTTTTGTAAGATAAGCTAAATTCAAAAAAAATACTTGGAGGCATAGCACCACCTCACCCCTTAATTATACACATACACTACCACTCAGCTTATTAATAGCACATTGGAATCATGATCTTAAGTTTGCAAGTTTAAAAACTGTTCATGATACAAAGCAATAAGTTGTAAGAAGCAACTAAAAGAACTATACTGGGGACAAACCCTGACAAATAGTAAGCGCTCCCAACCGACTCTTGACGATGTCGTCGGGAAGTGCATTGAAAGATCTAATAAGTATTTATGGACTGCCACATCCCCCAAACTACTCTCTAAACCCTAACAAAAGGAAATTAATCCGAATGATATGATCCCCTCTAAACATGAGTGTTTCAATCTCTAACCCTTAGAACATTAGTCAATTTATTTCAAAAACCTATTTTAACTCAAATAACTTGATATCTTTACATAATAAATCAATTTCGGTGGCATGCCAAATGACTCTAACACATTCCTATGATAAAATAAAACCCCGAGTAAAAACGTGACGATAACTTTTGACTAATCCTAAGGCAAGGATGAAAGTCCTTGACCCCATAGGGTCGAAAGAGACCATTGGTTTGCAGGTGAGTCCAAGGGAACTTGATAGTTCACTACTTTGGATACAAATTAGACTTCTGAGTTAAAAGATTGATCAACAAGAAATAATAAACCAATACTAATCAAGGTTTCCAATGTCTTCCAGCTAAACACCACATACTGGGGGCATCCAACATCTGTGCTTGGCATAGCTCAAACCAACAATAATGAGTCACTCTTACCTACAATCAGAGTATGCTTTCCAATCGAGCCATACATAACTCACATTTTGCCACAACCATGACTCTGCATGAGAATAATGAAGTGCTCCTAGTATGGACAATCCCTCGCAGACCCTAGACATAAAAGACAATGTCACTCTCTCAAAGATTGGTTTAGTTAAAGTCTTGTGTTAGTGCCAAACCAGAATTTTGACTCAGTCACAATTGCTAGACACCAAACACAAGATTATGATTGGCACAGGCAGTGCACCAAATCATTGTTTCAACCTTGGACCATGCAACCTACCAACACTTTCATCCAACCACTTTTTGCACCTCGGTCCAGCCTCTTTTCATATACCAGACCAAGTGGTTCAGCTATCATCTTCCACTCTCGAACTAAATTGTTTCGGTCCAATAAACTCCACCAACCCAATTCCGTGGTTTGACTATCCTTGCTCCATCACCAAGCTTCTCAATAACCCAACACTTATCCGTCAAAACTTATCAGCAATCTAGTCTATACAAGTACATTGAGAATTATCAAATCAAGCTATTGAAGAAGTTGGTAAAACTGATCATCACATTACCAGACTGTATGCGCACAAACCAATTACACCTTATCAGGTGTGAGGATTCCAACCAAAATTTATATAAAATATACATTTCTTTGTATAAAGGTTCAGGCAGAAGATACAAAACATGGACTAGGGAAGTCATAACCAATATTCACTCGATAACACTCCACATCATCCCCTACATACAAAGACCATTCAACATAGATTCTTACTCTATCAAATTCATCGATGATTGATCTTGTCAAAGCATGCAAAAGAGTGGAGAAGGGATTAGTAGAGAATTACACAAACTTGGCGATCACATGAGATGGCCATGATAGCTTGACTCAACCACACAATGAACATAACAAGAGTACCACATCACAAATCCAAAGTCGATAACGCAAAGTATACATCATTTGGACCAATTTAAATAACATTTTTTTTGATCCTTTGATATGATTTGAAAATGAGAAACCTTTCACAAATGTTTTGTAAATATACTTATGTCTATGAGATAAGTATATAAATGTTTTCAATAAACACTTTTGGAAAAAGTTTTAATAAATGAAAGATTTAGTTTGAGGCTTAGTGGTTGCTATGGGTAACTAAATCTCTGAATTTATTTTTGTTTGTTTATTTGATAATTAAATATCTGACTATCAAATCTGGACCAAAATATAACTACGAAAATATCTAGGAGAAACACCTGAATTGTATGGCACAATCATCTTCGATGATGTTTTACTATGCATATAAATCCCATTTTATTCTCCTAGGACTAATGATAGGGAGATCCATCCACTTAAATGGTTAGGGGTGATTCCTGCTCCTATGTCTTGTCTGATTATTTCCAAAAGAACCAAGGTTGAGTTTACCGAAACCATTGAATGTTGTTTTGAAGAGACCAGGATAAGATAAGTATAAATTATCTGAAAACCACTTTGATCCAACTCAAGCATTTCGAAATAAATATATCTTGGAGATGATTGAAGATGGAGCTTTTGAAGTTCAAGGGATACTTGCTACTAATCCTGAGGGTGGTTCCAAAATGGATGTTGCAGAGGTAGTGCCTTCGGTTTCGTTTAGACTTAGAACGAACTTGTATGGATGAAAGCTGGCACTGCATTTCTGCTTGGATGGCCGTGTTAGCATTCCAAGATGGTTTGCTATATAAAAGATAATCGTACCTTCAAGCCACATCAATCGAGAAAATGACTAAAGCAAGGACAAGTGGCAGGGCTATGTGGGTCGCCCCATTTGAAAGTGACTAAGGATCATGTAATACAAAATATTAATTAGACTATTTACTTCTGTGGAATATAAATATAAAAGTAAAAGTAATAAAGTAAAAGATAATACAGATTTTTATACTGGTTCGAACATCCCGTTATACGTTTAGTCCTAGACTCCTTCTGGATTTAATCGATACCGTCACTTAACCTGTTGGAACATGTATTACACCGCCTGAGCAACTGAACATGACTTCAATCGCTTAGACAAGCTAAATAGGACTTCAATTGTAATAAACCGAATTACAGTGGGTCCAGATTTTTCGCAAAAATGCTAAAATGCAAGCCCACTGAAGCCCGAGTTGGGTATCTGGTATCCTGCAAATAGCAAAGACAAATATATCAGAGCTCAACAAATATCTCATAGCGGAACAGAATAAAATATAATAGTAAGTAAATACTCACCAATATAATAACACTTTCTAAACAAGTGTCCCAAAGCTGAAAAGTCTCTGCCATCTACCTAACCTGTAGGATGTTATGAGGAGGGGGTCAGAACTAAGTTCTGGTGAATGGACAAATTATACACTTCTAAGCTTAATTCTACATATACCGTTTTATTTCCATTTACTATTATATTAGGTTCATTGGATTTATAATACTCTCGCCTCTGTGCGTGAATCGTGCCTATCTACTCCCTAGTAGATCAAAACCTAATAACTGATATACATGTAGCTATATGCCCAATGACCGCATCGGTCTTAGGTACTACCCATAGTACCTTCCGTATCCTCCTCGCAAAGGACCCAATCATCTTGCTTCTATGGCGTTCTATGACTACATCTATAAAGGACTGCCTCGTAAGGCCTACAATACAGATGTTCCATCGTCTACTATGAAAACGTAAAACTGCGTCCGCACTAGTCTATACTAATGCTCGGACATCCATAATGTACCACCCAGTGCGTACCTTGAGGACTATACGTAATCGTTTTGTCTACTCCCTGAATCCCGCTTAACAAGGCTACCTTGTACGGAACTCGGTTGGGGATATTCTATTTCTATAAAGAACTGCCTTGTTAGGCCTACAATGTAGATATTCTACTTGGTCTGTCCTTTTTCTTATCGTGGCTATGGCCCCACGCAACCACCGCTCAACTAATCGAAAGACCTTTAAAGAGCTAAGTGGTTGTGCCCTACTCCAAACAATCTAAACATCCAATTGTTGTGCCCCCCATCCAATGTCTCGATAGTGAAAGGTTCATTGGACTATTGGTTTAACTCTAGTCCTTCCCGAACTCGATTCTTTGTTTTGATGCTGGCCCGATATCCGCATGCAACTATCCTTTTGGGTCCTACCCACTAAAACTTACTTGCAAATACTGGGACATACAAATATCCTACTCCAAACATCAACCCCTTTTGACTGCCTACAATGGCCTTGACATGCAAAAAGCAGTCAAGGCATACTCTTTTGATGGAACACCTACAAACCTTCCTCTGGAGGACTGCTCCGCTACGCCTACCCCAGAGGGCCATCCTAGAGTACCCTCACGTCCCGTTGAAGTCTCTTACTTTCTTCTAGCCCAAAATAACTAAGTTGGACGCGCTTCTTCTGTGTTGAAATCTGTGATGAACTACTTTGTTAGGCTCTTCATCCTTTGGGCTGCTCCGAACGCATCTCACTCTTTTATTAGACCCTAAATCTAATCTTTTACTTTGCGTTTAGTTTACTTTTCTTATTCTATTGGCTACTTATTTACCCTAATTAGCATAATCTTGTCCCAGCCTCACCTAACTATTGTGAGACCATCAGTTCCTGACTCAAAGGCAATGCTGTAGGTATGGGCCACTTCTATTATCTTGCTTATTAACTTAATCCAAGATCTAAGTTTATTAAAATAAGCCTCTTTTGTTATTTCTGCTCTATTTGCTTATTAACTTAACTTAAGTCTTAAAATAAGCCTTTTCTGTTCTTTCTACTTGATTATAACCTATGTTATAATTTTACTTGCAATTGTCACTAATATATTCTTTTATAATCTATATATTATAAATATAATTACAAGTATCTCTTTTCTATTCTAGTATGTCTTCTTTTATTATGATATTGAATTCTCTTTAATTCTCTTATATTATATAACAATCTCGGCTTGGGACTACGTCCGATTGTCACAAATTTACTTAGCATAATAACTGCTTTACTTTTATTCTATTATCTTTGCAGTAAATGCAGATCTAGTTACATTTCTATCTATAGCTTCTAGTCTTGTCTAATAATTAACTTGATTTCTTCTTTAATTCCTTTAATTCTTCACTTTATTTTCTTATATTCTAGGAAGTAGTTCTATTCTATTTGGTTGGTTAAGAAAACTATGCTAAAGATCCATTTCCGTATTTTAATACTAAATGAAGCTATAAACAATAATCCGTAATTGCAAGATATTCCTTATTTTAGTTCTTTACTTTTTGGGTAGTGCAAAATACAGTAGTGTTTCTATTTTACACTAATGCCTTTTTTCTTTCTTTTATTCTTGCAATTACGTTTAACGTTATCTTTTAAATGTTAAACTATGGACTTGTATTCTCTTTTCTAAGCCAACCAACTAATCTACCACTAACTTCCCTATTAATTTATTAAATTTTCCCTTTTTATTTATTTTTCCCCTTTTTAGCATAGTTTACTGCAAATATCTATCTTTCTCTTTTTATTTCAGCTTTTCTTATTTTACATCTAATTTCTGTAAATCTAGTATTCTTTTATTTTACTATTTTATTCGCGTAAAAAGGAATAAAAAGAAACTAACATTTACAGGCTAAATTTCAACTTTTAAAATAGATGTAAATAACTGTAAATTTTTTACCTTTAGGCTTATGCCTTTCTCTAACTGTCAAGCCTAATAATATTCATATTTAGTGGATTACTATTTTCCTTTTTTCTACATAAATAATAATTAAATATAAGCTCTTATATAAATTTACAGTCTCAGCATACTAATTAACAGGATTAATTACTGAAATAAATACTAAACAAAATTATTTAACGGGAATTTAACGATAATATATCATAAACGTAAAAGAGATATAATTAAATCCACTCACCTGTCGTCCTTAGATTTAAATCTCTATCTTCTAAAATTACTACGCCGTTCTACAACTTCTCTCTTTTAACTTGCTGTAATTTCTCTATTTTGTTCACATATATTTTATTTGGATTTATTTGGTGAAGATTTATGAGAAATAGTAGAAAAGAATGAAGAAAGAAGCCATTGTTTACTGTAAGAGAGGGATGAAGAAAGTGACGGCTGATGGAACAAATTACATTACGTTCTCTCTTATATAGATGCGGCCCACCAATTATCTAATTAATCCTCTACTTAATTGATCCTTTAATTAATTTTTATGTGCAGCAATATACTGCCTATACATACACATTCAAATCTTGGTCAACTATTATTTCTTTTCCTTATTAATTGACATTTTCTACTAATTACGTTACAATCCTAATTAATAGCCCCATTAATATATTAACATGTCACCGCTATTAGTTAATTTCCCTAATTAATATTTTATACATTGTAACGTTTCATTAATTGCTATGTCAATTAATTCCACCATTCAATTAACATATATATTTAATATGCATATTTTTTTATCCAGATTAGAATTTGAACATTTATTTGTTACATTTATATGTAAACCTCTTTAAATTGAGGGATCTGATATATATACACAAACGCTCTATATTAATCCCCAATATTAATTCATATATTAATTAATTGCACTTTTTACCTGATTCTGTTTGCAATGTTAATTATTCCCCTTATTTTTTTCCTCTTACATCTAATTCTCTTAATAATTTACATTCATTACGAACATAATAAATTTGTTACTACTTTTATAAATATCATATGAATTAATTGCAAATCTTTATAATTGATAAAATTTCCATGTTTGCATATGTAATTGTTTCTGACGCTAAAACTTCAAACGGCTATAACTTCTCCGTTTGAAATCCATTCAGAAAACATTGTATATGGAAGTTGATAAGAAAATTGTCACGAAAGCAATGGTATAAGTTTCATGGTCAAATTCCAACATTAGCAAAAGTTCATTTTTCATTGTTTTCATAGTTATCAATTAAATTTATTTTAATTTAACTGTCAATAAAATGTGGAGTGTTACATCAACCGCCTGAGGATACAACAACATGACTTCAACTATAAATAGCAGAAATGTATTTGATTGAGTATGCTCTTGAATAGCACTGATAAGTCAATAACATACACCCTTCCTATAATCTTCTCCTTTGTTGTATATCGTGTAGTTTGTGAAGAAAGGAAGTAATTTTGATCATAAGAAAATATTCTTGAATGATCGTGTGATCAAAAATATAAAGCAGTTTGGAATTGAATGCTTGAGAGTTCAATAGTAAAGATAGAGAGAATTGAAAAAATAAAATTGATTGTAAAAACATGCTTTATATAGCATTTAAAGGTTGTAACCGTTCGTGAAGAATAACGGTAAAGAGTTGTGATTGTAACTCTTGATTACGAGTTGTATCTATTCACGAAGGAGATGCACCTTTCAGAAAACTAGCCGTTATGCAGATTCAGCCAGCTGAATCGACGATTTTTAAATCAGTAAGAAATTAGTTCAATTTAGGCCATATTCAGGCCATATTTAGAAGGCAGAATATTTTTCAGTTAGTCGGCTGAATATTCATAAATAAATATGTGCATGTGCAATGATTCAGTCGGTTGGCTGGGGTATTTCAATCGGCTGAAATTCAAATTTTTTGGGGTATTTTATAAATTTCAATGAAAGATCATGCATATGTATGTATATCACATAGGACAGACTTTAACAACTTTATACTTCTAGATATAGACACAATGATTAATAGTTCTTCGTAGCGTCAATCTTGTCTTCATTTTGACATAGTTGTCTCTTTGTAAAATGATATGATTTTCTACAAAAATGGTTAGCATATACAATATATACTTGTATAGTTATCACTATCAAAACAATAAAATATAAGGTTCTAACATTCTCTCCTTTTTTTGGTGACGACGACTATTTAAGTTTAATTTACTTATTCTCCCTCTAACTTGTTACTCCCCCTATTGATGTTGTCTTACTTTATTCTCTCCCTTTGTCATCGACAAAAATAAAATAGATATCAATAGATGGAATAAAAGTTGTAAAAATGAACAATTTACAAGACATTCAATTATTGCATTATGTAAAACATCACAGATCGGAGGACATAAGACATCATAGACATGTCATGTAAAAATAAATATAATAACATGACGAATAAATATTCAACATAACAACGCAGAAACATAATGATCAAGTCATTACAAATCAGTACAACACAAATTGTTTTTAAAGAGGTAAAACACAGAACATAAACAAGATTCATAATAAGTTAATAATAGAAACATACCATGATATAGTGAATAATCAAAAGTCTTGGCTTTCACAATTTCTTCCTTCGCCTTCGTCTTCCCCTTCAGTAGTTATCGAAGTGAAAGGAGCCGGATATTCAGCAACTCATGTTGATGAAGTAGGAGGAATAACAGACATTGACGAAGAGCCAGAATGCTTATCCCAAATCTTGTTCAAGGAGCCTTTGATAGAATTGAGCATTTTGTTGGTTTTTGAAACGTTGTGCTCAATTTTGGTCAAACGACGATCAAGCCTACTTTGGTTTTGGGATAAGGTTACAAAAGTTTGTTTGGAAGAGGCATCCATATTCATTTCTTCAATTTCATTAATATCTTCTTGAGTTTGCGGTCCTTGGAAGGAGGAACCAATGCCAGTGTCATAGGGTTGTGCAATACCTTAATCACGGTTTGCAACCCATTGTTGAAAAGCAATTATGTCATCACTTGCGGGACGCTTTGGAAGGCCCACGAGACATAAGGTTTTGGAATTGAGTTCGCTTATTATCGTAAACTCAGAATTTGGTATAACTAATCCAAAATTTTTCAAGATACGCATAATATATGCTCCATAATGAATTGTTTTGTAATTTCTTCTATGATTAACGGTTTCATATTCTTCCAAAATTATTTTTCCCTAATTGATAGGTTGAGATGAGTAAATCACATATAGAGCTTGAAAATCCCTTTTATAAACATTTTCATAGCTTACGGTACGAGGTTGAAGCGACTGGATAAGAGCAATTATCCTAGCTTTTGGACACAAAGCACTAGATTTTAGTTCGGTCATATTGTCGGATAGAAATCTATATGACACTTGTTGATAAGATTTTTTGTCAACATCCCGAATGCTTTTTATCAGATAACTCTATTTGAGCATATCCATGTTAATGAGAGGATTCTCGCCATCAAGAACTTATCTTTCAAACAGAATGCCTTAATCGAAAGGATTTGAGGAAACAACCCAAGTTTTTGACTAAATTGTCCTAATTGAAAAGAATAACAAATTGTTAAACCCTTCGACCTTGTCGAAAGGAGTGACAAGTCCATTTCTACCTTTCCACTAGGTTAGAATAGTTAAATTGTCTCCATGCGTTATTCACAATTATATAGCTTTCGGAATCATCACTTTACTGAGTTCCATCATCCCCTAGAGTTGAAAGCAGTCAACCATCAATGTCATTCACCCCATTTCAATCACGTCAAAAGGTGACATTCAAGACCTTTCGACAAGGGGATGCTTACTCTATTTGTGTATGTTTATTGCTTTCAACCCCTTTGGGTCAATATTCCTTTCATGGAATCCCTTCGAAAGGATTACTTTTGCCTAAAAGAGTAGATTCCCCTTGAATGAATTCCACTATATATTAAATATATAAACCAGAATTCCTTTCGAAAGTACACCTTTTGACTAGGTTGAAAGGAGTTCCTCCTTTCGAAGCAGTTCTAGTTTAATAATCTTTAATCCACTTTATTTTCCTTATATTAGATCAATTTAGATATTCACATAACTCATGCATTCAATCACAATCGACACCTCATCATCACTTTTACTTTTTCGTATTAAGTTTTGGTTCCGATGATGATGTGTTTCGATTGGGAATGCCTAAGTCGATCTTATATATACAACATAGACCAAAAGAGATTATGAGAAAAGGTTAGAATCATGTGCAATTGATCATTAGTCTTGCTAATGATCTTAATGATCTTCCTTGTCGCCAATATCCATCATGAACAAGCCTTTTCCACTTTTATTTATCATCCAAAATGAGTTATAAGAAATTGAGCTTTCTCCTTAATCTGATTTAGGGTTTCTTCTAAGTACAATTATCACTAAGAAAGCAAAGTAAGAAAATGAATTCAATATTCCATAATCGGGTCCCTCAAACTGGACCCCTTGGGTCTTATTTATAGATACAGGTTGGCTCCTTTCGTGCCTTTCTTTCGACTGGGTCGAAAGGCCCCCCTTTTTATATGCCGCCTCAAACCTTTCGACTTGGTCGAAAGGTCACGAACCCTTCGACGACGACGAAAGGCATCCACTTGTGCTTCTTGGTTTATCCTTTCACTTCCTTGTCTTCGACTGGGTCGAAAGGTCTTCTCCTTATATGCTGTTTTAAGCCTTTTGTCCTAATCGAAAGCTATGCCACCTTCTGACGTTGTCGAAAGCTACGTTTCCTTTGATATTTTGTCGAAAGCAATGTTTCCCTTCGACGTTGTCGAGAGCAATGTTTCCCTTCGACGTTGTTAAGAGCAATGTTTCCCTTCGATGTTGTCGAAAGCTGTGTTTCCTTTCAAAGTTGTCGAAGGCTTTGCTTTCTTTCGACGTTGTCGAAAGGTGTCCTTGTTCTTTTTGTTATACTCTAGCAGCCTCTTCATTTTCTCCTAACCTTTTGACTTGGTCGAAAGCCACGCCTCCTTTCGACGTCGTTGAAAGGTCTTTTATTATTCTTCCGCCTTTGTTGTTTATGAGTATTGTTTTCTTCATAGCACCTTTCGACATTGTCGAAAGGTGTCTTGGATGGATCTATGATCGGTTCGAAAGGTTTGCTATGCTTTTGAAAAGGTTACTATAGCGGCGAAGCCTTTGATCTCAGAAGGTTTGACGTGTAGTTGGGATAGAACTAATGATTGCCTTCCAAAGGGATTCCGAAGTCAACATTTCTTTTTCATCTATGTCGAAAGGTTGGTAGTGGCGGAAGGGGCCTATCTATTTCAATCTGGGTCGAAGGCCTTTGCACCGTATGAGTAGTTGGCGTCTTCGACTCCTTCGGTAGCTGCTCAATTCCTTTGAATCATCCTTTTTACGTCCTTCAGATGACTTGGCCTGTTTCTTCGTCGAAACCTCAACCTTATTAACGTTCTTTCATATTTCTGTTATCGAGTAGATTTTATGGCTAACATTTTTCCCCCTTGTATGAAAGCGGCTCTTGTTCTTTAGGACAAAATTTTAGAACTTTCTTACTCTTTATAACTTTATTTTTCCTGCAAAATACAAAGTACGTGACATTGTTTGTTGTTAGCTCATTATCATAATTATATGCATGCTTAGTAATAGATCATGCCTCCCTAAAAATTAATCATTCTAAGGAACATATAAGCACAATTTATGATGATTCTGGGTTTCTTCACTCATCTCCTAAGGATGTTGACACAACTCTCCTCAACTACTACACTGCCTTGCTAGGTAATGAATCTAACTTTGAACCTGATCTTGATAGCCTCTCTTAGTTGCACTTGCTAAGTATTTTTCCTGAATAAGCTTCCATGCTTGTAAGTAAAATCACCAATGAAGAGATCAAAGAAACCCTTTTCACTATGAATAGGAAGTCTATTGGAGGTAAAGATGGCTTCAATGTCTTGTTCTACACTAACAGTTGGGACATAATTGCTGAATCCTTTTGCAAAGCTGTTCACAACCTTTTTAACAAATTCAAAATGCTCGGTGTAGTAAATGCTACCAACCTTGTCCTTTTTCCTAAAACTTCCCCAGCCTCTGCTGTTTCCTCTTTCAGGTCAATCTCCTGTTGTAATGTCATGTATAAGTGCATTTCCAAAATTCTTGCCTCCAAACTTGTCAAGGTGTTGGGCAGAATTATCTCTAATAACCAGGCTGCTTTTCTCCCCAATAGAAATATACTTGACAATGTCATGTTGGCTCATGAATTGCTTAAGGGATATGGTCGAGTTCAATCAACTCCAAGTGCAATACTAAAGCTAGGCCTGAAAAAAGCATATGACAGCATCTACTAGTCTGCTATAGTAAGAATCATGTCCATTATGAGGTTCCCCAAAGTATTTGTTGCATGACTACATGTTTGTATTTCAACTGCAGCTTTCTCACTCAATTATAATGGAATATCTTCCGGATACTTTCCTAGCTAGCAGGGAATCAGGCAGGGTGACCCACTTTCATCTTACATATTCATACTTGTGATGGAAGTGTTTACTGCCATGATAACCCCCAAATTTCTCAACATAGAAAATCTCTTCACTCTAAGTGTAAATCCCCCCTTGTTACTACTCTTCTATTTGCTGATGACATAATGATCTTTACAAAACCAGACTATGAGTCCATTACAAACATTAAGAAAACTCTACACTCTTTCTACCTGATGACCGGTCTGAAGTTGAACTGCCACAAATCCCATATCTTATTCACTGGAATTCATATTGAAGATGCTGCTTTACTAACTTCTTTCTCGGGTATGCAACCAATGTAGAATGATATGTCATACCTTGGACTCCCACTATGCACCTCTAGAGTCTCTACTACAAACTACCTCCCTCTGTATGATAGGATAACTGCTAAAATGGACTGCTGGGCCAATAAGCTGCTTTCTCAGTCTGGTAGGCTTGACTTGATAAAGTCAGTAATATTCTCTATGATGATGTACTAGGCTAGAACATTTATACTACCCACAAAGCTACTGAAAATGATTAGTAGTGCTATTATGAGGTTTTTTTGGAGTGGCAGTATCCATTCTAGGAAAACTGTTCCTTGCTCTTTTTCAAAGTTTGAGAAGCCTAAGAGTAAGGGTGGACGGGGAATTATCAATATTGAAGCATGGAATAGAGCAGCCTACAGTTATCATTTTAATGCTTTGCTTTGCTCACATGATAGCCTTTGGGCTAAGTGGACCAGCATACATAACATTGGGTCAAGGTAGTTCCAGACAATGGAAGTTCCCCAGTCTACCAACTGGATTTGGAGGAAAATCCTACATTTAAGAGGTTCTTTCTCCCCTCTCATAAAATACAACCTTGTTGTTGATAGTCAGAGAAGATTGTGGGATGAACCATGGATAGATAAGGGTTTGATCTTAACTACTATTTTCTCTCCCCAGCAAATCTTCCAATTTGGAATTTTTAGAACTGCTTTGGCAGTGGACTATATCACGAATGGTAAACTTCAATTGCCTTATACAAGTAATCAAGTTGTTAAAGAATTATGGAACAGTTTTGAGGCTTTGACATTCCCTCCTGCTGACACTGACACGGTTCTTTGGAATGGTAAGCCTCACTCCACCTTAGTTGTCTACCAGGCTTTAACTAAATAGAATGAAATGTAAGTTTTTAAGTGGGAAAAGGTAGTGTGGGATGTAACCGCTCCAACCAGTGACAACCACATGCTATGGAAGGTTCTCATGAAAGCACCCACGATAAAGGACAAGATGGCTGCATATGGAATGATTGTTGATCAACTGTGTGTTTTCTGCTTCTCACAAACTGAAAGTGCTGAGCATCTGTATTTTGATTGCTCTTACTTGACGACCATTTGGGCTAAAACAATGAGTATGTTCAGTAGGAATGATGTTTCTCCAATCTTTGAAATTGAATGGAACCTTATAGCCAAAGCAACAAGATGGAGAGATGATGAAAGATGTCTCATGTTTTTTGTTCTTAAAATATACTAGAAGATAGTATGGTATGAGAGGAATCGACGGTGTTTTGAAAAAAAGAAGAGGAGTGTTAGCACCAAAATTGGTCACTAACACCTAAATCCAGATGAAAGCACCAACCAACGACCATAGATCACATATAGAATGTATGTAGAGAGTAATAATGTGAAAAAAAGTAAAAATTAAAAAGAAAGCAGTAGGAATAGAAGATTTATAGTGGTTCGGCTGACTCTGACCTACATCCACTTTAGAAATTTCCTTTTGTATTGATGTTAGAATCAATTGCAGTTACAATCCAGAGTTTTTAAAACAATAATGAAAGAGCAGTCTTAGTGTAGAAGATGAAGTGAGACAGAATGAAGATCCCTTTTTTAGAGCCCTACATGTTGTATTTATAGACAAAACTTGAGTTGTTGGGCTTCTTGAGTAATTTAGGCCCATCAAGGCCATAGCCGAACGAAACCTCAAACACCACGACCGACCCTGAGTTCATAACATGCCGAACCGATCTCCTCCAAGCATGACTTGAAGCAGGCCTTCCCATGACTCAGAGCAAACAAGGCTAGGACTCGGAGCAACCAAGTGGCGAACCCCCTTCCTTAAAACACCGACCTCCTGCTATGCCGAACCACACATGCCGAACGACCTACGCCGACCCACATTGACCGAACCACCTTGATGCCAATCCACTTTTCCATGACCAACCCAGAACACCACACCGACCCACACCCTCAAGACCGATCCATAGCGTGCTGAACCACCTTCAATCGCTGATCCACCTTCCATCATACCGACCTACATCATAGGAGCCGAACCACAAAGACTCGAAGCAAGGAGCTAGAGGACACCGAGCGACACCCCGAGCAACCATGCCGATCCACCTGATACTCCACCGAGCTACCCGAGTGATGACCCGAAGTCACATGCCTCAGGACTCGAAGTTGCCGAGCGACAACCCAGGCCGAACTACCATTTAGCTAGGCCGAGCCACCCTCTACGACAAGCCACCAACACGGCCGAGCCACCTATGCCGATCCACTTCCTACGCCGAACCACCAACACGGCCGAGCCACTTATGTCGAACCACCTTCCATGCCTATCGAACAACCTCGACTCGAAGTATTACTCCAAAAGACTTGAAGCTCAACTCCATACGACTTGAAGCGAGTCCAGGGCGAGTCGAGACTCGTCTAAACCTAAGCTGCAAGTATTCCATAGCCTTCGCCCATCGACTATGCTGAATCCCGGCTGCATAATCATGATTGATTGTCTATCCATCCAATTAACTAAAACCCATCGTATTCCAGTCTCGACAATCGGGCAATCGGTTTAGTTAAATCCGCCTGTCTATGGCCTTGCCAAAAGGGGGGTTAAATTTGCCCCCCAATACATGCCTTGCTTTGGAAGGTGTGTTTTGAATAGCCTTAGATCCGTTAATCGAATCCGTGATCTCTCCGGATCATTAACAAAATCCATGACTGTTCTGGGTCAATATCCAATTCCTAATTCATTATGTATCCATTAACCGAATTCACAATCTCTCCGGATCATTTTATCCAAGCCCGGAACCTCTCCTGGTCCTATAATCCATAGCCGGGACCTCGCCGGGTCCATATCTAGAGCCGGGACCTCGCCGGGTCCTATAATCCATATCCGGGACCTCACCGGGTCCATACCCAGATCTATGACCTTTTTGGGTCCTGTAACTCAAATCCGATTTATTTTATCCTACTCCGGCTTCGACACTCCGGTCAAGGACTTAATCCGTGGGGTATCCTTCTTTGGCCTCGATCCCCAGTCGAGGACTTTATATTCTACGGCCTCGACTCTCCGGTCGAGGACTTTCATATTCCCAGGTCTCGACTCTCCGGTCGAGGACTTTATATTCTTCGGCCTCGACTCTCCGGTCGAGGACTTTTATATTCTCCGGCCTCGACTCTCCGGTCGAGGACTTTATATTGTCCGGCCTCGTCTCTCCGGTCGAGGACTTTATATTCTCCAACCTCGACTCTTCGGTCGAGGACTTTTATATTCTCCAGTCTCGACTCTTTGGTCGAGGACTTTTATATTTTGTTCGAGTCCATTCCATCGCTCTCTGGTGAAGGGACTCATACCTTGCGATTACTGCCCCGTCTCTCCGGTCGGGACCATAATCGTGTAACCGATATTATTTATTAATCCAAATCCAATTATCACCGAATCCAATTAACAAAACAAAAGTCCATACAATAAAGAAAATCAAATGTCCGTAGTACCAAGAAAGAAACTAGAGTTCATAGAAAATAGAAAAACCAAAATTTCATAAACCCGAGTATCACGGTATATCATCATCTCAGAGCATGCCTAGAGACCGTCCTCGATCCCATACATGTGTAAGTGACTTAGCCACCTTACTTTGGGGTTTACTACTTATTCAAAGCCATAAATCCATTCAGCTAATAATAAGACGACCATGCCTAGATCCAGTGTCAGCTTCGTTTGTTGTGGGCAGTGGCTGCTCCTGTTCCACTACCACATCTCGATTCCTTATGTACTGTTGTAAATGACCATTCCATATATGTTCCTCGATGATATCCTTCAAATGCCTGTAGTCATTTGTGTTATGCCATCCAGCTCATGGAATAGGCAATGCTTTCCAGATACCCATTCGTGTTCGAAGGGTTCCCTCCTTGCTGGCCTCTGATACTGCGGGCGTCCTCGAGTATCTAAATAAATTCTTTCCAGGGTCTCATTCAAATTTGTATAAGAAGAGAATTTTGATTCCCTCTGTTGCCTTTTCAATGTGTTACAGTTATCATTCATTTTATTTTTCCCTTTATCATCTTTGTCTGGAACTTTCCTGGGTGGACCTCCACCCCTTACTGCATAAGCTTCAGCCTCTCTCCCTTCTCTCTCAGCCTGCGCATCTTCCTGCCTCAGGAACCTTTCCACCTCATGGTAGAACTCCCCGAGATCCCTCGGTAGGTCCCGTTCCAATGATATCTTGAAATCTGAATTATCTGCAATCCCTGAAACTGCCGCCATCAAAACCATCGATGGATCGGGTCGATCCACCAAAGCCATCACCGCATTGAATCTAGTTAAGAAATCCCTGAGCGACTCTCCCTTCCATTGTTTCATCGATGTTAAAGTCATCACGTTCTTGGGTCTGACCATGATAGAGCCACCCTCTAGCTGTTTGAACCATAATGATGCAATATCCGTCAAATACAAAGGGAAGCATCATGCCATGACCTCCTATGATGCCCCCAGCACTTCCATATGCCTCATGTACCTCGTCAAGTGAACAGTGGGATCCGTTCTTCCGTCATACATCTCCAGTGTTGGTAGTTTGAAATTAGGCGGGTTTCTAGCTTGCCTGATCGCAGGAGCAAAGGGACTCCTATTCACATCCTCCAAGTCTCTATTCACCAATCCTCCCCTCATAGCCCGTCTGATTACGTTCGCTAGCCTATCATTGTCATCAAGTAACGGTCTCTGTCCATTGTCTCCAACCTGCCCCCTGAGTCCACGAGGGAATTCTAGAACCTGCTCTTCTGGATGAGCATCCACTTCCCTATTAACGCCAAATTGCCTAGCATCGCCTGGTATCCTTACTGGAACGGAGCCTACATGATTCGGGGGGCATGCCCCCTAGTTCAGGGGCCGTTCTCGATGGTCCAACTCTATCCTGTAGGTCGCTTCATGCCCTTGGTCCTGATTCCGGGCAGCCTCCGCTCCTGTCGCTCTAGCTCCGTCATCCTCATTTCGGGCATGACCTGCTACTCCATTCCTTTGGTTTTGCACTCCAACTTGTCCAACCTGTTGGAGTAGGTTCTGTATCATTTCCTCTTGTCTCTTCAGCATTATTTCCATCTCGTCTCTGGTGATGAAAATTGAGGCCTGATTCGCTCCTGAAGCCTCCTGAATCGCTTCATTCTGACTCCTTTCAGTCCTTTGTCTTCTTGTTGATTGCCTTGCCATAACTTCCCAAGAATCCTAGTTCCTAAGCCTTGCAATCCAAAGACCAAGCTTTAAAATCCCTAAGTTTAGTTCTCGGTGAAAGCACCAAAATGTTAGCACCAAAATTGGTCACTAACACCCAAATCCAGATGAAAGCACCAACCAACGACCACAGATCACAGATAAAATGTATGTAGAGAGTAATAATGTGAAGAACAGTAAAAATTAAAAAGAAAGTAGTAAGAACAGAAGATTTATAGTGGTTCGGTTAACTTCGGCCTACGTCTACTCCAGAAATTTTATTTTTTATTGATGTTAGAATCAATTACAGTACAATTCAGAGTTTTTAAAACAATAATGGCAGAGCAGCCTTAGTGTAGAAGATGAAGGGAGATAGAATGAAGATCACTTTTTCTGAAGCCCTACATGCTATATTTATAGGCAAAACCTGAGTTGTTGGGCTTCCTGAGTAATTCAGGCCCATCAAGGCCATAGCCGAACCAAACCTCAAACACCACTACCGACCCTGAGTTCATAACATGCCAAACTGATCTCCCCGGAGCATGACTCGAAGCAGGCCTTCCCACGACTCGAAGCAAACAAGGCTAGGACTCGGAGCAACCAAGTGGCGAACCCCCTTCCTTAAAATACTGACCTCCTGCTATGCCGAACCACACATGCCGAATGACCTACGCCGACCCACATTGACCGAACCACCTTGATGCCGATCCACTTTTCCACGACCGACCCAGAACACCACACTGAACCACATCATCTAGATTGTTATCCCGCCTTTTGGCAAGGCCGTGACACCAAAAAGTTGACTGGAAAACTAAAGACAGTTCGTCGTAAAAGCTCATTATACACTGTTTTTACTATGGATATCAATGAATTTTGTCCGAGTCCGGATCGAGCCAAAATTGATAGGACATGAAAAGCTAAGCCATGAGAGTCAACGTTTCAAATCCCAAGTCAATCCGAGTCCGTATGTTCAAGTTATGATCAACGCAAGATAGAAGAATCTATGTTCGAATCCATTAGTGTAGCCATCATTCGAATCCATCATCCCTGCCTTACTTCGAATCCATCGATATCGTCTTCTTCGTATCCATTGGCAGGGTTCATGTTCGTATCCATCAAACTGAAGGTCCTTCGAATCCATTCAGACGGCTAAGCTTCGTATCCACCATCCAAGGCATCATGTTCGACTCGATGGAAGTTTCCCCTGGTTACTTCGAATCCACGGAGCTGCAGATACTTCGAATCCACACTGCTTGAAGCAACTTCGAATCGATCGACTTTACACCTAGATCGATTCGAACAAACCTTCGTTCATTCGATTCGGAGAGGGATGTCTTCGAATCCACTACCACGAATCCACCCAGTCAATCCGGAGTGAGAAGCGGATCGTTGCGAAGCATGCGCACCACGCCGTAGTCTTCGCGTAGAGGAGGATCGATTCGAACGAATCGATTCGAACGCATCGATTCAAACGACTCCAGGAAACGAAAAATACCTACTTAAATCGATCATAACTCGAGTTCTACAAGTCCAAATGCTATGAAATTTTCATAGAAGCTTAAGCACATGATGAAGAATGTTCACGCCAAATTTCAGCTCGATTGGATGATTTCTTGATCGATTCGAACCAAGGGTCGAATCGATCCCAAAGTGGGCCCGGATCTCCAGATTTCGGCCATATGGGCCCCCTGACGTACCAGAACTGGTCTCCCCTCAATTTAGGCGAAATATCAGCCTCCTACACCTATAAATAGAGCCCCTGGTCATTCAGAAGAGGGGTCGGACAATTTTGAGAGCTAAAGAACGCCCAGACTCTGCCAGATCTACTCAGAATCACCACTGCTTCCTTAGATTCAGATTGTAATCATATAATCAGTTGTACTACATCAGAAGAAATTGTAATCATCGAGTGAACATTAATAAAATCATCAACTTCAGAGTGGACGTAGGCAAGATCGCCGAACCACTATAAATCTCGTGTTTCTGTTCATTATTTCTGAATTGTGATACTCTGTTTGCTTAGATTTGAGATTTGTGTGTGAATATTATTGATTTATATTCATACACTGGTGCTTTCACAACATTCGGGGTTTGTGACCAATTTTGGCGCAAACACTTTGGTGCTTTCACTGAGAAGAACTAGCACCCGCTACACAAGATTTGAAAATTTGAAAGACAATGACTCGACAAACAAGTAGAAGGCAAAGAGCTGAGAGAAGTCAGCACGAAGGAAGTCAAGAGGCTTCCTCAAGAGCAAACCAAGCATCGATCTTCATCACCAGGGATGAGATGGAGATAATGATGAAGAGACAGGAGGAAATGATCCAGAATTTGCTTCAACAGATTGGGCAACTTGGAGCGCAAAATCAAGGAACAACCAGGGTCCAGAACGAAGCAGGACCATCCAACGCAGCGCCGGAGCTGGGGGGCACAGACTTAGGACATGTTGATCCGAACACGGGAAGAGAGACAAGGACATCCGAGCAACCTGACAGCAATAGAGGGCTGAACGCTCAATCAGGGGGGCAAACACCCGAAAGCTCACACGGACTCGGGGGGCAGATCGAAGGTAGTGAACGAGAACTACAGCTTGGAGACAATGATAGATTGGCAGAGATGGTCAGGCGAGCCATGAGAGGAGGATTAGTAAACAGAGATCTTGAAGATGTGAACAGGAGTCCCTTTTCTCCTGCGATTAGATTGGCTAGGAACCCACCAGAATTCAAACTGCCAACAGTAGAAGGGTATGATGGGAGGACGGACCCTGCAGTCCATCTAACGAGGTATATAAGGCACATGGAAGTGCTGGGGGTATCACAGGAAGTCATGGCCCGGTGCTTCCCATTGTATTTAACAGACATAGCAGCTTTATGGTTCAGACAGCTAGAGAGCGGCTCCATTGGGACATGGACCGATTTGATTGAGAAATTTATGAGGCAATTCAGAGTTCATATTTCCAGACCCAAGAATGTGATGAGTTTGGCAACGCTCAAGCAGAAAGCTGGGGAGTCTTTGAGGAATTTCTTGACGCGGTTCAATGCGGCAGCAGCATCGGTGTATCGGCCAGATCCATCCATGGTTATGATGGCAGCTGTGTCCGGAGTAGCTGATGGCACGGAATTCAAAAATTCATTAACTAAGGATCCGCCAATGGATCTAGGAGAATTCTATCACGAGGCAGAAAAGTTTTTACGATTGGAAGATGCTAATGCTGAAAGAGAAGAAGGAGAGGGAATAGAAGTTTATGCACTTAAAGACAAAAAGCCTCTCGAAAATGATTCAGGCAAGGATAAAGGAAAACGAAAGGCTGAGGACAATGGTGACAGGTCAAAGCGACTGCGGAGAGAGCCACGATTCACCACTTATTCAGAGCTTAATGAGAGTTTGGAGCGAATCTACCAAGATACACGAGAGCAAGTTCCCTACCGTAGGCCAATACGAAGGGATCCCACTGTTGACGAGAGGAAATCAGACAGATACTGCTTATTCCACGAACTGAATGGTCATAACACTAACGACTGTAGACATCTGATGGATGAGGTGGAAGGGCACATCAGGAACGGTATGCTACTTCAGTATGTGAGGAGGCGAGCTCCAGCGGTGGAGCCAGAGCGACCACCGTCTACATCAGCCAGAGGTGCCCCCGAGCCAGGACATCGTATGATTATCAATTAGTTGAAATAACGATGGACAAGTTGTAAACCTCTCACCAACACGGGTAAGTCATTTACACATGTGCGAGATCACGAACGGTCCATAGGCATGTTGTGAATGACTACTAACCCTATCGTTGTGGGAGTTTACACTTTGACATCCTTGCTTTGCTTTTGTTTCATTTTGATTTGAATATTTGAACTTGACTTTGTTTAACATTTCTGCTAAAGACTTATTTTCAATGAAAAAATGCTACTTGTGATTTCATAACGGCTAAGCCACTTACACATGTACGGGATCACGAACGGTCCCTAGGCATGCTCTGAGATGGCGATAAACCGTTGTAAGAAACAATCCGGGGATTCACTCGAACGTGAAACCTGGTATTGATGATACTAAGTCCCTCCCCGGGCACACTCAATTCGCCTCGAACGGCATCCGACCGCGAACGGCCACAATTCGATCGCGAACGATCACACTTCGCCACGAACGGCACCCGACCTCGAACGGTCATCATTAGCCTCGAACGGCACCCGACCTCGAACGGTCACCACTAGCCTCGAACGGCACCCGACCGCGAACAGTCACACTTCATCTAGTATAACATTCGATCACGAACGATCACACTCTGCCTCGTACGGCACTCGACCACGAACGGTCATAATCCATCATAATTCGTCTAGAACGACATCCGACTTCGAACAGTCACAATCCGTCTAGAACGATATCCGACTTCGAACAGTCGTAATCTGTCTAGAATGACATTCGATCACGAACGATCACATTTTTGCCTCGTACGGCACACGATCACGAACGATCACATTCTACTTTCCACGAAACCCGATCGCGAACGGTCACAACTCGCCTCGAACGGCACCCCTCACCTCAAATGGCTTGATCACGAACGGTCATCATTTGGGGCCGTAAAGAAATGCTAGATCGCGAACGGTCGCATTCCACCTCAAAATGGCTAGATCGCGAATGGTCATCATTTAAGATCAGATAAAACTATCAATGTCTTTGTAGGTCATCAACAGGATACGAACATCCAGCTAATGGCATTACAAAACACACCTTCCTATCACAAGGCATGTTTTGGGGGGCAAATGTTATCCCGCCTTTTGGCAAGGCCGTGACACCAAAAAGTTGACTGGAAAACTAAAGACAGTTCGTCGTAAAAGCTCATTATACACTGTTTTTACTATGGATATCAATGAATTTTGTCCGAGTCCGGATCGAGCCAAAATTGATAGGACATGAAAAGCTAAGCCATGAGAGTCAACGTTTCAAATCTCAAGTCAATCCGAGTCCGTATGTTCAAGTTATGATCAACGCAAGATAGAAGAATCTATGTTCGAATCCATCAGTGTAGCCATCATTCGAATCCATCATCCCTGCCTTACTTCGAATCCATCGATATCGTCTTCTTCGTATCCATTGGCAGGGTTCATGTTCGTATCCATCAAACTGAAGGTCCTTCGAATCCATTCAGACGGCTAAGCTTCGTATCCACCATCCAAGGCATCATGTTCGACTCGATGGAAGTTTCCCCTGGTTACTTCGAATCCACGGAGCTGCAGATACTTCGAATCCACACTGCTTGAAGCAACTTCGAATCGATCGACTTTACACCTAGATCGATTCGAACAAACCTTCGTTCATTCGATTCGGAGAGGGATGTCTTCGAATCCACTACCACGAATCCACCCAGTCAAAGCGGCGAAGAACATGGAGTCGACCCAGTCAATCCGGAGTGAGAAGCCGATCGTTGCGAAGCATGCGCACCACGCCGTAGTCTTCGCGTAGAGGAGGATCGATTCGAACGAATCGATTCGAACGCATCGATTCGAACGACTCCAGGAAACGAAAAATACCTACTTGAATCGATCATAACTCGAGTTCTACAAGTCCAAATGCTATGAAATTTTCACAGAAGCTTAAGCACATGATGAAGAATGTCCACGCCAAATTTCAGCTCGATTGGATGATTTCTTGATCGATTCGAACCAAGGGTCGAATCGATCCCAAAGTGGGCCCGGATCTCCAGATTTCGGCCATATGGGCCCCCTGACGTACCAGAACTGGTCTCCCCTCAATTTAGGCGAAATATCAGCCTCCTACACCTATAAATAGAGCCCCTGGTCATTCAGAAGAGGGGTCGGACAATTTTGAGAGCTAAAGAACGCCCAGACTCTGCCAGATCTACTCAGAATCACCACTGCTTCCTTAGATTCAGATTGTAATCATATAATCAGTTGTACTACATCAGAAGAAATTGTAATCATCGAGTGAACATTAATAAAATCATCAACTTCAGAGTGGACGTAGGCAAGATCGCCGAACCACTATAAATCTCGTGTTTCTGTTCATTATTTCTGAATTGTGATACTCTGTTTGCTTAGATTTAAGATTTGTGTGTGAATATTATTGATTTATATTCATACACTGGTGCTTTCACAACATTCGGGGTTTGTGACCAATTTTGGCGCAAACATAGACCGACCCACACCCTCAAGACCGATCCATAACGTGCTGAACCACCTTCAATCGCTGATCCACCTTCCATCATACCGACCCACATCCTAGGAGCCGAACCACAAAGACTCGAAGCAAGGAGCTAGAGGACACCGAGCGACACCCCGAGCAACCATGCCGATCCACCTGATACTCCACCGAGCTACCCGAGTGATGACCCGAAGTCACATGCCTTAGGACTCGAAGTTGTCGAGCGACAACCCAGGCCAAACTACCATTTAGCTAAGCCGAGCCACCCTCCACGACAAGCCACCAACGCGGTCGAGCCACCTATGCCGATCCACTTCCTACGCCGAACCACCAACACGGCCGAGCCACTTATGCCAAACCACCTTCCATGCCTATCGAACAACCTCGACTCGAAGTATTCCTCCAAAAGACTTGAAGCTCAACTCCATATGACTTGTAGCGAGTTCAGGGCGATTCAAGACTCGTCGAAACCTAAGCTGCAAGTTTTCCATAGCCTTCGCCCATCGACTTTGCTGAATCCCGGCTGCATAATCATGATTACCATCCATGATTGATTATCTATCCATCCAATTGACTAAAACCCATTGTATTCCAGTCTCGACAACCGGGCAACCGGTTTAGTTAACTCCGCCTGTCTATGGCCTTGCCAAAAGGCGGGTTAACAAGGAGCAAGGATGTTTTATGAAATGACCTTAAGAATAAAATAGGTGCAGGCTTGTGTTTTTCCAAACACATCTTCACTCAGCAACAGATGTCTTTTTGGCATCACTGATTTTGTGTTGTTTTCTCTTGTGTTTGTTTTGTGTGTGTTATCTTTTCAGTTTTTAGTTGTTTGTGTGTAAGTTTTCTATTTTTTTCTTGGCTTTGAGCTTGTACGAAGTCAATTCCTTTCTTTCTTATATATTAAATCTAGTAGGGGACCAGTCAACTCCGCTAGCTTTTGCTATAAAAAATGTAATAGATTAGCATATTAATGCTTTCATATTTAGACAGTTAGTCGATCATAATCATGATTCAATAGATGAGTCTTGTAGTCAGATGCTACTAATGCATATAACAAATGTAGTCTATGAATTCTTTGTTGGAAATAGCCAATAGCTACAAACAGAGGCTATGAGTTATTATCAGAAAATAAGTCTTTGTACCCCGTCCACTCTAATATTTATTTGGAAACTTTCGTAGAGCTTCGAATGATCTTGAAGTCCTTATTCAGTTGTTGGTGAGCATCATTTAGAGTTATAAAACATTAATTCTAATTTAGGCATAAAAAAGCCCAGCTCAAATTTCTAGTTGTATGTAGCAATCTTAATTCTATTACTTTATTCCCCAGATTTGCATTCGATAGAGATTAGGAAACAATGAAATTTAACCCAGATTAGGGTATTAACTTATGAAATTTATAAGTTAATAATATGTCCAGAATTCTGATGACAGTATCCAAAAATAGCACTTCGAATGGCATTTTTGAACCCAGATTCGGGTATTTATGGTAGATTAACCAGAAATTAGTATAATTGTCTTCATATCATGATCCGACCCGAAATCAGGGCATATGTCAAACAAATATCTTTGTGAAAAGGGTCTTTGGCCTAGATTCAAGCATTTGAGATAAACAGGAATCTAAAGATCTTACTCCCAGATTAGGGTATACTTAAGCAATTTTTATATTGAGTTAAAAGCTGAAATTTTGTTTGGAAAAGTGTTGTACTAAAAAAGCGATAACTTGAAATTTATAACTCCAAATGAGTTCAATCTTTTTGTAAATGAAAGAGTTTTCAGCAAGTTGTAAAGTTTCGTTTTACCACTTTAAAAGATTTTGCTTTTTACTGAGTTTAAAATGGGTTTGAAAGTGGATAGGCAGTTCTGCCCTATTAGAAAATTCTCTAAGATTTAAGCTGAAAGTAAATTTAACATAATTTTCAAACCGTAAATCCGATTTTGATGATCTTTATATTTCTAGAAAGCATGATCTGAGTAGAACAACTTTCATTTTATAAAAAAATTCAGATTTGATTGTTTGATAGGTCAAAACATGTCTTATTTACAGCAGGTCTGAAATGAAATTGATCTATTTCCATTAATAGTTAAGTGTAGTACTTCTTATTTATTAGCATGAACTATTATCATCTATTTGAGTTTAGTACAGATGAAAGAGGATAGTTGGAGTATATTTTGAGCAAAAAGATTATATATAAGTTTGTGCAAACTCGCTTTAAAATGCTAAAAAGGAAGGTATGTTTTCGGATTAATTTTAAGAATTAAATGATGATATATATTGTGTTTCCGACCTAATGGTCGATGTATATTATATAAATCATTTTTGTGATAATGTATACGGCCCTCCTACAAAGGAGACTCCGCCGATTTTTTTGGAAATTTCTAACACTTAGAAAATTTGAGAAACAAATTGAAAAAATAATAATATATGTTGCAAACTAGCGAATACCTATGGAAGAATTAGAGAATAAACAACTTAAACTTTATTTACTCTATTGAAGAGTAATGAATTTAAATTTAAAATCTAAGTAAGAAGTTTGAAAATTTTGAAGTGTTGAAAATTGTGGTTATATTTATAAAAATATTGAATTTTGAAACTTTAAGAATTTTAGATTGGGAGTTTATACATATATTTTAGTTCCTTGTGTTTATCTTACTCTCGTGTTATTTTCTAATGACGTGCATTTATGCGGTCGTTTGAGTATGGTGGCCTTTGAAGAAACCACCTTTTGGTTGATCTATCTTGCCTCTTTTGTGTTTATCTTGTATCGATGTGGTTCCTTCCGTAGTGTCATACGGAAAATCATATCGATAATCATTTTGTTGGTAAGAGTTCGGGTTGGAGTTGTGTTAAATCCCAACCCTACTCGAGGAGGTTATGAGAAATCAATCTCATTCGATTAATCCTTTATGTAGCATCTTGTTGTGTTCTCATTCGAAAGTGAGACGCCTTCGAAATCTTGTGTATTGCTCGGAAAATTCAATGGCTCGCTAATTCCAATATTAACACTTTGGAAACCATAGAATTAATCGAGCAAGCATTATCTTGGTTTTCTACTATTCTATTTTGAGAGTGAGAGAATTTTTAAACTCGAGCTTGTCTATCTTTCTTTTGATCGATGAAATTAAAACGTTGTACATAAACTCTTCTCTAGAAATTATCTGGACGCAATTTTGTTAAGGGGGGGGGGAGTCTATAATAACCCTGGTTTGGAGATTACCTATCAATACAAAATTATAATAGTTATTATAATTTAATATTGTAAATTAAATTAAAATTGGAGAAATTATATTGTTTATTTGGAATAAACAATAAAATTGGAATTAAATTGTGAAAATAAAGCTTAGAACTTTATTTTATTTTGTTTGGAGTGATAAATGGAATATGGACTTTAAATAAAGAAAATGACTTTATTTTAAAGAAAATGCAATAATTATATTAATCATTGCCCAATTGCTTCTTTTAATAGTTTTTAAAAGAAGTATTTGATTTTAAGGTGTTTTATTTAAATAAGAAGGTGGAAATTGGTTTAAAAATATGTTTTGGCTATAAATTAAGTTTGGAAATGGTTTGAAATATTTTTCTAAGTCAGAAAAGTATTTTTGTTAAACTTTAAAAGTCAAAAATATAGACTTTTGCATTTTATTGCGAAAATAATGCATTTTTGTGAAATAAATGAGTTTAATAATAAAAATGTTTTAAAAATATAAATTTATCTTTTATATAGTGTAAAATATTTTTATTTATAAGTATACAAGTTTACATATTTTTCTTATGTAAAAATATGGAGAAAAATGCATTTTGTTGTGTAATTAGTGTAAATATGAAGCCTTTAAAATATAAGTGTGAATAATAAACTTAGGCCATTTATTTTCTTTTAATTTTTGGAACCCATTAGGCCCATTAGTGCTAAACCAGATTTGAGAAATGAGAAAACATAAGTCTATACGTTCATTTCCATCATCATCTTCTTCTTTCAGCCAGTATACAAGAAAAATAGAACCCACCTTTCTCAAAATTAAAAATCCAAAATTTCTTGAAATAAATTCAACAAATTACAATCCTTTACAGCCTTGTGTTAATACAAAGGTAATCTAACTCCAAACACCACAATTTCATCAAAATTTCTGATTTGTGAAAGTGGTTTTCTAATTTACTATATGGTTGTTTTTGCATGTACTGTATATTCGTTCTACATGCTCTACAAGCTTATAATCAAGCAAAAAGCTTCCAACTTGCAACCTAAAATCAGGTATTTGCCTCCATACAGCAAGTTGAGTTGTAATACTCACAAATCCTAGCTGAGCCAAGCTCAAAATTGCAAGAAACGGTAAAAATTTAGCTCTATTCGTACATTTCTGTTGTTTTTTTTTCTCTGTTCAAAATCAGTTTCATATTGCTACTTTGCAAGCCTGTAACTTTTGATTCCGGCAATGAAATGCTGTCGAATTTTTTCATTTGGTAGTATGCATGTTGATCTTGGTCTTTGCAAATTTTGGTTGAAAAATATTGTCATTTGGATGTTCAAAATAGTGGTAGAAAATCAATACAAACAGTGGTAGAAAATCAAAACAGTTGCTACAAACATGGCCTGAGTCCATGTTTGAGACAGCATAACTCTTTCACTTCTAAATGGAATTATCGATTCGTTTTTTGTTTGAAAGATAAAGTATCCTACTATATGCATGTCAGTTTTCAACTCAATCCGAGGTAGTTTGGTCCTCTGTTTCATGCCTGAAAGTTGAACCCGAGATAGTTTTCAGGCCTGTACATACTTTTTAAACTGTTGCAAACATGGCCTGAGTCCATGTTTGAGACAGTGTAACATTTTCATTTCCATTCGAAATTCTTTGATTCTTTTTTTGTTTGAAAGATGAAGTTTTCTAACATGTGTATACCAATGTTTAGCTCAAAATGATGTAGTTTGGTCCTCTGTTTCAGGCCTGTAAGTTGAACCCAAGATGGTTTTCAGGTTGGCACATTTTGTTTTTGAACTGTTGCAAACATGGCCTGAGTCCATGTTTGAGATAGCATAACCTTTTCATTTCCAATTGGAATTCATTTATTATTATTTTATTTGAAAGCTGAAGTTTTCTACTATGGGCACACCAATTTCTAGTTCAATCAGAGGTCGTTTGCCTACCTTTTTCATATCCAAAAGTTGAACCCAGAGAAGATTTCAGACCTGGGTATTATTTTGCCTATGCATTTTTATGTTCCTTTTCCGTCCGACTTTTGACTTTTACTTCATGGTTTTGTGATATTTCTGAAATTTTTTTTGAGGGCTATGATGCCTATCAGTAGGCTAGCCAAGTTTTGATGAATTTGAAATTCAAATTCGAATTGAATTTGAATGACGGTTTTGAGCGATTTCTTTGATTTCGAGCACGGATTTATCCAAAAACAATTTTGAAATAATTTTTAAAATTTATGGGCATTTCAAAATAATTATTATATAATATTTTAAAGTATTTTCAAGTTTAAAATCTATTTATTCTCTATAATAAGGAAAATTTTCAAATATGGTTTTCAAATTGATTTCGAGAATTGGTTTTTAAAGCTTGTTTTCCAAAGTAAATTATTTTATATATAAATGGCACGTTTTTGCACATTTCGAGTGAATGAAAAGGAGAATTAAACGGTTTGGTAAAACACATGATATGGGACACGTGTTTATCTTAGTGAATATAAGGCACACATCCTTAAAACGGAACTTAATTCAAGGCGGATCCTTGTGATAAAAAATATATTTTCTACGTCCCTGTTTTTGTTTTCCGCCATTTTTTTCCTGAAATTACCCCTGCGCTTCACTATCGAGCTCTTATTCTTCTTCTTATTCTTCGATTTAAATGGAAAACTACAATTAAATTGAAGACGAATCAAGCTTTTTTATGAAATATGATATTCTTAATATTTGCAGTTATGAATAATCGCAACAAATTTCTTTTTTTGGATTAAAATGATTTTACATGAATAATTGCTGATAAGAATGCAATTATCTTAAATATTTGCAGAAATAAATGCAATTATTGAGAATAATTGCTGATAACTATGCAATTATTATGAATAATTGCAAAGAATGATGAATTTAATCTTCATAATTGAACTAAAATTCTTTTTTTTGTTATTTATGGTTATAAATGTCTAGTTTTGGATTGAAATGCTTTTATATGAATAGTTGCTGATGAGGCTGCAATTAATCAAAATATTTGCAAACATATATGCAATTATAGAAGATAATTGCAGACATACATGCAATTATTCATAATAGTTGCATACATCTATGCAATTATTATGAATAATTGGAAGAAAGATGAATTTAAATAATTTTAAGAGAATAATAAACTGCAAACGTTGTATGTGTGTTAAATGGATTATAGTAGTTAAACTTGTAAATTTTACGCAATAGTTGCAGAAATTTCTACAAATATATGCAATAGTTGTAGACATTTCTGCAACTATTTGCAATAGATGAATTTCTGCAACTATATGCAATAGTTGCAGACATTTCTGCAACTATACCATATAGTTGCAGACAACTATATGGTATAGTTGCAGAAATGTCTGCAACTATTGCAAATAGTTGCAGACATTTCTGCAACTATTGCATATTTGCAGAAATGCAACTATTGCGAATAGTTGCAGAAATGTCTACAACTATTGGGTATAGTTGCAGAAATTTATGCAACTATATGCAATAGTTGCAGACATTTCTGCAACTATACCATATAGTTGCAGAAATATCTGTAATTATTTGCAAATTTTGTAAATTTGAAAAAAAAAATCGAAAATGTTCAAAATTTGTTGAATTGTCTGCAAATATTTGAAATAATTGCACTTTACTACAAATATGAATTTATGGTATCAACAATGGATCTCAATTCAAAGATCATAAAATTTGTGATTTTTTGGTGAAATTGGTATGTTGATCTGGTTTTTGTACATAAAGTTATACGCGTTTGAAATGTTAAAAACATAAAGGGTATTTGTGTATTTTTGCGTGCGTGAATTTGAAAATAGGGAGCGGAAATGTAAGTTTTGTTTGTGAATGATGTTTTCTCTATTTTGAAACTTATTAGGGATGTGAGCCCAACTTACCCTTTATCTTATCGGTTAATTCCCGATTTGTCCGTTTGATCGTTTTGACCTTCGAGTCGAGTTTACTGATGAGATGAGGTAAACTTTTTACTGCTTTGAGTGTGAAATTTACTAGCAGTTAGTAAACCGTTTAGTGCGAACGTGTGGTATGGGACACATGTTAACACTGTTTGGGTTCCTACCCGAGAGTTTGTGACACATTTACCATTACGGCGTATTGCCAGTACTGGACCTACGGGTCATTGCCATTACGACGTATTTGTCCTCGAGATGTTTGCAATTGCGGCATTTGCCATTGCAGCGTATTTGTCATTGTGACGTATTTGCCTTCAAGCGTGGTACCATAATTGAGATCAGTACTTGGCAAGCTTCGGCGAAAAGCACATGCAAATTTTTAGATGTTTCCATTGTTTTCCCGAGTGTATCGCCTTTTTCATGGTTGGCCATTCGAGTCATTATATATATATATATGGCGATTGCCTTATGGGAATTTTAGTTGCTTACACTGGCGTTATTTGAGATTTGCCTTTTTGGCCTTATTATTGAGATTTTCCTATTGGCGTTATTACATGAGATTTGCCTTTTGGCGTTTATTTGAGATTACATTCTCCTATATTGGAGAGTTATATTTGATTGCCTTGTGGCGTATTTTTGAGATGGTGATTTCTTTGAGTTAGCCGGTATGGCGGGTTTTGGGATTTCCCCTTTTTAGGAGTTATATTTTCCCTAAACCACTATTGATGATTTGTGATATACCGATGATATGAGGCTTGCTATATTTAGCGTTTTATGGATTGTTTTATCTCTTTTGAGGTTATATGTTTGTGTAAGTGATATCATTTCATCACTTAAAGTAACCATACCATACTTATACTCATGCTTATATTCAGTATTGTTCGTTCTTGTTTAGGAATAACATTACCCTTATTCTAATGCATTTATTACTGCTTATCCTCTTAAACTGATATGTTTGGCTAGACTGACCCATGTATTTTATACTAGGGTCAGACCGAGGTGTTTCAGGTTAGTTACCTTTGGACTTATGCTATTTTGCTTCCGCATGGACTCTTTTCTGCTATCGTCTTTTTGATATAGTTTTTGAGTAGTCTTTTTATAGCTACTCTGATATGTATATTCTTTTGACTCGTATTTGTATTGTGGTCGTCATAACACATATGTGATGTATCATTTTGTATACTCTGTGATGTATCTGTACATGTGTATATATGTGATTATCTATTGTTCTGCGATGTGTTTAGCATTTGAGTTGTTGTATTTTGTTCTGATAGATCCTATAGTTACCTATGGCTTTGTATTAAGTATTTATTGGATATGTCGATCCACTTGAGATAGAAAAAAAATATAGAGCATTTATCGACGTATTCAATAGATATTTAAGACAAGGCTATAGATGGTCGCTCATAAACAACACTATTATCCGCATTAGCAGAAGGTATTACCCAGTAATACTCTTTGTTAATGTGGGTCTTGGGGTGGGGCATAACGACCACACAATATACAACGATTCAAAAATATACATATCAGAGTCTACACAAAAGGCTACATCAAAAAGGCGATAGCAAAATATCCAAGCGGAAGTAGAAAGGCTAAGTCCAACGGGTACCTAACCTGAAACCCCTCGGTCTGACCCGAGTATAAAATACATGAGTCAGTCCGAGGTGTTTCAGGTTAGGTACCCGTTGGACTTAGCCTTTCTACTTTCGCTTGGATATTTTGCTATCGCCTTTATGATGTAGCTTTCTGTGTAGGCTCTGATATGTATATTTTTGACTTGTTGTATATTGTGTGGTCGTCATACCACTTATATGTATCATTTTGCATTACACTGAGGATGTATCTGTATATATATGTATATATCTGTTGTTTGATGTTTTGTGATGTGATATGCATTTAGTTGTTGTGTTTTGTTCTGATAGATCCATAGCCACCTATAGTTTTGTATTAAGCGTTTATTGGATATGTCGATCTACTTGAGATAGAGAAAAAAAAACTTAAAGCATTTATCGATGTTTTCAATAGACATTTAAGACAAAGCTATAGATGGTCGCTCTTAACCAGCCCTATTCTCTGCATTAGTAGAGTGTATTACCTAGTAATACTCTTTGTTAATGTGGGTCTCAGGGTGGGATGTCATAGCTTGGTATCAATAATCAGGGGAGAAGCTTATTCTAGGCCCTGATCCTGTTCGTGATTCTTCTAAGAATATTATTCTTATTCGGCAGAGAATGAAAGAGGCACAGAGCTGCCAGAAATCCTACGCGAACAACCGTAGGAAGCCTCTCGAATTCTCTATTGGTGATCTAGTCTTTATCCATGTGTCTTCTTTGAAGGGGGTTATGCGTTTCAGTACGACTGGGAAATTGGCTCCACGCTTTATAGGACTATTTCCTATTATTTAATGTATTGGCCTTGTGGCTTATAGAGTTTCACTTCCACCTCATCTATCTGGCATTCATGACGTGTGTCACGTCTCTCAGCTTCAGAAGTGTCATCGAGAGTAAGATTTTATTATCGATTCTCCTAATTTGCAAGCGCTTGAGATCTCACCGGACCTATCTATTGTCCAGCAGCCTATTCGCGTACTTGCTTCGGAGGTGAGACGCCTTCGAAACAAGGACGTGCCGCTCGTTAAAGTTCAATGGTCTATGAATCCCAATGACTGCACTTAGGAAACCAAAGAGTTTATCGAGCGATCCTACCCTGGTTTTCGTTCTTTATATAGCGATGGTGAGAATCGTTTTATCTCAAGCTTATTTTTTACTTTTGACTGATGAATAATTGTGTTGAATACAAACTCTTCTATAGAAATTGTAAGGACGTAATTTTTATAAGGGGGGAGTCTGTAACAACCCTGGTTTTGGAGATTACCTATACATATTAAATTATAACGGTAGTTATAATTTAATATTGTGAATTAAAAATAAAATTGGAGATTTAAATTGTTTATTTGGAATAAACAATGAATTTTGAAAATAAAATGTGAAAATAAAGTTTGGAAACTTTATTTTGTTTGTTTGGGTTAATAATGAATGGAAAATGATTTTTATCTAGAGAAAATGCAATAATTTTATTAATTATTGCCAATTACTTCTTTTAATAATTTTTTAAAGGAAGTATTTTATTTTTAAAGGGTGTTTATTTAAATAACAAGATGGAATTTGGTTTAAAAATGTGTTTTGATTAGAAAATTGAGTTTTAAATGGTTAGTTATATTTTTCTAAGTAAGGAAATAATTTTTGTAGAATTTTTGAGGTGGAAAATAAGGTTTTATACATTTATTTTGTGTAAAATTGTGTATTTTTGTAAAATAAGGGATTTTAATAATAAAAATGTTTTAAAAACTAAAATTATCTTTTTATATGGTGAAAAATATTTTATTTATTATGTAAGTATGTTTACATAAATTGTTTGTGTTAAAACTTGAAGAAAAATGTATTGTTTGTTTTATACATAGTGTGTAATTGTGTATATCTTGGTTTAGTGTTAAATTAATTAACATAGCCAATTGGTTTTTCTCTAATTTTGGTCCAAAAGCCCATTAGCCAACTAAAACCAGAAAATGAGAAAGGAGAGAAACAATTGTCTGTACGTACTTCTTTCTCTTCTTCTTCAGAAAGAAAAATAGAAATAATAAATACAAACTCTACCATTTTTCCAACCTAAAGCTTTAATCTCCAAATTACTTCAATTCAAGTTGCTATTTTATCAAATCTAGAGTGAAAATTAAAGGTAATCCATTCCAAAACACTATTATTTCATCAAAATCTAAATCTTTGAGTTGGGTTTGTTTGTTAATTGTTCTTCTTCTTTGCATGTATCTACTTCTCACTTTTACATGTTCTGGAAGCCAAAACTTGAACAAAGCTTCCACCTTTCAGCTCAAATCCAGATTTTGATCTTCAAATACGAGGTGAGTTGCTGCTCACATAATGCTAGCTGAAGCAAAAGCTTCAAAATGCCAAAAAATGTTGTAAAATACCATCAATATTTGATTTTCTATTGATATTTTCGTTTTTGTGAAAACTGTTTTGGTTTGTCCCTTTGCATGCTAATATATTCCAATTTCGACAATGTAAAGCTGTCGGATTTTCTTCAGTTGATAGTCCATGTGTTGTAGTATAAGTGTGCAAAATTTCATAGCAAAACTCTTTCGTTTGATACCTGAAAACTTTGCTGCAAAATCAATGCGCAGCCTGGAAATCCTGTACACATTTTGTTTTGAGTTGCTGCAAACATGGCCCGAGTCCATGTTTGAGACAACATATCTTTTTCATTTCCTGTCGGAATTCATAGATTCTTTTTTTGTTTGAAAGATGAAGTTTTGTAGTATGTGGTTACAAGTTTTCAACTCAATATAAAGTCGTTTGTTCCTTGGTTTCAGGCCTTTAAGTTGAACCCAGGATGGTTTTCAAGCCTGGGAACATTTATTTCTGAACTGTTGTAAACATAGCCTGAGTCCGTATTTGAAACAACGTAACTTTTTTTTCTTGTTGGAATTCATCGATTCTTTTTTTGTTTGAAAGATAAGTTTTGCAGTATAAGAAGACCAATTTTCAGCTCAATATAAGGTCGTTTGTTCCTCTGTTTCAGGCTTGTAAATTGAATCCAGGTTGGTTTTCAGGCCTGGGCACTTGTTTTTGAATTGTTGCAAACATGGCCTGAGTCCATGTTTGAAACAGCGTAACGTTTTCATTTCCTATCAGAATTCATCGACTGTTTTTTTGTTTGAAAGATGAAGTATTGTAGTATGTGCTGAAAAATTTTCAGCTCAATATAAGGTAGATTATTTCACTGTTTCAGACCTGTAAGTTGATTCCACGACGCTTTTCAGGTCTGGGCACATTTGTTTTTGAACTGTTGCAAACATGGCCTGAGTCCATGTTTGAGACAACGTTACCTTTTCATTTCCTGTCATAATTCTTTGATTCTTTTTTTCTTTGAAAGCTGAAGTTTTCTACTTTGTGCACACCAATATTTAATTCAGTCAGAGGTCGTTTGGCCACCTGTTTCATGTCCGAACGTTGAACCCAAAGAAGATTTCAAACCTGGGTATTACTTTGCCTATGCATTTTTATGTTCTTTTTCCATCTGACTTTTAACTTTTACTTCATGATTTTGTGATATTTCTAAAATGTTTGGAGGGCTATGATGCCTATCAATAGGCTAGCCAAGTTTTGATGAATTTGAAATTCAAATTTGAATTGAATTTGAATGACGGTTTTGAGTGATTTCTTTGATTTCGAGCACGGATTTTTCCAAATAATTTTGAAATAATTTTTTAAAATAAATTGGCATTTAAAATAATTATTATGTAATATTTTTAAATTATTTTAAGCTATAAAATCTATTTATTCTCTATAAAAGGGAATTTTCAAATATTGTCGTCAAAATTGATCTCGGAAAATGGCTTTAAAAGCTTGTTTTCTCAAATAAATTATTTTATATATAAAATACAAATTTTTGCACTATTCGAGAAAATTAGAAGGAGAATTAAACGGTTTGGTAAAACACGTCGTATGGGACACGTGCGTTTATCTTATCAGTTAATTCCTGACTTGTCCGTTTGATTGTTTTGTCCTTCGGGTCGTGTTTACCAATGAGATGAGGTAAACATTTTACTACTTTTGAGTGTGACATTTACTAGCAGTTAGTAAACCGTTTAGTGCGAACGTGTGGTATGGGATGCACCTTAACACTTTTCGGGTTCCTATCTGATAGTTTGTGACACATTTTCCATTGCGGCGTATTGCCAGTACTGGACCTTCGGGTCATTGCCATTGCGACGTTTGCCATTGCGGCGTATTTGCCATTGCAGCGTATTTTTCCTTGAGACGTTTGCCATTGCGGCGTATTTGTCATTGTGACATATTTTCCTTCGGGCGTGGCGCCTTATTTGAGAGATTAATACTTGGCAGACTTCGGCCACATGCACGTGCAAATTTTGAGATGATTTCATTGATTATTATGATTTCCCAAGTTTATCGCCTTTTTCATGGTTGGCCATTTGAGTCGTTTGATATATATATATATATATATATATATAGGCAATTACCTTATGGAAATTTGAACTCTTTTGAGTTCTATCTTTGAGATTTGAGTTGCCTACACTGGCGTTAATTGAGATTTGCCTTTTTGGCGTTTATTTGGGATTTATATTCTCCTATTTGGAGATATATGTATTGCCTTTATGGCGTATTTTGATGGTGATTTCTTTGGAAATGCTTTTGAGTTTGCCGATATGGCGGGTTTGGGATTTCTCCTTTTTAGGAGTTATGATTTTCCTTAAACCATTTTTGATGATTTGTGATATGCCGATTATATGAGGCTTGCTATATTTAGCATTTGTGGATATTGATTTATCTCTTTGAGATTATATACTCATGCTAGTGATAATATATCATTTGTAGTAACCATACTTATACTTAGAATAGTTTCTTCTCATTTGAGAAGAATACCACCCTTATCCTTATACTCATATTATCGTTTATCCATATGAACTGATTGTTTTAACTAGACTGACTCATGTATTTTATACTCGGGTTAGACCAAGGTGTTTCAGGTTAGGTACCCGTTGGACTTAGCCTTTCTACTTCCACTTGGATATTTTACTATCGTCTTTTTGATGTACCCTTTTGTGTAGACTCTGATATGTATATTATTTTGACTCGTGTGTATATTGTGGTCGTCATACCACATACTATGTATCATTTTGTATCACTCTAATGATGTATCTATATATGTGTATATATATATGTTTATATGTTGTTCTGTGATGTGATTTGCATTTGGTTGTTATATTTTGTTTTGATAGATTCATTAGCCACCTATAGTTTTGTATTAAGTATTTATTGGATATGTCGATCCACTTGAGTTAAAAAAATATAGAGCATTTATCGACGTATTCAATAGATATTTAAGACAAGGCTATAGATGGTCGCTCCTATCCAGCCTTATTCTCCGCATTAGTAAACGGTATTACCCAGTAATACTCTGTTAATGTGGGTCTCGAGGTGGGACGTACCCAGATTCAGGTATATTAAGATAATCAGTGGTTAATAGAGAGCCAAAACCTAGGTTTGGATATTAATAGCTGTTGTTTAGAAATGGGAGTCTCGAAACCCAGATTCGGGTAATAATAAGCGGAGTTCTATCTCACTCCTTTGCTTCTGTCTTCTTTGACATGTATGAACCCTTCAGGTTTTGAATATATATAGAAATAATCCGATTGGTCGCCTCTTAAGCTAGGACATCTTAATTCATGATCGAATATACTTTTTCTCGAGCTTGAACATCTTAGTTCACGATTTGATGAGCCTCTCCTTGGGCTTGGACGTCTCAGTCCTTTATCGAATGAGCCTCCTCTTGGGCTTGGACATCTTAGTCCACTGTTTTCCAGTGCTCTTGGTTAGCTCCTCTTAGAGGCTGAAACCAAGGACTTACCCGACCTCCCTCCAGGAGGTTCCCTGCCCTGCCCCTTTTGCGGCATGGACAGGAGCATGTTCGGTGCTTTATCCTGGCCATCTTATGGCGTGGATAAAGGCTTACTCCGTCCTCCCTTCTAAAGGTGCCTTACCTTGGCCCATTTGCGACGCGGATAAGGGCTTGTTCAGTGCTTTACCCAGTCCATCTTATGGCGCGAATAAAGGCTTACTCCATCCTCCCTCTAAGAGGTGCCTTGACCATACCAGAGGCATGGTTAAGGGCTTGTCCGGTGCTTTAACTTGGCCGTCTTATGGCAGGGCTAAAGGCTTACCTGCCCTCCCTCCAGGAGGTGCTCTGCCCTGGCCATCTCGGTGCGGACAGAGGCTTTTCTACCATCTTAGGTAGACTACAATCTTAGGTAGTATCCAAATATAAGGACCCAACCATGTAGATTTTCTATTTACAAAAAGAAGCTCTTTATTAATCCATCTTTGGAAAATATGGTCTTAAATGTTCGGCATTCCATGTTCTAGGCACCATATTGCCATCTGGGCTGCGTAATTTGTAGGCTCCCGAGGGGACTACTTTGCAAACGACTAATGGTCCCTCCTAGTTTGGTCCAAAGGGTCCATCCGCAGGATTCTTTATATTGGCCATTACCCTATGGAGTACCAAATCTCCCTCGCGAAATGATCGTGTTTTTACTCTTGAATTATAATACTTCGAGATTCTTCTCTAATATTCGATGGTTCTTACCGCTGTTTCAACTCTTAGTTGATGTATCAAATCCAATTATTCTCTTTTTAACTCTTAATTCTTATCAGATGCGTAAGCAATTCTCCGGTGTGAGGGTATTTCAATCTCAGCTGGTAGCATTGCCTCACACCCATATGTCAAGGAATACAGGGTATGTCCCGTTGCTGTCTTAGCAGATGTCCGGTAGGCCCATAACACTAATGGCAGCTCTCCCACCCAATTTCCTTTTTCCTTATTTAGTCGCTTTTTTTCAGAATTATTTTTATTGTTTTATTTGCAGCCTTAACTGCCCCATTAGCTTTTGGATGTGTGACAGATGAAAAACTATTAATAATCTTGTTTTTGTGGCAGAATCGGAAGAATTCTTCACTCTCAAATTGCGTTCCATTGTCAGAAATGACTTTCTGGGGAAGTTCGAACCTGGTTATGATGTTTTTGATAACAAACCTTAATACTTTCCCAGAAGTGATCTTCAGAAGTGGTTCAGCTTCAACCCACTTGGTAAATTGGTCAATGGCCACTACGGCATATTCCGCTCCTCCCTTTGGAATTGGTAATGGTCCGATCAAATCTATTCCCCATGCATCGAAGGGCCATGGACTTGAGATTGGAGTTAATTGACTTGGGGCAACCTGGGTATCTTTGAATATTTCTGGCATTTCTTGCATCTTTTCACATAATCTATGGCTTGGCTTACCATGTGGGGCCAGTAAAATCCTTGCCTCATTATTTTCTTTGTGAGCTTTGTTCCATTTGAATGGTCGCCACAAAATCCTTTGTGTGCTTCAGTCATTAGTTTTATCCCATCATCCATGCTTACACAACTAAGATAGGAAAGAGCATATCCCTTTTTATAGAGGATTTCGTCCATCATAACAAAGGTCGGAGCTTGTCTCTTGAATTTTCTCACTTCTCCTTTATTGGTTGGTAGTATCCCTTTGACTAAATACTCAACAATGGGTGACATCCATGTATCATCATATGTGCTATTTGGCTTTGGTTGGCTCATCCTTTCTTCTGTTAACTCTTGACCACTTTCCTTTTCTTCTCCCTTTTAAGACTTGACCTGAGATCTTATCATAACTAGCAACTATTTCCCCTACTCGGATGTTTCCTTTTCAATACTTGGCTTTTCTTGATATCCGACTGGGGCAATTCGTGTCTTTGGCGCTCCCCTTGAGTTGGCCAACTTTGCTAAATAGTCTGCCTGTGCATTCTCTGCTCTTGGAACTTGATTTACCGAAAAATCCTCAAACAAAGCAAGCATTTGTAATATCTTTGTTTGCGCCGAAATTGGTCACAAACCCCATAAGTAGTGAAAGCACCAGTGTTCGCACACAGATGCACAATACCCAAACACAAATCTCATATCTAGATAAAGTAGAGACTAAAAATGAAGAAATAGAAAAATTAAAATGTAAGAAAGCAAGAAAGAATACAAGATTTATAGTGGTTCGGCTATCTCCGGCCTACGTCCACTTTGAATCGATCCATTTATTCCTTTTGTATTGAGATTACAATTACAACCCTTTGAACATCAACAAACAAAATAACAGAGTTTTGGCGCAAAGAGCAGAAGAAGATCCCCTTTTTAGTTGCTATAGGACCGCTATTTATAGGTGTAGATCCAAAAATATCCGCCTCAAAACCTAGAATACCATCTCTCTTGCATAGGTGGGCCCACCAGATCGATCCAGAGTCGTTTGGGACTGATCCCGATCGATCCAAGCATAATTCGTATAGATTTAAAAATGGTCCAACCAAGCTGAGATGGACATGAACATTCTTTAGTGCATAAGGAAGCTTCTGTGAAATTTCGTGCTGTTTGGACTTGTAGTTTGTGAGTTACGATCGATCCAAGATTCGATTTGCAAGGAGGTTGAGGGATTCGTATCGATCAGGGGCTTCGTATCCATCATATCTGTGTCCGTCATCCACCAAGTACGCATTGATCCGAGTTCATGCCCGGATCCATGTTGAGCGCTCCATTACTTGACTGGCTCCTTCGTATCAATCGATACGAAATCGATCGATACGAAACAGTCAATGGGTTATCACTTTTCGTATCCATCATCCATCCCCTTCTTCGTATCCATCAGCCTCTCTCTTCTTCGTATCGATCCCGAGTGTCTTGATAAAGCATGTGACTTCTTATCCATCGAATCCATATCCATCCAAGCCTTGCTTCCTTCGTATCGATCCAAACTTTGATCGATACGAAACGCGCCAACACACCTTGATGTATCCATCCAATTGATGCTTATTGCATCGATACGAAGATCATCGATCCAAAGTACGTTACCATATCTATTTTGATCGATACGAAACCATCGATATGAACTAGTTTCCTATGAACCTCGATCCATCCGTAACTCGACAATACGAACTCCGTTTGACCTGAAATTTGAAATGTAGCCTCTCCAAATCTTGTTTATCATTTCCTATCGATCCCACCTTGATTGGAGCTCGATCAAATTTTGACGGTATCAATCATAACTTTGTTTGCAATTGATCTCCAATCCTGATATCCATCCCTTTTTTAACCAATTAGTTGATATCCCGGCCTTGCTCAAAAGGCGGGGTAACATTTGCCCCCCAAAACATGCCTTGCGATAGGAAAGCGGGTTTTGAATAGCTTTAAATCTATCATCCGAAATCCATATTCCATTCATAACCATACCATCCGATCCATGATCAAATCCATTACTAAACCATTATATCCAAGTACCATAGCCATATCGTTATCCAAATCCACGATTGCTCCGAGTTGATATCCAATTCCAAATCCAGTAACCTAATCCTTAGCCAATTCCGTAGCCATTCGAACCCGTCAACCGAGTTTTAATCCATCCATATCCAATAATCAATAACCAAATTTGTGACCTCTTCGAGTCAATATCCAAATCTGTTATTGCTCTGGGCCCTTATCTAAATCCGGGGCCACTCCGGGTCCACAACCAATCCTTAGCCATTCAAAGCCGAAATCCGAATCCATGACCTCTCCAGGTCTAAATTCAAATCCATAGACCTCGCTGGGTCTTTTTATCCTACTCCGGCCTCGACTCTCTGGTCGAGGACTTTTATATTCTCTTGCCTCGACTCTCCAGTCTAGGACTTTTATATTCTCCGGCCTCGACCCTCCGGTCGAGGATTTTTATATTGTGTTCGAGTCCATTCCATCGCTCTCCGGCGAAGGGACTCGTAACTTGCGATTACTGCCCCATCTCTCTGGTTAGGGCCCCATCTCTCTGGTTAGGACCACAATCGCATGATCTGTATTATTTATTACATTAATCCAAATCCAATCAACTAGAAAGTCCAATTGACAAAATAAAAGTCCGTACAACCAAGAAAATCAAATGTCCATAGTACCAAAAAAGAAACCAGAGTCCACATAAAACAAAAGGAAAACAAGATTTCATAAACACGAAGATCATGGTTTATTGTCACGTACCGGAATTTTCGACTTTCGAAAATTCGACATCGATACTCACTTTATCGACTGCCGAGAAATCGAGTGCCGGAAACTCCAATAGTGAGGGTTTTAGAAAGAAGAAATAGAAGAAAAAGAGAAGAAGAAGAAAGCAGTAGAAGAAAAGAACAACAGAATAACATCAGATACAGAAAACAATATCAGAATCTCACATATCGCAGCGGAACAATATATAATAGATAAACACTAGTCTTTTAAAACAAAGAACTATATCAGTTTATACATACATCAATCAGAGTCAATATACGACTCAATACAACACAACACATTAAAGGACAGTTATATAACTTGTCCTCATACAGAATACACAGCGGAATAAATACTATCAGATACAAATACTACGTCTCATCATCCAGCTTATCTCCAAAGCTCCAGAATATCCTGATAACATAACTCTAGGCTGCCCGTGTGGAAATTGGTGGGCACCCAGAGTTTAGAAGGGAACAATAAACTCCGAGTCAGTCATGGTGACTGGTGTGAGATCGTAAAACAGTTATTTTTAAAATAAACAGGAATATTTTTAAAGTCAATTCGCAATGCTTTTGGAAAATGAAACTACCATAAGACCTCCCGCCACACACACAATGCAAACGCAGAATTGGAGGAGATTTCTTCTTATGATAGTCAAAGATGCTTACTATGCAAAATCAAATCCTTTTTGATATTATTATTAGTGCATAGTGTAGAAAACATTTCGAAAGTAGAATATTAATCTTAGCCAACATACGACCAGTATCGTATGCCTACTATAGCTACTATGTTCAATAGCAGGTTACCACCACATTCCATAGCAGGTAATACAACTAAAACCGTACAAGTCACGTATTGTTTCTTTGGATTTTCAACAAATGGTCAGGCTAAGGAACTTCCTATCCACGATGGGTACGTCCTTGGAATAGACGACCCGAGAACCTAACGTTACGGTTAGATCTCTGCCAACACAAGGCCGGGTTACCTCTGCAAAAATAGGTAACTACTGACACGCGTATGTCATCCCCCGATCGTAACCGATCTTCCCGAGGATCCCCGATTTCCAACAAAACCACATAATAATAATAATAATGCAGCAACCACATAGGTTAAGTATCTGGGCTCCATACCATGATACCACCTCTATCCAGAAGGAATGACATACACTAAGGGGCGCTACTCCCTAGAACCTTGCCGCATCCTTCCTGTTTTGACCATTTCCGGGGTGTGAGGCTCGACGAAGTCTCGTCCACAAAGCTACGCTTTCTACAAAGCCATGCTTCGGGTCAAACAAATGATCAACCTATGATCACAAAGATATAAGATCAAACAAATGATCATATCACAAATGATCAAACACTTATCATTTCACAGCAACACTCAGTATGCCACGTTACCAAACTGGGAGTATATCGCTGATAAATTTCAACTACATAACCTCTGAGCTCGTACGTCTCAGAGAAGGGTGTTAAGCTAAGAGAATAAATTCTCCGCCACCAACAGAAATGTATTTGAAAGAAATCAGCTTTATATCTCAAATTGTAACGTCAGACACACAATCCATACAAGTCTGTTCCGGGATCGAACAGAACCGAAGGCACTTCTCACGAAGCCCTTGCATATCCGGATAAATTTCTAATCACGTCCGGACTTCTCGTCACTAAGGGTGATAAAACCTCTAAATCGGAGATCAGCCGATGTAGAGTAACTCGACGGTAATCCTTCCGTTTTCAAAAATATCCGGTCTTCAACACCGGTCTTCAAATGCAATTCGTAACGACGTATCACATATTCGGAATGGGTTATACGACCCCATGGTCCTTTGCCGGCTAACCCGAATAGTGAGCGCTTATTTAAAAATAAGTGTGGCATTCAAATTCATCCAATTCACAATAAATACCATTTAAGGTAATTATTGATAGTCGGTTATTTAACTATCAATAAAGATGCGCAACATCATCAGATTCCAAATAATTTTCCCAAATTATTTTATCTTCAAAAATATCTTTTACTAGATATAAAATTTCCACACTTCAAAAATAAATCAACATTTATTTTTCTAAACAGTTTCCATTTCTTTTATAAATTCCATGGTGAATTTATATTTTAAAAATATCTACTGATATACGATTTTCGATCGATTTAAATATTCAATTTCAATTTATCTTTACAAAGATAAATTCTCAAAACATTCATTTCATATTGGAAAAGTATTTCCTTACTTATTTAATAATAAGTATTTCAAAAATCTTTTATTTTCAACACTTGGAAAATATTCTATATACTTAAATCAAAATTAAGTATGTATTTCATTCTTTAAGGAAATCATTTACTTTGACAACATTTATTTGAGTCAAAACGAATGTTACGTAAAACATCGCTACGACGACTCAAAATCACTAGTATAGGGATTCGGATTTTAAGATAGATATATGTAAATCCCAATACTACATAAAACATTTTCTTTCGAAAATCATTTACTATAACAACAGTGTTATAGTCCATCATTTCCTTATTTCTCGAAAACGTCTATTTCAACAATGAATGTTGAAATCTATGATTTCGATAGTTCACACGTTTTAAAACATCTTTTAAAACAATCAACTTCATTTATAATATCGCTTTCCCAAACGTAACCATTTTTTCAATAATATATTCACTGTCCAAAATCGTGAATATAATTCACTTAACCAAATTTCAATCATCTCTACACATTTTATCTTAATAATAATTCGCTATCCAAAATCGCGAATATATCTCCTTTAATAATCTTCTATATTTGATTTATCAAATCCAATTGATTTCGAATTTATAAAACAACGTTTATAAATTCTATTTCTATTTTCTAACAACTTCGATTTAATAAATCTCCTTTTATTTACAAATTCGATCTATATTCCATTTAAAGGCAAAAATCCAATTTATAAGTTAATCTCTTATAAATCTTTCATTCTACAGTTTCATCCATTTTAGAACTTCCCAATTTATAAATCTATAAATTTCATTCACTTACGGATTCCAAATTTTTTCATTTTTAACACTTATAAAAAAACTCATTTTATAATTCCAATACTTTGATTTATAAATATCAATTTTTATAAATCTTTTATACAAATCGTTTATAGTTATTCAAAAATCCCAACTCAAATCATTTTAAAAATAAATCGACTTTTATTTCAAAAACGACACTTTGGTTATATTTCACCAAAAATCTTAACTCTTATAACTTTAAAATTCTAGACGTTTATTTATTTGAAATAAATCACTTCAAAAATTTAATAAAACGTATAATTTCAAAGATCACTTTAAAAATCCTTTTAAATTAAAAGTCGTTATTTTTAAAACTTGAATCCGATGATGCAACAGCACCAATTAGTCAATCACAACATCAAACATCATATATCAACATATGATAACAGAATATACACCAATATCTATAAATAAAAGTGAGGAATCCAGTTGGATCCCTCCAACCTGTTTCCCTGCATCCACAGATGTTAGCACAATACCAATTCCACTTCGAGGTGGAATATCGCGGTATATGGGTTTTATAAAAATAATCCGCTTACTAACGGCGCAATAGGGTCTCATCCGCTATACGAGGCGGGAAATCAATCAATCCAATATATACATATGCCAATATGTATATATTGCTATATATATATATATATATAGATATATCCTACTATATCTAATATCACATCCAATAGCAATCAAATCAATCAATAAATAACTGAAAATTCCACTTTCATTTTGAGTGAGAAAAATCTCACCTTAGCTTTTATTTGCAATCCATTTCCACTCTGACTCGATTTTTCTTGATTTATACCTTATATAAAAATTTATACAAATTCATTAATATTTCAAAACAGACGAACATTTTAATTTCTTTTCAATAGATTAAATAAATCAACACTTTTAATTTGAACAAATCTAATAATTTATTTCCTATTAGATAAATAGAATTAGTTTATCTTTACAATTTATATTATTTAACCTGTCTTCCTTTGAAACTGCATAAACTAGGAAGATAATTTATACACTTTAAAAACCTAACTCTATATAGTTTCCAGTAAATAAATTTTCTAACAAATCTCCTTTTAAATAAATATTTTCCATTTGAAACTAAATTTTTAATTCAACTAATGAATTTAGTTTTAAACAATTTTCCTTACTGTAAATTATTTTCTTTTTAACATTTAAAAAAAAACACAAATCAAATTAAAGTTTTACTTAACATTAAATTAAACTACTAATTTAAAAACAGCACTGCTAATAACTTACTGACAACAGCTACTCCTCCAAGTTACGACCAAATCCACGCGAACGAAAATCGTGATCAGAACTTCGGTCGGCATCCTCGATTTCCATCTAGGCCTCGAACGACCCACTGCCCAAACGCGTTCAATCGCGTGCTCGAATCCAGCCCTAGTCGAAGGCTGCTACTATTCCTTTACCCTCCTTCGACACTCATTCCCTGTCGAACTCCTTGCCACAACTGCCTTGTGAGGCCACAATGATGCGTAAATGCTCGTCATGCCTTCCTCACAACCCTAAATCGGTTGAAGATGACTAGAGGAAATCACGATGCCGCCCCTCCTTTGTCGAACACAATTTCGAGCTCGAGCTCGATTAAATGACGCAAAGCTCCCCCAGAAATCGCGAAACCCCTTTTTTTTGTTTGCGAACGAAATAGACATCGCTCGAATTTGAATAGAGGGGAAAAGGAGGCTCGGTATTAAATAAAAGGAAGTTCAATTTCTGGAGAGAAGAGAAATGATTGTAAGAGAAGGGGTTTTTTTTTTCTCATCCATTGTTTTGAACGAGAAAGAGGGATATTTTAAAATTGGAAGGAAGCATGGGTTACATGATTTTTTCCAACGTGTTCTTCTGCGTGAATTAAGGCGTGAGGTAAGGGAAGAAGACGTGCTGATGTTTGACCAATTTTAAATTTTAAATTTAAATTGAATTTGATTTGATTTCAATGCGTTTGCTCGCCGTACGGTCACGTATCAACTTCGATAAATACGAAATTTGAAATCCAGTAATAAATCAATATTACGGACCCAATGGAACTGGTTTCGTCGAATTCCGAGACTGTGCCCCGGAACGCTATTTTTGAATATCGATTCAAACGACAAAATTTTCAAAGCTGAACAAAACAGTTTAAAATTCAATTCTGAAATTTCTATTGTTTTCAGTGTTATCAATATGAATTTTAAAAGCTTTCGAAATATTTTTCTTCAACTTTAAATTGAAGATTTAAATTTTTAATCAACTCTCAATATATTAAATTATAAAGATCAATCGCCAAATTCCAAGTTAAATTCGGGATTCAAATTAAATCATCGTTTAAATATTTAAAATTAATTAAATATTTTCAATTTAATTTCTTCAAAATTCTGGGTCGTTACAAACTTCCCTCCTTAAAAGAATTTCGTCCCGAAATTACAAGTTAGGAAAAAAAGGTCCTTAACTCGTCTACTATTTTTCACAATCCAATAGTTTTATCAAATTATCAAAACAAATCTTTCTACTAAAGATTCGTTATCATTTCAACTAACTTTTTAAACATTTTCATAATTTTCAAACATCATTGTTTTCCTTAACAATTCAAATTTAAATTTAAATTCAAATTTTAACTTTCAAAATTTTCTCAAAATTTTCTAACACTCGAAATTTTCAAAAAATTTCGCCAGCGTCTCCTTTGCGCGGCTAATACGGCACGACTACAAAACGTCCCTACGGACTCTCAGATTTCAAAAAGAAAAAGAAAAAGCCAAGCGGCTAGACAAGAAATCATCAAATCTCATATTCAAATTTAAATACTTACCTTTTCCGAGCAATTCAAATTTATCTTCGAAATTAAAATCCCAATTCCTTTACACCTGTATATCCTACTAGCCATAATATCTAGTTACAACATTCAAACTATTTTGCAAATTCTATTACAAAATTTCCAATATAAACTGCTTATACATTTTTACTTCACTGTTGAAGTTACATATTCATTTTCATTCAATTTAACATTTCAATTTCTCATTTTAATTCAATTCACAATTTCAATTTAATTTGGATTCAGTTTAACTTCTGAATATTGAATTTCATCAATTAACAATTCAAACTAAGTTTAACATTCAGTTTCGTTCAATTTCATTTTCGTTTAATCATAATTGTAAATTTATTCATTCATTTGTTACTATTCCCAATTTATTTTCAACTTAATAAATTTCCATTAAGTAATCATTTCACTTCGTCTCCTTAGACATTTCTTCAAATTCACTTTATTCAAATTTATTCACTTATACTTACTTTAATTTAACTCCATTCTTTAAGTTAAATTTATTCTACCAAAATTCAACTGTATAAGTTATCAACTCATTTATTATTCTCATCAATATTTTTATATAGCATTCCAGAGTCTTAATAACATTTTCAAAACCATTTTTGAAAACAATTCAATTTATCCCTTGAATTCCAAAAACCAAACCCAAATTTTTCAAACAACTTCCATTTAAAACAATTTGGCAGCAATTCCTCTTCCGGAAACCCAAAAATGAACATCAGTGATGCTGCAGTCATTACCGAAGTTATTTTCCAGCGACCTAAAAGAGTTTAGAGCTTTCATCTCTCAAAATACTTTTCAAAACCTTTGAAATTCATTTTCAAATCAAAAAGGAATTAAACTTTCCAAATCTCCAAAATTTTCAAATTCTTTTCAAAACATCTCCAAAAACTTCTCTGGAATTCCGTTTCAAATTATAAATCACATTTATAATTCGTATTCTTAAATTTCATTCGTATATGAATTTCATTTCTTAACTTTGGAGTTATGATTTCAATTCCTTATTCAATTTCAGTGATGATAATTCACTATTATTACTTCCTAACATCCAAACATCCATATACTATGATAATTCATAGAAAATTATTTCCTTTATATACAAAAATAGTTTTGGGCAAAATTATTTCATTTACCCCATTTTAAAACAATACTGTGTCAGTTTATCTTGTTTAGAGTTTAGAAACCCCTATCGATTACAGTTAGCTAGACTGCACCGACCAGAATCCATAAACAATCAACCGATAAGTCAACACAATACAAAACAATTTCATATTCACTAACAAATACGCACTCGTATCTATTATTACACTCAAACTCATTCTAGAGTACTACTGACTCTATCTCTAATGAGTAACACCCAACAGAGCAGGGTTGTCGCTTAACCATATGCTCTGATACCACGCTGTCACGTACCGAAGTAAGCGGCCACCGGTAGGCTTTGCAACCATCCCAGTCCCACCGTGGCTGACAATGGTACCCCAAACTTGCTTTTACGGCCAGCCTCTCGACTGTCACGGCCTCTCCCTAACCAACCCATCCCTCTCAGGGACATGTAGGGGTAAGAGTCTCCCGTTCGCCACCAAACTGCGAAGCGAGAATCCCCTATCATGATGTAATATAGCAAGACTGGTGTGAGATCGTAAAATAGTTATTTTTAAAATAAACAGGAATATTTTTAAAGTCAATTCGCAATGCTTTTGGAAAATGAAACTACCATAAGACCTCCCGCCACACACACAATGCAAACGCAGAATTGGAGGAGATTTCTTCTTATGATAGTCAAAGATGCTTACTACGCAAAATCAAATCCTTTTTGATATTATTATTAGTGCATAGTGTAGAAAACATTTCGAAAGTAGAATATTAATCTTAGCCAACATACGACCAGTATCGTATGCCTACTATAGCTACTATGTTCAATAGCAGGTTACCGCCACATTCCATAGCAGGTAATACAACCAAAACCGTACAAGTCACGTATTGTTTCTTTGGATTTCCAACAAATGGTCAGGCTAAGGAACTTCCTATCCACGATGGGTACGTCCCTGGAATAGACGACCCGAGAACCTAACGTTACGGTTAGATCTCTGCCAACATAAGGCCGGGTTACCTCTGCAAAAATAGGTAACTACTGACACGCGTATGTCATCCCCCGATCGTAACCGATCTTCCCGAGGATCCCCGATTTCCAACAAAACCACATAATAATAATAATAATGCAGCAACCACATAGGTTAAGTATCTGGGCTCCATACCATGATACCACCTCTATCCAGAAGGAATGACATACACTAAGGGGCGCTACTCCCTAGAACCTTGCCGCATCCTTCCTGTTTTGACCATTTCCGGGGTGTGAGGCTCGACGAAGTCTCGTCCACAAAGCTACGCTTGCTACAAAGCCATGCTTCGGGTCAAACAAATGATCAACCTATGATCACAAAGATATAAGATCAAACAAATGATCATATCACAAATGATCAAACACTGATCATTTCACAGCAACACTCAGTATGCCACGTTACCAAACTGGGAGTATATCGTTGATAAATTTCAACTACATAACCTCTGAGCTCGTATGTCTCAGAGAAGGGTGTTAAGCTAAGAGAATAAATTCTCCGCCACCAACAGAAATGTATTTGAAAGAAATCAGCTTTATATCTCAAATTGTAACGTCAGACACACAATCCATACAAGTCTGTTCCGGGATCGAACAGAACCGAAGGCACTTCTCACGAAGCCCTTGCATATCCGGATAAATTTCTAATCACGTCCGGACTTCCCGTCACTAAGGGTGATAAAACCTCTAAATCGGAGATCAGCCGATGTAGAGTAACTCGACGGTAATCCTTCCGTTTTCAAAAATATCCGGTCTTCAACACCGGTCTTCAAATGCAATTCGTAACGACGTATCACATATTCGGAATGGGTTATACGACCCCATGGTCCTTTCCCGGCTAACCCGAATAGTGAGCGCTTATTTAAAAATAAGTGTGGCATTCAAATTCATCCAATTCACAACAAATACCATTTAAGGTAATTATTGATAGTCGGTTATTTAACTATCAATAAAGATGCGCAACATCATCAGATTCCAAATAATTTTCCCAAATTATTTTATCTTCAAAAATATCTTTTACTAGATATAAAATTTCCACACTTCAAAAATAAATCAACATTTATTTTTCTAAACAGTTTCCATTTCTTTTATAAATTCCATGGTGAATTTATATTTTAAAAATATCTACTGATATACGATTTTCGATCGATTTAAATATTCAATTTCAATTTATCTTTACAAAGATAAATTCTCAAAACATTCATTTCATATTGGAAAAGTATTTCCTTACTTATTTAATAATAAGTATTTCACAAATCTTTTATTTTCAACACTTGGAAAATATTCTATATACTTAAATCAAAATTAAGTATGTATTTCATTCTTTAAGGAAATCATTTACTTTGACAACATTTATTTGAGTCAAAACGAATGTTACGTAAAACATCGTTACGACGACTCAAAATCACTAGTATAGGGATTAAGATTTTAAGATAGATATATGTAAATCCCAATACTACATAAAACATTTTCTTTCGAAAATCATTTACTATAACAACAGTGTTATAGTCCATCATTTCCTTATTTCTCGAAAATGTCTATTTCAACAATGAATGTTGAAATCTATGATTTCGATAGTTCACACGTTTTAAAACATCTTTTAAAACAATCAACTTCATTTATAATATCGCTTTCCCAAACGTAACCATTTTTTTCAATAATATATTCACTGTCCAAAATCGTGAATATAATTCACTTAACCAAATTTCAATCATCTCTACACATTTTATCTTAATAATAATTCGCTATCCAAAATCGCGAATATATCTCCTTTAATAATCTTCTATATTTGATTTATCAAATCCAATTGATTTCGAATTTATAAAACAACGTTTATAAATTCTATTTCTATTTTCTAACAACTTCAATTTAATAAATCTCCTTTTATTTACAAATTCGATCAATATTCCATTTAAAGGCAAAAATCCAATTTATAAGTTAATCTCTTATAAATCTTTCATTCTACAGTTTCATCCATTTTAGAACTTCCCAATTTATAAATCTATAAATTTCATTCACTTACGGATTCCAAAATTTTTCATTTTTAACACTTATAAAAAAACTCATTTTATAATTCCAATACTTTGATTTATAAATATCAATTTTTATAAATCTTTTATACAAATCGTTTATAGTTATTCAAAAATCCCAACTCAAATCATTTTATAAATAAATCGACTTTTATTTCAAAAACGACACTTTGGTTATATTTCACCAAAAATCTTAACTCTTATAACTTTAAAATTCTAGACGTTTATTTATTTGAAATAAATCACTTCAAAAATTTAATAAAACGTATAATTTCAAAGATCACTTTAAAAATCCTTTTAAATTAAAAGTCGTTATTTTTAAAACTTGAATCCGATGATGCAACAGCACCAATTAGTCAATCACAACATCAAACATCATATATCAACATATGATAATAGAATATACATCAATATCTGTAAATAAATAAATACTGGTGAGGAATCCAGTTGGATCCCTCCAACCTGTTTCCCTGCATCCACAGATGTTAGCACAATACCAATTCCACTTCGAGGTGGAATATCGCGGTATATGGGTTTTATAAAAATAATCCGCTTACTAACGGCGCAATAGGGTCTCATCCGCTATACGAGGCGGGAAATCAATCAATCCAATATATACATATGCCAATATGTATATATTGCTATATATATATATAGATATATCCTACTATATCTAATATCACATCCAATAGCAATCAAATCAATCAATAAATAACTGAAAATTCCACTTTCATTTTGAGTGAGAAAAATCTCACCTTAACTTTTATTTGCAATCCATTTCCACTCTGACTCGATTTTTCTTGATTTATACCTTATATAAAAATTTATACAAATTCATTAATATTTGAACAGACGAACATTTTAATTTCTTTTCAATAGATTAAATAAATCAACACTTTTAATTTGAACAAATCTAATAATTTATTTCCTATTAGATAAATAAAATTAGTTTATCTTTACAATTTATATTATTTAACCTGTCTTCCTTTGAAACTGCATAAACTAGGAAGATAATTTATACACTTTAAAAACCTAACTCTATATAGTTTCCAGTAAATAAATTTTCTAACAAATCTCCTTTTAAATAAATATTTTCCATTTGAAACTAAATTTTTAATTCAACTAATGAATTTAGTTTTAAACAATTTTCCTTACTGTAAATTATTTTCTTTTTAACATTTAAAAAAAACACAAATCAAATTAAAGTTTTACTTAACATTAAATTAAACTACTAATTTAAAAACAGCATTGCTAATAACTTACTGACAACAGCTACTCCTCCAAGTTACGACCAAATCCACGCGAACGAAAATCGCGATCAGAACTTCGGTCGGCATCCTCGATTTCCATCTAGGCCTCGAACGACCCACTGCCCAAACGCGTTCAATCGCGTGCTCGAATCCAGCCCTAGTCGAAGGCTGCTACTATTCCTTTACCCTCCTTCGACACTCATTCCCTGTCGAACTCCTTGCCACAACTGCCTTGTGAGGCCACAATGCTGCGTACATGCTCGTCATGCCTTCCTCACAACCCTAAATCGGTTGAAGATGACTAGAGGAAATTACGATGCCGCCCCTCCTTTGTCGAACACAATTTCGAGCTCGAGCTCGATTGAATGACGCAAAGCTCCCCTAGAAATCGCGAAACCCCTTTTTTTTTGTTTGCGAACGAAATAGACATCGCTCGAATTTGAATAGAGGGGAAAAGGAGGCTCGGTATTAAATAAAAGGAAGTTCAATTTCTGGAGAGAAGAGAAATGATTGTAAGAGAAGGGGTTTTTTTTTCTTTTCTTAGCCATTGTTTTGAACGAGAAAGAGGGATATTTTAAAATTGGAAGGAAGCATGGGTTACACGATTTTTTCCAACGTGTTCTTCTGCGTGAATTAAGGCGTGAGGTAAGGGAAGAAGACGTGCTGATGTTTGACCAATTTTAAATTTTAAATTTAAATTGAATTTGATTTGATTTCAATGCGTTTGCTCGCCATACGGTCACGTATCAACTCCGATAAATACGAAATTTGAAATCCAGTAATAAATCAATATTACGGACCCAATGGAACTGGTTTCGTCGAATTCCGAGACTGTGCCCCGGAACGCTATTTTTGAATATCGATTCAAACGACAAAATTTTCAAAGCTGAACAAAACAGTTTAAAATTCAATTCTGAAATTTCTATTGTTTTCAGTGTTATCAATACGAATTTTAAAAGCTTTCGAAATATTTTTCTTCAACTTTAAATTGAAGATTTAAATTTTTAATCAACTCTCAATATATTAAATTATAAAGATCAATCGCCAAATTCCAAGTTAAATTCGGGATTCAAATTAAATCATCGTTCAAATATTTAAAATTAATTAAATATTCTCAATTTAATTTCTTCAAAATTCTGGGTCGTTACATTTATCATCATCTCAGAGCATGCTTAGGGACCGTCCTTGATCCCGTACATGTGTAAGTGACTTAGCCGCATCACTTCGGGGTTTATTACTTATTCAAAGCGATAAATCCAATCAGCCGATAACAAGTTGATGACGTTGTCTAGATCCAGTGCCATCTTCGTTTGAGGTAGGCGGTGTTCGCTCCTGTTCCACTGCCATAGCTTAATTCCTTACGTACTATTGCAGATGACTATTCCTCACATGTTACTCAATAATATCCTTTAAATGCATATAGTCGTTCGTGTTGTGCTCATCCAGGTCATGGAATAGGCAATGCTTTCCCAATGCCCGTTCGTATTCAGAGGGTTCCCTTTTTATCGGCCTTTGATACTGGAGGCGCCCTCGAGTATCCAGGTAAATCCTCTCCAGAGTTTCAGTCAAATCCATGTAAGAAGAGAATTTAGATTCCCTCTGTTGCCTTTTTGAAGTGTTGCCGTTATCATTCATTTTCCTTTTGCCTCTATCGTCCTTGTTTGAATCTTCCCTGGATGGACCTCCACCTTTTACCGCATAAGCTTTAGCCTCTCTCCCCTCTCTCTCAACCTTTGCATCTTCTAGTCTTAAAAACCTTTCCGCTTCATGATAAAACTCCCTGAGATCCATTGGTGGATCCCATTCCAACGATATCTTAAAATCTGAATCATCCGCAATTCCTGAGATTGCTGCCATCAAAACCATCGACATATCGGGTCGATCCACCGAAGCCACTGCCGCATTGAATCTGGTTAAGAAATCCTTAAGTGATTCTCCCTTTCATTGTTTCATCGATGTTAAAGTCATCACATTCTTGGGCGTTATGATGTGGACCTGAATTTTCCTCATAAATCTCTCAATCAACTCCGTCCAAGTGCCAATAGAGCCGCTTTCCAGCTATCTGAACCATAATGCTGCTATATCCGTCAAATACAAAAGAAAGCACCACACCATGACTTACTCTGATGCCCCTAGTACTTCCATGTGTCTCATATACCTTATCAAGTGAATAGCGGGATCCGTTCTCCCATCGTACATCTCCAGCGTTGGTAGTTTGAAATTTGGTGGATTTCTAGCCTGCCTGATCACAGGAGTGAAGGGACTCCTGTTCACATCCTCCAAATCTCTATTCACCAATCCTCTCCTCATAGCCTGTCTGATCATGTCCGCTAATCTGTCGTTGTCATCTAGTGGTAGCCCTTGTCTACTATCTCTAACCTACCCCCCGAGTCCATGAGGGAATCCTGAAACCTGTCCATTTGGATGAGCGTCCATATCTCGATCAACTCAAAACTGCACAACACTGCCTGGCATCCTTCCTGGAATCGAACCAACATGATTCGGGGGTATGCTCCCGAGTACAGGAGCTACTCCCAATTTTCCCTTAATAAATAATCGTGACATTTGACCTCGTTGGTTTGGGCGGCCCTTTTCCTTTGGGATGCTAAGATCTTAACTTATTTAGATTTAGGGCCCTACTTTGTCCTGCATCCTGTTTGTTGTGTTTTCTCAATCCTGATTCTGAACTGCCCTTGCTTCTGCTTCTCCAGCTTCATGATCTTCATTTCCAGCATTCCCTGCAATTCGATTCCCTTGGCTTTGCACTCCAGCTTGTCCAACCTATCGGAGTAGGTTCTGTATCATGTCTTTTTGCCTTTTCAGCATTGTTTCCATCTCGTCTCCAGTGATGAAGATTGAGGTCCGATTAGCTCCTAAGGAAGCCTCTTGACTCCCTTCGTGCTGACTCCTTTCCGCTCTCTATCACCTTGTTGATTGCTTACCCATGGTTCCTTCTAGATATGATCCTTTAGCCTTCCAAATCTGAACTCCAAGTCAGGTGTAGCGGGTGCTAGTCTCTCTCAGTGAAAGCACCAAAGTGTTTGAGCAAAAATTGGTCAGAAACCCCAGAAGTAGTGAAAGCACCGGTGTTCGCACACAGATCCACAATACCCAAACACATATCTCAGATCTAGATAAAGTAAGGAATAAAAATGAAGAAATAAAAAAATTAAAATGTAAGAAAGTAAGAAAGAACACAAGATTTATAGTGGTTCGCCTATTTTCGGCCTATGTCCACTTTGAATTGATCCGTTTATTCCTTTTGTATTGAGATTACAATTACAAGCCTTTGAACATCAACAAAAACATAGCAGAGTTTCGGCACAATGACCATAAGAAGATCCCCCTTTTAGTTTCCATAGGACCGCTATTTATAGGTGTAGATCCGAAAATATACGCCTCAAAACCTGGAATACCTTCTCTCTTGTGCAGGTAGGCCCACCAGATCGATCCAGGGTCGTTTGGGATCGATCTCGATCGATCTAAGCACAATTCGGATCGATCTAAAAATGGCCCAACCAAGCTGAGATCGATCATGAACATTCTTAAGTGCATAAGGAAGCTTCTGTGAAAATTTCGTGATTTTGGACTTGTAGTTAGTGAGTTACGATAAATCCAAGATTCGATTTGCAAGGAGGCTGAGGGATTCGTATCGATCAGGGGCTTCGTATCCATCATATCCGTGTCCATCATCCACCAAGTACACATCGATCCGAGTTTCATACCCTAATCCATGTTGAGCGCTCCATTACTTACCGGCTCCTTTATATCAATCGATAAAAAATCGATCGATATGAAATAGCCCATGGGCTACCGCTTTTCGTATCCATCATCCATCTCCTTCTTCGTATCAATCAGCCGCTCTCTTCTTCGTATCGATCCTGAGTTTCTTGATAAAGCATGTGACTTCGTATCCATCGAAGCCCAGCTTCCTTCGTATCGATCCAAACTTTGATCGATACGAAACACGCCAACACACCTTGTTGTATCCATCTAATAGATGTGCATTGCATCGATACGAAGGCCATTGATCCAAAGTACGTTACCATATCTATTTTGATCGATACGAAACCATCGATACGATCCAGTTTCCCATGAACCTTGATACATCCGTAACTCGAGCATACGAACTCCGTTTGACCTGAAATTTGAAATGTAGCTTCTCCAAACCTTATTATCATTTCCTATCGATCTCACTTTGATTGGAGCTCGATCCAATTTTGGTGGTATCGATTATAACCTCATTTTCAATCGATCTTTAATCCTAATATTCATCCCTTTTTTTAGCCAATTTGTTGATATCCTGGCCTTGCCCAAAAGGCGAGGTAACAATATTCTTCACATATAAAGATAGCCTGGAGTTTTTTGTTTGGTATGTCTGCTTTACTTGATTTACCATCAGCTGAGAATCGCTAAAAATCTGTATTCGTGGGATTTTCAATTCTAGTGCCAAAGTTAATGCTGCTACCATTGGTTCATATTCTGCCACATTATTTGTTGTAGGAAATCCCAATTTCATGGCATAATGCAAACGATATCCATCTAGGGTAATGATTATATATCCTACGTCGGCACCTTGTTCATTTAACACTCCATCCATAAATAATTGCCACATGGGCTTCTAATCCTTCTCTTTTTTCGATTATTCCTCTATAAAGCTGGTGCATTCATTAATAAAGTCTGCCTGCCCCTTAATTGAAGCTCGTGGTTGAAATTCTATATCATATTGGCTGAGTTCAATTCCCCATTTCAGGAACCTTCCCGAAGTTTCAGGCATGCTAAAATCTTGCTTAAGAGGGAAATTGGTCATTACTAATTGAATGTGCCTAAAAGTATGCTCTAAGTTTTTATGCTGTGAGGATCAAACAATAGGCTAATTTCTCTATAACTGGGTATCGAACCTCTGCATCTTTTAACCACCTACTTACATAATACACTGGGAGCTGTGCCCCATTGCCCTCTCGAATGAGCACCGAGCTGACTGCATGTTCTGACACCGCCATGTATAGATATAATATTTCCCCGTTTTTGGTACTTGAGAGTATTGGTGGTTTCTCCAAATGACTTTTTAATTCCAAGAAAGCTCTTCTGCAATCCTCTCCCCATTCGAAGTTCTTCTTTTTCTTAATCACATTGAAGAAAGGAATGCACTTATCAGTAGCTTTTGAAATAAACCTGCTTAGGGCAGCTACTATTCCATTTAAGCTCATCACTTCTTTACTAGTTTTAGGTTTGGCCATGTCTTTTATGGCTTGAATTTGGTCGGGACTTGCCTTAATTCCTTGAGCACTTACTAGGTAGCCTAAGAACTTTCCAGAGTGGACCCCACAAAAGCACTTTTCGGGATTCAACTTCATTTGATACCTCCACCATATCTTGAACATTTCCTCCAGGCCCTTAACATGGTTTTCTGGCTCACTAGTTTTTACTAACATATCATCAACATAAACTTCCATGTTTCTGCCAATTTGCTCCTTGAACATTCAATTAACCAATCTCTGATAAGTGGCCCCTGAATTCTTTAACCCAAATGGCATGGCCCTGTAGAAATAAATTCCCCATTCAGTTATGAAGCTGGTATGATCCTCATCTGGCTTGAACATCGGTATCAGATTGTACCCTGAATGAGCATCCATAAGTGATAACAACTTGTGTCCACTTGTTGCATCCACTAACCGATCTATTCGTGGTAGCGGGAAACAATCCTTTGGGCATGCTTTGTATAGATCTGTGTAATCGATGCATTTCCTCCATTTCCCATTTGACTTTTCACCAGAACTGGGTTGGCTAACCATTCAGGATAATATATCTCCTGGATTAATCCATTTTCAAGGAGCCTATAAACATCTTCAGCATCTGTTCGAACTTTATCTAACTGTCTCTTTTTTTGCCTTATGGGGGTTTATCTCGGGTTGATGTTAAGGGCATGGCACATGACAGTCGGATCAATTCCCACCATATCAGAATGTGACCATGCAAACACGTCCTTGTTGACTTCGAGGAACTGAATCATGTCCTTTTTTAACTTACTATCAAGATCTTTTCCCACTTTGACCACTTTAGAAGCAACTTCTGAATCTACATGGATTTCCTCAAGGTCTTCTATGGTTCGTATTCTCTCTATCTCGCCTCGACAGTCAAACTCTGTGACTATTGGACCTTCTTCTGTTAAGTTAGTGTCAACCCTCTTTCTTTTGGTTCCTGCAGGAATGTACCTTTGATACATACATTTATTAGACTTCTTAATATTCATCTTTGCTTCGAATGTTGGATGTGAAAAAACATCATCCGAAGGCTGTAAAATAGTAGAAGTGTTCATCAACGGAATTCTATCGAGTTAGAAATCCGTCGAACGAATTTATAATAAAAATAACTACAAGCGCACGGCGTACAAAAGTTAGTACGTGGCGAGTACGGGTCGATCCGTAGGGAATTGTTAGATTCTAAATTTCTATTCAATCAAATTAAACCAAAGTTGAGAGTGATTAGCTAAAAATGTAAGAAAATGAAAAAAAGAAAGTGATACAAATATTAAAGTAGAAAGACAATTTAGAGATAATTTCCACTCTCTAGGTCATATAAATCAACACAACATGAAATTATGATCTTTCTTTTTTGGTCATTAGTTAGTTTAATTGATGTGCTTATCATAAGTATGGCCTATTTGTGCTATTAATTAGTTCAACATAATCCATCAAACTATAACAATTCCCTTAACCTACTTACAAACTCATATGAAAAATGACAACAAAGTTAAAAGTAAAATCTATTTTAAGTATGGCCTATTAACTATGAATTAGAAATATAGACCATCAAATTTTGATTTCAACATTCACTTCATTACCATCATCATATGTATATGAAGTGGTAATTATTGTTTGTGATTGTTTAAGCATAGCCTATTTGGTGTCAACAATATAGGCTATCAAATTCAAAGTAAAAAACAACAAGTTAAACCACTTCAAGCATTGTCATTAAGCACAAAAATAGAGCATATATTACCAAATTATGTTGAATCTATATAATTAAAGAGCTTAATTACCCATAAATTGAAGAGGTTTAGCTTCTCATATTTGTTATCATATCAACAAATATAGATTGCAACATAGAACAAAAACAAGAAGAAAAAGAAAGTTAAATGAAATAAAAGCTAATTAAAAAGAAATAAAACTATTCTACTTGCATGAATAAATGAAACTACACTACTAGCATGAAAGTAAATAATCAAGAAAAGAGAAGAGCATGTATTGAAATTGCATTAAAAAAAGAATTACATAAAAGAAATGGCTAAGTAGCCATGAAAAGAAAGCGAGCTTTGTTTTATTTTTCCTAAACTAATGAGCTAAGAGAGCCTTAAAGAAGAGAGAGGTTACATGAAACATAAGGGGTATTTATACAAGTTAGAAACCCTAATCCATATTTTTGGGGAATGCCAAACTTCCCCTCTAGGAAGTGTGGCCACCAAGTTATCATTAGCTTCAAATAATCATCCATTAAGTGTGCATGAAACTCTAATGGCCTTTTAGCATGTGCATTTACTCTAATTTGTACATTAAGGTAGGTGGGTAGGTGGAGTCCTCCACGATCACGACTTTTAATTATCTCCATCTTCATTCCTTTGTATCTTCTTTGTGCATGCATATTTCTTCATGAAACCTCTTCTATTTGAGTACAAATTCCTACAAAAATATAGAAATTTCCAATTAAATTTTCTCAAATTAATATATGACCAAAAACGACCATTTTGCCCCTATATGAAGATGAATATATGATGATTTGAAAATAATTTAAATTTTGGTTTAAACAAGTTAAAACACCCAATATGATCATTTATTTAATTTAAATAGATTAAATATGGTCGTAAAAATATGCATATTTAAGTGCACATCAAATACCCCCACTTATCTTTTTATTCGTCCTCGAATAAAGAAAAACTAAGATAAATCCATTTTCATAGGGAGCACAATTGCACTGAGCGTATGCAACAAGTCGTTATACCTCTGGGTGTCCCCAGTAGGACGAGTGTTGTCTTGTGAGGGTTTTCAGCGGATACTACCCACAAAATCCAAATGCGAAGTGAAAATATTTACAAAATACTAGATTTATTTACAAAGAGATGAATGCGAGTTTTTGAAAATATTTACAATGAAGGATTCACTTTTAAATCGACACACATAAGTTAAATATGGGTTTTGATTATTATCTTGAAAATTTTAGTCATTTACTCGTCAAAGTTTCCAATAAAAACAAAGTTATCATAACAAATAGACTATAGTTTAACTCGTTGTTTCAGTTGATAACAAAGTGTAACTATGAAATGGATCCTTAGTTGATTATCAAAGTTTATCAAAGTGGTTTATTCATTTCTTTTCAATAACAAGTCAAATCAAATAAGTTAAAATAGTGCTTGGATTTCAATTGCTTACTCTCTCTTATTTGAAAACTTTATTGATATTAACCATATTTATATATGCCTAACTCATGTAAACTGAGGCCAGATATATTACCCATGCACTGCCTTACAGGCTTACGTGAGGGGAATACAGAGCGTGGCGAGTGAACACACGAATGTGAACACCTATCGACTATAGGCGTTATTAAAAAGAATTTTTATATATATGCAGCTAACTCAGATAAACTAAGGCCAGATATACCGATCGTGCACTACCTTTCGGGCTTACGTGAGAAGGGTATAGAGCATGGCGAGTGAACACACGAGTGTGAACACATGACTCTAGGTGTTTATTAAAAAATATATACATATATACAAGATAATTTTTTTTTTGAAGAGAGAGTTTTGTAAAATCATCTTAGCACCATTTAGCTTAGAAGACAAAAAAATGTTATATCCTTTACTCTAAATCAACCACTTTTTAAAACAAAGATTTTCAATTAGAATATATTTCATAATTATCTCCATGAATCTTCCTATATACTAGTTAAACCATCGTTATTTGTAATCAAACTTTATTTTTATTTTTGTCAAGACAAATAAATTTTCAAAAATTTCAAATTAATTAACCAAAACTATATATTTATCCTACAGCGTTTCTTCAAAAGTAACTAAAAAATGAAAAAATAAATTTGGATTTTTTTTGTTTTTGTTTGTGAGTTTATTGAAAGAAAACGCAAAAAATAAACCCTGAAAAATTAAAAATGAAGATGAGTCTCCCTCCACACTTGATTTTGACTGTGTCCCCACAGTCAACCCAAGTGGAAGGAGAAAAATAAAACAAAAGTAAAAAGATGACCTATATTTACATGAAAATGAACGGTATTTACATGAGGTCAGAAAGTATATCGTCAAAAAGTAAATGAAACGGTCTTTCAAAGACCGATTCATTTGTCTCGTCAAGTATACGAGACATAGCTTAAGCTCGGAAAACCAAATCATAAAAGATTTCAAAATTGAATGTTGATCTAGAAAAACGAATGTCGTTTTATTAAAAATAGAATGAGTTGTTTTACTTTCGATGATTTTTGGGGTTGATAAAATAATTGATTGAAGTTCAAGTTTATTTTTACCAATTTGAAATTCAAGCTTACCATTGATAACTTCTTCAGAATTATCGATTTCAAAATCAAAATGGTGATTTAAATCTTCCCCATCAGAATTCGACAACTCGTTTTCGAAAAGTCCAAAGAAATCGTGTTCATTGAATTCGTCTTCCTTTATTGAATTATTCACAACTTCATCGCATAAATCAAGTTCAAAATCCAAAGTTGTTGTATTCAATTTTTCAGAAAAAGGAAGATCGAATTTTAAATCGAGTTTCACACCCTCAAAAGAATTGAAATCCAACTCAAATACCTCAACAACCTCATTAAGATTATCGTTTTCAATTTCAAAAGTTGTTATTTGAAAATCGTCAATTGTGGTAAAAGGTGGATTATTATTTAACTCATCACACGTTGGGATTTGATTTTGTTTCTCACGTTGTTTCATATATGTTTCAAACAACAAATTTGTGTGACCATTGTAAATTTCGTCTATTTGCTCAGCAAAGTCAAATTTATAACTATTAACTTGAGAATTTTCGATTTGAACTTGTGGAGAACAAAATTTTTCACCATCATTGAAACAATTCCCATTGCCAAAATCGTTTAAATAGTTGTTTCCATTTTCGTTTTGATTTAGAAATTCATTTTGGAGTTCGAAACTGAATTGGCATGGGTTATACTCGAAATCATTTGAATTTTGAATTGAATTCAAATTTTGAAATCATTGACTCGAGTTATTGCACAAATATGAATTACACAATTCATTTATCATTTGATTTTGTTGTGTAGAGAGTTTAAGTAAAGATGATATCATTTCAATGCTATTTTTGAGGTCTGAGGGTTGCTCATTATTTTGAAAACTTTGTTGTTCAAATTCGAATTGTTTGTACAATAGTTGTCATTAAAACATCCATAAGAAATTGATGTGAAATTATATGGATTATATTGATTTTCACAACTATTGTAAAATTCCGACGAGTAAGAAAATTCGGACATTATCAAGAATGTTTTTTTGGATTTTGTTTTATAAAGGAAAACTATTTACCAAAAGGAATTTATTTTTCAAAAGGGAAATTTGATTTTTGTTTTGTTTTTTGGTTTTTCAATTTTTTTTTGTTTTTGAAAAGGTTTTATAATTTTTTTGGATTTTTTGCTTTTTGAAAGAAAACTAACTAATTTTTTTTTTGGATTTTTGATTTTGATCGGAAAATTTCAATAGAAAGGATTTATAAACTTAGTTAAAAAATATTTACAATTTTTTTTAGTTTTGGATTTTGAATTTTTTTTGTTTTTTTTAAATATGCCTGAGCAAATGCAACTAAATGAATGCAAGGGTTTACTTAAAAATTTTCTATCATAATTAGCTCCTAATCCAATATTGTATAATCACACTTTGTCTTAATTTAACAAGATAGTTTTCAGCCAGGTAACGAGTAGGATTTATCGGTGCAGCACGAATCACCGTAGCAATGCAACCGAAGGTTTAAGTACCTTCAAAGAAACAACCACTATAATATATACGAATCATCGTAATATTTATAATCGTTAGTGCTCTACTATAGCCTAGACACCGAAAAATTAAATTGTCGAAAGAGGACAACTTGTCAATATACAATTAAGTGTTATCGATGTCTAACCGTTATTATTAACAAATTCTAAGATGAAATGTAAAGCAAAATTTAAACGTGTATTAGCAATGCAACTACGAATGAATTTTTGTTTTTGTTTTTGAATTTTTGTTTTAAAATACAATCAACCAGCAATGCAAAATAGATAAAAACAAGGGCTAAGGATATACCAGAGCGTGTAGAATTATTAGCAATTTATTTATGTTTTTAGCGGTGATTTTTTATAAGCAAGCAAGCAAAACAGTTTTTTTAGCAAGCGGTTCTTCCTTTTATTTCTTGCAACTTGAAAATTAAAAACAAGATATATACAAGTTTATATATATATATATAAGGATGGAATTTAAAACAAATGAAAACAAAACAAGTGGATACAAAACAAATGAAAACAAGAAAAATGAAAACAAATGAAAACAAAAACAAAACAAACAAAAACAAATTCAAACTTGTTTGTTTTTGAAAGGTTTGAAAGAAACTAAAAAAACGTTTTAACACAGAGAAGTTTGTATGGTGATGAATGGTGATAGAGTTGGATTGAAGTTGTTTGTTATAGAGGAGAGGGTGTTTCAAGGAGAAGTGCACAGAGGACAGTGCACAGTTTTCTGGTGGTATGGAGGAGTTTAGCAGTAATGTGATGGTTGGGGACTGGTGCAGAGGGAAGGAGATGCACTGATGGGATAGTAGACTGTGCACGGTGAATGGTGATTGGAAGTCGCTAGTGGATTATATTGCAGCCGGAGTTCAGGGCTAGTGAATGGAGTTCTGCGGTGACTTGGTTGAAGTAGTTTTGTAGGTGGGCAATGTAGAGAATGAAAGGTAATTGAATAAAGGCAGTTGTAAATGAAATGTAATTTGTAAACTTATTGTAAAAAAATGAAAAAATCAATGGTTTTTTTTGTTTTCAAATGTGTGTTTTTTTAAATAGAAATGCAAATGCCAAATGAAACTAGAAAACAAGAGATGCACACAAACAATGATAACATAAATCACACAAACAAATTTTTTTTATGCAACCTAACACACAAAACTGACACACAATAAAATCAAATAAAAATAATTTGAAGAATAGAAAATAAAAATCAAATCAATTCCCCGACAACGGCGCCAAAAACTTGTTCTTCGATGAGAATTCTATCGAGTTAGAAATCCGTCGAACGAATTCATAATAAAAATAACCACAAGCGCACGATGTACGAAAGTTAGTACGTGGCGAGTACGGGTCGATCCGTTGGGAATTGTTAGTGTCTAAATTTCTATTCAATCAAATTAAACCAAAGTTCAGAGTGATTAGCTAAAAATGTAAGAAAATGACAAAAAGGAAGTGATAAGAGTAGAAAGACAATTTAGAGATAATTTCCACTCTCTAGATCATATAAATCAACACAACATGAAATTATGATCTCTCTTTTTTGGTCATTAGTTAGTTTAATCGATGTGCTTATCATAAGTATGATCTATTTGTGCTATTAATTAGCTCAACATAAGCCATAAAATTATAACACACCCCTTAAACAACTTACAAACTCATATGAAAAATGACAACAAAGTTGAAAGTAAAATCTATTTTAAGTATGGCCTATTAACTATGAATTAGAAATATAGACCATCAAATTTTGGTTTCAACATTCACTTCATTACCATCATCATATGTAGATGAAGAGGTAATTATTGTTTGTGATTGTTTAAGCATAGCCTATTTGGTGCCAACAATATAGGCTATCAAATACAAAGCAAAAACAAGAAGTTAAACCACTTCAAGCATTGTCATTAAGCACAAAAACAGAGCATAGATTACCAAATTATCTTGAATCTATATAATTAGAGAGCTTCATTACCCCTAAATTGAAGGGGTTTAGCTTCTCATATTTGTTATCATATCAACAAATATATATTGCAACATAGAAGAAAAAGAAAGCTAAATGAAATAAAAGCTAATTAAAAAGAAATAAAACTATTCTACTTGAATGAATAAATGAAACTGCACTACTACCATGAAAGGAAATAAACAAGAAAAGAGAAGAGCATGTATTGAAATTGCATAAAAAAATGAATTACATAAAAGAAATGGCTAAGTAGCCATGAAAAGAAAGAGAGGTTTGTTTTATTTTTCCTAAACTAATGAGCTAAGAGAGCCTAAAAGAAGAGAGAGGTTACATGAAACATAAGGGGTATTTATACAAGTTAGAAACCCTAATCCATATTTTTGGGGAATGCCAAAACTACCTCTCTAAGAAGTGTGGCCACCAAGTTATCATTAGTTTCAAATAATCGTCTATTAAGTGTGCATGAAACTCTAATGGCCTTTTAGCATGTGCATTAACTCTAATTTGTACGTTAAGGTAGGTGGGTAGGTGGGGTCCTCAATGATCATGACTTTGAATTATCTCCATCTTCATTCCTCGTATCTTCTTTGTGCATGCATATTTCTTCATGAAACCTCTTCTATTTCAGTACAAATTCCTACAAAAATATAGATATTTTCAATTTAATTTTCTCAAATTAATATATGAACAAAAATGACCACCCCTATATGAAGATGAATATATGATGATTTGAAAATAATTTAAATTTTGGTTTAAATAAGTTAAAATAGCCAATATGATCATTTATTTAATTTAAATAGATTAAATATGGTGGTAAAAATATGCATATTTACGTGCACATCAAGAAGAATCAAACTAAGCAGAATACTCCCTTTTGTATTGATCAAGCGTGGAAAATTACATTTCACGAGAGCTAAATTGTTCTCCCTGCATAGTTCCCTAGCCTCATTTTTTCAAGAAATTTACCATGAGGTACTTTGGGGAGACAAAAGCGACAATCTCATCTAGGGCTGGTTTACCGAAGAAGGCGTTATAGTAGGAAGGTTTGTCAATTATCACAAATATGGTTTCAAATATTCGACAAGTTGGAGGGACTCCCATTTGTACAAGTAGCTTTATCTACCCCGTTGGATTTGACCCCTTGTTATTGAACCCAAATATCGGCTCAGTGCTCGACTCTAATTTGTGCTCTGGGATATTCATCTGGTCGAAAGCATTTGAAGATGACATTAACTGCGCTGCCTGTATCGACCAGAATCTTGGAGACAATAGAGAACCCAATTTGTGCAGTAATCATAAGGGGGTCATTATGGGGATGATGGACTCCTTTGCGTAGCTCTTGCGGGGTGACCACTAGATTAGGCATTTGGATGTTAAGACGTGGGCTCTTCGTTGGAGGCTCCTCTTGAACAGAATAAATTCCCTCCTTGGTCTATTTAATATACATGCTTCGAGCCCCTTTACTACTTCCTGCAGGATGTGGCCCACCATGGATCACATCTATCATGTTAATTGGCAGGCTTAAATTAGGGGGTCTTCATCCTCTAGCACATTTATAGCGTTGCTCGGGTGTTTCTGGGGAGCATTTTCAGTTCATTGGACTTTGTGCTGATCTTGGATAAATTCTTTGAGATGGCCTTCTCGGATTAGCTTTTGAATTATTCTGGCCAGAACTCTGCATTCATCTTTTTAATGGCCGTTAGCTTTATGATAGGTGCAATATTCCCCTCCCTTCCTTTGCTCTGGATTATTCATAGCTTTGTAGGAGGTTAGAAAGTTGACTCTTTCCTTAGCTGTAGCATATATGTAAGGCAATGGCTTGTTTAAAGCGACTGTATTAGCAACTGGCTCTTCCCGTCTGACCCTTTTATAGCTACGGTCCAAGCCAAATTTTCCTCCCTCCTTTTTGGGAATCGTCTTTTTCTTGGCATAGTAATGTTCATCCATCCGGATGAACTTATCAGCCTGAAAGTGAAAGTCCTGTAGATCTTTGCAGCCATTGACAAAGAGCTGCTTCCAAAAAGGGGTATTCTTGATTAAACCACAATGGATGGCTATGAGCTTGTCATGGTCATTCATGTCCTTAGCCTTCAAAGCTTCTATATTGAATCTTCTCATATAGTCTCCCAAAGATTCACCCTGCCTTTGGTTTATGTTTGCCAACACCTTATAATCAATAGTAGGATCCTTGCAAATATAGAATCAAGCTGAGAATTCATAAGAAAACTGCTTCCAGGAGTAGATGGTTTTTTCTCTGTACTGTCTATACCATTTAGTTGCCGCCTTTTGGAGAGTAACAGGGAACAGTCAGCATCTGACTGCCCTATCAACATTGTATAAATCCATCTGGCTTTCAAAAGCCATAGATGATCATCAGGATCCGTATCTCTGTGATATTTCATAGACGGGATTTTAACATATGGAGGTATTGCTGTTTCCATGATCTCATCAATGAAAGGTGGCAGCCTCTCATTATCATTGACATTCTTGTCCATGGTTCTTTTTCCTTTAGCATTCATAACATCTTTGATAGCCTTCTTAACAGCACCTTTAAGAAAAGCTTCAGCATTACCGTAATTTTTATGACTTGGGTAGTATTCTTTAGATGTTGAGCTACCAGACTACTCTAATGACTTGTCAAGAACTCTCCCCTGATGATTAGCTCTGGCTTGGGCAAGCTCTTTCTTTTTTTAGGAAGTCAAGTCCACCTTATCTTTGCACCCTTTGGAGTTGGTCTTTAGATTTCTCCTAGGTGAGACCACTTCTTCTCCTTGAGTTTTTCTCGGAGTTTTTGATGATTTCTGAGACAAAGCCATTTTTTCGGTTCCTGCATTTCTTGTTGCTGTTGTTCAAAACACTTGATTTTTGCTGTGTTTTCATCTTGCCGTGCCGGTGATGAAGTCTGCCCTAGAGTTACCCCATCCAGGTTTAATGATGGAGCTATATTTTCTTCTAAGGTGGTAGTGTGTAATGCTTCCTCCATAATTCCACTCAAGCGCTTTGACCTCATTTTTCCTATGCAAAAGAAATGAACCACAATTAGTCTGTATATAACCACAAGGTCAGAGGTTCGAGCTCTCCTTCTAGCGCCAAAAATGTTGACAATATTTCTTGCCAACTTCTCGAATGCTTTTTATAAGGTAACTCTATTTGAGCATATCTATGTTAATGAGAGGATTCTCGCCTTTGAGAACTTATCTTTCAAGTAGAATGACTTAATCGAAAGGAATTGAGGAAGCAACCCTAGTTTTTGACTAAATCATCCTAATTGAAAAGAATAACAAATTGTCAAACCCTTCGACCTTGTCGAAAGGAGTGACAAGTCCATTCCAATCTTTCGACCAGGTTGGAATAGTTAAATTATCTCTAGGCGTTATTCACAATCATATAGCTTTCGGAATCATCACTTTATTTAGTTCCATCATCCCCAGGAGTTGAAAGCAGTCAACCATCAATGTCATTCACCCCCTTTTGATCATGTCTAAAGGTGACATTCAAGACCTTTCGACATTGTTGAAAGGGGATGCTTACTCTGTTTGTGTATCTTTATTGCTTTCAACCCCTTTGGGTCAATATTCCTTTCATGGAGTCCCTTCGAAAAGATTACTGATGCCTAAAAAAGCAGATTCCCTCAAATGAATTCCACCATGAATGGATATTAAATATATAAACCAGAATTCCTTTCGAAAGTACACCTTTTGACTATGTCGAAAGAGTTCCTCCTTTCGAAGCAGTTCTAGTTTAATAATCTTCAATCCACTTTATTTTCCTTATATATGATCAATTTAGATATTCCCATAACTCATGCATTCAATCATAGTCGACACATCATCATCGCTTTTACTTTTCCGTATTAAGTTTTGGTTCCAATGATGATGTGTTTTGATTGGGAATGCATATGTCGATCTTATATATATAACATAGACCAAAAGAGATTATGAGAAAAGGTTAGAATCATGTGCAATTGATCATTAGTCTAGCTAATGATCTTAATGATCTTCCTTGTCCCCAATATCCATAATGAACAAGCCATCTCCACTTTTATTTATCATCAAAAATGAGTTACAACAAATTGAGCTTTCTCCCTAATTTGATTTAGGGTTTCTTCTAAGTACAACTATCACTAAGAAAGCAGAGTAAGAAAATGAATTCAATATTCCATAATCCGGTCCCTCAAACTAGACCCCTTGGTTCTTATTTATAGATGCAGGTTGGCCCCTTCCACGCCTTTGCTTTCCACTGGGTCGAAAGGCCCACCTTTTTTTATGCCGCCTAAATGTTTTCAACTTGGTCGAAAGGTCACGAACCCTTCAACGACGTCGAAATGCATCCTCTTGTGTTTCTTGGTTTATCCTTTCGCTTCCTTGCCTTCGACTGGGTCGAAAGGTCTTCTCCTTTTATGTTGTTTTAAGCATTTTGTCCTAATCGAAAGTTGTGCCACCTTCCGACGTTGTCGAAAGCTACGTTTCCTTTGATATTTTCGAAAGCAATGTTTCCCTTCGACATTGTTGAGAGCAATGTTTCCCTTCGACGTTGTCGAGAGCAATGTTTCCCTTTGATGTTGTCGAGAGCTATGTTTCGTTTCAAAGTTGTCGAAGGCTTTGCTCACTTTCGACGTTGTTGAAAGGTGTCCTTGTTCTTCTTGTTATATTCTAGCAGCCTCTTCATTCTCTCCTAACCTTTTGACCCGATCGAAAGCCCGCCTCCTTTCGATGTTGTTGAAAGGTCTTTTATTGTTCTTTCGCCTTTGTTGTTTCTGAGTATTGCTTTCTTCATAGCACCTTTTGACATTGTTGAAGGGTGTCTTGGATGGATCTTTGACCGGTTCGAAAGGTTTGCTATGCTTTCAAAAAGGTTACTATGGGGGCGAAGCCTTTGATCTCAGAAGGTTTGACGTGTAGTTGGGATAGAGCTATTGATTGCCTTCGAAAGGGATTCCGAAGTCAACATTTCTTGTTCATCTATGTCAAAAGGTTGGTAGTGGCGGAAGGGGCCTATCTGTTTCCATCTGGGTTGAAGGCCTTTGCACCGTATGAGTAGTTGGAGCCTTCGACTCCTTCGGTAGCTGCTCAATGCCTTTGAAACATCCTTTTTACGTCCTTTATGATGACTTGGAATGTTTCTTCATCGAAACCTCAACCTTATTAACTTTCTTTCATATTTCTGCTATCGAGTAGATTTTATGGCTAACAACACTTTATCTCGATGAAACATGTCAACTTCAATTTCATATATATCTAAGCCTTGAGATGGATATCTTAAAATATGTCCTAAGTGTTGTAGGGGAAGATAAATGTTAACACCACAAAGCGTAGTCCAAATAAAATCGGTTTTGTTTTGTTGATTTTGATGATCTAAGTTCAAGTTTGCAAAGAAAATTTTAATTAAAAGAGAATAAATCTTGACATTGTTAGAATCATACCCTATAAGAGAATCAAAATTGTTTGCTTCTGCGATCTTCTGAATTCCATATCCATTGAAATCAGCGAATTTCATAAATGCTCCTTCAAAGATTTTAGAATTCTTCATGCTATTGAATCTTGTAACAGTGGTGTCATCGTGAAGCCATGCCCTGATTTGATCTTGAGATGGGCCAGTAGAAGTGGAGACTTTTCTTTATCTTTTAGGTCTTGGAGCCATTGTTTGATTTTAAGTGAAATATGATGTAAAAATGTGATTTTTTTATTTTTGGAGAATGGGTTTTAGTTTGCTGAAATGAAATTTGATGATGAAAAGAAGGGTTGAGGAGATGCAAAGGTTGGTAGAAAATTGAATGGGTGCCTCTAAAGACGTGTCAGTTATTAAAAAATCTAAAATTCGATACGTCCACCGGCTGCTAAGGACACTTCAGCGGTTTGATTGCTCCAAAATCCAAAACAGCAAAGAAATAGGCCAAAACCGGGTCAATTCAGCCATCTGAATTATTGGTATCAGCCAGTTGAATATTAGAAAATTTTGGGCCTAATTGAGGATTCAACCGACTGAACTAGGGCGTTCAGCCGGCTGAATCTGTTGTTTTTCCACAGATCAGCTTATAATCAAGTTATATATATACACACACGAGCTTTATTCTCATGTTAAATAATTTTAAACAGTTTTATACAATAAACATATTATTTATTATATGGAAACCATATATATATTATGCAGATATTTCGACGTATATTGAAACCATATTGATTTATTTTCGAAAGACTCGGATTCTTCTGATGAGCAGCCTTCGAATGAATCCAATTCAACTTTAGTTTTCTCCGTCAATCGTTTGATAGGGGATAGAAATTTTTTACAAACAGGGGTGTGTTTGCTTGATGGACCTTTTTCCCATGAATTACGATGAAATGTTTCTGTGAGATGCGGTGATTGTCTCTGGATGTTATTACTTGTAGAAGAATGACCATAAATATTAAGAGCACATTTCTCAAGGAAACTTAAATGAGCTCCTTGATTTTTCTGCTCATAGTATAATTCGTGTTGAACACTGATTATTTCTTGTTGAAAATGATGTATATCATTTATTTGACGTTGAGTAGAAGGTGAGCGAAAATCTATGTTTCTTTTGACTCGTATTCCATTTGGACTATAGCCAGTGTGATAATTTGGAGAAGGTGTAATGCAGACGGGAACATTTATAGGAGTTGAGTTATTTGAAGGTGTTGTAATGGATGAGCTGAAATCAATGTACGAGTACGAAAAATTTTCTTGCAAAGACATTCTTATCTGATAAGATGATTTTTGTTTTTATATTTATTTCTTCTACACTCATTCTGATCTTATATATATTATTGATTCCTATTTTTAGAAAACTTGTAAAGTTCAAAATCCCGGTTGATTTGTAACTTTTGAATTATATATAATGGTAAATATAAAAACAAATTTTATGACGTTTTATTTAATTTATCTAAAATAATATGTTCTAATGCAAGAGAAGATATGCTTATTTGATTAAAAAAATTTATGCACTTATTTCTTTATCTTCTATGGAAATTTTTTTATAATTGTTGTAGAGATATGAAATGACCCTAACTAATTCCACCTAATTATTTTTACTAGGATTTTTTTTTACATCAGTAAATCTCTTAGAGTCATTTAGCCTTCTTACTAAATAATCCAGGATCCTCCTTTTATACTAATATATTTATATCAGTTCATCAATAAATATATTCACATACATATGAAGATGTATGTGACCCTCTTGCTTGGATCAGAGTGTTGTTTAGCAAGAGTGTATCCTGATTGAATTTTGAATTTCAAATCAACCAGCACATAGCTCATTTTCCATACCTTTTGATTTTTAAGTCAGGGGAATTAATCCCATAATCATATGCAGTTGCTACTTAGTAATTTTTAACACTTCTTTTCCTCAATAGGCAAATTAGGCAAAATCAGCAGTTTAGACGTCTAAAATTTTTATGACAGACGTCTAAATTTGATCTCAGACGTCTAAATCTTTATGACAGACGTCTCAGAGTGTCTAAAATTGAAACAGAGAGTGAAAAACATTTTGAACTAAATTCAGACATCTAAATTTTTTATGACAGACGTCTAAATTTGATCTCAGACGTCTAAATCTTTATGACAGACGTCTCAGAGTGTCTAAAATTGAAACAGAGAGTGAAAAACATTTTGAACTAAATTCAGACATCTAAATTTTTTATGACAGACGTCTAGATTTGATCTCAGACGTCTAAATCTTTATGACAGACGTCTCAAAGTGTCTAAAAATTATTTCTTAACTTATACATGGATTTTCTTATGTCAGTTCTTTGTATCTACATTCAATCCATAAATCCTTTATTCTCAAATTTTCTACCATTAGCCTGACTGTTCTTGAAGCTTAAAATTCATTTTTCTTAGCAAAACATCTTGTAAAAACAAAGCACATAGTCTCAGCTGATATATATAAGTTCAACAACTACAAAACAGCAATTAACAATACATTGGTTTCTCAAAGTAACTTAAACAAAAGATCTTAATCTAGTTCCTCATGAATGTTTGATTTACTTCAGCAAAGTCTTTTTAAACATAGCATCCAAATCTTTAAGTAGTTAACTCATCCAATTCCTGATCAACCATGTTCTTATTTACCTGCATAGTCACCATGAACTGCCTCATACAAATATGAGACACCCAATGGTGCACAAACACAAAAGGGTCAGACTAATTGTCTGGTATGAATAATCTAACTGAAAACATGATCATATTCAATTCCATTTATATTCTAGTGCTTTGTATGAATAAGAAACTCAGTATCTTCTTTGTACATGTTTTTGTGAGGCATGTGCATTCATATCAGTGTTAAACAGATTATATATATGTGATCACAATGACTTAATTCATAGAAAACAATCATAAGATTCATCAATAAAAACATCATAAGCCAACCAAATGCAATCATCAATTCAGTCATCATGCCCTTTTCAACTTTACTGGCCATCAGGGATTTTGCCCAGGCCTCTCCTGAACCTATTTCTAAAGTTCATTATCAAATATAATAGGTTCTTTAGCTACTTTCTCTTTTTAAACACACACTGCCTGGGACATCTCTCTGTTAACCCAGCACACTCAGGCCCCTGGGTATAAACATACCATGTGTGAGCTTGCAATGTTCCCCTTGCCAAGCTATATTTTGTAGCCCTAAGATCCCAAGTCCTTAGTTAAATTACTAAGTGTTTTTCTTTTTTTCCATAACTTTGCTAATCCCTTCTGCATCTCACTTTTTAATAAGAGAAATATAAACAATGCTAGCAACATGTATTCATCCGGAGTTTGGTAAGTTATATTCTCAGAAGCAAACATCTAATCATGAAAATAGATATGGTTTCTTAGCACATTATTTTTGGCTATGAGTTTCAGTGGATCAAGATGTAAGTATATGGTCCTAAGTATTTTACTTGTTATCTTTTCTTACCTCTGGTTCAATCAGATTCATGGTCTGGCTAAACCACAAGTATATTTGATTTGGGTATTTCATAAAACATAGAAGCTCAGCACATGTACAACATTGCACTTCTACATTTTCTTTTGTTTTAATCAACATGAGACATAAGCAACAACACAATGTTACAGCCCCATATTTCTTTCTATCTTCAGACCATATACCCACCACTTGAATCCGGGGATTTTCATAAACAATTTTTATAAAGAAAACTTATAAAAGAAATCACTCCATCTCAAAGCTAACCCATATCACAGATAAACATTTTGAACCATGAATTCATGACTCTCATTTTTCTGGGTAAATCAGAGAGGGGTTCTATACTTAAACAGATCATTAACAAAACAAAGTCATCATACCATAAGACATAACTTGTAAAAGAAAATGAATGATTAGTTCAAATAGGCTGCCTCAATATTCAGGACTTAATGCCAAAGTTTTCAGTGAGGTTACTCACATTAATCCTTCTTCTTCCTATGCCTTATGAACCCCTTTTTAGTCTTCTGCCTTCTCCTAATTTTTTCTCTGTTTTATGTCTTGTATATTTTTTTTTAGGTTAATGAAGAACAAAATGTGTATGGTCTCACTATACTAGGCCTTTTATATAAATCTTGGCTGTTTCTAGGGTTTATGGAATTACCCAATGTCAGTTCTACCCCATACAAAACATAGCCTGCCTTCAAGAAATAAGAGGGTATGTGGTCCTTGTCTTTATTTTCAGAAATAAGCCTCATTCTTTTAATCTTTTCCCGGGTCATGTTATATCCATGACTTCTTATTTCCTAAATTAAAGAAATTACTAGAAATGGATAAAGTGTTTGTTTAAGGACTCATGCCATTTCTATGTAACTTCTGTTTTCTTCCAGAAATTGGTTGACTGTATACATGTATAACACATGCATACCTAAGTCTTTTATTTTCTTTGTACCCTGTTTTATTTAAAGATAAAATTCTATCTTCATGCATATGTATTTCTAAATTAGTTATTTTAATTTATCTATTGATTCCTGCTAAATTTTTATCACACAGAAATCGGTGTGCATGTGTACACTGTCTTGTGCACATGTACATGTTTTATACTATATATCTGCAAATCAATTTCCTATTCCTATTTTTCCAATGCAATTTCAAACAAATACAACTAAATTAAATCATGAAATTACTCACAAAAATCAGGGTTATCACATTTACCCCTCCTTTTAGGAATTGTGTCCCACAATTCTTTCATACTTAACTTAAGTACCATTACTCCAGAAAATCAACTTCTGATCTCAAAACCATTCTCAAGCCAATTACTTAATTAAACACTATGCATATTAAAACAAAAATCATAATGCATATTTCAATCAAAACATTCATTAATATAAATAAATTTACCTTTCATTTAATCAAACAGTTGTGGATAATCATTTCTGATTTTATCTTCCACTTCCCATGTGCAATCGTTTGGGTCAAGACTCCATTGCACTTTTACTAATTTAATTTCTTTATTTCTCAATTTCTTGGTTTCTCTAGAAATTATGCCCACTGTTTCCTTTTCGTAGATCATTCTAGGATCAATCTGCACATCCTTAGAGGATTCTAGGATTGCCTCCTTATCATGAACCCATTTTCTAAGTTGAGACACATGAAAAACATCATGCATTGCTCTCATTTCTTCTGGCAACTCTAATTTATAGGCTACTGTTCCTATTCTTTCTAGGATTTTATATGGTCCTATATACCTAGGAATCAACTTCCCTTGTTTCCCAAACCTTAGAACCTTTTTCATGGGTGATATCTTGATGAATACATAATCCCCAACATCATATTGTACTGCCTTCCTTCTTTGATCTGCATATTTCTTTTGCCTATCTTGGGCAGAGGCAATTCTTTTTCTGATCAAAGCTATCTTTTCAGAAGTCTCTTTCACATTTTCTGGTCCTAAGACCACTTTTTCTCCAGATTCAAGCCAACTTGAGGGTGATAAACATGGTCTCCCATAAAGAGCTTCAAAGGGGGCCATGCCTATACTACTATGATGGCTATTGTTGTATGCAAATTCAGCTAAAAAGATATGATCCTCCCAACTTCCTCCCCAATCCAATACACAAGCTCTTAACATGTCTTCAAGCAATTTGTTCACAATTTCTGTTTGGCCATCAGTTTGAGGATGGTATGCTATGCTTAAGCATAAATCAGTCCCCATTGCCTTGTGAAAACTCTGCCAAAACTTTGAAGTGAAGATGGTATCTCTATCACTTACTATAGTCTTTGGTATACCATGTAGCCTGACTACTTCTTTAATAAACAACTGGGCTAGGGTATTTGCATTTCTTTCTGATTTCACCGGTATAAAGTGGGCTGACTTGGTTAGCCTATCAACCACTACCCAAATACTATCATTTCCTCTCCTAGTTCTAGGTAAACCATCAATGAAATCCATTGATATGTCTTCCCATTTCCACTGTGGTATTTGCAAAGGTTGAAGCATCCCTGAGGGTTTTTGATACTCGGCCTTCACCTGTTGGCAAATCATACATTTAGATACATAGGTTGCCACTGCACTCTTCATACCACTCCACCAATAATCTCTCTTGAGGTTGTGATACATTCTTGTGCTTCCTGGGTGTATAGTATATTTACTTTTGTGGTAAGCATCCAAGATTTCTTGCTTCAACTCATCAACTGCTGGAACACATATTCTTTCTCCTTTCTTCAGATGGCCTTGATCATTCAACTGAAAACCCTCCACTGTCTCACCATTTAATATTTTAGTCTTCTTTCCAAATAAAAATGGATCTTGGTTTTGTAGCATTACAACTTTATTCTTCAATTCTGATCCCAGAGTAATAAAACTTAATTTTCCTATTTCTACATTCCTACTGCATAAGCTCCTATTTTCTATGTTATTACTTCCTATCTCTGAATCAATTAATAATGATAAAGTGTTAAACTCTTCTATCATTAATCTAGCCACTTTAGCATGTTGTCTACTTAAGGCATCTGCTACTTTATTAGCCTTACCAGGTGTGTACAATATTTCAAAATCATATGAGGCTAAGAGTTCAATCCATCTTTGCTGCCTCATATTTAATTCTTTTTGTGAAAACAAATATTTAAGTGATTTATGGTCTGTATACACTTCAAATTTTGCTCCTAACAAGTAGTGTCTCCATAACTTAAGAGCATACACTATAGCAGCCAATTCAAGGTCATGAGTAGCATACCTTACCTCACTTGATTTCAACTGCCTAGAAGCATAAGCTATTACCTGATCTTGTTGCATCAACACTGCCCCAAGCCCTTGTCCACTTGCATCAGTATACACCACCAAGTTTTCATTTCCCTCAGGTACCTTAAGAATTGGAGCTTGTACCAGTGCTTCTTTTAATTTCCCAAAGGCTTTTTCACACTCCTCAGTCCAAGTGAACACTTGATTTTTCCTAGTCAATCTGGTTAATGGAATTGAGATTTTTGCAAAATCTTTTATAAATCTTCTATAGTAACCAGCCATTCCCATGAATGATCTGACTTCAGTGACATTAGTAGGCCTTTTCCAAGCTTGTACTGCAATGACTTTATTGGAATCCACAGCTATTCCTTTTTCTGATATGATATGGCCTAGAAAATTCACTTCATTTTGCCAAAAAGTGCATTTTGAAAACTTTGCTTTCAAGTCTTCCTGTCTCAATTTCTCAAATACCATGTGCAAATGGTTTTCATGCTCTCTAACTGACTTAGAATAAATTAGTATATCATCAATAAATATTAATACAAACTTATCCAAGTATTCTCTAAAAATCCTATTCATCAAATCAACAAAATAGGAAGGAGCATTTGTTAAACCAAATGGCATTACTAAAAATTCATAAAGTCCATATCTGGTGTTAAAGGTTGTATACTTTATACTTTCCTCTTCTACTTTCATCTGATGAAAGCCTGAAGCTAAATCAAGTCTAGAAAATATTTTTGCACCACTCAATTGATCAAAGAGATCGTCAATTCTTGGTAAGGGGTATTTATTTTTAACTGTGACTTTGTTTAATTCCCTATAGTCAATACATAACCTAAGGGATCCATCTTGTTTCTTAACAAAGACTACTGGTGCTCCCCATGATGAGCTACTGGGTCTAATAAAACCTTTTTCTTCTAGTTCAACTAATTGCTTTTTCAGCTCCATCAACTCCTTAGGCCCCATTCTAGTTGGTCTTTTAACCACTGGGTTAGCTCCTGGAATTATCTTGATTGAAAACTCAACTGGTCTGTGGTTTGGAACTCCTCTGACTTCACCAAACACATCAACATATTGATTAACTATGGGGATCTCTTCTAATGCAGGCATGGGTTTTTCATTTGACAATGTAGAAAGGTTGGCTATACTTCTATTTTTGTTTGCCTCACAGAGAACAACTATTCTTTGTCCATCAGAAACTTTCAATGATATGGTGGATGCCTCCATATTAATGATAGCCTTATATCTACTCAACCAATCAACCCCTAAAATAATCCCTATGCTCGGATATTGCAACACATATAGGTCTGACTCAAACACATGTCCCCCTATGTTCAAACCCAGTTGCATGCACATCATACCCATAACACATGAACTACCTATAGGGCTCCTAATTAACAGTGGCTTATCAACAATCATACAATTCAATTTTAATTGTTGTGCAATATCATGAGAGATCAATGAGTGTGTAGCCCCAGTATCATACACTACTGCTAAAGGTATTGAGTGAATAAGCAAAGTACCTTCAACTTGACCATGCTTTTCAACACTTGATCCATCAGCTGCCTTGCCTTTCCCTTCTAAAGCCCCTAATCTTCCTTGCTTAAAGTCTGGACAATTCCTCTTTATGTGACCTTCCTTCCCACAATGGTGACAATTGAAGGATGCAGGCCTAACATTTGTGCATCTATTCTTCATATACCCCTCTTGGCCACAGTTATAACAAGTGATCTTCTTCTTTACTTCAGTAGTTCTGGCTTCTTCTGGTTTCTTGGTGGAAGCTATGTCTGTTTTCTTCTTATCATAAGGGTGAAATTTACCCTTTCCCTTCTTGTTTTGATTATTTTTGAATGCCCTAAAATTCTCTCTAGCTTTATCATGTTGTTCAATGCTCAGAGTCAAATCCAAAACTTGATCAAAAGTTTTATCCTTGTATGGTAGCATGGCTCTACTAAGGCTAGGGTTCAACCCTTGAATATATCTGCCATTCTTAGCTTCCTCAGTAGTGATGAGCACTGCACCATACTTTGCCAATGATTCAAACTTCTGAGTGTACTCAGTGACATTCATAGTCCCTTGCCTCAATTTGATGAATTCCTCCAGTAAAGACTCTTTAGCTGATGCAGGGATAAATCTGCCTTCCAACATTGCTTTAAATTGATCCCATGTCACTTCTCCTTCAGGTCTTCCAGCTATGATAACCTCCCACCAATCCAAAGCTGCTCCTCTCAATTGCCTGGATGCAATTTGCCTCTTCCTTTGGTCTTCAACTTGCATGTTTGCAAAGATTCTTTCCAAAATTCTAAGCCAATTTTGAACTCCCATAACTCCTTCTGTGCCATCAAAAGTTTTGCCTCCAAGATTGGTAAAAGTCTTGAGTAGTTTGGAAAGTTCCTCATGTGGATTTTCCTGCCTGTTGCCTACTCCATCCCCTAGGGCTCTCATGAATTCTTGCACATTCACCATGGGTGGTTCACTTGTTCCTACATTTTGATGTCTGGGTCCTACCATAACTCTATGGATATAATACTTAGGTTAGTCTGTTTTGTCTAATATTCTATAGATTAACTCATTTTAATCTATCACTTATTCTGTCATAATAGATATCAATAGTGTAAACATTAACAATCAAAACATCCAAAGCAATCAACACTTCTATACATCCAATGCAAACAAGTTCATATAAAATTTTGCTATGTTATTTAACAACATAGCTCTAATACCAAATGAAATGACCCTAACTAATTCCACCTAATTATTTTTACTAGGATTTTTTTTTACATCAATAAATCTCTTAGAGTCATTTAGCCTTCTTACTAAATAATCCAGGATCCTCCTTTTATACTAATATATTTATATCAGTTCATCAATAAATATATTCACATACATATGAAGATGTATGTGACCCTCTTGCTTAGATCAGAGTGTTGTTTAGCAAGAGTGTATCCTGATTGAATTTTGAATTTCAAATCAACCAGCACATAGCTCATTTTCCATACCTTTTGATTTTTAAGTCAGGGGAATTAATCCCATAATCATATGCAGTTGCAACTTAGTAATTTTTAACACTTCTTTTCCTCAATAGGCAAATTAGGCAAAATCAGCAGTTTAGACGTCTAAATTTTTTATGACAGACGTCCAAATTTGATCTCAGACGTCTAAATCTTTATGACAGACGTCTCAAAGTGTCTAAAATTGAAACAGAGAGTGAAAAACATTTTGAACTAAATTCAGACATCTAAATTTTTTATGACAGACGTCTAAATTTGATCTCAGACGTCTAAATCTTTATGACAGACGTCTCAGAGTGTCTAAAATTGAAACAGAGAGTGAAAAACATTTTGAACTAAATTCAGACATCTAAATTTTTTATGACAGACGTCTAGATTTGATCTCAGACGTCTAAATCTTTATGACAGACGTCTCAGAGTGTCTAAAAATTATTTCTTAACTTATACATGGATTTTCTTATGTCAGTTCTTTGTATCTACATTCAATCAATAAATCCTTTATTCTCAAATTTTCTACCATTAGCCTGACTGTTCTTGAAGCTTAAAATTCATTTTTCTTAGCAAAACATCTTGTAAAAACAAAGCACATAGTCTCAGCTGATATATATAAGTTCAACAACTACAAAACAGCAATTAACAATACATTGGTTTCTCAAAGTAACTTAAACAAAAGATCTTAATCTAGTTCCTCATGAATGTTTGATTTACTTCAGCAAAGTATTTTTAAACATAGCATCCAAATCTTTAAGTAGTTAACTCATCCAATTCCTGATCAACCATGTTCTTATTTACCTGCATAGTCACCATGAACTGCCTCATACAAATATGAGACACCCAATGGTGCACAAACACAAAAGGGTCAGACTAATTGTCTGGTATGAATAATCTAACTGAAAACATGATCATATTCAATTTCATTTATATTCTAGTGCTTTGTATGAATAAGAAACTCGGTATCTTCTTTGTACATGTTTTTGTGAGGCATGTGCATTCATATCAGTGTTAAACAGATTATATATATGTGATCACAATGACTTAATTCATAGAAAACAATCATAAGATTCATCAATAAAAACATCATAAGCCAACCAAATGCAATCATCAATTCAGTCATCATGCCCTTTTCAACTTTACTGGCCATCAGGGATTTTGCCCAGGCCTCTCCTGAACCTATTTCTAAAGTTCATTATCAAATATAATAGGTTCTTTAGCTACTTTCTCTTTTTAAACACACACTGCCTGTGACATCTCTTTGTTAACCCAGCACACTCAGGCCCCTGGGTATAAACATACCATGTGTGAGCTTGCAATGTTCCCCTTGCCAAGCTATATTTTGTAGCCCTAAGATCCCAAGTCCTTAGTTAAATTACTAAGTGTTTTTCTTTTTTTCCATAACTTTGCTAATCCCTTCTGCATCTCACTTTTTAATCAGAGAAATATAAACAATGCTAGCAACATGTATTCATCCAGAGTTTGGTAAGTTATATTCTCAGAAGCAAACATCTAATCATGAAAATAGATATGGTTTCTTAGCACATTATTTTTGGCTATGAGTTTCAGTGGATCAAGATGTAAGTATATGGTCCTAAGTATTTTACTTGTTATCTTTTCTTACCTCTGGTTCAATCAGATTCATGGTCTGGCTAAACCACAAGTATATTTGATTTGGGTATTTCATAAAATATAGAAGCTCAGCACATGTACAACATTGCACTTCTACATTTTCTTTTGTTTTAATCAACATGAGACATAAGCAACAACACAATGTTACAGCCCCATATTTCTTTCTATCTTCAGACCATATACCCACCACTTGAATCCGGGGATTTTCATAAACAATTTTTATAAAGAAAACTTATAAAAGAAATCACTCCATCTCAAAGCTAACCCATATCACAGATAAACATTTTGAACCATGAATCCATGACTCTCATTTTTCTGGGTAAATCAGAGAGGGGTTCTATACTTAAAAAGATCATTAACAAAACAAAGTCATCATACCATAAGACATAACTTGTAAAAGAAAATGAATGATTAGTTCAAATAGGCTGCCTCAATATTCAGGACTTAATGCCAAAGTTTTCAGTGAGGTTACTCACATTAATCCTTCTTCTTCCTATGCCTTATGAACCCCTTTTTAGTCTTCTGCCTTCTCCTAATTTTTTCTCTGGTTTATGTCTTGTATATATTTTTTTTTAGGTTAATGAAGAACAAAATGTGTATGGTCTCACTATACTAGGCCTTTTATATAAATCTTGGCTGTTTCTAGGGTTTATGGAATTACCCAATGTCAGTTCTACCCCATACAAAACATAGCCTGCCTTCAAGAAATAAGAGGGTATGTGGTCCTTGTCTTTATTTTCAGAAATAAGCCTCATTCTTTTAATCTTTTCCCGGGTCATGTTATATCCATGACTTCTTATTTCCTAAATTAAAGAAATTACTAGAAATGGATAAAGTGTTTGTTTAAGGACTCATGCCATTTCTATGTAACTTCTGTTTTCTTCCAGAAATTGGTTGACTGTATACATGTATAACACATGCATACCTAAGTCTTTTATTTTCTTTGTACCCTATTTTATTTAAAGATAAAATTCTATCTTCATGCATATGTATTTCTAAATTAGTTATTTTAATTTATCTATTGATTCCTGCTAAATTTTTATCACACAGAAATCGGTGTGCATGTGTACACTGTCTTGTGCACATGTACATGTTTTATACTATATATCTGCAAATCAATTTCCTATTCCTATTTTTCCAATGCAATTTCAAACAAATACAACTAAATTAAATCATGAAATTACTCACAAAAATCAGGGTTATCACAAGATACAATTCCAAGTTATCGTCTTAAATTTATAAACGTATTTTCATTCAATTGTTTGGTGAATATATCTGCTTTTTGATTTTCTAAAGATACGAATTCTAAAGAAATAACATCTTTTTCTATATTGTCACGTAAAAATGATGTCGAATATCTATATGTTTGGTGTGTGAACGATTTACTAGATTTTTGGACAAGTTAATGGCACTTACGTTATCACAATAAATTGTTGATTTAGAAAGATTAATGATAAAATTTTGAAGAGTATGTTGCATGTAAATTACTTGTGCACATACTAAGGCAGCAGAGATATATTCTGCTTCATACGTCGAGAATCATACATAATTTTGCTTCTTACTAAACCACAATACTAGAGACTGTCCAACGAAGTGGCACGTACCACTCATACTCTTTCGGTCCGTTCGACATCCACTGAAGTCAGCATCACTGTATGATACTAATTCGAAAGGACATCCTTTTGGATAAAAGAGGCCGTAGTCTCTAATGTTTCTTAAGTAGCGCAAAATTCGTTTAACGGCTCTCAAATGTGATTCTTTTGGATTTACCTGAAAACGAGCACAAAGACACACACACATCATGATATCGCGACGACTAGCAGTCAAATATAGAAAAGAAACAATCATACTTCAATATAATTTTTGATCCATACTTTTACCATTTGTGTCTCGATCGAAATAGACTGTAGTACTCATGGAAGTTGGTTTTGCAGAAGTGTTCTCCATACCAAAACATTTTATAAATTATTATAGTATTTTTCTTGATTTATAAAAATACCGTTATTAATTGTTTAATTTGTAAACCTAGAAAATATGAGAGTTCTCCCAGATGTGACATCTTGAATTCACTTGTCATAATGTTAGAAAATTCTTTATAAAACTTTTCATTTGTGGCACCAAAAATAATATCGTCTATATAAACTTGAATTATTAAATATTATTCTTACCTTGTTTAGTAAAAAGTGTTTGATCAACTTTTCTAATTTTAAAACCTGAGTTTATAAGATAGCTCTTAAGACGATCATACCAAGCACAGGGTGCTTGTTTTAAACCATATAATGCTTTCTTTAGTTTATAAACATGATCTAGATATTTGTCATGTGTAAACAATGGTTATTGTTCTACATAAACATTTTCTTTTATAAAACCATTTAGACACGCACTTTTTACATCCATTTGATATAATTTAAAATTATGATAACAAGAGAAGGCTAATAAGATATGTATTGCTTCTAATCGAGCGACGAAAGAAAAAGTTTCTTCGTAGTCTATTCCTTTTCCTTGATTGTAGCCTTGAGCAACTAATCTAGCTTTATTACAAGTTATGTTACCTTGCTCATCGAATTTATTTTTGAAAACCTACTTGTACCAATAACTGTCTGATCACTAGGTCTAGGAACTAAGTCCCAAACGTCATTTCATTCAAATTGGTTTAGCTCTTCTTTCATATATAAAATCCAATAGTCATCAGTTGAAGTTTCTTTTACATTTTTAGGTTCAATGTTAGAAATAAAAGCAACATGTCCCATTTGATTTAATTGACTTCTTGTCCTTACATTAGTGTTTATTTCTCCAATAATAATTTCAATTGGATGATTTCTTAATACTCTAGGTGGAGAACGTATTTCATTTTCAATGGGTAAGTTTTCAATATTATTTTCAACAATATTTCCAATATTTTCATCTTTTAAATTACTTTTTTTTGTATTTATTTCATCATCTTCATCATTATTTATAATTTTAGATTTTTCATCGAAAGAAACATGTAGTGTTTCTTTTATTATTTTTGTCTTTTATTGAATATTCTATATGCTTTACTTCGTTCCGAACATCCAATAAATATTCTTTCATTGATTTTGGATCGAATTTTCCAAGTTGATCTCTTGTATTTAATAAAAACATTGAGAACCAAATTTTTTTGTAATGCCCCTGAATTTTAAGTAACATTATTAAGGATATTTAATTGGATAAATTAAATAGAATAATGTGAATAAGTTGGGAGATGAGATTAATAAATCTAATGGCCGTGTCTAAAAGAAAGAACTAAAATAAAAGGACTTAAATAATTTAAGAAGGAGGAATTTTCCTAAGGGGTAAACTTGGAAATGGGGCTACAATTCTTAGTATATATCTCTTCCTCCACTTGAATAAATTTCCACTTTCTCATTCTTAACTCTTCAATAACTTCAGTCGGCCATTTAAAAGCTCCAGGAAATGTTTAAATTGAAGAAAAAGCTAAGGAATTAAAGCTAGGAAATTATCTCATTCTCCAATCAACTAATCAAGGTGAATAATCATGTTTATCATCTCTTTTTTCTATGTTTGGATCGGTTATGGGTTATACCCGATTCATGTTTGTGATTTTGGTTAGGATATAACCATTTAAACCTTTGTTTGGATAAGACATAGGTATTTTAAAATGTTAATGGGCTAACTAACACTTTTTCATTCGGTTTTGGTTAAATTCTGAGTTGTTTTGATCTTCATATGCTTGGAAATTTTAATATGTTGAAGTATATGATTTGTCAGATTTTTGTTGATTTTTGAGGATTTTTCCTTAGTGATTTACTAAGGTAATTAAATTATTTAAGCCCAAAGGCTAAACTAAAAAGTTGCTTCCGAAATTACTTAAATTTGGAAGGAAATTGCCTTTGGAAGTAATTGAGGAAGAAGTACAGTGTTTTGAGAAAAAGGTTGACTTTTGTATACTTTTTACTGTTTGGAAGTACAGAAGAAGGTTCCTGAGCCAATTAAAATTAGACAAGCAAGATAAAAACATCACTTCAGTGGGCCCAGTTCCGCCTTCGACTCCAACAAGCCCGCTTTTACTCTTTTGATGAAGTCAAAAGGTACCTTTCGCCTAAGACGGAAGGTAAACCGTACCTTTTGCTAAAGTGAAAGGTAGGCACGGGGCCGATGGGAAGAGGGGCGAAAGGACGGGGAGGCTGCTTCTTTTGCTTTCAGATAGAATTAAAATTTTTGCATTCAAATCAGTTAAAGGGGGATCCTTCGACTCTATCATTTTATAAAAGATTAATTTTTTTATATATTCAAGAAGGGGTTTCGAAGGGGTCTTCGAAAGCTTAAACCTTCAAGAGTATTGTTTTAAAATGTTTTTCGAAAAGGTGTTTTAAAAACCTCTCGGCAAAGCCGATGGGTAAACCTACCGACATGGTTGGAAGTATGCTTTCGAAGGGTTGGTTCCAACACCAACACTTTGTTGTTTTTGAATGATTGCGAAAGGTTTTAATTTTGAAAGGTTTGATTTCGAAAGGTTTTGAAGGTGTTATCTTCAATGGTTGCGAAGGGTTTTAATTTTGAAAGGTTTGATTTCGAAAGGTTTTGAAGGGGTTATCATCAATGTTTGTGAAGGGTTTTAATTTTGAAAGGTTTGATTTCAAAAGGTTTGATTTCGAAAGGTTTGATTTCGAAAGGTTTGATTTCGAAAGGTTTTGAAGGGGTCATCTTAAATGATTGTGAAAGGTTTTGATTTCGAAAGGTTTGATTTCGAAGGTTTTGAAGGGGTTATCTTCAATGATTGCGAAAGGTTTTGATTTCGAAAAGTTTGATTTCGAAAGGTTTTGAAGGGGTTATCTTCAATGATGCTTTCAAAAGGAAGGTTTCCGAAGGGCTAACTTCGGAGGGTTATTTGCTTTCGAATGGGACTTCATTCGAAGGGTTTTAAAGGGCTGTTTTAGCCATTTTTCCTAAGTAAAACTTTGCTAGGTCGAAGGGGCTACTTTGAAGGGTTATAGCATCAAATACTTATATTTGTTTGAATATATATAAGGGGGATCCTTATTTAAATTGAATGTTATAAAACCTTGGGGACACTAGGGTGGGTTTAATGTTTTCGATACATAGTTTGGGGTTACAAACAGAAATATGCTTTTGAAACTATACATTGGGGCTATCAATGTGTTTTTATTTAATTTAACCTAATTGGGGCTACCAATGCGAATAGGTTAAACAGGTGGTATACCTGGGGAAAATAATTAATCATGGGGATCATGATGTTTTAATTGGCCAAGTGATGGGTTCTTGATTAGCCTAGGAAAACCATGTAATGTGCAGTTGATAGCCCACATCATATTTCTAAAGTAAAGAATGTTTTGCCAAAGGTGGTTAGCTTCGGGATTTGGCACCCAAGGGTTCATAGTCATCCGAGGAAAACTATGGAGTGTGCGGTGGATAGCCCACACCATCTTTTGTAAAACAATGTATGATGGATAATCTACATTTATTTTAAAGGATTTGGGATGGATGGCCCTATTAAATTATGATGAATAGTCATTTTAAAGATTTTAGAGGGGAACTCTAATAAATTGATTTTAGATGGCATATCTGATAAATGGGTGGATGGGATATCCAATATATATGATTTATGGATTTATTTCATATTATGTTAAGACAAATCATTTTGGGTGCAGAGGCATAGTAAATGATTTGCATGTTTATTTTGGATACTAGTGAGGGGAAAACCCGTTGCGCTAAGCGGCGTGGTCTCACTAGCTATCTATTTATGATAAGAGATGAAAGGGGATTATTCATACCAGACTTATTGTTTGACTCGAAGTTTGTGTTTCTCCACAAACTCTCGGGTACTCAAAATTAATTTGAGTAGTCTGAGAGTGTGAGACTTTAAAGTTTTTGGACGAATAAGCTTCCGGAGATGTGTAGGAGGCAGTGTTAGCTATAAGAGCTATTTTGTGTTTTCCGCTGTGATTTACTAAGAACTGTAAAGTTCATATTTATTAGTTCTCTGATCATCATAAGAGGACATCTTCATATGTCGCTCTTATCGTATTTTGTACATGTATATATGATCTGAACGTGGTTAACGTTTGGGATTATGTAATTAAATCTTAAATTGAAATTCAAAAGAAATGAGTAATTCTATTTTGTTGAAGTTTCAAAATTTTCACATTCTTGTGTTTCTGTGTTGCCAATAGTTTCAAGATTCCGATTTTGTTCACTCAGAAATAACACCTATGGATGACTGCAGCATCCGTAGCAGTTAGTTTTGAGCCCTCTAGAAGTGGGATGTTACATTTTTAAATAAGAGATAATAGGTTTCTTTCCATTGAACAGTTCATATGGTGTGTGTTTAGTTAAGGAACGAATAGAGACACGATTTAAAACATAGCAGGCAGTTGTTACAGCTTCTGCCCAAAAAATGTTTTGGAAAATTACTACCACTAAGTAAAGTTCTAGTGCATTCTTGTAGTGTTCTATCTTTCCTTTCTACTGCTCCATTTTGTTGTGGAGTTCTAGGAAATGAAAAATTATGAAAAATTCCTATCCTATTACAATAATGTTCAAATAGATCATTATCAAGTTCACCATCATGATCAGTTCTAATGTTCTTAATTTTTAAATTTTTGAAATTTTGAATTCTTTTGGCAAAGATTATAAAATTTTCAAAAGTATCACTTTTATTTTTCAAAAATATTGTCCATGTATATCTTGAAAAATCATCTACAATAACAAATACATATTTATTATGATTAACTGATTAAACTTGAGTAGGTCCAAAAAGCCAAATGTAATAGTTAAGGTGGTTGTAATGTAGAAATAATTTTCTTAGACTTAAATGATGATTTTGTTAGTTTTCCTAATTGACAATCATCACAAATATTGTTTACCTTATAATTCATTTTTGGTAATCCATTTACTAAATTATTTTTAGATAATTTGCTTATAGCTTTGAAATTTATGTGACAAAATCTCTTGTGCCATAACCAAGGATTATTTTCTTTAGCTATTAAACATAAATTTGTATTATGATTAATTTTCATATTTAAAACAAATATATTTCTTTTATGATTTCCTTCAAAAATTAATTTTTGATTTTTATCATATATCATTTATCTTTTTCTAAAGTAATTTTTAAACTTTTATCACAAAGTTGACTAAAACTTTAGAGATTATGTTTTAAATTCTTAACTAGAAGAACATTTGTAATAAGAGGTAAATTAGATGTACCGTTGTTGCTCACATCGCCTTTGCCGATAATATATCCTTTGAAGTTATCTCCAAATGTGACAGATCCTCCATCTGAGTACGTAATGTTTATTAACATTTCTTTATTTCCCGTCATATGTTTTGAGCTACCACTATCAAGTATCCATTTTCCACCTTTTTTATGTAGTACCTGCAAAAAATATAGAAATGATGTTGGTACCCACTTCATTTGTTAGGGTCCAAAGAGTTATATCTTAGGAAACCAAACCCATAAGGGTTTAGAATTCTCTTTATAAACAAAATTATTATTCTTATGAACAGAAGTTATAAAAGATTTTATATACTTATTTCTAATCAAATAATTATTAGTTTTTGGAACTCAAATCTTAATAGATTTGAATGGATTGTAGTTTTCTTCTTGACATTTGTTATATTGTTTAGGACTAGATTTTACTTTTGTAAATTCGTTATATCCTAATCTCTTTTTACTAGTAGTGGATTGTGAATTTTTCTATAATCTTAGAAAGATTTTCTCTGCCTCAATTAAAGTTAGAAACATTTTTGGTAATATTATTTAACTTTATTTTAAGACTACTACTATCTAGTTGTACTAATTTAACAGTTTATTTCAATTCATGATTTTCTACTAATAATGTGTCATTCTTTTCTTTTTGAGTCTCAATTTCACTACTTAACATAGTAAGTTGAGAAGCAATACTAGAACAAGATTCTTGTGAAATAACAAGTTCTTCTTCTAAGATTTTATTTTCATCTCTTAATATATCAACATCGATTTCATTTCTATTTGGTCTTTCTAGTGAATCTTTATACTTTCTCTTATGATTTCTTAGTTTATATAATAATTCAGAATTTATATCAACTAAATCATCAAAAGTAAGATCATTTACATCATTGTTTATGGCCATAAAGCATATGTTGGCTTGTTCTGAATCACTGTCGCTATCTAATGAGGAAGAGGAATCCGATTCATCCCAGGTAACTAAAAAGGCTTTTTTCTTCTTATATCCATCGCTCTTGTTATTATAATTATTTCAATCTCTCTTCCGATGTGGACGGTCTTTCTTCATATGCCCCTTTTTGTGACAATCATAGCATTCAAGGGTTGAGGATGATGGTTTGTTATTGTTTCTGTTATTTCCAAACTTTTTATCCTTCCTAAATTTCAGAAACGTTTTGAAGTACTTAGCTATAAACGCCATATCATCTTCATCTTCATCAGATTCTTCTTTTACAACCTAGAATGCTATCATTGTTCTATCTTGAGCTTAAACTCTTTTTGCCCGCAAATTAACTAAATAGGACATGTGATTTCCTATTAACTCTTCCGGTTTTATGGTAATAACGTCGTTAGCTTCTTCAATTACTAAGACTTTTTGTTTCCACTCATCCGTTAAAGAGTTTAGAATTTTTGAAACAGTATCAAAATCAGTATATTTTTCTTCTAATGCTAGAAGTGAGTGATATACACCTTAAAACCTGGAATACATCACATTTATGGTTTCATCTTACTTCATTCTAAAATTATGAAATTGATTCTTAAGTATAGATATCTTTCTTCATTTAACTTTATTAGTACCTTCATGAGTAACTTTGAGAGTGTGCCAAATTTCATATGCTGAAGTACACATACTAACTCTATTAAACTCATTTTTATCTAAGGAACAAAACAACATATTCATAACTTTAGAATTTGCAGTAGCATCTAATTTCTGTGTATTTGACCATTGTGCATAAGGAGTGGTAGGTGCAAAATATTCTTGTTGAGCGATATTCGAAATCTGTATCCATTTGCTTGCATGTAAATTCTCATCTAGTTGACCAATAGTTATAGTTTAATCCATTAAATAGTGGTGGTCGTGGAGTGGATTGACCTTCAACAAAACTCGATACACTCTTGTTTTCCATATTACTTGAATATCAAAAACATTGCTACGGTTATATGATGACCTTACTCTCATACCAAATGAAAGTGACTAAGGATCGTGTAATATGAAATATTAATTAAACTATTTACTTGTGCGGAATATAAATATAAAATTAAAAGTAAAAAAGTAAATGACACTAGAGACTTTTCTACTGGTTCGAACTTTCCATTCTGCATCCACTCCCAAACTCCTTTTGGGTTTAATCAATACCCTCACTTAACCCGAAGGAATAGGTATTACACTGCCTGAGCAACTGAACAGGATTTCAACCGCCTAAACAATCGAATAGGACTTCAACCGCCTGAGGATACTACAACAGGACTTCAACTATAAATAGCGGAAATGTATTTGACTGGGTATGCTCTTGAATAGCAATGATAAGTCAATAATGTACACCCTTCCTACAATCTTTACCTTTGTGGTATATCGTGTAGTTTGTAAAGAAAGAACGTAATTTTGATCATAAGAAAATATTCTTGAATGATCGTGTGAACAAAAATATAAAGCAATTTGAAATTGAATGCTTGAGAGTTTAATAGTAAAGATAGAGAGAATTGCAAAAATAGAATTGATTGTATAAACATTGGAATTCTTTGCTTTATATAGTGTTTAAAGGTTGCAATCGTTTGTGAAGAGTAATGGTAAAGATTTATGACTATAACTCTTGATTAAGAGTTGTAACTCTTCACGAAGGAGACGGACCTTTTCAGAAAACTAGTTTTATGTAGATTCAGCCAGCTGAATAAAGTATGGCAACCAGCTGAATCCATGATTTTTAAATCAGCAAGAAAATAGTTCAATTTAGGGCATATTCAGCCGATTGAATATTTTCAGTCAATCGGCCGAATATTCATAAATAAATAACTACATGTGCACAGATTCAGTCAGCTGACTTGGGTATTTCAACCGGCTGAACTTCAAATTTTTTTGGGTGTTTGATAAATTTCAATGAAAGATCGTGCGCGTGTGTGTATATATCACATAAGAGAGATTTTAATACTTTATACTTCTAGATATAGACATGATGATTGATAGTTCTTCGTAGAGTCGGTCTTATCAAAACATCAAAATATAAGGTTCTAACACCATTAGGGTATAATCATCCCAAGATCTAGTGTTGATATCTCTATGTATGCTTCAAGGCCCATTTATGGTTGTTCGATCGCAACCAATGGCCGATCATATTCGTCGCTATCTAGTAAGGGGTAGGGCCGGTCCTGTAAGGAACCAGATTTTTCGACCCTTTAAAATCGACACTAATACATCCATTGTATCACATGCTGAGCAATCGAATGCTGGGAAAAAGCTCGATCGTTAGAGGAAAAGAAAGAAGGAAGAAGATAGAAGAAAACTAAATAAAGCAAAATCTCACAACGGAACGAATAATCTATAATATACAACAAAACTTTACATAAAGTCAAATTGTAATATATGTATTACAAACACCAATCAGAGTGTACTAACTTATTTCAGCTCGGACAGTTATAACAGTCTGTCCTCACAATTGCTGATAACACAACAATGAATACTGTAAAAAATAAACATCTGTGTGAATACGTCTCTAGGCCTCCAACTCGTCCTCTGAAGCTCCAAATCATCGAAACCAATCTGTAATATGCTCGGTCTGACCCGAGCATTATAATAATATAACACTCGAGTCAGTTTGGAAAACTAGCATGAGAAAAAAAATACCCAATCGGATTTAAAGTTATAAGAAAAATTCTTTTGAAAATCAAGAGTCTCTCGTAAGACCACACCGCACATAAACACGAATGGGTTTTTACCTTACGATAACCAAAAAAATTTATATAGAAAAATAATAATGTCTAGAGGTCAACGTAAAATATGAATATAGCTGAAATGCTTGCATCTCACGTTTCAGCATAGTTCGGCACAAAAAAGTCCGTACGGCGCTTATTGGAAAATGGATTCCATACAATGACTGGGCTACTGGGGTACCGTCCGTCACAGTGCATCTCTAGATAAAATAACACTGAGGACCTCGTGTGGATAGCCTACCAACACAGGACCGGCCTACCCCTTGCTAGATAGTACCGAATATGATCACCCTCCGTTAATGGGCCCCGAAGCATACAAATGAGAGATAATAGCGACTCTAGATAGGGATGATCGTACTCTACTTAGGAGCGACCCACTTAGCCCTGCTGCGTCTCCCCTATTTTAGTCATTCCCGGTTGATGAGGCCCGAGGCTATAATTACTTTTCAAGAAGATTTACACTTAGAATGCTCATTGCCCTCCAATGACAATGTGCTGGTAGCATTCATCCATACAATCCGAACCGTGTCTGAACGAAACAGAAGGCGCTATTCCTACTACATCCATTTTGGAATCACCCTCAGGATTAGTAGTGAGTAGCCCTTGCACTTCACATTTCTATCTTCGATTCCATGCTCTTCACAATGTCTTCAGTTTGCAACGCTTGAGTTAGATCGAAGTGGTTTTCGGATAACATATCTGATCCCGGTCTCTTCGGAACAACGTTCGATAATTTTCGGTAAACTCAACCTCGGTTCTTTAGGAAATAAGCAGTTAAAGATAAGATCAGAGATCACCTCCTAGCTGTTAGTCGACAGATTTCTTTATCATTGTCTCAGGAGAACGAAACGAGATTTATATGCATAGTACATCATCATCGGAGATGATTGTGCCATATAACTCACGTGTTTTCTCCTAGACATTTCCAAAGTTACTTTTGGGTCCAATTTCGATAGTCGGTAATTTAACTATCGAATAACAAACATTCAATCAAGAATTTATTCCATAGGGAAAAACCAATATTGGTTTAGTATATAAGCAACCATTATCCTCCTTTTATCAATTTTTATAAATAAAACCCACTTTGTAAATTGTGTATATAAGAATACTTTTACAAAGATATATCCGCAAATCCCTATATTTTCAATATTTAGAAAATATCCATATACTTATCTCAGCGGTATAAGTATACCCACAAAATTTTTAATTTTTTTCTACTTATTCGATTCTCTAATCATTTATAATTTCCCTTACAATTCTCCAAAACCATTTATAAACCATTTTATAAATCTCCAAAAAACATTTATAATCCCTTTATAAAAATCCAATCACTTATAAATTTTCTTGTATATTTCAAAATTCATTCCATTTAACTTAACTTTAAGCTAAATTCCTTTTCAAAGTTCAATTAGATTTAACTTGTTGTAATTAGTTGTTAATTATTAATCTAAATATCATAACTTAAAATGATGATAACTTCTTCATACAAGGTCCGATCTAGACGAAACTTTTTACGTTGTGCTCGTAATGACGAAAGCTGTGATGCCTCACCCCAAGACCCACATTAAAAAAGAGTATTACTAGGTAATATTGTCTGCTAATGCGGAGAATAGGGCTGGTTAGGAGCGATCATCTATAGACTTGTCTTAAACATCTATTGAATACATCGATTAGTGCTCTAAGTTTTTTTTCCTTTCTCAAGTGGATCGACATCTCCAATAAATGCTTAATACAAAACTACAGGTGACTATAGGATCTATCAGAACAAAATACAATAACTCAAATGCATAATACATCATAGAATAGTAAACATATATACTGATTCATCCCAATACAATACAAATAATACATCATAAGTGGTATGACGACCACAATATACACACGAGTCAAAACAATATACATATCAGAGTAGCGACAAAAAGACTACAACAAAAAGGGCTAGCAGATATATCCATGCGGAAGTAGAATACGCTATGTCCATAAGTGTACCTAACCTGAAACACCTTGGTCTGACCCGAATATAAAATACACGGGTCAGTCTAGCTAATTAGTTTATAAGGATAAGTGATAATATGACCCTAATGTAAAGGGTAAGATATCCTCTCGAATGAGAAGAAACAATAATAAGAGCATGCCACTACTTCAAATAAGGTAATTACACTAAGTGTATGTCCTCGAAATAGGTAAACTCACCAAATAATACTAAGTATAATGAATGCCTCATATCATCAACGAAATCCCAAAAGCCACTAAAATGGTTTCTATGAACCATATCTCCAAAATAAGAGAATCCCAAATCTCAAACTCAAAACTCCCTATAAATGGCAATCAAAAAAATATTCTCTAAATAGAGAAGTCTCAAACACAAAATACGCCAAAAATTGCAATCTCCTATATCTCTAAATAGGAGAGTATATATCTCAAATATAGAACTCGATAAGGAGTTCAATTTCCAAAGATGTAATCGTCATATATAATATCTCGAACGACTCAAATGGCCAATAATGTAAAAATGCGATACACTCGGAAAATCATAAGGAAATCAATGAAATCATCTTAAAGATATAGCACGTGCTTATGGCCAAAGCCCGCAAATACTGTTCTCCTAAAATAAGGTGCCACGTCTCTTAGACAAACATCCCGAAAGACAAATAAATACGTCTCTTAGACAAACATCCTGAAGGAAAACATTCCGAAGGACAAATACGTCGCAATGACAAACGTCTCTTAGACAAACATCCCGAAGGAAAAATGACCCGAAGGTCCAATATTGGCAAATACGTCTCTTAGACAAATGTGTCACACACTCTCCGATAGGAACCCGAACAGTGTTAACGTGTGTTTAATACCACACGTTCGCACTAAACGGTTTACCAACCGCTAGTAAATTTCACACTCAAAGCAGTAAAAAGTTTACCTCATCTCATCGGTAAACTCGACCTGAAGGTCAGAACGATCAAACGAACAAGTCAGGAATTAACCAATAAGATAAACGCACGTGTCCCATACCACATGTTTTACCAAACCATTTAATTCTCCTTCTCATTCGCTCAAATAGTGCAAAAACGTGTATTTTATATATAAAATAATTTACTTGAGAAAACAAGCTTTTAATAACAATTTTGAAAGCTATATTTGAAAATTCCCTTATTATTGAGAATAAATAGATTCTATATTTGAAAATACTTTAAAAGTATCATATAATATAAAATGCCCATTTATTTTAAAAATTATTTCAAAAAGGTTTGGAAAAATCCGTGCTCGAAAACGAATAAAAACCCAAAAACACTCAAATCGATATTCGAATTCAATTTAAATTAAATTCAAATTTAATCCAAAATTTGAATTTCAAAATATCCAAAATTTGGCTAGTCTATCAATAGACATCATGGCCTCAAAACATTTCAGAAATATCACAAAAACATGAAGTAAAAGTCAAATATCGGACGGAAAAAGAACATAAAAATGCATCAGCAACACAATACCCAGGTCTGAAATCTTCTCTGTGTTCAAATTTCGGACATGAAATAATTGGCCAAACGAACTTTGATTGATCTAAAAATTGGTGTGTGCAAAGTACAAAACTTCGGCTCTCAGACAAAAAAAGTATCGATGAATTTCGACTGGAAGTGAAAAAGTTACGCTGTCTCAAACATGGACTCAGGCCATGTTTGCAACAGTTCAAAAACAAAAATATGCCAGGCCTGAAAACCATCTTGAGCCCAATTTACAAGCCTGAAACAGAGGACCAAACGACCTCATATTGAGCTGAAAATTGTTATGCCCACAGTAGAAAACTTCATCTTTCAAATAAAAAAAAGAATCAATGAATTCCGATTGGACATGAAAAAGTTACACTGTCTCAAACATGGACTCAGGCCATGTTTGCAACAGTTCAAAAAAAAACCAAAATATACAGGCCTGCAAACCATCTCGGGTTCTACTTCCAGGCATGAAATAGAGGAACAATTACCTTGGATTTGAGCTGAAAATTGGTATGCCTATAGTAGAAAAATTTATCTTTCAAACAAAAAAGAATCGATGAATTTCAGTAAGAAATGAAAGAGTTATGCTATTTCAAACATGGACTCGGGCCATGTTTGCAGCAATTCAGAAACCAAAATTTCTACAGGCAAAAACCTGCATTTGAGTTGATTTTCTACCACTGTTTTGAACATCCAAATGACAATATTTTTCAACCAAAATTTATAGAGATGAAGTACAACATGCAAGCTACCAAATGCAAGAAATCCAGCAGCATTTCATTGCCGGAATCAAAAGATATAAGCATGCAAAGAAGCAACCCAAACTTGATTCACAAAAAAGAAAACTATCAACAAAAAATCGATTACAAAAGCTCATTTTGTACAGATTCAAGCATTTGAGACTTTGGCTTAGCTAGATTTTGTGAGTTATTCAACTCACCTTGCCGTTACAATAAAAAGACTCGGATTTTGGTTGCAAAAATGAAGGTTTTTGCAAGATAGAAGCTTCTAAGAGCTGTAAAAACCAAAAATAGCACATGCAAACCAATATGCAAAGTAAATTAGAAATTTTTTTACTGTAACAAGAAATTTATGATGAAATTAAGTAGTTTGGAGTTGATTACCTTTTATTTATCACTAGATTGCAAAAAGACTCTGATTTGTTGAATTTTAATTGAGAAAATGGCTTGGATTTGCAAATTTAGTGAAGAGGGTTTAATTTTCTTTTACCGGCTAAACATGGAAGAAGAAGTTGAGAAAAAGAACGTACAGACTTTTTTCTCTCACTACTTACCAGGCTAAAAGAGGTAATAGGCCAAGTTGGTTTGAAAATTAAAAGAAGTAAATAGGCCTAAGGTTAAAAATCAACACTTAACCAAAAATTTGTGTACATATCGCATATACAAAAAAACAAAAATGCATTTTCTCTCAAGTTTTACATAGGAAAAATATGAAAACTTATATACTTATGAAATAAAACATTTTCTATCATATAAAAAGATTAGTTTATATTTTTAAAACATTTTTATTATTAAAATCCTTTATTTAACAAAAATGCACTATTTACTCAAATAAATGAATAAAACTCTATAATTAACTTCTAAAATTCCACAAAATTTATTTTCTCACTTAGAAAAATATTTCAAACCATATCCAAACTTTATTTATAGCCAAAACATATTTTTTTAAACCAATTTCCACCTTTATATTTAAATAAAACACCTTAAAAATCAAATACTTCTTTTTAAAAACTATAAAAAGAAGCAATTGGGCAATAATAAATATAATTATTGCATTTTCTCTAAAATAAAGTCATTTTCTTTATTTAAAGCCCATATTCCATTTATTATCACCCCAAACAAAATAAAATAAAGTTCTAAGCTTTATTTTCACAATTTAATTCCAATTTTTTTGTTTATTCCAAATAAACAATTTAATTTCTCCAATTTTAATTTAATTTACAATATTAAATTATAATTACCATTATAATTTAGTATTGACAGGCAATCTCCAAACCAGGGTTGTTACAGACTCCCCCCTTAACAAAATTGCCTCCACGCAATTTCTAGAGAAGAGTTTATATTCAACCTATTAATTTCATCAATCAAAAGAAAGATAGACAAGCTATAGTTTAAAATTTCTCTCACTCTCAAAATTGAATTGTAGAAAAGCAAGATAAGGCTTACTCAATTAATTCTATGGTTTCCAAAGTGCTATTATTGGAATTAGCGATCCATTGAATATTCCTAGCAACACACAAGATTTCGAAGTCGTCTCATGTAACGACTCTACCGTTATACCCACGTTATTAAAGAACATTACAAATAATGTCGTCTAATAACACAGAGAATACGGCTGGTTAAGGGCAATCGAATGTGAATATATCTTTGTACTAACTAACACTGACACGTCTTTATTACCTTTAGAGGATCTGAACTGAAAGAAATTTTGACGTGTATAGTATTATTACAAACAAATAAACACTTCAATTAAAAAGATTCAGAACAGTATATAATATAGATAAAACTGGATTAGAGTCACAGATCACAACTGAATACTACACATCATATACATAATAGAATGTGAGTCTATAAAATATCAGTACTAGACCCACATAATATATATACACACATCACATCTAAAAGTGTTGTAACAGGTACACAATGACTACTAGAATATATACATGACACAATCTCCTAATGTCAACATATACAAACATGAAGTAAACTAAAACAGTCAAAATAGTCTACTTCATTGCTAGCCCAAGATCCAGAGGTAAATGAGTCCTAGTAACTGTAGAGTCTCGGCCTGACCCGAGTATTTTAAAATAAACGGGTCAGACTATATCTATTAAAGAGATGAGATAGCGATATCGTAAACAAATGAGTTAAATTAAATAAGCCATAATAGAAGTAAGCCAAAAGAACGACCAGAATAAGGCATAATAACCGATCACCATTTCTTTAAATCCATATCAAGTATAAAATGGAATGCCATTAAACATGGCAACAACATATTCAAAATTCTCCAGAGCCAATAAAAGATACTGAATATCTATCCTAAAATCTCCGAAGAAATAATCACCACTAATGAAATAATAATGGTAGTCAACTATAATTGTGATACAGTGTGACACAGGGCCTAACTAAAATAAATAAATAAACCCCGCCACATAGCGTAATAGTCTAACGAAAAGAAATAGACTACCAGTTAAAAACTCCGACTCCTAACGATAAGAAATAGGTAGTCATGCTTGGGACAAAACTATGTGAATTTACCTAACGAATATAAATAGGTAAACATTGTCCAGCTGTAAAATAAACCGATAGGCATGCATATAACACCTGCCCAAAAATAGAAAAGGCAGCTGTGTCATACCGTAACAAACCTAACTAAAAGAAATAGGTCTGCCTACCCCAAATTTAAGAACATAACGACTCTTAGACCGATAAAAATGAGTTATCGTCTCTCAGGGATCTATCGGCCTAAAATCCAAACACCCTAAGATAATATAACTCTAAGTGTAGCTTACTTTCACTCTAGTAATCACTAGAATCTAACTAACTGTCTCATACCAGAAGGTGAGATTCTAGTATTTACTGTAAGCTAGTAAATTCCATTCAAACTCTATTTAACAAATTATAATAATGAGTGAAAGAATTGTACGAAATGTCCCATACCAATCCGACAATTCAATCATTTATTAAAATTCTTTGTTTCTTAGAAAATCACAAAATTTTAATAAAACCAAAAATTCATCAGAAACAAAATAAAAGAAATTATTATTTTTATTGTTGTTGTTGTTGTCACATATCTATATTTAATATCTAAAGTCTTTAGATTGTATTATTGCTAAATTTTCAAATTTTCAAATATTAAACTGCTAAAATATAATTAGATTTCGTTCATGCTGTGTTTTATGATTTGTCAGTACAAGCTATTATCTAAACTGGTTGCCTTGCCTTGAAATGTTGAAATTGATGATGTCATTTTAAAAGTTTCGAAATTTTCATATACTGCTAGTAGGCTCAATGTATATAAGAACAATATGCTTTTCAATGTATACAACAATTATAGTCCATATTAATATAATAGTACATCAAAAGAAATGAAGTGACAGAGACTAAAGTTAATTGCAAAAATGTTAAGTGTGTGGCTATTTTGCAAACTATGGTACACATAAAGAATGTGTACAGGCAATTTTCGAAACATATATATATATGTGTGTGTGTGTGTGTGTGTTTTGTAAAACATGTACAGGCAAGTATATGTATAAGCACTTTCGTTAACAAAATTATAAATGCTCTACGTTGCCAGTACAACAAATATCAACCAATATAGTACATGCATATACCACAGCAAAGTAGCTAAGTAACTAAATCTCTTTATTTCATATATCTTAACATATTAACAGGCATAACATACGCATAGGTAAAAATTTGGGCACCCGATCTAGGGTTTCTAAAAATTTCAGCCACCCTTCGTCATTCCTCCCCAACCGCTCAACCTGACGCCTCAATCACTGACCCTCCGTGATTCTGATGTTTACCCCACTGCCGGCGGGTCCGCAGTCCAGTCGTCCTCCAGATCTGCCGTCGTCATCCATGGACCCTCCTCCTGGATTCGCTCCACTTCCAGCAACATACCAACCCCCTGTCGACAAAGATGGATTCACCATAGTAGTTCGAAGAAAATGGAAACGCGATTCAAATCACACGTATCTTCCAAAGACCGGCATCTCGGAAAGTAGAATCCCTCCACGAAAATCTGAAAACCATCCTCGTCAATCCACAGTTCCAACTTTGAGTAAAAGTTCTCTGAATGCAGACAATAACAATGAAGCCCATTCCTCACATAACGTAAACAAAACAAGTCCGAATAAGTGGAATTTTTCTACCACATCTAGTCGGGCGTGGAACGAAGTGGTTAAAGGCAATAACATCCCTGTTTCCATTCCACTGAAATTTTATCAGCCTCGTAAATTAAATTCCATTCATTGCGCCAAAATGTCCGAAGAAGTTGTACTAAAAGCGAAAAAGCAATGGGATAATGCAATAGTGGTGTATGTTGTTGGTCCTAAACCATACTATCCATATTTCAAAGACTACATTCTTAGAGTCTGGAAACCAGATGATGAATTCTCAATTTACTCCAAAGAAAACGGTTTCTATGTGATAAAGTTTAACAACAAACACGACCGTGATAAAATTCTAGAGGGAGGTCCATATTTTTATAATAAAAAATTGATGATGATGAAGAGATGGTCACTGGGAATGCAACTTAACAAGGAACTTCTACACACAATCCCGATTTGGATACGACTCCCTAACCTTCCCCTTGATTATTGGGCAGAAGAAGGAATTAGTCGGATTGCCTCGGTCCTCGGCTCTCCAATTAGACTGGATAAATTTACTGAAGGTATTATCAAAATTGCTTATGCGAGAGTGCTAATAGAGATAAGTAACTCTTTTAAATTTCCTAATAAAATTCCCATAATAACTGAAGATGAAAAAATCATCTGGCAAGAAGTGAATTATGAATGGAGACTATCGTTATGCTCAAACTGTTCAAGCTTTGGTCATTCTGAGTTGAATTGTAAATTTAATAAAGTGTGGCAACCTAAAACAAGCAAAGTAACATCTAATGGTGATAATTCTGAAATGATGATTGACACTAATGAAAACATAAAAGAACATGAGCTAAACAACAATCTTAGTTCTAACGTAGATTTGTCTGATTCTCCAATGATAGCAGAGGTTACACAAGTAGAAAACCCTATAGAAAATATCCCACAGCTCACTGATAACATGAATCCCCACAACTCCTCTCTGAGGAAATCCATAAAGTCCATTCAAACTCTGATCAGGTGAATAATATTACAAATTCAAATACAATAGACATAAATGTAGAGGTACAACCAATTTTACTTAGCCCTAACGTTGACGAAGCCGTGTTACCCAATGACACTTCTGAAAGAAGCAAATCCCAGCTGGAAGTGCACAGTAGACCCGAGTCCACAGAGCTAGCTTTCACCTCTATTCGAGTCCACAAAAACAGTAATACACGCAAAACCAGAACAAATGAAACACCATTTGAATTCAAAGCTACATCCAACCCAGATGTGGTAGACAATCCTGCGTGGCAATCTATTGTTAGTCAACTAAAAGGAAAGAACAAAAATTCAAAAAAAGCAAAGTTACTGGGGAATGGTGCTCCCCAAGAAAACAGTAGCAATTCAAACAGCCAAATATAGATGGAGTTCCTCTTTTGGAACATAAGGGGTATGAATGCCCCAGCCAAACAATTGGAAATTAGTAATATTTTGAATAGCAACAAATTTTCTTTTAATAGCATTCTTGAAAATAAACTATCAGCATATAATATTGATAGATTTATGATAAAAGTCCAATCAAACTGGAAGTTCTCGCATAACATTTTCGATGGTCAGAAAAGCCGTATTCTTACAATTTGGGATTCCAATCAGTGGTCTAATATTATCCTTCATTCGACTGATCAATACATGACTGGTATCTTACATAACTCTAGTGGCTTAAGTGTGTTATGTACATCTGTTTACGCACACAATGATGAAATGAGGAGAAAAGAATTATGGAATTATATCATCGATCTATCTATGAATGTTAATCTTCCTTGGATTATAGCAGGAGATTTTAACGCTACTCTATCATCTACTGACAGAATGAATAATGGCATATGTAATGGCATTGGAGATCATGATTTTATGGACTGCATAACTAAATCGAATCTACTTGAACCACAATTTTTAGGAAATTTCTACACTTGGAGGGGAGGACCTCTATTCTCGATACATAGTAAAATTGATAGAGTTTTTGTAAACTACTTATGGTCTGGTAAATTCAAACACTTTGGAATAAACTTTGGTAATCACTCCATTAGCGATCACACTCCTATTATGGTAAAGATTTCTAATCAGATAGTGAAAAGAAGAAGATTACCTTTTAAATACAACAACTCGTGGCATCTCCAAAGAGGATATCAGAGCATTCTTCAACAAGATTTGGAGCAGTCCTTTCCAAGCAATGCCCTTTACAATCTTCTCTGTAAATTAAAAGCAGCAAAGGTTAGTCTGAAACGTTGGAACTCAAACAGAACCAATATACACTCTGAACTAGACAAATTAAAGAAAGAAACAAATAATATTTATAAGCTTTAAGTTCAAGATCCTTTAAATAATTGTCTTATCGATGAATACAGTACGAAAAATGACCAGCTTCATGATATTATGAGGAACATCGCAATTGAGAATGAGCAAAGAATGAAAATAAAATGGTTGACTAAAGGTGATAAACCCACAGAATTCTTTTTCTCGAAAATCAACAAAATTAATCCGACTAGGGGGAACAATCTTATTCTAAATGACAATGGTTCTTGGTCTTCAGCATCAGATAATTTAGCTCGTTCTGCTACAAAATACTTTTCAGATTTGTTTTCGACGCCTACAGACACGCATCAATTTCCAGACATAGTTTGCAAGAAAATTTTATCCGAAAATGCAAAATTAAAGATATGCAAACCTTTTCTTATGGAAGAAATTAAAACAACAATTTTTCAGATTGATGACAGTAGTTCCCCTGGCCCAGATGGAATGAATTCCAAATTTTACAAATTGCATTGGGAACAAATTAAATATGATATATGGAATGCTATGAATGATGTCCTACAATCTGGAAAATTTATCAGAGAAATTAATCACACGTTCATCTGTCTCATTCCAAAAAAACCAAATGCAGTGGATATGTGTGATTTTCGACCAATTTCCTTGTGTAACGTGTTGTATAAAATCCTAGCAAATCTTCTTTGTAACAGAATGAAGGAATTCATGAACGATCTCATCTCTTATAACCAGAATGCTTTCATACCTGGTAGAGTTATCACAGAAAACTCCCTTTTGGCTTATGAGATGATTAGAGGATTCAACAGGAAAACTTCTAACAACTTATGTCTGAAAATTGACCTGAACAAGGCGTATGACAAAATTAATAGAGCTTTTATTCTTCATATGCTGATCTCTTTGAATTTTCCTACCCCATTTGTGGAGATTATAAATGAATGCATCTCAACTCCCACATTTTCGGTCTTAATAGAAGGGTCTCCTTATGGTTTCATCTCTACTTCAAGAGGATTACGACAAGGTGACCCTCTCTCACCATATTTGTTTGTTATCGCTTTGGAATTCCTGAAAATTAATCTGGATATGGAATTGATCAAAGGTAATATCAAACCCATATTCCAAACTGAACCTTTGATTACACATCTGATGTATGCAGATGACATTCTCATCTTAACCAAAGCTACTATTGAAAATGCAAAGTGTATCAAGCAAGTGCTCCAAAAACTGAATATCATAACAGGGATGGAACTAAATAACAATAAAACTACATTGTTTCTGAGCAAAGGAGTCACAAACAAACCTCAAATTGCTCAGATCCTTAATTACAGTATTGGCAATCTACCAATAGTCTATTTAGGCATTCCTTTATCAAATAACAAACTTAGAGCAAGAGACTTTGGTGGGCTGATAGACAAAATAAACAAAAAGTTTAATCATTGGCACAGCAAAATGCTTAACATTAGTGGGAGAGCTGAATTAATTAAAACGGTTATTCACCCTATTTTACAGTTCTGGATGCAATTCTCACAGTTTCCACTGACAGTAACACAAAGAATAAACTCCTTGTGTGCTAATTTCCTATGGAAATCTAAAGCCCATCATATGAAATGGGAAGATGTGTGCAGAACCAAAGCTGAAGGTGGATTTGGTATACGGAAAATTGAAGACATTTCTAAAGCTGTGGCTACAAACCTTCTATGGAAATTTATTAAGGGTGAATCATTATGGGCTAACTGGACTCGAAATAAATATTGTAAAAATGCAAATATCTGGACTGCCAACATAGACCCTACTGCTTCTTATACTTGGAATACCCTGCTCAGAGCTAGACAATGGGGTAAAGGTCTCATTAATAGAAATATTGTTAATGGGGACACCACAAATTTGTGGTTTGATCCCTGGCTCAACGGCTCATCCTTAATTGAAATAAGTGGTTGGAATGCCATGCATGTGGCGAGAGGATATGACAAAAAAGTTTCTGTGTTGATCTCTAACAACACTTGGAAACAACACTTAGAGCATGTCCCTATTCAATTCCATCAAATCATTCGCAACATCACCATCCAACAACAAACGGGGGACGACTACTGGACTTGGACCCCCAGTAACAATGGTAACTTCACCTTAAAATCAGCATGGAACCATCTTAGAAATAAGAACCCAGAACATTTTTGGACAAAAATCGTATGGGGAAAAGGGTGTGCACCAAAAATGTCAACTTGTGCTCTAATGGCCATTCAAGATAAATTGAAAACTAAAGACCGTGTTAGTAGATGGAATACATCTATTGACCAACGGTGTAACTTATGTGCTAGTGACCTAGAAGACAGGGACCATCTCTTTTTCAACTGTCCATATTCTCGTAATCTATTAGACATTATCATGCAGCAAATCAACATAGATGTCAATCGAAATTACAACATCATGAATATATTGGACTGCATAAGTAAGAAAACGAGAGATCAAAATTTAGCTAAGCAAATAGACAATATTGTTTTTACTTCCCTGATTTGGAATATATGGTGCGAACGTAATAATAGGATCTTCAGAGGGGTTGAAATGCCTGCGACCATCAGAAGCACCCTGATAATACAAGAGATCAGATCGTTACTGCATCACTTAACCATTAATCATGATATTAATATAGAGACTAAACGTATCTTTGAACAATGGAATCTCGTAGTGAGGTCTACTGTTCCCCATCATCCACCCTGATTTCCTTATCTCCCCCTTTTGGAATCGTAGTTGCTCTTGAGCTATTATGTAGAGAATATGGACACTTCGAATTCCTCAGATCTATTATGTAGAGAAAGGCGACTTTTTCTCTTTCCTGGATTCTGTCATTTCTTTGAACTGGAAGACACATTGAGTTCGTTGTAAACCTATGCTGCTCTCCACGTGATGCTTTGTCTTTACTCTATGGTTTCTCGGTTGAATTTGCAACTAAATAAGGCTTTGCTTTTTGGATCAAGTTGCTCCAACGGATGGTTTTGAGTGCGGTTCTCCTTTGTTTTACTCCTCCATCTATTAAACAATTTGATTTCTGTATGTTCTATATTGTAATGTTAATATATGGAAGTGATATGTACTCTTTTTCCTTGTAAGGCACCCGTTTAGGTTGGGGGGATTGCAAGGTTTTAATGAGGTATATCATGAAAATATATGCTTTCTGTTAATAAAGTACCTTTTTTCAAAAAAAAACAATCAGATGGAACATTAAAAAGAAAAAAATGAAATAGATTGATATTTATCATCTTTGAAGGACGTGTGTCCTTGTTTCTAAATTGGACAAATTGATTAAACAATGCAAAAGGATATATTTAAACAATGATAGGTGCAAAGAATATAAAGCATGAATTGCTTTCTCAATTTGAGCAATGTATGCTCATATTTCCATGCATTAGTATAAATTAAAGTGGACAAATTTATAACAACCACATATTTATGGCAGGGACGTGCATAATTGCATGCAAAGCTTGAGTGTGACTTTTCTCCAAAACAAGGACAAAGGAGGACGTGTGTCCTTTTATATTCAATTTCATATAGCTTGCAAACAAAATATAAACAAGAAAATTGAACATGAACGAAAGGAAGACATGGACGTATTCAAGTGATAGGGTAGATAGGCAGGAGGAAAGAAACTCATAGGGGAAATTTTTAAATCTACAGTCAAGTTGATCAACTCATGTTTTCTCAGTTCACTTAGACAGTACCCGATTTCCAGAAGTTAAATTAAACTAATTCATTTTTTTCCACTGATCAAACTATCCATTTTGCAAATCAATTTAAAGTAGTAAATTATCTCAAATAATAGAAATAGTAGTGTGAGATTATTATCTCACCTTGAATTCAAAAAGAAAGGAGATGAACCGAATTAGGATTAAGCTGCAAATTGAAAACTACTGTCGTCTTCTCTAACTCCTAGATTCCACACAAAAAATCCAAAACAGCCCCTAATTAACAAAATTTCAGAGATTACTAACTGAATAAAAATATAAAATTGATAGTATCAATAGGTAGAGGAAGAAACATGGATTCATACCTATTAAATTTGAGATTTACTGATTTTTGCTTGAATTCCTAAAATCAAAACGAGGGTTGAAAATTAGGTTTTCTTGCTTTTGTCATTTTGCTTAGTTTCCTGGAGAAGACACGTAAATGAATAAGCAGTAGTTGAATTAGAAAATTGATTAAGGAATGGAGTGATAAAATTTACTAATGGGCTTGGATATAGCCCAAGATCCTTTAAAAAAAGGCTATTATATTATTTAGTTAAATTTACACTTTACTAAACTTGCTATACAAAAGAATTCTAATTAAAAGAAAATATAATAATTAGAATCCTTTTCACTTTATTTTAAAAATCTTAAAAATGATATATTATTACATTTTGCCAAAATCTAAACCAGCTTAAATAAAATTAAACTAAACATTAAATTTTAATTATTCTTTCCAAATCGCGGTGTCGAAATGTCTCGTTGCAATGTTTTAGGAACCCCTATTGATAACGTTGGCCAAACGCATCGACCAAAATTCTTAAAACTCTCAACGGACAAATTAACACAAATTATATCATAAATAAATTTCTTTTTTTCCTATTTTAAATTGAAATGTTCTTTTAAAATAGATAAATTTCAAACCAATTATCCAAATTAAGTTTACTTCTCAAAATTTAACTCTTTAAATTAACAATTAAAATTTATTAATAAATTATTAATTAGATAATTATTAATCGGGTTGTTACATCTCACCTTCGAATGAGAACACAACAAGATGCTATAGAAAGGATCAATCGAATGAGATTGATTTCTCTTAAGCTCCTCGAGTAGGGTTGGGATTTAGCACAACTCCAGCCCGAACTCTAACCAACAAATGATTATCGATATGCTTTTCCGCATGACACTATGGAAGGAACCACACCGATACAAGATAGACACAAAAGAGGCAAGATAGATCAACCAAAAGGTGGTTTCTCCAAAGGCCACCCTACTCAAACGACCGCATAAATGCACTTCTTTAGAAAATAACATGAGAGTAAGATAAACACAAGGAACTAAAATATATGTATAAACTCTCAATCAAAAATTCTTAGAGTTTCAAAATTTTATATTTTTATAATTATAACCACAATTTTCAACACTTGAAATTTTTTCAAAACTTCTTACTTAGATTTTAAATTTAAATTCATTACTCTTCATTAGAGTAAATAAAGTTTAAGTTGTTTATTCTCTAATTCTTCCATTGGTATTCTCTTGTTTGCAACATATATTAATTTTTTTTCAATTTGTTTCTCATATTTTCTGAGTGTTAGAAAATTACGAAAAAATCGGCGGAGTCTCCTTTGTACGGAGGGTCGTATACAATATTACAAAAATAATTTATGTAATATACATCGACCATTAGGTCGAAAACACAAAGTATACCATCATTCAACTCTTAAAATTAATCCGAAAACATACCTTTCTTTTTAGCATTTTAACGCGAGTCTGCAAAATCTTATATATAATCTTTTTGCTCAAAATATAGTCCAACTATCCTCTTTCACCTGTACTTAACTCAATTAGATGATATTAGTTCATGTTCATAAATAAGAAGTGCTACATTTAATTATTAAGGGGAAATAGATCAATTTCATTTTAGACCTGCTGTAAAGAAGACATTTTTTGTCTCAGAAAACAAACAAATATGAAATATTTTATAAAATGAAAGTTGTTCTACTCAGTCTAAGCTTTCCAACAATATAAAGATCATCAAAATCGGATTTACGGTTTGAAAGTTATGCTAAATTTACTTTCAACTTAAATTTTAGAAAATTTCATTAGAGGACAGAAATGTCTATCCACTTTCAAACCCATTATAGACTCAGTAAAATGCAAAATCTTCCAATATTGTAAAAAGAAAACATATAGCTTACTGAAAGTTATTTCATTTACAAAAATATTGAACTCATTTGGAGTTATAAATCTCAAGTAAACGCTGTTTTAGTACGACACTTTTCCAAACAAAATTTCAGCTTTTAAATCAATTTAAAATTTGAAATTTACCCAAACCATTTTAAGCTCAGACTACATTTTCAAACAAGCTTTATGCTAAATAATTAATTCAAACTTTTTTTAAAAATAATTTTGCAATTTCAAACCCATAAGTTTTAATACCAACTAAGTTTAAAACCAAAACTGGCTCACAAAATTTATACTAAATGTTCTAAACTAACACTTCTTTATTTTCTCTTAGGATAGAGTTTTATATCTATCCTCTACTATTACTCAATAAATAAGTGTCCAAACAAATTTTACAGTCATCATTAATAACTTATACAAAACTAGTCAATTAATATTTTATTTTTTCAAACCAAAGTATTCTTTTATCTTAAATACATCATTTTATTAATCAAAGCATCAAATGGTATTTTCCTCTAATTAAGACATCCTCTTAATTAGAAATATTCACTTTTACTTACCCAAATTACCATATTCAATTTCTCAAATTTCAAATAATATAAGGGTATTGCCTCGCCATTGATTTGTAGTGAATAACCCCATCGACTGGGTGCAGAGTTGATCAAATGATCAAAACTGCATCGCCACTCCTCCAACACTCACTATGGTTCAATGGTTTCATTAAACATTTAAAATAAAATTAATACTCCACTATATTAATTATTTTCAAACTTTACTTATTAAAACTCAATTTACCGTGTCAGACCGTCTCATCACATCATTTAGGAAATTCCTATCGATAATGTTGGCCAAACGCATCAACTAGAATTCTTAATGCACTAGACAGATAACCCAACACAAAAATTAATTTTCTTTTAAAAAGAAATACCTCATATATAATACTCAAAATATTCTTTGTTTTTCCCAAAAACAAAATCCAATTTCTCTTAGAAACATACCTTCAATATTTTTGAAAAATTTGAAAACACAATTTATTACTTATCCTCAAAATCAAGGAACACAAATAGAGCTCATCGAGATATTCCTAGAATACTCGATCCTCAAGATTGATGGAATAGACTAGAGTGTTCATTATTCCGAATGATATAACGAACCACTCACAGGACGCATAACAAGTGTAGAATGTGGTAAGAGTAACGCTATCCTCCGCAACTCGTAGCTTATGAAAAATCAGTGTAGGGTCAAGCTGAAGAATGACCCTTGCACCACACAATAGATTAAAAAAAGAGAATGAGATATAAAAGCAATGATAAATATCTTCTCGAATGAGGAGAAGTAACATTAACAATAAATCATTACTTCGAGTGAAGTAATACCACAAAGTATATCAACAATTGAGTATCCAAAGAGGATATCTCAAAAGGGGTAAGAATGGCAATATCAAATAAATTTAATGAATCGCCTCATTTCCCTAGTGGACATGCTCGTGGGAGAATGACCGAAAAGCTAAGAACCGAGAATGAAGTCAATACAATATTTGATTGCTTGATTGAGTGTCATACCCGAAACGGTCTCACAGAAATCAACAGAATCACAATGATTGGAATTTGAGATATACCATCAACATCTCCAGACTCCAAAGTGGATATAGAGACTTCGGAATCAACATTAACATTCCGAAGGATAAGAAGCAACAAACCAGCCGAATAAGGATACCTAATATATAGGATCTTTCGAATCACAGAATGCGGCTTGATAATACGCAAGCCACTCCATCTCAAATCATTCCAAACTCTAGATAGAAATAGCATGCTGATTCGCAGAAAAAGATAAGCTACAAGGAACAATCCCAAAATCCTCAAGCATCATACCAAATAATGTGGATCCCCTCAATAGGACTCACAATCCTCAAAGAAATCACAAGATAAGAACATCAAAAAGCATCAACAAATTCCTCCAATACGGATGAGTGTCAAGCACCCTTATCGAAGAGGACTCGAATAAAACAATCATGATTAGGATTACTCTTAGGATAAGATATAATCAATTCAATTATGGAATACTACGGAATAAAATATATACCTAGACATATCCCAAACTTCTATATCAAAGGACACAATAAGATAAAGGACACGATGATTAAGAGATTTGTAACACCTGTACTATACTTGGATGTATCTTAATATATGCTTATGCTCTGTGTTTATCATATTTTATTCTAAACTCAGCTCTGATACCAAGCTATGATGCCCCACCCCAAAACCCACATTGACTAAGAGTATTACTGGGTAATACTGTCGGCTAATGCGGAGAATAGAGCTGGTTAGGAGCGACCATCTATAGTCTTGTCTTAAACATCTATTGAATACGTCGATTAGTGCTCTAATTTTTTTTCCTTTCTCAAGTGGATCGATATATCCAATAAATGCTTAATACAAAACTACATGTGACTATAGGATCTATTAGAACAAAATACAACAATTCAAATGCATAATACATCACAGAATAGTAAACAGATATATATATACACACATATATACTGATTCTTCCCAATATAATACAAATAATACATACTAAGTGGTATGGCGACCACAATATACACACAAGTCAAAACAATATACATATCAGAGTAGCGACAAAAATACTACAACAAAAAGGGCTAGCAGATAAGTCCATGCGGAAGCAGAATAGGCTAAGTCCATAAGTGTACCTAACCTGAAACACCTCGGTCTGACCCGAGTATAAAATACACGGGTCGGTCTAGCTAAACAAATCAGTTTATAAGGATAAGTGATAATATGACCATAAGGTAAAGGGTAAGATATCCTCTCGAATGAGAAGAAACAATAATAAGAGCATGCCACTACTTTAAATAATGTAATTACACTAAGTGTATGTCCTCGAAATTGGTAAACTCACCAAATAATACAAAGTATAATAAATGCCTCATATCATCGGGAAATCCCAAAAGCCACTAAAATGGTTTCTATGAACCATCTTAGGAGAATCCCAAATCTCAAACTCAAAACTCGCTATAAATGGCAATCACAAAAATATTCTCTAAATAGAGAAGCCTCAAACACAAAATACACCAAAATTAGCAATCTCCTATATCTCCAAATAGGAGAGAATATATCTCAAATAAACGCCAAGTGTTGGCAAACCCAAATCTCAAATATAGAACTCGATAAGGAGTTCAATTTCCAAAGATGTAATCGCCATATATAATATCTCGAATGGCTCAAATGGCCAATAATGTAAAAAGGCGATACACTCGGAAAATCACAAGGAAATCAATGAAACCATCTCAAAGATATACCACGTGCTTATGGCCAAAGCGCGCCAAGTACTGTTCTCCTAAAACAAGGCGCCACGTCTCTTAAACAAACATCCCGAAGGACAAATAAATACATCTCTTAGACAAACATCCCGAAGGACAACATTCTGAAGGACAAATACGTCGCGATGACAAACGTCTCTTAGACAAACATCCCGAAGGAAAAATGACCCGAAGGTCCAGTATTGGAAAATATGCCTCTTAGACAAATGTGTCACACACTCTCTGATAGGAACCCGAATAGTGTTAACGTGTGTCCCATACCACATGTTCGCACTAAACGGTTTACCAACCACTAGTTAATTTCACACTCAAAGCAGTAAAAAGTTTACCTCATCTCATCGGTAAACTCGACCCGAAGGTCAAAACGATAAAATGGACAAGTCGGAAATTAATCGATAAGATAAACGCGCGTGTCCCATACCACATGTTTTACCAAACCATTTAATTCTCCTTCTCATTCGCTTGAATAGTGCAAAAACGTGTATTTTATATATAAAATAATTTACTTGAGTAAAAAAGCTTGTAATACAAATTTTGAAAGCCATATTTGAAAATTCCCTTATTATCGAGAATAAATGATTCTATATTTGAAAGTATCTTAAAAATATCATATAATAATAATTTAAAATTCTCATTTATTTTAAAAATTATTTCAAAATGGTTTGGCAAAATCCGTGCTCGAAAATGAATAAAAACCCAAAAAATCACTCAAATTGATATTCGAATTCAATTCAAATTAAATTCTAATTTAATCCAAAATTTGAATTTCAAAATCTCCAAAATTTGGCTAGTCTACCGATAGACATCATGGCCTCAAAACATTTCAGAAATATCACAAAAACATGAAGTAAAAGTCAAAAGTCGGACGGAAAAAGAACATAAATGCATCAGCAACAATACCCAGGTCTGAAATCTTCTCTGAGTTCAAATTTTGGACATGAAACAGGTGGCCAAACAAACTTTGATTGTACTTAAAATTGGTGTGTACAAAGTAGAAAACTTCGGCTTTCAAACAAAAAAAGAATAGATGAATTCCGACTGGAAATGAAAAAGTTACGCTGTCTGAAACATGGACTCAGGCCATGTTTGCAATAGTTCAAAAACAAAAATATACTAGGCCTAAAAACCATCTTGGGTCCAACTTACAGACTTGAAACAGAGGACCAAGCAACCTCATATTGAGCTGAAAATTGGTATGCGCATAGAAAAAACTTCATCTTTCACACAAAAAAGAAACAATGAATTCCGACTGGAAAAAAAAAGTTACATTGTCTCAAACATGGACTCCGACCATGTTTGCAATAGTTCAAAAAAAAACTAGCCTGAAAACTATCTCTGGCTCAAATTCCAAGCATGAAAAAGAGGAGCAAATTACCTCAGATTGAGCTGAAAATTAGTATGCATATAGTAGAAAACTTTATCTTTTAAAAAAAATATCGATGAATTTCAAAAAGAAATGAAAGAGTTATGCTATTTCAAACATTGACTCAGGCCATGTTTGCAGCAATTCAGAAAACAAAATTTCTACAGGCAAAAATCTGCGTTTTAGTTGATTTTCTACCACTGTTTTGAACATCCAAATGACAATATTTTTCAACCAAAATTTGCATAGATGAAATTCAACATGCAAGCTACCAAATGCAAGAAATCGGGCAACATTTCGTTGTCAGAATCAAAAGATATAAGCATGCAAAGAAGCAACCCAAACTAGATTCACAGAAAAGAAAACTATCAACAAAAAATCCATTACAAAGGCTCATTTTGTACAGATTCAAGCATTTGAGACTTTGGCTTAGCTAGATTTTGTAAGTTATTCAACTCACCTTGCTGTTACAATAGAAAGACTCGGATTTTGGTTGCAAAACTGAATTTTTTTTGCAAGATAGAAGCTTCTAAGAACTTGTAGAAACCAAAAACAGCACATGCAAACCAATATACACCGTAAATTAGAAAAACTTTTACTGTAACAAGAAATTTGTGATGAATTTAAGTAGTTTGGAGTTGATTGCCTTTTATTTATCACTAGATTGCAAAAGGAGTGATTTGTTGAATTTTAATTGAGAAAATGGCTTGGATTTGCAAATTTGGTGAAGAGGGTTCAATTTTTATTTACTGGCTAAAGGTCGAAGAAGAAGTTGAGAAAAAGAACGTACAGACTTCTTTTTCTCACTACTTACCAGGCTAAAAGAGGTAATAGGCTAAGTTGGTTTGAAAATTAAAAGAAGTAAATAGGCCTACGTTTACAAATCAACACTTAACCAAAAATTTGTGCACATATCACATATACACAAAAACAAAAATGCATTTTCTCTCAAGTTTTACATAGGAAAAATGTGAAAACTTGTATACTTATGAAATAAAACATTTTCTATCATATAAAAAGATTAGTTTATATTTTTTAAAATTTTTTATTATTAAAATCCTTTATTTAAAAAAATGCGTTATTTACTCAAATAAATGAATAAAACTCTTTAATTAACTTCTAAAATTCCACAAAATTTATTTTCTCACTTAGAAAAATATTTCAAACCATATCCAAACTTTATTTATAGCCAAAACATATTTTTGTAAACCAATTTCCACCTTTATATTTAAATAAAACACCTTAATAATCAAATACTTCTTTTTAAAAACTATAAAAAGAAGAAATTAGGCAATAATTAATATAATTATTGCATTTCTCTAAAATAAAGTCATTTTCTTTATTTAAAGCCCATATTCCATGTATTATCACTTCAAACAAAATAAAATAAAGTTCTAAGCTTTATGTTCATAATTTAATTACAATTTTCTTGTTTATTCCAAATAAACAATTTAATTTCTCCAATTTTAATTTAATTTACAATATTAAATTATAATTACCATTATAATTTAGTATTGATAGTAAACCTCCAAACCAAGATTGTTACAAAAGATTTGCAAAGGAACTAGTTTGGATGAATTTGAAGACTGTTGAAATTTGGACTAAAATCGGATGTTGTTCGATTTTAGTTCCAAACCAGAACGCCTCGGTGTCAATAGAAAATTTCGGTGAGTTAATTTCACCTTTTTGGTTAACTAGTATGATATATAGTTGATTAAAATTTTTGAATGATTGTTTTAATGAATTATTATATTTATTAGTTGGTTTGGATATATTCCCGCCTATTGGAGCGGATGAGACCCTATTACGTTCCCGTGTAAAAGCGGATGACCCTTTGTATATAAATCCCGCCTCGAAGCGGTTGATTTATATTTTATGATTATATAACATTTGTGATGCAGGGAAAACAAGTCAAAGGGATCCATCATGATTCCTCACAACTGTTATTTTATTTACACACACACACATATATATCTGTGTGTGTGTGTATGTGTGTGTGTTTTTGCTAATATATGAGCGGTGATGCAGGAGGACAGGTCGGGGGGATCTAACGGGATTCCTCACTATTGTTGTATTGTTTCAATAATATTTCTTTTATATAGATTACTGAATAATGAACATGATTGTGAACACTGTAGTTATAACATTGTTGTTTATTTGGATATACAATCCGTAGTAATAGAAAATCAAGGTCAATATTGGTTGAGCTTTGGGTGGCTATTGGCGTCAAATTAGTTTTTTAAAATACTATTGTTACACAAAAAAATCAACTTTTCGATCAAGACGGAAGGTCTTTCGACAAAAGTGAAGGAAAAAAAGCATAACCCAAACCTTTTGAAGGAGTCGATGGGATGCAGTCATTAGAATTCATCAACATCAACCTTCCGAAGTAGTCGAAGGGTTCTACCTCTAATATCCAAGATGTTTTTACCTTTCAAAGTGAATAAAGAAGTCAAAGCTACCTTTCGACGATGACGAAGAGTTTATGAAGAAAGCAACTCACACAAGTCAATAAAGAGTAAAAGACAACCCCTCGGCAACATTGAAGGAAAGCATGGCATTCGAAAGGTAACCCTTCGACAAGGACGAAGGGATAGCAATAACCAAGGAAAAGGCAACCTTCCGACAAGGTCGAAAGGTTCAAAACGGCAAAGAAAGCAAATCTTCGACAAAGCCGAAAAGGTTTATGAAAGCATAAGGAAGAGTAGACCCTTCGACAATGATCAAATGATCATAATGACGTATGAAGGACAAACCGTTCGACAAGGTCAAAAGGTTTACAATTGCATATAAAAGGCGACCATTCGACCCAGTCGAAGGCATGAAGTCGAAGAGAAGACCGCCTGCATCTATAAATAATACCCAAGTAGTAAAAGTGTCGTAACCCTAAGTGAGTGTAATTTTGGGAAATTTAATAAAAGAAGATTTTACTTGAATGCAAAGGGAAGTTCTTGATTTAGTTAATTACTTTACTACTTTTTTAAACCTTCACTGGATTAACTCGTTTTTCAGGTTTAGTCACTTCAAAAGGTTCTTGTCGACAAGGGGGATAACCTTTCTACTATAAATACTCACTACAACCTTCCGAAGTCTTTAGCTCTATAATCTAAACCATTCGTCAAAATCGAAGACTTATTTGAATCAACATTCATAGAAACCCTTTGAATTCATTGGCACTGTAGTCTAAACCTTCCGACATGTTCAACAGCTCTTCATACTCTAGCAATATCAACAACCTTCCGAAACCAGCTAACTAATGGTCCAACCTTTTGATTAGGCCCATACCCACTTCATTCCCACAAAGGTAAATTATACCCTGTTCGAGTTCAGGGGGGACACTTACCCTCACCTTTCGACAAGATCAAAATTAACCTTTTTAAGAGTAAATTAAGGGAATTTCACTTTAACTCGAGAAGACATTTTTTTAAGAAATCCCATAAATCTCGGCTAAAATCAAGAGAAAGGATTATGGACATCCAATAAAACTGGAAGGCTTTGCAAACTAACCTTTAGACCCTTCGACATCATCGAAAGGTCCAGTTAGGAACTCATTATAAGTGAAGCTAAATACAAAGGTGATTATTAAGGGAATTACTCCCTCCATCCATACTGGATTAGCTATTCTATTTGAATAACCCTAGGGGGTGTTGACCATAAATTTGGTTAACATTTTGGCACTAGAAGGAGGGCTCAAACCTCTGACCTTATTGGATTCCCCACCTACTCTACTACTCGGATAAATCTCTTAAGACTTGTCAACTCCTCCTTTTTGGACAAGAAAGAATCTACTTTGGGTATAAGACTCTTAATTCTTCTAACTGCATTTGATAGATAAGGAATGGATTTGACAATCGAAACAAGAGAGAGTTTTTGCAAAGGAAAACCAATTCAAGGATCCATAGAACCTTTGGAAGTGAAGTCTAATCGTCAAGAGGATTATAACCCACATCTACTTGAAGAGCAAATCCTTCGGCTTTAAGCTCTACAGGTCATTAAGAGGAAAAAACAAGTATGCCCTATGATCCTTTAAAATGGAGTATTAACCCATTCCATTTGGGATCAACCCCAATCTTTGCTCTTGAGAAGAAGAATTCGAGGAAAGAAAAACTATTTTTACAGATGAGAAGGACCATTCAGTCATATTCACATGGGACTATCTTTGAAAAAGAAATGATAAGAGACTATGACACTTTTACACATAAATGGAGTAAGATTATAAATGAGACTCACCATTCGAGGGAAAACAATGAATGTATAGAAAAATCCACAACCGAAGAACTAAGGATAATAAAGGAATTACCAAGTGGAAATATAAGGATTACCAAGAACGACCGAAACCCTAAGGTTGAAAGAAAGATCCTTGGAAGAGGATCAACGAGCAATGAAAAGGAAACCTATTCCTCAAGAAGAAGTACTTGAACCAAGCCACAAAAGAATTAAACGCCGGTCAAAGATGGCTCAAAAATCAAGGCTTCTTAGAGAATATAATCTTACTACCTCGATCGAAGACATCTACATCCGAACCAAAGAAGAACTGAATTATTGGCCTTCTCAGAAAAAGAAGCCAGGGTTTGAAAGAAAGCTCAAGGGATTGTATTGCAATTTTCATTTGATGAACGGACATGATATAAATCAATGTAAGGTACTTAAAAGGATGATCCTACATTTTTTAAGACAAGGAAAGCTTAAGCAGTTTGTAAAGGATTGAACTAGTTATGGAATAAAATTCTTTTCTCAAAATAAGTAAAGTCTACATGGTTGGGAGTAAAATTCTCCTTACAAACTTGGACTACCTAAAATGGTAGGCTACCAATAATGGTAGAAAGCCCTTGGTCACCCCAATATGGCCAGGTCAAGGAACCTCCTGGAGGGAGGGCATATGCCTTTAGCCACGCCAAGTCAGAAATGACCAGGTTAAAGCAGCATAAGCCCTTATCTGCATCACACTATGGCCAGGATAAGGCGCCTCGTGGAGGGTGGACGGGTAATCCCATAGTCTCGCCACGCTATAGCCTGGCCAAGGTACTGAACAAGCCCTTAACCGTGTCACACTATGGCCAGGTTAAGGCGCCTCCTGGAGGGAGGTCGGATAAGTCCTCGAGCCCTGCTTGAGAATAAGCTAGTCGAGCGCACCGGAAACCTGGATGAAATGTCCAACGGACTAAGAAGTCCTTGCCTGAAATGGGCACCGCTAGGAATCGGCACCACCAAAAATGACAACTACTTAAATAAGCACTAGAATTGGACAAAAGAGTCCCTGTCTGAAATAGGCCAAAACAAATGAACAAAGAAACTTGGGCCCGAGAAAGAAAAAGCATGCAAAATATCATCAAAGCCTGAAGATGGCGTAATCGACAAGAGAATCAGAAAAAATTCACTGACACCTCCTCATAAGCATCTACCAGAAATTGTACTCTGCTCTTCTAGAAATGGTACTCCGGTCTTCTATTACTTATTGCCAAAAATAGTACTCTGGTCTTCTATTACTTATTACCAGAAATGGTATTCTGTCCTCTATATTCTGGTCTTCTATTAATTATTACCAGATTGATTCTCTGGTCCTATATTACATATTTCCAGATTGGTTTTCTAGTCTTCTGGTACTTACTACCAGACTCAATTCCTGGTCTCCTATTAACTATTGATGCCAAATCGGCCATTCCAGACTTTTATTACTCAATTACTGAATATGGTTTTTCGGACTTCTACTATCAATTCCAAATTAGAATCCTGATATTTTATTAGCAGATGTGGATTTCTAGCCTTATATTATTCATTGCCGAAGATGATACTCTAAGCTTCTATTACTTATTATTGGAAAGAGTGTTCGGATTTCTTTACTGAAGCTGACATTCTAACCTTCCATCACTTATTATTGGAGGATCCCGAAAGGTGACTTTCAACCTATCTTCTAAGACCCTAATCTGGGAACAAAATCTCTGGATTTCTATTTATCTCAAGCGCTCAAAACTAGACCAAAAATATTATAAAGAGAAGATCGCTTTTAAAAGTGTCCAAATGAGAGCCTCATGCTTTCTAAAATCCCATTAATAAAGAGGGATGGGTCGAAGAGGTACTACATCAAAATTTTAGACGGTGATATCTAACCATGTTCTTTATTAAGTGAAGGTTATACTTTGATATTTATGTGAAACTTACTACTAACTAATTTTAGGCATTCCAAGCAAGTGGAAGGAGTTAAATCCATGATCATCTCTCATCATGGTTCAGAAGAAAATCTCGACATGTTGAATAAATTACTTCTCATATGATTGGCAAGACGATTTGCTAATCTGGGCAAATGATATACTTAAACGAATATGTCAATATCGAGCTAATAATTAAAAATATTGTTTACTACATGTATCTCGGGGAAGTTGGAATGAGAAGAAATCTTAAGAGTGAATTACGGGTATCAAGAAAGTTTGCAGATTTACTTAATCAAGGAAGAGGTCATGAGCTAAGACGGAAAGCTCGAGAGGTGTACATGCCTTTAGGAGACTCATGCTATGTGACACTACTAAGGTGTGGATAATACGTCATATATGTTGAAATTATTACAGTTCAACTAACTGCCTTTTTGCAAACCCATAGATATTGTAAGGTCGGTACCAGAAACTAGGTTCCCAAATATAAATTCCAAAGATTTATATAATGCCTAGCTATCTTTAATTTTATCTCCAAGCCACAAAGTTTCTCATAAAGCTTGGTCATTTTAAAGTCATGTTCGATACTAGTATCTCCACCAACAAAATGCTTTAATACTTTAAACTTCAATACCTCGTTCCCTCACTTAAGTTTTAATTTTAAATTCTCAATTTCTATAGAGAACTCTTGAATAGTATGACATTGGAAAAGATACTTTCTACTCCACTCCTTTACGATCGGATTATCAGAAAGCTTAGAAATAGAAGAATCCTTGTAAGATTGACTCCGTTCAAACTCCGCTATTAACCTATTCTTGATCTTTACAAATCTCGAAGCAGGGGCATCAAAAAGTGAAAACAATCCCGCTTGAATCCCTTAAATAAGCAAACAAAATGGAAAATCAAATTTCTTTATTTCAACAATAAGAATACATCTTAGAGTTTGTTTTATTTTGATGTAATTTTCGATACAACTTCTCTAGTCTTGCCAAGAAAGTTGGTAGGAAGAGGCACATTGAACTTGACTATCTCTCAATTTTAATTGCTTATCCGTTGAATGAGTTCGAACGTCTTTTCATCAATGTCGGTTGTAGGACTCGACTTCACTTGTCACTTAATTATAGTAGATTCTTCATCTTTTCTTTTAATCTCATTCTCAAGATGGTCAATATAATTCTTATGATTGCTAGCTTTGAACTTTTGGATGAAACATCTTCATTATTATAGTAATAAGTTACAACCAAATAAAATAAAAGTTAGGGGATACAACAAGCGTTTTCATTACATCTAAAGTTGAGAGACTACATTCCTAACTTTGTCTAAAGTATTGGCGGAAAGCAGAACTGTTGAGTTAGAAGGAATGGTGACTTCCTCAGGGATGATGACCGGTGGACATTTACTATGGTCCCATTTCCCGAATGATGGGCTATCTCGATCACAAATCAACTTTGAATAAAATATTCTAATTTCTTTTAAGAAAGTTTCCTTCTATTCATTAAGGAGTTAAAGTAGAGATGAGGGTATTCCAAGTATAATTTTGGTAAATCTCGAAGAAAGCAATATCTCGCTAACTTCAAAGTCTTTAGGAGAGATGCATTTTTAGAATAAAACCTTCTCAGGCTAACATATTGACTTAGGTGGTCTCTTGTGATGATACAACCTAAAGAACTGGTATTCTAAAGTATAAAAAAAGTAAGTATAGGGAGCATTGCAAAATATGTATTCATAAATCAACTGTTTGATTACATATATACAATCACTCGTTAGAATCATACAAGACAGGCTTAGGGGAAAAACTCAGAAATTTTTTTATTCTTACAACACTCTAGTTCTTTAGCAGGGAGATCTTGAGAAACCAAACTGACTCGAGGTAAATTCTAGCACGCCCCAAGATGCGGGTCAGATCCGAGTTCATCTAAGTATCTTCTATGAAAACGCTTAAGAAGGCCCCCATCGGATTCACTCAAGTATGAAAAATCTATGATTGAGAGTCTGCAATATGCTTTATATAGGAAATTTATTAAAATGTCTCTCTTTTATCATCATCAAGATTAGGGTTGATAACTCTCTATTTCCCTTCGAAAGAGAATCTTATTAGAGGCATGCTTTCTTTATGAAAAGCATCTCTTTCATATTTAAAAGTACTAGCGCGGAACTAGTTAACAGTGTAGAGACTTCGAAATGATCCATGAATTCAAAATATTTCATAAAGAAAATTTGTCTTATGCAAGGATTCGTCAGATAAATCTTAATAATTCATGTTCGATGCTTACTTTTAGACCAAATGAAAATTATAATGATGCAAAATGACAAAACAACTTAATTACATTTTCTAGAAATACGAGAGAGAACGTCTAATTTCTCCCACCAAAATTCTGGTCAGAATCTGTTCATCTTCCCCTCTTTTTATATAATAATAATTATAATATTAAGTCCTTCATCTCCATAACAAAATGGACACCAATGGCGGCTTGTAGCATTCATCTAATTCATCCTGGCTTCGTCAATGCGGAAGTGCTACACTACTGTTGCTGTTATGTGATGGAACTGCTAAACCAACCACAGGAGGCAGAGGGGGTACACAATGCTCAATCTAGCAACGTGAATTATCGGCAACCCAACTTCTTCAATCATCACATAAAGGCTACATACTCCATGCTTTACATTTAGCCACGGCCATATTCTGGATGGATTTGGCCATCTGGGACACCTCCGGTGAAGACCTAGTGCTGGTGATGTACTCACCTTATCAGCCAATCTAGGTTGAACCCATCATCATCAACCCAGTCAATTTGGCTCTAGACCTGCCACCTCTTCTAAATGAGTTATGATTAGGAAGTCATCTTACCCTTTTGTTACGTTTCGTCTAGAGATAGAGACATCATTTTGAATATGTATACACTGATTGATTATTTGGAGAATGTAACATATAGCAATATATAAGTTAATATTTCGACACTCTAGTATAGTTAAATTTCTAGAGTGATGTTATGTAACTGAAAGTGCACTTAATGGATTGATATTTTGTTATATGATGTTTTATCATGTAGGAAGAAATTGAAAGGTTTGGGTCACTGACTATAAAGGAAAATTGGTTTCACCAATTCTTAAATTTCTTGGTACAACCTAATAAAATAGCAAACACGCTTCCTTAAAAGGCCTAAATATAAAAACAACACACACAAAGTTTGAGCTTTTGGCAAAGTGGAACGGTTTATAGAGAAGGGTTTCGATGAGGCCGAAAGGTTTATAGAAGAGCCTTTCGACAAAGTCGTAAGGTTAACAGGAAAAAAACCCTCCAGCCTTGTCGAAAGCTCTATGGAAACCTAAACCCATTCTAATTATAACATGAGGATAAGTGGCAAGACCTTTCGACATGATCGAACCCAAAACCTCAAAATTCCTAAATTAGAAAATATTGATGCTATTAATGCTGTCGAAAGGTCTGGTCAAAATTATTAAAATATGTTATACCCATTGAGGTCTAAAGGTTTCAAGTTTAACTCATGGGAACTTTAAATGTTCCGATAGAGTGGGCGTAGGTAAGACAAAGGTTGAAGAGTTCCAATCTTATCAAAAGCTGATAGACGAAAGGTTTGAAACTCCCCAACCTAGTCGGGGGTTTGTTACCGAAGGGATGGACCATTTAACCATCTAACCTTACGACAACAATGGAAGGTTGGCATTACAATACCTTTCAACCCTATCGAAAGGTACAAAGAGGGTGAATTCATCATTGCCACCTCAGTACCCTTCGAAGGGGCAGAAAAGTCATTTTTAGTCACCAAACTACACACTAGCGGGTTTCAGGTTACCCTATCAGGCTTGGCCAAACCCAAATCCGATAATAAATGCGGTTTTCAAATCCTACTTGAAAATGAGTAAGAAAGGAGGTTACACTAATGTTTAGATCAAATGTGAGAAGTTACCTCATATTTCAAGAAGTTTGAAAGAATTATTTTACTTATACCCGATAATTTTGTTTTACAGGACTAAGAGGAAGAAAGAAAAGCGATATACTATATAAGAAAGATCACCTAAATTCTTGATCGTCGGATCAAACTTGAGTAACTATCCTAGATTAACACATGAAGGACAAGAGGCGGGAAGTTTTATAGTTCTCAACAAAGATGACTTGGAAAGTCAAGAGCATCCCTTCGAATTGGAGAGGGGGCAAATGTTACACTCAAAATCAAACTTTCGACCAAGGCGGAAGACCTTTTGACAAAAGTGAAGGAAAAAGAGCACAACCCAAATGTCCCGAAGGAGTCGAAGGGATACAGTCATTAGAATTCATCAGCATCAAACCATCTGAAGGAGTCGAAGGGTTCTACCTCTAATGTCCAAGGTGTTTTTACCTTTCAACGTGAATAAAGAAGTCAAAGTAGGTTACCTTTCGACGATGACAAAGGGTTTATGAAGAAAGCAACACACACAAGTCAATAAAGTGTGAAAGACAACCCCTTGGCAATGTTGAAGGAAAGCTCGAAATTCTAAAGGTAGCCCTTCGACAAGGACAAAGGTATAGCAACAACCAAGGAAAAGGCAACCTTTCGACAAGGTCGAAAGGTTCACAGCGGAAAAGAGGGCAACACTTCGACAAAGCCGAAAAGGTTTATGAAAGCATAAGGAAGAGCAGACCCTTAGACAATGATCAAAAGACCATAATGACATATGAAGGACAAACCTTTCAACAAGGTCGAAAGGTATACAACTGCATATAAAAGGCGACCATTCGACCCAGTCGAAGGCATGAAGTCGAAGGGAAGACCGCCTACATCTATAAATAAGACCCAATGGGTTCTGTTTTGGGGATCCGATTTTCCTCATTCTAATCTTGTAACTTCTTAGTCAAAGTGTTCTAACCCTAATAGAGTGTAATTTAGGGAAATTTAATAAAAAGAAGATTTTACTTGAATTCAGAGGGAAGTTCTTGATTTAGTTAATTACTTTACTACTTTTTTAAACCTTTGCTGGATTAACTCGTTTTTCAGGTTTAGTCACGTCGAAAGGTTCTTGTCGACAAGGAGGATAACCATTCTGCTATAAATACTCACTACAACATTTCGAAGTCTTCAGCTCTGTAATCTAAACCATTCGTCTGAATCGATGACTTATTTGAATCAACATTCATAGAAACCCTTTGAAATCTTTGGCACTGTAGTCTAAACCTTCCGACATGTTCGACGGATCTTCATACACTAGTAATATCAACAACCTTCCAAAACCTGCCAACTAATGGTCCAACCTTTTAATTAAGCCAATACCCACTTCATTCCCGGCAAATTATACCCTGTTTGAGTTCAAGGGGGGACACTTACCCTCACCTTTCGACAAGGTCAAAATTAATCTTTTTAAGAGAAAATTAAGGGAATTCCACTTTAACCTGAGAAGACAACTTTTGTGAGAAATCCCGTAAAATCTCGGCTAAAATCAAGACAATGGAGTACCAACATCCAATAAAACCGGAAGGCTTTGCAAACTAACCTCTAGACCCTTCAACATCATCGAATGGTCCAGTTAGGAACTCATTATAAGTGAAGCTAAATACAAAGGCGATTATTAAGGGAATTACTCCCTCCATCCATACTGGACTAGCTATTCTACTTGAATAACCTTGGGGTGTTGACCATAAATTTGGTTAACAACTATAAATTTCCATTTGGGTGGGAATTTGTTTTGAGATAGGAAATGATTTTCAAATCCAAAATTGGGTTTTAGAAATATTTTGTTTTAAAGATTATCTATTATATTAATATCATTTTCAAGTATTGATTATATTAATATTGTTTTTAAATATTTAATTAATTAATGTTGTCTAAAGTTAATTAATTATACTAATATTATTTTAAGTTTATTTAATTATATTTGTATTACTTTAAAGTTATTTGTTTACAGTTAATACTGTTTTAAAGAATTTATCTTTTGGAAAGGTTAATTATTTCAAGAATAATTATGGTTTGAAATTAATAATAAAGATTATTAATGGGTGTGACACCCCACTCCGAGACCCACATTAGCAAAGAGTATTACTACGTAATACCGTCTGCTAATATAGAGAATAGAGCTAGATAGGAGATATCATCTATAGCCTTGTCTTAACTATCTAATGAATACGTCGATAAATGTAGCATATTTTTTTTCTCCCGTGGATCGACATATCCAATAGATACTTAATACAAAACTATAATGGCTATAAGATCTATCATAACAAAATATAACAACTCAAATGTAAAACATCACAGAACAACAAAATGACATACATATGTCTAAATACAAATATATCTCCAATATAAGTCCAAAATGATACAACTAAGTGGTATGGCGACCACTACTCATACATGAGTCCAAAAGAATAATACATAGATCAGAGTGTCAATAGATAAGGACAACAATAAGCTAAATAAGATAGGCTAGAAGATATGCTTAAAGCAAAGTCCATGTGGAAGGAAAAGCAAATAGGCTAAGTCCGAAGCACCTAACTTGAAACACCTCGGTCTGACCCGAGTATAAAAATACACGGGTCAGGCTAACTAAACAAATCAGTTAGATAAGCTATATGATAATGAAAATGCAAGGTCATAAAGTACCACAATAATCTCTAAAAGAGATAACACGATCATCTAACAAAAGATGAATCATAACAAGCCTCATATCATCACCAAGTCAAACAAACAAAGGATATGAATATCCCAAATCAAGCCAAAAAGACAAATAACAAATACCAATGAAGGTAACACAAGTTTCCACAAGGTAATCACTATGTATCGAGTGGTTCAAAGAACCTACTCCGAAAGGCGATACTCTAGGGAAATATAAATATCAATGAAACAAAAGATGCACGTGCTCAGTACTGTATAAACAAGGATCCACAAGCCCGAAGGTGACAAACCCAAGTATCTCTCGAGCGGTGATGAAGGACCAACTCCAAAAGCGATACTATAGGGCACAAACCTGGAGACACAAACCCAAGTATCTCTTGAGCGGTGATGATGGAACAACTCCAAAAGTGATACTATATGGCAATAAACCGTAGCGGCGAAGGTCCGGAGGCCCAGTACTGGACACCACTAACAGGCAATATGTGTCACAAACCCCTCGGATAGGAACCTGCAAAGTGTTAACGTGTGTTCCATACCACACGTTCACACTAAACGGTTTACTAACCGTTAGTCAATTCCACACTCAAAGCAGTACAAAGTTTACCTCATCTCATCAGTAAACCAGAGTCGAAGGTCAAATCGATCAGACGAATAGATTAGGAATTAACTGAAAAGATAAATGCACGTGTTCATAGCATGCGTTTTATCCAATCACTTAATTCTCCTCCCTCTTCACTCGAAGTGCAAAATTGTGTGTTTTATATAGAAATTAAGTTGAAGAAAACGAGTTTTAGGAACGCTTCGAAATCGCTTTAGAAATTGCCTTTGAAATTCTCTTATTATAAAGTATATAATTTTTATAATTAAATATATATATATATAATAATTTCAAAAGCCCATTTATTTGAAAAATGTTTTTAAAAAACATTATAAAACCCATAAAATCTAGAAAAAAATATCAAGAAAACATCGAAATAACGGAAATTAAATCGTATTTTCCGTTTAAAACAAGCTGCGACTCAATATTCGACAGTAGGTTTGAACAAGTTCACAGTGTCAAAATGACTTGAAATTATAGAAGAATGTAGTTCAACATTCCTACTTCAATTTACAAAAAAAATCATTCAAATCCGATTTGAAAGGAAGAATTTGCGTCGTTTCAAAGTTGGACTAAAAACAAGGTTAAATCGCTGAATTCCAGCATGCTGCGGGTTCAAGTTCGACCGCAATTTCAAAATAGCGAAAGAAACCAGATTGTCATGAAAATTTGCGGGAATGTAATTCAACACTCCTACTTCAGTCTGAAAAAATAATCACTCAAATCCAATTTGAAACGAAGAATCTGCGTCGTTTCAAATTTGTACTAAAACAAGGTTTTAAACGCTGAATCTCAACATGCTGCGGGTTCAAGTTCGACAGCAGTTTCGAAATAGCAAACAAATTCAGATGGAAATGAAATTTTGTAGAGATGAATTTCAACATTTCTAATTTCAAATTCAATTGGAATTTCCAGAATCCGACAATAGGTGATAAAGATACACTACCACAAAGTCAGACCTGGGCAAGGAAACACACTGGAGAACAAAACCAAGACTCAATGCCTTGGACAAATAAATGCACCAGTCTGGGCGCGATTTTGCACCCAGGTTGCAAAAACGTCCGTGTACGTTTTCGGACATGATTTTGGCACATCAAATAACATTTTCTGGGTCGGAAAATTTGCAGACAAGCTAACCCAATCATGAACTACAATCCGGGTAAAATTCGACATGAATCCGCTGCCTAGATTGAAAGTTATTAAGCCTCAAAGGAGGACAGTAACAAAAATAGCACAGTGATGGATATTCAACCAATATACATACAGTAAACGAAGTTTAGCAATTTCAACTTATTGACTTCATTGTTATAGCAAGCATTTGTGATTTCTCCACCTTTTTAGCAATTAGCAGTAGATTAGCAAGCAAAGATGGTGACTTTAGGCAAGATTGAAGTTCAAGAACCTGTAGATAAGAAGCAAATGGACATGCAAACAAAAATACTGAATTTACAGTAAAATTTCTTCTCAAAATCAAAGAAAAGTGGAAATAGATTGTAGAATATGGATTGTGATTACCTGTAGTTGTATTTATACTAATTACTCTTGAGTTTATGATAATAAAAGAGGAGTTTTTACCTAGGGTGATGGAGCAGCCATTTGTTTTCTATTTTGAAGCTTCTATTTGTTTTGTAAAAAGAGAAGATGGAGGAATTGAATTACGTACAGGCAACTTTCTGAAGTGGCTATTGGATATTGTTTTGTACTGGAGCGTTCGTCAAACCAAACGGCATAACAAGCCACTCAAAAGAACCATAACGAGTGCGGAAAGCTGTAAGAGGAACGCTATCCTCCGCAACTTGCAACTGATGAAAACCAGCAGCAAGGTCGAGCTGAGAAAAGAGCTTAGCACCACTCAACTGATCGAACATATCATCAATCCTGGGCAAAGGATACCGATTCTTGATGGTCAACTCGTTAAGCTTGCGATAGTCAATGCGAAGCCTAAGAGTACCATCGGACTTTTTCACAAATACAACCACGGCACCCCACGGTGATGAACTGAACTGAATTAAATGCTTAGCTTCGAGTTCTACAAGTTTCCACTTGAGTTCCTCATTTTCCTTGGTAAACATCCTCGTGGAAGGACGACTAACTGGCTGAGTACCTGGAATGAGGTCAATGTGGAACTTAATAGCCCGCTTAGGCGGTAAACTCGAAACTGCCTCAAAGATATCAGGAAAATCACAAACAATAAAAATATGAGAGATATCAACATCATCATCTCGTGAATCAAGAGAATATAAAGACACTTCGGAATTGTCCACATTCCGAAGGACCGAAGATAACTGAGTAGACGAATCAGGATGGCTAAGATATAGAATCCGCTCGAAACAAATGATCTGGCATAGTATCAAACTAGCCAGTCCATACCCAATATCATATCAAATCCCAAAGAGGAAATAACGTGCAGATTCGCACGGAAATAAAAGCTACATAAAACAATCTCAACATCATTACAAAGAAAACTAAGGGTTGCACATCCCCCGATAGGATTCACAATGCTTAGTGAAGTAACCAAACAAGAAACATCCAATGGAACATCATCAACGACCTCCTTCGATACGAATGAGTGTGACGCACCCGTATCGAAGAGGACTCGAATAGAACGATCATGAAATACTAAAAAACCTTCAAGAACAGAAGGAGATGTACCTCTGGGCTAAGAAGAACCTCCAGAAGCCTTAGCAGCATAAAGCTTGCCAGACTTGGCACTAGCAGGAATAGTAGGACAGGTGGAAACATGATGACCTTCCTTCTTGCAATAGCGGCTAAAGAGAGGCTTAGGACAAGCTCGAATCATATGATCAGGCGAATCACAATTGAAACACTTCCGAATGGAAGGTGTTCCAGTAGACTGAGTCTAAGAGCTAGAACCACCAGTCTTCTTCCTCTTGGAAGGAAAAGACTTAGACTTCTAAAATGGAAACTACTTCTTGTTGGGGTTCTTGGGAACCTCCACCTCATCACTACTGTCTCGCTCCTTCTCGACGGCTTCAAGGTTAAGCGCCAAGTCAACTAACTCCTCAAAAGACAGCTTGAGCTGGATCATCAAAGACTTCTTCAAATATTTCTTCAAACCAGAAACAAACTTCAGATTCTTCTTATAGGAGGTGCTAATATACTCAAGACCATACTTGGACAAGGCCTCGAAAGAAGAAACATACTCAGAAACATAAGACTTCCCTTGCTTCAACTCAAGGAAGCGATGGGCTTACAAAGCTTTCCCAGATTCAAAAACGAATTTAAGTTCGAATCGTTCCCGAAACTGAGTCCAAATAATAGTAGACTCATCAATCTCAGCAATAAGAAGCTCATAACAATCAAGAGCACGCTCTTGTAACATACTAGATACCACAAGAACCCTGTGGTGGTCAGAAAGATCCATGCGAGAAAAGATGCGCTCGCAGGTACGAATCCAGGCCCGAACCTCTAAAACAGACTCGGAGCCCTTGAAAGGCTTGCCACCAAGATGAGACAAATCACTGCACATAAGTGCAAAGGCAGACTTGCATGGAGGAGATGCTAGAGCAGGAGTTGGAGGATGAGTGCTCCTGAATAACTCCATAAACTGATCAGTAGACATATAGACTCCATCTGGATGTGAGCTACTGTATTGCCCAACACCCGAGCGTGAAGTCCTACCTCTTCCAGCCATGAGCTGAAAGTTAAGATAAGAAAAGAGTTTAACACAGGATAGAGATAGATAATTCAATATAAAATACTACGGAATTAAAAGTGCATTCCTAGACGTATTCCTAACTTATCTATCCCAAGGCACGAAGGAAAGATTTGTAACACCTGTATTATACCAAGATTTATCGTACTATATAGTTCTGTTCTGTGTTTATCATATTTTGTTATGAACCTTGCTCTGATACCAAGCGATGATGCCCCACTTCAAGATCCATATTAGCAAAGAATATTACTAGGTAATACCGTCTGGTAATACGGAGAATAGAGCTGGATAGAAGCGACCATCTATAGCCTTGTCTTAACTATCTACGGAAAATGTCGATAAATGTAGCATATTTTTTCTCATGTGGATCGCGTATCCAATAGATACTTAATACAAAACTATAATGGCTATAAGATCTATCAGAACAAAATATAAAAACTCAAATGTAAAACATCACAGAACAACCGAATGACATACATATGTCTAAATACAAATACATCTCCAGTACAAATCCAAAATGATACAACTAAGTGGTATGATGGCCACTACTCATACATGAGTCCAAAAGAATAATACATAGATCAGAGTGTCAATAGATAAGGATAACAAAAAGCTAAATAAGATAGGCTAGCGGATATGTAGAAAGCAAAGTCCATGTAGAAGCAAAAGTAAATAGGCTAAGTCTAAAGCACCTAACCTGAAACACCTTGGTCTGACCTGAGTATAAAATACACGGGTCAGGCTAACTAAACAAATCAATTAGATAAGCTATATGACAATGAACATGCAAGGTCATAAAGTACCACAGTAATCTCTAAAAGAGATAACACGATCATCTAACAAAAGATGAATCATAACAAGCCTCATAGCATCGACAAGTCAAATAAAAAAAGGATATGAATATCCCTAATCAAGCCAAAAGGCAAATAACAAATACCAATGAAGGTAACACAAGTTTCCACAAGGTAATCGCTATGTATCGAGTGGTTCAAAGGACCTACTCCGAAAGGCGATACTCTATGGAAATATAAATATCAATGAAACAAAAGATGCACGTGCTTAGTACTGTATAAACAAGGATCCACAAGCCCGAAGGCGACAAACCCAAGTATCTCCCAAGCGGTGACGAAGGACCAACTCCAAAAGCGGTACTATAGGGCAACAAATCCGAAGGCAACAAACCCGAAGGCACAAACCCGAAGACACAAACCCAAGTATCTCTCGAGCGGTGACGATGGACCAACTCCAAAGTGATACTATAGGGCAACAAACCGTAGTGACAAAGGTCCGGAGTCCTAGTACTGGACACCACTAATTGGCAATATGTGTCACAAACCCCTCGGATAGGAACTCGTAAAGTGTTAACGTGTGTCCCATACCACACGTTCACACTAAACGGTTTACTAACCGTTAGTCAATTCCACACTCAAAGCAGTACAAAGTTTACCTCATCTCATCAGTAAACCAGACCCGAAGGTCAAAACGATCAGACGAATAGATTAGGAATTAACTAAAAAGATAAACGCACATGTTCATAGCACGCGTTTTATCCAATCACTTAATTCTCCTCCCTCTTCGCTTGAAGTGCAAAATTGTGTGTTTTATATAGAAATTAAGTTGAATAAAACGAGTTTTAGGAAAGCTTCGAAATCGCTTTAGAAATTGCCTTTGAAATTCTCTTATTATAGAGTATATAATTTTTATACTTAAAAGAAATTATATATATAATAATAATTTCAAAAGCCCATTTATTTGAAAAACATTTTTAAAACACATTATAAAACCCGTATAAGAAATCCAGAAAGAAATATCAAGAAAACATCGAAATAACGGAAATTAAACCAAGTATTTTCCGTTTAAAACAAGCTACGACTCAATATTCGACAGCAGGTTTGAACAAGTTCACAGTGTCAAAATGACTTGAATTCTACAAGAATGTAGTTCAACATTCCTACCTCAATTTACAAAAAAATCATTCAAATCCGATTTGAAAGGAAGAATCTGCGTCGTTTCAAAGTTGGACTAAAAACAAGGTTAAATCGCTGAATTCCAGCATGCTGCGGGTTTAAGTTCGACCGCAATTTCAAAATAGCAAAAGAACCCAGATTTTCATGAAAATTTGCAGTAATGTAATTCAACACTCCTACTTCAATCTACAAAAAGAATCACTCAAATCCAATTTGAAATGAAGAATCTGTTTTGTTTCAAAATTGGACTAAAACAAGGTTTTAAACGCTGAATCTCAGCATGCTGCGGGTACAAGTTCGACAGCAGTTTCGAAATAGCAAGCGAATTCAGATGGAAATGAAAATTTGCATAAATGAAGTTCATCATTTCTACTTTCAAATGCAATCGGAATTTCCAGAATCCGATAATAGGCGAGAACGATAAACTACCACAAAGTTAGATCTGGGCAAGAAAACACACTAGAGAACAAAACTAAGACTCAATGCCTTAGACAAATAAATGCACCAGTCTGTACGCGATTTTGCGCCCAGGTTGCAAAAACATCCATGTCCGTTTTCGGACACAACTTTGGCCCAACAAATAACATTTTCCGGGTTGAAAAATTTGCAGACAAGCTAACCCAATCATGAACTACAGTCCGGGTAAAATTCGGCATAAATCCACTGCCCAGATTGAAAGATATTAAGCCTCAAAGGCGGACGGTAACACAAATAGCACAGAGATGGATATTCAACTAATATACATACAGTAAACGAAGTTTAGCAATTTCAACTTAGTGACTTCATTGTTTTAGCAAGCATTTGTGATTTCTCACCTTTTTAGCAATTAGCAGTAGATTAGCAAGCAAAGATGGCGACTTTAGGCAAGATTGAAGTTCAAGATCCTGTAGATAAGAAGCAAACAGACATGCAAATGAAAATACTGAATTTACAGTAAACTTTCTTCTCAAAATTAAAGAAAAGTGGAAATAGAATTTAGGATATGGATTTTGATTACCTGTAGTTGTATTTTGACTAATTTCTTTTGAGTTTATGATAATAAAAGAGGAGTTTTTGCCTAGGGTGATGGAGCAGCCACTTGTTTTCTATTTTGAAGCTTCTGTTTGTTATGTAAAAAGAGAAGATGGAAGAAGTGAATTACGTACATGCAACTTTCTGAAGTGGCTATTGGATATTGGGTTCCAATTATTATACTAACCAAATTCATTAGGACTTCGCCAATTTTAGCTCTAAGTTATGTTTTATTCTTCTAAGTGTTACTCATGAAATAAAATGCAACATTTATTTAGATTGTACAAAACCTTATAAAATTGAACAAGGCAAGTTATAAAAATTATTTACACTTGTTATTAAATTATATAACACACCAAATTTACATTTTTATATTTATAACACTTTAAAATACACAAAATACCGTTTTGCCTAAAAATGCACAAAAATTGCATTTTCACAAATTAAATTATAAATTCACTCTTAAAGACAATATTGCAAGATTTTAAACTAATAAAATTTTACAATATCTCCAATTTCAAAAATTCACATTTATTTTTCTAATTATAACCAATTTTACAATTAAGCCCAAAATACCATATTTATCCAAAATAGCCAATTTTGAATAAATTAACCAATCTAAAAATTTATTAATAACTCCAATTAAATTAAAATCACCATTTTAATTTATTTTTAGGTAATCACAAACCACGGGTTGTTACAGACTCCCCCACTTAAGAAAATTGCGTCCCCGTAATTCCTATAATGGAAGTTATCAATAACATATATTTCCTCATCAAGAATCAAATCAAAAGATGGATCAAGAGTACTCACCCACAACTGACGAAGGGAGAAAACTGGGATAAGAACGCTCGATAAATTCTTTGGTTTCCCAAGTACAATCCTTAGGATTTGCGGACCATCCTCAAATGGTGGGTATGCTCTGTCTTGGACTTAGAATAAATAAGGATGTCATCAATAAACACAAGGATGAACCTATTGAGATATTCCCGGAATACTCGATTCATGAGATCGACAAAGAAAGCAGGAGCGTTCGTCAAACCGAACGGCATAACAAGCCACTCAAAAGAACCATAACGAGTGCGGAAAGCTATAAGAGGAACGCTATCCTCCGCAACTCGCAACTGATAAAAACCAGCAGCAAGGGCGAGCTGAGAAAAGACCTTAGCACCATTCAACTGATCGAACATATCATCAATCCTGGGCATAGGATACCGATTCTTGATGGTCAACTCGTTAAGCTTGCGATAGTCAATGCGAAGCCTAAGAGTACCATCGGACTTTCTCAGAAATACAACCGCAGTACCCCACGGTGATGAACTGAACTGAATGAAATGCTTAGCTTCGAGTTCTACAAGTTTCCACTTGAGTTCCTCATTTTCCTTAGTAGACATCCTCGTGGAAGGACGACTAACTGGCTGTGTACCTGGAATGAGGTCAATGTGGAACTTAATAGCCCCTTAGGCGGTAAACTCGAAACTACCTCAAAGATATCAGGAAAATCACAAACAGCAAGAATACGAGAGATATCAACATCATCATCTCGTGAATCAAGAGAATATAAAGACACTTCGGAATTGTCCACATTCCGAAGGATAAGAGATAACTGAGCAGATGAATCGGGATGGCTAAGATATAGGATCCGCTCGGAACAAATGATCCTGGCATAGTATCGAACTAGCCAGTCCATACCCAATATCATATCAAACCCCAAAGAGGAAATAACGTGCAGATTCGCACGGAAAGAAAAGCTACATAAAACAATCTCAACATCATTACAAAGAAAAATAAGGGTTGTGCATCCCCCGATAGGATTCACAATCCTTAGTGAAGTAACCAAACAAGAAACATCCAATGGAACAACATCAATGACCTCCTTCGATACGAATGAGTGTGACACACCCATATCGAAGAGGACTCGAATAGAACGATCGTGAAATACTAAAAAACCTTCAAAAACAGAAGGAGATGTACCTCTGGGCTGAGAAGAACCTCCAGAAGCCTTAGAAGCATAAAGATTGCCAGACTTGGCACTAGCAGGAATAGTAGTGCAGGTGGAAACATGATGACCTTCCTTCTTGCAATAGCGGCAGAAGAGAAGCTTAGGACAAGCTCGAATCATATGATCAGGAGAATCACAATTGAAACAATTCTAAATGGAAGGTGTTCTAGTAGACTGAGTCTGAGAGCTAGAACCACCAGTCTTCTTCTTCTTGGAAGGAAAAGACTTGGACTTATGAAATGGAAACTACTTCTTTTTGGGGTTCTTGGGAACCTCCACTTCATCACTACTGTCTCGCTCCTTCTCGACGGCTTCAAGGTGAAGCGCCGAGTCAACTAACTCCTCAAAAGATAGCTTGAGCTGGATCATCAAAGACTTCTTCAAATATTTCTTCAAACCAGAAACAAACTTCAGATTCTTCTTGTAGGAGGTGCTAATATACTCGAGACCATACTTGGCAAAGGCCTCGAAAGAAGAAACGTACTCAGAAATAGAAGACTTCCCTTGCTTCAACTCAAGGAAGCGACGGGCTAACAAAGATTTCTCAGATTCAGGAACGAACTTAAGTTCGAATCGTTCCCGAAACCGAGTCTAAATAAGAGTAGACTCATCAATCTCAACAATAAGAAGCTCATACCAATCAAGAGCACGCTCTTGCAACATACTAGATACCACAAGAACCCTGTGGTGGTCAGAAAGATCCATGCAAGAAAAGATGCGCACGCAGGTACGAATCTAGGCCTGAACCTCTAAAACAGACTCGGAGCCCATGAAAGGCTTGCCTCCAAGATGAGAGAAATCACAGCACATACGTGCAAAGGCAGACTTACACGGAGGAGATGCTAGAGCAAGAGTTGGAGGCTGAGTGCTCCTGAATAACTCCATAAAATGATTAGCAAACATATAGACTCCATCTGGATGTGAGCTACTGGATTGCCCAACACCCGAGCGTGAAGTCCTACCTCTTTCAGCCATGAGCTGAAAGTTAAGATAAGAAAAGAGTTAAACACAGGATAGAGATAGATAATTCAATATGGAATACTACGGAATAAAAGTGCATTCCTAGACGTATTCCTAACTTATCTATCCCAAGGCACGAAGGAAAGATTTGTAACACTTGTATTATACCAAGATTTACCATACTATATAGTTTTGTTCTGTGTTTATCATATTTTGTTCTGAACCTTGCTCTGATACCAAGCTATGATGCCCCACTCCGAGATCCATATTAGCAAAGAATATTACTCGGTAATACCGTCTGCTAATACGGAGAATAGAGCTGGATAGAAGCGACCATCTATAGCCTTGTCTTAACTATCTACTGAATACGTCGATAAATGTAGCATACTTTTTTCTCTCATGTGGATCGACGTATCCAATAGATACTTAATACAAAACTATAATGGCTATAAGATCTATCAGAACAAAATATAACAACTCAAATGTAAAACATCACAGAACAACCGAATGACATACATATGTCTAAATACAAATACATCTCTAGTACAAATCCAAAATGATACAACTAAGTGGTATGAAGACCACTACTCATACATGAGTCCAAAAGAATAATACATAGATCAGAGTGTCAATAGATAAGGACAACAAAAATCTAAATAAGATAGGCTAGCGGATATGCAGAAAGCAAAGTCCATGCGGAAGCAAAATCAAATAGGCTAAGTCTGAAGCACCTAACCTGAAACACCTCGGTCTGACCTGAGTATAAATATACATGGGCCAAGCTAACTAAACAAATCTGTTAGATAAGCTATATGATAATGAACATGCAAGGTCATAAAGTACCACAATAATCTCTAAAAGAGATAACACGATCATCTAACAAAAGATGAATCATAACAAGCCTCATAGCATCGACAACTCAAATAAACAAAGGATATGAATATCCCAAATCAAGCCAAAATGGCAAATAAGAAATACCAATGAAGGTAACACAAGTTTCCATAAGGTAATCGCTATGTATCGAGTGGTTCAAAGGACCTACTCCGAAAGGCGATACTCTAGGGAAATATAACTATCAATGAAACAAAAGATGCACGTGATTAGTACTGTATAAACAAGGATCCACAATCCCGAAGGCGACAAACCCAAGTATCTCTCAAGCGGTGACGAAGGACCAACTCCAAAAGCGGTACTATAGGGCAACAAACCCGAAGGCAACAAACCCGAAGGCACAAACCCGAAGACACAAACCTAAGTATCTCTCGAGCGGTGACGATGGACCAACTCCAAAGTGATACTATAGGGCAAAAAACCGTAGTGGCGAAGGTCCGGAGGCCCAATACTGGAAACCACTAACTGGCAATATGTGTCACAAACCCCTCGGATAGGAACCCGCAAAGTGTTAACGTGTGTCCCATACCACAAGTTTGCACTAAACGGTTTACTAACCGTTAGTCAATTCCACAATCAAAGCAGTACAAAGTTTACCTCATCTCATCAGTAAACCAGACTCGAAGGTCAAAACGATCAGACGAATAGATTAGGAATTAACTGAAAAGATAAATGCACGTGTTCATAGAATGCGTTTTATCTAATCACTTAATTCTCCTCTCTCTTCGCTCGAAGTGAAAAATTGTGTGTTTTATATAGAAATTAAGTTGAAGAAAACGAGTTTTAGGAACGTTTCAAAATCGCTTTAGAAATTCCCTTTGAAATTCTCTTATTATAGAGTATATAATTTTTATACTTAAAATATATATATATACATAATAATAATTTCAAAAGCCCATTTATTTGAAAAACATTTTTAAAACACATTATAAAACCCGTATATGAAATCCAGAAAGAAATATCAAGAAAACATTGAAATAACGGAAATTAAACCGTATTTTCCATTTAAAACAAGCTACGACTCAATATTCGATAGCAGGTTTAAACAAGTTCACAGTGTCAAAATGACTTGAAATTCTACAAGAATGTAGTTCAACATTCCTACTTCAATTTACAAAAAAAAGCATTCAAATCCGATTTGAAAGGAAGAATCTGCGTCGTTTCAAAGTTGGACTAAAAACAAGGTTAAATCGCTGAATTCCAGCATGCTGCGGGTTCAAGTTCGACCGCAATTTCAAAATAGCTAAAGAACCCAGATTGTCATGAAAATTTGCAAGAATTTAATTCAACACTCCTACTTCAATCTGAAAAAAGAATCACTCAAATCCAATTTGAAACGAAGAATCTGCGTCGTTTCAAATTTGTATTAAAACAAGGTTTTAAACGCTAAATCTCAACATGCTGCGGGTTCAAGTTCGACAGCAGTTTCGAAATAGCAAACGAATTCAGATGGAAAAGAAATTTTGTAGAGATAAAGTTCAACATTTCTAATTTCAAATTCAATTGGAGTTTCTAGAATCCGACAATAGGTGAGAAAGATACACTACCACAAAGTCAGACCTGGGCAAGGAAACACACTGGAGAACAAAACCAAGACTCAATGCCTTGGACAAATAAATGCACCAGTCTATCGTGATTTTGAGCCCAGGTTGCAAAAACGTCCTTGTCCGTTTTCGAACACGACTTTGGCACATCAAATAACATTTTCTGCGTCGGAAAATTTGCAGACAAGATAACCCAATCATGAACTACAATCCGAGTAAATTCGGCATGAATCCGCTGCCCGTATTGAAAGATATTAAGCCTCAAAGGAGGACAGTAACACAAATAGCATAAAGATGGATATTCAACCAATATACATATAGTAAACGAAGTTTAGCAATTTCAACTAACTGACTTCATTGTTTTAGCAAGCATTTGTGATTTCTCCACCTTTTTAGCAATTAGCAGTAGATTAGCAAGCAAAGTTGGTGACTTTAGGCAAGATTGAGTTCAATAATCTGTAGATAAGAAGCAAACGGACATGCAAACGAAAATACTGAATTACAGTAAACTTTCTTCTCAAAATCAAAGAAAAGTGGAAATAGATTATAGAATATGGATTGTGATTACCTGTAGTTGTATTTAGACTAATTTCTCTTGAGTTTATGATAATAAAAGAGGAGTTTTTGCCTAGGGTGATGGAGCAGCCATTTTTTTTCTATTTTGAAGCTTCTATTTGTTTTGTAAAAAGAGAAGATGGAGGAATTGAATTACGTACAGGCAAATTTTTGAAGTGGTTTTTGGATATTGGGTTCCAATTAGTATACTAACCAAATCCATTAGGACTTAGCCAATTTTAGCTCTATGTTATGTTTTATTCTTCTAAGTGTTACTCATGAAATAAAATGCAACATTTATTTCGATTGTACAAAACCTTATAAAATTGAACATGGCAAGTTATAAAAATTATTTACACTTGTTATTAAATTATATAACACACCAAATTTACATTTTTATATTTTTAACACTTAAAAATACACAAAACACTATTTTGCCTAAAAATGCACAAAATTTGCATTTTCACAAATTAAATTATAAATTCGCTCTTAAAGCCAATATTGCAAGATTTTAAACTAATAAAATTTTACAATATCTTCAATTTCAAAAATTCACATTTATTTTTCTAATTATCACCATTTTTACAATTAAGCCCAAAATTCCATATTTATCCAAAATAGCCAATTTTAAATAAATTAACCAATCCAAAAATTTATTAATAACTCCAATTAAATTAAAATCACCATTTTATTTATTTTTAGGTAATCACAAACCATGGGTTGTTACAGTGAGGTTTTGAAAACTTAATTATTATTATTTATAATAATGGTGAAGATTAATAATTATTATTTAATTAACAATATTTTGAAATTATTAATTATTATTTTTAAGATGTTTTAAAGTTAATAATTTCCATTTGTTTATAATTTTTATTGCTAATAACCATTGTTATATAATGGTATTTTTAAAGTAAAAAGATTTTAAATTTATGTAAATGTTTCCGAGACCCATAAGTTGAAAGACTTGATTTTTTATAAGGAGCTTATAAAATGGTTTGAAGACTTAAGGGAAGATTATTTATAAGGTTAAAGAGTTTATAAATGGTTAGATATTTATAAAGAATTTTAGAAACGGGTTTAGAGATTTATAAAAGGAGTTTTAAAAAAAGGTTTTATGGATTTATAAATCATTTTTGAAATGTACCAAAAAAAACTTATAAGTGATTGAATTTTTATAAATGGATTATAAATGGTTTTCCAGAGATATATAAAATGGTTTATAAATGGTTTTGGAGAATTGTAAGGGAAATTATAAATGATTTGAGAATTGAATAAGAAGAATTTTTTTTCAAATTTTGTGGATATACTTATATTGTTGAGATAAGTATATGGATATTTTATAAATATTGAAAATATAAGGATTTGTGGATATATCTTTGTAAAAGTATTCTTATATAAATAATTTACAAAGTGGGTTTTATTTATAAAGATTGATAAAAGGAGGCTAGTGGTTGCTTTGTTGAACCAATGTTGGTTTTTCCCTATGGAATAAATTCCTGATTGAATGTTTGTTATTCAATAGTTAAATAACCGAATATCAAAATTGGACCCAAAGTAATTTTGGAAATATCTAAGAGAAACACGTGAGTTATATGGCACAGTCATCTCCAATGATGTTGTACTGTGCATATAAATCTCGTTTCGTTCTCCTAGGACAATGGTAAAGAAATTCATCCATTAACGGTTTGGAGGTGATCTTCGATCTTATCTTTGACTATTTATTTCCTAAAGAACCGGGGTTGATTTTATCGGAAATTATCGAACGTTGTTTCGATGAAACCGGGATTGGATACGTTATCTGAAAACCACTTCGATCAAACTCAAGCGTTGCAAACTGAAGACATCGTGAAGAGCATGGAATCGAATATAGAGATGTGAAGTGTAAGGGCTACTTGCCACTAATCCTGAGGGTGATTCCAAAATGGATGTAGTAGGAATAGTGCCTTCGATTTCGTTCATACCCAGAACGGACTTGTATGGATTAATGCTATTAGCACATTGTCATTGGAAGGCAATGAGCATTCTAAGTGTAAATGTTCTTGAAAGGTAATCGTGGCCCCAGCCCTCATCAACCGGGAATGACTAAAACAAGGGAGATGCAGCAGAGCTAAGTGGGTCGCTTCCAAGTAGGGTATGATCATCCATATCTATAGTCGCTATTATCTCTCATTTGTATGCTTCAAGGCCCATTAACGGAGGGTTGATCATATTCGATACTATCCAGCAAGGGGTAGGCCTGTCCTGTGTTGGCAGGGGATCCAGGCGAGGTCCTCGGTGTTATTTTATCTAAAGATGCACCGTGACAGATGGTACCCAGTAGCTCAGTTATTGTATGGAATCCATTCTCCAATAAGCACCGTACGGACTTAGTTGTGCCCAACTATGCTGAAACGTGAGATGCAAGCATTTCAGCTATATTAATATTTTACTTTGACCTCTAAACATTATTATAATATAAATGGATTTTCTATAGAAAATGTTTTGGTTATCGTAAGGTAAAAACCAGTCCATGTTTATGTGTGGTGTGGTCTTACGAGATACTCTTGATTTCAAAACATTTTTCTTATACCTTTATAACCAGTTGGGTGTGTTATTCTCACGTTGATTTTCCAGACTGACTCGGGTGTTATTTTATTATAGTGCTCGGGTCAGACCGAGCATATTACAGATTGGTTTGGATGATTTGGAGCTTCAGAAGACGAGTTGGAGGCCCAGAGACGTATTCATGTAGATGGTTATTTTCCGCTGTATTCATTGTTGTGTTATCAGCAATTGTGAGGATAGGTTGTTATAATGGTCTAGGATGAAATAGGTTAGTACACTCTGATTGATGTCAGTATATCTATATATTATAGTTTGACTTTGTGTAAAGTTTTATCGTATATTATTGATTATTCGTTTCGTTGTGAGATTCTATGTTGTTTAGTTTTCTTTTTATCTTCTTCCTTTTTTCTTTTCCCGAAACAATCAGGTTTTTTGCCGGCATTTGATTGCTCAGCATGTGATACAGTCGATGTATTAGGGTCGATTTTCGAGGGTCGAAAAATCCGGTTCATTACAGTTACCATCTTCGTTAATGTCGTTGGTAATGTTGTTGTGACTCTTTCTGATTGACATTTTTGCGTAAAAGAATTTTGTACTAGCATCCCCTTCCACCAACCACTTCTTCTTAGCTTTCTGCTTCGATTCTTTGGCCTGAGACTCTATCAAGTCTTTCAAATTACTTTGCATTTGAAAATAATAGTCAAATAGTTGTGCATTAGTGGGGTCTGCATCAATATGAATTTGAGCTATCTCACATTGTTTTTGCACTTCACTTATTTGGCCTTGATCCTTGTTCCTGAGTTTGTTACATTCTTTTAGATGATTTTTGATAGCCTTTACTATCATCACCAGTTTGTACATGTCATTGCCTTCAACTTCACTCACTTCATCAAAGTTAGTAGCTTTTTGATAACCTTTACAATCACACCAATGGTTAGCATATCTAATATTGCCTTTAGATTTGTTACATAATTCAATAAGTTCTGTTAATAAGTGGCAATGATCGCTAGTAGAACTTGGTAATCTTGTAACTTTTAAATTAGGGAACATATTCATGCATTCTGCATTAACTAGCACTCTGTCTAGCTTACTAGAAATTTGTTTTACCTGAACACTTCGCCATGTGAATTTCAGCCTAGTTTGGAATGTCTTCACTAGTCTAGCACCAACCATACAATCATTAAACTCGGTCAGTTGGGAGACTTTGAGGGCAAGTCCACCTCTTTTTTCTGAACTTTTTAACACTACATTAAAATCTCCAATCACTAGCCACTACTGATGAATTGATTTGTGTAACGGTCCGCCTTTTCGACCCCCGAATGTCGGCACTACTACATCCGTTGTATTCATGTGCCGAGCACCCAAGTGCCGGAAAGACAGAACGTTGGGTAAAAGAAAACAAAAAAGGAACTGAATAAGAAAGAAGAACACAGTATCAGAATCTCACATGCGGAAAGATAATCTATAATAGCTCAAAAGATCATACCAAAAAGAAAACTTTGCTATAAATACATCAATCAGGGTAAACTAACCTATCATCAACCTGGGTAGTTATAATAGCCTATCCACACAAATGCTAATAGATACAAAACAATAATGTAGAGGAAAATAAATATGGTAGGAAATCGTCAAGCTCCTCACCAAGAGCTCCAATGAACCACAGCTGAATTTGGAAATATACTTGTGCTGACCCAAGCAACGTAATAAAATAACACCTAGATCATTCTGGTAAACTAGTGTGAGAAACTCAAATCATATGGATTCTTATATTTATAAAACCTTTTTAAAATAAGGTATCTCATATGACCACGCCGCAATAAACACAAACGGGTTTTTCCTTTTTGATAACCAAACCATTTCTATTAGAAAATCCAGTGATATTATAATAATGTCTAGGATGTGAAATATACATAATCAAGTAGTTGTGATGCATGTGAGTGTACATCACAACAGTATAGGTATACAACCTAAACCACTGAGGCGCGTTCGCTAATTATGTAGGATTCCATGGAGGTACCCTTGGTGCTTTGAAAATGGTCCTCGTTCACATGGATCAGAGATATCCTTCTGAGCGTTGTATATCTCTAGATAAAATATTTCTTATGAAAAACATAGCTGGTGCACGCCCGAGCATGTGGCATTGAGTCACATCACTCTCGCATGCATATACGCAAGTATCACTAAAATGGAGTGCCTATACCCCATAAGTTAGCTAAACCCCATAGGTTATGTCTTATATCTCTAGTTTCTGTCATTACTGATGGTGAAGTCGCGTTCAATATCCTAACACAAGATTCACAACTTGAACAGATCTCGACATATGAGTCCCTAACTCGAATAGATCTCAGAACCACACATGGATTCCCATATCTTAATAGATCTTAGAATCACGCTTGGATTCCCATATCTCAATAGATCTTGGAATCACACATGGATTCATGTTTCTCAATATATCCAAGAATCACACATGGATTCCCACATCCTGAATAGATCACGAACATCTACATGTGTTTGAGCATCTCACACAGATCTTGAATCTCCATGTAGATTCCAACATCTCGAACCAATCACGAACCACATCCAAAGCATAGAACATGTATATGGTTTTGGAGTGGTTATGGTTTCAAGTCATCTCATATAAGTACATTTCCCTCATTACCAAGCGCTCCAAAACCAATCAATCGATTTTCGATAAACTCAACTCCAGTTCTGTGGGAAATAAACAGACAATACATAAGAGCGGAGATCTCCTCCTAACCGCTTAAGCAGACGATTTCCTTATCATTTGTCTTAGAAGAGAAAAACAAGTTTATACCTATAGTATAGCATCATTGAATATAACCATACCATATAATTCTCATGTTTCTTCTAGATATTTCCAGAGTTATATTTAGTCAATTTCAATAACAACGAGAATAATCGCATACGAGAAACTAAGTTCTGTATACCTTCCATACACAGGTGATCAAACAAGCATGATCGTCACACACACAATCATGATCAAGTCATATAAATGACTTCAAATCCCCTTTTAACTAATCTTCCTTTATTAATTAAAAACCTCTTTTATTAGTAAAACTCATTTTTACTCAATAAACTCCTTTATTACTGAACTTCATTTATTAATTAAACTTAACTATATAATTAAACTTCAGTATTAATTTCTATAAATTTCAATACTCTCAAAAGTATTCATATATTTATCTTACCGGTTGATGTAGCAGCGGATAACGTAAATGTATGGATCTGTGAAAGTAGCGATCGATGGAATAGAAGATACCGAATGGCCCAAATTCGTTGATCCGAAGATACCGAATTCTAGCTATCCCAAACACGTTGATAGCGCACTATACCGTGTTTAAAGATCTACGATTCTTCGTACGTTGATCTAGCGCACTAGATACCGTGAATCGACTTCAGCAGTCGTTGAATCGAGCGCACTCGATTAACCGAAAGTGGGGATAGGAGATTACACTCAACTACCAATTTAAGAAGAGGCACAAAACTCTCAAACAAAAGTTTTATTCAAAAATCAACAACCCATTACAAATGACCCAACGTGCCTATTTATAGGCTTACAATTCTCAACACAAACTGTACAACACTTAGGTCAGCCATGACCTACGACCTAAAAATAGTGCGACCTAAAAACAGACGACCCAAAAGGAAACAAACAAATACAACACAACATATACAAGTTACAACACATAAGCGACTCGAGTTATTACACATAACGACCTAACATATACATCTGCAGCGACTTAAGATCAGCGACGACCTAAAGAAACTGGCTTCACAGCGGCATAAGGTCGAGCGACCTAAAATATAGCGACTTAAGTTAGGTCGTTCGCGACCTAAAAGAAGCGCTTCAGGAAATCTTCTTCGCGACTTAAGGCGAGCGACCTATCTTCTCGCAACCTAACTTAGGTCGTAACTCGTCTCCGCGACCTAACTTAGGTCGTAACATTTCTCCACGACCTAAAATAGGTCGTAACTCCTCTCCGCGACCTAACTTAGGTCGTATCTCGTTCCAGTCCATACTCCTTAGATCAGAGCAACCTAATGCTTGTTCACTTAGCTCGTTCAATTGCTTGTCTTCCTTAACACTGATCTCATTAGCTCGGAAACGACCTTCACTAGGTCGTGAGCGACCTAAAACTTCACTAGGTCATGAGCGACCTAAAACTTCACTAGGTCGTGAGCGACCTAAAACCCTGGAACGACTCAAATCTGAACAGTTGGCAGATCGCTCTGCATCATCCTCTCCCTGTTGACAAAAATTCGACCTCGAATTTGCACTTTCCTCTTCCACAACAATTTCATCTCCATGATACGGAATCAAATATTTGACATTGAAAACATCAGAAGTATGAACATCATCCGGCAATCTCAACTGATATGCATTCTCATTGATTTTCTTCAAAATTTCCACTGGACCGATTTTTCGAGCTTTCAACTTATTATACGTTCCTACTGAAAAAAGATGTTTTGTCAACACGGCGTAAACCAAATCACCTTCTTTGAAATTCACACATCTTCGCCTTTTATCTGCCAGTTGTTTATACTTCTCATTGGATGCAAGCAATCGTTCATACACAGTTTTGTGACAATCTTTCAACTCATCAACGAAATCTGACGCCCACTTAATCACTCCTTTCGGTTGTGGTACTACCGTTAAATCCAACGGACCCTTCGGACTTGCTGAGTACACCACTTGAAACGGAATGAAACCGGTACTTCGGTCAACAGCGTGATTATGTGCAAACTCGGCCTGACATAATTTCATATCCCAGCTCTTCAAATTGTCTTTTACAAGACATCTCAAAAAATTTCCCAATGATCTATTAACCACTTCCGTTTGCCCATCTGTTTGCGGATGATAAGCACTACTAAAATTCACCTTCGTTCCAACCATCTTCCACAAACTTAACCAAAAATGGCTTAGAAATCTAGTATCTCGATCTGAAACAATAGATTCAGGAAGCCCATGTAATCGATACACCTCTTTAAAGAATAATTGAGCAACACGGACGGCATCAGCTGTCTTCTTGCAAGCGATAAAATGTGTCATCTTGGAAAATCTATCTACCACAACAAATATAGAATCATTTCCTCGCTGAGTTCTAGGCAAACCCACAACAAAATCCATGCTGATATCAACCCACGGTTTAATAGGCACAGGTAATGGCATATACAATCCTGCATTCGTCGCTGTCCCTTTAGACACTTGACAGATATGCCATCTCTCCATAAATCGTTCAACTTCCTTTCTTATAGTAGGCCAAAAATATGATTGCGAGATCAACTGTAATGTACGGTCTCTCCCTACATGACCTTCCTCATGCAACTCTTTCACAATCTTCATTCGTAAGCTGCACTCCGGTATACATAATCGATTTCCCTTAAAATGAAAACCATCCACCATTACAAACTCATCCGTCTTCCCCTCCTTGACTTCATTTACATACTTTGCAAAGTAAGGATCATCAACAAATAATTCTAGCAACACATCAAACCCTGTCACCTCAACCTTCATTGTAGTCAACACATGATTCCTCCGACTTAATGCATCTGCCACTCGATTCGTAATTCCCGATTTATGCTTCACCACAAATGTAAATTGTTGTAAGTATGCAATCCAAGAAGCATGTCTAGCTGCAATCTTGTCCTGTCCCTGCATATGCTTCAACGCTTCATGATCAGTATATAAAACAAATTCTTTATGAAACAAATAATGTCTCCAATGTTTCACAGCTTGCACTACAGCATAAAATTCGACATCATATGTATTATATCTCATCTTTGCTCCCGATAACTTCTCACTAAAATATGCAATAGGACGTCCTTTCTGACTTAGCACCCCTCCAATCCCAACTTTAGATGCATCAGTATGTAATTCAAACAACAACTGAAAATCTGGCAATACTAGAATTGGTGTTGCCGTCAAAATCTCTTTGATCGGCTCAAAAGCAACCCCTGCTTCCTCCGACCATGAAAATTGCTTTCCCTTCATACAATCAGTAACTGGTGCCATCACGCTACTGAAGTGTGGAATGAACCTTCGGTAGAATGATGCCAAACCATGAAAATTTCTAACTTCTGTTATCGTCCTGGGTTGTGGCCAATTTCTGATTGCTTCAACTTTATTCTGATCCACCTGTATACCTCCTCCCGATACAACATACCCCAAAAATAAAACACTATGCGTCATGAACACGCATTTCTTCGTTGCAGCATAAAACTGTTCCTGTCGCAGTACCATCAACACTTCTCTCAGATGTTGCAAGTATTCTTCTGGACTTCCACTATATATCAGTATATCATCAAAGTACACCACCACAAACTTCCCAATAAATGGTCTAAAAATCTGATTCATCACCCGCATGAATGTACTAGGTGCATTCGAAAGACCAAACGGCATCACCAGCCATTCGTACAACCCCTCACGTGTCTTGAACGCTGTTTTCCATTCATCCCCTGGTCTGATTCGAATTTGATGATAACCACTTTTCAAATCAATTTTCGAAAATATAGCAGCTCCACTAAGCTGATCCAACAAGTCATCCAGTCTAGGCATAGGAAATCTGTATCTCACTGTAATCTTATTCAATGCCCGACTATCGGTGCACGTTCTCCACGTCCCATCCTTCTTGGGTACCAACAAAGCTGGTACGTCACATGGACTCAAACTTTCCTGCACACGCCCCTGTTCAAGCAATTCTTCCACCTGCCTTCGCAACTCCTCGTGCTCTTTTGATCTCATTCTGTAGTGTGGTCTATGTGGCAACACAGCACCTGGAACAAGATCAATTTGATGTTGAATGTCCCTCAACGGCGGTAACTCTGTTGGAAACTCTTCAGGAAATACATCGTCAAATTCTTCCAGCACTGGTTTGACTTCTTCAGGAATTTCAACCACTTCATGACTCTCACGTCCAATCAACAAAAACACTTCAGGCTCCTCTTCTACTTCCTTCACAAACTCCTTCAAAGATATCAAAGTTTTAAGCTCTTCAATCTCTTCCAACTTGCTCTCCTCTTGTTGTCTCTTCTTGGGAACTAGAGTGATTTTCGTGCCTTCAAACATGAAACTATAGCTGTTTGTACGCCCATCATGTTGCACAGCTCTATCGTATTGCCATGGTCTTCCCAACAACAAATGGAATACATCCATATCAACCACATCACACCAAATCTCATCCTTGTATTTCTTCCCAATTGAAAAATTAACACAAGCTCTTCGACTAACCTTCACCTCCCCACCTTTCCTCAACCAAGCTAACTTGTAAGGTTTCGGATGCTTCTCTGTCTTCAATGATAACTTCTTCACAGCTTCTATAGAGATAATATTATCACAGCTTCCCGCATCAATGACAAATTTGCAAACCCTTCCCAAGATAGTGCATGTTGATTGAAGATGTTACTCCTCAACCAGCTAGTCTCTTCTTCCTATTTTGGTGTCAAGCAATTCCTCCTCATCATTAATGTATATCCATCGTCTCCCGACAATAACTCTTCCTCCTCAACTGGTAATGAATTAGAACATTCAGCCTCTTCATCCTCATCCTCAACCTCAGCTATCATTGCTCGCTTCTTCGGCTTTGGACATCCATTGCTCTTGTGACCAAGTTCCTAACAATTGAAACATTTGATACCACTATTGACCCTGGTCTTAGCAATTTCATTAACAACTGGTTTTGCAACAGCCTTGGAAACGTTCACATTGCTACTAGCCCCTTTCACTTGATTGTTGGAATTTGTAAACACACCACCACCTCTTCTCCCTTGTTTCTCCCAAGCAAGTGCTTTCTGATGTGCCTCAGCGACAGATCTGGGGTCAAACATGTTCACCATATCTTGAATTTGCTTTCTCAACCCTCCAACAAATCTAGCTGTTAGCTGTTCCTCTGTTTCCATAATATCATTCCTGGCAATAAGCTGATAAAATTCATCTACATAATCATTAACAGTTCTCGTGCCCTGCCTCAAGTTCTGTAAACGTTGATACATAAGCGACTGATAATTATAAGGTAAGAATGTAGCTTTCATCAACTTCTTCATCTTCTCCCAAGATTCAATCTTTGACTTTCCCATCCTCTCCCGTGTAAGCTTAGTTTGCTGCCACCATGCCATAGCTCTTCCTCTCAAACGTGTAGCAACTAACTTCACTCTCCGATGCTCGGGAACTTCCTTAAAGTCTAAAATCTCTTCAACATTAGACAACCAATCAAGGAATTCTTCAGGTCGCATACCACCTTTGAATTCTGGAAGTTCAGTCTTCATCCCCGATTCCCATCGACGATCATCCTCAACATCCCTAGCTGTTTGTACGCCCATCATGTTGCACAGCTCTATCGTATTGCCATGGTCTTAGCAATTTCATTAACAACTGGTTTTGCAACAGCCTTGGAAACGTTCACATTGCTACTAGCCCCTTTCACTTGATTGTTGGAATTTGTAAACACACCACCACCTCTTCTCCCTTGTTTCTCCCAAGCAAGTGCTTTCTGATGTGCCTCAGCGATAGATCTGGGGTCAAACATGTTCACCATATCTTGAATTTGCATTCTCAACCCTCCAACAAATCTAGCTGTTAGCTGTTCCTTTGTTTCCATAATATCATTCCTGGCAATAAGTTGATAAAATTCATCTGCATAATCATTAACAGTTCTCGTGCCCTGCCTCAAGTTCTGTAAACGTTGATACATAAGCGACTGATAATTATAAGGTAAGAATATAGCTTTCATCAACTTCTTCATCTTCTCCCAAGATTCAATCTTTGACTTTCCCATCCTCTCCCATGTAAGCTTAGTTTGCTGCCACCATGCCATAGCTCTTCCTCTCAAACGTGTAGCAACTAACTTCACTCTCCGATGCTCGGGAACTTCCTTAAAGTCAAAAATCTCTTCAACATTAGACAACCAATCAAGGAATTCTTCAGGTTGCATACCACCTTTGAATTCTGGAAGTTCAGTCTTCATCCCCGATTCCCATCGACGATCATCCTCAACATCCAGAAATGTTCATTATCGAGATAACGTGATTATGATAAAGAGAGTGATAGAAGCAATATTCATTATCGAGATCGAGACCAAGGACGAAATGCATATAGGGATGTTGAGGATGATCGTCGATGGGAATCGGGGATGAAGACTGAACTTCCAGAATTCAAAGGTGGTATGCAACCTGAAGAATTCCTTGATTGGTTGTCTAATGTTGAAGAGATTTTTGACTTTAAGGAAGTTCCCGAGCATCGGAGAGTGAAGTTAGTTGCTACACGTTTGAGAGGAAGAGCTATGGCATGGTGGCAGCAAACTAAGCTTACACGGGAGAGGATGGGAAAGTCAAAGATTGAATCTTGGGAGAAGATGAAGAAGTTGATGAAAGCTACATTCTTACCTTATAATTATCAGTCGCTTATGTATCAACGTTTACAGAACTTGAGGCAGGGCATGAGAACTGTTAATAATTATGCAGATGAATTTTATCAGCTTATTGCCAGGAATGATATTATGGAAACAGAGGAACAGCTAACAGCTAGATTTGTTGGAGGGTTGAGAATGCAAATTCAAGATATGGTGAACATGTTTGACCCCAGATCTATCGCTGAGGCACATCAGAAAGCACTTGCTTGGGAGAAACAAGGGAGAAGAGGTGGTGGTGTGTTTACAAATTCCAACAATCAAGTGAAAGGGGCTAGTAGCAATGTGAACGTTTCCAAGGCTGTTGCAAAACCAGTTGTTAATGAAATTGCTAAGACCAGGGTCAATAGTGGTATCAAATGTTTCAATTGTCAGGAACTTGGTCACAAGAGCAATGAATGTCCAAAGCCGAAGAAGCGAGCAATGATAGCTGAGGTTGAGGATGAGGATGAAGAGGCTGAATGTTCTAATTCATTACCAGTTGAGGAGGAAGAGTTATTGTCGGGAGACGATGGATATACATTAATGATGAGGAGGAATTGCTTGACACCAAAACAGGAAGAAGAGACTAGCTGGTTGAGGAGTAACATCTTCAATCAACATGCACTATCTTGGGAAGGGTTTGCAAATTTGTCATTGATGCGGGAAGCTGTGATAATATTATCTCTACAGAAGCTGTGAAGAAGTTATCATTGAAGACAGAGAAGCATCCGAAACCTTACAAGTTAGCTTGGTTGAGGAAAGGTGGGGAGGTGAAGGTTAGTCGAAGAGCTTGTGTTAATTTTTCAATTGGGAAGAAATACAAGGATGAGATTTGGTGTGATGTGGTTGATATGGATGTATGCCATTTGTTGTTGGGAAGACCATGGCAATACGATAGAGCTGTGCAACATGATGGGCGTACAAACAGCTATAGTTTCATGTTTGAAGGCACGAAAATCACTCTAGTTCCCAAGAAGAGACAACAAGAGGAGAGCAAGTTGGAAGAGATTGAAGAGCTTAAAACTTTGATATCTTTGAAGGAGTTTGTGAAGGAAGTAGAAGAGGAGCCTGAAGTGTTTTTGTTGATTGGACGTGAGAGTCATGAAGTGGTTGAAATTCCTGAAGAAGTCAAACCAGTGCTGGAAGAATTTGACGATGTATTTCCTGAAGAGTTGCCAATGGAGTTACCGCCGTTGAGGGACATTCAACATCAAATTGATCTTGTTCCAGTTGCTGTGTTGCCACATAGACCACACTACAGAATGAGTCCAAAAGAGCACGAGGAGTTGCGAAGGCAGGTGGAAGAATTGCTTGAACAGGGACGTGTGCGGGAACGTTTGAGTCCATGTGACGTACCAGCTTTGTTGGTACCCAAGAAGGATGGGACATGGAGAACGTGCACCGATAGTCGGGCATTGAATAAGATTACAGTGAGATACAGATTTCCTATGCCTAGACTGGATGACTTGTTGGATCAGCTTAGTGGAGCTGCTATATTTTCGAAAATTGATTTGAAAAGTGGTTATCATCAAATTCGAATCAGACCAGGGGATGAATGGAAAACAGCGTTCAAGACACGTGAGGGGTTGTACGAATGGCTGGTGATGCCGTTTGGTCTTTCGAATGCACCTAGTACATTCATGCGGGTGATGAATCAGATTTTTAGACCATTTATTGGGAAGTTTGTGGTGGTGTACTTTGATGATATACTGATATATAGTGGAAGTCCAGAAGAACACTTGCAACATCTGAGAGAAGTGTTGATGGTACTGCGATAGGAACAGTTTTATGCTGCAACGAAGAAATGCGTGTTCATGACGCATAGTGTTTTATTTTTGGGGTATGTTGTATCGGGAGGAGGTATACAGGTGGATCAGAATAAAGTTGAAGCAATCAGAAATTGGCCACAACCCAGGACGATAACAGAAGTTAGAAATTTTCATGGTTTGGCATCATTCTACCGAAGGTTCATTCCACACTTCAGTAGCGTGATGGCACCAGTTACTGATTGTATGAAGGGAAAGCAATTTTCATGGTCGGAGGAAGCAGGGGTTGCTTTTGAGAGGATCAAAGAGATTTTGACGGCAGCACCAATTCTAGTATTGCCAGATTTTCAGTTGTTGTTTGAATTACATACTGATGCATCTAAAGTTGGGATTGGAGGGGTGCTAAGTCAGAAAGGACGTCCTATTGCATATTTCAGTGAGAAGTTATCGGGAGCAAAGATGAGATATAATACATATGATGTCGAATTTTATGCTGTAGTGCAAGCTGTGAAACATTGGAGACATTATTTGATTCATAAAGAATTTTTTTTATATACTGATCATGAAGCGCTGAAGCATATGCAGGGACAGGACAAGATTGCAGCTAGACATGCTTCTTGGATTGCATACATACAACAATTTACATTTGTGGTGAAGCATAAATCGGGAATTACGAATCAAGTGGCAGATGCATTAAGTCGGAGGAATCATGTGTTGACTACAATGAAGGTTGAGGTGACAGGGTTTGATGTGTTGCCAGAATTATTTGTTGAAGATCCTTACTTTGCAAAGTATATAAATGAAGTCAAGGAGGGGAAGACGGATGAGTTTGTAATGGTGGATGGTTTTCTTTTTAAGGGAAATCGAATATGTATACCGGAGTGCAGCTTACGAATGAAGATTGTGAAAGAGTTGCATGAGGAAGGTCATGTAGGGAGAGACCGTAAATTACAGTTGATCTCGCAATCATATTTTTGGCCTACTATAAGAAAGGAAGTTGAACGATTTGTGGAGAGATGTTATATCTATCAAGTGTCTAAAGGGACAGCGACGAATGCAGGATTGTATATGCCATTACCTGTGCCTATTAAACCGTGGGTTGATATCAGCATGGATTTTGTTGTGGGTTTTCCTAGAACTCAGCGAGGAAATGATTCTATATTTGTTGTGGTAGATAGATTTTCCAAGATGACACATTTTATCGCTTGCAAGAAGACAGCTGATGCTGTCCGTGTTGCTCAATTATTCTTTAAAGAGGTGTATCGATTACATGGGCTACCTGAATCTATTGTTTCAGACCGAGATACTATATTTCTAAGCCATTTTTGGTTAAGTTTGTGGAAGTTGGTTGGAACGAAGCTGAATTTTAGTAGCGCTTATCATCCGCAAACAGATGGGCAAACGGAAGTGGTTAATAGATCATTGGGAAATTTGTTGAGATGTCTTGTAAAAGACAATTTGAAGAGCTGGGATATGAAATTATGTCAGGCCGAGTTTGCACATAATCACGCTGTTAACCGAAGTACTGGTTTCAGTCCGTTTCAAGTGGTGTACTCAGCAAGTCCGAAGGGTCCGTTGGATTTAGCGGTAGTACCACAACCGAAAGGAGTGATTAAGCGGGCGTCAGATTTCGTTGACGAGTTGAAAGATTGTCACAAAACTGTGTATGAACGATTGCTTGCATCCAATGAGAAGTATAAACAACTGGCAGATAAAAGGCGAAGATGTGTGAATTTCAAAGAAGGTGATTTGGTTTATGCCGTGTTGACAAAAGATCGTTTTTCAGTAGGAACGTATAATAAGTTGAAAGCTTGAAAAATCGGTCCAGTGGAAATTTTGAAGAAAATCAATGAGAATGCATATCAATTGAGATTGCCGGATGATGTTCATACTTCTGATGTTTTCAATGTCAAATATTTGATTCCATATCATGGAGAAGAAATTGTTGTGGAAGAGGAAAGGGCAAATTCGAGGTCGAATTTTTGTCAACAGGGAGAGGATGATGCAGTGCGATCTACCAACTATTCAGATTTGAGTCGTTCCAGGGTTTTAGGTCGCCCACGACCTAGTGAAGTTTTAGGTCGCTCACGACCTAGTGAAGTTTTAGGTCGCTCACGACCTAGTGAAGTTTTAGGTCGTTCACGACCTAGTGAAGGTCGTTTCCGAGCTAATGAGATCAGTGTTAAGGAAGGCAAGAAACTGAACGAGCTAAGTGAACAAGCATTAGGTTGGTCCGATCTAACGAGTATGGACTGGAACGAGATACGACCTAAGTTAGGTCACGGAGAGGAGTTACGACCTATTTTAGGTCGCGGAGAAATGTTACGACCTAAGTTAGGTCGCGGAGACGAGTTACAACCTAAGTTAGGTCGCGAGAAGATAAGTCGCTCGCCTTAAGTCGCGAAGAGGATTTCCTGAAGCGCTTCTTTTAGGTCGCGAACGACCTAACTTAAGTCGCTATATTTTAGGTCGCTCGACCTTATGCCGCTGTGAAGCCAGTTTCTTTAGGTCGCCGCTGATCTTAAGTCGCTGCAGACGTATATGTTAGGTCGTTATGTTTAATAACTCGAGTCGCTTATGTGTTGTAACTTGTATATGTTGTGTTGTATTTGTTTGTTTCCTTTTGGGTCGTCTGTTTTTAGGTCGCACTATTTTTAGGTCGTAGGTCGTGGCCGACCTAAGTGTTGTACAGTTTGTGTTGAGAATTGTAAGCCTATAAATAGGCGCGTTGGGTCATTTGTAATGGGTTGTTGATTTTTGAATAAAACTTTTGTTTGAGAGCTTTGTGCCTCTTCTTAAATTGGTAGTTGAGTGTAATCTCCTATCTCCACTTTCGGTTAATCGAGTGCGCTCGATTCAACGACTGTTGAAGCCGATTCACGGTATCTAGTGCGCTAGATCAACGAAGAATCGTAGATCTTTAAACACGGTATAGTGCGCTATCAACGTGTTTGGGATAGCTAGAATTCGGTATCTTCGGATTAACGAATTTGGGCCATTCGGTATCTTCTATTCCATCGATCGCTACTTTCACAGATCCATACATTTACGTTATCCACTGCTACATCAAATAGGTATACAACTAAGACTGAAGGCACTTATTGGAGAATGGATTCCATACTATGACAAGGTAAGGAACTACCTTTCGATAGTACATCTCTAGATAAAATGCACCGAGATCTGACAAGAACATCGTGTACCCCTTCCATATAAGACTGGCCTACCACTTGACTAGTAGTACTGAATATGATCACCCCTCCGTTTGGGCCTCGAAGCATACATGAGTAGATAGCAACCGATCTAGATTTGGGATGACCATACCCTGATGGAATCGACCCACTTGACCCTGCTACATGCCTGATTTTTTTCATTTCTCGGTTGATGAGGCTAGAGGCTACGTTTTACCTTTATATAGCACTTCCCACTTGGAATGCTAAACTACCCTCCAAGCATTAATGCACTGCTAGCATTCATCCATATAAGTTCGTTTTGGGACCGAACGAAACTCGAAGGCACTACTTCTATCACATTCTTTTCAGTGAATCCCTTCCAAGATTAATAGCAAATAGCCCTTGCACTTCAAAGCTCTATCTTTGATTACATATTCTTTAAGATGTCTTTAAGTCGAAATGCTTAAGTTGGATCGAAGTGGATTTTTCGATAACATATCTGATCCAGGTCTCTTCGAAACAACTTCCGATAGTTTCCGGTAAGCTCAACCCCGGTTCTTTAGGAAATAAGTAGACAAAGATAAGAGCGGCGATCATCTCCTAACCGTTAGTGGAAGAATTTCCTTATCATTTAACATAGAAGAACGAAATGAGATGTATATGCACAGTATAACATCATTGGGGATGACTGTGCCATAAAACTCACGTGTTTCTCCTAGATATTTCCAAAGTTATGTTTCAATGCAAATTTTGATAGTCAGTTATTAAACTATCAAATAAACAAACATTCAAACATGGATTTAATCGCATATGGGATCCACTAAGCCTTATTTAATTAATCTTTAATTAATTAAAATCACTTTATAAACATTCGATCAAAAGATCTTTACAAAATTCCCAACCCCTTACATCTCTTTTATACTTGGAAAAACATTTTATACTTATCTCAATGGTATAAGTATACGTACCAAACATTTGGAAAATTTTCTCTTCTCAAATTCCTTTTGAAAACATTACTTACTATAAACCAATCCACTTATCCTTTATATAAAGTTCCCTTTTAAAAGCTCACCTCATATTTAAATATCTTTATAAATTCCCAAAATCAATTTATAAAACACTTTTATAAATCTACAGCTCAATTTACAAAACCTCTTTACAAACCTCTAAAATCATTTATAAAACATTTTCGCAATTAAAACTCCTTTGATAAATCTTCTTTAAGAAAAATCCTTTACAAAATATCTTTTACGACTCATCCTTTTAAATCACTTTAAATAAACCTTTTTACTTGGTAGACCCAATTTCTATAAATAAGTTATTATTTATAAATACCTTTATAAAACAATAATATAACTTAAAAAATCATTTATAAACCTTAAACCCCAAAATTGATTAAAGAATTGAAGTTAATTCAAAATCGTACTTTATAATCTCAAAAAGAGGCTTAATAAACACAATGGTACTAATTTAATTTACCATTTAATTTCAATTTCACTTTCAAAACAATTTATTTACATAAGTCAACATATATGTAAATACACTTCAAATCCAAATCAGGAAATAACATGTTAATACAACTTAACTAGCATATACATATCCAAATAACATAATAGTAGGATGGTAATTTGTCCTGCTAAATAGATGTCCATACAATTCAATACTTATAGCAAAATGAGAATTTATTCTACTAAACATATGTCCGTACAATAAATAGTTACATTATAGTAGCACAGGGATTTATTCTGCTAATAGATTTCCAAACAATTAAACAATCTACTTATAGTAGAACGAAGATTTATTCTGCTAACACAAATCCACACAATTAAACCATTTACATAATTCATTCACAATTGTTTGTATACTTAATGATATCGACATTTAAATCCCATGTGTCCAAAACCATCTTTGAAAAAGAAGTACCTTTAAAACAATTTGATTCTCGGAACAAAGAATTTAAAATTTAAAACTCCCTTTTAAAATGATTAATTACAAGTTAAGCTCTTTATTATTCATAATTAATCTTTATTAAATTTGAACTTAGTTTAATTACAAATTAATAAATAATTAAACCTTTAATAAATAATTTATATATAAATTAAAACCTTAATCAATCCGTTTTTAATCATTAAATAATAATTTAAAACCTTTATTAATAATTAACTATTAATTAATCTCAATTAATTAATTAAATAATCTTTTAATTAAAACTTAAATAATAAATTAAACCTTAAACAAATAATTCATTTTAAATTAAAGCCTTAATTAATCTATCATTAAAAATATTTAACAATTGATTTATTTAAATAATTAAACTTATAGTTAATTAATAATTAATTAAAAATAAATCATATATTTAAATTATATTTAATTAAAATTAATATTACTTAATTAATAATTAATTTAAAATTAATCTTATCTTTAAAAGATAATTAATAACAAATCTTTACTTAATTATAATTAATAAGCCCTGTTTAATCTTGATCAATTATTTAAACTTAATCAATAAAAATTTATCATTAAAAAACTTAATTAACTTTATAAAACATTATTATTAAGTTTATAAAACATTTAGAAAACACTTGAAGTTAATAAAAATAAAATTTGCAAAAGTCAGATTTTAGGCGAAACTACATCTACAGTGATTATCGCTATAGATACCTATAATCTCAACTTGTTTTTATCTTTCCTTTTGACACTTCACAGTAAATTTTACTAACTTACTAATTAGTTTCCATTTTACTTCCAAACACAAGACAAAGGTCACAACTTTAACATCACTTAAACCATCGATTCAAAATCTAATGATAAATCACAAGTTAGCACATACATATACATTCAAACCATAGCATAATCCAAATAACAACATCATATATACAACTATATAACCAACATATATATAAAGGTAACTCTTTGCCAAAAATTAGAAGTTTACTCACCATAGTCTTTGAAACTTCCTAGAACTTGACTTTGAAAACCAGACTTCACCTAACTTCGCTAACACTTGCAATAACTCTAGATCTTTGCCTTTCTTCACTAAAATAGTAACTTTTAGGACCCAAAGGGTCAAAATGAAACCTGCCTAAGCATGAAAAGGGTTTGGCCATGCTTTGTAAGTGGAGTTGAGGACTTGTTTTTAAAAGAGGAGGTTTTGAAATATTGATTAATGGAATTTAGAAACGAAAGAGTAAAGTATGTTGAAATTTTTACAAATATCGAAGCCATGGAAGGCTTGAGAAATAATATGGAAGTTTTGTAAAATAAGAATAAATATAAAAATGAGACTAAAAATATGAGAAAAGCTTTTATGCGAAATGAAATTAGTGAATTTAGTAAAATGCCCTAGTAGTTTTATCCTCCATAACTTGTTGCCATGTCACCATTATAGTTCCGCATCCCTATATGATTCCACATGAAATTTACATGTTTTCCCTTTCTTCACATCATTCTCCAACATGCCAAAACATGTTTTAGTACTTAATGTACTTTATGTATCCCTTATGTGATAATTTTCTTTTCTTTTCTTTTTTAATTTTAAACTTTGTATACTTAAATAAAAATACACATATACACATACACTAATACACACATATATACATACTAACTTATTTACAAATATGTATACTTATGTTAAAGATTTTGCAACATTTTCGACAACTTTTATTTGACGAAAAGTCGAAAATTCGAAAAACGAATTCCGGTCACATTTTTTATTTTTCTTCCAATTAAATATTTTTGTAAACCAAATTTGAAAATTAATTCACCATCATTAATTATTATTTAAAAGAGTTTTATTTTTATTATAAAAACTACATATTGAATATTTGAAATTTATTAAATATTCGCAAATCAAAGAAGTGAAATTCCGGGTCATTACAGATTCCTTATACATTAGTAATTAAAATTATCATACATGTTATGTTGTCTACAATAACATGAATTGTTTATTTATTTGATACATGAAGCAAATACCATATGGATTTCACTGAATGATAGTTTGGAGTATTCTTGTGTATTTACGAAATACTAGAGAATTGTTTACAGAAACAACAAACTCCCTATGAAGGAGTGTTCAGACTCAAACTTCTTAAGTGACATTGAGTATAATGTGTTAATAATAAATTCAAGTTAAGAGTCTTTAAGTTGGAAATGTTCCTGATGAATGACTATGGCTGATTCAATGAAAACCGCAATGTACATTACCTTGAACAACGTTACAATAACAACAATGTATATAAATATAAATGCACAAATTTATAACTGAACCGAGCATGATTCCAAATGTTGAGAATCCCATAACATTGTTGTATGATAACACTGTCATGATATAGTTCATAACATAACTGAGAGCTCATAGGATGTCCAGAGACATACCAGGAATTGTTCCACACGATAAAGGTAGTTTATCGACATCGAAGAGAGTTGATTGAAAAAGTAGATAATTAAAGGTAATATCATACCCATTAACTAAGAGACGGACCCAACTGGTTTTAAGGAAATTGATTGGAGAAGTTGGAATAAGATTCCATAATTCATCCAAGTGCAAGTGGGAGATTGATAGAGTTAGGGGTATGCCCTAGGGGAAATTATGTAGTTATTACATATCTTTAACTCAATAACCAATCTTGTTCGAATTAAAAGGTGTTTTCTTTTCATTATATTCTTGGTGTAGTGTTATATTAATTAATTAATTTAATTAAAAGTAATCTAATAGAAAATCAGTATGTTTTGTGATAGTGGTTGTTTGTACCAAAATTGGGCACAACACTCTTCGGACGTATTTGAAGAGATTAAAATGAGGAATATAAATGAAAAAGGAGGTTAATCTAACAAACACGCCAAAACATACAAACAGAAATGTAAGAACACAAGAATTTAGAGTGGTTCGGCGTTGTAGCCTACGTCCACTATGGAAATTTTGCTGTTTTACTGAAGTTTATAATATGATTACAACAGTACTCTCAAGCACTCGAGTTACAATAAGTCTCCGGAAGAGTATCGGCGTGGAAGAATCCAAAGTCCATTTTCTGGAGGCATATGGCTGCTATTTATAGGCATAGGCTGAAAATATCTGGCTCGGATCTCGGAATACTCCGTCTCTCATGTGGGTGGGCCCACCAGATCGATCCATGGTCATTTGAGATCGATCCATGATCGATACGTGTACCATTCGAATCGATCAAGATGAGGTCTTTTTGGACTGAGACCGATCATGGACATTCTTGAGATGGTACGCAAGCTCCTATGAAAATTTGGTGACATTTGGACCTATATATTTTGAGTTATGATCGATCCAAGTTTAACATTGTAATAGGCTGATCTGTTCGTATCGATCACATTTGCATCGATCAACTTCAGATCGATAGTAGTTCGTATCCATTAGCCGCACTACGATGAAGTGGAGCTATAATCAAGGAGCGATCCACTTTTCATGTCGAACGATAATTTCCTTCATTTGAACGTGCTTTGTTCATATCGACCTGGAACGCTTCATTTCGTATCGATGATTTGCATTTCACTTCATATCGATTCCTGCTTATACCTTTTGTATCGATAATTGTCTGACTTTCGTATCAATCATTTGTAGCCACTTCGTATGGATACGAACTTATGTTTTTCATATCGATGACTTAGAGGCCATTTCGTATCGCTTATTGTATGCATTCTTCGTATCGATTACCTGGTGATATATTTCGTATCGATCGTTGATCGATCGATACGAGATGTGTAGATTGGGGGATCGATGTGAAGCATGTATGAATGAGATCGATATGAATTGATGGATACGAGGGGGTATGAGCATGATGGATACGAAGAAGAGTGGTCTTTGATGGATACGAACCGAGGCTTTCTTCATGATTCTTTATCGATCCATATCTTGAGCATACGAACTCCGATCGACTTGAAATTTGGAACGTTGGCTTTCATAGCTTTGCTTGTCGTACCACATTAATTGTAGCTCGATCCAGACTTGGACAAAATTTGCCAGTATCCATAGCGAACCTGTGTATAACCGATCGTCGGGACAGATTGTCTTTGGTTTCCAATCAATTCCTTGGTGTCACGGCCTTACCAAAAAGCGGGATAACATTCTTGTATCCCATGTCATCGATATAAATTGTACTTTGTATCCATCCACCATCAAACTAAAGTCGCAACTGTTCATAGCCATCAACTCGAACATCCACAAAGTGTTGTAATAGTAAGTAATTTAGCACAATGAAAATAAATATACTAAATTAAAATATTCCTAGTCAAGATGTATTGATACATCCATAAAGACTAGAGTACGTAACATTCTCCAAATATTGGGCAGTGTATTACTCATGACTACTGAGGGCAACAAGAGGTTACATACTGGTAGTTACCAATAACTATGAAATGACTCACTCGATAGTTTTTTGTTTGTTAATACAACTAAGGTCAAACAGAATATATTGATGCAGTTAATTTACACAATTCTCTCGGCTTGAGAATATTATTGATCTTCAATATGAAAGCTTCGACTTTTATTATAACAAAATTATGGCATAACGTCCATCGAGTGACTATAGTTAGGTTGAGTGAAAGTATTGAAAGTGAAGCACTATTCAAGAGAGGATTCTTCTCCTCAATTATGTGGGGTTAGTATCATGGTCAGCTTAAGTCAAATCAATGTTAAAGTCTTTGGCTAGAGCATTTCAGTTAATAATAATTGTTATTGCTAAACCAAGGACTTTGTGTTTGGACTATGAGTTGAATATTGACGATATTAAAATTTTGACCATTACCAAATTCTATAAGTCCAAAGTGATATAGTTTTGACAAAGAGAATTGGTGTAAATGAAAGTCATAACCGAGTAACGCTTAACAAAGTAAAATTGGATTTTACCAAGACCAAGTAAGCGATAAATTGGGTCAAAATGTCACATCATCTATTAAGTGATGTGTGAACGTTAGTGTTCAAATAGCTCGATATTAATCGCTGACCGAATTTACACTTAATGAGTCACACAACCGGAACAATGAATTTGCCTTTGACCAAATGGTTTAATTAATTTATAGTTATTATAAATTAATTAAATTACACTTATGAAATATTAATTGTAAAATGTGAGTGAATTTGAGTTAATTTCTTTCTACAATATCGTGTACTTAAGAGTAATATAGGAGGATATTATTTCATTTAAATAATTATTTACAAAATTATAAAAAACAAGGGTTTATAAGAAACCTCAACTTATCCTAGGCCAATGAGTTGACAGATTGTGCGAGTTGAAATTATGCACGTAATAATTGTTCATGAGGGATTTTGTATGACTATCCCTAAAAGGAGTATTGGAAAGGCTGTTATTAGATGACATATTTATGTTTTGAACATAAGTTTCGTAAACTAAAACAAAATCAGTTTTTTATATAAGGAAATTCATAAAATTTTTATGAATATCTATTCCATTGCACTAAGAAATAATTGTTGTTTCAATAAATACCAACTTCATAGTGAAGTAATTTCTTTTAGAAATTATTGATAGTAAAATAGAATTGAATACAATCCAAAGAATAAAACTAATTAATATAAGGTGAAATGAAATTAATTAACCTAAATGAACACATTATTTTAGAATGTCTAATAAGTATTTGTTATCCGTCATTTTGACCCAACTATATCTGAACTGACTGGACAAGTTAGACTAGACTTCGTCAAGGCCAGTAATCCAAAGCGATGATTGTGGGTCCAAAAATCAAGCATAGATGATAATATGAAGCAGAAGCATGAAAGCTCACTACTCCCCGAAGATGGATCAGGTACGATCCATATTTAACAGTATGGATCATACCGTATCAATTCCACAACTCAATTTTGCAACGATGATTAGTTAGTAACTCAAAATCTACACATGCTATCAACATGAAACTAAGAGTACAAACTTACAACAACATGGGGAACACCCCATAAGGATCTCATTCCAATTGGAGGAAGTTGAAGGGATCGGCATAACTCCCGTTGGAAGGATCAACAAAAATCGGAATTCAAGCAACACTACTTCACGAAAAATGCGATATCTCACAAACCGTACGTCAAAATTGCACGAAATTTGGGGAGCAAGTAGTTAACATCATGAGGCATCCCCTAAAGGGATTGCAGCAAATTTGGATGCATAATAGGGATCGGTACCAATCCCTATTGTGGTCCTCGATGGCCTGCAAATTTTTGAGTAGCCTCGTCTTGGTCTTCCAAACCTTTTGCCAAAATTTCAGTCTGATCCGTGCACATCTTCCCTTATAAATACTGTAGGCATGGTATCAGAAAAGGGATCATGCTTTCTCTACCAAGGCTCTGCCTTTTATATTCTTTACTTTTGTACTAATGGATCCTACATGATCCAAACATCCTTATAATGACAATCAAGTGGAAGATCAATAAAAATATGAAGTGGACATTGGCCAAGGTTGCCGAACCACTATAAAAATCTGCATGTTCATTTTTGATATTTTCTTTATTTTAATTTTGTTCTTCATTTAATCTCTACTAGGTTCTATTGGGTGTTGATGCCCATTTTGGCATCAAGACTATTCTCGCACATTGAAGAGAAACTATATGTTTCTTATCAATGTCGAAAATATATATAATCCTCGGTTGTTTTATTAAACCATAAGTGTGTTGACTCTATAATATGGTACGATGCGCAGATCAAAAATAGATTCCAAGTATATTAACAAAATATGATTTTGATAGTTGTATCCAAAGTGTATGATTCATTTTCCGTAACCTATCTTTATAAGAAAGACAAATGATGTTGGAATATAGTGAGCAACATTGATAAGGATATTATTGTAAATTTCAATTGTTGAAATTAACGTAACAAATTCACTGTTCATTGTGCTCAAGTTGGATCAAATTTTACTCACAAAATTATTGCCTCGTATGACTTTATGTTTTGGTATGTACATGTTGAAACATCAAGTTCTAAATATAGATTTAGACTAGCCTGTTTGCACATAACGATCAAAGTATCTCGACATCAGTGGGAATGATAGAGTTTGTAAGGTTTTCAATATGATCCAAGAAATGATATAAAAGTATCATTTTATAAGCATCAAAATTGATTAAGTATTTTGATAGAAAAATCAAATAGTTTGATTTTCAGGCAAAATGTAGAGAAAGAGTATGTTCATAAGAAAGAACGTTAAAAGATACATCGATATTTCTAAACTACAAGTAAACAAAACCACAAGTAAACAACACATTATCGATTTTTTACAATATAGTTGTAGTAAAATAAGCCTTAGTTGTTTTAGTGCTCAACGTGGAATTTGTAAATGATAACTTTTATAGTAAGTATAAAAGATATAAGGAATGCCCCAAATCGATACGCAAGGGCACCATATTAAAACGTTTCTTACGAAACATGTAAGATGGATTCCTTATACATTGGCAATAGGAATTATCATACATGGTATGTTATCTATAATATCGTGATTTGTTTATGTATTTGATACATGAAGAAAATGTCAAATCCAGATTGATATCACCCAATGGTTATTTGAAATATTCTCCTGTATTTATGAAATACTAAAGAATTGTTTACAAAAACAACGAACTTTTTATGAAGAAGTATTTAGATTCATACTTTCATAAGCGATATTGAGTATAATGTGTCAATAATAAATTCAAGTTAAGAAACTTTAAGTTGGAAATGTTATAAATGAAAGATTATGGTTGATTCAATAAAAAAGGCTAAGTACATCGCCTTTAATAGCACCGTAATAAAAAAACGGATGTATGTAAATATAAATGCACAAATTTATAACTGAGCTGAAGGAGATTCCAAATGTTGAGAATCCCATAACATTGTTATATGATAACAATGTCATGATATAGTTCGTAATAAAACTTAGAGCTCATTGGACGTCGAGAGACATACTTCGAATTGTTCCACATGTTAAAGGTAAGTTATCAGCATCAGAGAGAGTTGATTGAAAGATTAGATTATTGAAACATAATAACATAACCATTCATTGACGGACTGATCTAATTGGTTTTGAGAATATCGATTGGAGAAGTTGTAATAAGATTACATAATTGACTCCAAATGCAACTGGGAGTGTCATGACCCGCCTTTCTCTCCATAGAAAGACGCATCATTATTAAGAAAGAAAGGGATAGAAAGAGAAAAGATAGAGAAGAAAGAAGAAACAACATCAGAATCACAACAGCGGAACGAATAAATTATATTAATAACAAAAGTATTAAATAATATACAACGACTATCAGAGTTACACATATTATACATCACATACTAGACAGTTATAAACACCTGTCTAGTTATTACAACTCAATTCAATACAGAGATCAACACAGCGGAACTACTATATATATATATATATATCTACAACGCTGAAGCCTCCTGCTCCATTGCTCCTCCACAATTCGTCAAAGCTAACCTAAAACCCTTGGCTACTTGTAAAAAATTTGAGTACCCAAGAGTTTAATAAAACAAAAAATAAACTCTGGGTCAGACATGGGTCTAGTGTGAGTAAACGGTTAAAGTTGCTTAACTTTTAAAACCTTTGAAACAAAAGGTATCACGTAAGACTTCCCACACATAAACATGGGTAAGTTTTTACCTTACGCTAACCAAAACTTTGATAGGAAATCCGGTTATATTATAATAGTGTCTAGGGTTTCCAAATAAGTATTCACATAGCCGAAATTGTTACATTCATTAAATTCCAACATACATAGGTATACAATCAAGTCCGATGGCACTTATTGGAAGTTGGATTTCCATACAATGGCAGGGCTACTGGGGTACCGCCCGTCACAGTACGTGGCCTAGATCAACGTACCGAGGATCACTCCCAACCCCCTGTAACACAAAACCGGAACCATCCCTTACTGGATAGTCCCGAACAAGACAACCCCGCGGTTGTAGCTAGCAACCGCCCACACAGCCGAATAAAAAGGGACTCTAGACAGGGGAAATCTTGTCCTACTTGAGCACGACTCACTTAGCCTTACTGCACCTCCCTTGTTTTAGCCATTCCCGGTTGATGAGGCTTGAGGCTACGATTACCTTTATAGAACACATCTATCTTAGAATGCTCATCGTCCTCTTGACGATGTTCTGAAAGCATTCAATCCATACAAGTTCGTTCCGGGTTCGAACGAAACCGAAGGCATTATCTCGTTACACTCATTTTGGAATCACCCTCAGAGTTAACGACAATAACCCTTGCACTGTAAAACTCCATCTCGATCTTCACTTTGAGATTCACGACCTATCGTTTAATTTGGATCGATGTGGTTTTCGGATATCAAATTTGATTCCCGATCCCGGTCTCATCGAAATCCAAAACGTATCTTAAAGGCCAAGTTGTTTAAGGTTTAAACAATTTAATTCAATTCAATACTTGAATTCACACAGCATTCATCACAGATAAATATCACACATTTATCACAGATATATCAAATATCATATCACAGAATATCACAACATATCATCCAATAGATATCATCCAATTCAGATATTCTACACAATAATTATCCATGAGCAACAATTATTAACCCTATGTTATAATTAATTTAATTAACTTAAATTAAATTAATTACTTAAGAATTAATTATCTAACCTTGCTTAATCAATCATTAATTAATTACAAACCTTTAATGAATTAATTACTCATTAAATATTAATCATCCTTGATTAATTATTTATTAATTTCATAAAGTAATTATCCTTTAATTAATTTCACAAATTAATTATTCTTAACCATTAATAGTAATTAACTATTTATTTACATCATTAATTAATTAACTATAATTAATTACATTAAGCCTTAATTAATTATATTAATTAATTAAGCTTTAATTAATTACCTCCATTAATAAGCCTTAAATAAATCATAAACAGTGATTACCATCCTGTAATTACTTACCCTAATTAATTAACTCCTTATTAATTATATTAATCCTTTAATTAATTACACCAAATAATTAATCCTTAATTACTTTTACAAAGTAATTATACTTCAATTACTTCCCATTAAGTAATTCCCTTTAATTAATTACATCTTGTAATTATACATTAATTACTTCACAAAGTAATTACACTTATCAATCTTATTAATTATTCATACTTAATCCTTTACCAAGTGATTTTCTTTAATTAATTTACAAATTAATTAACTTAAATTAATCATATTCATTTTATTAATTAGACTTGAGTAATTCATTCCTTAATTACCCTTAAACAAATTAATTAATCTTTAATTACTGATTAATTATTCTTTTAATTATTAATAAACTTTAATTATCAATTAATAAAACTTAATAACAAATTAATTAATCCTTAATTATCAGTTAATTAATCCTTAATTTATCTTTATAGATTAATTATTTCTTAATTATTAATTAATAAACCTACTTATTAATTAATAAACTTAATTAAGTATTTTTTTAATTACAAATTAATCAACCTCTAATTACTTAATTAATTAATTACAAATTACAAATTAATTAATTTCTCATCATTGATTTAATCAATCTTAATTATTGAGTTAATTAAATTAATTAATTACTATTAATTAATTTCTTAATTAATCCTTTATCAATAATTAAATAAATAAATAATTATATTTTAAAAAAAAAATTAACTTAATTAATCTTAAATCATTAAAACTTTAATTATCTTAAGATAAAACATTATATTATTAATACCTTAATTATCATTAAAACATTTTATCTTAATAATTAACTTTACTTAATTAAATCATTAATTGAGTTTTAAAATAAAAAAAATCATTTAGCTTGATAAATTAAAGTTACCCAATCATAACTTCCTTTAAATGCTTTAAATATTATCAAGAAATAGTTTTAAAACTAATTTCAATTTAAATTTAAAAACTTGCTTTTATGAAAATCTTTTAAAATTTCATTTCTAACTTAAGTTTTAAAATAACTTTAAATTTCACTTAACAAAATTTAAATTTAACAAATTTCAAAACTTCTTAATCAAATGTTAAAGAAAACAATTTATTATACATAAGATAATTTAGATAAGAAAGTTTAAACTAAATTTGTTTTTTTAAAAAAAAAACTTGTTTTAAAAACCTTTTTAAACTGTTTTAAATCTGCTTCGGGTCGAACCCGCAGATCACTCGGGTCAATCCCGAGTTTCCCTTCTTCTTTTTCATTTTCAAAAAAAAACTTAGATTAATTTTTAAGTTTAAAATCCTATAGCATATTATCACTCACGATCTACTCGAGTTTTTACTCGAGTCACCTACCCAAAAACCCGAGCCAATTACGATTCTTCCCCGAGCAAAACACGAGACTCTCCCGCTCCTCATCTTCTTCGAGTCACACACGGAACTACACAGGATCGTCCCCGAGGAAATCATCGTCAATGCAAAACAACCAAACTCAGACTCTCGAAGGTGCACACGTGCACGTGCACGCACAATCGCCTTGGCTCCGACCAACTTCTCGATCATCAACACAACGCCGACAACCTCGCCGACCCATACGAGAACCCAAATCGATGATATCACCCATGAATCAAAATCGAACCCATCGTTCAAAAATCTGGAACCCATCACCATCGAAAATTCCCCCCTCACTATCGATCCTGACCCTTGTCAATCTCGCTGACCTCACCAGATAACCGCCTCGACCTCTAGCACCAATCCCTCACCATGCGATCACCTCCGATCCTTCCTATATGTCGAATAAGCTCCGGAATTAACATTGACTAAACTGGGTTTTAAAACCCTACTTCGACGTCTCCGGGCCACCACGGCCACCAGAAAATTCCCTATCCATTTTTCCTATGATCGTCACCCTTCCAGCAACCTTCACCCTCAAGCTCGAAGAACCTTAACATGCCGATTATCGGGAATCGACAAATACCTAATTTCTGATCATCTCAGAAAACCTCAACTTATACTAATCTAAAAATCGAGATTCTTCTTCCTAAATTCAACATTTTACAATACTAATCTGATTATGGATTCAATTCATGAATTCAAGACATTTGATTTCTTTCCAATTTCAAAAGTTCACTGCCTTTTATAAATTTGAGACAATTACTTCATACAAATTCCTAAATCTATTTTTAGAATTTACATTATACTGTTATAATAAATCTTCATTCACAGATCTGAGCTTAAACTATATTGGATTAGGAGATATAAATTTTGTTTGGTGTGAACTTGAGACTGTGCATGTTACAGAGCAGATATTTATATATACATTCACAAGCATACAGACATTTCATATATATATATACATGCATTCATATCCATATACTAAGCAACACAATATACTAAAATCATTCATCACATGCATCCATAACAACAGATTTTTAAAACTGTTTTTAAGTTAAAATGTTTACTCACCTTTAATAGACAGAGAGCTTGATAAAACTGGGATTGAACTTTGAGAACGTGAAACTGGAAAAGCTTTGGATTTGCAGAGATGTTTTTTAAGACTTTGATTACATGTTGCTTGCTTGAACTTAGATTTACTACTGGTTCTTGCTTGTTGATTTGAAATTGTTACAGGCTTTTATTATTCTCTGGTTTGCATTTGTTTTGAGGAGATTTGAAACAGAAGTGGATTCAGGCTGAAGATATAAGGAGGTTACAAGGTTTTGAAAAATGGTTTGAGGAATGATTACAGGTTTTTGATTCTTGGTTTGGAAATGAATTACAGGGTTTAGTTTTTGAACTTGAGTTTGGAAATGCTTCAGGTTTGATTCATGATCATTTTCTGGTTTTAGAAAAATAGTTTATAGGTTGAGTTTTCTTGAGTTTAGAATTGAGAAGATAGAAAAAGAAAATGAAAAGGAAGATAGGAGTTTAAATAGAGTTTATTTTGATTTATTAAAATAAAAAGAAAATAAAGAGGAAATGACACTTGTTCCTTACCTTATTTAATATGCTAACACATGTTATTAAGAGAGTTTAATAAGTTAACACTTGTAATACTACATGCATAAATATATTTTTAAATGTTAATAAGGTTTTTAAAATAAATTTCCTAATATATTAATACATTTCTTAATTTATAAATGCTTTTCTTACTTATATATAAATTAAGCTTTTTAAAGAAAATAAAATAAAAATCAATTAGATTTTAAATAAAATCATATATAATATTTTTAATCCATTCTTAAATGTAAATATAAAACTTTTTTATTTAATTTACTATTAAATAAATACTTTCTAAATTTATATAAATAAATTCCTTTAAGGAAAATAATATAAAACAAATCTTATTCAAATAAAAACTTTATTAATATATTTTATCCAAAATATTTTTAAGATATATATCCTATAAATTCAAAATTTAAATCAAATACAAATTCAAATCAAATTTAAAATCCAATTTAAAATCAATTCAAATATATATATACATTTAAACAAACACAAATTGAATTTGAAATTAATAATGCTATTTAAAGTCTATTTATATCTATATATGAAAACAACACATTATTATTATTGTTTGAAAACAAGAAATTTACCAATTTTAAATAATTAATTTAAGAGATTATCACATTTTAAATCCTTGAAATTCCGGGATATCACATTCCTCCCCCCTTAAAAGAATTTCGTCCTCGAAATTTAAAACAAAAGATAATCCAAAGTTTTATTTTATTTCAACCAATTTAGGCATACATATCAGCCATACACTATCAATCACACAATCAATTCAATCCAACAAACCACACTAGCTATCCAGACACAGATCCGGATAAGCTTCCTAAAATTTATCCCCGAGTTTCCCAGGTATAGACACTGGAATACTCGCTCTACTAAATCCAAAACTAGTTATACTACTAAGCTACTGAGCTCCTACTCATCTTGATCAATAATCTGAACAAGATATCAGACCATAGACAAGATCAACTCAACTACCAAATCCTTCTGAACTGCTGGTTCCAAAACCAGAGATGGACCATACACGTACTCCCTCAGAGATACGCTAAATACATTAACTCCCAGTCTTCCAAACTGGCAATTCAAACCTTATAAGCCAAACACTGATCCTTACAAAAACTCAGAAGAATCCAATATACGATGGAACTAACTTCCTGGTCTTACCCAATCTTATTGCTCTCTTTTTACCGGAGAAAACCTCAACAACAACGAAGTCTCCAACTTCGAATTCCAAATTCCTCCGTTTCATATCCATAGAACTCTTCTGACGATCCCGACATGCATACATCCTTTCCGATCAGCTCAACCTTCGCTGATGCTTCTAGAAATAAACTGGATCAAAAACAACTCAACAAAATGATCCTCTCAAGATCTACCCAAAATCCATAACACAAACTCTACTCCACCATTATCAGTAGACTACAACTTACTTCTCCTATCCGAAAAAGACAAAACAGGTGCACTCGCCAAACTGGCTTCCGCTGCACAACTCTGATCTGGAGAAGATGAGAATGTCGTCGATGAACTCGAGCACAAACTAGACAACACATCCCGGAAATATGGTTCAACAAATCCATAAAGAGAAATCTCAGAAGTTCCACCAAACCTGAATTGCTTCACCAAAATCTCTCCTTAGGAACCATCCTTCTACTAGCTGAACCACCGGTATCATTCCTGGAACCAAGTTGATATGGAAACTCAACCTCCAGATGCGGACAAACCTCTAACTTCCCTGAAGACATCTGGAAAAACTCTTTAATAACTCAAGAGAACACTCAACTATCGCAAGTCACTTTCATGATCAACCCAGCCTAATTCCAAAGAAAAAAACTGTTCTCTCTTTACCAATCAGAATAGCTTACACTTATCTATCCAATTCATCAAAGAAATGGATCCACTCTGCTTCTTCTGAACTCCTCTTCTAGAAAACTGCTTAGCCAAATAACCTTCTTGCAGGTACATAGAATACTCCAAGCTGCACTGCTGACACAGATGCCAAAGACTTCCTTATCCATAAGCTCCTCGAACTTCAACACCAAACACAACACCCTGCTGAACATAGCCTCAACACCGATGCAGACAAACTTCCTTAAACTTGTTCCAAAAGAAAACATTTTCGGAGACATCCATAGTCACTGCGTCTCATCACACAGCTTCTACTTCCTGAGGTACCAAGATACCACCACTTGCTTCTGCCTAACCGACAGATCCAAACTTGTATTTCAAAGATGGACTCCGAACCTTGAAAAAGTTTCCTTCAGAGATCAATGAAATCCTTACACCATAGCAAAGCTCACTTGAGACGGTATTAGGTCTATAGTCTCGACAGATACACTTCCAACCTCAACATTCAAACTCCAACCATTGGTAGTCGTGTTACACACACCACTACCCTATCTACCTTTATAACTCATATTGGAAAACCCGAACAGGTAACCCAACAAATTGGTAGAATAGATATATATAGTTATATAAAAATTACAAATATGCTCTCTTAAGATAGACACCACTCCAGAGCCTAGGTATTCACTCAACCAAGAGCTCTGATACCAACTATCACGACCCACCTTTCTCTCCACAGAAAGACGCATCATTATTAAGAAAGAAAGGATAGAAAGAGAAAAGATAGAGAAGAAAGAAGAAACAACATCAGAATCTCAACAGCGGAACGAATAAATTATATTAATAACATAAGTATTAAATAATATACAACGACTATCAGAGTTACACATATTATACATCACATACTAGACAGTTATAAACATCTGTCTAGTTATTACAACTCAATACAATACAGAGATCAACACAGTGGAACTACTATATATATATATCTACAACGCTGAAGCCTCCTGCTCCATTGCTCCTCCACAATTCGTCAAAGCTAACTTGAATCCCTTGGCTACTCGTAAAAATTTGAGTACCCAAGAGTTTAATAAAATAGAAAATAAACTCTGGGTCAGATATGGGTCTGGTGTGAGTAAACGGTAAAAGTTGCTTAACTTTTAAAAACCTTTGAAACAAAAGGTATCACGTAAGACTTCCCATACATAAACATGGGTAAGTTTTTACCTTACGCTAACCAAAACTTTGATAGGAAATCCGGTTATATTATAATAGTGTCTAGGGTTTCCAAATAAATATTCACATAGCCGAAATTGTTACATTCATTAAATTCCAGCATACATAGGTATACAATCAAGTCCGATGGCACTTATTGGAAGTTGGATTTCCATACAATGGCAGGGCTACTGGGGTACCACCCGTCACAGTACATGGCCTAGATCAACGTACAGAGGATCACTCCCGACCCCCTGCAACACAAAGCCGGAACCATCCCTTACTGGATAGTCCCGAACAAGACAACCCCGCGGTTGTAGCTAGCAACCGCCCACACAGGCAAATAAAAAGGGACTCTAGATAGGGGAAATCTTGTCCTACTTGAGCGCGACTCACTTAGCCTTGCTGCACCTCCCCTGTTTTAGACATTCCCGGTTGATGAGGCTTGAGGCTACGATTACCTTTATAGAACACATCTATCTTAGAATGCTCATTGTCCTCCTGATGATGTTCTGAAAGCATTCAATCCATACAAGTTCATTCCGGGTTTGAACGAAACCGAATGCATTATCTCGTTACACTCATTTTGGAATCACCCTCAGAGTTAACGACAATAACCCTTGCACTCTAAAACTCCATCTCGATCTTCACTTTGAGATTCACGACCTATCGTTTAATTTGGATCGATGTCGTTTTAGGATATCAAATTTGATTCCCGATCCCGGTCTCATCGAAATCTAAAACGTATCTTAAAGGCCAAGTTGTTTAAGGTTTAAACAATTTAATTCAATTCTATACTTGAATTCACACAGCATTCATCACAGATAAATATCACACATTTATCACAGATATATCAAATATCATATCACAGAATATCACAACATATCATCCAATAGATATCATCCAATAGATATCATCCAATTTAGATATTCTACACAACAATTATCCATAAGCAACAATTATTAACCCTATGTTATAATTAATTTAATTAAAACTTAAATTAAATTAATTACTTAAGAATTAATTATCTAACCTTGCTTAATCAATCATTAATTAATTACAAACCTTTAATTAATTAATTACTCATTAAATATTAATCATCCTTGATTAATTATTTATTAATTTCATAAAGTAATTATCCTTTAATTAATTTCACAAATTAATTATTCTTAACCATTAATAGTAATTAACTATTTATTTACTTCATTAATTAATTAACTATAATTAATTACAATAATCCTTAATTAATTATATTAATTAATTAAACTTTAATTAATTACCTCCATTAATAAGCCTTAAATAAATCATGAACAGTGATTACCATCCTGTAATTACTTACCCTAATTAATTAACTCCTTAATTAATTATATTAATCCTTTAATTAATTACACCAAATAATTAATCCTTAATTACTTTTACAAAGTAATTATACTTCAATTACTTCCCATTAAGTAATTCCATTTAATTAATTACATCTTGTAATTATACATTAATTACTTCACTAAGTAATTACATTTATCAATCTTATTAACTATTTATACTTAATCCTTTACCAAGTGATTTTCTTTAATTAATTTACAAATTAATTAACTTAAATTAATCACATTCATTTTATTAATTACACTTGAGTAATTCATCCCTTAATTACCCTTAAACAAATTAATTAATCTTTAATTACTGATTAATTATTCTTTAATTATTAATAAACTTTAATTATCAATTAATAAAACTTAATAACAAATTAATAATTAATCATTAATTAATCTTTATAGATTAATTATTTCTTAATTATTAATTAATAAAACCTAATTATTAATTAATAAACTTAATTAAGTATTTTTTAATTACAAATTAACCAACCTCTAATTACTTAATTAATTAATAACAAATTACAAATTAATTAATTTATCATCATTGATTTAATCAATCTTAATTATTGAGTTAATTAAATTAATTAATTACTATTAATTAATTTCTTAGTTAATCCTTTATCAATAATTAATTAAATAATTAATTATATTTAAATTTTCTTAATTAACTTAATTAATCTTAAATCATTAAAACTTTAATTATCTTAAGATAAAACATTATATTATTAATACCTTAATTATCATTAAAACATTTTATCTTAATAATTAACTTTACTTAATTAAATCATTAATTGAGTTTTAAAATAAAAAAAAACATTTAGCTTGATAAATTAAAGTTACCCAATCATAACTTCCTTTAAATGCTTTAAACATTATCAAGAAATAGTTTTAAAACTAATTACAATTTAAATTTAAAAACTTGCTTTTATGAAAACCTTTTAAAATTTCATTTCTAACTTAAGTTTTAAAATAACTTTAAATTTCACTTAACAAAATTTAAATTTAACAAATTTCAAAACTTCTTAATCAATGTTAAAGAAAACAATTTATTATACATAAGATAATTTAGATAAGAAAGTTTAAACTAAATTTGTTTTTTTTTAAAACTTGTTTTAAAAACCTTTTTAAACTGTTTTAAATCTGCTTCGGGTCGAACCCGCAGATCACTCGGGTCAATCCTGAGTTTCCCTTCTTCTTTTTCATTTTCAAAAAAAAACTTAGATTAATTTTTAAGTTTAAAATCCTGTAGCATATTATCACTCACGATCTACTCGAGTTTTTACTCGAGTCACCTACCCAAAAACCCGAGCCTATTACAATTCTTCCTCGAGCAAAACACGAGACTCTCCCGCTCCTCATCTTCTTCGAGTCACACACGGAACTACACAGGATCGTCCCCAAGGAAAATATCGTCAACGCAAAACAACCAAACTCAAGCTCTCGAAGGTGCACACGTGCACGTGCACGCACAATCTCCTTGACTCCGACCAACTTCCCGATCATCAACACAACGCCGACAACCTCACCGACCCATACGAAAACCCAGATCGACGATATCACCCATGAATCAAAATCGAACCCATCGTTCAAAAATTTGGAACCCATCACTATCGGAAATTCCCCCCTTACCATCGATCCTGACCCTTGTCAATCTCGCCGACCTCACCAGATAAACACCTCGACCTCTAGCACCAATCCCTCACCATGCGATAACCTCTGATCCTTCCTATATGTCGAACAAGCTCTGGAATTAACATTGACTAAACTAGGTTTTAAAACCCTACTTCGACGTCTCCTGGCCACCACGGCCACCAGAAAATTCCCTATCCATTTTTCCTGTGATCATCACCCTTCCAGCAACCTTCACCCTCAAGCTCGACGAACCTTAACATACCGATTGTCGGGAATCGGCAAATACCCAATTTCTGATCATCTTAGAAAACCTCACCTTATACTAATCTAAAAATCGAGATTCTTCTTCCTAAATTCAACATTTTACAATACTAATCTGATTATGGATTCAATTCATGAATTCAAGACATTTGATTTCTTTCCAATTTCAAAAGTTCACTGTCTTTTATAAATTTGAGACAATTACTTCATACAAATTCCTAAATCTATTTTTAGAATTTACATTATACTGTTATAATAAATCTTCATTCACAGATCTGAGCTTAAACTATATTGGATTAGGAGATATAAATTTTGTTTGGTGTGAACTTGAGACTGTGCATGTTACAGAGCAAATATTTATATATACATTCACAGGCATACAAACATTTCATATATATATACATGCATTCATATCCATATACTAAGCAACACAATAAACTAAAATCATTCATCACATGCATCCATAACAACAGATTTTTAAAACTGTTTTTAAGTTAAAATGTTTACTCACCTTTAATAGACAGAGAGCTTGATAAAACTGGGATTGAACTTTGAGAACGTGAAACTGGAAAAGCTTTGGATTTGCAGAGATGATTTTTAAGACTTTGATTACAGGTTGCTTGCTTGAACTTAGATTTACTGCTGGTTCTTGCTTGTTGATTTGAAATTGTTACAGGCTTTTATTATTCTCTGGTTTGCATTTGTTTTGAGGAGATTTGAAACAGAAGTGGATTCAGGCTGAAGATATAAGGAGGTTACAAGGTTTTGAAATGAATTACAGGGTTTAGTTTTTGAACTTAAGTTTGGAAATGCTTCAGGTTTGATTCATGATCATTTTCTGGTTTTAGAAAAATAGTTTACAGGTTGAGTTTTCTTGAGTTTAGAATTGAGAAGATAGAAAAAGAAAATGAAAAGGAAGATAGGAGTTTAAATAGAGTTTATTTTGATTTATTAAAATAAAAAGAAAATAAAGAGGAAATGACACTTGTTCCTTACCTTATTTAATATGCTAACACATGTTATTAAGAGAGTTTAATAAGTTAACACTTGTAATACTACATGCATAAATATATTTTTAAATGTTAATAAGGTTTTTAAAATAAATTTCCTAATATATTAATACATTTATTAATTTATAAATGCTTTTCTTACTTATATATAAATTAAGCTTTTTAAAGAAAATAAAATAAAGATCAATTAGATTTTAAATAAAATCATATATAATATTTTTAATCCATGCTTAAATGTAAATATAAAACTTTTGTATTTAATTTACTTTTAAATAAATACTTTCTAAATTTGTATAAATAAATTCCTTTAAGGAAAATAATATAAAACAAATCTTATTCAAATAAAAACTTTATTCATATATTTTATCCAAAATATTTTTAAGATATGTATCCTTTAAATTCAAAATTTAAATCAAATACAAATTCAAATCAAATTTAAAATCCAATTTAAAATCAATTCAAATATATATATACATTTAAACAAACACAAATTGAATTTGAAAATAATAATGCTATTTAAAGTCTATTTATATCTATATATGAAAACAACACATTATTATTATTGTTTGAAAACAACAATTTTACCAATTTTAAATAATTATTTCAAGAGATTATCACATTTTAAATTCCTTGAAATTTCGGGATATCACAGGGAGATTGATAGAGTTAGGAGTATGCTCTAAGAGCAATTATATAAAAAAAAACTTTTTGTAAGAGTGGTTCTTTAATGAGGAGAGCACTTGATATAATATTGATATAATATCCAAAATCCATACAAAAGTTTAATGGGTGATACAATATACAAATGTGAGATCATCCATAAGATAATCCTTATGTAACAACCTGCTATTTTGGACCATTCGCATCCATTATAAGTGTATAGGTAGACACTCATGCCGGAGTTGAATTGCTCAAAATACCGCGTTGTTAATTTAAATTGGCAAAACTGAACATATACAGTAAATAAAATAATCACAGATCACAGACACAGAGTAATAATTGCAGCGGAAATAAAAGAGATAGTAGTTCATGAAGCTACTATATAAATATATAAATTACATCAGAGTTAAACCAGATACAACGGAAGAGTAATACGATACATCAGATACAAATCAGAATACATCACTGGAATCATCGAATACTGAAAGCAGAATAGATGGCTGGATCTTCAAGCAAAGCTCCAACTTCCAAGGTGAGTCTCGAATACTGGTACACTCAGTCTGACCCGAGCGTAAAGCAAAACATAAAACACTCGAGTCAGGATTAACATTCTTATATTTATAAATCCAACTCAAGTGAAATAGCAATTGAAATACAAGTAACTCAAAGGATGTTTGGAATAACCATCCTTTAAGGATCCGTTAAACTATCTACTATGTAGTAGTGCACGATAAGTAGATAATGTCTATCAGTAATATAAAGATATCAAAATAGAGTTAAGGCGTTACCAGTATCCCCCTTAACACATTTTATATAAGCGTTATAGTCTATACAGCACTGTAAACTCCACCGTAAACTAGTGGGCTATCAGGGAGTACTCCATAGGTATAACACAAAACAAATTCGTAGCGGTCGCGTATATAGGGATCCAAGTATGACAAGGCACATGAGGCAATACCCAAGGTAGTGAAACTACCGTTTGCCTGATCCGGACTGGTGAGAACGCATCGCCGCAGCGATCGCAACACCGCGAAACAACACTCCCAAATCAAGGGTGCACCAATCGACAACAAGTAATAAGTAGTTTCGAAGAAGTGTGTTCGCTCGAGGTAGCTAGCCCCCATTTGGCCCGGCACAGCTCCTGTTTTAGTCATTTCCAATTTGACACAAGTGTCAAGGCTATCCATTATCGTTCTCTTTCTTCAGTCAACACGTACATCATTCCAACCACTTCATTCTGGATCACACTCCGCGTATAGTTATTAAAGTGGTTTTCGGTTTAGACAGTGAGTATTTCCCTAACCGATTCCGGTCTCTTTAATAACTTTCGTAATTATTACACCGATTGGTCGTTTATATATTTCAAAACCAAATCAATTACAATTTCAATCTGAGTTTGTAAACCAACATTTCATTTGACTTTCTAAACCATTTTCCAAAATTTACGTTTCAAAACTTCCAAATTACCATTTCGAAACCTTCTAGTTCAATTCCAATTTCTATTTAAAACAATTCAAATATTGATTCAAGTTCGTAAATAAGTTTCATTCCAAATCATTTAAATTAATATAATTTAACGTTGAAATCAATTTAACTTCATTGATCGATTTCATTCAATATTCATTAAGTAAATTTTGTCATTCAAAACAATTTCTATTTAATTTCCAGTTCATTAAATCAATGACTTAAGTTTAACTTCATTATATCAAAAAACTTACAGATTAAATTAATTAGATTCGTCAAATCAAATTCTTAAATTACAAGTCTTACATTAATTTCAATAAATCACATTTTTATTTCTTGTTAAAGAAATCCAATTTCACTTATTTACTTACTTAAATAATTTTCCAAAACTTAATTAATAAAGAAACTTAATTTCACTTATTAAAAAGTTCAATTTCACTTAACAAATAATTCAATTTTATTTAATTATTAAATAATTCAACCTCATTAAATAATTAAATAATCTCAAACTTAATTCAATCATTTCTTAAATTAAACAACATTCTTTCATCAATTTCTTTATTAATATTTTGTTTCAGATTATTAAATATTCACATTTAAATTTCATTAAAATTCAATTTCCAACTTCGTTTCAAAACCATATTATTTATTCAAATAAAATCTTCATTTTATTTTTAAATCAAATTATTGACCAATCGGGTTTTTATTTAATTCTCTATCCTAGGTCAATGTTCAGTTTGGGTATTTATCATTTCAACCCGATTCCATTCCAATTCAAAAATCAAATCATAACAAAGGGAACTTGCAGTGTGATAACTGGGATGGTGTCAAAGTAAATAAACAAGCAATAACAACAATCAATAACAATCCAATAATCAATTCAAATAATCCCGAAATAACCGTATTAATTCACATTGTTGTTTGTGCGAATTAATATAATTATTTCTAGAATCTACACTATCATTTCATGTAGATTAAAGATTTTTACACTAATTATTCTATGCAATTCTACACTTGACATCAATTATTCAATTTCATACTTCATCAATTAATACAACATAAATTCAAATGGTTCAAGGGTAATTAACCATTTTTCTACGTGTCAAATAATTAAACATTTAAGGGGTCATATTGTACAAATTTAACTAATCAAATTCAACACATATGTCAATTTAAATTGTTTAACTATCCTACGTCAAATTCAATTGCATACTATTTATCGCTTAATATATTACAATTTTAACGTCCAATTGTAAACATCAAACAATCAATCATTTAACAACCAAACTGGATTATCATTGCATATATAACAGATAATAGTGTCAGATGTCACAGGTGAACTGATACAGGTAATAACAGTGTAAATATCTAATAGCAGCATATTTTAATTTTTCATTTCAATTGAAATCAAATTTGATAAATAAAAGAACGTTAATCGTGAGTGATTGCTCACCTTCTGAGGCTAGAGAAGTTTGAAACACAACCAGCTACGAATTAGATCATGATCTAGAAAATCGAATAATCCAAACAGTCTCACAGTGAAGTAAGCTGAAAGCGGATTTGACGGACAAAGCTGATAGATAAGAATCGATGAGAAACTAATCAGAATCAATTTGATAGAACAGCAACAATATAAATTATTATTATTATTAGTTTCCATGAAATCGATATTAATTTAAACACATATTATTTTGAATATAATAAAACACATATAAAACAACATATCTACATAGTATAAATTAAAATAATGAATATACTTATAAACAAATATGTAAATAGCCTATATAACTATTCTATGCAATCAATATATAACCAAACTGCAATCGTATAACATCATTTATATAAAATATATAAACAAGCTTATTGATCAAATATATATAACTCAAGTCAATCATATAAATAAGCTCAACAAACATATATACGTTATATTAAACCCATACTATATTTGAAAACAAACAGATATATAATTTATGTATATAGCAAATATATATTCTGTCTCTAACATGCATAGTTTACATAAACTGACGTATATGCATAAGTATATTATACCAAAATCAATACAAAATCATCATAATTTCAACATTTCGAAATTGATAATGTATGCTTAAATAAAAGCACGGAAATGCAGAGGAGTTCCAACTTGCAACTGGAAAGCTAAATTTTAAACATGAAGACAATGCAGTATTACCTAAATATATAAGCTTGCTTAGCTACAGAAGTAGGCTAACACGTATATACTATACGATATATATAAAAAAACACAAATGTATATACTTCTACAAATATAAGCAGACAGGTTGTATATATAACAAATGTATATACAACGTTATCCATATGTGTTAAAAATCAAAGTTGATATATACATAGCTTTAGCATATCTCATAAATAGTTAAAACTGTACCGTACAATATAAATAAATGAATAAGATATGGAAGCCTCAGAAATTTATATGTATAGACTTATATATATAACAGCAAATAACATTATGATTTACATAATTATATATATACAAACTGACATAAATAAATAAATAAAACTTGCTTAACTCAACAGCCTTAAGAAAAAAAGAAAAAATCAAACATATGCATTAAAATTTCAACATTCAATTACTATATATATTGTCTGTCAACACGTTTATATATATACATATAAACAACTTTATATATTAAATATTACACAAAAGCAAGTAAATATACAAGGTTGCAAATCTGTATACACTTACTATAAAACCAGTATCAGGAGAATAGTTAAAAGTATGTAAAATGTGAACTAGTCTTATATATATATTTTTATATACGTATACTCATTTATACATATTATATCTAGAGAGTCACTAGGACTTGCTTTATAAAGTATATAAATTAACACAACAGGTTGTATGGAAGAAAAATAATAATAATAAATATTACTAACATAGATACGAATAACTTGTCATTAAAAACATACATAAACTATATATGTAATATGTACTATACACTTATATACAGAAAACAAAAAACAATATGTAACAACCGAAAATACATTACCTATATAAATAAAGAGGAGGCGAGGCAAGCTATGGTGGTTCAAGAGGGACGTTCGGGTGGGCCTGAGGTGGCGAAGCAGTGGGTGGAAGCTTTGGTGATGGCTGCGTTGGGTGGAAGATAAGGGTGAGGAGAGACTCGGCCTGGGTGCACTGCGGAGGAGAGAAAGGGGAGAAGAGGGGCTGCTAGCGAGCACAAGGCGGCTGCTTCGGTGGGAGGCGGAGCATAGTGTGATGAAGGCGGGTTCATAGCAGTGGGTACGGCGTGCATGCGTGGGTTGGAGGGGCGAATGAGTGAGGAAGAACGCGCATGAAGGAAAATGAAGCAGGGAGAGGGGTTACGTGAGACATTGATTTGGGTAATGGCATGCTTCATTTTCTTTTATGAGACGGAACTAAATGGAAGGATAGTAAGAGATAGGGTAGACGAACCAAAATGAAATGAACCGGCATAAAATAGGATATAGTGAGAATATCAAAACCAAGTACGTTGAATTCAAAAAATATTAAATGCAACTGGCTTTTGGTTTATATGGTGGGTAAAAATAAACACAAGAAAAACAAAAAGGCTCGAATGCGGAACCGATACTGCTAACCGTATCGCGGTTTCGTCACGCACCGGACTCCGACATTAACAATTGAATATACTGCGGAGATCAGCACGACGAGACGATCAAAACGGCATATAGATATCAGTGTTATGATTGAAAAATAAAAATTCGAATTTTTCTACTGGTGGAAAATGCAAGGAAAACGTAGAAAAATAAGATCGACGGAGATAAAGATGTCCGAATTTGGAAAAAAGAAAAATAGCGTTTGCTCAGAAGATGGTTTAGAATTTTTCTATGTAAAAATATTTAGGTTTCAAAAATATTTTATTTTCATCGCTTTTTAACTGATTAAATTGAAGTAAATTTACACGCGAAATAAACTTTCATATTTTCGGACGAAAATTGACCAGTTGCTATGTTTAACTAGACGCATTCCAAATATCAAATTTATATTTCAAAATTTTATCGTTTTAAATTTTGCAAAATTTTAATTAATTAAATGAATAAAAAGGCTAAAATTTACGGGTCGTTACACCTTATGTTGCCAAAACCAGAATGTAAGAAAAGTATTATTCTAATATGGTACAGTTTCATTGTTAAAGAACATGTGGTGTAAAGAATATGTCCCGTTATTAAAAGAACTGTTGGAATCAAGAAGGAGGAATGATGAGACTTGTTGATGAGACTTACTGAATGGGGACTCATTGATCTACAGTGAACGCTGAAGCATGGTATGGAAAGGCATGGCTAGGGAAGACGATTGCAAGAATATAACATGTCATGAGACATAACATGTGAAGCATCAGGTTTTGCTGAATGTGAACTAGTAGGATCACCTTCCAGATTTGCTAAGAGCGGCCTTGCAAAGAAGTGAACGGAGAGCTATAATCAGATGGCATGCGAGCAGCTACAAAACATAATTGATACTGTGTACATAGGTTGGCCAACAATAATGTGAAGAAGGTGGGAGAGCGTGCTTGCAAAGGTTTAGGCCTGGAAATTGCAAAACTGGATTGAGCACGTTTTGTGGTATGTATATCTAAGTCGATAACCTATCTTTTTCGACATAAAAGGTGTTTTCTTTCTATTATATACTTGATATAATATGTTATATTAATTAGTCAATTTAATTAAAAGTGTATTTAATAGAAAATCTATAAATGGTATGTTTTGTGATAGTAGTTACAAAGTGTTGTAACCATGAGTAATTTATCACAATAAACAAATAAATATACCATTTTAAATGTTCCTAGTCAAGATGCATCGAGACTGGATATCGATATATCCGTTGAGACTAGAGTACTTAACACTCTCCAACTGTTGGGCAGTGCATTACTCATGACTGCTGGGGGTACATAGGGGTTACGTATTGATAGTTATTGGATAACTATGGAATGACTCAATCAATGGTTTTCTATTGGTTAATATAACTAAGGTCGAAAGAAAAATATCGATGTGACTGATTTACACAGTTTTCTCGACTTGAGAATACTATAGATCTTCAATATAAAAGCTCCGCTTTTATTATAGTCAAATCATGGTACGACATCCATAGAGTGACTATAGTTGGGTCAAGTGGAAGGATTGAATGTGAAGCACTATTCAAGAGAGGATTCATCTTCTTAATTATATGGGGTTAGTATCACGGTCAACTCAAAACAATTTAAAGTAAAAGTCTCTGGCCAGAGCAATTCAGTTATAATAATTGTTTGTATTGAATTAAGGACTTTGTGTTTGGAATATAGAGTTAATTATGGACGATATTGGAATTTTGACCATTACCAAATTCTACAAGTCAAAAGTGATATAGTTTTGAAGAAGAGAATTGAAGAAGAAAATTCAAGTGATATAGTTTTGACCATTACCAAATTCATGACTTGGGCAATGGTAGGGTTGGATATAGGTCGGATTTTGATGGCATCGAGCTTCAAAATCTGGGGTGGTTGCGACAAGCACGCGAATAGAAAGTTCTTGGCGAAGTCGGTTTGTCGATTCGTTAAGTGTCGAGAGAGGTAGGGAGGAGAGAAAGGATCAGCTGTTGGGTGCGCGCGCATGCATTTCATATACAGGCGTGCATGATGATAGGGGAAGAAGGATTAAACGGGTAATAATGATAATTAGTAATTAATTAATCAAGCTTTAAATTCGAATTCTTATAAATTCAATAAGTTTTGCATATGAGGTCCAATCAAGACACCATCTTCGCTGTTCCATTCGTAGTGGGATTTTCTACTACTTGGGTTAGTTAGGGATTGGGTGAGTGTAACGACCCATAATTTAGTCACTATTCAAAAGAATATTTAATTATATTTTTAGATAATAAATAAATGGATTTTTATTAACAAATAAAACTATTTTTAAATAATAACTAATGATGATAAAATTGTTTTCAAAATTTGTTTACCAATATTTAGTTCATAGAGAAATAGAAAGTGTGACCGGAAATTATTTTTTCGAAATATTGGTTTTTCATTGGTTAAAAGTTATCCAAAATGTCATAGCACTATTGTAAACACACATGCACAGACTACAAACTTTCTCAACATGGTTTGTACATGTATATACACATATACATAATTGGCGCACTTAAGTATATAAACATGTAAGGTAAAAGGGAGATTTTGTTTATTAAATATATATATATATATATATATATTAACATATAAAATATATCTTTTTCAACACATAGTACAAGACGATATGGCATGGATAGTTGCATGAGAGGGGGAGGGTACATGGTGAGAACAGAAATGAGGGGGGAGGAGTGGAGATGCATGCATGCATACATATATATTTAATTTAAGCACTTACGTATTTCTAAATAAATTTCCTAAGCTTATAAACCACTACTCTTTCATGTTTATCATTTTACAATCTTCTTTTCTACTTTAAATTTCCTAGATGCTTAAGCAAACATATACATAGCCTCTCTTCATATTTTCCTGTTTTAGAAAAAAACACTTCTTTCCACTTAAATCACTTCCACTTCTTGCTAAAACACTTCTACAAGCTCTATAACACCTCTCTTCCAAAATACAAGCACCCAAACCCCACTAGCCCACATGGCGGAACCCTAAAAGCCTCAAGCTGAGCCCAAACTGCACATAGCTAAGCCCATTTAGGTGTTCAAACAACTAAAGTTTTTAAATTTTGCAAGATCCTAAGTTGTTTTCAAGTTTTAGAAAAAGTTTGCCTTGAATTTGTAAAATTTCGGTGAGTAAAACTCTTATTTTTGGAAAAGAAAACAACTTGGTATATATGGACAACGTTGTTGTAAAATATGTTGATATGGTGGTTGAATTATCATATTGATTTGATGATATATGTGTTACAAGTTTGTAGTTGAGCTTGGATTTGTGATTTGGACGATATGTTGATATGTTTGGTTATAAATATATGACCTTTGGTTTATGTTATGATGGTAGTATGATTGCAAACTAAAACCAAGTGCATGTGATGAAACGATTATGAAGTTAACACCTTTAAATGTCGCAAAGGACTTGAGATCCGATTGGAAAACAGAAGCTTGTTTTCTAGTTTTGGATTTAGTAAATGTTTTTCCATGTTTTCACCTTTTTTTAAGTTTTCAAAGCTCTTCCATTTGTGTTTCAAATGTAGCAGCTAGAGCTGAAGTGAGGTTTTTACCTAGAAATCAATTCTAGCGAATTGTGCTCATAGCGATAGTCACTATGGATGCAGTTCGGAAACTTTCAGGATTTCAGGTTTTAAAGTGTTTTCTTTGGATTGTTTTTGAAAACTCATATCAAACTAATTAAGTAAAATGGTAAAAAATTTATTATTTAATAATTTATTTAGTTAATTTATTGTTAGGGATAATTATTAATTTATTAATTAAGTAATTAGGTTAAGTAATTAGAGTTTAAGAATTTATTAACTAAGTTAATTATTTTTATCTAAGGAAGTTTTTAAATAATGATTAATTAAGATGAATAGTAATTAACTTTTACTTCATCAAGTTAATTATTTTAATTAATTATTATTAATTAGAGAATAATTTATTTAGTTATTATTATTAAAAAAGGGTAATTATCTACTTAATTATTACTTAATTAGAGTTCAATTATAAATTAATTCTATTTAATTAAAGTTAATTATAATTTTATTTTTTTATTAATTTTTATTTAATTAAGGTTTAATTTTGACTTAACCAAGCTTAATTAAGGTTTAATTCTTAGTTAGATAAATAAAGACCCAACTAAGATAAGTTGGGGTTATTTACGATTTAATTAAGATTAATTAAAGTATAATTAAGTTTTAAACTTATGATTTAATTGAATTTTATTTATTTTAAAGTTTCTTTCAAACTCTATCGGTTGTTTGCTATTAACCAACTTTCTTTTAAGTAAATTGTTTTAAACCAAAGGATCTCTTGTCCATGCTATTAGTAGCCAAATGAATTAAAGTAGTTGTAATAAAACGTTGACACGTTTTATTAAAAGTAAGTCTACTTGTACTTATCACAAATACCGCACTTCGGGAATGTGATGAACACAATGGAGTTAATTTCGATAAGCAGGTCATGATAATCTAAGCATATGGAACGTATGTTCATATGTAAATCTTTACACCCTAATAGTATAATGGTTCATTATAAACAACTTGGCCCTTTAAAATTATCGAACATTGGTTTGGAGAGACCATGGTTGGATAGTAGTTGTTATCGAAAAACCACTCCGAACTAACACAAGCTTTCGAATTGGAAATCGTGAAGTCAAGGTCTAAGGTGAAGGCTTTGAAGTGCAAGGGCTAGTTGCTACTAACCCTGAGGGTGATTCCAAAACGGGTGTAGTGGAAATAGTGCCTTTGGTTCGTTATCTCTTGAATGACTTGTATGGATGAATGCTGACATTGTGTCAACATCTGGAAGACAATGTTAGCATTCTAAGAGGGAAATGCTATGTAAAAAGTTAAAAACATAGCCTCAGGCCTCATCAGCCGGGAATGACTAAAACATGGGAGATATAGCAAGGCTGGGTGGGTCACTCCCATTTAGGGTATGATCACTCCTATCTAGATATCTACTCATGTATGCTTCGGTACGGTTGCTGATCCCAACCGAGGTGTGATCATATTCGGTACTATCCAGCAAATGGTAGGCCAGTCTTGTGTTGGCAAGGGTCAATATGTTCGACCTCGGTACACAAATCTAGAGGTGTACTGTGACGAGCGGTATCCTAGTAGCTCAATCATTGTATGGAATCCATTCTCCAATAAGTGCCATATGCATTTAGTTGTAGCCAAGTATGTTGGAATGTGAGATGCAAGCATTTCATCTATACTTGAAAACCCTAGACACTATTATAATATGACTGGATTTCTATATAAAGTGTTTTGGTTACCATAAGACAAAAGCATGTCCGTGTTTATGTGCGACGTGGTCTTACGAGATACCTTTGATTTTCAAAGAGCTTTATAAAAGTAAAAATTAAGTTGTTTGAGTTTACTCAGACCAGATCCATGTCTTACCCAGATTTTTATTTTCTTTCCTAAAAAATCTTGGGTACTCAAATTTGTATGAGTAGCCAAGTGATCCAGGTTTCATGGAAGCATTTTAAAGGAGCTGGAACAGGTGGCTACACCATTAGCTAGTTATTATCTTATTCTGCTGTGTTTATGTATGATCTATGTATTTTGCATGGGTAAGTAGCTATAACTGTCCAGTTGAAGGTTGTAATGTAATGACTCTGATGTATTATTATTGTGGAAATGACTATGTAATATCCTATGTTATCTATTATATGTTGTTCTGATTCATGGTGAGATGCTGTGACTGTATAGTTTCTTTTTATCTTTCGTTTTCTTCTACCTTTAATGACTCGTCTTTTGGAGTAAGAAAGGTGGTCTGTTACAGTGAGTTTACTCACCAATTGATTTGTATATTGTTGTGATATAATGTTTGTGGTGAAAAATATAAATTAAAATAGATAACATGCAAGTTATTATTTTTGGAGCCCTTGCTTTGGAAAGAAAGTGAAAAAATTACATGTAGTATAATCTCTCTTATAACTCTTTAAAACATGTATCATACCCTAGACTTGTTTACATGTTCGATGTTGTTGTTTGATTTAGTTGGAAATTGTGTGTGAATGGTTGAAGCAAAATTGTCAATATGAACGCACTTTGAAACTCCCCGTATTTTGTGCTTGTTAAATTAGTTAAAAATGTGGATATATTATGGATATATATTCGTTACTATTATAAATAGATCGATTGATTTTGGGGCACCCGGTAAGCGAAGGAGTGTACTTATATGAGATGACTTGAAATCATAATCACTCCAATACCATGTATGGGTTCTATGCTTTAGAAGAGGTTCGTGATTGGTTCGAGATGCTAGAATTTATGTGGAGATTCAAGATCTGTTTGAGATGTTTGAACATATGTAGCTGTTGGTGATCTATTTAGGATGTGGGAATCCATGTGTGATTTCAAGATCTGTTAAGATATGGGAATCCATGTGTGGTTTTGAGATCTCTTTGACTTAGGGGCTTGTGTGTCGAGATCTGTTCGAGTTGTGATTCTTGTGTTGGAATGTTGGACGTAGCCTCACTAGCGGATATGACTAAAACTAGAGTTAGGATGCATAGACCAGGGGTTTAGCTAACCCATAGGGTGTAGTCAACTCTACCATAGAGATACCTACAGTTATGCATGTACAAGTGATGTACTTGGCCTCAGGTTGTGGCCAGCTATGTATTTCATATGTACATCAGCTAGGGAAGTATGTTGCTTTGGAAGGATATCTTTGATCCTTGTGTTGGGTCCGTTCTCAAAGTACCGAGGGTGCCTCTGTGGAATCCTACACAATTAGCCAACACACCTTAACGGTTTTTATTGTATACCTATTATGGTTGTGATGTACACTGATATGCATCACAACTACTTGATTCTTTATATTTCACACCTAAGATGTAAGGACCTGGCTTTTCGACCCTTGAAAGTCAGCTGTTAATACATCCACCTTATTAGAATGCCGAGCATCCAAGTGTCAGAATGGCAGATTGTTAGGCTAAAATAAAAATGAAAAGAAAAGAGGGAATTAGAATCTCATAGCGGAACGATAACATATAATCCAACAAAGATAGTAAAAGATGTCACTCTAAGATACATGGTATATCGGAGTTAAAAACAATCCCCATCGGCTTGGACAGTTATAACTTCCAGGCCTTATAATTGCTGGTTGGAATATATATATAATAATATATTGGAAACAAAAATACTATGGCTGACCAGATCCATGTCTGACCTTGATTTTTATTTTCTTTTCCTAAAAACTCTTGGGTACTCAAATTTGTATGAGTAGCCAAGTGATCCAGGTTTCACTGAAGAATTTTAAAGGAGCTGGAGAAGGTGGCTTCACCATTAGCTAGTAATTATCTTATTCTGTTGTGTTTATGTATGATCTACGTATTTTGTACAGGTAGGTAGCTATAACCGTCTAGTTACAGGTTGTAATGTAATGACTCTGATGTATTATTATTGTGGAAATGACATGTAATATCCAATGTTATCTATTATATTTTGTTCTGATTCGTGGTGAGATTCTGTGATTATATAGTTTCTTCATATCTTTCTTTTTCTTCCACTCTTAATGACTCGTCTTTCGGAGTAAGAAAGGTGGTTCGTTACAGTGAGTTTACTCAGCAGTTGATTTGTATGTTGTTGTGATATAATGTTTGTTGTGAGAAATATAAATTAAAATAGATAACAATGCAAGTTATTATTTTTGGATCCCTCCTTTCTTTGGAAAGCAAGTGACAACATTATATGTAGTATAATCTCTCTTATAACTCTCTAAAACATTTATCGTGCCCCAGACTTGTTTACATGTTCGATGTCGTTGTTTGATTTAGTTGGAAATTGTGTGTGAATGGTTGAAGCAAAATTGTCGCTATGAACGCACTTTGAAATTCCCCATATTTTGCGCTTGTTAAATTAGTTAAAAATGTGGATATATTATGGATATATATATGTGGTTGTTCTACACATGTTTTGAGCATGTTTGGCCTAAAGGAATTGGTTTGGAAAGTTATTAAAATTGTGAAACAAAATTTTATTGAAAATCTCGGTTTTTAGTAAAGTAAAAGGAGCTTTTACATTAGATATTTTTCCAATTCTTTTTAAAAGGAGTTTATAAATGGTACTAAAGACTTTTTAAAGAGGAAATTGATGTTTAAATTAGTTTATGGAATTATTTCTGAATTTTAAAAGTAAAGATTTTAAATTATAAAACATGTTTTTATGGCTTTTAAATAAATTATAAAGTAATTATATTAAAGTAAAATTTAGAGTAAATGTTTTAAACCATAGTATAAGTATTTTAAAGTACATTTTAAGTATATATAGCGTTTATAAAATTAGCAATTATTTTATTAAAGTAGCTTGGAGCTTATGTAATATAAATATCATTTTAAAAAGGTTTAGTTGGAAAAGAAGTTATGTATTTTGGAAAAGAATATAAAATAGGTTTTTGGGAGTACAACACTTATGTTATAATGAATGGTTGTGTAAAACTCATTAAAAAGTATATCACCTTGTTCAAAAAGTGAAGATGTACTCAGTTCTTCAAATGGATATGTTCAAAGTTAATGATAATTACAAAAGTAATTTTGGGTTTACAGTAGTGATGTTTAAGCAACGTTTTTGGCCCATTTAGTTATACTTTTGAAAAGTAATATAATCTTTAAGAGAGTTTTAAAGATGATGATTAAGTATGAAATTTTTTAGTATCATTTGTTTTTAAACCCTTGAATAATATTTTTAAAGAGCTAAAATATTATTAAATGATTTTTGGAGATACTTAAATCTTTAATAATGGAATTTTAATGATAATAACAGTATGGAATCGTTGGGAAAAGATAAAAAAATTTAAGTTTTAAGGTATAAAAGAGAGAAATGGTTTATAATAACAAGGTGTGAGAAACATTTGTTTTAACCTCTTTGATTATATTTTGAAGTAAGTATATGAATACTTTAAAGTGTTGAAAAGAGTATAAATTAGTTGGACATTATAGAATACTTGTATATACCATTGTAATGATAACTGAAATATATTTGTACAAGTAGAAAAAGGGAAGTTTTAATTAATAACGGACTAATTAATTAAAAAGGGGATTCAAAGTCGTTTATATGTCTTAATCGTGCTTGTGTGTCGATTATGCCTTGTGTGTTACTTTCTTGTGTAAATTATACAGGACTTAGTTTCCCTGTGTGATCATTCTCATTATTGATGAAATTGACCAAATATAACTCTAGAAATATCTAGAAGAAACACGGGAATTATACGGTACAATTATCTTCGGTGATGCTATACTGTACGTATAAACTCGTCTTGCTCTTATAGGACAAATGATAAAGAAATCCGACCTCGACGGTGAGGAGGTGGTCTTCGCTCTTATGTATTGTCTGTTTATTTCCAAACGAACCGGAGTAGAATGTACTATAAATCGATCGATTGGTTTTGGGGCACCTGGTAAGTGGAGGAGTGTACTTATATGAGATGACGTTGAAATTGTAATCACTCCAATACCATGTACGGGTTCTATGCTTGGAAGAGATTCGTGATTGGTTCAAGATGCTAGAATCTATGTGACGATTCAAGATTTGTTTTAGATGTTCAAACACATGTAGTAGTTGGTGATCTGTTTTGGGATGCGGAATCCATGTGTGATTTCGAGATCTATTAAGATATAGGAATCCATGTGTGTTTCTGAGATCTCTTTGATGCGGGGGCCCATGTGTTAAGATCTACTCGAGTTGTGATATGTGTGCTGAAATTCCGGACGTAGTCCCACCGGCGGATATGACTAAAACCAGAGTTAGGATGCATAGACTAGAGGTTTAGCTAACCCATAGGGTGTAGTCACTACCATAGAGATACCTACAGTTATGCATGCGTAAGTGATGCACTTGGCCTCAGGTTGTGGCCAGCTATGTATTTCATGTGTACATCAGCTAGGGATGTATGTTACTTTGGAAGGATATCTCCGATACTTGTGTAGGGATTGTTCTCAAAGTACCGAGGGTGCCTCCGTGGAATCCTACACAATTAGCAAACACACCTTAATGGTTTTTATTATATACCTATTATTGTTGTGATGTACACTGATATGCATCACAACTACTTGATTATTTATATTTCACACCGAAGATGTAATGACCTGCCTTTTCAACCCTCGAAAGTCAGCACTTAATACATCCACGGTATTAGAATGCGGAGCATCCAAGTGTCTAAAAGGCAGATTGTTAGGGTAAAATTAAAAGAAAACTAACAGAGGGAAACAGAATCTCACAGCGGAACGATAACATATAATATAACAAAGATAGTAAAAGCTATCACTCTAAGATACATGGTATATATCAGAGTTAAATACAAACCTCATCAGCCTGGATGGTTATAACTTCTTGACCTTACAATTGTAGATGGGAATAAATATATAATAATACACCTAAAATAAAAATAATACGGCAGCTGAACATCCAGCTCTACTTCATGAGCTCCATGTCTCACCAACGACAACCTGGAAAAACTCAGTTTGACCCAAGCATTATAATAAAATAACACCCAGATCAGTCTGGAAAAGTAGTGTGAGAAAACTCAAGAAATACGGTGAACATATAATAATCTGTGAGATCACGCCACTAATTATGCAATGGTTTTTACCTTACAAGGACAACATCCATACATGAAAGAATGGAAACAAATTAGAACAAAACCCAAACTTGAAAGAATAGGAATGAATGAGATCAAAATCCAAACTTAAAGAATGGACACAAATAATTAAACAGTGAGAAGAGCTCTGGGCGCTTCTCAATGCAATTAAGAAAACAATTTGAATGTTTGAATCAAAAACAAGGAAAGAGAAATTTTCCAACAATAACTAGGAGGGTACACCCTTCTTACCAAAAGTATATATCTAGAAAATATACTTGAGAGGGACATATACTCTGTGACTATCTCGGAAACCTCTAAGTCGGATCCCACCAACCTTACCGAGTATCCGAGCATTTCACATCTTCGTGCGCATACCATCGAAACCAATCTTGAGTAGATGTGATAATATCCTAATGTGAGCAACCCCACATATCTTGGCCCTCACTCGCTCTTTTATTTTAGTCATATCCGACAAAGGATATCAATGCTCAAAATCAGCAACAAATCGTCTTAGATTGAAGGTAGACAAAGAATATAGCGGAATTGATAGTCAGTAAATCAACTATCGGGAATAATCAAAATGATATGGAAATTAAATTTCTTATCCTTATCACCACACGCCAATTTCAAACTTGTACTATCCCTCAGTTAAAAAACGAAGTCGGGCCAGTTATGGTAGTGTTACCTCTAAGCCTTGCCCTGAAGACATTTTTAACATTCGAGATAGAAATGAGTTTCCATACCTTAACATTTAGTGCTAAGAATATGACTAAATCGTTTCCATATAAGCGATATTGTTTACGGAAATTAAATTTCTTTTCCTTTCCATAATCGATTCAAACTTTTAAACTCTTAAAAACTGAACTTGTGCTTGGTTTTCATATCATAAAACATTTGTAAAAACACTTAAAAAATTATTTAAGATGTTCATTTAAAGAGCTAATTTTATTTCAAGTATATTAAAAAAGGGTAAAAAAACTAATGTCATTAAAACATTGTTTATCACAAACCTAAGACAATTTACACTTAGCTTTATTTTCAAAAAATTCTTTTAAAAGATTTTCTCATTTATAAACTATCATTTATAAATTTCAAATAACATTTATTATCTCGAAAGATAATAAATCAATTAAAATGCTTTTATAAATTTAAAACAATGTTAATCATCCTGAAAGGTAGTTGATATATTTCCTCTATAATTTTAAAACCACACTAATTATCCCAAGGGAAAGTTAATCAAATTTGTAACTCCTTTAATAAACCTATTAATTAACTTTTAGCACCTTTAGTAAATCAGTTAAATTAACTTTAATCACTTTTATTAAATCTATTAATTACTTTAAATAACTTTTATTAAATCGGTTAATTAACTTTAAACATTATTAATAAATTTACCGATTAACTTTATTATAGTTAAATAATAACTAAGTATATACATAAACCTCCAATTGCTTTCAAATACTTATACAATCCTTACAGACCCATTTGAAAAGAATCTATAAAATATTTAAGGTAAATAACCATTATAAATTTAAACAACATTAATTATCCCAAAAGATAATTAAATCCAATTTATAATATTTTATAAATTTATAACAACAATAATTATGTCGAAAGATAATTAATTAAATTTATAATCTCTTTATAAATTTAAAGTAGCGTTAATTTTCCCGTAAGATAATTAATTAAATTTATAGCTCCTTTTATAGATTTTAATCATTACTTATCCTTTATTTTAAAAATTCTCAAAATACTTGAAAATTTAGTTTAAATAACTTTCAGACTATAGAAAAACATGACCAAACATTTATTTTGCAAAAATACAAGCTCAAGTTCAGAAAATAACAAGTGTTTAAGGAGATGGTATTTCATAAGTAATGGTATAGCGAAAATCGCTATCACGACACTTACATAAATCAAACAGTATGTCACACATATTTCAACCAAATATCAATATAAGAAACATTAGAATATAAATAAATCAATATTGGTGAGAAACCCCTTATGTTCTCTCTACAAAAGTCCCATATAATCACACATATGTATGTGTAAAGTGATCCATAGCAACCTATTCATTACGTATGCACTTTGACTTCCATTTGCTTTTGTTCCCTGCAACACAATGGTTATTTATGCATCCACTTTTCAAGAAGGAATCAAATCCAAATAAATAATCAAACATTAATATTTAAACTTTCATCTAAGCATTCAACAATAATCTATCGCAACAAATATATCATTTAGTTTATTTAGAGGTGAGTAAACTCACCGAAATATGATTTGATGCTTTCGCATTTCGGTTTGATATAAAACCGAACAATGTTCGACTTTAGCTCAAAATTATTCTAGTTCCAAATTCAATGAATCCAACTCCAAAGCGTACATAATGTTGATACGAGCCAAACGCTAAAGTTCGCGTCCTAATCCGACCTCGTATGGAAAATTTATTGAATTTATAAGAATTCAAATTAATTAAATCAATTAATAACTTAATTAGTTTTTAAATTACCCATATTACTTAAATTCCTTTCTTCCCAGAATAAACTAATCCACTCCCACCTGATACAAGATACACGAACACAGTGCAATCCAAATTCGTGCACAGTCTTTTTATGATACAGAGCTTCGGACCTCGATTTGACAAACCGTCTTTGCGCCTCTTCCCGATCTCCACACACCTAACCCAAAATCAAAGAGCTTGATCCCCATATCACCATCGCGACCTGGAATCCTAAACGTGACATAACCGATGTAGCTTTCCTCTTCTGATGATCGCTTGCCTCCGAAATATGACTACACATGCTCCTCGACAAGACAAACTTGATGACACCAATGGCAACACCTAACTCCATCTATACTTCTTCAAAACCATAACCCTAGTTCACCTTGCAACACGACGAACTCGACCTAGATGATCGAACACCACAAAATGGGTATGGATATTGGATTTTTTAACCTCCTCACAACGAACTCAAAGATTCTTGTTTTGCAATTTTTCGTTGAGAGGATTATTTGATTTGGATTTTAGAAGGTGGATGTTCATTTTCTTTTTACTATAAAGAGGGAAATAAAAAGAGAGAGAGGGAAAGATGAAAACATGTTGAAAAATCAGAATGAAGAATTGTCTTGTGAAGGTTAGGTTTATTTTCAAGTTTCCGGCACATCGCTACACATAATTTCATTCACGTACGTACTACGAACGACAAAACAAAAATACGAGCGCCCACAAAAATGTGACATGATCACAAAACAACAATAAAGTACACTGGTTATCTTACTTTGTAAGATAACAAAAATACCATCATTTGCCAAAAAATACGTCAAATGATAATTTAAATATTTTCCAAACTAAAAAATATGGAAAAATCATATAAATAAAAATAAAAATACGTCATTAAATATCAAGTCGTTTTATTAACAATTGATTTTCTTGTTATTTATTCGAACTATTTATTATTGAAAATAAAATTTCAAAATGAGTTCGTCATTATTATTTATTAATTAAAGGGAGTAAAATAAGGTTTTTAAATCCATTTAATTAATACTTAAATCACAATTCAAATATTTAAATAATCCCGATATTTGAATTCAAGTTATTAAACTTTAAAATCCAATTATTTAAATATTTAAAATTAATTAAATATTCAAAATCAAAACGATAAAATTTCAGGATGTTACATTCTCCCTCCTAAAAGAATTTCGTTCTCAAATTTCCAAAGAAAGAAAATGTCTCCAAACCCCTAAGATTTAAAACGATTTATCAAAATGAGTTAACTGACTTTGAAAGTCCCTTATGTTATGGAAATATTTCGACAGCACCTCCTTTGTGCGGCTGATCTAGAAAAACTACAACTCACCGCAACTGGCCCAATTAAATAAAGAAAACAAAAACCAAGTGGCCTCCGATATTTAGGGCATAAAATCATCAATCAATCACCAATTATCTAAATCTACTATGTACCTCTTTTGCGCTTGATTTTTTTATCAAGCAATTTACTATCTGAATACGAATGCAGGTGCGCAAGCTATTAATAAGTGATCTGTTGTTTTCTTGTCCCTATCTTGTACTTACATAATTGAAAAGAGAATCATGCTAAAAAAAGAGCAATACACAAGCTATTTCTATCATAGGCAATAACAACATAAACAATATAACAACCATATGCAACAAAAGTACATAATATACTCTGTAATAAAATACTAAGCATCCAATTTTTTCAAAAGATAAATTAAGAAGTAAATGCCATGTGTGTAGGATCGATTTCACCCTAGAGGGGGGTGAATATGGTGATAGTGTTAATTATAAAAATTATTGCGGAAGTGTATATTAATTTTAACACAGATCACAACACAGATAACAGCAGAATAATAAAAGAAGAAAAGAACAACACAGAATTTACCCAGCTTCGGCAAAACCCTGCCTACGTGCTGCCCCCAAGGTTTCTACTAGAAATTAGATAGTCCCTCGCTTACACATGTAAACTCGCTATACCCGCTATTGACTAATCTAACTCTACGCTCAAAACCCTGCTACAACTCAGCCACTGAGTTGCGAATTCCCAAACTACTCCACGTAGTTTGTCCCCTAGTCACACGACTAGAAAATACAGTTGTTTAAAAAGAATTCAAATTAAAAACAATTTTAAAACAAATTAAAAACAAAACACCCTAATTAAATGACTTATAGCCTAAATTAAAACACCGGCCCAAATATAATGATAATCCCTTTTTTCTTTTGTATCGGCCCGATCCTTGTGTTTGTGATAATGGCGGTGTCGATTCGTTCTTTCTTATTTGCTCTGAAATTAGGGCTTTGCCTTTGTGTTCGTTCCTGTGAGATTATCTATGGCTTCGGCCTTGTGAAATCCTCGCCTTCCTCTTGTGAGATTAATTTTGGCTTTGGCCTCGTTCGTTCCTCTTTCAATAATTAGGGCTTTGGAAACTGGAGCGCCGATCAATTGTTGGTCGTTTCCAATTGCTTCGATTGCTTCTTGGCTTGCGGTTGCTTCCAGTTAGTCGAGTTCGAATCGAAACTATGGTATGTAATTTTCTCCTTTTGCTTTTCAGATTTTTGGCTTGCTTACTTGAACTCGATGATAAAATCTGCCGATGATGTTACTGCTTATATAGGGTTCGAAACCCTTGATTTTCGTTCGTATACATTTATTTGAATTTTTCAATTGTTCTTGCTTGACCGGTAGATTTTATTTTGATGCTCGTGATAATTTCTGACTTCTTCAATTTTGTGTAAATTCTTACTTGATCTCCACGGTGTTGAATTCGAATTCTTGGCCAACACGTTTTGGTTTGAAACAGTTAATTTTGACATCGTGAATTTCTGGCTTGACTTGTTCAAATGTGATATTAGTCTGTAGCTCCATGTTGCCGCCTCTGATCTTGATGTTAAGGCTGCACTTGCTTTTGTACAACTGTTGCATTTATGTGTACATATATTCATGTATATTTGCCTTGTTGCCATATTGATCCCTCTGGCCTCTGAGTTGTTTGTTGATTTAGCTTGGTCGACACTTTGTACTCTGGTTCTTTGAGCTTGTTAGTGAGTTGAACACTGTCGTACATTGTTGTATTGATTGACTCTAGCATCGATTACATATGTGAACTGTCTTTATATTGCTTCATGCCTCTGAGTTGTTCTGACCTGATTCATTGAAGTGCATTGCCTTTCCTTGTTGACATGTGCCACTATGTTGTTCACTGGTTTGACTTGAGTCTGTGCATTTATTTGGGCTTGCCTGTTCTCATGCTTGAAGTCGTATCATGTACAACTGCCCTGTGTTGAATCCAGTTTCAGAACTCGGATTCGACCTTGTGTTGATGTCTTGACTTTATTTATATTGCACCTGAGTTGAACCCGTCTTTTATTTGGGTTTGACCTTGTGCTCACCTCTCCCTGTAGCATTATCAAGTGTATATCGGTGTGCATGGCCTTGTGGCATGTACAGTGATACACTGTGCATGTCACATTGTTCGTGTGTGATAAATTCAAATATAAATGATGACGAACAACCCAAATAACTGAGGCAAATATTATTTTCAAAAATCACATTTTATTTTATATTGCAAAAATATTTTATTTTCAATTTTACTGCGTCAGTATGTATTTTTGCAGATTGCTCAGATGATGGATTCAAACTGGAACGAAGTTGAAGATAAATACGAGTGTGAGTGATATGTAGTGAGGTCCTTATGTAAATATGAATTGTATGGTATTGTAACTGAAATTGTATGTATATAGTGAGAGCTTGAATTTGTACTATTCAAAATTGTAATAAATATTTGTTTGAATAAAATTTCTGTATGAATTCAAATTTTGTGTTATTTATTTTATTTAGCAAATATCTATTTAATCTGTGAAAATAAAATAGTACAATATCAAATACATTTAAATGAATATATATATATATATATGTTTATTATCATCAAACAAAAATCATATAGTTGCATATTCAACAATCTCCCCCTTTTGATGATAACAAACATATATTTAAGATTTTGAATTTGAATTTGTTAAATGTATTTGATCATTCAATTTGCTCCCCCTATTTGAATGCTCCCTCTCTACACAATACTCCCCCTTCATATATGCATGAAAATAAAAATATGCAAATGTGCTTAGATGCAAATTGAAAAAAATTTGACCTTTATTTTACCAAAATCTTAACTTTTCTCTCCCCCTTTTGTTATCAGCAAAAGAGTAATAGTGTTAGAAAAAATAGAGATAAAGTGATAGACATTAAAACAATATTAATTCCCAATCGAGTATGAATATTAAATTTCAATAAAAAATCAAACAAAAATCATAAATACTCTGTTTGATGCATATTCCACTTTAGAATGATAGGGATGAGGTCATCATATAAAACCAAATAGTTTTGTCTATTTGTGGTATATTTATATCAGGAATTTGAATATCTACTAACCATGCATAACCGTTAGGACTTTTAAATGAGGTTAGTAGTATTCCACAGTTTAAAATAAATAAATGAATTCAAGTATCTTCTAACCACGCATAACCGTGAGGACTTTTAAATGGGATTAGAATCAACTTGTCTATTTAATTAATCAATTTTGATATGCATTCCATACATGCATAACCGTGAGGACTTTTAAATGAGCATGGAAGCACATAATCAAAAATCCAAGTAATTCACCCATGCATAACCGTGAGGGCTTTTAAATGAGAGTGAATACTTCGGATGTTTTTATTTGTTAAAAATACAATAAAATGAAAAATGAATGATTCCCGTTTAAAATACCACATATTGACATACTATATTGGATTTTGATGAGTGATGATCGATAGAAATATGATAGAAATAGAAATGGTCATGGAATTTTTATCAAACAAAATTTTTATAACTATTGTTTAAATTTCTAAAGAAATGTATTAAATATACCGTCTCGAGTTATAATATATGATTAATATCAACACTCATCACTTTTTCAATCACTATTTATCTTTTCAATAATTAGTAGGGGGTTAGATTAGTTAATGTAGTGATTTAAAGGTCATAGAATCAAATTTCTAAAATAGCTAAGTTGAGACGAAGTTGGAAAAACCTATTTTCAGGAAGGGGTTTTGTAAAGATGTCTGCCAATTGAGACTCGGTTGAAACAAAATTTATGCAGATATTTTCTTTGGAAATATGATCTCTTATAAAATGATGCCTAACATCTATATGTTTTGTCCGTGAGTGGTGTACAGGATTATTCGTGAGATCAATTGCACTTTTGCTGTCACACATAATTGGTACACGATTAAAATTTAAACCATAGTCCTGTAAAGTTTGTATCATCCATAAAATTTGAGCAGAGCAACCACTTAGAGCAATATACTCTGCCTCTGTGGTGGATAATGCAATACAATTTTGTTTTCTACTTGACCATGCAACTAATGAATGTCCTAACATAAAGCATGCTCCACTAGTACTTTTTCTATCAACTAGACTTCCAGCATAATCTGCATCAGAAAATCCTTTTAATTCAAAATTATCTTTTGTTGGATACCAAAGACCAAACCGTGGAGTGTGTAACAAATATTTTATAATTCTTTTAACAGCTTTTAAATGAGATTCTTTTGGGTTAGATTGAAATCGTGCACACAAACAGACAGAAAACATGATGTTAGGTCTAGAAGCGGTAAGATAAAGGAGTGATCCAATCATACCTCTATATTGCTTTTGATCAACTGCCTTACCTTTTTCATCATTGTCAAGTTTTATTGTTGTGCTCATGGGGGTTCTCGCTGGTTTAGCATCCTTATCCAAATTTGTTGACGAGTTCTTTAATATATTTTGTTTGAGAAATGAATGTACCTTTATCACTTTGTTTGACTTGAAATCCTAAGAAGAATTTTAATTCTCCTACCAAGCTCATTTCAAACTTTTCCTGCAATAGGATTTCCAATTACCAACTCTGGAGGATGATCTGCTTTGAATTTTAATTTTTCTGGATCCAGTTCCTTTGGACTTCTTTTGTGGTTTCTTTTGGTTTTTCATTTTCATCTTTTTCGTTCTCCTCTTCTACATTGCTTTTGACGGTTTCCTGTTCATTAATACCTTCATCAAATTTCACATTGATTGACTCCACATTTGTTTTACTCCTTTTGTTGTAGACTCTATAAGCTTTGCTTCTAGAAGAGTATCCCATGAACATGCCCTCATCAGCTTTTGCTTCAAATTTTCCTAATTGATCACCTATATTGAGAATATAACACGGACACCCAAATACTTTGAAGTAAGAAATGTTAGGTTTATTTTTGAACCATAGCTCATAGGGTGTTTTGTTAAGAATCGGTCTAATCATAACTCTATTCATTACATAACAAGCTGTATTTACGGCTTCTTCCCAAAAATTCAAAGGTAGCTCATACTCATTTATCATAGACCTAGCCAACTCTTGCAAAGTTCGATTCTTTCTCTCAACTACTCCATTTTGTTGTGGAGTACGTGGTGCAGAAAATTCATGTTTGAATCCATTTTCGTCACAAAAATTTTCGAATCCATAATTTTCAAATTCTCCATCATGATCACTTCTTAGTGAAATAATAGAAACTCCTTTTTCATTTTGAACTAATTTTGTGAATTTTGTGAAGTATGAAAAAGTTTCTGATTTTTTAGCTAAGAAATATACCCATGTATATCTTGAGTAATCATCAACTAACACAAAACAATATTTCTTACCACCTAAGCTTGTAATGTCGTTAGGTCCAAACAGATCCATATGAACTAGTTCAAGGACTCTAGAGGTGCTTACATTGTTCTTGGCATGAAACGATGATTTTTTAAGTTTTCCCAAGGTACATGCTTTACATAAAATTTCTGTTTCGAAATCATGTGATGGTAACCCTCTTACCAAATCTTTTCTTTTTAATTTGTTTAACAAATTCATGCTAGCATGTCCTAATCGTCTATGCCATAAATTTACTTCTATATCCTTAGCTACCAAACATTTTGACAAGGTGAGATCATCAAAAGATAGAGAATATATATTACCTTTCCTCTTACCTGAAAATAAGATTTCTTTTGATGATTGATCAACAATTTTGCACAAGTTAGAGTCAAAAATAACATTCATACCTTTATCACATAGCTGGCTGATTGATATCAAATTGTGGTGCAGATTTTCAACATATAGTACATCATTTAAGGTAAATGTGTTGTTACCAACTTTACCTTTACCGATAATTCTACACTTGTCATTGTTACCCATTGTGACTCTGCCACCTCTGTACTTTTCTAGGCTAAGGAACTTTGATTTGTCGCCCGTCATGTGCCTGGAGCAGCCAAAATCCAGGTACCATTATTGTTGTTCCTTAGCCTGCCAGCATACCTACACAAGAAAAGAATTTGGTGACCTATTTGTTTTTATAGATCCATCATTGTTAGTGACAGAAAATTTTGAAAAATAATTTTGTGCACACCCATAACTATTTATATATATTCCTTTTGGCACCCAGATTTGTTTAACTTTGAAGGTTTCTAAATTTGTGCCTTTTGGAACCCAAATCTGAATTATTTTTACGTGTTTGGATCTAAACCAACAATTATTGTGATTGTGTCCAAATTTTCTACAAATAGTGCACATCGAACTTACTTGTTTAATTTTACTTCTATAACGTTCTTTTTGAGTATACCCAAGTCCTTGTCTATCAATGTTAATAGTTTGTTTCCCTAATAGCATATTCAATGATTTTTCACTTTTGGAAAATTTATTTAAAGTATTAGACAATTTTTGGACTTGTGTTTTGAGAGATTCATTTTCGTTTAATAGTTGAGTGCATTTTTTGATAGAATTTTCTCTCCTAGTGTTTTCACTTTCTTTCAAAATCAGAATTTCATTTTCAAGTGATTTAATTTTAGTTTCTGATTTTTTAATCTCTTCTTTGAATGTTGGACACTTATCACACTTAGGGATTCTACTTTGATAGTTTTTAACTAATTGATTAAGCTGTATATTTAATTCTATCAAAGTATCTTTTTGTGATTCAAGTTTGACGTATCTTTCCCTAAGTCGTTCAAAACAACCATTTACTTCATGAAAATGTATAAGCAATTTTGAATGAGTAAGTTTCGATACCTCACTTGGCTCGTCGTCATCACTGTTAGTTATTTCACCATGAAGACATAAATTTGCTTTATCGCTCTCACTTCAAGTGCTATCACTTCCATCTTCATCACTTTCATCCCACTTAGCTGCAAAACTTATCCTTTTCTGTTTCTTTCCTTGGCTGAGTCGATTTGTGGACAATTTGGTTTAATATGGCCGGGCTTGTTGCACTTGTGACAAATGATTTTCTGCTCTTCTAGGTTGTCTAGTACTTTGTTTAATTTGCTTTTTACTTGATGATTTTTGGTCGGATTGCCATATTTTCGATTCCACTTTTTGAATCTTCGTATTAATAGTGCTAGTTCTGAATCTCCATCATCATCATCATTATCACTTTCAATTGTCCCTTTTAGAGCTATTTTTTTTCTTTTCGAGTGTCTCCTGCTTCACGCTCTTCCTTGAATTTTAACTCTAGCTCATAAGTGGTGAGATTTCCGATGAGTTATTCAACTTTGAGTTGTTTCAAATCTTTTGATTCTTGAATGGCAGTTACTTTTGCTTCAAAACTTCGTGAAAGGACTCTGAGGATTTTCTAGACTATTTCCAATTCTGTGTATGATTTTCCGAGAGCTTTTGATTTGTATACGATATTGGAAAGTCATCCGTACATCTCCTTGACATTTTCTTCCTTTGCCATTGTGAAATTCTCGTATTCGTTGCTTAGCATGGCAAGACGAGATTCTTTGACTTGAGACGTTCCTTCGTGAGTCACTTCGAGTGTATGCCATATTTCCTGCGCAGTTAGACAAAGTGAGATACGATTAAATTCAATATGATCCAATGAACAAATAATAGAATTCATGGCTTTAGCATTTGCATTCTGTAACTTATTTTCTAGATCTGTCCATTGATCAATTGGTTTGTCTATTTCCTGATTATCTACAATTATAGTTGGAGTTCTATAACCTGTCTCAACAATATTCCAAGCATCAATGGTTTTTAGAAAAAATTTCATCCTATTTTTCCAATAAGCATATTCACCATTGAACATTGGAGGTCAAACTATCGACTGACCCTCTACAAAGGCATTATTAAAAGAAGTCATTTTAAAAATTCAAATTTTTAAAAAACAAAACTTGGTTTTTGAAAAAAATCGAATTTTTAAAACAAACAAAATTGACTCCTATTCCTAGCTCTGATACCACTTGTAGGATCGATTTCACCCTAGAGGGGGGGGTGAATAGGGTGATAGTGTTAATTATAAAAATTATTGTGGAAGTGTATATTAATTTTAACACAGATCACAACACAGATAACAGCAGAATAATAAAAGCAGAAAAGAACAACACAGAATTTACCCATCTTCGGCAAAACCCTGCCTACGTGCTGCCCCCAAGGTTTCTACTAGAAATTAGATAATCCCTCGCTTACACATGTAAACTCGCTATACCCGCTATTGACTAATCTAACTCTACACTCAAAACCATGCCACAACTCAGCCACTGAGTTGCGAATTCCCAAACTACTCCACGTAGTTTGTCCCCTAGTCACACGACTAGAAAATACAGTTGTTTAAAAAGAATTCAAATTAAAAACAATTTTAAAACAAATTAAAAACAAAACACCCTAATTAAATGACTTATAGCCTAAATTAAAACACCGGCCCAAATATAATGATAATCCCTTTTTTCTTTTGTATCGGCCCGATCCTTGTGTTTGTGATAATGGCGGTGTCGATTCGTTCTTTCTTATTTGCTCTGAAATTAGGGCTTTGCCCTCGTGTTCGTTCCTGTGAGATTATCTACGGCTTCGGCCTTGTGAAATCTTCGTCTTCCTCTTGTGAGATTAATTTTGGCTTTGGCCTCGTTCGTTCCTCTTTCAATAATTAGGGCTTTGGAAACTGGAGCGCCGATCAATTGTTGGTCGTTTCCAATTGCTTCGATTGCTTCTTGGCTTGCGGTTGCTTCCAGTTAGTCGAGTTCGAATCGAAACTATGGTATGTAATTTTCTCCATTTGCTTTTCAGATTTTTGGCTTGCTTACTTGAACTCGATGATAAAATCTGCCGATGATGTTACTTCTTATATAGGGTTCGAAACCCTTGATTTTCTTTCGTATACATTTATTTGAATTTTTCAATTGTTCTTGCTTGACCGGTAGATTTTATTTTGATGCTCGTGATAATTTCTGACTTCTTCAATTTTGTGTAAATTCTTACTTGATCTCCACGGTGTTGAATTCGAATTCTTGGCCAACACGTTTTGGTTTGAAACAGTTAATTTTGACATCGTGAATTTCTGGCTTGACTTGTTCAAATGTGATATTAGCCTGTAGCTCCATGTTGCCGCCTCTGATCTTGATGTTAAGGCTACACTTGCTTTTGTACAACTGTTACATTTATGTGTACATATATTCATGTATATTTGCCTTGTTGCCATATTGATCCCTCTGGCCTCTGAGTTGTTTGTTGATTTAGCTTGGTCGACACTTTGTACTCTGGTTCTTCGAGCTTGTTAGTGAGTTGAACACTGTCGTACATTGTTGTATTGATTGACTCATGCATCGATTACATATGTGAACTGTCTTTATATTGCTTCATGCCTCTGAGTTGTTCTGACCTGATTCATTGAAGTGCATTGCCTTTCCTTGTTGACATGTGCCACTATGTTGTTCACTGGTTTGACTTGAGTCTGTGCATTTATTTGGGCTTGCCTGTTCTCATGCTTGAAGTCGTATCATGTACAACTGCCCTGTGTTGAATCCAGTTTCAGAACTCGGATTCGACCTTGTGTTGATGTCTTGACTTTATTTATATTGCACCTGAGTTGAACCCGTCTTTTATTTGGGTTTGACCTTGTGCTCACCTGTCCCTGTAGCATTATCAAGTGTATATCGGTGTGCATGGCCTTGTGGCATGTACAGTGATACACTGTGCATGTCACATTGTTCGTGTGTGATAAATTCAAATATAAATGATGACGAGCAACCCAAATAACTGAGGCAAATATTATTTTCAAAAATCACATTTTATTTTATATTGCAAAAATATTTTATTTTCAATTTTACTTCGTCAGTATGTATTTTTGCAGATTGCTCAGATGCTGGATTCAAACTGGAACGAAGTTGAAGATAAATACGAGTGTGAGTGATATGTAGTGAAGTCCTGATGTAAATATGAATTGTATTGTATTGTAACTGAAATTGTATGTATATAGTGAGAGCTTGGATTTGTACTATTCAAAATTGTAATAAATATTTGTTTGAATAAAATTTTTGTTTAAATTCAAATTTTGTGTTATTTATTTTATTCAGCAAATATCTACTTAATCTGTGAAAATAAAATAGTACAATATCAAATACATTTAAATGAATATATATATATATATGTATATTTATTATCATCAAACAAAAATCATTTAGTTGCATATTCAACAATGTGTTGGCGTCAAAATTGGCCACCAACACCTAGTTGTATGAAAGCACCAATATCCAATCCAATCACAAAAATATGCAGATAAATGAATAAAGAACAAAATTAAAAAATCATAAAGCAAATAAATAGAGACACAGATTTATAGTGGTTTGGTTAACTCCGGCCTACATCCACTCCAGAATAATCTTTTTAATTATACTGAAGTTTTTTTACAGTTACAATCAAAAATTCAAGAATCAGATTACAGTGGGTAGCCTAGGTTGAAGATAAAGAGAAGCAGAAAGAAGATTCCCTTTTTCTGACGCCATGCCTGTTGTATTTATAGGGGAAGACGACCACTAATCTCTTTGAAACTTCGGCTATAGGCCTCCTAATTCATATAGGCCCACCAGAGTGGTCGCTAGCCCAAATCCCAATGAAGAGCGATCAGTACCGATCCCTTCATTTGTTGATTTTTGGGCAGTGATCCCTACAATGTCTTCTGCATGCTTAAATATATCACCCTTCAATTCTGATTACATTTGGACCAAAGGAGCTCAAGTTATTGCACGATCTTTGATTCAGCATTGCTTGTGTGCTATTTTCTATCGATCCCCCTTATGGGATGTATACTGATCCCTCCATCTTTATCTATTCGATGTGCGATCCCTAGGTTATGTTCAAGGGCCATATGCCTTGCTCTCCAAATTTCATGTGGTTTGAACTTATAGATCTTGAGATAATGATTGTTGTATACGAGAATGTACTTGGAACTTGATGAACCCCGAACGCTATCCAAAGAAGTATGCCGATCCATCCTCTTCCATATAGCATGACGAAATCTAATAGTTAACCATGTCGATCCCTCCTTTCTAAGCTGAAGTATGTCGAACCCTATTCTACCACCACGACCGATCCTTTCAACACAAAATGCCCTACCGATTCCTGACCCAGGCTAAGGCCGATCTCTTCCTTTCTAACCCATCACCACCGATCCCTATGTCGTCGATCCCTTCCTCTGCAATGTTCTTGTATATCGACCTCTTCTTTCTCCTACCCCAAACCTTGCCAATCCATACTAACCAGCTATGTCAATCCCTATTCATTAAACCATGCCGAACCTCTATAAAAGCCAACCCATACCGATCCCTCACATTCACCAAACTATATTCCATACTTAAAGCATTTTTCATTGTTTATCTACCAATTCCATTCAATTATGACTTCATGTGATCGTTTGTACTTGACTTCTAGGTCCCATAATCATCACTCTGGAATCATCGGCCTCGATAATCGCGAAGTATGTTGGGTTAAATCTGCCTGTATACTGCCTTGGCAAAAGGTGGGTTAACACTTTGCCCTCCAAAACATGCCTTGCGATAGGAAGGTGTGTTTTGAATCGCCATAAATCCAAAATCCGAAGTCCATAATCCATCGATAACCATATTATCCAATCCATTGCCGATCCAATCCATGATTTCTCCGAATCGTTAGTGAAATCAATAACCATTCTGAGTCAATACCCCATTCCGAATCTACGACCTCTCCAGATCATTTTATCCCAACCCTCGACATCACCGGGTCGTTAGTCAAATCCAAAACTGCTCTAGGCCCATATCCAAATCCATTGCTATTCAAAGCTGATATACAAATCCAAAATTCTCTAGGTTGTTATCCTAATCCAAATCCTCAATCTCACCAAATCCTTGCCAAGCACAATCCATACTCGATGACCTAAGCAAGCCGAACCATCGTGTTCAAGCGAAGTGACCTAACCCTTGCCATGCATAGTCCATACTTGATGACCTTGATCTCTCCAGATCCTTGCCGAGAACAATCCATACTCGACGACTCCAAATCCTTGCCGAGCACAATCCATACTCGATGACGTGAGTAGGTCGATCCTTCGCGTTTGAGCGAAGCGACCTACCCTTTGCCAAGCATAATCCATACCAAATGACCTTGATCTCTTCGGATCCTTGCCGAGCATAATCCATACTCGATGACCTAAGTAGGTCGATCCATCGCATTCGAGCAAACTGACCTACCTCTTGCCAGGCATAATCCATACCTGACGACCCATGTTATCCATTACATTGATCCAAATTTAAGCATTCCCAAGTCCATATAATAAGAGTCCGTACAACCAATAAACCGGAGTTCAAATAAAACCAGAAAAACAAAAGTTCGAAGCAAACAAGAAGAAAGGGGAAAAAATTTCACAAACCCTAGCATTATGATTTATCATCATCTTAGAGCATGTCTAGTGACCGTCCTTGATCCCGTACATGTGTAAGTGACTTAGCCATCTTACTGTGGAGTGTGCTACTTATTCCATGCCATCCCAATCAATTGATGGCAAGTTGATGATGATGTCTTGACCCTGTGCCATTTTCATTCGAGGTGACGGTGGCTGCTCCTGTTCCACCATCGCAGCCCAAGTCCTTATGTATTGTTGACCATTCCTCACGTATTCCTCAATGATATCCTTCAAATGCCTGCAGCCATTTGTATTGTGCCCATCCAGGTCATGGAATAGGCAACACTTTCCTGATGTCCGTTCACGTTTGAAGGGTTCCCTCCTTGCCGGCCTCTGATATGGAAGGTGCCCTTAAGTATCTAGATATATCTGTTCTACGGTTTCGTTAAATTCCGAGTAAGAAGAGAATTTCGGCTCCCCCCTCTGTCGCTTCGATCCATCGAAGCTATTATCCATGTTCCATTTATCCCTGTCCTTTCCTTAGCTTCCACGGGGCGGTTCTCCACCCCTTACCTTATTAACTTCGGTTGCCTTTTTATCGGCTTTTGCATTAGAAACCCTCTGCTTCATGGTAGAATTACCCAAGATCCACCAATGGATCCTGTAAAAGTGATATCTTAAAATCTGACTTATCTACAACTCCTAACACTACCGCCATTAAAACCATCGATGGATCTGGTCGATCCACCGTAATAACTGTCGCATTGAACCTGGTTAACAAATCCTTGAGTTATTCTCCTGCCTGTTGCTTTACTGATGTTAATGTCATCACATTCTTAGGTCTCATAATGTGAGCCTGAAAATGCCTCATAAATCTTTCGACCAATTCCATCCATGTGCTAATATAACCGATCTCCAACTATCTGAACCATAGCGCATCTACATTCGTTAAGTACAAGGGGAAACATCGTGCCAGGACTTCTTCTAATGCCCCTAGTACTTTCATGTGTCGTATATACCTTATCATATTCATAGTTGGATTTGACTTTCCATCATAAGCTTCCAGTGTTGGTAGTTTGAATTCTGGTGGATTCCTAGCATTCCTGATATTTGGAGCGAATGAACTTCTATTTACATCCTCCAGATCCTTGTTCACTAATCCTCCACGCATAGCTCGCCTTATCATCTCTGCGAACCTACCATTGTCTTTCAATGGTAGTCTCCTATCACCATGCCCAAGCTGCCCCACGAGTCTGCAAGGGAGTTCTGGAACGTATTCCTCTAGACGAGCATCCAAATTTTGATTCGCACCAAGCTCTATGGGATCGATCGCAGGTCCTCCAACATCACGATCAACCAGACTCAGAGCCATGCCCCTTAGCCTTTAGGGGACAGTGTAGATCCCTCTAAGATGGCAGGGGACTGCCTCTGACTGCTCTGTTCTATTCCTTTGTCTGTTGGCTCCATTCTCATGTTCCCGGTTCTGATTTCCAGCGATTCCTGCTGTTTCAACTTCTTGATTCTGTGCTCTAGCTTGTCTAATCTGTTGGAGTAAATTCTGCATCATCTACTCCTGTCTTTTCAGCATCCTTTCCTGCATAGCATCCATCATTCTTTCCATTTCATCCCTAGTGATGTAGATAGATGCTTGATTAGCTCCAGCTCCCGAGGAAGCCTCCTGACTCCCTCCATGGTGGCTCCTTTCCGGTAGCCCTCTCCTTGTTGATTGCCTAGCCATTTCTTTCTAGATCCAAGTATCCAAGCTTCCAAATCTAAGATCCTAGCTTCCAAATCCGCAGGTGCAAGTCTTCTCAGTGAAAGCACCAAAATATTGGCGTTAAAATTGTCCACCAACACCCAGTTGTATGATAGCACCAATATCCAATCCAATCACAAAAATATAAAAAGGAATAAATGAAGAACAAAATTAAAAAATCAGAAAGCAACTAAATAAAGACATAGATTTATAGTGGTTCGACTAACTTTGACTTACGTCCACTCCAGAATAATCCCTTTTATTATACTGAAGTTTGTTTACAGTTACAATCCAAAATTCAAGAATCAGATTGGCAAAGTGTAGCCTAAGTTGAAGATAAAGAGAAGCAGAAAGAAGATTCCTTTTTTCTAACACCATGCCCACTGTATTTATAGGGGAAGACGACCACCAATCTTTCTGAAACATTGGCTATAGGACCTCCTAATTCATATGGGCCCACCAGAAGGGTCGCTAGGCCTAAATCCTAATGAAGAGGGATCAGTACTGATCCCTTCATTTGTCGATTTTTGGGCAGCAATCCCTACCGTGGCTTCTACATGCTTAAATATGTTAGCCCTTCAATTCTCATATCATTTGGACCAAAGGAGCTCAAGTTATTGCACGATCTTTGATTCAGCATTACTTGTGTGCTATCTTCTATCGATCCCGCTCATGGGATGTATACCGATCCCTCCATCTTTGTCTATTCGATGAGCGATCCCTAGGGTATGTTCCCAAGGGTATATATGCCTTGCTCTCCAAATTTAGTGTGCTTTGAACTTATGGTTCTCGAGATAATGATTGTTGTATGCGAGAATGTACTTGGACCTTGATGAACGCCGACCCCTATCCAAAGATGTATGCTGATCTGTCCACTTCCATAAAGCATGCAGAACCCTATTAGTTAAGCATGTCGATCCCTCCTTCATAAGCTAAAGTATGACGAACCCTATTCTACCACCACGACTGATCCCTTCAACAAAACATACCCTATCGATCCCTCACCCAGGTTCACTGAGTATTACAGATTTTCAGGTAAGGACGTTCTGGAGCTCAGGAGGCAAGCTGGATGGCAGGAACGTATGGAGTGATATCCGTTGTATATATTATTGTTGATTATCTGAGACATGTTTTCAAATTGTCATGTGTTGTGTAATAGTGCAACTCTGATATATAAATGTATAAGTGTATTGATACAGTTCTTTTTGTAAAACTGTTATTTATGTGATATTATATTTTGACCTGCTGCGAATGTAAGGTTTCTGTGTTTTGGTGTTTCTGTTTTCTTCTTCTTCTTCTATCTCTTTCTTCTTTTCCCTAACTATCTGGAATTTTCGGGATCGAAATTTCCGGGTCGTTACATTTGGACCGGTCTCTTCCTTTCTAACCCATCACCACCGATCCCTATGTGGCTGATTCCTGCCTCTACAATGTTCTTGTATACCAACCTCTTCCTGCTCCTACCCCTAACCTTGCCGATCCATACTAACCAACTATGCCGACCCCTATTCATTAAACCATGCCAAACCCTCTATAGATTACAACCCATATCGATCCCTCCTATTCGCTAAACTATATTCCATACTTTAAGCATTTTTCATTGTTTATCTACCAATTCCATTCAATTCTGACTTCATGTGATCGTTTGTACTTGACTTCTGGGTCCCATAATCATCACTCTGGACTCATCGGCCCTGATAATCACGAAGTCTGTTGAGTTAAATCCGCTTGTATACTGCCTTGGAAAAAGATGGGTTAACACCTAGGCTTTTATATTTAAAATATATTTTCAAATTCCTCCAAAGGGAAATATATCAAAACCAAAACCAATTATGACAAGAAGGGGGCTCCTCCTACTGAAGCATGCTATAAATCTAGAATCAAAACAACACGGAGAATCCAATGGTATTTTGATTTCTTCTAAAACAACAACTAGAGTAAATGAATATGCTTGGCAAGCCTTCCAAATCAGAAAAACTTCCAATCACCCAAATTTAGTCATAACCAAAAATATTTGAAAAACCTCTACGCAAAAACTCTTTTCAAATATCCTGAAATAATATTACTTCATCAAAGTTTTCAAAATAATAATACTATTATTTCTTTCATTAATTCTTTCGAAATCACCATTTCAAAAGCACCAGGATTTAAGTCCTAATAATAACAACTTTAAAAATCCTTTGTATATAAATTCATGTTTTATAAACCATAGTATATAAAATCTAACTATCAATCAAATTAAATTCCATAAAGGAATTAACTAATACTTAACACTTTTTAAACTGTTAAATGACTAACAAACAAGATTTAGAATCTTATTTAGGTTCACAATTTTCTCGATCTTCCAAGGATATAGATAATTTCCTAAACATACCATTACGCTCATCAGCTTTCGGTTATTGCTTTGAAGATTATCTAAGCTCCCTCAAACAAAATTGAAAGTCACTCCTAAACCTCTCTAATCCACAAAACATAGTAACAAATATATTTAAGTCCGTAAGGTGTACATAAATCATCCGTACGCAATATTTGATCCGACTACTTGCTCAAATACATAAAGTTTACTTTTGAACTAGTATCGCTCACTGACCTCCCTTGTGCGGACTCCGATCAAGTTCCTTGATTTGAAACCTTTGTTATCCTTACATAGCCATATAGTATGATTGAAACTCTCATTATCATATCGAGAATCCGAATAAGGTGTCGCTGATAAGAATAAAGTGAGAAATCCTTTTTCAGAATGGTATGAATCACCCCAAAGTTATGTACTCGAATCCTAGGTCAAGAACTATGCAAATAAAATGATCCACGTATAACTTACGTAAATAATTTTATTGGTTTCTTAACTAATCCAATCCCTTTCTAAATCATCTTCATTTTCATTTATAATATTTCATTCAATACTAAAATTATTTTTGAATTGCCCTATGAATTTTCATTTAAGTTTATAAACATTTCATAAAGACACATCTATAAAATATTAAATTAGAAAATTACTCCACTTTTATTTACTTGTATAATACTTTTCTACATCCTAAGAGTATACACAAAATGTCAATTTTATTTTATTTTATTTTATTTTATTTTTTATTTTAATTTTTTTTTCAAATGGAGCCCCAAACAAAATATGGGTCTTAAAACTAAGTCACTATTACGACCTTTATACCTTACAGCATTCTAAGGAAAGATGTTTATGGGTTGACCTAATAAAATCAAATAGTTTACACAACTTAGATGTTTTAAACAAAAGCTTTGGTTTTAATAAAACAATGCTTATTAAAAACCTTTCTATCCAATTTAACCCATTTTAAAAACTTAAGTTATATCATCTCTTTTCTATCTAAGAGTTTACAAATTTCATTTATCAAAACATTCTCTTATAAAATTCTTTTTATTTTGACTCGATTTACTTTAAGGAAACCTAAGAACTAAATACCCATTTTTTATTTTAAAACCTTTTTGTAAATCATACTACATATGTTTCTATATATAAAATAACTTTTATAATTTATTCACCAACACTTTCGTTGGGTTCATTCGGATTTGACTTATTGCGATCACGATAATAAAGAGAATAATTTACTTAGTACACTACAACGTTTGCCTAAGCAAACATTTGATCATCACTTAGAATATTATTCAGATTACCTCAAAACTAACTGAGAAGTTTTACTCAGACTATCCAAAGAAAATATACCTTTATTAAAAATTCCCTTAAAAATATTTATACTTATAAATACTTCCAAATAGTGTTACCATTACCTTTCTCAAAATCTTTTTGAAATCAATTCAAGCAATTCTGGGATTTAAATTTCTCAAAAAACCTTTTACTTATAAATACCCTTTACAAATAATATGAACCATTTTACATATACCACATTCATATAAAATGTACCTTTAAAATCATCGTATATTATAATAAGTTTTCCCTTTATTATAATAAACTTTTCATAAATATTTATTCTCTAAATGTCTTATCTTCCCATTTAGATTATATTAAACAACTTTTTTAAAAGACGACTTTTAATTTAACATTATCACCGAACACGTTGTAGTTAAATTGTGAAACTTAATTCACAAGGGGTTCATTTTAATGTATTCACAATTATCAAAACAATAAATGCTCATAAACTGGTCAAACATAAATTAATAATTAACAAACAATAGTCAATGCTCCTAACCATCCGAGCATGACAAATCAAACAATAATGGTAATGAAGAAATATTATCATTAACAAACAAACACACCAAAAAAACTATAAAAATTTGAAAATTATTTCTTTTTGTATATAAAATATATAATCCTAAGTCGAATATTTCATTGACCAATTTTCAAAAAATCAATATTGTGTTCGTTTGCCTTGTTCGAGTGTTTAGAAATCCCTATCAACAACGTGGCGTATTGCGTCTCGACCAAAATTCATAAACAACTCAATAGACTAATTAAAACAATATGTTTTTATAGCAATAACAAATACGCTCTCGTATTTATAATACTCTCAACACATTCTAGGTGTAACTTACCATATATCAAATGAGTACCTCACCAAAACCGAGGTTCTCGCTTAACCTTCATCTCTGATACCAAATGTAGCAACCTGCCTTTTCGACCCTCGAAAGTTGGTAGTTAATACATCTGCGGTATTAGAATGTCGAGCATTCAAGTGTCTAAAAGGTAGATTGTTAGGGTAAGATTAAAAGAACAAGAATAGAGGGAAACAGAATCTCACAGCGAAACGATAACATACAGTATAACAAAAACAATAAAAGCTATCACTCTAAGATAAATGGTATATCAGAGTTAAAAAAAATCCTCATCGGCCTGGATGGTTATAACTTCTTGACCTTACAATTGCTGATGTGAATATATATATATATATATATATATATATATATATATATAGTAATACATCTAAAATAAAAGTAATACAGCAGGTGAACATCCAGCTCTACTTTATGAGCTCCATGTCCCACCAACGACAACCTAGAAAAACTAGGTCTGACCCGAGCATTATAGTAAAATAACACTTGGATAAGTCTAGAAAACCTGCGTAAGAAAACTCAAGAAATATGGTGAACATATAATAATCTATGAGACCTCGCCGCTAAACACAGAATGTGTTTTACATCATAGGAATAACATACATACATGAAAGAATAGAAACAACTTAGAACAAAACCCGAACGTGAAAGAATGGGAAAAAATGAAATCAAAATTCTAACTTAAAAAATGGACACAAATAATAAAACATCGAGAAGAGCTCTAGGCACTTCTCAATGCAATTAAGAAAACAATTCAAAGCTTTGAATCAAAAACTAGGAAAGGGAAATTTTCCAACAATGACTAGGAGGGTGCACCCCTTACCAAAAGTATACCTCTAGAAAATATACTTAAGAGGGTTATATACTCTATGATTCTCTTAATACCTCCAAGCCGGACCCCGCCAACCTTACCGAGTATCCAAGTATTTCACATCTCTATGTGTATACCATTGAAACCAATCTAGAGTTAATGTGATAATACCCTAATGGGAGCAATTCCACATAGTTTGACCCCCACTCGCTCTTTTGTTTCAGTCATTTCGACAAAGGATATCAATGCTCGAAATGACAATAAATCATCCTAGATTGATGATGCATAAAGAAGATAGCGGAATCGATAGTCAATAAATTAACTACCGGGAATAATCAAAATGATCGTATACGGAAATTAAATTTCTTATCCTTATCACCACTCATCGATTTCAAACTTGTACCATCCTTTGGTTAAATAATGAAGCTAGGTCAGTTAAGGTAGTGTTATCTCTAAGCCTTGCCTTGTCGACATTTTTAACTCTCTAGATAGAAACAAGTTTCCATATCTTGACGTTTAGTGCTAAGAATATGACTAAATCCTTTCCATTTAAGCGATATTATTTATAGAAATTAAATTTATTATCCTTTCCATAACCGAATTAAACTTTAAAACTTTTAAAAACTAAACTTGTGCTTGGTTTTCACATCACAAAATGTTTTTAGAACACTTTAAAAAACCTCTTTAAGTTGTTCTTTTAAAGTGCTAATCATATTTCTAAGTGTATCAAAAAAGGGTTAAAACTAATGTCATTGAGATATTGTTTAATATAAAACCAAGATAGTTTACACTTAGCTTTATTTTCAAAAAATTTCTTTTAAAAGATTTTCTTATTTATAAACCACCAGTTAAAAATTTCAAACAAGATTTATTATTCGAGAAGATAATAAATTAATTAAAATGCTTTCATAAATTTAAAACAATGTTAGTCATCTTGAAAGATAATTGTATAATTCTTTTATAAATTTAAAACCACATTAATTATCCCACGTGACAATTAATCAAATTTGTAACTCCTTTAATAAATACATTAAGTAACTTTACACCTTTATTAAATCAGTTAATTAACTTTAAAACACTTTTATTAAATCTATTGATTAGCTTTAAACATTATTAATAGATTAACTTTATTATAGTTAAATAATAATTAAGAAAATATTTAAACATCCAATTCTTTCGAAATACTTATACAATCCTTACAAACCCATTTGAAAAGAATTTATAAAATATTTAAGGTAAATAACCTTTATAAATTTAGACAACATTAATTATCTCAAAAGATAATTAAATCCAATTTATAATCTTTTATAAATGTAAAACGACATTAATTATCTCAAAAGATAATTGATTAAATTTATAATCTCTTTATAAATTTAAAGCAGCGTTAATTATCCTGAAAGATAATTAATTAAAAATTTGTAAATCCATTTATAAATGTTAATCTTCACTTATCCTTTATTTTCAAAATACTTGAAAATATAGTTCAAACAACTTTCAAACTTCAAAAAAACACGACCAAACATTTATATTGTAAAAACACAAGCTCAAGTTCAACACACAACAAGGTTTTAAGGAGATGGTATTTCATAAGTGACGGTATAACAAAACTATAACGACACTTACACAAATCAAAAAATATATCAAAAATATTTCAACCGTACATCAATATAAGCAACATTAGAATATAAATAAGTCAATATCAGAGAGAAACCCCTTAGGTTCTCTATACAAAAGTCCTTTGCAATCACACATATGTATGTGTATTTCAATATGGTCTGTGGTGACCTATTCGCTACGTATACACTTAGACTTCCATTTGCTTTTGTTTCCTACAAAACAATGGTTATTTATGTCATCCACTTTTCAAGTGGATACAAATAATCAAACAACGATATATAAACTATCATCCAAGCATTTAACAATAATCTATAACAATACATATATCATATATTTATTTAGTGGTGAGTATACTCACTGAAATTCTAGTTGACACTTTCGCATTCCGGTTTGATCTAAAACTGAATGACGTTCAATTTTAGCTCAAAATTCTACAAGCTCCAAATTTAACGAATCTAACTGTGAAGCGTAGGTAATGTTGATACTAGTCTAACACAAAAGATCGCTTCCAAATCCGACCTCGTTTGGGAGAGTTATTGAATTTATAAGAATTCGAATTAATTAACTTAACTGATAACTTAATTAATTTTTTAATTACCCTCATTATTTAAAAAAAATTCTTCCCCATGTAAACTAATCCACTCCTACCTGATACATGATACACAAACACTGTGCATCCCAAATTCGTGCACGACCTTCCTATGATATGGAGCTACGGACCTCTGTTTGACAAATTGTCTCCGTCGCTGCTCCTCCCTTCTCGATCTCCATGCACCTACCCAAAATTAAAGAGCTCGATCCCCATATCACCATCACAACTTGGAACCCTAAATGCGACATGGTCGATGTCACTTTCCTCCTCCGATGAACGCTTGTCTCCAAAACATGACTACACATGCTCCTTGACATAACAAACTTGATGACACCAATGGCAATACCTAACTCCATCTATACTTTCTAAAACCATAACCCTAGTTCAGTTTGCTCCATGAAAAACTCAACCAACATGATTGAACACTACAAAATGGTTATGGATTTGTAAATCTCATCACAACGAACCTGAAGATTTTTGTTTTGAAATTTTTCATTGAGCGGATTATTTGATTTGGATTTTAGAAGATGGATGTTTATTATTTTACTATAAAGAAGGAAATAAAAAGAGAGAGAGGAGGGGAAAGATAAAAATATGATGAAAAATAAGAATGAATCTTATTAAAGGTTAGGTTTATTTTCAAATTTTCGGCATGTCCCTACTTTGAATTTCGTTCGCGTACAGACCGCGAACGACAAAACAAAAATACGATCACACAAAAATGCGATACAATCCCAAAACAACAATAAAATACACTAGCTATCTTATTTGTACGGTCCTAAAAATACCATCATTTGACGAAAAATAAGTCAAACGATAATTTGAATATTTTCCAAATTAAATTTTTTGGAAAAATCATATAAATAAAAAATAAAAATATATCACGAAAAGTTAAGTCATTTTTTAACAACTGATTTTCTTGTTATTTATTCGAACTATTTATTATTGTAAATAAATTTACAAAATGAGTCCACCATTATTATTTACAAACTAAAAAGGTTAAATAAGGTTATTCAATCCATTTAATTAATCTTTAATTCATAATTCAAATATTTTAATAATCCCAATATTTGAATTCAAGTTATTAAACTATAAAACCCAATTATTTAAATATTTAAAATTAATTAAATATTCAAAATCAAAACGATAAAATTCCAAGATGTTACACTAGACATTTTTATCATATAACTAGATTTCTATAGAAATGGTTTGGTTATCGTAAGTTAAAAACCCATCTGTGTTTATTTGCGGCATGGTCTTACAAGATACCTTTATTTTTGAACGGTTTTATATATATAATAATTCATATGATTTGAGTTTCTCACGCTAGTTTACCAGACTGATCTGGGTGTTATTTTCTTATAATGCTCGGGTTAGCCCGAGTATATTTCTAGATTTAGCTATGGTTCATTGGAGCTCTTAGAGAGGAGTTGGGTGATTTCCTACTGTATTTTATTTTCTGTTGTATTTCTTATATTGTATCTATCTGCATTTGTGAGGATAGGCAGTTATAACTTTTCAGTCTGATGATAGGTTAGTTTACTCTAGTTATTTTATGTATATTATGATAAAGATCTTTTGAGATACTATATATTATCGTTTCGCATGTGATATTCTAATATTGTGTTCTTCTTTCTTGTTTTTTCTTTAATCCTAATGTTCTGTCTTTCCGGCACTTGAGTGCTAAGAAAGTGAATACCAATAATGTATTGGTGTCAATTTTCGAGGATCGAAAAGGGAATACGTTACATTTGGTATCAGAGCTTAAGGTTAATTGAGAACCATGGCATTGGTGGGTATAACTCATTAAGAGATAAGGTAATGGAATTCCTTATTATGAGTTGAGTGTATCATATATTTGAGAGCGCGTATTTGCTATTGTTATAAAAATGTTTCGTACTGTGTCGGTTGGTCTGTTAAGTGGTTTATGGATTCTGGTCAATACGTATTGCTACCGTTTTGATAGGGATCTATAAACGCTTGAACAAGACAAACCGACATAGTATTTGTTTTTGAAATTGGTAAATAAAATAATTTTACCTAGGATTATATTTTATATATAAAAGAATAATTTCCAAAAATTAACATAGTTATTTATGATGGTTTGTTTGTTAGGAAATAATATTATTCAATTATTATCTTATTATTTTATTAGTTGTGCTCCGCCTGTTTCTGAGTAGTTTTACCTTTTTATTGCATGGGTTGGGTAGATAGTAATTGTAGGGACATTGAAACGAACGCCTTATCAATTAAGGGTAATAGTTTGACTATAAGGCATTCAGTGATAATGTTGGGTTAAAATTTAATTTTAATAATAGTTTTTTATTATAATCTAAAACAAAGATATACATTTGTGGAATGATTTAAATAAGGAATTGACTTCATATAAGTATCATTTATAAAGTATAGTTTATAAATAAAAAGGATTTAAATTGAGAATTTAAGAACTTGAGTCATATTGTTTTTGGAAATTGGTTTTTAAAGACTGTGAAGAGAAAATAATAAAAGTTTTATTTGAAAGTATTTATGAATAGAAATATTTTAAAAAGGATTTTAAAAGAGAGAGAAAGTACTGAACTCACTTCTATCGTTGAAAAATATTTCTAGTGTTGACTGCAACCTCATCGGCGTTTATTTTCGAGTTTCAAAGTGGAGGGTGCTACCATAGGTCCATAGTAATTTTCTCCAAATTATTTTGGTAAAACAGATTTTGATTTAAGTTCCAAAGTTATGATTTGATATCCAAAAGTTATAAGTATATATTATTTCAAAATGATTTTAAATGAAATATGGTGTTTAGTTGTTAAGTTTTTTAAGATATATTATGGACGCATATATCCTATGCATTAGGGTAGTTTGGTTGTTTATCTTGTTTGATCTGTTGATTAGTAGTATTGAATTAGTGGAATAAAACAGAATTTTCAGCAATTTTGGACAGTTTGAAACTTCCGAATTAATACAGAAATTGAAGTTAAGTGTTTTTTTGAAAATATAAAAAGTTGAGTATTGTAACTCTTAAATTGAAAGATAGTTGAATTTAAATATGTTTAAAATAATTAAACATCTTTTTTAAGTAGAACAATCAATGATATTGGGCTAGCTAATACACGTCTTTATCTTAGGGTTCTCTAAGAAAAGTAGACTCTAGTCTTGAGTTTGGATACCAGAGTCTGACACTTCCTAGCTACTTGCCTAACTTGATGGATAAAGAAGTCTAGAGGGTTGGCTCAATGATAAGATCCAAATTTATTTTGGGCTTTAGTCAAAATTTTAAATAGGTAAAATGAATAAGATTGTTTTTTATATACTTCTTGGATGTAGTGGAGTGATGCACAATATGAATTTATGTCTTGAAATGTTTTAATAATGAAGTTGTGGCTTTTTGAAATGATTATAATATTGAGTAATTTTTTATATGGAAAATGAATGTGGATTAAAATGAAAAAGTAAATTGGTGAAGTAAAGAAACCAATTGGAATAAAGTACATAAGTTGTACGAAGATCATTTTATTCGCTGGACAGTTCTTTATCTAGGATTCGAGTTAATAATTTTGAGGTGGTTTACACCAGTTCGAGTTAGAATTTTTCACTCAATTCTTGACGGCGAACACTTGATATAGATTCCTAATATAATCCTGAAGTTTTCTATCATAGTATATTGCTATGCAAGGGAAATAGAGGATTCTAATTAAGGAACCTGATCGGAGCCCTCATTAGAGAGATCCAGTGATTAATACTAGTTTTGAAGTGAAATTTATGTGATTGAGCAAGTGATCATATTTGATAATGCGTACGGATGATATATGTCTATCGTACGGGCTTTAAAATAAATGTTTGTTGCGTTTGTTGGTCTATGGAGAGTTTGAGGGATGACTCTTTGATTTGTTTTGAGGTAGAATGAGTAATCGACTAAGTAATAACCTGAGGCTGTTGAGCGTAAGGTAACGTATAATGGGTTGTTTGTCATCCTTGTGCGATGAGAAGGTTTCAAATTCTAGGCTAACAATAAACTATGGTTGTTGGTGGTTGTAGTAGTATTATTAATTGATTGTTCTTTGGTTGCTAGTGATTGCAATACCGTTAAGTATTGATGTATGATTCTTGCTAATGTTGCTTGTGTCTGTATTTTGATGATGAAATATTCTAAGGGGAGGAGAATGTAATAACCTAGAATTTCGAACGCTTTATATTTAAATCTCAGATTTGATGTAATAAAATTGATTTAATAAGCCTATTTAACTTTTTTTAAATTAAAAAATGGTGATGGTAGACATTTAATTTATAATTAATGTGATTAAACTTGTTTTAATAATAATAATTCTTTTTTATTAATATGTGAAATTATCATCTCGGGGCACTGCCATAGATTTTGACAAAACAGGTGTTGTTGGATCCGGAATAATGAGTTGATGTAAGCTGACGAATTTCATGACGATTTGATGCACTCCGTAGTCGTGCGATCTCATAACAATTTAATTTAGAGAATTAACTATAATATAAATTTTACTATAAATACCTCTATACACTTAAACCCTCTTCATTATTTCTCCCTCTTTATTGTAGCAAACATAATCGCCACCCTTCCTCCCACTCCATTAATTAAATCCAAAGCTAGATGTGACGACAGTCAACATTTTTGATCTGTTGGGATCGTGATGAGGAGATCTTCAATTTGGTGTAGGCGAAAGTAGGTGCGACGACATTGGGTCGTGATCAACTGTTAATGGCCAAACTAGGGTTAGCACTCACCGAAGATCTAGGCGATGATAGGCAATGTGGTGAGAGGCATTGTGCTAGTTAAAGTGAAGGCATGTGGATGGTGGAAGTTTGGTGTAGCGCGACGCCTGTTTGGAGTCGCGTCATGAATTTGTCGCTAGGAGGCTTAAGTTGCAATGAGCAAGAGATCGTCGGAGGCGATTTTGTGGTTAGCATTAGACTCGAGGTGCAAAGAGAAGGTGATTGGTGGTGGTCAGAGGTGTTGTAGCTGTCGATGGTGATTCGTGACTTTGGGCAATGGTAGGATTAGCTACAGGTTAGATTTTGGTTAGGGGCATTGAGCTTCAAAATCCGAGGTGTTTACGACGAGTACGAGGAAAGAAAGTTGTTGGTAAAATCAGTTCGTTGGTTCGTTGAGTGTCGAGGGAGGAAGGGAGGAGAGAAGTGATCGGCTGTTGGGTGTGTGTGCGCATTTCATGTGCAGGCGTGCACGATGATGGGGGAAGAAGGATTAAAGGGTTAAGGGTGATGACTAGTAATTAGTTAAATTATTTAATCAAGTTTTATATTCGAATTCTTATAAATTCAATAACTTTTGCATACGAGGTCCAATCGAGATGTTGTCTTCGTCATTACATTCGTAGAGAGATTTTCTACAACTTGGATTGGCTAGGGTTTGGGTCAGTTTAATCACCAATTGATTTGTATATTGTTGTCATATAATGTTAGTTGTGAAAAAATAAATTAAAATTGATAACAATGAAAGTTATTATGTTTGGACCCATCTTGCTTTGGAAAGCAAGTGACTGCATTATATTAGTATAATCTCTCTTGTAACTCTTTAAAACAAGTATCATGGCCTAGAATTGTTTACATGTTTGATGTTGTTGTTTGATTTGGATGGCAATTATGCGTGAATGGTTGAAGAAAAATTTTCACTACAAACGCACTTTGAAAAATTACTCGTATTCGGCACTGGTTAAATTGGTTAAAAATGTGGATATATTGTGGATATATATTGGGTAGTTCTATACACATGATTTGAGTGTGTTTGACCTAAAGGGATTGGTTTGGAAAGTTATTGAAATTGTGGAACAAAATTGTGTTGAAAATCTCGGTTTCTAGTAAAGTAAAAGGGGCTTTTACTTTAGACATTTTTCCAATTTTTTTAAAAGGGAGTTTATAGATGGTATTAAATTATTTTAAAAGAGGAAATTGATGTTTAAATGTGTTTTTAGAATTATTTCTAAATTTTAAAAGTAGAGTGTTTTAAATTATAAAACATGTTTTGTATGGTTTTTAAATTAATTATAAAATAAGTATTTTTAAGTAATATTTAGAATAATTGTTTTAAACCATAGTATAAGTATTTTAAAGTTTTAAAGTACATTTTAAGTATATATATATAGTCTATAGAAAGTTTGTAATTATCTTATGGAAGTAATTTGGAGCTTATGTTACATAACTATCATTTTAAGAAGGTTTAGATGGAAAAGAAGTTAAGTATTTTGGAAAGGAATATAAAAGAGGTATTGGGACTATAACACTTATATTATATTGAATGGTTGTGTGAAACTAATTTAAAAGGTATATCACCATGTCTAATGTAACGACCCGTATTTTTTCAATAATTAAAATATTGAATTTAATAAGATTTTAGGATTAAATATTGTATGAAATTAGAAATTTATGATTTGTTAGTAAGAAAACAATTAGAATGTAATTTAATAATGTGATTTAATGTATTTGATAACTATTTTAGTGTAATTTCAACTTATTTTAATAATTGTTTGAATGTAAGTTCCATTGATTGTAATAATAGATGTTAATATAAGAATGGAATAACTGAAGAAATAAATGTTGGAATATTTTAAATGAACAGAAAACAGTTATGGTATAATGAGAATCCGTTTGAAATCTAATATTGAATATAAACTACAATAAGAGTTGTTGGAATTCTTTAATTGAAAAGAAAAGACAAGTGCATTGTAATGAATAAGTTCAACATAAGAACTTACATTTTAAATTAAATTAAGATAAACATTTTAATGAAATTTAAGCTTTGACTTAAAAAGAATAAATTGTATGTTTGTCTCTAACCGGAATAACAAATGTTGAATTTGAATATAGGATGGAGTGGATATTTTAATGAAAGAATAACATAAGTTGTTATTTGGAATGCATCTTGGAGAAGTTGATTTTCAATAAGATAAAAACATTTACTTTGTAAATAGTGTATAGAATTTGTTGTATATGAAATTTTATAAAACATGTTTGAATTGGTATAAATGAAAAGAAAACAGTGTTTTATAATTAGAATTTGTTTGAAATTAGTAATGAAATGAATTGGAATTAGATTAATTGAAATGTTTCAATTAAAAGGAAACATATATGAAATCGTAATGAATGAGTTAATATAGGAACTTGCATTTTTGTGTCAATATGGAATGAACATTTTAATTAAGATAATTGCATGTTTTGAGACGTATAAAAATAAAACTTTCATTTTGAATAAGTATGAATTTGGAGAAAAAAATTTGAATTTTAGAATAATCTATATATACACACATTAATATTCAAATTTTTAAATATATCAGTGGGTTCATAGTTGTTTAAATGTTGTGGAATCAATTAGAATTACCTTGTATTAACAGTTGTACATTAACTACATAGGTTCACATATATTTATTTTTTCATTTTATATATGGTTAAAACTTGTAAATTGGTTGCATTAATGTGACCGTTACAGTAATTAAAAAGTAAAGTAAATCATTTTTACAGTGCACAAATAGATATATATTCATTAATTAATAAAATCAGTTTGAGTAACGTAAATAAATATATAGATTGATTGGTTAATTGATTGATTGATTGTTAATTGATTGACTGCGTTAATGGAGTGTGCACATATATTAACATAAAACGAATGTTTTCATATGGAATTAAATGACATAAATATATGTATACTTGGGTTTATTGATATGAATTAATTGGAGTAAGTTTTGGAATTTGGACCCCGAAGGTTTGTTTATAAGATATAGGCGGTCCCTTCATTTGCTTTACATTTATTGTCATGTCGCATTCTCTCTCTTTTCGTTTTCAAGTTCTCGTAGGCTTCACTTAAGCATCAATTTAATTATTAGACTACTCATTCGTTTCTTATTAATTAATAATAGCCCTATTTGATTTATTTCTAATTAATAATTGCCTTGTTTGTCGTTTGCTCCTTTCAAGTGATTTATCTGAAGTTTTTTTTTCCTTTTTTCCATTTTTAACATGAACATCCAAATTAATATTCATGCCATCTAATTAGCATTTACTATTCTCCATTTCTGAAGTTTATTTTGTTTACACATTATTAGTTCTTGTACCTTCCTTTAATTAGCAACTCTTTTTCCTGAAGCTTAATATTAAAGAACAGATGATTTATTTTTATCCTTATTCATATATTTATTCCTTTACTTCACCTCTTTCAATACTACCATTTTAAGGCTGTTTATATTTTTTCAATTCCTAGATTGTTTATATATACTTTATTATCTTTTCATTTGTTTTCATCTTCATTCCTATAGCCTCATTTCATTTTTCAAATCTCATCTTCTGTAGCTTCATTTCTCCAAACAAACTTCCTTCTCATTTGTTTTCTCTCTCTCTCTTCGTTTTCCTCTTCATTTTTTTTCTTCTTCAAATCTCCTTCTTCTCTTTTTTTTTCAAAGCTTCCTTTTTCTTATTCTTATTCTTCAAATCTTTTTCTTCTTTTTCAAAGCTTCATTTTCTTTTTCAATTCTTCATCTTCTTTAAATTTTCTTCTTCTTTTCCAACCATTCTTCGTTTTCCAAATCCTTTTCTTCAAATCCATATCTATACAAACTTCCCTGTCTCTTATAAAACTTTCTATAAAAAAAAGAAGAAGATTAAGGTAGCAAGGAAACAAATCAAAAAGAGGAAGTAGTAACGGATCCAAATCCGACTAGAAAAGAGAAATCCATAAGGCGAGTGTTTAAACTCACTCATGAAATACTAAAATTTTATTACAAGTTAAACCAGGTCATATAGTGTTAAATTTTTGATTGTTGGTTTGGAATTTTAATTGATATTTAATTTGAATACCTAAACTCCAATATGTGATAAATAGTTATTATTTTGGCATGTTATTGAATTGGTTGATTTGTTGAATTGGTTGATTTGTTGAATTGGTTTATTTGAATGTTGATTGTATGTTGTGATGGATGCTATTGTGATTGAATGTGTATTGTTCATTTATTTTGATATATCCTTATTATCACCCTTTTGCTTATTGTAATTGACGCAGCGGATAATTCTAGACGATCTTCAATCGATGAAAATAGCAATCTGTGGATTGATGGATACTGAAATGCCCGAATTCGTTGATCCGAAGATACCGAACTCTAGCTATCTCTGACTCATTGATCCGAAGATACCGGGAAAGAGATCTACGATTCTTCAACGTTGATCTTGCGCACAAGATTCCGTGAATCGGCTTCAGCAAACGATGATTCGAGCGCACTCGAATGACGTAAGTGGAGATAGGAGATACACTCAACTACCCATTGAAATTGGAAGCACAAAGCTAACAAAAGAGAATTTTATTCAATATTCAACAACCTTTTACAAATGAGACTCACGGCCTATTTATAGGCGAACAATTTTACAACAGAAATTTCTCCAACTCCTAAGTCGTTTCCGACTCATAGCTACGCTCTACGACTCATCATAAGTCGTATACGACTTATCAACTTACAATACAAATGTCACAACCAGGTACACGACTTAACGACTTAACAAATCAACACTCCTTATTTACAAAGCATACGACTCACGACTTATTACAAGAAAGCCTAGCGACTTAGCAAACAGAAAATACAACATAGCAAAATACATCTTTTAAGTCGTTGCCGACTCATCAACTCCATTCGACTCAACTTATTTACAACAGACGCCATACGACTTATACTCCAGTAGCGACTTAGGAAACAATCGGTTCAGATTAACTCGTCAGGAGAATCTACGGCATGGATTAAAGCGGCATCAGAATTTACAGCTCCAGGCCTCTACGACTTAACCCAGTTTCGATAAGTCGTGGACGACTTATACCAGCCTCGCCCTTGAGTCGTGGATGGCTTATCTCCTTACCTTCCTTGAGTCGTAGACGACTTATCACTTGTGTATTCTTCCCCTTGAGTCGTGAGCGACTCATCTCCCTGTTAAGTCGTAGACGAGTTATAGTTGCTTCGTTAAGTCGTAGACTCGTCACAACTTTCCCTTTGGTCTTCCAGATGAGTCATGGACGACTCATTACCGCCTCCTTGAGTCGTAGACGACTTATGCCTTCCCCTTTGGTTTTCCAGATGAGTCGTGGACGACTCATCACCGCCTCCTTGAGTCGTAGACGACTTATGCCTTGGCCAGATAAACGACTTATGCCTTGGCCAGATAAGGGTTGCGCTGCATCATCCTCCCCAGGTTGAGAGAAATTCGACCTCGAATTTGTACACACTTCATCCCCAACAAACTCATCCCCATGATACGGTACGAGATGCTTAACATTGAATACGTCAGATGTATACACATCATCTGGTAGCTTCAATTTATAAGCATTTTCATTGATTCGTTTCACAACTTCCACCGGACCAATTTTCCTGGCTTTCAACTTATTATAAGCGCCCACTGGGAAACGATCTTTCGTTAAAACTGCATAAACCAAATCACCTTCTTGAAATTCAACATTTCTTCGTTTCAAATCTGCAGCTCGTTTATATTTCTCATTTGCTTTCTCCAATCGTTCTTGAACGATTTTATGACACTCCGTCAGCCCTTTAACAAAATCAACAGCTTTCTTAATTGTCCCCTTTGATTGTGGCACTACCGTTAAATCCAACGGTCCCTTTGGTAAGCTCGAATAAACAATCTGGAATGGACTGAACCCAATACTTCGATTCATAGCATGATTATGAGCAAATTCTGCCTGGCATAACTTCACATCCCAACTCTTCAGATTATCTTGTACAAGACACCTCAGCAAGTTTCCCAATGATCTGTTCACCACCTCAGTCTGTCCATCAGTTTGTGGATGATAAGCACTACTAAATTTCAGCTTCGTTCCGACCATTTTCCACAAACTCAACCAAAAATGACTCAGAAATCGAGTATCTCTATCCGACACAATAGATTCTGGCAATCCATGAAGTCGATAGATCTCCTTGAAAAACATCTGAGCAACATGAACAGCATCCGCCGTTTTCTTACAAGCAATAAAATGTGCCATCTTCGAAAATCTGTCCACCACCACATATATGGAATCGTTACCACGCTGTGTCCTCGGTAATCCCAACATGAAGTCCATACTCACATCATCCCATGGTTTATTTGGTACAGGTAATGGCATATATAAACCAGCATTAGTCGCAGTTCCTTTCGAAACCTGACAAATATGACAACGCTCCACAAACCTTTCCACCTCTTTCCTCATTGATGGCCAAAAGTAGGATTGTGAAATCAACTGCAATGTACGGTCTCTCCCAACATGTCCCTCTTCGTGTAACTCCTTGATAATCTTCATTCTCAGACTACCCTCTGGTATGCACAATCGATTTCCTTTGAACAGAAAACCATCTACCATCACGAAATCATCCAACTCTCCCTCCTTGACCTTTTCAACAAATTTTGCAAAGTAAGGATCATTAGTAAATAAGTCTGGCAATATTTCAAACCCCGTCACTTCAACCTTTAGTGCAGTCAACAAATGACTCCTCCTACTCAAAGCATCAGCCACATGATTTGTCACCCCTGACTTGTGTTTAACAACAAAAGTAAACTGTTGCAGATATGCGATCCACGATGCATGTCTCGCTGAAATCTTGTCTTGCCCTTGCAAATGCTTCAATGCTTCATGATCAGTGTAAAGAACAAACTCCTTCTGAAATAGATAGTGTCTCCAGTGTTTAATAGATTGCACAACAGCATAAAACTCCACATCATATGTACTGTATCGCATCTTTGCTCCTGACAACTTCTCACTGAAATAGGCAATTGGACGTCCCTTCTGACTCAACACCCCTCCAATCCCAACCTTGGATGCATCAGTGTGTAGTTCAAACACTAGCTGAAAATCAGGTAGCACTAGAATTGGTGCAGATGTCAGCAATTCCTTGATCTTCCCAAAAGCACTCCCCGCTTCCTCTGTCCATGCAAACTGTTTACCTTTCATGCAATCTGTAACAGGTGCCATCACACTACTAAAGTGTGGTATAAACCTTCGATAGAATGAAGCCAACCCGTGAAAACTACGAACTTCCGTTATCGTCTTGGGCTGCGGCCAATTTCTGATCGCCTCAACTTTACTTTGGTCAACCTGTATTCCTTTCTCTGAAACAACATACCCCAGAAATAAAACACTATGCGTCATGAACACGCATTTCTTCGTTGCAGCATAGAATTGTTCTTGTCGCAATACCATCAGCACTTCTCTAAGATGATTCAAATGTTCCTCTGGACTCCCACTGTAAATAAGAATATCATCGAAATACACCACCACGAATTTCCCAATGTATGGCCTAAAAATTTGGTTCATCACCCTCATGAATGTACTTGGGGCATTCGATAGACCAAACGGCATTACCAGCCATTCATACAAGCCTTCCCTCGTCTTGAATGCTGTCTTCCATTCGTCCCCTGGTCTAATACGAATATGATGATAACCGCTCTTCAAGTCAATCTTAGAAAAGATTACGGACCCACTGATTTGATCCAATAAATCGTCTAGCCTTGGCATCGGAAATCTGTATCTGACTGTGATCTTATTCCATGCTCTACTGTCGGTGCACATCCTCCAAGTTCCATCCTTCTTGGGTACCAATAAAGCTGGTACATCACAAGGACTTAAACTCTCCTGCACACGCCCCTGTTCAAGCAATTCCTCTACCTGCCTTCGCAACTCTTCATGTTCCTTCGGACTCATTCGATAATGTGGTCTCTGTGGCAACACAGCACCTGGAACAAGATCTATCTGATGTTGTATATCTCTTAACGGTGGCAACTCCGTTGGTAACTCTTCTGGAAATACATCGTCAAATTCTTTCAAAATTGGTTTTACTTCTTCTGGAATCTCAACCTCTTCACTGCTCTCTCGCCCAATTAACAAAAACACTTCAGGTTCCTCCTCTACTTCCTTCACAAACTCTTTCAACGATAACAAAGTTTTGAGCTCTTCAATCTCTTCTGATTTACTTTCTCCTTGTGGTCTCTTCTTTGGAACTAGGATAATCTTCGTGCCTTCAAACATAAAACTGTAACTATTGGTCCGACCGTCATGTTGTACTGCTCGATCATACTGCCATGGTCTTCCCAATAATAAATGACAAACATCCATCTCTACGATATCACACCATATTTCATCTTTGTATTTCTTCCCAATAGAGAATGGAACACGAACTCGTCTATCCACTTTCACTTCTCCTCCTTTTCTCAACCATGCTAACTTGTATGGATTTGGATGTTTCTCTGTCTTCAATTTCAATTTTGTCACAGCCTCGGTTGAGATAATATTATCACAGCTTCCTGCGTCAATCACAAACTTACACACCTTCCCCAGAATAGTACATGTTGACTGAAAGATATTACTCCTCAACCAACTATCTTCCTCCTGCTTCGGTGTTAAACACGATCTCCTCAGCATTAGATTACAACCTTCATCTCCTGACGCAATATCTTGCTTATCCTCCTCAACTGGACTAGAACAATTCTCATCAACATCCTCATCTTCAACCTCTACAATCATGGTTCTCTTCTTTGGTTTTGGACACTCACTGCTTTTACGACCCAATTCCTGACAATTGTAACATTTGAAACCATTGTTAACCCTTGTCTTCTCAGCCTCCTTCACCACTGGTCTACTGATAGGTTTAGAAACATTAGTACTTCCTCCAACACCCTTCGCTTGATTGTTAGAATTAGTAAACACACCACTTCCTCGTCTCCCTTGTTTTTCCCAAGCCAACGCTTTCTGATGCTTCTGCCACAGATCTTGGATCGAACATATTAACCATATCCTGAATCTGCATTCTCAATCCCCCCATGAATCTAGATGTCAGCTGCTCTTCTGTTTCCATAATATCATTCCTCGCAATCAGTTGGTAAAATTCATCAGCATAGTCATTAACTGTCTTTGTGCCCTGCCTCAAGTTTTGCAAACGTTGATACATCAAAGATTGATAATTGTATGGTAAGAACGTTGCTTTCATCAATTTCTTCATCTTCTCCCAAGATTCAACTTTTGACTTTCCCATCCGATCACGTGTAAGTTTGGTCTGCTGCCACCATGCCAAAGCTCTACCCCTTAGCCTTGTAGCAACCAACTTCACTCTACGATGTCCTGGAACTTCTTTGAAGTCAAAAATCTCTTCAACATTAGCTACCCAATCTAGAAACTCCTCTGCTTGCATACCACCTTTGAATTCAGGAATTTCAGTCTTCATCCCCGACTCCCACTTGTGATCATACTCAGAGTGATTTCTTCCTTGTCCTCGAACACTACCACCATCATACTCCTCTTCAAAATCAGATGTATATCGTTGTCTATCTCGTCCACCCACATCTCTACTACCATTACGTCTTCCACCATCATCCCTTCTATCAACGTTCCTCCGTTCACGATCATTCACGTTCCTCCCACGCCCTTGATCATTTTCAACACTTCTGTCTCGATTGGAATGTGGCGAGACTCTACTACCCCCATGGTTAGATTCTGGTGAAACCCTTCTCCGATTTTGATTCATCTCCGTCATAAGCTTCTCTAACCGGCCAATTCCTTCGTTAAGCTTTTCACTAAAATTTTCATTGGTTCTTTGCTCCATCTCATCAGCTTCTTCTCTTTGATACAAAGCTTCAACGTTTTGATGTCGATTGGCTCTCCTTGGTGGCATGGTTGAAAACTTCACAAATTCTAAAACACTTCAAATTCAAACACTTTTCGAACTTTGATCCAAAATGAAACGGATCAAAATCTTCCACTTTGTTGCAAATCTCGATGAACACGATGAACACGACTTCTCCAAATCACAAATCTAAACTTCAAACTTCAAAAGTATGCACGACCCACTTCTTCAAACTCTCGGCCGTGAGGATTAACTTCAAATGAATAGGCTCCAAGTCTCGATCTAACTATGATTGGTTAGAACAGGCTCTGATACCAAACTGACGCAGCGGATAATTCTAGACGATCTTCAATCGATGAAAATAGCAATCTGTGGATTGATGGATACTGAAATGCCCGAATTCGTTGATCCGAAGATACCGAACTCTAGCTATCTCTGACTCGTTGATCCGAAGATACCAGGAAAGAGATCTACGATTCTTCAACGTTGATCTTGCGCACAAGATTCCGTGAATCGGCTTCAGCAAACGATGATTCGAGCGCACTCGAATGACGTAAGTGGAGATAGGAGATACACTCAACTACCAATTGAAATTGGAAGCACAAAGCTAACAAAAGAGAATTTTATTCAATATTCAACAACCTTTTACAAATGAGACTCACGGCCTATTTATAGGCGAACAATTTTACAACAGAAATTTCTCCAACTCCTAAGTCGTTTCCGACTCATAGCTACGCTCTACGACTCATCATAAGTCGTATACGACTTATCAACTTACAATACAAATGTCACAACCAGGTACACGACTTAACGACTTAACAAATCAACACTCCTTATTTACAAAGCATACGACTCACGACTTATTACAAGAAAGCCTAGCGACTTAGCAAACAGAAAATACAACATAGCAAAATACATCTTTTAAGTCGTTGCCGACTCATCAACTCCATTCGACTCAACTTATTTACAACAGACGCCATACGACTTATACTCCAGTAGCGACTTAGAAAACAATCGGTTCAGATTAACTCGTCAGGAGAATCTACGGCATGGATTAAAGCGGCATCAGAATTTACAGCTCCAGGCCTCTACGACTTAACCCAGTTTCGATAAGTCGTGGACGACTTATACCAGCCTCGCCCTTGAGTCGTGGATGGCTTATCTCCTTACCTTCCTTGAGTCGTAGATGACTTATCACTTGTGTATTCTTCCCCTTGAGTCGTGAGCGACTCATCTCCCTGTTAAGTCGTAGACGAGTTATAGTTGCTTCGTTAAGTCGTAGACTCGTCACAACTTTCCCTTTGGTCTTCCAGATGAGTCGTGGACGACTCATCACCGCCTCCTTGAGTCGTAGACGACTTATGCCTTCCCCTTTGGTTTTCCAGATGAGTCGTGGACGACTCATCACCGCCTCCTTGAGTCGTAGACGACTTATGCCTTGGCCAGATAAACGACTTATGCCTTGGCCAGATAAGGGTTGCGCTGCATCAGTAATCATATAAATTTTCATATTAATTATTTGGACACTGAATAAAGATTTAAACCCATGAATTTCACATATTTATATGAGAAGAAAAAAACTAGTATGTTTAGATTTACTATTTGGACCATAAAAATGATTTTGAGAAGTAAACCATCGTTACCTTATTTGAAAGTTTTCAAAATTAAATTTTGAAACATTGGGAAGTATCCATAGAATTGAATGTTGAAACGTTGGAACATTTTTATAAATCAAATCTCTTGAACTATGAAATTTAATTGGGAATTTTTCTGTAAATTTATAAGTACTAGAATGGATCTATTATGAAATCTATTGTATTTTGAATACGGAAACAATAACTTTTCCGAAAAATTTGAACCTTAAAAAATGTAGTTATCCGCATTCCTTATTTCATCTAATTTTGATTTAATTTGCAAAAGATCTTTTACTTCTGACTCGAGTGTTTTGTCTTTTCATTACGCTCGGGTTAGTATAAGCTTTTCAGTGAATTGGAGACTATTGTTTGGAGGACGAAGATGAAGATTCAGTATATTATTGCTATTTATTATAATTATTCTGCTGCATTATTTGTTTATTCCTGTTGTATAACTCTGATTTGAATTGTAAAAGTGTAATCAAATGTTATTTATAAAACAGCTTCATGAACTATTTATTTGATTATTATATTTTGTCATTCTGCTGCGAGATTCTATGACTTTTGTTTTTTTATTTTACTTTCTTATTTACTCCATTAACAATCCTCCCTTTTGAATGGTTTGAATTAGACATGTGTGATTTATTGTCGATTTAAACCGTCCAAAAAGGTGGGTCGTTATAGTTGGTATCGGAGTTTTGGTTTAGACAAACCTTAGCCTATTGGGGTTAACTCATTAGAGAATTGATAGTAATATCCTAGAATGAGTTTGTCTGAGTGAGTATATATACGAGAGCGTGTATTTGTTAGTGTTATAAAAAAGTTTTTTATAAGTTTTGAAATGAAGTTATTTTTTCTAATTTTATATGTTATATATAAAGGAATAATTTTTTTATAACTAATATAGTTATTCGTAATGTGTATGTTTTATGAAATGATAATATTAAATTATTAACATTTATGGTTGAATTGTTGTAGTTGGTCAGTTTATAAACATTGGCTATAATTGTTGATTGAATTTATGAACTAAACACTAGTTTAATAATAGTGTATTAAAGGAAATAAAGTGAATAATTAGGATATTTGTTATGAAATTGAAATGTTTTGTTGTGTGAATCTTGTTGTTTCGTTGATTTGGTAATTTCAACTATTGAAATAAAATAGAATAATTGGATATTTTGGATAGTCGAAACTCCTGTATTAATATATATGTTAAAACTTAGTTAGTGTGTTGAACTGTGTAGTTGAATTTTGTAACCTTAATGTGAAAGCAAGTGAAATACGGTTAAATTGTTATATCTATGTTTAGTAAATGAATAGAATTGTTGAATACATTATTGGCATGTAATGTAATAATATACAAATGTGAACTTTAAGCCTTGGAATATTTAAAATCGAAATTGTGATTAAGAAAATGCTGTAAATGAAAAAAAAGTGTTTATAAATTTACGAAATGTGTCATAAATAAATTTGAAAGTAAAAGAAAAAAATTATTGGATAAACAAATATGAACTAAAAGTGAAATGATTATAAATAAAATCCCGACTTGTAAATTGTTTATGAAATAAATGAATGTTGCAATAAGTGATTACAATGAAAGTTGTGATAATTGTAAAGTCGAATAATGTTTTATATAGGAAGTTAAGCTTTTATAAATGGGTTATAAACTTAAGAAAATTCTTATGAAATGATTTGTAAATAAATGTAGTATTAAATGAGAAATATTACGTGTGAAAATTAATGTAATTTAATAAGTGAAGAGAAAATAAGCAATATTTGAGAATGATTAATGTTTATATTGAATGGAGAAATTCTATGGAACAAATATTAAAGTATGAAGTGATATTTTTGTTAATCAACGAGATTAATAATGAATTTAAATTAAAATGTATTTATGATGAAACAAATATGAATAGATACGTAAGTTGTACGTATGTTGTTTTATCCGCATAATTAATTTGATCCAGATTTGAGTACATAAGTTCAAGGTGGATTACACCATTTCGTGTTAGGATTTTTCATTCGATTCTTGATGGTGAATATTTGATATGGATTTTTGGTTCGATTCTAGAATTCTCTATCATAGTATATGGCTATGCAAGGAGAATGATGGTTTCTAGCCAAGAAACCACATCGAAGTCCGCGTTATGGAAGTCGAATGGACAATACTAGTTCAAAAACGAACTTATGTGATCGAGCGAGCGATCGAATGTGATTTTGCGAAATGATGACATATGTACATCTTATGTTCTAATATTATTGATATGCTTTGATGCTGGAATTGAAAGTTGTTGGGTTGGATATCTTTGTAATTTAAATTGGAAATTTTCTTTTATGCAAAACTACTATTAATTTAAATCATTTTACAAAACTATTTTCTTTTATTTATCTTATACAAACTATTTTATTCTATTTAATTTACAAAAAAAAAAATTCAAACCATTTTATTTACAAAACTAGCTTATAAAACTATTTTATTTACAAAACTATCTTACAAAACTATTTTATTTACAAAATTATTTTACAAACTATTTTATATACAAAACTATTTTACAAACTATTTTATATACAAACTATTTTATACACAAAGTATTTTATTTACAAAATTATTTTACAAACTATTTTGTATACAAAACTATTTTACAAACTATTTTACAAACTATTTTACAAACTATTTTATATACAAACTATTTTACAAACTATTTTATACACAAACTATTTTACAAACTATTTTATATACAAAACTATTCTAAAGTCGGAACCTCTATAAAGCAAAGATGTCAATCCCATATGGCTCTTCATGCAGCGAAATTGATTTTGGAAAATTTTGATTCTTATATAAGATGGACTTTATGTAAGTATAAGGCGATTTTGAAGATTATTGATATTGGAAGGTATTCGATCTGAAGAGATAAATCTTATATACAATGGAATTTATATAAGAATGATTGATATATTCGAGACTATTGATTTTGAAAAGTACTCTATATAAAAACGAAATCTTGTATATAATGGAATTTATATAAGTGCGATAATTGAAATTACGATGTTGAAAGGGTACTATATACGATATGATATATTTTGAAGTAAATGATATGGGAAGTACCTTCCATCGAAAATCATGGTCCTACTCGGTAGGGTTGCGTTGGAACTCCACGTGGGGTGTCCATCGGAAATTGGGGTCCTACTCGGTAGGAACACGTATCGGAAGCTACTTAGTAGGTCACTTATTATACTTATTTGATATTGTTGAATAGCGTAAATCGAGGGGTGTGATGCCTACAGCTACAAGTGATTCCACTGGATAGCGGCGTAACCATTGCGTATCTGCGATCTATTGATGGATAGCGTAAATCGAGGGGCGGGATGCCTACAGCTACAAGTTATTCTGCTGGGATAGCGGCGTAACCATTGCGTAGCTGCGATCTATCAACCATGGCGTAAGTCGAGGGGCGGCGATGCCTATAGTTACAAGTGATTCCATTGGGATAGCGGCGTAACCATTGCGTAACTGCGATCCATGGGGGAATGTACTTTCCATATCTATTTTTAAATGTTTTTAAATGTTTTCACTGGGTATTGAAACAGGTCTACTAAGTACTTGGAGAATTCCAGCCTTGCGCCTGATCAACGCATGGCTAGAGTCTGCAAGAACGAGGATAAATCGTTAAACATCGAGTTATAAAAGTATTTTGATAAAGTATAAATATAAAGGATATTTTGGCATTTTTGTTCCCTCCTTTCCTTTTCTAAATACTTTTAAATGTCTAAAATATTGTTTATTTATGTACAACTTGGTTTAAACTGATAAAATTATAAATAATGGATTTAAAGTTTTCAATAACTCCTTTTTAAATATAAGTAATGATGTAAATAATTATTTTCAAATAGTTTAAATTTATTTATAAAGGTGTTATTTAAGATTTTTAAATGGTATGTATAAATGAAGCAAGAAATTTTATAGATGAATTTTTGTGAAGTATTAAAGTACTAAAGATGATTTATTTGCAAATGAAGCTTTGAAATGAAAATTTCTAGTAAAATTTATGTAAGTTTCTTTGAATGTATAATTTTAAAGAAAATAAATGATTTGGGAAATTTATTTTAGTAATATGGTTGAAAATTAATTGGAATTTGAGAACTTAAGTTCCGGGTTGAAATTTGATTTCAAGAGATTTTGGAATATAGTACTAATATTATTTGGAAGTATTTTAGATAAATATTCTCAAATGTGATTTGAAAGATTTGTTTTAAAAGAATATTAAAGGAAATAAGTTCTGTACTCCCCTCTTTTGTCATTGGAAAATAATTTCGGTGATGAGTGCACGCGTCATGGATGTTCATTTTCGAGTTTCAAAGTGGGAATGCCACTGTAGTAATTTTACTACACCTTTGTTTTGATAAACAAATCTTAATTTTAATTTAAAAATGTGATTGGATATATAAAGCTATGAGAGAGTGTGTGTGTGTGTGTGTATATATATATATTATTTCGTATGATTTGAAATAAATCCGGCATTTAGTTCTTAAGTTCTATAAATTATAGAATTCAATTATGGTAATGAATGAAATCTTGACTATATTAATAATTGGAAACGTCTAAAATAAGAAATAAGAAAATTAGATGCTAAGTGATTAATGAAATATTAAGAAATTGGAAATTTGTAACTTGTAAATTGGAAGATATGAAATATTGAACATTTTGTTAATTAAAATGAATAAGATAAACTTGTGTAACATTCAATTACGTTCTATAAACATATATATAACTTACATGAAATGTTTAAAAAGTTGAAATTTTAAATAGGAATATGTAATAGAATATTTTACAAGTAAAACTTAAGTAATGGAAATGTTCAATGAAATTATTTCTATAAATATGTATTTTGGTGTACAAGAAATGGTATAAACATAAGAATAATGTGAAATAAACTGCAATAAAATGTATGTAATACTTAAATAATGAATTCATTTATTATTTTAGATAATAAATGTGAAATATTTATGTAAATACATGAAAAAGACATTGTATGAATGAATGAAAAAAAAAGGTAAGTGAAGTAAAAAGAAACTAATTGAATAAACATAAATAATGTGTTGAAATTAATGGTTGTTTTGGCTTATGGGATGTTTGGAAAGGATACTTCTAATTGTTTAAGGTTGTATGGATAATCTATTGAGTAATTAACCAAGGCTGTTGAGCGTATGGTAAACTTGATGGTTATTTATCACCTTGCATGATTAAAAGTTTCTGAACTAAACAAACCATTGATTTTGGTTGCTATGGATGTATGATGGATTCTTTGATTGTATAAATGGTTGTATTGTTTGTTTGTATATGTTTTATATTGATTTTCTTTTGTTGCAAATTGAAATTAACTAAATATTTCTCTTGAATAAAATTCTCACTATTTTGGATTATATAAGTGAAATACAGGTTTATGGAAGCAATAGTTACTGTTTTTGGTTTCATAAATAAAGCGTGTTTGCCCGCAAATAGGTGCAGTTTCGGATTATGGTTTTATAGCGATATTATATTATTTTTCTTGGGGTTTAGGACGTTTTATTTTTGAAATATGATATATATATTGTAATGATTGATATTATTGTTTTTTCAGACCTCTCCGTACAAAGGAGACTGCTGAAATATTTCATGAATTTAAGACTTAGAAAATTTTATGAAGTGAAAATAATTTTAAACTTTAGTAAACTTGAATATGAAGATTTAATTGTTTATTAATTAGTATATTTTATTTAAAATACTTAATTATGTAAATTTAATTTTTTATAAATTGATTAATTGAATAAAGTTATTTTAACCTTCTTAATTCCTTCTCGTTCCTTTTCGAGGACGAAAAGTTTTGAGTGGGGGAGAGTGTAACGACCCGTATTTTTTCGATAATTAAAATATTGAATTTAATAAGATTTTAGGATTTAATATTGTATGAAATTAGAAATTTATGATTTGTTAGTAAGAAAACAATTAGAATGTAATTTAATAATGTGATTTAATGTAATTGATAACTATTTTAGTGTAATTTCAAATTATTTTAATAATTGTTTGAATGTAAGTTCCATTGATTGTAATAATAGATGTTAATATAAGAATGGAATAACTGAAGAAATAAATGTTGGAATATATTAAATGAACAGAAAACAGTTGTGGTATAATGAGAATCCGTTTGAAATCTAATATTGAATATAAACTGCAATAAGAGTTGTTGGAATTCTTTAATTGAAAAGAAAAGACAAGTGCATTGTAATGAATAAGTTCAACATAAGAACTTATATTTTAAATTAAATTAAGATAAACGTTTTAATGAAATTTAAGCTTTGAATTGAAAAGAATAAATTATATGTTTGTCTCTAACTGGAATAAAAAATGTTGAATTTGAATATAGGATAGAGTGGATGTTTTAATGAAAGAATAACATAAGTTGTTATTTGGAATGCACCTTGGAGAAGTTGATTTTCAATAAGACAAAAACATTTACTGTAACGACCCACTATTTTGGACCATTCAAATCGACAATAAAACCACACATGCCAGACTTGAATAATTCAAAACAATAGATTGTAAATAAATTTGGAGCAAATAAAACCAATCACAGAATCACAAACACAGAATATCAGAATAACTCGTAGCGGAAATAAAAACACATAGTGGTTCATGAAGCCTCTACAATACATAGTCTCAAAACAGATACAAAATACCATAGTCTGGAAAACAGATACAACAGAAGTCTGAACACATTAGTTCAGAAATACATAAGCAAAGCTGAATGAAATAACTGAAATGGAAATAGACAACTAGACAGACAGATAAGTCCAGCCAATCTCTAGCTCCAGAAGATGAATCCAAAGCTGTGATACTCAGGCTGACCCGAGCGTGAAGCAAAACACAAAACACTCAAGTCAGGACATACATACTTATAAAATGTAAATCAACTCAAGTGAACTGTAATAGAAATGCATCAAACTTAAAGGATGCTTGGAATCGCCCATCCTTTAAGGATCCGTTAAACTATCTACTATGTAGTAAGATATGTTATTATAATAATGTCTAAAGTAAAGTAAACTATTTAAAAATAGCGTTAAGGCTTTACATTTTCCACGTTAACACATTTTTAGGTATGCCAATAGTCTATACAGTACCGTAATACCACGTAAACGGGAGCTACCAGAGGATACTCCATAGGTACGACACAAATCAAACTCGTAGTAAAGCACGCTAGGGTAGGTGACACGGCACAACTAGGCAATGCCAGGGTAGATATACCAATTACGCATCCGAACCGTTGGTAACGCAAAGCCACATCAATCGCCCAACTAGAGTGTTAACTCCTCTTTTTGAAGCGACCTAAAACACTAACAACCCAGCGACCTAACTCCTGAAAGGGGCTAACGACCTAAAGCTCTCAGCGACCTAACGACCTAAAGCTCTCAGCGACCTAACGACCTAAAGCTCTCAGCGACCTAACGACCTAAAGCATTCAGCGACCTACAACTTCAAGCCGAGATAACTCCTTATGCCACTTTTCCCTAGGTCGCTCACGACCTACCACTTGTCACCTCGTTCGAACAGATCAAATGCACCCCTGTCAAGTCACAAACCATGCCCACTAGGTCGCCAACGACCTACGACCTACCTTAACCCGTTCACGACCTATGACTTGTCAATATGTTCAAATGGTCAACTGCAAAACTGTTAAGTCGTAGCCCGTGCTCTTTAGGTCGCTCACGGCCTACGACCTATCCTTAGGTCGCTCGCGACCTACGACCTAACTCCAAGTTCTCCCTATAAATACCCCACCTACTCCAACTTCAAGAGGACTTTTGGCTCATTTCTGGAACTCTTATACTCTGCTGTTTTCTTGACTCAACCGAAACTTCAAACACCAAAGACGCTTCAACAAACTTCAAGAGAAGATCTAACACATCCGTCATGGATTCAAAGAGCTCTCTTACATCGAAGTTCTAGCTACTCGTCTCAAGCGTGTTGTAATCAAGTTGTAATCGAGGAATTGTTGTAAAAGTTGTAATCGAATTAGCAATAAAGAAGATAAAGTGGACGTAGGCTTAATTTTGGGCCGATCCACTATAAAACTGCTGTCCCTTTACTTTTCTGCTATTTTCTGCTTATATTCTGTTCCCGAACCAATGGGTGGTGCTTTCACATTACTAACTCTCACACCGGGGTGTTAGCGTCGATTTTTACGTTAACATTTTTGGTGCTTTCACTGAGAACCCAACTCAGGGAGATTTTCACCATTGCTTCACAAAGACTTGTTGAAAGATTTTCCTTAAAAACTAGAAGTCTATCGGAAATCATGGCTCCTGGTAGAAAGAGTCGATCTACTAGATCCGGAAATGTTAATGATAGGGCTGCCTCCTCTCCAGCGCCAAATCAGGCAACTCCTTCTGTTGGAGTCACAAGAGCTGAACTTGATGATGTTGTGTCGGGATTATACCAGCAAATGGAAACTCAAAATGCTTTTATGATGGAAAGGTTAAACGCTCTGCTTGGGATGAACCGACAACCAGAAAACAATGAACCAACCTTTGCTGAAGGAACTCATGATTCCCAAGACAAAGATATTCCTCAAAGAGCAGTAGGCACTACCGAAGGGGCACCTCCCCAAGCTGGAGGATCAAGGCCGCAGCCGCCCTTTCGCGAACGTTTGTTCACACAAACTTCTAAAAAGGTGGCTGACGTCTGCCCGGCAAGGCCTCTGAATGATGAGGAATATCTATTTGGAATGGTTCGCCAGATTATGAAAGAAAGTATGCAAAGGAATGAGGACGAAAATGACTGGGGATTTGCTCCAAGCAAGACTCCGTTTACAGAGAGAATTTTAAAAGCTGAATTTCCAAGGAAATTTGTTCCTCCTACTATCCTAGCATATCGAGGGACAAGCGATCCTAATCAATTCTTGTACAAATATGACTGGCATATGACAGGTGCCAAGGCAACAGATGAGATAAAATGCAGGTATTTTCCTGTCTACCTGGAAGGAGTGGCTCTACTCTGGTTTATGAAGCTACCGGTCCGATCTGTGGATCAATTTTCTAATTTGACTCGTAAATTCAAGGACCAATTCAGATTGTATGCTACAAAGGCCAAGGACATAATGTCATTGTCCAGCCTGGAACAAGCTTCTGGCGAATCTATTAAATCCTTCTTGAATCGCTTTAACATAGCCTTGGCTGAAGTGGATAATGCTGAACCCCGTATGATCCTAACTTACTTGATGCGAGCCATCGATAAAACAAGTGAGTTCGGAAAATGGTTGAAAATGAAAGAACCAAATTCGCTGGAAAGGTTCTATAAGAAGGCTGATGAATTTATGCGTCTGGAAAATCTTCCTACACCAGCTAAAGTGATTGTGGCTGAGATTCAAAACAACAATGTGGCTGGAACTTCTAACAAGAAAGAATCTGGTGGTCAGAAAAGGGAAAATAACGGTGGGAAAAAACAGAAGGATATGAAGAAACCACGCCATTTTTCAGATTTTACTCCTTTGACTGAGACCCCAGAGAAGAACTTCTTCGCAACCAAGGATACCGTCAACTACCCTGAGCCACCTAAGATAAAGCTTGGGAAAAATTTCGTGCCTAACAGAAGATTCTGCCGGTTTCATAATCAGCCTGGCCATGACACCAACGAATGCCGCCATCTAAAGAACTTGATTGAAGAACTGTTGAGGGAGAATAAACTGCAGCAGTATGTTAAAAGAAATAGAAGTGATCCTGCCTCATCTACTCAGGGGCAACAACTTCCTGCTCGTCAATCTGGTTCGGGTGAAAAGGCTGTGGTTCAAGAATCTGAAAGGCCTGTAATTAATGTAATCATAGGAGGCCCACATCCAGCAGGCAGAAGTTGGGGAGAGATGGAAAGATATGCTCATGCTATGAGACATGCCCCAAAAGAAGAAACTGTCTTTGTTTTGGAAGATGTTGTGCCTTCGAAACAACAAAGAACTTGTCACGATGACATCATATTCAGAGCTAGAGATTCTATGGGAGTGGAGGCTCCTACCATGGATCCATTGGTAATAACCGCTGGAATCGGACCGACTATTGTGAGAAGAGTGCTTGTCGATTACGGCGCTTCTTGCAATATCCTCTTCAAAAAGACCTTTGATCAAATGAAGATTCCGATGGCTGATGTTCAAGCTTCTTCACAAAAGATTGTTGGGTTCACTGGGGAACCGAAAAAACCCATCGGAACCATCGACTTGTTTGTAGAACTTGGTGAAGGGGAGAGAAAAGTGGTCCGCAAGAAAACTTTTGTTATTGTTGATGAATTTTCTGCTTATAACGCTCTCTTGGGACGACCAACTCTCGCTGCATTCAAAGCTATTCTCGCCCCATGGTGCCTAACCATGAAATTCCCCACCGATAACGGCGTTGGTGTTTTGAAAGGAGATCAGGGTGCTGGGCGGGAATGTTATCTCACAGAGTTGCGGGAGGCGAAGAAGAGAGAAATGGGGAAAGGTGCGGCAGCTCCGCTCCGCATCAAAGAACCCACCTTGTAGCAAGTAGGGGGTGGACCCTGCACTGGAGAGCATAGTGGTGCACGAAAAGAAATTGATCCCAGAAAAACCAGTGCAGGGGAGAATAGAGTGGTGCCGGTAGAAGTAACGGTACCAATACCTGTTGACTAGAAGGACCCAAACAAGGTGCTAAATGTAGGTTCACAACTCAGTGTGACAGTTCAAAATATGCTGATATCATTCTTGAAAGCAAATCTGGATGTATTCGCTTGGAGTCATGCTGACATGTGTGGAATATCTCCAGAAATTGCAGTGCATGCCTTAAATATTGATCCGAAGTTCACACCCGTGAAGCAAAAAAGAAGAACCCAAGGTCCAGAAAGGTCAACAGCGTTGAAAGAAGAAGTAGATCGGCTCATGGAGAATGACTTCATTAGAGAATCCACTTATCCAAATTGGGTTTCTAATCCGGTGTTGGTTGAAAAAGAAAATGGAAAGTGGAGAGTATGCATCGATTTTTAAGACTTGAACAAAGCATGTCCCAAAGATTGTTTTCCATTGCCCAGAATCGATCAGTTGGTGGATGGAACAGCCGTGTACAAATTATTGTCTTTTATGAATGCTTACTCAAGGTACAATCAAATCATGATGCATGAGCCAGATCAGGAGGACACGAGCTTCATCACTGATGTGGGTCTTTACTGCTATAAAGTTATGCCTTTCGGATTAAAGAATGCAGGGGAAACTTATTAGAGACTCGTGAATGCCATGTTCAAACCTCAAATTGGCAAGACTATGGAAGTGTACGTTGATGATATGCTAGTAAAGTCAAAAAAGGCAGTAGACCACATGGGCCATCTGGAAGAAATGTTCGCGATCCTTCGAAAATATGGAATGAAACTAAATCCTCTGAAATGTTCATTCAGGGTTGAGTCTGGAAAATTCTTAGGTTTCATTGTGAGTGCTAGGGGCATCGAAGCTAATCCTGCTCAGATCACTGCCTTAAGAGAAGTCAAACCCCCTAGAACAAAGAAGGAATTGCAAAGCCTCAACGGGAAAGTCGCTGCTCTGAGTCGATTTATTTCCAAGGCCACAGATAAATGCATTCCCTTCTTTGATGCTCTAAAGAAAGGAAAGAAGAATTTCGAATGGACTCCCGAGTGTCAAAAAGCTTTTGATGAGCTGAGTCATCATATGGAAACACCTCCAGTACTTTCCAAGCCTGACAATGGTGAAGATCTATTCATATACTTAGCTGTTTCATCTCACGCTCTTAGTGCAGCATTGGTACGAGAAGACGCAAAAGTTCAGCGTCCAGTTTACTGCATCAGTAAAAGATTCACTGGGGCAGAGATGAATTATTCAAAGTTAGAAAAGCTTGCCTATTGTCTATTGATTGCATCCAGAAAGTTGAGGTCATACTTCCTAGCTCATCCTATCAAAGTCCTCACTGATCAACCTCTAAAGCAAGTCCTATTTTGCCCTGAAACTTCGGGTCGTCTTCTGAAATGGAATATTGAACTCAGTCAATACGATATCACCTACAATCCCCGAAAAGCAATCAATGGACAAGCTTTAGTAGATTTCATTGCAGAATGCACAGATAAAGGTGGCAGTAAGGAAGAAGTGACTATTAATGTTCCGATCCAATGGAAATTATATGTCGATGGTGTAAGAAATGATTACTGTTCCGGAGCTAGGGTTGTGCTTGAAACCCCCGAAGGACGATCATTATGTTATGCATTGAGATTAGAATTTCCTTCGACAAATAACGAAGCCGAATACGAAGCTCTTATTGCTGGTCTGAGGATTGCTAAAGAACTGAGCATCAAAGTGTTGCAGATCTTTAGTGATTCCCAACTAATTGTATTCCAAGTCAAGAAAGAGTTTCAGACTAAAGGAGGAAATCTGCTTGCTTACCTATCAAAAGCTTGTGAACTTCTCGATGATTTTGATCACTATACAATAAACCACATCCCTCGGGAAGAAAATATGAAGGCAGATTCTCTCGCAAAATATTCAAGTTCTGGCGAAGCTCAATTATTGGGATTGGTCCCTGTAGAAGTCTTGACAGCTCCGAGTATTGATGAGATGGATGTTGATTGGATCATGGCTGTATCTCAAGAACAGGAATCATGGATGACCCCAATCAGGGAATATCTACTCAACGGCTCCTTGCCAGAGAACTCAAAAGAACGTCAAAAGCTCTTAAGAAAAGCTCCGAGATATGTAATTCAAGGCGATCATCTGTACAGATGAGGATTCTCGATGCCATTACTCCAATGTGTAACTAAAGAAGAGGCTAAAACAATCTTGACTGAGGTGCACGGAGGAGAATGTGGAGATCATTCAGGTGGTCAAACTCTTGCAAAGAAATTCTTTTGCTATGGTTATTTTTGGCCGAATATTAATCGAGATGCTGCTAGTTACTCCCGAAAGTGTGACAGATGCCGGAGATTTGCAAAAATCCCAAGAGCACCTTCCACCATGCTAACACAGATGGTCAGTCCATGGCCATTCGCCATTTGGGGAATAGATCTTATTGGACCTATGCCGATTGCCAGATCCGGAATCAAATATGCCATTGTTGCTGTTGACTATTTCACTAAATGGGCTGAAGCTGAACCATTAGCTACTATTACCTCTAAAAAGATAATAAATTTTGTGACTAAAAATATCATTTGCAGGTATGGTGTGCCTCAAAAGATAATAACAGACAATGGTACTCAATTCGAAAGCGAAGAATTCCAGGAATTTTGCAGACAATTCAAAATCCGAAAAAGCTTCTCAGCAGTGGCTCATCCGCAGGCAAACAGGCAAGTGGAAGCAGTGAACAAAATCATCAAATCAACCATCAAAAAGCAACTAGAAAAAGCAAAAGGTGGTTGGGTTGATAAGCTACCACTAGCACTATGGGCATACAGAACTACCCACAAAACTGCGACTGGGCACAGTCCATTCTCATTAACATACGGATCGGAAGCAATGATTCCAGTGGATATAGAAGTCCCCTTACGCAGGAGAGTTCATTTCAACCAAGCTGAAAATGAAAAGCTGCAACTTGAAGCACTTGACTTGCTTGATGAAAGAAGGAAAGAAGCTGAACTCAGAGTTGTAGCTCAACAACAAAGAATAGCCAGGCACTTCAATTCTAAAGTTCGCCAACGCAGCTTTGAAATTGGAGATCTAGTCTTGAAAAGGATCATGACAGCAACCGGAGTGTTTGGGCCAAACTGGGAAGGACCATATGTCATAGGCAAAAAACTTCTCGATGGCACTTTCAAATTCACAACTATTGAAGGAGATCCAATCCCAAGAGCCTGGAACAGCAATCACTTGCATCCATATTTTACTTAGAAGCAATGCTTAAATTTGTAAAATGATTATGAATGTATCATACTTGTATTGTAAGCCATTGTAAAAGTAGTGCAAAGTGATAATAAAAACTATAAAGTGGATGTAGGCCCAATTCTTGGCCGAACCACTATAAATCTTGTGTCTTTTGCTATTTTAAATTGCCTATCTTATTTCGATGTGCAAATATTTTAAGTGTGTTGCTAAAATATCGATTTAATATTGCATGCAATCAAAGTAAAAATTACCTATCCGACACTTCACAAACTCAAGCGATTCCCATAAATCACTCAACAAACAAATGTCAAGCGACAAAAAATTCCAGACTTAATTCCTACAAACGGTTGGTGATTCCACCAAAGTGGCACCTTCCCAAAAGGAAGGCACCAGGCCCTTGCTAACTGACTGCGATCGTTTGTACAAACAGACATCTGGTTAAGTGGCTTGCGTCTGCCCGTGGATTCACTCGACCATGAAATACACTTTTCCGGAAAAATCAAACAGCTTGTCAAAGGAAAGAATATAAACTTGAGAATGATAACGAGGAATCGCTCGGTGGCAGTGGATGCAAAGGCACAGATAAGAAGACAAAAACAACCAAAATGGAATCTTGTTTCTCACCCAAGAATGTTGGTGGGACCACCCAAGGGGGCACTTTCCAAAGATAGAAGGTTCCATGCCCTTGATTACTTGATTGCGATCGTTTGTGTAAACGAACATCTAGTCGGGTAGCTTGCGTCTGCCCCGTGGACCCACTTAACTGTGAGATGCATACTTCCAAGCACACAAACAAAGACCTCCAATGAGGCAAAAGCCCTCTAACGAGGTACAAGCCCTCTTCGGAGGCACAACTCTTCGGAGGAGTCCTCTTTGGAGGCAAAATCCCTCCAACGAGGCATGCCCAAATCGAAATGCTTCCCTCGCCCAAGAATGTTGGTGGAACCACCCAAGGGAGCACCTTCCCAAGATAGAAGGTTCCAGGCCCTTGTTACTTGATTGTGACCGTTTGTGCAAACGAACATCCAGTCGGGTAGCTTGTGTCTGCTCCGTGAGACCATTTAACTGTGAGAAAGTAACTTTCAGGAAAAACAAACAAAGCCCTCTTCGGAGGCAAAAGCCCTCTTCGGAGGCACACTTCACCAAGCTTGAAGTGCCAAACCAAAGCCCTCTAACGAGGCACAAGCCCTCTTCGGAGGCACACTTCACCAAGTTGAAGTGTCAAAAGCCCTCTTCGGAGGCACACTTCACCAAGCTTGAAGTGCCAAACCAAAACCCTCTAACGAGGCACAAGCCCTCTTCGGAGGCACAACTCTTCGGAGGAGCCCTCTCCCGAGGCACAACAAAAAGCCCTTCCCAAAGGCATATCAAACAAGCCCTCTCCCGAGGCATAAATAAAGAAGCCCTCCTCAGAGGCACAGAGCCTTCTTCAGAAGCACTAAACAAGAGATGCCCTTTAACAAGGCACAGCTAAAAACTTCGTCGATGAAACCACCAAAGGGGCACCTTCTCGAGAAAGAAGGTTCCAGGCCGCAATTGAATACTTATGATTATTTGTATAAACAAATATCCGGTAAAACAGCTGACGTCTGTCCCGTGGACCCATTCAATGATAAAATACAACTTTCTAACAAACAGATTGAAGCATTCTTCAATAGCCCGCTTCACTGCGTAGGGGAACCCACTTTTCAACAAGTAAAAGTGATCATCCCCAAAAGTAGAAGTGTTCTTTAAAAAGAGAGAGAGAAAAAAAAAACTTCTTCGATACAAAGCGTATTCTATTAAAAGCAGAATGATATTTCCTCAAAACGGAAGAATTATTCTCTAAAATAAGAATACAAGTCTTTTCAGAATATTGCAGTAAACCGTGGTACGGGGGCATATTGCTATATTAATAAAAACAACGCTCAAACATTATACCACGAGCTCACTGCAGTATCATATAAAGTAAATAAAGAAACTTGTGCAAAAACAAGGAATAAATGCATTCACACATATACTGACAAGAAATTGTACAAGTAAAAAGAACCATTTTATTCCATACTATGAAATTTTTGTACATGTGCAGGTTTCAACAAGCGGGGGCCGGTACCCGCACAATCTCCGATCAATACATGCAAAAAGCAAAAAGCAAAACAAAAAGCGTAAAGTCCAGCTCATTACTCCTTCTTCCCGCCACCCTTAGAGCTCTTGCCCGGCTTGATGATTAGTTTTTGAATCCGGCGTGGACGGGTCGGGGAAGAAGGAGAAGAAGGTGTAGCCGGATCTTCTTCTACTTTATCTTCACCAGTAGAAGCGCTTTTCTTCTTCTTCTTCGTAATTGCGTGCTTCCCCTTCTTCTTTGAAGAAGATTCACTGCCCGAAGTGATTAGCTCAGATAGCTTCATGTCATCATCATAGGGCTCTGGAGTCCTCTCACCTCCTCCAAGTTCCTCAGCCTTTTGCTCTTGCGAAGCAAGTGGATCGTCCAAGCCTTGAAGGGCTCCTATTTGTTCTTCCTGCGATCCCGGTTGAGAAGTAGGACTGATTTGAAGGGATGAAGGAGGAACAGCTGGAAGAGGAGGAGTTTGTGCAGCATTCAGTGCTTCCGCTATAGAAGAAAAGAAGTTAAAATCAGTATTCTCCGAAAAAAGAGAAGATATTGGATCATCATGACTTAAGTAATAAGCAAGAAACTCATCGAGCTCAGTTGAATCGAACGAGTAGTCTACTTGAGCTAGATCAGACTTGGAGTTACCTAGAGAAGTCGGCTTAATCACTTCGATTTCATAATTTTCAGCTTCAGTATCATCCTGGGTCTTCTCCTCGACTTGAACAGTAGGAGGCTCGGTAGTTGTGGCCTTAACTTCAGCTTTTGCAGGAGGTGGAGAATAAGAACTAGAGCCAATGGTATTAGGGTCGACCGAAGCTGGAAGATGAGCGGGGTCGGTTAAAGGCGCTTTTTCCAAACGCTCTTCTCCTGCCACTTCGGCTCGCTCCCTGGCAAGCTGCACTTTTCCCCTGGCAAGCACAGAACGTGCTTCATCATCCAAATAAAGCGCCTCAAGATCTGCCTCTGCATAGCCAGCGCCTCCAAACATATCAACTACGGCCTCCCAAACTTCGGCCAGTGTAATCTCATATTTAGGGCCCAAAAATGAGAGACTACCACGACCCAGAACACTATGCAAGTAAAAATCGAACAAAGTAGAGCTGATAGTGGCTTAGTTGCCTCCTGAGATTCTTCGGCTGCAACTTGGCCGGCAACTGCCTCATCACGCTCTTTTTCAACTTTAGAAAGTCGAGCTTTTAACGCTGCAATCTCCAGGTCTTGGGAGTTAACTCTTTCCAGCAGCTGAGTGGTATCTTTGCGATATTTTTCAACTACATGCCGCTCTGCCTCAAGTTTCGTCTCAGTGTCTCTTTGAGCAGCATGTGCATCTCGCACTTGTTTTTGAAAGACTTCTTCTTTTTGAGAATGCGAAGCGGAAGAAGTGGCAAGATCTTCCTTGAGTATTTTAACTTCAGACTCAAGTCTCGCATTGTCGTCAGCGATGCTTGTCATTTCTGCATCATGTTGCTTAAGAATTTTCTTCCACTCCGAATGATCGTTTTCCATTGTCAACATGGCTTCGAGATTCATATGATTAACTCTTTGAAGCTCGTCAACTAGTTTTTGCCATCCAGACATTCTCTCGATGTCAAGCTTAACAGCATCGAGATTCCTTAGCATGGCTTGCTTATCGATGGGAACCAAATCTAAGTCAAAGCGCACTCCTTTTAAACACCAATTTGGGAATCAGCTTTGAAGTTTAGGGGGAGCATCCTTGACTTGATACTGAGGCCTGTTGATAATTGTCTGAATGTCAGATTTCTTAAGAGCAGGAGAACCGGAGGAAATGTCAAGAGAGGTAGGAGCAGTGGTCTTTTCAGAAATTGCAGACGCGTCCCTTTTGCTAAGTTTGGATTGTTTGCTCGGATCTTCAGCAACGTGACCTTTCCCTTTAACATCATAAGATTTTCTCTTGTGGGTGACATCATCCCTTCTTCTTTGCTGCTCCTCATAAGTTTGTCTTTCATGAGCTTTTCTGGCAGCTCTTTCTTCATCGGTTTCTCTCGGGGCAGGAAGATAGCGCCTGGGATCGTAAGAATCGCGTCCCCCATAGCGCCGGAAATCATCGTAGTATGAGCTACTGCGCCCCATCAGAGAACCTGAAAGTGAAAAAGACAAGTCTTAAAAATCTTCGAATTAAAGAAGCTAACTGCGTATAAGTGCCAAAAATCCTAAGTGTGTGTGATGTGCAAGCTACGCACGTCAAACTACAAACCACTCTTTGGTTGGGGAGTGATAACAGATTATGAAGCAGGAGTCAACTTTTGAGCTGATGAAATTTGCTGCAAAGCAGATGTCACATCAGCTGCTGGAGATGTAACTTTAGTTGTATCGTCTTTGAAGAGCTCCTGTGAAGTAATCATTAGATCGCTCAACCCATCAAAAGTGTCGTCACCATCGTGTTTAGCGGGACTTTTTCTCTCAACTCCTTTGTCATCAGCATTCCTGGAGTGTTGAGGATGTTCCTCTTCTTCGATTACCGGGGAGAGCGTAAGTTTGCTAGATGATCCCACAATATCAACGGGAGTAGAACACTTCACCAGTGCAGCCTCTACAGTAGGTTCTTCCGATACAATTTCTTCTGCAGAAACTGGGGCATTTGATGTCTCTGCTTGAGAACCTGGGGCAGCTAATGTTTCGGTCTCAGAACTAGAAATTTCGTGAATCTGAGTAGATCGAGAGGAGTGTAAAAGTCCGAACTGATGCAAAAACTCGTCTTTCAGCAAAAATTTAGCGCTTCTCTCTTCAGCAGCCACAGCATTTAAAGTTTCGAAGGTTGGCTTGTGGCTGGGATCTCTAAGCGGAGGAGGAAGTGATACAAAAGTAAAGAATGAAGTTCAGTACTTGATAATTCAAGTTTCAAGAGATTCATAAAAAATGAAGTAAACGGAGAAAGGCAATCTTACTTCCGACTCTCCAGACGGCATAAAATCCATGGGGACAGCAGACGAAGAAGAATTGACTTAAGAACCCGTGTGCACTCTCGGGCAAGTCTAGAATCAATTTACGGTTTCTAGCACCTCTTACAAGTATAATTGAAGGGTGATCTTTGTTCTTCGCAAAGGTGCACAAATAGCAAATCTCTTTAAAGCTTGGAAGACGATCGAGCGTCCTCCTGAACAGCACACACAACCCCATCAAGATGGCATGACCATTGGGGTGTAGCTGGAAGGGAGAGATAGCCAATCGAAGAAGAAGCTCTCGAAGAAAATCATTAAAGGGAGGAATAGCTCCACTTAAGCACATTTGACGATTAACTGCGACAAAACCAAGAGGTGGCCTGTCAGCAGTATCGTTTACTCCAGGAAATAAAGTGCCTGCTTCGACAATACCGAACTGGATACACAATTGACTGAAAGCTTTGTGGCTCAAGATGGTCGAAGTTCTTTCCGGAGGATCAATCAATGGGTTAGCAATCGGAAAAGCCTCCCCAGCTTGTCTTGTTTCTTCTTGTTGAGAAGTCATTCTACACAAGGAACTGGATATTCAAATATGAAGGTGCACGTTTCCTAAATGTGTGAAGTGTTGTGCAAAACTAGTACAATAACAAGCAAATATAACTAAAATCAAGTTAATTGACATTTGTCGATTATGAAGTTTCAGGGATTGTTATTTCAAGTCCAAGTACAGGAAAAATGTTGACGCAAACAAATCGGCTTTAGTTGATTATTTTAACTTTGCTTTAATACTTCACTTGAACTTGTTAATTCACAGCATTTCATTCAGATAGTTCATTTAAGTTGATTATTCTTTATCGACTAATCTGTCATTCGATGTGGGCAGTCAATGGAAGTATATTCGCCCTAGTTTTCTGCAAATGTTGTATTTAACAGGTTGTCAGCTTTAAAAGTTAGTATAATCTGTAAAGAAGTTCAACAAAGTCCAAGTTCAACAAAGTTCCAAGTCCAAACAGTTCAAGTTCAAGCAGTTCAATCAAGTCCCTTCAGAATTTTACAAGTGTTAGGTCATCCAGCAACCTAGCATAGGTCGGAGCTTCCTTAGGTCGCACTGTGCAAGTCAAAGGAATCAAGGCAATGCAAATTCGTCCAAGTCCTAGCTCGGCCGCGACCTAAAGCCTATGCCGCAAAAAGTTAGGTCGTTAATTTGTAAAGTCGCTCAGCTGTCATTCAAGCAGGTTAGCTCGTAAAAAAGTTAGGTCGTGCAATTCATGTCCAAGCTGCTAAGTCATAGGTCGTTCGAATCTCAGCGCGACCTAAAAGTTAAGTCGCGAATCTGAAGGTCATTCAGCTTTCCTTACGCCACAAGGATCCTTAGGTCGCGAGTTATCTTAAGTCGCTCAAATTCACTAAGTCGCTAACTTCCTTTCCACGCAATAACTCACCATCTCGTTAAACTATGACCCGATAACCCGTTATCATATACACAAATCCACCACTCTCTCAGTGGAATCTGTTATTTCTCCACACCATTAAATCACCCGAAAATCGATCCAAAACATCTCTGATCCATCACAGATTCAACGCATTGCTGTGATTTCATGAATCACAACAACAACATAGCAAACGGCAATCAAAAGTCGATCGCGACATCACTCAAAATGTAGCACGACACATGGAACTGGACTAGGGTCGAAAAATGGGGATTCACGATTTAGCGGCGATTATGGTTGGATAAAGATTGAATTCACTTACGTAATATGTTGGTAAAGATGAATCGACGACTAAATGGGTTGAATTCGCCTTTGGAAGCTCGAAGATTCGTCAATGGCAGATCGGGAAATCGGAGCAATTAGGTAAGGAGGAAGAAGCGACCTAACAGTTTATATGGGGCAAAGAGAGGAAGGCGAATGGGCACGCGAGTTATCACATGGTTTAGGTCACCCATGACCTAGCAGAGTTAGATCGAAGCACACGACCTATGACATAGGCCTGTACTTCGAGGGGCAAGTGTTAACTCCTCTTTTTGAAGCGACCTAAAACACTAACAACCCAGCGACCTAACTCCTCAAAGGGGTTAACGACCTAAAGCTCTCAGCGACCTAACGACCTAAATCTCTCAACGACCTAACGTCCTAAAGCTCTCAGCGACCTAACGACCTAAAGCTCTCAGCGACCTAACGACCTAAAGCTCTCAGCGACCTAACGACCTAAAGCATTCAGCGACCTACAACTTCAAGCCGAGATAACTCCTTATGCCACTTTTCCCTAGGTCGCTCACGACCTACCACTTGTCACCTCGTTCGAACAGATCAAATGCACCCCTGTCAAGTCACAAACCATGCCCACTAGGTCGCCAACGACCTACGACCTACCTTAACCCGTTCACGACCTATGACTTGTCAATATGTTCAAATGGTCAACTGCAAAACTGTTAAGTCATAGCCCGTGTTTGCGCCAAAAATGGTCACAAACCCCAAGTGTAGTGAAAGCACCAGCGTAGGAATACAAATCAACAGTATTCACACGCAAATCACAGATCTAAGCAAATAACAAGCAACAATCCAGAAATAATGAACAATGACACGCAATTTATAGTGGTTCGGCTATCTTCGGCCTACGTCCACTTCAAAGTTTTTATCTTTTTATTGCTCGATGCTTGAAGATTACAATTTCGTGTGTTGTATTACAACTAATTTGCTGAGCTAAGTCTGAATCTAAGGCAGCAATGGTGATCTGGAGTAAATCTGGCAGAGTCTGGGTGCTCTTTATCTCTCAAAATTGTCCGACCCCTTTCCTGAATGACCAGGGGCTCTATTTATAGGTGTAGAAGGCTGATATTTCGCCTAAAATGAAGGGAGACCAGTTCTGGTACGTCAGGGGGCCCACATGCCCGCTTTATGGGAATCCGGGCCCACTTTGGGATCGATTCGACCCTTGGTTCGAATCGATCAAGAAAGTGTCCAATCGAGCTGAAATTTGGCGTGAACATTCTTCAACATGTGCTCAAGCTTCTGTGAAAATTTCATAGCATTTGGATGTGTAGATCTCAAGTTATGATCGATTCAAGGTTGCATTTCTGGTTGACTAGCCTGGTTCGAATCGATCTAGTTCGAATCGATTCGTTCGAATCGATCCAGCGCGCGCTTCTATGATGTCGTGGAGCACCTTCTTCGTATCGATCCGACTTCTATGCCGAGTTGACTGGGTCGACTCCGTGGTTTCAGCTGTTATAACTTGGTGGATTCGATGTAATGGATTCGAAGGTATGACTTCATCGAATCGATTGGATGAACGTTCTCTTCGAATCGATCAAGGTAGGTTTCAGTTAATCGATACGAAGGCTTCTTGCTTGAATGGACTCGAATATGCTCGCGGGATGGAGTCGAAGCTCTTTAACTTTATGGACTCGAAGAGTTTCCCATTAACGGATTCGAAGGTGGGAATGTGAGGGTGGACTCGAGCTATCGGAGTCGAACTAATGCTTGCTCAATGGAGTCGAAGCAAGGCGTATTCCGATGGGTTCGAGGCAAGGCTCGTTGTGATCGATTCGAGGCAAAGGCTTGATCGATGGATTCGAAGTAAGCTGACTTCTCATGGATTTGAGGCAACGTATGTTTGATGGATTCGACCTTATACCACCTTATCCATCTTCTTTTGGCGATATCTTGAGCATACGAACTCGGATTGACTCGAAACTTGGAACGTTGTTTCATTTGGCCTTGCTTGACATGTCTCATCAATTGCAGCCCGATCCGGACTCGGACAAAATTCATCGATATCCATGGTGAACCTGCGATGCACAATCGATGTTCATGACTAATAATCATTGATTTTCAGTTAATCTTTGGGTATCTCGGCTTTGCCAAAAGTTGGGATAACATTTTGCCCCCAAAAATATGCCTTTTGTTAAAAGGTGTGTTTTGATCAGTCTCAAGTTAAATGCAGTGAGTTCATGTTTTACTCATAGCTTATAGCATTTTCAATCAAGTCCATGGCTGTTCGAAGCCGAATTGTTATCAATTTTTTCCAGTGGAAGTTAAGAATGAAATTCTACGGTCTCTCCGTACTATTGATGGTCACTCCGGACCCCTGTCAAACCCATTCTAGATTTAGCGATTGAATAGAAAGATCCTATTGCACTCCGGCGTTGCTTTCTATCCCTTGCACTCTGGCTCCAGCTAGGGCGTATAGCGATGTCTTGGTCGTTCTCGACCGATCATAGCCTCTCCGGGCTCATGCTGGATCCCATCCTGTCACTCTCCGGTGAAGGGGAAACAACGTTAAGTGAGTCAATCCTGTCGCTCTCCGGCGAAGCGACTCACCTCCTGCACTCCGGTTCAGTGTATCTGAACATTAAGCGATGTCATGACCTGAATCGTCGGTCGATTATAGCCTCTCCGGACTCATGCTGGATCCCATCCTGTCACTCTCCGGTGAAGGGGAAACAACGTTAAGTGAGTCAATCCTGTCGCTCTCCGGCGAAGCGACTCACCTCCTGCACTCCGGTTCAGTGTATCTGAACATTAAGCGATGTCATGGCCTTAATCATGGGCCGATCATAGCCTCTCCGGGCTCTTATCGAATCCTGATCCAATCACTCTCTGGTGAATAGGAAACGATGCTTAAGTGAGTTGATCCTGTCGCTCTCCGGCGAAGCAACTCACTTCTTGCACTCCGGATCCTACCTCTCCGGGTAGGATCATAAAGCGATCATGTTTATATTGATATTTAATGTTTATCCTTTAACTCTCCGGTCAAAGGTTTATTTTAATAAGTGTTTCTTTATTAAATTCAAATCCTAGATGTTCAATCTCAAACACCAGGAAAAACAAGATAATGCCTCTCCGGGCGGAGCGGTCTATTTCCATCTCAGAGCATGCCTAGGGATCTCTCCGGTTCCCGTACATGAGTAAGTGGGATAGCCGTTTTATTTTGGAAATCAAATCTAAGAAAACTAATCGACCAGAGTCCAAATCTTGGACTTGGCCCTTGCCATCACAATCAGTTGATGACGAGTCGTGATCCCGATCCGGGATCATTCCTGTTTGGTTGATGCGGTAGTTGTTCGGGTCTAACCGCCGTCGTATGTTCTCTGACATATTGTGGCAATCTACCACTCCTGGCATGTTCTTCCACCTCATCCTTCAGGTGGCGGCATTCATCGGTAGTGTGCCCATCTAACTCATGGAATAGGCAATATTTTCCGGTTCTACGTTCCCGCTCTGTGGGATCTCTCCTTGGTGGCTTTCGATAGGGGAGTTGCCCCCGAGTTTCGGTGTAAATTCGTTCAAGTCCTGCCACCAAGTCTGTGTACTGCCTGAATCTAGGCTCTCGGAATTTCTTCCGTTTGTCAGAACCATCAGGTGCGTCATCCTGCTTTCTCTTTCCTTTGTCTGCCCTGGACTGTTCCCTGGCGGTTCCTTCGCCTTGTGCAACATTTATTTCCTGCCTCTCGGCTCGTGATTCCTCTAATCGAATGAATTTTTCAGCTTCATGGAAAAACTCTCCAAGATCTTGCGGTGTATCTTTAGTCAAAGAGTCTTTGAATTCAGTGCCTTCTCCAACTCCTGCCACTGCCGCCATTAAAATCATCGATGGGTCCGGGCGATCTACAAAAGTCACCGTCGCATTAAATCGTAACAAAAAATCTTTTATGGACTCTCCGGTCCTTTGTTTTATCGATGCCAAAGTCATCACGCTCTTAGGTCGCGTCACGTGGACCCTAAACTGCTTCATGAAGCAATCCACAAGCTCGCCCCATGTCCTGATTGATCCGGTTTCTAGCTGCCTAAACCAAAGCGCAGCCAAATCTGATAGGAATAAGGGGAAACATCGTGCCATTACTTCCTCGGATGCTCCCAGCACTTCCATGTGTCTGATATATCTGGTGATATGCATGGTCGGGTCTGACTTTCCATCATAAGGACCCAGCGTTGGTAGTTTGAACTTCGGAGGGTTCCTTGCATTCCTGATATTCGGAGCGAACGGACTCCGACTAACTTCTTCCAATCCTCCTCCAGAAAACCCTCCTCTCATGAGTCGTCTCACTAGGCCGATCATTCTTTCATGTCCATCTAGGGGTTGCCCCCTTGTCATGTCTCTGTCTTGCCCTCCGAGTCTTGTAGGGAATTCTGGTACGTACTCTTCGGGCGGCTCGTTAGCATTTGTGTTGGCCCTAGCCGGTTGAGCTCCTTCCAAAGGTACTTCTGCGTTGGATCATGCGGGCCTGCCCCCAAGCCCTTGTTGATTGCCTTCTGGTTCTGCATTCTGTCCTCCGTTGGGTTCCATAGCCCTAGCTCCTTGTTCCACATTCACAGCCGCTGTAGCTGGTCCAGGGTTCTGCGTCCCTGTAGCTCTCATCTGCTCGAAGAAATTCTGCAGCATCTCTTGTTGGCTTTTCATCATTCTTTCCTACATTAAGTTATTCATCGCTTCCATCTCATCTCTAGTAATGTAGATCGAAGCTTGTCCTTCCCCAGCGCCAGAGGATGCCTCTTGACTTCCTGCCTGTTGGCTCCTCTCAGTTCTTTGTCTAGTTTGTCGAGTCATTGTAGAGTCAGATCTGAATCCTTAAAATTCCAAATCTAAATTCTGAATTTGGTGTAGCGGGTGCTAGTTGTTCTCAGTGAAAGCACCAAAGTGTTTGCGCCAAAAATGGTCACAAACCCCAAGTGTAGTGAAAGCACCAGCGTATGAATACAAATCAACAGTATTCACACGCAAATCACAGATCTAAGCAAATAACAAGCAACAATCCAGAAATAATGAACAATGACACGCAATTTATAGTGGTTCGGCTATCTCCGGCCTACGTCCACTTCAAAGTTTTTATCTTTTTATTGCTCGATGCTTGAAGATTACAATTTCGTGTGTTGTATTACAACTAATTTGCTGAGCTAAGTCTGAATCTAAGGCAGCAATGGTGATCTGGAGTAAATCTGGCAGAGTCTGGGTGCTCTTTATCTCTCAAAATTGTCCGACCCCTTTCCTGAATGACCAGGGGCTCTATTTATAGGTGTAGAAGGCTGATATTTCGCCTAAAATGAAGGGAGACCAGTTCTGGTACGTCAGGGGGCCCACATGCCCGCTTTATGGGAATCTGGGCCCACTTTGGGATCGATTCGACCATTGGTTCGAATCGATCAAGAAAGTGTCCAATCGAGCTGAAATTTGGCGTGAACATTCTTCAACATGTGCTCAAGCTTCTGTGAAAATTTCATAGCATTTGGATGTGTAGATCTCAAGTTATGATCGATTCAAGGTTGCATTTCTGGTTGACTAGCCTGGTTCGAATCGATCTAGTTCGAATCGATTCGTTCGAATCGATCCAGCGCGCGCTTCTGTGATGTCGTGGAGCACCTTCTTCGTATCGATCCGACTTCTATGCCGAGTTGACTGGGTCGACTCCGTGGTTTCAGCTGTTATAACTTGGTGGATTCGATGTAATGGATTCGAAGGTATGACTTCATCGAATCGATTGGATGAACGTTCTCTTCGAATCGATCAAGGTAGGTTTCAGTTAATCGATACGAAGGCTTCTTGCTTGAATGGACTCGAAGATGCTCGCGGGATGGAGTCGAAGCTCTTTAACTTTATGGACTCAAAGAGTTTCCCATTAACGGATTCGAAGGTGGGAATGTGAGGGTGGACTCGAGCTATCGGAGTCGAACTAATGCTTGCTCAATGGAGTCGAAGCAAGGTGTATTCCGATGGGTTCGAGGCAAGGCTCGTTGTGATCGATTCGAGGCAAAGGCTTGATCGATGGATTCGAAGTAAGCTGACTTCTCATGGATTCGAGGCAACGTATGTTTGATGGATTCGACCTTATACCACCTTATCCATCTTCTTTTGGCGATATCTTGAGCATACGAACTCGGATTGACTCGAAACTTGGAACGTTGTTTCATTTGGCCTTGCTTGACATGTCTCATCAATTGCAGCCCGATCCGGACTCGGACAAAATTCATCGATATCCATGGTGAACCTGCGATGCACAATCGATGTTCATGACTAATAATCATTGATTTTCAGTTAATCTTTGGGTATCTCGGCTTTGCCAAAAGTTGGGATAACAGCCCGTGCTCTTTAGGTCGCTCACGACCTACGACCTATCCTTAGGTCGCTCGCGACCTACGACCTAACTCCAAGTTCTCCCTATAAATACCCCGCCTACTCCAACTTTAAGAGGACTTTTGGCTCATTTCTGGAACGCTTATACTCTGTTGTTTTCTTGACTCAACTGACACTTCAAACACCAAAGACACTTCAACAAACTTCAAGAGAAGATCTAACACATCCATCATGGATTCGAAGAGCTCTCTTACATCGAAGTTCTAGCTACTCGTCTCAAGCGTGTTGTAATCAAGTTGTAATCGAGGAATTGTTGTAAAAGTTGTAATCGAATTATCAATAAAGAAGATAAAGTGGACGTAGGCTTAATTTTGGGCCGAACCACTATAAAACTGTTGTCCCTTTACTTTTCTGCTATTTTCTGCTTATATTCTGTTCCCGTACCAACGGGTGGTGCTTTGACATTACTAACCCTCACACCGGGGTGTTAGCGTCGATTTTTACGTTAACATAGAGCCACCCTCCCGAATCAAGGGGTGCACCCAATCAATCACAAAGTAATAGAATGGTATACGATGGAATGTGTCCGATAAGAGGAGCTACCTCATTTGCCCGAAATCGCTCCTGTATTAGCCACCTTATGCTAACTCACGGGAGATAGGTCCACGTAAATACCTTAGGATCGTCGCCACCCTCCTACTTCATTCTGGAATCTCCACCGCGTACACAGTTGTTAAAGAGGTTTTCGGTATCGACAGAGAGTATGTCCATATTCGATCCCGGTCTCTTTAACAACCAATCGTTATTATAACCCACGGTTATAAATTTCAAAATGGTTTATATTTCAAATCAAAACATATTCATTTTAAACCATTTTAATTCGATGTTAATATCCTTGAAGAATAATATTCATTTCCAATGTTGCAGCATTCCTGGGTTCATATCATTCAATTATATTATTTCCAAAAACATTGTATTTTCAGCATTCATAGCACTTTGAAAATGTGATATTACATATAGTAGCAGTTCGAAAATATCATCTTTTTAGAAACAGCAGCACTTAGAAAACGTTACTATAGATATAGTAGTATTATAGAAATATTTTCTTTTTCAGAAACAGCAGCACTTAGAAAATGTTACTACAGATAGAGTAGTATTTCAGAAATATTGTCTTTTTCATAAATAGCAGCACCTAGAAAACGTTATTGCAGAGTATTTCAGAAATATTGTCTTTTTCAGAAACAGCAGCACTTAGAAAACGTTACTACAGATATAGTAGTGTTTGGAAATACTTTACATTTTCAGAAATGGTAGCACTTGTAAAACGCTACCTTAAAACCACAGCATTTCAGAAATGCTGCCAATACAAATCTGAGATTTGTTATAACATTTCAGAAACATTATAATTTCAGTTTTTCACCATTTTTAACTTATAAAACGTATCTCACTTTCCAAAAATTTTTATTTGGGTATCATTTCACTTATGATTTTATAAAATAAAGTTTTATAAATAAAATATCCAAATTTAACCATAATTCATTTATTAAGTCAAAATTACATTTATTTTTCTTAACTTTACTTTTAACAAAAGATTTGATATTTTATTTACTTTTAAAAAATATCCATTTCATAAATAAATTATTTTATTACTAATTTAAGCCTAAAATTCCATTTCAAATCAAATTTTCAATTATTAAATTAATCACAATTTAATTTACATTTTTAATCATTTATTGACTTATACAATTTTAACTTGTAGAAAATCACTATAAAATTTATTTAAATCATTTAAATCCAATTTTTAGTTAAAATCTCATATATTTTATATTCCAAATACCTAGAATTTTCAAAAAATATTTATATTTTAAATTAACCACGAGTTTGTATAATATTTTCTAACCTAGGTCAAGTGAATACGGATATATATCATTTCAATCCGAAATAAAAATCCCGGGTTTGATCATTTCAAACCCGCAATCCCAAGTCAAATAAAAATCGCTCAAGCCTATCATTTCAGCTCATAATGACTTTTTCTTATTCTAAAGTCCGTTCGGGTATGTATCATTTCAACCCATAGTGAGGGAACTTGCAGTGTAAGCAACAGAAATATAAATAAACAGTAAAACATAGCATGTCAAATCAAGAGATGAAACAGGTATATAATCAGGTTATAACATCATATATTATCACATCACTGGCATATGTGAAATTACTATCAACATGGCATATCACTACTACACATTCACAAGACTTTGTTTCACAATTTTATAAGTACGGAGTCAAGGGGGATAACTTACCTTTTTAAAGCTAGAGATGACAATTCAAAACACATAATAAACTCCGAAAAAGCACGACAAAGCACGAATCAGATTAGAGGAGAAGTAGCACCCAAATCCAAATCTTGTAAACAACCAAAAATAGAATATATATATATATAAGTACATATTTCAACACATAACAAAAATAAAAACAGTGCATAAAACAAATTAAAATGAAACAGAAATGGAATCAACCAAGACAAGTGGGCTCGGCCACTTTGTAAATTGGCTAGACCATCATCACATGGTTCGACCACATTGGTTTAAAGGTACATATGCTCGGCCATGGTCAAGGAAAAGGCACGGCTTAGGGTAGGTGAAGGGTTGGCAAACCAAAAGTCATGTGGGAGGCTAAAAGTCTTGTCAAATGAAGGGTCATGGGGTACTTTGGGTTCGGCCTAGCAACATGGTTCGGCCACATGGTCACTTTGGGTTCGGTCATAAGGTGTTATGGGTCAAGGCACTTCTGAAATGAAGGTTTGGCAAGGGTTTGGTCATGGCTAAGGGATGGAAGGTGGTGAACAAGGGGGTGGCCGAGGCTAGTGAAGAGGAGATGGTGATGTAAGGGCTCGGCTATGGTTTGCATCATGGTTTGGTGGTGAATTCTTGGATCAATGGTCACGGCATGGCATAGGGATGGTGATGGGGAGATGATGGTCGGTCATGGTGGTGGTGAAGTGATGGAGATGGTCGGCAAAAAGGATGGAGTATGGCCGAACATAGCATAAGAACAAAAGACAAAGAAAGGAGAAAAAGATAAGAGAAAGAGGAAGCCATGAAAACTTACTTTAAATTGTTTTGTTAGGAAATGAAAAATGAAAAAAGAGATGGGAATGCAAAGTGATATGTATGGGTAGTGGATGGAAACACATGGCTAAGAAAAGGAAAAGACACCATTCATAATTGAAAACAAACATAAGTCTCTTGAATTTCCAAAGCCATTTGTCAAGCCCACTTAAAATACAAGCCAAAACCTAATAGAAAAATCAAACCAAACCAAAAAAAATATAGAAAATGAAAATAGAAAATAGATAAATGAAATACAGAAAATAATTGCGTGTAAAACGCTGGATTTTATCAAATTTAAAAAGTATAAAACGGAATTTAACAAAACGAAAAGCAGAACGAATATCAGAATCAAATTCAGCTTAAAAGAAAAAGATTGGAAATTTAAAATCTCAACTAAAATCGAAGTTTGACTAAAGTTGAACAAAATATAAAATTTCCAGAAATTCAATATTTTATTATATTTGGAAAATAAATTATAAACAAAATCCAAATTTTCATTATAAAATTCCAAAATTTCAATTTTAAATGATTTAAAAATCAAAGTTTCAAATAAATTCAATAAAATAATTGTTAAAATTTATGGGTTTTTACATTTACTTTGTAAATAGTGTATAGAATTTGTTATATATGAAATTTTATAAAACATGTTTGAATTGGTATAAATGAAAAGAAAACAGTGTTTTATAATTAGAATTTATTTGCAATTAGTAATGAAATGAATTGGAATTAGATTAATTGAAATGTTTCAATTATAAGGAAACATAGATGAAATCGTAATGAATGAGTTAATATAGGAACTTGCATTTTTGTGTCAATATGGAATGAACATTCTAATTAAGATAATTGCATGATTTGAGACATATAAAAATAAAACTTTCATTTTGAATAATATGATTTAAAAGAAGAACGAATATCAGAATCAAATTCATCTTAAAAGAAAAAGATCGGAAATTTAAAATTCAAATTTAAAATCTCAACTGAAATCAAAGTTTGACTAAAGTTGAACAAAATATAAAATTTCCAGAAAATCATTATTTTATTATATTTGGAAAATAAATTATAAACAAAATCCAAAATTTCATTATAAAATTCCAAAATTTCAATTTTAAATGATTTTAAAAATCAAAGTTTCAAATAAATTCAATAAAATAATTATTAAAATTTATGGGTTTCTACACTCTCCCCCACTCAAAACTTTTCATCCTCGAAAAGGAACGAAACACAGAACAAAGAAAGATAGGATAAGATAGAATAGCAAATAGTACCTGAAACAAACAATTCCAGATTTGAAGCACGCATGCTCTCCTCCATCTCCCAGGTACAATCCCGATCATCGGTACTCCACTGCACTTTGACCAGGTTGACAAATTTCCTTCTCAGCTGCTTTGTACCTCTATCGACAATACGAAGTGGCTTGCTCTCGACAGTCAGATTAGGCTCAATATCTAAACTCTCGAGAGCAGAAGGTTGGACAATAAGGGATGGATCATGAAGATACCGACGAAGATGTGAAACATGGAATACATTATGCACTCCAGAAAACTTCTCAGGCAAGTCCAAACGATAAGCTAAAGAACCAATCCTCTCTAAGATGCGGAAAGGACCAATGAACCTAGGAGCAAGCTTCCCTCTACGACCAAAATGAATCACATTCCTTAAGGGAGAGACCTTAAGGAAAACCAGATCACCAACAGAAAACTCCAAACTCCTTCTACGCCTATCAGCATACTTCTTCTGCCTATCCTGAGTGCTCCTCATCTTCCTCTTAATCTCCTCAACTCTCTCAGAAGCCTCTAGGATAATATCAGGACCAAGAACCAAACGATTACCGGATTCAATCTAGTAAGATGGAGATCTGTAAGGTCATCCGTAAAGAGCAGCAAACGGAGACATTTCAATACTAGCCTAAATTCAAAAGATGAAATAAGATAGATAATGAATTAAGACAAGATTCAAATAAAAGATTAAGATTATACCTGATAACTATTGTTATAGGTGAATTCGACAAGATGGAGATGATCTTCCCAAGACTCTCCATAATCAAGAACACAAGCACGAAGAAGATCCTCCAAAATCTGATTCACTCTTTCCGTTTGACCGTCGGTCTGTGGATGGTAAGTAGTGCTCAGATTCAAATGAGTACCCAAAGATTCCTGAAAAAGCCTTCCAAAACTGACTGGTAAAGATAGGATCTCGATCGCAAACAATACTGATAGGAACACCATGGAGACGAACAATCTCCCTTAAATAGATCTCAGCCAAACTGGAAGCAGAACGGGTAGACTTGACCGGGATGAAATGAGCTAACTTGGTCAATCTATCCACAATAACCCAAATACTCTCATTACCCCTCCTAGTCCTCGGTAATCCATCAATAAAATCCATAGAAACCTATTCCCGTTTCCAATTGGGAACCTGAAGGAGCTGCAATAAACCAGGGGTCTTCTGATGATTGGCCTTGACTTGCTGACAAGTCGCACATCTACTAACAAAAATGGAGATATCTCTCTTCATACCTCTACACCAATACAACTTCATCATATTCTGATACATCTTAGTCACACCTGGATGAATAGAAAGTCTGGATCGATGATTCTCCCGAAGTAACTCCTGTCTCAATCCATCAACATTCGGGACACAAATCCTATTATTAATCCTCAAAATCCCTCTATCATCGATCTGAGCTCCACTACCATCAAGACTACTACCGCCAACTTGGCTACGAACATTCTCCTTAATAAGCCTAAGCATCCTATCCTCATCCTGCTTAGCCATAATACGATCCAAAAGAGCAGAAGAAACAACAAGCTGACACAACATCGCCTTCTTCCGACTCAAAGCATCTACTACAACATTAGCTTTTCCAAGGGTATAGTTGATGTCGAGGTCATAACAAGCAAGAAACTCTAGCCACCTAACTTGTCTCTGATCCAAATCCTTCTGGGTGAAAATATATCTCAAAGATTGATGATCCGTAAAAAGCTCAAACTTAGTTCCCAAAAGATGATGCCTCCAAAGCTTCAAAGAAAAATCCATAGCAAGCAATTCCAAATCATGAGCAGCATAATTGGCTTCATGGGTCTTCAACTGACGACTGACATAAGCAATGACCTTCCCATCCTGCATCAGAATAGCTCCCAAACCTTCACGACTAGCATCAGTGTATACCGTTAATCCCTCATTTCCATTTGGAACGGTAAGAACTAGTGCGGAAATAAGCTTACTCTTTAACTCATTGAATGCAGCTTTACACCTATCATTCCATATAAACTTAGCATTCTTTCGAGTCACAGTAGTGAGAGGCGTAGCGATCCAAGCAAAATTCTCAATGAATCTCCGATAATAACCGGCAAGGCCCAGAAAGCTATGGATATCAGATGGAGTCCTAGGAGTTTCCCAATCCTGAAATAGATTATGGAAAAATAAGAACTACAGACAAAGATAGAATAATTAGATCACAAAAGAAAGATGAGAAAAGGTAGGCTTACATTGATCGCAGTGATCTTGACTGGATCAACAGAAACTCCATTACTAGAAACAATATGTCCAAGGAATCAGATTTCATCCTTCCAGAAATGGCATTTAGAGAATTTAGCTTTCAATTGGTGACTCCTAAGAGTCTCCAGAACAGAATTCAAATGGACCGTATGCTCCTCCTCTGACTTAGAGAAGACAAGAATATCATCAACGAAGACCAGAACAAACTTATTAAGAACATCACGAAAAGCACGATTTATCAAATCAACAAAAAAAGCTGGGGCATTAGTCAAACCAAAAGGCATAACTAACCATTCATAGAAACCATCAGTAAGGAAAGCAGCCTTGGGAATACTTTCCTCAGTAAATCAGAGCTGGTGGAAACCTGTGGCAAGATCAAGCTGAGTGAAAACAGTAGCTTCATAAAGCTGATCGAACATATCATTGATACGAGGCATATGATATCTATTTTTCATAGTGAGCTTGTTCAGCTCCCTATAATCAACACACATCCTCAAAGAACCATCGGACTTAGTGACGAAAACCACTACTGCTCCCCATTCGGAATGACTAGGTCTGATCAGACCCTTGGAGAACAAGTCCTCAATTTGCTTCCTCAACTCAACCTTCTCACGGGGTGCTATTCTGCTGGGAGGAAGAACTACAAATCGAGCTCCAGGAATAAGATCAATGCGGAAATCAATTTCCCGCTTAGGAGGTAAAGAAGAAACTTCACCAAATACATCAGGACAGAGTTTAACCACAGGAGTTGAATCAAGATTACCAAGAGAAGAATCCAAAGTGAAAATAAAACTGCCAGCAAAATCCTGAGGCATACGGCACTGAATCACCAAAGAGTTACTCCGATCATCAACAAGAGAAACATTTCGGGTTTTACAAGAGATAACGGCTTCATGCCTCTTTAGCCAATCACCTCCAAGCAACAAATCAAAATCATCAAAACCAAGAACATAGAAATCACCAGAAAATCGATGATCAAAATAGAGAAGTTTCACTTGATTACAAATCCTACTAAGGTTTGCGGGACCACCAATAGGATTAGTAACACATAAAGGTACAGCTGCAAACTTGGGTGAAAGGAGATGCTCAAACTTATCACAAAGATCCATAGAAATAAAACTATGCGGAGCTCCAGTATCAAATAAAACACGAACAGGAAAATTAAATAAAGTAAAGGTGCCCTGGAGAGTACCATGGGAATCACTAGGAGCAGAAGGAGCAGGAGTGGAAGAAGTTATGGCGAAGACCCCAGATGTCTTGCCCTTCTAATACAAAGGACAATCTTTCTTGAAATGACCAGGATGTAGACAGACATGACAGAGATTGTTCCTGGTATCTTGAGGTGGAAGAACAGCAGCACCAACTGAAGTAGGGCAACTATTGGCATAGTGTCCCTACTGATCACACTTGAAGCAGGTGATGGAAGATAGATCGATAGGATGCTTCCGAGGAGTAGATCCTAAACTAGGATTCTTGAGCCAATTCTGCTTCTGCTGATGGAAATTAGGCTTCATTTTCTTAGAGTTGCCAGAACCAGGCTGAGATGAAGAAGCACGAGGAACAGAAACTTCCTTAGAAGTGGGATTCTCATATCTAATGTCCATGTCCATCAACTCCGTAAAGGTACCATGAACATGAGAAATGAGACGATCATAAAACTCTGGGAGTGCTCCAGCTATAAATTTCTCATTCTTCTTAAGAGAGGTGTCAATCAGGCCAGGACCAAACTTGGAAAGTTCATTGAACTTCCGCTCATACTCAGAAAATAACATGGTCCCTTGCTTAAGATCCATAAACTCCCTGTATAGCTGGGACTTCCCGGCTTCGGGCATCCACTTTGCCACAAAAGCCTCCCTGAAAAGAGAAGGATAAGCTTAAGATAGATTCAAAGAGAAAAACCTGAACAAAACACAAGACCAACACAAGAAGATACCTAAACTGCTCCCAAGAAATATCTGCCTCCACAGTCTGAGCTGTGACAGACTCCCACCAATCTTGGGCTGCCTCCTGAAGCTGCCAAGCTACCAACTGACGCTTCTGAGCATCAGTAATCTCCACACCAGTAAAAATCCTCTCAAGACTCCTCAACCATTATTGAGCCGCTACAATGCACTTAGATCCAGTAAACTTGGTGCCACCAAGCTGAGTGAATTCCTTACAGAGAGTGGTGAACCTGATGGGTGCAACAGGCTCTGGACCTGGGGCAATACCCCAACCCCTACCTCTGGCATTCCCATCCTGGAAAAATCAAGAATGAATTTTAGGACAAAGGTAAAATAGAAAGACAAAGATAAGGTTCAACTAGAATGGAAATCCTAATCAAAGAATTCAAATAAACAAGGTGAATTCGAAAGGAATGAAGTTAAGAAAATGAGATTTTAAAACAAGAAAATTTTATATCTAAAATAATCTTTTAAAATCCTTTAAAATCATTTGAAAAACATTTTATACTTCAAATACGTTCTCTCACAAAGAAATGCTTCTAAGATTGATTTCACTCATTCTACAGTATTTCTACCCTATCTTTAATGAGTTTTTGCTCCATAGGCTAAGGTTTGCCTAAAACCAAAGCTCTGATACGAAAGGTAACAGCCCACTATTTTGGACCATTCAAATCGACAATAAAACCACACATGCCAGAATTGAATAATTCAAAACAATAGATTGTAAATAAATTTGGAGCAAATAAAACCAATCATAGAATTACAAACACAGAGTATCAAAATAACTCGCAGCGGAAATAAAAATACATAGTGGTTCGTGAAGCCACTACAATACATAGTCTCAAAACAGATACAAAATACCATAGTCTGAAAAACAGATACAACAGAAGTCTGAATATAAGTTCACAAATACATAAGCAAAGATGAATGAAATAACTGAAATGGAAATAGACAACTAGATAGACAGATAACTCCAGCCAATCTCTAGCTCCAGAAGATGAATCCAAAGCTGTGATACTCAGGCTGACCCGAGCGTGAAGCAAAACACAAAACACTCGAGTCAAGACATACATACTTATAAAATGTAAATCAACTCAAGTGAACTGTAATAGAAATGCATCAATAACTTAAAGGATGCTTGGGATCGCCCATCCTTTAAGGATCCGTTAAACTATCTACTATGTAGTAAGATACGCTATTATAATAATGTCTAAAGTAAAGTAAACTATTTAAAAATAGCGTTAAGGCTTTACATTTTCCACCTTAACCCATTTTTAGGTATTCCAATAGTCTATACAGTACCGTAATACCCCGTAAACTGGAGCTACCAGAGGATACTCCATAGGTACGACACAAATCAAACTCGTAGTAAAGCACGCTAGGGTAGGCGACACGACACAACTAGGCAATGCCAGGGTAGATATACCAATTATGCATCCGGACCGTTGGTAAAGCAAAGCCTCAGCAATCGTCCAACTCGAGCCACACTCCGAAATCAAGGGTGCACCCAATCAATCACAAAGTAATAGAATGGTATACGATGGAATGTGTCTGATAAGAGGAGCCACCTCATTAGCCCGAAATCGGCCCTGTTTAGCTACCTTATGCTAACTCACGGGAGTTAGGTCCACGTAAATACCATAGGATCTTCGCCACCCTCCTACTTTATTCTGAAATCTCCACCACATACACAGTTGTTAAAGTAGTTTTCGGTATAGACAGAGAGTATGTCCATATCCGATCCCGGTCTCTTTAATAACCAATCGTTATTATAACCCGTGGTTATAAATTTCAAAATGGTTTATATTTCAAATCAAAACATATTCATTTTAAACCATTTAAATTCGATGTCAACATCCTTCAAGAATAATATTCATTTCCAAAGTTGTAGCATTTCTGGGTTCATATCATTCAATTATAATATTTACAAAAACATTGTATTTTCATCATTCATAGCACTTTGAAAATGTGATAATACATATAGTAGCAGTTCGAAAATATCATCTTTTCAGAAACAACATCACTTAGAAAACGTTAGTGTAGATATAGTAGTATTTCATAAATATTGTATTTTTCAGAAACAACAGCACTTAGAAAACATTACTACAGATATAGTAGTATTTCAGAAATATTGTCTTTTTCAGAAACATCAGCACTTAGAAAACGTTATTGCAAATATAATAGTATTTTAGAAATATTGTCTTTTTCAGAAATAGCAGCACTTAGAAAACGTTACTACAAATATAGTAGTGTTTGGAAAATACAGTACATTTTCAGAAATGGTAGCACTTGTAAAACGCTACCTTAAAACCACAACATTTCAGAAATGCCGCCAATACAAATCTGAGATTTACTATAACATTTCAGAAACATTATAATTTTAGTTTTTCACCATTTTTAACTTACAAAACATATCTCACTTTCCAAAATTATTTATTTGGGTATCATTTCACTTATGATTTTATAAAATAAAATTTTATAAATAAAATATCCAAATTTAACCATAATTCATTTATTAAGTCAAAATTACATTTATTTTTTTAACTTTACTTTTAACAAAAGATTTGATATTTTATTTACTTTTAAAAAATATCCATTTAATAAATAAATTATTTTATTACTTATTTAAGCCTAAAATTCCATTTCAAATCAAATTTTCAATTATTAAATTAATCATAATTTAATTTACATTTTTAATCATTTATTGACTTATACAATTTTAACTTATAGAAAATCACTATAAAATTTATTTAAATCATTTAAATCCAATTTTAAGTTAAAATCTCATATATTTTATATTCCAAATACTTAGATTTTCAGAAAATATTTATAATTTAAATTAACCACGGGTCTGTATAATATTTTCTAACCTAGGTCAAGTGAATACGAATATATATCATTTCAATCCGAAATAAAAATCTCGGGTTTGATCATTTCAAACCCTCAATCCCAAGTAAAATAAAAATCGCTTGAGCTTATCATTTCAGATCATAACGACTTTTCCTTATTCTAAAGTCGGTTCGGGTATGTATCATTTCAACCCATAGTGAGGGAACTTGCAGTGTGAGCAACAGAAATATAAATAAACAGTAAAACATAACATGTCATATCAGGAGATGAAACAGGTATATAATCAGGTTATAACATCATATAATATCACATCACTGGCATATATGAAATTACTATCAACATGGCATATCACTACCTAACATTCAAAAGACTTTGTTTCACAATTTTATAAGTACGGAGTCAAGAGTGATAACTCACCATTTTAAAGCTAGAGATGACAATTCAAAACACATAATAAACTCCGAAAAAGCACGACAAAGCACGAATCAGATTAGAGGAGATGTTGCACCCAAATCCAAATCTTGTAAACAACGAAAAATAGAATATATATATATATATATATAAAGTACATATTTCAACACATAACAAAAATCAAAACAATGCATAAAATAAATTAAAATGAAATAGAAATGGACTCAACCAAGACAAGTGGGCTCGGCCACTTTGTAAATTGGCTAGACCATCATCACATGGTTCGGCCACATTGGTTTAAAGGTACATATGCTTGGCCATGGTCAAGGAAAAGGCACGGCTTAGGGTAGGTGAAGGGTTGGCAAACCAAAAGTCATGTGGGAGGCTAAAGGTCTTTGCAAATGAAGGGTCATGGGGTACTTTTGGTTCGGCCTAGCAACATGGTTCGGCCACATGGTCACATTGGGTTCGGTCATAAGGTGCTATGGGTCAAGGCACATCTGAAATGAAGGTTTGGCAAGGGGTTGGTCATGGCTAAGGGATGGAAGGTGGTGAACAAGGGGGTGGCCGAGGCTAGTGAAGAGGAGATGGTGATGTAAGGGCTCGGCTATGGTTTGCATCATGGTTTGGAGGTGGATTCTTGGATCAATGGTCATGACATGGCATAGGGATGGTGATGGGGAGATGATGGCCGGTCATGGTGGTGGTGAAGTGATGGAGATGGTCGGCAAAAAGGATGGAGTATGGCCGAACATAGCATAAGAACAAACGAAAAAGAAAAGAAAAAAAAGAGAAGAGAAAGAGGAAGCCATGAAAACTTACTTTAAATTGTTTTGTTAGGAAATGAAAAATGAAAAGAGAGATGGGAATGCAAAGTGATATGTACGGCTAGAGGATGGAAACACACGGCTAAGAAAAGGAATAGGAAAAGACATCATTCATAATTGAAAACAAACAAAAGTCTCTTGAATTTCCAAAGCCATTTGTCAAGCCCACTTAAAATACAAGCCAAAACCCAATAGAAAAATCAAACCAAACCAAAAATAATATAGAAAATGAAAATAGAAAATAGATAAATGAAATACAGAAAATAATTGCGTGTAAAACGCTGGATTTTATCAAATTTAAAAAGTATAAAACAGAATTTAACAAAACGAAAAGCAGAACGATTATCAGAATCAAATTCAGCTTAAAAGAAAAAGATTGGAAATTTAAAATTCAAATTTAAAATCTCAACTAAAATCGAAGTTTGACTAAAGTTGAACAAAATATAAAATTTCCAGAAATTCAATAGTTTATTATATTTGGAAAATAAATTATAAACAAAATCCAAAATTTCATTATAAAATTCCAAAATTTCAATTTTAAATGATTTTAAAAATAAAAGTTTCAAATAAATTCAATAAAATAATTGTTAAAATTTATGGGTTTTTACATTTACTTTGTAAATAGTGTATAGAATTTGTTATATATGAAATTTTATAAAACATGTTTGAATTGGTATAAATGAAAAGAAAACAGTGTTTTATAATTAGAATTTATTTGAAATTAGTAATGAAATGAATTGGAATTAGATTAATTGAAATGTTTCAATTAAAAGGAAACATAGATGAAATCGTAATGAATGAGTTAATATAGGAACTTGCATTTTTGTGTCAATATGGAATGAACATTCTAATTAAGATAATTGCATGCTTTGAGACATATAAAAATAAAACTTTCATTTTGAATAATATGATTTTGGAGAAAAAAAATTTGAAGTTTAGAATAATCTATATATACACACATTAATATTCAAAATTTTAAATATATCAGTGGGTTCATGGTTGTTTAAATGTTGTGGAATCAATTAGAATTACCTTGTATTAATAGTTGTACATTAACTACATAGGTTCACATATATTTATTTTTTTATTTTATATATGGTTAAAACTTGTAAATTGGTTGCAATAATGTGACTGTTACAGTAATTTAAAAGTAAAGTAAATCATTTTTATAGTGCACAAATAGATATATATTCATTAATTAATAAAATCGGTTTGAGTAACGTAAATAAATATATAGATTGATTGGTTAATTAATTGATTGGTTGATTGTTAATTGATTGATTGCGTTAATGGAGTGTGCACATATATTAACATAAAACGAATGTTTTCATATAGAATTAAATGACATAAATATATGTATATTTGGGTTTATTGATATGAATTAATTGGAGTAAGTTTTGGAATTTGGACCCCAAAGGTTTGTTTATAGGATATAGGCGGTCCCTTCATTTGCTTTACATTTATTGTCATATCGCATTCTCTCTCTTTTCGTTTTCATGTTCTCGTAGGCTCCACTTAAGCACCCATTTAATAATTAGACTACTCATTCGTTTCTTATTAATTAATAATAGCCTCATTTGATTTATTTCTAATTAATAATTGCCTTATTCTTTTCATTTGTTTCTCATTTGTTCGTTTGCTCCTTTCAAATGCTTTATCTGAAGTTTTTTTTCCTTTTTTCCATTTTTAATGTGAACATCCAAATTAATATTCATGCCATCTAATTAGCATTTACTATTCTCCGTTTCTGAAGTTTATTTTGTTTATACGTTATTAGTTCTTGTACCTTCCTTTAATTAGCAACTCTTTCTCCTGAAGCTTCATATTAAAGAACAGATGATTTATTTTTATCTTTATTCATATATTTATTCCTTTACATCACCTCTTTCAATACTACCATTTTAAGGATGTTCGTATTTTACTTTATTTCAATTCCTAGTTTGTTTATATATACTTTATTAGCTTTTCATTTGTTTCCATCTTCATTCCTGTAGCCTCATTTCAATTTTCAAATCTCATCTTCTGTAACTTCATTTCTCCAAACAAACTTCCATCTCATTTTCCCTCTCTCTCTCTCTTCATTTTCCTCCTTCTTCATTTTTTCTTCTTCTTCAAATCTCCTTCTTCTCTTTTTTCATTCAAAGCTTCCTTTTTCTTATTCTTATTCTTCAAATCTTTTTCTTCTTTTTCAAAGATTCCTTTTCTTTTTCAATTCAATTCTTCATCTTCTTTAAATTTTCTTCTTCTTTTCCAAACATTCTTCATTTTCCAAATCCTTTTTTTCAAATCCAAATATACACAAACTTCTATGTCTCTCCCAAAACTTTCTATAAAAAAAGAAGAAGATTAAGATAGCAAGGAAACTAATCAAAAGGAGGAAGTAGTAGTGGATCCAAATCCGACTAGAAAAGGAAATCCATAAGCTGAGTGTTTAAACTCACTCACGAAATACTAAAATTTTATTGCAAGTTAAACCAGGTCATATAGTGATAAATTTTTGATTGTTGGTTTGGAATTTTAATTGATATTTAATTTGAATACCTAAACTCCAATATGTGATAAATAGTTATTATTTTGTCATGTTATTGAATTGGTTGATTTATTGAATTGGTTGATTTGAATGTTAATTGTATGTTGTGATGGATGCTATTGTGATTGAATGTGTATTGTTCATTTATTTTGATATATCCTTGTTATCACCCTATAGCTTATTATAATCGTATAAATTTTCATAGTGATTATTTGGACATTGAATACAGATTTAAACCCATGAATTTCATATATTTACATGAGAGGAAAAAAACTAGTATGTTTAGATTTACTATTTGGACCATAAAAATGATTTTGAGAAATAAACCATCGTTACCTTATTTGAAATTTTTCAAAATTAAATTTTGAAACATTGGGAGGTTTCCATAGAATTGAATGTTGAGACATTGGAACATTTTTATAAATCAAATCCCTTGAACTATGAAATTTAATTGGGAATTTTTCTGTAAATTTATAAGTTACTAGAATGGTTCTATTGTGAAATCTATTGTATATTGAATATGGAAACTATAACTTTTTCGAAAAATTTGAACCTTCAAAAATGTAGTTATCTGCATTCCTTATTTCATCTAATTTTGATTTAATTTGCATAAGATGTTTTAGTTATGACTCGAGTGTTTTGTCTTTTCATTACACTCGGGTCAGTCTGAGCTTTTTAGTGAATTGAACACTATTTTCTGTAGGACGAAGACGAAGATTCAGTATATTGTTGCTATTTATTATAATTATTCTGCTGCATTATTTGTTTATTTCTGCCGTATAACTCTGATTTGAATTGTAAAAGTATAATCAAATGTTATTTATAAAACGGCTTCATGAACTGTTTATTTGATTATTATATTTTGTCATTCCGCTGCGAGATTCTGTGACTTTTGTTTTTTTCTTTTCTTTTACTTTCTTATTTACCCCATTAACAATCCTCTCATTTGAATGGTTGGAATTAGACATGTGTGGTTTATTGTCGATTTAAACCGTCCAAAAAGGTGGGTCATTACATCTAAAATGTGAAGGTGTACTCAGATCTTTTAATGGATGGGTTTCAAAGTTAATGACAAGTATAAAATCGGTCTTGGGTTTACAGTAGTGATGATTAAGCAACAATTGTTTTTGACCCATTTAATTATACTTTTGAAAAGTAATATAATCTTTAAAAGAAAGTTTTAAAGATGATTTAGTCTGAAGTATTTTGGGTTTGTAATAAACAAAGTTTTAGCAACATTTGTATTTAACCCTTGAATAATATTTTTAAAGTGGTAAATTGTTAAATGATTTTGGGAGATACTTAAATCTTTAATTATGGAATTTTACAGATAATAGCAAGTATGGAATCGTTTGGGAATAAGTAGAAACATATAAGTTTTAAAGTATAAAAGAGAGAAGAGGTTTATAATAATGTATGAGAAACATTTGTTTTAACCTCTTTGATTTTATTTTAAAGTATGTAAATCTTGTTATTGATTTGTGAATATATTTATACCATAGAGATTGGTATATTAATACCTTTTAAAGTATTGAAAAGAGTTTAAATCAGTAAGGAATTGTAGAATATTTGTATATACCCTTGTAATGATATTTGAAATATATTTATACAAGTAGAAAAAGGGAAGTCTTAACTAATAAAGGATTAATTTATTAAAAAGGGATTCGAAGTCATGTATATGACTTGATTGTGCATGTGTGTGTCGATCATGCTTTGTGTATTACTTGCTTATGTAAAGTATATGGGATTTAGTTTCCCTTCTGTGATCATTCTCACTATTGTTGGAATTTACCAAATATAATTCTGGAATATCTAAAAGAAGCACAGGAATTATACGGTACAATTATCTTCGGTGATGCTATACTGTATGTATAACTTGTCTTGCTCTTCTAGGACAAATGATAAGGAAATCTGAGCCCGACTGGTTAGGAGGTGATCTCCGCTCTTATGTATTGTCTGTTTATTTTCAAAATAACCAGAGTAGAGTGTATAGGAAATCAATCGATTAGTTTTACTCGGTAAGCGGGGGAGTGTACTTATATGAGATGACTTGAAATCATAACCACTTTAATACCATATATGGGTTCTATGCTTTGGAAGAGGTTCGTGATTGATTAGAGATGCTGGAATTTATATGGAGATTCAAGATCTATTTGAGATGCTCAAACTCATGTAGATGTTCTTGATCTATTCAGGATGTGGGAACCAATGTGTGATTCCTAGATTTGTTAAGATATAGGAGTTCTTGTGTGGTTTCGAGATTTGTTTGAGTTGGGGACTCGTGTGCCGAGATCTATTCGAGTTGTGACTTGTGTGCTGGAATGTCGGACATAGCCTCACCAATGGATATGCCTAAAACCAGAGATAGGATGCATATACCAGGGGTTTAGCTAACCCATAGGGTATAGTGGGCTCTACCCTAGAGATACATACAGTTATGCATGCGTGAGCGGTGCACTCGGCCTCAAGTTATGGCCAGCTATGTATTTACTATGTACATCGACTAAGGATGTATGCCGCTTCAGAAGGATATCTCTGATTCTTTGCAAGAGGAACCTTCTAAAAATACTAATGGCACCTCAGTGGAATCCTACACAATTAGCGAAAGCACCTTAGCAGTTTTAATTATATACATATTATTTTTGTGATGTACACTCACATGCATCACAGATACTTGATCATTTATATTTCCTACCCTAGACATTATTATAATATAACTGGTTTTTCTAATAGAAATGGTTTGGTTATCGTAAGGTAATAACACATCCGTGTTTATTTATGGTGTGGTCTTACGAGATAATCCATATTATAATCTATATGAAACCTTTATTTTTATAGGGTTTTATAAAAATAATAATCCTTATGATTTGAGTTTCTCACGCCGGTTTACCAGACTGATCCTGGTGTTATATTCTTATAATGCTCCGGTCAGCCCGAGTATATTTCTTGATTTTGCTGTGATTCATTGGAGCTCTTAGAGAGGAGCTAGATAATTTTCTACCATATTTTAATTTCTACTGCATTTCTTGTATTGTATCTATCAGCATTTGTGAGGACATGCTTTTATAACTGTCCATGCCGATGATAGGTTAGATTACTCTAATTTTTGTATTTACATTAAAGTTTTCTTTTTGGTGAAGACCTTTCGAGATATTATATATTATTGTTCCGCATGTGAGATACTGATATTGTGTTCTTCTTTCTTGTCCTGTTTCTTTCCTTTTTCTTTTATCCGAACGTTTTGTCTTTCCGGCACTTGGGTGCTCAGTATGTGAATATGTGGATGTACTAGTGACATAATTCGAGGGTTGAAAATGCCGTTTGTTACATAATAAATTTGGATAAAATATCACAGCACCTTTTAAGTGACGTGTAAACGTTAATATTTGAATAGTTCAATATTGATGACTGACCGAATTTACACCTGACGAGTCACACAACCAAAACGATGAATTCTGTTTTGACCAAATGATTTAATTAGTTTATAATTATTATAAACTGATTAAATTAATTAATATTTGTGACATAATAATTATAAAACTTTGCTAATGATTTGAGGAATAAATATAATTAAATATATTAATAATAGTTATAAATATATTAATCGATATACGATGTCTATAAACGATTAAATTGGATTTAATAAAATAATATTTTCAATAGAGTTAAATAGGATTTCAACCCATCATGATGGATGTGAATTCTGGTAGAAATATGACTTAGGGGACAACTCAAATTAGGGTTAAGTGTTGGATTTTGGATGGCTCAGATTGAGGAAGAATTGGTATGAGATGTGATCCATTATTTTTTTCGCTTATATCCGCTATTTAAATATCTCTAACCTTAATTGCCAATGGTCTTTGGCTGCCACTCCATCGTTCCATTTTTGGTCGAAATTATTCCATAGGTGATCCATCATATCAAGATCAAATCAATTCAAAATCGATCACCATCTGATAGTCAAAGGTCAACGGTTTAAGGATTAGCAATATATCGGATTAAAAAGCTTTCAAAGGAAAGAGTTCATCCTTTCAAGATGTGCTTCAAGGCTTTGATTCTTAGGTATGTTTTTCATTGAATTATACTTTATAATTTTATGAATAATATTTCATTGTGTGTATATATTATTATATTATTAACTAGGTGACGATTTTGATATGTATTGATGTTGTCACAAGTTAGTTTGGTTATATATAAGTATATAATTATAAAAAAAATAAACTTTTTTGTATAAAAACTAGATCTATACAACCGCCTGTTTTTTATATATTAATTATTATTTTAATCATTTATATATGTGTATGTATATATTATTCAAATATAATATATGTTTTTTGTATTCAATTACAATATCATTCTACAGTTAAAAATTATTATATATATATATATATATCTTTATAGCAATAGTAATTTTTGATAGCAATAATATAATTATTTAATATTATTTAGATTAATATACAACATAAATCAATTATATAAATTGAATATGTTACAAAAATTATTTTTAAAATTTTATAAAATCACTTCAACATAAGACAAGCTGTTGGAATGAAGATAAAAATTATAAAACCACTTTTGCTATTTTGAAAAATAATTATTATAATCGACTAAATATTAATAATTTAATTAAAAACAATTTCTAATAGAGAAATACTATAGGAAAGTTTTTCAAACTTAAAAATATGATATATGATTTAATGGGAATTTTGAATTTGGATAAATGTTTTGAAAATAATTTTTCATAAATATTTGATTTAATTTTAGATAAATATTCAATTAATATCTATTTAAAATAATAAAAAATTAATAATAAATTTTTTTGGTGTTGTACAAACAATTTGAAATTATAAAAAAAGTTTTTTTGTTAATTATATTAGTTATTATATAATTACATTTGATATTATAAATGTATTTATGTGTATGTGTGTGTGTGTACATCATTTTAAATAAGATATTATTTTATCATTGTATATATACACTGGTACATATATTTTAAAATTGTAAAAAATTATATATAGAAGGATTATTTTTGTTTAAATAACTTGGTTATATTTAAATAGATTTATTGTTATAATATAAATATATATTATTAATATTTTAATAATAAGTTTTATTTATACATATATGCATATGAATATGTGTATATATATATATATATTTAAATATTTTCATTGACATCAAATTATTTAAATGAAATTAACATATATATATTTATGTACACACACACACATTTATATATATATATAATATTTATATATGATCAACAAGTTTATATACATACAGATATTTAGACAACATGTGTTATATATCGGATGAGCTAATGTGTCCGTTGCGATGTAAATCCCAACATCTGTATATGGACATGTTATACCTTGCACGGGTTTATATATTACACATGTACACACATGTATATATGTATATGATACATACATACATACATACATATATATATATATATATAAAATAAAACTATATTTTTTATAAATTTAAATAAAATAAGAAATTATATTTAAATAATATTTAGCAATGTTCTAAATGAATTAGACTCCATTGGTCCAACATAGATCCAATAAGGGAAATTTTGTTTGAAATTCAACCATAACTTCCGCTATAGGCTGGGCCAATCCCAACAGTAGACCCTTCATGAATGGATATGTTATGTTGGTTTAATTATCTAATTTGTCAATCAACTTTCTCCAATGTTGATAAAGTAACTTTATCAATAACACTATTCGAAATATGTTTCTCGACTTCCAGCGAGCTTTCATTATCAGATTATTATCATATAACCAAGACATAGAATTCTTGATACTTGGAACCAGCCCTTGCTCTGTTATACATTTGTGCATTTATATTTATATACATTGGTTTCATTGCAGCGCTATTCAAGGCGATGTACTTAGACTTTCGTTGAATCGGCGACAACCTTTTGTTTGGAACATTTCCAACCTAAAGCTTCTTTTTTAAGGTTTGAATGCGAATTTAATATTGAAATATTATACCTAAAATCACCCATGAAGTTTGAGTTTGTACACTTCTTCATAAGGAGTTCCTTGTTTATATAAACAATAATTTAGTATTTCGTAAATGCTTGAGAATACTTTAACTAATACTTAGTGATCTTAATTTTGATTTGATATTTGCTTCATGTATCAAATACATAATAAAATTACGATATTGTAGACAATATAACATATATAATAATAATGTGGAAATTAGCCACAAGGGCCTCTTTAGCAAGTGCAATTAGTTTCTAGGACACACAACTGAAATAAATCCTTTAAGGACAAAATGCAAAATAATTAGTTTCTAGCCCTAAAAACCTATGAAATTATGTCCTTAAAAGTAATTGGACTGCTGATTTTATCCTTAAAAGTAATTATTCTGTTGACTTTGGCCTTGAAATTAATTTCTATGGATGTGTGTCCTAGAAACTAATTGGACTTCAAAGTTTGTCCTTCAAGTGAAATGCCCTTATAATAATTCCTATTTCTAAAGCATAAGGAAATCATCTTTCATGTTCCGTACTAAACATTTTAATAAGATGTCTTTGCATATCGTTTGGGACATTCCCAATATCTTTTATACCTAATATAAGAGATATAATTTACAAATCCAATATAGTGTATTAAACAACCAAAATATTATTGAATTAATATAAGTACATCGTTAACAATCAGCAATATATTGATTACTTGTAGTCCACAAATATTTATGTACCTTTTAGTAGTTGCAACGACTGGCCTTTTTGACCCTCAAGTTGACACTCATACATCCACGATATTCACGTGCCGAGTATCCAAGTGCCAGAAAGATATACTGTTGGGGCGAAAGAAAAGACAGAACATAATCTAGCATCGTGATGAGTAATATATAATATACAATAGATCTTTACAAAAGAAAAGTTTTATATAGATACATCAATCAGAGTAAACTAACATGTCATCATCTTGGACAATTATAACACCCCGTTCTTAGAAATGCTGATAAATACAAAATAACAGTAGAAATAAAATATACAAGAATCATCTTGGAGGCATCCAGCTCGTCTCTTGAAGCTCCAATGCATCCATAACTATGTTTGGAAATACTCTCGGGCTGACCCGAGCATTATAAGAAAATAACGCCCAGATCAATCCAGTAAACTAGCGTGAGAAACACAAATAAAATGGATATTTAATGTTATAGAATCTTTCAAAATAAAAGTATCTCTTAAGACCGCGCCGCACATAATCACGGACATGTTTTTACCTTATGATAACCAAACCATTTCATTAGAAAATCTAGTGATATTATAATAATATCTAGGGTTTAAAATAAATATATAACATAGCTGAAATGCTTACATTTTATGTTCCAGCATAGTTGGGCACAACTAAGTCCGTAAGGCACGCATTGGAAAATGGATTCCATATAATGACAAGGTAGGGACTATGTTCTATATTTACATCTCTAGATAAAATGTACTAAGGCTACAAAACATATGCCCCTCACATAACCGACCTACCCCTTCCTAGATAGTACCGAATATAATCACCACTGTAACGACCTCGAATTTCGGTCATTCGAAATTCGGATATTTAATTGATTTTAAACATTTAAATGTAAATTTTATAAGTTGAATAACTTATATTTGAAATATAATAATTTATTTGGATAATTAAATTAATAATTTAATATTTGAAATTGTAGAAATAATTTGATTTTGAATTTTATGTGAATGGAAATGATTTATAAAGTTGAAATAAATTCTATTTGGATTAGAATAGAGTTAGGTAACCTTTGAAATCGAATTAAAAGTTAATTTATTGAAATTGGATATTTTAGTATTTAATTAATGCGTAAAAATAGTCATTTTTCACACAGTCTCGGATTTTGATGAAACCAGTTTCATTGGATCGGTAATATTATATTATTGTAGGATTTCAAATTTCGTGTCGATCGGACTTACAGTTTAGTCGTGGGAAGTTGAAACGCGTAGAAATTTATTTAAGTGAATTTTAATTAAAATAATTTGATTCGAAAACCTATCTTCCAAATACGATGGAATTGGCTCTCGATATATATTCCATTGTGTTCGGAATAGGGGTAAAACTTTATAAACGCTAGGCGGCACCCTTCGATTGGAGTTCGAAAAGTTTTCGGGTGAATAGTGCACGAAAATTTTATATAAAAGGACCTCAACATTCACTTTTTTCCACAAACCCTAATCTTTCAATCCCTAGCCGCCACCCTCTTTTTCAATGGCCAGAATTTCGCCTCCTTCTTCCTCGATTTTCTTCCAATCCACTAACTATTACGCCTCCGGTCCAACTAGAAAATTGTAGGGGGTAATGAGATCTAAGGGATCAACGGCTGTGATGGAGTTTCGTGGGGTGGATCACCAGAATTTTGGCCGCATTCATCCTCTGTTCATGCACGTTTTCCACACGATGGTGGGGCCAAGCTCTTTGACATTGCAGGCTTTGATGAAGTTCGTGGAGAGCTTCAACGTGATAGATTTGGATCGACCTCTGGGGTAGAGATGTGGGCTCCATAATTGAGGTAGCAACGGCGGCTACATGGTTTTCATCGCGTATGAAACCTAGGAGGAAGAAGATGATAATCACGGCTTGGATCAAGGGGATTCAAAACGAATGGCCACGATTTATCTAAGGTTAAATAAATAAATAAAAAGAATTTGTAAATTATATTATATATAAATTCGTTTAAACTTTAAAATGCTATAACTTCTTCAAACGAGGTCGAAATCGGACGAAACAAGTTATGTCGGGTTCATATTGACGAAAACTACACGATGGAACTGGTTTGTAGTTGATTGGAGGTAGTAAAAATTTTAGGTAAAATTAAACGCTGCAACGGCTATTGGAACCAAAGTGAGTACAACTCACTCTTTCTGACTCGCTTATATTTTTATATAAGTGAGAACAAATTTATTTTGTGCTAATTGATGGTTTTTGGATGATATATGATATATTCTATATATTGATTGGTTTGGATATATTCCTGCTTATTGGAGCAGATGAGACCCTATACGTTCCCGTGTATGAGCGGATGACCTTTTGTATGCGCGTTTGCCTCGAAGTGGACATTGTACATATTTTCTAATATGTATATTTGTTGTTGGTGACAAGTTGTCCAACTGGATTCCTCACCAGTGTTGATTTTTATTTACAGATATTATTATATATGCCGTTATCATATGATATATGATATTTTGGATGCCGTGATTGATGTTGTTATCCCGCCTTTTAGCAAGGCCAGGATACCAACGGACTAATTGAAAACCAAGTATCGCTCGTCATGGATATCGACGAATTTTGTCCGAGTTCGGACCGAGCTACAATTGATATGACGTGACAAGCACAGCCAGGGAAGCCTGCATTCCAAATTTCAAGGTGGTCCAAGTTCGTATGCTCAAGTTATGATCGATTCAAGTTGAAAGAAAAAAGCCCACTTTCGTATCCATCAGTGTGGCAGCATTTTCGTATCCATCAATGAACCACAGTTCGTCTCGATTCAATTCGTATTCATCACCAGTTTCGTATCGGTCAGTTACCATGGGTTCGTATCGATCAAGTTAGCAGCGTTCGAATCCATCGAGTTCGTATCGATCGGCTTCATACCCATCAGCAGATGATGCGCCTCGGAACAATCGGCCAGTGTCTACTTCGAGTCCATTTAGACAGAGCTGTTCGTATCCATCAGATGACCTTAGCTCGAATCCATCGAGTCACTGCTCTTCGTATCCATCAGGTCACCTTACCTCGTGTCCATCAAAAAGCTCAAGTTCGCTTCGATTGGCTTCGTATCCATAGAGAAGCTGCGTGGTTCGTATCCATCAAGGAAAGGCCTGTCCATAACCATCGACCATCAATAGTTCGTGTCCATCGATGACTGCTGTTCGAATCCATGAGTGAGGTTTTATTCGAATCCATCAAGTCAACAAACCCGAGTGACATGTCATCCCTCGATACGAACAAGGCAAGATTTATGGAGTCAATATGGTCAACACGGAGTAAAGACCGGATCGAGGCGAAGTGTACATGCCACATCATCACGAGACCACGTGAGGTGATCGAGTCAAAGGGATCGATTAGAAGTGATGGATTCGAACCAAACAGCCACCGAAAAAGTCCATTTCATATCGACTATTTTTCGCAATCCACTGATCCAAATGCAGTGAAATTTTCACAGGAGCTTGCGTACACACTAAGGAATGTCTCTGCCAAATTTCAGCTCGATTGGACATCATCTTGATCGATACGAAATGGATTCGTATCGATCGCAGATCGAGGCAAAACTTTCTGAGATTGGTCGCGTGGGCCCCCTCACGTGCCAGAACAAGTCTCATGAGATTTGAGCGAAATTTCAGCCTCATACGCCTATAAATAGCACCCTAGAGCCTACAAAAGGAGGATCTTTTTTATTCTCAAGCGCCCAGACTCCGCCGGATCAAGACTTGCATCATACCCTTACTATTGATATCGATTTTCAAGTTTTTTTTTGCTGTTGTTTGCTGTAATCGCTTGTAATCATTAAAAGAGAATCAATAAAGCTATAAAAACTTCACAATGGACGTACGCAACACGCTGAACCACTTTAAATTGCTTGTCTTTGCATTTATATTCTTGTTGTTTGGAGTTTTTGTTAGATAATCTTCATTTTCAATTTATTTTCTTCATTATTATCTCTTCAAAAAACTTCCGAAGAGTGTTGTGCCCAATTTTGGTACAAACACTTTGGTGCTTTCACTGAGAAAAACCAGTTTTTTCTCCTGCTCCTTGGATCTACCATCGACACCGGATTGCATAAATCCAAGAGGAAGATCCAGATCTCTAATCCAGAATCCTTCCATCCTATTCAGATTTGCGTAAAGTCTAGGAAAGGACTCCACCACTCAAGATGGTTAGCACAAGAACTGCCTCTACAGCTGCTGATCAAGAAGGTCGGGATAGACAAAATCCTGTACAGCAGCCACCATCCAATCAAGAAAACATTGTTCACTCAGATCCGTCGGGACTAGTTACCAGACAAGAGTTCCAAGTGTTGCTCCAAGAACTGACTCAAAGTCGGCAACAATTAACTGAACAGTTGCGCCCTAATGCTGAATTGACCAACCAACTAAACCGTCAAAGGCGCAGGAGGTCTAGGAGGGATGATGTTTCCCATTCGTCTACTGAAAGTTCCGCCTCATCTAACTATCACCACAAATCTACCCATCCCCGATTAGACGGGAGTCACGCACAAGCTACCGGATATCAACCTGCCTTGACGGTTGGACAATTGAGGGTGGGGCCGTCAACCAGCTTCCAAACCATGCCCTCATCACGAGGAGGTACTGTTCCACAGTATACCACGGACAATCGCACTACAACCGCCATGGTAGAAACAAGGGTTGGTACCCGAAATCTGTCAGATCCGAACAATCAGCAACGTGGGCGTACTCCTGAACCATACGTCCCGAAAGATGCTGAGCCAAGGAGGCGAAACATGGACCGTTGACAACACCCGGTCCAAACTCGCACTGTGGAACTTGACCACACCTTAGCTCAACATGCACAGAATGTGCCAATGCCGGATATTTCAACCATGATACGTCAGATGATTCGCGAAAGTCAGGGGCTCACTAATGACGATTGGGGAATTTCCCGTAGTCATACCCCTTTTACAGACGAGATATTATACGCTGACCCCCCTCGGCGATTCAGAATGCCAACTCTCCCAATGTACGAAGGAAGTTCCGACCCCAATCAACATATTTTGAAATATGAGTGGTCAATGAGCGCTACAAGAGCTGATGATGCAATGAAGTGCCGAAGTTTCCCCATCTCTCTGGGGAGAATCGCAACAATGTGGTTTACAAGGTTGCCACCTAGATCTATCTCTTCGTTCGATCAGTTGGCTAAAAAATTTGTAGAACATTTTTGTATGCATGTTGCTAGACCTAAAGATGTTAACACCCTGTCTAGTGTCACTCAAGCTCCTGGAGAGTCACTCAGGTGTTATTTAGAAAGATTCCACGCAGCATGTGCGGAGATTAGTAATCCCAACGATAACTCGATCTTGATGGCATTAACCAAAGGGATTGATCCTGATTCTGAGTTTGGAAATTGGTTAGCTGGGAAACCGCCCGCATCGTTGGATCGTTTCTACTCCAAAGCCGCTCAATTCTTACGGCGAGAGAATGCGAAACAGTCTAGGAAGCAGGACAATATGGGGCCCAGTAGTGAGGGAATACAAAGTAACCTAGTAATTAAGCAGTCCGGTGAGAGTTCAGGAAAAGTTCAGTTAAATATACAGAACAAACAAACCCAGCCGAGAGGCGACAATGGTCAGAATAAGAAAAGAGATCAGAACCGAGGCCCACGGCGTAGGGCTCCAATGTTTGATAATTACACGCCGTTGAATACGTCATTGGAAAACGTGTACCTACAAATTTGCAACACTATGCAATATAAGAAGCCTGCTCCGAAGCACCGTCGGAGAGGCAGATTCAAACAGGGAAGTTTTGTAGATTCCACGAGAGTTATGGCCACAATACCAATGAATGTCGACATTTGCAGGACCTCATCAAGAAGTTGATCAGGGAGAGAAAGTTAGATCAGTTCGTGTGGGCGCCGCAGTCTGTTGGTGCGGGCCCTTCAAATCAAAATCGTGTAAAAAACCAAGAAAGATAGGAAGAACCCGCTCGTACGGGCGGAAGGCTAGTTATAAACATGATAAGTGGTGGTCCCCATCCAGCAGACGGAAGTTGGAGGGAAATGGAGTCGTATGCTAGCTCTATCAGGCATGCGGACTTCGAGTGCTGCAGTAATTGTGAAGATGGGGCTCCGGCCAAACAACAGAAGATAATGTCTGATGATATCTTATTTAGAAACCGAGACACTGATAAGGTCGAAGCCCCCACAATCGACCCACTGGTCATATCTGCCCAGGTAGGTCCTACTTGGATGAAGAGGATCCTGGTTGATAGTGGAAGCTCCGTAAATATCTTATTTAAACGGGCTTATGATTTAATGAAAATGGAAGCGAAGGACTTGAAACCCTGCCAATCTTGAGTCCACGGCTTCAACGGAAGTGCTACAACACCCACTGGAGTGGCAGAACTACCAATGGAGTTGGGAGTTGGAGAACGCCGGAGAGTCCAGATGTTGCAGTTTGTCGTTTTGGATATTGATTCACCTTACAATGCTTTTTTGGGCCGACCGGCCCTTGCTGAGTTCAGGGCGGCCATTGCCCCATGGTGCTTAACTCTGAAGTTCCCCACTGATCGCGGGGTTGGAGTCATTCAAGGAGATCTGGCAGCGGGGAGGGCCTGCTATGTTGCTGAACTACGCGGGGCGCAGCGAAAAGAGAAGGGAAAGGGCGTAGAGGAATCTCTTTGCGTCCGTTTTGCTGATAATTGACAATTGATGCCTGGGCACCGGCCCGGGCACCACAACCAATTCCAGAAAGACCTTGACCCTAGAGACAATGAAGATAGAGACGAGTCTAAAGAGAATCAAGCTTCCCCGACCGAACTGACTGTGGATGTTCAAATCAGTGAGGATGATGATTCGAGGATGCTAAAAATTGGGTCTCAATTGGACCAACAGACACAACAGGAATTGGTTGAATTTCTCCAGGCGAATCTCGACGTTTTCGCTTGGACACATTTTGATATGTGCGGGATCTCGTCGGACATCGCAAGTAACTCCCTAAATATTGATCCGCGGTATGTCCCGGTCAAACAAAAAAGGCGTGGTATGGATCCAGAGAGATCTGCCGCCCTTAAAGAGGAGGTCGATAAGTTCCGATCAAATGGGTTCATCCGAGATGCTTTGTATCTAGAATGGGTGTCCAATCCTCTACTGGTTCGAAAACTGAATGGGAAATGGAGAACTTGCGTTGACTACTCTGACTTAAACAAGGCTTGTCCAAAGGATAGTTTTCCGCTTCCTCGAATTGACCAGCTCGTAGATTCAACAGCTGGGCATGAATTATTATCTTTTACGGATGCTTATTCTGGCTACAATCAAATACTCTTGCATTTGCCTGATCAAGAACATACCAGCTTCATGACCGATCTGGGACTCTACTGCTACAGAGTCATGCCCTTTGGTCTAAAAACGTTGGAGCAACATACCAACGCTTGGTCAACAGGATGTTCGCCAACCAGATCGGGAAGACCATGGAGGTTTATGTGGATGGCATGCTAGTAAAATCTCGATTCTCCACAGATCACGTTAGAGATTTAGATTCGATGTTCTGCATCCTTCGGGAATATGGGATGAAGCTCAACCCATTAAAGTGTCACTTCGGTGTCGCATCTGGAAAGTTCCTTGGGTTCATCGTTAACGCTCGAGGGATAGAAGCAAATCCCAAAAAGATCTGGGCAATAAGGAACCTACAAACCCCAAGAACCATAAAGCAAGTCCAGAGTCTCAACGGGAAAGTAGCAGCATTGAGCAGGTTCATTTCAAAGTCCATCGATAAATGCATTCCTTTCTTTGATCTGATCCGGAAAGGAAAGCGAAACTTTGAATGGACCAGGAGTGTGAAGACGCATTCTGATCGCTGGTTCAGCATCTTTCCACACCACAGATCTTGTCAAAACCAGTTGACCATGAGCAATTGTACCTTTACCTGGCAGTATCAGAGTATGCAATCAGTGCCACTTTAGTTCGGGAAGAAGACCGAGTGCAGAAACCGGTTTATTATGTCAGTAAACGGCTAACAGGAGCTGAAAGAAATTACCCAAGACTAGAGAAACTGGCTTATTGCCTGGTCATTGCATCAAGAAAGCTCCGTCCTTATTTCCAAGCTCATCCCCTTACTGTGTACACCGATCAGCCGTTATGACAGGTCCTCATACGGCCCGAGACGTCTGGTAGGTTACTCAAGTGGAACATTGAACTGAGTCAATTTGATATCACTTATGCTCCACGGAGAGCCATTCAAGGACAAGTCCTAGCGGATTTTATAGCCGAATTTACTGTTTTAGAGGATCTGCCTAAAACCAGTATACCTCTTAAATGCATTTGGAAGTTGCACACCGATGGTGCATCGAACGATCAGTGTTCAGGTGCCAGAGTAGTACTTGAAACTCCCGAAGGCCGATCCATATGCTACGCTCTGAGGTTCGAATTTCGCGCAACCAACAATGAAGCCGAATACGAAGCTTTGCTTGCTGGGTTAAAACTTGCTTGTGATCTGAAGATTGTTGCTGTGGAAATTTATTGTGATTCCCAGTTGGTTTTATATCAAGTTCGGGGCGAATATCAGGCCAAGGATCGACGACTAGCTGCCTATCTAGCTCGAGTTCAAGAAGCACTAAGTCGATTCGATTACTATGCTATTTACCATATACCCCGTGAGCATAATCAGAAGGCTGACTCGTTAGCAAAGTTAGCAAGTACAGGTGAAGCACAGCAGATGGGACTTGTCCCCGTCGAAACCTTGTTCTTCCCAAGCATTGATCAAGTAGAGACGAATTTTGTGTTTGAAACCGCTCCTAGTAGAGAATCGTGGATGACTCCGTACCGAAATTACATCAAGAATGGGACGTTGCCTGAGCATAGAAATGAGAAAAGACAAATTCTACGAAAAGCTTCACGATTCATCATTCAGGACGGAGTCATGTATAAAAGAGGGTATTCTGTTCCTCTCCTCTGATGTATCGCGCACGATGAAATCAAACGAGTGTTACATGATATACACGAAGGAGACTGTGGCTATCACACCGGTGGGCAAGCTCTCGCTAAGAAGATACTCCGATACGGATACTACTGGCCGACAGTGAACCGAGATGCAGCAAACTATGCCAGAAAATGCGATAGGTGCTAGAAACATGCCCGAATTCAAAGAGCCCCACCTACCGAGATAACCCAAATGGTCAGTCCCTGTCCATTTGCAATGTGGGGCATTAATATCATCGGCGCACTACCTCTGGCCAAAGGTGGGGCAAGATATGCCATCGTTGCAGTTGATTACTTCACCAAGTGGGCTGAAGCTGAACCCCTCGCAACCATTACAACAAAGAAAGTAATAAATTTTATAGTTCGCAACATTATCTGTCGATTTGGACTCCCGCATACCGTCATCACCGATAACGGAGCCCAATTCGATAGTGCGGAATTCAAGAACTTCTATCAACGGTTTCATATCCATAAAAATACCAAATGAAACACCATGCTGAACTCAGCCACAACATCGAAGCAGACATTCTTCCTTAAACTCGCTCTAAAAGAAAACAACTTCGGAGACATCAATAGTCACTGCGTCTCATCACGCAGCTACTACTTCCTGAGGTATCAAGATACCATCACTCGCTTCTGCTCAATCGATAGATCCAAACTTTACTCATCCAAACTTCAAAAATGGATTCTGAATCCTTCAAAAGGTTTCCCATAGAGATCGATGAAACCCTCACACCACAGCAGAGCTTATTCGAGACAGTATTGGGTCTACAGTCTCGATAGATACACTTCCAACCTCAAACATTTAAACTCCAACCATAGGGTAGTCGTCGTGTTACCACCTGAAACTTAGTCTCATCACCGATGCAGACATACTTCTTCAAACTTGCTTCAGAAGAAACATCTTCGGAAACGTCCATAGTTGCTATGTCTCACCACACAGCTACTTCTTCCAGAAGTTACCAAAATACCATCACTCGCTTCTGCTTATACAACAGATCCAAATTCTAGAAAATCTGCTCACCCGAGCTCAACCAAACTCACACTTCAATAATGGACTCCGAATCTTGAAAAAGATTTCCTTCAGAGATCCGAGAAATCCTTACACCATACTGCCAAACTTACTCGATTCGCCTCCGATCCAAATCTCAACTCCAACCACCAAGCAGTTCGACGGCAATTCATCAAAATCACAAACCATGAATTTTAAAAATAAAATTAAAATTTTTAACTTAGATTTGAAAGAGAATTTAAGGGTTGAACTGAAAATGGGTTTAGGGAAAATTCTGGTGATCAACGTGGTGAGGTAGGTCGGAGTTTTGCCTGGAAGTAGAGGAAGACTCGGAGATCTTCAGAAAAATGTCCAATGAATTTATATTACACTGTGGTGATGTGTAGGCAGGGATTTAGGGTTTAAACCCATAGTTTGGTCGAGGGCAGATTATTGATTGCTGTGGCGTCGTCATTGCATCGAAATTGATGGGGCCGGTGGCGATCGAAACTAGGAAGGTAAGCGAAGCTCTGATACCAAATGTTACGGCCCGACTTTCATCGACCAGAATGTCGCATCGTCAATAAGAAAGAAAGGGATAGAAAAGAGAAAAGATAGAGAAGAGAGAAAGAAACAACAATAGAATCTAAACAGCGGAACGAATAAATTATATTAATAACATAAACTATTACATAGTATCATATACAACAACTATCAGAGTTACACAGCTTATACAACACATACTAGACAGTTATAAACACCTGTCTAGTTATTACAACTCAAATACAACTCAACCAAAGACTCAGAGATCAACACAGCGGAACTACTCTATCTCTACAAACGCTGAAGCCTCCTGCTCCATTGCTCCTCCAGAAAACTCGTCAAAGCAAACCTGACTCCCTTGGCTACTCGTAAAAATTTGAGTACCCAAGTGTTTATTTATGTTTTATAAACTCTTGGGTACTCAAATTTTTACGAGTAGCCAAGGGAGTCAGGTTTGCTTTGACGAGTTTTTTGGAGGAGCAATGGAGCAGGAGGCTTCAGCGTTTGTAGAGATAGAGTAGTTCCACTGTGTTGATCTTTGAGTCATTTGTTGAGTTGTATTTGAGTTGTAATAACTAGACAGGTGTTTATAACTATCTAGTATGTGTTGTATAAGCTGTGTAACTCTGATAATTGTTGTATATGATACTATGTAATAGTTTATGTTATTAATATAATTTATTCGTTCCGCTGTTTAGATTCTGTTGTTGTTTCTTTCTCTCTTCTCTATCTTTTCTCTTTTCTATCCCTTTCTTTCTTATTGACGATGCGACTTTCTGGTCGATGAAAGTCGGGCCGTCACATTTCTCGGCAGTTGCATATCCTCAGGCAAATGGTCAGGTCTAAGCTGTCAATAAAGTCATAAAATCCATTTTAAAGAAATGACTGGAAAAAGCCGGGGGCAAATGGGTTGATGAACTTCCTATGGCCTTATGGGCTTATCGAACGACCCACAAGACCGCGACCGGACACACCCCGTTTTCCCTATCTTATGGCTCAGAAGCCGTTATTCCAGTCGAGATGGAAGTGTTTTCCCATCGCTTGGCTTACTACGATCCGAAAACAAACGCTATATTGCTTGCTGAATCTTTGGATCTACTGGATGAGAAGCGGGAAGAGGCCGATTTGAGAGCAGTCGCATATCGAAGTCGAGTCGCCCGATTGTACAATGCCAAAGTTCGACCTCGAACCTTTGAACTCAGTGATCTTGTTCTCAAAAGAATCTATCCGGTCCCTTCACACCTGAAGCCAAATTGGGAAGGACCGTACGTGATTACACAAAGGCTTGGAGATGGCACATTCAAATTATCGACCGTTGACGGTCTTGCTTTGCCAAGGGCCTGGAACAGCGAGAGTCTCCGTCGCTATTACACCTGACAGGCTTTATTTGTTTCATTATATTTTTCCATTTACAGTTTGTTTCCACACTTTTAAATTTGAATTCTATAATAAGGCAACTAACTCTGCCGCATTCTCTTACTTCAGCAATAAAATGCCATCTCTACGAGCCAGAGCTGTGATTCATTGAATACAATGTACGACATCACGATGCACGGAGAGCTAAATTCCATCATGCACTGGAATTTATTTAAATGGAGAGTGGCTGTGATACGACCGACCACTCGCTAAGTGAAACCCGAGCTCGAGGGCAAGTCATTATACCAATGTTAAATAGGATTGATACACGACAATCCTATAACTAATTCCAAACTCCCAGTGTGTGAGCCGGAATATCGACATCAAACGAATGCGGGCTCGAGGAGGGTGGATCCGTCCACCTAACGACCTCGACCATATTATGTCTAAATGCAGTTACGAAGAAGGTGGACCTATCCACCTAACGACTTCGGCTGTACCTCAAACAAGCTCGAGGAGGATGGACCCATCTATCTAACGACCTCGCTTGTCGACTCAGGGTGGATGCGAATCAACCATCCACGATCCTGATTAATCCACCGTTCCCAGAGTGCGAACGTAATCCAAGTGCCCAAACAAACATGACTGACCGTTTGTCGGCCAACTCCACATTCCCAGAGTGTGATGTGCAGTATAAATATCAGCTACATGCTCCCAGAATGCGAGGTGGAGTATGAACTTTAAAATACAGTTTCGAAGAGGGTGAATCCGTTCACCTAACGACTTCGACCATAACTCGACCAAGCTCGAGAGAGATGGACCCATCCATCTAACGATCTCACTTGTTAACTCAGGATGGATATGATCTAACCATGCATGATCCTGATACACCTTTCGAACTCCCGAAGTTCGAGTCGGAAGGTAAACGCTAACTCCGATTTCCTAGAATATGAGTTGGAGTATTAACGTCAACCCTAAGTTCCCAGAGTGTGAACGACCGCTCACAAGATGACTTGTGTCCCCAGAGTGTGGACTAATACTTGAAAGCATTCGATAACTGTGACTGACTGCAAAAATGCAAGTGCAAACCCCCAGAGTGCGGATGTAACGATTTATAAAGAAACAAGTGTAGTTTGACCGCTCGATCCTCATTTATTGCGATCGCAAGCTGATCTTTATAACTTAACCCCAAAACTGGGGGCAGATTCAAATGTTAATCACTACTCGAAATGGTATAACATTCAAGTCCTCGATCTCCAATTACAACTTAAGTTCGTAATTTTCAGATTCGACAGATAAAACAAGCTATGCTTAAGAGTTAAAATAATGCAAGTACACAGAACTGAGGTTCAAACACTGCAACATTTAAGCATAAAAGGGATGAAAGTTGAAACAAGAAGTCAAAACTTTATTTCAACTAATCAAGAGCGATGGCTCATATACAAGCCCTTCCAAAAAATTCTTACTAGCAGGGGCCGAACCCGCATCTATACACAGCCTATGAAAGAAAAAAGGTGACAAAATTCCTAACTGCAAAAGGAAATATGCGCCTAAAAAGCCTATCTACTCTTTCTTTTTCCTTGGCTTCTTCTTCAACGAGGAACTACTGGAGCCACTAGTGATCTTATGTTTTGAGCCCATTACTTTAAGCGGGCTATCCTCAGACAGGAGCATGATATCGACATCTTCCTCTGAACTGGAGTCTAAGGGGATGCTTCTTGCGGGAGGAGTTGGAGGAACGTGATCTATAGCCGGAAGCGGGACTGACACACCAGTGTCGACAAGCGTGCCCCCAAGAGATATCATCATAAGTGGTGTAGGGCCATGTGCCACTGCTCCGCCCTTTGAGCTGTTACCATGTGCCGCTGCCCCCATCTCGGCATCAATTTCAACCAGTATGTTTGCTTCTCGAAGGGCTCGGGCTTCACTGTGTGCCGTGGTGGTCTGTGTCGAAGTATCAGAAGTAGATGAAAATCCACCCAGGATGAATGGTAAGTCCGCGAAGGGGTCACTCTGTCGACCAAGAAGCTCGTTCATCATTTGTTCGTCAAAAGAGATTGAGCTCCCCTGCGTTACTTCGGCAGGCACAGCCATCACAACAGAGGTCGCCCCAGAGATGATGGCCTCCTGCGTTGGGTATGATTCCTGGATTGCAGAAGGCGTTGTTAGTACAACTTCGGTCGCTGACCAGAGAAAAGAAGCATTTGTTAGTATACACTACCATATGAATTCTTCAATCCGAACGTACAAGAGATTAGTGCAGAGTACCTTCCTCAGTTTGGCTCAAGGTCGGTTGAACGACTTCAGAAGGGTGCTCCCTTAAAGGAGATAGATGTGGCTGTTCCGGGTCATAAGCTGGTATAGGACGAGATTCAATCATCGGAGTCGGCTCAGACTGAGGTGGCATAACGATCTCGGAACTCGTAATGTGATGCTCAACACCAGAGCCTTCTCCAACTTCCCGGGGCTGAGTACCGAGCCTCTCCTTCTCATGAGAAATCATGGAGTCGTGAAGAACCTTCTTTTCGTCATCGTTAAGTATACGGTTCTCCAGCTCAAATCCGTCGAAGGCTTCATCAGGATGCCTCGATTTCTCCTCCTCAAACAGCAGGTTCCAGGCATTGTAGAGATGTGTTGGGTAATCATCGAGCCAAGTCAGATCTCTATGCCTTAACACGTTGGCGTTGTAAGTGACAAGAAGCTCCTCTACCTCTGCCTCAACCCTGACTTCTGCCAGTCGGACCTTCTCGTCAACCCCGGCTTCGACCTCGCGGACTTTTTCCATAGCCGCATCCCTCTCCTTCTGAAGCACCACTACCTGATCACAGGCTTCTTGCACGGAGACGTTGGCCGCATCTTTCTCCCTCGCAATTTCGGAGAACTTAGATTTAAGCTCATTGAGCTCTTTGAGGGCTGCGTCTCTCTCAACAGTGATGGTGGTGTTCCTATGACCCATGTCTTCCATCATAGTGTAATGCTCTTGTTTCATTCTACCCATGGCCGAGTTTGCATCATCGGCCTTTTTGAGAGCTTCTATTTCAGATTTACGGGAAGACTCGGCCTCGGCATTGAGCACTTGAATAATTCGGTCTTTCTGACCCAACTCTTTTTCCAGCTTTTCAATAGTGGTGGCCCGATCAAATGCCACTTTTGATGCTTTTCTCGCGGCCCTCGCCCACTCCTTATACTGAAAGAATATGTCTGCAATATAATCGTGAATAGTATTTTCGGCCGTTGGCGAAATTCTCTTCAGGTGTGGGGGAAAGACGTAACCATCAAAGCAAATGTTGGGGAATTCCTTCCTCATTTGTGCGAGTTTGGCTGCTCCTTCCCCGGTCGGAGCAGTCACGGCTGGTATAGTAGTCGAGGGGCCGGCTATTTTAGTTCCACGTTGAGGGTCGGATCTAGGAACATGAGAGGGCGGCTTTTGCCGTGAAGTTTCAGGAGGACGTGTAACTAGAACTGAGGGTGGTACAGAGGTCCTAGGAGGAGGAGAGCGAGATCGAGACCGGCATACATATCCCCTATCGCTGTCAGACCGTTCCAGACTGGAATACCCCGGTTCATAATCTCTATCTCCCTCTCTCCTGCATGGTTCATAATATGATGAAGATCGGCGCTTGCTGCGCAAACTACCAAGCACTGAGCCTCGACCAGACATCATACCTGCAAAGTAAAATAAGGAGGATTAGTAACCATTTATGGTATGCGGTTTGCGGTCAAAGATTGTGTAGTGCCGTGAAGGGTGTATGGATGATTAATCCCCAGACCAACCAGAAGTGTCGACAACACTGGTAGAAAGAGACTCGCTAACATCAAAAGTATGTTGTAGTTCATCCAATTCGACATCATGCTGTGTGGACGCGAGGTCCGGAATTGGGAGGTCAGCAAGCCCTTCGAAGGGATTTTCCGTCTGTAGGGGGGATGCCTCCAAGATTCTAACTCCAGAAAGGGGTCGGTTTGTGACCACAGACTTCCGCCTCCTAGATTTAGATTGTTTAAAAGCAACTGCCTTGCCTTTTCTCTTTTCTTCAGAATCCGGGGTCACATCAGCAGGCCCGACCAAAGGTTCATTGTCGGTAAGGGTTCTCTCGGAGTCAGCCTCCTTAATCATGATAACTTTGGGCTTCTTGCGCCTGACTCGCTCCTTTGAGATAGTCTTTAGTACACTGTCAAGCCTTATACTCTGTCCTCGCTCGATCAGTCCAAGGATCCTAAGATTTTTATCCATCAAGATCAGGTCAATGTTTCTTTCCTCGCTCGGGACTTCTTGGAGAACCCAGACTATCTCTTTATAATAACCACCTTCGGGTCGCTGGATTATTGCTAAAAAAGAAAAAGAAATGTGAGTTCGATTTAGTTCATGATTGCCTTATCAACTACTTGGGAAAGTGATGATACTCACGTCTGAATAGCCATCTTCTGGCAAATTCTGGAGGACATCGGACGTAGAACCATTCTGTTTTGAAGTAGCTCAATCTGGTCCAAGATCCGGTGACCACTTGACAGTTCCTTACTGCCTCCAGGAATGTAAAGGATGGGCTATCGTTTCGACTCTTAAAGTTGAACAGGTATCTGATATCAGTTGGGGTCGGTGGTCGATAGAGATACTCCATAAATGCAATGAACAAGCTATTGAGCGAAGCATATCCATTCGGGTGTAGCTGAGATGGGGCGATCCCTAGAAACGACAACACTTCTCTTATATACTAATTAAACGGAGGAAGTGTCCCGGCTGTGCACGCGTGGCGATTGAATGCGTTATACCCTTCCGGGGGATTGTGTGGTCTGTCGTTTGGCCCTGGCAATAAAACATCGTCCACTGACAAACCATGCCTTAAGCATATTCTTCCTAGCATGTCTTCCGAGATATTAGATGGAACAGAGTCTGGTGGATTGCCGATGAATGATGCGTCAGGTAATTCATCTGGAGCTGGATCGATGACCTCAGCCTCAATCTCCGGTATTTCAAGTCTGGGAGGAGTTAAACTCTGAGTTTCTTGCTGCTGCGAACTTGATGGTTCCATAACTAGCTAACTCATGAGAAATCAACATTAGACGATAAAGAGCCCGTGCATTCCCCAGTGTAAAGTGTATGAATGTGTTGTGCAGTGCACGTGCTATGCATTACTTGAGCAAATTCTACGGAATAAACCGAAATGTGTGAACGACAAAACTCTGAAAATCAGACCGAAAATGACCGTCATTGCTAACCGTCACAACCGTGCCATCCAGATGCTAACGATCGATTCAAGTTAAAGTTCGTTATATTTTTGTTAAGTTACGGTTCCATCGGCGAGCTTTGAAAGATAGTTTAATATGTAGTTCTGCGGTCAAGTTCAATCATGCAGGGCAGAAACTCGTCGGAATCAAGTGTTCGAGTATGCTAAAATTTCCCTAAGTGCATCGAATTTTAGATTGGAATTGGTCGCCACAGTTCACGTTCGTATCGAATCAGAGGAACCTCACATTTCGAATCGACCGCGTTCGAATCGATACATTCGTATCGATCAGGTTCGGCACGATGTGTTCATATCGATCAGGTTCGACTCGACACGCTTCGTATCGATCAGGTTCGAACCGATATGTTTCGTATCGATCGTGGGAATCAGAACTTCGTATCGATCATGTGGGCCAAGTAATCGCATCGATCACAACAGATCGATACGAAGTCCAACCATCTTCGATCGATGTGAACCTCTTCATCCCACTTAACTTTTCGATCGATACGGGCATCGATACGAAGTCATATAATCTGGGTCGATTCGAACTCCCCTATTTCGGATCGACACAAAACAGAGGTAAAGTGATTCCTCCACATCTCCTTCTTCTCCAAAGGGCCTCAACTCCATGGCCACGCTCCATCCACAATCTTGCTCTCACTCGTCCAGATCTCAAATTCATAAAAACCGGTCGTAAAAGCAAGAAGGATGGTTAAGATTTCGAGTTTCATCGTTCTTAACATGATTCTACCCATTAATTACCTGATTTTAATGATTATGCTCAAAGGATCGAAGGTTTGGTTCGATTCGAAGGCAAGTGCAGTTCTTTCTCTCGAGTTTGCAGATCGATACGAAGGAAAAGACAGAAGACAACAGTAAAAGTGAAAAAGTGAAAATGGACTAAGTCCTAGGTATTTATATGGAGCTTAGGGAGAAACTGGGTCGATTCGTCTCCCAGTCAACTTGACCGGTCGCAACCGGTCAAACCATAGATCGATTTGAATGCTCCGTTCGAATCCATCGGACTTTGCTTTCATCAAGGCGAAATTACCACCAGGCTTCATCGATACGAAGTACACAATGAAGGCTGTACTGAAGTCATAAAACCCCATCGATTCGAAGTGTCCATTTTTTAACCATCGACTCACAACAGTGCAGGTCTATCGATACGAACGTTGTTTTCGTATCCATCAAAACCCATCGATACGAACGATCATTTCGTATCAATTGGAGATCATCGATGCGAATCAGGGTCCACCACAATTTGTGACCATCGATGCGAATGAACATTTTGTATCCATCAATTCGACCCGTATCGATATGAAAAACTACTTTTCAACTTTTTACATCGATTCAGGAGAGGATCGATACAAGAGGATAGTCAAAAACAACCATCAAGCGTTGTTTCAACTCGAATTTCAAATCGGTTCAGGAGAGAATCGATACGAAATTCGATAAAAAACTAAACTGGCAATGACTCGTGAACACGCAACGTTAACGAGAGTCAGCTAATCATTATCACAAAGCAGTCAATTACAGCAATACAGAGTACAACTTTCAACGAAAAATACGATAATTGTTCAGAGAGAAACCGCAGCTTTTCAAAGCATGTCATGTTTCCACAAGACGTACTTTGGGGGGCAAATGTTATCCCGCCTTTTGGCAAGGCCAGGATACCAACGGACTGATTGAAAACCAAGTATCGCTCGTCATGGATATCGATGAATTTTGTCCGATTCCGGACCGAGCTACAATTGATATGACGTGACAAGCACAGCCAGGGAAGCCTGCATTCCAAATTTCAAGGTGGTCCGAGTTCGTATGCTCAAGTTATGATCGATTCAAGTTAAAAGAAACAAGCCCACTTTCGTATCCATCAGTGCTGCAGCATTTTCGTATCCATCAACGAACCACGGTTCATCTCGATTCAGTTCGTATCCATCACCTGTTTCGTATCGATCAGTTACCATAGGTTCGTATCGATCAAGTTAGCAGCGTTCGAATCCATCGAGTTCGTATCGATCGGCTTCGTACCCATCAGCAGATGATGCGCCTCGTAACAATCGGCCAGTGTCTACTTCGAGTCCATTTAGACAGAGCTATTCGTATCCATCAGATGACCTTAGCTCGAATCCATCGAGTCATTGCTCTTCGTATCCATCAGGTCACCTTACCTCGTGTCTATCAAAAAGCTCCAGTTCGCATCGATTGGCTTCGTATCCATAGAGAAGCTGCGTGGTTCGTATCCATCAAGGAAAGGCCTGTTCGTAACCATCGACTATCAATAGTTCGTGTCCATCGATGACTGCTGTTCGAATCCATGTGTGAGGTTTTATTCGAATCCATCAAGTCAACAAACTCGAGTGACGTGTCATCCCTCGATACGAACAAGGCGAGATTTATGGAGTCAATACGGTCAACTCGGAGTAAAGACCGGATCAAGGCGAAGTGTGCGTGCCACATCATCACAAGACCACATGAGGTGATCGAGTCGAAGGGATCGTTTCGAAGTGATGGATTCGAACCAAATAGCCACCGAAATAGTCCATTTCATATCGACTATTTCTCGCAATCCACTGATCCAAATGCAGTGAAATTTTCACAGGAGCTTACGTACACACTAAGGAATGTCTCTGCCAAATTTTAGCTCGATTGGACATCATCTTGATTGATACGAACTGGATTCGTATCGATCGCAGATCGAGGCGAAACTTTCTGAGATTGGTCGCGTGGCCCCCTCACGTGCCAGAACAAGTCTCCTGAGATTTGAGCGAAATTTCAGCCTCCTACGCCTATAAATAGCACCACATAGCCTACAGAAGGAGGATCTTTTTGATTCTCAAGCGCCCAGACTCCGCCGGATCAAGACTTGCATCATACCCTTGCTGTTGATTTCGATTTTCAAGTTGTTTTTTGCTGTTGTTTGCTGTAATCGCTTGGAATCATTAAAAGAGAATCAATAAAGCTACAAAAACTTCACAGTGGATGTAGGCAACACGCCGAACCACTATAAATTGCTTATCTTTGCATTTATATTCTTGTTGTTTAGAGTTTATGTTAGATAATCTTCATTTTCAATTTATTTCTTCATTATTATCTCTTCAAAAAACTTCCGAAGAGTGTTGTGCCCAATTTTGGTACAAACAGATGTGAATCACCTTATTTAGTGTTGTTGAAGCATTGGGCCATATTTTGGAAATTGAAAATATTAAATTGATGATTTCAATTTAAATAGGATTTCAAAGTGATTTTGAAAATATATATTTTTGAATTGTTAAGGAAATGAATTTATTTTAGATAAATAAAAGTTATAATTTTTATGTTATAAAAATTATGTTTTTTGGGAAATATACCTAAATGTGATTTTTGGAATATGGAGTTAACTATTTGGTAAAATAGTTAAATTGAGATTTTTGATTTATTATAAATGGGTTATATATATAAGATTTATAAAATTGATATTTTATAATTAAAAATAATGGAACTATAAAGGAGTTTTATAAGTGTTAAAATGGAGTTATAATGAATCTTGTAAGTGAATAAGATTTATAAATTTATGAAGTTACAAAAAAGAATGAATTTATAAATAAGAGAATTATAAGTAAATTTACTTATAATCGGATTTTGGCATATAAATGAGATATAAATGGAATTTGTTAATAAAGAATTTTATAAATGGAAGTTTTTATAAAATAGAAATGTGAATTATTAATATTGTTTTATAAATATGAAATCATCTTATTTTGATAAGTTAGTTATGAAAATTTATTAAAGGAATTTCATTCATGATTTTGGACAGTGGATAATCCTTTATATTAAATGTGTAGAAATAATGAATATGGTTAAGGAATTATATTTACAATTTTGGACAATGAATAATCTTTTAAATAAAATGGATATGTTTTGAAAAGTAATTTTTTAAATGGAGTTAAATGGTTTGAAGATGTTTTAAAATGTGTTAAGTATCGAATACATAGATTTCAACATTCATTGTTGAAATAGACGTTTTCGAGAAGCAGGAAAGCATGGACTATAACACTGTTGTTATAGTAAATGATTTTCGAAAGTAAATGTTTTGTATAGTATATGGGATTTATATATCTATCTAATTATCGAATCCTTATACTAATGATTTTGGGTTGTCGTAACGATGTTTTACGCAACATTCGTTTTCACCCAAATAAATATGTTTAAGAGAATGTTTTCCTTAAAGAATAAAGTATATACTTAATCATGATTTAAGTATATGTAATATTTTCTAAGTGTTGAAAATAAAGAGAATTGTGAATTATTTATTACTAAATAAGTATATGGAAATATTTTCCAATATAGAATATTGAAATGGTTTTGAGAATATATCTTCTTAAAGATAATTTGAAGTGAATATTTGGGAAGTGATTTAATTAGTAAAAGATTAATTAAAAGGGGCCTAGTGATTGCTTATGGTGTTAAATATTTGTTTGTTGCTTTGATAGTTAAATAACCGACTATCAAATTTGGCCAAATTTTAGTTCCACGACTTGATCTGGGAACTATTTAATCGTACACTTAGTACGTAGCCATCTGTGTAGGCATGATTATCGCTTGTGTTGAGGATGTTGATTCGTGTAGTGCGGATTATTACTCTAATCTATCGAGCTTCCTTCTTGGCCGAAGGATGGCAAGTTGAAAGTTGGAGACGTGATAAGTCTATGAGACTTAGTTTCTGTGTGAGGTTGAGAAACGCTTTTGCGTTGTTGGTGCGAAGAGTCCAGGATCAGATTTATCTGAAAACCACTTCAGACCAACATTTATACGACGATTGTGCAGGTTCGCCAATGATATTGATGTTTAGGATTTTCAAAGTGAAGGACTACTTGTTGATCATTTGGGGTTAAAATCCAAATATACATATAGTAGCAGCAGTCTCTTTGTTATGAAATATCCAATGCAAGGACTATTCGCTACTAATCTTAGGGATTTCCCGACAGGATGTGGTAGGAGAGTACCTTCAGTTTGTCCTGTTCTTGGACAACTTGTATGGATGAATGTCTGACATTGCATTTTTTGAGATTACGTACATTGGTTTTTACAAACGTACATCTGTTTGGTGGCGGAGAAGGCAACTTCTCTAGCTTAACACCTTTCCTTGAGACGTAGGAGCTCAAGGGTAGTATTTTTGTGAAAGGCAATTAATAGTCAATGGAAATGGCCAATGTGGCATTAAAACGTGATGTGATATGTGAAAGGTAATCATTACCTCAGGCCTCATCAACCGGAAAATGACCGAAACAGGGTTAGATGCGGCAAGGCTAAGTGGGTCATTCCCAATTAGGATATGATCATCCCTTTCTAGATATATTTCTTTCCGCCATGATGTTCTGGATGTAAATAATTGTGGTTTGTATGCTATGAGGGCCCTTGGAAAAGGTTGGTAACGATCGGGGGATGATATATTCGGTACTACCTAGTTATAGAGGTAGGCCGGTCTTGTGTTGGTAGAGGTTCCTTTGTGATGTTCCTTGGTACATTCGCCTAGAGATGTATTGCTGGAAGGTAGTCCCTTCACCGGGTCATTTGTATGGAAATCCAAACTTCGCTACGTGCCAGCCATTTTGATTGTATTACCCACATTGGGCTATAGGCTGGAATTTAATAATGGTAACAATTTCGGCTATGATTAATATTATTTGTATATTAGACACTAGTATAATATAAGACGATTTGATTTGAAAGGTTTTGGTTATCGAAAGGTAAAAACATGTCTGTGTTTATGTGTGGGCATGTCTTACGAGATACTTTTGTTTTGAAAGGAAAAGTTTGGTAATTTAATAAATTCAGTTGAGTGTGTTTCTCACGCGGGTTTACCAGACTGATCTGGACGTTCTTCCCTTTCAATGCTCGGGTCAGACCGAGTATATTTACTAGTTCAGATTTGGTGCTTTTGGAGCTTCAGCAGGCGAGCTGGGATCTTCATTTTCGTATACACGTATCTGTTTATTTTCCGTTGTTTTGTTATTTATATTATCAGCAATTGTAAGGACAGGTTATTATAACTGTCCAGGATGATGATTGGTGATTGATTGTTAAACTCTGATTGATGTATGTATATAAAGTCTCTATTTTGTAAAGATCATTGATATGATATTATATGTTTTCCGTGGCGATGTGAGATTCTGTATTGTTCTATTTGGTTCTCTCTTCTCTCTTTCTTATCTTCTCTTCTTCTCTCTTCTTTTCTTTCTCATGACTTTCCATCAGTCTGTGATTTTTCGGTCAGACATATGTGGTTTATTGTCGATTCAAAGGGTATGGATTTGCGGGTCATCACAACCACCCCGGCTGCCAACTTAACAAACCATTTTTGTGGCCACAAGCATAGAAAATCTATAAATAACGATATAGATACAAGTGATGATCGCACTCTAATGGGAGTGACCCACTTAGCTCTACTGCATCTACCTTGTTTTAGCCATTTTCGAGTTGTGAGGCTTGAGTTTATGTTTTACCTTTTGGCAAATCCCACTTGTAATGCTAACACCACCCTCTAAGCAACAATGCAATGCCAGCGTTCATCCATACAAGTTGTTCAGGGTCTGAACAAGCCGAAGGTGCTACTTTTACTACATCCATTTTGGAATCACCTCATGATTAGTAGCAAATATCCCTTGCATTTCAAAGAACTCCATCTTCTATCATCTTCAAACTGCCTCCAAATTTGAACATGTATGCTGGTTTAAAGTGGTTTTCGGAAAATTCACACAAATCCAATCCTGATCTCTCCAAACCAACAATGATAGTTTCAAAACTGGCCAAGATTTGATAGTCTGTTATTTGACTATCAAATAAATAAACAATTCAACTAGAGATCTAAGTCCATATCGAAACCAACCCTGGTTAAGAACATAAGCAATTACTATGCCACTTTAATTAATCCTTTTATTAATTAAAACCAATTTGTAAATACTTATATTAAAATACTTCTACAAAGTCATATTCACAAATCTTCTCTACTCTTTTCAATTCTTCAAAAATATTCATATACTTATCTTAACGGCATAAGTATATTCACAAACCATTTCACTTTCAATACTTAAAAAACTTGTACATATACTTATATCAACAGTATAAGTATATTCATAAAACACTATATTTCCAATATTTACAAAATATACCCATACACTTATCTCAACGGTATAAGTATATACACAAATCTTAAGAAAGATTTCATTTCCAATGCCATACTTATTAGATTTAAAAAAATGTCATTTAAAACATTAGTAACAATAAAACCAAAACACTTTAGATATATATAAATGGATCGTATGAGAATTAAACCAAATATACTTACCACCACTTCCCGATTACAAACTTGTACTACCCATCGAATGACAATAAAGTCTGACAAGCTAGCATCCTATCCTTGTCTCGATATACATTCTTAAATTTCAGGATAGGGACTAGTTTCTCTACCTAAGGATTTGGTGTTAAGTATGAAAAGAATACGTTCCATACAACCTGTAACGGTCCGCCATTTCAACCCTCAGAAGTCGACATTAATACATCCATGGTATCCACGTGCCGAAAAACCAAGTGCCGAAAAGACAGATGGTTAGGGGAAAGAAGAAGAAAGAAGATAAGAAGAAAACTAAACAACATAGAATCTCACATCACAACGAATAATCTATAATATAACAATGATCTTTACAAAAGGAAACTTTTATATACATACATCCATCAGAGTACTAACCTATCGTCTACCTAGACAGTTATAACACATGTCCTTACAATTTCTGATAAATACCACAAAACCATGCAGAACGACATAAAGAAATACGTAGATACACCTTGGCCTCCAGCATGTCTCCTAAGCTCTAATGCATCCAAAGCTAATCTAAAAAGTATGCTTGGTCAGACCTGAGCATTATAAGAAAACCACACCCGGGTCAGTCTGGCAAAACCAGCGTGAGAAACTTAAATCTCAAGGGATTTTATTTATTTAACTTGTAAAACCCTTTAAAGTCAAAGGCATCTTGTAAGACCTCGACACATATAAACGCAGATGGGTTTTACCTTACGATAACCAAAACATTTTTATTATAAAATCCAGTGATATTATAATAATATCTAAGGGTTTAAAATAAATATATCAAGCAGTTGTGATGTGTGTACATGACAACAATAATAAGTATTCAATCAAAAACCGAAGGTGCTTATTGGAGAATGGATTTCCATCAAATGGCAAGGTAAGAGACTACCTTCCAAAAATTTGCACACCTCTAGAGAAAATGTACAGTGAGGTCAAAAACCTTTCACCTTTGCCAACACAGTACTTGCTTACCCCTTACTAGATAGTACTGAATATGATCACCCCTTGGATGTGATCAACAGCCAAAATGGGCCTCGAATCGTACATAGAGATATTGACACTAGATCTTGGGATGATCATACCCTAATAGGTGCGACCCACATGGCTCTATCGCATCTACCCATTTTTTTCCATTCCTGGAGTGTGAAGTTTGAGAGGATACACTCTTAAAATTTAGCAATCCATCTTGAAATACTAACACTGCTCTCCAAGCAAAAATGCAAAGCTAGCATTCAAACATACAAGTTCGTTCTGGGTCTGAATGAAACAAAAGGCTCTTTAAGGATCATTTTTATCAATCATCGTCAAGATGTCTTCCATACGAACGCATATGTTTGTTCGGAGTGGTTTTCAAATAACATATCTTATCCCAGTCTCCCCAAACCAACAACGATAATTTTTGGTTGACTCATTCCCAGTTCTTTTGGAAGTATACAACAAGTATTCGAGTCCTCGTAGAGGAACTCGCATATACCATCAGACCTCATAAATCAAAGCTGGTCAAGTTTTGATAGTCGGTTATTTAACTATCAAATACATAAATAAACAAAAATCTAGAGATTTAATTACCCACAGCAACCACTAGGCCTCAAAACCAAATCTTCATTTATTAAATCTCTTTTCAAAACATTTATCAAATCATTCATATACTTATCTCATAGACATAGGTATATTCACAAAATATTTTTGAACGAGTTCTTATTTCAAAATCATATTAAAAGGATCAAACAATTGTTATTTAAATTAAAGATAAGAACAACCTCAAATACTATTCCTTCAGCATTAAGCATGGAATGAAAGTTCCACACTAGCATAGTTAATAAGAAGGTCAATTAAGGGAAATCCCATCTCTAAATCTTTAATAAATTTCTTCAAAAAATCATTTTAATAAATCCTTCCAATTATGAAAGCTCCTTTGCTTAAATTCTAAATCATTTCTAAAACTCTTTTAAAATCTCCAAAATCATTTATAAAACTCTTTTATAAATATCCGAAATCATTTTAGACACTTCATCTTAAATTGATATAGAATTAAAGTAAATTTAAAAACCATAATGTTACAAATTAGAAAGAAGGCTTAGTGACTACAATGGTACTAAATCAAGTTACCACTTATTTAAATTTTTTCTTCCAAATCACCTAACAGTTATTTACATAAGTCATCCTATATGTAAATAAAATCCATAAAACAAATCAGGGAATAACATAACAATATAAACCAACTGGCAAATACATGTCCAAATAACATAGTAGCAGGATATTGATTTGTCTTGCTAACAAGATGTCCAAAAAAGTCTATTAAGTTCAGTTATAGTAAAAAGGGGATTTGTTCTGCTAAAAGGTGTCAAAACAATCAATTCAATTAAAGATATAGCAGAACAGTGTTTTATTCTGCTAATGGATGTCCCAGTTTAGTATAACTTATTCATAGTCGTTTCCTACTAATGGCACAAACAAGAGATATCTTGGTTGAAAATCAATTTACTTATAAGAAAAACTAACCTAAAAATAATTGATAAAGTTAAAGATGAAACATTTGTAAAATAATATTTAATTCTTTATTAATTACTAATTAAATCATTATTTAATTACTAACTAAATCTTAATTAACCCTAATTTAAAAATTAATTTTACTTAATTAACCCCTATTAAACCTTAATTAAATCCAATTAGATTAATTAATTAAACCCTACTTGATTATTAATCAATTACCAATTAACCCTTTTTAAATAAGTAAATAATTAATTAGATAGCTTAGTTATCAAAATTATTTCTTAATTAACTTTTAACTTAATTAATCATTAAATAAAATTCCTTGATTAAATAATTAAGATTAATTAACTTTAATCCATAATTAAACCATAATTAATTAACTTAATTATAATTAATTTATAATTATTTTAATTAATTAATTATTAAACTCTTGTTCAATTACTAAAGTAATAAAATTTTGAAATTAATTAACATTTTGAAAAGAGTTTCAAAATCATTTCAGAAAGAAATCATTTTTATATTCTAAACACTAACTATTTCCGAACTGCATTCATAGCGACTATCGCCATGAATGCAACTCGTTAAAGTTAGATTTACTTTAGATCTAACTCCAAACTTCGCTCTTAACTTCACTCTTGACTTAACTTCTCTTGAAAACATATATGAAAGTTTTTATTTTGAAATCTAATGAAGTTTTTATTCTTCTTTTTATTAACTTGAAAACAAATAAACCCTTTTACCTTCCAAGTAATCACCAATCTCAGTAGCATACAAAGGTACTATTTTTCATGAAACGTATCCAAACAACCAAGTTTACACATCCAAATAGATATATATCATCACATATATAAGCGAGATGACAACTTTAACATCCAAACCAAACTTTTAAGCTACATTTAACAAATCAAATCCAAACCATAACTAATACAACACATATACAATAAAGCAGCAGGGACCTACCACTAAACTAGCATCATATTACACATATACATGCTACAAGACATAAATGTAATGTTTTTCCAAAAATTAAAACGTTTACTCACTAAAAACTTTTTAAATCTTTTTCAAACTTTGAAATAGCCTAGAACTTTGAAAATCCCTTAGCAAAAGATGATATTTTCAACCTTATCAAGCTAATGGGCTCGACATAGGCACTATTGGGCTCGACCACAATGAAAGTAGGCTCGACCAACATGGAAGAGGGTGGGATGGACTTGTTTTGGCTAAGAGGAGGCAAAGGAGGAAGAAAGGATGTGTTTTTAAGCAATTATATAAGTTTTTAAGACAAAAAGGAAATGGTTTAAGGTTTTAGAATTTTGAAGGAAGCCATTAAAGATACTTATCAAGCTTTCAAATGGAAAATAAAATTTTGAAAAGTTTTTGAAAAGTGAGAATGAAAGGAGAGAGAAAAAATGAGATTTGTTTTTATTGGAAAATAATGGAATGAAATTACCTTTCTACCCCCAAGTACACTTTTCCTTCATTAGAATGATGCCACATCATCATCCTTATCCCACCATCATGCTTTACACGTCCAAGGCATGGGCAAGCCCTTTTAACCAACATGTATTACCTAATTGTGTACTTTGGATAAGAAATGAAATGATGTTTCATATTTTACTTTATTTAGATTTGATTTTTAACTTAAAAATGGTCACATCATCTTACATAAGTACACTTATGATATTTACCCTTATTTAAATTCCTAGTCCACACTTAAGTTATTTAAAATGTGCAAGTATATTAACTAAAGTGCTTATAACATTTTAAACAACTTTTAAATGTGAAAATTTGAAACTTTTCAAAAAGCTTTTCGGTCATATTTTCTAATTTCCTTTGAACTATTTACTTTTGTAAACAAAATTAAAAAAATCTTTTCACCATCATTATTTGTAAATTAAAAAGGGAATTTTGAGTTTTAAAATCCATATATAAATTATGTTATAATATATTAAATATCCACATTTAAAGTGATTAAATTTTGGGTTGTTACATTCTTCCCCCTTAAAAGAATATCATCCTCGAAATTAGCGCACAAGAAGCTAACACAAAGGCATATATCCATATCATAAACTCATACAAAAGAATACACTAATCAACCATACCACAACGGTTAATACACAATACAATATACAAAACCTACTTATCTACAACAACTTTGGGCAAGCCCCTCTTATACTATCCTCCGACACAACATGTCTAATAAGTCGCACTTCAGTTTGCCAAAAATGGCACTTAGAAAATTTAGCCTTCAAGTCATCCCTTCTTAATGTTTCCAATACAGACTCTAAGTGGCTCTAGTGTTCCTCCTCCATCTTAGAATAAATAAGGATGCCATCCGTTGAGATCAACACAAATTTATTGAGTATATCTCTAAAAACTCGATCCATGACGACTAGAAAATAAGTGGGTTCTTTGGTAGCCCATACGGTACAACCAACCACTCAAAGAAACCCTCTGGTCCTCTAAAAGCTATCATGGGTGAATCATATTTAGATATCCTTAGTTAGTGAAATCCCATGTCCAAATCCATGTACGTGAATACCTTAGCACCTTGCAGTTGTTTGAACATGTCATCTATGCTATGTAAGAGATACTTGTTCTTACACATCTGCTTATTCAATTCACTTTAGTCCACATAAAGCCTTGGCAAACCATCTAACCTAGCAACGAAACCCATGACTACTCCCTAATCTAAGTGACTTGGCTTAATCAGACCCTTATATAATAATTCCTTAATCTGGTATACTAACTCTCTTCTTTCCCTTAGATCCATCTTATGCCGAGGCTGCATAAAAGGTTCCTACCTAGGGGTCAAGTTTATACTGAGCCCAATCTCACGATGTGGGGGTAGGCTATTAACTTCTTCAAAGATGTACGGGAAATCTCTAACAACCAATAATGATTCTAACTTTTCCCGAGGTGAATCTAGTGCATAAAGAAAACTGCTCATTTGTTTACCAAGTTCCTGACATGATATCTCAACAAATTTCCCAAATTTGGCTTTTAAAGATATAGTCCTTCAAACACAATCTAGGATAACTCTATTCTTTGCTAGAAAATCCATACCAAGAAACACGTCGAAACCTTTAAAACCATGGCGAACATGTCACATGGAAAGTGGTGGATTAGGTATGTAACTCGTACATCTTCACAAAACATGCATAGATTAGTCGTACCATCTATGGGGTTGGTCACACAAATAGAGGTTTCTATAAATTTAGGGGTAAGTCTTAATCTATCAACTAGATCTTTAAAAATAAAGCTATGGGAGGCTCTGGTATAAAACAAAACTCGAACCATAATACCATTAAGGACTAAAGTACCTTCCAGAACCCCCTTCCCCTTCACTTTCCCTGAAGTTGAGGATTCATTCTTAATAGTATAATGGTTTGCTTGTTGACCTTTTTGCACAAGCATGCAATCCCATTCCATATGTCTGAGCCGGTGGCAATTAAAGTAGGGTATCTTTTGGGCCATTGGAGAAATATGCCATGTTTGCTGATTCTATGCTTTGGAATACATACAGAACTTAGAAATGTGTACCTTTTGCTTGCAAACATTACACTTATAAGCCTTCAACTTGTTCTCTTGATCTCCTCCTCCTGACTTTCCTTTCCACTTCTTTTTCCTTTGTAGGTTAAACTTTCTTTTATTCGGGATGTCGTTGTTAGGTGCTGCTGTCGGCTTCCTTTCCATAAGAACTTCATACCTCAAACCATATCTACTAAATCCACAAAAGATCCTTTTAAGTTAGAAGTCATTTTCTCTTGAAACTCCTCCCTCATTCCCATAACGAACTTCTCATTCTTCTTGAAGGGTGTGCTAATGAGTTCTGGTCCAAAATGTGAAAACTCATTGAACTTGATCTCATATTCCGATAAAGATCCATCTCCTTGCTTAAGATCTAAGAAATTGTTATATAAATGGGTCTTTTCTGTTGTAGGTATGAACTATTCTTCAAACACTTCATTAAATCTAGCCCAAGAAAAACCTTCTTCCAGAATGTTTGTTCTAACGGAGTCCCACCATGCTCTGATCCATCTCGTAACTGCCAAGATGCTACAAGGAGCTTCTATTCATCTGAAATATCCAATCCTTTGAAAATATTCTCATAAGAACGAAGCCATTCCTAGACTTCTACGATGGATTTCGTGCACTTTAACGGCTTTCCTCAAAGATTAGAAAAATCTTTGCACAAGGATGCAAAGTCAACACGGGGTTGTATAGGTGCTACTTCTTCAAATGTTCCTATCCTTCTAGCAATTGTGGTTCGACCCTCCATGATTGAAGTACTTCCATTTCCCCTACCCCATCTTCTTTTAGTGCTCATATCTTACCACCTGATCATAATAAAATATTCTCAAAATACAATTCCAGGCAGGACTTATATTTGAGAAAGGTATCATCTATAAATTATATTAAATAAACATTTTCATTCCTCCAACCAACACCCACACCCAAATAACTATATATATTTTGGAAATTTTCTTTATATAAGAAATATAACCCTAGGTTAAATTATTTTATTCGCCCATTTGAAAACTATCCTTTGATGTTTTCTTATTTAAGTGTTTAGGAATCCCTATCGACAATGCTAATCAGGCGTGTCAAACAAAATTCATAAGCCACTCAAGAGAAAACACACATAATATAAAATATTTTATAGCACTAACAAATACGTGCTCATATATATAATACATCAACTCATTCTAAGGCACTACTGACCCTATCTATAATGAGTTTACCCCCACCAAGGCCTAGGTTGTAACAACCCATAAATTTTGATAATTAAAACTATTAAATTAAATAAGATTTGAAAATTTAATTTGGGGAGAAATTAAAAATTATGATTTATTATTGAGGAAATAATTAGAATATGATTTAATAATGTTATTTGAATGATATTGATAACTATTTAATGTAATTTCAATAACTTGAAATAAATTTTAGGTTAATTTGGTTATAATTGTAAATAATGAAATAAATTAAATGGTGTATGTAATGGTGAGATTGTATGTAATTGATTGAAATTGCAGTAAGGTGGTAAGCAGTCATAATCTTTGTTTGTAAACAATAAATTTATAAATGTGATAAAATTACTTAAAAGTAACAATTGTTCATTTATCATCTCATTATTTAATATGTTTGGAATTAATTTGGAAATCAACGAAAATTTATGTAATTAATTATTGTAGTTAATATGGTAAAAGATGTTAATGGTAAAATAATGAATGTAATAAAATGTAAACTTATGTTAATATAATTCATAGGGTATTGTTGATTGAATAGTAAGGATGATAACATAGGTTTGAATGTAATTGGATGAGAATTGGATGCGTAGTTAATGGCATGAATTGGATACTAAAGGAAATTGTAATCGGCGATAAAATGTATATTTATTTAAGGAAAATAAAATGCGTGATTTAAATGTTAACATACCATGTTGATTTCAAATAACGGAATGAGGTAAAATAATTAATTGGTAAATGATGGATGTTTTTCTTAATGCAATGAACGTTACAACTGTTTAATAACGACTGTAGAAGTTACAAATATGTTAGTAACAATAAATTGGAAATTTATAACCACCATTTAATTTGAAATATGTATATTTAATTGATTGGCATTTAACCTTTTAAATATGACAAAAGGAAACAAATTAATATTGCATTAATTGATATTACATCTTTTAATTAAGATAAAGTGTAGCGATCCGTAACTTTTAACAACTTTAAAATGGCAGTATTTTGAATTTAAAAAAAAATTTGAATTTGTGATGTTGAGCGTTTTATTTGACCAAATTCAATAGAATAAAATTTGTTTGTGAAATTTCAAATTTTGGTTAAACTTAGTCAAAGTTTGACATTTGGTTAGAAAATTTAAATTTGAATTTTAAAATTTTATTCTTTTTATATGATACTAGACTAAATTCTTATCTCCTCTCCATTTTTCATTTTGTTAAAATCAAATTCCTTTGCTCTAGAAATATAAATTACTGTGAAAAATTGACATAAATTTGCAGTGTATATTTGTGTTTTTGGCTAAGTTTTATTGGTTTTGTTTGGTCTAATGGGCTCCTTAGTAAACCAAGAGACCCTAGGAACCCTAAGAGACTTTGGACCCTTTCTTTTCCCACCCATCGAACTTCTGTTTTCTATCTGATTTAATAAGTACGTATAGATTTTTTTCTCATTGAGAAACTTTCTACGTACTTTTCTTCTTCCTCCTCAAATCTACAGAACTCCAAAACTCCAAAACTCCAAAATCAAAAATCCACAAACTCCATCCCTCCTCTCTTCAAAACCCTTCCATTATCTCTCCCCTTGCCGCCGCCTCCACCACCAATTCCAACCATCTCCTCTATTTTATAAAATAAAGAAAAAAAGAAAACACAATTTGTTCGATTTGCGTTGTCGTGTTTTGCTTTGCTTTTGGATTGGTGCTTTGGATAGGATTGATTAGCTTGTCGTGTTTGGATTTCAACTTCGATCTATCAATTTGTGTTGTCAAAAACTCTCTAACCTCGAAAGGTGAGCAATCACTCACGATTAACATTTTTATTGTTAGGTAAATAAAAATCAATTGAAATGTTATGAGATATGTTTGCTTTAGATAGGAATATGTAATATATGTTGTTATGTTCCCTTGAATTTGTGTTATAATATTCATATGCACATGTTGTTTTATATGTCACAAATAGTATGTTATGTTGATTTGATTAATTGTCACATATATATGTTAAATATGTCACATTTGATATGTTAGAAAATGTGTTATGTTAGAATTTTTTTTATATATGTCATGCTGAAATATGTCACATATGCTATGTTGGAAAAAAAAGGTGTTAGGTTAATAAAATCATATGTTGCACATGCTATGTTAATAATATGTCACCTATGCTATGTGGAAATAATGTGTTATGTTTGGGAAAAATGATATGCCATGTTATTTTGTTGTAAATCACCTTGCAAGTTCCTTTTATATATATGTCATATTATATATTTATATGTTATGTTAGTGTATGGCATGTTAGAATTTGAAATATTCACTTATGTTGTTTATGATATGTGACACATGTGATATGTTAGTTATGCATGTGTATATATTAAATTGTTAATTATGCACGCATGTTGGTTATTGACATATTATGTTATTTATGTTATTATTGTTCTCACATTCTAAGTTCCTTGATAGTTAGCAAAATCACTTTAGGTTGAAAAGATATATACTCGATATAAAACCACTTTGGGTTTAGATAAATTGATTTAGAAATAAAATTAGAATATTGTAAGTTTAAATTTTGTTTGAACTTGAAATTATGAAATTAAAATTTAATTGTTTTTGTGAAAGTTTTAATTGGATTTTTAGATTTGAACTTGTTGTTTGATTTTAACATAATAGCTTTAAGTGAAAAATTAAAATCTGAAGTTGAATTTAATAATGAATTGATTGGAAACGAACATGAAAGTCAGTATTTGAACTGAACTGATTTATAATGTGAAAGATGATGTCTATTTAAACCTAAGCATTTCACTTATTGAGTTATCTGTACATTTCACTTGAGTTGACTTACTCACATAAGTATGTTAGTCCTAACTCGAGTGTTTTTGTTTTACTTTACTCTCGGGTCAGACCGAGTATTTCAGTTTAGCGAAGACACTTATTTTTGAAGAAGAAGACGGAGTTGAGGACCGTATCTACTACTATTATAGCAACTGTCTATTCTGCCTGAAAAAAATGTAAATTCTGATTTTGTTGAAAAATAGCTTCATGAACTGTTTATGTATTTATTTTGTGTATTATACTTTATCCTTGCATTGCGATATTATGTATTTTGTTCTTTTGAATCTTATTTCATTTGAACAATCTCATTAATAATCTGTCTTTTGAATAGTTTGAGTTATACATGTGTGGTTTATTGTCGACTTAAACTATCCAAAAGGCGAGTTGTTACAGTTGGTATCAGAGCTTTGGTTTAGAGATACCTTAGCCTGTTGGGGTTTACTCATTAGAGATAGGGTTTGTAATAACCTAGAATGAGTTTGAGTGTGTATATATACGAGAGCGCGTATTTGTTAGTGTTATAAAATATTTTTTATAGTTTTGAAATGAAATAAAAAAAATTCCTAACATTATATGTTATATATAAGGGATTGAATTTTTTTCTAACTAATATAGTTATTTGTAATGTGTTTGTTTCAGGAAATGATAATATTTAATTATTATTATTTATCGTTATCATTGATGAGTTGTTTTAGTTAGCTTACAAGCGTTGGCTATTATTGTTGATTTGAATTTATGAAATAAACACTAGTTTAATAATGGTATATTAATGAAAATAAAGTGAACGATTATATGAACATGATTTCCAAGTTTAGTCTTAATAAAGAGAATTTAAACTGAAAATCTGAGAATAAAAAATTCCGATGTTTTAAAAATTGGTTTCCTAATATTTTGTAAATAATAGAAATATTATTCGAAAGTGAATAATTAGGATATTTGTTTATGAAATTGAAATGTTTTGTTGTGAATCTTGTTGTTTTGTTGATTGGCAGTTTCAACTATTGGAATAAAATGGAATGTTATGAAATTCTGGACAGTCCAAAATTTTGAAATTAATTTTAGTGTTAAAAAAGTAATTTTGTAAAATTATAAAAGTTGAATTTTATAACCTTAATTGGAAAAGGCAAAATGAGTAAAACAAGATTTGAATTGTTAAAATTTATGTTAAGAAAATGATTCTGAAAGTTTGTATGTACTTTTAAGATGAAATATGGTACTATAAGTGTGAATTTAAGTATTGGAGTGTTTGAGTTGAAATTGTGGAGAAAAATGTGTTATAAATAGAGTTAAATGGTTGTAAAAATGTTTATAAACTTAGTTAAAATTTATGAAATGTGTCATAAATAATTTGAAAAGTAAAAGTGAAAACTAATTGGATAAACAAATATGAACTAAAATGAAATGATTATATATAAAGTCATGTCCTATAAATTGTTTATGAAATAAATGGATGTTGCAAGAAAGGGTTATAATTAAAGTTGTGATAACTTTAAACTCGAATAATGTCTTATAAAAGAAGTTAAGCCTTTATAAATTGGTTATAAACTTAAAGAAATTTCTTATGAAATTATTCGCAAATAAATGTAGTATTAAATGAGAAATACTATATGTGAAAATGAATGTGATTTAAAATGAAGCGAGATGTAGTAATGTTATTTATTAATGATTTTGTCATTAAATGGATAATTTTTTTAAATTGATAAGAAATAAAATGTGTATAAATGAATGAGATTTCAATGTGAATTGAAACTGTAATCATGATGAAACAAATTGGAATAAATATGTAAGTTGTACGTATATTGTTTTATTCGCATAATCAATTTGATTCGGATTTGAGTACACAAGTTCGAGGTGAATTACACAATTTCATGTTAGGATTTTTCATTGGTTCTTGATGGCGAATATTTGATATGTATTTTTGGTCTGATTCTAAAATTCTCTATCATAGTATATGTCTATGCAAGGAGAATGATGGTTTCTCATCAAGAAACCTTATCAAAGTCCACACTAGTGAAGTCGAATGAACAATACAAGTTCGAAAGTGAAATTGTGTGATCGAGCGAGCGATCGAATGTGATATTGCGTGATGATGACATATGTACATTTTATGTTCTAATTAATTAATATGCTTTGAAATTGAAAATGAAAGTTATTGGGTTGGATATCCTTTGTAATTTAAATTGGAAATTTTTTTTATGCAAACCTACTATAATTTCAAAACCATTTTACAAAACTATTTTTATTTTATTTTATGCACGAAACTACTTTTTTTATTTTATCTTATATACAAAAACTATTTTACAAACTATTTTTTATACAAAACTATTTTTTATTTTATCTTATATACAAAAACTATTTTACAAACTATTTTTTATACAAAACTGTTTTAGATTCAAACCTATTCTAAATTCAAAACCATTTATGAAGCAAAGATGTTCAATCCTATATGGCTTTTTATGCAGCGTAATTGATTTTGGAATTTTTTTTTGTTCTCGTATAAGATGGACTTTATATAAGTTTAAGGTGATTTTAAAGACCATTGATTTTGGAAGGTATTCAATCTGAAGAGATAAATCTTATATACAACGGAATTTATATAAGAATGATTTGTTATATTCGAGACTATTGATTTTGGAAAGTACTTGATCAAAAATGTAACCTTGAATATAATGGAATTTATATAAGTGTGATATTTGAAGTTATGATTTTGAAAGGGGTACTATATATGGTAGATATATTTTGAAGTATAAGGTATGGAGAAGTACCCTGCACGAAGAAGTATAGTATAATATGCTTCGACCCAGATGGACTTGGAGAATCCAAGAATGGATTTGACCGAAAACCCTAATATACTTGGGTGAATTCAGAAATGGATTCGAACCGATATGGTTGTCCGAACTTAAACTCATGAGTTCCTCTATTATTTTCAGGATAGATGGTTTTTTAATTTACCCAATGGAGGCGCTTTCAATCTTGGGATCTGTTGTTTATGGATCTTTCGAGAAGGAAGTGCACCCGTTGCGTAAATCATTGAATCAGCAGCGTACCACTGTAGAAGGGGTCGATGGTCCCTTGTTTACAAAATGGCTATGATATTTATCTGGAATCCGGAAGGTGGAAGGATCTTCTGGAAAGTTTTGTGTCCATTGCGTAAACACTGGATCAGCAGCGGGCTACTGCTATCGTAACATCATCATTTGACATCTGATTTTGAGCTGTACTTTTCATATCTATTTTAAGTATTTTCACTGGGTGTTGAAACAGGTCTAATAAGTACTTGGAGATTTCTAGTCTTGCGCCTGATCAATGTACGACCAGAGTCTATAAGAACGAGGATAAACTTGTTAAAACATCGAGTTATAAAGGTATTTTGATAAAAGTATTATATAAAGGATATTTTGATTATTTTCCCTTTCTTTTCTAAATACTTTAAAATGTTTAAAATATTGTTTATTTAAGTACAACATGTTTAATAGTAAATTATTAGTGTTGTAAATATTGTGGGAAGTTATTAATTAAATAAAACATATTTAAAGTTAATAATTATTGATTTATTAATGATGTTTGAAAAGTATTTTGAGATTTAAAACTAATAAAATTTATAAATAATGGATTTAAGGTTTTTAATAACTCCTTTTTAAATATAAGTAATGATGTAAATAATTATTTTCAAATTGTTTACATATATTTATAAAGATGTTATTTTAAAAAAAATTTAAAAATGGTATTTATAAATGAAGCATGAAATTTTATAGATGAATTGTTTTGTAAAGTATTAAAGATGATTGATTTGCAAATGAAGTTTTCAAATGAATATTTCAAGTAAAATTTATATAAGTTTCTTTGAATGTATAATTTAAAGATATTATATAAATGGACTATATAAAAAAATGTGTTTTATAATTTTATAAAAAAAAATAAATGATTTGGGAAATTTATTTATAGTACTATGCTTGAAAAATAAATTGGAATCGCTATTTTTGAAAGTATGGTTTGAAATATTTCCTTGATTTTGAAGTACTAATAGTAAATTTAAAGGTATATTTACCATTTGAATCTTGTATTAAACTAGAATAAATGTTTTTACATGATTTGAATATTCATTTTAAAACAAGTGTGTAAAATTAATTATGAAGATATGAAATTTTATACTTTGATATGGAAATTTAATATAAAGATTTGAGTATACTGTTAGTTTCAGTTTAATAATCTTGAGTTTACACTTATTTTAAAATAATGAGTCTAATAAATTATCAGATTTAAGGAACTTTATTTTTAAAGCTTATTATAATGTTTTGATATAAATTTCTAACATTGTTTTAAACTTTTGGAAAATCCTTGCATAATTCTATGAGGATGTTTTAAATATATCTTATATTTTTACTAAGTGAATGAGGTTAAATGTTTTATCTAATTTTTTTTAGATATATTGAAATATTTCTTGTCTCTTCAAGGGCAAACACCAAAAACTTAAATTTTTATTCTATAACCGAATTAAGTTATAAACTTAAGTAAGGCAGTAGAAACTTAAGTAATATTTTATGAAATGATTCATTAATGACTTAAATATTTAATGGAAAACAAATTATGTAAGTGATTGATCTTTATATAAATAAATGAATTAAAGGTAAACGATGAAGAAAAAACCAATCGAATAAACTTAAATAATATTTAAAATCCTATGTGTTTGGCTTATGGGAAGTTTGGGGAATGATACGTTAAATTGTTTAAGGTTGTATGAATAATCTATTAAGTAATTACCAAAACCTGTTGAGCGTAAGGTGCACTTGGTAGTTTATTTAGCACTTTTGGACGATGAAAAGTGTCTGAACCTGAACAAACCATGAGTTTGGTTGCTATGGATGTTTGATACTTTCCTTTGTTGCATATAATGGTAGAACTTCTTTTGTTTGCATATGATTATTATATATATTGTATGTTGCTTGCACTATTAATTAAAGCAACTAATATATAACCTTTTACATAATTTTAACTCTTTTGGATTATATAAGTGAAATACAGGTTTATGCAAGCAATAGCTACTACTTTTGGTTTCATAAATTAAGTTGTTTGTCCGACAAATAGGTACGTTTTCAGATTACGGTTTTGCAATGATATTTTAATTGTTTTTCCCATGGTTTGGGTGTTTTATTTTTGAAATATGATGTATATATATTGAAATTATTGATATTATTATTTTTCCGGACCTATCCATATAGAGGAGACTCTGCCAAATTTTTTTGTAAATTTAGGACTTCGAAATTTTTTGTGAAAGTGAAAATATTTTCAAACTTTTATTAAACTTGAATATCAAAGATTTAATTGTTTATAAGCCAAACTTGAATATAAACTTTTTGTGAAAGTGAAAATCCCTTCTTGTTCCTTTTCGAGGACGAAAAGTTTTGAGTAGGGGAGAGTGTAACGCCCCATAAATTTTGATAATTAAAACTATTAAATTAAATAAGATTTTTAAATTAATATTGGGAGAAATTAAAATTTATGATTTTTTATTAAGGAAATAATTAGAATATGATTTAATAATGTTATTTGAATGCTATTGATGATTATTTAATGTAATTTAAATCAATTGAAATAAATTTTAGGTTAGTTTGGTTATAATTGTAAATAATGAAATAAATTAAATGATGTATTTAATGGTGAGATTATATGTAATTGATTGAAATTGGTTAATATAGAATATGAAATAGGTGATGTGGTAAGTAGTCATAATCTTTGTTTGTAAACAATAAATTTATAAATGTGATAAAATTACTTAAAAGTAACAATTGTTCATTTATCATCTCATTATTTAATATGTTTGGAATTAATTTGGAAATCAACGAAAATTTATGTAATTAATTATTGTAGTTAATATGGTAAAAGATGTTAACGGTAAAATAATGAATGTAATAAAATGTAAACTTATGTTAATATAATTCATAGGGTATTGTTGATTGAATAGTAAGGATGATAACATAGGTTTGAATGTAATTGGATGAGAATTGGATGCGTAGTTAATGGCATGAATTGGATACTAAAGGAAATTGTAATCGACGATAAAATGTATATTTATTTAAGGAAAATAAAATGCGTGATTTAAATGTTAACATACCATGTTGATTTCAAATAACGGAATGAGGTAAAACAATTAATTGGTAAATGATGGATGTTTTTCTTAATGCAATGAACGTTACAACTGTTTCATAACGACTGTAGAAGTTACAAATATGTTAGTAACAATAAATTGGAAATTTATAACCACCATTTAATGTGCAAATTGTATATTGAATTGGTTGGCATTTAACCTTTTAAATATGATAAGGGGAAACAAATTAATATTGCATTAATTTTTATTACATCTTTTACGTAAGATAAAGTGTAATGATCTGTAACATTTAACAACTATAAAATGACAGTATTTTGAATTTAAATAAAAAAAAATTGAATTTGTGATGTTGAGTGTTTTATTTGACCAAATTTAATAGTATAAAATTTCTTTGTGAATTTTCAAAATTTGGACAAACTTAGTCAAAGTTTGACATTTGGTTGGATAATTTAAATTTGAATTTTAAAATTTTATTCCTTTTATATGATACTAGACTGAATCCTAATCTCCAATCCATTTGTCATTTTGTTAAAATCGAATTCCTTTTGTTCTAAGTCTTATTGGGTTTGTTTGGTTTAATGGGCTCCTTAGTAAACCAAGAGACCCTAAGAACTTTGGACCCTTCCTTTCCTACCCATTGACCTTTTGTTTCCTATCTGATTAAACAAATACGTATAGATTTTTTTTTCTCATTGAGAAACTTTTCACGTACTCTTCTTCTTCGTCCTCAAATCTACAGAATTCCAAAACTCCAAAATCATAAATCCCCAAACTCCATCCCTCCTTTCTCCCCTTGCCGCCGCCCTCCACCACCAATTCCGACCATCTCCTATCTCCTTTATTTAAAAAAGAAAAAGAAAAAAGAAAACACAGTTTGTTCGATTTGTGTTGTCATGTTTTGCTTTGCTTTTGGATTGTTTCTTTGGATAGGATTGATTAGCTTGTCATGTTTGGATTTCAACTTGGATCTATCTATTTGTGTTGTCAAAAACTCTCTAACCTCGAAAGGTGAGCAATCACTCACGATTAACATTTTTATTGTTAGGCAAATAAACATCGATTGAAATGTTATGAGAAATGTTTGCTTTAGATAGGAATATGTTATATATGCTGTTATGTTCCCTTGAATTTGTGTTATAATATTTCCATGCACATGTTGTTTTATATGTCACAAATACTATGTTATCTTGATTTGATTAATTGTCACATATTTATGTTAAATATGTCACATATGATATGTTAGAAAATGTGTTATGTTATAATTTTTTTATATATGCCATGTTGAAATATGTCACATATGCTATGTTGAAAAAAAAGGTGTTAGGTTAATAAAATCATATGTTGCACATGCTATGTTAATAATATGTCACCTATGCTATGTGGAAATAATGTGTTATGTTTGGGAAAAATGATATGCCATGTTATGTTGTTGTAAATCACCTTGCAAGTTCCTTGTATATATGTCATATTATATATTTATATGTTATGTTAGTGTATGGCATGTTAGAATTTGAAATACTCACTTATGTTGTTCACATGTGATATGTTAGTTATGCATGTGTGTTTATTTAATTGTTAATTATGCACACATGTTGGCCACTGACATGTAATGTTATTTATGTTATTGTTGTTCTCACACTCCAAGTTCCCTGATAGTTAGCAAAATCACTTTGGGTTGAAATGATATATACCCGATATAAAACCACTTTTGGTTTAAATAAATTGATTTAGAAATAAAATTGGAATATTGTAAGTTTAAATGTACGTTTGAACTTGAAATTATGAAATTAAAATTTAATTGATTTAGTGAATGTTTTAATTGGATTTTTAGATTTAAATTTGCTGTTTGATTTTATCTTAATAGCTTTAATTGAAAAATTGAAATTTGAAGGTGAATTTAATAATGAATCGATCGGAAACGGACATGAAAGTTGGTATTTGAGCTGAACCGATTTATAATGTGAAAGATGATGTTTATTTAAACCTAAGCATTTCACCTATTGAGTTATCTGTACATCTCACTTGAGTTGACTAACTCACATAAGAATGTTAGTCCTGACTCGAGTGTTTTTATTTTATTTACGCTCGGGTCAGACCGAGTATTTTAGTTTAGTGAAGACACTTATCTCTGAAGACGAAGACGGAGTTGAGGATCGTATCTACTACTATTATAGCAATTGTCTATTCTTCCTGAAAAAATGTAAACTCTGATTTTGTTGAAAATTTGCTTCATGAACTTCTTATGTATTTATTTTGTGTATTGTACTTTATCCTTCCGCTGTGAGGTTTTGTATTTTGTTATTTTGAATCTTATTTCATTTGAACAATCCCATTAATAATCTGTCTTTTGAATAGTTTGAGTTAGACATGTGTGGTTTATTGTCGACTTAAACTGTCCAAAAACGCATGTTGTTACAAAGGTATTCCCTCAACCTAAGCTCTGATAATGTAACCACCCCACCGTGATGCCCGGATTAGCAAAGAACATTACAAGTAATATTGTCTGTTAATCCGGAGAATACGGCTTATTAATGGCGATCGAATATGAATAAATCTGTATACTAATACTGACACGTCATTTATACCTTTTCACTTAATATCTGAACTGAATTTGACGTGTACAATATTAATAAAGTAATAGACACACCGATTTCTCAGAATCAGAACAATATATCATATAAATAACATTCACAGATCATAGTGGAATAAATCTCAACTTATACATATACAAATTATTTAGTTTACAAAATTAAACACTAAACTCGATTATTATACAAATTTAACAATTCTCTGATCTCAATTATACATTTTATATACAAGGTCCAAATTCCCAAATGGGATAAACTAAAAGTCCAAATGTTTATCTCCTTGCTAGCATAACCATTCAAATGTCAACCTGTCCTGTAACCTAAAAAGTCTCGGCCTGACCCGAGCAAAATAACACCCGGGTCAGACTATCTCTAAATATCCAATATGGTAAGAACAAGATATAACACAAGAACAAACAACATATAAGTAAATACAGATGTTTAGGATTGAATTCACAGAACAAAACATAATATCTCTAAACACGCAAATATCAATGATTAACTCAGTACATGGTTATAAGTTTACGTCACAAACACGAACTAGTCACTAAACACAAAATAACAGAATTAACGTAACATTCATCACAAGACACAAGAACATATATTTATTTCACGAACACACGACACAAGAACATAAGTTTATTTCACAAACACAAGACACAAGAATATATATACTTATTTCACGAACACAGAACAGTCACAAAATTCAAATATCCAGAATCCAAGAGATCTTAATCCAACCGATCGTAATGATGATCCAAAACAATCACAATGATTGTACTCAAAACCCGTGGAAAACAAACAAACAAATTGGTATCACTTGAACCGATCCAATACCAAGGATTGTACCCAGACCGGGAACATAGAATCACAGAATGATCTCAAGGATAGCCCATACCGATCAAGGTGATCGTAGAAACCATGACTCGATAATTCCACATTTATTTAATATTATTAAATTATTATATTTGAAAAGAAATCCAGGAATAAACTTCTTAAGGATCTAGCAGCCACTTGTTGAACACCAAAAGAGAGTAAACTCTAAAGTGCTAAATATTGTCACCTTCAGTAATCACTAGAATTTAACAAATACGTCCCACACCGCATGGTGAACTTCAAGTATTTACTAAAATCTAGTAAATATCACTTATTACGGATACCATTGGAAAACCTAAACTACATTCTCTTAAGGATTTAGCAACCACTTGTCGCACACCAGAAGAGAATACAACTCTAAAGTGTTAAGTACTTTCCCAATTCGATCACAAGAATTTAACCAAGGCATCCCATACTACCCGGTGGAATTCGAGTATTCACTAATGGGTTAGTAAGTTCCACTCAAACATTCTATTCAATGAGTTATACCATATTCGATGAAGCGTTATTTGAAAGCATTTAAATCAATCGATAACAATAAGTCGATTATTAGTACTCCTCAAATTATAGAATTAAGGTTCTCAAAACATTTTTCTCTTTTGAGTTTATTATTTAAAATGCTTATTATAATTTTCCATAAATCTATTTATTATTTAACTTTGTAAAAATATTCACAGATTTGTTAAAATATTCCATAACTCTGAATTTTTCAAGATTTATTTATATACCCAAAGTTGTCTTGAATTTCCATATGGTTGTATTATTCACAAAACTATATTTTTAAAACCATATTTTATTACTCTTCTAAATCCATATTAAAATATAACCATTTTATTTAAAAATAAACTAAGTTTATACTTTTCAAAACAACATTTCCAAATTCCATGAATCCTAAATTGTTTATGTAATAAAACCATAATACTTATATTCCAATTCCATAATCATTTTTATGTAAAAATAGATTAGATTTGTATTCCAAAGTCATATTTTAAGATCCATAAATTTTTTACTAAACATGCTTAATATATAAAATAACTAGCTAAAAAAATCATTTTTAATATTTATTAACATAATTTAGAAACAATTCTCTTTCATTGACAGAGCAGCGACAAAGAAATGAATTTTTGACCATTTAAACTTCAAAATTATGCAAAACTCAAAACATAAAAGTTGTCAAACACAAAGTAAGCTTTCCAGAACATTAAAAATTATCAAAATTATATAAGAAACGAGAGAGATATGCCTAATTTACTAACTGTTTATTTTAGAGAATGTAATTATCATAGTGACAGAGCAGAGAGTTTGCAACAGGATTTCGATCAACCTATATTCAAAATTTGCAAATATGTTCAGCATGAAAGTTTTCACACACAAAATAAGCTTTCTGGAACTTTAAAAATAATCTAAATCCGACAAGAAATGAGAAATATATGCCTAAACCATTTTTTGTATTTCAAAGCTAAGATTAAAACACAGGACAGAGAGGTTACATCTTCTTCAAAACCAAATTACTCTTAGTAAACTGCTTACTCACAAAAAGTAATGAACATAAAAGTTGTTCCTTGTAAAACTACCTTTCAACTGAGAAAAAACCTCACTTAATTTTGTTCTATCAGTCAAAAGTTATGGTGATTTTAATATCAGGTTTCGACTGGAAACAAATTGCACAGGCCAGAGCTACACCATCGGATTCAAACTCAATTTTGACCCTCTAAACTACAGAATTACATAAAGTAATTAAAAGAGAACTTGTAGCTAACAGAAAGTTCTTTCAACAGCAAAACGAGTGAGCTAATTTGGATAATTTTACACTAAGATATCATTGTTTTACTGCAGTGATTTTTCACAAACAATTTTCAGTAAACAATCAAATAATCACCAAATTCAAACAACCAATTCACAATCAAATTGAAAGCAATTTAATCCAAATAGCAATTAACAATTATTCTTATGGGTTAGAGATAGTAGTATGAGTGATTAACTCACCTATTATTTTCCTATAGCTTGCTAAATCCTCTTTTAAGCCTTGCTAACCTCCTAGCTTCTCCAAAATCACCTAAAAACTCAAGAACAAAATTTGGACAACAAGCAATTTGATCAAAAAGGGGATTAAAAATCAATCTTTTAGAGTTCTAAAGGATAGAGATAGAGTTTAAAACACTTACTCTACATTATTGGACAAAATCCGATTGATTTGAGCTTTGAATTTGGAAATTATGAACTAGGGTTTTAAAGCTTTGAGAAGGAGGAGTTTAGTTTTTGGTTTTCTCTTTTGTGACTTTAGAATGAACATGAATGCATACTAAGGAGAAATACTTTCTCTTATTTGTACTAATGGGTCGAGAGAGTTGAGATGAGGATCCACTAACAAGGTGTTGCTAATTCTCCTAAGTGTTACTAATATTTGTTTAGTTCTATCATTAATAAACCAAATTTTTTTCTAACAATGTTTTAACAAAATTATTCACCAATTTCTCAAATTTGACAAAATCAATTAACGATTTAAAAATTGCATTTTAACAAAAATTCTCAATATTAACACTTTACTCTAAACACCAAATTCAAATAATTGATTTAATAATATTTCAAAATTTTAAATTGAAATCCTATTTAAGAAATGAAACTCATTCCTTAATTAAATCTAATCAATTATTCTCAACACTAAATTTACTTCCACAATTAAATTTCACAAATTACAATTATAAATTAATTATCCTTAATTAATTTTAACTAATTAGGTAATTAACAACAAGGTTGTTACAAATACCAACTATAATAATCTGCCTTTTCGACCTTAGAAGTCGACACTAATACATCCACCGTATCCACATGTCGAACAACCAAGTGCCGAAAAGACAGATGGTTAGGGGAAAAAAGAAGAAAGAAGACAAGAAGTAAACTAAACAACATAGAATCTCACATCGCAATGAATAATCTATAATATAACAATGATCTTTACAAAAGAACTTTTATATACAGACATCCATCAGAGTACTAGCCTATCATCTACCTGGATAGTTATAACACTTGTCCTTACAATTTCTGGTAAATACCACAAAACCATGCTGCAGGACATAAAGAAATACGTAGATACATCTAGGCCTCCAGCTCGTCTCGTCAGCTCCAATGCATCTAAAGCTAATCTTGAAAATATGCTTGGCCTGACCCGAGCACACCTCTGGTTTTTAGTTGTATAATTATTATTATTGTCATGTACATGGATCATAGCTACTTGATATATTTACTTTAAACACTTAGACATTATTATAATATCATTGGATTTTATAATAAAAAAATTTGGTTATCGTAAGGAAAAACCTATCCGTGTTTATGTGTGGCAAGGTCTTAAGAGATGCCTTTGATTTTAAAGGGTTTTATAAGTTAAATAAATAAAATTCCTTGTGATTTGAGTTTCTCACGCTGGTTTTACTAGACTGACCCGAGTGTTGTTTTCTAGCAAGGTAAGGGCTACCTTCCAAAAATCTATACACCTCTAGATAAAATGTATAGTGAGATCGAAAACCTTTTGACCTCTGCCAATACAAGACTGGCTACCATTTACTTGATAGTACCGAATATGAGCACTCCTTGGCTGTGATCAACAACCGAAAATGGGCCCTGAAGTATACATAAAGATATCGACACTAGATCTTGGGATGGTCATACCCTAATGGGTACCACTCAGATGGCCCTGCCGCATCTACCGTATTTTTGCCAACCTTGGGGTGTGATTTTTGAGAGGCTATACTCTTAACATTTAACAATCCATCTTGGAATGCTGACACTGCTCTCCAAGCAAAAATACAATGATGGCATTCATCCATACAAATTCGTTTTGGGTCTGAACGAAACCAAAGGCTCTTCAAGGAGCATCATCTTCAATCATCTTCAAGATGTCTTCCACGCGAACACATATGTTTGTTCGAAGTGGTTTTCGAATAACATATCTGATCCCGATCTCTCCAAACCAACAACAATAATTTCCGGGTTGGCTCATTCCAGGTTCTTTTAGAAGTACACAATAAGTATTCTAGTCCTCGTTAGGAAACTCGCATATACAATCATACTTCCTAAGTAAAACTGGTCAAGATTTTATAGTCGGTTGTTTAACTATCATATACACAAACAAACAAAAACCTAGAATTTAATTTATTTAGAGATTTAATTACCCATAACAACCACTAAGCCTTAAAAATAAATCTTAATTTATTAAATCTCTTTTCAAAACATTTATCAAAACATTCATATACTTATCTTACAAACATAAGTATATTCATAAAACATTTGTGAAAGATTTCTTATTTCAAAATCATATTAAGAAGATCAAACAAATTTTATATAAATTAGAGATAAGAACAACCCCAAACACTATTCCTTTGGTGTTAAGCATGGAACGAAAGTTTCACACCACCATAGTTAAATAGGTCAATTAAGGGAAATCACATCTGTTTTTACCAAAATTGGGCATAACACTCTTCGAATGTGTTTGAAGAGATAAAAATAAGAAAGTAAATGTAAAATGAAGCAGATCTAACAAACACACCAATTAACAGACAAGAAAAAGTGCTGAAACACACGAATTTAGAGTGGTTCGGCGTATGGCCTATGTCCACTATGGAATGATTGGTGTTTATTGATTATAACTCGTCGGTTACAATAGATTTACAATAGTACAATCGAAGTACAATAGCAATTATGACAGAGTATCGGCGTAGAGAGGCCAAAAAAAGTCCATTTTCTGTAGGTCCAGGGTCACTATTTATAGGCGTAGGAAGCAAATATCTCACCCAGATCTCGGAGGATTTCTTCTCTCATGTGGGAGGGCCCACAGGATCGAGTTCACGTGATTTCGACTCGATATCAGAGCGATATGAATGGAATTCGTATCGATCAAGAATTGATCCTTTTGGGCTGAAATTGATCTGGTACATTCTTAACGTTGTAGGCAAGCTCCTGTGAAAATTTGGTGGCATTTGGGCTTGTAGATCTCGAGTTATGATCGATGCAAGTTTGGATTTTCAATGTGCTGTCAAACTCATATCCATACGATTCATATCGTTCTGATTCATATCCATGGATCACGTGTCGATCAGATGATGTGGCGCTATAATTTAGGATCGATCCACTTTTCATGCCGAGTGACTATTTCCTCCATTTGAATCGTGCTTTGTTCGTATCGACCTGGAATTACTCTTCGTATCGGTCTGGGAAACTCTTTTCATATTGATGCTCCATGCTCTACTTCATATCGATGATTTAGTGACTGCTTCGTATCGATTATGTGTAGCCGCTTCGTATCGATGGATTGCATCTCACTTCGTATTGATGCTTTTAGGTGCTACTTCGTATCGATCGTTTGGAGCACCGATACGAACTACCTTCATTTGATGGATATGAAGGGGAGCAAATATGATGGATACGAAGTGGAATAATATGATGGATTTGAAGTGGGATAAATATGATGGATACGAAGTAGATTAGTCATTGATGGGTACGAACAGATGCTCTCTCTCTCTTGATTTTTATCGATCCATATATTAAGCATACGAACTCCGATTGACTTGAAATTTGGAACGTTGACTCTCATAGCTTTGCATGTCATGTCGTGTCAATTGTCGCTCGATCTGGACTCGGACAAAATTCGCCAGTATCCATAGTGAACCTGTGTATAACCGATCTTCGGGACGGACTGTCCTTGGTTTCTAGTCGAGTTCTTGGTGTCACGGCCTTGCCAAAAGGCGGGATAACATTTTCCCTCCAAAGTACGTCTTGTGTGAACATGGCGTGCTTTGAAAAGCTGCAATCTTCATTCTGAAAAAGTTCTATCCGATTCACTGAGTAGTTGTTGTATTTTCATCAAAAGATGTAACCTTCGATTTATATCCAATAAAATAAATGTTGAACTGTGGACTGCCAATGATTATGTAGTGCATCGTTGTAACTGAGTGTTGAGTGTCAGCAATTTGTTGTTCACTGTTGTAATTGTCACCAGGTAAGCATTCAATTTCTATGAATTTTGAAAATTGAATATTAGTCCGTCATACATGCACGTATGTTAACCTGACTCTCGTCAATGTTTGCACGTTCACGGGTCGTTGTCAAGTTTTTTTTCTATCGAGTTTCGTATCGATCCTCTCCTGGATCGATATGAAATTTGGGTTGTAACAACGTTCGATGGTTGTTTTAAGCCCTTTCTTCGTATCGATCCGCTCCTGGATCGATCTGAGATGTTGGAATGTATGCTTCATATCGATGGCTATCGACACAAAATGGATAGTCCCTAGGAATGCTTCGTATCGATGGAGTTAAGTGGCTCAAATACGATCATGTAGTGACTTTCGTATCAATGGGCTTCACATCGATGGATACGAAGTTGATGGCTGGTCACTGATGGACACAAAATGTACAAGTGTTAACTCATGGGACAGCTTTGCGAAGGATATGCCATTTCTCATTCCTCTGTTCAAGAGGGATGCCTTTTTGTAGATAATCTTTAATAGGAGTCATCCGTAACTCCTTTTCTGGATCCGTCTCTAAGATCTAATCGATCTTCATCCGTCAATGCTTGGAATAATATGTATTTCAACTGGGACAAAGTCTATATGTCGTGCATCCCCAGAACTAGCTAGCTTGGCCAGTGACTCGGCTTTTACATTTTGTTCTCCGAGGATGTGTGTAATGGTGTAATACTCGAAGTCGGCTAATAGCTCTTGGACCTAGCTAAGTGGTCACCACTTATCAAACAACTCTTATGTGATTTACGGAAATTGGACAGCTTGGTCACCACGCTAAAAATTGCAAGAAAACTAGGAGTGGAAGCTTTACATGTCTTATGTGATTTCTGGTTAGTGGTATGCTAAGCCAGGGAAGATTCTCTAACTAGGGGGCAATGTCTTGCTCCTTATCTCAGCTGGGTCCAAGAGCTACTAGCTTACGCACATCCTCAGAGAACAAAATGAAAAAGCCAAGTCACCGTCCAAGTTAACCAGTTCTGGGGATACGCGACAAAAAGACTTTGTCCCAGTTGAAATACTTATTATTCCAATCATTGACGTTTGAAGATCGATTAGATCTTAGAGATGGAGCCAGAAAAGGAGTCACGGATGACTCTTATCAAAGATTATCTTCAACAAGGCATCCCTCTTGAACAGAGGAATGAGAAATGGCATATCCTTCGTGAAGCTGTCCCATGAGTTAAAACTTGAAAATTTCGTATCTATTGATAATAAGCACACCTTATGTAAGCCCATCTCGTATCAATAACCATCGATATAAATTCTATCTTAATGCATCCCAGATCGATCCAGGAGAGGATCGATATAAAGAAATGGATCAAAAACAACCATCAACCATTGTTGCAACTCGAATTTCACATCAATCCAGGAGAGGATGGATACAAAATTCGATCAAAAGAACTTGATAACGACCCACAAATGAGCAAACATGAATGGGAGTCGGGTTAATATATGTGCATGTATGCCAAACAAACATTCAGTTTCCGAATTTAACAAGAATTGAATGCTTACCTGGTGACGATCAGAACGATGAACAACAAATCGCTGGTGCTCAACACTCGGCTACAACAAAACACTGCATGATCATTGACAATCAACAGTTCACATCTACATCACTGAAGATCAATCAAATGTTACATCTTTTGACAAAAAGATAGCAATTACTCAGTGAATCGAATATTACTTTTTCAGAATGAAGGATGCAGCTTTTCAAGGCACGTCATGTTCACACAAGACGTATTTCGGGAGGCAAATGTTATCCCGCCTTTTGGCAAGGCCGTGACACCAAGAACTTGACTAGAAACCAAGGACAGTTCGTCTTGGAGATCGGTTACACATAGGTTCACTATGGATACTGGTAAATTTTCCCGAGTCCGAATTGAGCTACAATTGATATGACATGACAAGCAAAGCTATGAAATTGATAGATCAAGGTTTAGAAAACCAACTCTATTCGTATCCATCCAATTTCATATCCATTCCCCACGAGAGATTCAGTTTGTATCCATCGCCCATTAACTTCCTTAATATCCATCAAAATGAAGCTCCTTCGTATCCATCATGTTAACAACACTTCGTATCCATCAACAAATGTCCATTTCGTATTGGTCTCCCTCCATCCATCTCGTATCGATCTCCTACCATCCATACGAAGAGCAACAACCACCGATCGATACGAAGAAAGCAACATGAAGCTTCGATATGAAGGTGGCCTCCAACAATCGATACGAAGTACCATGCAAGCATCGATACAAAAAGAGCCATGAATGATTGATATGAAATAGTATTGTTACGAAGACGACAAGTCATACAAATCCAAACTTGCGTCGATCATATCTCAAGATCTACAAGTCCAAATGCCACCAAATTTTCGCAGGAGCTTGCCTACAACATCAAGAATGTACCAGACCAATTTCAGCCAAAAAGAATCAATTCTTAATCGATACGAATTCCATTCGTATCACTCGGATATCGAGTCAAAATCACCTGAACTCGATCCCGTGGGCCCACCCATGTGAGAGAAAAAGTCCTCTGAGATCTGGGCGAGATATTTGCTGCCTACACCTATAAATAGTGACCCTGGATCTATAGAAAATGGACTTTTTTGGCCTCTCTACGTCGATGCTCTGCCAAAATTGCTATTGTACTTCGATTGTACTGTTGTAAATCTTTTGTAACCAGCGAGTTATAATCAATAAACATCAATCATTTCATAGTGGACGTAGGCCATATGCCGAACCACTCTAAATTTGTGTGTTTCTACATTTTTTCTTATTTGATGATTAGTGTGTTTGTTAGATCTGCCTCATTTAAAATTTACTTTCTTCATTGTATATCTTCAAACACATCCGAAGAGTGTTGTGCCCAATTTTGGTACAAACACTAACTGCCTCTAAGAAAGTGAAGGAAGGGTTGTCCCCATGACTCTTTACATTGAATAAGAATCTAATATCTTCTACTGTCGGAGGACAGAAGAGATGCTCCATGAAGATGACAAAATGACTGTTCAGTAGGGCATACCCATTCGGATGCAATTGGGATGGAGCAATCCTCAAGAAAAATAGAACTTCTCGGATGAACTAGTTAAAAGGAGGAAGTGTCACGGCTACACACATAAATCTATTGCAAGCTGTGTACCCTTCCGGGAGAGTGTGGGCTCTATCCTCTGGCCCTGGCAACAAGACATCGTCTATTGATAGCCCATGCCTTAGACAAATCCTTCCTAGCATATCTTCAGAAATATTGAAAGGAACAGAATCTTGTGGATGTGTGATAAAAACTACTCCTGGTAGCTCATCCGGAGCAGGGCTAATAACTTTGGCAGTTATAGTCGGCATTTCGATTACTAGGAGGGGTGGACTCTGGATATCCTGTGAATGTGAACTTCCAGGCTCCATAGCTATTCATCTCAGTAAAAATCATCGTTAGATGACAATAAACCTATGTTCCCCCGGTGTGAAGTGCGTGAATGTGTTGTGCAGTGTAGTGCTACATAATACTTCTATGGAGTTTAAAAGAGGTTCGAACAACAAGACTTCGAGATTCAACCGGAGTGATTGTCATCGCTGACCGTCACCACCGTGCCGTCCAGACTTCGGAGAACAATCCAAGTTAAAGTTCGTTAGATTTGTCAAGTTACAGTTCCATCGACGAGCTTCGAAGGGCAGTCAAATATGCAGTGAAGCAGTTAAGTCCAGTTATGCAAGGCAGAAGCTTGTCGGAGTCAAATGTTCGAGTGTGCAAAAAATTTCGTATCCATCGAAATTCAAACTTGGATTGATCAGCAAATTAACAGTTCGTATCGATTAGAACAATTCGTATCGATCAGAAAAACAATCTTCGTATCGATCATTAAACTATCAGTTCGTATCGGTCAATAGTGATAACTTCGTATCGATTGTCAGTTCCAATATTCGTATCGATCACTACGCATTGATGCGAACACCATTATCGATCGATTGACACGAACACCTACCATCCATCGATACAAAGCAGTTCCTTCTCATCGATACGAAGCTGCGTTGTACTCAGATCGATGCAAGCTCGTCTGCCATCCATCATCGATACGAATGTGCTCTTCACTCCATCATCCTTTCTTCTTCCTCAAGCAGATGCCATGTTGTTGCTTAATCCTCGACCTTGCTCCGACCCATCTCCAGCCTCCTCTTCACTAGAATCGACCGCGAATGCGGGTAGAATGGCACATGAACTCTAGTCTCATCATTTTTGATGTGGATTTATTCATTAATTACCTAAGTCAAAGTCTAGATTCGAGAGATTAAAGTGTCGTATTGAGTTGGAGACGATGGCAATTTCCAATTCTCGTTTCTTCTATCGATACGAATGCAAGAGAGAAGTAAAGACAAGTAAAAAAATTTCTAAGTCCTAAAAGTATTTATATGGATACAAGACCCGGGCAGAAAATGATTCGTCTCCCGGTCCCAATGACCGATAGAAGTGGTTTTACCATCATCGATATGAAGCTTTCTTCGTATCCATTTTCAACCGATCTAAGGCAAAGCTCTTCGTATCCATCATGTTATCGATACGAAAGGCGAAGTAAACACTTGTTTGAACTACTTGGACCCATCACCAATTCATCGATACGAAATGACCACTTTGTATCCATCACTTTGAAGCCCACAAAGGTTCGTACCCATCGATACGTAACTTTTTAAAGGGCCAACTGATTTGTATCGATTACCATCAATACGAAGAAGGTTTTTATACTTCTCAAATCAATCAAGGAGAGGATCGATACGAAGTGATACTCTGAAACGACCATCAAGCGTTGTTACAACTTGAATTTCACATCGATCCAAGAGAAGATCGGTACGAAACTGTATTGAAAAAAATAGACAATGACCCGTGAACGTACAAACGTTGACGGGAGTCAGGTTTGTAAGATCGATATCACCCTAGAGGGGGGTGAATAGGGTGATACTATTAATTATAAAAATTATTGCGGAATATTATATAAAATATTTTCAACACAGATCACAGCAGAATAATAGCAGCACAGATAATAGCAGAATAATAAATGCAAAAAATAAAACATACAGATTTACCCAGCTTCGGCAAAACCCTACCTACGTGCTACACCCAAGGTTTCTACTAGAAATTAAGTAGTCAGACGCTTACACACGTAAACTCGCGACACCCGCTATCGACTAACCTTAACACTACGCTTAAAACCCTGCCACAACTCAGCCACTGAGTTGCGAATTCTCAAACTACGCCACGTAGTTTGTCCCCTAGTCACACGACTAGTAATTACAAATGTTTAAAGAAGAAAATACAAATTCAAAACAATTAAAAAGAATGAAACCCTAATTTTAAATAATTAAAAGCCTAATAATAATAAATGAAACGGCCCAAAATAAATTAAAGTGTAGCCCCTTTCTCTCTTTTCTAATATTCGGCCAGTTCCTTTTCTCGTATGTGATAATGGCTGCTTCGATTCGTTCGTTCCTCTGTGCTCTGAAATTAGGGCTTTGAATAAATTGAAGATGCCGACTTTAGTAGCTTGATCTAATGATGATTTACGTCCTTGCTTTGTCGATCGATGCTCTCTTTACTTTGCACATGGCTCCTTCAATTTAGATCGAGTTCAAACTTACTTCGGTATGTAATTTGTTAATTTTTGCTTTATTATTTTGCTTACTTGAACTCGATACATTTACGGCCGATGATGATAGGGTTTATACAGGGTTCAAATCCCTTTATTTCCGTTCGTTTTTTCATACGAATTTGTCTGATGGTTTTTCGCTTGGCCGTATGATTTTGATTGAATGTTGGTGATTGTTCCTGACTTGTTCAAATTCGTATACTCTGGGTTACTTGATTCCCACGGCATGATTTTGACTTGTTTGATTTCTTGACACCCACGGTTTTGATTTCTAATCGTTCGATTTCTTGGTCATTACGGCTTTGATTTTGTGGCATTTGAACTTGCTCGATTTTAGCCTTGGTCGCCACGGCTCTGACTTGATGCTGCAAATTGACTTCGGCCACTTCTTAATTTTTTATAATCTTGACTCGATTTTACACTTTTGGTCTTCACTTGATATATGTTGCACCACTGTTATCCATGTTTCATATCTGAACTTGTATTTGGCTGCAGCTTTTTGTACATGTTAATTTTCTGATTGCTTGGTTAACATAGTTTCAACTCCACTGTCGAGTCTTGTGACTCCACCTGAGTTCATATGCATTAATGTTGGATGTGGTCTCTGGTCTATATGCATTAGTTCTTCTTAAAGTGTGGTTTTGATACATGTCCTTATACATATGTATATTGCACCACTGCTGTCACACTGGTAGTTTGAAACTGTTGCATGCAGTGTGCACTGCTTCCTATATGCATGTTGCATATTCACTTGAATTTGGTTGCTTGAATTTTGTCTTGGTTCCTGTAAGACTGTAGTTGTCTTTGACTTGATGCTTGATCACTTGTAGTTGCCGTAGTGTTGTAGTCTTTAACTTAAGCTGTATTGGTTTGTAACCTTACTTGTGTACTGCTCCATTTGCCAGACCCTTGTGTACCTGTATTTGCATTCACCACTTTGCACTTTGGTTTCTCTGACAAGTATGGATTGAACATTTTCATTTTCGGGCTAGCTCATTGAATATGTTACATTGATGTTGAGCTGGTCTTTTTCACTGATGTAGTTTTGATTCTTTGACTTCTATGTCGTCAGTGGTGATCTGTTGGAATTTGAATTTGGGCTGCACTTATGTTGAATCCAGCTAATAGCTCGGGTTTGACCTTGTGCTCACTTGTCCCTGTAATTTTATCAAGTGTACATTTGGTGTGCACGGCCTTGTGGCATGTACAGTGATACACTGTGCATGTCACAAGATGTTCGTGTATGATAAATTCAAAACTAAATGTTGATGAACAACCCAAATAACCGAGGCAAATAATATTTTCAAAATTACGTTTTATTTTATACTGCAAAAATATTTCAATTTCAATTTTACTGCGTCAGTGTATATTTTTGCAGATAACTTAGATGCTGGATTCAATCTGGAATGGAGTTTACGATAACTACGAGCGATATGTAGTGAGGACATTTATGTAAATTGAAATGTATTGTAATTGCAAATTGTATATATATAGTGAGAGCTCAAATTTGTACTATTCAAAATTGTAATAAAATATTTGTTTGAATAAATATCTGTTTGAATTTAAATTCTGTGTTATTTATTTTATTCAACAAATATTTATTTAATTATGTGAAATATTAAATAGTACATCAACAAATACATTTAAATGAATATATATATATGTTTATTATCATCAAAAATCATATACTCGCATATTCAACAATCTCCCTCTTTTGATGATAACAAACATATATTTAAGATTTTGAATTTGTTAAATGTATTTGATCATTCGTTTGCTTGCTCCCCCTATTTGAATGCTCTCTCTCTCTACATACAGCTCCCCCTTCATATATGCATAAAAATATTCAATTGTGCCTTGATGCAAATATAAAATATTTGGCCTTTATTTTCCAAAATCTTAACTTTTCTCTTCCCCTTTTGTTATTAGCAAAAGAGTAATAGTGTCAAAAAAATAGAGAATAAAGTGATAGACATTAATACAGCATTAAAACTCAATTAAGTATAAATATTAAATTTCAATAAAAAAACAAACAAAAATCATAAATACTCTGTTTGATGCATATTCCACTTAAGAATGATAGAGATGATGTCATCATATAAAACCATATAGTTGTGTCTATTTGTGGTATATTTATATCAGGAATTTGAATATCTACTAACCATGCATAACCGTTAGGACTTTTAAATGAGATTAGTAGTATTCTAAATTTTTTAAAAAATAAACGAATTCAAGTATCTTCTAACCACGCATAACCATGAGGACTTTTAAATGGGATTAGAATCAACTTGTCTATTTAATCAATCAATTTTGATATGTGTTCCATACATGCATAACTGTGAGGACTTTTAAATGAGCATGGAAGCACGTAATCAAAAATCCAAGTAGTTCACCCGTGCATAACCGTGAGGACTCTTAAATGAGAGTGAATACTTTGAATGTTTTTATTTCTAAAAATATAATAAAATGAAAGCTCATAATTTCCCATTTAAAATACCACATATTGACATACTATATTGGATTTTGATGAGTGATGGTCGATAGAAATATGATAGAAGTAGAAATGGTCATGGAATTTTTGCCAACAAAAAGTTTTTATAACTCTTGTTTAAATTTCTAAAGAAATTTTCTAATTATACTGCCTCAAGTTATAATATATGATTAATATCAACACTCATCACTTTTTCAATCACTGTTTATTTTTTCGATAATCAGTAGGGAGTTAGATTAGTTAATGTAGTCATTTAAATTCAAATCCAAAAATAATTATCAAAATTTTCAAAATGACTAATCTGAAACAGGTTCAACAAAAATGATTTTCTAGAAGGGGTTTTATAAGAAAAGTGTCTGCTATTTGAAAAATTATTTCAAGTGAAAAATATGCAGATATTTTCTTTGAAAAATAATGCAGTTACTGAATATCTCAACATAAATCATGTTCCACTAGTAACTTTTCTATCAACTAGATTACCAGTGTAATCTGCATCTGAATATTTCTTTCACTCAAGATTATCATTAATTGAATGCCATAGACCAGACTGTGAAGTTTCAACAAATTTCTTAAAATCATTTTTAAAAGCTTTTAAATGAAGTTCTCTTGAATTTGAATTGAAGTCATGTAAATAATCAAATAATGACCATAGTGTTAGATCCCGAAGCAATAAGATAAGCAAATATATCCACGTGTATCGTGAGTAATCAGCAATCAATAAAACATCATCATTAGTCCAAGCAAATCTATAGTTCAAAGATGATTGGTCAACATTTTGAATAAGTCAGAATCAAAATCATCATTCATCTCTTTATAACATAACTGGCTGATTTAAATTCAAATTATGGTGCAGATTGTCACATTTAATATATCGTTCAAAATAAATATACCATTACCTGTTTTACCTTTACCGATAATTTTTCGTTGTTGCCCATTGTGATTCTATCACCTTTATACAAGGCTAAGAAACTGTGATTTGTTGCCCATTGTGTGTCTTGAACAGCCAAAATCTAGATAACACTTTTGTTGTTCCTTAGCTTGCCACCACACCTACACGAGAGAAGATTTGTGACCTATTTGTTTTTATAGGTCCATGATTGTTAGTGGCAACATATTTTGAAATATAATTTTGTGGAGACCCAAAACTATTTTTATATGTTCCTTTCGGCACCTAGATTTTTTAACTTTGAGGGATTTTATATTTGTGCCTTTTGGAACCCAAATTGGTATGGTTTTCACAATTTTGGGTCTATACCAACATATATTTTGATTGTGTCCAATTTTTCTACAAATAGTGCACTCGGATTTGACTTTATTAATTTTGCTTTTAACATGTTCAGATTGATTATATCCAAGTCCTTGTCTATCTGTATTAACAGTTTGTTTCCCTAATAGCATATTCAACGATCTTTCACTTTTGAATATTTTTCCTAAAGTCGTTGACAGTTATTGGACTTGTGTTTTGAGATATTCATTTTTATTTAATAATTGTGTGCACCTTTTAATAGAATTTTCTCTTCTCGTGTTTTCACTATCTTTCAAAATCATAATTTCATTTTCAAGTGATTTAATTTTAATTTCTAATTTATTAATTTCATCTTCAAATGTTGGACACTTTTCACACTTAGGGCTCCTACTTTGATAGTTTTTAACTAATTGATCTAGCTGTTTATTTAAATCTATCAAAGTATCTCTTTGTGATTCAATTTTACCGTATCTTTCCCTAAGTCGTTCAAAACAGCCATTTACTTCGTGGAAATATATAAGTAATTCTGAGTGAGTGAGTTTTGATACCTCGCTTGGCTCGTCACCATCTCTATCAGTTATATCACCTCGAAGGCACAAATATGCTTTTTCACTCTCACTGCTAGTACTTTTATTATCTTCATCACTTGTATTCCACGTAGCTGCAAAACTTCTTCTTTTTCTCTTTTCTTGGCCGCGTCGATTTTGAGGACAATTGGGCTTGATGTGGCCAGGTTTATTGCACTTGTGGCAAATTATCTCCCGTTCTTATGGATTGTCTAGAACTTTAACTATTCTTTTTTTCAGTTTTTGATTTAGAGCTGGATTTCCATATCTGCGATTCCACTTTTTAAATTTCTTCACTAATAGTGCCAGCTCAGCTGCTCCATCATCATCATCCTCACCATCAATTTATGTTGTTCCTTTGAGAGCTATAGATTTCTTTTGAGTATCTCCTGCTTCTCGTTCTTCCTTGAATTTAATCTCTAGCTTATAAGTGGTGAGAATTCCGATGAGTTCTTCAACTTTGATTTGTTTTAAATCCTTTGATTCTTGAATAGCTGTGACTTTTGCTTCAAAACTCCGTGGAAGGACTCTGAGGATTTTTCGGACTATTTCCAATTCGTTGTATGATTTTTCAAGAGCTTCTGATTTGTATACGATATTGGAAAGTCGTCCGTACATCTCCTTGAAATTTTCTTCCTTGGCCATTGTTAAATTCTCCTATTCGCTACTCAGCATGGCAAGGCGAGATTCTTTGACTTGGGATGTTCCTTCGTGAGTCACTTCGAGTGTGTGCCATATTTCCTGTGCAGTTAGACAATGTGAGACACGATTAAATTCAATTTGATCCAATGAACAAATAATAGAATTCATAGCTTTAGCATTAGCATTCTGTAGTCTTTTTTCTAAATCTGTCCATTGATCTATCGGTTTATCTATTTCCTGATCATCTACAACTATAGTTGGTGCTCTATAACCTGTCTCAACTATATTCCAAGCATCAATGGTTTTCAGAAAAAATTTCATCCTATTTTTCCAGTAAGCATACTCACCATTAAACATTGGTGGTCTAACTATGGACTGACCCTCTGCAAAAGCATTATTAAAACAAGCCATTTTAAAAATTCAAATTTTTAAAACAAAAATTGGTTTTTGAAAAATTAGATTTTTAAAAGCAAAAATGGCTTTTTTTCCTAGCTCTAATACCACTTGTAGAATCGATTTCACCCTAGAGGTGGGGTGAATAGGGTGATACTATTAATTATAAAAATTATTGCGGAAGTTTATATAAAATATTTTCAACACAGATCACAACAGAATAATAGCAGCACAGATAATAGTAGAATAATAAATGCAGAAAATAGAACATACAGATTTACCCAGCTTCGGCAAAACCCTACCTACGTGTTGCACCCAAGGTTTCTACTAGAAATTAAGTAGTCAGACGCTTACACACGTAAACTCGCGACACCCGCTATCGACTAACCTTAACTCTACGCTCAAAACCCTACCACAACTCAGCCACTGAGTTGTGAATTCTCAAACTACGCCACGTAGTTTGTCCCCTAGTCACACGACTAGTAATTACAAATGTTTAAAGAAGAAAATACAAATTCAAAACAATTAAAAAGAATGAAACCCTAATTTTAAATAATTAAAAGCCCAATAATAATAAAAAGAACGGCTCAAAATAAATTAAATTGTAGCCCCTTTCTCTCTTTTGTAATATTCGGCCAGTTCCTTTTCTCATATGTGATAATGGTTGCTTCGATTCGTTCGTTCCTCTTCGCTCTGAAATTAGGGCTTTGAATAAATTAAAGATGCCAACTTTAGTAGCTCGATCGAATGATGATTTACGTCCTTGCTTTGTTGATCGATGCTCTCTTCTCTTTGCACACAGCTCCTTCAATTTAGATCCAGTTCGAACTTACTCCGGTATGTAATTTGTTAATTTTTGCTTTATTGTTTTGCTTACTTGAACTTGATACATTTACGATCGATGATGATAGGGTTTATATAGGGTTCGAATCCCTTTATTTTCGTTTGTATTTTTCATACGAATTCGTCTGATGGTTTTTCGCTTGGCCGTATGATTTTGATTGAATGTTGGTGATTGTTCCTGACTTGTTCAAATTCGTATACTCTGGGTTACATGATTCCCACGGCATGATTTTTACTTGTTTGATTTCTTGACACCCACGGTTTTGATTTCTAATCGTTCGATTTCTTGATCATTACGGCTTTGATTTTGTGGCATTTGAACTTGCTTGATTTTAGCCTTGGTCGCCACGGCTCTGACTTGATGCTGCAAATTGACTTCGGCCACTTCTTAATTTTTTATAATCTGGACTCAATTTTACACTTTTGGTCTTCACTTGATATATGCTGCACCACTGTTATCCCTGTTTCATGTCTAAACTTGTATTTGGCTGCAGCCCTTTGTACATGTTAATTTTCTGATTGCTTGGTTAACATAGTTTCAACTCCACTGTCGAGTCTTGTGACTCCACCTGAGTTCATATGCATTAATGTTGGATGTGGTCTTTGGTCTATATGCATTAGTTCTTCTTGGAGTGTGGTTTTGATACATGTCCTTATACATATGTATATTGCACCACTGCTGTCACACTGGTAGTTTGAAACTATTGCATGCAGTGTGCACTGCTTCCTATGTGCATGTTGCATATTGACTTAAGTTTGGTTGCTTGAATTTTGTCTTGGTTCCTATAAGACTGTAGTTGTCTTTGACTTGATGCTTGATCACTTGTAGTTGCTGTAGTGTTGCAGTCTTTAACTTGAGTTGTATTGGTTTGTAACCTTACTTGTATGATGTTCAATTTGCCAGACCCTTGTGTACCTGTATTTGCATTCACCACTTTGCACTGTGGTTTCCCTGACCAGTCTGGATTGAACATTTTGATTTTCTAGCCAGCTCATTGAATATGTTACATTGATGTTGAGCTGGTCTTTTTCATTGATGTAGTTTTGATTCTTTGACTTCTATATGGTCAGTGGTGATCTGTTGGCATTTGATTTGGTCTGCACTTGTGTTGAATCCAGCTAATAGCTCGGGTTTGACCTAATGCTCACCTGTCCCTGTAATTTTATCAAGTGTACATTTGGTGTGCACGGCCTTGTGGCATGTACAGTGATACACTGTGCATGTCATAAGCTGTTCGTGTATGATAAATTCGAAACTAAATGTTGACGAACAACCCAAATAACCGAGACAAATAATATTTCAAAATTACATTTTATTTTATACTGCAAAAATATTTCATTTTCAATTTTAATGCGTCAGTGTATATTTTTGCAGATAACTTAGATGCTGGATTCAATCTGGAATGGATTTGAAGATAACTATGAGCGATATGTAGTGAGGACAGTTATGTAAATTGAAATGTATTGTAATTGCAAATTGTATATATATAGTGAGAGCCCAAATTTGTACTATTCAAAATTGTAATAAAATATTTGTTTGAATAAAATATCTGTTTGAATTTAAATTCTGTGTTATTTATTTTATTCAACAAATATTTATTTAATTATGTGAAAAATAAAATAGTAAATTAACAAATACATTTAAATGAATATATATATGTTTATTATCATCAAAAATCATATACTCGCATATTCAACAAGGTTAACATATATGCATGCATGACGGACTAACATTCAAAATTCACAGGAATTGAATGCTCACCTGGTGACAATTACAATAGTGAACAACAAATTGCTAATGCTCAACACTCAGTTACGATACTACACTGCATAAACATTGGCAGTCAACAATTCAGAATTTATATTGTGGAAATCAATCAAAGGTTACATCTTTTGACAAAAAGACAACGACTATTTAACGAATCGGATAGGACATTTCAGATTAAAGATTGCAGTTTTTCAAAGCACATCGTGTTCACACAAGATGTACTTTAGGGGGCAAATGTTATCCCGCCTTTTGGCAATGCCGTGATACCAAGGACTCGACAAGAAACCAAGGACAATCCGTCTTGAAGATCGGTTATACCGGGTCTACTATGGGTACCATCAAATTTTGTCCGAGTCCAGATTGAGCTACAATCGATATGGTATGGCAAGAAAAGCTATGGAAACCAACGCTCCAAATTTCAGGTCAATCAGAGTTCGTATACTCAAGATTTAGATCGATCAAGGTCAAGAAAACCCACTCTGTTCGTATCCATCAAGTGCCTTCGTATTCATCCTTCAAGTCACTTTGGTTCGTACCCATCAACCATTCATGTTCACTTCGTATCGATCGACTACCAAGAATGCTTCGTATCAATCAGCCACAGATCGATATGAAGTCTACATCCTCCATCGATAGAAAATCGGCACCTCCTATCGATATGTAGAACATAAGTTCGTATCGATTCGAAGGAGCTATAAAGGATCGATACGAAAGACAGTCAACCATCGATACAAAGTGACCCACGATTATCGATACGAATCCATTAAGTGCCATCGATACGAAGCAACATCCAAGGATCGATACGAAGGTATTGGCAAGCATCGATACAAAGAAGTTGCCAAACCATCGATACGAAAAGGGATCACCTTAGGTCGATATGAACAAAGCACGTAAAAATGGAAGACTTAGTCTCTCGGCATAAAAAGTGGATCGATCCTAGAATATAGCGCCATGTCACCTAATCGACACGAACAAGCATGGACCTGAAGCAGTCGATACGAATGGGATCAATACGAACTCGGTAGCCTTTTGCAAATCCAAACTTGGATCGATCATAACTAAAAATCTACAAGTCCAAATGCCACCAATTTTTTACAGGAGCTTGTGTACCACCTCTACTTTGTCCCTAATCGATCTCAGCCCAAATGGAGGTAATTTTGATTGATACGAAATGTAGGGGGATCGATCCCAAATCACCCTGGATCGATCATGTGGACCCACGTGTTAGGAGTATCCGAGATCTATGTCGGATTTTTCCAGCCTACGCCTATAAATAGCAGCCCAATGCCTCCAGAAAAGGAACTTTTGACTTTTCTATGCCGAGACTCTGCTGGAAACTCCATTGTATCTCGAGTGCTTGAGAGTGTACTATTGTAATCAGTTGTAACCAGTTAGCAAAGTCAATAAATTAGAAAACTTTCCATAGTGAAAATAGGCTACGACGCCAAACCACTCTAATTTCTTGTGTTCTTACATTTTTGTTTGTCTATTTTGGTGTGTATGTTAGATTAACCTCCTTTTCCATTTATATTCTTCATTTTAATCTCTTCAAATACATCTAAAGAGTGTTGTGCCTTATTTTGGTACAAACAACACCCAACTGATAATAATTTATAAATTCATCCAATCAACCAATAAATAATTTTTAACATTATAAATTAATACCAGTAATCCAAATGAGTGAGATTTACTCACCTTGGTTTTTAATTTGCAATCCGTCTCAATTTTAAATTAAATTGAACTTCGTTCAATTTAATATAAAATCCTAGTTGACTCCAAAAATCTCCAAACCAAATTTGTTGTGTAGCACTCATCGATACGAATTCGTTGGTGCTTGTTTCGTTTCGATCGAACCTCGTATGAGAGAGTAATTGATTTTATAAGTTTTTGGATTAAATTAATAATTAATTTACATGATAACCATCATTAACTTAATTGCTAGAAGATTTAAAAATTCCCACTTCTACATTCATTTACGAAATCAACCACCAGGCCGCCAACTTTACGACCACCCCATGCCACCTCATGCCACCGGTTTTTGTCGCACCTATCCCCCAAACTTCCACTACCCACGCGCTACCCAAAGACGTCAACCTCGACAACCAGATCGCCGCCACTGCCTCGCATCTCATACAAACGTCGATCGATGTTTTTCATTCAATTATGACCACCTACGCCACTACTGCGCCACCGCACTCTGCCCTAGCCTAGCCTCGCCCCGATTTCCCTCTACCCATCGATGTCGTTCCAGTTCCCTAACTCCTCCCCCTCCGCCTTGAAAACGACCATGAACTGCCGACATTCAAATGAAGATTTACACCGCCCAGGTCCACCAATGATGATCTCAACCGGTCATCAAGTCCATCTCATCACCACGATTAATTTGTAGTTGAACACGAACACTGGTTTGAACCAAAACATTTTATATCAAAATCATCTAATATTATATTAAAGTCTATAGAAAGTAAACTATAAAATAGCTGAAATGCTTGCATCTCACGTTTCAGCATATTTGGTATACAACCAAAACCGTACAGGCTCGTAGTGGATATTGGATTCCATACAATGACAGAGCTACTTGGGTACCGCCCGCCACAGTACACCTCTAGAAAAATGTACCGAGATCGAACCTATCGATCCCTGCCAATACATGACCGGCCTACCCCTTACTGATAGTATCAAATATGATCACCACAAATGGGCCCCGAAACGCATACAAATGAAAGTGATGATAGATGTCCACTCTAGATGAGTGATGATCATACCCCTGACGGAAGCGACCCACATAGCCTTGTTGCATCTCCCCTATTTTTGTCATTCTCGGTTGATGGGGCTTGAGGCTACGTATTACCTTAAGAACAACATTCATACTTGGAATGCTAATGCTGCCTTCCAGGCAATGATGCAATGATAGCATTCATCCGTACAAGTTTTCTGGGTCTGAACAAACCAAATCTCCTAGACCACCGTCTTTATTGTCTTCACGATATCACAATTCATAACGCACAAATCGGATCGATGTGGTTTTCGGATAATTAAATCTGATCCCGGTCTCTTTGAAATGATTAACGAATTTGGCCAGAGTTGATAGTCGGTTATTTAAATATCAAATTTCACACATAAGCGGTCACTAGGCCCAATTTTATAAATCTTTCAAAATATTCATTTCGAAACGTCTTTACAAAGATATATATTCAAATTCCTTTCAATATTTCAACATTTGAAAACAATTCAAATACTTAAAATCCATAATAGGATATTTCCAACCATTTCTTATTTCAACACTTAGAAATATTTCCAAATTCAATTCATAACTCATTACTTAGAAAAATATTTCCATATAAATCATTTTGTCATTACAACATTTCCAAAACCTTTATTCCCATACTTAGAAAATATTCTAAGTCTATTTTTTAAATCATTTCTGATATCCATACTTCGGAACATTTTAATCACTTATCTCATAAATCTTGGGAATTTTATTAGTTCCATTTACAATTTCCCAAAATCGATTATACTTATTTATAATCTCAACTAATAGTTTATAACTTCTTTTATGAATTCATATTCATTTTCGAAGTTCCCGTATCTAACATTTTGAAATTTTTCTTAAGTCTCAAGAATTCCATTATAAGATTTCTCTTATAAAATCTCATTCATTAAATAAAACCCGATTTACAAATCTCGAGAGTATTTATAAATAGCTTCAACCAATTTCCAAAAGTCTATATTTATAAAATAAGTTTTTAAAGAATAATAATAAATTTTCAAACACATTTAAGTAATTATTCAAAATATCAAAACCCTTATTAAATACACAACGATAACTAATTTCCAATTCATTTATAAATAATACTAATCGATTTAAAAAGCTTGTTTATAAAACTTAGAATTTATTTCAACAAATTTAAATGTTTGAATAACTAGCTTTTCGAAATATTTTAATCTAAATAATAGTTTTTAAACTACAAAGTTTAATAAACAAAAATCCTTTTCTGAAAACAAAATTTACTTCTTGGAAAAACTATTTTTAAAATTCAACATAGTCGATTTTATACTTCTAAATCTCTTTCGATTTATCACAAATCAATTTACATTTCCAATTTCACAACTATTTCCAAATTCCAAATAGAATCCACTATTTCTTTCTAAACCGATTTCCATATTTCATTTTAAATTCACAATGTGAATTTATATTCTTAATTTATCAATTGATAATCATTCCCCTTTATTTATAAACATTGGTTATAACTTCATAAACTCATTTCCAGTTTATAACAAATTTATATTACTAAAATCCATTTACAAATCGATTTCTATTTAAAATTCCATTTGGAAATCTATTCCTTAACAAGTTCCCATAATAATCCAAAATCATTCAAAATCTCGATTACGACTTCCTTTTCCTATTTTAAGAAATCTCATTTAAAATCCATTGTTTAAAAATTCTCTATTTGAAACCATTTTACGAAATAGCTAAATAAATATCCAAAATCAAATTATTTATTTTATCCAACCTAATTCCTTTTTAAATAAATCCCAAAATTCAATATAAATATTTTCATTTCCAAAACCGCTTTTGAAAGTCCATTTTTTTAAATCAAAAATATTATTTATGGTATTTATAATACTAAAATTAGGGCCAGTGCTACTATAGCATCCATACAATTAAATCACACAACAATCCATAACCGATTATTTAATTTCATCATATATCACTGTATATGAAAAAAAATCAATATATTTGAAGAATCCAGTTGGATCCCCCCAACCTGTTTCTCTGCATCCACAGAAGTTATATAACATAAAATACCAATCCCGCTTCGAGGCGTGATATCGCGGTAATATAGGGTCATCCGCTATTATGCATGGCGCATAGTGTCTCATCCGCTCCAACGGCGGGAAATATATCCAACTACTAATATATATACTACTGTATATAATATAACATCCAATTGATAATAATTTATAAATTCATATAATAAACCAATAAATAATTTTTAACATTATAAATTAATACCGGTAATCCAAATGAGTGAGATTTACTCACCTTGATTTTTAATTTGCAATGCGTCTCAATTTTAAATTAAATTGAATTTCGTTCAATTTAATCTAAAATCCCAGTGACTCCAAAAATCTCCAAACCAAATTTGTTACGTAGCACTCGTCGATACGAATCCGTTGCCGCATGTTTCGTTTTGATCGAACCTCGTATGAGAGAATAATTGATTTTATAAGTTTTTGGATTAAATTAATAATTAATTTACATAATAACCATCATTAACTTAATAACCAGAAGATTTCAAAATTCCCTCTTCTACATTCGTTCACGACATCGACCACCAGGCCGCCAACTTTATGACCACCCCACGACACCTCAGGCCACCGGCCTTTGCCGCACCTATCCCCCAAACTTCCACTACCCACGCGCTACCCAAAAACGTTAGCCTCGACACTAAGATCGTCGCCACCGCCTCGCATCTCATCTAAACATCGATCGACGTTTTTCTTTCAATTCCGACCACCTACGCCACTACTGTTCCACCGCACTCAGCCCTAGCCTCGCCTTAATTTACCTCTACCCATCGACGTCGCTCCAGTTCCCCAACTCCTCCCCCTCCGCCTTGAAAACGACCATGAATTGCCGGCATTCAATTGAAGATTTCCACCGCCCAAGTCCACCGATGATGATCTCAACCGGTCATCAAGTCCATCTCGTCACCACGATTAAGTTTGTAGTTGAACTCGAACACTGGTTTGGCTTAGGTGGTTGGATTGGATCATGGCCGTTGGATGAGGCAAATTCATACAAGAGAATGAACGTTTTTTTTCCTTTTTCTGCGTTTTTTAAGAAGAAGAGAAGGAAAGCGGTTAAAAATAAGAGTTGAGTATGATTCTAGGTAGGGTGGCTATAGGGTGGTTGTAGGGTGGCTGATGTAAAGGAAGATATTTATCCAAATATATATATATATATATATATATATATATATATATATATATATATATATATGTGTATATATATATATATATTTAATATTCGAAAATATCTTGGTATTTAATTCCAAACCCCGATCAAGGCGTGCAGCCTGGCGTTCCTAATGTTATAACCCTACTCTGAATGCAATGGAACAAGTTTCGAGATCGTATGCAGAATATAGCTTTTTGAACCTAATTATAATATTAAATTTTCGATATAAATTTCAACGTGTGTCTATCCCGTATGACCAAACGATAACTCCAAACGCTACGAAAGTTGAAATCCGATAATAATACACTATTATGGATCCAATGGAACTAGTTTCGTCGAATTCCGAGATTGTGCCCTGGATCGCTATTTTAACGCATCGATTAAATCGATGATTTCAAAAATTTGCGAAATCACTTGAAATTATAGTTTAAAAAACTTACTAACTCAATTCTAATTCAAATAGAATTTATATTAATATTAGAAATTGTTTTGATTCATATTCAACTCAAATTTCAATTATTCACCATTTCAGTATTACGATAAATCGCTATATTTGAAATTAAACGCTATTTCTCGAATTCAACCAATAATCTTCATACTCAAAATCAACTTATATTCCAAATCCAATATTTAAAACCATTAATATATTTAAATTCAAACGATGGAAAATCCAGGTCGTTACATATGGGAAGGAATCCCCAAGTAAAATTACTCAAATATTAGAATACTAGATGGGACTGGTATAGGGTCGCACCCTATACATTAGTTATTAGCCCCATCTAATAGTGTCCAACATTCCAGTATGTACGGCTTTGTCACAGGTAAGACTAAAATTATGATTACACATAGAAGGGAATATATATTTGTATACATATAGGTTATTGGTGAGCCCGAAAAACCATTTGGATCAGGTGACCCTCGGAGATGATTAAGTTAGGGACAGACCGTCCAGAAGAGAAGTATTTAATAGATGGTTAAGGACATTCTATCCAAAAGAGGAATATCTAATAGTTGTTAGATTAATTTTGTTTATATTTTCTGGTAGGCCCGAGTCAACCAAAGGTTAATAGTTAGCCAAACAAAACTAAAGTGTTTGAAAAGATAGTTCGTTTATTACCTAATATTCATGTTTGTTTACACAATGATGCTTTACAGTATTTAACCAGCTTTGGTTGTAGGAAAATATTTGCAAAAGATATGTTTTAAAAGGATGTTAGTGAGAGGAAACCCGTTCTACTAAGCGATGTGGTCTCACTTAAAATTAATAACTAGGATGTATAGTATTATTCACACCAGGCTTTATGTCTGATTTGAGTAGGCTGAGGGATTAAGGTTTTTCAGGTTTTAGTAGGATGACGAATAAGGCTACCAGAGGCAAGCAGGAGGCCAATGGATAGCTATTTAGGAATTTTTCTTTGTTTTATTTTTATTTCCGCTATGTATAAATTAGGTCAATTATGACTATATGACTCTGATCATCCAAGAGGCATCTTCATATATCGCTCTTGGCGTATTTTGTAATAAGTATATTTTATCATTGCTTGGCAACATATTTGGGAATATGTATTATGAATACGAAACATCAGTTTTGAAATGTAATGGAAAATGTTGTTTTGAAATCAGTGATTTGTTTCATACTCAAGTGCTTCTGATATTATAGATACCGTTAACATAGCCGTATTTAGTCCCCGGAAGCTAGTACTATAGATGACTGTAGCATATGTAGTGCTTAGTTTTGGGCCTGTAGATAGGGGATGTCATAGCAACCCCATGAAATCACTCATGTTCTCCTAAGTACTAGTGTCGCCCTGGCGACTCCGTGAAACTCTAAACCATCCAGGACTTGGATGTTTCTCACATCCAGGACAACTTGAAGGAGCAATCCACAAAGTCGAGCTTACAACACGTAGGTTTTCAGAGACAGAAACTGATGCATAACCGAGATCTCAACCCTGATATTGGAAGAATTGTTATGAAAAAAGATCGTATAATGCATCTTTCCGATATGTACATCCAAAATGACATTGGCTAATGATGTGAACATGAAAGAATCCAATCACAGTCGAAGGCAATGCTTGGAATCAAGTAACTGAATCACTAGTTACAGAAGAGAGGAAATACTCCTCAACTTAGACTGGTGGCAACGAATGATTTGCCGAAAGTCTCTCTTCTCAACAAGTCCTCGAATCCAACATTCACAGCGATCAACCCTATAGACTGGGGCATATATACTAGTGCTTGGTCAAGATGAACATGACCAAGTCCAGACAAAGACAGCCGCGAAGTTGGCTAAATCGAGTTGTATCATAGTTCTGTTATGCTGAATAGAACTATGGCTATGGCAGCCACAGTAGAGCTAAGTAATCGAATGCATGAAAATAACCGCAGTATTATAATTTACATGCAAAAAGTTTCGATAAATAAGCATATCACAGAGAAATAGTGGTATATAGTATAGGAAATTATAGTATAGACAATCATATTATATACACATGCAGTTGTACAGAGATAGACACATTATATAAAATGTAGGAAAAGTTCATAAGAGAGATTACAACAGAAAAGCTAATCTTTCGTTACTAATATTTTATATATAGGACAAACAACGAGGGCTGTGCCCGCACAATATCGGCCAGTTTCAGACTCAAAAATGCAAAATACAGACTCGTCTGACATGATAGATATACAAAAAACAAAATGACCCAACTAGTACGTCCTACTGTGTCCTCTACTTCTTACCAACACGGTTGCCTTTGCCAGTCACTCCCAGATGGGTTACCAGCTTCATCCTCTTCTTGCTTTCCCCAATGATAGGGATCTCACCTCCCGAGTATGTGGCCTCCTAACCGGCCATGGATAATAGCTCCTTGTATGCGAAGCAGAAGTCTTAGTACACTGGGAGTCGGTGCATCCCTACGCCTCGACTTTCTAGGCTTGATGGTGAATGGATCAAGCTTAGGCTAGGTAGCTGTTGGCTCCTTCCTCATCTCGAGCATCTCTTTCTCCCTCTCTAGTCTCTACGCCACCGTCTCCTGATCGATTGGATTCGTCCCACTAATGGTTGACACATCTTCAATTTGAGATGCAGAGATATCCTCCAATCCTTCCAAAGCCAAATTTGTTGAGCACTAGAGTCGGGCCTCGAGTTGGAAGGAGAGATTGGAGCGATCAAGCCTGTAGAAACGGCGATTGACATGGTGAAGATGGCTTCAGTGCCTAGATGCTGAGAAGCTGGAGGTGGAGGCTATGCTGACCTATAAGTTCGCAAAAGAAGTTGTACAGTTTAGCAAAGGAATCAGGACAAAGATTGAGTCGCTACAGCTCTGGAGAGACAAAAAATATACCTAAGTTGGGGTCCCGATGAGAGACAATGAACTGATTATTTTCGGTCTCTCCAAACCGAATCACCATAGGCGGGGAATATGGTTCATGAACAGTAACTATAAGCGAAGCTGGAAGGACATGAGTGGTTGCAGAGCCAACCCCCGTGGATGAAAGAACGATCGCCACTAGCTCCTATGGTTTCAAAGTGGATGATTAATCCAGCCCCGAGGAGCTCGGATCGGTAAAAGCCTTAGCGGTAGCTTTAGTGGCGACCTACTTAGCCTTTGCAGCAGGATGGCTTTGCCAATCTCAAGGGCTTCGACGTTTTCAGGGTAAAGGTATGCCCTCATCAACTCGACCTCAGATCATTTATCTCCGACTTGAGCTTAACAGCACAGAACCACCTCCCAGATGTCAACAAGAGAAGTAGGGTATTCATCCATTCTCTTATGTTTTAGCTCATTACCACATTAGCGTAGAAAAAAAGAAAGTTTTTGTCGAGAAGCTCTAGAGTATCGGCCCTTTCCTTTTTGAGATCCTCAACCTCTACCTAGGAAAGTTGAAACTGGAGGTAGTTGGCGTGTAATGCATTAGATAATTGCTTGACCTCTTCTAAAAGATTACTCTTTTCCTCCTTTAGCCTCCAGACTTCTTCGCAAAGCGAATTGAGTTCAGCAATAGTCAGGTCTCGAACCTGTATAGTGTAATGAAAGTCACATACCACCAGCATCAATAGTATATAAATAGTGCGCCATCTGTGCCTGGCCGGTATAGGATGATCATCAAGATTGAAATAAACCAATATAGCATATAACCTGTCATATCTCACAGCGCATAGATAAAATTTTGGGATAGTTTGGCTCACATCTCTGTTAACTTTCAAAATAGAGGAAACATCCTCTCCAAAATAAACTTATGTTTCTAGTCTCTATTTTCAAATCCGCCTACGCCAAAAGACCCAAATACCCTTTAAGATTTTAGCATTTCAAACGCGCATAACTTTCTGTAGAAACATCAGATCAGCATACTGTTTTCACCAAAAAATTATAAATTTTACAATCTTTAAAACGAGATCCATTATTGATACCAAAAAAAATCATATTTGTAGTAAGGCTGCAATTATTCTATATATTTGTAAAGAATTCTGCAATTTTTGAACAACATCAATTTTTCTTCAAATGTCAGCAATTATCCATATAATTGCAGACTTTTATGCAATTATATGGAATAATTGCAGACTTCTCTGCTATTATTCCATATAATTGCCGACTTTTCTACAATTATTCCGTATACTTGCAATTTTCTGCAATTATATGAAATAATCATCAATTTTCTTCAAATGTCAGCAATTATTCCATATAATTGCATATTTTTATGCAATTATATGGAATAATTGTATACTTGTATGCAATTCAGTGGAATGATTGCAGACTTTTCTACAATTAAATGGAATAATTACAGACTTTTCTGCAATTATTCCATATAATTGCATACTTTTATGAAATTATATCATACTTTTATGCAATTATATCGAATAATTGCAGAAAAGTCTGTAATTATTGCAAGTAATCGCAGAAAAGTGCAACTATTGCATATAATTGCAGACTTTTCTGCACTTATTGCATATAATTGCTGAATTGTCTGCAATCATGCCATATAATTGCGGAAAATTTGAAAAATATATGCAATAATGCCACTCATTAGAAAGATAATAATATTTGTGATTTAATGGTGAAAACGATTTGTTAATCCATCGATTCTACAAAAAGTTATTCCGTTTTAAATATTGATATTAATGGGGTGCAAATTTTAATTATGGATGTGAGAATAACATCCACATATGAAGAACCAACATTCAACCATGGAGCAGAGGGGTATTTTAGGGAAGAAAATTGCAGTATTTGAAAACAGGGATGTAATTTATATCATTTTTTGGAAGGATATTTTGTGTATTAAGTTTGATTTTAGGGACGTTTCACTTATTTTCACTAAAATATAATATCACAGAGATAATAGAAGAGATGGTAATAACTATGTGAACAAATCATCATAAGAGCAATAAATACACAAATTTCTACATCAAATGTAGTAGAGTACAATAGAAGCAAACTCAAATAAATTATCTCAACAAATAGTAATTAGCAAGCACTGTCATGGGATCCACAACGTTGCTCAATGGAATAAGTGTAGGTTCCATATATGTATATAATACGAGATAGCCCTATCTAGCTCGTCCTCCGAACAACTACTATATCATCTAGACCTATTATCTAGACTACTCATTTAAGTGTACCCAAGAGAATAAGAGGCAAAGCATAAAACCTTGGGTCAGATAACATTCTGGTGTGAGCAGTAAATAAGTCTCAAAATACTAAACAAGGAAATATGGTAAGGATTAAGAGTACATGAACCATACCTGACATGTTCCTGCAACCAAAGAGTTAGCATACAACACTATAATACGCTACTCTATAATATCATAAAGATATACCACAAACGAAATAAAGGATACCAGGCTTTTAGGTATTCCTATCTCCAATACCTACTTCCCCTGATACCTACGAGTGATAGCCTACTAAAGAGAGCAACTAAAGTAACCATAGCATCCATAGCATTCATCAAACAATCCTAACGATTACTCCATGTGCTCTGAATATATGATAACTCGTATGATCCCTGAGCTAGGGACTAATTGAAACCCTGGTTCTTTGTTGTGCTTTTCAATCTCTTAGCCCAAAGCTGGATACGTGCCCTGTAGCCCAAAGCTGAGCACTAAACCTAAAGCTATAGGTCCAAGGTGTACATGTCCCTTTATTGACTCATGGGCGTCCCCACTTACAATACCCCTTCTTCGAGTACAACTAAAAACTCTCCGAGTCATCAACGATTCCTTATCGTATACACAAAAGCCCACCTTGACTCCATTTGGATATAGAGCCCTTCTTGCTCAATCCAATTTCCATTATCCACGAGGAACCCTTCCACATTCCCCGATTATGCAGCCAACCCCTTTATGAGCCACCATCTTCGGAACCTACTCTCGATACAAGCCAACTTCTTAAGACTCTATCTTTTCATTGTGTTGTTACATCGCCACCTAACCCTGATGCGAATGAGCCAACACTTCCAGCACGATCTACAGGACCTCTAATTCACCTCCCAGAAGATCCATCCCATTTGGACTTAACACAAGAAGTCGATACCAACCTCCCAACTTGGTGCCGAGCTCTCTACTTAGCCAACCTATGTCTAAGTTTTCTTCCACTCCTCCCTTGCTTCTAGTACTTCATGCCCAGATGCTTTGACCCTGACTTCTCTACACAAATCAATTCATCATCAAATAAGTCCTCTCTTCAAAGCACCCTACTTCATATTCTAGAAACAAGTCGTCGTAGCCTCCAACACTTAGCCAATCACATATCCATCACCTTAGGCAACCTCTACTAGCAACACCCTCGCTCTCCCTAAAAACGTTGACTTGTTGGACAACCCACAAAACTCAGTACCGACCTCTCGTGTATGTACCGACTTCTATGCTTAGAGAATCAAGACCTGTGACTTGAACCCCAAGCTCCTCCCATACTCCAAAGCTTCCCCTCCAAGTTTCAACCAATTATGACCAATTACGTCTTCGATTTGCCCAACTCACCAACCTATCTTCCTATGCGTCCACAACACTCACAAATAATACCAAAGCATAACATCCAATCATAGCATAACAAGTAATTTCATCCAATCAAGCATGTACTTCATCAAAATAAGACAAATAAGTCAATTTCTAGCATAGATCTACATATAGCGTGAATATATGAGCATAAGCAAGGATGATTTCTAACCAATCTTGATCATATGCATAGTTTAACATGTAATTAAAGTTAGAAGAGGTTTTAGGTCCAAAAATCGATTTAAAACATGTTAAATCCTATAATTCTACAATATAAACATGTAAGTATAGTGAGGAGGCATAAACCACTCACCAATTACCAAATTCAACCAATTGAAATGTAGATCCAATCAGGAGCGCATTGAAAAGCACTTATAATCAGCCAATTTGATTATCTCTAGCCTCTAATCGAAGATCTAATCTCTAATCCACAATCTAGTATGATTTAAAGACAAATTTGGATGATTTAGGATGGATTTAGGGCTAATTAGGGTTTAGACCTGATTTATAATGAGAGGGAAAAGTTTTAACTTGACTCTTCAGCACTCTATTTATAGTATCCTCTTAATAGATTAATGGGCCAACTAATGGGCTTCACTAATTACACACTAATTCTAACCAGTAGTTTTCAAATATTAAAACAGGCATAACTCCCTTACTATAAGTCCGTTTTTCTATTATGGCCACTCTACGAAATGAGAAACCATCATCCTAAAGCAACGAAACTAGTTCGAGACCCTAATTCAACTCCTATCAAAGGTTATAGTCGAAACCAAGTTTTCAGGGTCAAAATGGTCACGTGGAAATTAGGGAAAATCATAAGTATATAAAATATCCATAAGAGCCATATCCCAAAATTATGGAATCATACGACCTCATACGAATAAAATAAAAATATTTTACAATCGTCCGATACGTAAAATACGGGCGCCCCTCAAAATCCCTAAATAAACCAAAGTACAAGCAGCCATAGTTATCCCGCGTGCCTACCCATCATATGCAACCATCAAACATTCAACCATGCAATTAATAGTATAGTTAATAAATCCTAGCATGCGGAATACTAACCTATCAAATATAGTATACAATGGTTAAAATAGGTACGATAAACAATGGATCTTACCATTTAAAGAGCTCTGGAGGCGTAGTCCTCATGCTCTGCTCTGTCTCCCATTTACAATCATCATCAGTTCTGCTCTATTGTACCTTTACTAGCTTCACTGCCTTTCTCCTAAGTTGTTTTGTATCATACCCAACAATACGAAATAGCCTACAAGATATAGAAATTTCTGGTTCTACCTCAACATCTTTTAGTTGATCCGGTGTAATATTTATAGGCGAGTCATGCACAAATTTCCATAAATAAGAGACATGAAAATCATTGTGCACGCCTGCCATCTTCTAAGGTAAGTTGACCCTATATACTAGCTTATGATTCTCTCGACTATCGAAAAAGGACCTACGAATCTCAGTGCCAACTTCCTTTTTCTACCGAATCGAACTACATTATTTAAAGGAGAAACATTTACAAATGCCATATTTCTAACAAAAAACTCTAAATCATTTCGTCTCTTATCCGCATAGCTTTTCTATCGATCTTGAGTAGCTTTCATTCGTTGTTGAATGACCTCGATCTTCTCTGAAGTCTCTCTAATCATACATGGCCTAAGTACCAGTTTCTCGCCCGCTTCCTACCAACATGAAGGAGCGTTACATGGTCGGCCATACAATGCCTCTAAGGAGCCATACCAATACTTGATCGATAATTGTTGTTGTATGCAAACTCCACCAAACGCAAATGATCATCCCATGATTCACCAAAGTCTATAACACATGCTCATAAGTGATCTTCCAAAACCCACTAGTGAATAACTGGTCTCAATCGCTCACAATGCTCTTTGGCATACCGTGAAATCATACTATCTACAATACATACAAATCCACCACCTTGGATGCCGTTGTACTTGGCTTGACGGGTATAAACCTCACACTCTTAGTTAACCGATCTATTATGACACAAAGGCCATCATACCTTGCTCGAATCCTTGGCAGTCCATCTATAAATCCATTAATACTTTCTCCCATTTCCAATTAGGAATCTTTAATGGTTGTAACAGTCCCACTAGGTTTCTTCTTCTCTGCCTTCACCAACTAACAGTTTATACATTTCAAGATGAATGCACCTACATCCCTCTTCGTACCTTCCCGGTAATATGTTTGCTTCATATATCGGTACATCTTGTTATCACCGGGATGAATGGTCAATCTAGAATGATGACACTCTCTTAGCACTGCATCTCGCAAATCCATCAACATCGGGAACAAATAATCTTCCACCCTTACGAAGCCAACCTTCTCGCTGGAGTTTGTATTACTTCATATCTTTAGATTCTACTCTTTCCTCTATCTTTGCTATGATCTCCTCTAGCCTAGCATCTTGCTTCTAATGAGTACCCATCCTTTCAATTAGAGTAGGTCTAATCTATAAGCTTGCCAACATTTCAGGTTCTAGCTCGCGGTGAGGCCTGAAATGAAATCTAGCAATATACTATATCTGCTTCCATTCCAAGAACATTACTTCCAACCTCACATGTCTTCTACTTAATGCATCAGCGACTGCATTCCCTTTTCTTGGAATATAGGAAATACTGAAATCATAAGAGGCTAAGAAATCCAACCACCGTTGTTGTCGAAGGTTGAGCTCCTTCTGAGAGAAATGGTACTTCAAGGATTTGTGGTTCGTAAACAGCTCAAATCTTTCTGTCATCAAATAATGCCTCCACATCTTCAAAGAAAAAACAATTGTCGCCAATTCCAAATCATGAGTTGGGTAATTCCTTTCATGCGGCTTTAGCTATTGACTCGCATAAGCAAAGACCCTTCCTTTTTGCATTAACACTGCACCCAATCTAGTACCACAAGCATCGGTGTATACAATCAACTCTTCATCTCCACTTGGAATGGTCAACACCGGTGCACTTGTCGACCTCTCTTTCAGACTCACAAATGCATGCTCGCACTTCGCATCCCATACAAAGGTCTAATTCTTCTTCGTCAAATTGGTCAATGGTGTTGCTATCTTCGAGAAGTCCTTTATGAATCGTTTATAATATCGTGCCAATCCTAGGAAGCTTCTCACATCCATAACATTCTTAGGCTGGTTCCAATCTTGGACTACCCTTAAACTTCTAGGTATACTTTAAGAAGTCCTGTATGCTACCCGTATATCACCAAAGATGCGTTCACAAGTATCCAACCAATCTTACACTTCTATGGCTAACTTCGTCCCTTGGAATGACTTCCCTCCAGGAGTAGAATAATCTTTGTTCGGCTTGGCGAAATCATCCCTAGGTGCTTGCATGGGAGCACCTCCACCTATCACCACTCTAGGACCATTCCTCATCATATTAGCCTTCATAACATTGAATATGGCTTGGACATCAGGCGTAGTAGCTCCTGATCCCGATCCTTCCCCTACTCTTGAAGCAAAATTCCTTACAGCATTCCTTGTATGCAGGCTCATTCTTATCTGTAACAAGAATGATCAGTTCTCATAAATAAAATTATGTCCATAGTGCTCATGTGCATGTGACTTATACTATATGATATATTATTATATAGCTTTGAAAACCAAACTTATAACAAATACGCACTCTATATATATGTATACACACTTAAGATCAAATCTATGGCAATAACTCCTTCCCTATATGTACTTGATCATGTCATCAACTCTAATTAATCATGTAACCAAAGTCCCGATACCAAATGTGATGACCGCCTTATATCACCGGCACCAATACTCTGTAAATAGTGAGTTGTCCATGCCCGACCAATATAGAACGATCATCAAGATTGAAATAAACCAATATAGCATATAACATGTCATATCTCACAGCACATGGATAAAATATAATACCACAAATATAATAGTAGAGACAATAATAACTATGTGAACAAATCATCATCAGAGCAAGAGATCAACAAAGTTATACATCAAATGAGTTTATACAACAGAAGTAAACTTAAATAAAATGTCTCAACAATAGTAATAAGCAAGCACTGTCACGGGCTCTACAACGTTGCTCGGCAGAATAAGCTTTGATTTCATATATGTAAATAATACGAGATAGTTCCATCCAGCTCGTACTCCGAACAGCTACTATGTCATCTAGACTTGTTATCTAGTCTACTCATTTAAGAGTACCCAAGATAATATGAGGTAAAGCATAAAATATTGGGTCGGACAATAGTCTGGTGTGAGCGGTAAATGAGTCTCAAAATACTAAATAGGTAAACATGGTAAGGAACAAGAGTACACGAACCATACATGACCTGTCCCTGCAACCAAAGAGTTAGGATACAACACTATAATATGCTACTCTATAATATCATAAAGATATACCACAAATAAAATAAAGGATATCAGTCTTCTAGGTATTCCTATCTTCAATCCCTGCTTCCCCTGATATCTACGTGTGATAGCTTACTAAAGAGAGCAACCAAAGCAACTATAGCATCTATAGCATCCATCAAACAATCCTAATTATTACTCTATGTGCTCTGAATATATATGATAACTCATATGAAACCCTAGCCAGAGACTAATGGAAATCTCGTTTCTCTGTTGTACTCTCATATCTCGCAGCCTAAAGATGGATACATATCTTGCAGTCCAAAGCTGGACACTGGACCCAAACCTACATGTCTAAGGTATAGAGGTCCCTTCATTGACCCATAGGCGTCCGCACATACAATACCCCTGCTTCGAGTACAACTAAAAACTCTACAAGTCATCAATGATACCTTAGCACATACACTCGAGCCCATCTTTGCTCCATTTGGATACTGAGCCCTTTTTGCTTAATCCAGTTTCCATTATTCACAAGGAGCCCTTCCACATTCCTCAATCACACGGCCCACCCCTTTACGAGCCGCCATCTTTAGTTTTTAATCTCGACATGAGCCAACATCTGAAGACTCTAGCTTTTCATCATGTTGTTACATCGCCATCCAACACAGATGCAAACAAGAAAACACCTCCAGTATGATCTACAGGACCTCTACTTTACCTCCCAGAAGTTCCAACCCATTTGGATTTAACAAATAAAGTCGATACCGACCTCTCAACTCAGTGTCAAGCTCTCTTCTTAACCAACCTATCGCAAAGATTTCTTCCACTCCTCCCTTGCTTCTAGTACTCCGTGCCTAGATGCTTTGACCTCGACTTCTCTACACATATCAATTTGTCATCGAACAAGTCCACTCTTCAATGCACCCTACTTCATATTATAGAAACAAATCATCTAGCCTCCAATGCTTTGCCAATCACCTATCCATCACCTTAGGCAACCTATACTAGCAATTCCCTCGCTCACCCCAAAACCCCCCGACTTGTTGGACGAACCCACAAAACTCGGTATCGGCCTCTCATGTAGGTACTGACCTCTGTGCTTAGAGAATCTAGACCTTGCGACTTGAACCCCAAGCTCCTCCCATACTCCATATCTTCCTCTTTAAATTTCGTCTGATTCCAACCAATTTTCCTCCAATTTGCCCAAATCACCAACATATCATACTATGCATCCACAGCACTAACAAACAATACCAAAGCATAACATCAAATATAGCATAACAAGTAATTTCATCCAATCAAACATGCAATTCATCAAAATAAGACAAACAAGTCAATTTCTAACATAGATCTACATATAACATGAATAAATGAACATGAGCAAGGATGATTTCTAGCCAATCTAGATCATATACATATTTAACATGTAATTAAAGTTAGAAAAGGTTTTATGGCCAAAAATTGATTTAGAACATATTAAATCCTATGATTCTTCTATATAAACATGCATAGTACAGAAAGAAAGCATAAACCACTCATCAATTATCAAATTCAACCAATTAGAATGTAGATCCAATCCGGACAACAATGAAAAGCACTTCTAATCGACTAACTCGGTTATCTCTAGCCTCTAATCGAAGATCTAATCTCTAATCCACAAACTAGTTTGATGTAGAGAGAAATTTGGATGAATTGGGATGGATTTTGGGTAAATTAGGGTTTATACTCGATTTAGAATGAAAGGGAAAAGTTTTAACTTGACTCTCAGCCCTCTATTTATAGTATCCTCTTATTAGACTAATAGGCCAACTAATTGGCTTCACTTATTACACACTGATTCCGAGCAACAGTTTTCAAAACATAAAATAGGCATAACTCCCTAACCATAAGTCCTTTTTCAATTACGACCACTCTACGAAATGGGAAACCATTATCCTGAGCAATGGAACTAGATTGGGAGTATAATTCAACTCCTATCAAAAGTTATAGCCCAAATAAGGTTATCAGGGTCAAAATGTTCATATAGAAATTTGAAAAAAATCATAGGTGTGTAAGATGTCCCTAAGAGTCATATCCTAAAATTATGGAATCACATGACCTTGGAGGAATAAAAAATATATTTTACGATCGTCCAATACGTAAAATATGGGTCATTACATATAGTTTCATCTTTTTCTTTAACGGGCTGATCCTTTTCCAAAACATGCTCTTTCAGCTTGAAATTTTCTTCATGAGCATGCTTGAGCTGATCCTTTACGATAAGCAAGGCGACGGTGTGAATTTGAGACATCTCCATCATTATCATTTTAGCCCTTTCCTTGCCTTCACGGGCTTCATCTCTCTTTTTGATTACTTTAGAAAGATCAGCATCCCTCTCCTTCATCATGAGATCAGTGTCCACCTTTTATTTATTATATGATTACAGTTGTGTGTAATTGATTCTATTTACGTCTGAGGGAGCTTGCACAAGTGCTTCTATTTAACCCAAGCATCGACATCTTCTTGTATATCTTGGAGGTTGCGTTGGGTGGACTCCCTTGAGATAAGTTTGATATCTCAGTCAAACTTGACCCTGTGTAAGAACAAATGTGGATATGTTGCTTGAAGACATGAGGAGCCAGGTGGAAATGTGAATGATGGAACAAAAACATTTGTAGAGGTAGGTGGAACAGTCGCCACAAGAGCTTGAGAAGATAGAATCACTTTGGTAGTAGAAGTATGAACCCGGGTATGTGGAGGAGTATCAACGGAAGTGGTCCCATGGCGCTCAGAGGATTCTCTTAAGCATTTGGAGTCCCTGTAAGGGGATTTGCTTCAGCCCCTCTCTTCCTTGCCTCTCTCTCTCCCTCTCCCTTTCGGCCTTGCGATCCTCAATGGCTTCGCGCTCTCTCCTTCGTCTCTCTTCATCGGTCTCATAATAGTAAGGCAGTTGTGGAACTGGAGTCTATCCTTTGGATCTGTCGGCCTGACAAGAAAGCCTGTTGCAGAATCCATGGCCTATTGAACCAGTTAAACTTGAAACAAGAAAGAACATCGAGATTAATACCATAACTTCAAGATAGCATGCAACAAAAGAATGTGTGTACATAATCCTAAGTGTAGTGTGTGGTGTCGATGACCCCTTATGTACTCAACCAACCGTTTTGGCACGGGACTAAGGTTGGAGTCTCTCCACCACCACTAATAAAGCGTCCCGATGATAAGGTAAGGTCTGAGCCGACTTCTACAAGAATCTCACTAATGGTGAAGTCGACGTCGCTCAGGCCAATGAAGATGCCCTTTAAGGGATGAGACTAGGTTGCATTTTCTCTTGGAAGCAATGTAGCTTGGTCACCAGCTACTGTAGAAGTTTCAATAGCTAAATGTTTCGGTAGAGGCAAACTAGGGAGCCCTGGACTCATGCTTGGAGATTCACCAAACGATTCATCACCTTCCTACTGACATGATAATCGTTGTCTTCATCAACAACGTCCTATTCTTCCTCCTCCACTATATAGTATTTTCCCTCTCTCTTGACAACTGGCTCCTCTTCTTTTAGTATTAATGTCATTCTAGCATCTCCTCCTTCCCAACTGAGGCATTGTCCCTCATTGGCACATCAGATCCTCTTTCTATGGCCTCTTCCACATGCGCTTACCCGATGGACCTTCCATCTCCCCTCGAACATTCTCCTCGAAATCGCAAGCAGGGGCGGACGAATGAGTTTGAACTCTGGGGCCACTCGCCATTTGAGACTCGGCCACAACATATCGGTTAGGATGGAGCAACCCATATCTTATCATATTCTCATTCGTTAGGTGGAATCGATGGTGCATCGACTGGCACCCACTGCCTTTAGAGTGCTGAATGTCCTCTCATGCTTGACGCTATCATTGTGAGCCGGAAGGCCTATATAAAAACATATATTGAGTTAGAAACTTGAGGATTCTAGTATAGAGGAGGCAAAAGAAAAGAAGCTTACATCCGGATAACCAGAAGTAGTTATATCCTCAGGGCATTGCACGAAAAAGTCCTTATTCTTGAAGGCAAAACGTTTGTTGTGCAACTTCTCAATGATTTTACATCCCTTTCAGGCCACAATTATCATAAGACGGGGAATCTTACCTCTTTTGAATTGCAGAAGTAAATTAAGCTCCTTGAATCTCAGAGCCTGGTTGAATATGTCCATGAATATGACATATAGTGAGCTCAGAAGTGAGTAGCCATTCGAGTGGACTTAGGATGGAGCTAGCCCAAGCTCTTGTAACACCCTCATCGAGAAAGAGTTAATTGGCGAGATAGCACCGCTCAAGCACATATACTAGTTGCATGCTGTGAAGCCCGATGAGGGATTATGAGCAAACTTGACTCTTGTCGGCAGACGGACGTCGTCCTCAGGGATCCCATGTCGAAAGCATATATTGCGAAGCGATTTATCAATCAGGATTTAAGACACAGTCTCCGGTGGGTTTTTCAAAGTTCTTAATCCCAGGGGCTGTTGATTCGACACTGGCCGAATCCAAACTAATAGGCCTTTCAAGAGTTAAAGGTTAGTTTGGCCTGATGGAAATAAATGGTGAAGCCGAAGATGTGGACGATCCAGCCTTTATAGGAGTAGAAGTTCCTTCGCCAAACTTAGGATGGAGTAATCGGCGAGACATTCTGAACAGGTTAACTTAGCGCTCAACATGGTCGGGTATGTTTTACTTATAATAAAATTCATGTATGACCAATGCCGGGATTCCAAGGAAGTCGATATGTGTTGATCAGTTGGATTCTGATTGTTGACCAGGGCAAGTGCTATGTGACATTTATGCAATATGAGTCCAGTGTCCCGAACATCATGAATGGACCATCCTATTTAAATAACTCGCTCATAATAGAAAAATAACTCATATCATGTTTTGATATTATCTTTTGGTACTTATCTATTATCGATAGAAAATCGATAATGGATCCATTGTCTAGAGTGACGTGGAAAGCTTTTCATTTCAGGATCACTGGAAGACAGAAAATAGTGCGATGGGATCACATAAAATGTCCGATTTCTAGAAATTATTTTTCATATTAGAATTCGATTGGCAATTGAGACTTAACTAGATTTCCAAAAGAGGCGGTTAAAATCGAAAAGCAGAACTTGCCTCCGGAACGACGTTGCATTCGACCGAGGCAGAAATTCAACTTTTCCACCGATCAAACATGACCAGAATTCAATTATCTATCCTAAAGCTACTATCAACCCAATACAAATCACCATCACGTTTATCCAAGTCAAACCCATGCCAACCTCTATTTGATCGAATCGAATGCTAAGGTTTATAACAGGCTCGAGTCCAATTGGTCTAAGGAAGAACAAGACATCGATGGCGATCCTTGGTAGTGGCGGTGATTGGCCGTCATGGCAGTAAATGATCAAAGGTCGGCGGCGATGAGTCTAGGGTAAGTCGAAGGTAGGTGATTTAGGTCGAAGTTGATTCGGAAATAGGAAACTCGAAGGAAACCCTAAAATAGCTCTGTAGGAAGTGAAAGAAAATGAAGGTGAATAGTAAAAATTTCACTAAGTAGTGAATATATAAGGGAAAATAATTTAACTCAGTACCGAGTTAAACAAATCGGTATCAGGTTATTTTCCTCCACCTATTCCAACCCAAAATGGTCGCTGATAGTCCCTAAGCCACTCTAAAGTGCAACGTAGTCTTCAGAGTGTAGATTACATCACCGATACAAAGAAATACGATTTCAACTGAAGCTAATGTGAACGGTTAACGAGAAACCAACAAAGTAAAAGCTACGTCTCGAGATGACATTTAAGTGATTAACTGGGATTTACAAGATAACAGTCTAGGACATGTCCCAATCCAGAGCAAGCCTTATTTACAATGAAGGCATACTCTATGGGGCAAGTGTTTACCAGATTTTTAATTAAGAAGAAATCAGTAGAAGTTAGAATGTTAAGACGAAGATGAAACGACTTGAAATCATGAAGATACGCTTAGAAGTAGCACAAAAATGGCTTGGAGAAGTTTCACCCAAAATTGGGCTAAGAAAATAACTCGGCATAGAGTCATTTAACTTGATGGCGAGTTATTTTTGCTCCCCTAAACTACTCTATGACATTATGCAAACTAATCTCTATCCCTTCCAACCATCCCCAATTGATTTCCAAGTGTTTTGGACAGCCAATTCCAAGAAGTTGAAGTAGTGACTGTTAAAACAAAAAAATAACTCAAGTGATGAAGGAATGATCACTGAAATCAACCAATGGTCAATGAAAACAACATGGGAAACCTCATAATGAAGAACGAAGAGCACTACAAAAGGTCATGAGTTATTTCCACTTAAGGAAATAAGTCGATGTTGGGGTGCTCCATATTTCTTATGTGGCCTTGGGCTGATAAATGGACTTCACTACATGTGGGCTTCTAATCCATCATGCATGTTTCTCTATAAATACAGTCCCTAGTGTAACGAAAACATGATCTTCTCCTTAACTCTGGATCTAGGACTCCATTGTTCTTCACCTTCTTCCACCCTCATAGTAGTCACCTAGGCAACTGTTTTTGATAGCTTTTGGACTTAGAGCTCGTCAATCCCTTGTATTAGTGACTAAAATATCTTGTAACCTCAATCAATCACCCTAGATCCAAAGCAATAAAACTATAAAGTTGACGTAGGCTAGAGATTATCGAACCACTATAAAAATTCTTATGTCTCTATTTTATTTTCATGTTATTTTCATTACTATCTGCTAGATTCCTTACACCTCAGTCATGGGTGTTGATCCATTTTTGACGTCAACAGATGGATCATGTAGATCTCCTCGATACATCGAGGCCGGCCTCCTGACAAGGGTTAGAAATTACCTTTAGAGCGTCATATATATGTAGGCAGAATATACCAATAAGGTAAACACAACTGAACCACGCCCTAACATGTGATGTTGAATATCATCAACTCCCTCTACCAACATCTGTAAGCATATCTAGATATGAAGTTCATATACACTTGGGTTAGCTAAACCTACTGGCTATGTAGCCTACTCTAATTTCTATCACTTCCGATAGTGAAGTCACATTCAACATCTCCTCATAAGAGTCTTCATCACTCAAACAAATCTTGAACCTCTCTATTGATTCCAACATCTCGAACAGATCTCGAATCTCTACATGGATTCCAACATCTCGAACAGTTTACGATTCTCTCTAGGGATTCTAGCATAAGTGTCTAAAGAATGCTAATGTTTACCTATGCAATTAAAGTGCTTAACGGTTCTATAGCGGAGGATGTGCAAAAAGTAATTGTGAGGATATAGCGAAAACTAGGAAAGGTCCAAAAATCTCCATTAGGTATAAAACAAAAATTTTTAAGTTAAACTATTCTCATTTTCACATCATTTGTATAGGAAATCGAAATATCGTTTAATCTTATATAAAGAAAATGAATAATATCATGATTTATGCAGACTAGATTTGGTGACTAGAATAGATTTATAACTTATATTAAGCATTATGCCTTTAAATTAGGTCTTTACCCTAATTTTTTGAATTGATTTAAAAGATAACTAGTCAAATCAACCTTTGTATGTTAATGTGCTAAAGCGAGTGCTAAAAAGCCTTGATATAGCGGTCATAATGGAAAATAGTGGGGCTTAAAGCGGATCTACTATCTAATAGCGCTAAATTAAAATAGCATAGTGGTCGAAGAGCATTATGCGCTATAACGAGGATTTTGTGGGGCTTCAACTACACAAACGTTGACCTCTCCCTTAGCCTTAACCTTAGGATAGACAGTTCAACTCTACAGCATTTGTTTGAAATGTTAACATCGACCTCTACCTCGGACTTAAATTTTGGATGGATGGTGCAGCTCTGTAACATTTCGCTTCACAATCGCTTCAAGAAAAAAGAACATGTATATCGGTTCTGAAGTGGTTACGGTTTCGATCCATCTCATAAAAGTACACTCTCCTACTTACTAGACTCTTCAAAACCAATCGATAAATTTTTGGTTAATTTAACTTCAGTTTTTTTAGAAATAAAATGGACAACGCATAAGGGTAGAAATCTTCTCTTATCCAGATGGATTTCCTTATCTCTTGTCTGAGAAGAGTAAAACGGGTTTATACGTAGGGTATAACATCATCGAGAAGATAACCGCATGATATAAATCTCATGTTTTTTCTAGATATTTACTATATCAATTTTGGTCGAACTCAATATGAATAAAAACGATCGCATATGTAAATCCAATTGTATACTTATCACTGTTCCCTCAGTTAAGAGTGAAACCTGGTAGGTTAGAGCATTGGTTACATTAAAGCCCTTCCTCGACACCTCACTCTTAACTCTCATAGATATAACAAGTCTACTTTATCAGTTTTTAGCGCTAAGTAGAGGAATGACTACTTTCCATAGAAGAATAAGAATACAAAGACGATCGAATCACCTTAGCGACCTCTAATCTCTGTATAAAAATAACACATATTTTTCAATACTTGTTGTAACAACCCACACTTCAATGGGCCCAGATTTTCGCTAAACCGAAAACCCAAGTCCACTAAAATAAAGATCCGTAGTTTGGTATCCATCAAAGTGGAAATTATATCAGAGCACCAATGGTAATAACTCACAGTGGTAAGAAGAAAATATAATAGATTAATATAATTACTGATCAAAATTGACATCTCAAATGTCAAGAGCCTCAGCTAGGCAATTACTCCAAATCAACATTAGTAACTGCCTTTCTAAATCTCGTGGGCTACAATAAGGAGGGGGTTATAACAATGCTCTGGTGACTGGTAAATTATACATCTTATACATAACACTAGCTTATGCCAATTGTTCAATATTTCATCTTATGTCAGATTTTATTATTAGTCGCTACAACTTCATTGATATGTACAAACTGCACCATCTATCCCATGTAGAGTTATGTCTATATAGGGGTGTGTGTACCCCAAGTCCACTAATGGACCTGGATACTATCCTGGCTTGTATCAATCGATCAGCACCTCGTAAAGATCCATCACCATCGTATCACTGAGGATATCCTACCGTGCGCACCGATGATCTGCAGTCCATGAGATCCTAATATTTCAGGGATTTTTCACGTACGCTAATACTATGCATACCTTCGTCTACTTCTATTATTTTGGATTTTAGGTCCAATGCACCACCTTGTAGAATTTAGGCTTTACGAACCACCTTATGGAATTTAGACTTCATGAACCACCTTATGAAATTTAGGCTCCATGAGCCACCTTATGGAATTTAGGCTCCATGAACAACCACCTTGTCTAAGTTTTGAAGTAATCTTTGTATGGTTTAACTATCCTTGCCTTATCAAAAAACTAACAAACAACTATGACGTTGTATAACCTTGTCCTTCCTGTTGACCGCAAGGGACAGATATCGAGCTCGAGAAATATGCAACTTTTACCCAAGTTTAAACCCATGTACGCCAGTATACGTACACTTATTGCAACTCATTTTGGTACCTAGGTGCCTAGACTTTCAGTGCCCCATCGCACAAATCCGATCTCACTCACCGACCATTAAATGGACTAGTGCAATCAAGGCAATACCCACTCCAAAAGTTGAAGCAGACTTAATTTAACTGTGCACGTTTTGCCTTGACATAATTATAACAGATATTTATAATTATGACAGACAATTTATAATCAAAGTAATAAGCATGGTAATGACCTTGGGGTATTCCTTTAGTACAAAATCTACACTCACCATGGGTCATATTTGTTGGATATGTTTCTAGCATCCCAACCCAGCCTAACGACCTTTAGACATTGGTCCACTATAATTATAACAGATAACCTATAATTATTTACACCCGTCATAAACGCATATTCGAGGCTACTTATATACATATTTTAGACTTTTGTATACTTATTCTTCTTTTATTTCCTTTATTGCCTCAACATCTATTATGTTTGACTTTAAGTCTTTCGTCTAACTATGCGTTTATCTTTTATTCTTTAATTTCATTTACTGCCACTTATTTCAGTCATTAATATTATTGCTGCAACATTCATTAGTTCAACTTTGATTTCTATTCCTTTTCATTCAATTATAAGACTTAATCAATTTCATTAATTCTTATTATTTCTCTTGCCTTTCTTTTTCATTATTTTCCTTTTAATTGACCTTTTTGTTTCATTCTTATCTAAATATTCCACCTATAGGATTTACTACATTTTAATAAATTGGAATTAAACTTTATTAACTAATTGTTACATAGTAAATTTCCATATCTTATCCAAAAGAGGTTGTTTGTGTGGTGTTTGTAACTACAAGGAACTCTCTTTTTATTTATTGAAACCGACAGTACAAAATATGGTAATCATCCCTATTTTGTAGATCTCTTTCTTTTATAGATATATATATATATATCCCTTGTCATTTTCAAACACCGCACTTTTATGAATTTAGACTTGATAATATATGAAAATCTACATGCAATAATACCAATTCCAATAAACTAAAATATCACTAAAATCCCAAAAGTCGAAATAGCATTATTAATTAACGTCGAATAAAATAAAATTCCAATTCATTACTTTAAGGTTAACTAAAATCCGCCGTAAAGCATATAAATAAAATCCAACATAAAACATATAAATTATCAGTCATATATATGTAAATTATCAGTCGTAAAACATATAAATTATTTTTCGTAAAATATGTCAATTATTAGACCTAGAAACTAACAATTCTAATCATTACGTAATTACAGAAATAAAACTAATCATTACGTAATTACATTAGCAAGTTTACAGTCTTCAATATTTCACATTTATGAATTTATTCACAGTTTAAATTCAATTTACAGATATAAAGGAATACGTTTGCAACAATATAATCTAGTATTATATAAAAATATATAATATTCCCACACACCTTTAATTAGCCTCCCAAATCTCTACATTTAATCCAGATCTGACCCTATTACTGTATTCTCCACTTTTTGACTCCCTATTTGGATCAAAAGACAATATTTATACAGATCTCATTAGAAATTTGATTAGAGAAAAGAGATATTGCTTTAGATTTATTTATTAAAACTAGTTTTAAAAGTTTACCTTTGATGTAGTGGCCTGATTTGAATCCATCTTCTATCATTTATCATTTTCTATTCTTCTACAAAGTGTATACGTGTAATCTATTCTATTTTTGTGTATTTAGAATTTTTGGAGGAGAAGTGAAAGTGACTAAGCTTCCGTGCTCATTAGAAAAAGAATAAGTTAGAGGTAAAGCCATAGGTCCTAATTTGTAGAGGTTCATATCTGTGCTAACCGTTGGATTAAACTATTTCAAATCCGGGCCATGCGACCACTCTTTACTGCCACCCTCACACATGGCGGGTCGACTGCCTTAACCCATGGTCGACCGCTCACGGTCGACCTGGATAGGTCATGGTCGACCTATCACATGCACTTTCGTGCGTTTCTTTATTTTTGTTGATTTGTTTACCGTTTTATACAATCACGTTGCTTTGTTTCCTCTCCTACTTAATTACTCTTATCATATTCCTCAATTGAATTACTTAACGGTCAAGTCATCATTAACTTTAATGGTCTTAATCAATCATTATTTATTTTAGATTATTTCCTTAGTTACATTTATAATTATTTCCAACTGTAAAAATTCAAACGCTAATAACTTTTTGTTTGAACTCTGATTCGAAAAGTTTGTAAATGAAAATTGATTAAACAATCTCCATGAATCCAATGGTATAAGTTTCGTGGCCAAATTCCTACATTTGTAAAAATTCCATTTTTCACTGTTTGTTATTAATTAATTAATTTTTTTTTATTTAATTACTGTAAAAATGGAGGGTGTTACATTCTCCCTTCATAAAAGAATTTCATCCTCGAAATTCCGCAAGGGTTCGATCATGTAAACCATCGCACATCCATTCTACACTAACAGTCAATTAGTGTACAGCCAATTTTTGCAACAATCCGTGCATATATGCACAGTGCATCACAATACATATAAATTGCATGAGCAATAAATTTTTAATTAGTGCCTCCTATATGAATGATTTCTTTTATATAAATTTTCGAAAATATGACGAAAATATCCTAAATATACTGGCAGTTCTACATGAATGCAACTTTTTGAAAGGCTTTCACCCAAATTTTCCCCCACTCCTATAAATAGAAGTATAGTTCAACCAATTTTTCATCCAATTCTTACTATCCGAATTCCTAGCACACCATTGCTAACATCCAAATTTAGAAAAAAATTCAGTTTTCTAAACCCATCTTCTTATGCTTGGAAAGGATCTAGATGGAAAACTTCATATTTCCATCATCCTCTTATGGAACCACTTTCCACTGTACTTTGGGATCTACTACTTTGACCCCCAATCTTTTTCATACTTTCCCAAGCACAGCTTGCATAAGCAACCTTTTATTTTTAAAGTTCAAAAATACTGATGTTTTCAAAAATCATCTTTCTAAATTTTTCCACTCATCGACAAAATATCCAAGAAAACCTTCCATAGAAAAAACAGCTTTCTTGCCGCTCACCATATCCATTTTACTACAAATACAACTATGTAGTAAAATCTACAGAAATCAACTTTCCGACTATTTCCCACTGTCATCATGCGGTATTTCAAAAATTTTAAAACCCAAAATCTTTAGCTTTTAAAATCTTTCCAAAGATATGTGTATTTTTTTCAAAGTCGTATTATTTCTAATGAAACTTTTCATAAACAAATTTTTCATAAAATTTTCTTGTTTCAAAATATATGCATAATTACATTTTACAAATAATTTTTCATATTTCTGACATCAGGATTTAGCCAACCATTCGTCGTCCATAATGGACTTAACATAATTGCGCGGTAACTTTTTAAGTTCTCAAAAACCTTTCTTTATTAATACGAACCGGCAAATATGTTGAGTTTTTAAATTTAAGTCTTCGAGGAACAGGAACCTTGACTCGTGGCTCACCTCTCTTAATCATGTCCTCTGTCTTTTAAGATTTATCATCCGAAAAATTTCTATTTTTTGAAACTTACATTTTCATTTTACTTTTATTTATTAGTCAGTTAAATAAATTTTTCTTAATTTATTACTTAACTTCAAATTCCAACTATTTTCTTTTCCCTTGCATTAGTTTAGTGACTTCCTGATATCTCCTTTTTACTGTTTTCTCAAATCATTACGGATTACATAGAAAATACAGAAAGAGGGAACATTTTCCTAAACGTACGCAGCTCATAGCAACAACTAATGCTTACAGCCTACGAAAAGAAAAACTACACTGGATGGAAACACAACACCGCTAACTACTACCACAATTAGAATGGACCTTCCTAATAGGCCATCCCTCAGGAAAAATCTTCAAATTTTATCCTTCCTTTTTATTACTTACGATGAATAAGGTTTATTCATCTCTTCCATTCCATACCCAATTATGGAATAACCATGCCTCCTCTCGCTATAGTGGATAAGAAATACGATCTATGCAGCCTTCATACTAAATGGTAACTAAGCTGGGGAAAATAACCATCCATTTACTATTTTTCTTCCCCAACTTAAATCTACCAATATCTTCCATGTGTGTTTACCGTCTCACTACCAAATGTTACTGACTTCTATTAATCCCGTTCTTTTGATAGTATTCTCAATCCTTGGTATTTCTTTTATTCATAACCCTCCTATGAGTATATTCCAAAACCTATAGAAGTGCACTTTAATCTCATCCCTATGGTTTACACACATATCAGCATAATATTGCTAGGCTTTTCTAGTGTCCTCACACTCTACGGTGTTTCCTTGTTACTTTTTTCCAAAAATAGTCATCGCTATCTCCTTCATAGCCTTATTCTTTTCCCCGTCTCAGCTAGGCACTAATTCCTATCTACTTCATATTTAAAATCCCGGTTTGGTCTTTATCATTTTACTTCAAAAATGAAAACTTCAAAATTTTGAAATATATAATCCTAAAACTCTTGTCTTTAAATGTGCTACTTAGAAACTTTTATTAAATTAAAAAACAATTGGTATTTTTAACTCTTTTCAAAACTTACATTTTTAAGATTTTTGAATTTAACTTATTCACTAAACTTAAAAGAGAAATTAACAATTCTAAGTTTAAAATCAAATCAATTTTTTCTTTTAAAGAACTTTTCAACATTTATTGAAAATTTGGGATTTTTAATTTAGTCATTTATTAATTTTTTCTTTCGAAAACATATTTATTTCCACTAAACTATTCCTTTCGAAAATATTACATGTTTCTAAAACATCTTTCATAACTTTTAAACTATAAAAAAATAGAGTAGATAAGGACAACTATCATCCTAGTATTTCCTTACATCTCATACTCTTCCTAAATTCAATATTTGGAAGAGTTTCAACTATCATTAAAGGGCGACTTTCAAAATACACCTAAATTAGATGCACATAATAATGGAAAACATGTACTTCCCTTTGTTTAGCTTATTTAATTAGATTACTAGCATTATTTAGTACAATTTACTAATACTGCTTCTAATTACTACACTTTTTATTATATTTAAGGATTCTATATTTTAATGCATTGGAACTACTTTTCGTTCAAAAGGAATCGTTAACGCTATAATTCTCTATGAATCACTTAAAGAAGATTTGTGTTTTGTGTGAAATTACAAGGAAGTATGTTTCATTTTCTTTATTGGAATAGATAGTACAAAATTAGGTTTCCATATTTTGTACATCTCATCCTTTGCATCTACATTCCTTATTATTTCAAAGAAAACACCTTTATTTGTAACGTGATCGATTCATAGAAACTTATTTTGTTATCCTTTTTCATTCCAATGAATTAAAATATGTCAAATCCCAACCTAATTAAAATAAATTAAACATTCTTTTATTTATATTTCAAAGTTTTCTATCATTCAACTCTTCAACCTAAACTGCACTAATTCCAACTGTTTTCTCTTAAATTGACCATCCTTTTACCTAAACTATTATAGTGTAGTCACTTACTTCTAAATTTAACTTCTTTTCTAAGCCATTTACTTTATTCCAAATTTGTACCACTTATATTGTCTACCCATATAAATATTTTTATACCTTAAAAAATTTCATTACATAGAAAGATTCACGAGCTATATTGCTCCATCACGTTTTTTCAAAAGAAAACGGCCTTTGACAAAAGTTTCCTTTACTGAAATTTATATATATATATATATATATATATATATATATATATATATTTCTTACAAAATTTTATATATATATATATATTCTCATAATTTAATACTTACTTTTTTCCTGTAATTCAATACTTGCTAACTTTTCATTAAAAGTGCTTTTAAAGTATACAATTTATACTTTTTCTCATTTTCGAAAAATTTCTTATTGTTAGGTTGGACTCAAAGTGGACTTCTGACTATTCTCTTAAGAACATCTTTCTTTCCATTAACTGACTTGTCTCTTTCGAAATCCGAAAATCCATTCATAAATAAGGAGTGACAATTTCATACCCTTTTCAGGGACTTCTCCATCTTTTACATTCTATAGCATATGGACTCTTATTTTCCCCTTTATCTGTAATTATTTTACACCATCAATCGACAATTAAAAATGGGGATCAACAATCATTAGGCTATCAAAGCTCGACAAGGGAGTTAAGTACCATCCAGTTCTTGGGATATTCCGTATGCAGCTACTCTATAGATGGAATTCTTAGGATTTTAGCATATACTATATTTATATTTATAGTCAAAATAAAAATATGTTCACTCAACGTTTCCTAATTTTCAGGAATCGACTAACCTAAGCTCTGATACCAAATGCAACAACCCGCACTTTAGTGGTCCTAAATTTTCGCTAAACCGAAAACCCAAGTCCACTAAAATACGGATCATTGGTCTTGTATCCTACAAAGAGTAAAGTATATCAGAGCACTAATGGTAATAACTCAAAGTGGAAAGAAGAAGATTTAATATATCAACATGACTACTAACCAAAAATTAACATCATAGATGTCAAGAGCCTCAGCCAGGCAATTGCTCCAAATCAACACCAGTAACTGCCCTTCTAAATCCTATGGGTTGTAATGAGAAGGGGTTCAGACTGTTGTTCTGGTGACTCGTAAATTATACATCTTATACATTACACTAGCTTATGCCGATTTCTCACTATTTCATGTTATGTCAGATTTTATTATTAGTCGTTACGACTCCATTGCCATGTACGAACCATACCCATCTGCCCCATGTAGATTTATGTCTATATATATATATATGTGTGTGTGTGTGTACACACACACCCCAAGTCCACTAATGGACCTAGAAACTATCCCCACTAGTATCAATCGCTCAACACCTTGTAAAGATCCATCGCCATCGTATCACCAAGTAAATCATGTCGTACGCACTAATAATCTCCAATCAACGATCCTAATATTTCAGGGATTTTTCACATATGCCAATCCAATGTGTACCTTCATCTGCTTCTAATATTCTTTATTTTAGGCTCCAACGCACCACGTTGTAGAATTTAAGCTCTACGAACCACCTTATGGAATTTTGGCTCCATGAACCACCATCCTGTCTAAGTTTTAAGGAATCTTTATATGGGTTAACTCGCCTTGCCCTATCAAACAAACTTACAAACAACTGTGGCATTTTATAACCCTGTCTTTCCCATTGACCGCAAAGGACCGATGTCGAGCTCGAGAAATATGCAACTCCTACCCTAGTTTCTATTACCTAAGTACGCCGGTATATGTACACTAATTGCAACTCGTTTTGGTACTAGGCACCCAGACTTTTTGTGCCCCGTTGCATAAATCCAAACTCACTTACCGTCCATTTCGATTGCCTAGTGCAATCAAGACAATAACCCAATCTAAAACTTGAAGAAGACCTAATTTAACCGTGCACATTTTGCCTTGACATAAAGACCTTGGGGTATCCCTCTAGATCGTACACTCACCACGGGTCTTATTGGTTGAATATGTTTTTGGCATCCCGACCCAGTCTAACGACCTTCAGATATTGCTCCACTATAATTATAATAGATAACTCATAATTTTTCACACCTATCATAAACGCATATTCGAGGCTACTTATATACATATATTAGGTTTTTGTATAATTATGCTTCTTTTATTTCCTTTATTGCCTCAACACCTTTTATGTTTGATTTTAAGTCTTAATTCGAGCTATGCGTTTATCATTTATTTCATTAATTCCATTTACTGCCTCTTATTTTAGTCATTAATATCGTTGCATTAACATTCATTAGCTAAACTTTGATTTCTATTCCTTTTCATTCAATTATAAGACTTAATCAATTTCATTAATTCAACTTATTTCTCTTGCCTTTCTTTTTCATTAGTTTTCATTTTATTAGCCTTTATATTTCATTCTTATCTAAATAATCCATCGTTAAGATTTACTACATTTTAATAAATTAGAATTGAACTTTATCAACTAATTGTTACACAATAAATTTTCATATCTTATTTAAAAGAGGTGGTTTGCAAAATGTTTGCAACTACAAGGAATTCTCCTTTATTTATTGAAATAGACAGTACAAAATACGGTAATTATCCCTATTTTGTACATCTCTTTCTTTACTATATATATAGTTATTCCTTGTCATTTCAAACATCGCACTTTTATGAATTTAGCATTGATAATATATGGAAATCTACTTGCAACAATACAAATTCCAATAAACTAAAATATCACTAAAATTCCAAAAGTCGAAATATCATTATTAATTATGATCAAATAAAATGAAATTCCAATTCATTACTTTAAGGTTAACTAAAATCTGACGTAAAACATATAAATTATCGGTCATAAAACATGTAAATTATCAGTTGTAAAACATATAAATTATCAGTCGTAAAATATATAAATTATTAGTCCTAGAATCTAACAATTCTAACCATTACATAATTAAAGAAATAAAACTAATCATTACTTAATTACATAGGCAAGGTTATGGTCTTTGAAATTTCAAATTTATGAATTTATTCACAGTTTTAATTCAGTTTACAGACATAAAGGAATAGGTTTGCAATAATATAATCTAGTATTATATAAAAATATATAATATTCCCAATCGCCTTTAATTTGCGCTCCAAATCTCTACATTTAATCCAGATCTAACCTTATTATCTGTATTCTCCACTTTTTGACTCCTATTTAGATTTACAGACAATATTTATACAGATCTCATCAGAAATTTGATTAGGGAAAAGAGATTTAGATTTAGGTTTATTAATTAGAACCAGATCTAAAAGTTAACCTTTGATGTAGCAATTTTATTTGAATTTATCTTCTATCCTCTATCATTTTCTATTCTTCTCAAGAGTGCATACGTGCAATCTATTCTATTTTTGTGTATTTTGAATTTTTGGAGGAGAAGAGAAAGTGATAGAGCTTCTTCGCTCATTAGAGAAATAATGAGTTAGTAGTGAAGCCCTATGTCCTAATTTATAGAGGTTCAAATCAGCACAAACCGTCGGATTAGACTATTTCAAATACAGGTTTTGTAGACAGCCTTTACTGTCGCCCTCAAACACGCACGGGTTGACCACCTTAACCCATGGTCGATCGCTCACGGTTGACCTGGGTAGGTCACGGTCGACCAAGCACGTGCATTTTTATGCATTTCTTTATTTTTGCCAATTTGGTTACCATTTTATACAACTACGTTGTTTTATTTCCTCTCCTATTTAATTACTCTTTTCTTATTCCTTAATTGAATTAGTTGACGGTCAAGTCACCGTTAAATTTAACGGTGTTAGTGAATCATTAATTTATTTTAGATTATTATCTTAGTATATATATAATTGTTTTCAACTATAAAAATTCAAATGCTAATAATTTTTTCGTTTGAACTATGATTGGAAAAGTTTATATATGAAAATTGATCAAAAAATCGTCAGGAATCTAATGGTATAAGTTTCATGGCCAAATTCCCACATTTGTAAAATTTCCATTTTTCACTTTTTGTTATTAATTAATTAACTTCTTTTAAATTAATTACTGTAAAAATGCAGGGTGTTGGACTTGCTTATATATTTTTTTTTGGCAAAGCCAGCGGGGTTAACTGGGCCCCTACCAGTTTATTGCAAAACCAATAAAAGTTACAGTAGAAAACAAAGAGTAAACAAAGAAAGGAAAAACAACAACAACAAAAAGAAAAGCAAAACAGGGCTCATTCCCAAAATTGCAGCAGATCTGGAGGGAAGACGGTATGACAATACTTCATTTGACAATAAGTACCATTCTTAACTTCATGCCAAAGCTCATCCCAGTTCTTTCTTTTATTTTCAAAAAATATTGCATTTCTTTCTCTCCATATGACTGTCATGTAAATTTTCATGCAAATCGCAAGCAACCTACCCACTTCATTTTCCTTCTTAGCAGCAGTGTAGAAAACATCCCAAACATCACTAGAGTTAGCAGTATGAAGGTTAATTCCAGCTCTTAAACCAATTCTATGTAAAAGAAAAAGAAGTGCAGGGCATTCAAAGAAAATATGTTGTGGGGACTCCTCATAACGGTCACAAAACAGGCAATTCAGAGGGCATCCCATGCCATATTTGCTCAGAACATTTCTAGTTAGCAAGGCTTGGTTTATAACTTTCCATAGCATCAAGTTATCTTTAGGTTGAGAGTCAGAAGACAAGATAACAGTGCTCCAAATAGATGCAGGCAATGGAACAGAGGCAGTGACATAATTGTAGACTCCTTTAATAGAATGTGGCTTCATATCCCATACCACAATGTCATATTGAGTAGTAGGGAAGATATATATATATATATATATATATATATATATATATATATATGTGTGTATGTATGTATGTATGTATGTATGTATGTATGTATGTATGTATGTATTTTACAACTTCACTATTCATTTCTACTCTTTACATTTTTCAAAAAGCATTCATATTCTTATCTCAGATGCATAAGATTATTCACAAATCATTTAATTAGATTTTCTGCTTTAAAATATAATCAAGGGGTTAAAACAAATGTTACTAAATTGTTTACTATAAGTCCAAAACACTTTATACTTGTCATTATCTCTAAAACGTTGTTTTAAAGATCGACTTACATTGAGAAGTATAATCAAAAGGACTAAAGATAAATGTTACTCAAACATTGTCACTATAAACTCAAAACACAACTTCTCAAAACCATTCATCTTAACAAAAGTTACACAAAACCCTTTTATTCTTTTATAAAATATTATACTAATATCCTATGCTTATATATATACAAATACTTTTAAAATATTTATAAATACATTTTAAATATAACAATAAAATATTTAAAAACAACTAATTTTGACTTTAACAAAAATCATTAAAAAAACATGTCTTATATATAAAAACTTTTATTTAAAAATTCATAAATAATTATTAAAAATGTATTTAAGCTTAAAACTATTTTCAAATTACTTTAGTATTTGTTATTAAATAACTCTAAAAAATTCTATAAAAGTGCTTTGTTTAAAGATCATTTAAACTCATTCTAAATCAACAAAATAGCTTAAAACAACACAATAATGAACTGTGTTGTACAAAGGTCCAAAAATGTTATATGTTAAAGACATCATATATAACTACTGTAAAAGATCTGAATAGAGAGCCTTTTAGAAAAAGCATGAAATTTGTTGGTAGATTTCTCCTCTAAAATAAATGATTTATGGTCTCAAATCTTTATAGTAAGTACTATATTTAGAGTACTTAAAAATCTTGTGAAGAAATCCCTAGGAACGTCTTCCAAAATTATATTAAAAATTCCCAAAAACAAGCTATTTACAAAGTACTCATATAGTGACCTTTTCGCTGCTAAATATTTTGCCACTTTGTTCAACCAGTTTTAAAATGATTTAAACCCTAATTTTCTTACAATAAGTAGTAAACATATGGTACTTAATAAAATGGCAAAGAAACCTTAAAGGATGTCCCTCAAAATCATATTAAAAATCGCCAAAAAGGCATACACAAAGTGCTCATATATCAACCTTTCTTGCTGTAAATTTTGCAAACTTTTTTCTGCAATTTCTATACATTTTCCAAACCATTTCCTCATTGTTCCATACACTACTATAAGTGTAGAGCACAACCAAAATACGTTCTTTCAAAATATATTCACATATAACCTAACCATTTTAAAGAGGTTAAACACTAGGGATTCAGGAAGTGCACTTATAGCGACTCTTTTGCTATAAACATTTACATACACAAACTTCCACATCACACACAATCACACCAAATATATAAACACAAGATCTAGGCCACGATACATGTTTTAGAAGGTAGTAGAAGTGATTACACTACATATAAATTCGTCAGTTACTATCCAAAGCAAGAGGGATCCAAAATTTATAACTTGCATTAGTTCTTTACTTTAACTTTATATTCACACAACAAACGTATATACATATAATATATACACTTCAATGGTTAGTAAAATCGCCCAAACCCTTGATAACATCAAGCTCATGCCACTTAGAACATATTAATACTTCTTACCATCAGATAAAAGCAAGCAAACTCTTTCCAATCCTTCAAATTGCTCTCGACCACCTCCCCATCTCTCACTTTTGCTCATGGCCATGCATGGACTTAGGGTGTTATGCTCCTTTTCCTCAACATTTGACTTGATATTTGTGTCTCCTATGTTGACTTAAGGCCTTTGCCAAAGTGTTAAAGGGGTTGAAGTTGATTTGATATTGTTTAGGAATTTTAAATGTGAAGGGAAAGAGGATGGAGAGCATTTATTTCTATGTTGATCATTTTGTAAAGTTGATTTGCGACCTTAGGGTAGTGTATTTGTAGACTTAAACAAGAGATCATCCTCACCTCATAAACCTTATATGAAAGGTTAATAAGAAATCTCCTTCTCATGTGCGTACTTTCCACCAAAATATCTTCTTACACATAAATTTCTTTTAACTCCGACCATAGAATCACCCATGTCGTCATGCCTACCCCCACTAATCACCATTAGTTGGCCATAACACACCAAATATTTTTCTTTGCTAGTTACCTACATATTAATATTCTAAGCAAGCTCAAAATTTTCTAACAACTTATTCCAAGTACGAAGCCGTTTATCAATATAATGATTTTCGGTTACATTATCAATATTTCATTAAAATATTTATTTTTGTAAACATATTTCAAAAACAAGTTTACCAAAATGTGTTATTAGTTAAAAAGGGTCTAACGTGGTTATATAATCAATTTTATCACATTTAACGAAGATTCAAATATTTAAATAACCATAATATTTAAATACAAAGTATTTAAATTCTAGGTCATTACATTCTCCCCTACTTAAAATATTTCATCCTCGAAATTCCAACATGACTAATTAACAAAAGAAACAAGCACACATCACTACTTAACAGTATTCAAAATCACTAGCAAACAAAGCTCACGTTTCGCTCAGGTTCAAAAACCCTCTCATCGCCCAAGGACGCTAAATAATTTACTAAGTGTACCTTATGCTCAACAGCCTCAGGTTTTACTTAGATAACTATTCATGCTACCTCAGAACAAATTAAAGAGCCACTCCCCAAACTCTCCAAAAAGCAAGAAAAACGTAATATACATGAATATATATGTAAGTATGTATATTTAAATCCGTACGATGCAAATGGACCATTCTTATGCGATATCCAATCTGATCACTTACACGATCGCATAAATTTCACTTCCAAACTAATATAGATAACTTTACCTCTCTAATGCAGACTCCGGCTAGGTTTCTTGATTAGAAACCTCTATTTCCTTTACATAGTCATAAACTATAGTAGAAAAACATGGGATCATATAAAGAATCCATTTCAAAATGTTCATCGTCGAGAATCAAGTGAAAAGTTGTTACTTGGACCGGTGTAAATCACCTAGAAACCATGTACTTGAATATTGGATTAAGAAAAGTCATGCGAATAAAATGATCTATGTTGAACTTACTTATTGTATCCTATTATTTTCTTCAACTGTACCAATTGCATTTTTATATCACATTCATTTATACAATAGTCTCATTCAGTACTAAATTATTTATAAAGCACTTCATAAAACCTTACTTTAGTTAATACTCATATAATACTCTACTACATCCTAAGAGTGTATATACAGAACATCCAAGCTTCAATTTACTTTTTAAAATTTAGATGAAGGCTTAAAATAAATCTGGATCTTATAACTGACTGCAACTTTTCGACTTCTTTATATGTCGAGTTAGGCAAGTAGCTAGGAAGAGGATGACATTGGTTGTAACGACCCAGAATTTTGAACGAATTAAATTGAAAATATTTAATAAATTTTAAATATTGGAACGATGATTTAATTTGAATCCCGAATATAATTCAGAATTTGGCGATTAAATTTTATAATTTAATCTATTGAACTGGATAAAAATTTGAATCTTCAGTTTTAAGCTGATTAAAAATAATATGAAGACTTAGAAAATTCGTATTGATTATACTGGAAATAATAGAAGCTTCAGAATCGAATTTGAAAATGATTTGTTCAGTTTTGAAAATAATCGTTCAAACCGATATTTAAAAATAGTCATTTTTCAAACAGTCTCGGAATTCGACGAAACCAGTTCCACTGGGTTCGGAATGTTGTATTTTTGCCGGATTTCAATTTTCGTAATTTTCGGAGTTGATATGTGAGCACACGGAAATTTAACGCGTTGAAATTTTAAAAACGAATTTGATTTAAATTTAAATCATTTAAAACAAGGGACAGCTTCCCTTTGTCCCTGCCTTAAACCACGCCTACAATCACGAAAGAAGATCGTGCAACCCATCCCCCTTCGATTTTAAATAATCATCTTCCTTCGTCTATCTAAGTAAATTCACAGAAGAGAAATTCAAATGGTAACATTTCATTCGAATTAAAATTAATGGCCGAAGCCTTTTCTCTTCAAAATAAAATAAACGAACGAGTCATTCTCATTTACAAAACAATGGCCGCCTGCCCTTGTACTTTCAAATCGAACGAAGATATCTCGAGGCTTCATCAATTCGTGGCAAGGGCAGGGAAGGCTCGGGATCGACTCGCGACTGGAAGAAGGGCACGCTTCGATTCGATGGGAGGTTGGCGCTCGCGCGCACACGAGTTGGGGTTCTGAAATGGGGGCGGTCGCGATCGACCTGGGGTTTCGCGACAGAGATGACGACTCGCGATTGTTCGCGTGAGGCAATGCGGCGGCAGCAGCAACGAGATGGGGAGCGGCGACAGTGATGGATATCGGGGTGGTGGCCCACGAACGGCGGCGCGCGATTGAGGTGTTGGCGGCGAATTCAAGCGTCGCGGTGGCGACAAGCAGGCGGCAGACGCTGGGGTGGCACTGGGCTCGATTGAAAACAGTAAGGTAGTTTATTTGTTTATTTTAAAATGCATTTCAGAAAGAAAAAAAAATTATTATAATTTGTAAGGTAAAATTCTGAAATTTCAAAAGGGAATAAGTGAAACAGTATATATATATTTATAGGATTTTGAAAGTATAGAAAATTTAAAAATAGTTTAGAGAATAAATAGTTTTATACGGTAAAAGGAAAATTTGTTAGGTAAAATGATCTATCAAAGGGAGATTTGTTTCGAATTTAATTTTTGTTAAGACAAATTGTTAAAAAGAATTTATAGTTGATTTAATGTATTAAAAGAAGTTTGGTTTAAATTTAGTTTGTTTAGTTACATATAATTTTCAAAGGGTTTAAACAAGTTTTTAGATGGAAAAAATAAATAAATAAAATAATAAAGTAGTTTTAAAGGAAGACTTAGTTTAAATTTTAAATTATAGTTAAATAAAATTATTAAAAGAGAAAATTTGTTAGTAGAATAATTTGGCTAATTTAATTTAACTAATAGGAAATTAATTATTAGATTAGTTAAAATTAAAAGTGTTAACCAATTTAATCCATTAAAAAGAAATTGTTATTCGATTTTTTTCGAATATTGATAAATTGTATTAAATGTTTATACAAGGTCTATAAATCGAGAAAACAAAAGAAGGAATGGAAAATGGATTGCAAATAGAAGCGAAGGTGAGATTTTCTCACTCGAAGGAAAATTTAAATTTTGCAGTTATTGACTGATTGCTTGCTATTTGGATGTGATATTAGATATAGTAGGATATATCTATTATATAAATAGCAATATATACATATTGGCATATGTATATATTGGATTGATTGATTTCCCGCCTCGTATAGCGGATGAGACCCTATTGCGCCGTTAGTAAGCGGATATTTATAAAAACCTATATACCGCGATATTCCACCTCGAAGTGGAATTGGTATTGTGCTAACGTCTTTGGATGCAGGAAAACAGGTTGGAGGGATCCAACTGGATTCCTCACCAGTTTTTATTTATTTACAGATATTGATGTATATCCTGTTATCATATTGATATATGATATTGACTGTTGTGATGGACTAATTGATGCGTTGCATCATTGGATTCAAATTTTGAAGTTTAAAAATAACGATTTAACTTTAAAAAGAGATTTTGAAAGTGATTATTTGAAAGTATACGTTTTATTTGAATCTTTGAATTGATTTACTTTAAATAAATAAAGGTTATAAATTTAAAGTTATGGAAATTAAAATGTTTGTGAAATATAACCAAAAGATGATTTTTGAAATAAATAGTTAACTAATCTATAAAATAATTTAAGTTGGATTTTTGAATCATTAAAAACGATGTATGTACAAGATGCACAAAATTGATATTTATCAATTAAGATTATTGAGATTTAAAACGAGTTTTTATAAGTGTTAGATAGAAAATTTATAGAATTATAAATTTTAAAGATAGAAAATTTATAGAATTATGAGTTGTAAAGCTAGGAAATTTATAAAATTATAAATTGTGAAGATTTGAAGTTTATAGATTTATAAAGTTGAAGTTTATAGATTTATAAAGTATGAAGTTATAAAATGAATGGAATTGTAAAATAAAAGATTTTAAGGAATTTACCTATAAATTGGGCTTTTGCTTTTAAATGGAATATTGATCGAAGTTAATAAAAAGGAAGATTTATAAGTCAAAGTTGTTATAAAATAAAAAGAGAATTTATAAACGTTGTTTTATAAATTCGAAATCAATTGAATTTGATAAATTTAAATATAGAAGGTATTAAAGTAGATATATTCGCGATTTTGGATAGCAAATTTCTATTGAAATGAAAATGTGTAGAAATGATTGGAATTGGGTTAAATGAAGTATATTCACGATTTTGGATAGTGAATATATTTTTAAGTGAAAATGGTTATGTTTGGGAAAGCGATATTATAAATGAAGTTAATTGTTTTAAAAGATGTTTTAAAAACGTGTTAAATATCGAAACCATAGATTTCAACATTTATTGTTGAAATAGACGATTTCGAAAATTAAGGAAATGGCGGACTATAACACTGTTGTTATAGTAAATGATTTCCAAAAGGAAATGTTTTATATAGTATTGGGATTTACATATCTATCTTAAAATTCGAATCCCTATACTAGTGATTTTGAGTCGTTCGTAACGATGTTTTACGTAACATTCGTTTTGACTCAAATAAATGTGCTTAAGAGAATGTTTTCCTTAAAAGAATGAATATATACTTAATATCGATTTAAGTATATCGAATATTTTCAAATGTTGAAAATAAATAGATTTGTGAAATACTTATTTTTAAATAAGTATGGAAATGCTTTTCCAATATGAAATGAACTGTTTTGAGATTTTATCTTCAAAGATAAAATAAAATGTGGAAATTAATTTGAAATTGTTTTCAAACGGTTAAGTGTGGAAATTTTATATCTAGTAAAGATATTTTGAAAGAATAAATAATTTGGAAAATTATTTGGAATCTGATGATGTTGCGCATCTTTATTGATAGTTAAATAACCGACTATCAATAATTACCTTTAGATAGGTATTTGTTGTGAATTGGATGAATTTGAATGCCACACTTATTTTTGAATAATCGCTCACTATTCGGGTTAGCCGGGAAAGGACCATGGGGTCGTATAACCCATTTCGAATATGTGATACGTCGTTATGAATTGCATACGAAGACCGGTGTTGAAGACCGGATATTTTTGAAAACGGATGGATTACCGTCGAGTTACTCTACATCGGCTGATCTCCGATTTAGAGGTTTTATCACCCTTAGTGACGGGAAGTCCGGACGTGACTAGAAATTTATCCGGAAATGCAAGGGCTTCGTGAGAAGTGCCTTCGGTTCTGTTCGATCCCGGAACAGACTTGTATGGATTGTGTGTCTGACGTTACAATTTGAGATATAAAGCTGATTTCTTTCAAATACATTTCTGTTGGTGGCGGAGAATTTATTCTCTTAGCTTAACACCCTTCTCTGAGACGTACGAGCTCAGAGGTTATGTAGTTGAAATTTATCAGCGATATATCCCAATTTGGTAACGTGGCATACTGAGTGTTGCTGTGAAATGATCAGTGTTTGATCATTTGCGATATGATCATTTGTTTGATCTTATATCTTTGTGATCATAGGTTGATCATTTTGTTTGACCCGAAGCATGGCTTTGTAGAAAGCGTAGCTTTGTGGACGAGACTTCGTCGAGCCTCACACCCCGGAAATGGTCGAAACAGGAAGGATGCGGCAAGGTTCTAGGGAGTAGCGCCCCTTAGTGTATGTCATTCCTTCTGGATAAAGGTGGTATCATGGTATGGAGCCCAGATACTTAACCTCTATGGTTGCTGCAAATTTATTACTTTGTGGTTGTTGCGAATCGGGGATCCTCGGGAAGATCGGTGACGATCGGGGGATGGCATACGCGTGTCAGTAGTTACCTATTTTTGCATAGGTAACCCGGCCTTGTGTTGGCAGAGATCTAACCGTAACGTTAGGTTCTCGGGTCGTCTATTCCAGGGACGTACCCATCGTGGAAAAGGAAGTTCCTTAGCCTGACCATTTGTTGGAAATCCAAAGAAACAATACGAGACTTGTACGGTTTTAGTTGTAGAACCTATCATTCACTTATGGTGGCGCCCCACTGTTTGGATGGTAGCTATAGTAGGCATAGTTCGAAATGTCTATGCTGGCTAAGATTAATATTATACTTTCGAAATGTTTTCTACACTATGCACTAATATTAATATAAAAAAAAAGATTTGATTTGGCGTAGTAAGCATCTTTGACTATCATAAGAAGAAATCTCCTCCAATTCTGCGTTTGCATTGTGTGTGTGGCGGGAGGTCTTATGGTAGTTTCATTTTCCAAAAGCATTTCGAATTGACTTTAAAATATTCCTTTGTTATCTTTTAAAGATAAACTGTTTTACGATCTCACACCAGTCACCATGACTGACTCGGAGTTTATTGTTCCCTTCTAAACTCTGGGTGCCCACCAATTTCCACACGGGCAGCCTAGAGTTATGTTATCAGGATATTCTGGATATTTTGGAGCTTTGGAGATAAGCTGGATGGCGAGACGTAGTATTTGTATCTGATATATTTATTCCGCTGTGTATTCTGTATGAGGACAAGTTATATAACTGTCCATTGTTGTATATTGACTCTGATGATTGATGTATGTATAAACTGATATAGTTCTTTGTTTTAAAAGACTAGTAATTATTTATTATATATTGTTCCGCTGCGATATGTGAGATTCTGATATTGTTTCTGTATCTGATGTTGTTCTGTTGTTCTTCTTTCTTTTCTTCTTTCTTCTTCTTCTATCTTTTCTTCTTTTTCTTCTTTCTTAAACCCTCACTATTGGAGTTTCCGGCACTCGATTGCTCGACAGTCGATAAAGTGAGTATCGATGTCGAATTTTCGAAAGTCGAAAATTTCGGTACGTGACAGCGTGGTATCAGAGCATATGGTTAAGCGACAACCCTGCTCTGTTGCGTGTTACTCATTAGAGATAGAGTCAGCAGTACTCTAGAATGAGTTTGAGTGTAATAATAGATACGAGTGCGTATTTGTTATTTGAATATAAAATTGTTTTGTATTGTGTTGACTTATCGGTTGATTGTTTATGGATTCTGGTCGGTGCAGTCTAGCTAACTGTAATCGATAGGGGTTTCTAAACTCTAAACAAGATAAACCGACACAGTATTGTTTTAAATAGGGTGAATGAAATAATTTTGCCCAAAGCTATTTTGTATAAGAAAAGAAATAATTTTCTGTAAATTATTATGATATATGGATGCATGGTTGTTAGGAAGTAATGATGTTAATTATCCCCATTAATATATATGTGGAAATTGTAAATGAAATTGGAATTTAAACAAAGAACCAAGAAATAAATTCACATACTAATGAAATTTAAAGAATGTAAATTATAAATGTGAATTGTAATTTAAAACGGGATTCCAGAGAAGTTTTTGGAAATGTTTTGAAAAGAATTTGAAAATTTTGGAGATTTGGAAAGTTAAATCATTTTTGATTTGAAAATGAATTTCAAAGGTTTTGAAAAATGTTTTGAAGAAAAGAAAAGCTCTAAACTCTTTTAGGTCGCTGGAAAATAATCCTGATGATGATGGCCACATCATTAGAATTCATTTTCGGGTTTCCAAAAGAGGAATTGCTGCCAAATTGTTTTAAATGAAAGTTGTTTGAAAATTTGGGTTTTGTTTTGGAAATAAAAAGGGTAATTTGAATTGTTTTCAAAAAATGATTTTGAAAATGTTAGTAAGACTCTGGAATACTATATTAAAATACTTATGAAATAAGAAATAAGTTGATAACTTATACAAATTGAATCTTGATAGAATTGAAACTGAATATTGAAAACAAAATTGAATTGTGTGAAATAAAATGAAGTTGAGATTAGTTTGAAGTGAACTAAAGATAATTGATAAATTCAATATTCAGAAGATAAGTAGAATTCAAATTGAATTGAATGGTAAATTTAACTCAAATGAGAGATTGAAATTGTGAATTGAATTCAAATGAAATTTGAAATGTAAAATTGAATGAAAATGAATATATATAACTTCAACAGTGAAGTAAAAATGATATAAGTAGTTATATTGAAAATTTTGTAATAGAATTGCGCAAAATGGTTTGAATGTTGTAACTAGATATTATGGCTAGTAGGATATACAGGTGTAAAGGAATTGGAATTTTTATTTCAAAGATGAATTTGAATTGCTCGAAAAAGGTATGTATTTAAATTTGAATATGAGATTTGATGACTTTTTTCTCTAGCCGCTTGGCTTTTTCTTTTTCTTTTTGAAATCTGAGAGTCCGTAGGGACGTTTTGTAGTCGTGCCGTATTAGCCGCGCAAAGGAGACGCTGGCGAAATTTTTCGAAAATTTAGAGCGTTAGAAAATTTTTGAGAAAATTTTGAAAGTTTAAATTTGAATTTGAATTTAAATTTGAATTTTGAAGTAAAACAATATTGTTTGAAAACTATGAAAGGTTTAGAAAGTTAGTTGAATTAATAACGAATCTTTAGTAGAAAGATTTGTTTTGATAAATTTGATAAAAACTATTGGATTGTGAAAAATAGTAGACGAGTTAAGGACATTTTTTCCTAACTTGTAATTTCGAGGACGAAATTCTTTTAAGGAGGGAAGTCTATAACGACCCAGAATTTTGAACGAATTAAATTGAAAATATTTAATTAATTTTAAATATTGGAACGATGATTTAATTTGAATCCCGAATATAATTCAGAATTTGGCGATTAAATTTTATAATTTAATCTATTGAACTGGATAAAAATTTGAATCTTCAGTTTTAAGCTGATTAAAAATAATATGAAGACTTAGAAAATTCGTATTGATTATACTGGAAATAATAGAAGCTTCAGAATCGAATTTGAAAATGATTTGTTCAGTTTTGAAAATAATCGTTCAAACCGATATTTAAAAATAGTCATTTTTCAAACAGTCTCGGAATTCGACGAAACCAGTTCCACTGGGTTCGGAATGTTGTATTTTTGCCGGATTTCAATTTTCGTAATTTTCGGAGTTGATATGTGAGCACACGTAAATTTAACGCGTTGAAATTTTAAAAACGAATTTGATTTAAATTTAAATTTAAATCATTTAAAACAAGGGACAGCTTCCCTTTGTCTATGCCTTAAACCACGCCTACAATCACGAAAGAAGATCGTGCAACCCATCCCCCTTCGATTTTAAATAATCATCTTCCTTCGTCTATCTAAGTAAATTCACAGAAGAGAAATTCAAATGGTAACATTTCGTTCGAATTAAAATTAATGGCCGAAGCCTTTTCTCTTCAAAATAAAATAAACGAACGAGTCATTCTCGTTTACAAAACAATGGCCGCCTGCCCTTGTACTTTCAAATCGAACGAAGATATCTCGAGGCTTCATCAATTCGTGGCAAGGGCAGGGAAGGCTCGGGATCGACTCGCGACTGGAAGAAGGGCACGCTTCGATTCGATGGGAGGTTGGCGCTCGCGCGCACGCGAGTTGGGGTTCTGAGATGGGGGCGGTCGCGATCGACCTGGGGTTTCGCGACAGAGATGACGACTCGCGATTGTTCGCGTGAGGCAATGCGGCGGCAGCAGCAACGAGATGGGGAGCGGCGACAGTGATGGATATCGGGGTGGTGGCCCACGAACGGCGGCGCGCGATTGAGGTGTTGGCGGCGAATTCAAGCGTCGCGGTGGCGACAAGCAGGCGGCAGACGCTGGGGTGGCACTGGGCTCGATTGAAAACAGTAAGGTAGTTTATTTGTTTATTTTAAAATGCATTTCAGAAAGAAAAAAAAATTATTATAATTTGTAAGGTAAAATTCTGAAATTTCAAAAGGGAATAAGTGAAACAGTATATATATATTTATAGGATTTTGAAAGTATAGAAAATTTAAAAATAGTTTAGAGAATAAATAGTTTTATACGGTAAAAGGAAAATTTGTTAGGTAAAATGATCTATCAAAGGGAGATTTGTTTCGAATTTAATTTTTGTTAAGACAAATTGTTAAAAAGAATTTATAGTTGATTTAATGTATTAAAAGAAGTTTGGTTTAAATTTAGTTTGTTTAGTTACATATAATTTTCAAAGGGTTTAAACAAGTTTTTAGATGGAAAAAAAAAATAAAGTAGTTTTAAAGGAAGACTTAGTTTAAATTTTAAATTATAGTTAAATAAAATTATTAAAAGAGAAAATTTGTTAGTAGAATAATTTGGCTAATTTAATTTAACTAATAGGAAATTAATTATTAGATTAGTTAAAATTAAAAGTGTTAACCAATTTAATCCATTAAAAAGAAATTGTTATTCGATTTTTTTCGAATATTGATAAATTGTATTAAATGTTTATACAAGGTCTATAAATCGAGAAAACAAAAGAAGGAATGGAAAATGGATTGCAAATAGAAGCGAAGGTGAGATTTTCTCACTCGAAGGAAAATTTAAATTTTGCAGTTATTGACTGATTGCTTGCTATTTGGATGTGATATTAGATATAGTAGGATATATCTATTATATAAATAGCAATATATACATATTGGCATATGTATATATTGGATTGATTGATTTCCCGCCTCGTATAGCGGATGAGACCCTATTGCGCCGTTAGTAAGCGGATATTTATAAAAACCCATATACCGCGATATTCCACCTCGAAGTGGAATTGGTATTGTGCTAACGTCTTTGGATGCAGGAAAACAGGTTGGAGGGATCCAACTGGATTCCTCACCAGTTTTTATTTATTTACAGATATTGATGTACCTGTTATCATATTGATATATGATATTGACTGTTGTGATGGACTAATTGATGCGTTGCATCATTGGATTCAAATTTTGAAGTTTAAAAATAACGATTTAACTTTAAAAAGAGATTTTGAAAGTGATTATTTGAAAGTATACGTTTTATTTGAATCTTTGAATTGATTTACTTTAAATAAATAAAGGTTATAAATTTAAAGTTATGGAAATTAAAATGTTTGTGAAATATAACCAAAAGATGATTTTTGAAATAAATAGTTAACTAATCTATAAAATAATTTAAGTTGGATTTTTGAATCATTAAAAACGATGTATGTACAAGATGCACAAAATTGATATTTATCAATTAAGATTATTGAGATTTAAAACGAGTTTTTATAAGTGTTAGATAGAAAATTTATAGAATTATAAATTTTAAAGATAGAAAATTTATAGAATTATGAGTTGTAAAGCTAGGAAATTTATAAAATTATAAATTGTGAAGATTTGAAGTTTATAGATTTATAAAGTTGAAGTTTATAGATTTATAAAGTATGAAGTTATAAAATGAATGGAATTGTAAAATAAAAGATTTTAAGGAATTTACCTATAAATTGGGCTTTTGCTTTTAAATGGAATATTGATCAAAGTTAATAAAAAGGAAGATTTATAAGTCAAAGTTGTTATAAAATAAAAAGAGAATTTATAAACGTTGTTTTATAAATTCGAAATCAATTGAATTTGATAAATTTAAATATAGAAGGTATTAAAGTAGATATATTCGCGATTTTGGATAGCAAATTTCTATTGAAATGAAAATGTGTAGAAATGATTGGAATTGGGTTAAATGAAGTATATTCACGATTTTGGATAGTGAATATATTTTTAAGTGAAAATGGTTATGTTTGGGAAAGCGATATTATAAATGAAGTTAATTGTTTTAAAAGATGTTTTAAAAACGTGTTAAATATCGAAACCATAGATTTCAACATTTATTGTTGAAATAGACGATTTCGAAAATTAAGGAAATGGCGGACTATAACACTGTTGTTATAGTAAATGATTTCCAAAAGGAAATGTTTTATATAGTATTGGGATTTACATATCTATCTTAAAATTCGAATCCCTATACTAGTGATTTTGAGTCGTTCGTAACGATGTTTTACGTAACATTCGTTTTGACTCAAATAAATGTGCTTAAGAGAATGTTTTCCTTAAAAGAATGAATATATACTTAATATCGATTTAAGTATATCGAATATTTTCAAATGTTGAAAATAAATAGATTTGTGAAATACTTATTTTTAAATAAGTATGGAAATGCTTTTCCAATATGAAATGAACTGTTTTGAGATTTTATCTTCAAAGATAAAATAAAATGTGGAAATTAATTTGAAATTGTTTTCAAACGGTTAAGTGTGGAAATTTTATATCTAGTAAAGATATTTTGAAAGAATAAATAATTTGGAAAATTATTTGGAATCTGATGATGTTGCGCATCTTTATTGATAGTTAAATAACCGACTATCAATAATTACCTTTAGATAGGTATTTGTTGTGAATTGGATGAATTTGAATGCCACACTTATTTTTGAATAATCGCTCACTATTCGGGTTAGCCGGGAAAGGACCATGGGGTCGTATAACCCATTCTGAATATGTGATACGTCGTTATGAATTGCATTCGAAGACCGGTGTTGAAGACCGGATATTTTTGAAAACGGAAGGATTACCGTCGAGTTACTCTACATCGGCTGATCTCCGATTTAGAGGTTTTATCACCCTTAGTGACGGGAAGTCCGGACGTGATTAGAAATTTATCCGGAAATGCAAGGGCTTCGTGAGAAGTGCCTTCGGTTCTGTTCGATCCCGGAACAGACTTGTATGGATTGTGTGTCTGACGTTACAATTTGAGATATAAAGCTGATTTCTTTCAAATACATTTCTGTTGGTGGCGGAGAATTTATTCTCTTAGCTTAACACCCTTCTCTGAGACGTACGAGCTCAGAGGTTATGTAGTTGAAATTTATCAGCGATATATCCCAATTTGGTAACGTGGCATACTGAGTGTTGCTGTGAAATGATCAGTGTTTGATCATTTGCGATATGATCATTTGTTTGATCTTATATCTTTGTGATCATAGGTTGATCATTTTGTTTGACCCGAAGCATGGCTTTGTAGAAAGCGTAGCTTTGTGGACGAGACTTCGTCGAGCCTCACACCCCGGAAATGGTCGAAACAGGAAGGATGTGGCAAGGTTCTAGGGAGTAGCGCCCCTTAGTGTATGTCATTCCTTATGGATAAAGGTGGTATCATGGTATGGAGCCCAGATACTTAACCTCTGTGGTTGCTGCAAATTTATTACTTTGTGGTTGTTGCGAATCGGGGATCCTCGAGAAGATCGGTGACGATCGGGGGATGGCATACGCGTGTCAGTAGTTACCTATTTTTGCAGAGGTAACCCGGCCTTGTGTTGGCAGAGATCTAACCGTAACGTTAGGTTCTCGGGTCGTCTATTCCAGGGACGTACCCATCGTGGAAAAGGAAGTTCCTTAGCCTGACCATTTGTTGGAAATCCAAAGAAACAATACGAGACTTGTACGGTTTTAGTTGTAGAACCTATCATTCACTTATGGTGGCGCCCCACTGTTTGGATGGTAGCTATAGTAGGCATAGTTCGAAATGTCTATGCTGGCTAAGATTAATATTATACTTTCGAAATGTTTTCTACACTATGCACTAATATTAATATAAAAAAAAAAGATTTGATTTGGCGTAGTAAGCATCTTTGACTATCATAAGAAGAAATCTCCTCCAATTCTGCGTTTGCATTGTGTGTGTGGCGGGAGGTCTTATGGTAGTTTCATTTTCCAAAAGCATTTCGAATTGACTTTAAAATATTCCTTTGTTATCTTTTAAAGATAAACTGTTTTACGATCTCACACCAGTCACCATGACTGACTCGTAGTTTATTGTTCCCTTCTAAACTCTGGGTGCCCACCAATTTCCACACGGACAGCCTAGAGTTATGTTATCAGGATATTCTGGATATTCTGGAGCTTTGGAGATAAGCTGGATGGCGAGACGTAGTATTTGTATCTGATATATTTATTCCGCTGTGTATTCTGTATGAGGACAAGTTATATAACTGTCCATTGTTGTATATTGACTCTGATGATTGATGTATGTATAAACTGATATAGTTCTTTGTTTTAAAAGACTAGTAATTATTTATTATATATTGTTCCGCTGCGATATGTGAGATTCTGATATTGTTTCTGTATCTGATGTTGTTCTGTTGTTCTTCTTTCTTCTTCTTCTATCATTTCTTCTTTTTCTTCTTTCTTAAACCCTCACTATTGGAGTTTCCGGCACTCGATTGCTCGACAGTCGATAAAGTGAGTATCGATGTCGAATTTTCGAAAGTCGAAAATTTCGGTACGTGACATTGGTATCCAAACGTAAGCCTAGAATCTACTTTCCTTAGACTCCCCTAACGTAAAGATGTTTATTAGTTGGTCCAATAACATCAAATGATATTATATAAGAATGTTCAATAAATTTAAAACTTTTTTTAACTTATTACCTTCTCAAATACCTTCACTAAAAATATTAAAACTAAATATCCCAGTTTTATTCCAAATAATTTGAAATAATTATATATACATGTACCATTTGTATATCAGATAATACTTTCAAGATTTAATCAAAGTCATTTTCAAAATAACATCAAATACTTAGTAAAATATCAGTTTGTATCATAATCTCAATTTATAAACCAATTTCCTAAATATTTTCTTTAAAATCCATAGAATATATATATATATATATATATATTGAGTAACATGAAAATGATACAAGGAAATGGGTCATATACGGTCATATAATACACCCCCTTAAAAAGAAGGGTAATAATCATGAGAAGTCCTTACTAACCGAACACATCACTAGTCCATTTTTAGCTACTTTCGAGCCACTCGAACAAGAAAACATAAAAGTACTTTGTTCCCGAATTGACTCACGAATTTTGAAAGCGACCTTAAACTCGAACAAATCTTAAAACGCTTTTCAAAATATGCGTATTCACAAATACTTGCGGATAATACTTCAATTATTTTCTCCAAAATCTCATAAATCAATTTTAAAGTCAACGAGATTTTGAGTTCACAAAATATAAGTTTAAATCTTCTTCATTTTTAAACTATATTTTATAAACCATACTTATAAAAAAAATCACTTTCTTTTAAAATTATACTAAAATTCTTCCATTAAAATAAACTTCTAACTTAACATTATCATCGAACGTCTTATAGTTGTCAAAACTCAATTCATAAGGTGTTCGTTTCAATGCACCCACAAATACTATATGCCAAACTTATGAAGTAAAAAGGTACATCGCTCATAAACTAGTTGAGTACAAATCAACAATCAATAGAAAATAGTAAATTCTTATGAACTGGTCAAGCATTACTAATCAATCTACATATGATAACAATGCTCATAAACTGGCTGAGCACAGCTAAACTAACCGATGAAGGATATTGAATGACTATCATCATTCCCTATATCAATTAAAATACATTCAAAAATCATACTTATATAAATTACCTACATATAAGATATTTTAATTTCCATAGCTATAAAATACATTGATGGCATATGTTTATAAAAAATATAAGTATGCGCTTATATATGTAATAAACTCAACTCATTCTAGGGCATTGCTTACCTATCTCTAATGAGTTATACCCAACCAAAGTCAAGATTCTCTCTTAACCATCAGCTCTGATACCATGTTGTAATGACCCGCCTTTTCGACCCCCAAATTGTTAGGTGAAAAAAAGAAAAAGAAACCAAACAAGGGAGGAAGGAAAAAACATCTAAATCTCATAATGTAATAATAATATATAATGCCAAAACAATACAAAGAGTTACCCCCAAGATAAAATGTAATTTCAGAGTTACTAACCTAAGTACTATCATCAACCAGGACAATTATAACTACATGTCCTCCAGTTGCTAATATATACATACTAGTAGTGCAAAAGAAATAAAATACAACTATATGCGAATGGCAGCATCCAACTGTTAGTTCCTGAGATGATGGTTTTGATGACAACAACCTTAGGACTTGTTATAAAATATAAATACTAATATTCTTTTCCAGATATATATGTATATGCAGGATATATATATAGGTACTGAGAATGAAGACTGTACATTATAGATATTCAAGACTAATGAATTCAAGATTGAAGAAACCAAGACTGAAGAATCATGAGCCTCAAGAGTTCAAAATTTCAAGAGTTCAAGACATCAAGATAAGTAATAGAGTCTAGATTTATGCTAAATCTTCATAATAGCACTAAAATCTTTATTCAAATTTTTATTGTGAAATGGAATCCACTTTCTCGCTTTAATAGTGGGATGGAACCCACGACCTCTTTAGTGGGATGGAACCCACAACCTCTTTAGTGGGATGGAACCCACGACCTTCTCTTGTGGAATGGAATCCACGAAATTTTCAAAATGATTTATTTTAAATATTTTCCAAAAACTTTTTAAAAGTCATCTATCTCGATCTAAATATTTTAGCCTTAAAATATTTTTATCATCTTTTATATTTTGATTTCAAAATCATCTCTAGTTTTTAAATTATGTCCTAGTTTTAATATTATAAGTTTTAAAATCTCAAAATATATTCTATACTTAGTTTTTAATATTATAGATTATATATTTTAAGATTATTTTTTAAATCTCTTTTATAAGTTTAAACTATATTTAAAATGGTTTATAAACTTTAGAAATTGTTTTAACAAGTTTGAGAATAGAAATCATTTTTACAAAAAAATCAATTTTCAAAATATACATGGGGATGTAGACATACCCCATCCCCCCATGTCGACATGGTGGCCGTTTATTCAAATTTTAAATTTTCAAAAGAAGTGTCTATTTGGCATAACCTTTCATGAATGGACACGACTATTGTTCCTCTATAAATACCTAATATTTTGAACGAATTTTAACTTAAGTTTTTCTTCATTTCTTCACTCCTTCTCCACACAAATATTCTCTTAATTTTCAAATGTTTTAACAAAACTCTACCGAAATCCTAAGTTAATCAAACTTGATCATCTCTAGTTTGATTCTCTATCACTCTCTCTCAAAGATTTTAGTGCTATTCAGAGTTATAGGATCATTTGTAATCAAAGATCGAAAGAGAGAAGTGTATTGAGTCTCTCTCTATCAAAGTGTGATTGGAAACGATGTGATTGTAGCCTGTAAATCAATTGGGTGTGATTATAGCCCGTAAATCAATTAGGTGATCATGTAGCCTAGTTAAATCAAGAGAGTTTGCCTTGGACTCGAAGACAGGAGGGTGTATCTCGTGGCCTTGAAATCGAGGTTGTAATATCGACATTATATTTGAAAAGAAATCTGCAAAAGAAATTGTGCGGGACTGGATGTAGGGTAACTCCGAACTAGTATAAAATTCTGGTATGTTCTTTCCTTTACTATTTTTATTTACTATTGCATTTGTGTCTAATTCTGTGATTATTTCTATGTTTGTGAATTGCATATGTCTGTGTTTAATTTCAAAAGATTTCAAAAATTCCATAAAATCCATTAAACACTATTCACCCCCCCCCCCTTTAGTGTTAATCCAACCCTAACGTCCGTAATCCACATTTCCTACATTTGGTATCGGAGCATTGGTTTTCAAAGTTTTCATAATCTGATTTTTGAAAAAGTTTTCAAATGGCTGCCAACACTGGTAATGTCAACACTGTCACTAGTTTATTTGTAGAAGGTCAGTTTACTGCCAGACCACCATTTTTTAATGGAAGTAACTATGCATATTGGGCATGTAGGATGAAAATATATTTGCAATCAATAGGGTTAGACACTTGGAATATCACACAAACTAAGTACATTGAACCCACAACTAATTTTGCACAGTGGACCGCTGAGCAAAAGACTGTTGCACAAAACAATTCCAAAGCCATGAATATTCTATTCTGTTCACTTAATAGGAATGAGTTTAATAGAGTGTTTATTTGTAAGTCTGCATATGAGATCTGGAAAACTTTGCAAGTTACTCATGAAGGAACAAGCAAAGTTAAACAGATCAAAATATCCATTTTGACCAATCAATTTCAATTATTCAAGATGAATCCAAATGAGTCCATTTCAGACATGTACAGTAGGTTTCAAGACATTGTGCACTCATTAATTGCATTAGGAAAGAACTTTTCCAAAGAAGATCAAGTTAGAAAAATTCTGAATTCACTCACTCCGGAATGGGATCAGAAGACTCTAGCAATTGAAGAGGCTAATGATATCACTACACTAAAAATTGAAGAATTAATTGGGAATTTGATGTTGTTTGAAGTACAAATGCAAGGGAGAAGAGAAAGCAAGGGCTTAGAAAAGAAGTCAATAGCATTCAATGCAATAACAGATGGTTCAGACTTAAATAGTGATGATGATGAAGAAATAACTTTGATGACAAGTAATTTTAGAAAGTTTTTAAAATACAGAAAGTTGAACAACTACAAGAGAAATGATAACAAGAATTCTGGAAATAATAATGAGATTCACAACAACATCAGATGCTACAATTATGATGAGCCAGGCCACTTAAAAAGAGATTGTCCGCATCCGGATAAGCAAAAATTTCCTCCAAATAATGATTTGTCAAAGAAAAGGAAGGGAGCGTATACTGCTACACTAGACGATTCAGAATCATCCTCCGGTGATGAAGATCAGAAGACGGAAAATTGAAATATGTGCTTTACAGCTATTCATGAATCTGATGATCTCGGAAACGTGGATCTAAAAATAGGTACGAATTTAAATTATAGTCGTTGAAATTACTTGCTTGAATGTTTGATTGATCGTATGTTTTGAAATTGCTTGCTATTTGAATTTAAAATTTTGATTTTCAAAATAATATTATTTTAATAATATTTTAAATATTAAAATATTAATATTAAAGTGTTATTATATTTAATATGATTTCAGATAAAATATAAATTAGATTATAGGATATATATATATATATATATATATATATTAATCAAAATAAAAAATTAGTCACATGTATTACTGGACCCATGTCGACATGGCCCTACCCCTTATGTCGACATCCCCCTCAGGATTTTGAAATTCAAATTTGAATTCAAAACTTTGAATTTACCTCCACCTTTTCACCAACTACAAGGTTCTGAAAAGGTGTCTCTTGACCAGAGAACATGACTATTGAATATCTATGTATCTTCTTATCTCTATCCTTTCTTTTCACTTTCATTTCAAAATTCAAACTCTCTTTCAAACTCTCAAGCACTCTACCCTCTTCAACAATGGCTTCCTCAAGCACTCCCTCCACCATTAGGCTGTCCAAAGCCATCAAAGAATGCCTCTACAATGACCCGAAAGCTATCAAAGCATACATAAGTTATGTAAACTTTGGAAAAGTCCATATGGGCAAATTTGCAATTTTTAATGATTTTCCTTCTTATGAACTCAATATTCCTTTCAAAGAGAATCAAATTCTGAGTTTAATTGATGATTCTCAAAATGATTTCGTTTGCTATCCTAATCTTGTTAAAATGTTTTATGCAAATTTGAATCGCAGATTTTATAATGGAAATGAAGGAGAAGTTTGGAGTAGTGTTAAAGTAACACTAATTGTTTTGAATAGTGAGATTTTGGGAAATATTTTAGGTTGTAAGTATGCGGGAATGAATCTTTCGGATTTTCAAATTGATGAACATGATCGTGTGACATTTCATCACTTTATGAAGAGGATGATAATTTTGAATTTATAAATAGAAATTTCCGTCCTAAAGCAAGAATTGTTAATCTTCTTTTGCAACATACCATTACTCCAAGATCGGGAAATTTCAATCACTCGACCTTAAAAGTTTGCAAAGCACCTTTTGTTATTTTGGGCATTATGATATCAATTGGACGCAAGTAATTTTGGATGAACTTCGTCCTAAAAATTTTACTTTAGGAGAAACACTTAGTATCAAGGAATTTATCTTACTCGGATTTTTGACTATTTGGAGTTGATTATAAGAGAGAGGAGTTTGTTTGTCGAAAAGTGTTTAACCATGCAAGTATCTCTCTTATGAAAATCCCACTGGTGTTTCAACCATATGAAGCACTTGCGGAAAAAGATGAACATTTGGCACATGAAGAGATGCAAGAAGGAGAAGAAGGGGGAGGAAGAAGGGGATGAGATGGATATTGAAGAAGAAGGAGAGGAGGAGGAAGAGACATCACTGGAAAGTATAGAATACTGTAGCGACCCAACTTTCTACCTCCAGAAAGTTGTATCACTATGAAGAAAGAAAGGGATAGAAAACAGAAAAGATAGAGAAGAAAGAAGAAACAACATCAGAATCCCAACAGCGGAACGAACAAATTATAATATATCACATCAGATAATACATAGTATCATATACATCAGAGTTACACAGTTAATACATCACATACTAGACAGTTATAAACACCTGTCTAGTTAATACAACTCGATACAATACAGAGAAACTACACAGAGATACCAACACAGCGGAACACTATACATATCTATAACGCTAAAGCCTCCTGCTCCATTGCTCCTCCACAATTCGTCAAAGCTAACCTGAATCCCTTGGCTCCTCGTAAAAATTTGAGTACCCGAGAGTTTAAGAAAAACAGAAATAAACTCTGGGTCAGACATGGGTCTGGTATGAGTAACAGGTTAAAGTTGCTTAACTTTGAAAATCCTTTGAAAACAAAAGGTATCACGTAAGACTTCCCACACATAAACATTAAAAAGTTTTTCCCTTACGCTAACCAAAACTTTGATAGGAAATCTAGTGATATTATAATAGGTCTAGGGTTTTCAAGTAAATAAGAAATAGCTGAAATTGTTACATCTATTAAATTCCGGCATACATAGGTTTACAATCAAGTCCGAGATAACTTATCGGATATTGGATTCCATACAATGGCAGGGCTACCGGGGTATCGCCCGTCACAGTACCTGGCCTAGATCAGCGTACCGAGGACCCACCCTAAGTCGCCTGCAACACAAGGTCGGAACATCCCTTACTGGATAATTCCCGCACAAGACACCCCAGCGGATGTTTGCAACCAACCGCCCACACAACCGAAATAAAAAGGGACATCTAGACAGGGGTAATCTTGTCCAACTTGGGGGCTACCCACTAACCTTACTGTACCTCCCCTGTTTTAGCCATTCCCGGTTGATGAGGCTTGAGGCTACGATTACCTTTAGAGAACACATCTCTTAGAATGCTCATCGTCCGCCTGACGATGTTCTGAAAGCATTCAATCCATACAAGTTCATTCCGGGTTCGAACGAAACCGAAGGCATTATCTCGTTACACTCACTTTGGAATCACCCTCAGAGTTAACGACAATAACCCTTGCATTCTGAATCTTCATCTTCAGTTGAGATTCACGACCTATCGTTAATTTGGATCGATGTGGTTTTCGGATATCCAAATCTGAAAACCCGATCCCGGTCTCATCGAAATCCAAATCGTATCTTTTAAGGCCAAGTTGTTTTAAAGTTAAAACAATTCAATTTAATTATCTATATACACACAGATAGATAAATCACAATATAACAATGGATAATTAATATCATCATCATAAACAGATAATCCATATCATCAACTCAAACAGATAATCAATATTATCATACTTAAAACAAGCATCCATATCACATAGATATTACTCATCTCATATCTGAGATCACCATCAATCAATGAAATATCATTCATTCATAAGCAATGATTTATTATTCACAATCTATAATTAATTTAAAATGAATTAAATTAATTACTTCTATCTCTAATTAATTTAAAGTAAATTAAATTAATTACACATTCCATAATTCCTGCTTATTCAACCATTAATTAAATAATGATCAATTTAATTAATTATTCTCTACATATTTATCTTGATAAACACCTTTGATTAATCATTTTCTAATTACAATAAGTAACTTAGTCTTTTAATTACTTCTACTAATTAATTATTCTAAATCATTTATAGTAATTAACATTTAACTACTTCATTTATTAATTAAATAAAATTAATTACATTTATCCTTAATGAATTACATGAATTAATCACCTCATTTTTTTATTATCCTTAATTAAACAATTCATAATTACATCATTAATTATATTAATTAATGATCTCTAATTTATATTTAAATTAAATTACTTCATTTAAGTTAATTACATTAAGTAATTTAATCTTTAATTAAACACAATTATTAATCCCCTTTGATTAATAACAAACCAGTAATTAACTATCCTTAATTACTCATATAAATTAATTATTCCATAATTAATTATCTCCATTAATTAATCCCTTGATTAATTACAAAAGTAATTACCCAAATTACTTACTTATAAATCATCTTATATTAATTACATCAAGTAATTACCATCTAATTACTTTCCTAAGTAATTATGCTCCATTAATTTCACTAAGTAATTTCACTTCCAATTTATCAAATGACTATCTTTAAATTAATTAAACTAAATTAATTAACTTAAATTAATCATATCATCAAAATTAATTACAATAAGTAATTAATCTCTTAATTAATTTTATCAAGTAAATACATTTAACAATTTACACTAGTTTATCTAAATTAATTAAAAACAATTAATTATTAAAATTAACCATATTAATTATCTAATCCTTAGTTAATTTCCTTCATTAACTAATAACATTTCCTAATTTCTTCCTTAATTAATCTCTAATCATAAATTAATCTACATTATTAATTTATAAATTAATTTCATAAGTCATTCCTTAATTATCTTATTAATTAATCCTCTTCAATATTTTTAATTATCTCTAAGATAAATTATTCCTTTATTAATGACTTCATAAATATTAAAGTGTATTTAAAACATTACACTTCAAATTTTAGATTCAAATTTCATTTTGAATTTAAGATTTCAAATGATTATATATTCAAAATCTTTTTTTATAAAAGAACTTTATCAAAATCCAATTGAAATATTTACTTGAAAACAAATTACTTTAAAAAAAACTATTTGATTTAAACTTGTTTAAACATTCAGATTTTAAGACAAAAACTGATTTTAAATTACAGTTTTGAATTCAAGAAACTTGAATCCATATTTAACTTTGATTTAATTTCTTTGATTTAAACTTGCCTTAAATCTTGATTTTAAATCCTTGATTTAAAATCCAAATTCATTTTAAAACCTTAGATTCAAAAGTTCATTTGAATCTATACTTAAACTTTTAAATTTTAAAACTCAGTTTAAATTCTATTTTGCATTTTTGAACTAAATTAAACCCTGGAACTGTCAGGTTTCTAATGCCTGAACCAAACACTATCTCGACCAACCCAGATTTTACTTCGAGACATAAGCCTTCCTGCTTCGAGTCATTCGCTCGACTAACTCGAGTATTTCCCGAGTTCAAATACTCTGCACACCAAACAAAACTCCTCAGAACTTAAACAACATGGTGCACGTGCACCGTGGCTCTGGCCATCTCCGGCCATCCACCAGAACTGCTACCTATCTGCGACCATCTCCAGATGACATCATGACCCCCCCCGAAGTCACCCACTCGCTCGAATCAAAATCGAGCTTTTGATTCAAACCTGGAAACACGACAGGCATCACCACACTCGAACCTGGAAACCGCTCGTTCTCGCCGCCTCTACCACCAGAGAGCTTGAAACTCCGGCCACAGCTTCGACTATCACCCTTCTACCCATTCCCAAAAGCACGATGCACTCGGTCGATCGCCGTAGATGAACAAAGCAAAATGCGAACCCATGACAAAACTAGGTTTAGAAACTTAAAATTGCCGCCGCCGCCACCATCGTGATCTGCCACCCCTTCTACCAATTTTCCCATCATCACCGATGGTTCAACTATCATCTCTGGAAACTACAACCTCTCAGATCCTCGAGAACATCAGCAACTCCTCAAATACTAATTTCTAGTAAAACCAGAACTACTCATTCAATTTACTATTAAAATATGTGATTTCATTTTTAAAAATCCTTATTTTGGTTAAGTATTCAGTTTATAACCCTGAATCAATGAATTCGAATGTTTGAATTTTATCCAAAACTTAACTTCCCTGTTCATTTTGGTTTCCAGGGCAATACACAATTTATTTCCACTCAAATAAATTTTTAAACTTTGATTTATGATTAGACAAACAATTTTTGTTTATAACATAAATCCTAGCAGTGACTAGATCCAGAGATAAAGAATTTTAAACTAAAGCTAGAGTTTAAAAACTGGAAATATAGGTGTTTACGGATATTCACAAACATGCATATATCATACATCCAAAAATGCAAAGAAATTCACTAATATATATTCACACAAACTTACTTATTTCATACATAGATCATGCAACCAGATTTATATATTTGAGCTTTTTTTAAAAATAAATGTTACTCGCCTGTTTTGGAAATGAACAGAGCATAGCTAGATTTTTTTTTGAAAAGCAGTATGAACTTTTAACAAAACTGAGAATTTGACTTGTTTTGATCTTCCTCCAAAAAAGCTTGCATTGTTGAGTTGTAATGTTTCAGTTGTAAAAAAAAAGCTTGCTATGTTGAACAAAATGAAAACAAGGGGATGATATAGAAGAGCTTGTACAGAAGTGATGCCTGGGTTTGCACTGTTTGCAGGTACAAATATTTTTCATATATTTTTATCAGGGATTGTTTTCGTATGGGGCTGAGATGATTTACACAACTTGAATTTGACTTATACCATGCTTGCATTAAATGGAGAAGTACCTTATGTTCCCTACTTACCTTACTTAGCTTATTTTATTTTTACTTTGCTTTGTTTATTACCTTCATATTTTATTTTTGCTTTGCTATTTGCTTTGCATTTGTTTACTTTGTTTTATACTTCATGACTAGATATTTTATTATGTCATTTATACTTATGTATATATAAATATAAAGTTGCTATAATTATTTGTTATAAATTTTAACCTAAGTGTTTAATTTTATTCCAACATGAGTGTGTTTATTTTATTTTCCCCATTTTGAAAGATTTTATTTCAAATTTACAAATCATAGTTCCTCAAAAATACATACATATATATACACATAAGTTTTAAAATAACACTTTCTATTTATATAAAAAATCTATTTGTAAATATATTATATTATTAAGATTGTTTAAAAATAACTCATTATTAAATTAACATAATTTTATAAAAGAACTTATTACTTTATTACTTATTTTTTTTCCATCAAGCTATACTTTTAAAAACACAAAACAAACCTTTTTATTTAAATTTTAAACTTAAGCTAGAATCATTTTAAACTAATTAAACTTTTATCTTGAGTATTTTAAACCATACAGTTATTTATTAAATGGCTTTTAAAAAGACATATATATTAAATCAAATTATAATTACCAAAAATATTAAAATTAGAAAACATGACTTTATTTATTAAATTTTAAAACAAAGCTTATCTATTTACAATATATAAGAATATATAGATATATAAAGTAAATAGAAAACAATTAAATTAGCTTTTAAAAGATAAATCACCCATTTAAATATTTATTAAAGAAGGTTATTAAATCAATCCATATTTATTTTTAACTATATTATCAAATCAATTTAATTTTAACACAGATTATTAAATTGATATTGCTTAAAATTTCCGGGATATCACAAATACCCTATGACTCCTAACAATCCATCCAACAAGACACTTCTCAAAAACCAAAAGATAATAGTGGAAAATCAAATGATTCTCAAAAGATCCTTTAGTAAAAAGTTGGATAAAATTTCCACCAAAATGAACAAGTTCTTTGGGAAAGTGAGTCGCAAGCTTAGATTATCTTCATCATCCTCTACCGAATTCTAGTTTCATTTCAAGATGTATTAGTTTGTATCTTTCAATTAGTTAATGTTATGTATTGTTTATGTAATATAAACTAAATTTATCATTGAAAATTCTTTTATTTCTATCCATTAGCTCTAAAATATCTCTGGAATGCTTGTTACAATATTATATAAGTTTATATATATATAGATTTGTACATAATATAAAGAAACAAAGCAAATTGCCAAATTCAACAGAGGCATGTCGACATCCCCCTACCCCCCATGTCGACATGTAATGGACAGAAAACAATTTTTGTTTTGAATTAGAATTTGACATAACTACCCTGTGTCTTTTCATTTCAAACGACTTTCTATCTATTCAAATACCTGTTTCTTCCAGAAAAATGCACATTTTCAATTCTCCATTATTTTCTATTGAATTTCTTTATATTTTATCAAAAATGGCCTCTCCTATTCATAATCTAAGTGAGAATCTTGAAGAAACTCTCAAATCTTTCAAGAACATACTTGCTTTTATCCTTCGCAATCAACGACACTTAGAATTAAGCCAAATGCAGATGATAAAGGAACAAGAAAGGCACTTCGATGCCATTTGATGGATGATTTCAGCCCATAACAAAGAAGAACTCGAAGCGAATCCAGAAGGAATTCTGAATAAGGATAATGAAGAATGGGGTGATATAAAGTCAGATCCTATCTTCAGTGAAGAAGGATGGGTTGAAGTTCTAAGAAATGTTTGATTTGACTTGTATGGTTTGATTTACTTTGATTTGATTTGGTTTGATGTGGTATGAATTGTTTGGTTTGATTTGACTTGATTTGAATTTTTGAATTGATTTGAACATGGTATGTAATATATGATTGAAATGGTGTGGTTTGATAAATATACTGATTGATTATGTTTGAAATTTTCGTCTCTCACATTCACCTTACTATATTTTACTCATGTTATTATCTGCCTCATTTATATTCTATATACTGTATTATTATCCTATATAGTGCTATAGTATTAGTTTAAGGAGGAGTTATGTAGTTTAGGATTAGTTTTTGTTGATGACAAAGGGGGAAAATCATAAAATAGGTTAGATAGGCTTAGATTAAGAGGGAGTTAGTAGATTAAAGGGAAGATGTTGGAATAAGGGGGAGTTAGACTAGAATCAGAGTTTTGTAGAGTGGATTTTATAAACAAAGGTTGTCATCATCAAAAAGGGGGAGATTATTAGTTCCTGAGATGATGGTTTTGATGACAACAACCTTAGGACTTGTTATAAAATATAAATACTAATATTCTTGACTACATATATATGTATATGCAGGATATTTATGCAGGTACTAAGAATGAAGACTGTACAATATAGAGATTCAAGACTAATGAATTCAAGATTGAAGAAACCAAGACTGAAGACTCATGAGTATCAAGAGTTCAAGATTTCAAGAGTTCAAGAGTTCAAGACATCAAGATAAGTAATAAAGTCTAGATTTATGTTAAAACTTCATAATAGCATTAAAATCTTTATTCGGATTTTAATTGTGGAATGGGATCCACCTTCTCGCTTTAATAGTGGGATGGAACCCACAACCTCTTTAGTGGGATCGAACCCACGACCTTCTCAAGTGTAATGGAATACACGAAATTTTCAAAATGATTTATTTTAAATATTTTTCCAAAAACTTTTTAAAAGTCATCTCTCTCGGTTTAAATATTTTAGCCTTAAAATATTTTTATCATCTTTTATATTTTGATTTCAAAATCATCTCTTGTTTTTAAACTATCTCCTGGTTTTAATATTATAAGTTTTAAAATCTCAAAATATATTCTATACTTAGTTTTTAATATTATAGATTGTATATTTTAATATTATTTTTTAAATCTCTTTTATAAGTTTAAACTATATTTAAAATGGTTTATAAATTTTAGAAATTGTTTTGACAAGTTTTAGAATAGAAATCATTTTTAAAGAAAAATCAATTTTCAAAATATACATGGGCATGTCAAACATACCCCATCCCTCAAAGTCGACATGGTGGCTGTTTATTTCAAAATTTAAATATTCAAAAGAAGTGTCTATTTGTCATAACCTTTCGTGAATGGACACGACTGTTGTTCCTCTATAGATACCTGATGTTTTGAACGAATTTTAACTTAAGTTTTTCTTCATTTCTTCACTCCTTCTTCTCCACATAAATATTCTCTTAATTTTCAAATGTTTTCACAAAACTCTACCGAAATCCTAAGTGAATCAAACTTGATCACCTCTAGTTTGATTCTCTGTCACACTCTCTCAAAGATCTCAGTGCTATTTAGAGTTATAGGATCATTTGTAATCAAAGATCGAAAGATCGAAGTGTATCGAGTCTCTCTCTATCAAAGTGTGATTGGAAACGGTGCGATTGTGGCTTGTAAATCAATTTGGTGTGATTGTAGCCTGTAAATCAATTAGGTGATCTTGTAGGCTGGTTAAATCAATAGAGTTTGCCCAAGACTCAAAGACAAGAGGAATGTATCTCGTGGCCTTGAAATCGAGGTTGTAATATCGACATTATATTTGAAAAGAAATCCGCACAAGAAATTGTGTGGGACTGGATGTAGGGTAACTCCGAACTAGTATAAAATTCTAGTGTGTTCTTTCCTTTACTGTTTTTATTTACTATTTGCATCTGTGTCTAATTCTGTGATTGTTTCTCTGTTTGTGAATTGCATCTGTCTGTGTTTAATTTCAAAAGAGTTCGAAAATTCCATAAAATCCATTAAACACTATTCACCCCCACCCTCTAGTGTTAATCCAGCCTTAAGATCCGTAATCTGCATTTCCTATACCAACTCGTCTCCTAAAGCTCCAAAGAATATCAATAAAAATCTTCCATTCTCAGACCAGTTGAAAGTGCAACCAAGGAATTAAGGGAGAGATAAAACCACGAGTCAGACATAAGCCTGCTATGTGGAACTCAAGAAACATCAACAGGTACAATGGTATCTTTTGAGACCGTTCAAATCATCATAATGTTTTTCCCCTGTAAAGAACCAAACAATCTAATAAGTACATATGACGATAGAATAGATAGTATCTAGGGTGTAAAGTATAAATTAGAAAATAGCTATGCTGCTTGCATCTCACAACACAAAAATATTAAGTATACAATCAAAACTGGTAGGTGTGCATGCATATGGATTTCCATGGAGGTCTCCTTGGTACATCAAGGCTGACCTCCTAACAAGGCTCAGAAACTACCTTTCGAGCATCGTATATCTCCAGACAGAATATACCAATAATGAAACACAACTGGACCACGCCCTAACACGTGATGTCGAATATCGTCAACTCCTAGTACAAACATCCATAAGCATCTCTTGATATGGAGTTGACATACCTTTGACTTAACTAATCCCACTGGTTGTACAACCTACTCTGTTTTTTATCATTTTCGATGGTGGAATCACATTCAACATCTCATCACATGAGACTTCATCACTCGAACAAATCTTGAATCCCTCTATGGATTTCAGCATCTCAAATAGATAACAAATCTTTACATAGATTCCAACATCTCGAACAATTCACGAATATCTCTATGGATTCTAGCATAATTTATTCGACTAATGCTAATCCTAACCTCTACCCTAGACTTAACCTTATGATAGACAGTTTAGCTATATAGCATTATCTAAAATGTTGACCCTGACCTCTCCTTTGGACTAAACCTTGGGATAGATAGTGCAACTCTATAACATTTCGCTCCACAACCGCTTCCATAACAAAGAACATGTATATAATGTTTGAAATGGTTATGGTTCCGTTTCATCACATATACACTACCGCACTTACCGGACTCTTCAAAACCAATCGATAAAATTTTGTTTCACTTAACACCGATCCTTTAAGAACTAAATAGACAACGCATAAGGGCAGTGATCATCTGTAACACCCCTAATTTTAGTTTAACATTATTTAAGATATTTAATTAGATATAATAAACAGAATAATGCAAATGGTTAAGGAGAAAGAAAATTGAAAATTTATATGGTCATGCCTTAATGAATTAAGTAATGAGATTGTTTTAAAAGCTTAAAATATAAGAGAATATATGAGAGAGGAAAAATTGATCCCTCTCCTCCTCATATCATTCTCATTTTCACAAAACATAAACAATCAAGAGGTAGAAAAGAGGCTGGCCAGTAATCAAACTAGGAAGCACGAAATCAAAGGGGATTCAAAGAGAAGGAGCTTAGGGAAAACTAAAGTAATATCAAATATCAAACTCCATTCAAATCTAAGGTGAATAAGAAGAGAAACCATCTTTGTTTTTAATTCGTCTAGGAGTAATATCTGAGTTATCTTGATAGTTTTTCTAGGATATGGTGGTGAATCATTATTTGGATAGAATAATGATTTATGGAATTTTTATGAAATTATTTAAGTAGGTTTTTTGGGTAAAAGCTAGGTTTTTAATCTCCAATCATTTTGATTTTCTGGTATTGAGTAAAACACTATTTTGGAGATGCGTTCTTAATTTCCTAATTTTCTGAGTAACAATAAATATTTTATGAATTTCCTAAGGTGGAAATTGGGTTAATTTCGAGTTTTAATTATTAAAAATAAATAAATATAGTTTTTGATCCTGAAATTTTTTTATGGAAAAGAATATGGTATTTTCATAAATTTTAGAAATTTTGGGGATTTTTCCCAAGTGAGTTTAAATTATTATGAATTTATTATGCTAGATAAGCATTTAAATGGATAATTAACTATGGGTATTATTAATTATTTTGATCAATGTTTTGGGACTTTGAAAACTTAGTGCGACAGATTTTTGAAAAAGATTTGGGTAAAGAATTTTTTATTATCTAATAGGAATTTGACAAACAGTAAGATTTGGTAAAAAGTATTTACTTTTAATGGAAATAAATCAGTTTTTGTGATAATACGATAATGCCATGCCATTACATCGTCGTCGTGCCTATAGAAGCGCCACACCTATGAATGTCGACATCGATATGGAGGGATTCTTAGGATAGCTACTTCGGGAGCTATGGAATGATTCCATTTGTGTCGACGCTGATCTCGTCGGCCACCTATACTTGTTGGCATCGTGATATCGTGATCCATCTATGTTGAAGCCGCATCTCTTCACCGATGTTTTAGCTTTGCCATTATACCTTTGGTGACACAATAGCCGAAGTAACTTAATTATAAAAGTTTTATAGTGACGCCGATAGCATGGAAGCCGATATGCATCAATGTCGGCGACCTTATATACCAAGGTTTCATATTGTATGGGGTTGGCAACAATGCAGCACATCATTGCGCCGCTCCTTGTAATGCTGACGAGGCTCATTTCTATGTAAACTAAAAATGTTTTAAAGAGGTGTAGTCAAGGTTCAAGAGGGTTGATAACACTATATTTTTGGTAGTTAGCCATTTATTCTATAATATCCTAAAGCTTAGTTTTTAAAGGTGGATAACCTACATCCTATGAAAGTCGACAACATCATTTTCGGCATGAAATTTATATACTTAAAAGAGTTTAAGTTTTGTCTTCGACCTTGGTTAGAGGTCGACAATGTCTTAATGCCGTGTGTGTTATATGTTATCTTATTAAAGACGGAGAGCCTTAAGCCTCTTTGTCGACATTGCTATTGACATTGACATGGATCTATACTGACCAACTTATAGACGGTGAGCCTTTTGTTTAATGACTTCTACTTTAAAACCTAATTGGGAGTACCAATGCTCATATTGCTATGTGTTAAAAGTGTATGAAGTTGACATGATTTATTGGGGGTACCAAGGTAGAATAAACACAATACTAATCATTGGGGATACCAATGTATGTTTTAATAAATTTGACATAGATTACTGGGAATACTTATGCATTTCATTATGAGATGTTATAACTTTAAGGGGAGATAACCTAATTGGGGATACCAGTAGACATAGGTTAAACATGTGGGTAACATGAATTAAATTGTTAAGTGATGGGTACATAGTCCACATTATGTCGGGGAAGGATAGTCTACATCATGCCGGAGATGGATGGTCTATAAATTGTTAATGAAGGGTTCATAGTCATCCTAGGAAAACTATGGGATGTGTGATGGATACTTCACATTATTTTAAATAGGTGAAACCATATATGATGGGTAGTCCATATAGGAAGGGATAGATAATCCATAAAAATGTTTATATATGAGATGGATAGTCCATATAACTTTGACAATGAAACCATGGGTGATGGGTAGTCAACATGGTAGGGGATGGGTAATCCAAAGAATTAATATATGTGAGATGGGTAGTCCATAAAAGTATAAGACAGATAGTCAATGAAAACTTAGATGGGTAGTCCAATAACTTAGGATGGGTAATCCAATGTATATTACATGTTTGCATATCAGTATATTATTATGCTATAACCGTTATGGATGCAGGAGCATAGTATATGGTTGAGATGTTTTGGTTAAGATACTAGTAAGGGGAAACCCGTTTGGCTCAGTGGCGTGGTCTCACTGGATATTTATTTAGTTTGAGATGGTAGGTTATTATTCACACCAGACTTTGTATCTGACCCGAAGTTTTTGTTTTTCCCCTTAAACTCTTGGGTACTCATTTGAGTAGGTCGGGAGTAACGGTTTTTAGGTTTCAAATTCGATAAATAAGCTTTCAGAGACGTGCAAGAGGCAATCTAGTTATTTAGGAGTACATATCTAATCTTCTGTGTTGTTTGGTTTTGTTTGTATGGATGTAATGGCAAGTTATATAATTGCCAAGTGTTAGACTCTGATCAAAGCAAGGGGGCATCTTCATATGTCGCTCTTGGAATATTTTGTAATAACTATATTTTCTTTGAACACAGAATCACGAATGGGATTATGTAATGAATATGAAATCATATTTTTAAATGGAATGTAAAAGTTATTTCTGAATTGTATTTGAAATTTTTTCATATTCATGTGCCTTTGATTATTGATATGATTAACATAGCAGCATTTTGTCGTCCGGAAGTAATAACTATGGATGACTACAGCAACAATTAGATTCGAGCCTCGGAATAAGGGATGTTACATCATCTCTTATCCAAATAGATTTCCTTATCTCTTGTCCTAGAAGAGCAAGATAAGTTTATACGTGGGGTTTAACATCACCAAGAGGATAACTATACCATATAAAGCTCATGTTTCTTTTAGATATTTCCTAAGTTAATTTTGGTCAAATTCAATAGGAATAAAAAATACCGCATATGGAAATCAAGTCTCGTATACTTATCACTGTTTCGACCTTTTCAACTTACACTATCCCTCGGTCAAGAGTGAAGTCATGTAAATTAGAGCACTGATTGCTTCAAAGCTCTACCTTAACACCTTAATCTTAACTCTCACAGATAGAACAAGTCTACTCTATCAACTTTTAGTGCTAAGTACAAGAGTAAATACTTTCCGTAGACAAATAAGCACACAAACATGATCGAACCACCTGAGCGACTTTTAATCCCCGTATTCAAATAATACTTATTTATCAATACTTATATATATACACGTGTATTTTACTACCATACTATTCATTTCTACTCATTACATTCTTCAAACTCTATTCATATTCTTATCTCAAAGGTATAAGAATATTCACAAATCATTTCACAAGATTTTCCACTTTAAAATATAATCAAGAGGTTAAAAACAAATGTTACTAAAACATTGTTAACTATAAACTCAAAACACTTTACACTTGTCATTGTCGTTAAAACATTCTTTTAAAGATCTATTTACATTCAAAAGTATAATTAAAAGGGCTAAAGACAAACGTTACTCAAACATTGTCACAATAAACCCAAGAAACTTTACAACTTCTCCAAACCATTCATTTTAACCAAAAGTTAATCATAAATTCTTTTTTCTTTTATAAAATATTATACTAATATCCTAATCTTATATATATATATATATATTTAAAATACTTATAAATACATTTTAAATATCCATTATTAAAAATAACTAATTTAGAACTTAATAAAGATCATTAAAAAACATATTTTTAGATGAAACCTTTTACTCTAAAAATTCATAAATAATTACTTAAAATATATTTAAACTATAAAGCACTTGTAAAATACTTTCATACATGTTATTAAACACATCTAAAAATATTTTATAAAAATATTTTATCTAAAGATCATTTAAACTCATTTTAAATTTAAAAAATAGCTTAAAACAACACCAAAATAAATAGTGCAGTAAAAAGGATTCAGAGATGTTGCTGCTGACAAAAAAGCATTTAGAAGTGTTGTAAAATATTTGGATAGAGAGCACTTTAGAAAAAGCATGAAATTTGTGGCCAGTTTTCTTCACTTAAATAAATAATTTAAAATCTATATTTTTAAAATAAGTACTATACTTAGAGTACTTAAAGACTATTCAAAGAAACCCATAAGAATATCTCCCAAAATCATATTAAAAATTCCTAAAAACTAGCTATTTACAAAGTGCTCATATGGCGACCTTTTCGCTACTTATTTTTTCCACTTTGTTCAACCAGTTTTAAAATGAAGTAAACTCTATTTTTTTAGTAAGTAGTACACATAGAGTACTTAATAAAATAACAATGAAACCTCTAAGGATGTCTTTCAAAATAATGAAAAAATTGCTGCAACAAGGAACATACAATGTGCTCGTATAGCGACCTTTCTCGTTATAAATTTTGCAACTTTGTTCTACAATTTATGTACTTCTTCAAACCATTTCCCCACTATCCCATACATTACTATAAATGTATAGCACAACCAAAATGTATATTTTCATAATACATTAATATATAACCATTTTAAAGAGGTTAAACATAAGGGATTTTTTGAAGTGCACTTATAGCGACTCTTTCGCTATAAGCATTTACACACACACTTCCACATAACACATAGTTATACAAAAAATGTAAACATAAGGTCTAGGCCATGATACATGTTTTAGAGTGTAAGAAAATAATTATACTACATATAAAGTTTTCATTTGCTTTTCAAAGCAAGGGGTTCCAAGAGTTATAACTTGCATTAGTTCTTTACCTTAACTTTATATTCACACAACAAACATATATACACAAAATACATAAATTTCGAGTAAGAAAACACACCCAAACCATTGCTAACATCAAGCATAAGCTACCTAGAAAACATAAACACTTCCTACCATCATCCAAAAGCAAGCAAACTGCTTCATAGCCTTTTGCTCTCGGCCACCTCCCTTTCTCCCACTTTTGCTTATGGTCATGCATGGGTTAAGGGTGTTGTGCTCCTTTACTTCAATATTTGACTTTATATTATTATATCCTATGTATTATTAGGGCCTTTGCCAAATTTTGAGAGAGATTGGAGTTGAATTGATATTGTATAGGAAATTTAAATGTGAAGAGAAAGAGGATGAAGATCATTTGTTCCTATGTTTATTATTTTGTAAAGTTGATTTGTGAGCTTAAGGTAGTGTATTTATAGACTTAAACAAGAGGTCATCCTCACCTCCTAAACCTTCTATGTAAGGTCAACAAGCAGCCTCCCTCTCATATGCTTACTTTCCACCAAAATATCTCCTTACCCATAAATACCTTCTACCCCCTCCCCCACCATGACATCACCCATGACATCATGCCTACCCCACCAATCACCATTAATTAGCCATCACATGCCAAATATTTTTAGTTTCTACTTAATTACACATTAATTTTCTCAGAAAACCCAAAAAGTTTGAAAGCCTTGTATCAAGTAACAAGTTGTTTATCGATAAAACGATTATCGGTCATATTATCGATATTTCTTCGAAGTATATATTTTTATAAACATATTTCAAAAACAAGTTCACCATCATGTGTTATTAGTTAAAAGGGGCTTAACATTGCTATAAAATCAATTTTATCACATTTAACCAAGATTTAAATATTTAGATAATTCAGATATTTAAATACGAAGTATTTGTAGTTCAAGTTTGTATTTAAATACCATGATTCAAATATTTAAATACGAAATATTTAAATACGAAGTGTTTGTAATGCTTTTTGGCCTTATAAGCACTGATTGAAGAAGAAACCTTTTTGGATATAGTATATGTGTTTTTTGGAAATTTTGAATGTCTTTAAATTCAAAAATGCAAGAAAAATGGAAAGAAATGGTTGAAAATATAATGAAAATGAATGATAATGCTAGCTATGTCAAATCTCATTTCTTTAATGATAGAACTTGTTAATCTATCCTTTTATCATTTATTATACAAAGGAAAGAAACATCGTAAAACTCAAGACCTATATTTTATTGCTTTGTTGAATTATTAACAATCTCTTAAATTCTACATTTTAAATTTAAAATGTATTAAAGTATTACAGAATCATTATTATAGACGTGCATGCATATCCAAACAATGGAAAAGGTGACGATGTGAACAATAATTAGTAGGCATTATTTATTTGATTGTCTACAAACTGTACACCATTGTATGCTCCAAATGTGGATGTCTTATACAACCAAGTGCAATGCAACAGTCTACTGTAGTTTCTTTAAAAATCAGATGTATTCTCCTATGACCAAGTGCACAATGCACTTGGTTTCAAGATTAACCAAGTTGGTTTGGAAAACATGAATGTTCTCAAGCAAGAATTCAAAATCAAATCTACATAAGGTCAATAATTTTAAAATTAATATTATCTAATTTAAGTCAACTTATAAATCAGAAATGCATGTTGATAGGAGAATAAAGTTAATGAAACATTGATTAAAAATTAATATGAATGCAAGAAACGATTGGTTGTTATAATATATGTAAATATAAAAGTGAATATGATTTTGTGTTTTCTATTTAGTCCCACATCATGAGATATGTTCAATCTCATGCTCCAATGCCTATATATAAAGGAGCCTATGTAATGTAATTGAATTAATCAATCTATATGTAACAGATATCATAGTGAATAGCATTTTTCTCCTCTCTCCCCTTTTGTAATGGCTTCTTATCTCTTTTTAGTTTATAACACGTTATCAGCACGATCTCTACAAAAAAAATTATAGATCTACAATTGTGATAATCTATGAAATCAGATCTATTCTTTTCCAGATCCAATTATATATTTCAAAAGGATAAGTCATTTTAATGATCTAATTGATTTAATCTTCCAAATCATTTTTTCTTTTTCTTTTTTTAGATCTCATTCCATTCTAGATCTACTTCTCAGATCTTATATAGATCTAAACTTTGAGATCTCATTCTTATTTTGTTAGTAATTATATTTCAGATCTAATTTTTCTGTTGTTGCTATTTTTCGGATCTTATTACATTGTAGATCTCAATATCATGCTTATTTTTATGTTTTTGGGTTCATTTATTTTGGAATGCAATTTTGAACTTGACAAAATTTGATATTGTTGATTCAAGCAAATTTATTGAATTTGATTGTATTTAGTTTGGACATGAATTTGAGAAATCCAAACATGGTTGGTAAATGGAGTTTTCATTTTTGAAAACCTTTTGATTTGATTTAGATTTGAATGAAGGCTTTGAAAATTATTTTGATATATGATTTATAATTCCAAAAGAAATATTTTATTGTTTCTTAGAGAAACAAATATAAAGATAATACGTATCTAGAAGATCGTATTAAGTTTAGATCTAACATTGATTTTGATTTAACACGTTTGAAATGAATGGAAACATTAATAAAAGCTTACATGGTAAGCTTAATATCTTCAAATATTTTCTTAAAAAAAAGGGAAAAGGAAATAAGAATTGAGAACCTGAAGTTTCTATAATGATAAAAGGTTGAGTTTCCATAAATTAGTGAATTATAAGTTTTCTCAAAATAAAGAACCAAAGTTTTAACTAAAAAAAGATCAGAAAATTTAATCGTCAAACGGAAATAGGTTTTGACAACAACCTGAAGTTGTGCAAATAAATTATTTTAATAGAAGTTGTATAACTCAAAGTTCAAGACCTGAAGTCTTGAATTATGAAAAAACTTTCTGATAAAGTTTACAAGTTCGAATTCTTATCAGTATTTTTTTAAAATTTGTCAAAATGTACAAGCTAAAAAAAAGTTTACAAAATTTGAGAACCTGAAGTTCATAACAAATTAATGAACTTGAAGTTCATGAATTAGAAGCCCGAAGCTCTATTGAAATTGTGTAAAATGATAAGGTTGTACTTCTTGAAGAAGTTAAAGCAAATTAACAAATTATCATATAAGGTAATGATGATGTATTCAAGAGATTACAAAAATCTCCAAATAAGTTATACCTTACCTCATATCTTCACATTTACATTATATTAACCAAATATCCTGAAGATATTATGTTATATGATATTTCAAATATCATCCGATGTGTGTATGTGCGCATTAATCTCCTGTAGAGATTTTTTTAGAGATTTATTTAATTTTTTTTATTGCAAAATCCAACATCCCCGAAGAGATGTTATAGGAATTTTATTTTTATTGCATTGTAATTCCTTAAAATGAAACACTATATTCCCTGAAGGAATAACCATATAATTTTTTTGAAGTAATGAAAATAATTTATCCAAAAAAATGATATTGTATACCAATATTACACTCCAGAAGTAGTGGTTTTATCTCTTGCATCTTACTTTCATTTAGTGAATCTAATTTTGTTACTGTATTTAAAGTTTAATATGCCATTTCAAAAGAAGTTACAACAAAAATCTCTAGTAGGGATATTTTATGCTACTGTAAAAGTTGTAATTATGTAGTTTGTATAAAAGAAATATTGTACATTGATATGGCATTCCAATAATGCATATATATCTCTAGAAGAGATAAATTCACTCCAGAAGTGGTGATAATAAAATATCCCTAAAAGAGACTAATAAATTAGGAAATGATAACATATCTCTAGAAGAGATTTGTTTATATATTTGGTAATTTTATTAAACCAAATAAATGCATAGAAATTTGATTATGAAGGACCCTAATTTAGTTTAGATTGATCTCTAGAATATATTGTTATGTTCATATGCCTAATTATATCATAAAGGTCATGTTCCTAGTTATTACTTCATAAGAAATATTACACGCACAATCATTTCTTGAAGAAATATCTTTAAATATTCTCCTGAAGAGATAGTCTATATTTCACATCATAATTTTCATGCAAGCTATACATACGGTCTTGTGGAGATCTGTATCTGTAACATTCCAAGTATCCAGAAGATACTCTTATTATTATTTTTGCTGTATTTTTTTTAAAGAACTCTCAAAAGAGACGTGTAGAAATGTCTATATGCAATTATAAATTATTCTTTGATAAGTAATCATAATTAATGTTCAAAACTGATATTTGAAATATAATTGAGGAATAAAACTTAACAACTTGAAGTTGTGTGTATATTTTGTTTGAACCAGAAGTTCGATATGGTTCCAAACCAAATGTTTTGAACATTATCATACGGTTTTGACGGATTCACATTGACATTGATTTATAAATAGAAATTAATAGTTTGGATCCTTGTAATAGTTTGTTCTAAAAAAATCACTAATTCCAATGAGAAAGAATATGAAAATTTATAATATATGTGTAATACGTGGACGCATGTATACATCCATATAGGTAAATATTCAGCTAACAACCTGAAGTTTGTTATAAGCTCATCTTATATATTATGCATAGATATTATTTAGTGATTTAAAATTCAATCAACATAAATGTTGAATGACCTGAAGTCATGTATGTATTCAAATGATCTACAGAATAAGTAAATTCCTCTAATTGGCTAGATCAATGAATGAGAACAAACTCTAATAAGAAATATCAATTGAATGCATTTTATCAACTGATAAAAGAATTATCCTCCTATTATTAATATGTATGGTGTATTTGCTAGTAGCAATATCATAATGGATCAAAATGAGAATCCAAAGATGATTATTATTTAATGTGACAATGTTTGTCAACATTAAGGGGGAGGATAAAGGGATACAAGCTCATTTTGACCATCAATGTTAAATATTTGTTAAAATATACAATGATGCAAAATATTAAGTAACTTGAATAAATTATCAATAATATCCCTAGTAGACTTTCTCCGATATAGATTTGAATCCCTGAAGGATCAAAATGTGTAAACCACATCTGAAATGTGGTTCAAAAGTCAGTTCAAAATATTTTTGGAGTAAGTAATAAAGATGCCAAATAAAGGAGGTGAGTGTTCTTTAAGAAACACTTAAGGGTGCTCTGAAAGAGATCCATGACATGATTGTCAAATAACCCTAGAAGTGGTTTAGGTACCTAAAATATGATAAATAAAGAGATTTCAATAAATCATATCTAGAACTGACAATAAATAATCATTGATTATAAATTTATAAATAACATAGCGCTTATGTTTATAAATGGATTAAAGATCCTGAATTAGAGAAAAACATGATTGGTCATCATGAAATTCTCCTAAATAAGAAATGTGGACCTGTAGTCCACAGAATAAAATTAGAAACATGTATATAAAGTGGCAAAAGCACACTAAAATTATTAAAGCACATATAGTATCAACAACATGTTAAGTGCCATGGGCATGTTGTTTTTAGAGATAATTGAATTGAATGAAGCAGTGAAAGTGTTTGAAAAACTTAAAATACCCTGAAGGTATAAATATTGTTTAAATCATAATGAACAATGAATACACAAATTCCTGAAGAATATAAATAACTTTGGTGGTTATAAAGAAGGTAGAGAACAAGGAGCGTAGATTACAACTTCTTTTAAGTATTGTTGTAATGAAAATCTTGATATAATTCATGATGAGTAGATTACTTCCTATTTTTAAGTATTATTGTAATGAAACTCTTAATATCCATAGAAGTGGTAGTTGTGATATGCAAATACTTATTAAAGTATACAAATTCCTGAAGAATATATATAACTTTTATAGTTATAAAGAATGCAAAAGACATGAAGTGTAGATTACAACCTTCTTCTAAGTATTATTGTAATGAAAATCTTGATATACTTCAAGATCAGTAGATTACTTCCTGCTTTTTAGTAATGTTGTAATGAAATTTTTAATATTCATGAAAGATGTATAGTTGCAATACGCATAACTGATTTGAAGCACAAAAATGAAAGCACATGAAGTGTTTTTCATAAAAGTAGCATACAAAATGCATAAAATGCAAATCATATTTGGAAGAAACAATCTTAGAAAATTTGATTGTATCGAATGAAACTATTAATAAATTGTATTATTAATGAGATTCATATTTATGGATCCAGAAGTATCTATAACCAATTTGAGTTATCGAAAGACGAATATGAATTCAAAGGAAAATTTTAAATCAGAGGGAGCATCCATAAGTATTTTATAGTGCACTCTTTTTCCTTAACTAAGATTTTTCCCACTGGGTTTTTATTAGTAAGGTTTTAATGAGGCATTATCTTGATCCAGAAGTATCAACTCCCCAATAACATTTGAAAATAAGTAATAATGTACTCTTTTTCCTTATTTAAAAATTTTCCCACTGGGTTTTGCTTACTAAGGTTTTAACGAGGCATTATCTTGATCTAGAAGAATTAAACGTCTTTTCAAGAAATAACATCTCAAATATGTTATTTAAGTAAATTGTGTTTTTATCCTTGACTAAGATTTTTCCCATAGGGTTTTTCTTAGTAAGGTTTTTAACGAGGCATTAGTTTGATCCAGAAGTATCAAGCTTCATTTGAAGAAATAAGAAAATAAAATATGTCATTGTACTCTTTTTCCTTCACTAAGATTTTTCCCATTGGGTTTTTCTTAGTAAGGTTTTAATGAGGCATTATTTTGATCCCGAAGTATCAAACTCTTTAAAAGGAACATCATTGTATGATATCTATGATTTCAAGTTGCACTCTTTCCTCCTTCAAGGTTTTTCAATTAGGTTTTCCTAATAGAGGTTTTTAACGAGCCAACGGAAAATATTCATAACGACTGAATGGATGTATGAAAGGAAGATAATAATGAGGGGGAGCAATTACCATGGACGTTTCAAATGGAACAATTTCTAGCTACCATATGAGCATCCAAGATTTTGAGGACGCATATTCAAGGTGGAGTGTTATAATATATGTAAATATAAAAGTGAATATGCTTTTGTGTTTTCTATTTAGTCCCACATCATGAGATATGTTCAATCTCATGCTCCAATGCCTATATATAAAGGAGCCTATGTAATGTAATTGAATTAATCAATCTCTATGTAACAGATATCATAGTGAATAATATTTTTCTCCTCTCTCCCCTTTTCTAATGGCTTCTTATATCTTTTTAGTTTATAACATTGGTAAATAAAACCTCAACATAAAAGAACTATTTCAAAAATATATCAATCAAAAATTCCCTAAAAAAAGAAAGAAAATAGTGCATATGCATGAATGCATGGGAAAGTAGATTAACTAAACGTGGTCCAGGATAGTTCAAGGTAATCCCTCGATGCAAATCATTGCAGGAGGAAATCAGGGACTAAAGCTGTAGATGGTAAGGTAGGATGTGGAGAAGCAATAATCAACACGAACATCGTTGCAGGTTGGGAAGAGTAGGCCAAACTTGTGGCTTTAAAAAAGTTGATGTATCCATGACTTCGTAACAATTCACCGGAGGTTCGGAAAGAGCAATAGTCACGGACAATAAGGTAACAAAGAAGAAAAATAATCGATAGGGAATAGTGCGGTGGAGGTAAACATGGTTCAATTTGTCTGAATTAGGCGAATTTGTTAAGAACAATTCAAGGGATTTGGATTTTTTCAGACTAACGTTTTGTAGCTAGAGTGGAATGGAGGGGAATAATGAAATGAAGAATGATTTTTTTAGAGAGTCATTGTGTCGTTTGAGTTTCAAAATACACGTGTAAACACCAAATTAAATTTCACAGCTATATTAGAGTGGGCTCCAAAGCTAAGGAACCTGTTTAAGGGTTAATGGCACAATATAAATAAAACAAATACCATAAAATGCATTTTGGTACATCTTTCTTACCCACATTTTGCTTTACTCTTGCAATATTAATAACTTAATACTTCGTCTCTCCTCTCATTCCATATTTAATTTCTAAACCAGCTATCTTAGAGCCCGTTTGGCAAAAAAATTATTTTTAAACTCCTTAAAAGAAATTTTGAATAGTAACTTCTAAGTAGTTTTAAATAGTGATTTTTAAGTAGAAGCGTTTGGATTCAATCTGACTTTTAAGTTAAAATAAACAAAATAATTTATCAAAATTAGTTGTGAAGTATGTTCATAATTTGTTGCTTATTTTATTTTTTATTTTTTTGCCTTGCCAAAAAATTCATAAGCAACAAATTATTTTTTCTCCTATTTCTTCATATTGGTCACATTGGGTGCTTAATAAAGTAAGTGACTTATAAGTAGTATTGACTACTTATAAGCAAACTACTTATAAGTAATTGCTAATCATCCTCTTATGTAATAAAACTAATGAATGAGTCATTTCACTTTTTAAACCCAAACATCTAGGATCATTTTAGTTTTAGTAGTTTTTTTGTGCATCTATTTATATTAATTAGAAATAACCAAAAGATGACATTTGGGTACTTAACAAAATAGTGGAAAGAGGATAAAGAGGAGTATAATACCGTTTGTGGAAACTATTCCTCGATCTCTATTTAACCGTTCCTTGTACCCGCTATATCTCAACCATTGATTTCTATATCATTACCATCTATTTTCTATCATGGGTCCCACTTATCAAATAAATAATTAGGATATATTGCTGTAACTTAATAGGGTTAGAGGGACACAAGTAACGAAGATAGAGGACAAGATAGGGTGAAAACAGACATTAACATTTTCTTATTGGTTGTTACGAAGATTGTGAAAAGTGGATAAAGAGGGTGAAAGTACAATACTTGAAATAAACAGGTCGGGTTGGTGAAAACAAAACCCTAAAATCCTTTCATCAAAACTTGCTGCCACCAATGGTAAAACAAAATGCAATAATACTCTATCAACGATGAAGTCCACCCTCTGCCGCGTATCATCTCATCAAATCTAGCCGCATCCTCTCATATCACCGATGAAGTCGTGGCCCACCTCCACTCTCACTTCTGGGAATACTTCAACTTCTTAATAATATTTTCACCAACAACGTCGAACGTATCTTAACCTATCTTCACCAGCAATTCGAAGAAGGCGATGAATTTGAAGGAAGTAATTCTGCAGCAAACAGTGGCACTAAGAATTTTACTCATCCACCTCGAGTTCTGTTGATAGTGGCGATAATGACATCAATGCAAAAAATCAAACCTGAGTTTAGTTTGATGAAATGGATGTTGAGGGATAATTATGTGAAGAAGAATAAATCGATAAGGAAACTAGCACCAAAAGTGGAAAAGAAGTTGAGATTCAAACACAAGTTAAAGGTGGAAGGAAGTTGGAGAATGGGGAGGTTCAAGAAACAAGAAGGATGCAGTGACCTGACCTTCATTTTATGTAAGCCTGTCAATGGATTCTTTTAGATACGAATAGTGTCATATTCGCATCTGATCACATTTTCAAATATTGGACATCTACATCCATGGATATAGACGGATATCAGATAATTATCCTATCCGCTAACGATTGATAAATCAAGAAATATAAATTGAAAATTTTGGTTTAGTATAATTTTTGTCAATCCCATTGGCTACAAATGTGTGCAAAATGAATAAATATTATGATAATAAATGGTTTTGAGCAATTAAAATACAATAAATGCATATAATACAAACTATTAATTTAGTAAATAATAAACACTTATCTTTCATTGTACTAACATACATAAAATATAAATTATAATCTTGATAAAAATCAAATGGAAAATCATTGGATGTGGATACCTCCATATCCGCATTCGTATCCATTTTTTCGGATACCGGATATTTATCCTCTTTTTGGATATGGATGCAGATGGATTTTAAATTTTTTGGGTATCCATTGATGGTGTAATTAGATGATTTAGGATGGATGAATGGTTTGTTGAAGGCGTTGAGGAAGAAGGTACTTGCACACTTATCTAGTCCGAAGCTACTTGAAATCACTTCAACTATTATTTTAATTACTGGCTTGAAATACAATTTTTCAAATCAATCCCAAGCCCTTGACATGTTTAAAATGTTAAGTTCAACCTATTTTAATTCAAATGAAATAAACTATATCTTTGGAGATTGAACAATGAAGATTAAGAAGAACTGTTAAAGGCTAATCAATTATTTACGTTTTATCTTGCTATTCCACGACTAATTAAGCAAGTGGTTCTAACTTTATTTCAATATTTGGGTATTTTTTTATGAAATTAATGATCTTTCCATCCTTAAATCTACGATAAATAAATTGTAACAACCCTTTATTTTGTAATTATTTTTTAAATTGAATTTCCTAATTTAAACTTTATTTTATTTAATTTTTGTTACTTTAAATATAAATTTTGATTTGTATGTGAATTATAATTCCAAACATGAATAAATAGAATATTTTCCAGAAATGTGAATTTTGTCAATGTGGTCAAACTTTGACTTTTAATTTTAAAAATTTAAACTTTTAACTTTTGAAATTTATCTTTATTTTATGAAAGTAAATAAATTTTTAAGAATACTGCTTTTCGTTTCATTGGAATCTGATTAATATTGTGAAAATTATGCTTTTTAAACTATTGGATGTAAACTGTTTTATTTAACAAAATTGTTTATTTTAGTTTATATAAATAATATTTTTGTTTGTCATGTCATGTTCTAATTTATGTTTACATGTGTAACATGACATGTTATGTATATATATTTTATTTTATTTAACTTGTACATGACATGTAGCCTTGGAAAATCAAGAGTCTTTTGGTTAGTTGTATTTTATTTACAATTTTAAATCTAGTTTCAATATAACAAACTATTTTCTTTATTTATTTTTCCTATTTTCCTAAGACTATTTATTTATTTTCATTTCTACTTTATTTTGTTCTATCTTTTATTTATTTATTTGATTTTGATTGGTTTATTTTGAATAAAAGAAAGTGGAAATTCAAAGAGACAAAAGCTTTTAAAACTTGTGACTTTTCATTTGCTTGTCTTTTCATTTCCTTGGCCTTTCATTTTCTCCTTGTAGCCTTACATTCCTTATTGCTTTTCATGTGAAAAAAACTTCCTCACCACTTCATTCTCATGGCATAGCATTCTAAAATTTTTGGTAAGCAATGGCTTCTTCATTTTTCTACTTTTCCTCTTCATTTTTCCATTGTTTTTGCCTTGATTCATCTACATGTTGCTCGGCCATAGCCTCCACTCCTTCACCGACCACCACCACCATCACCTTACCCTCATCATCCACGGCAACATCTCCTCCTCCTCTGACCTGATCTGGCCGTGACCATCCCATGATGAAAGCACCACGAAAACTTTGCTAAACTCCAAAACAATGCATAGCCGACCCCATATTCCACCATCACCTTCATGCTTTGCCTCGGCCACCCCTAGACACCACCACCACTTGCTACCATGACCTCTGACCATTAGCTCAACCTCTGACCTGACCTGTAGTGACCATGGCCGAGCCTTAGATTCACCAAAACCTTACATCCCTTAACCCAAAACCTTCCATCCCTTGACCCCTTGCATACCTTTGCATCTTCATGCCTTTGCCTTCCATTTTCATGTCCATAGCCTACATGCTCAAGACCCATCATGGCCGAGCACACATGACCTAGGCCGAGCCTAGGTGTGGTGAGATCAAGCCCATTTGCATTTAGGCCAAGCCTATGTTGTCTTGTACAAGTCTTTTGCTTCTAAGGTTTAATTATCCTTCATGTTTTGCAATTGTTTTGCAAACTAAAGTTGTTAATTATATTTGTATGTAAAATATTTATATTTGTGCTTATGTATGTTATATTTTGTGTTGTTTAAAAGGCTCTCCATCCATTCAAATCTAATCGGGCTTGTCGTGCTTTTGAAATCGTTCTTGTGTCTTGTTTTGGGTCTCTATCTTTGATAAAGGTGAGTCCTTCTCACTCTGACATTATTACTTATGAAATGGTAAATGGATGACAAGTGATTAGTAATTAAAATGTTATGCAAGTTAATGATGATTATATGATATGTTATTCCATGTTATTACTATGTTAACCTTATTAATTATCACCTGACATTTGATATATGACATTATATTGTGACATCGACATGTTAGTATATTTGTTTATATTGTTTATGTATATGCTCACACTACAAGTTCCCTTTCACTATGAGTTGAAATGATACATACCCGAACAAACATTAGAATAGGGAAAAATCGTTATGAGCTGAAATGATAGGCTCGAGCGATTTTTATTGTATTTGTTTTGACTTGGGATTGCAGGTTTGAAATGATAGAACCCGGATTTTTCCTTTTAAAATTACGGATTGAAATGATATATTATCCGTATCACTTGACTTAGGTTAGAAAATTTTATACAGACCCGTGGTTATTATATATATTTTTTCTAGAAAGTTTAAGTATTTTAAAAAGGTAAAATATGATAATTTGATTTAAATTTGAATTTAAATTGATCAATAAAGTGTTAGTGATTTTTCTATGAATTATAAATGGTTAAATAAATGAATGCTTAAAAGTGGGATTTGAAATATAACCTGACTTGGAAATGTGAAATTTGGTTAAAAACAAAAGCTTAAGTTAAGAAAATAAAATGGAAATTAAGTTTTATTTATGAAATGGTAATTTAAATTTAAGTGTTAAGTTAATTGAAAAAAAAATGCAAAGAATGGGAAAATGGTACACTTGAATTTAATAAGTGAAATTATTGGAAAATGTGATTTTATTGTAAAATTTTTCTCTATAAAATCATAAGTTAAAGGGTATTTAAATGAACATTTTTGAAGTGGAAAAATATGATTTTTATAAGTTAAAATGCTTAAAATTGAAGTTTAATTGTTTTTAAAATTTTATTATAAATTTGGAAATTGAATTAATAGCACTTCAGAAATGCTATCATTTCTGAAACTAACTTAAAATCTGAACTAAAGGATACTGCAGCCTTTGTAAGTGTTGTGGTTGATGCAAATGAACTAAAGGTTTGATTAACTAAAGGCTATTGCAGCACTTGGTAAGTGCTGTGGTTGCAGAAAGAAAGTTAATATCTAAAACTAATAAAATGGCTACAGTAGCACTTAATAAGTGCTGCAGTTGGCTGAAATGAAGATTTTCAAATGTAATTGAACTAGTGCAGCAGTTTTGTAAATGCTGTCTTTGCTGAATTGAACTAATTTTTCAAATTGAACCCTAAACTATTGCAGTAGTTAATAAATGCTGTCTTTGTTGAATTTAACTTGTTTCGAATGAAACTGAACTACTACAGCGGTTTATGAATGCTGTCTTCGCTGAAATGAATTGTTTCAAATATAACTTACCGCGACATTTTTCTAGGTGCTGCGAAAGCTGAAATTTCAATGTTTTAAAGTATTTAAGTGACTAAATGAACTCAGTAAAGGCTAAATTTTTGGGAATTGAATATTTGGTTTGTAAGTATAATGACTTTACTTTTAAATGGTTTGGAAATGAATTTATTTGAAATAGTATTTAATTAAGAATTGTCTTTAAATATATTAGCTTGAAGCTTATTGGAATTTAAGATTTAAGAATGTGACCTTATAAAGTGGTTTGGTTTAAGATGATTTAAAGGAATATTTCAAGTTAAATAAATTTAAAGAAATATTCAGTGATTTGGAAATTTGGGTTTTATTTAAATGATATATTGATTTGGTTTTGGAATTTAAATGATATTATGGCTTTGGTATTTTAAATGGAAATGATATTGTATTGATTTGGGTTTTGAAATGAAAATGATATTTTGATTTTTGGAATATAAACCATTTTTGAAATTTATAACCACGGGTTATAATAACGATTGGTTGTTAAAGAGACCGGGATCGGATATGGGCACACTCTCTGTCGATACCGAAAACCACTTTGACAACCGTGTACGCGGTGGAGATTCCAGAATGAAGTAGGATGGTGGCGACGATTCCTATTGAGGTATATACGTGAACCCAACTCCCGTGAGTTGGCATAAGGTGGCTAAAAGAGGAGCGATCGACGGGCCAATGAGGTAGCACCTCTGATCGGACGCATCCCATCGTACACTATTCTATTACTTTGCGATTGATTTGATGGCCATCCTCGATTTTTGATTCGGCAGTGTGTTTCGAGGTGGGCGGCAGTGGCTGCTATGTGTTACCACCAGTCCGGATGCGTAATTGGTATATCTACCCTGGCATTGCCTAGTTGTGCCGTGTCACCTACCATATCGAGCTTTACTACGAGTTTAGTTTTCTCCCGTAGCCTGTGGAGTATTGACGGTAGCCCCGATCTGGGAGTATGCTAATACTGGATAGACTACTGGGACTATTACGTGTTAAGGGCTATATGGGTAACCCCTTGACGCTATTAAAAAGTAAGATTATTTTATAATTACACCTTATTATAATAGCGAATATTACTACATAGTAAATAGTTTAACGGATCCTTAAAGAATGGGCGATCCCAAGAATTCTTTAAGTTACTTGTACCTTTATGCTACTGTTCACTTGAGTTGGTTTATATTGTATAAGTATGTATGTCCTGACTCGAGTGTTTTGTGTTTTTCTTTACGCTCGGGTCAGACTGAGTGATACAGTATTCGAGACTCACCTTTGGAGTTGGAGTTTTCTTGGAAATCCAGCTATCTATTTTGCTTTCAGTTATCCAGTTGATTCCAGTGATGTATTCTAATTTATACTTGATTATCATATTGAAACCTATGTTGTATCTTGTTACTTCTGTTGTATCTTTTACTTCTATTGTATCTTGTTAACTCTGATGTATACATATATAGTAGCTTCATGAACTACTATTTATTTGCTTCCGCTGCATTGTTATATTTCTATATGTCTGTAATCTGTGATTTATTTTCTGTATATTATGTGTTTTGCCAAATTTTTATTTACAATCTATTGTTTTGAATTATTCAAGTTCGACATGTGTGGATTTGTTGTCGATTTGAATGGTCCAAAATAGTGGGTCGTTACATAAATCTTTTAAATTAAAATTGGAGATACATTGAATTAGATATTTAGATGGGATAACATAAGTTATTGAATTGTTAAACCTTCGAATTTCATTTAATATATCTTAATTTGATACATTAGAATTCAATAATATGAGTCATCGAGTTTGAGAAATAGGTCTAGTTAAAGAATGGAATTTTAGAATATGTCAGTTTGATATATAGTGGGTCTCTTTTATCTTCAATGTAATCTCCATGAAAAAGTCATACACACACACACATATATATACATATATACATACACACACACATATGTGTGTGTGTATCTGTGTGTAGGGATCCACGACACCTTATTTGCACCCCTCTTATTTTTGAAATTGCACACTTCGAAAACAAGTTAACAATTTGTAGATATGTAACTACTAATGCAAGATCATCTCTATAAAATTTGGCTTAATTTGAAAAATCATATTTCAAACTAAAATTTAACTATTTATTTGAAATACGATCTTTAAAGCATGTATATTCTAAAAAATTAGCTGAAACAAACATATGAATTTAAAAAAATTACATTTTCTTAATACATTCTCTTTCCCTCTCTTAATAATTATATATGTGTTATATATACATAAAGAATTGAAAATTGTAGCCAATTAGTATAAAAACCTTCTCGATCTATTCAAATGAAGCATACCTCTCAATCAACTACGCTACATATGTTTTTGTTTTGAAAATGTTAGTCGTTACACTAGTAGATCACACCTTCGTAAATATGTGAAATTCCACCAAGCATAAATACCTTAAAACGAATTATGCATAGTTTGAGGATACTAGAACGCCAGAATGCAGAACCCTCCCTAATTATATGCATAGTGCATGCACATATGTATGTATGTATGAAAGGTTTCAAATCTCAGATTTTGGTCATGTTTTGTCTATGAATTTTAAAACAAGCTATCACATATCAAACGAGATCTAAGAGGAGATGAGTGCATCTTAGGCGTACATCTCGGATCGTAAAGTGCATCTCAAGAATATCTTAGAGTAATTTATGTGTTTTAGATTGATGCTTTAATGGTTTATTTAACTCTAATTTTAAAATTAAAAATAAAAATTGCAACATATCTGATTTGCATTGAAAAAAGAATTGAAAGTAATGTTTTGAAGGAAAATGGTAGCTTTATTAGCTTAATTTATTTAGCAGTAATTGACTAATATCCTCTTATTTGAAAACAAAAAAGAAATGAAGTTTTTGTTGTAACACATCAAGATAAAATAAAAATTACATTCAAGAAGTTGGTAAATAGTAATTGGATTGAGTAGTTTCTTTTAAATTATATGTAAAAGAAAAAATATTATGTAAAAGAAGAAAAATATATAATTTCGGGTGAGATCTTGAATTGAGATTTCGATCCATATTTCGGATAAGATTTGAATATTTCGGACGATATGAGTGTCGGAGAAGATATAAAGGAGATCTGATATTCTATTTTATATAAGTGTGAAAAGGATATCTCAGAGGAGATCTTGGGTGAGATATAGGAGATTCAAAACCATGTATGTATGTATACTTCAGAGTTGGTCGTGTTATGATGCGGCGACCCTGAATTTCGAACACTTCGTGTTCGAATATCGAAACAATTTGAAAAATAATTAAGTTTTGTAAATATGATTTTATAACCTTGTTAAACATCATTTATTTAACGAATAATGAAAAGAAAAATGTTTTAGAAACTTGTTTACAAAAATATATTCTTCGAAGAAAAATCGATAATGTGATTGAAAATCGGTTTATCGATAAGCAGCTTTTTGATCGATATAAGTTGTTCGAACTCTTTTGCACTTGTCTAATGATCAAATGAACACATTAGCAACTAATTAACACACTTATCTTCATAAATCAAATAAAACATTCTAGAAGCTTCCAAGTGGATAAGACATATTTTTTGTTAAGGGTATAAAGGAAACAAAAGGAAGTGATGGGGCATGTGGGGGTTGACCCTTCCATGATATGAGATGGGGGTGAGATCAAGCTTAGGTAACACAATTTAAAGTTTATAAAAGGAGGGGCATAATCTTGATTATAATTCACAAATTCACAAAGCAAAAGTAAGTTTTTTCATGTCCTCTTCTTCTCAAAATTTCTAAAGAAAATAATTGCGATAAATCATCCAAATCAACTCAAATTAGGAGAGGAGCCTTAATACAACATTACAACACCTTCTACTACTGTATATTGTGAAAAACTAGAGAAAAACTCACCCTTCATCAATAGGCCGTGAGCTATTTTGGAGGAGGAGAGGGCAAAAAGGCAAGAGCAAGGCAAGAAGAGGAAGGAAGAAAGGTGTTTACAAGGTGGAAGTTTGACTTAGTAGCTTGGACTTAGTTGTTTACTTGCTTAAAGGTGGGTGTTAACACGTCATTTTGAACGGAAAATATAACATGTATGTATTTTTATTTGAATATGTTTAAGTTTGAATTGATGTTGGCATATGTTGAAATATTGCACTACAACAAAACAACCATATTACAACTTTTCATTTACAACTAACAAAAATTAACGGTTGTAATAGGTATTTTTTAACAACTGTTTTATTTCAGCAGTTGTAATAGGTATTTTGTAACAACCGTTTTATTTCAGCAGTTGTAATAATGACACTTATAACAACCATATTTATATAGCAGTTGTAATATTTATTTATAACAACTGTTTTCAACAGTTGTAACAAATGTTATATTTCACCACAAGGGACTTTCAATCTCCCTCCATTTATTTCTTCGGCCGCCCAAACCTAAAAAAAAATACATCGCTCCTTTCCTTTTTCTCAAAACCTAAATGCCAAAACAAATCTAAACCAGAAAAAAATTTGTTTTCCCTCCTTGTAATAATTTAGTCGCAGATCCAAAAAGCCCTAAATCATCGTCGTCATCGATCACAGGCCGCCCTATCGCCCCTAGCTAGATTGCTCGTGCTCGCCGCTTGTACTCGCTCGTGCTATCGCTCATAGGTTTGATCTTTTTCATTCTTTTTTAATCTGTTGATTTTAATTTCGTTTTTCTGGGTTGATTAATTTGATTAGTATTAATTTATTTTACACCAAGTTGAATCCGGTCTCCCTACAGTTGGTTATATAGTTGATTAGTTTTATCTGTATGCTATTTTCAAATATCCTGAATCTAAGCTTAAAGATGTTTTAATATATTTGTTTGTTATATAGCTTTTCAAACTAATTAGTGTAAACTTCTCGGCTAAGGAGTTAACAATCAAAGGTAGGAATCTAAAATTTTAGAATAACATGTTTCAATTTTACAGGTAGTAATCTAACTTTTTTTTACCGGTTTTAGTTTTCAAAAATAGAATATTTCAGAATAAAAAAATTAAACTTTAAGTTCTTTACAACTTCAAAAAATTTATCTTAAATATTTGAAGCATTCTAAAACTTGTCAACTTTAAGTATGTTTCTGCTTCTAGTCTTTCTGATATAGTGTTTTGTGTGCTTTAATTTTTATTTTTGAATTTAGGTTTTGAAAAGATTGTTAAAAGTCAAGTTCTAGATGATAGTGGTGATCTTTTTGGATGATTAGTGTTAAGCATAAGTTTTAGTCCCAAAGTGGGAGTAGTTGATAGTGTATCATGTGTAAATGCTCTATGCATGGTTTAGGTTACTGTCACTGCAATGGATAGAGATGTGAATCATTCAGTAATCAAAAGGTATCTGAATTGAAAATGTGAATTTGATGAGCTCGGCCCTACCCTTTTCATTCTGTGCGAACTGTACTTCTTGACGGGAATTTGATTATGATAATCTGGGTTTGGTATTGTTTTCCTGCTAAGGTGATCTTATTATGTTGTTATTATTAAATTTTAGGTGTAATTTAGTGAGTATGTATGACCTGTGCAACTTGGGATCGACTGATTCTAATGTAGGGCTTTTTGCACGGTAGAACAAGGGGCCATTAGGTTTAAATTCGTGATTCACCGAGATCATTCATTTATTCCCATATATGAATTACTGCATGAAATTTGGTTTTCTTGCTTTCAGATATAACTTACTCTAAATCATATTGTACATGCAGTCTGTAGATATAGTGGATGCAACGAAGTTGCTCGAGTAAACCACCAAGTATTCGAGCCACTGCTTCTAACATCAGAGAGGTAAAAATCTTTAAATATGAAGCATATATATGAGATTGATTAATGTGTACATATTAAGATACTCTGTAACGACCCGTATTTTTACGGATCGAAAAGTTCGTCAAATCTGGAGTTTTAGCGTTTTGGGCCATTTCAGATTTTAGGCAAATTTTGCCTAAGTCCTAAGTCGTTCACGACTTAGCATAAGTCGTGAGTCGTATACGACTTAGGAGATAGGAGTTCTGGACGAGTTAGTGATGAGTCTGGGCGAGTTAAGGACTCAAAGGGGTGAGTCGGCGACGACCTAAGGAGATAAGTCGTAGCTGGGCTAGGTTAGTAGGTTGAAGTTAACTCGGCAAGTGTTAAGTCGTAGGTTGTAAGTCGTTGCCGAGTTAAGGGATAGACAACCTAAGGAAGTGACCGACTTATGTTGTTATAGACGACTTAAGGTTTTGAGTTAAGTGTTAAGTCGGCTGACGAGTTAAGGTAGTGGTCGACTTAAGACCTGGACGACTTAGGAGGTGGGAGTGTTGACCCAGAGCTTGGAGTTAGGTCGTTAGACGACTTAAGGAAGGCTAGTTGTTGGCTTTGGTTAGGTCGTAGGCGACCTAAGGGGTTAAGTCGTGACCGAGTCATATGTTAGGTCACGCATTCATAAGTCGTTGCCGAGTTAAGTGTTTGTTCGATGAGTCGTATTCCAGTAAGCTGTTGAGTCGTATACTCAAGTTGTCTGATGAGTCGTACTTATGTTGTCTGATGAGTCGTACCAGTTATTTTATGAGTCGTAGGTTGAGCTCTTTGTTAAGTCGTATCTTCTGATGAGTCGTAGCCTTTGTGTTGAGTCGGAAGATGCTATAAGTCGTATACGACTTAGGAGATGGCTGCTTTGTCGTGAGTCGTAGACAGATGAGGATTAAGTCGTAGGAGCGTGTGTTGACTCGTAGCTTAGTTAAGTCGTAAGGGGGGTTGTTGAGTCGTGGGGGCTTAAGTCGTAAGTCGGAAACGACTTAGGAGATAGACTAGTTACGACTTAAGGGCAGTTTTCAGCTATAAATAGGAGGGGTTGTTCTCACTTTTTGGGATTCGGATTTTGAAGCGACGAAGTGCTGCCATTTTGAGAGCTCGACTTCTACACTTCTTCACTTCTTTTCTCCACTCTAATCTAGTGCTTCCATCCATCCAAATCGAAGATCAAGATTGAAGATTCAAGAGCTTAGATTGAAGATCTTCATCTTTTCAAGAGAGATTTCTTCATTTGAAGCGGTTTTGTGATAGATCAAGCTTGATTCTTTGCTGTCCAGATCTGAAGCGTATTGATTTGGGTTTGTTTAGGTGATTTGGTGAGTGGTGATTATCTCTCACACGGATCCAAAGGAGTATATCGGATTGTTGGCTCGATTTGGAGTTAAAATAGAGATTTCCATGCATTTTCTTCATCCAAAGTGTAGATCCATATAGATCCATTGTTCATGATGATGTTACATCCATTTTATCATATGTTAACCTATGCAAGTTCATTCATCAAATTTGTAGAGATATAATCCATGTTTTCATGCTTATTGGACTTTCAACTCTTTAATTACGAAAATGCCATTATTGTTATAATTGTCTACTTAGATCATATTTGAATGCTTGATTGTTTGGATTGATGTTTGATTTGATTGCTTGTTATGAACTAGATGATTGATGATTAGATTTAGATCGAAGATGATTCAAAAGCTAAGGGAAAGGCTCTTGAATTGGGAAAGCTGCTCGTGGCATAGGTAGCGGGATGATGAAGCTCTTATGCATAGATTTGATGATGTGAAGTTGAGATGAGGCTTTGCGAGGATGTGATGAAGCGAGGCAATCATGTGATGAAGACTTGGTCTAATCCAGACGGGGTCATTCCAAGCATGTTGATAACTCGGTGATATGATTCGAGTTGAGGATAATGAATGGATATGAGAATAGTCGTCGAGGAGGATGACTAGGAGGCTTGGATAGCATCGTTGTTGAAGGTTCTAGCATGCTCTAAGCAAGAGTACGTTTGGGCAGATTCGATAGTCCCAACGGCCAACTGTTGATGGTCGAGTACTCTGGGCAGATTCGATAGTCCTAGGCACGGGCTGCGACGACGTGCGGGAGTTATGTCTAGAACCGGGGTTTCCATTAGCCCTTGACGGACGGCTGAAAGAATGTGCCGGTCATTCAATTAACGGTGATATCGAAGCAAGGATAACAGTGATAGCCAGAGTCATGGATGTTTGGTTGTATCGTCATTCGGACTCAAGAGCGGTATTTTCTGGGTGCTTATCTGATTTAGGCCTTGGTACTTGGAAAACATCGCCCTTGACTCGAGTGATAGTAGCTTTACTTTAAATTGTATGCTCTGCTATGTTGCTTCTGCTTAGTGTGTGTCTGGGGGCTATCACTGTAGAATGAGGTTGGAGTGGGAGGGTTGTATTCCTATTCCTTTTCCTTTATGCTCTTTTGGTATGTTGTTAGTTAATTTACTGCTCACTAAGACTGTTGTCTGACTCAAGGCTTTATGTTTTTAATTCTTATTGCCTTGGGCTGTTCGTCCATTTTGGGACGGGCAGACTAGGTAGCAGGTGACAGGTGCTGTTCTCTTCTCACGATGCTGATATCGAAGACGAGCTGGAGGGTTGCATATTATCTTCTTATTATATGTACTGGATATTCCGCTGTTTTGTATTCTCTGAGAGATATGTAGTGAGGCTAGATGTATTGACTATATGGATGCTTGTATTCAACTATTATGGAGTTTTATATGATGTCATTTTGTTCTGTAAAGCTTCACTATACATATGTTCTATTGTATTTTGTCCATGCGCTGTGAGTAATACGATAGACTCTGTTGTTTTAATCTTACCTTGACAATCGTCCATGGTCGCCTGGCACACTTTACAGCGCTCTATCTCTAGATTCGGTGCAGGGGTCATGGGCGGTCGTCACATTTGGTATCAGAGCCTTGGTTAATCGATTTTACCCAACGCTCGCCGTCGTAACTACGTATGAGAGACGTAATTGTATTTTGATGGATGAATACTATAGATAATATAGTAGTTTAGTAGAGTTGGATCCTTTATGCAGTTGTTTCTCTAGATGTTCTAATCATTCCCTTTTTATAGATATTGAGAATGAGTCGAAGAGGGAGACCAGCTGCTAGGGAAGGCCGTGCTACTGAAGAGACTGCTGATTATGCAGCCATGTTCGAAGCTATGATGACTTCGATCATGAGAAGGATACCAGTTCCGGGGGCAGCAGTTGATGTTGGAGTTCAAGTTCAAACTCCGAAACCAGTGGATTTTGCTAAGCTGTGCAAGGATTATACCGCTCTTGGAGGGAAGGTTTTCTTGGGAACAGAATCTACCATTGAGGTCCAAAGGTGGATAGATGCTTGTAGAAGGATCTTTGGTGATTTAGGAATTGATGATGCAACTAAGAGGAAGTTGGCATCGAGGCAGCTTCAAGGGAGAGCTTCTGATTGGTGGAACTCTATTACCATCACTACTCCGGAAGAAGAGATTACTTGGGAGCAATTCCAAGTCAGATTTGAAGCTAAGTTCATTTCTACAGCTCAGAAGTCTGTTCTGTTCAAGAATTTTGTAGAGCTCAAGCAGGGGGGAAGATCTGTTCTTGAGTATGTTTCTGAGTTTGAAGCTTTGTCCAAGTATGCCCGGTCATATATTGAATCTGCTTATCAGAAGAATGAGAAGTTTGTGACCGGCTTGGATAGTTATCTTGGGAGGCAGTTGGTGGATCATTTGGACGATTCATTTGAGAAGCTTGTGGAGAAAGCTCTCAGACATGAGAGTCTATTTCCTAAGGATGGATCTGTTGTTGCTGTGACCAGGGAAGAGTCTAAACCCCAGCAGGGTGGAAACAAGAAGAGGAAGCAGCAGCAGCAGAAGGGTAAGGATGGTCAGAAGAAGCCGAAAGGCGAGGTGACTTGCTACAACTGTCAGCAGAAGGGCCATTTCTCGAAGGATTGTAAGAATCCTAAGGTGCCAATGAAGTGTCATAACTGTGACAAGCCGGGGCATTTCAGGAAGAATTGTCCAGAACCGAGGAGAGATAAGCAGATTGTGCAAGCTTATGCTTTGGGAGCTGTTCCGTCGTCTTCGAAAGCTCCTACTGCTGAAGAGAAAGGAAAGAGTGTGGTTGTTCAAGGTACTCTTTTCCTATGTGGTGCTCCAGTTAGAGTTTTGTTTGATACTGGAGCGTCGCATTTGTTTGTTTGTAATGAACTCGTAGGCCGGTTAGGTTTGGAACCGGATATTGTTGATAGGCCATTGGTTGTGACTAATCCAGTTGGGGGTTCGTCTTGTTTGTGTATGTTATGCCGTGGTCTAGTTGTATCGAGTCATGGTTGCTCTTTTGTTTGTGATTGTTTTGTTCTGAACTTTGCGGGGTTCGGAATTATCTTGGGTATGGACTGGCTTAGGAAGTATGCGGCAAAGGTTGATTGCGAAAAGCTGGAAGTGACAGTCGAGAATGTGGAGGGGCGAAAGGTTGTGATACGATGTAAGCATGAGGAAGGCGTCTTCATGAGCTTCATGTATTCGCTGGTTGTTCCACGGGATGGACTGTCATCAGTGCCGATCACTAATGGATTCGAGGATGTCTTTGACGAAGTCAAAGGGTTGCCGCCGCATAGAGAGATCGAGTTTCGTATAGATCTAGTTGAAGGAGCCAGACCTGTTGTGATGCCTCTTAGGCGGATGGCGCCTAGGGAACAGCAGGAGTTGAGGGTGCAAGTTGATGATCTTTTGCAGAAAGGATTCATTCGGCGTAGTGTGTCCGAGTGGGGTGCACCAGTTGTGTTTGCAACCAAGGCAGATGGGTCGTTGAGATTGTGCGTCGATTATCGTGAGATGAATAAGGTGACTAAGAAGAACAAGTATCCATTGCCGAGAATAGATGACTTGTTTGATCAGCTTCACGAAGCTAAGGTGTTTTCTCAGATGGATTTGGCAACGGGATTTCACCAGTTGAGAGTAGCTAAGGATAGTGTGTCGAAGACTGCTTTTAGGACACCATCCGGTTTCTTTGAGTGGCTGGTAATGCCGTTTGGATTGACTAACGCGCCAGCATATTTTGTGGATCTTATGAATAGAGTGTTCAGAGATCAGTTGAACAAGTTCGTACTTGTATTCGTGGATGATATTCTGATTTATTCCAGAACTGACGAAGAGCACAAGACGCACTTGTGTATTGTTTTGGAAATCTTGCGGAAACATCAGTTGAAGGCTAAGTTTTCGAAGTGTCACTTCTGGAAGAGTGAAGTGAGGTTCTTAGGCCATGTGATTTCTGGAAATGGAATAGCGGTTGATCCCGCTAAGGTGGCAGCAATCCAGGATTGGGTTAGACCTAAGAATGCATCAGATGTGAGAAGTTTTCTTGGATTAGCAGGATATTATCGACGGTTTATCAAAGACTTCTCTAAGGTAGCTGCACCGTTAACAAGATTAACGAAAAAGAACCAAGTGTTCAGTTGGGATGCTAAGTGTGAGCAAGCTTTCGGAATCCTGAAAGAGCGATTGACGAGTGCTCCTGTTTTGACTATTCCAAGTGGGAATGATGAGATGGTGGTTTACACCGACGCATGTGGTACTGGACTTGGAGCAGTGCTGATGCAGAAGGATAAAGTTGTTGCGTATGCCAGTCGACAACTAAAGCCGCATGAAAGGAATTACCCGACTCATGATTTGGAGTTAGCGGCAATTGTATTTGCTCTGAAGATGTGGAGACATTATCTGTTGGGAGTTCGATTCGAGTTGTTTATGGATCATAAGTCGTTGAAGTATCTTTTCTCCCAAAAGGATTTGAATCTTCGGCAGCAGCGTTGGCTAGAGTTTTTAGCATCATATGATTTTGGTATAGCTTATACTCCGGGAAAAGGTAACGCAGTGGCAGATGCGTTAAGTCGAAGACATGCAGGATTGGGAGCCATGTTTTCAGAATGGAAGAGTCTCGAGTATTTAGCTGGATTTGACTTCAGGCCTAGATGTGAATTGGAACCTGAGATGTTGGCAAACTTATCAATAAGACCGACTCTTGTGGAAAGGATTGGCGAGAGTCAAAAGCGAGATGATAAGCTTGTCAAGATTATCCGTGATTTGGAATCTGGAGTGGATCCAGAAAAGGATAAAGGATTCGAGGTCGATCGAGAGGGTTGGCTTCGAAAGCAAGGACGACTAGTTGTTCCCGATATAGATGAATTGAGGAGTGAAGTTCTGAAGGAAAGTCATCACTCGAAGTTGACAATTCATCCAAGTGGAAACAAGATGTATCGGGATATGAAGAGAACCTACTACTGGGAAGGCATGAAGAAGGATGTTGGAAATTTTATTTCCAAATGTATGAACTGCCAGTTGGTAAAAGCCGAACAGAAGAAGCCAAGTGGATTGCTTCAGCCATTAGAAGTTCCTACATGGAAGTGGGAACAAGTGTCGATGGATTTTATCGATGGATTGCCTAGAACCAGGACGGGAAATGAAGGGATTTGGGTCATTGTGGATCGTCTGACTAAGAGTGCATGATTCATTCCTGTTCGATCGACTAGGACTGCATCAAAGTTGGCTGAGTTGTATGTTAAGTGGATAGTTCGATTCCATGGTATTCCGAAAAGTATAGTGAGCGATCGAGATCCATTGTTCACTAGTGGATTTTGGAAGAGCTTCCAGGAAGTTTTGGGAACCGAGTTGTGTTTGAGTACAGCTTATCACCCTCAAACAGATGGTCAGACCAAGAGAGTCAACCGAGTTTTGGAAGATCTCCTCAGAGCTTGTGTTTTGGATTTCGGAGGATCATGGGAAGATCACCTTCATTTAGTGGAGTTTGCGTACAACAACAGTTACCAGTCAAGCATTGGTATGGCACCGTATGAGGCATTGTATGGACGACCGTGTAACTCTCCGACATGTTGGTTGGAAACTGGAGAAAAGCTGATGCTTGGGCCAGAGATGATTCGACAGACTTCGGATTGCATAGAGATCATTCGGCAACGAATGAAGGCAGCCCAAGACCGTCAGAAGAGTTATGCCGATAAGCGTCCAAAGGATTTGGAATTCGACGTAGGAGATATGGTTTTTTTGAAGATTTCTCCACTAAAGAATGTTATTCGATTCGGGAAGAAAGGAAAATTGACTCCGAGATTTGTTGGACCATTCCCGATTATCGAGCGAATTGGAAAGCTCGCTTACAGATTGGAGTTACCATAGAAGATGTCGAGTGTGCACAATGTTTTTCATGTATCATATCTACGGAAGTATGTGCACGACTCGAGTACGGTAGTTTCTGCTGATAGCTGTGAAGACTTAGAAGTTGATCCAGTCGATAGAAGACCTCGTAAGCCGCTTCGTGTTGTTGAAACTGACACGAAACAGCTTAGGAGGAAGGTGGTTAAGTTGCTCAAGATACAATAGAGTGATGATGATAACGACTGTACGTGGGAGGTGGAAGAGAGGATGAAAGCAGCTCATCCTGAACACTTCGAGGTATGGCCCTAAGGTGTCGTATCATCTAACAACATTGTAACTTGTTCTAAGTCTTAGAATTCTGTACGCTAAGCTAGAATTGGATGCATGGTTTGCTGATTGTTATGGTTGGTAGGCGTACAGAATAGTCTTCGATTGCTTTGTTTGTTTGGAATTTCGGGGGCGAAATTCCTAAGGGGGAGAGAATGTAACGACCCGTATTTTTACGGATCGAAAAGTTCGTCAAATCTGGAGTTTTAGCGTTTTGGGCCATTTCAGATTTTAGGCAAATTTTGCCTAAGTCCTAAGTCGTTCACGACTTAGCATAAGTCGTGAGTCGTATACGACTTAGGAGATAGGAGTTCTGGACGAGTTAGTGATGAGTCTGGGCGAGTTAAGGACTCAAAGGGGTGAGTCGGCGACGACCTAAGGAGATAAGTCGTAGCTGGGCTAGGTTAGTAGGTTGAAGTTAACTCGGCAAGTGTTAAGTCGTAGGTTGTAAGTCGTTGCCGAGTTAAGGGATAGACAACCTAAGGAAGTGACCGACTTATGTTGTTATAGACGACTTAAGGTTTTGAGTTAAGTGTTAAGTCGGCTGACGAGTTAAGGTAGTGGTCGACTTAAGACCTGGACGACTTAGGAGGTGGGAGTGTTGACCCAGAGCTTGGAGTTAGGTCGTTAGACGACTTAAGGAAGGCTAGTTGTTGGCTTTGGTTAGGTCGTAGGCGACCTAAGGGGTTAAGTCGTGACCGAGTCATATGTTAGGTCACGCATTCATAAGTCGTTGCCGAGTTAAGTGTTTGTTCGATGAGTCGTATTCCAGTAAGCTGTTGAGTCGTATACTCAAGTTGTCTGATGAGTCGTACTTATGTTGTCTGATGAGTCGTACCAGTTATTTTATGAGTCGTAGGTTGAGCTCTTTGTTAATTCGTATCTTCTGATGAGTCGTAGCCTTTGTGTTGAGTCGGAAGATGCTATAAGTCGTATACGACTTAGGAGATGGCTGCTTTGTCGTGAGTCGTAGACAGATGAGGATTAAGTCGTAGGAGCGTGTGTTGACTCGTAGCTTAGTTAAGTCGTAAGGGGGGTTGTTGAGTCGTGGGGGCTTAAGTCGTAAGTCGGAAACGACTTAGGAGATAGACTAGTTACGACTTAAGGGCAGTTTTCAGCTATAAATAGGAGGGGTTGTTCTCACTTTTTGGGATTCGGATTTTGAAGCGACGAAGTGCTGCCATTTTGAGAGCTCGACTTCTACACTTCTTCACTTCTTTTCTCCACTCTAATCTAGTGCTTCCATCCATCCAAATCGAAGATCAAGATTGAAGATTCAAGAGCTTAGATTGAAGATCTTCATCTTTTCAAGAGAGATTTCTTCATTTGAAGCGGTTTTGTGATAGATCAAGCTTGATCCTTTGCTGTCCAGATCTGAAGCGTATTGATTTGGGTTTGTTTAGGTGATTTGGTGAGTGGTGATTATCTCTCACACGGATCCAAAGGAGTATATCAGATTGTTGGCTCGATTTGGAGTTAAAATAGAGATTTCCATGCATTTTCTTCATCCAAAGTGTAGATCCATATAGATCCATTGTTCATGATGATGTTACATCCATTTTATCATATGTTAACCTATGCAAGTTCATTCATCAAATTTGTAGAGATATAATCCATGTTTTCATGCTTATTGGACTTTCAACTCTTTAATTACGAAAATGCCATTATTGTTATAATTGTCTACTTAGATCATATTTGAATGCTTGATTGTTTGGATTGATGTTTGATTTGATTGCTTGTTATGAACTAGATGATTGATGATTAGATTTAGATCGAAGATGATTCAAAAGCTAAGGGAAAGGCTCTTGAATTGGGAAAGCTGCTCGTGGCATAGGTAGCGGGATGATGAAGCTCTTATGCATAGATTTGATGATGTGAAGTTGAGATGAGGCTTTGCGAGGATGTGATGAAGCGAGGCAATCATGTGATGAAGACTTGGTCTAATCCAGACGGGGTCATTCCAAGCATGTTGATAACTCGGTGATATGATTCGAGTTGAGGATAATGAATGGATATGAGAATAGTCGTCGAGGAGGATGACTAGGAGGCTTGGATAGCATCGTTGTTGAAGGTTCTAGCATGCTCTAAGCAAGAGTACGTTTGGGCAGATTCGATAGTCCCAACGGCCAACTGTTGATGGTCGAGTACTCTGGGCAGATTCGATAGTCCTAGGCACGGGCTGCGACGACGTGCGGGAGTTATGTCTAGAACCGGGGTTTCCATTAGCCCTTGACGGACGGCTGAAAGAATGTGCCGGTCATTCAATTAACGGTGATATCGAAGCAAGGATAACAGTGATAGCCAGAGTCATGGATGTTTGGTTGTATCGTCATTCGGACTCAAGAGCGGTATTTTCTGGGTGCTTATCTGATTTAGGCCTTGGTACTTGGAAAACATCGCCCTTGACTCGAGTGATAGTAGCTTTACTTTAAATTGTATGCTCTGATATGTTGCTTCTGCTTAGTGTGTGTCTGGGGGCTATCACTGTAGAATGAGGTTGGAGTGGGAGGGTTGTATTCCTATTCCTTTTCCTTTATGCTCTTTTGGTATGTTGTTAGTTAATTTACTGCTCACTAAGACTGTTGTCTGACTCAAGGCTTTATGTTTTTAATTCTTATTGCCTTGGGCTGTTCGTCCATTTTGGGACGGGCAGACTAGGTAGCAGGTGACAGGTGCTGTTCTCTTCTCACGATGCTGATATCGAAGACGAGCTGGAGGGTTGCATATTATCTTCTTATTATATGTACTGGATATTCCGCTGTTTTGTATTCTCTGAGAGATATGTAGTGAGGCTAGATGTATTGACTATATGGATGCTTGTATTCAACTATTATGGAGTTTTATATGATGTCATTTTGTTCTGTAAAGCTTCACTATACATATGTTCTATTGTATTTTGTCCATGCGCTGTGAGTAATACGATAGACTCTGTTGTTTTAATCTTACCTTGACAATCGTCCATGGTCGCTTGACACACTTTACAGCGCTCTATCTCTAGATTCGGTGCAGGGGTCATGGGCGGTCGTCACATACTCTTCGTCAACAAACTGGTCATAAATAATTAGTGTTTGAACTGTTGCAGACTCACTAATTTGAATGTACTCATCTTGAAGATCCATCAATTCCATAAAATAATATTTGAGGCACACGTTATCTTCAATCATTTCGTTAAGGTGAAATTCTTAGTTGTTCAATGATTTTACTTCGATTTGTAGATATGTTGTTTGAAGCCATAACTTCAATCATATAACTTTAGAAAAGACCCTGCGTAATATTTAAAATGACAACTAAACTTAAAGGCATCATATGGACTGTTACATATATGATCTTATACTATGTGTTTGATCCGTTTTCCAATTTATTTTATCCTGATTATCTTTCCTTCCCATTACGTTTCCCAAGATCAATGCTACCTTTTAATAAAAAAATTAAGAATTATTGTCGCTTTGCCATAATTTTATAGAAACGCAAATATCTCAAATCTGTTGAAGGCGGACAGATATGTAGGTAGAGCTTCTTCGGTTATCATATTACCTACAATGGACACGAAGTATTCATCGGGTATTTCTTCTGCTTACTCCCTTATCCCCATTATGTTTTTGAAGAACTCTTCATTTGAACATGATGGATTCAGATTCGGAAGAAAATCTTAAGGTTGCCATAGAGCCTCCACTGGTTTTAGAAAGGTTTGTATGTTGTTTTCTACCCATCCTTCTAGTGAAGTAAATATTTCGAGCTTTTCTGGTGTCATTTGTATGATGAATTAAATAGAATAAATGGTAAATATATAAAACCTGATGCTCATAAGATATTTTGATGACTTGGCTTTAGAAAGTCCTAGTTGTGAAGGGCACTGTTTTCAAAACGAGATTTATATCGTAAATTTTAAAGTTCAGACTATAAATCAAAACGGGATTTAAATCAAAAATCGAAGATTCATATTTGAAGATTTGCATACAATTGAAATTGATTTTGATGTTAGAACTTCTACGATTAAACATAAAACTCAATTTTCTCAATTCTATTTTTGTTTTGTTTCGAAAACATTATAACTAGAATTGTAAATCCAAATAACTATATTAAATATGTTGGTATGAGTTGAATGTTTTTTGTTTGTAGTTTTGACTAAGTTTGAATCGGAATATAAATCAAATCGTTGAGGATGGATCCAATCTCCTTCGGGATTTAAATTGTTGGACTTTGAGATTTTTGACAACGATGGTGAAGAGAAGCTTGACTTGAAGTGAATGAAGGATTCATTGCCATTTCGATTTGGTTTTTTATTACTTAAATGAGCTAAATTTTGAAAATATGGATTGAGAATGAAAGACGCCAAGGTAGCTCTTTATAAATATATTCCATCTGCAGATGCGTTCAGTGGATTATAATATCCACACCAACTTCCCACATGGAAGCTTTTCTGCATAAACAATTTGTCAAATTGAAATAAAATAAGACCACATCCTTTTGTAGTTATTGCTTTAAAAGTGCATTGAAGAATGTGTTTTTGTTTCAAGTGTATGAGATTTTGATCGATTAACAAAATAACAACACTGTAGATGCCTTAAGTAACTTATATTTATCATTTATAAAATGGAGGATTTAACATTGCTTGAATTTACAAATATTTATTTCTTATGGTTATGGATTTTGGTAGGTTATCTCTGCTTCCAAATTGTACTGAGCATGAAGTTACAAAATACAACATTTATTGTGGTATGTATCAAAGAAAACTTATACTCATCGTAAAGAAATCAACAAGATTATGTTGACAGTTATTAATGGCTTAAAGTAAAAGGGAAATGCTAACGTATCTCATCGTAAAATATCTCATTGCATTCGTTGTGGTAATAATGTAAAAAAAATTGGTTTGCTAGCTTTTACTGATTTTTTCTTGTCGATTGATGGAAAGTAAAGAGTCTTGAGATCACCAACCAACAATGTCTGGAAAACCCAGTGGGTTGATTTAATGGGGCCAGATTTTATTTTCCATACTCATTTATGATACATTACTCTTTCATAAATTCCATTAACCTAATGGTTTCTTTTAACATCAGATATATGCAAGCATTGATATTTTCACCTACTTATAACCTAGTTGTTGCCTCTGATTATATACAGTCCACATTAATCAATTTCTAGTTGCTTTATATCTTTTGCTGTTTTGTTTATCGATGTCTATTAGCTTGATAAAGGTTGGACAGTGGACAAAAACATAAGATTGAAATGATCTTAAACTACTGGTGCGCATCATACTGTTACTCGAATACTTGGTGGTATCAACTGTTATAGAAATTCTTAGTTGGCCTATTAAGATACTCTTCGTCAACAAACTGGTCATAAATAATTAGTGTTTGAACTGTTGCAGACTCACTAATTTGAATGTACTCACCTTGAAGATCCATCAATTCCATAAAATAATATTTGAGGCACACGTTATCTTCAATCATTTCGTTAAGGTGAAATTCTTAGTTGTTTAATGATTTTACTTCGATTTGTAGATATGTTGTTTGAAGCCATAACTTCAATCATATAACTTTAGAAAAGATCCTGCGTAATATTTTAAAATGACAACTAAACTTAAAGGCATCATATGGACTGTTACATATATGATCTTATACTATGTCTTTGATCCATTTTCCAATTTATTTTATCCTGATTATCTTTCCTTCCCATTACGTTTCCCAAGATCAATGCCACCTTTTAATAAAAAAATTAAGAATTATTTTCGCTTTGCCATAATTTTATTTTTGTAGCGTGTATTTATTTTGCTTTTTCAGCGTCTTAATTGCACATTTTTGAAAATTGTCTTGCATATAAGTATCAACTGTTATAGAAATTCTTTAAGATATTTGAGTTTAAGGAAACCTGGTTGAATTGTAAGATTATGGTTTGAATTGTAAGATTATGGTTTAAGACATTTATCAAGAAAATGAACTGTAGGAGGGTGATGTGGCGGTGGATCCAGAAGCTTTCTTGTGGAGGCCGAATTCCGAGATGTGTACCATTGGACAAGCTGTTGGATCAACCGTGGCTTGGCATAAAGACTTCGTTGCCTTCGACTAGTGTACCACCTTAGGGTATTCATTGTTTTGTGATACAAAACTTACCTTTCTTATATATTTTGTGTTGTATCGTTGTATTTTGGAATGGTTATGTTAGAATGCTGTTTTGGTAACGTTTTAGTTGGTGATGTGAATGACTACTTTAGATTGTTTTATTGAATATGTATTCTACTTTGTTGGAATATTACGATCATTAATATATGAATGAATCTGATTCATTTATAGTTGCTGCATCAATATATGAATTCTATGATTATCAATATATGAATGAATTCAATGATTATTAATATTTGAATAATTGCTCCATGTAAATATATTTTTTGGATTTAAATCGCAAGTATCAATTGTAGTTGTAATAAAGAATATTACAACTGTCAAAAAAAGTTGTAAAACATAAGAAATCACAAGGGTGGGTAACAGTTATAGTAGAGATTACTACAATGGTTATACCGTAGTTGTTATACCTGCTACATTACGATATTGTTACATATCGACAACAGTTATTAACTGTTGTAAAAATGTTAACTACAACGGAAAATAACAGTTGTAATAGGTTATATCACAACGGTTAATTGCAACATCGAAACACAGTTGTAGAATATTTTAGTCTATTACAACTTCTTATAATACGACGGTGCACTCACCGTTGTAATAGGTCATTTACAACGGGTTTCCACCGTTGTAAAATGTTGATTTTGTTGTAGTGTTGGTTATGATTCTTGCTTTGAAAGTAAGTGGCATATGTAATCCATATCTATGGAACTGGATGGACTTGTATGACTTGTCGAAAGACCTTGAAACAAAGCACATAGGTTATAAATGGACTTTGGTTTAGATCGGACTCAGATTTGAAAATGCACTTATAGCGATAGTCACTATGGATGCAGTTAGGAATTACCTTGTTTTTGTCTATCTCTGGAACTTTATAGGGAGATCCTTAGGAGTTTCTTGCCATATTTATTCTGTTTTATATGTATGCTTGCTTCCATAAAAAGTTTGGACAGAAAAACGTTAAGTAACATTTTGAAAAGCGGCCAAAACTTCACTTATGCAAAACTGCCCCTTTAGCCTTAATTTTTGAACTTCAAAGGTTTGAAAAGATATTTAAGTATTTTATTTCATTCTTTTTACAAGTGTATTCTAAATCATATTAGAGTATTTTAAAAGTGGTTTTAGATTTCAATGAATTTTTAAGAATTAGTTGTGAATTTTTAAAGAAGATGTTTTACTTTAAAATATACAGAAAACGTGGTTTTTCCAAGTTTTTAAGTAAATTATAAAGTTGTTATTTTCAAGTAATATTTTGAGTAAACGTTTTAAAATCTATTATAAGTATTATAAAGTATTTTAAAAGCACTTTGAAGTATATATAGTTTTTAGAAAATAAAGTTGACTATTTTATATCTTATGCAATAAATATCTTATAAAATGGTTTTATTTAATATCTAGTTTTATAAATAAATTACTATACACATATATCATTTTGAAAAGGGTTTTAATTGCAAACAAATGGTTTAGAAAGGGGTTAGGAATTGCTTAATAGCTAAATGATTAATTGTTTAATTACTTGTTTGAAAAGTAATTAACTATGCTTAATACTAAAAGCCGACGAAGTAGGCTTATCTATTTGTGAGTTTAAGACTGATGTTCGAGTATGGATATGAGCAATAGATTTCTAATCTACCAATGTCCCTCTTGACCAAGGAATAGTTAAGTCGGGAAAGTTGAAAACATGTTAATCGTGTTGATTACTTACTTGTGTATGGAAATAATTAACACTATACTTAACACTAAAAGCCGATGAGGTAGACTTATCTATTTGTGAGATTTAAGAATGAAGTGACTAGACAAGGCTTTGATATGCAACCAATGCTCTAACTTACATGGCTTCACTCTTGAACGAGGAATAATTAAGTTGGAATGTCGGAAACGAATATATGAATATTGATTTATATAAGCAATTACTTTTGACCAGATGGTCTACTATTCGACTATCAAACTTGACCAAATATAACTTAAGAAGTATCGAAAGGCTTCGCGATTTCATACCAATGAGAATCCTTGGGGAGGAGCATTGGTATGAAACGTCTCTAGCTTATGCTTACTTCAGAAAAAATAAGAATTGAGTTAACCTGATATTCATCGAATTAGTTTTGAAGAGTCTAGGATTTGTAAGTTTTTTACTTACTGAATGCCACTTCAAAACTAGTATATGGGTTCTATGTTTTGGAAGTTGTTGCAAAGGATAATCTATGTGAAGATTCGAGATCTATTTGAGATGCTTGAATCCATGTAGTGATTCATGATCTATTCGAGATACTAGAATCCATTTGGGGATTTTTGTTTTGTTCAAGTAAAGAAGACTCATTTAAGGGATGTCAAACGTGACCTCGACATCAAAAATGATAGAAAATAGAGTAGGATGCATAGCCTAAGGTTTTTCTAACCCACGACGTGGTATATTAACTCCATATCTAGAGTATTCTTTTTATATGTTGCACACGGGAATTGATGGAACTTGGTTCCCGTGGTTCTATAGATCCATGCATGGGCTAGTCATGTTTACCTTAATGGTATATTTTATCTAAAGATATATTTCGCTCGAAAGGTACATTTGACCCCAGTTAGGAGGCTGGCCTCAATATATCTGGGGATGTCTTCAACGGAAAATCCAATATGTGGACATACCTTAATTGTTTTTGGTTGCACCCTTAATATTGTTGTGGTGTAACTAATATAAGTTGTTCGAATGGCTAAATCTCTATCGGATTAGAAAATAGCCAATCAAATTTTAATTAAAAAATAACCACAAGCGCACGTTGTACAATGTTAGTACGTGGCGAGTACGGGTCGATCCACAGGGAATTGTTTATATTTTAAATTTTCTATTCAATCGAATTAACCAAAGTTGGAAGTGTTTTTAAGCTAAAAATGAAAATTTAAATGAACTAACAAAAGAAAATGGATAAAAATATGAAAGTAGAAGGTAATTTAGAGATAAATCCACTCTGTTGATCACATAAATCAACACAACATGAAATTATAATCTCTTTTTTGGTCATTAGTGAGTTTAATTGATGTGTTTATCATAAGTATGGAATATTTGTGCTATTAATTAGCCCAATATAACCCATCAAACTATAACAACCCATTAAACCACTTGCTAACTCTCATGAAAAATGACAATGAAGTTGAAAATAAAATCTATTTTAAGCATGGTCTATTAACTATTGATTAGAAATATAGACCATCAGATTTTGATTTCAACATTCACTTCATTACCATAATCATATGGAGATGAAGAGGTAATTTGTGTTTGTGTTTATTTAAGCATAGCCTATTTGGTGTCAACAACATAGGCTATCAAATTCAAAGCTAAAACAACAAGTTAAACCACATCAAATATTGCCATTAAGTACAAAAAGAGATCACTAATTAGCAAAATGTTGAATCTACATGATAAGAGAGCTTCATTACCCCTAAATTGAAGGGGTTTAGCCTCTCATATTTGTTATCATTTCAACAAATTTAGCATTCAACATGAAATAAAAAACAAGAGGAAAATGCAAGCTAAGTAAAAAGAGAGCTGATAAAAATAAAATAAAAACTAATCTACTTGCATAGATAAAAAGATCTACACTACTAGCATGAAAGGAAATAAACAAGAAAATAGCATGTAATTAAATTGCATAAAAGAGAAAATTACATAAAAGAAGAAAATGGCTAAGTAGCCATGAAAAAGAAAAGAGAGAACTTTTGTTTATTTGTGAGCCTCAAACTAAACTAAATGGAGGCTCAAAGGAGGCTAAGGGAACATATGGGGTATTTATACAAGTTTAAAACCCTAATCCTTGTGAGAAATGCGGATTAAGGATCTTAAGGCTAGAATTAACACTAGAGGGGGGGTGAATAGTGTTATTAAGAAATTTGTTAATCTTTTTGAGTTTATCTAACTTTATTAACAATGTATACACTAATTAGACACATATATGAATACAGAATCAAACACAGATGCAAATATAAAGTAAAAGCAGTAAAGGAAAGAACATACCGGATTTTATACTGGTTCGGAGTTACCCTACATCCAATCCCGCAACACAAGTACAGATTTCCTTTCAACAACAATTCAACAATTACAACCCTCGGTTTCAAGGCTACGAGGTACACCCTCCAGAATGACAATCCTCTGGGTAGAGATACTTGATTTCCGGGGCAACAAGTTCACCGAATTGATTTCCAGGGCTACAATCACACCGTCTCTCGCTTGATTGATTTCCAAGGCTACAACCACACCTTTTCTCGCTCAATTGATTACAAAAAGTCTATAACTCATATTAGCACTTGGATCTTGTAGAGATAGTGGAGAGAATCAAAACCAGAAATAATCGAATATGATTCGATGTTGATTTCGGCAGAGTAATGGTATGATTTTGTATTAAGAAATGTGGAAGAAGAAGAGAAGTGAAAACCAGAAAAATATGATTAAAAATTCGTTGAAACTGACCCCTATTTATAGAAGATCAACAGTCATGACCATTCATGAAGAGTTATGGCGAATAGACACTTCTTTTGAAATTTGAATTTGAACTTCAACTTTCACTATGTCGACATAGTGCCTAGGGGCATGTCGACATCCCTCAGCTAAAATTGATATTTTGAATTTCTATAAAAACAATATTTATCTTATATAAAAACTATTTAAAACTTTATAAATATACTTGAATATAGTTGAATTTCATAAGTAAATATAAAGAACAATATATACATAATTTAACTATAATTTTGTATTTAAATCTAAGTATAAATATTAAAAGTTAAATATATTATTTGAAAAGACATTTAAAATCAGGAGTAATTTGACTTTGAAATTAAAGATGTTTTGAGGCTAAAATTATTTAAAATCAGGATAGAGAGTTTTGAATCTTTTAAAAGGAAAGTTTTGAAATCATTTTGAAAACAATATAATTTTGTAAAATCATTTGAATTAAAATTAGTGGATACAAAACAATGTCCCACTAGATTTTCGTAGGTTCCATCCTACTTAGGGTTCCATCCCTTTAACAGGCTCGAAGTGGATTCCATTCCACGAATAAATTGGATATTAAGATGCCAGTGCTTTTCTATGAGTTTTAACAAATATTCCTAATAAAAAAAACTTAACCTTGAACTCTTGAACTCTTGATAATCTTGATAATCTTGATACTCATGAGTCTTCTATCTCTATATCTTGAATCTCTATACTGTACAGTCTTCATTCTTGATACCTGCATGGTTAGATCCTGCATATACATATATTTCTAAACTTGTAATGTTAGTATTTATATTTTATAATCTATTCTAAGGTTGTTTTCATCAAAACCATCATCTCATGGACTAACAATCTCCCCCTTTTTGATGATGACAACCTTTGTTTATAAAATATCACTTTTATCCTAATAACTTCGTTTAAAACTAACAACTCCCCCTTAATCTATGCCTAACTACCCTATTTTATATTTCTCCCCCTTTGTCATCACCAAAAACTTACTCTAAACTAGATAACTCCAAACTATATAACTCCCCCTTATTCTTGGACTTCAGTACCTGCATTGATAAACTATACAACGGAATATATAATATATAGATTAAGAAATAATGATACTTATGAGCATAATAACTTAATTAAAGACTATATTCATTTCAGTGTATATATATATATGTTTCACACACCAAACTTCAAACCAAATAAAATCAATTCACACAAAGTATCAATCCAAACCAAATTAAATCAAACAGATTAATTCAAACAAATCAAACAAAGAAAGAAAATTAAACGTTACGAGGAACATCAACCCATCCTTCTTCTCCAAAGATAGGGTCTTGTTTGATGGCATCCCAATTTTCACTATCAACAGATAGAGAAATAGGAGGATGTGCTTCGTTATCATCCTTGTGCAGGGAGGAGATCATCCATCGAATTGCATCGAAGTGTCTCTCTTGTTCCTTGATCATCTGCATTTGACTTAATTCTAAGTGACGCTGATTATGGAGGATGATAGAGAGAATATTCTTGAATGAATTGAGTGTTTCTTCAAGAGTTTCAGATAGATTGTGAATAAGATTGGCCATAATTGAATTAGAGAAAGAAATGAAGGATATAGATAATGAGAAATAAATTCCAGTGAAGATTTCTGGAAGAAAAGGGTATATATAGGTGTAGAAATTCGTTTGAAATGAATAGACATTTGGTAGTTATTCAAATTTCAAATTCAAAATCAATAATCACTTCTGACTAGTACATGTCGACATGGTCAAGGGAGGTATGTCGACATACTATATTGAATTTTGATGATAATTTTATTTTGTGAATAATGATGTATATATATTTCTATAATATACTAACATTTATTCTAGATATAAAATAAGCTAGATGACAGGAAGGAAATTTAATTTCATTGCATAATTGGATAATACAATGATTAAACATAAAGAACTTCACGAACATTCGAAACAAAACAAACTAAGACAAATACAATAAGATACTAAAAGATAAAACTAGTTAGAAGATAAAGGTGATGAAGATAGTCCAAGTTTCTTGCTGACTTTTGAAAAGAACTTGTTTATCTTCGAAGACATGTTATCCAACTTTTTACTAACGGATCGTTTTAAAATCCGTTGATTCTCCACAATTATCTTTTGATTTTTGAGAAGGGTTTTGTTGGATGGATTGGAAGGATATTCAATACTTTCTAAGGATGTTTCACCTTCTTCTTCTTATTCTTCTATTTCAATTTCATCCCTTTCTTCTTCTTCTTCCTCTTCCATTTCTTCATGAGCTAAACACTCTTCCTTTTTGGTAAGAGTCTCATAAGGTTGAAAAACATATGGGATTTTCATGAGAGAAATGTTTGAGATATTAAAAACTTTTCTAGAGACAAATTCTTCACCTTTGAAATCCACTCCAAAATAGTTGAAAATCCGAGTAAGGTAAATTCCATGATATAGTGTTTTCTCCCATTTCAAAATTTTTAGGACGAAGTTCATCCAAAATAACTTGCGCCCAATTGATATCATAATTTCCGAAAATAGCAAAAAGTGCTTTGCACACTTTTGAAGTAGGATTATTAAAATTTCCCGATCTTGGGGTCAAAGTATGTTGTAAGAGAAGATTGACAATTCTTGCTTTAGGACGAAAGTTTCGGTTTTTAAATTCAAAGTTTTCATCTCCTTCAAATATATGATGAAATGTCTCACGATCATGTTCATCGATTTTAAAACTAGAAAGATCCATTCCCGTGCTTTTGCAATTGAGAATGGTATCCAAAAGATCATAATTCAAAACAATTTGAGTGCCTTTGACACTACTCCAAATTTCATTCTCGTTTCCAATATAAAAACCACGGTTTAAATTAGCATAGAAGATTTTGACAAGATTAGGATAGCAAACAAAATCATTTTGAGAAGAGTCAATAAGACTTAAAACACCATTGTTTGCAAAAAGAGAATCAATTTCATAAGAAGAAAAATCTTGAAAAATAGCAAATTTTCCAGGATGGACTTTGGCATAATTAGCATAATTGATGTATGCTTTAATTGCCTCCGGATCATTGAATAATTGCCCTTTGATTTTTCTGGAAATTCTCATGCTTGAGGGGTTGCTTGAAGAAGCCAATAGAGTAGAGAGTAGAGTGCTTGAAGATATGAAGAGAGAGTTTGAATTTGAAAATGAAAGTGAAAAGATATGATAAAAGATAGTGGATAAATAGACTTTCAAAGGACATATTCTCTGGTCAAAAGGTATCTTTTCAGAGAAATAAATGAAGTGAAAAGGTGGAGGGAAATTCAAACATTTGAATTCAAAATTTGAAATTCAAATTCAGGTAGGCATGTCGACATCGTGGTAGGGGCCATGTCGACATGTGCCTTTGAATTTTCATGACATGATTTTCCTAAGTTATCTAATATACATATATATAAATATTATTATTAATGTCTATATTTCTGAAATATCATTGTACTTATAATATATTTCAGAATGTGTCAAAAATAATAAAAATAATAATAAAATAATAAAAAGTAGAAAATAAATTTTAAAATTCAAACAGCATATCAATTCAAAATCAATCAATCAAACAATCAAGCAACTAATTCTATGCAAGCAATTTCAACCAATTGTATTATAAACATGTACCTTTTTCTGAATCCGTTTCTCTGAATTTGTCGGAGTCGTGAACTGCAGTGAAGCACAAAGCCAAATTATCCGTCTTCTGATCATCATCACTTGAGGACGAGTTTGAGTCATCTAGAGTAGTAGTAAATGCATGCTTCCGTTTCTTTGCTGGTTCATTGTTCATAGGAGGATTCTGCTTATTTGGATGCGGACAGTCTCTTTTGATATGTCCCGGTTCGTCACAATTGAAGCATTTGATAAAGTTTGGTACTGTAGTCTGATTACCGGAATTCTTAAAGTTGTTTCTCCTGGAACTATTCAATTTTCTGTACTTCAGAAATTTCCTAAAATTCCTGGTCATAAATGCGATCTCTTCATCATTATCACTGTTTGAGTCTGATCCATCGGTCAATGCATTGAATACCATTGATTTCTTTTCAGATGCTTTGCTTTCTCTTCACCCGATCATTTGAACTTCGAACGACATTAGATTTCCAATCAATTCTTCTATCTTTAAAGTACTGATGTCATTTGCCTCTTCAATTGCAAGTGTCTTTTGATCCCATTCTGGAGTGAGAGAATTTAAAATTTTTCCGACTTGATCTTCTTCCGAAAATTCCTTTCCCAAAGATATTAAAGAATGCACAATATCTTGAAATCGACTATACATATCTGAAATAGACTCATTAGTATTCATTTTAAATAACTGAAACTGATTTGTGAGCATGGAAATTTTGGTCTGTTTAACTTTGCTTGTTCCTTCGTGAGTTACTTGCAAAGTTTTCCAGATTTCATATGCAGACTTACAAACTGACACTCAATTAAATTCATTTCTTTCAAGTGAACAGAACAGAATATTCATTGCCTTAGAATTATTTTGTGCAATAGTCTTTTGCTCAGTGGTCCACTGTGCAAAATTAGTTGTGGGTTCATAATATTCAGTTTGTGTGATATTCCAAGTATCTAATCCTACAGATTGTAAATATATTTTCATCCTACATGCCCAATATGCATAGTTACTGCCATTAAAAAGTGGTGGTCTGGCAGTAGACTGACCTTCTATAAATGAACTAGTGTTGGTGGTAATAGCAGTACTAGTGTTAGTAGCCATTTTGAAATTTTTCAAAATTCAGATAATGAAACTTTTGAAAACAAAGCTCTGATACCAAATGTGAGAAATGCGGATTAAGGATCTTAAGGCTAGAATTAACACTAGAGGGGGTGTGAATAGTGTTTTAAGAAATTTGTTAATCTTTTTGAGTTTATCTAACTTTATTAACAATGTATACACTAATTAGACACAGATATGAACACAGAATCAAACACAGATGCAAATATAAAGTAAAAGCAGTAAAGGAAAGAACACACCGGATTTTATACTGGTTCGAAGTTACCCTACATCCAGTCCCACAACACAAGTACGGATTCCTTTCAACAATAATTCAATAATTTCAACCCTCGGTTTCAAGGCTACGAGGTACACCCTCCAGAATGACAATCCTCTGGGTAGAGATACTTGATTTTCGGGGCAACAAGTTCACCCAATTGATTTCCAGGGCTACAATCACACCGTCTCTCGCTTGATTGATTTCCAAGGCTACAATCACACCTTTTCTCGCTCAATTTATTACAAAAATTCTATAACTCATATTAGCGCTTGGATCTTGTAGAGATAGTGGAGAGAATCAAAACCTGAAATAATCGAGTATGATTCGATGTTGATTTCGGCAGAGTAATGGTATGATTTTGTATTAAGAAATGTGGAAGAAGAAGAGAAGTGAAAACCAGAAAAATATGATTAAAAATTCGTTGAAACTGACCCCTATTTATAGAAGATCAACAGCCATGACCATTCATGAAGAGTTATGGCGAATAGACACTTCTTTTGAAATTTGAATTTGAACTTCAACTTTCACTATGTCGACATAGTGCCTAGGGGCATGTCGACATCCCTCAGCCAAAATTGATATTTTGAATTTCTATAAAAACAATATTTATCTTATATAAAAACTATTTAAAACTTTATAAATATACTTGAATATAGTTGAATTTCATAAGTAAATATAAAGAACAATATATACATAATTTAACTATAATTTTATATTTAAATCTAAGTATAAATATTAAAAGTTAAATATATTATTTGAAAAGACATTTAAAATCAGGAGTAATTTGACTTTGAAATTAAAGATGTTTTGAGGCTAAAATTATTTAAAATCACGATAGAGAGTTTTGAATCTTTTAAAAGGAAAGTTTTGAAATCATTTTGAAAACAAGATAATTTTGTAAAATCATTTGAATTAAAATTAGTGGATACAAAAAAATGTCCCACTAGATTTTCGTAGGTTCCATCCTACTTAGGGTTCCATCCCTTTAACAGGCTCGAAGTGGATTCCATTCCACGAATAAATTGGATATTAAGATGCCAATGCTTTTCTACAAGTTTTAACAAATATTCCTAATAAAACAAACTTAACCTTGAACTCTTGAACTCTTGATAATCTTGATACTCATGAGTCTTCTATCTCTATATCTTGAATCTCTATACTGTACAGTCTTTATTCTTGATACCTGCATGGTTAGATCCTGCATATACATATATATCTAAACTTGTAATGTTAGTATTTATATTTTATAATCTATTCTAAGGTTGTTGTCATCAAAACCATCATCTCATGGACTAACAATCCTATTTTTGGGAACTACCCAAATTTCCCTTGAGGTAGTGTGCCCACTAAGTAATCATTAGCATGTGTTAATCCTACACTTAAATGTGCACGTAGCTTTAATTTCCATTAACATGTGCATTAGCTCCTAATTGTATATCATGGTAAGTGGGTAGGTGGGTTCCTCCATGATCATGAGTTTGAATTATTTCCATCTTCATTCCTTTGTATCCTTTTGTGCATGCATATTTTCCATGAAGCCTCTTGTAATTTCCATCCAATTTTCTTACGAATAAAAATAAAATGTGGAAAAAAATATTCTCAAATTAATATATGCACAAAAATGACCATTTTACTCCTATATTAAGATGAATAAATGATAATTTGAAAATAATTTGAATTTTGGTTTAAACATGTTAAAATACCCAATATGATCATTTATTTAATTTAAATCGGATTAAATATGTAAGTAAAAATATGCACATTTACATGCACATCAAATACCCCCACACTTATCTTTTTATTCGTCCTCGAATAAAGAAAAACTAAGATAAATCTGTTTTCGTAGGGAGCATAATTGCATTGAGCGTATGCAATAAGCCATTAAACCTCTAGGTGTCCCTAGTAGGAGGGTTTTCAGCGGATACTACCCACAAAATCCAAATGCGAGATGAAAAATATTTACAAAATGAAAAATTCCTAAATGCAAGATTTATTTACAAAGATATGGATGCAAGTTTTGAAAATATTTACAAAATGAAAATTTTGCTTTTAAATCGACACAAATAAGTTAAATATAAGTTCTGGTCAATATCAAGAAATTTATGTCCTTCTACTTGTCAAAATTTCCAACAAAAATTAAGTTATCATTACAAATAGACTCTAGTTTGGCTAGTTGTTACGGTTGATAACATAGTGCAACTATGAAATAGACTCTTAGTTGATTTTCAAAGTTTATCAAAGTGGTATTTTCATTTCTTCAAATCACATAAGTTAAAACAGTGCTTGGATTTCAATTGCTCACTCTCTCTTATTCAAAAAATTTATTGATATTAACAATATTTACATATGCCTAACCCAGAATACCGAGGCCAGATATTTTACCCATGCACTGCCTTTCGGACTTACGTGAGGGGAATATAGAGCATGGAGAGTGAACACACAAGTGTGAAGATCTATCGACTGTATGCATTATTAACAAAAGAATTTTTATATACATATACCTAACTCAAATAAATTGAGGCCAGATATACCGATCGTGCACCGCCTTTCGGGCTAACGTGAGAAGGGTAAAGAGCATGGCGAGTGAACACACTTGCATGTGAACACCTGACTCTAGGTGTTTATAAAATATATACATATATACAAATATATTTTTTCTTTTGTTTGTTATATATATATATATATTTGTTATTTTTTGTTTTTGAAGAAAGAGTTTTGCAAAATCATCTCAGCACCATTTAATTTAGAAGATAAAAAATGTTATATCCTTTTTCTTTAAATCAACCACTTATTAAACAAAGATTTAGGATATACTTCATAATTATCACCCATGAACCTTCCTATATACTAGTTAAACCATTGTTACTTGTAATCAAACTTTATTTTTATTTTTGTTGAGACAAATAATTTTTCAAAAAATTTTAATTTAATAACCAAAACCATATATTTATCCTATAGTGTTTTTTCAAAAATAAATCCAAATGCTAAAAAAATGTTTTTAAAGGTTTTGGAAAGAAAATGCAAAAAAAATAAACTATGAAAAATCGAAAAGAAGATGACACTCCCCCCTCCCACACTTGATTTTGACTGTGTCCCCACAGTCAAGCCAAGGGAAAGGAGTAAAATAAAATAAAATATGACCTATATTTATATGAAAATGAAAAGATTATTATTTATAAGACATCAGAAAATATATTGTTAACGAGTAAAAGAAACGGTCTTCCAAAGACCAATTCATATTTCTCGTCAAATATGAGAGACACGGCTTAAGCACAGAAAACCAAACTATAAAAGATTTCAGAGTTGAATGTTGATTTGGAAAAACGAATATCGTTTATTCAAAATCGTATGAGTTGCTTTTTTTCGATGACTTTTGGGGTTGAGAAAACAATTGATTAAAGTTCAAGTTTATTTTCACCAAATTGAAATTCAAACTTATCATTGAAAATTTCTTTAGAATTATTGATTTCAAAATCAAAATGGTGATTTAAATCTTTCCCTTCAGAATTCAACTCATTTTCAAAACGTCCAAAAAATTCATGTTCACTAAATTCGTCTCCCTTGTTGGATTATCAACAACTTCATTGCATATATCAAGTTCATAATCCAAAGTAGTTGTGTTCAAATTTTTAAAATCTGAAAAAGGAAGATCGAATTTTAAATTTGTTTCCGCACTTTCAAAAGAATTGAAATCCAACCCAATTACCGTATTTTCAACAACTTCATTAAGATTGATGTTTTCAATTTCAAAAGTTGTTATTTGAAAATCGTCAATTTTGGTAAAAGATGGATTATTATTTGTGTAGCGACCCAACTTTCTACCTCCAGATCGTTGTATCACTATGAAGAAAGAAAGGGATAGAAAATAGAAAAGATAGAGAAGAAAGAAGAAACAACATCAGAATCTCAACAGCGGAACGAACAAAATATAATATATCATATCAGATAATACATAGTATCATATACATCAGAGTTACAAAGATAATACATCACATACTAGACAGTTATAAACACCTGTCTAGTTAATACAACTCGATACAACTCAAATACTACACATAGATACCAACACAGCGGAAAACTATACATATCTATAATGCTGAAGCCTCCTGCTCCATTGCTCCTCCATAATCCGTCAAAGCTAACCTGAATCCCTTGGCTACTCGTAAAAATTTGATTACTCGAGAGTTTAAGAGAAAACAGAAATAAACTCCGGGTCAGACATGAGTCTGGTATGAGTAACAGGTTAAAGTTGCTTAACTTTGAAAATCCTTTGAAAACAAAAGGTATCACGTAAGACTTCCCACACATAAACATGGAAAAGTTTTTCCCTTACGCTAACCAAACATTTGATAGGAAATTCAGTGATATTATAATAGGTCTAGGGTTTTCAAGTAAATAGAAAATAGCCGAAATTGTTACATTCATTAAATTCCAGCATACTAGGTTTACAATCAAATCCGATGGCACTTATTGGATTTTGGATTCCATACAATGGCAGGGCTACCGGGGTACCGCCCGTCACAGTACCTGGCCTAGATCAGCGTACCGAGAACATACCCTAAGTTCCCTGCAACACAAAGCCAGAACCATCCCTTACTGGATAGTCCCAAACAAGACAACCCCAGCAGTTGTTGCAATCAACTGCCCATACAACCGAAATAAAAAGGGACATCTAGACAGGGGTATATCTCGCTCTCCAGTGGGAGCTACCCACGAAGCCTTGCTGCACCTCCCTTGTTTTAGCCATTCCCGGTTGATGAGGCTTGAGGCTACGATTACCTTTAGAGAACACATCTCTTAGAATGCTCATCGTCCACCTGACGATGTTCTGAAAGCATTCAACCCATACAAGTTCGTTCCGGGTTCGAATGAAACCGAAGGCATTATCTCGTTACACTCGTTTTGGAATCACCCTCAGAGTTAACGACAATAACCCTTGCACTGTGAATCTTCATCTTCACTTGAGATTCACGACCTATCGTTAATTTGGATCGATGTGGTTAGGATATCCAAATCTGGAAACCCAATCCCGGTCTCATCGAAATCCAAACCGTATCTTTTAAGGCCAAGTTGTTTTAGAGTTTAAAACAATTTAATTCAATTATCTATATACACACATATAGATAAATCACAATATAACAGATAATCACATTATCATCATAAACAGATAATCCATATTATCAACTCAAACAGATAATCAAAATTATCATACTTAAACCAAGCATCCATATCACAATAGATATTACTCATCTCATATCTGAGATCAAAATCAATCAATGGGATATCAATATCATTCATTCATAAGCAATGATTTATTAACCACAATCTATAATTAATTTAAAATGAATTAAATTAATTACGTCTATCTTTAATTAATTTAAAGTAAATTAAATTAATTACCACATCTATAAATCCTTCTTATACAACCCTTAATTAATTAAAAATCAAATTAACTAATTATCCTCTATGTATTCATCTTGATTAAACACCTTTGATTAATCATTTTCTAATTACAATAAGTAATTAGTCTTTAATAAATTTTGCAAATTAATTATTATAAATCATTCATAGTAATTAACATTCAATTACTTCATTTATTAATTAGATATAATTAATTACATTTATCCTTAGTTAATTACATTAATTAATCACTTCATTATTAATTATTCCTTAATTAAACAATTCATAATTACATCATTAACTATACTAATTAATCTCTAATTTATATTTAAATTAGATTACTTCATTTAAGTTAATTACATTAAGTAATTAAATCTTTAATTAAACACAATTATTAATCCCCTTGATTAATAACAAACCAGTAATTACTATCCTTAATTACTCATATAAATTAATTATCCCATAATTAATTATCTCCATTTATTAATCCCTTGATTAATTACCAAAGTAATTACCCAATTTACTTACTTACAAATCATCTTATATTAATTACATTAAGTAATTACCATTTAATTACTTTCCTAAGTAATTATGCTCCATTAATTACACCAAGTAATTCCACTTATCAAATCACCAAATGATTTCTCAAAATTAATTAAACTAAATTAATTAACTTCAATTAATCATATTATCAAAATTAATTACAAAAAGTAATTAATCTCTTAATTACTTTTATCAAGTAATTACATTTAACAATTTACACTAGTTTATCTAAATTAATTAATCTAATTAATTATCAAAATTACTCACATTAATTTATTATTTAAAGTAATCCTTAGTTAATTATCTTCATTAACTAATAACATTTCTTTAATTATTTCCTTAATTAATCTCTAATTATAAATTAATCTAAATTATTAATTTATAAATTAATTACATAAGTCATCCTTAATTATCTTATTAATTAAATCACTTCAATATTTTAATTATCTCTAAGATAAATTATTCCTTTATAAATGATTTCATTAACATTAAAGTGCAAAACATTACACTTTGAAATTTAAATTCTATTTTGAATTTAAGATTCAAATGAACATTCTTTTAAACATTTACCAAATTTAAATATCAACTTATAAACCTATATAAGAAAAATCCTAACTAAATTACTTAAAAGAAAACTATTTGATTTAAACTTGTCTTAAACATTCAGATTTTAAATTAAAACTGATTTTAAATTTCAGTTTTGAATTCAAGAAAACTTGAATCCATATTTAACTTTGATTTAATTTCTTTGATTTAAACTTGCTTTTAAAACTTGATTTTAAATTCTTGATTTAAAATCCAAATTCATTTTAAAATCTTAGATTCAAAAAATTCCATTTGAATCTACACTTTAAACTTTATATTTAAAACATAGTTTAAATCCTGTTTTCAAATTTGAATTAAATTAAAAAAAACCTGGAACAATCAGGCCTGCTAATGCCTGAACCACATAATTGACTCGAGACAACTAGATTTTGCTTCGAGTCATCCACTCGAAAAACTCGCGTATTCCCCGAGAAAACAAAACCCACCCCAAAATATCACCAGACATCAAATCGTGCACCGTGCACATGCACGATGCCGCCGACCATCTCTGGTCATCTACTCAGGCTTCAACACACCAACGACCACCTCCAGATGACATCACGAACATCAGGATCTATCACAACAACTCAAATCAAAATCGAGTTCTCCTTTCCAAACCTGGAACACAGACTCGCGACCAACCACAAAACCTGACATCGCTTCACATCCACTCCTCCGACCACCGGAGCGCCAGCACCACCGGCCACCACTTCACCTACCATCCCTCTACAATTTCACAAAAACCCATAATGCTCGATCGCCTCTGGTGATCGAACGAGACCAAAACGCAAGCATAGTAAAAACTAGGTTTACGAACTTTGAACACTTTCCGCAGTCGCCACCGTGATCTGCCACCCCTTCTACCAATTTTCCCATCATCACTAATGGTTTTACTATCATCTCTGGAAACTACAACCTCTCGGATCCTCGAGAACATCAGCAACTCCTCAAATACTAATTTCTAGTAAAAGTAGAACTACTCATTCAATTTACTATTAAAATTTGTGATTTCATTTTTAAAAATCCTTATTTTGGTTAAGTATTCAGTTTATAACCCTGAATCAATGAATTCGAATGTTTGAATTTTATCCAAAACTTAACTTCCCTGTTCATTTTGGTTTCCAGGGCAATACACAATTTATTTCCACTCAAATAAATTTTTAAACTTTGATTTATGATTAGACAAACAATTTTTGTTTATAACATAAATCCTAACAGTGACTAGATCCAGAGATAAAGAATTTTAAACTAAAGCTAGAGTTTAAAAAATGGAAATATAGGTGTTTACAGATATTCACAAACATGCATATATCATACATCCAAAAATGCACAGAAATTCACTAATATATATTCACACAAACATACTTATTTCATACATAGATCATGCAACCAGATTTATATATTTGAGCTTTTTTTTTAAATAAATGTTACTCACCCGTGATCTGAGAAAAGGGACAGAGCACAATTGTTTGCAAAGCTTTGGACTTTAAAAACTGGAAATTGCTTTGCTTTGATCTTCCTAACCTTCTTGCCTTTGTTGAGTTGTACATATTATTTAAGTTTGTATATATGGAAGTATTTGTTATTATCTCTGGTTTGCAGTGTTGAACGAATTGAATTAGAAATGAGAAGATGTATATGTAGAAGGAACAGATTAAAGGGAAAGGTGATATCTGGGTTTGTATACAGGTACAAGTATTTCATTTTTTTATTTATTGATCAGAGATTTTTTTAAGTATGGGAGGCTGAATTGATATGTTATAACTTTCGAATGACTTTATTTTACTTGTTGAGTTGAAAGCATTAAATGCTTTGAGTACCTTGTGTCTCCTACTTAGCTTATTTATGCATAGATATTTTGCTTTGCACATTTCTTACCTGCATATTTTATTTATAACTACACATCTTGCTTTGTTTATACTTACTTTACTTTGCATTGTTTTAACCTTAGCATTTCAAAACACTACAGGCATATTTATTTGCCTGCATATGTTTTTGTACTTAATGTACATAGAATATAAGTTGTTTATCACTTGTAATGGTTTGTTACTTAACACATGTTATAAAGCTCCAATATGATAACACTTGTTCCTTAAGCACTTTCTATTTATTTTAAAACTTAAACTTTCCAAAATTATTAATATTGTTTGAAAATAACTCATTATTAAATTAAAATAATTCATAAAAGAAATTATCACTTTATTACTTATTTTCATCAAGCTATATTAAAAACACAAAACAAACCTTTTTATTTAAATTTTAACTTAAGCTAGAATCATTTTAAACTAATTAACTTTAAATCTTGTGTATATTTTAAAGACAATTGGTTATTTATTTAATATTAACATTAAATCAAATTTCCAAATTACCAGAAATACTAGAATTAGAAAATATGCCTTTATTTATTAACTTTAAAACAAAGCTCATCTATTCACAATATATACAAATATATATATATATATATATATATATATATATATATTATAAATAGAAAACAATTTATTAGCTTTTAAAAGATAAATTATCAGTTAAATATTTATTTAAAAGAAGATTATTAAATCAATTCGAATCTTATTATCAAATCAATTTAATTTTAACACAGATTATTAAATTGATATTGCTTAAAATTTCCGGGATATCACAATTTGGATCGTCACATGTCAGGATTTGATTTTGTTTCTCACATTGTTTCATATATGTTTCAAATAACAAATCTGTGTGATCATTGTAAATTTCATCCATTTGCTCAACAAAATCCAATTTATAATTATTAACTTGAGGATTTTCAATTTGAAATTGTTGAGAACAAAAATTGTTATCATTATTGAAACAACTCCCATTGCCAAAATCATTAAAACAATTGTTTCCATTTTCGTTTTGATTTTGAAATTCATTTTGGAGTTCGAAATTGAATTAGCATGGCTTATAATCGAAATTATTTGAATTTTGAAGTGAATTCAAATTTTAATTATTCTTAAAACTTTGACTTGAATCATTGCACAAATATGAATTACACAAATCATTTATCATTTGATTTTGTTGTGTAGAGAGTTCAAGTAAAGACGAAATCATTTCAATGCTATTTTCGAGATTTGAGAGTTGGTCATCATTTTGAAAACTTTGTTGTTCGAAATTTGAATTGTTTGTACAATAGTTGTTAAAATATCCATAAGAATTTGGAGTGAAATTATATGGAATATATTGATTTTCACCACTATTGTAAAATTCTTGTGAATATGGAAATTCAGACATTTTCAAAAGGTTTTTTTTTTCTGGATTTTTTTTTGGATTTTTTTTGTAAAGGAAAACTATTTACCAAAAGGAAATTATTTTTCAAAAGGGAAATTTGGTTTTTTCTTTTGGGTTTTCAAATTTTTTTTTTGAAAAGATTTTATATTATTTTTTGTTTTTGTTTTTCTAAATAAAAAACTAGCTCAAAATTTTTTTTCTTCTGGATTTTTGATTTTGGTTGAAAATTTTCAAAAGAAATGATTTAAAAACTAAGTTAAGGAATATTTACAATATTTTTAGTTTTGGATTTTGAAAATATTTTTTTTAAATATGCATAAACTAATGCAACTAAATGAATGCAAGGGTTTTATTACAAATTTTCTATCCTAAGTAGCTCATAACCCAAAATTGTATAATCACACTGTCTTAATCCAACAAGATAGTTCTCAGCCAGGTAATGGACAGGATTTATCGGTACACCACAAATCACCGAAGCAATGCAGCCGAAGGTTTAAGTACCTACAAAGAAACTATTCAGTATAATATTTACGAATCACTATAATATTTATAACCGATTATTGCTCTACCGTAGCCTAGACACCAAGAAAATAAACTGTCGAAAGAGGACAACTTGTCAATATATAATTAAGTCCTAGGTGAGCTCGTGACACCCTTAAGTCAAATGTCTAATCGTTATTATTAATCAAATTCTAAGATGAAATGCAAACTGAAATTAAACGTGAATTAACAATGCAACTACGAATGAAATTTGTTTTTGTTTTTGAATTTTTGAAGAAAAAAAATTATATATATATATATATAAATGCAAATGCAAGCAACCAACAATGCAGATTAAAACTAGAGATTAAAACACAATACCAGAGGGTGCAAAATTTATTAGCAATTTATTTTAGAGCAAAAAAAATTTCATTTTTTTAAGCAAGCAAGCAGTTTTTTTTTGGCAAGCTAAGCGAAGCAAGCAATTTTTCCAATCTGCTTTGGCAACCTGAAAATAAAAAACAAGATATATATATACAGTTTTTTTTTCTTATAAATATCAAAGAAGAAATTAAATCAAAACAAAACAAAACAAGTGAAAACAAAACAAATTGAAACTTGTTTTTTTCTTATTATTTAAACAAAAAGAGGAATAATTGGTGAAAACAATCTAAACAAAAGATTTTCTCTTTTTTTTAATTTGAGGATGGAACTTAAAAAGATTGAAAACCAAACAAATTAAAACCATACAAAACAAATTCAAAAATTAATAAAAACAACAGGAAATTTTCCTCAAGGACAATTTTTAGGGCTTTTTTTTACCGTAAGGACAGCCCGCTAATTATTTTCTCATAAGGACACACGCACGTATTTTTCTTCCAGCTCACTTTCACGTGCTTCTTCCTCTTCTTCTTTTTCGTTTCGCTCAAATTTTTCTGTCGCGATCCAATTTACTCTCGCAATCAAAATATCGATCAACCTTGGTTGGTCATTTCAATTTCATTCTTCTGAAAATTATAGTTCATCTATAATATTTTTCTCATGCGCGTTTGTCGACCTCTTTTTTTTTCATATTTCTACCGTGATCTCGTTTTTTTCAAAGTTTTGATACAAAGTTATTTGGGTTGTATATAAAGTTGTGATAGAGTGGAAAATTTTCATATTTTATGTTCAGTTTTTGGGTTTCATTTTTATTTTTTCCTTTTTATCATTTTGTTTATTATTAGTAAATATGTATTAGTTTTGTATACGGTAAGTATCAGTTTTGTGAAATTGAATAATTAATGTTCTACATTGAACATATTTTTACTAATGTTTATTTTTTATTTTTTATTTTCAGTGGGGATAACAGTCTTCTTTGTCTGTTTGTGTTGAATAATAACACTTTTAGCACTGGATGTCTATTGATTGCTCTTTGTATGATTTGAAGAATGAGATATAAGCTTGTGATGATTGGAAAAGTATCATTGATTGGGTTGTATATAAGCTTGAGATAGAGTGGAAAAGTATCATATCTTAGGATCAGTTTTCTGGTATCATTTTTAATTTTTCTTAGTATAATTTTTTTTGATTATCAGTAACTAGGTATCAGTTTTGTATACCTTGGGTATCATTTTTCTGAAATGGAAAAACTAATGTTCTAAACTGAACATGTTTTTACTAATGTTTTTTTTTGGCATTGGTGATAATGTGGCGCAGGTAGACCATCAGCTAAGTCTAAAGGAGGATTTTCATATTTTCAGAACAAGCATAATAGATGTGGCGAGTGCAAAGCAGATTGGTTATAATAAATGGAATTGTCAAGCTTCGAAGAGGATATGATTTGATTTTTCATTTTGAAATTGTTCAGATTAATAAGTGGATGTGTGACTTGTTTTAGTGGTTTATTGTAATTGGACCTTTTGTTATTAATTTGTATTCAGTATAGCATGGAATTTGTTATAAATGGATTTTTTTATTAATTTGTGTTCAGTTTATTGTAAGTGGATGTATTCAGTTTTAGTATCAGTTAAATGTTTTTACAGTATTAGTGCTGGTGTATGTTTTTACAAGTAAGAGCAGCTTTGTTTTAAGAACATAACATCATTACTTCATAATTATCAAATTGCAGCAGAACATCATTACTTCACAAGTACAAATTTCAGCAGAATTACATTACTTTACAACCATCAAATTTAATTGTGAAACATCAAATTTAATGGTACAAATGTCAGTTTTGTTTCTGTAGGTATCAGTTTCTTTTATGTAGGTATCAGTTTTGTTTTTGTAGGTATCAGTTTCCCTTATGTGAGTATCAGTTTGTTTCTGTAGGTATTAGTTTCTTTTATGTAGGTATCAATTTTCTTCCTATAGTAACTGTTTATTTCTGAACTAACTGTTTTTGAAATTGAGAGATAATATTTTTCAATATTTTGTTATGAATCATTTTTTTCAAGTAGGTTGCTCAACCTTTCTGCATATACAAAAAATTGCTTCTCTGGCTTCACTGCCCAAAAACCCAACTCATCTGCCATGGCCTGACTCCAATCCACCTTCCTCGACCAACACAATCATCGCCAACAACTCGCGACCTCAACCTCGACCAAACCGCGACATAATCAAAATTTTCTCCTCACCGCCTCCTGCAAAACACCAATCACAACCGCGACATCAAACACAGACTCAAAGAAATTGGAAATTGTAATTTTGGTTTTGGGAAAGTGATTTTAGTTTTGGGGAGACTGTGGAAATTGATTTTGCTTCTGAGCAATTGAACGAGAAATCGATTTGTTTTGATTTAATTTTATTTTTAAAACAAAGTTCGTCGATTTCTGAGTGTAAGCGAGAAGGAGGAGACGAGCAGAATTCTTTGTTTTGTTTTAATTTGTATCTGGGCTTTGGGCTTTGTCCTTACGGTAAAAGTTTTTTGCGCGTGTCCTTCTGAGCAATTATTTACTTTACTTTGTCCTTTAAAATTATTTCCCCTAAAAACAAATCCATCTTCACCAACTTATACAAACCCGGCCCAAAACAAAAAAACAAAACAAAGACCCAAAAATTTCTTCGTCTCTCAAATTCACATTTGCAAACGATCGCGTTAAAATTTCGTTTAAATTTATTCCATTCTAGTTCTAATCTCGTTTAAATCTCGTTCAATTATCAGGCTGCGTGGTCGGTGATGGTTGATTTTGGTTCGAGGCAATGGTTGTGGTAGTATGTGACTTGGGTTTCGCGGTTGTGAATTGGGGCCGAATTAGAGATTGCAGCTGGCTTGGGTTTGGAGGTGTGGTTGGCGATAGGAAGGCAGCTGACAGTGAATGGAGAATGTATCAGATGATTGGATTTGTGGTGGAGTTTGGGCTTGTAGTGGAAATCGCGGCAATGAGTTGGAGGATGGCGTGACTCTAGTGTGCGATTCTGGTGCTTGTATATGTTGCTGATGGAGGTTTCAAGTTTGGATGGTTGCAGCGCAGAAGTATAACTGGGTGGTTGCTGTTGAAGTGTGTGTTATTGATTGAGGGTTGTGGATTGGTATGGTGGCAGGAAGTTTGGTGGTGGAGTGTAGTTTGTATATGTAGTAGATAGAACAGTGGGTATGTAACTGTATGTTGAATAGAGGCAGAAGTGTATTCAGGTGATGACAGTGGTGGGTAAGACTGTTGGTTGGTCTGTGATAATGTGTGGTGCTTTTGACTGTTGCAAGGTTTTTGTTAAAGTAATTGGCAAGTTGAGGGATGCAGTACTTTGAAGTTTGTATGTATGATAAAGTATGATGTAGACTTGTGTGATTGTCTGTAAGCAGTAGGAATGATGTATTGGCAGGCAATGTTTGTACTTGCTGTAGTGGAGTGAATGCAGTGTGGTGTTTTGTGATTGGAGGAGGCAGTATGGAACAGTGATAACAGTGGTATGTAAGAACTGTGATGTTAGAGGAAGTAGTAGTGTGATCAGGATGTGCACACTGAAGTTTGGGTATGATGCATAGCATTTGATGATTCAAATCAGTGTAGGGGTATTGGTCAGGTGCCTTGGTGCACAATGGAAGTTATGCAGTAGTGTGGGTATCTGATGCAGAGTGTATTTGCAGGGAAAATGGTTTCAGGTGAGGTGAGTGAATGTTGAGACACAGTGATGATGGAGGAGTCTGTTGCAGTTGTAGTGATCAAAGGCAAGTTTTGTCTTGAAGCGGGGGAGGACAGGGAGGTGACTATAGAAGTTTTGTTATGGTATACACTGAGGTTGAGGAGGGCAGTTGCAAGGCAGTAGTAAGTGTTGTTTGATATGTAGGAAGTGGTAATGTGGAAGGCGGTATATAGCTGTTGTTGTTGATGATTGTAAAGGGTCGTGCACTGATATGTGCACATGCACAGTTTTTGATGTGCACTGATGTTGACAAGGCTCGTTGTGGTTGTTTGTTGTATGTAATAGTGCAGTGATGTGTATAGGGTAGAGGTCAGTGGGTATAGGGGGTGGTCTGAGGCAGTAAGGACTGTAGTTGTGGTGTGATGATATGGAACTACACTGTGATATGGATGGAAGTGTAGTCAGTTGTTGTTTTGTCGTCAGAGGTTGTATGGGTATGAGTGAGGTGCAGATTGATAATGCAGTAACTGTTTTGGTGGGTTTGAATGTTGTGAATTGAAGTGTGAACTGTTGATGTGTCTGATGTCAGGGAGTAGAAGCAAGGCAGTGAGTTGATCAGTAGAGTAGATGTAGATGGCTGTAGTATGGAGTGTTGGCAGATGACAGAAGTGAAGTAGATGGAGGATGTGTGTATTGTAGAGGGGTGGGTGAAGTGGAAGGGTGGAGGTGAGCAGTAAATGTTGTGGAGAACAAGACAGTGGAGAATGTGCACAGTTGCACAGAAATGGATTGTAAACTTTGTAAACTGAAAATAAAAATTGTAAATAAAATGCAATTTGTAAAGAAAAAGAAAAGAAAATATTTTTATTTTTGTTTTGAAATTGTATTTTTTTTTATAATATCAATATAAATGCAAATGAACTAGAAAACAACAAACATACAATCAAAATGCAATCAAAAATCACACAAACACACAACAATTTTTTTTTGTTTAAATGCAAACTAACACATAAAATAAACACACAATAAAAATCAAATGAAAATAATTCGAATAATAGAAAATAAAATCAAATCAATTCCCCGACAATAGCACTAAAAACTTGTTCGAATGGCTAAATCTCTATCGGATTAGAAAATAGCCTATCAAATTTTAATTAAAAATAACCGCAAACGCACGGCGTACAATGTTAGTACGTGGCGAGTACGGGTCGATCCGCAAGGAATTGTTTAGATTTTAAATTTTATATTCAATCAAATTAACCAAATTTAGGAGTGATGTTAAGCTAAAAATGAAAATGTAAATAAACTAACAAAATAAAATGGATGAAAATATGAAAGTAGAAGGCAATTTAAAGATAAATCCACTCCGTTGATCACATAAATCAACACAACATGAAATTAAGATCTCTTTTTTTGATCATTAGTGAGTTTAATTGATGTGTTTATCATAAGTATGAAATATTTATGCTATTAATTAGACCAATATAACCCATCAAAGTATAACACACTCATTAAACCATTTGCTAACTCTCATGAAAAATGACAATGAAGTTGAAAATAAATCTATTTTATGCATGGCCTATTAACTATTGATTAAAAATATAGACCATCAGATTTTTATTTCAACATTCACTTCATTACCATAATCATATGTAGATGATGAGGTAATTTGTGTTTGTGTTTGTTTAAGCATAGCCTATTTGGTGTCAACAACATAGGCTGTCAAATTGAAAGCTAAAACAACAAGTTAAACCATATCAAATATTGTCATTAAGTACAATAAGAGATTACTAATTAGCAAAATGTTGAATCTACATGATAAGAGAGCTTCATTACCCCTAAATTGAAGGGGTTTAGCCTCTCATATTTGTTATCATTTCAACAAATTTAGCATTCAACATGAAAAAAAATGCAAGCTAAGTAAAAAGAGAGCTGATAAAAATAAAATAAAAACTAATCTACTTGCATAGATAAAAAATCTACACTACTAGCATGAAAGGAAATAAACAAGAAAATAGCATGTAATTAAATTGCATAAAAGAGAAAATTGCATAAAAGAAGAAAATGGCTAAGTAGCCATGAAAAAGAAAATAGAGAGCTTTTGTTTATATGTGAGCCTCAAACTAAACTAAATGAGGCTCAAAGGAGGCCAAGGGAGACTAATTACATGAACATATGAGGTATTTATACAAGTTTGAAACCCTAATCCTATTTTTGGAACTACCCATATTGCCCTTGAGGTAGTGTGGCCACCGAGTAATCATTAGCATGTGTTAATTCTCCATTTAAATGTGCACGTAGCTTTAATTTCCATTAGCATGTGCATTAGCTCCTAATTGTACATTATGGTAAGTGGGTAGGTGGGGTCGATCATGAGTTTGAATTATTTCCATCTTCATTCCTTTGTATCCTTTTGTGCATGCATATTTTCCATGAAGCCTCTTGTAATTTCCATCCAATTTTCCTACAAATAAAAATAAAATGTGGAAATAAATATTCTCAAATTAATATATGTACAAAAATGACCATTTTGCCCCTATATGAAGATGAATAAATGATAATTTGAAAATAATTTTATTTTTGGTTTAAACATGTTAAAATACCCAATATGATCATTTATTTAATTTAAATTAGATTACATATGGAAGTTAAAATATGCACATTTACGTGCACATCATAAGCATCAAGCTAATTGATATGATTTATATTCTACACTCTAGACATTCTCTATTGTATCGCTATATTAACTTAATGAATGGCTGGTTTCTTTGAGAGAAAAATGGTTACGGGAATCTGTACGGTTTCAACAGTTATTGTTACATGTCACTTATTTCTTGAGTTTCTTACGTTGGTTTACCAGATTGATCCGGGGTTATTTTTTTTATAATGCTTGGGCTAGCCCCATATATTTCAAGATTTAGCTTTGAACGCTTTGGAGCTTATGAAGAAGAGCTGGATGATTATCTACCACAGTATTCCTATTCCTGCTACATTACTCTATTGTATATATCAGCATATGTGAGGACAGACAGTTATAACTGTCCGCGCCGATGGTAGTATTTAGGTTTTATAGCTTCGATATTTCTATATTCGGAGTGACCCTTTGTATTATTCTTTTGATATTATATATTATCATTCCGCTGTGAGATTCAGATATTGTATTCTCTCTTTCTTGTTCTATTCTTTTTTATTTTACCCTAACTTTCTGTCTTTTGGCACTTGGGTGAACGCACACGAATATTATAGATGTATTTAGCGTCGACATTTGTGGGTCGAAAAGTTAGGTCGTTACATATGAATGCACTTAGTGATGCATTATTTTAGATCTCATTCAATACAAGATAACATTCCTAAGATGAAGCATGACTGAAATCCAAGATTTGACATGAAAGACTGACCTTGTCTTTTAGCATTAGTTTTAGTGTTTTATGTATTGCATGCATGCACGTTTCCTTTTTTGTCAATGCCTCTAACAGTATTGATTTAAGCTGCATGGTAATCGTTATAGCATGTTCTTTATATTGATGCATAGGTTACTTCGAAGAAAAAATAAGTGATCTTTTCAAACAGGCCCACACGACTGCTCCATCAATTATTTTCGTTAATGAAATAAAGGTAATTACTTCAAAAAGGGAAAACATGCAAAGAGAGATGCAAAAGTGGATAGTTGGACAACTTATAATCTGCATATTTGCCATGTAAGCTATAAGCTGTATGAGTATCCTCTTTTCCATCTATACATGATATATCCATATAAGTTATATCCATGAGGGATGAAATTTCCTAGCCAGGTCGCTAGGTTTTGTGTGTGCTGATTTGGCTGCATTGGTTAAAGAAGCAAACTATTTGACATACGACAGAATAATATCCATGCGGGAAACCAAATTCTAGGGCAGAATATCTGTGCTAGTGGAGGAAATCTAGGTTAGAAGTGGAATTAAACAGTTTTTGTGTTTCCATGACTGATTTTGAGGTTATTATTTTGCACTTCTCTATATATCTTTGTTTCCAAGTCTTCTATAACTTTGTTAGATTTTTGTACTAATAGCTCCATCTTTTTGCGATTAAAGATGGATCACTCATATATATAAATCATGCATAGTTATTGTGCATGTTACTTATGATGATTGATGAACTAAATTAATATTGGCTGTTGTTTGCACATAGCATCTGATGTAATTGGCTCTGAGCTAATATATGTTTCCTCAGTGCAATCTTTGTTGGTTGTAATATAAGCTTAGGACTTGTTTATGTTCTATTTTAGTTCACTTATATAAACATTCGGTTTCCTTATATTTCTTACTTTGTTGCATAGTATTGGGAGTTTACTCGATTTTTGTATCATACGCATTAAATATTATGTTTACATGACCTAAATTTCGACCCAGAAATGGTCCATTAAAACTTAGACCCATTCCAAAGCTGGCCATTGGTTGGTAAAATAAAAACTATAGAGATATCTATCTTTTCCTTCAGAACTCACAGTGGAAAGAACAAAATATAATAACAATAACATTAACTATTTATTTCAAATCAATTTTCAAATGTCACAAAACATAATATAATGTCAAGGACAATCGTTACATCATCATTTTGTTTAAAAATACATTTTTATAGGTATAATAAAAAATATCAAGAATAGAGAAATAGTAACTACCACAAGCTCTACTCTCGCCATCTTCAAACAACATCAACATCATTAACTTCTTCTCTAACTTTAACTGTAATGAGGAGGGAGTCAGAACAACAAATGTGTTGTAAATAAAAACCTCAAGCCTTACTATTTCAGTACTGAGGCAGTATGTTTCAAATAAGAATATGTCCTACATTTTTGAACCCATTTAATACTTCATATGAGGGAAAGAGGCAGGTCCTCAAGCAACCACTTAATACCTTCAATACCCCGAAGCAGGTTTCCTAATCCCATAACCCATAACTATCATCATTGATGTCTAACAATGCGAGAGATAGTACCCAAGTCACTTAATACCTTTTACTGAAAATGGGCAAACTCTGACCATTTAAGACCTTAATTGAGGTAGGCCCCTATCATTTAATACATATTCCGCGGACTCCTCACAGGTATCTACCTAGTTGATATTACATGGAAATCTTTTTAGCCACTTAATACTTTGCAATGAAGCGGACCTTTCCAAGATATCCTTAACCATGCCAAAACAAATCCCGGCCATTTAATACTTCATTTATGGAAAGAGGTGGCCCTCAAACAACCACTTAATACCTCCAAACCCTTAAGGAAGGTCCTCCATATTATGACCTGTACCCTATGGAGACGTCTCACATTAGTCCGACCATTTATAGAAACTGATAGCCATATTAGCTGAGTAGATTTACCATAAGAGTTGAGACTAACCTCGCGTCACTGATAGTTACTTATCATAGGAGATGCCCTATGACCTAGTCATAGTTACAACACTCTTATCTATTATCATACATCTCACCGTGTCCATTAATTTGGCTGCATAAGAATTCCTTATTTTGCCTTAACAATCATTTACTTTCCAAAGGGAGATACAATTGTTACCTAATTAACTATGCAATTATACGTTATAATTATATGTTTATTACGCTAATATATACAAATAAATATGCATTTATTATTTTCTATGTGTGTGGAGATTATGCCCTAACTAACATTAATTGTCAATTTCTTTCAACGATAATAATACAAGTCCTTTTTCCATACTATCCATGATGCCAAAATTCCAATATCCTAGCAAGGGATTCAAATATCCATAACAAAGGATTCAATATTCATATACAAAATTGCAACAAATAGACTAGTATATAAAAATATAAACTCAATTTATTACATCAAACCAATGGAATAACCTTAACAATAAAAGTTGCAATTCTAATTTCATATTCTATTTTAATGAGGGGGACAAAAACACCAAATTCCTTCACTGCATTGCTAATGGAAGAAGATGTCAAAACACCAAAAAGTCAATCAAAGTTAATGAAATAGAATATAAAGAGAAAGGGGATTTAAACAATATATTCACTAACCATTTTATCGAAATATATAGTAAAAGATGTAGACACAGAATTCGTGCAGACTGGCACACCCTCTATCCAAACATGGAAGGCTCCGTAATTAAGCTAGACTCTCTATTTTCGGATGATGAGGTGTGGTCAACTATTAAGGGCCTTTCAAGCGATAAAGCTCCAGGTCCTGATGGCTTTCCTATGTTATTCTATCAAAAATTCTAAACCTTTATTAAAAAAGAAATTATGCATCTTTTCGAAGAACTTCACAATGGTTCCCTCCAACTAGGTAGATTTAACCAGACAAAGATTATCTTAGTCCCTAAAACGGAAAATTCTGAAGTTCCTTCGGACTTCAGACCCCTCTCCATGATTAAATGTTCCGTTAAAATGATCATTAAAGTGTTAGCTAATAGACTAAGACACAAAATGGATAAATTAATTGATAAAACACAAACATCATTCATTCAAGGTAGATACATTATGGACAGGGTCACTATGGCTTAAGAACTCATTAACTACTGTCATAATGAAAAAATTACATGCTCTCTCATAGAATTCGACTTTGCCAAGGCTTTTGACTCTATTGACTAGAGCTTCTTATTTGAAGTTCTTAAAGCTAGAGGTTTCTCAAATAAATGGATCTCCTGATTAAACTTATTCTAAAGTGTATTGCGTCCGCTATCCTAGTGAATGGTACTAAACGAAACAAAATTCAGTCGAAAAGAGATCTTCATCAGGGTGACCCCATGTCACCCCACCTATTTAACCTTACGGCTGACGTCTTTTTTAGAATACTTTCCCTTGCTACCAGGATAGACATTCTTCCTCGTATGGGGAATGAAATTACAGTAGAAGGGGTGTCCAACCTGTAGTACGCAGACGACACCCTTCTATTATATTCTCATCTCCCCCACCATATCGTCTCGCTTAAGCTTATTTTATATAATTTAGAACTCATATTTGGCTTTAAAATCAACTTCCATAAAATTTCGGTTCTTGTCCTTATCGACATATCTAATAACACGATGGCCATGGAAAATACGCTAAACTGCAAATTCATGAGTTTTTCTTTTAATTGTCTAGGTATAACTATTAGAAACACTTAGCAAAAAAAAAAGAAAATTGGCACATTATCATAGATAAAATTAACGATAAGCTACCGTATTGGAAAGCTAACTACCTATCCAGAGCTGGTAGGGCGGTACTAATCAACTCGGTACTATTAGCTATTCATGTTTACTCGATGTCATTCCACAAATTTCCTAGCTGGGTAATTGATAAAATAGATTGCATTAGAAGAAACTTCTTATGGAAAGGAGATGCGAATTATGTGCTGCCTCATTAATTGGAACCTCGTATGCAAACCCAAATCTCAAGGAAGTTTGGGTAGTATTAACCTAAAGGCGTTAAACTCCTTCTTGCTTTGTAAATGTTTGGAAGTTTATGAGCGATGAGACTTACCCCAAGAAGGAGATTGTTAGCAACTATTATTATAGTGGATCAAAAAACTTAAATGCATCCAACAACCAAAATTCTCTTTCTTCTGGAAAAACGTTTCCAATCTATGCCACATATTTAAAATTGAAACTAAATTCATCGTTCACTCTAGAGACAAGACCTTTTCTGGAACAAGCTATGGATATCTTCCATTGCCTGGAAAAATGAGTTCCTTGATCTGTTTCTGGCCTCTAACAATAAAAAAGATCTTAGTAAAGAACTATATAGAGCCTTCTTGATTTTTAAGAGGGACGTCTCTTTTAGTCAAAATTTGATAGGAAACCTCCTCTCTCATACCTAAAATTGATTAATAGATCAAAAATTATTATACCACAGACAATCTTGATTGTTCGGTATGGTGTTAGGATAAAAAAGCAATTTATATCCCTAAATCGATGTACAAATTCCTAACCACCTCTAGAACTAATGACTTTAGGTACTTCAAATCCATCTGGAGAATCAAGACTCCACCTAAAGTTAAAATTCACATGTGGATTAGTTTACATGGCAAGTTAACATAATAACTAAGCTCAATTCGATTATTAACTCTAATATTAATCCACATTGACGCAGCCAAGGAAGCGAATTCGACGATGTAAATCGAATCCGTCCAGGATCTCACACGATTAGCGGAAATAATTGGTGAATCGATGATAAATCGGTGAATTTAAGAATACCCAAATGCCCAAATCCGTTGATCACGAAGATACCGAATTCTAGCAAACTTCGACACGTTGATCGCCCACGATGCCGTGAGAGAAGTCTACAATTCTTCGAACGTTGATCAAGCGCACTTGATTCCGTGAATTGGCTTCAACAATCGTTGATTCGAGCGCACTCTAATGCCGAAGGTGGAGATAGGAGATAACACTCAACTACCAATTTTAATGGAGACAAGAAGCACAAACCAAATTTTATTTAAAATTCAACTTCCCTTTACAAATGACCTCACATCCCTATTTATAGAGATTTACAACTCAACACACGACTTAAGAAAATTACAACTCAAGCGACTTACAAAACAAACGACCTAACAACAAACATCTCGAACGACTTAACAAATACAACCGACTTAAGAAAATACAAAACTGGTTACAACACACGACATAAGAAAAAGCAGTATAGCTACATAACATCTTCAGCGACCTAGCATTAGCGACCCAAGATATCTTGTTCGCGACCCACGACCTACTGGAAGCATCATCGACTTAAGGAATGCAGCATTCAATCAGCGACCTAACTGGAGCTTCGCGACCTACTTGATTTTGTTCGCGACTCAAGGAATCTCGCGACCTAAAGGCAGCTACTCGCGACTCACTGGAACTTGCTCACGACTTAGGGTGGATCGACATAAGAAGGTGGAGCGACATTCGCGACTTACTGGAATTGGTTCGCGACTTAAGAAGCTTTGCTCGCGACCTAAAGAAGGTCGTTTGCAACTTAGTAAATCTTGGCGCTGCTTCGTCCATACGATTTATGAGGAGCGATCTAGGGTTTCGGCGCCGATTTGAGGTATGCGCTGCATCATCCTCCCCTTGTTGGAAAGAATTCGACCTCGAATTCACACTCCCCTCTCCTTCGACAAGTTTCTCCCCATAATATGGAATTAAATGTTTGACATTGAAAACATCAGAAATATGAACATTTTTCGGCAATTTTAACTGATACGCATTATCATTGATCTTCTTCAAGATTTCTACTGGATCAATCTTTCGAGCTTTCAACTTATTGTAAGTTCCAACTGGAAAACGATCTTTCGTTAAGACTGCGTAAACAAAATCACCCTCTTTGAAATCCACACTCCTTCGCTTCTTATTTACCAATTGTTTATATTTCTCATTTGACTTAAGCAATCGTTCATGAACAATCCTATGACACTCCTGCAACTCATTCACGAATTCACAAGCTCATTTAACAACCCCTTTCTGAAGTGGAACTGTCGACAAATCCAACGGTCCCTTCGGAATTGCTGAATATACCACTTGAAATGGACTGAATCTAGTACTTCGATTAACAGCATGATTATGTGTGAATTCTTCCTGACACAATTTCACATCCCAGCTCTTCAAATTATCCTTCACAAGACATCTCAACAAGTTTCCCAAAGATATGTTCACCACTTCCGTTTGCCCATCTGTTTGTGGATGATAGGCGCTACTAAAATTCAGCTTAGTCCCAACCATCTTCCACAGACTCAACCAAAAATGACTTAGAAATCGAGTATCCCGGTCAGAAACAATAGACTCAGGTAACCCATGTAGTCGATAAACCTCTTTAAAGAACAATTGAGCAACACGGACTGCATCGACGGTCTTCTTACAAACTATGAAATGTGCCATCTTCGAAAATCTATCCACCACAACATATATAGAATCATTCCCTCGTTGAGTTCTTGGCAAACCCAAAACGAAATCCATGCTAACATCAACCCATGGTCTAGTAGGCACGGGCAATGGCATATACAATCCTGCATTTGTAGCTGTCCCCTTTGAAACCTGACAAATATGACACCTCTAAACAAAATTTTCAACTTCCTTCCTCATTGACGGCCAAAAATAAGATTTTACAATCAACTGTAACGTACGATCACGGCCCACGTGTCCTTCCTCATGCAATTCTTTGATAATCTTCATTCGTAAACTGCAATCTGGAATACACAACTGATTTCCTTTGAACATAAAACCATCTACCAACACAAACTCATCAGTACTCCCATCCTTGACTTTCTCAACAATCTTCGCAAAGTAAGAATCTTTCTCAAACAATTCTGGCAATAGTTCAAATCCTGTCACTTCAACCTTCATCGTTGTCAACAAATGATTCCTCCTGCTCAAGGCATCAGCTACACGATTCGTCACCCCTAATTTGTGCTTTACAACAAAAGTAAACTGGTGCAGATACGTGACCCATGAAGCGTGTCTAGCTGAAATTTTGTCCTGCCCTTGCAAATGTTTCAAAGCTTCATGATCCGTATAAAGAACAAACTCTTTCTGAAATAGATAATGTCTCCAGTGCTTCACAGCTTGAACAATTGCGTAAAACTCCACGTCATAAGTGCTATATCTCAACTTGGCTCCAAACAACTTCTCACTGAAATAAGCAATTGGTCTTCCATTCTTACTCAATACTCCACCAATCCCAACCTTCGAAGCATCAGTGTGTAACTCGAACAATATCTGAAAATCCGGCAGTACCAGAATGGGTGCTGTCGTCAAAAGTGTCTTGATCTTATCAAAAGCTAACTCTGCTTCCTCTGTCCACACGAACTTCTTTCCTTTCATGCAATCGGTTACAGGTGCCATCACACTGCTAAAATGTGGAATGAATCTTCGATAAAAAGATACCAACCCATGAAAACTCCTCACTTCAGTAATTGTCTTGGGTTGTGGCCAACTCCTGACAGCTTCCACTTTTCTTTCATCCACTTGAATACCCTCCTTCGATAGAACATATCCCAGAAACAAAACACTGTGCGTCATGAACATGCACTTCTTCGTTGCTGCATAGAATTGCTCCTGACGTAGAATCAACAACACTTCTCGCAAATGTTGGATATGCTCTTCCATACTCTCACTATAGATCAAAATATCGTCAAAGTAAACTACTACGAACTTCCCAATAAATGGTCTGAAAATCTGGTTCATCACTCTCATAAAAGTACTAGGAGCATTTGACAAGCCAAATGGCATAACCAGCCATTCGTATAGACCTTCCCTAGTTTTAAAAGCAGTCTTCCACTCATCACCCGGTCTAATACGAATCTGATGGTATCCACTCTTCAAGTCAATCTTTGAGAACACAATAGCCCCACTCAACTGATCAATCAAATCATCGAACCTCGACATAGGAAACCTATATCTCACAATGATCTTGTTTAGAGCCCGACTGTCCGTACACATCCGCCAAGTCCCATCCTTCTTCGGTACCAATAAGGCTGGCACTGCACAAGGACTCAAGCTCTCCTGAACACGCCCTTGTTCTAACAACTCCTCTACCTGCCTCCTCAGTTCCTCATACTCCTTAGGACTCATCCTGTAATGTGGCCTGTGAGGTAATGCCGCCCATGGCACAAGATCAATCTGATGATGCTGAATATCTCTCAACGGTGGTAACTCCTTTGGCAACTCTTCAGGAAACACATCTCTGAATTCTTCCAACACTGGCTTTACTTCCTCTGGAACTTCAACAGATTTGGTAGCTTCATGTCCAATCAACAAGAACACCTCTGGACTCTCCTCTACTTCTTCAACAAACTCCTTCAAAGTCAACAAAGTCTTCAGCTCCTCAATCTCTTCTGACTTGCTCTCTCCTTGCTGTCTCTTCTTTGGAACTAAAATGTTCTTAGTACCCTCAAATATAAAGCTGTAGCTATTGGTTCGACCATCATGCTGCACTGCTCGGTCATACTGCCATGGTCTTCCCAAAAGCAAGTGACAAACATCCATCTCCACCACATCACACCAGATCTCATCTTTGTACTTCTTCCAATAGAAAATGGAACATGAACTCGCCTGTCCATATTCACCTCTCCTCCTTTCCTTAACCACGCTAACTTGTAAGGATTTGGATGCTTCTCCGTCTTCAACTTCAACTTTCTCACAGCTTCGGTAGAAATGATATTGTCACAACTTCCCGCGTCAATCACAAATTTACACACCTTCCCCAGTATAGTGCATGTCGATTGAAAGATATTACTCCTCAACCAACTAGCCTCCTCTTCCTGCTTCGGTGTCAAACATGATCTCCTCAACATTAGATTACATCCTTCATCTCCCGACGCAATATCCTGTTCATCCTCCTCAACTGGACTAGAATAACCTTCATCAACATCCTCACCTTCCACTTCAGCAACCATAGCTCGCCTCTTCGGTTTCGGGCATTCATTACTCTTGTGACCCACTTCCTGGCAATTATAACACCTGAAACTGTTGTTGACCTTCTCCTTCGCAACTTCATTCACAACTGGTTTACTGACAGCTTTAGAAACATTGGAACTCTCACTAGCACCCTTGCTCTGAGTATTGGAACTTGGAAACACACCACCTCCTCGTCTTCCCTGCTTCTCCTAAGCCAACGCCTTCTAGTGCGCTTCAGCCACAGATCTAGGGTCAAACATATTTACCATATCCTGGATCTGGATCCTCAACCCCCCAACAAACCTAGCAGTCAATTGTTCCTCCGTCTCCATAATGTCATTTTGAGCAATCAGTTGATAAAATTCATCAGCATAATCATTAACAGTCTTTGTCCCTTGCCTCAGATTCTGCAACCTCTGATACATGAGTGATTGATAATTGTAAGGCAAGAATGTAGCCTTCATCATCTTCTTCATTTTCTCCCAAGCAACAATCTTCGACTTCCCATCTGTTCTCGTGTAATTTTGGTTTGCTGCCACCACGCCATAGCTCTCCCTCTCAACCTAGTAGCAACCAACTTCACTCGACGATCTTCCGAAACCTCCTTGAAATCAAAGATCTCTTTAACATTAAATAACCAATCTAGAAATTCTTCAGCCTACATATCACCCTTAAACTCTGGAATTTCAATTTTCATTCCGGACTCCCATTTGTGATCATACTCTGAATGATTTCTTCCTTGGTTTCGATTTCGACCATGAACACTACCACCATCAAACTCCTCATCAAAATCTGATGCATATCGATGTCGATCATGACCACCAACATCTCTACCACCACCATTTCTACCACCAACATCCCTTCGATCTACATTCCTCCGATCACGATCATCCACATCTCTCCGATTTTGATCATCAACATTTCTATGATCATGATCTTCTCTTCTCTCCCGATCTGAATATGGTGAAACTCTATTTCCTTCATGGCTCGATTCAGGTGAAACCCTTCTTCTACTTTGATTCATTTCAAGCATCATTCTCTCTAATCGACCAATTCCCTCATCAAACTTCTCATTGAATTTATCACTAATCCGTTGCTCTATTTGTTCAGCATCTTCTCTTCCATACAAAGCATCAACATTGCGATGACGTTAAGCTCGTCTCGGTGGCATGATTGAACTTCAAACAAATCTTCAAAAATTCAAACACTTTTCGAACTTTGATCCAAAATGATATGGATCAAAACTCCCAACTTGTTGCAACTTCACGATGAACATGATGAACACCAAACTTCTCAATAATGCAAATCCGATCTCCAAACTTCAAATTCTCGAAATGATGCAAACTCTTTGCGATCTAGCTCTGATACCAAATGACGCAGCCAAGGAAGCGAATTCAACGATGTAAATCGAATCCGTCTAGGATCTCACACGATTAGCGGAAATAATCGGTGAATCGATGATAAATCGGTGAATTTAAGAATACCCAAATGACCAAATCCATTGATCACGAAGATATCGGATTTTAGCAATCTTCGACATGTTGATCGCGCACGATGCCGTGAGAGAAGATCTACAATTCTTCAAACGTTGATCAAGCGCACTTTATTTCGTGAATTGGCTTCAACAATCGTTGATTCGAGCGCACTCGAATGCTGAAGGTGGAGATAGGAGATAACACTCAACTACCAATTTTAATGGAGGCAAGAAGCACAAACCAAATTTTATTTAAAATTCAACTTCCCTTTACAAATGACCTCACATCCCTATATATAGATATTTACAACTCAACACACGACTTAAGAAAATTACAACTCAAGCGGATTACAAAACAAACGATCTAACAACAAACATCTCGAACGACTTAACAAATACAACCGACTTAAGAAAATACAAAACTGGTTACAACACACGACATAAGAAAAAGCGGTATAGCTACATAACATCTTCAGCGACCTAGCATTAGCGACCCAAGATATCTAGTTTGCGACCCACGACCTACTGGAAACATTAGCGACTTAAGGAATGTGGCATTCAATCAGCGACCTAACTGGAGCTTCACGACCTACTGGATTTTGTTCGCGACTCAAGGAATCTCGCGACCTAAAGGCAGCTACTCGCGACTCACTGGAACATGCTCGCGACTTAGGGTGGATCGACATAAGAAGGCGGAGCGACATTCGCGACTTACTGGAATTGGTTCGTGACTTAAGAACCTTTGCTCGCGACCTAAAGAAGGTCGTTTGCGACTTAGGAAATCTTGGCGCTGCTTCATCCACGCGATTTATGAGGAGCGATCTAGGGTTTCTGCGCCGATTTGAGGTATGCGCTGCATCACACACCCATGTTACCTGTGCAATCTAATGCCTAAGACTACATCTCATATGTTTTTTGACTGTTACTTTTCTCAGTTTATTATCGGTAAGATCTTTGAGGCTTTTAACATAAATATTGCTTCTACGGTACAATCTCCTAGTTTGTACTGGAATAAATTTAGATCAAAATTTCCCCTATCGATGATCAGGAAATCCTTAGATTTAATCTAGTCAATAACTTGCTGGAGCATATGGATTGAACGCAATTAACATATCTTTAACAATGTTTATAATAGTTCCTCATTTATTATTTACTACACTGTTAGGTACATTTCTTCTTAGACTGACCAAGATCGAAGTCACAATAGCTGGTGTATACTCATTGATAGGATTGATTACCCTACCAATAAATGTCACGGGCTCTAATGTCCCTAAGCTCCGGATGATTTTCATTTTTGATATTTTTGTAATCGCTTGTTCAGCCATAGTAAACTGATTTATAATATGATAGATTTTTAGCAAACTTTATGAAGCATATTACTGTTCAGGCTCTTTTTTCATTAACTACATATATCGCTTTCTCGTATTTGGAAATAATTTAAAATAAATTTGTTTGTGTGTGTATATATACATACATACATACATACATACATACATACATACATACATACATACATGTATGCTCATATATATATATACACACACACACACACATACACATACATGCACACACGTACTACTTATAATTGTATGTGTTCATACACACACAGTGCAATTTATAAGCTTTAATTGCATTCTGGCAATTCACACAACTGTATCGTTACACAAGTAGTGTGTGCATCTTAAATTGGTATCTTCACTAGATACTATAACATGTAGGCATTATTGGCCTCATATACACACACTCTTATATATATATATATATTAAAAGGCAAGTGGGGTTAAATGGTCCTCCACCATGTTTATTAAAAACAAGAGAAAATAGAAACAAAAACAAATACAAGGGTTACAGAGACAACTAGGGTAGAAAGAAAAAACAGAGGAAAAATAAAAACATGTACATAGGTTCAAAAATCATCATTAATTCACTATCTAAATAACGAATTAAGAATGCTATATGGCCTATTCCTAGCCAGAGTAGTTCTAATTTCATGCCAAATATTTTCATAAAGTTGATAATCAGATATAGCATTCGCATTGAAAATTCGATTATTTCTTTCCTTCCATGTTTGTTGTATGAAGACCTTGAGTACTAAGAGAAGCATTATCGAAATACAATCTCTCTTTTTAGTTTTGTTGAAAATCCATTTCCATTGACTTGCTGCTTGATTCATATCAAAGTAGTAAGCATCCTTATTAAGTATTTTCCTCCACATGCCATTGATGACGGGACATTCAAAATAAAGATGATTCATGGTTTCAATTTGAAGTTCACACATTACACAATTAGAGTTTATATCCATACCTGTAGACAACAGCTTATCCCTAGTCAAGAAAGCACTATTTAATATTTTCCATAGCATGAAGTTGTGTTTTTGTGAGCCATATTTATTCCAAATCCTCTTGAACCAAGGATCATCGGTAGAAGCTTTCATATTAATTGAGTTGTAGTAAATCACATGGATTGAGTACTGAGATTATTTCTTCCCTATGTTATACTACTATTTCTGTCATGACAATTATTGTTTTCAAGTGTTTTCCATAGTTTTCAGATTTGTGTATTGCAAGAGTATGGTAGGACTATTTGTGTACCTTGCATGTAAGCATTGGGCATAGGCATTATCAGGAATGTCAGTATGTGGCTTTTAATTATTTGTTAGAATTTCATTGAGTATAAGACCTCTAAATGCCCATGGAGTGTGCCAAAACCAGTGCTTATTATTAATATTAATGTTGTACTTAATGAGTGGGAGAGAGTATTTACTGAGATTCAAAATGCTCCTAAGTACCCAACTTGAAGTGGATGGGATAGCCATAGTCTAGAAGTTATTATTCTTTAGATGATGTTTGTGCATCCATGTGCTCCATAGGGAAACCCGTTCTTCTAGCAAGCTGTTAACATGTCTGGTGGCAGCAGATATGTTCCAAGTCCTAAGGTTGATAATGCTTAGCCCTCCCTTAGAAATGGGTAAATTAATTCATTTAAAGCCTATAGGAATGAGTTTTTTGGAGAAGCAGCTTTCAAACCATAAGTAGTGATTTAAGGCTTTGTTAAGCATTGAAATAAGCTTTAATGGTAACATAAAGGTTCTAGAAAGGCAGGATACCATAGATATAGCTATCGAACTTATCATTGTTAATCTGCCAGCTTGAGAAAGCAAGTGACCAGGGGTTCTCCCAAGCTTAGAGATAATGTTAACAAACACAGGAAGGCACTGATTAGTAGTTATTATCGATGTGGTACGTGGTATTCCAAGTTACATTGAGTTTGGAGGCATATGAGAAAACAGTTATTCCTTTGAGCATCATCAAGGCCTGCAATGAGTATATTGGATTTTGCTTTATTGGCTACAAGACAAGTTGACAGTTCAAGGGTGGATAGACACTGTAGTATGATGAGGATGGAATGTTGATTGGGTTTGGTGAAGATCACCACATCATCAGCAAACAGAAGACAAGTGATTTGTGTTAAATTTGTGACACTATATGATGGAGAATTGAAGGGGATGAATGTGGCTTGGTGACGGAGAAGACGGTTCGCAAATCGGAGTCCGGAGGAAGAAGATAGGAGGGAAAGTCTGGTGTTGCTGCTGTAGGTCAGATGTCTGGCTGAGAGGGCCAAACGTCTGACGAGGTTCAGGCTGTTTCCCGAAAGGTCCTGCAGACGTCTGGTCCCACTGGCCAGACGTCTGGGCCTGTTTGTTTCTATCATCCTGAACCTGGCCTCAGAAATCTGAGGTCTGAGGTCAGACGTCTGAGGCGGCGTTATCCTATTTTTCCTAGGCCGAGTTTCTGAGCTGTTTTGTGATTTGTTGAAGGGCAAAGTGGTCTTTGGCCAGGGTTTTCTCTATTAGTATATATACTCTCTTTAGGTTTGAAAGGAGGGTTAATTCATCATCTCTAATCAAGGGTTTAGTCCTCCATTAATTAGGGTTTTAGGCAAAACTCTATTTCTTCAATTCTAATCTCCTCAAACATATATTCTTATTGAATAGATCATTGTTATCAATCTCTTGTACTCTTCTCATTTGGTGATAATAAAATATCTCTCTCAAAGTGGATGTACACTAACGCGACGTTAGTGGAACCACTATAAATCGGTGTGTGATTTATTGTTTATTTATTGCTTATTATTCTCTATTGCTTGTGGTGTTATTGTGATCGTGTTTGGATTTGGTTTTATTGAATTCTCGGAGTGATTAGTTGTTTTGCACTATCTATCACAATCTAGCTTTTCCGCGTGCGTTTGGGGATTTTAGTTTGAGCAGTCTCGATCGAAATCCACCATAACATTTGGTACCAGAGCTTTGGAGTTGGTAGGTGGTTGTTGAAATGCCGGAAACGGAAACCTTTGAAAATTCAATGGTTAGTCCAAGTAGTATAGCGCCGTATGTGCGTGGGTCGTATGTGGCGTCGGGATCGCAATTGGTTATCGACAAGTGGAATGGCGATAATGATTTTGAAAAATGGCAATGGAAGATGAAAGTGGTTCTAAGGAGGAACCGGGTACATCGAGTGGTGTTTGATACACATTTGTTGCCGGCGGACATCTCGGATGTCGAGAGAGAGGAAATGGAAGAGTGGGCATTTACTACACTTCAACTTGCTATGGGAGAGAATGTGATTTCTGAAATTAGTGGTGAGACCACCGCTTATGGAATTTGGGACAAGTTGGAAGAATTGTATATGAAGAAGTCTCTAACTAATCGTTTGATCTTGTTGCGAACGTTTTTCACCTATAAGATGAAAGAAGGAACTTCGCTAAAGGCACATTTAAATGTGTTTGATGATTTGCTAATGAAGATGAAGGCAGTAGATTTGAAGATTGAGGAAGAGCAAAAGGCGATGATATTGTTATGTTCGTTGCCGGATCGTTATACGGGTTTCTCAAATAGTTTGATTTATAGCCGGGATACATTGACGTTAGATGATGTCAAGACGGATCTTCTTAGCGAGGAATTGAGAGATCAAATGAAGGAGTTGAGTGTTGGTGGTAGTAGTGCCGGAAATGGTCAAGGTTTGTTTGTGGAGAAGGAAAGATATGTGAAGAAGAACAACCGGGGGCGTTCTAAATCAAGGAATCCCAGTTGGAGAGGAAAATCAAAGGAGAGGAAAGGCAAGTGCTATATTTGTAAGAAACATGGTCATTGGAGAAATGAATGTCCAGACAAGGAGAAGGGTAAAAGGGAAGTAGCATCTTCATCTGTAGCGGTGGAAAGAGGTGTTGGTGAGGAAGAGGTGATGTGTTGACGGCGGTAGCATCGGATGTTTCCGGTAGTGAGTGGGTGCTCGACTCGGGGGCGTCATATCATATGAAGCCTAATAGAAATTGTTTTTCTTCTCTTGTTGCCAAAGAGGGAAATTCAATTATTATGGGAAATGGTGCTATGTGTAGGTCTCAAGGCATTGGTTCCGTACAAATTCGAATGTTTGACGGAGTGGTTCGTACTCTCACCAATGTGCGCTATGTTCCGGGACTTCGAAAGTCTCTTATCTCTTTGGGGCAATTGGATTCTATTGGATGTAATATCACTATTAAGAGTGATAGTTTACGTGTTTCGAAAGGGGCACTTATGGTCATGAAAGGTGCTAGAGCTCATGGTGTTTATTTGCTTCGTGGAGAGACCGTAGAAGGTGAAACTTGTGTAGGTGTTGATAGTTCTCGTGGCTTGGATGCGACAAGGTTGTGGCATTTGAGATTGGGTCATAGCTCGGAGAGGAGTTTGGAGATTCTTCGGAAGAGGGAGATGATCAATGGTGAGAGCTTTAACAAATTGGAGTTTTGCGAAGAGTGTGTCTTGGGGAAGCAAACAAAAGTATCATTCGGTGAAGGAAAACATGATTCAAGAAATGTTCTTGAGTATGTGCACTCGGATGTATGGGGACCGGCACCGGTAGCTTCTTTGGGAGGAGCAAGGTATTATATTTCCTTTATAGATGATTTTTCTCGTAAAGTTTGGGTGTATGTAATGAAGGCCAAGTCGGAGGCATTTGCAAAGTTCAAAGCATGGAAGGCTCTTGTTGAGAATGAGAGTGGTAAGTCTTTGAAGGTTCTTAGGTCCGACAATGGCGGGGAGTATGTTTCCGGAGAATTCTTAGAGTTTTGCAAGCATCATGGTATTCGGAGATATTTTACTACACCAGGAGATCCGCAATCAAATGGAGTTGCGGAGAGGATGAATCATACTCTACTAGGGAAAGCTCAATGCTTGAGATTGACATCGGGTTTGTGTAAGGGATTTTGGGCCGAAGCTTTGTCAACCGTGGTGCATATCATTAATCGAATTCTGTGCTCGGCTATTGATAACAAAATTCCGGAGGAAGTGTGGAAGGGAAAGAGTATTGACTTGAGCTATCTTCGTGTCTTTGGAAGTCTGGTTTATATGCATGATCCGGGTAATGATAAGCTTGAACCTAGAGCTTTCAAAGGGGTTTTGCTTGGCTATACGGATGGAGTGAAAGGCTATCAGATTTGGAATCCGGAAATGAAGAAGGTGATAAACTCTCGTCATGTTACTTTTGATGAGTCGGCATTGTTCAAGGAGAATGAGAGCTCATCGGATATTCCGGTCTTGGTTTGTGATGAATCGAAGGAGAAGGAAATTATTCCACCATTTCATCCCAATGGTAGAGGAGGTAGAGTAGTTGAAGATGCTTGTGAAGAAAATGCGGTTGATGTTACATCACAAAGTCCACGTGGTGCCTCTAGTAGTGTTGGTGATGTACACGAGCCTGGAGAAGTTTCGGTTCAAGGTGGAGCCGAAAGGAGTTTGGGTGAAAATATTGCTACTCGGGTTGGTCGTCGTCCCATAAGACCACCCGAAAGATATGGTGATTGGAACTATCTTAGCTTTTGTGATAAGTTGGACTATGCGCTTCATGTAGTCCAAGATGAGCCTTTGAACCTTGATGACGTCATGAATTCGAGTGATAGCTCAAAGTGGATTTGTGCCATGAAGGAAGAGATGCAATCGTTAATGAAGAATCGAACTTGGAGTTTGGTTCGGCTTCCTAAAGGAAACCGTGCTATAGGGTGCAAATGGATATACAAGGTGAAGGACGATGGAAGATACAAAGCTAGGCTAGTGGCTAAGGGGTTTGCACAAAGGAAGGGAAAGGAGTATGATGAGATATTCGCACCGGTTGTGCGTCATACTTCTATCCGGATATTACTTGCTATAGTTGTTGTTCATGAGTTGGAGTTGGAGCAACTTGATGTGAAGACCGCCTTCTTGCATGGTGACTTGGATGAAGACATTTACATGGAGCAACCGCAATGTTTTGTTGTAAATGGTAAGTCAAATATGGTGTGCAAGTTGAAGAAATCACTATATGGGTTGAAGCAATCACCTAGACAATGGTACAAGAGATTTGATCATTTTATGCTTGAAAATGGTTTCAATAGAAGCATCAAGGATGCTTGTGTGTATTTCAAGAAGTTGGGAAATGATTGTTGGGTGTATTTACTCTTGTATGTGGACAACATGCTCATTGCTTCAAAGGACGAGAATGAAATCAACAAGTTGAAATTGCAATTAAAGTCGGAATTCGAAATGAAGGACCTTGGAGAAGCAAAGAGGATATTGGGCATGGAAATAGAAAGGGATCGAAAGCATTTTGAGTTGAAATTGACTCAAAAGGAGTACATTAAGAAAGTGCTTTGCCGGTTTAGCATGGAGAATGCAAAGGCGTCAAATACACCTTTACCTTTGCATGTGAAGCTTTCTAGTAAAGGGTCACCTATCTTGGAGAAAGACAAGGCTTATATGGCAAAGGTGCCAAATGTAAGTGCGGTTGGAAGCTTGATGTACGCTATGGCATGTACAAGGCCCGATATAGCATATGCCGTCGGGGTGGTTAGTCGTTTTATGTCTAATCCGGGAAAATCGCATTGGGAAGCTGTGAAGCTTATATTGAGATACCTTAGGAGTACGTCATCTCATGGTCTTGTTTTTGGCGGTAGTGGGAAAAGGAGTTGCAACTTAGTTGGTTATTGTGATTCAGACTACGCTGGTGATAGAGATAGGAGAAAGTCAACTTCCGGTTATGTCTTCACACTTGGTGGTACGACCATAAGTTGGAGATCGAGATTGCAAACCGTAGTAGCTTTATCCACTACAGAGGCGGAGTTGATAGCCGCGGTGGAGGCGGCGAAGGAAGCACTCTATTTGAAGCGATTGTTGTGTGACTTGGGGATTGAACACGATAGCATTGATGTTCAATGTGATAGCCAAAGTGCTATTCACTTGGGGAGAATTTGGCATTTAGCTCACGGACTAAGCATATAGAAGTGAGGGAGTCATTCCTGGTAGCCATGGATGAGGATAAGCAAGTATATCTTTGAAAGGTGCACACAAAAAAAAACGCGGCGGATATGTTCACTAAGGCATTGCCGGTTGGGAAGTTCGAGCATTGCTCGGACTTGATTCGCTTGGAGAAGTGCTAGGTGCCACGGGGTGGCACGGTTGAGAGATATACTTGTGTAGATGAGGAAGAGTATTGGTATGAGATTATCGTTCTATCTTCTTGTTGTAGTGCTAGTGTACACTCCTAGTGCTCTTGTCTTTGGTAAGACGGTGTTGGATGTTTTCAACATTTCATTGGTGGGTGAGGGCTTTGTTCCTAAACTCGTTGATGGAGTGCAATGGGGGGTGGCTGTGCCGGAACCCGTTGGGGAAACATTCATGTTTGGTTGAAGGTAGAAGTCTTGGTAGTTGGAGCTATCGGTTGTTGATGGTATGGTACCATTGGTGTTGGAGATGGATATAGTGTCAAGGTGGAGTGTTAAATTTTGTGACACTATATGATGGAGAATTGAAGGGGATGAATGTAGCTTGGTGACGGAGAAGACGGTTCGCAAATCGGAGTCCGGAGGAAGAAGATAGGAGGGAAAGTCTGGTGTTGCTGCTGTAGGTCAGATGTCTGGCTGAGAGGGCCAGACGTCTGACGCGGTTCAGGCTGTTTCCCGAAAGGTCCTGCAGACTTCTGGTCCCTCTGGCCAGACGTCTGGGCCTGTCTGTTTCTGTCATCCTGAACCTGGCCTTAGACGTCTGAGGTCTGAGGTCAAACGTCTGAGGCGGCGTTATCATGTTTTTCCTGGGCCGAGTTTCTAAGCTGTTTTGTGATTTGTTGAAGGGAAAAGCGGTCTTTGGCCAGAGTTTTCTCTTTTAGTATATATACTCTCTTCAGGTTTGAAAGGAGGGTTAATTCATCATCTCTAATCAAGGGTTTAGTCCTCCATTAATTAGGGTTTTAGGCAAAACTCTATTTCTTCAATTCTAATCTCCTCAAACATATATTCTTATTGAATAGATCATTGTAATCAATCTCTTGTACTCTTCTCATTTGGTGATAATAAAAGATCTCTCTCAAAGTGGATGTACACTAACGCGATGTTAGTGGAACCACTATAAATCGGTGTGTGATTTATTGTTTATTTATTGCTTATTATTCTCTATTGCTTGTGGTGTTATTGTGATCGTGTTTGGATTTGGTTTTATTGAATTCTCGGAGTAATTGGTTGTTTTGCACTATCTATCACGATCTAGCTTTTCCGCGTGCGTTTGGGGATTTTAGTTTGAGCGGTCTCGATCGAAATCCACCATAACAATTTGGGGATTATTACACTTGGGATGTAGACTGAAAGTTTTTAGTTGCACTTGTTTATTGAGCATATCACTAAACAATTCCATCGCTATAACGAAGAGGTAAGATGATATAAGGTCTCCTTGCCTCAAACCATGGGTTGATTTAAAGTATCTAGTAACTTTGCATTTCAACATGATTGAATATTGTAGTGTAGAAATACATGTGAATATCCAAGCAATAAATGGTTCAGGAAACTTCATCTCAACAAGCATAGAGACTACTGAGGTCCATTTAATACTGTCAAAAGCCTTTTGTATATCTAATTTGAACATACATCTAGGGCTATGTTTTTGTTTTTATATCCTTTGAGCAACTCATGGGTGATCAGGATATTATCTGTGATACTTCTATTGGGAAGGAAGACAATTTGGTTAGGTGAGATAACTCTATCAAGACATGGTTTTATTCATAATGCAGGATTTTTTTTATGGTTTTGTATATAATAGAGCAACATGAGATAGGTTTGAAGTGAAGGATGGAAGAAAGGCTTTCAATTTTTGGTATCATTGCTAGATTAGTTGGTTTAATATCTCCTAGATGATGTTAGTATTAAAGAAGTGGTGTATAGCTTTAACGTAAGTCTTAGCAGCTATACCCTAGCAGCATTTAAAGAAATGTGCATTAATTCCATCTGGTCCTCCTATACTAGTAGACATCAAGCTGAAGACAACGGCAGTTGTCTCTTCGTCAATGATTCTCTTAATCAGGTTAAATGAATCATCTTGATTAATGAGGGAAAGGTTTGACTCATTGATATGGCTCAGATCAATAGGAAGTAAAGGTTTGTTGAAAGCAGATGTACTGAAATAGTCCAGTAGTGCATTATGTTTGTATTTAACCTTGGTGTGTGGTATTTCATGCATATCAGTAATTCTATTGATTCTTGCCTTAGCATGCTGTAATTTTTAAGACATGTGAAAGAAGGAAGTATTTCTGTCCCCCATGAAAAAACTTTTCCTTTTCAAGCTTTTATTTTATCATATTGTTTTCAACGGAAATTGCATCAATAAGAAGTGCATTAAGTGCATGTTATTTAGCAGAGAGTGTCATGTCGAGAGGATCCATCATCATTTCGTTTTTTGTTTGAAGAAGTTGCTGTCTAAGGTCATTCGATGCTTTACTCCATTGACCAAACTTGTCTCTGGACCATTCTTTGAGTGTTGTCTTAGTGTTTTTCAGTCTTGCTTTTAGTATGTACATTGGGTTGCCAAAAATAGTCTTGTTCCAACCCTGTAAAACAACATCTAGAAAATCATTTTTATTATTCCAAACATTAAAAAATTTAAAAGGTGATTTGCTTTCCAATGGCTGTCCTAGGTAGGAGAGGATAAGGTATGTTCACGTGGAGGTTAGGCCATAGGTTCAAGGCTTCTATATTGGCAAAAGAGTGATCAAGCTCGCAGAATGTTTTAGGGCTAGTCTTACATTTGTTGTTCCATATATATATATATATATATATATATATATATATATATATATGGCAAACCAGAGCTATTGATTTCATATATGGAAGTTTGGAAAAGTGTTCGATTTAGTAGGGTTATATCAGATAGAGATAGCAGGTTACCACCATATTTATGTGAGGATTGTGACATGCGGTTGAAATCTCCTATACAAATCCATGGGCAGTTATAGGGTTTGAGTTGAGATAAACTGACGTAAATCCTTCTCTTTTTCTGATTGAAAGCATATATGAAGGTGATGTAGAAGTTGGTAGAAGTGGATGTATGTGTTGCTTGGAGGTATACGACTTGAGGATCAAAGCATATAGATGTAACAACCCTGCTTTTTACGTTATATAAATAACTAAATTTAATTAAAATAGAAGTGTTCGAATTCCATTTATGGTAATTACTATTTTGAAAATAAATTTATTTTTGAAATAGTAAAATGAATAATTAAATAAAATAAAAATAAACAAGTATTGAACTGAAGAAATCATATAGTAATCAAATTATACTTTGTAAAATAAAGTGTGAATCAAATTAAATTGGATTAGAATTTTTTTATAAATAAATAACAAGAATTATTTGAAATGGAAAAAAAATCTAATTATTGAATTAAAATTGGGCCCAAGCCCATTTACTTCTCTTCTTCTATTTCTCTAGAACTTCCCCTGTTTCTTTGGCTATTCAAAACCTGAATCTCGTTTCTATTTCTTTCACAGCCTTTCCTAAATTGTTTCGATCATCAAGAAATTCAGGAAAAAATAAAAATAAAATCGCGAGCAAGGCACACAACATTGTCGTCAATGATTGACCTGGGGAAGTGTGATTGGAGGTTGTTGGTGGTGAGCGACGTGATGTAAGGAGCGGTCGTGACGGGAGTTGGCGTGGTCGAGGCAAAGGATAGCGAATGACCTAAGTTTATATGGGTTGGAGTGAGGCGATTCGACCTAATGGATGAGTGTCAAGTCACGACGAAGGTTGGAGGTGCATATGATGGTGTACGATAATTTCTAGTACATGTTCAAGGAGAGTTCAGCATCTCAATGGTCGAAGAAGGTTGGCTACAACTATTCTAGACTGTGGTTGAGGTTGTATGGTTGAGGGAACTGAAATGTCTAGAATCATCCGCATCTTTGCGTACCGCATCTCGGTGAATTTTTCCTCACAACTATATCTATCATTTTTACAAGTCATATAATTCGTTCCAATAATTGACTACATAACTTAGTCGAATTGTTTGTGATTATTGGTTGAATCGATTAATTGGTATAATGGTTGTTGTTTGGATGTTAGGTGATGATTTAAAGTATTAATTTAAAAACAAAGCTCTATCCATTTGCAAATTGAGTTAAATATTATTTAATGTAACAACCCTGAATTTTTGACATTTGAAATTTGAATATTTAATTGATTTTAAATATTTGAATGTTAGTTTAATTTGAATTTCAAATATCATAGTTTGTTTGATAATTAAATTAGTGAATTTAATTGTTAAAATTTGAGTAAAATTTTGAATTTGAAGTTTTAAGCTGATTTGAAATATTTTCAAGGCTTAGAAAATCTATATTGATAATTCTGTAGGTAATAGAACTTTCAGAATTGAATTTGAAACTGTTTTGTTCAGTTTGGAAATTCTACCGTTTAAATTGAATTTAAAAATAGCGTTCCGAGGCACAGTCTCCGAATTCGACGAAACCAGTTTCATTGGATTCGTAATATTGTATTATTATCGGATTTCAATTTTCGTAACAATTGGAGTTGTTGTGTGAGCGTACGATAAGCAAACGCGCTGAAATAAAATAGAAAATTTAATATTATAATTGGTCCAAAAAGCTATTTTCTCCATACGATCGAATTTGGAGTCGAAACCTTTTCCATTGTGTTCGGGATAGGCGTATAACATTATAAACACCTAGCTACATGCCTCAATAGGAGGTCAAGTTTTTAAGTTGCATTTATCGGACGTTTTGAATTTGAATTTGAATTAAATAGATATATATTTATTCTCCTACAACCCAACATCCAGTTGCCTTTCCTTCAAATCACTATCTCCACTCGTTCATGCAACATCATTCGTGTCCCCTCCTTTCACCTTTTTAAAAACTCGACCAATCCCTTCTTTGCAGAAAAGAAAAAAATTGAAAAGAAGAATATATCTATCGTTCCAAAAAAAAAATTAAAGAAATAAATGGCCGATATAAGTTCATTCAGAACCTCGTTCTCCCCTTTCTTCTGTTCTCATTCAAACTAGTTTCCCCTCTTCTCTTTCTGTTCGAAAACAAGTCGAAGTCCTCTTTTTAAAATCGAATCAGCAATTCGAAAAAAAAGTAACGAAATTGGATTTGATTTCGAATCGAATCGCGATGGGGGTAGGGAGTCACATGTAGAGCTGTTGTTCTAGGGAGAAGTGGCGACGCATCTTGGGGTAGGTGCAAGCGTGCACGGCGATGAGTTCTATTCGTTCAAACCAAAAGGGGGGCGACATGCTATTCTCGAGCAACATCGCGAGTAGATCGCCGATGGGTGGAAGACTCGAAGTCGAGCAAGGGGGTTTCGTCATCGAGTTTAGTAGACTGAGGAGGTAGGTGAGCAGCGTGGTTGCTAGGTCGGCAATATGGCAGGCCGAGGGCTCGCAGTGGCAAGATGAGTGGTCGAAATCTCGAAGCTGGGTCGCATTGGATGGCCGAAGGCAGTGAGGTATCGGCATCTTTTTTTATATTTAAAATATGTATGTATATATATATATATATGTTAGAGAAAAAAATATAACTATAGTAAGTTTCAAACTGTCGATTTCAAAACAGTTTTTTCTTAAAATGGAATCAATTATATATATATATATATATATATATATATATATATTTAAAGGGCAGCAAAGCAAATCTGGGAACTTATTTAACACAATAAAATTTGATAATTTCTAAAGTTTAAAGAGTTAGTTAACAAGATAGGATTTTAAAGCTGGAATTTTTGAAATGTCTTGACTTGGGAAAAATGATTAAAATTTAGATTTTTGAAATTTATATAAATGATTCCTGAAAATATAGGTGGTTTCAAAAGAGGAATCTAATGGGTTAAAACACTTTAAAATTTTAAAGTTGATTTCAATTCTAACAAATTAGATTAAATTGTTAGTTAATTAAACTATTTAATAGAAATTAATTGTTCGATTGGTTCGAATGTTAATAAATCCACAATGTTATACAAGGTCCAAAATTTGGAGAAAACAAACTGGAATGGGAATGGATTGCAAAATTAAAAGCAAAAGGTGAGATCTTCTCACTCAAATTAAAAATTGAAAAATTCAGTTATTGATTGATTGATTGTTTGGGTGATAGTATATATAGTAGTATATAGCAATATATATATATATATATATATATATTGGAATATATATATATTGGAGTTGTTGATTTCCCACATTATATAGCGGATGAGACCCTATGCGCCGCATAATAGCGGATGATATTTTATAAATCCCATATACTGCGATATTCCACCTCGAAGTGGAATTGGTATTGTGCTAACATCTGTGGATGCAGGGAAACAGGTTGGAGGGATCCAACTGGATTCCTTAAATTATATGAATTTGTTTCATATGTTGTATGAATTTGTTTCATATGCTGTGTGATAATTTATTTATAATCCGTGAATGATTATGAATCTATTGGAGAGACGAAATGGAAGAGCTTTGCTAGAATTCCCAAATATTTTTATGAATGAAAATGGAGGGGGTATGGTCCTATTTATAAAGGTTGAAATGTACTAGAACTGTAGGATGAAAATACGTTTAAAACGAACAAACCTGGAACGTTTAACATAAGAAAACCCTAGCCGTCACCATCAAGTAGCAGTCAACCCCCCTATAGACCGGTCGACCGCTAAGGGTCGACTACTAAGGTTTTATGGGTCGATCGCTCCCTTACATTTGAGAATGTTAATTAATTTTTGTTGCTCTATTTATTTTAGTCCTTAATTCTTTTTTATGTTAACTGTTAACTTTAACGTTTACTTAACCCCTAAGTCTAATCTTAGCTTACTTTTAAATTTTAAATTTATTTATTCATTTGAATTTTAATTCGATTCAAATTATTTTAAACCCAAAAGCTTCAAATGCTCATAACTTCTTCGTTTGAGCTCCGTTTTCAGCATATTATATATGGAAATTGATCAGAATTTCGCCACGAACGCAAAGTATAACTTTCAAAGCAAAATTTAAAATTTTTACAAAAAAATTATTTTTACTCCTACCTTATTTAATTTAATTTACTTTATTCGTTTATTTAATTATGATTGATTTTACGGGGTGTTACATTCTCCTCTCTTAAAAGGATTTCATCCCCAAATCTTTCTAATGGGTGAATAACATAACTTCCAATAACATTCATGTTATACAACCAAGTTATCTACATTTTCCATCTATTCAAACCAAAGTACAATGTGATTATATACTGCAAATATACTATAAACAAGCTCAATCGTAGTGTGAATGTGTGATCGTGTCATGCAAGTATGTATGAAAATACCCTAAACATGCATAAAAATTTCAACATCAGTATAAAGTGACTGTGAAAAATGTAGCAAGCACCTCCTACCATCCAATCTAACAACCACGATGCAACCACAATCCTAATTTTTGGAGAGAAAAGTTTATCAAAGAAAAGCTTAGGACGAGAAATCCTCATGCTTTCTGTCGGACTTTCCTCCTATTGTACTCGAACCAATATAATTTCTTTGTTACGAACTTCTTAGTTCCGTGCTCCACAATGCATGTGGTGGCAGGGATGCTATTGGCTCCATCTTAATATCCCCTAATTGATTAGGCTCTACTTCACTAGCTGTACTGTGAAGGTAATTTCTAAAATGTGGAACATGAAAAATGTCATGGGCTCGTGCCAACTTATCTGGTAACCCCACATGATACATAAGTTTTCTTATTTTCCCTAACATTAGGAAAGGCCAATTACCCTTAGTGACAACTTTTCCAACTATCCAAATCTTACGACCTACACACGCTACCTAAACAACTACATCTTTCCGAAGTCTCGTAATTCAAATCTAGTCCGATTAGAATTTTGTTTGTGGTTTCTCACCAACAATTGGCGATTTTTATGGCCTTACATAAAGTGCTTCAAAGGTGCTATATAAATCGTCCATTGGTGACTACTATAATACATGAATTTTACTAAAGGTAAGTGTTGCTCCCAGTATCCTTAAAAGTCCTTGATCGTTGCTCCTAGTGTCCTCCAAAGTCCATGATGAAGCTCTCAACAAATTCTCCAAGCTCTGGTTTGCTCCTTTAGTTTGTCCATCGATCTACAGGTGGTAAGCGGATCTAAGATTTAATGAAGTTCTTGAAGCTAGTTCCTAAAGCTCCCGGCAAAATCCTTCAAAATTTGCTATCAAACTAAGGGTCTCTATCACTAACGATGGTAACCGCAACTCCATAAATTCGAAGCACTTCCCTGATGTAAATTTGTATTAGAGGCGCTGCAGTCTTATTGCTCCTAACGGAAAATTTTGTCACCTTCTTCTTCATCCTTGTTCAACAAGAAATTCTTTCACATTCCTATAAATTTTATCTTTTTCTTGAAAGGTGAACCTCTGTGAACTAAAACTTATTTTTCCTAAAATTCTAAAGTTTTGTATTGATACATTCATTTATTTTTGGTTAACAACTTAATTTCCACATTAACTTCCAGTCTTACCTATGGTTTATCGCTAGTTAAGTGTCCGCATAAATTTCTTTATTTACATTACTTCTCAATATACATATATTACTAAGTGGTTTAATCCCATCCATAAAATCAACATAGGGATAAAACAGGGATCTATCTTATACCACATCATATAATTTTCCAATAACTAAGGCAGACAACCGGCAATTACAACCTAAAAATTATAAAAGAAAATTTTGTTGGAAGCTGTCATTTATTATCAATTGGTGTCAATGATGTTGAGGTCCTAACACTCCTTGCTAAATTAAGATGGACATTTCTAATATATCATTCCATCATTACCCATTTTCCTTAATTTTACTTTTTATTTCTAATAAATGTGTTCCATCCATTGCTTCAATTAATATATCCATAGTTGTTGATCATTATTGTCAAAGTTGGACCATCTCTAATTAAACCTAATTTAAGTCTCTTAAACCTTTTGCAGATTTCATAATCCATTCATTACTCCAATTCAATTTCCTTCATAAATGTCATATTAAAGTTTTCCTAATATGTCCAATTTTAATTCCTTTTAACTATCATTAATTACAAATTTATTGTCCATTAAAATTATAATTAATGTACATAAATCTTAAACCGTTAATTACTAAGTAATATGTATATAGTCATAAATTGTGCTCTATACATGTGCATATATATATATATATATATTCGTTAAGCGTGATTATACATGTATACTAATTTCTAAACTGTAACGCATATTTGCATATTTTGATTTACTAGAGCTATCCTTCTAAGAAGGATTACCGTTATAAATTAACCACAAAAGAGATTTTTTCTTTGTTTGAGATTACAAGGGATTACTTCTTTCTTTTATCAAAACAGACATTGTAAACTACAGAGAATATTCATAGTTTACACATCTCTTTCTCTTTTTGGTACAACCCTGGTTAATTCAAACAATGCACTTTCATACGTATTTTGGAATTGGATAATTTATGGAAATTGCATGAAAACTTCTCCAAATGAATTAAAACATAGAAATTTACATTCTAAGTTATCTAGGGTAACCTAATTTACAATGCAATTATAGATCTGGAATATCTTAACAATTTTATCACTTTCCACAAATAAATGGTTAGGACTGATTTTAAATTTCCAAATCAGGTTGTATATACTATTCTTATTTATTCATATCCTAAAACCTTTAATCCTACTCCATAGAAATTTTGTTTATCAGTAACCATTCCTTGTGAAACTAAAATTTCATGACCATGAAGTGCCAAATCTAAAATCTTTACCTTTGAAAATATAAATTTAAAAACTATTACTATCAATGTTAATGTCGAAGGTATGCAGCATGGCGACATTGTTGTAACTCTGCATTAACAAGTAATATTGAAAGAATGAAGGTAGTTTGTTATCAAAGCCAACGCCGAAAGCCAACAAAACCACTGCACGTCGATAAAAAGTTAATTGGCAATGTCACATGTCATCAATAAAGTAGGAAATGGGTCAACGTACACTGTCGCGTGTCATTAATGAGGATAAAGCTACTAAATGTGATCAATGCCGCATGTCGTCGATAGAGTTGAAGGATAAATGCTGGGACACTTGTATCGCCAGACAATGTCAAATGGAATCAATACTGTAAGCCATCAGTGCTATAGCGGCATGATATATGTCACATCTTATTGATGTCGTATTCTATCAATGTTGTCATTCACCTGTGAAGATGGAATGGATGTCTCAACTCATTAATACCGCTCTCTATAGATATGCTCATCATTGATACCACTTATGTCCAATGCAGCATGGTTGAATGATGTCGTAATTGATGTAATGTCAACTAGATCAATGTCATAGATCATTGATGCGAATTGCATCCTGATGCTGTAAGTGTTTAATATCGTTAGTTGACAATGTCATAGGGAGACTGATGTTATAAATGAACAATGCAGCCAATGTATAATGTTGCGGCTATTTGATGCCATAGGTTAATGATGGCATAGGTTATTCAATGCCATAAGTTTATTGATGCAAAGAATTATCAGTACCCATAAGGGCTATCAAGGCCGATGAAACTACCTCATGACAATGTTGCTCCATATCAATGTTGCTCCATGTCAATTCCACTTCATACTAATGTTGCTTCAAACTAATGAATGCCTTAATTATTGGGACGATGTCGAAGCTCCTTTATGAACCCAGGAACATCGGGCGTCATCATTGGTCAAGGCCTAGCACCATGCGCTATTGATATTGCCGAGGATCATGCATGCCGAAGTCAAGCTGCTATGCCGCACTTATACCCCTATAAATACAAACTTAGGGGTATGGGAGAAGGGGTGAATCATTTTTGTCTCATTTCTTAAACTTAAACATTGTAACCCTTAATTGATTTGGTGATTTTAGAGCCGATCATAGCACTAGAACTTTTGCACATAGGACCTTGTACATTCAACAATTGCATAGTATATGAATAAAGAAGACTTAAATTATGGCTTGCTTTAAAGTTCCCAAGCATTTGTGATTCTTACATCATAACTCACTTCGAATTCCAGAAGCACTCATAATCTCAAGTTTGATAGCTCTATCTTAAACTATTGAATTTTACATGACATGAGATATGACTTTGGCCCAGATATTGAACATGTGAAAGACTTTCATGGATTCGATATGGAGCATATGCCTTGCTAGCAACTTAGCCTTGGATTGCCTTAGCCCAACCAAATCTACTTTCCTTACACCTTTTGGGTTAATGAAGGAATTTGTTAACATTTTTGCGCTAGAAGGAGGGCTCGAACCTTCGACTCCGTTGAACAACCTTGACTTGCATATGCAGGGCTTAAAGGACTTATCCCTACCAAGCATATCCCATTGCAAACTAACCTACCTTTGATCGCATCAACTAAGCTTTGCTTAGTCATTCCAATTAAACATGTTAAAATCACTGAACAAGGATCCTCCGAGCCTCGAATGACTAGGACAACCTACCAAATTACAAGTGATCCTCGACTTCATGAGGAACAAGTATTAAGACTTATGGAATTACAAGAAATGGAAGATAAGAAGAGACAAATAGCTTCTTACAATCCAGAAAAATGGTGCTTAAATCCATTTCATATAGGGCCAACACCAATCTTCGCCCTTGGGAGGTAGTATAAAAGGATAGAATCTTCATGAAAACGAGAAGGAAATTTAATCAAAAACAAGGGGACCATTTTTGAAAAAGAAATTGAAAGGGATTTCGAATGATTTACCAGAAAATAGAGGAGAGTGCTTGACCAATCTTATAAAACAGATGAAGAAGAAAGCTCCCTAAAAAGGAAATTAATGATCGAAGATGAGCAATCCATCTCAAGTAATAAAATAATTAAATGCCAACCAAGAGGATTGTTTCCTAAAGGTCACGACTATCTAAGAATTAATCCCTTACTACTTCTTATAGAACAACTACCTCATGACCAAGGACAAGCTTAACTATTGGCCTTCGCAAAAGAAGTGACCAAAGAATAAAAGAAATCTCGGAGGATTATATTGTTACCATCATCATTCTAATGGGCACGACATGAATCAGTGTCGAAGCTTGGAAGGAATAATCAACAATTTCTTAGGGCAAGCAAAGCTCAATAAATTTGTAAGAAGGTGTTAAATAAGTCATTAATAAAAAAATATTTTCTGCATAAAATAACAATATCTACATGGATAAGGAGGAAAATAAACTCCTGAAACAAAGGAAAAAGCCTTTGATCCCACCAAGATGGCATAGTCAAAGCGCCTCCTAAAGGGAGGACGGAGTAAGCCTTTGGTCCCGCCTAGGATGGCCTGGCCAAAGTACCGACTAATCCTTCAATCATGCCTACATGGCCTGACCAAAGCATAAGCCCTTATTCCTGTCTCCACGACTTCTTTAAGGCACCTCCTAGAGGGAGGTCAGTGTAATCCTTTGTTCCTGCCTAAAAACGGCTTGTCCAAAGTTTTTGCAAGCCTTTAATCCGGCCTACAAGGTCTGGTAAAAGTGCCTCCTAAAGGTAGGATGGAATAAGCCTTCGGTACATAGTAGAAGCAACGAACTAGCCTTCATTGTCATGATCAAAAGCCTCACTGAAGCACCTCCTAGAGGGAGGTTGGGTATGTCTTTGGTTCTGGTCAAGATAGCAAACCAAACGCACCGGATAAAAGACCTAAATTATCACCTAAGATGGTGATAAGAGGTTTGACCCAAGTTGAGATCATCACCTAAGATGATGCCAATCAAATTCAAAAGCAAATCTACCTTTATCATAAAGAATGGATCAAAAACAATCTTCTAGAGGAAGATCTGTCAATGGTGAGCCATTTGTGCTGCAAAACAAAATCAATCAATCTTCTAGAGGAAGATTTGTCAAATATGAGTCAATTATGCTCCAAATCAAAAGCAATTTTCAGATGCCAAATAGGTTTTCTGGTCTTCCTTATTACCAGATAGGTTTTCTGGTCTTCCTAATGAATTACCAAATGAGTTTTCTGGTCTTCCTTATTAATTACCAGATGGGTTTCCTAGCCTTCCTTTATTATTGCCAAATGGTTTTCTGGTCTTCTACCGCCAGATGGTTTTCTGGTCCTCTATTCACACTATAACCAAAATGGTTCTCTAGACTTCTATTCAAATTATTATCAGAAGGATTTTCTTATGGCAGAGCTTTATTAAATTAGTTCTCGATCTTTTAAATTCAGATTGAAATCCAACTTTCTTATCAAACGGGAATCTCCATCACTAAATAAGCTGTCAGAATCTATGAAGAGGCAAATTCTTACATCAAGGTCAAAACTTATGGTCTTCATACTAACTGAAATGTTGAATGCTCAAGGCTTAAATAAAGAAAAGCCAGATATTAATTGTCAAGGAATTTCAAATAAGAACCGGTGTTCGATTCAAAGCTACATATCATGTTAAGATACTGAAAAGAAAGTATAAAAGCTCAAAAGGAAAAGGTATGTATGATGCATTTGAGGAAATATTCATTTAAATAAAAATTTATATACAATCTGACATATCATACGCAAAGTTATAGGCACTAGTGAATCCATTTAAAGCAATTCTCCATTAATGAATAAGGCTCTATGCCATCCTGTCCAAATCTTCAGCAACTGACAAAGAGTTGGTAATGTGGCGAATAGCCACGTCCAAAAGCTCTTTAAGTTTCTTTTTTTTTGGATAGCATCCCCATCGTCAACTGAATCAATTTCAGTGCACATTGAAGAGTCTTATTAGCTCCTCTTAAGATTTGAGTTATACCCTTCAATTCTTTAATCTCTTGCTCAAGAGTATGTTTCTTGCACTTAAGCTTTTCAACTTGGCCTTCATAATCATCAAGGCGTTGAGAGACATTTTCATCTTCTTGTTGAAAACTACATGCATTTAAGCTTGACCTGTCTCTCCATTTTGAAATTTATTCATTGCATAAACCTGGAGGTGAGTTTAATAGGGTAGGAAATTCTTTGCTGGCTAAAGGTTAAGACCTTTTTGACCTCTCAGGAGTAGGAGTAGGAAGGCTAGAATCGCCTTTGCACGCAATAAGATCCAAAGATTGGTAGGATACTTAACTCTTCATTATGTCCACTTCAAGGTCATTTATCCATTGATGTAATCTAGCCATTTCTACATCAACCTCTACTGAGGGCCCAGTACCTAAGGCCGAGTCTATCTTTCTTTCAATTCCTGAAACTCTTTGTTCTTCTTGTTAATTATATTCTCCAAGCTGGAGGTTATTTCTTCATAGTTACTAAACATTGATTTTAATTAATGATATTTCCTATGCCACTCATGCACATCTGGATTATTCAAAAACCATAAAGCTGAAGCGTCTTGAGAAGATCACCTCTTTTCAATATCAGCCATCAATTTATCTTTAATATCATGAAACCGAGAAAGAACATCAGTGGTACTAGATGCAAGCTTTAACTAACTTTCTGATTTAAAATAAATAAAGTGTAAATTAATAGATGAAAAGCAATCTCTTTTATTTATAATAGCAAAAGATTTACAAGCGATTTGGAGATTCAAATTATATTACAATTCCATTTTTTGAATATTCATCTAACTCTTAAAGTTGTGAAATAGAAGTTGTAGCCTTTTCAAATGACCTAGAAGATAGGGTAAGAGTAGAATGAAAAGAAGCTTTGATCCCTTCCAAGGTACTAAATGGAGGGAATCGATGATAATCTCATTCCCGGACTGAAGAGCTAATATGATCACATATCAATTTGGAGTGATAAGTTCGAATTTCACTAAGTAATTTATCCTTCTCATCACCAAAGAAATCAAAGAAAAAATAAGGAAACCACATGTAAACTTCTTGTAGGTTTTTAAGAAAGCAGTGTTTTGCTAACTGAGATGTACTGAGAGTTAAAGATTTTTCTTTAAAATCCCTCTTTAACTTGATAAACTTACTCAAGAGTTCCAGTGGAATAGGGCTACTGACATTTCCTTAATTTATACAATATGTTAAAATCAGACTAATAATAGAGAAGCAAAAATGATAAAGTTTATAAGCTACTTGAATTACATACTACAATTATACAATTATTTGGGTTCGAATAATATTGATTTCTTATAAAGTTCGAAAATAAATCTCTTCTTATTATACTTAATCTTTTTGGAAGGAAGAAAATTAGGAGTAAGAGAAACACTAGCAACCCTAGGTAAGTTCCAACAAGTTCGGGGATGAGGGACATTTCCATGTTCGTCCAAGTTTCTTTTATGAAGGTGTCTAATTAAACCTTTACTATTTTTGCCTAAGTAAGTGAAGTCAACAAACTTACCCCTACAGTAAACTTTGTATAGGAACTCCACCAAACCATCTTTATCATTAATCAACATCCAAAAGTGAGTCATTAATTCAGTATTCTCTCTCTTAATTCTGTCTCAACGAAGACAAGCTTTTTTCAAACGAGGAGCGGCCTGCTTCTCTTTAAAAACTAAAACCGCGCAGTATCACTAGAAAGGCGTTTATATTTCTCCGATATGTCATTATACTCCTTAAGTTGCCTTTCAAGTTCCCTATGCAGTTTGTTTTCCTTATCCACAATCATCTCATAAGGAATCTCATAATAATGTTTGTTCTTTTTCCACAATCATCTCATAAGGAATCTCATAAAAACTATTGTGTTTATTCACAATGTTTTTGATGAGGAGTCTTTGGGTTCTGTTTTAAATGATGTGTGTTCTTCTTTGATTGGAGATGTTGGTTTTGATAAAGCTGTCTATTATTGGACCGGGGGTTTCAGATTTGTTATGTATTGTTGTCTTGCATCTATAGGCAAATTTCCTCGTTCTCCTATCCTTGCTAGGGAATTAGCTCATGCATCCAAATCTGGTAGAAGGAATAGTAGGAATTATTCAACTGGTAATATTAGGAGAAGTCCTCGTTTAAATTGTAAAGCTTTTAAGTCTATTGCTTGAGGGTTGTTGATATTTTAGGGATTTATTGTGATATTTGTTATTTTGGAGTTTGTTCGTGGTTTGTGTAGATGCAGTATATTGTGGTATTTCAGCTTGGTTGTTGAGGGTGCGGTTGCGGAAGTTGTTTCAGATGGTTGCTTATCTTCTGGTGTCGCTTCAGGCCTTGGATTCTAGATAGAGTTGTCAGTTTAGGGTTAGTCTTTAGTTTCATAGGTGTTTGGGAGGGTTTGATTTTATTCTTTTGTACGGGGGGGTCTTTTGCTACCTGCCAGGCTTGTTGGCAGCTCCTTTACTATTGTTGTTATATATATGTACATTTGTGCTCTCCTCTCCTGAAGAGGATCACACATTTTTATCAAAAAATGTTTGTTCTTTTGCCTTAACTAAAATAATAAGCTTATCAGTTGAAAGCTAAGTAGATAGCCTTAGACATTTAAATGAAAACTCCATATCTGGAAGGTGGAAACTTGAGATATAAGAGTCTTATTTTCCCCTATGGCTGATGGTTGGAGGGGCCATCTTTTGGAGCAGAATCCTTCCTTGTAGTATATTATATGGCAGGAAGTTTGGAAAAGCCCGCATCATGAGTAGATGAGCCTAAGATAGGATCATCTGATCCCTCTCCCCCATCATGGGGTCCTCCAGGACCCTTTTCGTCACCATCATCGCCGGTATCATCATCATGATTATCGTCATTGTCGTGATTATCATTATCATCATTATCCTCTTCTCTATCAGATTTGGTCACTTCATCGATTGGAGGTTCATCAAAAGTTAGCCATTTTTAGGCATCAACCTCTTCCTTGGTAGGAAATTCTTTTTAAAGAGTCTCTTTGTCCTTCCTCAGCCTAAGACTAAACTTTCTTTTGAATTTTTCATTCCAATCTGGAAGGGATGGAGAGTCAACGTCTGGGCATTTACAAAGTTTGTCAACATATACCACAAACAAAGCACCTTCGTAGCACTTCTCAGTAATTTCGGGAAGAGAATTATCAATAAAAGAGGTTGCTTTCTTCTTAGCATCGATGATAATACTGTTCGAGTAGGCTAAGATCATAGTTTTCCTTTGTACCATGTCCTTAAAGGATTTGTTCTTACCACCCAACTCGACCTTTTCTTTGTTGGCAATCTCCAAATCTACTTTCAACTCGGCTTTCTCTTTATTAACCTTCTCGAGGTCTGCTTTCAATGCCTCAACCTCCTTCTTTAGTAATTATTTAGGATTTTTCTCCTCATTGAGCGAGGAGATGAGCTTTTCTTTTCATTAATAGCTTCATCTCTAGCTGATGCAATATCGATTCTTGAGCTGTATGCCCAAGAGATTCCAAATTCACCGCTTCATGACTCGAATCAATGTTGTTATGTTCCTCCTCATCCACAACAACGGGGGTGAAATCCCTTATAAGCTTGGGCCTCACTACAAGAAATTTTATTTTTGGTGGCGCACAAAAAATGCTACCAAAACTTATGGTAGCGTTTTGATAAACGTCGTGATAAAGCTAGTTGCATTTATTTCAACGCCACTATAAATCTTTTTATTGCAGCGTTTCTCTAACGCCACCATAAATCTTTTTGTAGCGTTTTAAAAACGCCACCAAAAGGTTTATTGGCGCTACCAATAGAGTTCCCAACTTTACCCCTACTTTACGGTTGCGTTTACTCAACGCCACTATATGTATTTCTATAGCGTTTTTGAAACGCTACTAAAAGTTGTTGATCATTTTGCACCATTTTTTCATGCTATTATTTCCTGATGATGGTCTATTTCATTTCTACTATATCAATCAACAATCACTCACATAATCATCATATTCGAACAATTAAAAAAACATATTAATCATATAATCAAATAAGATGTCCATAACCATTCTAACACAATAGTTTTTTGATAAAATGACCAAACTCACCTATAATAACCAGTCGTATACAAATTTACACACCTAGTACTAATAAAATGTTATACCAAACTGGTGCTAATAAAACGCTTGATTACCCATAATTCTTTATTGCATGTACAAGTGAAATCTAGCACCATAAAAGTCCAACCTTGCTCTCTTCGAAAATCCAATGCCTGCACAAGTGAAAGCACAACATATAGTCAAACAATTATGTTAATTCGTAGGACTTCGAATCTAATATCAAACATCTACAACATTGTACGAGTATATCATGTTATAAATAATGCCATATAAATAATCAAAGTTATAAACGAAATGAAATAAATAAAGTCCAATCTTACAGTTATATATAAAATGTTGTTAATAGTTAACAAAACTTCGTTAATTTTGAACAGAGCATTTCTTACTCAGTAAATATTTTGCGCATTAGCCCTTCAATTACTGTAATACTGTAACATACATTATCATGAAAGTTTAGTATACTATGTACATATTTGTACAGCAACAACATGGTTTACGCAACATAAACAACATGATGAAAGCAGAATATAAACGAACCTACTCTACTCACCTGCTACAAAATTTCTAAACAAATATAAACAAAAACAAACCTGAGTTTTGCCCAATAAGCTCAGCGGCTTTAACTAGTTCTCCCATAGTTGCCAATGAACCCATTATGTCTCTGAGATTGATTTGGTAACCAGCAATAGAGCTAGGCTTGAAATAATATAAGCAACAATTGGTCTCTGATTTTTTTTCAACAGCTATAATACTGCAATTGTCTTCTTAGTTCTGTAATGTAATTGAGAAGAAAATAAAATGATATAATAAAAGTAATAGAAGTTAAATAAAAAGATGGATACTAATGCATACACATTTTGCATACTACTGTGTACACTATGATGCAAACAGAGCATATATATTAAGTGATCACAAATTTCAATTTCCAATATCACACTTTTATATCGCCACGTCCAATAGAAAAAGATAAAGAAAAGTGTGTAGTCTATCATACACAATTAATGCAAAAAATAATAATAAACAACTGATTTAAATTAAATAGGGAACTTAATTTGAGAATAATGAACTAACATCTGGTATGTTTAACAAAGCATGTGAACTTTTGTAATTTCATCAACTTAGCTTATATCTATACCAACCTAACTCAATTAGCTCCTCCATTACTAATTTAAGTAACACAAACTCAAAATCACACATAACTCTGTACTAAGCCAGTCAACCTAATATGCCTAAAAATGGAACCATATGCAGTAGATAACAACATCCAAGCAATGGAAATAATGACACCTTGCTAATTTGAAACATGAGTTCGCACACATAAGGCACAAGGAAACACACCTGTAACATGAGATTTGCTGATACCGAAGCTATTGCATGAGTAGCTCAGCTTGCTCCCCTTGGAGTTGAAATATACATCTTCCTTCAATGTTGCTACCAAATGCTATATGAGAAATTACATCTTCGATAAAATTTTGAAGCTTCGGCCAAACATCTATTTCACACTTTCCCTTCATACCAACCAGTTTTTCCCATCTTCTTATAAGTACTCAACAACAAGTCGGAAAGGCCGGAAACATTAATCAAATGGATCTGGCTATATAATTATAGAGCACAAATATGCCCCCGAAATTTTCAACAAGTAAACACTTAATGTTCTCAAACTAATTCAAACATTTTTTCTAGTTTTCTATACTTTAAGAAATAAAAATATATGCTATCATTGTTTCTAGGGGCAAAAAGGTGAAAAAGGGTTAGGGGTAGAAGTGAGAATAAGTTAAATCCACTGAATCGTGATTGGGAAAGGAATGAATATAGATCAAAACTATGATCAATTGTTTCTAAAATATCTCTATTACAAAGAATTCTAGCAATCAATAAAAGGAATTTGACCAGAAAATGCCTAACACTTTATGGAGTCATCTTTGAAATATTAACCAAGACATTGACTTCATAAATAACTACGTAAACGTAAATCTAACCAAAATATGAAGTGAAAGCAAAAGTAACCTCGGTGATCTTCAGCTTGTTAAATAAGGAATACAGTATACACACACCTACGCATGGTAATACACATGATCACTAAAGCTATTCAACCTACACTCGCACTCACCTGAACCAGTCTGAATACACACTCACATAAAAACACTAAACCCATATAAAATATTAACCATTTTAAAGTATAAAACAAGTCATAGCAGAGTATGAAATAGCAGTGACACAAACTAGTGATATAACAGGCAAACATATAGCAACAATGAAAAATATTCTCAAAGGTTGATTGCAAACTCATGTATATTAAAGAAAAGCAAGAATGACATATAACCAAGACTTTTGCAATTGTACCATGAACTTATATCTCTACAAGTTATAACTGGAAGGCACAAACAAGCTCAACTTTACCACTACAATCATGCATATTAAATCATAAGATTATCTTTACTTTAGAGGTGTTAGAGAAGGGCTGCATGATTCACTGCATTACAATATAAGGCTTAGTGGTGATTTCACAATTCAACAATGTTTGGATATTCGATGGTGATAGCTTTTGAAATTTCTTTTTTACTTATCATTCAAAGTTAAGTGTCAAGTGAAAAGATAATCTAATAACATGGACTGAAAACATGAGTGTTATAAACATCTCCTCTCCCGATGTTGTTTCAAACATCTGCATCCATAGTTACCACCTAACTATCCTTAACCTCAACTAGCCTCATCTCAACATCACTCACTGTCTTACAATATAGCACTCAAAGTAGTGGTACCAAACTATCTTTATTTGATAGGGAAAACAACATAATCAATAACCGATAAGTATGAAAGAATAACAAAAAAATATACAAAGAACGTGTATAAATACCACAATTATGATACAGTCTAACCAAATAAATATCCAAATTTAAAAAGATCCCTACAATGAAAAGAAGCATCTGACATATATTTCTAAAACCGTAAAGAAAAATTACAATCGTCAGAGAGTTGTGTGTGTCTGTGTAGAGTTTAAAAATAGCGTATAAATACCACAATTTGACTTTTGATATATGGCAAATAACTCTTAGTTATATGGAAAAGAACCGGGTAAAATATATAAGAGCAGCAAATTTCAAATTATCAAAGAACACGAAGTACTCTCAATTATGCTCCTAGTCTATTGTATGTATTCATATGCTTTGTAATGACATGAGTACAATAAATCTTGATGACTGTGCTTCTAGAAAACTTGTAACTTACATTATTATGTGTTTTGTTTTACTGTGCATATATGAGTTTCTGTCCCCTTAATTTATATCTGTATAAATCTTACATCTGAACATATGGCTATTCTTTAACTATTCATGGTGCATTTTGGTTTGTTAAAATGGAAATTTTTGTAGAGATTCCTTAGTTATTGAATACTATATTGTATTTTATACTAAGAATAGTTTCTTAAAATGGTTTGGTCAGAATCTCAAATCCTTGTGCATTCAATACTTTAATGAAAATGCTATGATAATGGGTAGTAGAAATCATGTATTGGAATGATGATTTTATCATCTGGTGTGGTAAGATCGTTCCTAAAGAAAATAATAAGGCAATTCTTATATTATGTTAGGATATTGTTAAAGGAAAAAAGAATGGAAATTGGGACAGTTAGCAGAAATCACATTGCATTTTAACCTTAGAGTATAAGACACTCAACTAATTGATTAGCTTTAGTCCTTCCTAATTATACTTCTAGTTCTAATTAACATCAACTGTCAACTGTTATAGTCTTGTTGCTTATCCTTTACTTTTTCTCATTCTTTCTCTTTTGCCACTTTCTCCTTCTCCCTACCAGTTTCTTTATCTCTCACTTTCGTGTCTTTCTCCTTGTCATGTCCATCTCCGTGCTCTAGTATTAGTTTATTTTTCTTGTCTTTTATGATATTTTGCAACTCGGACACATTTTTTGTAATAATATCCAAAGGTTGTAAATTTGAATATTCATCACTTCCGAGAGGATTATATCAACCTATAATTCTAAACAAATATACTTTAACCACAAATTTTTGGTGCATCTTCTTTGCATGTGCCAAATTATTTGGATGGGCGACATAAAGCAAGGCATGCATCAATCAAAAGAGTAAGAAAAGTAGCATTGATTCTCCTAACAGAATTTCGAATCGCATAAAGGAATAAAAAAAGAAGCACTTACATCGTCTAAGTTTGCTTCTAATTTGATGTATTAAAGGCCTTTTTGTACAATGGTAACAGAGCACTCAGAGGAATTAAATTTTCATCAATATGACTTTTGTTAATTCCTTCCTCACATCCTAAAGCAAATGATGCATGGGTGAAACCTGATACAATGCATGAACATGTTACCACATTAATGAGGATAATAACTTTGTAAATAAAATGTCAGAAGTACTGATGCTAAATTTCACATGATGGTCACATCTCTCATGTTTGCATGCTTCTTTGGGTACCAAAGAACTTTATACCTCTAAACAGACTAAACTCCAATGCCATATAGCAGCAAGGTCATGCGGTTACAGAAAATATACATGCATTCATCCTTATGTTTCCATATAATAATGCCCAGCCCTACTTCATGATTTTAAGCAACTTTTTCTAACAAGTGATTGGTAACACCCGAATTTTTTTATTGAACTTCATAGGATAAAAAATTTGCTATACTTTTGCCTTTTATAGAACACTTTAAAATAATGTTCAGAAGAAAAAAAAAACATGTTTTAGGATTTGCATTATTTTAGCAATAAGTTTATCAAACCATAAACAAACTAAGTTTTCCTGTAATCATTTATCCATCCAAAAACAGAGGACATATATTGGATATGAACTCAGTAAACCAATTCTCAGTAAATCGAAACTGAAAGCAGCCGTAATAACAAATTCTGAGGAAACCAATTATGATACATAAGGAAATAAATACCTAGGCTTCTATGCAACTAATACATAAGAGCTTCTATAAACCAAATCTAAATCTAGTAATGAAACTCCAAATAGTTTTTTCTACTATAAATTATTAGTTTCCTTATTAACAATAGTAACCCATCATTACGAACAAAAGTTATAATCAATACCTAGGTTGAGTCGGTCAATCGACAAGCTCGCCAACGCTGGTGAGATTATGATTTAGCTTTCCGAGTGTAATTTTCCAATAAATCGTAGCCAAATAGAATGTTGAAAATTGATTTAGGTTTTCGTGTTCGTCGGTAGATCGATGGCAAAGAGGGAAGATTTGGAAGACGAAGTCGAGGGATTTTGTGACGACGAAGATGGGTGATTTAGAAATCGAAAATGAGAGAGATAGGAGATAAGGAGCGGCCATGGAATTTTAGCGATGAGGAAAAAAAAGTTAAGTATTTAAAAGAGAAAAGGAGCGGCCATGTAAAATTTTAGGAAAATTTTCATGAATATTTGGCGGAAACCAATTAACCACGTTTATTTGTTCATTTTTCTGAGTTAACTTACAAACGGTTGCATAAGCCTTGAAACGCTACCAATAAATGTAAGTAAAAGAAAATTTTCTTGTAGTGCCTTTTGCTTGGGGAAAGAGGTAAAATATCAGTAATGACATCTTCACCCACATTCTTCTCCAATGTTTCAATTGCTCTAGCAATGGAATCCTTGGTAGAAGTAGGCTTACTCAACTGAGAAAGTGCGGGAACCTCATCTTTATTCTTCCTCTTCTTAGAAGCATAATCTTCAACCTCTTTCTTTTTAGAACGACAACAAGAGCAAATGAGCCTAAAACCAAGAGAATAAATTTATAAAACAACGACATTATGAATTTCATATTGGTCATATCAAACTCACTAGAAGGTTCAAGCTAAACTGGAGAATTAGTAGAAAAAGATCCTAGCTTCCCATTACTAACGATTGTTTTCCTTGAGCATTGCCATTAATTATTGGACGTTCTCTTAAGATTTTATGATGATCCAAGATCATAGAGTATTAAAGGAGCTTTGCCTATCATAGCAACATATTCTTACTGCCCATAGTATTAGATGCTTGAGTTAGTTTCTTTGGCAGAATCACTTAGTTGCTAGGAGCAGGATCAAAAAGAAAGCATTCATTAGAGAAGAATGATAGATAAATGTGAGTAACAAGGAAAAGAAACTTACTGGCATAGAGAAAGTTCCCCTAATATTGGAATAACACCTAATGTAGAAGAATTGCATCTCCCATTCCTTGGTCTTATTGATAGTGTCACCTATTAGGCTTTTCGGAAGAGGATGAATGCGGTACAACGGATTATCCAACCGATTGCCAATCCTTGTAGGGCCAGCTATAGAATGAAGGATTTAACACTCAAAGAAGGAAGTATGGTTTCCTGAGCAAGGACTTTTAGGCATGTCAGATAAGTGCATGCATTTGGAGCATACTAGATCGAAGCAATGTTTAGACACTCCAAATATCTCAAAAGGAAGTCAAGAAAGGGAAGGTTGCCCGTATGCTAGATATCGATTGGGGTAAATGCGAAATACACCTATGGAGGGTTATAGATGTTGCCAATAGGACCAGCTAGAATAATTCCAATGTCAATAATGCCAAACTAACTCAAGGTAGAGTCAGCATCACCCTGAGTAGTGATATATGATGGATACAAGAGATGATCCCCATTTTTATTAGTAAAGGAAGAAGCTTTGAGACCATTGCTAGTCTTTTTGATGGATTTCTTGCTTGTCTTTTGGCCTTCCATTTGCTTGCCAGGTGATACTAATTCAAATTTGAGAAATGCTAATGCTTATTAAAAAGATAGATTATTATATGCTAAGTCAAAAAGCATATAAACGATTTATCTAATATCCAGTCTATTACATCAAAATATTAAAAGTTTAAAGTCTAACATTTGCAAAAAATCAATGACCATTAAATAGTTAATATCGAATTCATAACTTTTAGATTGATTAGAAGTGCACAAGTAAATGCTAAACTTATGATGAGAAGATGAATTTATGGGAATTTGCATGAAATACGAATATGAGTTAACTTAAAAGTACCCTAAGTACAATGTTATACCACTAAACCCATGTCGAATGGGTAAATTAATATCGAAGGTTGCATTAATTACACTATAAAACTATAATATATATTATAATTAATTTCGAAAGGGTAAATAACCGGCATCACCAATTAATATCGATATAATTTGATAATACTTTTATAAAAGTATTAGACAAATAAGTAAGCTACAAAAATACTACAATAACAATGTCGTAAAGTAACAATGTGTATATGGTATGCGTAAGAATGTAGGAGATAATCATAGTAAGATATCAATGTTGTAAATTGTCCCTGTAAATCACCATTGAATCTAAATGGCAATTCTTTCATTTAATTTTGAATTTATGTATGTCGAACCTATAGATGATGATCGACGTAAACTCTTTCACGATAATGATTACATGATGAGACTGCTACGTCGCATAGAGTTTGCATCCCAATGCTAATAACCAACTGTTATAAATAAACAATAGAACATTCTAAGGTTGTCAAATTCACGTGGTAACACCCCGATTTAATGACAAATAAATACAACAATCTTAGCTTACATCGCACCTCTAAATACTGATGATATAAGGGACTTACTCCATATACTTTCTAAACTTCGAGATTGATTGCCAAAGAGATAAATAAGGTTAAGTTAATCAATATTGAATATCATACTTATATCGTAAGGGATCAATATCATGATGAAATAAAGTGAAATTGGGTTTCGGGTCTAGTAACCTATCCACTATGTCCTCAAATTAAAAGTTCTTGGGCAAATAAATCAAAATCACCTATTAAGATTCCCCAAAGATATAGCAATCCAAAGTTAAGCATACTTAATTGTCAATTTAAACAGAAATATAAAAATTAACCATCCTTATTAGATATTAAAACCTAAGTTGTAACACCTCGTAAAATGAACCATAAATAAATGAAATAAAATTTAGTTAAATCTAATAAAGTAGAATATGGAAATTGTTTAAAAGTTGGAATTTGACAATGAAAGTTATTATGTTGCATTCATGGCAAAATTCTGATCTGTTTTCATATATAATATGCTGAAAACGGAGCTCAAATGAAGAAGTTATGGACGTTTGGAGTTTTTAGATTTAAATTAAATTAGTTTGAATTCAAATTGAAATAAGGATTTACATTTAGGATTTGAATTTTGAAAGTTAGATTGGGGGATAAGTAAATGTTAATTAACGTTTAACGTTGAAGTTGAATAGGGGAAAGAAATTAATAATAAAGCAACGGAATCAACTATTACCTAAAATAGTCAACTGATCGTCACCCTCACTGCGAGCGGTCGACCCTTAGTGGTCGAGCAGTTGGAGAAGGGTGGTCGACTTGTCGAAGCCAATTTCTACGGTGGCGGTTAGGGTTTGAAGTGGTGTGTTATTATTTTAACGCTCCAAATTTATTCGTTTCTCACCTACTTCCATCCTACGATTCTTGTGCGTTTCAACCCCTATAAAAAGAACCCTATCCTCTTCACTTTTTACTCATATTATTTTGGAGAATACAATGAAACTCTACCATTGCTATCTCTCTAATAAGATTCAGAAACTCCATAGAGAATTCAGGTAAGAATTCAACTTATTTCTTATTTGTTTCTTCTTCCTCCAATATATTCTTATCCTATTCTTCTCCCATTATTCTGAATCTAATGAATATATATACCTCTTCTCTATTATGTGTGTGTATATCAAACGAGAGATTCTGGAAGGGATTTAAAGGCTAAAAATCCATTGAAGTGAAGCTAAGGCTAATCTGTGATGGAAAACTTATTATTTCTTTTTCAGTAATTGTTTAGTGTATTTCTTTTTGGATTTGAATAAGCCTTGGGGATTTTGGGATTTCAAAAATACGATAGATAAAATCCTTTAGAATTCCTTTTTATTTCTAAATATCAATTCTATGTTGAGATTCTCAATTATTTACATTAATTTGATGGAATTTTTTTATGCAATTTTTGATAGTTTCCTAGCTTATTCCACTTCTCCTTCTTCTTTGGTTCAATTTGTGATTCTTCAATGAAAATAAGTGGTTTAGATTACAGATTTTATTCATACTTTACACCACTTATTCGACACACATTTCCTTCTTATCAATTTCTTTGTAAAAAAGGAGTTAAATAGATTATGAGATTTAGATTGCAATTCCTATTATTTAGGATATTCCATTTTATTAATGTAATAAATTGAGTTTCTTGTTTAATTGCAAGTCCATTATTATAGTTTGTGTATGAACATTTATTCCTTGTTTGGATATTGTAATCCATTATTTTAGGCATGTTGAAATCTTGGGAATTTGGAGAGAAAGGGGCTTGTAATAATAATGGGTTAGGGAATTGACATTTAATGCTAGTTTAGGGCATAAAATCTATTTGTTTAGAACTTATTAGGCACAAATATTTATTTATCTCTATTTGCGTAATTAACGTACAATTATTGCATATATGGCGTAATTAATTAGGCACTTATTTTCATTTATTGTCCTCCATTAGGAAGGTAATTGATTGGTAGGCAAAAATAAGAGGAAACTCTTATATAGCCTAATTATTATTTTAAGGCATAATATATATAGTAATTGATGTATGGCTAAGTCATAAGGATGCTAGGTCAATAGAGTTATATGATGGATGTCTGCCCTTAACTTTGAGGCTACCAATAGTTGTGTATATTTTCTATTGATATGAGATATCCTTATTATAAATATCGTAATGACGTGAGGTTAGTCCCAAATTCTGTAGGGGAAATCTGCCCAGCTAATCTGGCTACCAGTTCTTTTGAATAGTCGGACTAATGTGAAACGCCATTATAAGTATGAGCCATAATAAATAGGTCCTGCTTTGGGGACTTGAGGTATTTAGTGTTTGTTTGAGGGTCCGCCTCTTTTCCCCAAATAAGTATTAAATGGCCTAGGTGACAAGTTAGACGGTATCTCTACGGGGGTCCGCTTTTAGATAAGGTATTAAGTGACAGATTGAGGGTCCGTCTTTCCAAATAAAGAAGTATTAAGTGACTTGAGATTCCATATGATGCCGACTAGATTGTACCATTGAGGAGCACACCTTGGAAATAGGTATTAAATGATGGAGCATGTCTATTTTCCAATAAAAGGTATTGAGTGGCTTATGTACTATCTCTTGCATCGCTAGTAATTAAAACATGGGATTTGCTTTATGGGATTTTAGAAACTTGCTTTTTTCCTTAAAAAGAAGTATTAAATGATTTTAGTAGTTTTAAGTTTGTAGACATATTTTTATTTTGAAATATACCTCCCAAGTACTGAAAAAGGTAAGACTTGAGGTTTTTATTCACCATGCACTTGTTATTCTGACTCCCTCTTCATTACAATACAGGTTAAAAGACATTCATGGCGAAGGTGACGCTTAGAGACAGAGATGGTTTACTTGTGGCAGTATTTAACATTTTTACTTGCTCTTATATGTATCCATGTATCTAGACTATTGTTGTGACGGATTTATGGCACGATTTAATGGTGCTTTGTATTTGAACATATTTATGATTTTGAAAATAAATGGGTACTCTTTGTTATTATATTTTGTTCCATCCGCTGTGAGTTCTGAAAGTAGAGTTATGACTTTATATAGTTATTTGCTTAGTTCTACCAACAGCTTACCTTATAATGGATCTATGTTTTGATGGGTCTTTTCTAGTTTGTAGGCCTGTTTCAGGGTGGATTTTTTCATTTGTTATCGGAGCCAGATTATCCAATCAACGGGGAAAAACTATACGTATGAGAGACGTGCTTGTTATTTTAAAAAATGTTTTTCAAAAAGAATTTTCAAAATTCTTACTATATGTATACACCTTATCTTCTTGATCGTACACATATACACTAGGCAACCTTTTTCTTTTAGCGTACAAACACTATCTTAGGACATCGTCACTAAAGGTTTAACCTATAGATAGTTGATATTGCTGATAGTCAATCTTCTTTCGGACAAGGGAACCCTAGTCGCGGAAGACCACCCATTCATGGAATTCCTGAATGGTTTAGACAATACCTTAGGACTGTCAACATATTCCTATTCCTCCAGCTGACCTGGTGGCTCCTGCTGCCCCGCCTATTGATGCAGCACCCCCATCATGTTGATTTCCCTAAGTTGTGTAAGGACTTTTGTCAATATGGGAGGGAAGACATATTCTGGAACTGAAGGATATTTGGAAGCTAAAGCCTGCGTTAGTAACTACGAGAAGATATTTAAAGAGTTTGGTTGGGATGATCAGCTAAGAAGAAGAATAGCAACTTGGCACCTCAAGGAAGAAGCTTTGGATTAGTGGAACTTTGTGACTAATGAGCACCATGGAACGATATTATCTTGGGATGAATTCAAGGATAGATTTTAGATGAGATTCTTGTCTAGAGCAGAGTTTAGCTTGCAAATGGAAAAGTTCATTCAGCTAAGACAAGAGGTTGTACTCTTAAGGAGTACATAGCTAAGTTTACTGAATTGGCTAAATTTTAGATGAGCCTAATAGACACACCTCTGAAAAAGGCCATGAAGTTTGTGAAGGGCCTAAATTCCCTACTAAGAGAAATGTTGTTGATCCAAGTACCTATTGGAGCCACGCATGAGATATTGGTGGAAATGGCAATGCTACACGTGACCAATACAGAAGACAAGGAAGTAGAAAAGAAGGCTGTACCAATCCAAAAGAAAGGAGGGTCCAAGAAGGGAAGATTTTAGGCCAATAAGAAGTCGAAGGGGAGGTTTAAGAAGGATGGCCAGATGTGTCAGAGATGCCATAAGAAGGGTCATGAAATCAAGGATAGTGGGGTTAGTCTGATGAAGAAAGTTTTTAAAGGAAAGTGCTTTAATTGGCACGAGGAAGGGCATTGCAAGAATCGGTGTCCCAAGATTGATAAGGAAGGATCAAGCTGACGGGCCTTTGCTATTGAAGTTGTCGTTATTACTAGTCAACCACCAAGAGACCAAGGGAAAGTAGCTCTAAAAGGTATAATTCTTATTTTTGGGGTTACTATTCATACCCTATTTGATTCAGGAGCATCACATTCCTTCATAGATAGGAATGTAGTAAATTTCTTAAACCTTTGAACCCAAATGGTCAACAGCCCAATAGAGGTTTCCAATCCCATTAGGGGTTTGACCCATCTTTCTCTTATTTGCAAAGACCTAGTGTTAGACATATGCGACGTTGATTTCATATGCAATATTACATTCTAAATTTTGAGGGATATGGACTTATCTTGGGTATGGATTTGGTTGTTATATTATGGAGCCATTCTTGATTGTGATAAGAAGGTAGTACGATTAAGGAGTTGTGGAGGTCATGACCTAGAAGTTTTTTATACATCCAATTCCAAATATTTAGTTAAGTTAAGCCATTATACTCACTAAGTCAATCTATTATTGGAGAACCATCATCCGTACCCATAGTTTGTGAATTTATCAATGTCTTCGAGGATGTCTCATCTCTCCCACCCGACAGAGAGATCGAGTTCTAAATTGATTTGGAGAAAGAGGCAAGGCTCGTCGCCCTACCTTTGAGGCATATAGCCCCCAAAGAAAGAAGGGAATTGGATAAGCAAATCTCAAAGCTATTAAAGAAAGGACTCGTCCTTAGGATTACTTCTGAATGAGGAGCCCCTATTGTTTTTGCTACTAAGGAAGACGGTTCGTTAAGACTTTGCGTTGATTATACAGAGCTGAACGAGTTGACAAGGAAGAATAGGTACCCTTTACCTAGAAAAGATGACTTGTTTGACCAACTTGTAGGAGCTAATGTCTTTTCCCAATTAGATTTTACAACGAGATTCCATCGGTTAAGGGTAGCAGAAAAGAGCAAGTCGAAGACCGCATTTTGCACTCCAACAGACTCTATGAGTGGAAAGTAATGCCTTTTAAATTGATGAATGCCCCAACATACTTTATGGATTTGATGAGTAGAGTATCTAGGGGGAAACTACATAAATTCGTCGTGGTGTTTGTTGATGATATCTTTTTTTTCTCCAAAGGCAAGAAGGAGCATGATGACCACCTTAAGGAGGTATTGGGGACTTTGAGAAGGAACCAACACAAGGCCGAAATTTCTAAATGTCACTTTTGGAAGAATGAAGTTAGATTTATTGGAAATATTGTTCGGAGCAAGAATTGGTTGTAGATCCCACAAAAATAGAAGCTGTCTAAGGGTGGAAGACTCCTAGGAATGCATAGAGGTTAGAAGTTTCCTTTGATTGGTAGGCTACTATAGAAAGTTCATCAAGAACTTTACAAGAACGGCAACCCCTTTAACCCAATTGGCTAAGAAGAACCTAATTTTTGCTTGGAATAAAAGATGCACTAAGGCCTTTAAGAAGCTTAAGGAGTCATTGACTAGTGCACTTGTGCTCACTATTCCCCGTGGAACTAAACCGTTTAAGGTTTTCATAGATGCTTGTGGCAAATGATTAGAAGCAGTTTTAATGCAAGAAGGGAAAGTAGTTTCTTATGCTAGTAGGCTGCTAAAAGATCATAAGAAGAGATATCTAGTGCATGACTTGGAACTGGCAGTTATTGTCTTCGCCTTAAAGATGTAGAGACATTATTTCTTAAGAGAAAGGTTTGACTTATTCGCTGATCATAAATCACTCAAATACCCATTTGTCCAAAAATATTTTAATATTAGACAGTAGAGATGGATGGAGTATATAACATCATTTGACTTTAATATTTAGTATACCCTTAGAAAAGGGAACGTAGTCGCCGACGCCCTTAGTCGGAGACACGCTACCCTAGGTGCTATATAATAATGCAGATAGTTAGAGTTTCTCTCAAATTTCAACTTCCAAACGTCAACAGAACCCATCCAAGGTTTTCTAGCAGTTATGGAGATTAGACCAGTATTGATGGATCGTATAGGGCATGAGCAACTAAAGGATGAGGAGTTAATAGATATTTTGGAGAAATTGAGAAAAGGAGAGCATTTTCCCTATGCTAGGAGGTATTCAGTTCATGAGAATGGAGGTTTAAGAAGAGATGGATGTCTCTATGGTTCGATGATTGATGATTTTATGAGAAATGTGCTTATGGAGTGTCATCACTCAAGACTGACCATTCATCCCGGAGGATATAAGATGTATAACGACATAAAGAGGATCTTCTTTTGGAATGGAGTGAAGAAGAGCGTAGCTGAGTTTGTTGCTAGGTGTTTGACATGTCAGAAAATAAAAGTCGAGCAAGGGAAGCCTGGTGGATTGTTATTACCTTTCGAAATTCCAACTTGGAAATGGGAACATAGTTCAATAGATTTTGTGGAAGGATTACCTAGAAGTCAGAAGGGCAATGAGGCTATTTGGGTTGTTGTAGACAGACTCACTAAGAGTGCTCATTTTATTCCAATTAGGAAAAATAGGACTACTTCCTCTCTCACACATATTTATATCATGGAGGTAGTTCATCTACATGGAATTCCTATAAGCATAGTCAGTGATAGGGATCCCTTGTCCGCTAGCGAGTTTTCGAGGAGTCTACAAACAGCTTTGGGAACTTCTTTGAACCTTAGCACGGCTTATCAGCCACTAACTGACGGACAAATAGAGAGGGTGAATAGGATTTTGGAGGACTTGTTGAGTGCTTATGACTTGGACTTCGGAGGACATTGGGAGTAGCATCTACCTTTGGTTGAGTTTGCATGTGATAATAGCTATCAAGCAACTTTTGGTATGGCCCTTTTTGAAGCACTTTATGGGCGGCCATGCAAATCGCATAGTTGTTGATGGGAAATCACCGACAAAGTATTGCTCGGATCTGATTTGATCCGTGATACTATGGAAAAGTAGGGTTGATCAGGTAAAGGATGAAGGCATCGCAAGACCATTAGAAATATTACGTGGATAAAAGAATGAAAGAGCTTGAGTTTGAGGATGGAGATATGGTGTTTGTTAAAATCTCCCTTCTTAGAAATGTAGTTAGATTTGGTAAGTCTAGAAAATTGGTTCCTAGGTTTGTTTGACCATTCAGAATTCTGAAAAGAACAAGAAAATTGATATACCATGTGGAGCTTCCTGACAAGTTGGCAGAAGTCACAATGTTTTCCACGTTTTTCACCTTAGGAAATGACTTCATGACACTGCTATCAGAGTAGAGCCTGATCAGTTAGGGATTTTGAGACAGAGCCGACAGTGCCTGTGCCACCACAGACATTATGGAGCATGGAACTGGGAGACTCCATGGTAAAATAATTAGGTTGGTCCAAGTACAATGGGGGAACAATCTGGCGGAAAGCACATGGAAGACCGAGGAGAAGACGCAGAACACTTATCCAGAGCTTTTCACTGGTAATTTCTCTCTTCCAATTTAGGACTTTGGTTGCATCATGGTTGCTAGATTGGATGGTAGGAGATGGTTGTTACACATTTTCACAACCACTTTGCACTATGTAGAAATACTATGCATGTTTAGAGTGTTTGCATACATACTTGCATAACATGATTACACCTTCGCGCTAGGATTGAGCTCATTTTAGCATGTCTACAGTACATAATCACATTGCACTATTAGTTGAGTAGTTGGTTGTGTAGATAACTTGGTTGTATAACATAGATGTTATTGCGCGTTTCACTGTTCACCCCTTGAAAGATTTTGGGATGAAATCCTTTTTAAAGGGAGAGAATGTAACACCCCGTAAAACGAGCCATAAATAAATGAAATAAAATTTAATTAAATCTAATAAGGTAGAATATGGAAATTTTATAAAAGTTGGAATTTGACCACGAAAGTTATTTCATTGCGTTCGTGGTGAAATTATGATCTGTTTCCATATATAATATGCTTAAGACGGAGCTCAAATGAAGAAGTTATGGGTGTTTGAAGTTCTTAGATTTAAATTAAATTAGATTGAATTTAAATTAAAATAAGGATTTAAATTTAGTATTTGAATTTTAAAATTTAGCTTGTGGGTTAAGTAAAATGTTTAACGTTAAAGTTGAATAAGGGAAAGAAATTAATTAATAAAGCAACGGAATCAACTATTATCCAAAATAATCAATCGATCGACACCCTCACTACGACCGGTCGACCCCAAGCGATCGACTGGTCGAAGCCAATTTCTGACAGTGGCGGTTAGGGTTTGAAGGGATATGTTATTATTTACCGCTCTAGATTTATTTGTTTCTCACCTACTTCCATTCTACGGTTCTTGTATGTTTCAATCCCTATAAATAGAACTCTATCGTCTCCACTTTTTATACATATTATTTTGGGGAATAAAATGAAATTATGTCATTGTCGTCTCTCTAATAAGATTGAGAAACTCCATGGAGAATTCAGGTAAGAATTCAACTTATTTCTTATTTGTTTCTTCTTCCTCCAATATATTCTTATCCTATTCTTCTCCCATTATTCTGAATCTAATGAATATATATACATCTTCCCTATTATATGTGTATATCAAACAAGAGATTCTGGAAGGGATTGAAAGGCCAAAAATCCATTGAAGTGAAGCTAAGGCTAATCTGTGATGAAAACCTTAGTATTTCTTTTTCAGTAATTGTTTAGTGTATTTCTTTTTGGATTTGAATATGCCTTGGGGATTTTTGGGATTCAAAAATACGATAGATAAAATCCCCGATAATTCCTTTTTATTTTTAAATGTTAATTCTATATTGAGATTCTCAATTATTTACATTAATTTGACGGAATTTGTTTTGTTATGTAATTTTTGATAATTTCCTAGCCTATTCCACTTCTCCGTCTTCTTTGGTTCAATTTGTGATTCTTCAATGAAAATAAGAGGTTTAGATTACGGATTTTATTCATAGTTTACACCACTTATTCCACACAAATTTCCTTCTTATCAATTTATTTGTAAAAGAGGAATTGAATAGAATATGAGATTTAGATTGCAATTCCTATTATTTAGGATATTCCATCTTATTAATGTAATAAATTGAGTTTTTAGTTTATTTGCAAGTCCTTTATTATAGTTTTAAGTATGAACATTTATTCCCTGTTTGGATATTGTAATCCCTTATTTTGGGTATGTTGAATCTTGGGAATTTGAAGAGAAAGGGGCTTGTAATAATAATGGGTTAGGGAATTGACATTTAATGCTAGTTTAGAACGTAAAATTTATGCGTTTAGAACTTATTACGCATGAATATTTATTTATCTCTATTTGCATAATTAACGTACAATTATTGCATATGTTGCATAGTTAATTAGGCATTTATTTTCATTTATTTTTCCTTATTAGGAAGGCAAAAATAAGAGGAAACTCTTATATAGCCTAATTGTTATTTTAAGGCGTAATAAGGAAGATTCCTTACAAGGCCTTATTTATGAAATGATGAGATGAGTGTGTGTGTGTGTGCGCGCGCGTGTGTAGTGATTGATGTATGTCTAAGTCATATGAATGCGAGGTCAATAGAGTTACATGATGGAAGTCTGCCCTTCACTTTGAGGCTACCAACAGTTGGGTACACTTTCTATTGATGTGAGATATCCTTGTGATAAATATTTGTAATGACGCGAGGTTCGTCCTAAATTTTGTAGGGGAAATCTGCCCAGCTAATCTGCATACCAGTTCTTATGAATAGTTGGGCTAATGTGAGACGTCATTATGAGTATGGACCATAATATGAGAGGCTTGCTTTGGGGTCTCTATGTATTAAGTGGTTGTTTTAAGTTCTGCCTTTTTCCCCAAATGAAGTTTTAAATGACCTAGTGGACACGTTAGATAGTATCTCTACAGTAGTCAGCTTTTGGATAAGGTATTAAGTGACTGATTGAGGGTCCACCTTTCCAAATAAAGAAGTATTAGTGACTTGAGATTCCATATGATGCCAGCTAGATAGTACCATTGAGGAGCACGTCTTGGAAATAGGTATTGTGGCGCCCCACCTCTATGCTCACAATAACAAAGGGTATTAAAAGAAATACTGTCTGTTATTGCGAAGAATAAGGCTGGATAGGAGCGGCCATCCGTAGTTAGGCCTTACACTAGTATTGGTTACCTCGATAGGAGTGGCATATTTATTTTTCTTTAATCTCTGTTTATTACTCCCATCGACATACCTAATTCCAGTATAAAACGAACTACGATGGTTCATAATAGTTTAGGACAACATATATAATAATAACACAGATAAACTAAATGCGGAACACAGCTAATATAAAATCTCATATATATATATATATATATATATATATATAACTGAAGGCATTTATAATACATGTGATACAATACATATGATACAACTACAACTGTCGACACTGGAAGTTACATATACAAGTACATTATTATAAATAATATACATAAATACATATCATCCTATACTATGACAGCGACTACTCCAAAAGGTATGAAGAGACTTCATAGCTCAAGCAGCAACCCAAAGCAAGATATCAACAACCTGAAATAACTCGGTCTGACCCGAGTACTAAATTCAAAAGAAAATAATACGCGGGTCAGTCTAATTCAAACTCAGTTATTAATGCAAGGAAGCAATAATAATTAAATAACGAATAGACGACAGTCACAATAAATCTCGTATATCCAACCCTTTAATAAGAGAATCGGATAACGGTAGATATAACACTAAACAGTGTTGAATAACAAATCAGCAAATTCAAATCATCAACAAGGATAAATAAAAAGATTATCAATGAAGATAATATGAAAACCACAGAATTGCCTAACCAGCAATTAACAACAAAATCCAATTATTCAATAAATAATTAGAAACTCATAATCTAATTATCAAATAGATAATTAGACAGCAACAAAATGATCAAATCCAATCAAATGAGAATACAATTTCAAAATATTGAATTGATCCCATAAAACAATTCAAACAATTGAAATATCACATAAGAAGTCAATTCTTTGTGGCTGTAGTACACGCACGCGTGCACTGCCTCGCCACTACAGCATATGAAATCATCACAACACCAAATACTAACAGCAATCGCAACTGTAGAGGTCAAGACACGGCTATCATGACTCAACACAACTACAAACAAAATGAAACTGCAACCACCGCATGAATACAAGGGCAAACTGCAACTTAAAAAGTCCAAATATCCAGACTTAAATCAGCAACATAGTGTGCACATGACCAAGACAACCCAAATAAGAAAACCAACATCCAATAAAAATGTTTCAAACAAACTCATAGCATATCACAGGTGAAGTACAGGTTAGGGAAGCAAGCAAGTGCAACCTGAACCATAAAATGTCGACCATTCTGACCCAACAAGCCAACACAGCAGCAATGAATGCACAATAGACATGCAAGGACCAGTGAACCATGCATACCACTACAAAAGCAAATCAGTATGCAAATGTAGACCAGAAAGACTTAGACTGAAGCAAACTAGACCAGAAAATAGTGATATGATCAGGGATGGAAACAGTACACTATAGGTGCAATCAGCTACTCGAGTGCACAAAGGCAATTGATAACAATAGATCAGTGAAAAGAAAAGGATTAAGTGAACAACATATGTGTACATATGATGCTACAGCCTCAAGTACATAAAACAATGGTGAACTCTAAAATCAGGTTTAATGCACAGCTAAAATGACTCAAATGAACAAAGCACTAAATTCACAAATGGCCGAGTCAAAATGTCAAGTTCGAATGCAGAAACCCAACAATGTACACAGTGACAACTGGACAAGCTATTTTATCAAAATCGAACAAGGTTGAAATTCGAACAACTTCAACATCGCAAAAATCAGTGAAAGCCGAAGGCAACAAGAATCTGACCCAGTCAAATAAAATCACCAACATCGGAACAAAGTCAAACTGCCATAACAAAGTACTGAATTAGATGTGAGGGTCACTCACCTTGCTTCGCAGGGCCAAATCCCATTCGCAGCTGAAGTGAGCAACAAGGAAACGATCGATCCAAGCTACTCGCGAGTATCCACCAATCGATCAACAGAGGCACGACTTCGAAGAATTTCTCAGAAGCCCTAATTTCGCAAAGAGGACGAACGAAACAAAGTCGCCATTTTTTTTCTTTCGTTTGCTTAGGGTTTAAGCGAACGAATGATATGGAGGGGATCGGGTATTCGCTTTGATATAATGCAACACCCAGTATAACGAAAACGTGGGCTAAACTTGCATTTTAAGCCCATATAACTCTTCAATAAAATTAAAAAGAATTTCGACTGATTAAATCTCCCAAAAGCAATTAGCTAGCAGAATTAATCGTCTAATGACAATAATTAATTGGTGTGAAACCCAGGGTTGTTACAGGTATTAAATGATGGGGTCTGCTTATTTTCCAAAAAGATATTAAGTGGTTTGGGTACTATCTCTTGCATTGCTTGTAACTATAACGTGGGATTTGGGTTATGGGATTTTGTAAACTTCTTCTTTCCTTAAAAATAAATATTAAATGATTTCAATGGTTTTAAGTTCGTAGACATATTTTTATTTTGAAATATATTGCCCAAGTACTAAAAAGGGTAAGGCTTAAGGTTTTTATTTACTAGATACTGGTTGTTCTGACTCCCTCCTCATTACAACACAGGTTAAAGGACGTTGATGGCGAAGGTGATGCTTAGAGACGGAGATGGTTTGCTTGTGGCAGTATTTATCATTTTTACTTGCTCTTATATGTACCAATGTATCTGCACTATTGTTGTAACGGATAAATGACACAATTTGATGGTACTTTGTATTTTGACATATTTACGATTTTGAAAATAAATGGTTACACTTTGTTACTATATTTTGCTCCATCCGCTGTGAGTTCTGATAGTTTAGTCATGGCTCTATACTATTATTTGCTTAGTTCTACCAACAGCTTACCTTAGAATGGATCTAAGTTTCGATGGGCCTTTTCTAGATCGAAATTTAGGCATGTTCCATGGTGGGTTGTTACATAAGTATTGACTCGAACCCAAAAATACCCAATTCGAGCCCTAACAGCTATCCGAATGAAAAACTATTTAATCGATTAAGATATGTACCTTGATTTTTGCGAGAGGCTGGAATTTGTAGATTATTTGGTGAATTTTAATTTTGTTTGCTTGAACTTTTGAATTGCAGATAAAAGATGAACGATGGAAATGCTCCAATATTTATAGGAGGAAGAAGGAAAACGGATACCGTTGGATCAAATTTAAATGTACGGATAGACCTAAAGAAGAATACAAATAGGCGGCAAAATGCCAATGTCGAAGATATTGACTTGAAAAGTCAATGATATCTTTATACTAGGGGCAAATGTTACTACCAATGTTAATGTCGAAGGTATGTGGCATGGTGTCATTGTCGTAACTCTGCATCAACAAGTGGTGTTAAAAGAATAAAGGTAGTGTTTTATCAAAGCCAATGCCGAAAGCCAACAAAACCATTGCACGTCAACAAAAAGTTAATTGGCAATGTCGCATGCCATCAATAAAGTAAAAAAATAGATCAACAAACAGTGTCACATGTCATCAATTATGAGGATAAAGCTACCGAATATCATCAATGTAGCATGTCATCTATACAACTGAATGATAAATGCTGGGACTATTATATCACCAGACAAAGTCAAATGGAATCAATACTATAAGCCATCAGTGTTATAGCAGCATGATCTATGTTGCATCTTATTGATTTTTTATTCTATCAATGCCGCCATTCACCTATGAAGATGGAATGGATGTCTCAACTCATTAATATTGCTCCCAATAGATATTGCTCATCAATGATACAACCAATACCAATGTTGCTGGGTTCAATGATGCCGCAATTAAAGTAATGTCGACTGGATCAATGTCACATATCAATGATGCCAACTACATCTTGATGTCGTAAGTGTTTGATATCGTAAGGTTACAATGTCATAGGGAGATTGATGCCGCAAATAAAAAATGCCGCCAATGTATGATATTGTGGCTATTTGATGCCATATGTGACGCCCCACCTCTATGCTCATAATAACAAAGAGTATTAAAAGAAATATTGTCTATTATTACGAAGAATAAGGCTGGATAGGAGCGGCCATCCATAGTAGGCCTTACACTAGTATTGGTTATTTCGATAGGAGTGGTATATATTTTTATTTTTCATCTCTTATTTATTTACTCCCATCGACATACCCAATTCTAGTATAAAACAAACTATGACGGTTCATAATAGTTTAGGACAATGAATATAATAATAACACAGATAATATAAATGCGGAACACAGATTAAACAAAAAGTCTCATATATATAACTGATGTCAGTTACAATACAGTTGACACAATACATATGATACAACTACAACTGTCGACTCTGGAAGTTATATATACAAGTACATTATCGACTAATATACATGAATACATATCAACCTATACAATGACACGACAACTACAAAATGACGAAGACTACTTCAGAAGATGTGAAAAGTCTTCATAGCTCAAACAGCAACTCAAAGCAGGAAATCTACAACCTGAAATAACTCGGGTCTGACCCGAGTATTACATTCAAAAGAAAATAATACACGGATCAGTCTAATTCAAACTCAGTTATTAATGCACAGAAACAATAATAATCAATATCAAATAGACGACAGTCACAAAACCTCGTATATCCAACTTCTCGATAAGAGAATCGGATAACGGCAGATATAACACTAAACAGTGTTAGACAACAAATCAGCAGATTTAAATCATCAACAAAGATAAGTGAAAAGAATCTCAATGAAGATAATCTTAAAACATCAGAATTATCTTACGGCAATTAACAACAACAAAATAGTCAATATAAAATATCAACTCTGGTAGGGCTGCAGTATACGCACGCGTATACTGCCTCGCCACTACAACCTGAAATACACCAAAAGATCAACGAACCAAAATCAAATGAAGATTCAAAACTCAATGCCACAGACTCAATGGTCAAAGCAGACAGATATGGACAATGTGCACGTATGTACACATTGAAAATTCACAAACAATCATAAGGTCAAACCCAAAATACCGAATTCAACTCAAGTGAATTCGAGAACAAATCTAAATGCATTAATGCAAAGCAAACCAACAAGGGCCAAAACGGCATATAAAACCAAACTGCAGTCACCACAAGTGTTCAAGGGCAACTGTAAACAAGGAACTGAATGCTATGGTCAAGCCATGGTTGTCATGACTCAACATAATTACAAAGCTTCAACAAATCAAAATAGCATCAAAGCAACTTAAATTAAAAGTTATGCAGTGATCTAAACAGACTGCAAGATGTATGCAACCATAAGGCATGAAACCACTGTTTCAGCATGTACAATCTCCAATATATGCAGTAAAATGACTGCGACAAAGCCCAAGTAGTAAAGAATGAAGTCCCCAATAGATGCAGTAAAATGACTGCGACAAATAACAGAAATTACTATAAGAAGTCATGCAACAGCAATACAAATTCAAGTATAGACATTCATGTCTATACCAAATGAAATCAATGAACAATTAAGTGCAAGTGACAATGCAAGAAGACATGAATAAGATAACCAATGTACCAGTATGAAACAGTGATACTAGTGACTGCAAATGCAAGCAGGTAGGTACAAAGTCAGTGTAACTAAATACAACTGCAAATGAATAATGCAATGTATCTGTTTCTAGCATATGACCAAATGTAAGTGCAATATGGACCTGACAGTACCCAAGTAATACTGTCTCGAAGTAAATAGTCTCAACTACGTTGGGCAGTGCCATCAGAAATGAATACTTCATATATATGCAGACCGGACTTGTGTGACAACAATTATTAGCTCAACAAAGTCAAGTGGATAACCAATGCAACACTCAGGTCAGTGAATACATATGTAGTGCCACCATAAACATGCATAACTACAAATACACAGTGCAAAAATGAATGAGTATATAGGTGCAGATATGCCAGAATTCTTATGAAGCCGAAATAAACAAAGTACCAGAGTAAGCAAGTTCCATAGGTAGTTCGAACAACCAAAGTCAAAGAGAAAGTCACGGAATCAAACTCAACGGTCACAAAAATGTCAAGGCCGATATTAAGCAAGTTAATAAAGATTCATCGCAACTAAAAACCACTGAATTATCAAACTCGAAGACCTGATAATACCAAAACAACAATCAATGTGGTTCACAAAAAAAATAATCCCGAAATGAGGTTACTAATAAATCGAACGGTTCAAAAAACAAGTAAATGCCGATGTCACAATAGTTCAACACTGGCTGAATTCAATACACAAATGCTCGAAACAACCTAAAGTCATCACGGCAACTCATCAAGACACGGAAGGTAACTGAGCCAGAAAAAAAAACATCGACTTCCCACATAGTCGAATGGTCGACAAAACAAATGACGAAAACAACAATCGAATACGAACGAAATCATAGGATCCAACACTAACAAACTCGAGAAAGAACTAGATGTGAGTGGAACACTCACCTTTTTCGACTCAAATCAAGGAGCTGCGAGCGACGCCCTTGGATTGAGCAAGGCAACAGGCTATCACCCCATCATTGATTCGATCGAATAAAAGCGACGTTTCAAAAAGCCCAAAGCTTCTGAGAGGGACGGAGATCGAAAGCCCCCAAATTTTTATCACAGCGGAACGAGACAGGAGCCGCCATTTATTTTCTCTCGTTTGATTTGTTTCGTTTAGGGTTGCAATGAAAAAGAAAGAAAAGGGAATGGATTTTGATAAACATCACGGCAACAAAGAAAAGACTTGGGCCAATCCAATTTTTAAGCCCACATAATACCCTAACAAATATTTAAACGGATTATCAAAAGAATTATCACTGATCTAAACTCACAAAAGCAATTAGCTAGCGACAATAATTGTTTAATGACGATAGTAAATTTTCAAAAAAGCTCGGGTTGTTACAGACTCCTCTCCTTATAAAAATTGCGTCCCCGCAATTTTCATACTTAAATTTGTCTATAACAATTATTTTTCTACCATAAACTGGTTATACTAGAAAAATAAGAATCGAAAACACAAACACCAAAGAAATCTTTTAATTTCAATATAAGAAATTTACAAATTCTCAACAAAATCTAATTATCAAGTAGATAATCAGAAAACAATCAAAACTGAATAAATGTAATCATCAGCAATATCCAATTACCAATTAGATATTCAGAAATACAGAAATCTCAAAACAGCAATATCTAATTATCGATACAATAATTAGAAAACAATTCTAATTATCAACAAAGATAATTATGAAACACAAATCACAAATCGCAAACTGCAAATATCTAGTTATCCAACAAATAACTAGAAAACACAAATTCCAAAATCAACAAACTCTAACTATTACAGAAATAGATAGAAAATACCGATTCAATAAAATCAGCATACTCTAGGATCAATTAGAGACTAGAGAATTACATATTCAGCAAAATTAGCAAATATCCAATTATCGAAAATGACGACCAGAAAACACAATTATCTAATTAACAAAACTATATCAGAAAACATCAGATAATCAGAAACAACAAATATCTAATTACCACAACGATAATCAGGAAACAACAAATCATTAAACATCTACTTATTAAAAACGATAATCAAATCTCAAATCAACAATTATTCGATTATCAAAAACGATAATCAAATCTCAAATCAACAATTATTCGATTATCAAAAACGATAATCAAATCTCAAATCAACAAATATTCGATTATCAAAAACGATAATCAAATTTCAAATCAAAAAATATTCGATTATCAAAAATGATAATCAAATTTCAAATCAACAAATATTCGATTATCTAAAACAATAATCAGATCTCAAATCAACAAATATTCGATTATCAAAAACGATAATCAAATCTCAAATCAACAAATATTCGATTATCAAAACAATAATCAAATCTCAAATCAACAAATATTCGATTATCAAAAACGATAATCAAATTTCAAATCAACAAATATTCGATTATCAAAAACGATAATCAAATTTCAAATCAATAAATATTCGATTATCTAAAACAATAATCAAATCTCAAATCAACAAATATTTGATTATCAAAAACGATAATCAAATCTTAAATCAACAAATATTCTATTATCAAAAACGATAATCAAATTTCAAATCAACAAATATTCGATTATCTAAAACAATAATCAAATCTCCAATCAACAAATATTCGATTATCAAAAACGATAATCAAATCTCAAATCAACAAATATTCGATTATCAAAAACGATAATCAAATTTCAAATCAACAAATATTCGATTATCTAAAACAATAATCAAATCTCAAATCAACAAATATTCGATTATCTAAAACAATAATCAAATCTCAAATCAACAAATATTCGATTATCAAAAACGATAATCAAATTTCAAATCAACAAATATTCGATTATCTAAAACAATAATCAAATCTCAAATCAACAAATATTCGATTATCTAAAACAATAATCAAATCTCAAATCAACAAATATTCGATTATCAAAAACGATAATCAAATCTCAAATCAACAAATATTTAATTATCAAAAGCGATAATTAAAAGCAACAAATATCCGATTATCAAAGACAATAATCAGAATCAACAAATATCTAATTATCACAAGCGATAATTTGAAACACAAATATCCGATTATCAAAAACGATAATCAGAACTCATATCAACAAATATCTAATTATCACAAGCGATAATCAGAAACAACAAATATTTAATTACCGATACGATAATTAAATCTCATAACATCAGATATCTAATTACCTGCAGATAATTAGAAACAACAAATATCTAGAAATCAATTAAGAAGACTAGAAAATCAACATAAAAGCTTGGATCGATCCCATCAGATGGCGAGTTTTTAATTCGCCGCACGTGCATCAACAAATGGTCGAAGCCTACCAAGTACTCAACATAATTTTTGGCGCCCAACAAATGACCCGAAGGTCTAGTACTGGTATTTGACCCGAAGGTCCATCAGAGTGGCCCGAAAGCCCAACAAATGACCCGAAGGTCCAACAAATGACCCGAAGGTCCAACAAAGTGGCTCGAAAGCACACGAAATCATCAAATATTTCAATTAACGAGTCCGGAATTAACCAAAATAGCAAACGCACATGTCCCATAACCATGAGTTTTACTAAATTGTTTAATTCTCTTCATCGTTTCCTTGAAAGTGCAAAATTATCAAAATCATCAAAACAGTAGATATTTCTATTAACGAGTCCGGAATTAACCGAAATAGCAAACGCACATGTCCCATACCACATGTTTTACTAAATCGTTTGATTCTCTTCATCATTTCCTTGAAAATGCAAAATTGTGTATTTTATAAAAATACACTTTATATTCTTAAACGGACAAGTCCGGAATTAAGCGAATCAGTAAAAGAAAGGGGTCATAATCCTCGATTTTGCTGAAACGTTTAAATCGCTTCCTCATTCTTTTGAAAGTGTAAACTGTAAAATTTCTGAAAACAATTTTATTTATTTTTATAAAAATAACAATTCACATTCTCAATTGGACAAGTCCGGAGTTAAGCGAATCAGTAAAAGAAAGGGGTCATAATCCTCGATTTTGCTGAATCGTTTAAGTCGCTTCCTCATTCTTTTGAAAACACAACTGTTAAAAATTTATAAAACAATTTTTCATTTTAAAACGATTTTCCAATCACGTGATTAAAGCAGTAATATTAGTAACAATTTCAAAAAGGAAATTGTACTTCTCCAGAACATCGTAAAACGAATCTCAGAATCAGCATTGCGGAATAACCGCTTGAAAATCCACTTTTAAAATTTTGACTGTTACTGAAGTCAAAGCGACAGTAATTTTAAAACGTCAAAATCTCATCAAAATAATTCACATCAAAATGTGACATCAGTGAATTTTCATTCATTTAAAATTGTCAACAAAATACCGTGCTTCAAAAATTTAGCATTGGTGTAAAAATCCCGTTATAAAAATAACGGCAACAAATACGTTTCATAACCAAGCATCGGTTCAACGTAAGATAAATGCAATAACGTTCAACCAAAAATTGCACGTACTACAAAATGAACAAAGAAATCATTCGAATATATCTTCAATGTAGATAATTCAAAACAGTAAAATCTAATCAATAATGATTAGCATAAAAGAAAACCAGCAGGGATCTCAACAAAAATCACATAACTGCAATCGTTTTGAATCTTTAATCGGATTCGAAATTTTCAAAGAAATAAAATAAATACAGCTATGTAAACACAAATGAAATTTATTTCAATTTCATATTTTGATTTTTAAATCAAAAAGATTATCAGTTGTATTCAGCGAAGACAGCTTCACAGTTTCCGCTGTGCACTCTGATAAACAGAACACAAATCAATCAAATCATCAGAATACAAATTCACTTTTATTTTTAAATAAAGATATTTAAAAATTTCATCAAAATTTCAAAACTTTAGTTTTGACCCAAATCACAAATAAAACATCGTCAAATAGTTGCAACATATGTTCCATCTAAGTTATGTTTTATATTATGTCCAAAAACCCCAAGCTCTGATACCAACTGTGACGCCCCACCTCTATGCTCATAATAACAAAGAGTATTAAAAGAAATACTGTCTATTATTACGAAGAATAAGGCTGGATAGGAGCGGCCATCCGTAGTTGGCCTTACACTAGTATTGGTTATTTCGATAGGAGTGGTATATATTTTTATTTTTCATCTCTTATTTATTTACTCCTATCGACATACCCAATTCTAGTATAAAACGAACTACGACGGTTCATAATAGTTTAGGAAAATGAATATAATAATAACACAGATAATATAAATGCGGAACACAGATTAAACAAAAAGTCTCATATATATAACTGATGTCGGTTACAATACAGTTGACACAATACATATGATACAACTACAACTGTCGACTCTGGAGATTATATATACAAGTACATTATCGACTAATATACATGAATACATATCAACCTATATAATGACACGACTACTACAAAATGACGAAGACTACTTCAGAAGATGTGAAAAGTCTTCATAGCTCAAACAGCAACTCAAAGCAGGAAATCTACAACCTGAAATAACTCGGGTCTGACCCGAGTATTACATTCAAAAGAAAATAATACACAGATCAGTCTAATTCAAACTCAGTTATTAATGCACAGAAACAATAATAATCAATATCAAATAGATGACAGTCACAAAACCTCGTATATCCAACTTCTCGATAAAAGAATCGGATAACGGCAGATATAACACTAAACAGTGTTAGACAACAAATCAGCAGATTTAAATCATCAACAAAGATAAGTGAAAAGAATCTCAATGAAGATAATCTTAAAACATCAAAATTGCCTTACGGCAATTAACAACAACAAAATAGTCAATATAAAACATCAACTCTGGTAGGGCTGCAGTATACGCACGCGTATACTGCCTCGCCACTACAACCTGAAATACACCAAAAGATCAACGAACCAAAATCAAATGAAGATTCAAAACTCAATGCCACAGACTCAATGGTCAAAGCAGACAGATATGGACAATGTGCATGTACGTACACATTGAAAATTCACAAACTATCACAAGGTCAAACCCAAAATACCGGATTCAACTCAAGTGAATTCGAGAACAAATCTAAATGCATTAATGCAAAGCAAACCAACAAGGGCCAAAACGACATATAAAACCAAACTGCAGTCACCACAAGTGTTCAAGGGCAACTGTAAATAAGGAACTGAATGCTAAGGTCAAGCCATGGTTGTCATGACTCAACACAATTACAAAGCTTCAAAAATCAAAATAGCATCAAAGCAACTTAAATTAAAAGTTATGCAGTGATCTAAACAGACTGCAAGATGTATGCAACCATAAGGCATGAAACCACTGTTTCAACATGTACAATCTCCAATATATGCAATAAAATGACTGCGAAAAAACCCAAGTAGTAAAGAATGAAGTCCCCAATAGATGCAGTAAAATGACTGCGACAAATAACAGAAATTACTGTATGAAGTCATGCAACAGCAATACAAATTCAAGTATAGACATTCATGTCTATACCAAATGAAATCAATGAACAATTAAGTGCAAGTGACAATGCAAGAAGACATGAATAAGATAACCAATGCACCAGTATGAAACAGTGATACTAGTGACTGCAAATGCAAGCAGGTAGGTACAAAGTCAGTGTAACTAAATACAACTGCAAATGAATAATGCAATGTATCTGTTTCTGGCATATGACCAAATGTAAGTGCAATATGGACCTGACAGTACCCAAGTAATACTGTCTCGAAGTAAATAGTCTCAACTACGCTGGGCAGTGCCATCAGAAATGAATACTTCATATATATGCAGACCGGACTTGTGTGACAACAATTATTAGCTCAACAAAGTCAAGTGGATAACCAATGCAACACTCAGGTCAGTGAATACATATGTAGTGCCACCATAAACAGGCATAACTACAAATACACAGTGCAAAAATGAATGAGTATATATGTGTAGATATGCCAGAATTCTTATGAAGCCGAAATAAACAAAGTACCAGAGTAAGCAAGTTCCATAGGTAGTTCGAACAACCAAAGTCAAAGAGAAAGTCACGGAATCAAACTCAACGGTCACAAAAATGTTAAGGCCGATATTAAGCAAGTCAATAAAGATTCATCGCAACTAAAAACCAATGAATTATCAAACTCGATGACCTGGTAATACCAAAACAACAATCAATGTGGTTCACAAAAAAAACAATCCCGAAATGAGGTTACTAATAAATCGAACGGTTCAAAAAACAAGTAAATGCCGATGTCACAATAGTTCAACACTGGCTGCATTCAATACACAAATGCTCGAAACAACCTAAAGTAATCACGGTAACTCATCAAGACACGGAAGGTAACTGAGCCAGAAAAAAAAACATCGACTTCCCACATAGTCGAATGGTCGACAAAACAAATAACGAAAACAACAATTGAATACGAACGAAATCATAGGATCCAACACTAACAAACTCGAGAAAGAACTAGATGTGAGTGGAACACTCACCTTTTTCGACTCAAATCAAGGAGCTGTGAGCGACGCCCTTGGATTGATCAAGGCAACAGGCTATCACCCCATCATTGATTCGATCGAATAAAAGCGACGTTTCGAAAAGCCCTAAGCTTCTGAGAGGGACGGAGATCGAATGCCCCCAAATTTTTATCACAGCGGAACGAGACAGGAGCCGCCATTTATTTTCTCTCGTTTGATTTGTTTCGTTTAAGGTTGCAATGAAAAAGAAAGAAAAGGGAATGGATTTTGATAAACATCACGGCAACAAAGAAAAGACTTGGGCCAATCCAATTTTTAAGCCCACATAATACCCTAACAAATATTTAAATGGATTATCAAAAGAATTATCACTGATCTAAACTCACAAAAGCAATTAGCTAGCGACAATAATTGTTTAATGACGATAGTAAATTTTCACAAAAGCTCGGGTTGTTACACCATAGGTTAATGATGGCGCAGGTTATTCAATTTCACATCGATGCCAAGAATTATCAACACCCATAGAAGCTATCAAGGCCGATGACAGTACTTCATGACAATTCTGCTCCATATTGATGCTGCTTCATGTCAATTCCGCTTCATACTAATGTCGCAACAAACTGATGAATGCCTTCATTATTGGGATGATGTCGAAGCTCTATTATGCACCTAAGAATGTCGACGGTCATCATTGGTCAAGGCCTAGCGCCATGCGCCATTGATATTGCCGATGATCATGCATGCCGAAGTCAAGCTGCTATGTCGCACTTCTACCCGTATAAATACAGACCTAGGTGTATGTGAGAAGGGAGAATCATTCTTGTTTCATTTCTTACATTTTAAACTTTGTAACCCTAAATTGATTTGGGGATTTTAGAGCCATTCGTAGCACTTGAACTTTTGCACATAGGACCTTGTACATTCAACAATTGCATAGTATATGAATAAAGAAGGCTTGAATTATGGCTTGTTTTTTAGTTCCGAAGCATTTGTGATTCTCACATCATAACTCCCTTCAAATTCCATAAGCACTCATTATCTCAAGTTTGATGGCTCTATCTTGAACCATTGACTTTTACATCACATGAGGTATGACTTTGACTTTGATATTGAACATGCGCAAGACTTCTAAGGAATCGATATGGAGCACAGCCTTCTTAGCAACATAGCCTAGGATTACCTTAGCCCAACCAAATCCACCTTTCTTACACCTTTGGGGTTAACGAAGAAATTCGTTAACATAAACATTTACCAAGAATTCAAAATTACTTAGTTTCAAAAAGGAGTAAAATAATTTTTCTTCTCAAATACTTTCTTCATCAAAGATTTATTCCTTTAAAAGTTGGGCTTTTCATTCATAATATTCAAAATTTGCTTAGTTTTTAAAAAGGTACTATGAAAAACTTTCCTTTTTAATAACTTTCTACAGTAAATACTTACTTCTTTGAAAATAGGATTTTTAACCTAAAATGTTCAGAAACTCAATTATCATTCAAAATAATAGATTTTTCCCTATTAAGCATTTATTATTTCAAAAAATATACAACAACATTTATTGCTTTATTACCCAAAATGTACTGTTATTTAATTAAATAATTTTTAATACTTTGTTCAAAACCCCCATAATCTTTCGCAATCCTTTTTCTTATCAATCCCAACTTATTTTTCTTTCACTACCATTTAATAATATTCTTATTCAAAAAAGTTCTAAATACAAATAGAAATATGTGTGTGTGTGTGTGTGTGTAATTCTCAACTCATTTATTAATCACCATCATTCAATTGTCAAAAACACCTTATATGGCTTTAAATAATGGAAAAATGGAGTAGACAAGGATAACTTCTACCTTATTTCTATTACTGGATTTAAAATTCCAATTCTATTGCTGTCTAAATTTCAGCTATCATTCTCTGCATTTTCTTATACGGGAATGTTCCACTTTTCTACCTTATTGGACATTCTTAACCCTCTATTCTTAACCCTCTATTCTTTCTTTCCTATTTTTAATCAAGTGTCTTTTCCATTTATATACCCCTTCAAAAGAATTTTAAGGAAAATAACTTCTAATTTTAGAATGTGGTAAAAATTATCAAGTTTAACATTTTACAAAAGGAAAATCCCTTATTAAAAATCTTTAGACCAAAAACTTTTTTGCTCAATAAATTTTAAACTAAGAATATCAAGAATGCAAAATATTTTTAAGTTAGAACTTTTAGCTCAACTAATATATAAATTATGAATCTCCAAATCTTCTTGGTCTTTTAAAATAACAAATTTCAAATTTATAAAGCGAGAAAAATCATTTGGTCCAACATAGCCCTATTTTTGCATTTATTTCAGAAAGAAGAATCCAAAATTCGAAAACTTTTTAATTCAACAAATTTTAAACTGAGAAGTTAACAAATGAAAACCTTCATTTTTTTCAACTCTTCAAGTCATTAGACTAACAAATTACTCTTTATAAAAATCACCCACTATTCTGTTAACATTTCTCCATTTTAAAATTACATCCTCTTTCCAAACATTTTACAAAACAATTGATGGCATATTAAAATCACTCTCTTTCGAAAAATTTCAACTTGTAATACATAAGATCTTCATTTAATAATCTTTTGAAAGCTCATTCAAAACATTCAAGGAGTTTTAAAAAAATTATTTTATCAAATTCTTCCTCATGGGGTTGGATTTAAAAATTGGCTTTAATTGTTCTTTACTTTGAACTTTCCTACTCCATCATCTTAAAAATCTAGTTACCTTCTTGTGGTGATTAATGTACACCTTCTTATGAAAGCTAGTTTAACTCCTATACACCTTACTTCTGTATGTTTACAAACACTATGTCTTATAACATTTAATTATTAACTAACATTTTATTTTTACTCTCATAAATATCACTTTGTTTGTATTAAATGGTTATTATCTTAATGGACATTTCCTAAAGATTTTTATTTATTCACACTAAATTATTCCAATAATCCCTTCAATTTCAATCCATTTATATCCTTGTTAAATCCTTATAAGTCTCTACTTAATACACATTTATTGTCTTATTAAATGTGGAGTTGTTATCTTTCCCATCTACATTTCCTATCCATATTATTTATTACACAATTGATGTTAACGTTCTACTTATATCAACTTATATTTATCTGTTTTCTTTCCAACTCATAGTCGCTTCACCTCCTTTAAGGATATATAGTCGGAATTTATAGAGTTAGGCGTATATTCAAAATAAGTAGACATATATATAGTAGGGTTTTAAAAACACTTTCAAAAATAACAAGTACGCCGCATACGTAAATTTTCCCCGTTGATTAGGTAGCCTAAGCTCTGATACCAAATGTAACAACTTACCCTAAAACATACCTAAATTTCGACCCAAAAAAGGCCCATCAAAACTTAGACTCATTCCAAATTGGCTGTTGGTTGGTAAAATAAACAATACCAAGCTATTTATCTATTCCTTCAGAACTCACAACTGAAGGAACAAAATATAATAACAACAACCATACCCATTTATTTCAAATCAATCATCAACAACAACCGTTACACATCATTTTGTTTAAAAATACATTTTTATGGGCACAATAGAAAATATCCGGCATAGATTAATAGTAATCGCCACAAGCTCTACTCCCGACATCTTCAAGCATCACCATCAACTCCTTCTCTAATCTGTGTTGTAATAAGGAGGGAGTCATAATAACGAATGTCTTGTGAATAAAAACCTCAAGTCTTACTATTTCAGTACTTGGACAATATATTTCAAAATAAGAATATGTCTTGCATTTTTGAAACCATTTAATACTTCATATAAGGAAAATATATAGGTCCTTAAGCAACCACTTAATACCTTCAATGCCCCAAAGCAGGTTCCCCAATCCCATAACCCGTAACCATCGACATTAATGTCGAGTGTGCATGGATCATGTATTTATATCTAATATGCAAGTGTAATAAAAACTAACTTATAACTACTAGAGTAAAGTAAATAAAAGTAAAGAAACAATCACATCAGAGTTTTAATACTGGTTCAGACCTTCCGTCCTACGTCTAGTCCTGAAGCTCACCTTCGACCTTAAACTAGCAAACAACCCTTGTTTTGCCTGGAGGAATAGGCTTGATACAAAAAGTTTTTCCTGACAAGTATGTGTTCTTAGTAACACTGATTTTGACTACACGGTACAAATCTTCTTATAATCTCCTTTGAGTAGTATGTGTATATGAAGCATTGTTTTAAGGAAGTGATAAGAATGATGTATTGATTGCTTTTTAGAAATCAAAGTACACAAAGAATAAAGAGAAGAGATTCAAAAAATTCAAGTAAGTTTTTTCTCAAAATCTTTACATATTTATAATTGTTCAAGGGTTTTCTTGAGAAGTAACAACCTTTAGTATGTTTTACTTCAGTCTAAGGGTTGCAATCTTTGAGGAAGAAGAGGTGCATTGAAGAGATATGGATGCAACCATTAGAATGAAGTAAGTATCTATTCATGATTTTAGCCCATTACCCAGGTCAGACGTCTGGGATAAAATTCAGACGTCTATTCTCGTTATATATATTTTTAACCCAAAAGCATAGTCAGACATCTGACTTATACAAACAGATGTTTGATGTCTGCATACTTATAAAATCACTTTGTTTGAAATAATGAAAACCTTGTAAAAGCTTTTATGTGCATTTTTGTGTAAAAACTACTCAAAGAGATTTTACAAACCATCAATCTATGGCTATAACACAATATAATAGATTCTTTAATACCAATGATTCTTTTCTTCTACTGTTCATCTTCAAGTCATGATATTGTGAATTCTTGAATCATTTACTTGTAAATAGATGGAATATATTGTATGTGTATGATTGTATAGTTGTTGTCATCGAAACCATATAATAGAGGTTCTAACATTCTCCCCATTTTTGATGATGACAACTATACAATCAATTATAGAATAAGCATATAACTCCCCTGAGTGTGATTCCTCCCCCTATATACATGCAATATGATATCTCTCTCCCTTTGTCATTATCAAAAAGAATTATTGAACTTAGAGGAGATTTTTTGAAGAAAAATGCACGGATACACAAGAAACATAATACAAAGCAATGTTGGTTTATCATGGAAGCATAAGTAACATAGTATACATAGAAGCACAAAGAACACAAGGTTTTACTAAGTCACAACAATACCAAACATAGTCATACAAACAAACTAATTGTTCTCAAGAAGTTTTATACACTATTATGAATGAAAAGAGAAATAACTTACTGATATTGGAAGTATCCCCAGAGATTAGAGGCATCTTCATCATAGTCGCCGCTTTGCCACTGCGACTAATCATGGTATTCCTCATCTTCTCGAATAAAGAGACCTTGAAATGCTGTGTAATGACTATAGTGTGGAGGGTTTTGTGGAGGCCAGAAATTATCTTCGCTTTCCTTAGTATCAACGGTTATGGGATGAGATTGTGGCATTGGCTCCTGAAGGCCCTGCGCTTGAAGAAGGTCCTGGCTGAAATAACTGTGGTGGTGGTGGTGTTAGGGATGGAGAAGATGAAGACCATGAAGAGGAACGACCCCTTACCTTTCTCATTACTTTCTCTAAAGTAGAAATGATTCTCATTACTTTCTATAAAGTAGAAATGACCTTTTCTAATGTTTTTTCTAGTTTGATCATTCTAGGAGAAAAAGATCGTTCTAGGCGAGAGATCATTTTATCCAATAGAGTAGACGTTAGTTTTGTAGTGCAACATCTCGATAGTTCTCCCATGGCCGAGCTGCAATTCTTGCCTCTTGAATTTTCGAGTCAGAGTAATACTTTGTAGGTTCGGAAGGTCCTGCTGATTGGGAAAGTCGAGTGGAGTTTGTTGTTGTTATTATTGTTGATACTATGAGAAAGGAGCTATTCTTGGCGGAGTGTCAGGAAGATGCATCAAAGATAGAAATCGAATTCCACTATCTTTAACGGCAATTTCTTCACATTTGGAAAGATATGAAAGGATGCCAAATGATCGTAGAATTCACATGATATATGGTGTATAAATGATGCTTCGACGTTGAGGCGTCCAAAAGTTTTTATTTGCTCAAAAATGTATCGTGTCTAGTGTACTTCAATATTACCAAATATAGCATACAAAGCTTTATGATCATCTTCATATACTTGTTCATGACTACCTAATCTTGGGATGATTGTGTTGATAAGCATATGATTAAGTAGTTGAGCTTTTGGACGAAAACTTGATGGTTTTAATTTGCGCATGTCCTCTTCCCAAATAAGATGAGTAACAGCATCTCATGGTGCATATCTCGTATCGGGAACATCTTTTAATCCAATTCCCATGTAAGAACAACGAAGAATTTGTCCAAGCATCTCAATATTAAATTTTATGATTGTTCCATAAACGCTTGTTCGAATCCAATTTATATCGTCGGAAGGATTCCAAATTTTTAAAGAGCATAAATTGATAAGAAAAAGAAATCCCACTAATTGATCTATGTTTCCAGCATTATCATCGTAGTTGATTAAAGGATAAATATTAGCATCTCTAGTCAAATCGGCAATATCATAATGAGAAAATCGTCGAATATGATAAAATGGACTAGGATGTAGAGGCTTATTCTCCAAATCCTCCAATTTTTGCTTCTCATGCTCCTTCTCAACAATCCATTCATCTATGTGATTGTTAGTGACAGAGCTTTGAGTAGGAGGTTGAGAGCTTTGTCCTGGAGTAGCCTTCTTTCTTTTAGCAATGAGGCTTCTGGGTTTTGGAGCCATTGATTTGAGATTTTGAATGAGGAAATTGTTTTAGATTTTTATGGTTTTGAAATTGGGGGAATTAAAAATGGTGAAAATGAGGAGAAAGGTGAAAAGATAATATATATAGGTGGTGAAGAAGTGCGGACTCAGGCGAATAACAAACGTTTGGAACTTTTGGTCAGACGTATGGACGAAGGTAGATTTTGAAATAGAGGGTGCAGACAGACGCCTGGAAGGAAGTTCAAACGTCTGTGCTGAAGCATGTAATATTCCAGAGAGCACAAACAGACGTTTGGGTTATTTTTTAGATGTTTGTGCTGAAGCACGAATTATTCCAGAGACCTCGTTCAGACGTCTGGATATAAATTCAAACGTTTGGGCTGAAATGAAATTTTTACAGCGGCCCTAGGAAGACGTCTATCTTCTATGGTTTTTCTTTTTCTGCCTATTTCTGTTATAAAAATTTAATCTTAAATATTATTATGAAAGTTACAAACGATTATTCATGCATGAATATACATTCTTATTTTGAAGAAAATGTATAATATTAAACGCCCCTCCTTTACAAAAGACCTCTTTAGTTTACATCAGACGAGTTTGAGCAACGGTATTTTTGTTTTCCTCACGAATTTGGTTCAATCTTAGTTTGCTCGGTAGATGGCTTAAGAGGAGACCAGTATGGATGAGCAGGACTATTTCGGATATTTGAGGTCCCTTCTCCCTATAAGTTTTGTGGGGTAACATTACCATCTTTGATTGGTGTTTCAATGAAGCGGGGTGACTTCTTAATAAAGACAGTTCTTTGTTGGACAGTGTCTGCATGTCGTAAAGAGACACTTCTCCAGAAAACGTAGATGCATGCTTTGTCCTTCTTGCTTGTAGTACATTTCCTTTTTTACTCCGATCATTTCTTGTTGGTAGTTGTAACGACCCGTAAATTTTAACTGTTTTAATAACGTAATTAGTTAAATTTGTGTGAAATTTTAAACGATAAAATTTTGAAATATAAATTTGATATTTGGAATGCGTCTAATTAAACATAGCAAACTGTAAATTTTCGTCCAAAATTATGAAAGTTTATTTCGTGCGTAAATTTACTTCAATTTAATCAGTTAAAAAGCGATGAAAATAAAACGTTGTCAAAACCTGAATATTTTTACATAGAAAAATTCTAAATCATCTTTTGAGCAAGACGTCATTTTTCGTTTTTCCAAATTCGGACTTTTTAGCTCCGTCGATCTTATTTTTCTGCGTTTTTCTTGCATTTTCCGCCAATAGAAATTCGAATTTTTAAAAATTTTAATCATACCACGGATATCTGTGTACCGTTTTGATCGTCTCATCGTACTGGTCTTCGCAGTATATTCATATCTATGTTTCAGTGCCTGGTACGCGGCGAAACCATGAAACAGTTAACCGGATCGGTACACGTTTTTGAACCTTTTGGTTTTCGATGACTGTTCAATTTTCAACGTTCAAACCCAATTGTCACCGGCTATTAATAATTGGTGGAATCCAACTTTAGACTTTTACTATTCCTCATTGCAATTTATTACTTCTGGTTCGTTTGGTTTTCTGGCCTTTCACTTCGTTGTTGCTATTCATTCAAAGGAAATAATAAATGATTTATACATTTTACAGTCTTTCCTCTGTCACTTTACCTCCTTCTCACCCATTAGCTGCAACGTCTCCTCTCCTCTACATTATTTTCTTCTTTCTTCCTTTAGTTCGGCTGCCCTCCTCTCAATCCAAACAGAGCTACCACATGTTGCTCCTCAACACCATAGCCAACCTCCTCATCCAAGCCTTCCTCTTCCCCTCCGACTTCGCCTGCAACCGCCTAGGTGTCTCCACCCACCTCGCGCTGCACCATGGCCGATGCTCCTCTTTCCCTTCCTCCTCCACGTCATGCAGCCCTTCGCCTATATTATCCATGGCCGAGCACCTTCCTCCCTCTAACCGCAGCCGACCACACTAGTAAGCAACCTATCTCTCCACCGAACTTGCTCCCAGACCCGCAGTTTTCCGATCTCAGGCTCCACCCTCTGGCCCGTCTTCGTTCTTTTTCCCCTCTCCTCTTTCCACTCACAGCATGTCTTCCCATGGCCGAAGCCGCTGTTCCGTGCTCCCCTTCGGCTCATCTATCACCCACGTTCCGCAGCCTTATCTCATGATCTGGTCAGCATTCTTTTATTCATATATAAAGTATATATATTATATCTATACACGCACATCATCCATTTTTTTCTAAAAAAAAGTAAGTATGGCCCGCATGTATTCTTGGATCTGCAAAATATATATGAATTCATATAAGTTTATATCTTTTCGTTGTCCATTTGGGTATTGGGTTGTAAATACATAAGCTGTCAGTTTACAATATGTTAGTTATATATTAATATGTGCTACTTTGTAAGTTTTATATTAGTTATATATAATGTTATATATATTATATGATATGATTTGTTTATAGTATAAATGTCTTTGCTGTATATGATTTGTTAAGTTGGATTTATATGACAGTATATATTATATTGTTAATTTTATTTAATGTATATGTGGGTCACGTATATATCTAATTGTTGTATGTTGTTTACAGTCGCTTATATATATTATATTGTACTTTATAATATACTTGGTGTTATATAGTTTTGTATATAAATATTTATGCTATATAATAGAATCTGTCATAAAGTATACCGAGTTATAATATGTAGTAGTTCATATTTCAGTTTATATGTGTAAATATGAATTTGTACGTTGTGCAAGCTATATTTGATTATAATACATTTTCTAGTTATATATATGTATATTATAAAGTAAAGCCGGCTAGCATCTTCACACCTTCTTTCGTACGTACAAAGGTACATATATATGGTTTATATATGGTGAGTTTTAAATATTATAAGTTATATATGCAAGTTGTATGTTGGATATAAAGTATATAAATTTATACCGTGTGCGTTTTTATATATATATAAAGTGGTTTGTTATATATTTGGTGTTATGGTGTATAAGTATATATATAGTATGTGCTGTTTTATATATATATAAATAAGTTTATATCGACTGTTGTAACGAAATATTGATTTTTTCTGCTATATATATATATATTTATATGGGTAAGGTTAAAGTTGAAAGTACTGTTGATTTTAAATATTGATTTTGAGAATATATATAACGTATAGTTGTGTTCCTTTTTTTTTCACAAAATATTTATAACGTATAACTGTTTCATTTACATTTGGATGGTTCTGATCTGATTTCGTCTATTCCAATCTATCAGCTCTGTTCGTTGAATTCGCGCCAATTTAGCTTTGCTTTGAAATTTGTGCTGGGACACGTAACTCATCTCATTCTTGTTCATCTCTAACCTCGAAAGGTGAGCAATCACTCACGATTAATGTTCTTTTATTTATTAAATCTGATTTCAATTGAAACGACAATTGAAATATGCTACTGTTAGTTATTTACACTGTTATTTATGCTATTAACTGTACCAGTTCACTTATGACATCTGACACCATTATCTGTTAATTATACGATGATAATTCCGTTTGGTTGATAAGTGATTGATTGTTTGTTATTTATATTGGATGTTAAATTGTAATGTATAAAGTGATAAATATTATGCAATTGAATTTGACGAAGGATAGTTAAAAATTTGAATCGACATATGTGTTGAATGTGATTTGTTAAATTTGTATAAATGACCCCTTGAATGTTTAATTATTTGACACGTAGAAAAATAGTTAATTACCCTTGAACCATTTGAATTTATGTTGTATTAATTGATGAAGTATGAAATTTAATAATTGATGTCAAGTGTAGAATTGCATAGAATAATTAGTGTAATAATCTTTAATCTATATGAAATGATAGTGTAGATTCTAGAAATAATTATATTAATTTGCATAAACAACAAATGTAAATTAATACGATTATTTCGGGATTATTTAAATTGATTATTGGATTGATATTGATTGTTGTTATTGCTTGTTTATTTACTTTGACACCATCCTAGTTATCACACTGCAAGTTCCCTTTGCTATGCTTTGATTTTGAATTGAATTGGAATCGGGTTGAAATGATAAATACCCAAATTAAACTTTGACCTAGGATAGAGAAATAAATAAAACCCGATTGGTCAATAATTTGATTTAAAAATAAAATAAAGATTTTATTTGAATAAATAATGAGGTTTTGAAATGAAGTTGGAATTTGAACTTTAATGAATGGAGAATGTTAATATTTAATCTGAATCAAAATATTAACATAGTAATTGATGAAAGAACGCTCTTTAAAAATTTGGAATTATTAATAATTAAGTTTGAAATTATTTAATAATTAAGTTTTGAAATTATTTAATAATTAAATAAGATTGAACTATTTAATAATTAAATAAAATTGAATTCTTTGTTAAGTGAAATTGAACTTCTTGAATAAGCGAAATTAAGTTTCTTTATAAATTGAGTTTTGAAATTTTAACTAAGTAAATAAATAAGTGAAATTGAATTTTCTTTAACAAGAAATAAAATGTGTTTTACTGAAATTAATGTAAGACTTGAAATGTAAACAATTTGATTTGATGAATTTAATTTAATGCAATTTGTAAGTTTTGATACAACGAAGTTGAACTTAAGTAATTGATTTAGTGAATTGGAAATTAAATAGAAATTGTTTTGAATGATAAATTAACTTAACGAATATTGAATGAAATCGATAAATGAATTTAAATTGATTTGAATGTTAAATTAAATTAATTTAAATGATTTCGAAATGAAACTTATCTACGAATTTAAATGAATATTGGAATGGTTTTAAATAAAAATCGAAATTGTATTATAAGATTTTGAAATGGTAATTTGAAAGTTTTGAAACGTAAATTATGGAAGTTGATTTAGAAAGACTAACGAAATGTTGATTTACAAATTCTAATTGAAATTGTAATTGATTTGGTTTTTGAAATAAATAAACGACCAATCGGTGTAATAATCACGAAAGTTATTAAAGGAACCGAAATCAGTTAGGGACATACTCACTGTCTAAACCGAAAACCACTTTAATAACTATACGCGGAGTGTGATCCAAAATGAAGTGGTTGGAATGATGTGCGTAATGACTAAAGAAAGAGAATGATAATGGATAGCCTTGACACTTGTGTCAAATTGAAAATGACTAAAACAGGAGCCGTGCCGGGCCAAATGGGGGTTAGTTACCTCGAGCGAACACACTTCTTCGAAAATTACTCATTACTTGTTGTCGATTGGTGCACCCTTGATTTTGGGAGTGTTGTTTCGCGGTGTTGCGATCACTGCGGCGATGCATTCTCACCAGTCCGGATCAGGCAAACGGTAGTTTCACTACCTTGGGTATTGCCTCATGTGCCTTGCCATACTTGTATCCCTATACGCGACCACTACGATTTGTTTTGTGTTAGACCTATGGAGCACTCCCTGATATCCCACTAGTTTACGGTGGAGTTTACAGTGCTGTATAGTCTATAACGCTTATATAAAAATGTGTTAAGGGGAATAATGGTAACGCCTTAACACTATTTTGATATTTTATATTACTGATAGGCATTATCTACTTATCGTACACTACTACATAGTAGATAGTTTAACGGATCCTTAAAGGATGGTTATTCCAAACATCCTTTGAGTTACTTGTATTTCAGTTGCTATTTCACTTGAGTTGGATTTATTGATATAAGAATGTTAATCCTGACTCGAGTGTTTTGTGTTTTGCTTTACGCTCGGGTCAGACTGAGTGTACCAGTATTCGAGACTCACCTTTGGAGTTGGAGCTTCGCTTGGAGATCCAGCTATCTATCCAGCTTTCAGATATTCAGTTGATTCCAGTGATGTATTCTGATATTGTATTTGATTATTATATTCGAAACATCTGTTGTACCTTATTTAACACTGATATGTATATAGTAGCTTCATGAACTACTATCTTTTGTTTCCGCTGCAATTATTACTCTGTGTATGTGATCTGTGATTATTTTATTTACTGTATATGTTCAGTTTTGCCAAATTTAATTAACAATTCGGTATTTTGAATTATTCAAGTCCGACATGTGAGAATGCGAAAAGTCCAAATTAGCGGGTCATTACAGTTGGTATCAGAGCTTTGGTAGCTCTAGGCAAAACTTAGCATATAGGGTAAATGTATTTACAGAATCACTTTCATTCGAGTTGAATCTCTTCCTTTTGACTCGATTCCTTTGAATATGGAACGTCCCATCGGTTCCGAATTTCATTCATGTCCCTCACTATTCGTCTTCTTTCAATTCTGGAGTATCACATAACTCCACTTCGAATAATCTTTATAATGAGTTGGCTGTCCCGCCAATATCATATTGTTTTGTAAAGGGGTGAAACTCTTTTACGATAGCATCGATTCACCGGTGATTTATATATCCTCGGTTTAGATGCTGACATCTTTGGTTATGCCGAATTCTATCTCTTGAGATCAATGTCGATTTGCCTTGGAATTCTACATTGATCTTATTTATGAAGTCACGGTTGACCCGGTTAAGGTTGCCCACGATTTATATAAATTTATCCATCTTCCGATTCTGTTAATTGAATCATCTTATCTTTTCTTTCGAACTTGTATTCAAATCAGAATTCTCTTTAATTTGAGTCCATCAAAATTTGAAACCCTAACCTTATTTTGAAAATTCATTCCTGCATCGTCCAAAAAAGAAATGTATTTGTAAATTAATATTAAATGTTTTATATATTGTGTTGTTTGAGTTGTTGATGTGATTTGGATTTCCGATCGATTCATCTGATCAGCGCTATCGATAGGATTTCCAAAACACTCAAGCAGAGCAAACTGACACAACATTGTTTTCAAATTTAGTAAATAAAATAATTTTGAATGATTATATTATATATAAGTATAAATTTTTCAGAAATTAAATTGTAATGAATTTGTTGTCAAAAATGTTAATATTTCATTTTCATTTATTGTTTTTGTAAACCATAGACTATTCCAATCTGATAAATAAATGAAATTATAGAACATGGTTTAAAATTTTTATTGGGAGTTGAAATGAATCTAAATAAGAATTTTTCCATTGATTTCAAACTTTGAGTTTTAATTTAAAATGCATATTTTATATAGTAATTTCGAATAGAAATCATTTTCAAAGAATTTTAAAATGTTGAAATCAGTGCTCTTCACTTTGTCGCTGGAAAATAATTTCGGTGATGGCGGCCGCATCATCGACATTCATTTTCGAGTTTCGAAGTGGAGAAACCATTCCGTAGCTTTGCTACGGTTTTGTTTTGGAAAAATATTTTGATTCGAATTTCTTAAATATGACTTGATTTATATATATATATATATATATATATATATATATGGGTATATTATTTTAAATTTAATTTGATTCAATATATATAGTATATACATAATTATTTCTAAAGGATTTGAAATTAAACGGAAATTTAATTCTTAAAAATCATGTTAAAAGATGTTTTCAATTATAAATAAAGCTAAATTTTGAATAAGTATTTAAACTTGAAATAATTGAATTCAAAATTATTTTATTTGTATAGTACTAAATTGCATTTCAATATAACTTACCTAAATTATTCATAAGTTAAAATGTAATTGGATAATATATAATATAAAATAATTTTATAAATAAAATTTGAGTGTTTATAATAAATGTTATGCACTTAGATTTTAAATATAAAAAAATGCTAATAAAGATGATAGAATAATAAGTTAATTGAATGAGGTAAATAAAGTAAATTTTGTTCTGAAAGAATTAACAAATTGAATTGAATCAGCTTAATTAAATACCTTGAATTAAGATCAATTATTGAATATTAATTGATTTAAAACGAAATTTATATGATTAGAATTAACAGTTGAACTAACAAATTTAAATCAAATGACTATTTATTGATTTAATATAAATGGATTTAACCAAATTGAAAAAAATATAAATTAATTTAAGTTGAAATTTATATGGTTTAAATTAATTTATATGGTTTAAATGTATGTAATAAGGTATATTAAGTGAAATAAACTTAATAATAATTTGGAACAAAGAAGAATCAAATTTGTTGAATAAATATGATTTTATTAAATGACTATTCTAATTTATGATTTTAGAAATTTGTTAATTAAACATAATTGGATAATAAGATAATAGATTTAGAAATAGTTAAGATTGATTTCACTTAAGAGAAATCAAATGGATTAAATCAAATTATTGAATATTAATTAATTTAAGTTGAAATTTATATGGCTTTAAATTAGTTGTTTATTTTGTTTTGAAAGCCATTTTTCTTTCTGGTTGGTTCTATTCTCCTACCTCCTTCCTTTTCGGGAACGAAAAGTTTTGAGTGGGGTAGAGTGTCACGACCCGTAAATTTTAACTGTTTTAATAACGTAATTAGTTAAATTTTTGTGAAATTTTAAACGATAAAATTTTGAAATATAAATTTGATATTTGGAATGCGTCTAATTAAACATAGCAAACTATAAATTTTCATCCGAAATTATGAAAGTTTATTTCGTGCGTAAATTTACTTCAATTTAATCAGTTAAAAAGCGATGAAAATAAAACGTTGTCGAAACCTGAATATTTTTACATAGAAAAATTCTAAATCATCTTTTGAGCAAGGCGTCATTTTTCGTTTTTCCAAATTCGGACTTTTTAGCTCCGTCGATCTTATTTTTCTGCGTTTTTCTTGCATTTTCCGCCAGTAGAAATTCAAATTTTTAAAATTTTTAATCGTACCATGGATATCTGTGTACCGTTTTGATCGTCTCATCGTACTGGTCTTCGCAGTATATTCATATCTGTGTTTCAGTGCCCGGTACACGGCGAAACCGTGAAACAGTTAACCGGATCGGTACACGTTTTTGAACCTTTTGGTTTCCGATGACTGTTCAATTTTCAACGTTCAAACCCAATTGTCACCGGCTATTAATAATTGGTGGAATCCAACTTTAGACTTTTACTATTCCCCATTGCAATTTATTACATCTGGTTCGTTTGGTTTTCTGGCCTTTCACTTCGTTGTTGCTATTCATTCAAAGGAAATAATAAATGATTTATACATTTTACAGTCTTTCCTCTGTCACTTTACCTCCTTCTCACCCATTAGCTACAACGTCTCCTCTCCTCTACATTATTTTCTTCTTTCTTCCTTGAGTTCGGCTGCCCTCCTCTCAATCCAAACAGAGCTACCACATGTTGCTCCTCTACACCATAGCCAACCTCCTCATCCAAGCCTTCCTCTTCCCCTCCGACTTCGCCTGCAACCGCCTAGGTGTCTCCACCCACCTCGCGCTGCACCATGATCGATGCTCTTCTTTCCTTTCCTCCTCCACGTCATGCAGCCCTTCGCCTATATTATCCATGGACGAGCACCTTCCTCCCTCTAACCGCAACCGACCACACTAGCAAGCAACGTATCTCTCCACCGAACTTGCTCCCTGACCCGCAGTTTTCCGATCTCGGCCTCCACCCTCTGACCCGTCTTCGTTCTTTTTCCCCTCTCCTCTTTCCACTCATAGCATGCCTTCCCATGGCCGAAGCCGCTGTTCCGTGCTCCCCTTCGGCTCGTCTATCACCAACGTTCCGCAGCCTTATCTCATGATCTGGTCAGCATACTTTTATTCATATATAAAGTATATATATTATATCTATACACACATATCATCCATTTTTTTTCTAAAAAAAAGTAAGTATGGCCCGCATGTAGTCTTGGATCTGCAAAATATATATGAATTCATATAAGTTTATATCTTTTCGTTGTCCATTTGGGTATTGGGTTGTAAATACAAAAGCTGTCAGTTTACAATATATTAGTTATATATTAATATGTGCTACTTTGTAAGTTTTATATTAGTTATATACAATGTTATATATATTATATGATATGACTTGTTTATAATATAAAGGTCTTTGCTGTATATGGTTTGTTAAGTTGGATTTATATGACAGTATATATTATATTGTTAATTTTATTTAATGTATATGTGGGTCACGTATATATCTAATTGCTGTATGTTGTTTACAGTCGCTTATATATATATTATACCATACTTTATAATATACTTGGTGTTATATAGTTTTATATATAAATATTTATGCTATATAATAGAATCTGTCATAAAGTATACCGAGTTATAATATGTAGTAGTTCATATTTCAGTTTATATGTGTAAATATGAATTTGTACGTTGTGCAAGCTATATTTGATTATAATACATTTGCTAGTTATATATATGTATATTATAAAGTAAAGCCGGCTGGCATCTTCACACCTTCTTCCGTACGTACAAAGGTACATATATATGGTTTATATATGGTGAGTTTTAAATATTATAAGTTATATATGCAAGTTGTATGTTGGATATAAAGTATATAAATTTATACCGTGTGCGTTTTTATATATATATAAAGTGGCTTGTTATATATTTGGTGTTATGGTGTATAAGTATATATATAGTATGTGCTGTTTTATATATATATATAAATAAGTTTATATCGACTGTTGTAACGAAATATTGATTTTTGCTGTTATATATATATTTTTATATGGGTAAGGATAAAGTTGAAAGTACTGTTGATTTTAAATATTGATTTTGAGAATATATATAACGTATAGTTGTGTTCCTTTTTTTTCACAAAATATTTATAACGTATAACTGTTTCATTTACATTTGGATGGTTTTGATCTGATTTCGTCTATTCCAATCTATCAGCTCTGTTCGTTGAATTCGCGCCAATTTAGCTTTGCTTTGAAATTTGTGCTGGGACACGTAACTCATCTCATTCTTGTTCATCTCTAACCTCGAAAGGTGAGCAATCACTCACGATTAATGTTCTTTTATTTATTAAATCTGATTTCAATTGAAACGACAATTGAAATATGCTACTGTTAGTTATTTACACTGTTATTTATGCTATTAACTGTACCAGTTCACCTATGACATCTGACACCATTATCTGTTAATTATACGATGATAATCCCGTTTGGTTGATAAGTGATTGATTGTTTGTTGTTTATATTGGATGTTAAATTGTAATGTATAAAGTGATAAATAGTATGCAATTGAATTTGACGAAGGATAGTTAAAAATTTGAATCGACATATGTGTTGAATGTGATTTGTTAAATTTGTATAATATGACCCCTTGAATGTTTAATTATTTGACACGTAGAAAAATAGTTAATTACCTTTGAACCATTTGAATTTATGTTGTATTAATTGATGAAGTATGAAATTTAATAATTGATATCAAGTGTAGAATTGCATAGAATAATTAGTGTAATAATCTTTAATCTACATGAAATTATAGTGTAGATTCTTGAAATAATTATATTAATTTGTATAAACAACAAATGTAAGTTAATACGATTATTTCGGGATTATTTGAATTGATTATTGGATTGATATTGATTGTTCTTATTGCTTGTTTATTTACTTTGACACTATCCCAGTTATCACACTGCAAGTTCCCTTTGCTATGCTCTGATTTTGAATTGAATTGGAATCGGGTTGAAATGATAAATACCCAAATTAAACTTTGACCTAGGATAGAGAATTAAATAAAACTGACGCAGCGGATATTACAAAAACAATGTAGATCGTTGAATGTAGCAATCGATGGATTAATGGATACTGAAATGCCCGAATTCGTTGATCCGAAGATACCGAATTCTTATCTATCTCTGACTCGTTGATCCGAAGATACCGGGAAAGAGATCTACGATTCTTCGACGTTGATCTTGCGCACAAGATACCGTGAATCGGCTTCAACAAACGATGATTCGAGCGCACTCGAATGACGTAAGTGGAGATAGGAGATACACTCGACTACCAATTGAAATTGAAAGCACAAAGCTAACAAAAGAGAATTTTATTCAATATTCAACAACTTATTTTCCAGTTTTGGTTTGTTAGGTCGTGAGTGACCTAAGACTTCTTCATTAGGTCGTGAACGACCTAAGCCTTGTGAATTCGTAGCTCGCGCTGCATCATCCTCCCCAGGTTGAGAAAAATTCGACCTCGAATTTGCACCCTCTTCTTCTACAATAGACTCATCGCCATGATATGGTATAAGATGTTTGACATTGAAAACGTCAGAAGTATATACATCCTCTGGCAACTTCAACTTATAGGCATTCTCATTAATTCATTTCATGATTTCTACAGGACCAATTTTCCTCGCTTTCAACTTGTTATAAGCGCCCACTGGAAAACGATCTTTTGTTAACACTGCATAAACCAAATCACCTTCATGAAATTCAACACTCCTTCGTTTCAAATCTGTAGAACGTTTATACTTCTCATTTGCTTCCTCCAATCGTTCCTGAACGATTTTATGACATTCCGTCAACCCTTCAACCAAATCAACAGCTTTCTTAATTGTCCCCTTAGAGTGTGGTATTACCGTTAAATCCAACGGCCCTTTTGGTAAGCTCGAATAAACAATCTGGAATGGACTGAATCCAGTACTTCGATTCACAGCATGATTATGGGCAAACTCTGCTTGGCATAACTTCACATCCCAACTCTTCAGATTATCTTGAACAAGACACCTCAACAAGTTTCCCAACGATCTGTTTACAACCTCGGTCTGTCCATCCGTTTGTGGGTGATAAGCACTACTAAACTTCAGCTTCGTTCCCACCATTTTCCACAAACTCAACCAAAAGTGACTCAGAAACCGAGTATCTCTATCCGACACAATAGATTCTGGCAATCCATGAAGTCGATAGATCTCCTTGAAAAACAATTGAGCAACATGAACAGCATCCGCCGTCTTCTTACAAGCAATAAAATGTGCCATTTTTGAAAATCGGTCAACCACCACATAAATGGAATCATTACCACGCTATGTTCTCGGCAACCCCAACACAAAGTCCATACTCACATCAACCCATGGTTTAATTGGTACAGGTAATGGCATGTATAAACCAGCATTAGTCGCAGTTCCTTTCGAAACCTGACAAATATGACAACGCTCCATAAACCTTTCCACCTCTTTCCTCATTGATGGCCAAAAGTAGGACTGTGAAATCAGCTGTAAGGTACGGTCTCTCCCAACATGTCCCTCTTCGTGTAACTCCTTGATAATCTTCATTCTCAGACTACCCTCCGGTATGCACAATCGATTTCCTTTAAAAAGAAAACCATCAACCATCATAAACTCATCAGTCTTCCCTTCATTGTTCCTTTCAACAAATTTCTTAAAATAAGAGTCTTCTGCAATCTGCTCCGGCAATAACTCAAAACTAGTCACTTCAACTTTCATTGTCGTCAACAAATGATTCCTCCTACTCAAAGCATCAGCCACTCGATTCGTCACCCCTGACTTGTGTTTAACAACGAAAGTAAACTGTTGCAGATATGCAATCCACGACGCATGTCTCACTGAAATCTTGTCTTGCCCTTGCAAATGCTTCAATGCTTCATGATCAGTATACAGAACAAACTCTTTTTGAAATAGATAATGTCTCCAGTGTTTAATAGCTTGTACAACAGCATAGAATTCCACATCATATGTACTGTATCGCATCTTCGCTCCTGACAACTTCTCACTGAAATATGCAATAGGACGACCCCTTTGACTTAACACTCCTCCTATCCAACCCTTTGACGCATCAGTATGTAATTCAAACAACAACTGAAAATCAGGTAATGCTAGGATTGGTGCTGTCGTCAACAACTCCTTGATTTGTTCAAAAGCAACTCCTGCTTCCTCCGTCCATGTAAACTGTTTACCCTTCATACAATCAGTCACAGGCGTCATCACACTACTAAAGTGTGGAATAAACCTTCGATAAAATGAAGCCAACCCGTGAAAACTACGAACTTCCGTTATCGTCTTGGGCTGTGGCCAATCTCTGATCGCCTCAACTTTACTCTGGTCCACCTGTATACCTTCCTTCGAAACAACATATCCTAGAAATAAAACACTATGCGTCATGAACACGCATTTTTTCATTGCAGCATAAAACTGTTCTTGTCGTAGTACCATCAGCACTTCTCTAAGATGATTCAAATGTTCCTCTGGACTCCCACTGTAAATCAGAATATCATCAAAATACACCACCACAAATTTCCCAATGAACGGTCGAAAAATCTGATTCATCACCCTCATGAAAGTACTCGGAGCATTTGATAAACCAAACGGCATTACCAGCCATTCATACAAACCTTCCCTCGTCTTGAATGCTGTCTTCCATTCATCCCCTGGTCTAATGCGAATCTGATGATAACCGCTCTTCAAGTCAATCTTAGAAAAGATTACGGACCCACTGATCTGATCCAATAAATCATCAAGCCTCGGCATCGAAAATCTATATCTGATTGTGATCTTATTCAATGCTCTACTGTCGGTGCACATCCTCCACGTTCCATCCTTTTTGGGTACCAATAAAGCTGGTACAGCACAAGGACTTAAACTCTCCTGCACACGCCCCTGTTCAAGCAATTCTTCCACCTGCCTTCGCAACTCTTCATGTTCCTTCGGACTCATTCGATAATGTGGTCTGTGTGGCAACACAGCACCTGGAACAAGATCTATCTGATGTTGTATATCCTCAACGGTGGCAACTCCGTTGGTAACTCCTTTGGAAATACATCGTCAAATTCTTTCAAAACTGTTTTAACTTCTTCTGGAATTTCAACCTCTTCACCGCTCTCTCGTCCAATCAACAAGAATACTTCCGGCTCTTCTTCAACCTCCTTAACAAACTCTTTCAAAGATAATAAAGTTTTCAGCTCTTCAATCTCTTCTGACTTACTTTCTCCTTGTGATCTCTTCTTCGGAACTAGGATAATTTTCGTGCCTTCAAACATAAAACTGTAGCTATTGGTCCGACCGTCATGTTGTACTGCTCGATCATACTGCCATGGTCTTCCCAATAATAAGTGGCAAACATCCATCTCTACTACATCACACCAGATTTCGTCTTTGTATTTCTTCCCAATAGAGAATGGAACACGAACTCGTCTATCCACTTTCACTTCTCCTCCTTTTCTCAACCATGCTAACTTGTATGGACTCGGATGTTTCTCTGTCTTCAATTTCAACTTTGTCACTGCCTCGGTTGAAATAATATTATCACAACTTCCTGCGTCAATCACAAACTTACACACCTTCCCCAGTATAGTACATGTCGACTGAAAGATATTACTCCTCAACCAACTAGCTTCTTCCTGCTTCGGTGTCAAACATGATCTCCTCAGCATTAGATTACAACCTTCATCTCCTGACGCAATATCCTGCTCATCCTCCTCAACTGGACTAGAACAATCCCCATCACCATCCTCATCCTCAATTTCTGCAATCATGGTTCTCTTCTTTGGCTTTGGACACTCACTGCTTTTATGACCCAATTCCTGACAATTGTAACATTTGAATCCATTGTTAACCCTTGCCTTCTCAGCCTCCTTCACCACCGGTTTACTGATAGGTTTAGACACATTAGAACTTCCACTAACACCCTTCATTTGATTGTTGGAACTAGTAAACACACCACCTCCTCATCGTCCCTGTTTCTCCCAAGCCAACGCTTTCTGATGTGCTTCCGCTATAGATCTTGGATCGAACATATTAACCATATCCTAAATCTGCATTCGCAATCCTCCAACAAATCTGGCTGTTAACTGTTCTTCTGTCTCCATAATATCGTTCCTTGCAATAAGTTGATAGAATTCATCAGCATAGTCATTCACAGATTTCGTCCCTTGTCTCAAATTTTGCAAACGTTGATACATCAAAGATTGATAATTGTAAGGTAAGAACGTTGCTTTCATCAACTTCTTCATCTTTTCCCAAGATTCAACCTTTGACTTCCCCATTCGTTCACGTGTAAGCTTGGTTTGTTGCCACCATGGCAAAGCTCTACCCCTTAACCTCGTAGCAACCAACTTCACTCTACGATGTCCTGGAACTTCTTTGAAGTCAAAAATCTCCTCGACATTAGCCACCCAATCTAGAAACTCCTCTGCTTGCATACCACCTTTGAATTCAGGAATTTCAGTCTTCAACCCCGTCTCCCACTTGTGATCATACTCAGAGTAATTTCTTCCTTGTCCTCGAACACTACCACCATCATACTCCTCTTTAAAATCAGAAGTATATCGTTGTCTATCTCGTTCACCCGCATCTCTACTACCATCACGCCTACCACCATCATCCCTTCTATCTACATTCCTCGGTTCACGATCATTCACGTTCCTCCCACGTCTTTGATCATTTTCAACACTTCTGTCTCAATTGGAATGTGGCGAGACTCTACTACCCCCATGGTTAGATTCAGGTGAAACCCTTCTCCGATTTTGATTCATTTCTAACATCATCTTCTCTAATCGTCCAATCCCTTCGTTAAGCTTTTCACTAAAGTTTTCATTGATTCTTTGTTCCATCTCATCAGCTTCTTCTCTTCGATACAAAGCTTCAACGTTTTGATGTCGATTGGCTCTTCTTGGCGGCATACTTGAAATCTTCACAAACTCTTCAATACTTCAAAATTCAAACACTTTTCGGACTTTGATCCAAAATGAAACGGATCGAAAACTTCCACTTTGTAGCAAATCGCGATGAACACGATGGACAAAGTTTCGGCTTCCAATTCGAATTCGATCAATCAATCTTCGAACAAGCTCTTCTTACTCTCGGCCGTGATAAACAACCTCCAATCTTCACTTCGAGCTCGGCAAATCACTTCAACTTCTAAATGAATAGGCTCCAAGTCTCGATCTAGCTATGATTGGCTAGAACCTGGCTCTGATACCAAAACTGATGCAGCGGATATTACAAAAACAATATAGATCGTTGAATGTAGCAATCGATGGATTAATGGATACTGAAATGCCCGAATTCGTTGATCCGAAGATACCGAATTCTTAGCTATCTCTGACTCGTTGATCCGAAGATACCGGGAAAGAGATCTACGATTCTTCGACGTTGATCTTGCGCACAAGATACCGTGAATCGGCTTCAACAAACGATGATTCGAGCGCACTCGAATGACATAAGTGGAGATAGGAGATACACTCGACTACCAATTGAAATTGAAAGCACAAAGCTAACAAAAGAGAATTTTATTCAATATTCAACAACTTATTTTCCAGTTTTGGTTTGTTAGGTCGTGAGTGACCTAAGACTTCTTCATTAGGTCGTGAACGACCTAAGCCTTGTGAATTCGTAGCTCGCGCTGCATCACAAACCCAATTGGTCAATAATTTGATTTAAAAATAAAATAAAGATTTTATTTGAATAAATAATGAGGTTTTGAAATGAAGTTGGAATTTGAACTTTAATGAAAGGAAAATGTTAATATTTAATAATCTAAATCAAAATATTAACATAGTAATTGATGAAAGAACGCTCTTTAAAAATTTGGAATTATTAATAATTAAGTTTGAAATTATTTAATAATTAAGTTTTGAAATTATTTAATAATTAAATAAGATTGAATTATTTAATAATTAAATAAAATAAAATTCTTTGTTAAGTGAAATTGAACTTCTTGAATAAGCGAAATTAAGTTTCTTTATAAATTGAGTTTTGAAATTGTAACTAAGTAAATAAATAAGTGAAATTGAATTTTGAATTTTCTTTAACAAGAAATAAAATGTGTTTTATTGAAATTAATGTAAGACTTGAAATGTAAAGAATTTGATTTGGTGAATTTAATTTAATGCAATTTATAAGTTTTGATACAATGAAGTTGAACTTAAGTAATTGATTTAGTGAATTGGAAATTAAATAGAAATTGTTTTGAATGATAAATTAACTTAACGAATATTGAATGAAATCGATAAATGAATTTAAATTGATTTGAATGTTAAATTAAATTAATTAAATGATTTCGAAATGAAACTTATATACGAATTTAAATGAATATTGGAATGGTTTTAAATAAAAATCGAAATTGTATTATAAGATTTTGAAATGGTAATTTGAAAGTTTTGAAACGTAAATTATGGAAGTTGATTTAGAAAGACTAACGAAATGTTGATTTACAAATTCTAATTGAAATTGTAATTGATTTGGTTTTTGAAATAAATAAACGACCAATCGGTGTAATAATCACGAAAGTTATTAAAGGAACCGGAATCGGTTAGGGACATACTCACTGTCTAAACCGAAAACCACTTTAATAACTATATGCGGAGTGTGATCCAAAATGAAGTGGTTGGAATGATGTACGTGATGACTGAAGAAAGAGAACGATAATGGATAGCCTTGACACTTGTGTCAAATTGAAAATGACTAAAACAGGAGCCGTGCCGGGCCAAATGGGGGTTAGCTACCTCGAGCGAACACACTTCTTCGTAAACTACTCATTACTTGTTGTCGATTGGTGCACCATTGATTTTGGGAGTGTTGTTTCGCGGTGTTGCGATCGCTGCGGCAATGCGTTCTCACTATTCCGGATCAGGCAAACGGTAGTTTCACTACCTTGGGTATTGCCTCATGTGCCTTGTCATACTTGTATCCCTATACGTGATGTGACGCCCCACCTCTATACCTACGCTAACCAAGAACACTAAGGTGTAGTGCTGTCAATTAGCACGGAGAATAAGGCTGTTGAGGAGCGACCATCCATGTAACTTCTTTGTGCGAGCACCGATCTGTCAGTTAGTAAAGCATGCAATTCATTTAAGTAGGAAATCCGACATACCGATACAAACTCAAAGCTATCACACGGTGGTTGTATATAATCTTTGGAAACAAACATAGAAATAATAATAACACAATCAGTCACAGACATCCATATCACAAAGGCGGAAAAAGATATGAATATATATATAACACATGAAAATGTACATCAGAGTAGTGGTCAGAAAGGTCCACGATAATACAAAAGAATAGCAACACGTGCTATACAAAAGAATAAGTACACAACATAGAGTCTATATCTCAAAGGTGTACATCCAAAAACTACTAATCTAAGTAGTTAGCCAAAAGTCAGAATAATCCTGAAGAGGAGTCAAGCAGAAGCACCTATAACATCTCGGTCTGACCCGAGTATTATTTATAAGAAAATAATAAACGGATCAGTCTAGCTATAAATATCAGATGATATGGTATAAATAAAAGACATGGCATGAACATGTAATAACCATAGTGGCATACTACTATAAGTATGTAATTGAAAATCAACAAGAGATTAATCAATATCACAAGAATCTTCTCAAAGATAAAATAGGGTATCATACCCTAAACTTGTATTCATAACAAGTTAATGACACACAAATTCACCAATGCCCAAAAATTGATATCATATCAATGAAAATCATGAAAGTTGGTGAAGCATAAATTCCAGAAATCAACACACGAAATCCAGAAATCACATAAAAAGGGGGGAGAGCTAATGAGCCGAATGCTCCACGAATGGTCCGAAGACCTATGAGCCGAATGCTCCACAAATGGTCCGAAGACCTATGAGCCGAATGCTCCACGAATGGTCCGAAGACCTATGAGCCGAATGCTCCACGAATGTGAGTAGAAACATCACGCAAACGAGATCTAGTCTCCCTCGCAGACAAAAAGACATCGCTCAACCGCTAGTCTAAATCAAATCACAAAAATGATCGTCATGATCATAAAGAAGTGTCAATCACACCAAGCTAGTAAATATATGAGTTTAGCTTCATGTCCCATAACCACTTGCTTAACTTAAATATTTACGAACAAGCTGTGAATCTTCACTAGAAAATTGTCACAAGAGGTTCAATCGAACAAGTCCAAGAATTAACCGACGAAGTGAACGCAAGCGTTTCATACCACTCGTTTTACTAAGCCGTTTAATTAGATTTCTCATCCGAGTGAAGTAAAGGCTTGTATATACTAGTAGACTAGAAAACGGTTTGAGAAAAAGAGCTTTGTAGTAAAGTTGGGTTGAAATCGCTTTGATGAAAGAGTTTTGATATTCGATACTAGTATTGAAGCCTTCACATTTTTAAAGTGACAAGTCACAAATCAATTGTTGAAACAAATCGCATCACAAAATTTCACATTCGAAGACGTGAGAAAAATCCAAGGAAATCAGTCCCAAAACCATCGAAGTAGAGATACAATCGCGACCTAAAGTGGTCGAATTAAAGTGCAACGACGTAAAGTATAATAGGTCGAACAACCTAAGGGTGGCATGCCATGCGACCTAAGAGAAAATCAGGTCGAGCGACCTAGTAGCAACGAGCTAACGACTTAAACAAGGCCGAGCGACCTATAGGTGATGCGACCTAAGATAGTGGAGTCGAGCGACCTAAAAGATGTAAGGCCCAACGACCTAAAGAAAATAGGCCTAGCGACCTAGGTGGGCGCGACCTATCTTGGTGACATGGCCGAGCGACTTAAGAGGTCATGCGACCTAAAGGAGTGCGCGAACTAAAGGGTGTGCGACCTAACTGGTACGCGACCTAACGAAGTACAGAGGCGAGCGACCTAACATAAGTGGCCGAGCGACCTAACTGGAGCGACCTAGTGGTCATGCGACCAAACTGGAATGGCAGAGCGACCTAGCGACTTAAGGTCTCATGACCTAAGTGGTTCGAACAAGCCGAGCGACCTACGACCTATCTCTGCCGCGACCTAACGAAGTACAGAGGCGAGCGACCTAAGGAGAAACAGTGGCGAGCGACCTAAGGAGTTATCGAAGCCGAGCAACCTAGAGGCTTCACAAGGCCGAGCGACCTACGACCTAAGCGCAGAACGCTGTAAATGCAGGCAGAGACTTTTCATGCCGAACGACATAGCACAGGCAGAACGAACTAAGTCCAGATTTTGCCAAAAACGCTGAAAATTGAGTTTCTCACCGATTCAATCCAAACCAAATGCAAATTCATATGCACAAGTGATAGGGAATCATTCCCAACAGTCCAATGACAGTTATAGGCAAGATGTGAGATTAAAAATCTCACCTTTGCACTAAAATCAATGAAGATGGAGCCTAAAAGTAAAGAAAGAACAGTCCAAAGCTTGAATCTATGTTCTTCACTTGAATTTGGAGTAGATGTTGGATTAGCAATGAAGAAGAAGACTTTGGAGTTTTAATTTCCCATTCCCTCCACCATTTTTGATAAAGCTTCAAAGTTTATGCAAGTAGTGATGAAGTAATGAAGAGAAGGAAGGGGTTGGGCTGAGTTAACAAGTGGTTCAGCCCAAACTAGAGGTCCAAAGCAAAAAGTGATGAAAATTCCATTATCTCCAAACATATCGAAGTTTACACTTAAAAGGATCGCAAACGTCATTTAGAACTCAATGGGAGTGGTCTCGAGTCCTAATTTGATCGTATGCAAAAAGTAGCTTTTCGGACCAAAATCCGATTAACGATAAAATATTTAAATATAAAATCGATAAATATGCGGGTTGTTACACGCGACAACTACGATTTGTTTTGTGTTATACCTATGGAGCACTCCCTGATATCCCACTAGTTTACGGTGGAGCTTACAGTGCTGTATAGTCTATAACGCTTATATAAAAATGTGTTAAGGGGAATAATGGTAACGCCTTAACACTATTTTGATATTTTATATTACTGATAGGCATTATCTACTTATCGTACACTACTACATAGTAGATAGTTTAACGGATCCTTAAAGGATGGTTATTCCAAACATCCTTTGAGGTACTTGTATTTTAGTTGTTATTTCACTTGAGTTGGATTTATTGATATAAGAATGTTAATCCTGACTCAAGTGTTTTGTGTTTTGCTTTACGCTCGGGTCAGACTGAGTGTACCAGTATTCGAGACTCGCCTTTGGAGTTGGAGCTTCGCTTGGAGATCCAGCTATCTATCCAGCTTTCAGATATTCAGTTGATTCCAGTGATGTATTCTGATATTGTATTTGATTATTGTATTCGAAACATCTGTTGTACCTTATTTAACACTGATATGTATATAGTAGCTTCATGAACTACTATCTTTTGTTTCCGCTGCAATTATTACTCTGTGTATGTGATCTGTGATTATTTTATTTACTGTATATGTTCATTTTTGCCAAATTTAATTAACAATTCGGTATTTTGAATTATTCAAGTCCGACATGTGCAGATGCGAATAGTCCAAAATAGCGGGTCGTTACAGTAGTGACGTATCTCATCTAGTTTATTATGCACAGATGGTGATTCTAGGTTGATATTCTTCTTAGCCTTTTTGCCAAAAGGCGAATATCTCATGCGATACGGCATTTGAGCCGCTGGTGAAATAAACTTATTTGATTGTGGGGCGACTTTTGAAGGGGAAGAATAGGCACTATTGGATGATGGAGAGTCATAGTCTATTGAAGAGAAGTCAGAATTTCTTTCAGAATACATGATTTTTGATTTGGAAGAGAAGGCTTTTTGAAAGAATATAATATATATGTGTGTTATATCTCCTATATATATAAAGTAGTTGTCTAAATATAGAAAGCAGTTTTAGAGTAAAAAAGTTTATAACCTCAAACTAGAAAATTTAGTTTGTGGTTGAATGATATATGACCACAGAAAAAAAAATTATTTTAAAGAATTAAAGAAGTTTCGGATAGAGAACATATACCTAGTTCTCTTTTAAGCTTTATGAAAGATGGTTCGCATAATGGTTTTGTAAAAATATCTACGATTTGGTTTTCGGTATTAACAAATTCTAAAGATATGATACCTTTTTCTATGTTATCTTCAAGAAAATGATGTCGGATATCAACGTGTTTAGTCTGAGAATGATCTATAGGATATTTAGATAGGTTTATGGCACTCGTATTATCGCAATTTTTAGGCGAACGAGTTATAGTTTTACAAAAAGCTTGAAGAGTTTGCTGCATGTATATAACTTGTGCACAAGCCAGAGCTGCAGAAATGTATTCTGCTTCACAAGTCGAAAGTGAAACACGATTCTTTTTTTTTCTTAACCACGAAACTAGAGATTGACCGATAAAGTGACAGTTGTCACTTGTAGTTTTCTTGTCGATTTTGCAACCACCGAAATATGCATCACTATATGTTACGAGTCAAAAGAGCTGCCTTTATGATAGAAAAGATCGTAATCCTTAGTGTTGGTTAAGTATCGCAGAATACGTTTAACTGCTCGATAGTGTGAATCTTTTGGTTGTGCTTGAAATCTTGCACATAAACACACACTCACCAAGATATCGGATCTACTAGCCGTTAAGTATAATAGCGATCCTATTATTCTTCGATATAATTTTTAATCAAAATCCTTTCCGTTTTCGTCTTTATCTAAATGGCTACTGGTGCTCATGGGTGTTGGTTTACTAGATGTTTTTTCCATTCCAAAGTGTTTTAACAAATCGTGACAATATTTTTCTTGATTTATAAAATACTATTTTCTAACTGTTCAATCTGTAATACTAAGAAAAAAATTAATTCTCCCATATGGGAAATTTCAAATCATTTTTCATGATATCTGCAAAATTGTTACATAACTTTTCATTTGTTGATCCAAATATTATGTCGTCCACATATATATTGAACAACCAAAATATCATTATGGTCTCTTTTTCCAATTTAAAATCTAGAAGTTATTAAATGAGTATATGGTCTTTCATAACAAGCACGAGGTGCTTGTTTTAAACCATATAAAGCTTTCTTTAGTTTATAGACATATTCAGGAAATTTTTCATGTATGAACAATCGAGGCTGCTCCACATAATCCTTCTCCTTTATAAAACCATTTAGAAAGGCACTTTTTACATCCATTTTGAAAAAGTTCAAAATTATGATGACATGCAAAACCAAGTAAAGTTCGGATGGCTTCTAGACGTGTGACCGGAGCAAACATTTCTTCATAGTCAATGCATTCTTCTTGATTATATCCTTGTGCTACTAACCTTGCTTTGTTCTGAACAATGTTTCCATTTTCATCTGCTTTATTCTTATAAACCCATTTTGTCCCGATTACGGATTGATCTGTAGGCCTTGGTACAAGTTCCCATACTTCATTTCTTTCGAATTGATTGAGTTCTTTTTGCATTGCCATAATCCATGACTCGTCATTCGACACTTCTTTATAATTCTATAGCTCAAAATTTGAAATGAATGCAACGTGACCCATTTGATTTAGTTAATGTCTAGTAGAAAATTTTGTACTCAAATCACCAATTATATTGTTAATTGGATGGTCTATCAAAATATGAGGTGGTGATCTTAACGTATTCTCATTGTCAACGGTATTCTCATTATTGTTGTTTGATACAGTGTTATTTTCAGATGGCTTTGTCAAAATTTCATCATCATAACTGTTTTTGTTATTGGAAAATTTTTCATCAAATGAGACACTATAGTACTGGTACAGTCATTAAATACTCAATAAGCTTTGCTACGATCTGAATATCCGGTAAAGATTCCTACATCAGCTTTTGAATCAAAATTTCCAAGATTATCTTTAATGTCTAGTATAAAACATTTTGAACCAAATATTTGAAAGTATGATACTTTGGGTATTTTACCAAAAAACATTTCATAACATTTATTTTTGGTTAAAGGACGTAATGTGACACGGTTTAATACATAACAAGCAGTGGCAACAGCTTCTACCCAAAAATTCTTTGATAGACCACTACTGTTAAGCATAGTTCGTGCACATTCTTGAAGTGTAAAATTTTTCCTTTCTACAACACCATTTTGTTGTGGTGTTCGAGGAAGTGAAAAATTTTGTGAAATTCCCTTTTGTTAAATTTTTTTTCAAAAATCTCGTTTTCGAATTCACCTCCATGATCACTTCTTATAATTTTTATTTTAAGATTCATCAAGTTTTTAATTCTTTTAGTAAAAATCTTAAACATCTCAAAAGTATCGCTCTTATGTTCTAAAAATAGTGTCCATGTATATCTTGAAAAATGATCTACAATAACAAATACATATTTCTTATGGTTTATTGAACGTACTTGAGTAGGTCCAAATAAATCAAGATGTAGTAATTCTAAAGGTTGTTTGGTAGAAATTTCCTTTTTAGATTTAAAGGAACTCCCTTTTAATTTGCCATATTGACATGCATCATATAAATTTTTAACTTGATAGTTTATTTTAGGAAGACCTCTAACCAAATTGTGTTTAGCCAATTTGTTTATAAACCTAAAGTTTATGTGACACAACCGTTTGTGCCATATCCATGGATCATTAAAATCTTCATATAGGCATAAATCACTAGGGTTATTAAACTTCATATTTAAGAAAGAGATGTTTCTTTTCTTAAACCTTCAAAGATTAGATTTTTATTTGGATCAAATATGTTGCACTTATTCTTTTCAAAATCAATTTTGAATCCTTTGTCACAAAGTTGACTAATACTTAATAGGTTATGTTTTAGATTTTCAACTAAAAGAACATTAGTAATAATAGGTGAAGTGGACATACTGACATTGATGACATCTCCAATTCGAATGACAAATTCTTTTGAATTATCTCCAAAAGTGTAACGACCTGGATTTTTAACCATTTGTTATTGGAATAATTAACTAACTTTAATTACTGAAATATAAATTTGTATAAGTCGAATGAATAAATTTTCTGACATTTCAAATATCTAAATTTATAAATTTTGTAAACTATATTAAATTTTAAAATGTAAATTTATGAATATGATAAATTATATATATATATATGTATATAAACTCCACCATTTCAAACTTATGATAAATCTCTATATATATGTATATAACATGCATAAACTTTATGATGCAAATTTCAGACTTATGATGAATATATATATATATAAGTCTCTATATATATACATAATATATATATATATATATATATGTTTATAAGAGTAATGTATATGTAAATATGTATATGGTAAACAAATGTTTATGAGAACATATATCTATATATATGTGTAAATATACATAGGAAGCATCATGATGGAAAACATCAAAGCCAAGCACACAAAACATTCAATCAAGCCCATGCATAAATCAAATCAACACATATAAAATCAAATCAAGCCATAATATCAAATCAGCACACCAAAGAAAAAGCAAAAGAAAATGAATAGAAAACAAAATGAAAACCAAAAATAAAGTATGAAAAGAAGCATGTACATGTGCACAGCCACCCTATGCTTGCACTATAAACTTCATTCTTATATATATATGTGTGTGTGTGTGTGTGGCCGAGCTTGCACATGTTCATACTAATAAAAAAAATTTTAATTTTTTTTGATGAATCTATGCCATTAAAACAAAAAATAAGTCATGGGTTGAAAGCTTAAAGCTTGAAGAGGGAGATAAATAGTAGTAGTTTATCTATTGTTAACAGGGAGTAAAACATTTCAAAAAAAATTCATTAACCGGTTATATAGATTCCTGTATATCTGTGATTTGAATGAGTCCTTGATTTATGTCAAGAATACATGTGTTGATATGTTTACATGCCTTAGTTTATGTGTGCTATGCATGGTGGTTCACCCTGCAACCCAGCACTGCACTTTTTTTAATCTTCTCTGTTCATTTGTTTGGATAAAACATTTAAGCCTCTTAAGCTTTAAAAATCATTAACTCATCATTTGCATAGTTTTTGAACATGATTCCAAAACCAACGTGGGTTGTTTTTGAGTCTAGATTATTCTAAAATTTATTCCATCAAGTTTATTCAAACATGGAGGGAGAAAACTCCCTGTAACAGTGAGTGAGCAAGTTTTGGTTGAAATTCAACTTTCAAAATTTAATACATGGAGTATACAGTTGTGATTGTCATGGGAATATACAAATTTTAAGACAGGTTTGGAATTTTTTTGTGTTGTGTGGAAGGAGAAATCTGGAGTTGATCGGCTTTGGGGGTTTTGGCGAATTACGGTGGCGTAGTTGATTTCGAGGCGAGGGAATTGACGTGGTGGATGCTTGGGTGAGGGGGCATCCACGAAAAATGGTGCGGTGGTTTCTAGATGGGTGTGTTGGTGAGACGAGGTCGGTCTAGGGTTTAGAGTGTTAGTTCTAGGTCTCGGTTTCATGGCAATGACGATGACGAGACAGGGTTGTGCGCCAGAGGAAATGGGTGGAGGAGATGACGGTGATACTTGGACCAAAGTTTGGTGGTGGTTGGACGGTTGTGGTGGCAAGGCGAGGCATTTTAGTGGCACGGTTGTCATTCCAGGTTTTTGGGTAAAGTTCGAAACTTCAAACTAGAGGATGGTCGTGGGTTCCAGGTGGTCAGGTGTGACGTGGAGACGTCGACGAACTTGCGTGGATGATCAGCAGCGAGGTTCGATGGCCAGAGGATGGGTGCAGGTACACATTTTCGTGCATGTTCGTGCACAGTTCATAGCATATAAATGAGAGAGCAGGGAAAGAAACAGGAAGAAGGAGATAAGGTTTTGGGCCATGTTTTGTGTGGGTGGGCCGGACCTTGCTTGATATGGGTTGGGTTTGATTTTAAAAAGTGAATTAATTTAGTTTTATATTTAATAACCTATAAATCTAAACTCTATTTTTTTGTTCTTTCTAAATCCAATCAACATGGGAATTTTACGTCGAGTCTCAATCTCCTAGTACTTCCATCTGAACAAATATGGTCGAGGTTGCTGCAATGTAAAAATTTAATGATTTAAACGATTCAAGTGAATAAATCAGTAATGCCTTATTTAATTTATTATACGTTAATTTATCAATTGATTATTATATGGATTGTCTAATTAACTAATATTAAATCATTTTATAAATTTCTTGATTAACAAATAATTTGGAACTAAAAATATAGCTTGATGCAGTTAATTGAAACCAAATCAATTCTGAATTGTAAATTGATTTAATATCAATTATAAATCGTTGAGTGAGCTAATGATCTATGCTTTGACTGATATTGCTCTTAGATATTTATTTCAATTATCTATTGTTCGTGCCATTAAGTAGCTAAACAAATTAAAGTAGATAGAATAAAACGTTGCACGTTTTATTGGAAGTAAATCGACTTATACTGATCACTATTCCAAATTTCGTAAAATGTGATGATTATAAGCGAATTAATTTCGATGGACAGGTCGTGATAAAGTACACATATGAAATGAATCTCCATATGTGAATATTGACGTCCTGATTGTAGAATTGTTTATTTTAAACGACTTGGCCTTTAAAAATTTATCGTTTGGATTCGATTAGACAAGGATTGGGTATCAGCATTATTCGAAAACCACTTCGATCCAATATCCACTACAAGCCTGTATGGTTTTGATTATGCCCAATTATGCTAAATGTGAGATGTAAGCATTTAAGCTATTTTCTAATTTACTTTCCATAGACACTATTATAATATCAGATGGATTTGATATAAAATGTTTGGTTATCGTAAGGTAAAAACCCATCGTGTTTATGTGTGACGTGGTCTTACGAGATACCTTTGTTTTCAAAGGATTTTAAAAATAGTAACAATTAAAATTGAGTGTGTTTTCTCACGCTGGTTTTCCAGACTGACTGGGGTGTTAATTTATAATGCTCGGGTCAGACCAAGTATTACAGATTCAAGTTAAGTGCTTTGGAGCTCAGTAGATGAGCTAGAGGATTTCAGCCGTATATCACGCACTTGATTATATTTCGCTGCATGTGTAGACTGCATAGTCAGCACTGGTGAGGAAAAGCTATAATAACTATCCATATTGTCACGACCCAACTTTCTACATCTAAAAAGTCGTATCATGATGAAGAAAGAAAGGGATGAGAAAATAGAAAAGATAGAGAAGAAGAAGAAACAACATCAGAATCTCAACAGCGGAATGAATAAAATATAATATATCACATAAGAGAATACATAGTATCATATACATCAGAGTTACACAGATAATACAACACATACTAGACAGTTATAAACACCTGTCTAGTTAATACAACTCAAATACAACACAGAGATACAACACAGAGATACCATCACAGCGGAACACTATACATATCTATAACGCTGAAGCCTCCTGCTCCATTGCTCCTCCAGAATTCGTCAAAGCAAAACCTGAATCCCTTGGCTACTCGTAAAAATTTGAGTACCCGAGAGTTTAAGAAAAAACAGAAATAAACTCCGGGTCAGACATGGGTCTGGTATGAGTAACAGGTTAAAGTTGCTTAACTTTGAAAATCCTTTGGAAACAAAAGGGATCACGTAAGACTTCCCACACAAAAACATGGAAAAGTTTTTACCTTACGCTAACCAAAACATTGATAGGAAATTCAGTGATATTATAATAGGTCTAGGGTTTTCAAGTAAATATGAAATAGCTGAAATTGTTACATGATTAAATTCCAGCATACTAGGTTTACAATCAAATCCGATGGCACTTATTGGATTTTGGATTCCATACAATGGCAGGGCTACCGGGGTACCGCCCGTCACAGTACCTGGCCTAGATCAGCGTACCGAGGATTACTCCCAATCCCCTGCAACACAAGGCCGGAACTTCCCTTACTGGATAATTCCCGCACAAGAAACCCCAGCAGTTGTTGCAATCAACTGCCCACACAACCAAAATAAAAAGGGACATCTAGACAGGGGTAATCTTGTCCTACTTGGGTGCTACCCACTAACCTTGCTGCACCTCCCCTGTTTTAGCCATTCCCGGTTGATGAGGCTTGAGGCTACGATTACCTTTAGAGAACACATCTCTTAGAATGCTTATCGTCCACCTGGCGATGTTCTGAAAGCATTCGATCCATACAAGTTCGTTTCGGGTTCGAACGAAACCGAAGGCATTATATCGTTACACTCATTTTGGAAGCATCCTCAGAGTTAACGACAATAACCCTTGCACTCTGAATCTTCATCTTCACTTGAGATTCACGACCTATCGTTAATTTGGATCGATGTGGTTTTCGAATGTCCAAATCTGGAAACCCGATCCCAGTCTCATCGAAATCCAAATCGTATCTTTAAGGCCAAGTTGTTTTAAAGTTAAAACAATTAAATTCAATTATCTATATACACATAGATAGATAAATCACAATTTAACAATGGATAATCAACATCATCATCATAAACAGATAATCCATATCATCAACTCAAACAGATAATCAATATTATCATACTTAAAACAAGCATCCATATCACAATAGATGATCACAATCAATCAATGGGATATCAATATCATTCATTCATAAGCAATGATTTATCATTCACAAACTATAATTAATTTAAAATGAATTAAATTAATTACTTCCATTTCTAATTAATTTAAAGTAAATTAAATTAATTACTATATCTATAAATCCTGCTTATACAACCATTAATTAAATAGAAATCAATTTAATTAATCATTCTCTAAATATTCATCTTGATTAAACACCTTTGATTAATCTTTCTCTAATTACAATAAGTAATTAGTCCTTTAATTAATTCCACAAATTAATTATTCTAAATCATTCATAGTAATTAACATTTAATTACTTCATTTATTAATTAAATATAATTAATTACATTTATCCTTAATTAATTACATTAATTAATCACTTCATTATTAATTATTCCTAAATTAAACAATTCATAATTACATCATTAATTATATTAATTAATGATCTCTAATTTATATTTAAACTAAATTACTTCCTTTAAATTAATTACATTAAGTAATTTAAATCTTTAATTAAACACAATTATTAATCCCCTTTGATTAATAACAAACCAGTAATTAACTATTCTTAATTACTTATTAAATTAATTATTCCATAATTAATTGTCTCCATTAATTAATCCCTTGATTAATTACAAAAGTAATTACCCAAATTACTTTACTACAAATCGTCTCGTATTAATTACATCAAGTAATTATCATCTAATTACTTTCCTAAGTAATTATGCTCCATAAATTACACCAAGTAATTTCACTTATCAAATCACCAAATGATTTCTCAAAATTAATTAAACTAAATTAATTATCTTCAATTAATCATATTATCAAAATTAATTACAACAAGTAATTAATCCCTTAATTACTTTTATCAAGTAATTACTTCTAACAATTTACAATATATTATCTAAATTAATTAATCTAATTAATTAGCAAAATTAATCACATTAGATAATTATCTAATCCTTAGTTAATTATCCTTTATTAACTAATAACATTTCTTTATTTACTTCTTAATTAATCTCTAATCATAAATTAATCTAAATTATTAATTTATAAATTAAATACATAAGTCATTCCTTAATTATCTTATTAATTAATCCACTTCAATATTTTTAATTATCTCTAAGATAATCCATTCCTTTAAAAATGATTTCATTATCATTAAAGTGTAAAACATTTCACATTTGAATTTAAATTTTAAGTTACATTTTGAATTTAAGGTTCAAAATGATTATTCTTTTAAACATTGATCTAATTTAAAGTTCAATCTAAAAATCCTTAAAAATAAATGTAAATAACATTTATTACTTATATAAGAAAAAGCTTTTAAACTAACTACTTAATTTAAACATTCAGATTTAAAAACTAATTTAAAATTTCAGATTCGAATTCAAGAAAACTTGAATCTATAAATTTAACTTGATTTAAACTTGGCTTTAAACTTTGATTTAAAACTTTGATTTAAACTTGCTTTTAACACCTTGATTTTAAATTCTTGATTTAAAATCCAAATTCATTTTAAAACCTTAGATTCAAAAATTCAATTGAATTTATACTCTAAACTTTATATCTAAATCCCAGTTTAAATCCTGTTTTTAAATTTGAACTAAATTTAAAAACCTGGAAACAGACAAGTTACTAATGCCTAAACAACTACTGACTCGAGCCAACCCAGATTGCTTCGAGTCATTCATCCTCCTGCTTCGAGTCTGCCACTCGAATAACTCGAGTATTTCCCGAGTTCAAATTCTTCAACGCAACTTCTCCTGACATTCAAAGTGTACCGTGCACGTTCAAGTGCAGGGCATCTCCGATCAACTCCAGACGTTGCCTCGACGTCGAGCAGGTCGGCGATCACCCATACTCCTCTCCCCGATCGCCAGAGCTTTGTCTTCATCTCGAATTCGAAATCGAACTCGAATTCGAAACCTGGAACAACATATTCCCACCACCACCAGACCTGTCATCACCCCTTCCTTGAAATTCTGACCACTTGAACTCCAGCGCCTCCAGCCATAGCACCGACTACTTCACCTCTACAAATCCCCAAATCCTCGCTTAACTCGATGCTCCAGAGGAAACAAACAGAGCCAAAACCCACAACCCAGATAAACTAGGTTTAGGAAATTAAAATGACCACCACTGCCACCACTTGCCGCTAACCATCCATCCCCTATTTTTCCCAGATACCCCAATCATCCACCTAACTCCAGATAAAATTCCAGCCTTCCATATCATCTAGATTTCCAGAGGTAACCAAAAATTCCCAAAACAAACAACACAGGAATGCCTACTCCAGACTCAACTAAAAAATGTAGGATTAGTTTTAAAAATCAAATTTTCAGATGATAATTCAAGATATAAACCTGTATTAATAATTTAAGATGATTGAAATTTCACTCATGTTAATCATTAACTGTTCTTAGGGTTTTTTTTTTCAGAACAGTTCTACTTTATTTAACTAAAATACAAATTTTAAAATTTGCTTTATGATCAAACAAACACATTTAGTTTAGATACTTTGTCCTAACAATCAATAGATTAAGCAGTAATAATTTTTGAATCAAAAACTAGAGCTTGACTAAGAATAGAGGGATTACATGCACACATCATATATTTATAAACATACAGATAATTCATATATAAATTCACATAAACATACTTATTTCCAGATGTAAACAGGCAACCAATTTATGCTTAAGTAATTTTTAACAAAAAAAGTTACTCACCTGTTTTGAAAATGAACAGAGCATTTTTGAAATGGCTTTTGAAAACTTGAATTACTGGAATATCCCTTTTGTTTTTAAACTGGAAAATGTTTTGCTCTGGTCTTCCTCTAATCTTCTTCTTGTTTGCTTATTGTTGAATAATGTTTCCAGTCTTATATTTGAGTTTGTATATATGGAAGTATTGTTATTATCTCTGGTTTGCTAAGTTTTGAATAAAAGAAAATAAGAAGATAGATATAGAAGAGTTTGTACAGAGGGGTGATGTCTGGTTTAAGCAAATACAGGTACAAGGGTATATTTCTTTTTTTCTTATTGATCAAAGATTTTTTTTTCAAATGGAGGCTGAAATGATACTTCAAACATTTCGTATGACCTATTTGCTACTAAGAGATGGAAGCATTAAATGCTTTGAGTACTTATGTCTCCAATTTAGATTATTTTATGTTTCATGTTCATAGATATTTCTTTACTTGCCTTTACAGGCTACATACCTTATTTCTTCTTGCCTAGCATATCTATTTACAGGCTACATCATTTTGTTTTGCATTGTTTTAACCTTAGCATTTCAAAACACTACATGCATATTTATTTGCCTGCATATGTTTTTGTACTTAATGCACATAGAATATAAGTTGTTTATCACTTGTGATGGTTTGTTACTTAACACATGTTATAAAGCTCCAATATGATAACATTTGTTCCTTAAGCATTTTCTATTTATTTTAAAACTTAAACTTTCCAAAATTATTAATATTGTTTGAAAATAACTCCTTATTAAATTAAAATAATTTATAAAAGAAATTATCACTATATTACTTATTTTCATCAAGCTATAATTTAAAAAGAACAAACAAACCTTTTATTAAATTTAAATTTAAACTAAAATCATTTGAACATTAAATATTCTTCTTTAAGTATTTAAAGCCATATGGTTATCTATTTAATATTAACATTAAATCAAATTTCCAAATTACCATAAATATCAAAATTAGAAAACATATCTTTATTTATTAACTTTTAAAACAGATCTTGTCTATTTACAATATATACAAATATATATATATATATATACATTATAAATAGAAAACAATTTATTAGCTTTAAAAAGATAAATTATTAGTTAAACATTTATTTTAAAGAAGATTATTAAATCAATTCGAATCTTATAATTAACTATATTATCAAATCAATTTAATTTTAACACAGATTATTAAATTGATATTGCTTAAAATTTCTGGGATATCACACATATGGATATTGTTTATTGTACTTTGATGATTGTATGTATATTAACAGTTACAATTTTCTTTATATAAAGATCTGTTGTTATATATTATATGTTGTTCCACTACGATTGTGAGATTCTATGTTGTTGTTTATGTTTCTCCTTCTATCTTTTGCTTCTTAACCCCTAATGATCTGGTATTTCCGACACTCGATTGCTAGGCATTTTATATAGTGGATGTATTTATGTTGATTTTAGAGGGTCGAAAATCTCGGTTCATTACAGTTGGTATCAGAGCTGAAGGTTATGCAAGAACCTTGGCTTTGGTGGGGATTACTCATTAGAGATAGGGTCAGTAGTACCCTAGAATGAGTCTAAAGCTATATACATATAATAGAGAGCGTATTTTTTAGTGACATAAAAATATTTTGATATTAATAAATGGAATAATTTTAACTTGGATTTTATATAGAATACAAAAAAAAAGAATTTTATAAACTGATCATGATTGTTGATGATGATTGGATGTTATCTCGTTGTTGCTTGATTGTTCGATTAATATGGATGTGCATATTGTCGCTTATTGATTGATGAGTCGTGCTCGGCCAATTTATGAGCATCGACTATTGGCTGTTGATTTGAGCATTTGACTATGGTTGGAAAATTTTGATTTTGCAAAATATTTAACCAATTGAGAAACTGCATGTTTAACACGAATTTTGAAGTGAATATATATTTGAAGTTCCCCCTATATCATTTTAAAGAGTAATAGATACCAGTTGAAAGTGATATATGAAATATGGTTTATCTAGACGTGGTTAATAAATAAACAAAAAGTTATTCAAACTGGAAATTTGAGAGTTGGATTCTGGGATTTTTTGAAATTTTTTTTAAGATTCTGAAAATATATAATAGCATAATTTGGAATTATTTTCCGAATAGAACTGTTATAAATGATTTCAAAGTGATTTCAAAAGGGGATTTTCAAAAGATTTAAAAGAAGTGAAGTTCGAAACTCACTTATGTCGTTGGAAAATAATTTCGGTGATGACTACAGCATCATCGGCATTCATTTTTGAGTTTCAAAGTGGGGATGACACTTTAGTGCTTTACTACTTGATTGTTTAATGAAATTGATTTGATTCTAATTCCTGGAGTATGATTTGATATTCAAAAGAGATATGTATGTATTTATTTCAAACGATTTGGAATAAAACCCGGTGTTCAATTCTTGAGTTTCTATTGAATAATATTATGAACACATGTATCCTATGAATTAGGATTGATTAATTGCTTGATTGTGCATCTTGTTGAGATGATTTATTATCGATTTCCTATTTTGAATTGGAATTTGATTTTTCCAACTATTCTGAATAGTTGAACACTTCCAAATTGAGAATAAATTTTCAAAGCTAAGAATTTTTGGGAAGTATATAAAGTTTGGTTTTGAAAATTTTAAAATCAAAACTAATGGAAGTTGAACAAGTTTTAAAAAGCTAAATATTTTGATAAAAAAATTGTATAAGCTTATTTTAAATTATACAAGTATGAAATTTAGTTTTGAAATGTACTTAAATGAAAAGGGTTTTAATAAATGTTTGAACGTAGTAAATATTTATAAAACCTTATTTGTTTTGCAAATTGATTTTTCTTTAGCAGTTCCAACTTTGCATAAATATGAAAAATAGTTTTGAAAGGTTTATAAAGGAATTTGTTTCTAGAAACAATTTAAACCTAGTAAATGTTTATGAATAAAAAATGATTTTGAAAAGTATTTGATGAGAAGGAAATTTGATTTTATATGAATTTGATATAAACATATAACTGAAGTTGTGAAAAACAATTGATTAGAAATTTTGAATTTTGAATGATATTCGATTTGAAAGGGAAAATAATTGTTGAGATCATATATGGATTTGAAACTGAACTAATATTTGAAAATGGACTGATTTCGAAGACCTTTGACTTTATATAAATATTTGATTTGAAAGTTTTCGATTCTTATATGAAACTGGTTTGTATAAGTACGAAGTTATTTCGAAAACTATTGATTTTGAAAGGTATTCGATCTAAAAAGCGATAACCTTATATATAATAGAATTCATAGAAGAATGATATGATTTATTCAAGACTATTGATTTTGAAAAATACTCGATGTGAAGATGAAATCTTATATATAATGGAATTTATATAAGTGTGATATTTGAAGTTATGATTTGGAAAGGTACTATATATGGTATGATATATTTCGAAGTAAAAGATATGGGAAGTACCCTCCGTGATTTTCGATATTCATTCTATTGATTGATTTAGGTCGTCCGGACATAAACTCATGAGTTCCTTCGAATTCCATAGCGTAACCTATGGTCTTATGATTCAATTGACATAGCGTAATTTGGGGTGTGTGATGCCTACAGTCTACTTAAGATTTCGCTGGGATAGCGAAGTAACCATTGTGTAGTTGCGATCTATGGTCGGGGTACTTGGCGTAATTCGAGGTGGCAGAGATTGCCTGCAGTTTACTATGTTCTCGCTGGGATAGCGACGTAACCATAGGGTGTAACCACTAAGTAAACTGTGATCCACGTGGCGTAATTCGAGGTGGCAGTGATTGCCTATAGTCTACTATGTTTTCTTTGGGATAGAGATGTAACCATTGGGCGTAATCGCAAAGTAGACTACAATCCATGGGCGATTTGATTTGATTTGCATGGCGTAATTCGCGGGGTAGGGATTACCTACCGTTATAGATGATTCCTCTAGATAAAGGCGTAACCATTGTGTAACTGCGATCCATGATTGGTTTTTGAGTGGTACTTTCCATATCTGTTTTTAAAAGTTTTTCAAGTATTTTTACTAGGGGTTAAAACGGGTCTACTAAGTACTTATATATTTCTAGTCTTGCGCCTGATCAACATATTACTAGATTCTATAAGAACGAGGATAAACTTTTTGAAACATCGAGTTATCAAAAGTTTTTTTAATATAAAATTGTTTAGATGTAAAAGTATTTTGTTATAAAAGAAATTTGAACAAAGAAAATTTTCAAACATTTAAGAATTGAACAAGTAAAAAAACCAAAATAAAAATGGTTAAATATTGGAATAAAAATCCAAAATTGAATTATAAAATGAATTTGAACACAAGTCAAACCAATTGATGTGGTTTTTGAAATAAAAATCAGATATTGAGTTATAAATTAGAAGCGAACTAATTGGATAAATTAATTAGTTAATTGAATACAAAAAAAATGGAACTTAACTTGGTTAAGTAAATTGGATTGTGGATTAAAATTGAAATTGAATGGGGAACTTGAGTTATAAATGAAATTCGACTTAAATATAAATGAATTAAATATATATTGAAATGTGATTGAATAAAATAGAAATGGATTGAAATGGTGATGACTTAAGTTATAACAGGATCTAACGATCGGTCCGGTGGCGCCACTGGCGATTGGTCAGCCGTCTTCTCTAGGGAAAATTATTCCAAATAAATTCAATTTAAATGTAAATAAATTGAATATGGCTTTGGAGTATTATTTAAATGGATTCGATTATGAAATTAAGTTTTGAAGTGGAAATGAATATATGTCTTGTATAAAAGGTTATAATAAAACTTATATTAATTTTATTAAATGATTCTCAAATAATATAGTGAAAATTTAGATATGCCAAGCAAATGGAAATACAAATCAATCGATGATAAATAAATTGAATAACAATCGATTTAAATGAAATGGAATTTGATTGCAATGGAAATAAACTTAAGTTATATGATTGAATTAATTGGGAATAAATGAATTAACTTGGATGCAAACTTGGCCAGGTAAATTTACGAAATGATTCATAAATAAATTTGGCACGGATTAGATTGATGTTGAAAATAAAAATGGAGCGAACAAGATTTTTGTGAATAAACTGAATGTGCATTAATAGAAGTGGAGAAATTAATTTAGAATCAATCTAAAATGGGTTATAAGCTTAAGTGACTATTTTATTAATGAATATCCCCAAATTATCATGGAGAATTTGTCGTTTGTCGCAACCGGAAGTAAATAAAATTATACAATATATGTGGAAAGTGGATAAATTGGTTTAGAATCCATTTGAAATGGATATGAATATATATTGTGTGTAATATGAATTGAATGCAAATAAATGAAAGATATTTGTTGGTTTGTATAGTGTATGCACTTTTTTTATCTTCTCTGTTCATTTGTTTGGATAAAACATTTAAGCCTCTTAAGCATTAAAAATCATTAACTCATTATCTACTTAGTTTTTGAACATGATTCCAAAACCAAAGTAGGTTGTTTTTTAGTCTAGATTATTCTAAAGATTATTCCATCAAGTTTATTCAAACATGGAGGGAGAAAACTCCCTGAGAGTGAGCAAGTTTTCGTTGAAATTCAACTTTCAAAATTTAATACATGAAGCATACAGTTGTGATTATCGTGGGAATATACGGTTTTTAAGATAGGTTTGGAATTTTTTTATGTTGTGTGGGAGGAGAAATCTGGAGTTGATCGGTTTTTGGGGTTTTGGCGAGTAACGGAGACGTAGTTGATTTCGAGGCGAGGGAATTGACGTGGAGGATGCTTGGGTGAGGGGGCATCCATGAAAAATGGTGCGGTGGCTTCAAGATGGGTGTGTTGGTGAGACGAGGTCGATCTAGGGTTTTAGAGTATTAGTTTTGGGGTCACTGTTTTATGGCAATGACGATGACGAGGCGACGAGACAGGGGTGCGTGCTAGGGGAAATGGGTGGAGGAGATGACGGCGATGCTTGGACCGAAGTTTGGTGATGGATGGACGGTCGTGGTGGCAAGGTGAGGCATTTTAGTGGCACGGTTGTCTTTCCAGGTTTTTGGGTGAAAATCGAACTTCGAACTAGAGGATGGTCATGGGTTCCAGGTGGTCAGGTGTGACATGGCGACGTGGCCGAACTTGCGTGGATGATCGATGGCGAGGTTCGGTGGCCAGAGGATGGGTGCATGTGCACATTTTCATGCATGTTCGTACACAGTTCATAGCGTATAAATGAGAGAGGGGGGAAAGAAACAGGAAGAAGGAGATAAGGCTTTAGGCCATGTTTTGTATGGGTGGGCCGAACCTTGTTTGATATGGGTTGGGTTTGATTTTAAAAAGTGAATTAATTTAGTTTTATATTTAATAACCTATAAATCTAAACTCTATTTTTTTGTTCTTTCTAAATCCAATCAATGTGGGAATTTTACGTCGAGTCTCTATCTCCTAGTACTTCCATCTGAACTAATATGGCCGAGGTTGCTGCAATGTAAAAATGTAATGATTTAAACGATTCAAGTGAATAAATCAGTAATGTCTTATTTAATTTATTATATGTTAATTTATCAATTGATTATTATATGGATTTCAAATTAACTAATATTAAATCATTTTATAAATTTCTTGATTAACAAGTAATTTGGAACTAAAAATATAGCTTGGTGCAGTTAATTGAAACCAGTTCAATTCTGAATTGTAAATTAATTAATATCAATTATAAATCGTTAAGTGAGCTAATGATATGTGATTTGACTGATATTGCTCTTAGATATTGATTTCAATTATCTATTGTCCATGCCATTAAGTTGCCAAACAAATTAAAGTAGATAGAATAAAATGTTGACACGTTTTATTGGAAGTAAATCGACTTGTACTGATCACTATTTTGAATTTTGTAAAATGTGATGATTACAAGCGAATTAATTTCGATGGACAGGTCATGATAAAGTAAACATATGGAATGAATCTCCATATGTGAATATTGACATCCTGATTGTAGAATTGTTTATTTTAAACGACTTGGCCTTTAAAAATTTATCGTTTGGATTCGATGAGACCGGGATTAGGTATCATCATTATCGGAAAACCACTTCGATCCAATATCCACTGCGAGCCTATACGGTTTGATTGTGCCCAACTATGCTGAAACGTGAGATGCAAGCATTTCAGCTATTTTCTAATTTACTTTCTATAGACACTATTATAATATCAGATGGATTTGATATAAAATGTTTGGTTATAGTAAGGTAAAAACCCGCCGTGTTTATGTGTGACGTGGTCTTATGAGATACCTTTGTTTTCAAAGGATTTTAGAAATAGTAACAATTCATATTGAGTGTGTTTTCTCACGTTGGTTTTCCAGACTGACTTGGGTGTTATTTTATAATGCTCGGGTCAGACCAAGTATTACATATTTAGGTTAGAGTGCTTTCGAGCTCAGGAGACGAGCTGGAGGATTTCAGACGTACATCACGCACTTGATTATAGTTTGCTGTGTGTGTAGAAAGTATAGTCAGCACTGGTGAGGACAAGTTATAATAACTGTCCATGTTGATATTGATTATTGTACTCTGATGATTGTATTATATTAACAGTTATAATTTTCTTTGTATAAAGATTTGTTGTTATATATTATATGTTGTTCCGCTGCGATTGTGAGATTCTAACGTGTTGTTTTTGTTTCTTCTTTTACCATTTTCTTCTTGACCCCTAATGATCTGGTATTTCCGGCACTCGATTGCTCGGCATTTTATACATTGGACGTATTTATGTCGATTTTGAGGGTCGAAAATCCTGGTTCGTTACAGAAAGTTACAGTCCCACTACTATATATGTTATATTCGATAACATATGTGCATTTCCAGTCATATGTTTGGTGCATCCGCTATCAAGTATCCATTTTTCCTTGTTATTAGATTTTCTTTTAGGTACTTGCAAGATAAAAACAATTTAATTGGTACCCACTTCCTCCGTTGGGGTCCTAAGTGTTAGAGAGTGAAGGTAGCCATACCCAGGAGGGTTTGGGACCTTTAAAAGAGTAATTTTCATTATGAACAATATTTTTCAAATAGTTATTTATGTGTTTCTATCTAATTAGTTTGTTACCAGATTTTGGAATCCATATTTTCATTATTTTAGAGTTAGAAGCTTTTTCTCTAGTATGTGGCTTCTTGAACTTTTTATATAGTGTTAGCGCCAAAATTGGTCACTAACACGCAAACGCCGTTGAAAGCACCAACCAACAGTCATATATAACAGATAAAATGTATGTAGAGAGTTTAAATATGAAGAACAATCAAAATTAAAAAGAAAGCAGTAATAGCAGAGGATTTATAATGGTTCGGCTGACTCTAGCCTACGTCCACTCTAGAAATTTCCTTTTTATTGATATGAGAATCAATTACAGTTACAATCCAGAGTTTTTAAAACAATAATGGCAAAGTAGCCTTAGTGGAGAAGATGAAGGGAAACAGAATGAAGATCCTCTTTTTTGAAGCCTGCCTACCATATTTATAGGCACAACCCGAGTTACCGGGCTTCCTGAGTCGTCCGGACCCATCAACACCATAGCCGATCCAAAATCCATCACTACGACTGGTCCTCTGTTGGAGTTTTGCCGACCCGAAGTGAACACAGCATTGGCCTGAAGCACGATCGTCCATGACTCGAAGCAAAACATGTATGGACCCGGGGCAACCAAGTGCCGATCCTCCTCCTCGAAAACACCGACCCCCTTTAGCTGACCCGGAGCCTTCGTCCTACCAACCCGAAGTAGTTGGTTACAGAACTCGAAGTGAGATAGTACCGACCCTATGCCTTCTTAACACTGACCCACTTCCTTAGCGGACGAGAAGAACATGTATTGCCGACCCAGAGATTTCCTTATACCGACCCGAGTCCAACTCGAAGCCAACCAAAATAAATGTCGATCTACTCACGATGTCGACTCACTCATGCTTCCAACCCACTCGTGATGTCGATCCACTCATGCCGTCGACCCACTCGTGATGCTGATCCACTCAAAGGTCGATCCACTCATGACTCAAAGGCTCAGTGCCGACCCGGGTAAAAGTCCTCGCCGACCTGGAGTTACGCCGACCCCCAAAAATCCTACCGATCCACTATGACTCGAAGTGGCTATCCAGATGACCCGAAGCAAACTGCTTCAAAACCCGAAGTCGACCCATAAGCAACTCGAAGCAAAACTCCAAACATCCCGAATCACCTCTACTTTTTATAGAAACTCGAATTTCGAGTATTCGGTGACTTTTGTCCATCAAGTACGCTGAACCCCAGCTTCATAATCATATTTATCATATGTGATTGATTGTCTATCCACCCAGTGGACTTGAACCCATCGTATTCCAGTCTCGACAAACGAGTAGTCGTTTTTAGTTAAATCCACCTATCTACGCCGTGCCAAAAGGCGGGTTAAAATTTGCCCCCCAAAACATGCCTTGTTGTTGGAAGGTGTGTTTTGAACAGCCTTAAATCCGATACCTGAAATCCATGTTACAGTCATTATCAAGCAATTCCATCCAAAACCGATAGTCTACTCCGCGACTGTTCCAAGTCGTTATCCAATTCCGAATCCATCCCAAATCCACTAACCGAATCCACGATCTCTCCGGATCATTTTATCCGAGTCTAGGACAGCTTCGGGTCCATGCCTAAATCCTTAGCTGTTCATAGCCAATATCCAAATCCGTAACCTCTCTAGGTTCTTGCCAAGCGTAATCCATATTCAGTGACCTGTGTTAAGCAATGCCTTGGTGTTCTTAGTTCAGTGTCCCTGAACGCTGAGTAATGACATGGATTAAGTCCTAAGCCGAATCCTGGTCGCTTCGGACCCTTTTCGAGCATAGTCCATACCCAACGACCTAAAATAGTAATAGATAGATAATGTAGGCCTAAGTCCTAGGCCGGATCCCGGTCTCTCTGGACCCTTGCCGAGTATAGTCCATACTCGACGACCTAAATAAGTCGATTCACTACGCTCGGATGAAGCGACTTACCCCTTACCAGGCATAATCCATACCCGACGACCATTTAGCCAAAAACCAAAGGAAAATCCAATTAAAATCCAATCCGAAATCCAAATCAAACCAGAAAATGAACAAAACCGGGAGTTCAAACCAAACTCCAAAACCAAAGCCGAAAAAGCAAGTGTTCAAGCCAAAAAGAAAAAACAGATTTCATAAACCAGAGCGTCATGGTCTACCATCATCTCGGAGCATGCCTAGGGGTTATCTCTATCCACGTACATGAGTAAGTGAGTTAGTCGTTTGTCCAGAGTTTGTTACTTATTCCAAACCATCATGATTAGTTGATGACCAATCGACCACCATTCCTGGGCCTCGCGCCATTGTCGTTCAAGGTGGACGGTGGCTGCTCCTGTTCCACCGTCGCATTTCGAGTTTTGACATATTGTCGCAACTAACCATTCCTTACATACTCCTCGATTATATCCTTTAGATGCCTGCAACTGTTAGTATCATGCCCGTCCAGTTCATGAAAGAGACAGTGCTTTCACGATGCCCTTTCACGTTGTGAGGGTTCCCTCCTTGCCGGCCTTCGTTAAGGAAGGCGATCTCGAGTATCCAAGTATATCTGTTCCAATGTCTCATTCAGTCCTGTGTAAGTGGAGAATTTTGGTTCTCCCTAACGCTTCCTCTTCCCTTTATCCTTATCTTTACCCAAGCTTTCACCGGACGGTTCCTTAACCATGTTTACTTCCTTTGACCTCATATCCAAACATGCATCCTCTTGTCGAAGAAATCTCTCAGCTTCATGAAAGAATTCCCCGAGATCCATTGGTGGGTCCCGTATTAATGATACTTTGAAATCCGAATTATCCCTGACTCTTAACACCGCCGCCATTAAAACCATTGATGGATCCGGCCGATCCACTGAAGCAAGTGCTGCATTAAACTGAGTTAAAAAAGTCCTAAGCGATTCTCCCATATTCTGCTTCACCGACGTCAGTGTCAGCACATTCTTCGGCCTCTTGATGTGAACTCGAAACTGTTTCAAAAACATGTCAACCAATTCTGTCCATGTTCTAATAGATCCATCTTCCAATTTTCTGAACCACATAGCTGCTATATCTATCAAGTACAGTGGGAAACACCGGGCCATAAACTCCTATGATGCCCCAGTACCTCCATATGTCTTTTGTACCTCATCAAGTGGTAAGTGGGATATGTCTTACCGTTGTATACTTCCAGAGTGGGTAGCTTGAAATCGGTGGATTCCTAGCCATCCTGATGTTACGGGTAAACGGACTTTTGTTTATTCCCTCCAAATCTTTGTTTGTCAAACCTCCGCGAATAGTTCGCCTGACAATGTCAGCTAATCTAGTGTTACCTCCCAAAGGTTGCTCCCCATCCACTTTTCCTAACTGCCTTCCAAGTCCTCGAGGGAATTCTGGTACATACTCCTCGTCACGCACTCCTATATTCCTGTTGGCACCGGGCTGTGCAGCGTCATCTGGTATCCCTCCATGGATTGGTCCTACATTACATGGCGGTATGCCCCCAAGTCTAGGTCCATCCGGGTTGATAGTCGTTTGCTGATCAAGGGCGGGCCCATGTTGAACCACTCCATCTGCTTGCTGGTTGAGTCCTTCCGATCCAGCTCCAAGGATCTGAGCTCCTGTAGTTCCTGCTTGTCCAAATTGTTTGAAAAGTGTCTACATCATTTTCTCTTGCCTTTTCATCAATTTATCCTGCATGGAATTCATCATGACCTGCATCCTATCCCTAGTGATGTAGGTTGAGGCTTGATTAGCTCCAGAGGAAGCCTCCTGACTTCCCTCTTGCTGACTCCTTTCTGTTCTTTGTCTCCTTGTTGATTGCTTTTCCATAGTCTCCAGAATCCAAGTTTCTAACCTTTAAATCCAAAATCCAAGCTTTCCAATTCCTAAGTGCTAGCGTTCTCAGTGAAAGCACCAAAATGTTAGCACCAAAATGGGTCTCTAGCACCCAAACGTCGTTGAAAGCACCAACCAATAGTCACAAATAATAGATAAAATGTATGTAGAGAGTTTGAATATGAAGAAAAATCAAAATTAAAAAGAAAGCAGTAATAATAGAGGATTTATAGTGGTTCGGCTGACTCTGACATACGTCCACTCCAGAAATTTCCTTTTTATTGATATGAGAATCAATTACAGTTACATTCCAGAGTTTTTAAAAATATAATGGCAGAGTAGCCTTAGTAGAGAAGATGAAGGGAAACAGAATGAAGATACTCTTTTCTAAAGCCCCGTCTGCCATTTTTATAGGCAAAACCCGAGTTACCAGGCTTCCTGCGTCGTTCGGGCCCATCAACACCATAGCCGATCCAAAATCCATCACTACGACCGATCCCCTATTTGAGTTTTGCCGACCCGAAGTGAACACAGCATTGGCCCGAAGCACGATCGTCCATGACTTGAAGCAAAACATGTATGGACCTGGAGCAACCAAGTGCCGATCCTCCTCCTCGAAAGCACCGACCTCCTTTAGCCGACCCTGAGCTTTCGTCCTACTGACCCAAAGTAGTTGGTTCCGGAACTCGAAGCGAGATTGTACCAACCCTACGCCTTCATAACACGACCGACTTCGCTTGGCTGACCCAAAGAACATGTATTGTCGACCTGGAGATTTCTGAAGACCGACCCGAGTCCATCTCGAAGTCAACCAAAAGCAAATGTCGATCTACTCCCGATGCCGACCTAGTCATGTTGCCGACCCACTCGTGATGCTGATCCACTCATGCTGTCAACCCACTCGTGATGCCGATCCACTCATGCCACTGACCCACTTGTGATGCCGATCCACTCAAAGGCCGATCCACTCATGACTCAAAGGCTCGGTGCTGACCCGGGTAAAAGTCCTCACCGACCCAGAGTTACACTGACCCCCAATAATCCTACCGATCCACTATGATTCGAAGTGGCTGTCCAGATGACCTGAAGCAAACTACTTGAAAACCCGAAGCCGACCCATAAGCAACCCGAAGCAAAACTCCAAACATCTTGAATCACCTCGACCTTTTTGTCGAAACTCGAACTTCGAGTATTCCATGACTTTTGTCCATCGAATACGCTGAACCTCGGCTTTATAATCATATTTCTAATCTATGATTGATCGTCTATCCACCCAGTTGACTTGAACCCATCGTATTCCAGTCTCGACAAACGAGCAGTCGATTTTAGTTAAATCTTCCTGTCTACGGCCTTGCCAAAAGGCGGGTTAACATATAGTGAGCTATAGTTTCTATGATTTGGAGTCTTCTTTAATCCTAATCCATTGCGATTTCCAGATGGTTTAGAAATTTAGATCAAATTGTCCAAATTCTGCTTTCCTTTATTGAATTTTGAAACATCGTTTGTAATCTTATCCAACTCACTTTTAAGATCATAAATTTCGATTTTGATGCTTCTAGATTATCCTTTAATACAATGTTTTCTTTTCTAATATCATTATTTTAATTTAACCTTTCTTATTTCACATAATAAAGGATCGTTTTGAATATAAAGATTCTTACAGTTTTCCTTTGTAATTTCTAATTCTTCTTCTAGAATGGTTTTGTCATCTTTTAATAATCCTATTTCAAGGTCCATTCGATTAAATTTTGCAACATATTATTTATTTAACTTTTTAGTTTTTATATATTTGTCATTTAGTTTCATGCTATGTTCTAAAGTTTCATTATAAGTAAGACTGGGACATACCTCCTCAATGTTTGCCATGAAGCATACATTGGCTTGCTTAGAATCACTATCGCTATCACTGTCTGATGATGACGATGAATCTGAGTCATCCTAAGTTAGTTGAAAATCTTGTTTTCTTTTCTTGAATTTATTGAAATTGCTTTTATTTTTTCATTATTGAGTTTTGGGCATTGTTTCTTCATGTGTCTCAACTTGTCACATCCAAAGCATTTGATTAAAGTTTGGCTGGATAAACTTGAATTTCCTCTGTTTTTGGATTTCGTCATCTTTTTGAATTACTTGAACTTGTTGTAGTTTTTGGCAATAAATACGATCTCATCTTCATCTAAGTTTGAATCATCATCATTGGCTATATTCTTCTTTTCATGATTTTTTTTCTTGCTTGCAAATTTACCTTGTACGACATCAAATTTCCAATCAATTCTTCAACTTTTAGTTGAGATAGGTCATTAGCCTCTTCAATGGCCAACACTTTTCTTTCCCATTCATTAACTAAAGAATTTAAAATACGTGTAGCTAAAGCAAAATATGTGAATTTGACTCCAAGTACCATGAGATCGTGTTGAATAGTTTGAAATCTAGCATACATATCACCAATATATTCGTTTGCTTTTATTTTAAATGAAGAAATTTGATTTTTTTTAAATGGAAATCTTCATTTTTTTAACTTTGTTTGTGCCCTGAGTGATTTGTATTGTATGACATATATCATATGCAGTAATGCACAACATGACACGTGAAAATTCATTTTTGTCAAGTGAATAGAATAGAACATTCATGGTTTTAGCATTGTTTGTTGTTGTGTTCTTTTGAGCATTTGTCCAAGTGCTTATATATGTGTATGGTCCTTCATATCTAACTTGTGTTGCTTGATAAATTTCTAGACCATTAGCTTCCATAAAAATACGCATACACGTATACCAGTAAGCATAATTAGATCCAGTGAATAGTCGAGGACGTGCAGTGGATTAACCTTCTTGAAATGTACATGCCATATTAAATATTTTTCAATTACGTGTTACTGTAACTTGAAATAACTGTGCTCTGATACCAAATGAAAGTGTGTATGGATCGTGTATTTATATCTAATATGCAAGTGTAATAAAAACTAACTTATAACTACTAGAGTAAAGTAAATAAAAGTAAAGAAACAACCACACCAAAGTTTTTATACTGGTTCAGGCCTCCCGTCCTACGTCCAGTCCTGAAGCTCCCCTTCGGCCTTAAACTAGCAAACAACCCTCGCTTCACCCGGAGGAATGGGCTTGATACAAAAACTCTTTTCTTGACAAATATGTGTTCTTAGTAACACTAATTTTGACTACACGGTACAAATCTTCCTATAATCTCCTTTGAGTAGTATGTGTACGTGAAGCTTTGTTTATAGGAAGTGATAAGAATGATGTATTAATTGCTTTTTAAAAATCAAAGTACGCAAAGAATAAAGAGAAGAGATTCAAAAAATTCAAGTAAGTTGTTTCTCAAATATTTACGTATTTATAAGTTTTCAAGGGTTTTCTTGAGAAGTAACAACCTTTAGTAGGTTTTACTTCAGTCTAAGGGTTGCAATCTTTAAGGAAGAAGAGATGCATTAAAGAGATATGGATGCAACCAATAGAATGAAGCAAGTGTATATTCAGGATTTTAGTCTGTTACCCAGATCAGACGTCTGGGATAAAATTCAAACGTCTGTTCTCATTATATTTTTTTAACCCAAGAACATAGTCAGATGTCTGACTTATATAAACAGACGTTCGATGTCTGCATACCTATAAAATCACTTTGTTTGAAATAATGAAAACCTTGTAAAAGCTTTTATGTGTAATTTTGTGTAAGAACTACTCAAGGAGATTTTACAAACCATCTATCTATGACTATAACACACATAATAGCTTCTCTAATACAAATGATTCTTTTCTTGTACTGTTCATCTTCAAGTCATGATACTGTGAATTGTCGAATCATTTACCTGCAAATAGATGGAATATATTGTATGTGTATGATTGTATAGTTGTTGTCATCGAAACCGTAGAATAGAGGTTCTAACAAATACCCTTTAATGAAAATAGACAGATTATGACCATTTAAGAGCTCGATTGAGGTAGGCCCCCATCATTTAATATCTATTCCCAAGGCAGACTTCACATAGTTATCTATCTAGTTGACATTGCATGGAAATCTCTTCGGCCACTTAATACTTCCTAATGAAGGAAACCTTTCTGAGATATCCTTAACTGTACCTAAACCCAAGCCCGACCATTTAATACTTCATTTAGGGGAAAGATACGGGCCCTCAAACAACCACTTAATACTTCTAAACCTCCGAAGCAGGTCCTTACTATTATATCCCATACCCCACGGAGATGTCTCATATTAGTCTGACTATTCTATGAACTGATAGCTAGATTAGCTGGACAGATTTACTCTACAGAATTGAGACTAACCTCGTGTCACTATAGTTACTTATCATAGGAGATGTCCATGTGACTTCATCCTATTTACAACACTCTTATATATTATCATACATCTCACCGCGTCCATTAATTTGGCTGTATAAGAATTCCTTCTTATACTACATTAACAATCATTTACTTTTCTAAGGAAGATTTAATAACAATTGTTAACTAATTAACTATGCAATTATACATTATAATTATATGTTCATTGTGTTAATATTTTTAAATAAATATGCATTTATTATTTTCTATGCGTGCAGAGATTATGCCCTAATTAACGTTAAATGTCAATTCCTTTTAACAACAGTAATACATGTCCTTTTTCCATATTATCAATGATGTCAAAATTCCAATATCCATACCAAGGGATCTCAATATCCATAACAAAAAATTCAATACTCATATTCCAAATTGCAACAAATAGACTTATATATAAAAATATAAACTCAATTTATTTACATCAAAGTAATGAAATAACCTTAACAGTAGAAGTTGCAATTCTAATTTCATCTTCTATTTGACCCCTCTTTTATAAAGAAATAAACAAAGGAATTTCTATTTAACTTTTGTTGAATAAGTGGTGCAAACTACGAATAAGATTCATATTTTACATCCTTGTTTTATTATTAAAATTTCATAATCAAATCAAAGAACAAGGAGAGTGGAAAGACTTTGAAATTATCAAAAACTGCAAAAACTATAGAATTCCATCAATTCAACATAAACTATCGAGAATCTCCATCTGGAATTTACATTTCGAATGTAAAGGAGTTTTTGGGGGTTTTATAGTGTTTTGTTTTCATAAACCCAAAACCCCTAAGGCATTTTCAAATCCATCATATACTAATCAATTACTGAAATAAAAATACTAAGGTTTCCACTCACATAATATCCTTAGCTTTGTCTCCTTTGGATTTGTAATGCCTTAACAATCTCTTCCAGATCACTTTCTCGACACACATACAGATCAAGGGATATTTATATATATTCATTAGATTCAAAAAAGTTGGGGGAGAATATGTTAAAAGGATAGATAGAAAACTAAATATATATATATATATATACGATTCTTTACCTAGAAATCCTAATGGAGTTTCTGAACCTATTAGAGAGACGAAGTAGCAGAGCTTTGCTAGAATACCCTAAAGAATTGAATGAAAGCGGAGAGGGTGGGGTCCTATTTATAGAGAATGAAACATACCAGAACCGTAGGATGAACATAGGTTAAAAATGAATAAATCTAGAATGTTCAACAAAAGAAAACGTTAGCTGCCGCCATTAGGCGGTCAATCGCCCCTATAGACCGGTCGACCACTATGGTCTTATGGGTCGACCGCTCCCTTATATTTGGGAACGTTAATTAATTTCTGTTGCTATGTTTATTTTATTCCCTAAATATATTTTAACATTAAATTTAACGTTTACTTAACCTCCAAGTCTAATCTTAGTTAACTTTTAAATTTAAATTTTAAATTAATTTATTCATTTGAATCTGAATTCTATTTAAATTATTTTAAACTCAAAAACTTAAAACGATCATACCTTATTCGTTTGAGCTCTGTTTTCAACATATTATATATAAAAATTGATGAGAATTTTGCTACGAATGCAATGGTATAACTTTCATGGCCAACTTCCTACATTTACACAATTTCCATTTTTAATCCTACCTTATCTACTTTAATTTACTTAATTCATTTATCTAATTATGCTTGATTTTACAGGGAGTTACAACATGAGCGAACCTATAGTTAAATTTTCAATCATGGGTATGGTGGAGCCGATTTAATGTATAGTTGTGCATGCATTCTTTTTCAAGCTATTGGGTTCTATATAGTTTTCATATGTGAGACATCAAATTCTCATTATTTCAGTTGCCTCTGTCGGATAGATTGCTATTTATGATCCTTTATCTGAAACTTTAATCAACATATTTTGTTTTACAAATTTAATTTAGGGCTTCTCTACTATCATACTAAATGTCCTTATATCACCAAAAATCCTGAGTCGTGGCAATAGTTGAAATGCACACTACTATATAAATACATATATATATGTGTGTATATACACTCGTGCACGTATGTGTGTGTGTGTGTATTTGTTAATAGTTGGAATAAAAACACAATCTTTTGATCCGACCATGAAGTTCCAAAAATACCCTTATATATAAACAAGTGGTCAGGAGTTTGAATCCCACCGTGAACAAAATTAACCTCTATTTTCAAATGGAAATTTAAAAATTAATATTTATTTTCAAATGAAAATTTTAAAATATAAACAAAGTTACAAGTTCAAAGCCTATTCCAACTATAAAAATTACATTTTTTTTCCTTTATATTTTTCGGTTTATTTTATCTAACTACATAGAAGTTTACATTTTATAATTTTATAAGAGGTTTTTACATGCATGTGCGTCACACGTGCCGTGTAATCTTATCATATATATAATGGGTATGGTTTTAAGAGCTCTTATGAGCTTTCCCACTTTTTGATAAAAGAGCCATTCCCATGATGCCACTATAATTAGGAATTGAAACATCCCAGCATACGTTCTATCTTCTTTCCCCATTTTCAACAATTAACCTTAATTATTTTTTCTGTAACCTAATTCACTGTTCTTTCCCAATTTTCTCTCCACAAAATCGTTTTTTCCTCAATTTGTTGACGACTCCATCGGTTTATATCTAATTAACATTATTGTTCTCTAAAAAAATCAACGATCCCCTCATTTTTATTATTATAAAAGTGTATTGCTAAAAGAATCCAAAAAAGTGCTTTCTAATACCATGAATTTTTTAATCTAGCTTAATAAATTAATGTGCTACTTAATATCACTTTTACTTCTTCAGTCAATGATTAACACCACTCATTTATATTAAAACATGGTAGAAAATCACCGCACGATTTATCAATAGTCGAACATTGAGTTGGCTTTACAACTGATGATTCCCATGGTTGCTTTTCACCATCCAAACGTATCAGAGCTCGGTGATTTATAACCGTCCAGTTGTCAAAGTAGACAGACAATGGGTTGGTATCCTATAAGACTATTTCGGCGGTAGATTTTCACATTTGCAATGTATTTAAGAAAGTTTGTATCACAATGAATTTGAATGAAGATACGTAGGTTTAGGGTGCAGAAGAAGAAAGCAAGGATAGTATGAGAATTATGGTTAATGTTTGGATGTCTGTTTTTATTTTTTTATAGTAAGTAGCATGTATTGAAATTATTGATGGTGTTGTTTAGCAATGGTACGATTAGGGGTGGGTATAGAAGATTTCCATACCAACCGGAGCTTTTTTTATTTCTTTCAATCGTTGGTGGAAAAATAATATTTGTTTCGTATTTCATTCCATCAACTCCGGAATTCCACTAGTTGAAAACCGCGAAAATTGGAAAATATGGAACGAAACATGGAAATTCCACTTTTTCCTGTAGCATGAAAAAAAACTGCTCCGGCTATCTCTTAATAAACTATATATAGTAGAAAATTATATGCGTGCGCATAGAGTCTGAAAGCTATAAACATGAGATTGTAAAAATTTCAGTAATAAGCACTCATGCTCGTGTCTCCAAAATACAAACGACCTGATTCTCAGCCTAAGGAAAGTGTAAATAACATGCATGTTAGAAAAAGCCCGATATGGGAGAATCATTGTTTGAAACTGGAATTTTTTAAACTATGAAAAACAGGGTTAATAAAATATATGCAAAATTACAAACATAGTTCGACTTAGTAGACATAAGGCATCAAACAGCAAAGAAGGATATACAGAATTACAGGCATCAAGCATCAAACAACAAAGAAGAATATAAAAATACATGTTAGATAATAAAAAAGAGATAATACTTCAATTTGAGATGCACACTTCTAAACTATTAACAAGCAAACTGACTCATCAAAACTAACAGGCAAGATAATATAAGCAAATTGACTCATCAAAACTAACAAGGAAACTACAAAACCGATCATGTTAGATAATACAAAACAATCATTTAAGGTTCCTGTCATACAAACTAATTATTTACATATATGGATGCCAGACGGTTAAAATTGCGAAAACCGTAAACATGCAAATCATTACCCTAAGTTGTCTTCCTAGGAATCTCTGAATTAGATGCAATCATCTTCTTGAGAATCATGAACTATAAACAGGCCATCATTCTCAATCTTCATTCCATTTGCATAAAAGAAAAGGAAGAAGATAGTGTCAAAATTTTAACAATACTACAATTAACTAACTTATTGTAAGCTGCTTTGTTTTCTTAATTGTTTACATAGCTATACTCAACATTTGCAAAGTCAAATGACCATTATTACTGAATTTTTTTGTATTGGTCTACCAGTATGCATATTGTTGTACTTAACCATACATACAATTCTTAATGAACAATGAAAAAAACAAAGCAGTGTCATAAAAAGTTTGTGCTTACAGTGTTCATACATCAGATAATTGAATTTACCATTCCAGCTTCATTGTTTTCTTTCCTGCTTCATATATAAGAAAAAAAAGACATTTAAATCATCATTCAAATTTTTGATAAGTACATTGTGAATCTAATAAATATTTAACAAGGTATTGTTTATTTGCTGAATAAATTAAGTTTTGATGAATGTTACGGTGTTGATGATTTCATATGTTAATGCTAGGCATATGTTGAGGTTAATGATAATTCTTAAATTAGTAACAATGTAATTGTATAGCATATTTCAAAAAATTTAAATTTTTAATTATACATACCTGTTTAAAAATACTATGCCCTTTTACTCATCTATTGCATCAAATTCTGCGATGATGATGCTGCAAACGATAAAGAAGTTCCTGTATATAGTTTTAGAAGTTGTTTAGAAAACTATGGTCAATTGAAGCTAAGAAGAAGTACACATTCCATTGCCTACAATATAAGAATCCTTGACAAAATAGAGTAGATTTAACGTAGTAACGACAATTAATCTTTTTTTTCATCAAAGTATCATGTAAAAGAAAAAAATATGCAAAACATAGTGGTGATTATATTCTTCGGCATAGTATATTTATTTGTTTGCCAATTAATTATGCTATATTGACATGATAGAGCTCAAGAGTTTGTTAGAAGATTGTGCTAAATCTCTACTTGTAATATATTAATACTTGTCGAAAATATTTACCTTCACAAATTGCCTCCGTATCCATGAACAATTCAACGTCCTCTTCAAATTGCATATCAAGACAACTAAAGTTTTCCACTCTCAACCAATCACTAAGACATACTAATGCTTCAACCATTTTAGGAGCCAATGAAGCCCTAAAGGGATATATGACCCTCTGACTAAGACTAAATGTACTTGCGCTAGCAACGGTTGAACTAGGAATTCCTAGAATATCTTTAGCTATTTTTGAAAGTATTGGGTATTTTGTTTGGTTACCTTTCCACCAATATAACAAATGAAAATATCCACTTGTAAGATTTTCAAATGGATCATTTAAATAAAGATCAATCTCATTAGTTATTTCAAGTGATTGTTCTTCTCTTCTTGTTTGTTGAAGCCTTTTTAATTTTTTGCTTCTAAGATCATCATCAAATTGTTCATCAATCTCTTCAATTCTCACAACAACATTGGATCCACTTACATTTGGTATATCCATACCTTTCCTATATTCATCATATAGTTCATTTAAAGCATGTTATATAACTCCATGAAACTCATTCACTTTACCATCACTCCAACCAATATCAAGAAAACTAATTTTCAAGGATTGAAATTTATATCTCGGATCCAAGATATGTGCTATAAATATGGCTTTATTAATTACTTCGATATTTCCCCAATATTTTTCGAATTTAGCTTTCATCAATTTTACCACATTTTGCAAATTGGAATCATGAATATTGTCACTAGCTTGTTCAATTGCATCTTGAATTAATATAACCTCATCGAAAATTAATGAGGAAGCGACACTCTTAGATGCACTAATGTTATCCCGCCTTTTGGCAAGGCTGTGACACCAAGAACTTGATTAGAAACCAATGATAGTTCGTCTTAGAGATCGGTTATACGCAGGCTCACTATGGATATCGATGAATTTTGTCCAAGTCCGAATCAAGCTACAATCGATAAGACACGACGAGCGAAGCAATGGAAGTCAACATTCCAAATTTCAAGTCAATCCGAGTTCGTATGCTCAAGTTATGATCGATGCAAGTTGAAGGAAATAATCCCACTTTCGTATCCATCATTGAACCCCGGTTCGAATCCATCACTTTCATATCGATCAGAGCAGCAATGACCTCGCATCCATCCTAGAGCCTCAGTTCGAATCGATCGAGTTCGAATCCATTAACTAGCCACTCTTCGAATCGATCGAGTTTGAATCCATCGACGAGCCACTGTTCGAATCAATCTTCCAATGTCCACTTCGTATCCATCACAGAGCCTTTGTTCGAATCCATAAGGACATGCCACTTCGTATCCATCAAAGAGCCGTTGTTCGAATCCATAAGGACAGGCCACTTCGTATCCATCAAAGAGCCTTTGTTCGAATCCATCAGGACGCGCTATTCGTACCCATCAGAGGATCACTGTTCGTATCCATTTAGCTAGAGCGCTTTTATCGATACGAAATAAGCCCCACGATCGATACGAATAAAGCATAACAATCGATATGAACAGAGCATAACAATCGATTCGAACTAAGGAACTTCCATCGGTACGAATTGTGCATCGTTTATCGATGCGAACAAGGCAGCAGCATCGATACGAACGAGGCGAAAACTCCGGAACGACTCGATCAACTCGGCAAAGAATGTGGATCGATGCGAAGAACGCGTGCCACATCACCGCCTGATCACGTGCCTACCATCGATTCGAAGGATCGATTCGAACTTATCGAGTCGAACAGAACGGTGCACTGGAAACGCAATCTTGCATCGATCATATCTCGCGATCTACAAGTCCAAATGCTATGAAATTTTCACAGTAGCTTACGTACATGCTAAAGAATGTCCACACCAAATTTCGACTCCATTGGATGCAACCTTGATCGATACGAAATTCGTTCGTATCGATCACGGATCGGGCCGAAACTTCACGGGCTTGGTCGCGTGGGTCCACTCACTTGCCAGAAGGAGTCTCCCCAGATCTGAGAGAAATATCAGCCTCCTACACCTATAAATAGAACCCCAGGGCCTACAGAAAAAGGATCTTTGAATTCTCCAAAGCCCAGACTCTGTCGGATTCAGTTCTAAAGTCCATTACTGCTGCTGCTAACGAATTTTACTACTGTAACTCATTGTTATCTGTTGTAACCCGCTACAATCAATTGTAATTATCAAAGAAACATCAATAAAGCGATCAATTTCATAGTGGACGTAGGCAATACGCCGAACCACTCTAAATTCTTGTGTTCCTGTGCATTTTTTATCATTTGCATATCTGTTTTTGGAGTTTTTGTTAGATAATCCTCTTTTTCCATTTAATTTCTTCATTTTACCTCTTCAAAAACTTCCGAAGAGTGTTGTGCCCAATTTTGGTACAAACACTTTGGTGCTTTCACTGAGAAAAAACCCGATTTTTCTCCTGCTCTTTGGATATGCCTTCGATATCGGATTGCATAAATCCAAGAGGAAGATCCAGATCTCAAGCCTTGAAGCCCTTCCATTCTATTCAGATTTGCATCAGATCTAGGAAAGGACTTCATCAATTCATCATGGTAAGCACACGAACTGCTTCTACAACCGCTGATCAAGAAGGACGGGACAGACAGAATCCCATGCAATTGCCTCCATCCAACCAAGATGCCGCCGAATCTTCAGATCCATCAAGTCCGGTTACCAGACAAGAGTTCCAGATGTTGCTTCAAGAGTTGACCCAAAGTCGGCAACAACTTACTGAACAACTGCGCGCCAACACAGAGTTGACCAACAAGCTGAATCGCCAAAGGCGCAGAAGATCCAGAAGAGACCAAGCTTCTTATTCTTCCACGGAGAGTTCACCTCATCTGATCATCATCATCGATCCACACGCCCACGGCTGGACGTAAGCTACACCCAAGCCATAGGACACCAACCTGCCTTAAGTACTGGACAACCCAGAACTGGACCATCCACCAGTCATCATACTGGACCTTCATCCCGAGGGTGTGCCGCTCCTTACCATGTCACGAGCAACCTTGCTGCCACCACTACTACCGAACAAGGAGTTGATGCCAGAAATCAAGTTGATCTGCATCGTCACCAACAAGATCATACTCCAAAACCTTACGTTCTTGAAAACGTTGAACCAAGGAGGAGAGGCACGGACCGTCGAACGCGTCCGGTCCAGACTCATGTTGTGGAACCCGACCACACCTTGGCACCGCATGCTCCAAATATCAGGATGCTGGATATACCGATGGTGATTCGTCAGATGATCCGTGAAAGTCAGGGTCTCACTAATGACGACTGGGGAATCTCTCGGAGTCATACCCCTTTTACTGATGACATATTATATGCTGAACCACCTCGGAGCTTTAGGATGCCAACTTTGCCAGTCTATGAAGGAAGTTTTTATCCCAATCAACACATCCTGAAGTATGAATGGCTAATGAATGCTGTGAGAGCTGATGATGCAGTCAAGTGCCGTAGTTTCCCCATTTCCCTGGAGGCGTTGCTACTATGTGGTTTACTCGTTTACCACCACGATCCATTTCTAATTTCGACCAAATGGCCACCAAGTTTATTGAGCAATTCCGTATGCACGTAGCAAGACCTAAAGATGTCAATACACTGTCTAGTGTCACAAAAGCTCCCAGAGAGACACTCAGACGTTACTTGGAGCAATTTCATGCTGCGTGTGCAGAAATAAGCAATCCTAATGATAACTCTATCCTAATGGCATTAACTAAGGGGATTGATCCTGATTCCGAGTTCAGAAATTGGTTAGCTGGGAAGCCGCCTGCGTCATTGGACCGTTTCTATTCCAAGGAAGCCCAATTCTTGAGAAGGGAGGATGCGAAACAGTCTAGGAAGCATGATGACGCAGGGCCCAACATGGAAGGAATTCAGAGTAACATCGCGGTTAAACAATCCGGGGAGAGTTCCGGAAAAGTTCGGTTGAATATACAAAACAAATAGAACCAGTAGAGGGACAGTGGAAATCAAAATAAAAAACGAGATCAAAATCATGGCCCACAACGCAGAGCTCCCATGTTCGACAATTGTACTCCATTGAATACGTCGTTGGAAAATGTGTATTTACAGACTTGTAATACCATGCAATATAATAAACCTGCCCCGAAGCCGTTAACGGAAAGACAAGTCCAAACAGGGAAGTTCTGCAGATTCCATCAAAGTTATGGTCATAACACTAATGAGTGTCGTCTTTTACAAGACCTCATTGAAAAGTTGATCCACGAGAGGAAGTTAGATCAGTATGTGCAGGCGCCGCAGTCAGGGGTTGCGGGCCCATCGAATCAAATTCGTGTGCCAGATCAGGCAAGACAGGAGGAACCCGCTCGTACTGGCGGGAGGTTGGAGATAAACGCAGTTAGTGGTGGTCCTCATCCAGAAGACCGAAGCTGGAGGGAAATGGAGTCGTATGCCAATTCTATTAGACATGCGGATCCCGAGTGTTGTATTAATTTGGGGGATAGAGCTCCGACCAAGCGACAGAAGACGATGGCTGACGATATCGTGTTTCGAAATAGAGATGCTGACAGGTTCGGAGCCCCAACCACTGATCCACTGGTCATATCAGCTCAAGTAGGTCATGCTTGGATGAAAATGATTATGGTCGACAGTGGAAGTTCTTTGAATATAATATTTAAGCAAGCCTATGACCAGATGAAGAGGGAGGCCGAAGATTTGAAGCCTTATCAATTCCGTATTCATGGCTTCAACAGGAGTGAGACCATACCCACCGGTATAGTGGAAATGCCAGTGGAGCTGGGAACTGGAGAACACTGGAGAGTCCGGACGTTACAATTTGTTGTATTGAACATAGATTCGCCATACAACGCCTTCTTGGGCCGACCGGCCCTTGCTGAATTTAGTGTTGTTATTGCCCCGTGTTGTTTAACTTTAAAATTCCCTACCGCCAATGGAGTTAGAGTCATTAAAGGGGATCTGGCTAATTCTAGAGCGGCCGTGTACCGAAATCAAGTCCCCCGAATGCACAGTATCAAAGTTCGACCCCAAACTTTTGGACTCGGCGATTTTGTCCACAGGAGAATCTTCCTGATGCTTTCGCACGCAAAATCAACGTGGGAAGGGCCATATGTGATCAAACAAAAGCTCGAAAATGACACATTTAAGTTAGCGATCGTTGGCGGACCTGCTCTGCCAAGAGCCTAGAACAGCGAGAGTCTTCGTCGCTGCTGCACATAACAGGCTATGTTTATTCATTTAGTTTATTTTCCATTTGCGATTTGTTTCTGCATTTCGAAATTAGAATTTGTAATAAGGCAACTGACTTTGCCATATTTTCTTATTTCAACAATAAAATGCAATCTCTTCGAGCCAGAGTTATGATTTACTTGAAATGCTTCATATGATCATCACTATGCAGGGAGAGTTAAGTTCCATCATATGGTGGGGCTTATTCAGATAGGGAGTGACTGTGATGCAACCGGTCACTCGCTAAGTGAAACCCGAGCCCGGGAACAAGCCATTGTTAGTCCATGAGATGATGGTTTTGATGACAACAACCTTAGAATAGATTATAAATATAAATACTAACAATATAGTTTAGATATATATGTATATGCAGGATCTAACCATGCAAGTATCAAGAATGAAGACTGTATAGTATAGAGATTCAAGATATAGAGATAGATGACTCATGAGTATCAAGATTATCAAGAGTATCAAGATTATCAAGAGTTCAAGATTTCAAGGTTAAGTTTGTTTTATTAGGAATATTTGTTAAAACTCGTAGAAAAGCACTGGCATCTTAATATCCAATTTATTCGTGGAATGGAATCCACTTCGAGCCCGTTAAAGGGATGGAACCCTAAGTAGGATGGAACCTACGAAAATCTAGTGGGACATTGTTTTGTATCCACTAATCTTAATTCAAAATGATTTTTCAAAATTATCTTGTTTTCGAAATGATTTCAAAACTTTTCTTTTAAAAAGATTCAAAACCCTCAATTCCGTTTATAAATAATTTTAGCCTCAAAACATCTTTATTTTCAGAGTCAAAATTTCTTCTGATTTTAAACTATCATTTCAAATAATATATTTGACTTTTAAATTATTTATACTTTGATTTAAATTATAGTTAAATAATATATATATTGTTCTTTATATTTACTTATGAATTTCAACTATATTCAAGTATATTTATAAAGTTTTAAATAGTTTTTATATAAGATAAATATTATTTTTATAGAAATTCAAAACATCAATTTTGGCTGAGGGATGTCGACATGCCCATAGGCACTATGTCGACATGGTGACAGTTTTATTCAGAATTCAAATTTCAAAAGAAGTGTCTATTCGCCATAACTCTTCATGAATGGTCATGACTGTTGTTCTTCTATAAATAGGGGTTAGTTTCAACGAATTTTACAACATAATTTTCTTGTTTTTCACTTCTCTTCTTCTTCCATATTACTTAATACAAAATCATACTATTACTCTGTCGAAATCAACATCGAATCATACTCGATTATTTCTGCTTTTGATTCTCTCCACTATCTCTACAAGATCCAAGTGCTAATCTGAGTTATAGACTTTTTGTAATCAATTGAGCGAGAGAATGTGTGATTGTAGCCCTGGAAATCAATTGGGTGAACTTGTTCCCTTGAAATCAAGTATCTCTACCCAGAGGATTGTGATTCTGGAGGGTGTACCTCGTAGCCTTGAAACCGAGGGTTGTAATTGTGGAATTGATTATGAACGTAAATCTGTACTCGTGTTGCGGGACTGGATGTAGGGTAACTCCGAACCAGTATAAAATCTGGTGTGTTCTTTCCTTTACTGCTTTTACTTTATATTTGCATCTGTGTTTGATTCTGTGTTCATATCTGTGTCTGATTAGTGTATACATTGTTAACAAATTAAGATAAACTCAAAAGGATTAACAAATTTCTTAAAACACTATTCACCCCCCTCTAGTGTTAATTCTAGCCTTAAGATCCTTAATCCGCATTTCCCACATTTGGTATCAGAGCCAGGTTTTCAAAAGTTTCATAATCTGATTTTTGAAAAGTTTTTAAATGGCTATTTTTGAAAAATCTGTTAAAACTAGTTTAAAATTGTTTAAATCATCATTGTTCCATGAGTCTGCATATGAATGTTATTCAAATTCTAGTTGTCTACCCAAATTTTATAATGTGCAGGAAAGATGATTTATGGGTATTATGGAATCAATCCACAATAGACAATCTGTGCAAATCAAAAGGAATAAGTGGATACTTGATAGTGGATGCTCTAGGCACATGACTGGTAATCCAGATATGCTGAATAATATTATATACAAAGACGGAGGACTGGTTAACTTTGGAGACAACTCGAAAGGATACGTGATTGGCATCGGCAATGACGATAACTTTGAAACTCCTATTATTACTAATGTTTTGCTAGTTAAGAATCTAAAACACAATCTGCTAAGTATAAGTCAACTATGTGATAAAGGATATAAAATTAAATTTGAAAAAGATAAATGCCATATTGAAGATAATAACTCAACCATAATATTTGAGGGAACTAGGAAAAAGAATATTTATATTCTTAATATGAAAGTTTCAAATGATAACCTATGTCTTTTGGCAAATACAAGTGACCCTTGGATTTGGCATAAGAGATTTGGACATTTGAATTTCAAACTCTTATCTAAACTGTCAAAACATGATCTAGTAAGAGATCTCCCTAAAATGAATTTTAAAGTAGATAGTTTATGTGATGCATGTCAATTAGGAAAGCTTAGAAAAAGTTCCTTTAAATTAAAAGATATGATTTCAACTTCAAAACCCCTTGAGTTACTTCATCTTGATTTATTTGGTCCATCTCAAATTCAGTCAATAAATCATAGTAAATATGTTTTTGTAATTGTAGATGATTATTCTAGATTTACATGGACAATATTTTTGAAACATAAAAGTGATACTTTTGAATGTTTTAAAAACTTTACAAAAAGGATTCAAAATCAATTATCTTTAAAAATTATAACTATTCGTAGTGATCACGGTGGTGAATTTGAAAATGAAAAGTTTGAGGAATTCTGCAATAAGAAGGGAATAACTCACAATTTCTCATTTCCAAGAACTCCACAGCAAAATGGAGTAGTTGAACGTAAAAATAGAATGATACAAGAGTGTGCGAGAACTATGCTTTCAGATAGTAATTTACCAAAACACTTTTGGGCAGAAGCTGTTGCTACCGCCTGTTATATTTTGAATAGAATTTTAATTAGACCTTTAGCTGATAAGACACCTTATGAACTTCTTCATGGAAAGAAACCTAAGGTATCATACTTCAGAATTTTTGGAAGTAAATGCTTTATTTTAAATACAAAAGATAATTTGGATAAATTTGATCCTAAATCTGACAAAGGAATCTTTATCGGATATTCTAATAGAAGTAAAGCTTATAGAGTTTTTAATTTAAGATCTAACACCATCGAAGAAACAATGCATGTTTCGTTTGATGAAAATTTAAAAGATTTTGAAATTACAAATGATGAAGAAGATTTAATTACTCAAAATCAGGAATCAACCGAAATTAATAATGAAATTAATAATCCTAATAAAAGGATTAAACTTTTAAAAGATCATCCTATTGAAAATATAATAGGAGATATGCAATCTATTGCTACAACTAGAAATCAACTAAGTAAAATGAGTAATGTAGCATTTATATCATCTATTGAACCTAAAAATCCTAAAGAAGCATCAACTGATGATTCATGGATTTTGGCTATGCAAAAAGAATTAAATCAATTCACTAGAAATGAAGTTTGGGAACTTGTTCCTAGACCTGAAGATAAAACTATAATTGGAACTAAATGGGTCTATAAAAATAAAATGAATGAACAAGGTGAGGTCGTTAGAAATAAAGCACGATTAGTCGCCCAAGGTTATTGTCAAGAAGAAGGTATAGATTGTGACGAAACCTTTGCTCCTGTAGCAAGATTAGAAGCCATTAGGATTCTACTTGCTTTTGCAAATCATAATAATTTCAAATTATTTCAAATGGATGTTAAAAGTGCATTTTTAAATGGATTTGTAAAAGAAGAAGTATATGTTAAACAACCACCACTTTTTGAAGATGAAAATTTACCAACCCATGTGTACAAACTTAAGAAAGCTTTATATGGTCTAAAACAAGCTCCTAGAGCCTGGTATGATAGACTAAGATCTTATTTATTACAATCAAATTTTGAAATTGGTAAAATAGATAATACTCTTTTTATTAAAAGAAATAAAAATGATATTCAACTAGTTCAAGTATACGTAGATGATATCATTTTTGGTTCAACTAACTTCGAAATGAATAAAGAATTTTCTGAAATAATGACAAAAGAATTTGAGATGAGTCATATGGGTGAATTAAACTTCTTTCTAGGATTGCAAATAAAACACTTAGATAATGGTAATTTTATTAGTCAAGAAAAATATGCTAAAGAACTAGTTAATAAATTTTGTTTGACCACTGTGAGTGGAAAACCTACTCACATGGCAACCAATGAATATCTAAGTAAAGAAGATCTCTCGAAAGATGTAGATCAAAAGTTGTATAGAGGAATGATCGGATCATTGCTCTATATTACTGTTAGTAGACCTGATATCATGCATAGTGTATGTCTCTGTGCAAGATATCAATCTCATCCTAAAGAAACTCACTTAAAAGCTGTAAAACGTATCATAAGATATATTAAACACACCTCTGATTATGGCTTATTTTATCCTAAAAATGATTAATTTGATTTAATATCATACTGTGATGCTGACTATGCTGGATGTAAATCAGATCGAAAAAGTACAAGTGGAACTTGTCACTTTTTGGGACATTCTCTGGTTTCCTGGTTTAGTAAAAAGCAAAATAAGTTTCTTTATCAACAACTAAAGCAGAGTATATTTCTGCTGCTTTTTTTTTTGGCAAAGCCAGCCTGTTTTTATAGTGGCCAGTCCACTCTTTATTAATCAACCAACAAACAACAGTTAAAAACACAAAGCAACGAAGCAGAGGAAATAAACCCCGCAACCAAAATTACAGCATGACAACATCATGACAAAATTTTAAAAATAAGCGCTGAAATAGAAGACAAACACCGCTCAAATCTTCTCAAATTCCTTTCTTCCCAAATCACTGCAATCGTAAGCTTAAGATATTGGAGAATGCGATTAGACTTCATAGATTTCCACTTGGTTAAATGAAAGATACGAACCCATTCGTGTTTGAAATTTCTGAGGGGAGGTCTCTCTTGAATATGCTGAAGAACTTCTTTCCAAACATGGTAGGAAAAAGGACAATTGAAAAACAAATGACCCACATTTTCAGCTGCACGATTGCACAGAATGCATTGAGAATGATCGATTAAATGCTTTTTAACGAGATTATCCTGAGTATGAATTGCATTCATCAGGCATTTCCAAAGAAGAAAATTGTGCTTCTGTTTCGAGCCCGACTTCCAGATGCGATTATACCAAGGAAAGGGAGCTGAGTTTTGATTCTGAACTAAGGCATTGTAAACCAAGGAAATGCTGTGAAGTTTTCCTTTCCACCTGAGCCCGTCATGATCCATGTTCTCAAAGGAGGCAGAAATGGAAGACCAGAGGTTGTTCAGAGAAGTCGAACAAACTTGAGGCAAGTGAAGAACCCCATTGATAAAAAACGAATTAGCATTAGCATTCAGGGGAATACCCGAATTATATATGAGATTATTATCAGTAAAATAAGACAGAATCTTTCCTGGAGCACTCCATGGAGAATACCAGAAGGAATTCATAATGTTGCATTGAACCATTGGCAGGTAATATCTTCTATTCGCCATAAGTCTTTTCCATAGAAAGCTAGCATCTTTATTAACCTCCATGGTCCAAAAATTGCCACCCTTAAGGTTGTACTGTCTATTCCAAACCTCCCATAATCCCATATTATTACTAAGCAGTCTGTTAACATGGTGGGAAGTAGTTGCTATGTTCCACAATTTAAGATTAATTATACCAAGACCACCCATTTTAGCAGGTAAAGTAATTTTCTTATATGCAATTGGGATGAGTTTAGTGGAGTAAATATTTCCATGCCAAATGAAATGATTGAAAGCACGATTTAACATGTTAATAATTTTATTAGGGATGATAAAAAGCTTAAAATAGTATACACACATAGCAGTGGCAATACTTTGAATGATGACCAGCCTACCTGCTTGGGATAATTTAGCACCATTATAATTTTTGAGTCTATTGGATATTTTTTCATATAATGGCAGGCATTGAGCAATTGAAATTCTGGACTTACACATAGGAGCACCAAGGTACATAGCATTTTGATCCATGGCATTAAGGCCAGAAGTCTGAAGGATATTCTGGTAAATATTATCAGAAACCCCAGCAATATTAATATGAGATTTACTTTTGTTTGTGTATAGACCTGTCATCTGATTGAATTTTTGAAGGGTAGACAAAACACTAGTGATTGATTTAACATTTGGTTTAGTAAATAGAAGGAGATCATCAGCAAACATAAGAGTTGAAATATGATGTTTTTGGCACTTAGGATGATAATCCATATTTTTATTATTGCATTCAACACTAATCAAGGAAGTAAGAACTTCCATAACTAAGATGAAAAGGGAAGAGGAGATAGGATCTCCTTGTCTAATTCCCTTATGGGTTTTGAAATAACCAAACGACTCACCATTGAGAGATAAAGAGACATAAACAGTAGATATGCAAGTATATATCCAAGCTAAGAAAGGTAGGGGAAAGTTCATTCTGGACATAATGGATATGATAGCCTCCCAACTAACAGAATCATAGGCTTTATGTATATCCAGTTGGAGGAAGCACCTAGTGGAAATGTTTTTCCTATTGTAACCTTTTATAATTTCTTGAGAGAGTAAAATGTTATCAGTAATAGATCTCCCTGAAACGAAACCATTTTGATTAGGAGAAATTAAGTCAGAAAGACAATTTTTCATACGGGAAGAGATAATTTTAGCTATACATTTGTAAATGACATTGCAACAAGCAATGGGCCTAAATTCAGAAACTGATTGGGGGAGATTAACTTTAGGAATAAGGGCAAGTTTAGTATGGTTTATACCATTCAACAAGGTATTGGATTTAAATAAGTGTTGAATAGCTTTACAAAAATCATGTTTAACAATATGCCAGCATTTCTGGAAAAACATAGCAGAAAAACCATCAGGGCCAGGAGAACTATTTGATTTCATTTTTAGAATGGTATCATGTATTTCATCTGTGGTAATTAACTGGATTAGACTATTGGCCTGTTCATTAGAGATTGAATTAAGAGGCAAATCATTTAGCACATGAAGATTAGCAACAGAGTTAGAATGAAAAAAAAAGAAATTTGTAATAATTAAGAAAGGAGTGCTTAATACCAGAATGAGTGTTAACATCAAACCCATGCCTATCTTTAATCATGTGAATAATGGAAGCAGACTTCTTAAGTTTCAAAGAATTATGAAAGGTTTTTGAGTTTTTATCTCCTCCTATAACCCAGAGAATTTTATTTTTTTCACGGAGCATTTGCAACTCAGATTTGATAGCTAATTTCAATCTTTTGGTTATTTCCTTAACTTTGTTAGAAAACACAACATTACTGGGATCATTCTGCAATTGAATATGTATATCATTAAGTTCTGTGCTAAGTTTGGTAGAAAGAAGGTTACCCTTACCATACTTATTTAATGACCAAGCTTTAATAGAAGCTTTACAATCTTTAAGCTTCGATTGAAGAATAAACATAGGATTGCCATATTTGGGAGAGTTCCAAACATTAGCAATCAATGGAAAAAGTTCTGGATCATCAAACCAACTATTAAAAAATTTAAATGTAGAAGGACCTCTAATATTCCTGTTTCCCCAATCCAAAATTATAGGACTATGATCAGATAGAGATGGAGTTGGGAAAAAGGACAGAAGAGAAGGCCAAGCATTGAAAGCAGCAGCATTAAAATACGAACGATCCAATTTACAAAAGGTTCTATTACCTGATCTGCTACAGTTATTCCAAGTGTAAAAAACACCAGTCTTTGGAACTTCATAAAGCTAAGCTAGCAGAATGGCATTATTAAGAGGAGCAACATCAACCATAGTCAGAGGTAAGCCACCCTTCTTATCCTCAGAGCATTGCATACAATTAAAGTCACCAAGGCAAATCCAAGGGATGGAAATGAGAAAAGTTGGAAGAATGTCAAGAAAGTATTGTCTATTAGCCTTCTTATTATCTGCATACACAAAGGTAATGTTAAATTTAACTTTTGAAGGTAAGTGATCAATATTGCAGTGGATAAATTGTCTATGAGTAACAAAAGCATTAATAGAATAAGCTTGAGGATTCCACAAAATCAGCAAGCGACCAAAAGGGGCTGAAGTATGATTGTGAATAAAAGCCCACCCAGGTGCTATACGATTAGCAAAAATGTTAGTTTCTTCTTCTGAGTATTTAGTTTCACTGATGCATATAATTTCCAAGTTGCTGCCTTTGATGAGTTGTTTAATTTCATATACTTTAGCATCATCATGCCCACCACGTATATTCCAATATCCAATATTGTATAACATCATAAGTTTTTGTGTTTATTGGCAGATTGCCGAGTAATTCTTTGATGTCCTTGCAGTTTAGCAGTGGCATACTTTTTACTTTTTTTGGAGTTCTTTGAAGTGAGCTTGGCCAATATTTGCTCTTGATTGTATTCATAGCCATCATTCATATCATCTTCAGAGCAGACTTCAAAATCAGATGATGATCCTAAATTAGATTCTAAAGTATTATCCTTTGTTGGAGTAAACAGGGGTATTTCCTGGGGCGGTTTTAATTTAGCATAAGGACTGTCTGTTAAGATAGCAGTGGTGTTCTTAGCTGACTTAGGAACAGCAGACAAGTTGTTGCACTCAGAGGTAAGAGAACAAATATTAACTGGTGTCTCTTTTTCGATTTGTGTACTTCGAATTGTGTCTTGCTTTTGATTGACATTACCAACATCAGTTTGTAACTGTTTCTTTTGAGAACTAATGTAATTAACTGAGCTAACTTCACACTGCTGATGTATATTATTGTCTGGTTCCACCTGCAAGTAACCTCCAGTTGCCATGTTCACTTCAATTAATTCTCCTTCCTCTATATCAGTAAGAATAGCAAAGGCATTACATGTCTCAATTGGTTCATTTGTAACACCCATAGACTGAATATCATTGGTAATCTGTAGAGTTACTGAATTATTTACATTACTAACATACTCCTCTGTATTCTTTTTACCTATGTTTGGCTCCATCACTTTTTGTTTCACTTGATTAACTTTTGGTTTCCATCTTTGTTGCCTATTCTTCATATTATCACCATTAGGATTCCTGGCTACTGTAGTTTTACTTTTAACTATAGGAACTGATTCATTAACTACATCAACTTTCTCACTGATAACTTTTCCTTCCACAAGACTTTTGTCCATATCGCAATTTTTAGTGGAGTGACCAAAAGCTTTACAAGACGTGCAAATAAGAGGTCTCCAAGCGTATTCAATGTACACTTTTTGACAGTTCTCAACTCCATCTCCTATTAACAAAAAGTCAGGTAACTCTTTGTCTGGAGAAATTTCAACTAAGCATTTAGCATATTCCATTCTTTCACGTTTTTCAGTGGCCTCATTGAAGCAAACCAATTTCCCCACATGACAAGCAATCCAGTTAATACCCACTAATGTCCAGGCGATATGAGGAATATTATAAAGCTGAATCCAAATAGGAACTGATCTCACTTGCGATTGAACGGAGCCAAAAGCAGGTTTCCAGTTTGTAATGACAAACATTTGACCTCGAATGAAGGTAGGATCTGCCCGAAGAACAAGCTCCTTGTCCTCAGAACAGGAAAACATGAAAAAATAATTTGCACCATCTGATTTTATGTCATACGAACCTTTCAGTTTCCAAATTTTTTTAACATGCGAAATAACCGCAATGTAGTTAACTGGAGCTCCCAGAAAGAAGCCCACGAGATAACCTTCCCAGAAACTCATACCTTCTGCCACCAACACATCAGGGGGAGGAAGCGGGGAACCTTTATAGTCAAGAATGAACTCCGTTGGAGTATACGAGCCAGCATTTCTAGGTTTGGAAGCAAACAGCGAAGACCACGAAAGCTGAGTGGCTAGAGAAGGAGGATTCGGGGGAGGACAAGGCTGAACAGGATAGAGAGGAGACGAGGGCGGAGAAGAGGATGAAGATGGGTCCGGAGGAGCGGAAGGAATAGGAGGAGGAGGGATGGGAGAAGGAGGTATAACAGGCAGCGGAGGAGAGAGTAAAGAAAGGAAGGGAGGAGAAGAAGGAAGAAAGGAAGAAGTAGCCGTTGTAACTACTGCTTTGGCTTGTTCTCAAGTAATATATATGTAACAAACCTTAAGAGATTTTGGATTAAATATCTCAAAATCGCCAATTTATTGTGATAATACTAGTGCAATAAATTTATCTAAAAATCCTACTCATCATGCTCGAACTAAACATATTGATATTCGACATCATTTTCTTAGAGATAATATAACTAAAGAAGTAATTACTCTCGAATATATAAACTCTGAGAATCAAACTGCTGATATCTTAACAAAACCATTAAATGAATCTATATTTACTAAATTAAGAAGAGAATTAGGTATTTGTTCTATAACTGAAATATAAAATATATATAACAAGTATAATTAATAATTAATATTAAAATAAATCATAAAGTTAAAATATAAGGACCATGTCGACATCCCCTAGAAAGACATGTCGACATGTAATGTTTTTATTTTTTAAATTTTCCCACCAAAATTCAAAAATTTAGTTATATATTCTTCTCTATTTTGAATTCTAATTCATTCTCTCTGTTTTCTCTTCATTTTCTATTCTGAAATATATAAAATAATGGCATCTTCCTCTAAATCAAACATAAAATCAACTTTCTCATTCCCCTACTTCTGGTCCATTCCAATGCTCTACTCACGCACGTATAACTAAATTAGAGGAGTCTATGAAGGATACTCTTCATATGTTGACTGAAATTCAAGTGACTCAACTTCGTATGGCGAAAGAGCAAGAAAGGCAAGGCAAGATTCTTAGGAATTTACAAAAATTCCTAATGGATAACCAGGCCAACCCTATCTTGATCGATGAAGACTCTTCACTCAATCAAGAACATGTGGTCAGCGACGAAGAAGAAGAAGAACCAATGGAAGAAGCACACGAGGAGGATAATGACTAAGTAGTATGCGTTGGAGAAGTGTGTTTTGACAAAAATGGGAATCTTGTCGAACAACGTGGAAATTTCTGTTTCCACTATCCAAACTGTTCAATTCATAAATCCCCTATGTTCAGAAACTCACAATAGTTTCTTCTCTTTCTTTCAGTTGTTATGTTTTTATGTTTTTCTAACGCAAATGTAAATACAACCATACTCGTAATAAATAAACTCGTGTTTTTATATGTGTTAGTATTATTGTGAATTCTTAGTTAGGATAGTTAATAGTTTAGGATTATATTTGTGTATTAGAATTAAGTGTTAATTATTTATGATAACACTATCATTATAATCACACGTCATAGAGTGATAAGTTTTAAGGGGAGTTATATAGTTTGGAGTTATCTAGTTTAGAGTTAGTTTTTTTGTTGATGACAAAGGGGGAGAAGTATAAAATAGGATAGTTAGGCATAGATTAAGGGGGAGTTATTAGAGTTATTAGGATAGAAGGAATATTTTATAAACAAAGGTTGTCATCATCAAAAAGGGGGAGATTGTTAGTCCATGAGATGATGGTTTTGATGACAACAACCTTAGAATAGATTATAAAATATAAATACTAAAAATATAGTTTAGATATATATGTATATGCAGGATCTAACCATGTAGATGTAGGTATCAAGAATGAAGACTGTACAGTATAGAGATTCAAGATATAGAGATAGAAGACTCATGAGTATCAAGATTATCAAGAGTATCAAGATTATCAAGAGTTCAAGATTTCAAGGTTAAGTTTGTTTTATTAGGAATATTTGTTAAAACTCGTAGAAAAGCACTGGCATCTTAATATCCAATTTATTCGTGGAATGGAATCCACTTCGAGCCCGTTAAAGGGATGGAACCCTAAGTAGGATGGAACCTACGAAAATCTAGTGGGACATTGTTTTGTATCCACTAATCTTAATTCAAAATGATTTTTCAAAATTTTCTTGTTTTCGAAATGATTTCAAAACTTTTCTTTTAAAAAGATTCAAAACCCTCAATTCCGTTTATAAATAATTTTAGCCTCAAAACATCTTTATTTTCAGAGTCAAAATTTCTTCTGATTTTAAACTATCTTTTCAAATAATATATTTGACTTTTAAATTATTTATACTTTGATTTAAATTATAGTTAAATAATATATATATTGTTCTTTATATTTACTTATGAATTTCAACTATATTCAAGTATATTTATAAAGTTTTAAATAGTTTTTGTATAAGATAAATATTATTTTTATAGAAATTCAAAACATCAATTTTGGCTAAGGGATGTCGACATGCCCATAGGCACTATGTCGACATGGTGACAGTTTTATTCAAAATTCAAATTTCAAAAGAAGTGTCTATTCGCCATAACTCTTCATGAATGGTCATGACTGTTGTTCTTCTATAAATAGGGGTTAGTTTCAACGAATTTTACAACATAATTTTCTGGTTTTTCACTTCTCTTCTTCTTCCATATTTCTTAATACAAAATCATACCATTACTCTGTCAAAATCAACATCGAATCATACTCGATTATTTCTGCTTTTGATTCTCTCCACTATCTCTACAAGATCCAAGTGCTAATCTGAGTTATAGACTTTTTGTAATCAATTGAGCGAGAGAAGGTGTGATTGTAGCCCTGGAAATCAATTGGTTGAGCTTGTTGCCCTAGAAATCAAGTATCTCTACCCAGAGGATTGTGATTCTGGAGGGTGTACCTCGTAGCCTTGAAACCGAGGGTTGTAATTGTTGAATTGATTGTGAAAGGAAATCTGTACTTGTGTTGCGGGACTGGATGTAGGGTAACTTCGAACCAGTATAAAATCCGGTGTGTTCTTTCCTTTACTGCTTTTACTTTATATTTGCATTTGTGTTTGATTCTGTGTTCATATCTGTGTCAGATTAGTGTATACATTGTTAACAAATTAAGATAATCTCAAAAAGATTAACAAATTTCTTAAAACACTATTCACCCCCCCCCCTCTAGTGTTAATTCTAGCCTTAAGATCCTTAATCCGCATTTCCCACAGCCATCACACCAAAGTCGAAAAAGGATTGATACACGACAATCCTTCACTTAACTCCAGGTTCCTAGAGTGAAAACTGGAGTATAAAAATACGTCTACGAAGAGGGTGGATTCGTCCACCTAACGACTTCGTCCATATCTGAACCAAGTTTGAGAAGGGTGGACCCGTCCATCTAACGACCTCACTTGTTGACTCAGGGTGGATGTGATCCGACCATCCACGATCCTGATACACCTTTCGTTCCCAAAGTGCGAGCGAAATCCAAAAACATGCAGCAGATGTGACTGACCGTCTGTTCACCAACTCCAAACTCCCAGAGTGCGAGTCGGAGTATAAACGTCAACTCTGAACTCCCAGAGTGTGAGTCGAAGTATAAACATTAACTCCGAATTCCCAGAGTACGAATAGGAGTATAAACACCAACTCCGAACTCCCAGAGTGCGAGTCGGAGTATAAACACCAACTCCGAGTATAAGTACCAACTCCGAAATCCCAGAGTGCAAGTCGGAGTATAAATGTCAACTCCGAGTCCCCAGAGGGCGGACGTATAATTAAAGTCTGAATAGGCATAAACAACCGCCACTAAAAAAATGGAAATCCGTGGAGTGGGGATATGATAATCGAAAGTCAAGCAAGTATGGTTGAACCACTCAATCTTCACTCGTCCCAAACATCCGATCAGCGGCACTAGACTTAACGTGTTGTAAGTGAAATGCAATTGCTGGCTGATATTCTACAACTTATCCCCAAGACTGGGGGCAGGACTTAAGCGTCGACCATTGACTGAAGCGGTGCGACGTCAAAATTCAATTCGCTTCCCGGTCGTGAACTATGTCCATAGTTTCCAGACCTGGCGCAAAAAGACAAACTTGACTCGGAAGCTGGAACTTTACAAGTGCATTTCAAACATTGGAACACTTAAGCAAATACATAAGAAGCTAAAAAAGAAAAGTTTCATTTCTACTTTCTGTAAAAGAATTCCATATACAAGTTTACTCCAAAAAATCCTACTAGCAGGGGGCCGAACCCGCATCTATACACGGCCAACAAAAATGAAAGTCAAAATAAACCGAGTAAGCATGTCTAATCGTTCTTCTTCCTCGGCTTCCGTTACGGTGTAGACCCGCTAGAGCCGCCACTACCTTTCCTCTTTGAGCCTTTACTTTTCGGTGGTCGGTCTCCAGGCAGGGGCATGATCTCAACATCCTCCTCCGAGCTCGAATGAATAGGAATGCTTCCTGCGGGCGGAGTCGGAGGAACAGGATCAAGTGTGGAAGGTGGAATGGGCACACTGGTGTCGAAAACTGTACCACCAAGAGATATCATTCTGAGCGGAGCTGAACCAGGTGCCGCCATCCCACCTCCAAAACTGCCACCATGAGCCGCTGCTTCCATTTCAGCGTCAATTTCGGACAATATATCCTCTTCAGTAACCGCTCGAGCCTCGCTGGGAGCATCAGTAGTTGGCATCGAAGAAATGGTAGCAGGAGCGCCTCCACCCATAACAAATGGAAGGTCGGCCAGAGGATTACCATGACGGCGAAAGAGTTCCTCCATCAGCTGCTCATCAAAAACAAGTGAGCTCCCATGCATTTCTTCAAGTGGCGCAGTAACAGTTACAGTGGTCGCTTCGGTCACAATGTCCTCCTGCGTCTGATATGATTCTTGAGTGACAGGAGGCACGACCGGTGCAGCATCAATCATTGGACAAAAAATAAGAGAACTGTTAGAACTTAATTCGAGTGAAGATTTCGACTTAAGATAGATATGTGGAATGTTCAGAATACCTTCCTCAGTTTGACTTGTAGGCGGCTGAACGGCTTCAGCAACTTGCTTAGTAGTCGGAGACATCTGCGGCTGATCCGGATTGTAGGTAGGAACAGCTTGGGGATCGACCGCAGGCAAGGATTTAGGCTGGGTTGAAGCTGGAAGTTCAAGATTTGCATCGTGGTGTTCAACCCCAGAGCCTTCTCCTATTTCCAGGTGCTGGGTGCCGAGCCTCTCCTTCTCATAAGAAATCATTGACTCGTGGAGAATCTTCTTCTCATCTTCATTTAGCAAACGATGAATATAATCATGCATCGTGTTTTCCACCCCTGACGGAATTCTTTTTAAATGAGGTGGGAAGACATAGCCGTCGAAGCATATGTTCGGAAACACTTTCCTCAGCTGAGCAATTTTAATAGCCTATTCCCCTGTAGGCTCAGTTGGGACCTGCTCTGCAATTATGGAGGCCATGGTTTTGACTCTTTGGAGATGAGTCTCGGGCCTAGAAGTGTGAGAAGATGGTCTGTCTCGCGGAGGCTTAGGTGGATGTGAAGTCTGAACATGGGGGTGGAGATGGGATTCTAGGAGGTAGAGAGCAAGACCTAGGTCGGTGTCTATATTCTTTGCCCATGTCCCGCTCGTACCTCTCTTGATTAGAGTACCTGCGATCGTGTTCTCTGTCTGAATCTCTCTTGCGGGAATCATAATAAGAAGAAGAATTTCAAGCCGAGCAAAGGCTCAGAAGCATTGATCCTCTCCCGGACATCGTACCTGAAAATGAGAAACGAAGGAAAAGTTAGTGATCTCTTAGGTTGGACGATTTACAGTTATGAATCATGTAGTGCAGTGAAGTGTATGTATGTGCAACCCCCCGACGAACCGAAAATGTCGGCCGCACTCATAGCAAGCGACCCGCTTAGCTCAAGAGCATTGTCAAGCTCCTCCATCCCGGTGTCATGTTGAAACGACACATAGTCCAAAATCGGAATATCAGCAAGCCCTTCGAAAGGATTCTCTACTTGCGGGGGAGGAGCCTCCGAAATTCTAATCCCCGGGACGGGCAAAGACATAACCACGGATTTCAATCTCACGGATTTAGAACGCTTATGAGTAACTACCTTGCCTTTTCACCTTCCTCCTGAATCTTGAAAACTGAAAGAAGGCCCAGCTTGGAGTTCGTTATCAGTGGGCGTTCTCTCCGGATCAACTTCTTCAGCTATTACGACTCCGGGCGCTTTGCGTTCCACCCGCTTCTTCGAGACCGCTCTAAATATCCCTTCCAGCCTTATGGTTTGCTTCTGTTCAATCAGACCGACAATTCTCAGGTTTCTGTTGGTCAGAACCAAGTCAATTATCCTCTCTTCACCCGGAACTGCTTGGAGGATCCGGACTAACTCTCTGAAATATCCACCATCAAGTCGTGAGATTGCGGCTGTAAAAGAAGAGAAGTATGTCAGTTTTGAGAACGATTGTTATTATCTCGATAATTCATGAGAAAGACTGCAACACTTACGTCTACCCAGCCATCGTCTAGCAAATCCAAGGGGGCATCGAACGTAGAACCATTCAGTTTTAAAATAACTCAGCCTTCCCCAAGATCCCGTTACTATTTGGCAGTTCCTAACCGCTTCCAAGAATGTGAAAGAAGAGCTGTCTCCGCGGCCCTTAATGTTGAAGAGATATCTAATCTCGATCGGCTTTGGTGGTCGAAAGAGAATTTCCATAAAAATAATGAAGTACTGTTCAACAAGGCGTATCCGTTTGGGTGTAGCTGGGATGGAGCGATTCCAAGGAATGACAACATTTCCCTTATATACTGATTGAATGGAGGAAGTGTCCCCGCTGCGCAAGCATGACGATTGAAAGCAGTAAACCCCTCCGGGGGAGCATGTGGCCTATCATTTGGCCCTGGCAGTAACACGTCGTCAAGCGACAAGCCATGCCTTAAACAAATCCGTCCCAGCATATCTTCGGAGATGCCGGACGGCACAGAGTCTTGTGGACTGCAAATAAATCGGGCGCCTGGAAATTCGTCCGGAGCTGGATCTATGACTTCGGCCTCGATGGCCGGTATCTCGATTATTGGAGGGATTGAAACTTGAACTTCCTGTTGTTGTGAATTTGAAGGTTCCATGACTAACTAGCTTATGAAAAATCATCGTTAAACAGATAATAAACCCATGCACCCCGCAGTGTAAAGTGTGTGAATGTGTTGTGTAGTGCAGTACTGTATATCACTTGAAAAATTCTACAGAATTTGAGAAAGCATGTAAACGATAAGACTTCGAAATTCAGTCGGAATGACCGTCATCGCAGACCGTTACTACCGTGCCATCCAGATGTTAGGGATCGATCCAAGTTAAAAGCTGTTATCATTTTGTTAAGTTCCAGTTCCATCGACGAGCTTCGATAAGCAATCAGATATGCGATGAAATGATTAAGTCCAATTATGCAAGTTTGAAGCTCATCGGAGTCAGTTTCTCAAGTATGCATGGTATTACAAGTTCTTTAAGGCTCAATTTGTATCGGTCACAAAAGTCCAGTTCGTAACGTTAATTCGTATCCATCTTTATGCAAGTTCGAATCGGTTAAGGCTAAAGACTTCGAATTGATCCAGGGTAGTCATTTCGTATCGATCATAACTCGACCTCCGTTTCGTATCGATCACTCTAACCTTCATTTTGTATCGATCAAAGGTGTGCCATCTTCGCATTGATCGGTGGCGATCTAGGGCATCTGATATTGAATGGCCACTCCACGATTGGTATGAGAGTAAGGTCGATATGAAACGGAGTGCCTTCTTCTTCTTCGATTGATCGATACGAAGACCGAACTACCATCTACTAAGTTTTTCGTAAACCTCCGGGCATCATCTTCTCCAAACGACGTAAACACCATTATTTTTCCTCCTCCATCCCTCGACCATACTCCGAACCAACTCCGACATCGACATCGCCAAGTTTTGGCCATGTATGAGGATGGATGAGAAAATGAACTCGAGTCTCATCGTTCTTAAGGCGAGTTCGTCAATTAATAACCTGATTTCGATAACTGGTTTAGGGGATTGAAGGATTTGAATCGATTCGAAGGCAAGGGCAGTTATTTTTTTTCAAGTCTCTGGAGCGATACGAAGACAAAGCGGAAAAGTAAAAAGTAAAAAGTGAAAAACGACTAAGTCCATAGTATTTATATGGACTCGAGTGTGAAAGGAAGAAACGATTCGCATCCTAGTAAACTTGACCGGTTGCAAAATGTCACCACGGGATCGATTCAAACAAGCTATTCGAATCCATCAACTCGAGTCTTTATCGAAGCGAAATTACCAACAAAGGCTTTTCTGAGCCACCCAAATCCATCGATACGAAGTCGTTGTTTGTATCGATCATTTTCAACTATCTCCAGTACCCATCGATATGAATTGTTAATTCGTATCCAACGACACAAGGCTCATTGATTCGAAATACACAACGAGGGCTGTTCTGAAGGCATTAAACTCCATCGATACGAACATTCATTTCGTATCCATCGAAGCTCATATCCATTGATGCGAAATGTTCATTTCATATCCATCAATACGATGAATACCGATGCAAAGACAGTGTTTTAACCTTTTACATCGATTCAGGAGAGGATCGATACAAAGGAACATTCAAAAACAACCATCGAGTGTTGATACAATTCGAATCTCACATCGGTTCTGTTATCCCGCCTTTTGGCAAGGCTGTGACACCAAGAACTTGACTAGAAACCAATGACGGTTCGTCTTAGAGATCAGTTATACGTAGGCTCACTATGGATATCGATGAATTTTGTCCGAGTCCGAATCAAGCTACAATCGACAAGACACGATGAGCGAAGCAATGGAAGTCAACATTCCAAATTTCAAGTCAATCCGAGTTCGTATGCTCAAGTTATGATCGATGCAAGTTGAAGGAAATAATCCCACTTTCGTATCCATCAACGAACCCCGGTTCGAATCCATCACTTTCGTATCGATCAGAGCGGCAGCGACCTCGCATCCATCCTAGAGTCTCAGTTCGAATCGATCGAGTTCGAATCCATCAACTAGCCATTGTTCGAATCGATCGAGTTCGAATCCATCAACGAGCCACTGTTCGAATCGATCGTCCAATGTCCACTTCGTATCCATCGTAGAGCCTTTGTTCGAATCCATAAGGACGTGCCACTTCGTATCCATCAAAGAGCCATTGTTCGAATCCATAAGGACGCGCCACTTCGTATCCATCAAAGAGCCTTTGTTCGAATCCATCAGGATGCGTTGTTCGTACCCATCAGAGGATCACTGTTCGTATCCATTTAGGTGGAGCGCTTTTATCGATATGAACTGTTATCCCACCTTTTGTGAATAGCGACTCAACTGCTGAAAGAAGAAGCCACGACTTAGCAAGTTAGCGAAACAGCAAGTTAATTGCCTTGAAACTCCAAGCGACTTAACTGTTCAGGGCTCCTAACGACCTAACAACGTAAGACCTAACGACCTAAGACCTAAGACCTAACGACCTAAGACCTAACAACCTAAGACCTAACGACTTACCTCCAGATTTCCCTATAAATAGCCACCTGCTCCACATTGAAAAGGGACTTTTTCCCGGACTTTTTCCAGACTTTGAAGCGTCGAAACTCTGCTGCATTCACGACCTCTACAACACCTCTACTACCAAAAACACTTCAAACTACCTAAAGAGAAGATCAACAACATTCAAGATGGACTCCAGAATCTCTTTTGCATTGTAGTGCTAATTACTTGTATCGATTGTTGAACAATCGGAGGAATTCTTGTAAAACTTGTAATCGAACTTGTGATAAAGAAGATAAAGAATCTCTTTACTTTTACTGCAATTATCTGCTTGTTTTAGTTCCCGTACCAACGGGTGGTGCTTTCACTTTATTACTACTTACACCGGGGTGCTAGCGATCAATTTTAGCGTTAACATTTTTGGTGCTTTCACTGAGAAACTGAACTCATGGATTCTACTACTTGGAAGTTGAGTTTGAAGGTTTAAGAGTTTAGATTTGAAAAACTATGACAAGGCAATCAAATAGACGACAAAGACCGGAAATTAGTCAACACGAGGTGAGTCAAGAGGCTTCCTCAGGAGCGAACCGAACTTCAGTCTTCATCACCAGGGATGAGATAGAGACAATGATGAGAAGACAAGAAGAAATGATCTAGAATCTGTTTCAACAGATCGGGCAACTTGGAGCCCAAAATCATAAACCAGATAGAGCGGGACCATCAGGGGCAGCCCTTGGGCTAGGGGGCATCCCCAGGAGAATGTTGATCCAACCTTAGGCAGGATACCAACCGACACTAGGCCACTAAGAGCTAACAGAGGAACAGAAACCCAGCCAGAAGAACAGATTCTGGAATTCCCTCGTGAGCTCGGGGGGCAGGTCGAAGGCAACCAACGAGAACTACAGCTCAGAGATAATGACAGGTTAGAAGAGATGGTCAGGCGGGCTATGAGAGGCGGATTGGTAAACAAAGACCTGGAGGATGTGAATAGGAGTCCATTTACCACAGCGATCAGGCAAGCTAGGAACCCACCGGATTTTAAGTTACCGTCATTGGATATGTATAATGGGAGGACAGATCCTACGGTTCATCTGACAAAGTATATGAGGCATATGGAAGTGCTGGGGGCATCAAAGGAGGTCATGGCCCGGTGCTTTCCATTATACCTGGCAGATATTGCAGCATTATGGTTTAGACAACTGGAGAGTGAGTCTATTGGAACATGGAATGACTTGACTGAAATTTTTATAAGACAATTCAGGGTCCACATTTCGAGGCCCAAGAATGTGATGAGTTTAGCGGCACTGAAGCAAAGAACTGGAGAGTCTTTGAGAAACTTTTTGACGCGGTTTAACGCAGCCGCAACATCGGTGGATCGACCAGATCCATCCATGGTTTTAATGGCAGCTGTATCGGGCATAGCTGATGGCACAGAATTCAAAAATTCACTGACAAGAGATCCCCCTATGGATCTAGGGGAGTTTTATCATGAGGCTGAAGGATTCTTACGATTAGAAGACGCAAATGTTGAAAGAGAAGAAGGAGAAGGGATAGAAGTTTATGCACTCAAAGGCGGAAAACCTCTTGAAAAGGATTTTGACAAAGATAAAGAAAGCGGAAAGCGGAAGATAATGATGATAGGTTGAAGCGGGCTCGAAGGGAGCCACGTTTTACCACTTATTCAGAATTGAATGAGAGTTTGGAACGAATTTACCAAGATACTAAGAAGCAAGTTTCTTATCGCAAACCAATGAGGAGAGATCCGACCAGCAATGAAAGAAAGTCAGACAAGTATTGCTTATTCCACGAGTTGAATGGTCATATCACAAATGATTGCAGGCACTTGAAGGATGAAGTTGAAGGGCATATCTGTAATGGTCTGCTACCGCAATATGTGAAAAGGAGAGCAACGACGGTGGAACGGGAACGGCCACCACCTGCACCTGTGGGGGACAGCTCAGGATCGAGACGTCAACTTGTCATCAATTGATTGGTGTAATGACGAATAAGTAGCAAACTCCACACCAATGCGATTAAGTCTTTTTACACATGTACAGGACCGCGAACGATCCTCAGGCATGCTCTGATACGACTAGTAATCGCATCAGTGTAGGTGTTCGCACTTTGACGTCCCTGTTTTGCTTTTGTTTTCCATTTCTTATGCTTAGACTTAATTCTGTTTGACATTTCTGCTAAAGACTTATTTTCAATGAAAAAATGCTACTTGTGATTACATAACGGCTAGTCCACTTACACATGTACGGGATCACGAACGGTGCCTAGGCATGCTTTGAGATGGCGATAAACCGTTGCAACAAACAATCCGAGAATTCACCCGAACGTGAAACCTGGTATTGATGATACTAAGTCCCCCCACATAAACTCGCCTCAAACGGCACTCGACCGCGAACGGTCAAAATTCGCCTCGAACGGCACCTGACCGTAAATGGTCACAATTCGCCTTGAACGGCACCCGACCGCAAATGGTCATAGATTGCCTCGAATGACATGATCCCAAACGGTCGTCAATCGTGGTCAGATAAAACTATCAATTTTTCTTTGCAGGTCATCAACAGGACATGAACATCCGACTTATAGCATTACAAAACACACCTTCCTCTCGCAAGGCATGTTTTGGGGGGCAAGTGTTATCCCACCTTTTGTGAATAGCGACTCAACTGCTGAAAGAAGAAGCCACGACTTAGCAAGTTAGCAAAACAGCAAGTTAATTGCCTTGAAACTCCAAGCGACTTAACTGTTCAGGGCTCCTAATGACCTAACGACCTAAGACCTAACGACCTAAGACCTAACGACCTAAGACCTAACGACTTACCTCCAGATTTTCCCTATAAATAGTCACCTGCTCCACATTGAAAAGGGACTTTTTCCCGGACTTTTTCCAGACTTTGAAGCGTCGAAACTCTGCTGCATTCACGACCTCCACAACACCTCTACTACCAAAAACACTTCAAACTACCTAAAGAGAAGATCAGCAACATTCAAGATGGACTCCAGAATCTCTTTTGCATTGTAGTGCTAATTACTTGTATCGATTGTTGAACAATCGGAGGAATTCTTGTAAAACTTGTAATCGAACTTGTGATAAAGAAGATAAAGTGGATGTAGGCTTGACTTTGAGCCGAACCACTATAAAAACTGCTGTCTCTTTACTTTTACTGCAATTATCTGCTTGTTTTAGTTCTCGTACCAACGGGTGGTGCTTTCACTTTATTACTACTTACACCGGGGTGTTAGCGTTCTATTTTAGCGTTAACATGAACTAAGACTCACGATCGATACGAACAAAGCATAACAATCGATACGAACATAGCATAACAATCGATTCGAATTAAGGAACTTCCATCGGTACGAACTGTGCATCCTTTATCGATGCGAACAAGGAAGCAGCATCGATACGAACGAGGCGAAAACTCCGTAACGACACGATCAACTCGGCAAAGAATGTGGATCGATGCGAAGAACGCACGCCATGTCACCGCCTAATCACGTGCCTACCATCGATTCGAAGGATCGATTCAAACTGATCGAGTCGAACAGAACGGTGCACTGGAAATGCAATCTTGCATCGATCATATCTCGCGATCTACAAGTCCAAATGCTATGAAATTTTCACAGGAGCTTTGGTACATGCTAAACAATGTCCACACCAAATTTCGACTCCATTGGACGCAATCTTGATCGATACGAAATTCGTTCGTATCGGTCACGTATCGGGCCGAAACTTCACGGGCTTGGTCGCATGGGCCCGTTCACGTGCCAGAAGAAGTATCCCGAGATCTGAGCGAAATATCAGCCTCCTACACCTATAAATAGACCCCCAGGGCCTACAGAAAAAGGATCTTTGAATTCACCAATGCCCAGACTCTGTCGAATTCAGTTCTAAAGTCCATTACTACTGTTGCTAACGAATTTTACTACTGTAACTCATTATTATCTGCTATAACCTGCTGCAATCAATTGTAATCTTCAAAGAAACATCAATAAAGCAATCAATTTCATAGTGGACGTAGTCAATATGCCGAACCACTCTAAATTCTTGTGTTCCTGTGCATTTTTTATCATTTGCATATATGTTTTTGGAGTTTTTTCCAGATAATCCTCTTTGTCTATTTAATTTCTTCATTTTATCTCTTTAAAAACTTTCGAAGAGTGTTGTGCCCAATTTTGGTACAAACACTTTGGTGCTTTCACTGAGAAAAAACCCGATTTTTCTCCTGCTCTTTGGATCTGCCTTCGATATCGGATTGCATAAATCCAAGAGGAAGATATAGATCTCAAGCCTTGAAGCCCTTCCATTCTATTCAGAGTTGCATCAGATCTAGGAAAGGACTTCATCAATTCATCATGGTAAGCACACGAACTGCTTCTACAGCCGCTGATCAAGAAGGACGGGACAGACAGAATCCCGTGCAATTGCCTCCATCCAACCAAGATGCCGCTGGACCTTCAGATCCATCAGGCCCAATTACCAGACAAGAGTTCCAGATGCTGCTTCAAGAGTTGACCCAGAGTCGGCAACTACTTACTGAACAACTGTGCGCCAACACAGAGTTGACCAACCAGCTGAATCGCTAAAGGCACAGAAGATCCAGAAGAGACCAAGCTTCTTATTCTTCCACGGAGAGTTCAGCCTCATCTGATGATCATCATCAATCCACATGCCCACGGCTGGACGTAAGCTACACCCAAGCCACAAGACACCAACCTGCCTTAAGTCTTGGACAACCCAGAACTGGACCATCCACTAGTCATCATACCGGACCTTCATCCCGAGGGGGTGCCGCTCCTTACCATGTCACGGGCAACCTTGCTGCCACCACTACTACCAAACAAGGAGTTGATGCTAGAAATCAAGCTGATCTGCATCGTCACCAACGAGATCATACTCCAGAACCTTACGTTCCTGAAAACATTGAACCAAGGAGGCGAGGCACGGACCGTCGGCCCCGTCCGATCCAGACTCACGCTGTGGAACCCAACCACACCTTGGCACAGCATGCTCCAAATATCCGGATGCCGGATATACCGATGATGATTCGTCAGATGATCCGTGAAAGTCGGGGTCTCACTAATGACAACTGGGAATCTCCCGGAGTCATACCGCTTTCACTGATGACATATTATATGCTGAACCACCTCGGCGCTTCAGGATACCAACTTTGCCAGTCTATGAAGGAAGTTCTGATCCCAATCAACACATCCTGAAGTATGAATGGCTAATGAATGCTGCGAGAGCTGATGATGCAGTCAAGTGCCGTAGTTTCCCCATTTCCCTGGGGGGCATTGCTACTATGTGGTTTACTCGTTTACCACCACGATCCATTTCTAATTTCGACCAAATGGCCACCAAGTTTGTTGAGCAATTCTGTATTCATGTAGCGAGACCTAAAGATGTTAATACACTATCTAGTGTCACACAAGCTCCCGGAGAGACACTCAGACGTTACTTGGAGCGATTCATGCTGCGTGTGTAGAAATAAGATATCCCAATGATAACTCTATCCTGATGGCATTAACTAAGGGGATTGATCCTGATTCTAAGTTCAGAAATTGGTTAGCTGGGAAGCCGCCTGCGTCATTGGACCGTTTCTATTCCAAGGCAGCCCAATTCTTGAGAAGGGAGGATGTGAAACAGTCTAGGAAGCAGGATGACGCAGGGCCCAGCATGGAAGGAATTCAGAGTAACACCGCGGTTAAACAATCCGGGGAGAGTTCTGTAAAAGTTCGGTTGAATATTCAAAACAAAGAGAATAAGCAGAGGGACAGTGGAAATCAAAATAAAAAACGAGATCAAAATCGTGGCCCACAGCACAGAGCTCCCATGTTCGACAATTATACTCCATTGAATACGTCGTTGGAAAATGTGTATTTACAGACTTGTAATACCATGCAATATAATAAACCTGCCCCAAAGCCGTCAACGGAAAGACAAGTCCAAACAGGGAAGTTCTGTAGATTCCATGAGAGTTATGGTCATAACACAAATGAGTGTCGTCATTTACAAGACCTCAATGAAAAGTTGATCCGCGAGAGGAAGTTAGATCAGTATGTGCAGGCGCCGCAGTCAAGGGTTGCGGGCCCATCGAATCAAATTCGTGCGCCAGACTAGGCAAGACAGGAGGAACCCGCTCGTACTGGCGGGAGGTTGGTGATAAACGTAGTTAGTGGTGGTCCTCATCCAGCAGACCGAAGCTGGAGGGAAATGGAGTCGTATGCCTATTCTATTAGACATGTGGATCCCGAGTGTTGTATTAATTTGGGGGATAGAGCTCCGACCAAGCGACAGAAGACGATGGCTGACGATATCGTGCTTCGAAATAGAGATGCTGACAGGGTTGGAGCCCCAACCATTGATCCACTGGTCATATCAGCTCAAGTAAGTCATGCTTGGATGAAAAAGATTCTGGTCGACAGTGGAAGTTCTGTGAATATAATATTTAAGCAAGCATATGACCAGATGAAGAGGGAGGCCGAAGATTTGAAGCCTTGTCAATTCCGTATTCATAGCTTCAACGGGAGTGAGACCATATCCACCGGTATGGTGGAAATGCCAGTGGAGTTGGGAACTGGAGAACACTGGAGATTCCGGACGTTGCAATTTGTTGTATTGAACATAGATTCACCATACAACGCCTTCTTGGGCCGACCGGCCCTTGTTGAATTTAGGGTTGTTATTGCCCCATGTTGTTTAACTTTAAAATTCCCTACCACCAATGGAGTTTGAGTCGTTCAAGGGGATCTAGCTGATTCGAGAGCGGCCGTGTACCGAAATCAATTCCCCGAATGCACAGTGTCAAAGTTCGACCCCAAACTTTTGGACTCGGCGATTTTGTCCACAAGTGAATCTTCCCGATGCCTCCGCATGCAAAACCAACGTGGGAAGGGCCATATGTGATCAAACAAAAGCTCGAAAATGACACATTTAAGTTAGCAATCGTTAGCGGACCTGCTCTACCAAGAGCCTGGAACAGCAAGAGTCTTCGTCACTGCTGCACATAACAGGCTATGTTTCTTCATTTAGTTTATTTTCCATTTGCGATTTGTTTCTGCATTTCGAAATTAGAATTTGTAATAAGGCAACTGACTTTGCCATATTTTCTTATTTCAGTAATAAAATGCAGTCTCTTCGAGCCAGAGCCGTGATTTACTTGAAATGCTTCATATGATCATCACTATGCATAGAGAGCTAAGTTCCATCATATGGTGGGGCTTATTCAGATAGGGAGTGACTGTGATGCAACCGGTCACTCGCGAAGTGAAACCCGAGCCCGGGAACAATCCATCACACCAAAGTCGAAAAAGGATTGATACACGACAATCCTTCACTTAACTCCAGGTTTCCAAAGTGTGAACTGGAGTATAAAAATACGTCTACGAAGAGGGTGGATCCGTCCGCCTAACGACTTCATCCGTATCTGAACCAAGTTTGAGGAGGGTGGATCCGTCCATCTAACGAACTCACTTGTTGACTCAGGGTGGATGTGATCCGACCATCCACGATCCTGATACACCTTTCGTTCCCAGAGTGCGAGCGAAATCCAAAAACATGCAGCAGATGTGACTGGCCATATGTTCACTAACTCCCAACTCCCAGAGTGCGAGTTGGGGTATAAACGTCAACTCCGAACTCCCAGGGTGTGAGTCGGAGTATAAACATTAACTCCGAATTCCCAGAGTACGAATAGGAGTATAAACACCAACTCCGAACTCCCAGAGTGCGAGTCGGAATATAAACATCAACTCCAAATCCCCAGAGTGCGATTTGGAACATAAACACTAACTCCGAATTCCCGTAGTGCGAATAGGAGTATAAACACCAACTCTAAACTCCCAAAGTGCGAGTCGGAGTATAAACATCGACTCCAAGTTCCCAGAGTGCGAATTGGAGTATAAGTACCAACTCCGAAATCCCAGTGCGAGTCGGAGTATAAATGTCAACTCCGAGTCCCCAGAGCGTGGACTTAAGCGTCGACCGTTGACTGAAGCGGTGCGACGTCAAAATTCAATTCGCTTCCCGGTCGTGAACCATGTCCACTGTTTCCAGACCTGGCACAAAAAGACAAACTTGACTCGGAAGCTGGAATTTTACAAGTGCATTTCAAACATTGGAACACTTAAGCAAATACACAAGAAGCTAAAAACGAAAATTTTCATTTCTACTTTCTGTAAAAGAATTCCATATACATGTTTACTCCAAAAAATCCTACTAGCGGGGGGCCGAACCCGCATCTATACACGGCCAACAAAAATGAAAGTCAAAATAAACCGAGTAAGCATGTCTAATCTTTCTTCTTCCTCGGCTTCCATTTCGGTGTAGACCCGCTGGAGCCGCCACTAACTTTCCTCTTTGAGCCTTTACTTTTTGGTGGTCGGTCTCCAGGCGGGGGCATGATCTCAACATCCTCCTCCGATCTCGAATGAATAGGGATGCTTACTACGGGCGGAGTCGGAGGAACAGGATCAAGTGTGGAAGGTGGAATGGGCACACTGGTGTCGAAAACTATACCACCAGGAGATATCATTCTGAGCGGAGCTGGACCAGGTGCCGCCATCCCACCTCCAAAACTGCCACCATGAGCCGCTGCTTCCATTTCAGCATCGATTTCAGCCAATATCTCCTCTTCGGAACTGCTCGAGCCTCGCTGGGAGCATCAGTAGTTGGCATTAAAGAACTTGTAGCAGGAGTGCCTCCACCCATAACAAATGGCAGGTCAGCAAGAGGATCACCATGACGGTGAAAGATTTCCTCCATCAGCTGCTCATCAAAAACAAGTGAGCTCCCCTGCATTTCGTCAAGTGGCGCAGTAACAGTTACAGTGGTCGCTTCGGTCACAATGTCCTCCTGCGTCTGATATGATTCTTGTGTGACAGGAGGCACGAACGGTGCAGCATCAATCACTGGACAAAAAATAAGAGAACTGTTAGAACTTAATTCGGGTGAAGATTTCAACTTAAGACAGATATGTGGAATGTTCAGAATACCTTCCTCAGTTTGACTTGTAGGCGGCTGAACGGCTTCAGCAACTTGCTCTGTAGCCGAAGACGTCCGCGGTTGATCCGGATTGTAGGCAGGAACAGCTTGGGGATCGACCGCATGCAAGGATTCAGGCTGGGTTGAAGCTGGAAGTTCAAGACTTGCATCGTGGTGTTCAACCCCAGAGCCTTCTCCTATATCCAGGTGCTGGGTGCCGAGCCTCTCCTTCTCATAAGAAATCATTGACTTGTGGAGAATCTTCTTCTCATCTTCATTTAGCAGACGATTCTCAAGCTCAAACTCATCAATGGACTCCCCCAGATGCACCGCTTTCTCCTCCTCTACCAATCAGCCCCAAGCGTTATATAAGTGTGTTGGGTAATCATCGAGCCAGGCTAGACCCCTGTGCCTCAACACGTTGGCGTTGTAAACAACAAGAAGATCTTCAATGTCGGCTTCTAACCTGGACTCAGCCGATTTCACCTTCTCCTCGACTTCAGTCTCCACCTCACGAGCCTTAGCCACTGTCGCATCCCATTCGCCCCGGAGCAAGATGGCCTGCTCGCATGCCTCCTGGGCTGCGTTGTTTGCATCATCTCTTTTCTTGGCCATGTCAGAGAATTTGGCCTTAAGCTCGTTAAGATCCTTGACCGCCGCATCCCGTTCGGCGGTGACTTTGGTGTTTCGATGGCCCATATCCTCCACCAAGGCAACATGTGTTTGCCTCAACCTATCCATCGCCACAGTCGCTTTGTCAGCTTTTTTTGATGGCCTCGATTTCAGATATCCGAGAAGACTCGGCCGCGATGTTGAGCACCTGGATGATTCGGTCCTTTTTAGCGAGTTCGGACTCCATCTTCTCAATAGCCTTGGCTCGCTCAAAGGCCACCTTGGAAGCTTTCTCAGCAGTCTTCACCTACTCTCTATACTGGGTGTAAACGTCATGAATGTAATCATGCATCGTGTTTTCCACCCCTGATGGAATTCTTTTTAAATGAGGTGGGAAGACGTAGCCGTCGAAGCATATGTTCGGAAACTCTTTCGTCAACTGAGAAATTTTAATAACCCTTTCCCCTATGGGCTCAGTTGGGACCTGCTCTGCAATTATGGAGGTCGTGGTTTCAACTCTCTGGAGATGAGTCTCGAGCATAGAAGTGTGAGAAGATGGTCTATGTTGTGGAGGCTCGGGTGGATGTGAAGTCTGAACAGGGGGTGGAGATGGGATTCTAGGAGGTGGAGAGCGAGACCTAGATCGGTGTCTATATTCTATGTCCATGTCCCGCTCGTACCTCTCTTGATTAGAGTACCCGCGATCGCGTTCTCTATCTGAATCTCTCCTACGGGAATAGTAATAATAAGAAGAAAACTTTCGAGCCGAGCGAAGGCTCCCAAGCATTGATCCTCTCCCGGACATCGTACCTGAAAATGAGAAACGAAGGAAAAGTTAGTGATCTCTTAGGTTGGACGATTTACAGTTACGAATCATGTAGTGCAGTGAAGTGTATGTATGTGCAACCCCCCGACCAACCGGAAATGTCGACCGCACTCATAGCAAGCGACCCGCTCAGCTCAAGAGCATTTTCAAGCTCCTCTATCCCGGTGTCTTGTTGAAACGACACATAGTCCGGAATCGGAATATCAACAAGCCCTTCGAAGAGATTCTCTACTTGCAGGGGAGGAGCCTCCGAAATTCTAATCCCCGGGATGGGCAAAGACATAACCACGGATTTCAATCTCACGGATTTAGAACGCTTATGAGAAACTGCCTTGCCTTTTCTCCTTCCTCCTGAATCTTGAAAACTGGAAGAAGGCCCAGCTTGGAGTATGTTATCAGTGGGCGTTCTCTCCGGATCAACTTCTTCAGCTATTACGACTCCGGGCGCTTTGTGTTCCACCCACTTCTTCGAGACCGCTCTAAGTGTCCCTTCCTGCCTTATGCTTTGCTTCCGTTCAATCAGCACGACAATTCTCATGTTTCTGTCGGTTAGAACCAAGTCAATGTTCCTCTCTTCACCCGGAACTGCTTGGAGGATCTGGACCAACTCTCTGAAATATCCACCATCGGGTCGTGAGATTGCGGCTGTAGAAGAAGAGAAGTATGTCAGTTTTGAGAACGATTGTTATTATCTCGATAATTCATGAGAAAGATTGCAACACTTACGTCTATCCAGCCATCGCCTAGCAAATCCAGGGGGGCATCAAACGTAGATCCATTCAGTTTTAAAATAACTCAGCCTTTCCCAGGATCCCATAACTATTTGGGAGTTCCTAACCGCTTCCAAGAATGTGAAAGAAGGGTTGTCTCCGTGGCTCTTAATGTTGAAGAGATATCTAATCTTGATCGGCTTTGGTGGTCGAAAGAGAATTTCCATAAAAATAATGAATGTACTGTTCAACAAGGCGTATCCATTGGGGTGTAGCTGGGATGGATCGATTCCAAGGAATGACAGCATTTCCCTTATATACTGATTGAATGGAGGAAGTGTCCCCGTTGCACAAGCATGACGATTGAAAGCAGTAAACCCCTCCGAGGGAGCATGCGGCCTATCATTTGGCTCTGGTAGTAACACGTCGTCAAGCGACAAGCCATGCCTTAAACAAATCCGTCCCAGCATATCTTTGGAGATGCCGGACGGCACAGAGTCTTGTGGACTGCAAATAAACCGGGCACCTGGAAACTCGTCTGGAGCTGGATCTATGACTTCGGCCTCGATGGCCAGTATCTCGATTATTGGAGGGATTGAACCTTGAACTTCCTGCTGTTGTGAACTTGAAGGTCCATGACTAACTAGCTTATGAAAAATCATAGTTAAATAGATAATAAACTCGTGCACCCCGCAATGTAAAGTGTGTGAATGTGTTGTGCAGTGCAGTACTGTATATCACTTGAAAAATTCTACAGAATTGGAGAAAGCATGTAAACGATAAGACTTCAAAATTCAGTCGGAATGACCGTCATCGCTGACCGTCACTACCGTGCCATCCAAATGTTAGGGATCGATCCAAGTTAAAAGCTGTTATCATTTTGTTAAGTTCCAGTTCCGTCAACGAGCTTCGATAGGCAATCAGATATGCGATGAAATGATTAAGTCCAATTATGCAAGTTTGAAGCTCGTCGGAGTTAGTTTTTCAAGTGTGCAAGGGATTACAAGTTCTTTAAGGCTCAATTTGTATCGGTCACAAAAGTCCAGTTCGTAACGTTAATTCGTATCCATATGTATGCAAGTTCGAATCGGTTAAGGCTGAAGACTTCGAATCGATCCAGGGTAGTCATTTCGTATCGATCATAACTCGACCTCCATTTCGTATCGATCACTCTATCCTTCATTTGATATCGATCAAAGGTGTGCCATCTTTGCATCGATCGATGGTGACCAGGGCATCTGATATTGAATGGCCACTCCACGATCGGTACGAGAGTAAGGTCGATATGAAACGAAGTGCCTTCTTCTTATTCGATCGATCGATACGAAGACCGAACTACCATCTACTAAGTTTTTCGTAAACCTCCGAGCATCATCTTCTCCAAACGACGTAAACACCATTATTTTTCCTCCTCCATCCCTCGACCATACTCCGAACCAATTCCGACATCGACATCGCCAGGGTTTGGCCATGTCTGAGGATGGATGAGCAAATGAACTCGAGTCTCATCGTTCTTAAGGCGAGTTCGTCAATTAATTACCTGATTTCGATAACTGGTTTAGGGGATTGAAGGATTTGAATCGATTCGAAGGCATGCGCAGTTTTTTTTTTCAAGTCTGTGGAGCAATATGAAGACAAAGCGGAAAAGTAAAAAGTAAAAAGTGAAAAATGACTAAGTCCACAGTATTTATATGGACTCGAGTGTGAAAGGCAGAAACGATTCGCATCCCAGTAAACTCGATGGGTTGCAAAATGTCACCACGGGATCGATTCGAACAAGCTATTCGAATCCATCAACTCGATTCTTTATCGAAGCGAAATTACCAATGAAGGCTTTTCTGAGCCACCCAAATCCATCGATACGAAGTCGTTCTTCGTATCAACCATTTCCAACTGTCTCCAGTACCCATCGATACGAATTGTCAATTCGTATCCAATGACACAAGGCTCATCGATTCGAAATACACAACGAGAGCTGTTTTGAAGGCATTAAACTCCATCGATACGAACATTCGTTTCGTATCCATCGAAGCTCATATCCATCGATGCGAAATGTTCATTTCGTATCCATCTATACGATGAATACCGATGCAAAGACAGTGTTTTAACCTTTTACATCGATTCAGGAGAGGATCGATACAAAGGAACATTCAAAAACAACCATCGAGTGTTGTTACAATTCGAATCTCACATCGGTTCAGGAGAGGATCGATACAAGATTCGATACGAGATAAACTGACAACGACTCGTGAACGTGCAAACGTCAACGAGAGTCAGATTAACATATATGCATATATGTCGGACTAATATTCAATTTTCCACATCCACGGGAATTGGAAACTTATCTGATAACAATTACAACAATAAACGGCTTATCACTAGCATACAGCAATTAGTTGCAACAATGCAGGGTACAACAGTTAATAGTCAATAATTTACATTACTGAGGAAATCGGTCAAAGATTACAACTTTCAGCGAAAAGACGATAACTGTTCGGAATGAAGGTTGCAGCTTTTCAAAGCACGTCATGTTTCCACAAGACGTACTTTGGGGGGCAAATGTTATCCCGCATTTTGGCAAGGCCGTGACACCAAGAACTTGACTAGAAACCAATGACGGTTCGTCTTAGAGATCGGTTATACGCAGGCTCACTATGGATATCGATGAATTTTGTCCGATTCCAAATCAAACTACAATCGACAAGACACGACGAGCGAAGCAATGAAAGTCAACGTTCCAAATTTCAAGTCAATTCGAGTTCGTATGCTCAAGTTATGATCGATGCAAGTTGAAGGAAATAATCCCACTTTCGTATCCATCATCGAACCTCGATTCGAATCCATCGCTTTCATATCGATCAGAGCGGCAGCGACCTCGCATCCATCCTAGAGCCTTAGTTCGAATCGATTGAGTTCGAATCCATCAACTAGCCACTGTTCAAATCGATCGAGTTCGAATCCATCAACGAGCCACTGTTCGAATCGATCGTCCAATGTCCACTTCGTATCCATCACAGAGCCTTTGTTCGAATCCATAAGGACGCGCCACTTCGTATCCATCAAAGAGCCGATGTTCGAATCCATAAGGACGTGCCACTTCGTATCCATCAAAGAGCCTTTGTTCGAATCCATCAGGACGCGCTGTTCGTACCCATTAGAGGATCACTGTTCGTATCCATTTAGGTAGAGCGCTTTTATCGATACGAACTAAGCCCTACGATCGATACGAACAAAGCATAACAATCGATACGAACAGAGCATAACAATCTATTCGAACTAAGGAACTTCCATCGGTACGAACTGTGCATCCTTTATCAATGCGAACAAGGCAGCAGCATCGATACGAACGAGGTGAAACTCCGAAACGACTCGATCAACTCGGCAAAGAATGTGGATCGATGCGAAGAGAGCGCCACATCATCGCCTGATCATGTGCCTACCATCGATTCGAAGGATCGATTCGAACTGATTGAGTCGAACAGAACGGTGCACTGGAAATGCAATCTTGCATCGATCATATCTCGCGATCTACAAGTCCAAATGCGATGAAATTTTCACAGGAGCATACGTACATGCAAAAGAATGTCCACACCAAATTTCGACTCCATTGGACGCAATCTTGATCGATACGAAATTCATTCGTATCGATCACGGATCGGGCCGAAACTTCACGGGCTTGGTCGTGTTGGCCCGCTCACGTGCCAGAAGAAGTCTCTCGAGATCTGAGCGAAATATCAGCCTCCTGCACCTATAAATAGACCCCCAAGGCCTACAGAAAAAGGATCTTTGAATTCTCCAACCCGTAGACTCTGTCGGATTCAGTTCTAAAGTCCATTACTGCTGATGCTAACGAATTTTACTACTGTAACTCATTTTTATCTGCTGTAACCCGCTGCAATCAATTGTAATCATCAAAGAAACATCAATAAAGCGATCAATTTCATAGTGGACGTAGGCAATACGCCGAACCACTCTAAATTCTTGTGTTCCTGGGCATTTTTTATCATTTGCATATCTGTTTTTGGAGTTTTTGTTAGATAATCCTCTTTTTCCATTTAATTTCTTCATTTTATCTCTTCAAAAACTTCTGAAGAGTGTTGTGCCCAATTTTGGTACAAACAACTAAGTTCCAATGTTGTTTCATAAAATCCTTTCAAAAACTCAACCAAAATTCTTCCTTTCTCTCAATCCTCATTTTTAGGTTGACCCGTACTTTTTACAAAAAAAATTTCTTATCCTTAACCATCTCATTAAAATATGCTTTAATCGGTTCATCTTCTAAGCACATTCTATCAAAGACTTTTCTAAATTTATAAGTAACATCAAGCATTTTATAAGTCGCTTCCAACGTGTAGGGCAATCAAGTGGAACAATAGCCATCTTATCTTTTTTCATCAAGTTGAAAAATATCTAAGTCTATCCAACCTTGAAGGAGAAGAGTGAATGTACTTAACTAAATTTCTAATGCCTTCAATAGCTTCACAATAAAACTTTAGTCCATCTTTGACTATCAAATTTAATACATGACAAACACATCTCAAATGTAAATATTTTCCATGAAGCAATAAAGAATTAGAATATTCTAATCTTCTCCTTATATAACCAATCGTTGTATCGTTAGCACTAGCGTTATCCACGGCGATGGTAAAAAAATTATCTACCCCTCATTCATTTAAAAAAAATTCTAATACTCTTCATATTTCATCTCCTTCGTGACTATTGATCTTTGTAAAAGCTAACTTCCAGTCACTGTCCATGAAATGTGAGGTAATTACCATGTAATTGATATTTTGAATAGAAGTCTAAGTATCGGTAGTGGTGTTAACGTTTTGATCTCCTATTACACCTTTTAACTTAGCTTTTTCTACCGAAAATAGATCCTAAATAGATGATGCACATTTTTTCTATCAGGTAATATAAATCTTGGTTGAACTTTGGCAAATAATTCCCTAAACACTTTCTACCATCCTAAATGATATTTCATTCTTAACAATGAATTTAGCCAATGCTAACATACACCTAGTTTGATTAAAATAATGTGGAACAAAGGCTCTGCCTAATCCATATTGAGGTGGCCCTTTGTTCACATCTTTTTTTTAATACAGAAGATTCTGGACATAAATAGAAAAGATGATATTGCAAATCAGTTGTCCCTTGCTTAGAATTGGATGTGCACTCCATTTTGCAGTACTTGCAAAGTGCAATAGTCTCCATTTTCCCGTTGTCCTTTCTGAAAATCTTTGCCATGTGCTCCCATACTATTGACTTCGGTTGCCTTGAAGGTTTTTATACTGCATTTCACTTTGACTTTGCATACCAGACGCTGTTTGTCCTACTTCGTTTGCCGCATTTGCACTTGATTCACTCGACGCCATGAAAAAAATCTGCAGCAAAAACAAAAACTACACTTAAGATGAAAGTTTGTTTTTAATTTCAATGTAATGATAGCTATGCATCACCACCATCATCTTGAACAGGAACCAACTTTTCCTGACCCGTTAATCACAGAATAAAGTTTTTTGGGCAATATATTTTGCTAATGAACATTCTAATTATGCAGAAAAATAGCCGTAGATGGTAAAATCCTTAAAGAAACACCTCCTTTTTACTTTCAGTGAATGGTTTTCAATATGAAATTGTTTAAAAAGCTTTAATATACAAGTAACATACACTATATCATGTGGTCTTCACTTCGATTTACTTAGCAGTTTTTTCCATATATTTCAGTAAAATTTAATTAAGAAAACGACATGAATTTGCTTACAGAATATTCATGCTACCTCAAATTAAGGAAAGGTCCAAAGAAGATGAACCTTTCGGGAGCACAGAATCAACAAAATTTAAGAAGATGAACCAAATGATAATAAGCACTAGCCAATCCCAATCTCTTTTTTTGTTCAAGCTAGTTCTAAAAAAAATAGACATTGTTATGTTTAGACAAGTCCACATTTCAGAGAATTGGACATGAAAATAAATTATACATCTGATATACAATATTTGAAACCTTAGATCTGAAATTAGGTTGAGCTTGTGCACCACGTGAGTTGTAATACCAAAAATGTATGTTTTCGTGAAAATTTTAAATTAAAAAAAAGTTGATAAACAAAGGATGGTGTGTAAAAGTTTGGTTTAACAATGCATTTGAACCCCTTTGGTGCTAAAACCATCTGTCACTACCAGAAGTTCTCGCAATAAAAATCTTTTGAGTTGACCTAATAATATTTAGATTATCACACATCAGAAAAGAGTAAAAATGGACTATGGTTGAAACTGAGTGCAAGAGAAAGGAAAAAGTATCACTCAAATAATATTTATTTTCAAAAACTACATTTTCTTTTTCCACTAAAAATTTAATGGCAACTTATTCAAAGTGGTACTTTGGAAATCCAAAATTAATGCAGGAACATCCTAAGTTTGCTAAATGATAATTCCATTTTTCAAACCAGATGCAGCAGATTAACCTTCAACTGGCATGTTTTATAACATTAGAACTATATTTCTAAATGTCAAACAAAAGAAGTCTGTATAGGATTTGAATAGGTGATAAACTTTAGCTAGAAAATAATTTGACTTTTTTTTTCTAAAACAGATTTTCTTCACTACAATAGAACAAAAAAATGAGTCAACAATCGATTTCATCGCTTTACCTAAAAGATATATTTAAATCCAAGTTTTTGTAGAGACTTGGAACGAAATACAGAGACAAATTTATGCCATACATGAAATCTAACAAATGAAAATACCTATTTCCCACAGCAGGTAGAATAATAAAACGATGAAATTATGGCATGCTACAGATAATCGATCAGAAGATGGAGATGGTGATGATAATAATTAACAACCTGAGAACATCGATTTGAAGATGGAAAAGGAACAGACGAATGGGAAATTAGGGTTAGGTTTTGTGCGTGAAGTGAAACGAAACGAAGATAATGTTATTTTTCAGAAATAAACGTTTAAGTTTTTGGATTGGTCCAAGTAAACGATAAATTGGTTCAAGCTAATCTTAAGCATTATATCACTTCGACATAGTTGTGCTTACAGGTGAAATATCACTTTAGTGAATAGCAATGCGGTTTTTGTGATAATCTTTGCAAAACCAGGTTTCTATTGTTTTTGTTATTTCATTTCTGAACAAACTATTATAATTTGCAAGATTATAGACATTTATAACCGTTTAGTAATACAATTGATATGTTATTTCAGCATAACTATTATTTGAATGCATCTTTACTTTGTTTTTATGCAAATTAGTGCATTAATCAAACTTAATGAACTAAACTGATTGATGTTGTCAGTAGTATTTTGCTTCAAATTTTAGGCTTCTTGAATGTCCAATATATCCATTTATTTTCTTTTTATATCATGTCTTTTGATGTCAGGTTCAAGAATATGTTACCTAATTTAATGATGTTGTTTTTGTATGACATAAGTGCTATTATGAAAATAGTAGCGCTTTGCGGGAGTTTTTATCAACGGATCTTTCTCACCCAAATCACAAAGAGATAACTTGGATTGAAAACAAGACGGAATTGAAATCAAAACGCAATAACATAAGATATTCCACTCAACCACCCACTTTATTGATTAACTAAATTTTGTTTACAATTAATAGAACAAAGCTAAAATAAACAAGATACCATTGAATCAATAACCAAATTGAGAAAGAACAAATATCCATATGGCTAAAATTATTGGAGAAGAAGAACAAAGATGAAGAAGAGAAAATTAGCAAATAGATTTTCCACCACACTTTTACCCTCTCTTCTAGTCTCTATTTATATAATCAGTTACTTAATGCCCAAGTTAACATTAGATGGCAAAAAATAATTTGATTAGCCAATTAGAGAGAGAAATAAACATACTTAATTATGCTTATTAATTAGAGGAAACAAAATCTTCTCTTTCTTTCTTTTGCATATTTATTTCCCTCTATTTGTGATTTTGTATCACCAAAATTTAACACTCCACCTTGATGCAAAATCACATATCTCCAACATATCAAGCATGCCATATCTAGATCTATCACAAATCCTCATATCTTAACCAAACTAAATTACAAACCTCAACCACCGTCTGCAAGTGATGCATCTCCCACATGAGGTGCACCACACAAATTCAGTCTCAAAAACGTTTGTAATACCACAAAGATCTCCGTCTTATCTTTGTGGATTTTATAATCCGACACCCGTCTATCACTCGATCTGAGCTCATTACCTGATCACTATCGATCCTCAAGCATCATCAACATGAAGACCCCTGTCTAAAATATGATCCTCAATGCTAGAATCATAAGCAGTGACCACATTAACCTCTACACCTTGTTGTGGACTAGGTCCTTCAACCGTCACTCACTTTCCATTATCGAATACAGAACCAACCAAGTTATAAAGGTTTCCTTCTTCCAATACTCCTCTCATCCTTACACGATAACCTTTCTTCACTCTCAAAACTCTACCTTGAGTCTTATAAGTAAAACCACGGCGATCCAACTGACCGAGAGAAATAAGTTTATGCGAACAAGTGGGTACAGGTCTGACTCCAGAGACTTCTCTAACCACACCATCATGCATACGAAACTGGATAGATCCAATACCACAAATCGGTAACTCTTCTCCATTGGTTGTCCTAATCATGCCAACACTCTTCTCATAAGAAGAAAAACAATGCACATCTCTACAAATGTGAAAACTGGCTCCTGAATCCATCTTCCAAGGCTTATTTTCACTAAAGAGGACATCACAAGAAGCATCACTATCGGTACCTTTAGCAAAACTTGCATGTGCATCACTACTAGTATCACCATGCGCAGCCTTTTTCTGATCTCTTTTATAAGCATAACACTTGCTGCGTATGTGACCTTTCTTATTACAATAATGACAAGTGATAACACCTTTACCATTAGCGTCCTTCTTCTTCCAAATTGTATCTTTCTTCGAGTCCCTTACTACCATAGCCTCACTTTGAATTGATTTCATACCTGACCCTTTTCTTCTAAGCTCCTTATTCAAAAGGCTGGTTCAAACAGTTTCCAGAGAGATAGTTCCATTAGCATTGGAATTACTCAATGAAACAACCAAAGTTTCCCAACTTTCTGAAAGCGAACTCATTAATAAAAGAGCATGTAACTCATCATCAAAATTGACCTTCATATTTGCCAATTGATTTATTACATCTTGAAATTCATTCAAATGCTCTTCAACAGACTTCTCTTTATCTAATCTCAGTTGTACCAACTTTCAAACCAGAAAAGTCTTACTAGTAGCACTCTTTGACTCATACAAAGATACCAACTTGTCCCACAAAGCCTTCACGGATTCACAACTAGCCACATGATGGAAAACTGAATCATCAAGATACTGGCGAATCAAAGCAATCGCCTTCTTATCCATCTTCTTCCATTTTCCCTCAAGTACATTAGAGGGCTTCTTTCCATCTCCATCAATCGGATCATGAAGATCATTGAGGTACAGAACATCCTCCATCTTAGGCTTCCAAATACCCCAATTTTTTCCATCCAAAGTAGCCATCTTTGAAAACGAAATCATATCCGACATCAATAATTTTTCAAATCAAAATTACTCTAAGCTTTGCGATGATCTATGCTCTAATACCAAACTATTATGAAAATAGTAGCGCTTTGCGGAAGCTTTTATCAACGGATCTTTTTCACCCAAATCACAAAGAGATAACTTGGATTGAAAACAAGACGGAATTGAAATCAAAACGCAATAACACAAGATATTCCACCCAACCACCCATTTTACTGATTTACTAAATTTTGTTTACAATTAATAGAACAAAGTTAAAATAAACAAGATACCATTGAATCAATAACGAAATTGGGAAAGGGAGCTAATATCTATATGGCTAAAATTGTTGGAGAAGAAGAACAAAGATGAAGAAGAGAAAATTAGCAAATAGATTTTCCACCACACTTTTGTTGAGTTTCGACATTCTCGTGTACCATACGCGTTCGCTTCACCGTGTCTAGCCGGAGTCAACGGTCGAAGTCTCCTATGCCGACGTCCCGATTGAGCATCCCTCCATCGCCTCCATCGAGCATATAATCTGGTCTTGGCAACACATTGTAACAAAAGGAATCCCCAATGTTACGTGCCACCAATCCCATATATATACCATGATTATTTCAGATATCCTATGATGTGGGACTTTTAACCTGTTCAATCCATGCACCCACTCCATTTACAATGCGAGCCACACCTAACAATCTCCTCCTTGGCGAGCATTGCTCAAGTCACATTGAAGTTATACCGAGTCCTCTTCGTAGTGGAGTCAAGCTGCTATTCCGAGTTCTCATAAGCAGGGGGAGGGGCTGCTTAACCATATCTCCACCTTGACGAGCATCCCATGCTCAAGCCCCTTCGGAGCCATGCTTCGGTCATGCTGCATCATACCGGTCCCATCGAACCATGGAACTCTGATACCATGTTGAGTTTTAGCATTCCCGCGTACCGTACGCGTTCGCTTCACCGTGTCTAGGCAGAGTCAATGGTCGAAGTCTCCCATGTCGGCGTCTTGATTGAACATCCCTTCATCGCCTCCATCGAGCATATAATCTGGTCTTGGCAACACATTGTAACAAAAGGAATCCTCAATGTTACGTGCCACCAATCCCATATATATACCACGATTATTTCAAATATCCTATGATGTGGGACTTTTAACCTGTTCAATCCACGCACCCACTCCATTTACAATGCGAGCCACACTTAACAACTTTTACCCTTTATTCTAGTCTTTATTTATATAATCAATTACTTAATGCCCAAGTTAACATTAGATGACACAAAATAATTTGATTAGCCAATTAGAGAGAGAAATAAACATACTCAAATATGCCTATTAATTAGAGAAAACAAAATCTTCTCTTTCTTTCTTTTGCATATTTATTTCCCTCTATTTGTGATTTTGTGTCACTAAAATTTAACAAGTGCTGGCTCGAGGTTGATTTTATAGAATTTGCAGTGACTTATATTTTTATATTATAAAGGAAAATCCGTTATCAGTGTCACATGTAATGACTTTGCTTGCTTTCATGTATCAGTTTCTGTAATGTAAATAACCATTTCAATGCATCAAGCCAAAGTTCCTAGTCAAAGTTTACTCTTGGCATCTCTCCAAACTATGTCTAATCTCATATATTTTCTAGGGAAACACAAAAGTGTTTTCACGAAAAACATCCATAAATTAAAATTTTGCTTTATTTAATTCTTAAAGCTACAAGTTTACCATTAACATGTGTTTTATGTATTATAGTAATCCATATGTATAGCACATAATAATATTCTTCAACTCCATCGCATTTGTTTCCCATGACAGTGGAAAAAGAAGTCAACATTATAATTATTTTTGTTGTTGATGTTGTCGAAAAAACATACAATAAATATCTAAAAGATATGCATCTATTCCCTTTATGTTAATATATATATATAAGCCTTGCTTCAAACTTCATAGATTCCAAAGCTAAATGAGTCCTGCTTATGCTGTGTTTGTTGAACCCTTTAACTTTTTACTTCCATGATTTAGGTGGTAAAAATTTCGCTTTATTTAGTATTTTCTTTATTCTTACTCTAAGATTAGGTTATAGTTATTCAAATGAATCATCGATTTTTCATATTTTGTGATATGATTTTGAGATGATATTTTTCATACTAAATCAAACTGGTCATACTTTAGAGTGCAGGTTATTCAACAACAATTTAATTTGTATTCAAAGTATTGGATGAAAAAGAATAATAAATAAGAGTTAAAATTTAAATCTTTTAGTAAATATTTTTGTTAAATTTTGACGACGCTATATGGAGAATTGTAGAGGTTGGAAGTAGCTTCGTAACGGAGAAAACGGTTCGCAAATCGAAGTTCGAAGGTGAAAGTTATAAGGGAAAAGATGAAGTGGGCTGAATTGGTAGGGTCAGACGTCTGAAGAAAATGATTAGACGTCTGGCGCTTTAGCAAATCTGCACCAGACCTGTTCCAAAGATTGAGGTCAGATGTCTGACCAAAAGGGTCAGACATCTGAGTCCATGCGGAATTGATTCCGAAGACTTGAATCAGACGTCTAACCAAATGGTCAGACGTCTGAGCTGAAGCAAAACTTTTCAGTAACTAAAGTCAGACGTCTGACCACTTTAGTCAGACGTCTGAGGCGACTTCCGCCTGTTTTTCATGTGTGGACTTGGCGTGAAGATTTGTGATATCTACAGGGGCAATTTTGGAACATTTTTTAGGGTTTCTATTCTCCTATATAAGCTAGCTTCATGTCCCAGATCTGAGGGTGTGCGTGAAAACGACTGCAAGAGATTAACCTCCATAAATTAGGGTTTATCAAAACCTAATTTTCTTCAATTCTCTTCTCCACAAATCAATTTCAAATTAGAATTTTGAACATTATAATCAATCTCTTGTACTCTTCTCATCAATATTAATAAAAGCTCTCTCGTAAAGTGGGTGTACACTAACACAACGTTAGTGGAACCACAATAAATCGCTGTGTGATTTATTTTTCATTATTGCTTTGATTTTTGAATTGCTTGTTTCGAATTGTGATTGTTTTTGGATTGATTGAGAATGGAATTGAGTTGTTGATTGGTTGTTTTTACACTTCTTATCACGATCTCGTCTTCCGCTTTGCTTGTGGGGTTTCGATTTGAGTGGTCTCCAGTTGGAATCCCGTCCCAACATTTGGTATCGGAGCGTTGGTGTTGGTAGGTGGTTGTAGAAATGCCCGAATCAAGTAGTAACTCAAGTAGTTCCTCAATGGGTACTCCAAGTGGTGTAGCTCCTTATGTACATGGTTCGTATGCAGCTTCAGGATCACAATTGGTTATAGACAAGAGGAATGGCGATAATGATTTTGAAAAATGGAAATGGAAGATGAAAGCGGTTCTAAGGAGGAATCGGTTACATCGGGTAGTGTTTGACACGCATTTATTGCCAACGGACATCTCGGATGTTGAGAGAGAGGAGATGGAAGAGTGGGCATTCACTACACTTCAACTTGCTATGGGAGAGAATGTTATCTCTGAAATTAGTGGTGAGACAACTGCTAAGGGCATTCGGGACAAGTTGGAGGAGTTGTATATGAAGAAGTCACTGACAAATCGTTTGATCTTATTGCGAACATTCTTTACCTATAAGATGAAGAAAGGTACTTCGCTAAAGGTGCACTTGAATACTTTTGATGATTTGCTAATGAAGATAAAGGCGGTAGATTTGAAGATTGAGGAAGAGAAAAAGGCGATGATATTGTTGTGGTGGTTGCCAAATCGCTATACAGGTTTCTCAAATAGTTTGATCTATAGCCGGGATACATTGACTCTTAATGATGTGAAGACGGGTCTTCTTAGCGAGAAGTTGCTGGATCAAATGAAGGAGTTAGGTGATGGAAGTAGTGGTGCTAGTAGTGGTCATGGTTTGTTTGTGGAGAAGGAGAGGTATGTGAAGAAGGAGAATCGGGGGTGTTCTAAATCAAGGAACCCCGGTTGGAGAGGAAAGTCAAAGGAAAGAAAAGGCAAGTGCTATATTTGCAAGAAACCCGGTCATTGGAAGAATGAGTGCCCAGAAAAAGAGAAGGCAGAGAAGGAAGTAGCATCTTCATCAGTAGCGGTGGTGAGTAGAGTTGGTGAGGGAGATGTAGATGTTTTGTCAGCGGTAGCATTGGATGTTTCGGGTAGCGATTGGGTGTTCGATTCGGGGGCGTCTTATCATATGATGCCAAATAGGAATTGTTTTTCTTCTTAAATCGACAAAGAAGGAATTTCAATTGTTATGGGAAATGGTGCTATTTGTAAGTCGAAAGGCATTGGTTCCGTGCAAATTCAGATGTTTGACAGAGTGGTTCATACTCTCACTAATGTGCGCTATGTTCCGGGACTTAGGAAGTCTCTTATCTCTTTGGGGGCGGCTGGATTATTTAGGTTGTAAGATCACTATTGAGAGTGATAGCTTGCGGGTTTCGAAGGAGGCGCTTGTGGTGATGAAGGGTGCTAGGACTCATGGTATTTATTTGCTTCAAGGAGTGACTGTATAAGGTGAAACTTGTATAGGAGTTGATAGTTCTCATGGCTTGGATGCGACTAGGTTGTGGCATTTGAGGTTAGGTTATGTCTCGGAGAGAGTTTGGGCGTTCTTCAGAAGAGAGATGATCGATGGAGAAAGTTTCAACAAGTTAGAGTTTTGCGAAGAATGCGTCATGGGGAAGCAAACTAAAGTTTCATTCGGTGAGGGAAAGAAAGATTCGAGAAGGGTTCTTGAGTATGTTCATACAGATGTTTGGGGACTGGCACCTATAGCTTCTTTAGGTGGAGCTCGCTATTATATTTCCTTTATATATGACTTTTCTCGAAAAGTTTGGGTGTATGTAATGAAGGCCAAGTCGGAGGTATTTGCAAAGTTCAAAGCGTGGAAGGCTCTTGTTGAGAATGAGAGTGGCAAGTCTTTGAAGGTTCTAAGATCCGACAATGGCGGAGAGTATGTTTCCAGAGAATTTTGGATTTTTGCAAGCATCATGGTATTCAGAGGCATTTTACTACACCTGGAGATCCGCAGTCGAATGGTGTTGTGGAAAGGATGAATCGTACTCTACTTGAGAAAGCTCGATGCTTGAGATTGACATCGGGTTTGGCGAAGGGATTTTGGGCTAAAGCTTTGTCAACCGCAGTGCATATTATTAATTGAATTCTGTGCTCAGCTATTGGTAACAAAATTCCAGAGGAAGTGTGGAAGGGAAAGAGCATTGACTTGAGTTATCTTCGTGTGTTTGGTAGTCCTGTTTATGTGCATGATCCAAGAAATGATAAGCTTGAACCTAGAGCTTTCAAGGGGATTTTGCTTGGCTACACGGATGGAGTAAAAGGCTATCGGATTTGGAATCCGGAAAAGAAGAAGGTAGTGAATTCTCGTCATGTTACTTTTGATGAGTCGGCGATGTTCAAGGAGAAAGAAAGCTCATCGGATGTTCCAGACTTGGTCATGGTGAATCAAAGGAGAAGGAAATCATTTTCGCATTTTGTCCAACGAGTAGAGAGAGTAGAGTAGTTGGAGATGCTTTCGAGGAGGTAGCAGTTGATGTTACATCACATAGTCCACAAGGTGCCTCTAGTAGTGTTAGTGATGTACATGATTCTAGAGAAGATTCGGTTCAAGGTGGAGCTGAAGGGAGTTTGGGTGATGGTATTGCTACTTGGGTTGGTCGTCGTACTATAAGGCCACCTGAAAGATATGGTGATTGGAACTATCTTAGCTTTTGTGATAATTTGGACTATGCTCTTCATGTAGTCCAAGATGAGCCGATGGATCTTGATGACGTCATAGAGTCGAGTGATAGCTCGAAATGTATTTATGCCATAGAGGAAGAGATGCAATCATTGTTGAAGAATCAAACTTGGGATTTGGTTCCACTTCCCAAAGGAAACCGTGCTATTGGGTGCAAATGGATATACAAGGTGAAAGACGATGTGAGAAACAAAGCTAGGCTAGTGGCTAAGGGGTTTGCACAAAGGAAGGGAAAAGAGTATGATGAGATATTCGCACCGGTTGTGCGACATACTTCTATCCAGATATTACTTGCTATAGTTTCTATTCATGACTTAGAGTTGAAGCAACTTGATGTGAAAACCGCCTTCTTGCATGGTGACTAGGATGAAGACATCTACATGGAGCAACCTGAAGGTTTTGTTGTGGATGGTAAGTCAAATTAGGTTTGCAAGTTGAAGAAATCACTATATGGTTTAAAGCAATCACTTAGACAATGGTACAAGAGGTTTGATCATTTTATGCTTGAAAATGGTTTTGATAGAAGCATTAAAGATGCTTGTGTTTATTTCAAGAAGTTGAGAAATGATTGTTGGGTGTATTTACTCTTGTATGTGGACGACATGCTCATTGCTTCTAAGGATAAGAATGAAATCAACAAGCTAAAACTGAGTTTGAAATCGGAGTTCGAAATGAAGGATCTTGGAGAAGCAAGAAGGATATTAGGCATGGAAATTGAAAGAGATCAAAAGCATTTTGAGTTGAAACTAACTCAAAAGGAATACATAAAGAAAGTGCTTTGCCGGTTTACCATGGAGAATGCAAAGGCGTCAAATACACCTTTACCTTTGCATATGAAGCTTTCGAGTAAAGGATCACCTATCTTGGAGGAAGACAAGGCTTATATGGAAAAGGTGCCATATGCTAGTGTTGTTGGAAGTCCAATGTATGCTATGGTGTGTACAAGGCCCGATATTGCAAATGCTGTCGGGATGGTTAGTCGATACATGGCTAATCTGGGGAAATCGCATTGGGAAGCTGTGAAGCTTATATTGAGATACCTTGGAGGCACATCATCTCATGGCCTTGTTTTTGGCGGTAGTAAGGCGATGGATTGCAAGTTGGTTGGTTATTGTGATTCGGACTACGCTGGTGATAGGGATCGAAGAAAATCAACTTCTGGATATTTCTTCACACTTGGGGGTACAGCTATAAGTTGGAGATCTAGATTGCAGACCGTAGTTGCTTTATCCACTACGGAGGCGGAGTTGATAGTCGCGGTGGAGGCGACAAAGGAGGCACTCTATTTGTAGCGATTGTTGTGTGACTTGGGATTTGAGCATGATAGTATCGATGTTCGATGTGATAGCCAGAGTGCTATTCACTTGGCAGAGAGTTTGTCGTTTAGCTCACGAACTAAGCATATTGAGGTGAGAGAGTCATTTTTAGTAGCCATGGATGAGGATAAGCAAGTATATCTTCGGAAAGTGCACACAAAGGATAACACGGCGGACATGTTCACTAAGGCATTGCCGGTTGGAAAGTTCGAGCATTGCTCGAACTTGATTCGCTTGGAGAAGTGCTAGGTTCCATGGGGTGGCACGGTTAAGGGAGGAGCTTGGTGGTAGATAAGGCAGAGTATCGGTGAGAGATTGAGGTTCTATCTTCTTGGTAAGTGCTAGTCTTTGGTGAGATAGCTTAGGATTTGGATGTTTTCAACATTTCATTAGCGGGCGGGGGCTTTGCCTGAGCTCGTTGGTGGAGTGCAATGGGCGGTGGCTTTGCCGTAGCTCATTGGAAAAGCATTCATGTTTGGTTGAAGGTAGAAGTGATAGTTGGTACTATCGGTTGTTGTTGATGGTATGGTACCATTGGAGTTGGAGATGGATATAGTGTCGAGGTGGAGTGTTAAATTTTGATGACGCTATATGGAGAATTGTAGAGGTCGGAAGTAGCTTCGTAACGGAGAAAACGATTCGGAAATCGAAGTTCGGAGGTGGAAGTTATAAGGGAAAAGGTGAAGTGGGCTGAATTGGCAGGGTCAGACGTCTGAGGAAAATGGTCAGACGTCTGGCGCTTCAGCAAATCTACACCAGACCTGTTAAAGAGAATGAGGTCAGACGTCTGAGTCGGTGTAGAATTGATTTCAGAGACTTAAATCAGACATCTGACCAAATGGTCAGACGTTTGAGCTGAAGCAAAAAATTTCAGTAACTAAAGTTAGACGTCTGAGGCGACTTCCGCATGTTTTTCACGTGTGGACTTGGCGTGAAGGTTTGTGATATTTGCAGGGGCAATTTCGAAACATTGACTAGGGTTTCTATTCTCCTATATAAGCTAGCTTCAGGTCCCAAATCTGAGGATGTGTGTGTAAGCGACTGCAGGAGATTGGCCTCCACAAATTAGGGTTTATCAAAACCTAATTTTCTTCAATTCTCTTCTCCACAAATCAATTTCGAATTAGAATTTTGAACATTGTAATCAATCTCTTGTACTCTTCTCATCAATATTAATAAAATCTCGCTCTTAAAGTGGATGTACACTAACACAATGTTAGTGGAACCACTATAAATCGATGTGTGATTTATTTTTCATTATTGCTTTGCTTTCTAAATTGCTTGTTTCGAATTGTGATTGTTTTTGGATTGATTGAGATTGGAATGGAGTTGTTGATTGGTTGTTTTTACACTTCTTATCACGATCCCGTCTTCCGCTGTGCTTGTGGGGTTTCGATTTGAGTGGTCTCCAGTTGGAATCTTATCCCAACAATTTTAGCAGACAAGAATTTGTGTATTATGATTTTATATTGGTGATGATTTTATTGATTCATTTTATTCGGGTAAGTGCTTCAATAACTGAGGAAAAAATGAACTGGTAATTTTTTCTAAGCTCTTAGTGATAATCGAGGGAACTAGCAAGTATGTTTTTGGTTTTTCTTTTGATATAATGACTTTGATGCCTCAAACTTCAACACACGTTGACATTTTGATGGGCATGAGGCATACTTTTATATTTTAATGAGCCATTTGTTTTTATTGCCGACAAATTGTTGTATGCGAATGCAAAACTTATAGGAAAAAACACGAATGACACGTTATATAATATGGCACCAAAGATGGTAATGAGATGATGGTTACAAGAATAAGGGAGAATACATTTATGGCATGAGTTTGAGAATCCACTGACATTTTTTTTGTTATCAAATAAGCATATTTGCGTGCCTGTTGAGTCATTGACTCTAATTTATAAGAAAAGTTTGCTAAACAACAACGAAACTACTATTTGCGTGCCTGTTGAGTCATATTACTGCTTTTACTAGGAAGAAGTAAAGAAATATGAATAGCCTTCTCCATTTGAGCCTTTTTAGTTTGATAAATGTTCATGTAGCCATTAATATTATAGTTTACACCTTGATATCTTTCTATAATATTCACATTCACAACGATTGATGTCATGCGTTCATGGACTTTATAGCACTCAAATTTTTTTGTTACAAACTATTTATTTTGCAGGCTGATATATTCGATTGATGATGAGTTTGTTAAATTTGGATGATTCAAATATTTGTTGAGGAGGAAAAAAATTAATTAATTGGTTCAATCAATCAATTAATTTGGCTTGCATATGGAAAGATATGAGAGGATATTTTGGAAGGAAACTGTTTGCATCAAAAATGGTCACAAACCCCAAGTGTAGTGAAAGCACCAGCGTATGAATACGAATCAACAGTATTCACACACAAATCACAGATCTAAGCAAGTAACAAGCAGCAATCAAGAAATAATGAATAGTGACACACAATTTATAGTGGTTCGGTTATCTCCGACCTACGTCCACTTCAAAGTTTTTATGATTTTATTGCTCGATGCTTGAAGATTACAATTTCGTATGTTGTATTACAACTGATTTGCTGAACTAAGTCTGAATCTAAGGCAGCAATGGTGATCTGGAGTAAATCTGGCAGAATCTGGGCGCTCTTTAGCTCTCAAAATTGTCCGACCCCTTTTCTGAATGACCAGGGGCTCTATTTATAGGTGTAGGAGGCTGATATTTCGCCCAAATTGAGAGGAGACCAGTTCTGGTACGTGAGGGGGGCCACATGCCCGCTTTCTGGAAATCCGGGCCCACTTTGGGATCGATTCGAAGCTATGTTCGAATCGATCAAGAAATCATCCAATCGAGCTGAAATTTGGTGTGAACATTCTTCAATATGTGCTCAAGCTTCTGTGTAAATTTCATAGCATTTGGACTTGTAGATCTCAAGTTATGATCGATTCAAGTTGACGTTTTTCGCTTCCTGGAGTCGTTCGAATCGATATGCTCGAATCGATTCGTTCGAATCGATTTTCCTGCACGCGAAGACTATGGCGTGGTGCGCATGCCTCGGGTCAACCCTCCTTTTTCTCCGAGTTTTACTGAGTCGTGACCGGGGTTTTAGCTATGTAGACGTGGTGGATTCGAGGTGATCGATTCGAAGACGTGCTTCCTTCGAATCGATCTGGGTAACCTTCAGTCGATTGATACGAAGACTCCACTGTTTGAAGGGATTCGAAGGTGGGAACGCTCCAATGGATTCGAGTTATTGGATTCGAACTAAGGCTTGCTCAATGGAGTCGAAGCAAGGCGTATTCTGATGGTTTCGAAGCAAGGCTTGTCGTGATCGATTCGAAGCAGAGGCTGGCTCGATGGAGTCGAAGCTATAGTCCTTTTCATGGATTCGGAGGATCTCTCCTTGATGGATTCGAAGGCAAGAGTACCTCGATGGATTCAAACCGTGTCCTCGTGGATGGATTCGAACCCACATGCGGTCTATCGATTCGAACCTATGCTATATCATCCATCTCCTTTTGGCGATATCTTGAGCATACGAACTCGGATTGACTCGAAACTTGGAATGTTGTTTCATCTGGCCTTGCTTGACATGTCTTATCAATTGCAGCCTGATCCGGACTCGGACAAAATTCATCGATATCCATGGTGAACCTGCGATGCACAACCGATGTTCATGACTAATAATCTTTGATTTTCAGTTAATCTTTGGGTATCTTGGCTTTGCCAAAAGTTGGGATAACATTTTGCCCCCCAAAACACGCCTTTTGGTAAAAGGTGTGTTTTGATTAGTCTCAAATTGCAGTGAGTTCATGTTTTATTCATAGCTTATAGCATTTTCAATCAAGTCCATGGCTGTTCGAAGCCGAATTGTTATCAATTTTTTCCAGTGGGAGGTAAGAATGAAATTCCACGGTCTCTCCGTACTATTGATGGTCACTCTGGACCTTTGTCAAACCCATTCTAGATTTAGCGATTGAATAGAAAGATCCTATTGCACTCCGGCGTTGCTTTCTATCCCTTGCACTCTGGCCCCAGCTAGGGCGTATAGCGATGTCTTGGTCGTTCTCGATCGATCATAGCCTCTCCGGGCTCATGCTGGATCCCATCCTGTCACTCTCCGGTGAAGGGGAAACAACGTTAAGTGAGTCAATCCTGTCGCTCTCCGGCGAAGCGACTCACCTCCTGCACTCTGGTTCAGTGTATCTGAACATTAAGCGATGTCATGACCTAAATCGTCGGTCGATCACAGCCTCTCCGGGCTCATGCTGGATCCCATCCTGTCACTCTCCGGTGAAGGGGAAACAACGTTAAGTGAGTCAATCCTGTCGCTCTCCGGCGAAGCGACTCACCTCCTGCACTCCGGTTCAGTGAATCTGAACATTAAGCGATGTCTTGGCCTAAATCGTGGGCCGATCATAGCCTCTCCGGGCGCTTATCGAATCCTGATCCAATCACTCTCCGGTGAATAGGAAACGATGCTTAAGTGAGTTGATCCTGTCGCTCTCCGGCGAAGCAACTCACTTCTTGCACTCCGGACCCTGCCTCTCCGGGTAGGATCATAAAGCGATCAAGTTTATATTGATATTTAATGTTTATCCTTTAACTCTCCGGTCAAAGGTTTATTTTAATAAGTGTTTCTTTATTAAATTCAAATCCTAGATGTTCAATCTCAAACACCAGGAAAAACAAGATAATGCCTCTCTGGGCGGAGCGGTCTATTTCCATCTCAGAGCATGCCTAGGGATCTCTCCGGTTCCCGTACATGAGTAAGTGGGATAGCCGTTTTATTTTGGAAATCAAATCTAAGAAAACTAATCGACCAGAATCCAAATCTTGAACATGGCCCTTGCCATCACAATCAGTTGATGACGAGTCGTGATCCCGATCCAGGATCATTCCTGTTTGGTTGATGCGGTAGTTGTTCGGGTCTAACCGCCGTCGTACGTTCTCTGACATACTGTGGCAATCTACCACTCCTGGCATGTTCTTCCACCTCATCCTTCAGGTGGCGGCATTCATCGGTAGTGTGCCCATCCAGCTCATGGAATAGGCAGTATTTTCCGGTCCTACGTTCCCGCTCCGTGGGATCTCTCCTGGGTGGTTTTCGATAGGGGAGTTGCCCCCGAGTTTCGGTGTAAATTCGTTCCAGTCCTGCCACCAAGTCTGTGTATTGCCTGAATCTGGGCTCTCGGAATTTCTTCCGTTTGTCAGGACCATCATGTGCGTCATCCTGCTTTCTCTTTCCTTTGTCTGCCCTGGACTGTTCCCTGGCGGTTCCTTCGCCTTGTGCAACATTTATTTCCTGCCTCTCGGCTCGTGATTCCTCTAATCGAATGAATTTTTCAGCTTCATGGAAAAACTCTCCAAGATCTTGCGGTGGATCATTAGTCAAAGAGTCTTTGAATTCGGTGCCTTCTCCAACTCCTGCCACTGCCGCCATCAAAATCATCGATGGGTCCGGGCGATCTACAGAAGTCACCGTCGCATTAAATCGTAACAAAAAATCTTTTATGGACTCTCCGGTCCTTTGTTTTATTGATGCCAAAGTCATCACGCTCTTAGGTCACGTCACGTGGACCCTAAACTGCTTCATGAAGCAATCCACAAGCTCGCCCCATGTCCTGATTGATTCGGTTTCTAGCTGCCTAAACCAAAGTGCAGCCAAATCTGATAAGAATAAGGGGAAACATCGTGCCATCACTTCCTCGGATGCTCCCAGCACTTCCATGTGTCTGATATATCTGGTGATATGTATGGTCGGGTCTGATTTTCCGTCATAAGGATTCAGCGTTGGTAGTTTGAACTTCGGAGGGTTCCTTGCATTCCTGATATTCGGAGCGAACGGACTCCGATTAACTTCTTCCAATCCTCCTCCTGAAAACCCTCCTCTCATGAGTCGTCTCACTAGGCCGATCATTCTTTCATCTCCATCTAGGGGTTGCCCCCTTGTCATGTCTCTGCCTTGCCCTCCGAGTCTTGTAGGGAATTCTGGTACGTACTCTTCGGGTGGCTCGTTAGCATTTGTGTTGGCTCTAGCCGGTTGAGCTCCTTCCAAAGGTACTTCTGCGTTGGATCCTGCGGGCCTGCCCCCCAAGCCCTTGTTGATTGCCTTCTGGTTCTGCATTCTGTCCTCCATTGGATTCCATAGCCCTAGCTCCTTGTTCCACATTCACAGCCGCTGTAGCTGGTCCAGGGTTCTGCGTCCCTGCAGCTCTCATCTGCTCGAAGAAATTCTGCAGCATCTCTTGTTGGCTTTTCATCATTCTTTCCTACATTAAGTTATTCATCGCTTCCATCTCATCTCTAGTAATGTAGATCGAAGCTTGTCCTTCTCCAGCGCCAGAGGACGCCTCTTGACTTCCTGCCTGTTGGCTCCTCTCAGTTCTTTGTCTAGTTTGTCGAGTCATTGTAGAGTCAGATCTGAATCCTTAAAATTCCAAATCTAAATTTTGAATTTGGTGTAGCGGGTGCTAGTTCTTCTCAGTGAAAGCACCAAAGTGTTTGCACCAAAAATGGTCACAAACCCCAAGTGTAGTGAAAGCACCAGCGTATGAATACGAATCAACAGTATTCACACACAAATCACAGATCTAAGCAAGTAACAAGCAGCAATCAAGAAATAATGAACAGTGACACACAATTTATAGTGGTTCGGCTATCTCCGGCCTACGTCCACTTCAAGGTTTTTATGATTTTATTGCTCGATGCTTGAAGATTACAATTTCGTATGTTGTATTACAACTGATTTGCTGAACTAAGTCTGAATCTAAGGCAGCAATGGTGATCTGGAGTAAATCTGGCAGAATCTGGGCGCTCTTTAGCTCTCAAAATTGTCCGACCCCTTTTCTGAATGACCAGGGGCTCTATTTATAGGTGTAGGAGGCTGATATTTCGCCCAAATTGAGGGGAGACCAGTTCTGGTACGTGAGGGGGCCCACATGCCCGCTTTTTGGAAATCCGGGCCCACTTTGGGATCGATTCGAAGCTATGTTCGAATCGATCAAGAAATCATCCAATCGAGCTAAAATTTGGTGTGAACATTCTTCAATATGTGCTCAAGCTTCTGTGAAAATTTCATAGCATTTGGACTTGTAGATCTCAAGTTATGATCGATTCAAGTTGACGTTTTTCGCTTCCTGGAGTCGTTCGAATCGATATGCTCGAATCGATTCGTTCGAATCGATTTTCCTGCACGCGAAGACTATGGCATGGTGTGCATGCCTCGGGTCAACCCTCCTTTTTCTCCGAGTTTTACTGAGTCATGGCCGGGGTTTTAGCTATGTAGATGTGGTGGATACGAGGTGATCGATTCGAAGACGTGCTTCCTTCGAATCGATCTGGGTAACCTTCAGTCGATTGATACGAAGACTCCACTGTTTGAAGGGATTCGAAGGTGGGAACGCTCCAATGGATTCGAGTTATTGGATTCGAACTAAGGCTTGCTCAATGGAGTCGAAGCAAGGCGTATTCTGATGGTTTCGAAGCAAGGCTTGTCGTGATCGATTCGAAGCAGAGGCTGGCTCGATGGAGTCGAAGCTATAGTCCTTTTCATGGATTCGGAGGATCTCTCCTTGATGGATTCGAAGGCAAGAGTACCTTGATGGATTCGAACCGTGCCCTCGTGGATGGATTCGAACCCACATGCGGTCTATCGATTCGAACCTATGTTATATCATCCATCTCCTTTTGGCGATATCTTGAGCATACGAACTCGGATTGACTCGAAACTTGGAACGTTGTTTCAACTGGCCTTGCTTGACATGTCTTATCAATTGCAGCCTGATCCGGACTCGGACAAAATTCATCGATATCCATGGTGAACCTGCGATGCACAACCGATGTTCATGACTAATAATCTTTGATTTTCAGTTAATCTTTGGGTATCTCGGCTTTGCCAAAAGTTGGGATAACAGAAACTAATTAATTAGCCAATCAATTAATTAGTCAATGCATTTTTTATTTGAAGAAATAAATGATTAGGCATGGAGAATCAATCAATCACAGAAAATATATGGAAACCAAAATTACGCCATCTATTTGTACTAAAATCAAATCATGCAATTTGGAAAAATATTTGGGTAATCGGTAAATTGATTTTCTTAATCTCCAAGCAACCCTTCATTATCAAGTCTATTTAAATGAAGGAATTTCATCTTCATGTGTATGTGAGAGTGAGAGCATCCACCATTATCCTTCCCTCTCTTTTGTACTCTTTTTCTTCAATGGAATAAAAGAAGTTGTTGGGTCTCCGTGGACATAGGATATTCATATCCGATCCACGTTAAATCTTCTGTGGCTCTTATTTCTGCTATTGTGTCTGTGAGATTGCATAATTGATGTTTAAGTTCCATTGATATCTAAATAGGCAATACTAGATCATGATCAAATAATCCGCTTCCGTTCAAATTAAAACAAATTTCGCTATAGTTTGGTATCGGAGCTAGTGTTATTGTTCCTGTTTGAATATTAATGGCTACTTCTAGTAAGTCTGTTGGTAGATCTGGTGTCAATTATGGAGTAACACGTTTTTACGGAAAGAGAGATTTTGGTACTTGAAAGATGAAGATGGAGGTTGTATTAAAGAAGGAGAAGACTTATCAGGTTGTTTTCGCGCCTGAGAAATTGAAAGATATTTATGCAGCTGATTTGGAAGAGATGGAAGATGAAGCTCTCACAACAATTCAGTTGAGTCTTTCAGATGAAGTTCTTAGATAATTCTCTCAAAAGAAGACGGCGAAGGAACTTGGGATGCATTATCGGATGTATATCAAGACAAGTCTCTCGCTAGTCGGATTATTCTCCAACAACAACTCTATTCATTCAAGATGAAGCCTGGAGCCGATCTCATGGAGCATGTAGATGCTTTGATCACTTTGATTATGAACCTGAAAGCAGCGAAAGTTGATATTACTGATGAGGCTCAAGCTTTGATCCTCTTATGTTCTTTGCCTAAGCAGTATACTGCTTTTGTTAATTCCATGATTTATGGCCGCGATAAAATTAGCACGTCTGATGTAAAGGCTAGTCTTCATTATGAAGTATTAAGAGGTAGATTGGCGAGCACTAGCTTGGATAGTAATACCGAAGAATTATCTGTTCAGAGAGGTAGAGGCCAAAGCAGGTCGAAGAAAGATGAATGATGGAATTATTCGTGGTCCCAGTCTAGAGTGCCTAAGAAGTTGACTTGTCATTATTATAAGAAACCAGGACACTTCATAGCACAATGTCCCAAGCTTGATGGTAGAAGAAAAGATCCAAAGGAAGCCTCAGCTTCTACAGTAGAGAAATCGGATACAGAAAGTGACACCGATGTATTTACAGCTTCTGGCTCTTTTGAGAAGAGCAACTTATGGCTGATTGATTCTGGTGCATCCTATAATATGACACCTGATAGGAACTGCTTTTCCACTTACCGTGAAATTGATGAAGAAGTTTTGATGGGTAATGATGCTTCTTGCCGTATGGTTGGTGTTGGTAGCGTGATGATTAGGATGTTTGACGGTGTTATTCGTACGATCACTGATGTTAGACATGTACCTGATTTAGGGAGGAGCTTGATTTCTGTTAGAGCATTGAGTAGACTTGACTTGAAGATTGTAGTGAAAGGAGAGAAAATGAAGATATTGAAGGGTTCCATGATTGTTATAAGAGGTGTGAGGGCAGGAAATCTTTATTTATTAAAGGGCACTACTGTAGTTGGTGAGTCAGCTTCTGTTACATCTGTTGATTCGGATTCTTCCAGAGTATGGCACTTACGGATGGGTCAAATCGGTGAGCGCAGCATGGATGAGTTGAGAAAACGAGGATTGATTGATGGAGTTCATCATTCAAAGCTTGGTTTTTGTGAAGAGTGTGTTCTTGGGAAGCAGACAAGGATTTCTTTTGGTATAGGAGAGCATCAAGCAAAAGCTGTTCTGGAGTATGTTCATTCAGATGTTTGGGGTCCCTTCCCTTGTCAGTCTTTAGGTAGAAGCATGTATTTCGTTTCTTTTATAGATGATTTCTCTCGTAAAGTATGAGTATACTTTCTTCAGTCAAAGAGTGGAACCTTGCCAGCTTTCAAAAGTGGAAATCTATGGTTGAGAAGCAGTCCGGGAAGAAACTGAAAGTTCTCCGTTCAGATAATGGCGGTGAATTTGTATCACATGAATTCATCGATTATTGTGGGTCTGGATGCATTAAGTGGCATTACACTACACCAGGCGACTCTCAGTCTAATGGAGTTGCAGAAAGGAAGAATCAGACATTATTGAAGAGAACAAGATGCCTCAGACTGACTGCTAAATTGAAGAATGGATTTTGGGCTGAAGCTTTATCTATGGAAACTTTTATCATCAACCGCACACCTTATACTACCATAGATACGAAGGTCCATGAAGAAGTATGGAAAGGAGAGCTTGTTAGCTATTCATTTCTCAGAGTGTTTGGTTGCCCAGCTTATGTGCACGAGAGTAAAGGGAAGCTGGAACTTAGAGCTCGCAAGTGTATCTTTCTAGGTTATAGGAGAGGAGTGAAGGGATATAGGCTGTGGTGTCCTATTAGCAAGAAGATCGTTATTAGCAGGCATGTGACTTTTGATGAGAAGGCTATGTTGAAGGTGGAGCCTTCCTCATCGGATGACAATGAGAGGACATGTGAAGAACACCAGACACAAAGCAAGTCATCTGTTGATTCTTTCCATAGACGTTCAGATGGTGTTTCCGATGACACCGTGGTTGATGAGGGTAATACTTGATACAGAGGATCAGACTCAAGGTGGAGCTCATTCAGAACCTAGGCATGTCAGACAAAGAAGAAAGCCTCAGTGGCTTGATGAGTTGGATTGAGCATCGAAGATATTAACTTCGATGATATGACAACATATGCTTTGAATGTTGTCCATGATGAGCCCTGTGATTATAGAGAAGTTATCACATCAGTTAACAGTTCCAGTTGGTTAGTTGCTATGGAGGAGGAGATTGAATCATTGCAGAGAAATCATACTAGGGATTTGGTGCCTCTTCCCACCGACAAGAGAGCTATTGGATGCAAGTGGATCTATTGAGTGAAAGACGGTAAAAATGGTGATCTCGGATACAAGGAAAGATTAGTCGCAAAGGTGTATGTTCAGAAGAAGGGGTAAAGTATCATGATATCTTTGCTCCAGTGGTTAGGAATACTTTATTCGTATTCTATTGGCATTAGTTGCTCATTATGATATGGAAATAGAGCAACTAGATGTCAAAACTGCATTCTTGCATGGTGATCTGGATGAGGAGATTTATTTAAACAGTCGGAAGGGTTCATTGATAGTAGCAGACCAGATTATGTTTGCAAACTCAACAAATCTCTATATGAATTGAAGCAGTCTCCTAGACTATGGTATAAGAGGTTTGATAAGTTTATGCTTTCACAGGGATACTCCAGAAGTTTCAAAGACCAGTGTGTTTATTTTAGGAGATATGATGGTGATATGATTTATTTGTTGTTATATGTTGATGATATGCTGATTGCATCTCGGAGTATGGTCGGAATTAAGAAGTTGAAAGCGGAGCTCAGTAGAGAGTTTGCCATGAAGGATTTGGGAAAGGAACAAAGAATATTGGGTATGGAGATAAGCAGGGATAGGAAGCGGAGAGAGTTAAGGCTCACTCAGGCGCAATACATCGAGAAGGTTCTCGCTCGATTTGGAATGGAGAAAGCCAAACCGGTTGGTACTCCATTAGGCTCTCATTTTAAGTTGTCAAAAGACCTATCTCCCTCATCGGAAGAAGACAAAAGGTATATGACTGATATACCTTATTCTAGTGTTGTTGGTAGTCTTATGTATGCGATGGTGTGCACAAGACCACATTTGGCCCATGCAGTGGGTGTTGTGAGTCGATATATGTCTAACCCAGGCAAAGAGCATTGGCAAGCAGTGAAGTGGATTCTTAGATATCTTCGAGACACTTCTTCGGTGGACTTGTTATATAGTGGAGTGGATGGTGACATCTCCCTTAGAGGATACTATGATTCCGATTATGTTGGGGATAGAGATGTTAGGAAGTCAGTGTCGGGCTATGTTTTTACACTTGGCATAGGCTCGATTTCATGGAGATCAAAGCTGCAATCTATTGTAGCTTTATCGACTACCGAAGCAGAGTTGATATCAATTGTGGAAGCAATATAGGAAGGATTATACTTACTTCAGTTGTTGGATGATCTTTCAATGGTGCAGCGGATAGTAGAGCTATTTTCCAAAAGTCAGAGTGTGATTCATCTTGTAGAGAATCAAGCTTATAGTTCATGGACGAAGCACATTGATGTTAGAGGTTTCTTTCTTATGCTTGAGGAAGAACGAAGCAAGATCAAATTGTTGAAGGTGAGTACTTTGGATAATCCTTCAGATATGATGACAAAGTCACTTCCAAAGGACAAGATTGAGCATTGCATAAACTTGATCAGTTTGATTCCTGTTACTTGAGCGCCATAGGGCGCTAGACCCAACAACTTCTATGTTGATTGCTTGATGATGAGGTGATGAAGAGAGATTGTTATATTTGAATCAAGGTAGAGTGTTAAATTTGGATGATTCAAATATTTGTTGAGGAGGAAAGAAACTAATTAATTGGTTCAATCAATCAATTAATTTGGCTTGCATATGGAAAGATATGAGAGGATATTTTGGAAGGAAACAAATTAATTAGTCAATCAATTAATTAGTCGATGCATTTATTATATGAAGAAATAAATGATTAGGCATGTAGAATCAATCAATCAAAGGAAATATATGAAAACCAAGATTACGTCATCTATTTGTACTAAAATCAAACCATGCAATTTGGAAAGATAATTGGGTAATCAGGAAATTGGTTTTCTAATCTCCAAGCAATCCTTCATTATCAAGTCTATTTAAATGAAGGAATTTCATCTTCATATGTATGTATGAGTGTGAGAGCATCCATCATAATCCTTCTCTCTCTTTTGTATTCTTTTTTTTCAATGGAATAAAAGAAGTTGTTGGGTCTCCGTGGACGTAAGATATTCATATCCGAACCACGTTAAATCTTCTGTGTCTCTTAATTCTGCTATTGTGTCTGTGAGATTGCATAATTGATTTTTAAGTTCCATTGATATCTAAATAGACAATACTAGATCCTAATCAAATAATCCACTTCTGCTCAAATTAAAACAAATTTCACTACAGAGTTGTTATCGGTTGATTAGTTCTCAATGATAAAGGTGAATCAAGGAAGCAAAGGTCTTCTGTTCCCTCAGGTTAGAATCAAGGGATTTTATTAATTATGTCTTCCAGAATATTTAACTTATATGCTAATCTTTTCTATGATATGACGTTTATATCAATGTGTACAATATGATGTATATGAATATGCCTGCATCTTTTCATCGATCTATTAATAAATTCATATGTGGGTACTTTTAGCACAGGTCCTTATTAAGGTTCAAAATACACGAAAAGTCTTTCACTAAATTTCGGTGTAAATTAGGTCCCTGTTTTTTATTCACGATTATTGCAGAGCATGATGCAACTTTTTATAAAAGTTGCTGACATTTTCGCAACTTTTCTGTACACTATGAACATAGTGTATGAAAGTTGCTGAAATATCAACACTTATTTATAAAAGTTGCTGACATTTCAGCAACATTTATGTACACTGTGAACACAGTGTATGAAAGTTGCTGAAATATTAGCACTTATTTATAAAAGTTGCTGACATTTCAGCAATAATTTTTCTATGTTTCTAGAAAATAGGGAACAGATTTACAATGAAACTTTGACAGGGAAAGTTGCTGAAATATCACCACTTATTTATAAAAGTTGCTGACATTTCAACAATAATTTTTCTTTGTTACTAGAAAATAGGGACCGGATTTACAATGAAACTTTGACACGGACCCGCTTTACAATATGAAAGTATGATAGGGATGCTTCCCTAATTTCCACTTCATATATTTTGGTCTGCATACGCACACGCGCACATATACATGTGCGTGCGTGTGCGAGTGTGTATAAATCATCTTTGCAAGTTATTCTTACTTATAATTTCTTTTTTTCTTCTAGCAAAGTCTACATTTTTTGGAATGTATCCAGATCAGTAATAGGCCTTTGATAGTTCCATCAAACAATAGAGGATATAAATCTTGAGCGTAGGAAATATTTGATGCTGCTTCAAGATATTTATGTTTTACCATAAGACAGAAGAACCTTCTCTTTTGAAAATTTGCTTTCTCACTAAGTCAAGCATTTTATATTTAACTCATTATCAGTTCTTTTATCTAGATTACTATAGCTGTCTTTATTCTTATTTTTTGGTTCCATGTTCTATCACTAAGTTTAGAACCCTTTGGAACAAAATTGAATTTTTTATGGATTCAACATTTTGATATTTTCCATAGACATTGTTGTGCTATGGATCATTTTCTTCTTCTTTGTAAATGAATTCTTCTATTGTAAGCAACACATATAAACTTCAAACTTACCTAAGGTTTAATTTGGCTTTTGGTCCTACTTAACTCTGCTTTGGATTAGTTTGATGTTGGTTCTATTGCATTTTGTTTGGGTATTATTTCAATTAAATATTACATGATATATTGCATTGTTTTCCGTATAAAAACCTAGGCTTATTGTTCATTTTCTTATTATTAGAAGCTTGTGTAGTGAAAAATCAGAGTTTTGTGTAGCGTAAGCAGAACACCCAATAATATAATCTATGGACAATCTCAACAATTACAACCCAATAAAAAGAACAAAAAGAAAATCAAAGAGCACAAATTATAGACAAAAGACAAACAAAAGAACACACCGATATAATGAGGTTCGACTATTCTTACGTCCTCGAACCCAACAATCTTTCTTCTTCTTCACTTCAAGAGGGGATACAACATGAGAAGGATATAAATCACTCAATATAAATTTCTCATCCTACAATAGATACAGAAATAGGGATTTTATTGAAGATATTTTGTGGAGAACTCTCTTTTCGTTTTGTGTTGAAAAGATGAACAAATGTCATTATATATATAGATAGATGAAAGGATGAAGACTGCCTTAGAGATGAGGATGAAATCTTTCCGGATTTACTTGATTTGATTTCAACACAAATTTAGCATATTGGTATTTGTTTCTAGGTACATATTGATTTCTCATATCAATTAATATATCTCCTGACATTAATTGATTATCTTTCTATTTGTTTTCAATATTTGATTTATTGCGAGAATCAATTAATACCTTTTTCTCTTTTAAAATTTGGAATAGATTTAAATCATTCAAATCTAATAGCTTGGCCCTCACTTTTGCCGCACAATGTAGTTATGGGCCTTTATTTTGTTGTTCTCTCCATATTCCTTCTACCCATCCACAGTGCTGCATAATTTTGAATGGGTACAAAATTATGACTGTGTAATATTGTCAGATTGTGTGCAATGTATACTTCGATGGCGATCCACACCATTAACTCATTATGTCTGAAAATAGGATCCAATGATTATAACTATGCACTTTTAGCAGCTAGCAGTTTTTTCGAAGTGTTTGCTTAAACAATGATAATGCAATATTTTTAGAATATAGCCTTCTAATGATAGTGGCCCTATTTCATGCAAAACGGCATCCTAAGACGCATGTGGAGCATGAAGTGAACACATCATATATTGAAGATGATCAACTATTTTCTTCTACAAAGGTGAATAATATATCATGAAAAAACTAAGGCCCCGTTTGGTTTGCTATTTTTAGTTTTGTGTTTTCGTTTAAACAAAAATGCGTATTTCTTATAAATTGTTGGAAAAACGCAATTTTGAAAAATGAAATTAACATAGAAAATAGAAAACAAGTTTATTTGATTTTTCATGTTTTGAGACATAACAAAAGGACGGAAAATAATTCATCCCCTCCATTTCCCATCGATCGTCGTAATGGCTAAGAATTGTAAAAGGATTTCCCTCATTTTCTTATATTTTGTAGTGTAGGTTGAAAACACAAAACGCAAAATTAAAAATGAAACCAAACAAGCCCTAACTGTTTTGATTGATGGGTATTGTAAGGTTGTTTTCGACGAATTTCTGCTAGAATTTGCAATGACATTTGATGCGTACAAACTATGACTCGAATACATCCATATTATTTGTGTAGAACTATACAATAGTTTGCAACATGGTGAATAATTAGTTTTGAGTTGTGAGAGTAGAAGTGTACATGCTATTTTATTCAAAATTGCATCAATTCTTGAAATTGTTTCTATCTGCTTAAAAGATATTTAAAACAATGTTCTTTTACTTTATTTTAACAACAGCCTTCCTATTATTTCTGTTTTAGAATATATTCGAAATAATTTCTAATGGTAGTGCAGTTGGTTAGGAAATGTTATGCTCACATGTAATAGTTAGGGTTCAATTCTCACCAACTATATTTTTGTGTCAATAGAATGGATTATGTGTTGTGGATTTGATAATTTCTAAGAGTTTACCAGCAAAAACTTAGAGTTTACTAATAAAACTTAATTCTTTAGATATTAAAAAAGAATCCAGATTTTACAATCATTTTCTTGTTATAAATCTACTATTAGAAACTACAATCGTTTCATTTACTTTTAACGTTATGCAGTTTCTAATTTTATTGTGACCCTATTAATTAGGTCATAAATAGAACGTTTCATTTACCTTTAACGTTATGCAGTTTCTAATCTTAATGTGACCCGATTAATTAAGTCATAAATAGACCGTTCTATAATTAGAACATTAGGTTTGTGATTAATCTTAAGCGTTGAATTGGTATATGATGGACGTACCAGATTTAGAGTTAAATGTTATATAAAGGATTGGGTCCTCTCTTTCCCAGCCAATAGATGTATTCTTCTCCATCAAGAAACACATAAAGAAATAGGGTTAGAGAGAGAAACCGAATTCTGAAAAGAAGAGTAATTATTAGAAGTTAGAAGAAGAAGATGACAGCCATTACATCTTCCGTTGTTAATCAAGGTACATCATCTTAAACAATAAATCAGATTAAGTATTGTTTGTGAAATATTCGGTATTGGTGATCCTTGGGCTATTACTTGAATTGTTCATCATTAATCATGAAAGATCCAACAGTAGAGAATTTATGACATTTGGTATCGGAGCCACCAATCAATAACTGAATATCTCCTATGATTTCAATTGATCTGTTCTATGCTTTACTCATGATGTTTAATCAAGTATGTGTTATAAGTCATTTATGCACATGAGATTTATGATTTTGTTAATCACCAAAGTGGTCAAAATCAGAATAATCATTTAGTGCATAAGTGACATAATGATTATTGATAGAAATTGCCAGTTATAATAATACCAATTAAAAACTGGCGTCACTAATGATAGAACCTGAGAACTTACCCAAAGGAAAGTCTTGTTCTATAACTAGTTGACATGATGAGGTTTAATAGATATCTTGATTAAATAAATATTGATCATCCAAAGATGTCAGTTCTATTTAATTGAATATATTTATTACTTACTTATGTTTTGGTATTTAATTATGTTAAGTATAAGATAGTATCTACCCAAAGGAGTGCTATATTATACTATTATGTACATATCTGAATCGCGTTAGCTATGAGCTTATAGTTATTTCAATTTTTTTTAATTTAATTTGCAGTAGTTCCCATGAATACACATGCTTCATCTGTTACATTGTTCACTGGTGTTAATTTTTCTGAATGGAGAGAACAAGTCAATTTCCATTTAGGTGTTCAGGATCTTGACTTGGCACTCCTTGAGGATAAACCTGTTGCTCTTACAACAGCTAGTAATGAGACAGAAAAAATCACACCATAAAGCATAGGAACGCAGTAACAGATTGAGCCTTATGTTTATTAAGATGACTGTTGCTAACAACATCAAGTAAACAATTCCGCAAACAGAAAGTGCTAAGGAATATATGCAGTTTGTGGAAGAGCGTTTTCGTTCAGCTGATAAGTCACTCGTTGGTACTCTTATGGAAGAACTCACGACCATGAAGTTTGATGGGTCGCGAACTATGCAAGAGCACATTATAGAGATGACTAATCTTGCAGCAAGGTTAAACTCCCTTGGACTTACAGTAGAGGATTCTTTTCTTGTCCAGTTTATCCTGAACTCGCTACCTTCTGAATATGGACCTTTTCAAATTAACTATAACACTATAAAGGATAAGTGGAATGTTAATGAATTGGCCAGTAGACTTGTTCAGGAAGAAGGACGTTTGAAAAATCAAGTGAATCACTCAGTAAGTTTTGTGAGTAATAAAGCTGGTAAAGAAAAGAATTGAAAATCAAGTCATTTCAAGAAGAAAAAGGCACCTGCTAAGAATGGGCAGGATAAGAAATGAAGGAACTAAAGGATGTTCGATGTCATTTCTGTAAAAGGAAAGGACATTATCAAAATGACTGTCCAAAAAGGATAGCTTGGTTCGAAAAGAAAGGTAATCATCTATCTTTCGTATGTTTTGAATCAAATTTAGTTGAAGTTCCTATTAATACATGGTGGCTTGATACTGGTGCTACCACTCATGTCCCCAATAATATGCAGGGATTTCTTATGATCTGAACCATAAATCCAAATGAAGATCGTTTTCTCTTTATGGGAAATGGAATGAAATCCACAATAGAAGGCATTGGGACTTATCGTATAATTCTAGAAAGTGGATATGTATTAGACTTATATAGTACCCTTTATGTACCTTCATTATCTAGAAACCTTATTTCCGTAAGTAAGTTGGATTTTTCTAGTTTTAGATGTACGTTTGGATCTGGTTGTTTTGATTTATATAAGAATACTGATAATGTTGGTTCTGGTATTCTAATTGATTATTTATATAAATTGAAACTGAATGACACTTATGTGAATTCCTTGCTGAATGTAATAAATAATGTTGGATGCAATCGTAGCATGTTGAATGAAAATTCTGCTTTCTTATGGCATAAAAGACTAGGTCACATATCCAAAGAAAGAATGATGAGATTAGTAAGTAATAAAATTTTGTCAAATTTGAACTTTAGTGATCTAGAATTATGTGTGGATTATATTAAGGGTAAACAAACCAAACATAATAAGCAAGGAGCCACTAGAAGCAGCCAGCTTCTTGAAATAATACAAACTGATATTTGCGGACCTATGGACACTCCAGCCTTTAATGGAGACAAGTATTTCATCACTTTTATTGACGATTTTTCCCGCTATGGTTATGTCTATTTGCTTCATGAAAAATCTCAATCTGTGAATGTTCTTGAGATGTTTGTAAAGGAAGTTGAGAAGCAATTAGATAAATAGGTGAAAATCATAAGATCTGATAGCGGTGGTGAATATTATGGAAAATATAATGAGTCAGGCCAGTGTCCAGGTCCATTTGCAAAATTCCTCGAAAGTCATGGCATATGTGCGCAATACACAATGCCAGGTACACCACATCAAAATGGTGTAGCAGAAAGGCGAAATAGGACGTTAATAGATATGATTAGGAGTATGATGTCAGATTCTACACTACCTAAGAACTTGTGGTCGTATGCTCTCAAAACCGCTAATTATTTGTTGAATAGGGTTCCTAGTAAAGCTGTTCAAATGACTCCTTTTGAATTATGGACTAACAGGAAACCTAGCTTAAGACACCTGCATGTTTGGGGTTGTCCAGCGGAAGCGAGAATTTATAATCCACATGAAAAGAAATTAGATTCTCGAACGATTAGTGGGTATTTTTAGGTTATCCTGAAAAATCTAAAGGATATGTGTTTTACTGTCCCAATCATAGTCCAAGAATTGTAGAAACTGGTAATGCAAGATTCATTGAGATTGGTGAAGTCAGTGGGAGTACTAGAAGAGAAAGTGGAAATAAAGGAAACAAGGGAAAATGTTACATTGCCTAGAATAGTTCCTCCATCTACTATTACTCCAAATGTTGTTTCAGCTGTTGGAAAGCAGCATGATGATGAACAACATATAAATGAAGAATACTTCCTGAAGGAAATGACTTACATAATGCTGATATGCACGAACCACAAAAAGTAGCATTAAGAAGATCTCGAAGAGATCGTAGGTCAGCTATTTCTAATGATTATATGGTTTATATGCAAGAATCAGATTATGATATAGGAATCAATAATGACCCAGTTTCGTTTTCACATGCTGTAGAAAGTAAAGAGTCAAAGGAATGGATTAATGCCATGAAAGAAGAACTAAAATCCATGCAACAGAATGAAGTTTGGGATCTCGTTGAGTTACCACATGGCTGTAAAAGAGTCGGATGCAAATGGGTTTTTAAAACCAAACACGACTCTAGCAGTAATATCGAACGGTATAAAGCTAGATTTCTTGCTAAGGGTTACACTCAGAAAGATGGTGTTGATTACAAGGAGACATTTTCTCCTGTTTCGAAAAAGGACTCACTAAGAATAATAATGGCATTAGTAGCACATTATGGTTTGGAATTGCATCAAATGGATGTGAAAACAGCCTTTCTGAATGGAGATCTTGATGAGGATGTTTATTTGGATCAACCTGAGGGTTTTCTGTAAAAGGTAAAGAACAATTGGTGTGTAAACTTAAGAAGTCAATATATGGGCTTAAACAAGCATCCCGGCAATGGTATATTAAGTTCAATACCATTATTACATCTTTTGGTTTTAAGGAAAATACGGTTGATCACTGTTTATACCAAAAGATCAGTGGGAGCAAGTTTATTTATCTAGTCCTTTATGTTGATGACATCTTGCTTGCTGCAAATAATTTAAGCATATATCATGAGACTATGGAATTTCTCTCAACGAACTTTGAAATGAAAGATATGGGAGAGGCATCCTATGTGATTGGAATAGAAATATTTCGTGATCGATCACAAGGAATATTGGGATTGTCTCAAAAAGGATATATCGAAAGGATTCTACAGAGATTTGGAATGAGTAAGTGTTCACCTGGGAAAGTTCCTGTACAGAAAGGTGATAAATTCAATCTCATGCAATGTCCTAAGAATGATGTTGAACGAAAGGAAATGGAATCAATTCCATATGCATCTGTAGTTGGTAGCCTAATGTATGCTCAAACCTGTACTAGACCGGATATCAGTTTTGCGGTCGGTATGTTAGGGAGGTATCAAAGTAATCCAGGAAGGGAACATTGGCAAGCTGCAAAGAAAGTGTTGAGGTACTTACAAGGCACGAAAGATTACATGTTCATGTATAGTAGATCCAATGAATTGGAGGTGATTGGATATAGCGATTCAGGTTTTGCTGGATGCATCGATACTAGAAAATCGACTTTTGGTTACTTGTTTATGTTTGCTCAAGGAGCCATATCATGGAAAAGTGCGAAACAAACTATCGTTGCTTCATCTACTATGGAGGCAGAATTTGTGGAATGTTATGAAGCCACAATTCATGCATTATGGTTGCAGAACTTTATTCAGGACTTGCGGTTGTCGACACCATTAGCAAGCCGTTGAAAATTTATTATGATAACTCTACAGCAGTGTTTTTCTCAAAAAACGACAAGTACTCTAAAGGTGCCAAACATATGGAACTGAAGTATCTTGTTGTGAAAGATGAGGTTCAGAAACAAAGAGTGTCAATCATGCACATCAGGACAGAACTTATGATTGCAGACCCTTTGACGAAAGGGTTACAGCCAAGACAATTTAAGGAACATGTTCAAAGAATGGGTCTTGGTTGTATTAATAATAATTGATGTGTGACATTCTGAGCTCCTTTGTCTGTTTCTGATATACAATTATGTGTCTCTTGTTTTAATGTGGTAGTACGTACTTTATGTAATTTTAACCAAGAAAGAGTCTTATAAAGATATTATGTTTAATCATTATGATACAAGACATTATGTGGACCATTATGCTGTTTTATATAAATTATGAGTATAAAATGATGGATTGCTGGTATTGTAGTATATGGAAGGGAATGCATTGAATTAATAATGCACAACCGCCATAACTCTCAGCAATTTGTCATAGTATGATGTTCAACATTTGAAATTATGAATAATCGGGTCAAGTGGGAGAATGTTAGAAATCTGCTATTAGAAACTGCAATCGTTTCATTTACTTTTAACGTTATGCAGTTTCTAATTCTAATGTGACCCTATTAATTAGGTCATAAATAGAACGTTTCATTTACTTTTAACGTTATGCAGTTTCTAATCTTAATGTGACCCTATTAATTAGGTCATAAATAGAATGTTTCGTTTACCTTTAACGTTATGCAGTTTCTAATCTTAATGTGACCCGATTAATTAAGTCATAAATAGACCGTTCTATAATTAGAACATTAGGTCTGTGATTAATCTTAAGCGTTGAATTGGTATATGATGGACGTACCAGATTTAGAGTTAAATGTTATATAAGGAATTGGGTCCTCTCTCTCCCAGCCAACAGATGTATTCTTCTCCATCAAGAAACACATAAAGAAATAGGGTTAGAGAGAGAAACCGAATTCTGAAAAGAAGAGTAATTATTAGAAGTCAGAAGAAGATGACAGCCATTACATCTTCCGTTGTTAATCAAGGCACGTCATCTTAAACGATAAATCATATTAAGTTTTGTTTGTGAAATATTCGGTATTGGTGATCATTGGGCTATTACTTGAATTGTTCATCATTAATCACGAAAGATCGAACAGTAGAGAATTTCTGACACCGTTATTATGTCACCTCTGGAATATAAAATCTAGCATCCATTTGTTTATTACAATTGGTGTGCTGCTTTTTAATTATAAAAGCCTCTGCTGGAACTTTTTATATTGACAACACGGTATGCATGTGTTGACATGTACACCGCTCAAGTGGTAAGACAGAGTCTCCCTCCACCATCCGACATTATTGTATATTGATTGGATACATAAGTTTAATTAATTGATCATAAATGTTGACTAATTAATCTGCATTCAAAAAGGATTCCTTAAATGAATCTTAATGGGCTATAAAATCTAATATTTAATAACAGGTCCAATCTAATTGGTTTAATAAAATCACATTTTATTAATATTGTCATATTCTTAATTAATTAAATATATGCTAATTAGGCATGGTATTTGAATAAGTATGAACTAGTGGTAAACTGTGCTACGCATACGGGGTTGAGCAGGGCCGACCTTTGGCATATGCAGATTGGGCGATGGCCCAGGGCCCGGTTTGAGGTAAGGACCCAATTTGCATTAATAAGACTATAGATAAGTTAGTTAATCAGGTGAGCATGGTTCAACTCCTATCCATCACATTGTCCTTGTTTTTTTTTCATATTATTAAGGGCTCAATATAAGATACCTCACTTTATGCTCTCATTTCCTAGGGACCCAAATTACGCTAGACCGGGCCTGAGGTTGAGTATATAATACGGTTAACATTGTATTTTTTATATTTTATTTATATGAAGATGAAAGCACATATTTATGGAATGTAAATTTTTATATTATCTTGTTTCATGAATGCTACTCACTAAAATTTCTTGGTAAATCCACTTAAATGGTCTTAGACAATATAGAGTATATAATATTTTAGAGCACAATGACTTTATACAACAAACATTACATTAACTATCAGTTGTTCCTAACCTGGTAAGCACTACGTTGTTAAGCATGTCATTTAATTAATTTTCAAATGTAATTCACATTAGTTCAACATAGTTTTATCCTATGTTTCACATATAAAGTTGAATATGTGCACAATTTTGTTTGATAATAGTGTTCTAAAACTACAGTAGAGAAATTATACTCAAATTGAGATAGTGTTTAAATTTGACTTATATAAACATTTTCATTACTACACATTTTGACATTATATTATTAAAAAAGAGAAATTTATATAGATGTTTTTAAACATCGTGTCCTTTAATACATATAGCGTAATATGACATGAAAATTATACGTAGCATATAAAATGATTAGTCAAATTTTATATCTTGTGTATTTAGAGTATTATTTTGGTTTATAGATCATGCAATATTTTCTTTACTAATAATTATGTATAAAGCACATATTGTAATCTTGTTACAATATTAAGCTTCAACATTGAATATTCCAACATTGATGATCCAAACTAATTAAACATGATTTTTGGTTGTTGCAAATAATATGAATAAGAGCTACACAACATGATTTAATAAAGCTATATTTGAAAATATACGATGAAGTAAAATTAAAAATTAGTCCGATTCTATAAAAAATAAAAAGTTATATTAAACTAAAAGTGGACACTGATTGATGAGCATTAATTAGAATTAGGGTGCGTTCGTGGACAATTTTGATTAGATAAGAGGTTGGAGGTTGTGGAATTCGTAGACAAATTGGATTAGGGATTGGAGATTAGTGGTTGGATTGGAAGTATACATGTAATATATAGTTTTTTTATATTTGTAATAATTGTTAAATGAAAATTGCTCTCATATTAAAAGTGTTTTATTAAATGCGTCATAAGCTTGAACTCATTATCTCACAAGTAATGCAAAACTTCTACCAATGGAGCCAAATGTATGTATGTATGTATGTATGTATGTATGTATTTATATATATGTGTGTGTGTGTGTATGTGTATGTGTGTGTGTGTGTATGTGTGTATGTGTGTATATGTATTTGTATGTGTATGTGTGTGTGTATGTATATGTATGTATGTATATATATATATATATATATGTGTGTGTGTGTATATATATATATATATATATATATTTATCATTTCCTGGTTGTCTTGTGCCAGGAATAAGCAATGTTAACATGATATTTTCTTTTTTCATGCATAATGGCAAGAGATTGTATGTCACAAGCATCACAGACAACTATACTTGAAACTCAATGTTAAAAATGGATTAATACCATTAGTAGCAAGGCCAAGTCTTAGATTGCGTGGATAAATTGCAAATGATTTCTATTTCTCATCCACCACATTCCATGTCACAGAATATACGGGATGATGCATTTTTCCATTATTTCTTTTGTTACTGAAATGGCACCATAAATCTTTTGTCATCTTTTGTGATCTAAACATTCTTCAAAATCTTGAAATAATTGAAAAATATCTCAAAACTTTAACTAAAATACCATGCATAATTTCGTTTGTACGTTCGTTCATCTTCCATGTTGAAATCTACATTTTGGACAACATTCAAGTTTTTGTACTCTCCTCTAAAAAGACATCAATCATTTTGACAAGCATGAATTTTCTCGAAACCCATATCGAATATTTTGAGAAATTTCTTTACACCATATAAACTCTTGGGAAGTACTTTATCTTTTGGAAGTTGTTGCACATTGAGAAATTTATCAAAGCCATTATCAGACAATCCAGTCTCACATTTAAGATCATACAAGACAATAATGGCAAATAATTTTGTTTGATCGGTGCAACCAGGATATAATGGGGTTTCCGCATCTTCGAATTTTTTAATAAATCATCCTCTCATCTTTGTGCACAATCTTCATCTTTATCATCATCAAAAAAAGTATGATTGATGAAATATTCATCTTCATGATGAATGGCTTTGAATAAATCATAAGTGTCATCAGACTTAACATATTTGATTATGTTTATTTGCTCGTCATGATTATACCACATACTGTTCTTGTATGGGATCCATCCCTTTTATAATTATATGCTCAACGATAATATTTTCGTAATGATGACTACAATTATGATAATCCAAGCAAGGACATAAAATCTTCTCTGCATTTCTCAAATTTCTCATTGTAGCATATACAAACTTCCAAGCTCCCTTCTCATACTCCTTGCTAGTTTTATAAATAACAATATTATTACCTTTTAACATCAAAATATATTCAGTATTATATAGTCACCTGTGTAGATGCACCCAATCTTTATCCATCACCAACTAATACGTAAGCATGCAATTTTCTAAATTTTGAAGTAATAATCAGTTATCGATTACAAGCAAAATACAAAAAAAATTAAAGCTATAAATTTATTCAAAATTGTATTCTTAATGTAGCACTTAGTTGAGTTATGAGTTGGGCAAGGTTTAAAATCATATTAAAAGTAAGAATGTTTATATAATTTGATTTTTATCAGTGTAACTCGAGCGTACATATCGTAATGTTGTAAAACATAAATTTACCCTTTAATGGTTGTTAAAAATGAAATTGTGTTATGTATTTTTTAGATGAATAAATCAGAAACTAAAAGAATTATTATTATTATTTACATATATATTTTATGTTATATGATTTAAATATCTTTATACTGAATAAAAATAATAATTTTATCATTTCTCCTTATGTATAAGTAATATTGTATATATAATAAAATTAATTTTAGTATTTATACAATATTAAATGAATTAATGAATATTAGTCTAACTAAATTCATTTAAGCAGTGTATAATACGATTATACAATTAGTTAAATATATGGATTTGGATGTAAAATATCAGGAGAGAACTAAGAAGGGTTAGTAGGTAATTATAGAAATTTCAAATTGTAGGTATTTAGGGTAATAGAGTTTTAGAACATATAATAAATTCATTCAGGTGAATAAAGTATAAAATGAATTTATTATTATTATTAACGTACATAATTTATTTTATGCGACTAATATATATTTGTATCTAAATGAAAAATAATTTTACCAATTTGTTGATGCGTGTCTATGGTATACATATTGAAACTGTCATATTTTAAGAAGGACTTATTTGATGTATTAATAAATATTAGTTTACTTAGTTTATCGATTGTATTAAATTTTGAATTATGTAATTAATTTGAATGCATGTACATTAATGCAATATACTGTGAGGGAATTAAGAACGGATTTATAAACGATTCATTTGAACGTAAAATAATGTAAGAACTTTAGTCGAATATGTGTAAATGATAAATTATGGGATTTTAAAAATAAATATCTGAACTTGGAGAGAATTAAGGAGAGTTTGAAAATTCCTAAAATTAATAAGAGAGCGTTAATTTCTTCTGCTTTACTATTATTTAATAGATATCGAACTGAACACACTCCAATAGTGCTTTGCAATTAAATTTGAAGTCTTGTTCATTCTTGTTCCTTTTTTATGATGACAAAAGTTATGAATTATTTGGCATTTAGGTGTAAAAGGTGGAACGACCCACTATTTTGAACCATTCAAATCGACAATAAACCACACATGTCAAACTTAAATTGCTCAAAATAACAGATTGTTATTTATATTTGGCAAAACTTAGCATATACAGTAAATAAATCGATCACAGAATCATAGATGCAGAGTAATACAACAATACGTAGCGGAATAGATAAATAGTAGTTCATGAAGCAACTACAGAAACATCAGAATCTAGAGCAAATACAACCTAAGCCAAATACAAAGAAGTCTCTAATACATAAGCAAATGACAAGTCTGGCCATAAACAATTGGAAATAGCTGAAATAACTGAGGTAACTGAAAAGCTGAATAGATAAAAGATAGATCTCCAAGCAAAGCTCCAAAGGTGAGTCTCGAATGTTGTAATACTCAGGCTGACCCGAGCATAAAGCAAAACACTCGTGTCAGGATTAACAATCTTATGCAAGTAAATCAACTCAAGTGAAATGTCCAAATGAAATGCAATATAACTTAAAGGATGTTTGGAATTCCATCCTTTAAGGATCTGTGGAACTATCTACATACATAATACAATACGCTACATAGATAATTTCTACAGTAAAGTAAAATAATTTCTACAGTAAAGTAAAATATTAAAATAGCGTTAAGGCGTTACCCATATCTCTCTTAACACATTTTTATATAAATGTCGTAGTCTATATAGTACCGTAATTCCTCCATAAACTGGAGGGCTATCGTAGGGCACTCCATAGTGTACGACACAAACCAAACTTGTAGTGGGCGCGATAAGGCATGTGACAAGGCACGCGAGGCAATACCCAGGGTAGGATACTACCGTTTTGCGGATCCGGACTGGTGGTACACATAGCAGCTGCTACCGCCCACCTCGAGACACACTCTCATAATCAAAGGTGCACCCAATCAAATCACAAAGTAATAGAATGGTATCGAAGAAGCATGCTCGATCAGAGGTGCAACCTCACTTGGCCCGGTGTGGCTCCAGTTTTAGTCACATCAAGCTGACCCGAGGGGGTCGGGGCTGCGTTCATACCTCATATTGACGTTCGCCAAACCATCCTACTTCGTTCTGGATTCTCCACCACGTGCACGGTTGTTAAAGTGGTTTTCGGTATTGGCAGAGAGTATGACAATATCTGATCCCGGTCTCTTTAACAACCAAACGTTTATTTCGCATTGTGGTCATTTTATAAAATCAATTTATCAACATTTAAATAAAATCTCAAATTACCATTTAAATCAAAATCAAAATTTTAAATGTCCAACTTCAACTATATTTAATTCTGAATATATTTACTTAATCACCTTTTATAAACATTTAAATAAAATCCCAAATTACAAATTTACATCAAAATTAAATATTCAATTTCAATTTTATTTAAATTTGAAAATATTCATTTAATCAACTCTAATCAAAGTCAAATTATCAAGTTATAAAATCATATCTTTAAAATCTCAAAATCAATAATTTCAAATCAATTTCCTATTTAAATACAATTCTTAAAACAAATTAAATTACAACTCAATTTCAATTTTTCTTTCCAACTTAATTCATTAAAGTTATTACAAAATCTATTTTAAAATAATAACATAAATCTAAATAATATTTTAAACATATTGTATATACTAATTAAACTAAATTTTATTAAATTAAATTTATTATATTAATTAAATCTTATTTTATTAAAAATATTGTATAAAATCTTATTTTATTAAATATATTGTATAAAATCTTATTTTATATATCTAAAAATAATAAAATTATAAGTAAAATCTTAAAATTTAAATTTTCCAAAACTTAACTTATAAATTTAAAATTTCCAAACATATAATTTAAAAATCTAAATTTACACATATATTAAAATAAAATCTATATATTATATTTTAAAAATCAATGTTTATTTAAAACACATATTAAAATAAAAATCTTTATAATATATTTTAAAAATCACTATTCAGTTCAAAACACATATTAAAATAAGATCTTTATATTATAATTTAAAAATCAATATATATTAAAACCCATATATTTCAAAAAATTTGAAAATCATTTTAAAAATAGACCAACCGTGTCTGTATATAGTTTTCTATCCTATGGTCAAGTGATACGGATATTTATCATTTCAACCCGCAATAAATTAAATTTACGATTTTATATCATTTCAACCCGTAATAAATTAAATTTTCAAATTAAAAAAATCTCTTGGGTTTATCATTTCAACCCATAACGATTTTCCCTAATATATAAGTTCATTCGGGTATGTATCATTTCAACCCACGGTGATTTCCTAAAATTAAAGGAACTTGCAGCATGATTGCATAAATAAATAACATAACACATAACTTGCATAATGTATTACATAACATAGCATATAACTTACATAACTTATTACATAACATAGCACATTTTCATATTTAATATAACATACGACATAAAATTTTCTTATCATAACATAGTATAATATGTAATCATTTCTAACATAACACTTATGTTATTCACTATGTTAAAAGCATATCACTTTTTTTTCTTTTTTTTTCGTAACACATATTTTATTCACATGACACAATAGTAACATATTTTAACATAACATGTGCGACAAAATTTAAATCAACATAACACTTTTTTTCAACATAGAACTTAAGTGATTTCCCATATTACAAACATAACACATATATGGCATATCAAATTTTCTTCCCCTTTTTTTTCTTTTTATTTTATAACACATTATTTTATTATTATTTTTTTCCGCATAGAACATAAGTGACATATTTTGACATAACATGTGTGTCCATAATACATAGCAAAATTTAATATAGCATATGTGGCATATTCGTTGCATATTCTAACATAACATGCCTATCATCAATAATTATCACAAATCATAAATGAACATAAATGAATATTTAACATGTCAAAATCATATACGAAACTGTATAAAATCCTAACTATCGATCACAACATTCCATATGACATATCAAGTGATGTTTATTCACTTAACATAAGATTATCAATCGTGAGTGAATGGCTCACCTTTCGAGGTTAGAGAATTTTGACAACACAAAAGCTACGAATTTGAATCACAATCTCAACAAGCGCTAACAATCCCAAACAAAAATTCCAAAGCAAAGCACGAACTTGAATTAATGGAACACAAAATATATAAATATAACTTTTGTTTTTTTATATAAAATAGAGGAAGAGAGGACTAAGGGGGTGTTCGGCCTTGGGAGGAAGGGGCACGGCCTAGGGTTTTGGGTGCAGCCAAGGTGGACAAGGGAAGGGGATTGGGTGCGGCTAGGCTAAGGTGGAGGCTTGGGGTTGAATTGATGGAGTTTGGTGGTGATGGGTTCGGCTTTGGCCTATGGAAGAGAATGGGGTTTTTGGCCTTGGAGTGGTGGATGGTGGCCAAGAGGAGGAGGGAAAGAGATGGCCTTGGATGGTGGTGGAGGCGGTGGCAATATGAGAGAGGTGGAAGGGTTTTGAAGGAGGAATGATGGATTTGATTTGGGAATTTAGGAGTGTTGGAGTTTTGAGTTCTCTGGGTTTGAGGAAGAAGAAGGAAGAGTACGTAGAAAGTTTCTCAAATGAGAAATTTTTGTACTACTTGGTTTTAGTCAGATAGAAAATAGAATGTCAATAAGTGAGAAAAGGAATGGTCACATGACTTTTAGGATTACTAGATTCTCTTGGTTTACTAAGGCACATTAGACTAAACAACCCAACAACACTTAGTCAAACACACACAAATAAACACTACAAATTTATGTCAATTTTTCACAGTAATTTAAATTTTTAGAGCAATAAGAATTTGATTTTGACGGAACGAAAAATGGAGTGGAGAATAGAATCCAGTCTAGTATCATATAAAAAGAATAAAATTTAAATATTCAAATTTAAGGGGTCGTTTGGTTTATTTTGTATTTTTTGTTTTGAGTTTTCAACATTAATTACAAAATATGAGAAGAATGAAGGGAGGTCAGAAGGAATGAACGGAAGATTGGAGGGAACCACGAGGTGGATGGAGGAACGACGGAAGAATGAATTGTTGCTCGTGCTTCCGTTTTTCTCAAAACACGAAAAATGAAAAAAAGTTGTTTTCTATTTTATGTGTTAAATTCATTTTCTAAAATGGTCATTTTTCATAATATACATGCGTCGTGCGTATTTTTGTATGGACGAAAACTCAAAACTAAAAACGGTAAACCAAACATAGCCTAAATTTTCCAACCAAAAGTCAAATTTTGACTAAGTTTGACCAAAATTTGAAATTTCACAGAAATTTTTATTCTATTAAATTTGGTCAAATAAAACACTCAACATCACAAATTCAATTTTTTTTATTATTATTCAAATTTAATTTTTATTTAAATTCAAAATACTGTCATTTTAAAGTTGTTAAAAGTTACGGATCGTTACACTTTATCTAAATAAAAAGATGTAATATCAGTTAATACAATATTAATTTGTTTTTCCTTATCATATTTAAAAAGTTTAAATGTCAATCAATTCAATATAAATATTTCAAATTAAATGGTGGTTATAAATTTCCAATTTATTGTTACTAACATATTTATAACTTCTATTGTCGTTATTAAACAGTTGTAACGTTCACTGCATTAACAAAAGACATTCATCACTTACCAATTAATTGTTTTACATCATTCCGTTATTTGAAATCAACTTGGTATGTTACCATTTAAATCACGCATTTTATTTTCCTTAAATAAAAATGCATTTTATCGTCGCTTACAATTTCCTTTGTTATCCAATTCATGTCATTAACTACGCATCCAATTCTCATCCAATTACATTCAGCCTATGTTATCATCTTTATATAACTTATCGGAATTTTTTATTTAATAATTAAATTTGTTCCAGTTCATATCAACAAATCGCATAAATAAAACATCAAATTTTTAATCCTAACCAAATTCTATTCAACAATTATAATTAATATTTCTTTTTAAAAATTGTTCGAATTTACGAGTCGTTACAAAAGGATAATGCATAGAATTAAGGAGAGTTTATAAATTTATCTAAATATACACTTGTACAATTATTATCGCCAAAAAATGGGGGAATGCCCAAATTTTTATTTCATATGTTTTGATATCTATATAAACCTTGCTAGTAACATTTTAACAACTATATATGAAAAATATACTGTGCTTTATAGTGTAAAAAACATCAAATACAAGAAAAAGAAACTCATATGAGCCCAGAGTTCAATGTTATTAAGTATAATGGGTTTTCTTTTGTAATATAGATCATTTTTAAAAACCCATAGCAACACACATAAAAGGTTTTTATAATTTTGAAATGTTTTCTCATAAATATTTTCCAAAGCGACTATAAAAGCAAAGTAGTACATGTCTATGGAGATATAAATCTTTGTTGACAATTCACACTCAATTTTGACATATAGGTTTTTTAAATCATTTAAATTTTCTTTTTGAATGAACACTTCCTTTCCACTCTACAAATACACAAGATTTCAAAAGTTTTCAACCATCACTCTGATCATGATTTCAAACTATTTTTATTTAGATATTCTGATCTTTATCTTACTCTAATTTCTTGCCAAAATCAACTACTTAACTCATGTATTTATATCGATTTTAGAAGGATCAGGTGCTTTATTTCAAATTCAATTTCTAATCTTTTTCAAACCCATAAACTTTGCAATTTCTAAAAGCTATAACACATAATGACATAGGTTACTTCTCAATCAATATTTAATGTCGAAAAACTAAGTAAACATCAACCACCTTAAGCTCTTTAAGTTAGGCCACAGGTTTGTCATTTGGCATAAAATAATATAGAAACGGACATGCAGTAGGAGAAATACAAATATTAATATTACACATTTAAACTATCAGAATTATGCAGAATAATCTTACCCAGATCAAGCTTTCTGACCTAATGTGCTGAAAGCTAATAATTTATAAACTGTAACATAATAATTAGCACATACCACTCTTCCCTGAACTTTAAAGAAACTCTAAAGTCATCAAACATAGATTTATTAAAGGTACTGTGTGAAACCATGAGGTACAGATGAAAAAGAAGAAAAAGAATAAACGTTTTCATCTCAACAAGGACTAGATAACTGGCAAAAAAGAGAAGAAATAATGGAGCTGGAGGGTTGCTAAAGATCGTGTATTCTGGAGATCGACGATGGAGTTGTGGCTCAAGCTGCGATGCACGTATTCTGAAGATTGACGGCAAAGTTGTATCTCGAGCTGCGGTGCGCGTTTTCTAAAGACCGATGGTGGAAGGTTAAGCGCATTGGAGAGTTTGATTTTTTTTAATTAAATTAGGGATAGATGTGTGGAAGAGAGGGAGAGAGGTCGATGTTGAGTGAATGAGGCGCGCGGCATATTTTTACTTTTCACGTAGACCTATAGGTAGCTTTTTAGAGATTGTTTATTTTTTTAATAATCCAACTAGATAATCGCAACATTTTTATTAAAACGCTGCTCAATCATGCTGCCAAAAATATATTTTCTTGTAGTGTCGCTTATACATATCATTTACAATATTCATAATTTCTTCGTTAAAATTCCACACCTGGTCATCATTTGTCATGAAGCATATGTTGGCATTTCCAGTTTTCAAATCACTATCATTTAATGATGTATTTGAGTTATCCCATGTTGCATTAAAAGCCCATTTCCTTTTCTTATTGAAAGTTTTTGAAGAGTACTTTAATTTCTTCAAGTTTGGACAATCTCTTCTCAAATGACCAATTTTATCACATTCGAAACACTTAACATTTTCATTTTTAGAATTATCTGTATAGTTGTTAATTTTTCGAAGTTGGTTCATCTTCCTATATTTCAAGAGTTTCTTGAAATTCTTGATCATGAAATCGATTTCCTTATCATCATCAACATCTTGTTCATGATTGTCGTTTGTAATGTTCAGTGCCATTGATTTTTTCTCATTTGTGTGACATCCCGGAATTTTGAGCAATATCAATTTAATAGTCTATATTAAATATTAAATTGATTTGATATATAATTGTTAATAGGATATGAATTGACTTGATAATTTTCTTTTAAATGAATATTTAACTGATAAATTATCTTTTAAAGGCTAATAAATTGTTTTCTATTTATTTATATATATATTTGTATATATGGTAAATAGTTAAAGTCTGTATAAATTTTAATAGATAAGGATATGCCTTCAAACTCTAATCTTTTAGTAATTTGGAAAATTTATATATTCAATATTTAATAAATAATCAGTTGGCTTTAGAATATACTCAAGATTAAAAGTTAAAATTGTTTATATGGTTTTAGCTTGGTTTTAAATTAAATAAAAGGTTTGTGTTCTTTTTTAGAGTATAGCTTAATAAAATAAGTAATTAAGTAATAAATTCTTTTATGAATTACTTTAATGTAATAATTAGCTTTATTTATAATATGATGTCTATACAAGTAGGTTTTATTATAGATAAAAATTGTTATATATACTGTAAAAAAAGAAGTTATGCTTTTACAAATTATATAAATCTCCCATGTTAACAATAATTATAGATAACAAAATATACCTTATAAATATTTAAAGTAAGTATAAATAAAATAATAATAGGTAATTAATTATTTGATAGTTTGAGTTTTTAAAATAAAATATAAACACACTTATGTTAGAGGATAGGAATAAATAACAAGCTAACTTAATACCATAACCATAACAATTACAAAGTAAAAACTTGAGTAAAATACTTTATAATCTTTAGCAAATATTTGCAGGCTAGAGAGGAGTCATTCTAGTGCAAGGCAATAAGTAAAAGGCAAAGTAAATTATTTATACTCTACAACAAAGTACATTGGCAGGCAAGAAACTCATCTCTATGTATACGAATAGAAATAGGATAAGTGTGCTTAGCATTTAGACAACAAGTAAAATCATATCAATGGATACAAATGTGACTGGGTAAGTTAGAAATAAAACATCTATATACATAAGTACAATAGCATAGGTAAACAAAGTAAATATTTTTATATTATGGAAATGAACATATGCAGGCAAAAGAATAAACAAAGTAAAACTAAAAATATCTTTGTACTAAAATAAGTGAGGTTGAGACATATAGTACTTAGGCATTTAATGCCTCTATCTCTAAGCAGCAAAAGGATCAATTCAGCCTCCATAACAAAGCTGTTCGAAAATACTTTCAGCCTAAAGAGATAAAAATCTCTGATCAAAGATAGTGTGCCAGGCAAAATGTAAACCCTGTCTTCTTTTCTTTCTATTTATAAACATCCTCTCTATCTCATTTTATTTCGCATACTAAAGCTTTGCAAATCCCAGTTCAATGTTTTAAACTAGAAAAAATGTTACAACCAAAACAACAGTTTTATCAATTTTTCACTTAATCAAGTAAGCAAATGTAAAGATCCAAGCTAACAAGATTTCCAGATCAGTTCATGTTCATGTTCCAGCCATTTCAAAGTTTTCTGGAAATCAAAACAAAAATAAATGCAAGTTCAAGCTGCTGTTTTCAAAACAAAGATCAAACCTTCTGTTTCAAAAAGCTAGGTGAGTAAATTTTTTAAAACAAAACTTAAGTAATCTATGAATTCCTGTGATTATGTTTGTTTATATGTATGTGTATGTGTAATGCCTTGAGAACTTATGTATGTGTGCATATCTGATGTTTAAACTTCTCTGATCATTGCTCAAGATACTGTAATTTGTGAGTATGTCTAGATTTACCCCTGTGCTCATCTCTGTTTTTAGTCTAGAGAATTAAACTTAGAACAAACTTCAGATTCTTCTAACTCTAATCTTCTTTAGACTTAGGTATTTAAAACCAAGTTAGTTGTTTTAATTTACTAAGCTTTTAAAAAAAAAATAGTTGCAAGAATTTTAATTAGAAAACATAGTTTGGAAAATAGAAATACAGAGCAACTTGAAAAAAAGTTAAAAACCAAACATTTTAATTAATTGATACAATCATATATCTGAAATCGCCTATGGAAGATAGGATTTTTAATAACAAATTTATAATTTTTAATGTAATATTTGAGGGGTTACTTTGTGATGACTGGAAATGGTATTAGAGGCATTCTCTGACGATCTAGAGGGTGAGGAGTCTTTGGTTTTCTTCTGGAGGTGGATAGCGGTACTGAGTGTTCAGGAAAAATGCCTGAAGTGGTTCACGAGCGTTGAGGCGACGTTGAGAAGGGAATGTAGTATTTAAACCTAATTTTGGTCGGCCAAGAAAATGAGATCACCGTCACTTCTCAGGGTGATCGAGTTCAATAGGGTTTTGGAGGTGGGTTCGTGGATGAACGAAGATGATGTGGCCGAAGTTTCTCTTCGTCTGGTGATCGGAGATGCTACATTGAGGTAGATTTGGCCATGGGAATGGGTTCCAGTTTTAACTGGGTAGCTCGAATATGATTCGAGGCAGGTGGTAACGTTCTGATGATCGTGGGATGGAGAGTTAGAGGTCGCCGATGAGATGGAGCTCTGGTGGGAGGCCGGAGTTGATCGAAGTCACGGTGCACGTGCACCGTGCACTTTTGTTTCTGGGTGGAAGATCTTGGAATTGGGACGACAGTCCCTATATGTTGCTCGAGAAATTCGAGTATTTACTCGAAGTCATGCAAGGGGGGGACTCGAAGCAGTGAGGTTGGGGTTGGTTCCAGTTTGACTGTCGCTGTGTTTTGGCTTTGTTTCATTCTCGAGTAAATTTAAGAGTGTGCCGAAGTTTTCTGATGTTCGACTCGAAGCTACACTCGGGTTTGTATAGGGGAGGTCTCGGGTTAGGGTTGTGTTTCCAGTTTAAAGGCCTGGCAGTTTTTAAAGTTTTAAATTTAAAAGCTGGGTTTAAAAACAAAGTAAAATCAAAATGATAAAGATAGGATTCAAATTCACTTTGTCTCCTAGTTTTTAATAAATATAAGTTTTATAAAAATAAAATGTTTTAATAACTTTATAATGTTAAAGTATATTTAAAATGTTTTAATTTAGCTAAGTTAAGTTGTAATTATCTTGAATCTAGAATTGAAATGAAATGTAAAAGTAGTGTCAAAAGTGAAATGTTTCAAAGGCATTTATAAATGGGAATTTGACCATTAATAAGAAAATGCCTTGCCTTTTAAATAAATATAGATTTATAGATTTGTAATTCTTAAGTTAATTAAAATAAATAATTAACTAATTTGATTAATTAATGATGAAATTAATTAATTTAGTAATTAAAGGTTAAATTAGTTAATTAAGGTTGGAGATAATTAATTGGAAATAAATGGGTAATTAAGAATCATAAATTAAATAAGGGCTGAATTTAATCTATGATTATTAATTAATAAAGCAAGTAAGAATTAATTAAGTTATGTTAGATACTTAATTAATTAAATAATTAAGGATTTCTTTATGAGTTAGTAATGATAAAATTTAATTGTAAGTAATAATAAATCTTAATTTATTACTTTGGAAAAGTAATTTAAAGAAGTGTTAATAGTTAATGAATGTTATTAACTAGGATGATAGGATAATTAATTAATATGATTAACCTTGATAATTAATTTGATTATTAAATAATTGTGAATTAGTTAAATATAATTACTTATGAAAGTAATTAAGGAATTTATTTCTCATTATAATTAATTGGGTTAAATGTGAATTGTTTAAGTTAATTAATTTAGTTAATTAATTTAAATAGCCTTTGATGATGGGATAAGTATAATTACTTAAGGAAGTAATTAATTGTGGATGATTTAAGAATGAAAGTAATTTGGGTATAATTACTTTGTATAAATTAATCAAGGGATTAATTAGAGAATAATTAATTATGAAGTAATTAAATTATTTATTGAAGTAATTAAGATAGTTAATTACTATATGGAGTTAATCTAGGTGATTAACAATTTGGTTTAATTGAAGATAAATTACTCAGTGAAATAAATGTAATTAGAGATCATTAAATATTGTAATTAATGATGTAAGTTAAAATGGATTTATTTGGAAATAATTAATAAATGAAGGAATTCATTAATGTAATAAATTAGAGAAGTAATGTAATTAATTTTAGTAATTTAAAAGGTTACATTCTATAATTGGTATAAGATAATTAATTTGTAAAAATAATTAAAGGATAATCACTTAAATGTAATTAAAGGTAATTAATCTAGAATGATTAATTTAGATGGAAAGTAGGGAAATTAATTGACTTGTAATTAATTATAGGTTATGTAAGCAAGATTAATATTGATGAAGTAATTAATTTAATTTACTTTAAATTAATTAGAGGTTTGTAATTAATTTAATTCACTTTAAATTAATTATAAATGGTGTGATTATTAATCATTGTTTATATATGATGGATGATATATATTTCCTTGATTGATTGTGAACTGAGTTATGAGATGAATAATGTCTATTGTGATATGGATGCTTGTTTAAATATGATAATATTGATTATCTGTTTGGGTAGATAATATGGATTATCTGTTTATGATGATGATGTTATTATCCATTGTTATATTGTGATTTATCTATTTCTGTGGTATATAGATAATTGAATTAAATTGTTTTAACTTAAAACAACTTGGCCTTAAAAGACACGGTTTGGATTTCGATGAGATCGGGATCGGGTTTCCAGATTTGGATATCCGAAAACCACATCGATCCAAATTAACGATAGGTCGTGAATCTCAAGTGAAGATGAAGATTCAGAGTGCAAGGGTTATTGTCGTTGACTCTGAGGGTGATTCCAAAATGAGTGTAACGAGATAATGCCTTCGGTTTCGTTCGAACCCGGAACGAACTTGTATGGATTGAATGCTTTCAGAACATCGTCAGGTGGACGATGAGCATTCTAAGTGATGAGTTCTGTTAAGGTAATCGTAGCCTTAAGCCTCATCAACCGGGAATGGCTAAAACAGGGGAGGTGCAGCAAGGCTTCGTGGGTAGCACCCACTTGAGATCAAGATATACCCCTGTCTAGAGTCCCTTTTTATTCGGCTGTGTGGGCGGTTGAATAGCTACAACCGCCGGGGTTGTCTTGTTTGGAACTGTCCAGTAAGGGATGGTTCCGGCCTTGTGTTGCAGGGAACTTAGGGTGGGTTCTCGGTACGGTGATCTAGGCCACGTACTGTGACGGGCGGTACCCCAGTAGCCCTGCCATTATATGGAATCCAAAATCCAATAAGTGCCTTCGGTTTTGATTGTATACCTATGTATGCTGGAATTTAATGAATGTAACAATTTCGGCTATTTCTTATTTACTTGAAAACCCTAGACCTATTATAATATCACTGGATTTCCTATCAAAGTTTTGGTTAGCGTAAGGTAAAAACATTTCCATGTTTATGTGTGGGATGTTTTACGTGATACCTTTGATTTCAAAAGGTTTTTAAAGTTAAGCAACTTTAACCGTTTACTCATACCAGACCCATGTCTGATCCGGAGTTTATTTCTGTTTTCCTAAACTCTCGGGTACCCAAATTTTTACGGGTAGCCAAGGGATTCAGGTTGGCTTTGACGAATACTGGAGGAGCAATGGAGCAGGAGGCTTCAGCGTATAGATATATATTGGTTCCGCTGTGTTAGTGTTTGTCTGTATTTCCGCTGTGTTGTAACTCTGTGATGTTTTGTGTTGTATCGAGTTGTATTAACTAGACAGGTGTTTATAACTGTCTAGTATGTGTTGTATTATCTATATAACTCTGATGTATATGATATTATATAATCTATTATGTGATATATTATATTTCATTCGTTCCGCTGTTGAGATTCTGATGTTGTTTTGTTCTTTCTTCTCTATCTTTTCTATTTCTCACCTCTTTCTTTTCTTAAAAACGATACGACTTCCTGGGCGTAGGGAGTCGGGTCGTGACAATTTGTTTGATTTTTTTTCTAACCTGCAATATACTTCATAGGGCATTGGATTACCAATTAATTCTTCTATTTTCTTAGTACTAATATCATTGACTTTTTCGATTGCCAGAGTCTTCCGATCTCATTCACTGGAAAGTGAATTCAAGATTTTTCTAACTTGATCCTCTTCAGTAACATTCTTTCCTAGTTATATTAATGCATATAATATATTCTGAAATCTAAAAATACATATCACAAATGGATTCATTTTGTTTTATTTTAAACAATTGAAGTGGATTAGCTAACATGGATATCTTTGTCTGTTTAAGTTTGTCAGTGCCTTTGTGTATGACTTGTAGTGTTCTCCAAATTTCATATGCACTTTTACTAATAGATTTCTGTTAAACTCATTTTTATCCAAGGTGCAGAATAAAATATTCATAGCTTTGAATTGTTGTGTGCTTGTGTCTTTTGATCGCCGGTCCATTGTTTATAATTCAATTGGAGCTCAGTGTACTCTGTTTGGATAATATTTCAAATATCCATGCCAAGTGTAAAAACATAGCCCAACAATGACTTATGTCCATCTGTATCGCGTTAGCTATGAGCTAATAGTTATTTCAATTTTTTTATATTTAATTTGCAGTAGTTCCCATGAATACACATGCTTCATCTGTTACACTGTTCACTGGTGTTAATTTTTCTGAATGGAGAGAACAAGTCAATTTCCATTTAGGTGTTCAGGATCTTGACTTGGCACTCCTTGAGGATAAACCTATTGCTCTTACAACAGCTAGTAATGAGACAGAAAAAATCACACCATAAAGCATGGGAACGCAGTAACAGATTGAGCCTTATGTTTATTAAGATGACTGTTGCTAACAACATCAAGTAAACAATTCCGCAAACAGAAAGTGCTAAGGAATATATGCAGTTTGTGGAAGAGCGTTTTCGTTCAGCTGATAAGTCACTCGTTGGTACTCTTATGGCAGAACTCACGACCATGAAGTTTGATGGGTCGCGAACTATGCAAGAGCACATTATAGAGATGACTAATCTTGCAGCAAGGTTAAACTCCCTTGGACTTACAGTAGAGGATTCTTTTCTTGTCCAGTTTATCCTGAACTCGCTACCTTTTGAATATGGACCTTTTCAAATTAACTATAACACTATAAAGGATAAGTGGAATGTTAATGAATTGGCCAGTAGACTTGTTCAGGAAGAAGGACGTTTGAAAAATCAAGTGAATCACTCAGTAAGTTTTGTGAGTAATAAAGTTGGTAAAGAAAAGAATTGAAAATCAAGTCATTTCAAGAAGAAAAAGGCACCTGCTAAGAATGGGCAGGATAAGGAAAAGAAGGAACTAAAGGTTGTTCGATGTCATTTCTTAAAAGGAAAGGACATTATCAAAATGACTGTCCAAAAAGGATAGCTTGGTTCGAAAAGAAAGGTAATCATCTATCTTTCGTATGTTTTGAATCAAATTTAGTTGAAGTTCCTATTAATACATGGTGGCTTGATACTGGTGCTACCACTTATGTCTCCAATAATATGCAGGGATTTCTTATGATCCGAACCATAAATCCAAATGAAGATCGTTTTCTCTTTATGGGAAACGGAATGAAATCCACAATAGAAGGCATTGGGACTTATCGTCTAATTCTAGAAAGTGGATATGTATTAGACTTATATAGTACCCTTTATGTACCTTCATTATCTAGAAACCTTATTTCCGTAAGTAAGTTGGATTTTTATAGTTTTAGATGTACGTTTGGATCTGGTTGTTTTGATTTATATAAGAATACTGATAATGTTGGTTCTGGTATTCTAATTGATTGTTTATATAAATTGAAACTGAATGACACTTATGTGAATTCCTTGCTGAATGTAATAAATAATGTTGGATGCAAACGTAGCATGTTGAATGAAAATTCTGCTTTCTTATGGCATAAAAGACTAGGTCACATATCCAAAGAAAGAATGATGAGATTAGTAAGTAATAAAATTTTATCAAATTTGAACTTTAGTGATCTAGAATTATGTGTGGATCGTATTAAGAGTAAACAAACCAAACATAATAAGCAAGGAGCCATTAGAAGCCAGCTTCTTGAAATAATACACACTGATATTGCGGACCTATGGACACTCCAGCCTTTAATGGAGAAAAGTATTTCATCACTTTTATTGACGATTTTTCCCGCTATGGTTATGACTATTTGCTTCCTGAAAAATCTCAATCTGTGAATGTCCTTGAGATGTTTGTAAAGGAAGTTGAGAGGCAATTAGATAAATAGGTGAAAATCATAAGGTCTGATAGAGGTGGTGAATATTATGGCAAATATAATGAGTCAGGCCAGTGTCCAGGTCCATTTGCAAAATTCCTCGAAAGTCATGGCATATGTGCGCAATACATAATGCTAGGTACACCACAGCAAAATGGTGTAGCAGAAAGGCGCAATAGGACGTTAATAGATATGATTAGGAGTATGATGTCAGATTCTACACTACCTAAGAACTTGTGGTCGTATGCTCTCAAAACCGCTAATTATTTGTTGAATAGGGTTCCTAGTAAAGCTGTTCAAAAGACTCCTTTTGAATTATGGACTAACAGGAAACCTAGCTTAAGACACCTGCATGTTTGGGGTTGTCCAGCGGAAGCGAGAATTTATAATCCACATGAAAAGAAATTAGATTCTCGAACGATTAGTGGGTATTTTTAGGTTACCCTGAAAAATCTAAAGGATATGTGTTTTACTGTCCTAATCATAGTCCAAGAATTGTAGAAACTGGTAATGCATGATTCATTGAGATTGGTGAAGTCAGTGGGAGTACTAGAAGAGAAAGTGGAAATAAAGGAAACAAGGGAAAATGTTACATTGCCTAGAATAGTTCCTCCATCTACTATTACTCCAAATGTTGTTCCAGCTATTGGAAAGCAGCATGATGATGAACAACATATAAATGAAGAAGTACTTCCTGAAGGAAATGACTTACATAATGCTGATATGCATGAACCACAAAAAGTAGCATTAAGAAGATCTCAAAGAGATCGTAGGTCAGCTATTTCTAATGATTATATGGTTTATATGCAAGAATCAGATTATGATATAGGAATCAATAATGACCGAGTTTCGTTTTCACATGCTGTAGAAAGTAAAGAGTCAAAGGAATGGATTAATGCCATGAAAGAAGAACTAAAATCCATGCAACAGAATGAAGTTTGGGATCTCGTTGAGTTACCACATGGCTGTAAAAGAGTCGGATGCAAATGGGTTTTTAAAACCAAACACGACTCTAGCGGTAATATCGAACGGTATAAAGCTAGACTTCTTGCTAAGGGTTACACTCAGAAAGATGGTGTTGATTACAAGGAGACATTTTCTCCTGTTTCGAAAAAGGACTCACTAAGAATAATAATGGCATTAGTAGCACCTTATGGTTTGGAATTGCATCAAATGGATGTGAAAACAGCCTTTCTGAATGGAGATCTTGATGAGGATGTTTATATGGATCAACCTGAGGGTTTTCTGTAAAAGGTAAAGAACAATTGGTGTGTAAACTTAAGAAGTCAATATATGGGCTTAAACAAGCATCCCGGCAATGGTATATTAAGTTCAATACCATTATTACATCTTTTGGTTTTAAGGAAAATACGGTTGATCACTGTTTATACCAAAAGATCAGTGGGAGCAAGTTTATTTATCTAGTCCTTTATGTTGATGACATCTTGCTTGCTGCAAATAATTTAAGCATATATCATGAGACTATGGAATTTCTCTCAACGAACTTTGAAATGAAAGATATGGAAGAGGCATCCTATGTGATTGGAATAGAAATATTTCGTGATCGATCACAAGGAATATTGGGATTGTCTCAAAAAGGATATATCGAAAGGATTCTAGAGAGATTTGGAATGAGTAAGTGTTCACCTGGGAAAGTTCCTGTACAGAAAGGTGATAAATTCAATCTCATGCAATGTCCTAAGAATGATGTTGAACGAAAGGAAATGGAATCAATTCCATATGCATCTGTAGTTGGTAGCCTAATGTATGCTCAAACCTGTACTAGACCTGATATCAGTTTTGCGGTCGGTATGTTAGGGAGGTATCAAAGTAATCCAGGAAGGGAACATTGGCAAGCTGCAAAGAAAGTGTTGAGGTACTTACAAGGCATGAAAGATTACATGCTCATGTATAGTAGATCCAATGAATTGGAGGTGATTGGATATAGCGATTCAGGTTTTGCTGGATGCATCGATACTAGAAAATCGACTTTTGGTTACTTGTTTATGTTTGCTCAAGGAGCCATATCATGGAAAAGTGTGAAACAAACTATCGTTGCTTCATCTACTATGGAGTCGGAATTTGTGGAATGTTATGAAGCCACAATTCATGCATTATAGTTGCGGAACTTTATTCAGGACTTGCGGTTGTCGACACCATTAGCAAGCCGTTGAAAATTTATTGGGATAACTCTGCAGCAGTGTTTTTCTCAAAAAACGACAAGTACTCTAAAGGTTCCAAACATATGGAACTGAAGTATCTTGTTGTGAAAGATGAGGTTCAGAAACAAAGAGTGTCAATCATGCACATCAGGACAGAACTTATGATTGCAGACCCTTTGACGAAAGGGTTACATCCAAGACAATTTAAGGAACATGTTCAAAGAATGGGTCTTGGTTGTATTAATAATAACTGATGTGTGACATTCTGAGCTCCTTTGTTTGTTTCTGATATACAATTATGTGTCTCTTGTTTTAATGTGGTAGTACGTACTTTATGTAATTTTAACCAAGAAAGAGTCTTATAAAGATATTATGTTTAATCATTATGATATAAGACATTATGTGGACCATTATGCTGTTTTATATAAATTATGAGTATAAAATGATGGATTGATGGTATTGTAGTATATAGAAGGGAATGCATTGAAATAATAATGCACAACCGCCATAACTCTCAGCAATTTGTCATAGTATGATGTACAACATTTGATATTATGAATAATCGGGTCAAGTGGGAGAATGTTAGAAATCTGCTATTAGAAACTGCAATCGTTTCATTTACTTTTAACGTTATGCAGTTTCTAATTCTAATGTGACCCTATTAATTAGGTCATAAATAGAACGTTTCATTTACTTTTAACGTTATGCAGTTTCTAATCTTAATGTGACCCTATTAATTAGGTCATAAATAGAACGTTTCGTTTACCTTTAACGTTATGTAGTTTCTAATCTTAATGTGACCCGATTAATTAAGTCATAAATAGACCGTTCTATAATTAGAACATTAGGTCTGTGATTAATCTTAAGCGTTGAATTGGTATATGATGGACGTACCAGATTTAGAGTTAAATGTTATATAAGGAATTGGGTCCTCTCTCTCCCAGCCAACAGATGTATTCTTCTCCATCAAGAAACACATAAAGAAATAGGGTTAGAGAGAGAAACCGAATTCTGAAAAGAAGAGTAATTATTAGAAGTCAGAAGAAGATGACAGCCATTACATCTTCCGCTGTTAATCAAGGTACGTCATCTTAAACGATAAATCATATTAAGTTTTGTTTGTGAAATATTCGGTATTGGTGATCCTTGGGCTATTACTTGAATTGTTCATCATTAATCATGAAAGATCGAACAGTAGAGAATTTCTGACACCGTTATTATGTCACCTCTGGAATATAAAATCTAGCATCCATTTGTTTATTACAATTGGTGTGCTGCTTTTTAATTATAAAAGCCTCTGCTGGAACTTTTTATATTGACAACACATGTTGACATGTACACCGCTCATGTGGTAAGACAGAGTCTCCCTCCACCATCCGACATTATTGTATATTGATTGGATACATAAGTTTAATTAATTGATCATAAATGTTGACTAATTAATCTGCATTCAAAAAGGATTCCTTAAATGAATCTTAATGGGCTATAAAATATAATATTTAATAACAGGTCCAATCTAATTGGTTTAATAAAATCACATTTTATTAATATTGTCATATTCTTAATTAATTAAATATACGCTAATTTGGCATGGTATTTGAATAAGTATGAACTAGTGGTAAACCGTGCTACGCATACGGGGTTGAGCAGGGCCGGCCTTTGGCATATGCAGATTGGGCGATGGCCCAGGGCCCGGTTTGAGGTAATGACCCAATTTGCATAAATAAGACTATAGATAAGTTAGTTAATCAGGTGAGCATGGTTCAACTCCTATCCATCACATTGTCCTTGTTTTTTTCCATATTATTAAGGGCTGAATATAAGATACCTCACTTTATGCTCTCATTTCCTAGGGACCCAAATTACGCTAGACCGGGCCTGAGGTTGAGTATATAATACGGTTAACACTGTATTTTTTATATTTTATTTATATGAAGATGAAAGCACATATTTATGGAATGTAAATTTTTATATTATCTTGTTTCATGAATGCTACTCAATAAAATTTCTTGGTAAATCCACTTAAATGGTCTTAGACAATATAGAGTATATAATATTTTAGAGCACAATGACTTTATACAACAAACATTACATTAACTATCAGTTGTTCCTAACCTGGTAAGCACTATGTTGTTAAGCATGTCATTTAATTAATTTTCAAATGTAATTCACATTAGTTCAACATAGTTTTATCCTATGTTTCACATATAAAGTTGAATATGTGCACAATTTTGTTTGATAATAGTGTTCTAAAACTACAGTAGAGAAATTATACTCAAATTGAGATAGTGTTTAAATTTGACTTATATAAACATTTTCATTACTACACATTTTGACATTATATTATTAAAAAAGTGAAATTTATATAGATGTTTTTAAACATCGTGTCCTTTAATACATATAGCATAATATGACATGAAAATTGTACGTAGCATATAAAATGATTAGTCAAATTTTATATCTTGTGTACTTAGAGTATTATTTTGGTTTATAGATCATGCAATATTTTCTTGACTAATAATTATGTATAAAGCACATATTGTAATCTTGTTACAATATTAAGCTTCTTAAAAAACTTAACTTGTTAACTATGAATATTCCAACATTGATGATCCAAACTAATTAAACATGATTTTTGGTTGTTGTAAATAATATGAATAAGAGCTACACAACATGATTTAATAAAGCTATATTTGAAAATATACGATGAAGTAAAATTAAAAATTAGTCTGATTCTATAAAAAATAAAAAGTTATATTAAACTAAAAGTGGACACTGATTGATGAGCATTAATTAGAATTAGGGTGCGTTCGTGGACAATTTTGATTAGAGATAAGAGGTTGGAGGTTGTGGAATTCGTAGACAAATTGGATTAGGGATTGGAGATTAGTGGTTGGATTGGAAGTATACATGTAATATATAGTTTTTTTTATATTTGTAATAATTGTTAAATGAAAATTGCTCTCATATTAAAAGTGTTTTATTAAATGCGTCATAAGCTTGAACTCATTATCTCACAAGTAATGCAAAACTTCTACCAATGGAGCCAAATGTATGTATGTATGTATGTATTTATTTATTTATATATATATATGTGTGTGTGTGTGTATGTGTGTGTGTGTATGTGTGTATGTGTGTATGTGTATGTGTGTGTGTATGTATATGTATGTATGTATATATATATATCTGTGTGTGTGTGTGTATATATATATATATATTTATCATTTCCTGGTTGTCTTGTGCCAGGAATAAGCAATGTTAACATGATATTTTCTTTTTTCATGCATAATATTGGCAAGAGATTGTATGTCACAAGCATCACAGACAACTATACTTGAAACTCAATGTTAAAAATGGATTAATACCATTAGTAGCAAGGCCAAGTCTTAGATTGCGTGGATAAATTGCAAATGATTTCTATTTCTCATCCACCACATTCCATGTCACATAATATACGGGATGACGCATTTTTCCATCATTACTTTTGTTACTGAAATGGCACCATAAATCTTTTGTCATCTTTTGTGATCTAAACATTCTTCAAAATCTTGAAATAATTGAAAAATATCTCAAAACTTTTACTAAAATACCATGCATAATTTCGTTTGTACGTTCGTTCATCTTCCATGTTGAAATCTACATTTTGGACAACATCCAAGTTTTTGTACTCTCCTCTAAAAAGACATCAATCATTTTGACAAGCATGAATTTTCTCGAAACCCATATCGAATATTTTGAGAAATTTTTTTACACCATATAAAGTCTTCAGAAGTACATTATCTTTTGGAAGTTGTTGCACATTGAGAAATTTATCAAAGCCATTATCAGACAATCAAGTCTCACATTTAAGATCATACAAGACAATAATGGCAAATAATTTTGTTTGATCGGTGCAACCAGGATATAATGGGGTTTCCGCATCTTCGAATTTTTTAATAAATCATCCTCTCATCTTTGTGCACAATCTTCATCTTTATCATCATCAAAAAAAGTATGATTGATGAAATATTCATCTTCATGATGAATGGCTTTGAATAAATCATAAGTGTCATCAGACTTAACATATTTGATTATGTTTATTTGCTCGTCATGATTATACCACATACTGTTCTTGTATGGGATCCATCCCTTTTATAATTATATGCTCAACGACAATATTTCCGTAATGATGACTACAATTATGACAATCCGAGCAAGGACATAAAATCTTCTCTGCATTTCTCAAATTTCTCATTGTAGCATATACAAACTTCCAAGCTCCCTTCTCATACTCCTTGCTAGTTTTATAAATAACAATATTATTACCTTTTAACATCAAAATATATTCAGTATTATATAGTCACCTGTGTAGATGCACCCAATCTTTATCCATCACCAACTAATACGTAAGCATGCAATTTTCTAAATTTTGAAGTAATAATCAGTTATCGATTACAAGCAAAATACAAAAAAAAAAATTGAAGCTATAAATTTATTCAAAATTGTATTCTTAATGTAGCACTTAGTTGAGTTATGAGTTGGGCAAGGTTTAAAATCATATTAAAAGTAAGAATGTTTATATAATTTGATTTTTATCAGTGTAACTCGAGCGTACATATCGTAATGTTGTAAAACATAAATTTACCCTTTAATGGTTGTTAAAAATGAAATTGTGTTATGTAAGATTTTTTAGATGAATAAATCAGAAACTAAAAGAATTATTATTATTATTTACATATATATTTTATGTTATATGATTTAAATATCTTTATACTGAATAAAAATAATAATTTTATCATTTCTCCTTATGTATAAGTAATATTGTATATATAATAAAATTAATTTTAGTATTTATACAATATTAAATGAATTAATGAATATTAGTCTAACTAAATTCATTTAAGCAGTGTATAATACGATTATACAATTAGTTAAATATATGGATTTGGATGTAAAATATCAGGAGAGAACTGAGAAGGGTTAGTAGGTAATTATAGAAATTTCAAATTGTAGGTATTTAGGGTAATAGAGTTTTAGAACATATAATAAATTCATTCAGGTGAATAAAGTATAAAATGAATTTATTATTATTATTAACGTACATAATTTATTTTATGCGACTAATATATATTTGTATCTAAATGAAAAATAATTTTACCAATTTGTTGATGCGTGTCTATGGTATACATATTGAAACTGTCATATTTTAAGAAGGACTTATTTGATGTATTAATAAATATTAGTTTACTTAGTTTATCGATTGTATTAAATTTTGAATTATGTAATTAATTTGAATGCATGTACATTAATGCAATATACTGTGAGGGAATTAAGAACGGATTTATAAACGATTCATTTGAACGTAAAATAATGTAAGAACTTTAGTCGAATATGTGTAAATGATAAATTATGGGATTTTAAAAATAAATATCTGAACTTGGAGAGAATTAAGGAGAGTTTGAAAATTCCTAAAATTAATAAGAGAGCGTTAATTCTTCTGCTTTACTATTATTTAATAGATATCGAACTGAACACACTCCAATAGTGCTTTGCAATTAAATTTGAAGTCTTGTTCATTCTTGTTCCTTTTTTATGATGACAAAAATTATGAATTATTTGGCATTTAGGTGTAAAAGGTGGAACGACCCACTATTTTGAACCATTCAAATCGATAATAAACCACATATGTCAAACTTAAATTGCTCAAAATAACAGATTGTTATTTATATTTGGAAAAACTTAGCATATACAGTAAATAAATCGATCACAGAATCACAGATGCAGAGTAATACAACAATACGTAGCGGAATAGATAAATAGTAGTTCATGAAGCAACTACATAAACATCAGAATCTAGAGCAAATACAACCTAAGTCCAAATACAAAGAAGTCTCTAATACATAAGCAAATGACAAGTCTGGCCATAAATAATTGGAAATAGCTGAAATAACTGAGGTAACTGAAAAGCTGAATAGATAAAAGATAGATCTCCAAGCAAAGCTCCAAAGGTGAGTCTCGAATGTTGTAATACTCAGGCTGACCCGAGCATAAAGCAAAACACTCGTGTCAGGATTAACAATCTTATGCAAGTAAATCAACTCAAGTGAAATGTCCAAATGAAATGCAATATAGCTTAAAGGATGTTTGGAATTCCATCCTTTAAGGATCTGTGGAACTATCTACATACATAATACAATACGCTACATAGATAATTTCTACAGTAAAGTAAAATAATTTCTACAGTAAAGTAAAATATTAAAATAGCGTTAAGGCGTTACCCATATCTCTCTTAACATATTTTTATATAAATGTCGTAGTCTATATAGTACCGTAATTCCTCCATAAACTGGAGGGCTATCGTAAGGCACTCCATAGTGTACGACACAAACCAAACTTGTAGTGGGCGCGATAAGGCATGTGACAAGGCACGCGAGGCAATACCCAGGGTAGGATACTACCGTCTTGCGGATCCGGACTGGTGGTACACATAGCAGCTACTACCGCCCACCTCGAGACACACTCTCATAATCAAAGGTGTACCCAATCAAATCACAAAGTAATAGAATGGTATCGAAGAAGCATGCTCGATCGGAGGTGCGACCTCACTTGACCCGGTGTGGCTCCTGTTTTAGTCACATCAAGTTGACCCGAGGGGGTCGGGGCTGCGTTCATACCTCATATTGACGTTCGCCAAACCATCCTACTTCGTTCTGGATTCTCCACCACGTGCACGGTTGTTAAAGTGGTTTTCGGTATTGGCAGAGAGTATGACAATATCTGATCCCGGTCTCTTTAACAACCAAACGTTTATTTCACATTGTGGTCATTTTATAAAATCAATTTATCAACATTTAAATAAAATCTCAAATTACCATTTAAATCAAAATCAAAATTTTAAATGTCCAACTTCAACTATATTTAATTCTGAATATATTTACTTAATCACCTTTTATAAACATTTAAATAAAATCCCAAATTACAAATTTACATCAAAATTAAATATTCAATTTCAATTTTATTTAAATTTGAAAATATTCATTTAATCAACTCTAATCAAAGTCAAATTATCAAGTTATAAAATCATATCTTTAAAATCTCAAAATCAATAATTTCAAATCAATTTCCTATTTAAATACAATTCTTAAAACAAATTAAATTACAGCTCAATTTCAATTTTTCTTTCCAACTTAATTCATTAAAGTTATTACACAATCTATTTTAAAATAATAACATAAATCTAAATAATATTTTAAACATATTGTATATACTAATTAAACTAAATTTTATTAAATTAAATTTATTATATTAATTAAATCTTATTTTATTAAAAATATTGTATAAAATCTTATTTTATTAAATATATTGTATAAAATCTTATTTTATATATTTAAAAATAATAAAATTATAAGTAAAATCTTAAAATTTAAATTTTCCAAAATTTAACTTATAAATTTAAAATTTCCAAACATATAATTTAAAAATCTAAATTTACACATATATTAAAATAAAATCTATATATTATATTTTTAAAATCAATATTTATTTAAAACACATATTAAAATAAAAATCTTTATAATATATTTTAAAAATCACTATTCAATTCAAAACACATATTAAAATAAAATCTTTATATTATAATTTAAAAATCATTATTTATTAAAACCCATATATTTCAAAAATTTTGAAAATCATTTTAAAAATAGACCAACCATGTCCGTATATAGTTTTCTATCCTATGGTCAAGTGATACGGATATTTATCATTTCAACTCGTAATAAATTAAATTTACGAGTTTATATCATTTCAACCCGCAATAAATTAAATTTTCAAATTCAATAAAATCTCTTGGGTTTATCATTTCAACCCATAACGATTTTCCCTAATATATAAGTTCATTCGGGTATGTATCATTTCAACCCACAGTGATTTCCTAAATTAAAGGAACTTGCATCATGATTGCATAAATAAATAATATAACACATAACTTGCATAATGTATTACATAACATAGCATATAACTTACATAACTTATTACATAACATAGCACATATTCATATTTAATATAACATACGACATAAAATTTTCTTATCATAACATAGTACAATATGTAATCATTTCTAACATAACACTTATGTTATTCACTATGTTAAAAGCATATCACTTTTTTTCTCTTTTTTTCGTAACACATATTTTATTCACATGACACAATAGTAACATATTTTAACATAACATGTGCGACAAAATTTAAATCAACATAACACTTTTTTTCAACATAGAACTTAAGTGATTTCCCATATTACAAACATAACACATATATGGCATATCAAATTTTCTTCCCCTTTTTTTTCTTTTTATTTTATAACACATTATTTTATTATTATTATTTTCCGCATAGCACATAAGTGACATATTTTGACATAACATGTGTGTCCATAATACATAGAAAAATTTAATATAGCATATGTGGCATATTCGTTGCATATTCTAACATAACATGCCTATCATCAATAATTATCACAAATCATAAATGAACATAAATGAATATTTAACATGTCAAAATCATATACGAAACTGTATAAAATCCTAACTATCACAACATTCCATATGACATATCAAGTGATGTTTATTCACTTAACATAAGATTATCAATCGTGAGTGAATGGCTCACCTTTCGAGGTTAGAGAATTTTGACAACACAAAAGCTACGAATTTGAATCACAATCTCAACAAGCGCTAACAATCCCAAACAAAAATTCCAAAGCAAAGCACGAACTTGAATTAATGGAACACAAAATATATAAATATAACTTTTGTTTTTTTATATATAAAATAGAGGAAGAGAGGACTAAGGGGGTGTTCGGCCTTGGGAGGAAGGGGCACGGCCTAGGGTTTTGGGTGCAGCCAAGGTGGACAAGGGAAGGGGATTGGATGCGGCTAGGCTAAGGTTGATGCTTGGGGTTGAATTGATGGGGTTTGGTGGTGATGGGTTCGGCTATGGCCTATAGAAGAGAATGGGGTTTTCGGCCTTGGAGTGGTGGATGGTGGCCAAGAGGAGGAGGGAAAGAGATGGCCTTGGATGGTGGTGGAGGCGGTGGCAATATGAGAGAGGTGGAAGGGTTTTGAAGGAGGAATGATGGATTTGATTTGGGAATTTAGGAGTTTTGGAGTTTTGAGTTCTCTGGGTTTGAGGAAGAAGAAGGAGGAGTACGCAAAAAGTTTCTCAAATGAGAAATTTTTGTACTACTTGGTTTTAGTCAGATAGAAAATAGAATGTCAATAAGTGAGAAAAGGAATGGTCACATGACTTTTAGGATTACTAGATTTAAGGCACATTAGACTAAACAACCCAACAACACTTAGTCAAACACACACAAATAAACACTACAAATTTATGTCAATTTTTCACAGTAATTTAAATTTTTAGAGCAATAAGAATTTGATTTTGACGGAACGAAAAATGGAGTGGAGAATAGAATCCAGTCTAGTATCATAGAAAAAGAATAAAATTTAAAAATTCAAATTTAAGGGGTCGTTTGGTTTATTTTGTATTTTTGTTTTGAGTTTTCAACATTAATTACAAAATATGAGAAGAATGAAGGGAGGTCAGAAGGAATGAACGGAAGATTGGAGGGAACCACGAGGTGGATGGAGGAACGACGGAAGAATGAATTGTTGCTCGTGCTTCCGTTTTTCTCAAAACACGAAAAATGAAAAAAAGTTGTTTTCTATTTTATGTGTTAAATTCGTTTTCTAAAATGGTCATTTTTCATAATATACATGCGTCGTGCGTATTTTTGTATGGACGAAAACTCAAAACTAAAAACGGTAAACCAACATAGCCTAAATTTTCCAACCAAAAGTCAAATTTTGACTAAGTTTGACCAAAATTTGAAATTTCACAGAAATTTTTATTCTATTAAATTTGGTCAAATAAAACACTCAACATCACAAATTCAATTTTTTTATTATTATTCAAATTTAATTTTTATTTAAATTCAAAATACTGTCATTTTAAAGTTGTTAAAAGTTACGGATCGTTACACTTTATCTAAATAAAAAGATGTAATATCAGTTAATGCAATATTAATTTGTTTTTCCTTATCATATTTAAAAAGTTTAAATGTCAATCAATTCAATATATATATTTCATATTAAATGGTGGTTATAAATTTCCAATTTATTGTTACTAACATATTTATAACTTCTATTGTCGTTATTAAACAGTTGTAACGTTCATTGCATTAACAAAAGACATTCATCACTTACCAATTAATTGTTTTACATCATTCCGTTATTTGAAATCAACTTGGTATGTTACCATTTAAATCACGCATTTTATTTTCCTTAAATAAATATGCATTTTATCGTCGCTTACAATTTCCTTTGTTATCCAATTCATGCCATTAACTACGCATCCAATTCTCATCCAATTACAATCAGCCTATGTTATCATCTTTATATAACTTTATCGGAATTTTTATTTAATAAATAAATTTGTTCCAGTTCATATCAACAAATCGCATAAATAAAACATCAAATTTTTATTCCTAACCAAATTCTATTCAACAATTATAATTAATATTTCTTTCTAAAAATTGTTCGAATTTACAAGTCGTTACAAAAGGATAATGCATAGAATTAAGGAGAGTTTATAAATTTATCTAAATATACACTTGTACAATTATTATCGCCAAAAAATGGGGGAACGCCCAAATTTTTATTTCATATGTTTTGATATCTATATAAACCTTGCTAGTAACATTTTAACAACTATATATGAAAAATAAATTGTGCTTTATAGTGTAAAAAACATCAAATACAAGAAAAAGAAACTCATATGATCCCAGAGTTCAATGTTATTAAGTATAATGGGTTTTCTTTTGTAATATAGATCATTGTTAAAAAACCATAGCAACACACATAAAAGGTTTTTATAATTTTGAAATGTTTTCTCATAAATATTTTTCAAAGCGACTATAAAAGCAAAGTAGTACATGTCTGTGGAGATATAAATCTTTGTTGACAATTCACACTCAATTTTGAACATATAGGTTTTTTTAAATCATTTAAATTTTCTTTTTGAATGAACACTTCCTTTCCACTCTACAAATACACAAGATTTCAAAAGTTTTCAACCATCACTCTAATCATGATTTCAAACTATTTTTATTTAGATATTCTGATCTTTATCTTACTCTAATTTCTTACAAAAATCAACTACTGTAACTCATGTATTTATATCGATTTTAGAAGGATCAGGTGCTTTATTTCAAATTCAATTTCTAATCTTTTTCAAACCCATAAACTTTGCAATTTCTAAAAGCTATAACACATAATGACATAGGTTACTTCTCAATCAATATTTAATGTCGAAAAACTAAGTAAACATCAACCAACCTTAAGCTCTTTAAGTTTGGCCACAAGTTTGTCATTTGGCATAAAATAATATAGAAACGGACATGCAGTAGGAGAAATACAAATATTAATATTACACATTTAAACTATCAGAATTATGCAGAATAAGCTTACCCAGATCAAGCTTTCTGGCCTAATGTGCTGAAAGCTAATAATTTATAAACTGTAACATAATAATTAGCACATACCACTCTTCCCTGAACTTAAAAGAAACTCTAAAGTCATCAAACATAGATTTATTAAAGGTACTGTGTGAAACCATGAGGTACAGATGAAAAAGAAGAAAAAGAATAAACGTTTTCATCTCAACAAGGACTAGATAACTGGCAAAAAAGAGAAGAAATAATGGAGCTGGAGGGTTGCTAAAGATCGTGTATTCTGGAGATCGACGATGGAGTTGTGGCTCAAGCTGCGATGCACGTATTCTGAAGATTGACGGCAAAGTTGTATCTCGAGCTGCGGTGCGCGTTTTCTAAAGACCGATGGTGGAAGGTTAAGCGCATTGGAGAGTTTGATTTTTTTTAATTAAATTAGGGATAGATATGTGGAAGAGAGGGAGAGAGGTCGATGTTGAGTGAATGAGGCGCGCGACATATTTTTACTTTTCACGTAGACCTATAGGTAGCTTTTTAGAGATTGTTTATTTTTTAATAATCCAACTAGATAATCGCAACATTTTTACTAAAACGCTGCTCAATCATGCTGCCAAAAATATATTTTCTTGTAGTGTCGCTTATACATATCATTTAAAATATTCATAATTTCTTCGTTAAAATTCCACACTTGGTCATCATTTGTCATGAAGCATATGTTGGCATTTCCAGTTTTCAAATCACTATTATTTAATGATGTATTTGAGTTATCCCACGTTGCATTAAAAGCCCATTTCCTTTTCTTATTGAAAGTTTTTGAAGAGTACTTTAATTTCTTCAAGTTTGGACAATCTCTTCTCAAATGACCAATTTTATCACATTCGAAACACTTAACATTTTCATTTTTAGAATTATCTGTATAGTTGTTAATTTTTCGAAGTTGGTTCATCTTCCTATATTTCAAGAGTTTCTTGAAATTCTTGATCATGAAATCGATTTCCTTATCATCATCAACATCTTGTTCATGATTGTCATTTGTAATGTTCAGTGCCATTGATTTTTTCTCATTTGTTTGATTTTTTTTCTAACCTGCAATATACTTTATAGGGCATTGGATTACCAATTAATTCTTCTATTTTCTTAGTACTAATATCATTGACTTTTTTGATTGCCAGAGTCTTCTGATCTCATTCACTGGAAAGTGAATTCAAGATTTTTCTAACTTGATCCTCTTCAGTAACATTCTTTCCTAGTTATATTAATGCATATAATATATTCTGAAATCTAAAAATACATATCACAAATGGATTCATTTTGTTTTATTCTAAACAATTGAAGTGGATTAGCTAACATGGATATCTTTGTCTGTTTAAGTTTGTCAGTGCCTTTGTGTATGACTTGTAGTGTTCTCCAAATTTCATATGCACTTTTACTAATAGATTTCTGTTAAACTCATTTTTATCCAAGGTGCAGAATAAAATATTCATAGCTTTGAATTGTTGTGTGCTTGTGTCTTTTGATCGCCGGTCCATTGTTTATAATTCAATTGGAGCTCAGTGTACTCTGTTTGGATAATATTTCAAATATCCATGCCAAGTGTAAAAACATAGCCCGACAATGACTTTATGTCCATCTGTATCCCCGGCATAATTTGAATCACAATAAACTCTAAGAGCGATGTTGCCATCTACTCCACCATATAACAAGCCAACTGAAGAAGTGCCACGAAGGTATCTGAGTATCCACTTCACTGCTTGCCAATGTTCTTTCCCCGGGTTAGACATATATCGAATCACAAGACCCATTGCATAGGTCAAATCTGGTCTCGTGCACACCATCGCATACATAAGACTACCAACAACACTAGAATAAGGTATATCAGTCATATACCTCCTGTCTTCATCCGATGAAGGAGATATGTCTTTCGACAGCTTAAAATGAGAGCCTAATGGAATGCCAACTTGTTCAGCTTTCTCCGTACCTAATCGAGCGAGAACTTTCTCGATGTACTGCACCTGAGTGAGTCTCAAGTCTTCCTATCTCTGAATATCTTCATTCCTAAAATTCTATGTTCTTTTACCAAATTGTTCATATCAAACTCTTTGCTGAGCTCTTCTTTCAACTCCGTAATTCTGACCATACACCCAGATGCAATAAACATGTCTTCAACATATAACAAAAGGTATATCATGGCTCCATCACACCTCCTAAAATAAACACATTGGTCGTTGAAGCTTCTAAAGTAACCATGTGAAGGCATATTCTGGTCTGCTACTATTAATGAACCCCTCCGGCTAATGAAAATAAATCTCCCCGTCCAGATCACCATGCAAGAATGCAGTTTTGACATCTAGTTGCTCAAGTTCCATAACATAATGAGCAACAGATGCCAAAAGAATACGAATTGATGTATGCCTTACATGTAATGCCCTTGAATTTTAATTAACATTATTCGGGATATTTAATTGGATAAATTAAATAGAATAATGTGAATAATTAGGGAGATGAGATTAATAAATCCAATGGCCGTATCTTAATGAATGAACTAAAATAAGACTTAACTAAATTTAGAAGGAGGAATTTTCCAAAGGGATAAACTTGAAAATGGGGCTACATTTCTTAGTATAAATCTCTTCCTCCACCTTAAGAAATTTTCACTTTTTCATTTATTAACTCCTCATCTATATTTCGATCGGTAATTAATTGCTTAGGAAAGAGCATTTATTGAAGATAATGCTAAGGAATTAAAGCTAGGAAATTATCTCATTCTCCAATCAACTAATCAAGGTGAATAATCATGTTTATCATCTCATTTTCTATGTTTGGTTCGGCTATAGGCTTATATCTGATCTATGCATATGTTTTGGTTAAGATATAATCATTTAAACCTTTATTTGGATAAGACATAGGTGTTTTTAAATGTTAATGGGCTAATTAACACATTTTTATTCGTTTTGATTAAATTTCGAGTTGTTTTGGGTTTTCATATGCTTTGAAATTTTAATACGTTGAAGAGAAAATATTAATTGATTTTCTGGAATTTTTTCCAAAATTTTTCAAGATGTTTTAATAACTATATAAAATTATTTAAGATATGAGACTTAAATGTTTTGTATAATTATAAAGGAGAAAGGGCTATTTTCAAAAAAATTTAAATTTCCAAATAAGGAAAGTCGGTAGCATTTTTGAATATAAAATTCTGACAACCAATCAGATTTAGACAAACAAGGCAGGTTGGGTACAAAAGAACTGTTTTAAAGTACAAATAAATAGTTTTTCTTCTATTTCAACCCTTTCGGCAAGAGCTTCCGCCTTCATTCCAAACCTTCCGACAAGGTCGAAAGGTATCAAACCTTTCGACTAGGTCAATAACCAATGCGCATGGTATTAGGAAACTGGTACGTAGTGAATTGGAAGGAATCGAAAGGTTTAGGGATGAAAGGTTAGAGCTTTCAAAGGAGATGAAGTTGTGTTTTGGTTTTAAAGAAAATACACCTGCTAGCTTTCGACAAAGAGCTTTCGACATTGTCAAATGGTTTAAAAAGGTTTCGATTGGTTTGTTTTCTTGTTTTAATTGAAACCTTTCGACAAAGTCGAAAGGTATGGCTTTCGACTAGGTTGAAAGTATAGTTGTTGCTTCCTAACCTTTAGACACAGAGGGAGTCAAAGGTTATCTTTTGTTTTCTAAAACTTGTCGTCTCTCTCCATTGATTTTGAAGGGTTGGTTCCAACACCAACACTTCATTGTTTTCGAATGTCGAAAGATTTCCACTTGTTTTAAATTGAACCCAATGTTTTCAAAAGGTTTTGAGTTTCATTGCTTTCGAAAGGTTTATAAATGGATTTATAGGGGAGGTACCTCAAGCTTTCGACAAAGTTGAAAGATGAAACCTTTCGACTAAGTCGAAAAGAAACCTTCCGATAAGGTTGAAAGGTATGGTTTAATGTTTTCGAAAGGCTAAGGTTTAATGGATTTTAAGGCGGATGTCTTATATTTTAAAGCTTATAAATGGAAGGCTTCCGAAGGTGCTAACTTCAGATGTTTATTTGCTTTCGAACGGGGCTTAATTCAAAGGGTTATAACATAAAATACTTATCTCTGTTTGAATATGTAAGGGGGATCCTTATATAAATAAATGTTATTAAACCTTGGGGACACCAGGGTAGGTTTATTGTTTTCGATACATAGTTTGGGGTTACAAACAATAATATGCTTTCAAAAATAATCATTAGGGGATCCCAATGTGTTTTTATTTTAGTTAACCTAATTGGGGCTATCAATGGGAAAAGGTTAAACATGTGGAATACATGGAAAAAATAAATAAATCATGGGGATCATGAAATTTTAATGGCCAAGTGTTGGGTTCTTGGTTAACCTAGGAAAACCATAGAATGTGCGGTAGATAACCCACATCATGCCGGAGGTGGATAGCCTTCAGATAATGGCAACCAAAGGGTTCATAGTCATCCTATGAAAACTATGGTGTGTGCGGTGGATAGCCCACACCAACTTTTATAAAACAATGTATGATGGATAATCTGCATTTATTTTAATGAATTTGAGATGGATAGTCCTATTAAAGTTTTGATGGATAGTCATTTGAAAGATTTTTAGATGGGATATCTAATAAATTGTCTTTAGATGGGAAATCTAATAAATGGGTGGATGGGATATCCAATATATATGATTTATGGTATTGTTTCATATTATATTAAGACTAATCATTTTGGGTGCAGGAGCATAGTAAATGATTTAAAAGTTTATTTATGATACTAATGAGGGGAAAACTTGTTCCGCTATGCGGCGTGGTCTCACTAGATATCTAATTGATAAGAGTGATAGATTATTCACACCAAACTTATTGTCTGACTCGAAGTTTGTGTTTCTCCATAAACTCTCGGGTACTCAAAATAAATTTGAGTAGCCTAAGAGTGGAGACTTTCAGGTTTTTGACGAATAAGCTTCTGGTAACATGCAGGAGGTAGGGTTAGTTATATAGGAGTTATTTTGTGTATTCCACTGTGATGTACTTAGAACTGTAAAGTTCATATTATTAGTTCTCTGATCATCATAAGGGGACATCTTCATATGTCGCTCTTATCGTATTTTGTATAGTGTTGTATATGATCTGAACATGGTTAACGTCTAGGGTTATATAATTAAATCTGAATATTATTCATATAAAATGAGAAATTTTGTTTTGTTGAAGTTTAAATTTTTTTCATATTCATGTGTTTCTGTGTTGCCAATAGTTTCAAGACTCCGATTTCTATTACTCAGAAATGACACCTATGGATGACTGCAGCATCCGTAGCAGTTAGTTTTGGACCTCCAGAAGTGGTCTGTTACATTACAACTGGAGCAAAGATATCATGATACTCTACCCCTTTCTTTTGCACATACTCATTTTCTACTAACCTTACTTTGTATCTGAAATCATCATTGCTGCCGTCTTTCACTCTATAAATACATTTACATCAAATTGTCCTCTTGTCGGTGGGAAGAGCCACCAAATCCCAAGTATGATTTTTCTGCAAAGATTCAATCTCCTCCTCCATAGCAACTAATCAACTAGAACTGTCTATTGATGCAATAACATCTCTATAATCTCTAGGCCCGTCATGGGCAACATTCAATGCATAGGTTGTCATGTCATCGAAGTCAATGTCTTCGATGCTCAATCCAACAAACTCATCAAGCCACCTAGGCTTCCTTCTCTGTCTAATAGGCCCAATCTCTGAATGAGCTCCACCTTGATTCCGATCCTCTGTACCAACATCTGTACTATCCTTATTAACCATGGTGCCATCGGAAACACCATCTAAACCTTTATGGAAAGAATTTGAAGATGATTTGCCTTGTATTTGGTATTTTGAATGTATCCATACATTGTCATCGGATGAGGAAGGCTCCACCTTCAACATAGCTTTCTCATCAAAAGTCACATACCTGCTAATAATAATCTTCTTGCTTATAGGACACCACAACCTATATCCCTTCACTCCTCTTCTATAACCTAGAAAGATACACTTGCGAGCTCTAGGTTTTAGCTTTCCTCTGCTCTCATGTACATAAGCTGGGCAACCAAATACTATGAGAAATGAATAGCTAACAGGCTCTCATTTCCATACTTCTTCAGGGATCTTCGTATCTATGGCAGTAGAAGGTGTGTGGTTGATAAGGAAAGCCGCCATAGATAAAGTTTCTGCCCAAAAACCATTCTTCAACTTAGTAGTCAATCTAAGACAACGAGTTCTCTTCAATAATGTCTGATTCATTCTTTCAACAATTCCATTAGACTGAGGGTCACCATATGTGATGTAATGCCTCTTAATGCCTTTAGACTCACAAAAATCGATGAATTCATGTGATACAAATTCACCGCCATTATCCGAACGGAGAACTTTCAACTTCTTCCCTGATTGCTTCTTAACCATAGATTTCCACTTTCGAAACCTGGAAGAGGTTTCACTCTTAGACTGTAGGAAGTATACCAAAACTTTACGATAGAAATCATTTATAAATGAAATGAAGTACCTGGCTCCACCCAAGGATGGGCAAGGGAAGGGCCCCAAACATCTATATGAACATACTCTAAGTCAGCTTTTGCTTTATGTTTGCCAGTACCAAAAGAAATCTTTGTTTGTTTCCTAAGAACACACTCTTCACAAAAGCCAAGCTTTGAATTCTGAACATCATCAATCAAACTTCACTTTCTCAACTCATCCAAACCACATTCGTTAATATGTCTCATCCGTAGATGCCATAATTTGGAAGAATCTGAATTGGTAGAAGTAACAGAAGCCGATTCACCAACTACAGTAGTGTCCTTCAATAAATAAATATTTTTTGCCCTAATGTCTTTCATAATAATCGTGCAACCTTTCGATATCTTCATTTTCTCTCCTTCAACTACAATCTTCAATCCAAGCATACTCAAAGCCCCAATAGAAACCAAGCTCATTCTCAAATCTGGTACATGTTTAACATCAGTAATAATATGAATAACACCATCAAACATTCTGACATTCACACTACCAACACCAACCATACGAAAAGAAGCATCATTGCCCATTAGAACTTCTCCTCCATCAATCTCACGGTATGTAGAGAAACAGTTCCTATCAGGTGTCATATGAAAGGATGCGTCAGAATCAATAACTCATAAGTTGCTCTTCCCAGAATAGCCAGAAGGTGTAAATACATCGGTATCACTCTCTGTATCCGATTTCACTACTGTAGACGTTGAAGCTTGCTTTGGGTCATTTCTTCGTCCTTCGGGCTTGGGACATTGAGCTACAAGGTGCCCCAATTTCTTAAATTAATGGCAAGTCAATCGCTTAGGCCCCCTAGATTGAGACCTTGAATAATTTCGACCTCCACCATTCTTTGATCTTCCTTGGCTTTTACCTCTCTAAACAGGTAAGCCATATGTATCATTATCGAAACTAGTGCTCGCCAATTTCTTCTCAACACTTCATTATGGAGACCGGCCTTTACATCAGAAGACTAATCTTATTGCGACCACATATCATGGAGTTAACAAAAGCAGTATGCTCCTTAGGCAAGGAACATAAGAAGACCACTGCTTGAGCCTCATTAGTAATATCAACATCCGCTGCCTTCAGGTTCATAATCAAAGTGGTCAAAGCATCTACATGCTCCCTAAGATAAGCTCTAGACTTCATCTTAAACGAATAGAATTGTTGCTGAAGAATAATTTGATTCGTGGGAGACTTGTCTTGATATGCATCAGATAATGCATACCATAATTCCTTCATCGTCTTTTTTTGGGAAAATTATCTAATAACTTCATCTGAAAGACTCAACTAAATTATTTAAGAGCTTCATCTTTCATCTCTTCCACTACAGTTGCCTCAACGTCCTTCAATTCATCAGGCGCAGAAACAATCTTAAAAGCTTTCTCCTTCTTCAACACTGCCTAATCTCCATTTTCTAAGTTCCAAAATCTCCCTTTCTATCAACAGGTGTAACAACATAAATTATACCGGATCTACCAATAGACTTTCCAAAATAGCCATTATTATCCAAACATAACAATAACACTAGCTGTGATACCAAACTGTTATGCGAAAAAATGTAGGGAATGATTTATCACCAATAATGAGCGAAAGCGATATAACTAGAATCTAGTATTGTCTATTTAAATACCAATGCAATTCAAAATCAAATATGATATCACATAAAATCAAAAATGAAAAGAAAAGAGACACGGAAGATTTAACGTGGTTCGGATTTGTATCCTACGTCGACGGAGATCCAATAACCGTTTTTATTCCAATCACTAAATTCAGAAAGATTACAAGCATAATCACTGATTAGAAAGTTACAAGATGTGGAGACTCTCTCTAATCAATCACTCAATTGAAGAATTACAATTTCGAGCACTTAAAATAGAAAACCCAAAATTGATTTAGCTAAGGTTTCTATTAATTTCAATTATTGAAAATCTAATCTCATCATTAGGAAGATGATTAAGATGCTAATATACAGATGCTCTAATTACTCTAGACCATCTGATCACTTCAAAAAAAATCTACAACATCAATAGAGAAGAAACGAGCATCGAATTGACGAAACTGCCCTCCAAAATTAGACTTATCCAAAACCCTTAAAATCAAAGCTTCAGTGACTCGGACGTCTGAGTGAAAAAACAGATGTCTCTGTACAACAACCTGAAATTCTCGGTTTTGTCAAAGAACAGCAACTCAGACGTCTGACATGCAGATGTATGATATCCTGTAGGCATCACAATCTTTAAATTTACATGCATTCAGACGTCTGGATTGAGTTCCCAGAGGTTTGATTACCGGTACTAGTAATACTCAGCTTCTCTACTCCATCTTCTTTTGCTCTCATCCTCCAATCGACTTCCTGACTCTTCCTCCAATTGACTTCCCGACTCTTCTAATATAAAGCTCTACATAATATCTTCAATCTGAAACACTTATAGGCACATATTTGAATCGTATAATACCAACATAAATGGCTTTTTGTTTGTCCGTTACGTATCGGCCACTCAAAAAAAAACAAAGAAACCCCGTTTACCTTCCTTCCCCATGCTGGAATCGTCATTGCTGCAGCAACGTGGGGAAAGAAGTTTGAGCGTGGGTTTTCCTTGTTTTCTTTTATGTTACCAAGGCTGGAGATACTATTAGCGTTGGGCTCAAATAGGGACATGAGGAATAATAAACAGAGTCAACATGTACTGTCTTGATCGTTTGCTTAATTACTTTTGTAATGGCTTTCGACTTTTCAACAAATATTTATTGCACATATTTTAATTTGTGAATATTAGGCTCAGGTCCCTAATAAGTTTCAAAATACACAAAAACCTCAGTAAAAAAAAGTATGTAAATTAGGTCTCTAGAATTAAGTTGCTAAGTAATTGCATATAGTTATGCAATTATTCACTGAATAATTGCAGACATTTATGCAATTATATCCAAAAAATGCATAAATTTATGCAATTTTTTCGATGAATAATTGCGGAAATTTCCGTAATTTTTTTTTGGTGAATAATTGCGGAAATTCCCACAATTTTTCAGTGAATAATTGTGGAAATGTCTGCAATTTTTTGATATAATTGCATAAATGTCTGCAATTATTCACTGAATAATTAAATAAATGTATGCCATTATTCGGTAACTTAATTCTAGAGACCTAATTTACAAACTTTTTTTTATTGGGGTTTTTGCGTATTTTGAAACATATTAGGGACCTGGGTGAAACTGTCCTTTTAATTTCATATGCCTCCTATATACGGCAATAAGAATTTGCCTTTAGCACATTTTCTGAGACTAGAATGCCTAGCTCCACTTATCTATATTTACATTTTGAAATACTGGATTGTAATCATAGTTGAAAGAAATAACAATCTTATACTGGGCCGAAAAATATATTTTAACGAAACTGATGAATATTATTAATCTCATTTTTCGACTGCCAAGTAATTGTTTGTCCAATTGCCCGATATATTTTACAAATATTCTTTGAACTGAAGTATATATCTCGTGGTACTATGACGAAATATGCAATAAAGTTAAAAATGTATAACCTCAGCAGTGACGCATGCATATATGTTAAACTAAGCTGTATATTTTAAACTAAGCAGTATATTTTAAAATATATATTAGTCCTTTCGAACTGTTGATGTTGACCGATTGGCTCACTGACGCATGCATATATGTTAAACTAAGCTGTATATTTTCCACTTTATTCTCCAACTGGTCTTCGACTTTACTTCGAACTTGTGTCTATAAAGGCCAATACAATAGACTCAAGAAACGTCAAAAGAGAGAGAGAGAGAGGAAGGAAGATAGAAAGATATAGACTCGGTAGAGATGAAAACCATGGCGGAAGAGAATATGGTGTCGAACAAAAAAGTGATACTGAAAAACTATGTATCTGGTGCACCAAAAGAAAGTGATATGGAGATAGTAAGCACTGATAACATAAAGTTGAAAGTGGAACAAGGATCCAACGCTATTTTATTGAAGAATCTGTATCTCTCTTGTGATCCCTATGTGCGAAATAGAATGTCTAAGCCTGAAGCTAGCTATGTGCCTGGCTTACTTCCTGGCTTGGTATCACCTCTTTTCTTTGTTATATTCCTGTATTATGTATGTATCATTGTCGTCTTGGTCCAATTTAATACAATGTAAAACTAACTATGGATTGTAATTCACGATTTTCCTCACTAATAATCAACTTCAACTACCACATTACAATTACCAAGATTACTGATATTATTATTATTATTTTACTTTTGAATATTGCTCAAACAAATTGATTCAAAGTTAAGGGTGTTGTGCAAAAATGGTAGCGCTTTGCGGAAGCTTATATCAACGGATCTTTGTCACCCAAATCACAAAGAGATAACTTGGATTGAAAACAAGACGGAATTGAAATTAAAAGCAATAAGACAAGATATTCCACCCAACCACCCACTTTATTGATTCACCAAAAAAAAAATTTTGTTTACAATTAATAGAACAAAGCTAAAATAAACAAAATACCATTGAATCAATAACCAGATTGAGAAAGGGAGCAAATATCTATATGGCTAAATTGTTGGAGAAGAAGAACAAAAATGAAGAAGAGAAAATTATCAAATAGATTTTCCACCATATGTTTATCCTCTCCTCTAGTCTCTATTTATATAATCAATTTACTTAATGCCCAAGTTAACATTAGAGGCAAAAAATAATTTGATTAGCAAATTAGAGAAAGAAATAAACATACTTAAATATGCTTATTTAATCAGAGGAAACAAAATCTTCTCTTTCTTTCTTTTGCATATTTCTTTCCCTCTATGTGTGATTTTGTATCACCAAAATTTAACAAAGGGGGGATCAGAATTTGATTTTGCATGCTACAAATCGGTTATGCTATTCAAAGTCTAAAATTTGCATGTAGATACTTACCTAAGACATCGAATCTCAACTCACGTTTAACAAGTGCCTACATACCAATTTGAATTATTACATGAGATGCGCTGAGAATTGCCTTGCCTAGGTGGAGAGGTAGGTAGAAAGTCTCGGCCAGCACATAGACGGAGACCTAGAATGATTTTTACAATTGAGTTCTTCGTACTAAAAGCAATGCATAAATTTATGCTTTTAAAAGTAATTCACAAGACAAACCCTGATTCTTGTCTTTCTAACAAGACTTAACACCATTCTTTTCTAACATATGTCTATATTGACTAGTAATTAAAGAGAGATTACATATAACATGTTGTATTTAACGGTGATTTTAAATACGTTTGTACCAAACTTTGACTTCTTCTCCTTCTTCATTTTTCTTTTTGGTATTTGAGTCAGACTCGATTGGTCTAGCTTGGTTGGCAGGTTGAATGGATCAGGTTCAAATCGACGGATCTGGTTGGATCGTGGGCTCGAATCAGGTAGTGTAGGCTTGGGTCATGAGATTGACGGACACATATCGAAGAGTGGTGGGTCAAATGAATTCAAAATTAATAGAAAAAATAAAACCGAACCCAACTCATTGGTCGAGGTGTCTGTGGGCTAAGTATGTTGAAAGGGCCTTCTAGTCAAGTCTAATTCTCACGTCGTTTCTCCCCTTTCTTAAAACAACTCAAATTAAGACAAAAAAAATAGCACTTTTTTTTAACACACAACAACAACAACAACAAAAGTTTTAAAAAAAAATTGCAGAAAAATAAGGTGGTGTACTTACCCCTCTTGGACTCTTTAGATCTGTTCTTGCTCGAAAATTGATTAACTGGTTTAATACCAAATTAGGAAAGAAATGTGAAGAGTCTGAATCATAGTGATGATATGTATACTCTTTGAATTATGTGAATATATATTACAAGCTTTAGGATGCATGTATCTTCTAATATCTATCTCTTATGGTTTATTCCTCGGGTTTTCATATTTTATATACTAATATAGAATGCACATAAGTGTATCTAACATCCAAAGATATCTACCTTTTGTTTAATAATAAAAAATGAGTAGACGGATGTGTATTGTAAGTGCAAAGATTTTGGTAATCGCAATACTTTTATTTTAAATTATTTTATTGATGGTATCGGTAGCAATTAAGATATACAAGATTTAATATCATGTTGAATGCTTGTACAGTTTGCACTAACGATTTAATTTTGATGTTATTACACGCAGCCCATAAACGGTTGTGGTGTTGGCAAAGTGGTCGATTCGGCACACCCAGATTTCAAGGTTGGCGATTATGTCTGGGGAGTGACTGGATGGGAAGAGTATAGCATTATAACTTCCTCTGAAACTATATACAAGATCAAATACACAGATGTTCCACTTTCTTACTATACTGGCCTTCTAGGTATGTTGCTTATTGATACAATTCATCTCAAGTTAATGTCATAGATTGAAACAGTAATTCGTATGGAGAAAATCCATGTTGTGATAATTCTTCTTTTTTTTAGAGGAAATATGCCCGGTAACACATATTTGAGGTGATTCGCAAAGATATTTACTGCCCTATTCATGCACTTCTCATTGAAACCTCAATGTTTTGGGTGAATAAGTTACTTCATGGGTTAGACGGTAGCTTATAATATGTATATATTAATTAATAAAACGATGATTTGAAGAAAAATTATATAGGTTTATATACAATCAATAGTCAACTTGTATTATTTTTGAAGACAAGAATGTAGAATTTCACCCTTGGCATTAAAATAACGCTACTTCTATAAACATAAAGTACGCAAATCATTGCATTAAAAAAACAGAGCTGGAGACAGGGCAAGCAAAGCAAGATTTTTGGTTAGGCGATACATCTATTTAATATATGGCTCGGGAAAAATTAATGGCTAGAACTAGACACAATTATCAACTGTATATTTTCTAAAACATCATCTATAATGCAAAATAAAAATGTTAAAAAGATCGCACTTAAAAGAATAAAAGAATTTTCTTCAGAAAATAATTAACTGGAACCGTTTGTTATACGAATTTAACTACTGTAGCAAGTTTCTGTTTTCAACTACAGGTATGCCAGGTCTAACAGCATATATTGGGTTTCATGAGGTATGTTCTCCAAAGAAAGGAGAGCGTGTTTTTGTATCAGCAGCTTCAGGTGCAGTTGGCCAGCTTGTTGGACAGTTTGCTAAGCTAATGGGTTGTTATGTTGTTGGAAGTGCTGGTTCCGATGAAAAGGTTCTTATAAGTAGCAAACACACTTACTTGTTAAGATTATCATACCATGCTTAGTACTCTTCTATGTCCTATAGTTGTTGTTTACCTGTACCAATTGTGCATATTGTTTCATTTCATGACATGTGTAGGTTGATCTATCGAAGGCCAAATTTGGGTTCGATGAAGCTTTCAATTATAAGAAGGAGAAGGACCTTAATCTAGCATTGAAAAGGCACGTTTCATCAAAATTCTAAGTGTTGCACATCATTTTGCAAAATTTTATAACATATGCGAAATATATATAGGTGTTTTCCAGAAGGAATTGACGTATATTTTGACAATGTGGGAGGAGCAATGCTAGATGCAGTGCTTTTGAACATGAGAATTAAAGGAAGAATTGCTGCATGCGGAATGATTTCTCAGTACAACCTAGAGAAGCCTGAAGGCATACATAACCTGATGTGTATCGTGGTAAAGCGCATAAAGATGGAAGGATTCGTGGTCGCTGATCACTATCATGTGTATCCCAAGTTTTTGGAAGAGGTGATGTCGTGTATAAGAGAAGGAAAAATTGCATATGTTGAGGATCTTGTCCAGGGAATTGAGAATGCACCCAAAGCATTGATCGGTCTCTTCTCAGGTACAAATGTTGGGAAACAAGTAGTTGCCATTGCTCAAGATGAATAGAGAATTTGTATGAGGTTGGTCGCCGTCACTGTTCACTTGGATTAATCCTATAAATAAAAAAAGATTATGTATTTTCTTTTATTTTGTTGTTTTTTCACAATGTTTCAAGTACTGCATTTTCATTTTCATGCTTTTATAGATTTACTCGTCTCGGAGATTACTGGTGGTCCAGTTCCAACTAATTATCTGTTTACTATTTCACTGCAAGCCTATAACTGTCAATGCACCAAGGGTTTAAGCCTGAATTTTATCTAGATTATTTGTGCGCTTCCTCATTGTTTTGCATAATGGTACCCACGGTAAAGTGTGTCCCACAAAATGGACCGTAAGACGTTGGCGTCCAACAAAAATCATCCATACTTAATCCCCTTCATCGTCTCCTCCACCCTGAATCAATTCCTTAATCGAGCATCAAACAAATTTTTTTAGTGAATCCAAGCTTTTTTTTCACTTATTTTTTCTTATATTCGTGTTTATGTTCTTTTTCTCCACAGTCCGTATTTTTTGGGATTTTCATGGTATTGTTTGTCATTTTTGCTTTTATTTACAAAAATATCAATTGAAACTTCTAATTCATCATTCGGAGCGATTATCGATTGGGTTCCACTACACACAAGGGCATTCATCTTAACTTTTCTACGAAATGTAGAAACTCGTAAAGGGCGAGTTGGACTATTGTGCCAGGAAGTTGTCCATACTTACAACGAGCAATGGAGTGTAAATTTCACTTCTACCATGTGAATAATAAATGAGATAACTGAAACACGACTAGTTTAACTAGAATCAGTAACTGTAGCTTGAGAGGTTGTTTGAAACATAAAAAAGGACATCAAAGAAGGAGATTATACGTAGAGCACACATGTTTTAATGTACAACAATTCATAGTAAGTTCTCCACTGAAGTTTAAGAGATGAATACGGTAAATCTCGACTACTTAGAAACAATGATTTACAACAATTTTGTCTACATGAACAACAAGTTGCAACTATGTTGTCTACATCTCCTCCGATGGATTTCAACACGCAATTTTATGTCAATGAGAATATCTAGTATTCCATCCGCACCAAAGAGACGAACTACTGATGCAACTTCATCATCCAGATCACTATCTGAGCCTTAACACGTGAGAAATCAATCAATTATTGACTCAGAACTGACAGATTTCAAAAGTGTGGTTGAGCACTATATGAGTATGTACTCTGTTGTCATATGACAACATTTTTATTAAATGAGAAATTTTCAATATTTTTGTAGATGAGGTAACAAACTATAGGCATCAACATGCCATGGACAAATTTAGAGATATTTTTTTATGACAAAGCTACTTAGAAGTCTGAACTAGGATTATTTCTGAAAATGTAATGCAATGTATCTGCCCTATTTTTTTGTCAAAATTTGTAATGTATCCATCTCTTTTATTAATGTATTGCTTTTTCAATTTTTAGGAAATGTTCCCGATAATTTAAAATTTAATATCTATCAAAATTCAATTAACAACCACAAATCTGATTCCATTTAAAAAAATTAAACCTACAACAACAATAATTTTTAACAACAAAAAAAAAAAAACCCTTTCATTCCCCTTTTAAAACGCAAAAACATATTCCACTTTCACTAAACTTCCCCTTTTCAGATAGTCGTTTCAAATATCTCTTTTACTTCATTGCAAACACACCCTAAGTTTAAGAACATTTAAGCATACATGTACATTTTAAGAGGGTATGTGCAGAAACATCTAGACTTCGCTCGTGAAGTGCAAAATACTATAAGTAGTTTTTCTAAGGAAGTAGCAAGATCAAATTTAATCTACAATTTCAATTCAAACGATGTTAATTGCCTTTTTTTTTCCTTTCTTGTTATATTTTTTTTACTAAATGAACGAGATAAGTGTAAGATCAAGTACAAACATAAATTTTAGAGTATTTTAACCAACGTTAATTATCGATACTCCTGCCATGGTTACCATTTTATCGATTTGCCAACAGTATCGATAATGGGAAAACTGTTTTTGACTTAGCAATAAAAAGGTAGGGTAATGTTATTCTCAAAATTGTAGTGGTAATTGTTACCATAATCACGATAATCACAGATTTTGCTTCTAGGTGCCACCAAGTATAATGAACATGGAGAAGTAGGTTGAATAAAAATCATTTTACAAACTAAAGTCAAACAATAGTTTTACAAAGTAAACCAAAAAACAAATATACGTGTGTCTATCATCGCCATCTTCATTGTCTCTTCCATTTCAAACGATTGGATCGACAACATAAATTCTTTTAACTATAAGTTTCTATTATCTTGAGTTATATACTTAACTGAATTTAGTTGTTGTATGATCATTTATAATATCTTTCTACTTTGTTTCTCTCTATGTGTGCGCGCGCGCGCATGCATGGTGCGCCTATGTGCGTGTAACTAAATTCATGGTGGAAAAACAAGGACCAACAACCGATTTCAGGGCATCAAAAGCCTCGAATCCTCCGTTTGATGGCGCTCAAGGGGGGATCAGGGCTATATCAACATTAGGATGGAAATTCTGGGCTTAACTATGGAAAATCTAATTGTAAATTTAGCCATACATCACTAGGAAATGCTTCAACTTTCAGACCGGAAAGTGGGAAAACATGGGCTCAGTTATTCTCTGCCCAAATAGAGAATTCTGAAGATCTGAAACCACTTCAGTTCTACCCTCCCAAATCGAAGAACCGTGTTTTTCATGCCTCGACACATTTATGATTGATCTAAAAAGAAATGGGATAACTCTCGTGTAGTCTGTGTATCTGGTAGACGTTCTACCTAACTTCATTTTAAAAGGTACATAGAGCAAGTTTGGACGTCAGAAGGAGGCTCTGAAATTTGTAACAGGCCTAATATTCTGTTTCTGATCAGATTCGAAAATAAAGATCGTAATACGATACTGTGTGGGGGGACCTTACACATTTAATTCTCGAATTATGATCATCAAAAAATGGCATGTTCGAATGAAGTTTACAAAAGAATATTTAACTTCGATACGAATATTATTCAATTTAGAAATTGAATTGTGGAACAAAGAAGCTTTTGCTCGTTTGGTAAGCGTATTTGGAAAGCCTATAGTTCTGGACAACATTACTACAATGGAAAAAATGTACAGCATATGCAAAAGTATTGGTTGAAATTGATATCGAAGCTGGATTACTAAAATTTATTGAAGTCATTCTAATATAAGATTCAATTACTAAAATTCATTTTCAAATCCCTTTTATACATATTTTCCAAAACATCCAAACTCACTTTACAAATCAAAAATAATTATATGAACCATTCCATAATTTTCTATAACTAAATAATACTTCAAAATAAATTTATACATCTCCAATATAATTCTTTTCATTTTAACCCATAATTTATAATTCAAAATTTTCACTATATATTAAAATTTGTGATGACTCATGTCAAAACCACTCAGTGTTACTTTAAATTCATTTCACAATTTTCTAAAATAAAATACTATTTCAAAGTAAATTTTAAACCACAGTAAATAATTTCTCAAAGTTTTTGATAGTGTTTATAAACGGAAAAATAAATAAATTGTCTAAAACAAAACCATGGAGCAAAATTCTTCAAGATCAACAACAAATCATCAATATAAATTTTAATCGGGTGGATGAGTTGAATCCCGACCATTGATACGTTGTACATTCAATGTATATAAATTACACAAATTAAAATACAAACGGACAACATTCCATCTGCATTTAAATAATCCAACGTACCCACGATCTCTCAATTAATCCAAAATCTCATTCAATTTCACAACAATCAATCTGATATCCCAATCAAACTATTCACCCAAGCAATTCAACCAAACTGTTCAATAATAATCGAAATGATACGCACACAGACACGCGTACATAGTAAGCAATGAATTATGGATATAGTTGTGAGTTAGAAAAACTCACCGATACGATGCTCGACCTACCAGGACAACGACTAAATAACATTGAAACTACTGTTATCAGCTCCGCACAGTTTTCAAAAGACCCGCTTCCTCTCCATTGTGTGCCCCCAATTACTGCTGCCACTTCAATCTGCCAACAACCATGTCGCAACTTCCTCGATTCGTTGCTGCTTGAACCGAGATCACGCCAACCTTCTTGAACGTACGCACGCTCCAATCGCGACGCTTTCAAACGACGAATGCAAGCACCATCACTCATCACGATACAACGTCGGGTGTCGCCACCTCGCGGCCTCCTGCTCCTTCGATGTCGACGATATCGCCCGGGTTCGAATGCCTCTGCGTTTTCTCTCTTCTTCATTTTTTATCATGGTTCTAGAATTCGAAAATTCAAGAGATTTTGAGCTTAGGACAAATGGAAGCGAATATGAATAACGAGGTTCGGGTTTTTTATTTTGGGTTGAATAATGGAGAGGAGTTTTTCTAGAATGGATGTAGGCTTTGGCCTTAGTTTAAATGGGCCATGTTTTTAATTTAATTTAGCTTTAATTAATTTCTTTTGTATTTAATTTAAATATTAATCCTTGACATATATTTTATAAATACATTTCAATTCAATTTAAATTGATTTGCACTTCATTCTATAATTTATATTTCGATATTGCACAATTTCTTTCGATTCGATACTTGTTTATTTTTATTTAATTATTCGTTATATTATTACAAAATAAATTTTTTTCCCAACTATTGCAATCATATATAAAACTTACGCTTTAAAATATGTATAATTAATTAAAACATTTTATTCGATTCCAATATATTATATGAAAAAGATTTATTAATTTAATTCAATTTAGTAAAATAGAATCTTTTATTAAATACATTTCAAATAAATAAGAATTTATTTTCAAAATAATAATTATCAAAAATCGAATTTGAACAATTTTATTTTAATTAAATTTACATATAATTACGGCGTAGAAAGCATGGTTGTTATAGACCCCCTTATGGAAATTGCGTCGCATTTTCTCATAGGAAGACGTCAAATAACTCATACTTGACTTTCTTCGTTTATATTTTTTTTTTCAAAATTAAACTACTTAATCCTCTATATGGCTCTTTCTTCGATTATCTTATCGTATGCTACAATTTAAATATATTTTACTCAACGGCTTTCTATTCTTCGTATAACATAAATTTTGTGAAGATGTTCTAAATGTCGGATTTTTCAGAAAATTTCGGTAAAGTCTCCTTTGTGCGGAGAGCAGTTCAAAAATCAAAACTCAAATAATTACATTATGTACATCTCCAAAGAGGTATCCCAACAACAGGGCATCCGAAACATGAGGAAACAAGATAATATCATAATATATATCGATATACCGTAAAAAAACATACCTTTTAATTAGCATTTTAGCTAGTTATTTCGCATTTATGAGAGCAAAAGTGGGCAACATTGTTATCTAATAATCCAAAGAAGCATCTTCGTTACCTATCTCAACTCAACGTTAAATACTTGCTTCGTATGAGAAAGTATAGTAAGTATGCACTAGTAACGTAAAAAAATGCAAGCTTAACATTTTAACCACTTTCCGACAAGTTTTTAAATTGCAAAACCACTAAATCAAGTAATGGTTTCTAAAAGTAAATTGTTATATAATGTGTTAGCTTACGAAAACATCTTTGGAATTGCAAAAATATGGATTATAGCTCAAGTTATGGAAGTTTTCTAGAGATATTCATAGCAGATTTTTGAAAATGTACACAGATCCACCTATGTAATTCACATTTAGCAAAGGTTAAAATTTCACAAAACTCTATAAACAAAAGTTGTCGCCTAAGTTATAAGCTTTCCGAAATGGGTGAAATCGTCGAAATTGGACAAATCGTTTGAAAATTATGAGCAAATGAATTCTGGCTGTTTAGTGGAATTAACAATTTCCAAACAACAGCCATCATTAAAATCAAACCCAGCATCAACTATACCAAAGTTGAGTACCTCATTAAAATCAAACCCAGCATCAACTATACCAAAGGTGAGTACAAATTCATTTGCACATCCAATATATTCCGATCAATATATACGAGCGTTACGGCATACGCTTCGTGCGTGATAATAATACGTGTTTTACGTGTGAAATATTTTTCTATAAATTGAATATGTTAAATTCAGTGGTATTAAGATTTGATAATATTTGAGGATGAAAGTTTTGAATTTGTAAAAAAAAAATAGTATTTGTTAGGTCATATATTTAAGCGACACTAAGATTTGATAATATTTGTAGTGATTTATTTGTTAGATCATATGTTTAAAGGATATTAAAATTCAGTATTATTTGTAGAGAAGAATTTTGAATTTTTAAAAGGAAGTTAGATCCAATTTTTAAGCGATATTAAGATAAAAGGCATTTTTGATAGTTCAAGCTGATATCAAAAAAGTGCGACAGCACAGGTATTACATCTATTAATAAAGATATCAACCTCTTTGCCTAGTTTCAATTGTTTGGAACATTTTCAAATAAATTCAAATGGAAAAGCATGTTTTAAATTTATATTCTTCAGCAAGCCATACAGGCTTTTCTACAACCAAGATCAATCATATATTTACTCAGTATCATTCATCTCAACAAATAAACCAAGATTACCCATCATTTTATAACAAAAGAGATGTATACACTCACTTAGTCTCATCCTCTGACTTAAAACCATCCTCCCTGAGCATTGATCAATACTAGTGAGGTTTATATCTTGATTTACATATTATAGTACTCGTGTGTATATTTACTCATCTTCACACTTTCATTTATCAACAATACATGTATAAAAAGAAATTCAAGTTTGTTTCCATATCTATACTCTGGCCCTGTTCACCTATGTCTTTTTAGTCTGTGTTCTGTTCTACTTTTTTTTTCCCTTTTTTTTTTCTTTTTTTGAGCAACTTCAAATCTGTAGAGTTTTATTACCTGTAAAGCAATAGTATACAGTAGACATTCTCCTGATATGTAAAGCTTTTTCATAAAGATGTAAATACTAAACATACAGAATTTGCATCAGCGGTCTAATTAGTTTGTGAAGAAAACAATATCAACAGACATGGCGACAACCAGGTTTGGCTAAACTCGGTAACTCTTCTTCCAGGATTTCAATGACCACATCGAATGTTGGTATTAGATCATTTTCCGCTTTCAGGCAAACTTTAATTAATTGCTGCATCCTAGAAGAGCACCGACTTAGCTTGAATTTCGGTTCAGAATTTTTTTTTTCTGACATTTTTGCATGGGAAAAAAATGAGCACTAATATCCTTAGGTAAGCCAATTAACTTCTGCTTTTTGATTGTCTTTTTGTAGCTTTAGAGTGCAAGATTGCTTTTAATTATAGCATGCTGCTCTCATATTCTTGAACTAGTTCGTGATTATAGGGATTGTTCAATAGCTGTAGATATTGATAGCTGTAGATATTATTGAAAGTTGTAAGCACAAGATATGAATGAGTTAGAATATTTAAAAGACTGAATTTTTTTTCTAAACTGTCGTGTCGTAATGTCTTATCCTAGTGTTTAGGAATCCCTATTGATAAGTTGGTCAGACACATCGACCATAATTCTTAAAGCAATCGACGGACAGTATAACACCAAAATAAACTATAAAAACATTTTCAATCACTTGATAAAATCAAATTCATTTTTTATTAAACCATATGTTTGTTTAAATAAAAAATATTTATTTCCCAAATTCGCATATACAACAAATTCATCATCCATCAACAATAATGACAATTCATCACATTAATCATCTATAAGTTCAAACAAGCATTATACAACTATAAACACTTTTAAAAAAGCAAACAAACGCCTTCAGCAGTTCGATATCTATCAGTTTCTACTGTGCAACTTTGATCACTACTGGATCCTTCTACTCAACTTGCCACACAGAGGTTTATTCATCATTAACAATAACGACACTACTCGTCGGGCTAACTACTCCCTACTTCACTACCTCCCTCAACAATTTCCACTTCACACGAAAATAAACATATACAAAAGAGGTAGAGATATTACAAAGTAATACAATGTAATACTATCGGATACTACCAACTGTAAACACCCTGAACTCTATACTCATACTATCCAAAAGTACTACAAAGTAATATTGTTAGATAATACAAAGAATAATGTGTTATGTGGTACACATGTGAATATTCCCTTGGGCTAACACTGGTACGTACGAAAACATCGAATAAAATACTCACATATACGTACACAGTATAAGCACAAAGCAATAAACACATGTGCCTCCATGATATAACACTACACAATATACAGTAAACATCAGAGGTCACAGAGTCAATCGCAGCGATAATACATAACATACAATATACACTGCCCAATATATATCACAATGATATACAAAGAAGAGTCAATACAATGCTAGATGATAATCTACAATATTGAATATCTAATCTCCTCTATGTCCAGAAAACACAAACCGTTCCCATCGTCCCTGTACCTAAAATGTCTCGGACTAACCCATATACTGGATTGCAAATTCGAAGGTGGGAAAGAATCGAGTGGTTCGAAGTTGATTTGGATTGCGAATTCGAAGGTGGATGGTCATCGCGGTGCTAGGAGGTAGTTTGAGATCAAGAGGATCGATTGCGAAGTTGATTTCGAGGAGGAGCATGGGGTTATTTTGTAGCAGAGGCTATGTGTTCGTCAGTAGTGGTAGTTGAAATGTCTGGGTTGTTTGGTTCAGTTATCAGGTAGTGTCGGCGATGTCGAGTTCCAGGTTGTCACATTGGAATGATGTCGAGTTCGTACTGTGCAGATATTGAATTTGATAGGGAGTGTCGGATGTGGTGAAGAAGGTATGGGCAGTGTGTTCTTGGTGTGAAGTAGTATGGTGGTTGCTTTGGTATGTGGTCGGGTGGTCGTTGTTCAAGTAGTCTTCTTCTTGTTTGTTTTTTTGTTGTTGTTGTTGGAGTGATATGTGATGGCCATGGGAGGAAATTGTATGTCAAGCAGGTATGGAGTTTGAAGTGATGTTGTTCGACCACAGTGGAGCTGAAGCAGTTTGGGTGGAAAGGTGGATTGGCAGAAGTTTATTTGTTGGCAGTGGGGTAAGAGCAGAATCAGCAGGAATGTAAGTGGATTACGTGCACTGGTATGGAGATGATTGACAGGGTTGTAAGAAAATTTAGTAGAAGAGCAATTGATGAAGTAAGTTGTATTGGAGGATTTTGTATGTGCAGTTGTATGATGGCAATTATGCAGAGGGATGAACTGGAGCAGGGTGGTTGAAGTTATGGTTGAAGTTTGTTGTTTGTGGTGATTGTGTGTCAACAGAGATGAATGGTGGGAAGACAGAGGTTCGAGTAGATGTTTGATGTATTTGGAATGATGGTTGTAGTGCCTGGTTCGTAGGAAGTTGTGGTGATGTTTTGTTGAAGTTGTATGGCTGTTTGATGGTGGAACCAGTGGAAGTTGACAGCAGCTTGGAGTTGTATTGCAGAATGTTGAGAAGTATGATATGGAGGAATGGTAAAGGTTTGTGATGGTGATTGTAGCAGTTTAAACTGTGGTTTGAGTGAGGGAACTGAAGTGGTTGGTATGGGGAGTGAAGTTTGTTCGGGTTGGTATGGTATGTTGTTATTGTGACAGGGAATTGCAAGTGGTCGTTTGTTTTATGGATGAATGGATGAAGTTAGTTTGATGAGGTTAATGTAGCAGTGTGGAGGATTGTGATATGTTATGTGCAATGTGCACAGTTTTGGTGCACAGAGGTGCACAGAGCTAGTTACAGTTGTAGTGTAACAGGCAGAGAGGCAGTTGATGGTGATGCAGAGGGGTTCGGAGAAGTCAGTGTAGTTTTGCAAAGTTTGTTGAGTGATATTTGGTGATTTACAAACAGTGGTGTAGTTGAATGTATGCACTGGTGTAGAGGTTGTGCAGTTGCTCGAAGGCCGAGATGTGGATGTAAACTGTATGTGCAGAGCTATGATATGGTCGGAGTTACCGATTTTTGGTGACCGAGTGGTACGTGAGTTATATGCACAGTTTGATGGTTATGTTGTAAGGGAAGTGGGATTATGGATGTTGACGGGGGATATTCGATAGTGGTTTGTTGAATGAAAAGGGTATGGTGAAAGGCAGTTACGTGAGATGGTGATGTTGTCTGAATGATGTTATGGTTTGAGAAGGTAGAAACAGTTTGAAGATGCAACAGTTTGTAAATAGAAAATGAAAAATATGTAACTATTGTAAACAGAGAGTGGTATGTGCACAGTGCATAGTGTGTTTGAGACAGTGCAAAATTTGTAAAAAAAACAGTGCGTGATTGTAAAATTGCAAATTGTAATGCAAGAAAAATGAAATGAATTTTTTTCAATGGAATTGTGTGTGTATATATATATATATATATATATATATTAATATGCAGATGCAAATCAAACAAGAAAAAGCACACAAACAAAATTGAAAGCAAAAATATCACACAAACACACGAAATACTTTTTTTTAAATAAATGCAATCACAGAAAAAATTCAAACACATAAAAATCAAACAACAAATAATTTGAAGAATAGAAAACTAAAATCAAAGTAACTACCCGGCAACGGTGCCAAAAACTTGTTTATCGGCGATTTTTGAATTTTTTTTTTTGAAATTTTGTTTGTTTTTTTTCTCTTTTTATAATATGCAAATGCAAATGGTATACAAGAGATGCACACAAAAAAAATCACACAAATTTTTTTCAAATGCAAATGAATACAACAAACACATAATAAAATTCAAACGAAAATAATCCGAAGAATAGAAAATCAAAATCAAGGCAACTCCCCGGCAACAGCGCCAAAAACTTGTTTAACGGCATTTTTTCTATGAGTTAGAAAATCGCTGATAAATTTTAAATTAAATTTATACTGCAAGTGCACGGCGTACTATCGTAGTACGTAGTGAGTACGGGTTGATCCGTAGGGAATTATTGATTTTAAACCTCTATTCAATCAAATTAACCAAAGATTTAGAGAGTGTTAAGCTAGAAAATGTAAATAACTAACAAACTAACAAAAAGAAAGTGATAAAAGTATGAGAGTGTGAAGGCAATTTAGAGGTAATTTCCACTCTCTAGATCACATAAATCAACAAAATGAAGTTATGATATCTCTTTTCTTATCATTGGTGTAATTAGTTGATGTGCTTATCATAAGTATGATATATTTATGCTATTAATTAGCCCAATATAAACCATCAAACTATAACACAACCACTAATACACATTTAATTCTCATGAAATATGACAACAAAGTTGAAATTGAAATCTATTTTAAGCATGACCTATTAACTATGAATTAGAAATATAGACCATCAAATTTTAATTTCAACATTCACTTCATTACCATCATCATATGTAGATGAAGAGGTAATTATTGTTTAGTGATTATTTAAGTATAGCCTATTTGGTATCAACAATATAGGCTATCAAATTCAAAGCAAAAATAACATGTTAAACCACTTCAATCATTCTCATTAAGCACAAAAGGAGAGCATAAACATCAAATTATGTTGAAGCTACATAATTAGAGAGCTTCATTACCCCTAAATTGAAGGGGTTTAGCCTCTCATTTGTGTTATCATATCAACGCAAGTAGCATGCAACATGAAACAAAAAGAAGAGGAAAAAGAGCTAAATGAACAAGAAATAAAACTAATATACTTGCATTAAAATCAAACTACACTACTTGCATGAAAGGAAGTAAACAAGAAAAGAAAATAGCAATGTATTAAAGTTGCATAATAAATAAGTTACATGAAAGAAATGGCTAAGTAGCCATGAAAAGAAAAGAGAAGCTTTCTTTTATTTCTAAGCTAAAAACTAACTAAGAGGAAGAGGAGGGTTACATGAAGATATGAGGTATTTATACAAGTTAGAAACTCTAATTCACTTTTTTGGGGAATGCCCAAAATACCCTCTTAGGAAGTGTGGAGGCCTAGTAACCATTAGCGTGAGATAATCATCATTTAAATGTGCATGAAGCTTTAATGGCCTTTTAGCATGTGCATTAGCCTCTAATTTGTACATGAAGGTGTGTGGGTAGGTGGGGTCCTCCATGATCCATGAAATGGATTATTTCCATCTTCATTCCTTTGTATTCACTCTTGTGCATGCATATATCTTCATGAAGCCACTTGTATTTGAATTTAAATTCCTACAAAATAACATAGAAATTTTCAATTAAATTTTAGAAAATTAATATATGCACAAAAATGACCATTTTGCCCCTAGATGAAGATGAATATATGACGATTTGAAATAATTTGAATTTTGGTTTAAACAAGTTAAAATACCCAATATGATCATTTATTGAATTTAAATAGATTAAATATGATGGTAAAAACATGCACATTTACATGCACATCACTAAGTATCATATCTTTAGAATACTACAAATCAGTATAAAATATCATCACCCATATAAAAACTCATCAAATGAGAAATCATGAAACAACATTAAATGGATGAATCATCCATATCTGAAATCATCATCAAAATCCATAAATCATTAATACTGATATATCCTCAAGCAAAGTTAGGCAATGACGAAACAATGCCAACAATATCTTTCAATCTCATATTATAAAATACTATCATCAAATCACTAAAATTAATATGAAAGATTTGAGCTCCAGCTTATAACAATACTCAAGTATTATCAATAATAAGTAGGCCATCTACCCATAGAAAATAGGCTGTTTGCCTGAAAAGAATTAGTCATCCGCCTGAAAAGGATATGGGGTTGATCATACTCCGAACACAATCTCATGTATAATCACATCTCATCATAGTATATGTCTATCTACTACACGCAAACCGAAACCGAACGAGAGACTGATAGCCACATGCCCGCTCCAGGAACTTAGGGTCTACTGGCCGCGTGTCGTGTAGCTGGATCTGTTCCTACAACCTTAGTTACGTCGACGAAAATCGTCACTCATATCCACCAATTTCTCGTCTACACGTAGCCTCAGTCACGACCATGCACTGCCCTTATAGGTAACTTACTGCTGGTCTAAGCGACACAAGGGGCTAAAGTGAAACTACCCTACCGAAACAAATGATGCGCATCAATTTTGATATACAATAACGGTGTCGCGGATCTGGGGCTCGACTCCAAGATCAGACCTCTAGGGTGGATACTGGCTAATCGAGTTCACTTCTGAAACAAAAAGGAAGCTGGACAAAGATAGATAGACACATAGAGTGTGTGTGTGTGCATATACAATAGCCGACACACGACTCTACATATAGGCCAAATGCATGGCTCTAAGTGTACTCAACGCAGCGAGTATCACACACAACATATCCCCGTATGAGTGTCATTCACAAGCAAAAGAATAACCAAATAAACAACACAACGGTATTCCATGCCACCACATGTTAGTAGTCTATGTATTCAGTGCTCACATACAACACCCTCTCCTTAAATATTCTATATAACGAGTCCAAAGAATAACAGGAAAATTTTCATCGAAAGTCTCATACCAAAAGGTATCACTAAACCGGTTATTTAGATTTCTCATCACATAGAATAAAATAACATTTATCAAATAGAGAGATGTCATCACCGTACCATACCAAATCAATAAAAAACTCTACATCAATGGTGAGTCACTCATACAATCCAATTCAATGATCAGAGAAGATTAATCAAAAAAGCAATGTAAAATAAATTATTCAATAAATCAACATAACAACCAATAACTCAATATTTAATAATGAATCATTTATTACAAAAATAAATACTTAGAAATAGATATTATATATATAATAGATATATGTATATATATAATAGATATATATAATAGATATTTATGTATGTATGTATATTAAATAATATATTCACTTTGTTCTCAAACTAATTAAAAATAACACATTTTCTTTTAAATCATACCATACATGAAATTCTCAAAAAATATAAAAGAGATTTTTATTTATTCAATACACATCTAAACCTTAGATTTATTTCATAAAAGAATTCTATATTTTTCCAAGGCTTGAAAAATCTTTCCATAATATTTAAATAGCTTCTATAATAAAACCACTTAAAATAATATTATTATTTTCATAATATATCTTATAAATTAGTAATATATTGTATTATATTTATATTTAAAAAATTTAAATTACATCTCTAAGTATAAAAATAGCTAAATGAATGGAATTTAACAAACTATTTATAAAATACATTAATAAATTTCTAAACCCTTGAATAAGTTTTCAAAAAAATTTAAAGCGTATTTTTAAAATAAGAAAATAAATAAGTACCTAAATATATAAATTATGGAGTAAAATTACTCCAAATATATTTATCAACAAATAAACAATACTTATATGTATATATAATTCAATTCGCAATCGGATAGAATTCTGTTTGCAAATTGATACTTACAACCAACACAACATCAACCAATATCAGTTCCAATTTACTCAATAATCTAAACAACAATCACAACCAATCTAACAAGCCAATCAATTTATCCAAACAATTCAACGATATATGGGATAAATATCTAATATAAATAGTCGTACGATATAGTTGTGAGTGTAGAAAACTCACCAATTCATTTAACTAAGCAATGCAATCAAACATCAGGATATGTGTATGTATAACGATCAAGGGAAATAGATATACTTGTGAGCTGAAAAACTCACCAAAATGATGCTAGTACGACACAATCAGCGCCTATACTACAACCACTCATTCCACTACAAAACCATGCCACTACCTAGCACTTCAACAGCCCCGACCATCTCAACATCGACGTTGTCATCTAGCTTCAGCTCTCAACCGACCGTTGCCTTGCCAACATCACTCCTTGCAAATCGCTATGGCCATTTCCTCAACCTGGAAACCACGTTGTATCTTCGAGCCTAATACTCATTCGAGTCCTCGACTACATCTATGCACGCAAGCCCAGCCGCAACTTCTAATTCGACTATCTCTCCCTGTCGCTTTTGGCCATCAATGCGATGCCACCAGCTACAGCCCCACTGTGGTTTCCTTTCTCCCTTGCCTACGTCGATCGCCAGCCTAAACCATCGATTCCTTTTTTTAGTAAGGTTGCGATTTGATTTTCGATCTCGGGAAATGCCCGGAGATCGAGGGCTATGGAAAAACGAATGAATCAGGTGTAGGCTTGATGAAGTAAATCAAAGGAGCGGAAAAATAGAGAAAATGGCTTAATTTGTTTGGGCTTTGGTAAGGCCTTGGGCTTAGTTTTATTAAATTAGTTCTTTTTCTTCTTTTTAAAAAAAATAATAATTCATTTCAATATTTGTTAATTTTATTTTTCAATTGTTTCATTCATATAAAAATTAGTTTCACCTTAAAATATTTTACATTTGATTAAAACATTTTGTTCGATTTCAATATATTACTCGAATAGAATTTTATTAATTTGTTTCAATTTATTAAAAAAAATATTTTATTAATTGCATTGAATGAAATAAATATCTATTTTCAAAAATAATAATTATCAAACATCGAATTCAAACAACTTTATTTTAATTAAATTATTTATTTAAACGATGTAGAAAGCAGGGTTGTTACAAACTCCCCCTTATAAAAATTGCGTCCTCGCAATTTCTTATAGTTAGACATCAGCAAGCTCATACCCTGACTTTCTTTGTATTTACGATCTTCTATCAAACATAACTGTTCAGTCCTCTATGTGGCTCTTATTATAATTCTCTTATCATATGTTACAATTTAAATAGATTCAATTCACGACTTTTTACTTTCACATACGATAAAAAAATGGACAAAAAATAGATCTAGGGTTTCAAAACCTAGGGTTTTCAGCCTCCAATGGCAGCCGCCAAAACCCCAACTCCTCCGCCTTTTCAGCCTTCGTCGTTCATTCCACCAGCCCCTCCTAATCTCTCCTTGCATAAAACCACCCTACTAGTGGACAATGATGGTTTTGCATGAGTTATTTCTAGGTGGAATTTGAAGAATTAACGTAAACAACACCAGGAAAAAGCAACAATCGAAATCCCTAAGGTTCCTCTAAGGAGAATCATATTTAGGGATAATTCCCTACCATTGAAACAAAGTTAAGGCAATTCCACTCAAGTCTCATGCAAGATCTGAAGCAATAATAATACTACAGTAGGAGTTTTAAACAGCGGACTGACCTCGATCCCAAACAATACAAGTTCAATGAATACAACAACTAGGACGTGGAAAGCGGTTATCACAGAGCAAAATATCCCGGTATCTACTCCATTAAAATTCTATAACCGGATAGATTTTAGTCAAAGGTTTTGTGCTCGAATGACCAATTCAGCGGTAGATTCAGCTAGAAGGTATTTGGAAAACTCTATAGTTATTTATTTCGTTAGTTCACGTCTATACTATCATTATTATAGATCATATATTGAAAGGGTTTGGCAACCTAAAGGAGAATTTTATATCCATACCAAAGAAAATGAATTTTATGTTATTAAATTTGTAGATAGGTAAGACTGTGAAAGAATATTAGCAGGAGTCCATATTTCTATGATACAAAATTAATGATGATGAAAAATGGTCATTAGATCTCAATCTTTCAAAGGAAATGTTGCAATCCATTCTGGTGTGGGTTCGACTTCCAGGCCTAAGGTTGGTGTTTTGGTCGGAAGAAAGGATTAGTAGAATTGTTTCGGTCTTGAGAAATCCATTAAAAATGGATCACTACACTAAAGGTATGATTAAAATCTCATATGCTAGGGTTCAAGTTGAAATCAATAATGATTTTAAATTCCTATATGAAGTTATGATAATGAACAAAAAAAAATGAGGTGTTTGTTCAACCCGTAGAATATTAATGGAGACCTCTTATATGTCTTAATTGTAAGTGTTTTGGTCATCCATTAAAGCTATGTTCATTTGAAAAGTTATGGATGGAAAAAACAAACACAACCCAAAATCTATCTAACTACTAGCAAAAATAACAGCTCGAAAAATTCACAGCTTCATGAACAACGGAAGCCGTTACGAACATGGAAACACACCAGGCAAACAATGCATCTCAGTTTAAAAATGCATTTCAGCATAAAGAAATTGCGAATGCAACATAGCAAAAACAGGATACGAATATAAGTACTTTGGCAGAACTCCGTGCAGAGACCAACAAGTCAAATTAGAATGACGATCAGACTATGGTAGATAGCCAGTAAAAGTGTTCGCAATCTGGAACCACCCCGGTGCTCTCTAATGATCACATTGGAACATGTTCATGGTCTAAGCAAAAAAGGAAACATCGGCAAGAAGAAATTCTTTTTGAATTTACTGCAACAGCACCTGATGATATGATCAATAACCCTACGTGGAAAAATATGGTATCACATTTAAAGTCAAAAGGTAAGAAAATAAAAGTCAATCGTGAGTATTCTCTCAGACAGCGTAAGCAACAACGTTGATTTCACAAAAGGGAAGTAGTAGTGGATCTTCTCATTGGGGTGAAATAAGAGTTGGAATCGATGAGCTTTGAAGGAATGATAAGCACTTTTGAAGCCATGAATTCTTGCTTGGATGAAATTTAGTATTGCATGAAGTTTATTCATGTTTGGTAGAAGATAAACTTTACTCCTGCACAGTTGATGCTTTTGTGCTATTTTTTGTTGTTTTTTCTCTTTGCCAGTTTTCTTGTTTTTTGTTTTAGTTCTTCCCGAGCATTTAGAGAACATATGATGGTTTTTGTGTATGATTTATGTTTAACACCCCTATAATAGTTTGTCCTCTACATGATATAAGTTGTACCTCTTGTTTGCTTTTAGTATATAAAGTACCTGTTTCTATAAAATATTATAAAAAATTTCTAAGTGTCGGATTTTTCAGAAAATTTCGATAGAGTCTCCTTTGCATGGAGAGCATTCCGAAAAATCAACATACAATATAAGTAAATGATATAATCTCTAAAGTGGCATCCCAACACGGGACATCCTGATATACTGGGTGTTATGGGCATTTTCGCCCACCGCGAATTGGATATGAAAAGTCAGAGGAAAAATTGTCAGTGTTTTGGAATAGACTCGGAGCTGCTTAGAAATGTTCACGAGGTCAAGATGTGAGCGCTGGTTCGAACCGCCTCTCAATCCGAATAACGGTTTGAAAAATATGGTCATTCTAAGATTTGCCTAATACGGTCCGATGATAAAGCCTCCAAGACAGCCTTCTGCCAAGGTCCGGCAACGCCCTTATCAGCAAGGAATCTACCCTCCAAAATCAGATCCACACCAGCCCAGTTAAGCCCGACCCAACATAACCGGACCCGCCAGATATAACCCAATAAGGCCGGACCCGCAAGTGTCCGGCCTCGTAGGGCTTAACAGCCCAGGCTGGACCCGCACGGGTCCTGCCCAGTTGAGTCCGGCCCAGCATGGCCGAACCCAGCACAGGTCCAGCCCCAGGGCCGGACCCAACAGAGTCCGGCCCAAATGAGCCGGACAGGCACAATCCGGCCCAACAGGGCCGGGCCCGCACAGGTCCGACCCGATAGGGCCGGACATTCTGGTCCGGCCTACGAAGGCCGGACCCGCATAGGTCCGGCCCTTTGGGACAGGACACTTGGTCCGGTACCAGGCCGGACCATCTGATCCGGCATTATGCCGAACCACCTAGTTCGGCCCTACCGGACCGGATTCCTGGTCCGGCTCTGTGCCGGACCCTGTCGGACAATCCGGTCCGGCCCTACACTGGACCAGGGACCCCCTGGTTCGGCTGAGCCAGACCCGCCTAGTCCAGCCCCAGGCTGGACCCACCTGACCTGGACCCATCTGGTCCAGGCCCGCATCTTCTTGGTCTGCACTTTTGAGGTTGGACTTACCGTACCTTTTCCGGTCTAGTCCTCTTGGGGCTGGATCTACCTTTTTTATACTCATAGAAATGAACTATTTTCTTAAGTGTTCAAGATTTAAGTGTCAGGAAGGGCGATTGAAGGAAAATATCAAAATAGCATTCAACAAGCATCCAAGAGCAGTGGAACAACATCGGAACCACATTCCAAGGGAAGGAAGGTTGAACCAAAGCCTAGAAACCGTGTGCTCAGCTATCTCTCTCCTCAACCTCACTCTATAAATACCAGGCATATAGCATCATACAGGAGGGATGGGAAAATAGTGAAGCTTCTATCAACACTGGCAGACAACTAAGAGAGAAAAAATCCTTAGTCTTAACAACAAGTTTATTCAAATTCAAAGCTTGTACTTGTAATCAGATATGAAAGAAATAATAAAAGAGGAACAGTGGATGTAGGCACATTCAGGTCGAACCACTATAAATTCTGTATCTTTTTACATTTCAGTCCTTGATCTATTATTTATTGCAAACTATTGATTTTCTACCACATGCATTCGCAACTAAAATTCATCAAACGGTAGCTGTGTACTGCAAACATTATTCATAGCTCTACTACAATGTCTTGGAGGTGTTTGCCCATTTTTCGTGCAAACATTTTGGTGCTTTCACTGAGAAGGGCTGAACTTTCCCTTTTAAAAAGGAAATTCTCTCTTTCTTACTTTTCTTTTTATTTTGAAACCTACTATTTCTAATTTTCTGACTAGAGATTATCGTTTTTGTTCTTAAGAAACTCTCTCCTCTTTTCTAAGATCTGAAATCTATATTTATTTTCAGATCTATCCTAACTGTTTTACATAAAACAAAAAAAATCCTCTTTTTCTCTTCAGATCTGAACATCCATTTTAATACATAGAGAAATTCTCTTGTCCGCTTTCAAGATATTACTTTTACTATTCTGGATCCACAAGCACATGTACCCATTCTTTGGATCTAAAATCAAGCCACCTCTCTTTTCTCACTTGAAATTCAAATACATGGTTTCTTGGCATAAGAAACCCCCCTTTTCCCTCTATTTAAATCCAGATCATTATCTTCTTTCATAAGAGAAAACCTGTTTCTAGTTTTGAGATCTGAAATTGCATTTTTTTAATAAAATTTATACCTTTTTCTTTTCAGATCTAAAGTCACTGTCTCCTTGGCATGAGAGATTCTTTTTTTCTTACTTTCCCAGTTCGAAATCATTATTTCTTGGATTAAAATACTCTATATCTCCTAGATCTGAAACCGTTACTTTTGAAAAATCTATTTCTCTTTTCAGATCTACAATCACTATTCCTTAAAGATAAAAAAAATTCTATCTTTCTTTTCTCTTATTTCAAATCTACAAACACTGTTTCTCAACCAAAAAGAAACATATATTTATTTCTTAGATCTGAAATCGTTCTATCCTCTTTTTCTCATTCCAGATAAAAAACACTCCTTTGACCAAAAGGAACACTTAATCATTTTTCAGATTTAAAATCAAACCTTATTCTCTTCCCATCCGGAAGCATTGCTTCTTTAACATAAGAAAACTATCTTCCTCTTTTGTATAAGAGGAATCTATTCCCCTAGTAAAATGTAAATTATGGTTCTAAGAAAATCCTTTTCTCCCTCCAAACTCGAAATCCTTTCTCCTAGTCTAAAGTCATTGTCTCTTTGAAATTAGAGCTTTACTCTTTTTCTTATTTTTTCAAGTTTGTAATCACCATTTCTCGGATTGAGAAGCTATACCTCCTATCTCAAGATTCTCTCTGTATTTTAAGAGTTGGACCATCAACCTTTTGAAGCTACAAAGCCCATTAATCCTTTCCGAAAATTGAATTATCTCTCTCGAAAGGTACAAACTCTCTAGGAAGGGAAGGAGAACAACTTCCCGATGTGCCACCTAAAGTAAGAGAACTCTACTGCAAAGAATGCAACAACTATCCAGATGTGAAAAAGCAGGAAGACTAGTTTAATAACCTCCCAGTGCTAAAAATTATCGGACGTAAATTCGACATGGTTGTGATTGAAATCAGTAAACACTTCACTGCTTAACATAAAGATTTGGTGGATAAACTCTTGGCACGCTTAGGGAAAACAGAAGTATTCGACCACAACGTCATAATACAAGGAAAGTCCCAGTCTAGAGAACACAGGGGGCATTCCACATAACCAAGTGAACCCTAAGCACAGCCCTTTTTCCATCCAACACAAATCAAAGTACTACAATTGAGATCCCACTGATGGATCGAAATATCACAACTTGAAGACCAAAGTCATGATGATTGAATACTCAAAGTCTAGATATGAAAAGCACGACACTTCATCACTCCTATCATGCACGAAGGCATCACCAATCCAACACATACCGGACATGATTCAAATAATGTTAGTAGCTCTCCTTACATAGGGATATGTTAAATAAATATGAAAAGAGAAGGAGATAGGACCAAGAGTTACTAGTCAACCCTCCAGAAAACCAAAAACCTTTGAGTGCCCACTACAAACCTTTATAAGGGGCTAACCCAACCCCCTAGACACTTGCCAAGATCTCCACACTTGCTGATAAACGGGGGGCACAAAGGAGGTACTATATAATTACTTTTCTTTCATTCTAATCAGTCTTAAGCTATTGCAGGGCTCTACCATTTACTCTTGGAACTCCATCCTTAGAAAAGGGTGAAGGAAGGATTCGTAAATCCGTTGCATGTGCTGATCGACCCAAGGGTGCTTTCACGCTACACGAAGTAAAGGCAAAAAATCCAACTAACCCCTACAACTATGCATGATCTCTCCATTGGATCAGCAAGGCACATAAAGATGAGAAAACATCACTGTTAGGAGTTCAGATAGATGGTCACCCAGGGACGCTAGCACAGCCTGCAGCAAAAATGCTATAGCAAAATAGAAGAGATACAACTCTCTGCCTTCGAAGCTCAAATGATCAATGATCAGAGAGTAGCCATCCATTTGAGTATGGTGTTACCTCAAAGGGTAAGGAAGAGGACGCGATGGAAACAACATCTGACGAGAACTTGGATAACATAACAGTTTATACATAAAGGTTTTGAAGGACGAAGCTCCAGCAATTCCAACTTGTTTAGCCTGCAGCAATAAGGCGAGAGATATCCAGAACCACCACCACTACTCCTCATATCACGATTCAACACGAATCAACAGTATATATAGTAAACCGCTTGGACATTGCAGTCACCAATCAAGATACTAGCTTCACCACTTCATCATGATCCAATAATCAAAAAACACAATTCAAATTGATTAAGAACTAAGGGTAGCAGGATGCACACTAGGGACATCCACTATAAGTCCACCAAATTAGCCGAAGTTAACTTGACAAAATGACTAGACCAATGACTACTAGGGGGCAGCACTAAAACGCCAAACAAGAATCTTGGCCCAGCAAAACCCCCGTTATCAAATAGAGTACTTGCAGAAAGTTCGTATGAGGAGCTCTCCAATCACACAATATGCTCGCATAAACATGTCATACACATGACAATAGATGGTCCTGCAAAGGAGGTACCATAACAAACCTCTTCCTTCGTTTTTATCTAACTCGGTTGTTGTTATTTCAGGACAATGTCATCGGCTCCTAGGTTCCATAGAGTCTTACAAAAATACCAAGTGAAACTCCCTATCTAAGAGAACATCTTAAACCAGGCATACTACAGAACCTGGTACTTTGCGCTTCTTTCGAAGCGGCAGGTTTGGTCTAAACTACTCTTTCCCTTTGACCAGGACAAGAGACTAATGCATTCACTTAACACATATGTAGTTATATTCACTTAACACCTATTCTGTTATAACCACTACTTCTTTTGTGATTAGCAACCCAGATCGCAAGCTTATTTTGGTAGTAGTGAAAGCAAAATAACCATGACTAAGGGCGCTAGCCTGGGCATTTCACTGCTGACGACCGCCCATGTTCCTGGCAATGACATACCAATCGGGCATTTAGTCACAAATCTAGCTTGAGTAACTCAAAGAATAAATGCATTCGAAGCCTAGCGTGGATTAACTCATGACAGGAGTTGCCCCAGGCCAATAGGCAGGTTGAAGCTGTCAACAAAGTCTTGCAAACACTAATTAAGGAAAAAATAGATAAATCCAAAGGAATGTGAGTTGACGAACCACCCACGGCACTGTGGGCCTACCAATCCTCCTACAAAATAGCAACATGACATAATCTTTTTGCTCTAAGCATGCGGGGCTAAGGCCATGCTTTCGGTCGAAACAGTTGCCCCTTCACATCGTAGGACACATTATAATCCAAAAGAAAACAAGGAGCTTCTCAACATGTCCTTAGACCTGATTGAAGAAAGAAGGAATAACACCGCTCTCAAGACCGTCGCACAAATACCGAAAGTGGCAGAACAATACAAATATAAGGTGAAGCCCCAAGAGTTACAAGAGGGAGATATTGTTCTCAAGCAAGTTTTTCCCCGTCCAGGCGCACTAGATCTAGTTTAGGAAGGACCATTTGTTGTTCATAAGGATCTCCACAACGGAGCTTACATTCTGTCGACAGTTGATGGAAAAGGTGTTTGGGAAAGGAAGGAATCTCCAGCATCTCCGCCATTACTTCTCTCAGCTTGTATAAAGCATGTATCACTTGAAGCAATAAGAGAAAGACAGTAGACATAGGCATATTCTGGCCAAACCACTATAAAAATTGATGTTTTGCTCGACTGTTTGTCTGATATTTTTCTTGTCGCGATCAATCGCAAGCTCTCGCTGGCAGCAGTGAAAGCGAGATAACCATAACTAAGGGCATGAAAATAGCCTGGGTAGTTCACTACTGACGATCAACCCCCTAGCCAGCAATGGTAAACCGACTATAAGCCATGGATTAAGCACAATTATAGCCTAGGCAGTTTATCATTGGCGTTTAGCTCGCTGGAAACTACGAACCGATAATAAATCCCATGATTAAGGCATGGCTGCAGCCAGGGATAGTTCGGAGTTGACGATCGGCACCCACGCTAGCTGAGCCACAATAAATTGAATAATACTCACGATACAGGCCATAATGGCCCGGGTAGTTACTGTGAGCGAATCCCGACTCTAAATCTTAAATATGGCAGTGGCAAAAGTTACACTCCCTTGGAACATGAATTGGGCTGACAAACCATATGTCACCAAAATCCACAATCAGGGCAAGTAACTTACATGCCACGAATCTTAAGAAGGACTCTCTTGACGAAGAATATAGCTCGTTGTACTTAAACTAGAAGCTTATAACAATTTCTTTTAGTCTTGTGGCATTACATACAGATAGTAGAAATATGAATTCCACTCTGCCAACCACAGTAGGATATTCATTTGCTTCCACTTCTCCAGAAGAAACGGAGCATCGACTCAACTCCGTCAGAGATAGCGGAACATCAATCCAACATTGCCACAAGAATTTGAATATCCCTTCCAGCCAACTTCTCTCAAGAAACTGTAAGGATTCTCCCAAATCTATGCACACTTATGGAACCTGAGAAAAATTCAGTGCAAAGGTATGACCAACTTTTGTAAGATACGATAAATTCGATAAAAAAATTTGGGGGCATAGCACCACCTCACCCCCTGATCATACACATACACTACCACTCGGCTTGGTAATAGCACATTGGAATCATGACCTTAAGTTTGCAAGTTTAAAACCCATTCATGATACAAGGCAGCATGTTGTGAGAAGCAACCAAGTACACTATGCTGGAGGCAAGCCCAGACAAACAATGAGCGCTCCCGGCCGAGTTTTGACAATGTCGCTAGAGGATGCTCTGGAGGACGTGATGAGTATCTATGGACTGCCACGTCCTTTAAATTACTCTCTAAACCTTAATAATAGGGAATCACTTCGAATGATAAGGACCTCTCTAAACAGAAGTGATTCGATCTCTAACCTTCCGAATGTAATTAATTCATATCAAAGTTTATTTTAACACAAATAATTTGATGCCTTCACCTAATGAATCAACCTCGAGGACATGTGGGATGAATCTAACACATATCTGTGGTAAAATTCCAAATAAAAATGTATTGACAGTCTGTAACTAATTCTAAGGCAAGGATGAAAGTCCTTGACCACACTAGGCCCAAAAGGACCCTAAACTTGCAGCTAAAGTCAACAGAATAGGACGATCTTCTACCTCCAAAGCCAACGAGACATTTGAGTTGAAAGATTGATTCCTCCTAATTAATTTAGAGATAGCGAGCCAAAGTCACCAATAAACACCCCGCACCAGAGGCGTATGACTGCAATAATCGGCATGAACCGGGCTGACAATAGAACACCTAATTCACAAGGTCAGCAAATCTCCTTAAATTCTCCACTCAAAGAAGCCAGGGCCAGTCACTCAGACTCGACACCTGCCCCATTAAATGCTTGCCAGTAGTCAACTCCAAACGGATATACAAGATATGAGCAGGAGAAATACAAAGGAAACTAGCTAAAATAATCCTATTCAAATATGCCCGGGGGCAAGTCCTGGAGGATCTAATAAAGGAGCAAGGAAATACCCCCAAATATTGCCACTTTATCAAACTAGATGGAACAATAGCCTATTAGCCCAGCTTGACTAGACCTGACCAACCTATACTCAACGATGCTATGCAAAATATTTTACATATGGATACCCTCCAATGAAAGCAATTAGATGGTAAAGCCAAGCTCGGCAACTTGAGCTTGTAACCTAGTGGGGCATTAAAATGATGGTTTGTTGGAGAAGTGCTAACAGACCTAAGGTTGAGTGAGCACGAAGGGAATATCAATAAGTTCAAGTACTACGCAAGACTTGAAGCCAGAAATGGGAAAGATAAAGAGAAATACCACCCTTCCAGACAAAGAATGATTAAACAGTGACGTTAAGTGACCAGCAAGTCCTCCTCAAGAAAAACGAAGCATCGCATACAGTTAATGAAAGGAAACTCATCTTGGGTATGATGATGAGATATGAATAGTCAAACATCAAGATGACAACTAAAATGCTGGTCAGGCAACCCTAGATCAAACGAAGCATACTTTGCATTCACGAAAGTATACTTTGGGAGGCAAATGTTATGGGAATTTTCGCTCACCGCGTATTGGATATGAAAAGTCGGAGGAAAAATTGTCAGAATTTTGGAATAGACTCAGAGCTGCATAGAAATGTTCGCGAGGTCAAGATGTGAGCGCTAGTTTGAACCGCGTCTCAATTCGAATAACATTTGAAAGATATGGTCATTCTAATATTTGCCTAATACGGTCCGATGATAAAGCCTCCAAGACAGCCTTCTGCCAAGGTCCGACAACGCCTTTATCAGCAAGGAATCTACCCTCCGAAATCAGATCCACACCACCCCAGTTAAGCCCGGCCCAACAGAACCGGACCCGCCAGAGAACACCCAATAAGGCTGGACCCGCAAGTGTCCGGCCTCGCAAGGCTTAACAGCCCAGACTGGACCCGCACGGGTCCTGCCCAGCTGAGTCCCGCCCAGCATGGCCGGACCCAGCACACGTCCGATCCTAGGGACGGACCTAACAGAGTCCGGCCTAACTGAGCCGGACAAGCACAGTCCGGCCCAACAGGGCCGGGCCCGCATAGGTCCGGCCCTTTGGGACCGGACACCTGGTCTGGTCCTAAGCCGGACTACCTGGTCCGGCCCTGCCGGACCAGATTCCTAGTCCGGCTTTGTGCCGGACTAGCCTTGTTCGGCTCTCTGCCGGACCACCCGATCCGGCACTGCCGGACCAGATTGCTGGTCCGGCCCTACACCGGACCAGCCAGGTCCGGCGCTGCCGGACCAGGGACCCCCTGGTTCAGCTGAGCCAGACCCGCCTGGTCCAGCTCCATGCTGGACCCACCTGACCTGGACCCATCTGGTCCGGACCGACATCTTCTTGGTCTGCCCTTTCGAGGCTGGACTTACTGGACCTTTTCCGGTCTAGTCTTCTTGGGGCTGGATATACCTTTTTTATACTCATAGAAACGAACTATTTTATTAAGTGTTTAAGATTTAAGGGTCAGGAAGGGCGATTGAAGAAAGATACCAGAATAGTATTCAACAAGCATCCAAGAGCGGTGGAACAATAGCAGAACCACATTCCAAGGGAAGGAAGGTTGAACCAAATCCTAGAAGCCGTGTGCTCAGTTATCTCTCTCCTCAACCTCACTCTCTAAATACCAGGCATATAGCATCATACACGAGGGATGGGAAAATAGTGAAGCTTCCATCAACAGTGGCAGACAACTAAGAGAGAAAAATTCCTTAGTCCTAACAACAAGTTTATTCAAATTCAAAGCTTGTACTTGTAATCAGATATGAAAGAGATAATAAAAGAGAAATAGTGGATGTAGGAACATTCAGGCCGAACCACTATGAATTATTCTGTGTCTTTTTACATTTCAGGCCTTTATCTATTCTTTATTGCAAACTATTGATTTTCTACCACATGCATTCACAACTAAAATTCATCAAACGGTAGCTGTATACTGTAAACAGTATTCATAACTCTACTACAACGTCTTGGAGGTGTTTGCCCATTTTTCGTGCAAACACTGGGAAACAAAATAATATCATAATATATGTCGATATACCGTAAAAACATACTTTTGAATTAGCATTTTAAGCAAGTTATATCGCGTTTACGCAAGCAAAAGTGAGTCAAAGTCGCCAATAAGTCCATATATGCTTCAATTGTACCTATACTCAACTCGATATAATCGCCAGTAACATGTGAAGAGTTATAAGAAATATGCATTCATTTATTATAAAAATAATACGACGTTCCTATTTTACCCACTTCCAACTAACTTTCAAAAGCTGAAACTACCAAATCAAGTTATGGTTTCTAAAAGTAAATTGTTGTATAGTGTGTTACCTTTCCAAAACTTCTTTTGGATTGCAAAAATATGGATTACAATCCAGATTACAAGGGATTTACCAAATGCATGCTGCCTAGAATTTTCCAATTTGCGCACAGACCCAAAAATGTCAGATTTTAGTCTACTAAATATTAAAATTTTGTGAAACATTTAAATAAAAGTTATTTCTTAGGTTCTTAGCTTTTCGGAATGGGCAAAATTATCGAAATCAGATAAACCGTTTGAAAGTTATGGCTAAAAGAACACTGCGCAAGTGCGCATGATAGTTTTTATTAAAAATGCAAATGCACATACTCATAAACATAATAGCACGCACAAACATACACATGCGTGCACACATGTACACAACAGTGCACACTTACACATGCAATTTGCACACATACATGCACACTAATGATATTGACTTTAGTAATATTGCCCATGCTTGACTAAAATGTTATAAATATCCCTTTGTTAAAAAATAATTTATGGATGCATGACTCATGCACTGAATCTAGGAGCATCTCATTTCAAATAAATATACAAAAATCATTATTAATGATTTGAAGCTTCCAAAGATTCTTCCCTCCACATCCTTAAGCAGTTAATTCATCCTCTAGTCAAGTAGTTAAATCTTCTTCTATACCAAACATGCTACTACTACAAACAAGGTCGGTCCCGAGGTTTGGGTTGCCTTAGGCGAGATAATTTTTTTTCCTCTATTTTTTTATATTAGATTAAATTTCTTTCACATTTATAAGATGTGAATTTATAACAAAATAAAATATAAACATAACCAATATTACCATCATGATAAATATGTGCTGTATAAACTAAAATTTTAAAAATAATAATAACATATGTACAAAATTCTACTTAAACATAAGAATAACAGCCGGTTTTATGCATAATGTAAAAAAGATATCAATTTAAGGAAAATAAAACTAAATTGCAACAACTTGGAATTGAACCCTTGATCTCAAGATAAGAATCATATCACACAAATAACTACAACAACAAACCAATGGGAAATATTTCATGTAACGATAATATTATCTTATCGCTAATGTTCATCAATTGCCATCACTTTCTTTGATGGTGGTTGCCTAGCCTAGGGGGTTGCTCAATTCGATTGCCTGGCCAGCTTATCCCCAGGGTCGGGCCTAACTACAGACAGTCTCTCTTCGAATTCATTAAAGCTTAACCTCTTTGCCTATTTGCGGTTTTGTTTTCTTTTCATTTTCTCTTTTTTTAATATATATTGTGGGCAACCAGCCCACTTAATCATGGTGGGATAGAGAAAGCATGCAGCAGCGGCCATGTTGCTTCCAACAGCGAAAGCCTCGCTACTACTAACAGTAGCATGCACGCTGTTGCTAACAATAGCAGTAGCAGTTGCTGTCTTCAAATTTTTTTCCCTTTGAAGCCCTAGCTGAAGGATTGAAGGGCTAGATTAAGGATTTGGTGATGCAAATCAATATGTACATTCTAACAATATTGAATTTCAAAATGAATATTTCAACACTCTACACTCATTGTGCCTTATGTAATATGATTCTCCGTTTTGTATATTTGCAAACGAGTATAAAATAGAAAATAGATACATTTCACTAAACAATTACTGTATTGAATATTTTCTGGTTTAAAGTTTGGGTTCTATATGTGTTAGCTTCCATATCAAGCTAAAAATATAGATATGTATGCATATAAATATAAATCTATGATACAAGTTCATAATATTAACACAAGGAACATATGCTTTAACAAAAATTGTGTTTCATATCATATTAATGTCATTTGCCTTCATGTTCATATTATTGGTTATTTCAGTGCAAATGTTCTGGCATGATCTCAAATGTATTAGGTACGTGATTTTTTTAACACAAATAAATATATGTTGTATTTACATCATACTGTAGCATATGTTCATTTGGCATATATGGTTTCCTTAGTATGTTTGACTAATGAAGTTTGAAATCAAGGTTCAACTTTCCGTTTTCCTTTTCTGTTTCGATCATCGAAGAAATTCTAAATTTCGATTCCGTTTCGCAAATTCTAAAAATTTCGCTTTAATTTTGTTTTGCGAATTCTGGTATATTTTTTATAAATATGACAATAAATATGCAGTACTAATAGTACATTATTCAAATTACATAATAGGTACAAAACATACAACATAAATAATTTAATACTAATAAATCTTTCTTTGAACACCATATGAATTATGGTCATCATTATCTTCATCTTATATCGGATTATAATATGCTAAAAATGCACTGTTGCATTTGATCTGAATTTAAAAATGTTGTCATCATATTGTCAAATGGTGAACATTCTTCTTGGCTACTGGAAGGTTCAACAATATATGGTTGATTAACTCCACAATATGTGTAACCTCTAGTATAGCTAGACGTAGAATACTATAACAAGAAAGATTATTAGAAGTGTATGTACCATCATAATTACGTTGATTTCCATGTTCGACATTCAAATTTCTATCTCTTCTTCCACCATAGTCATTTGCATCTCTTTTAGAATAATTTTGGGTTGATCTTTGAGAATCAATAAAAGCAGGACCAATACCATAACCACTACAATCAATAACATATCCACTTGCATTACCTGAATCATCATTTAGTGAGCTACTATTTTCACTACTTTGAACTATTGTTGTTTATGTAGATATGTTATCATTGTCTGACCAAGGATTATCGCTTCTATTATCAAGCAATAGATTCTCAATCTCTCTAGTCCATTCTGTAAGTGGATCCTCCTCATGAAAGATGTAATCTAATTCAATAAGTTAATTGGTTGTATGTTGTCATTTAGCATGTTTTAATCTCAATCGCATATTATAATGTATAAGACAATTTTTCTAAATTTTCCATTTTTATTCCATCTCTTAACTTCGTATGAATCATCGCAAACATTGTCCAGTTTCTTTCATAGTTCGAAGAAGAAATCGTTTGACTAGGAATACACATTGCTAAACGTGTTAAATTTGGAGCAACTTCTCTACCAATTATTGACCACCGCATAGTTGGAATACATGACTAAACTGCTTGTTTTGCTTTTCTGGAACCAATCACATCAAGTTTCATTCTATTTTTTTCTACCTACACAACATTTGTTAATAATTTAATCATTCAAAGAGATACTGACATGCTAAACGTGTTAAATAATTTGATAGTTTAAAGAGCTATCGACATGTTAAGTACTTTTATAATTTTGTAGTAATAAAAAAATATTTACCTACCGCATGAATAGGTCAATGCAATTGACTTTTCCATCTTTTATCTATTACATTCCACCATTTTTGGCATTGTTACACCATAATTTCTACAAAGTACAAATTACGAATATTCAACAGGAAAGCTCCTTGGCTTGTGATTTTGAGATCCATTTTTTGGTTTCCAACTAGAGCTTAAGCACCAAACTCAATATCCGAAAGTATATAGTCTGAGAGCATGAGTCAAAGCATCGATCGAGATCAAGGTTAGTGTCCAACTAAGACAAGAAGCTTGGCCGAGTGCAGCAGTTTCCTGAACCAAAAGTGTTTCAGCAAGTATCAAGAATCAATGGCTCAGATGGCCCAGGCCGAGACCAATGAACATGATAAATGGAAGATATCCAAGAAGCTATATATAAAAGCATCACGTCAACAATCCGTGTCAAAATGCACTCAACCAATATGATGACAAGCGTTCAAATCTAAGCCGCATATAGCAAGCCAGGTCATCAATCCAAGAGAAAGCACCTACACTAATGGAAGAACCTTAAATTTGCTATAAATAGAGGACCACATGCTATAGTAAAAGGGCTGGCACTGAAAAAGAATTAAAATATAAAATCATATTGCACTTTCTTATATTAGAGCTTGCTTTACAAACTCATTAATAGCGAAAATGTATAGACTTAATGTAATAAGCCTCTCTACTAAGTAAGAATGATTAAATAAGGAAAGGACGGTGGCGATAGGGACTTTCAGCCGGAACAACTATAAAAGTCTTGGTGTTATTTACTTTCTTTACTTTACTTTCTTTGCATTTTCTATTACGACTCTACGGTTCAACATCTCGCAACTAAGCTTGATTGCATCATGTCTCGATAATCTCTTTGTCGGGTTTAATAATCTAACCAACTTCTGGAGCTATACCTTAGGACCTCGGGGTGTTGGTGTAGACGAAATTTTGCACCAACTTTTTTGGCGCTGGAAGGAGGGGCACAAATCTCCACACCTTGTTTCCTCTCGGAAATCCAACAGAGTATTCTAGTCAATTATGTCTAGTTCTGAAAATGAAGAAGTCATCTCAGAGCCACCCCTTAACCTTCGCATTCAACTCATTGAATAAGACAACAATGAGAGATTGGCCATCCTCATTTCGAAGAAAAAGAATGGCAAAGAATACGATCATGTCTATAAGTTTCAAGCTTCTCAGATCAGGCAGCTTTCAGAATATCTTCTAGGATCCCTCTAGAGTCGGTCCAACTCCGAAAGATGGTTAAGACCTTAAATAGTGAAGTTAGGAATCTTTCCACCGAATTGTTGAAATATGAGGGTTTGGTTTCTTCCGATAAGAGAGCCTCCCAATCACTTAAGATGGTGAGTCTTGAAAGAAATTGAAGCGGGATCGGGTTCTTACTCCACTCAACCAAAGCCTGTCTTGGATATTTCTGGAAAATCGTGAATACTTCTCTTACTCGGATTACCCTCTATGAAATAAAGAAGGCCCAAAGAGTGAGAAGTATTGTATCTATCATTTGACAAACAGGTAGAAGACATATGGATGCTAAAAGCTTTCTTACGCGGTCTAGAAATTCAAACAAAAAGGAGAATTCCATGTAACTTTTGCCAAATGAAAGCATATGCCCCTTTTCTACAAAGATGAAGTTGCAAGAAGAAGCCTTTTTATAAATCAAATTCCCACGATCAAACGGAAGATTCCAGTTTTATTAATATGCTCTTCTCGATTATAACCTCTTCCGCAAAAGTTTCAACTTCAAGGGGCACCTCATGGTCTCGGTTTCTTTGAAGTTTAATCAGAAAGTCTCGGCTTGTTTCTGATGCATTCTTCTTTGGCATAACCCTGTCTACCTAGTCATTACTCGAAGGGTGCATTCAAGTCTCGGCATCTATGGTATCTCTTTCGATATGTTGTAACGACCCGCCTTTTTGACCATCGAAAGTCGGCACTAAATACATCCACGGTATTCCAATGCTGAACATCAAATTGCTAGAAAGGCAGATTTTTAGGGTAAAAATAAAAGAAAATGAAGAAGAACAGGAGAAAGAGGATCTCACAACGAAACGATCACATATAATTTAACAAAGACAGTAAAAACTATCACTCTAAAATACACGATATATCAGAGTAAAAAAACAAACCTCATCAGCCTGGACAGTTGTAACTTTCTAACCTTACAATTGCTAATGGGTATATATAATAATACAATGGAAATAAAAACACTACGGGAAGTGAACATCTAGCTCTACTCCATGCGCTCCATGTCCCACCAACGACAACCTAGAAGAGTACTCGGTCTAACCCAAGCATTATAATAAAATAACACCCGGATCGGTCTGGAAATACCAGCATGAGAAACTCAAGTAATATGATGAACATACAATAATTCTGCGAGACCACGCCACTGTCACGGAGCGGGTTTTACCTCACCTGAACAACTTCCACACATGAATAAATGGGAGCTACCCGATGCCAAAACTCAAAACCAAGGTCCAATTCAGCTATCTCCGCCTGAATCCCTCTCAAAGCCAACCCTATTCTCGCTCAATGTATGGCCTCCACCCTAAAAGTCGACACAACCAAATTTGAACCCATAGACTTGAAGCACTCGACCTCCTGAACTCAAAGAAACAAATTTTATGATTTTTGGTTGGGTATATATTTTTATTTTGATTTTTGAATATGGGAACTTGATTTTTGCTTTACTGTAAGGTAAATAAATAAAGAGGAAATGGTAGAAAGAAATGAGAGGAAAGTGAAAGTGAACTCCTTTTGTTTTTAAGTTTTTGAAGTGAATTATGTAATAACCACACATATTTACTTCACTTCAAAACCAAGTAAAGAAAAATTCACAACCTACACATTGAGTTCAAATGCCCATCATCATTAAGGCTAGTTCAAAAATTTGAATTTGATTTGATTTTTAAAAGGGTTTGAAAAGAAATAGTTATGGCACTTCGTTACACACTATCACATTTACGTACGAACTACGAATGATAGAAATAAAAGTATGATCGTGCACCACAATGTGACACAATCACAAATAAATAATAAAATACACTAATTATTTAATTCTATGAAATTTAAAAATATCATCGTTTGCTATAAAATACATCAAACAAAAATTAAAATATTTTCCAAATTAAAAATTATGGAAATATCCAATAAATTCAGTTAAGAATACTAAAATAAAAATCAAGTTGTTTTGTTGATAACTGATTTTATTATTATTTATTCGAACTATTTATTATTGTAAATAAATTTACAAATAAGATTTAAAATTTTAATGCCAAACCATCGAAAGTTGGCACCAAATACATCCACAGTATATCGGAGTAAAAAAACAAACAACCTCATCAGCTTGGACATTTATAACTTCCTGACCTTATAATTGAAGATGGGTATACATAATAATATCATGGAAATAAAAATACTATGGCAAGTGAACATCTAGCTTACTCCATGAGATCCATGTCCCACCAACGACAACCTGGAAGAATACTCGGTCTGACCCGAGCATTGTAATAAAATAACATTCGGACGAGTCTAGAAATACTAGGGTGAGAAACTCAGGTAATATGATGAACATATAATAATTCCGCGAGACCGTGTCGTTGATCACAGAACGGATTTTACCTCACCAGAACAACTTCCACATTGAATAAATAGGAGCAAATTAAACAAAACCCAAACTGGAAAGGATGGGTATAAACAAGGTCAAAATTCAAACTTAAAGAATGTACACAAATAATTAAACATCAAGAAGAACTCCAGCCACTTTTCAATGCAATTAAGAAAAACAATTCAAAGATTTGAATCAAAGGCATGGAAAAGGGAAATTTTCCAACAATGACTAGGAGGGTGTGGTTAGTGCACCCCATTTACTAAAAGTATACATGTAGAAATATACTTAAGAACTACGATGGCTCTTGGACACGTCCAAGCCAGACCCCGCCAACCTTTACCGAGAATCCGAGTATTTCACATTTCCACGCACATACCACCAAATCCAGTCTAAAGTAGATGTAAAGATACCTTAATGGGAGCAATCTCACATAACTTGGCTTCCTTTGACGCTTTAGTTTTAGTCATTTTCGACAAAAGATATCAAAGCTCAAATGAGCAATAAATTGTCTTGAATTGATGATACACAAAGAAGAAAGTTGAATTGATAGTCAATAAATCAACTACCGGGAATAATTAAAAATGATCGTCTATGGAAATTAAATTTCATATTCATACCACCACTCATCGATTTCAAACTTGTACTATCCCTCGATTGAAAACGAAGCCGGACATGTTAAGATAGTGTTACCTCTATGCATTGCCTTGATGACATTTTAACCTTCGAGATTGAAATGAGTCAACGCCTCGATGTTTAGTGTTAAAGTATGACCAAATCATTTCCATATAAGCGATATCGGATTATGGAAAATTAATTTACTTATTCTTTCCATAACCGAATCAAAACTTTACTTTTAAAAAATGAACTTGTGCTTGTTTTCCGCTTCACAAATATTTATAAAATACTTTAAAAATACTCTTTAAGAATATTTCTTTTAAAGGTTTTTCTTATTTATAAACTATCATTTATAAATTTCAAACGATGTTTATTATCTCATAAGATAATAAATAAATTAAAATACTTTTATAAATTAAAAACCACCTTAATTATCCTGAAAGAGAATTGATCAATTTTTATATTCTTTAATAAATAAATCAATCGTCTTTAAACACCTTTATTAAATCAAATAATAAATTTTAAACACCTTTATTTAAACCAATTTATTAACTTTACACATCATTTATTAAAATGATTGATTAATATTAAATATCATTATTAAATTGATTAATTAACTTTAAACCCTATATTAAATTAGTTAATTAACTTTAATCCCTTTTATTAAATCATATAATTAACTTTTAAACACTTTTACCAAATTAGTAAATTAATTTTAAACATCATTAATAAATTTATTAATTAACTTTATTATAATTTAATAGTTAATAAAAATATATTTAAACCCACAAATTCTTCTTAAAAACTTTTATAATCCACACAAACTCATTTGAAAAGAATTTACAGGATATTGAAGGTAAATAACCTTTATGTAAATTTAAAACCACATTAGTTACCCTAAAAGATAACTGAATCCAATTTATAATCGTTTATAAATTTAAATTGACACCAATTATCTCAAAAGACAATAAATCAAATTTATACCCCTTTATAAATTAAAACTGCGTTAATTATCCTGAAAGAAAATTAATTGAATTTATAACTCCTTTTATATATTTTAAATCAACATTTATCCTTTATTTTCAAAATCCTCTAGATATTTGAAAATATGGTTTAAACAATTTTCAAACGGCAAAAACACGACCAAATGTTTATTTTGTAAAAATACCAGCTCGAGTTCAAGACACAACAAGGGTTTTAAGGGGATGATATTTTGTAAGTGATGGTACAGCGATAATCGTTGTAATGACACTTACACAACCAAAATAGTATGTCAATAACATTTCAACCAATCAACAATATAAGTAGCATAAGAATATGAGTAAATAAATATTGAAGAGAAACCCCTTAGGGTCTCTCTACAAAAGTTCTCTGTAAATTACACACATTGATGTGTATTTCGAAGTGTTTCGTAGTAGCCTATTCGCTACGTACACTACGACTTCCCTTTTATTTTTGTTTCGTTCAACAAAACGGTTATTTATGCCATCTGCTTTTTGAGCAGGAATTTAGTTCCAAATAGACAACCAAACAATAATATAAAGTATCATCTAAGCATTCAACAATAATTTATAGCAACATAATATCATATATAGTATTTAGAGGTGAGTAAACTCAACGAAATTTTAGTGAACGCTTTCGCGTTTTGATTTGAACTAAATTCGAATGGCATTCGATTTAGCCTAAAATTCAACTAATTCGAAATTCGATCAAACCAATTCTATCGCGAAGCTAACATTCCTACGATTCCAACGCAACTAACAACATCCGAATCCAACCTTGTACGCAAAAGTTATTCAATTTATAAATTTTCGATTTAACTAAAATAATTAAAACACTAATTACTTAATTAAGTTTAATTACCCTTAAAATGAAATTTACTCCTTCTGCCTTTAAAATTACAACCCTTCGTACAAAGTATCACCGCGCCTCTTCCTCTCGTACACGCCTGGTCATCCTCCTCCAACTTTCGACGAAACCCAGATCCGCAATACGTTCGAACTCCTCACCTCCACCTACACTCACCGGTCACCATCAAACCAAACATGCACCGACAAATAAAATCGCGACATTCTTGTTCACACCTACGAAAATGCCAGGTCGCATTTTTCCGCTCTTGACCAAACGACGTTAAATCACAGGGGTGCTACTCGATGCCACAAACTCAAAACCAAGCTCCAATTCAACTATCTCCGCCTAATCCCTCTCAAATGCCAACCCTAGTCCTACTTAATGTATGACTTTACCCCAAATGATGATGCAACCAAATTCGAACCAATAGACTTGAAGCACTCGACCACCCGAACTCAAAGAAACAAACTTTATGATTTTTGTTTGAGTAGATATTTTACTTTTAATTTTTGAATATGGGAACTTGATTTTTGCTTTACAGTAAAGTAAATAAAGGAAGGAGGAAATAGTAGAAAGAAATGATAGGGAAGTGAAAGTGAATTCCTTTTGTTTTTAAATTTTTGAAGTGATTTATGTAATAACTACACATAATAACTTCACTTTAAAACCAAGTAAAGAAAAATTCACAAGCAACACATGAAGTCCAAGTGCCCATTGTTATCCCGCCTTTTGGCAAGGCCGTGATACTATGGAGTTGGCTAAATGGATTTGCGATCATTAAGGCAGGAAGCCGGAGAGATGATTCTCTGGTTCAAAGATCAGTTATAAGCAAGACTTTGGATGATAGTCAAGCGAATTTTGGTGAATGACATCCCGGAATTGGCTAAGTATGGATTGGAACTTCCCCTAGGAAGGGGATCAGATCATATCAATATGGTTAGGAATGGATCAGACCAGACTGGATCACTATGGCTATGGATCACTCGGATTCGCAGTTCAACTCAATAATGATCACTCAATAACTCAACAAATACCAGGGGAATCAAGAAAACAACTATGAAGCATGAAGAGGGAGTAGAGGGGGACCACTATAACCGATTGTGTGTTTTCACGTGGCCCTCACCATCGATCGGCGCTGATCGGTCATATGGTTCCAGATAGGCTCCATTTTTTCTAGATCGGTCCATCCTAGCTTCGATCTTCTTGCTCGTGGATTTTCAGCTGGATATTTGCACGCCTTCTCCTATAAATACAGGATCATTGGCTCATTACAGGGTATCATCTTTCTGGCTCTCTTCTTCTTCTCACTTGGCTATGAATTATTATAACTCTAGTCGGCAGTATAAATAAAAGGAAAACTTTTGGAGTGGACGTAGGCCAGAGTACGCCAAACCACTATAAAATGTCGTGTTCATTTCATTTCTTTCTGTTTTAATTTATTATTCTTCATATTTATTCTCTACATTACTCTGTTTGGGCTTGGACATTGAATCTGCGGTATTATTATATTGGTTGAATGTTTGTAACTAATTTTAGTGCAAATATTTTAGTATCAGAGCCAAGGTACTTGCACCGCCAAATTTAGAAACAATTTAAAGATTGGATTTGGATCAATGGCTAAGCAATCAACAAGGAAAGCACCCACAAATAGGAGTCACCATGGAGGGAATCAGGAGGCATCCTTGGGAGTTGGAGCTAATCAACCCTCCGTCTACATTACTAGGAACGAGATAGAAATTATGATAGAGGCGATGCAGGAGCAGATGATTTGGAGGCAATAGAAGATGATGCAGAATTATCTCAAGCAAATTGGTTAGGCTGGAATATGAGCTAATAGCAATTTGGATTAAGGAGTTAGAGCAGCAGGAGCTGCAAAAAATCTAAATCAGAAGCATGGAAATGGAGGCAACAAATAGAAGAATGGAACACTGTAGCCGGGGGCAGTCCCCGACCAACAAGGAGAGATCGAAACCGATCCCCCCATAGGGATCGATAATAATCGCCCATGGCAAGGGGGCATGCCTCTGGGTCAAGGTGGATCGGTTCACGACAGGCCAGTTGTTGACGCTGTGCAGTTTGGTGCGGATCGAAATGCAGATGCACATCTAGAGGAGTATGTTCCCGGATTCCCTCTTGGACTCGAGGGGGCAAGCTAGAAATGATGATTGGAGGCTACCTTTGGATGACAGTGACAGGTTTGTTAAGATGATCAAACGGGCTATGAGAGGAGGATTGGTGAACAGGGATATGGAAGATATGAATAAGTGTCCTTTTACTTCCTAATATCAGGCATGCTAGGAATCCCTTGGAGTTTAAGTTACCGACACTGGGGGCATATGATGGAAAATTGGACCCTACTGTTCATCTGATGAGGTACATGAGGTATATGGAGGTGATGTAGGCATCGATGAAAGTGATGGCGCGATATTTTCCCTTATACTTGGTGGATATAACTGCAATGTGGTTTAGGCAATTGGAAAATGGTTCTATTGGTACTTGGACAGAGTTGGTGGATAAATTCAAGAGGCAATTTCGGGTCCACAGCATGAGACCTAAGAGTGTGATGACATTGACAACACTAAATCAAAGGATAGGTGAGTCCCTAAGGAATTTCTTGACATGGTTTAATGCGATAGTTACTTCGATGGATCGGCCGGATCCCTCGATGGTCTTAATGGCTGCGGTATCAGGAATACCTGAAGACATAGACTTCAAGGTTGTATTGGAATGAAATCCACCAATGGATCTCAGAGAATTTTATCACGAGGCCGAAAGGTTCTTGCAACAGGAGGAGTCTAAGGCCAGTGGATCGTCCACGGATATAGATAATTTCCTAAACAACCAAATGTAATATACAAATATTTTAAAGCCCGTGTGATGTACATAAATCATTTGTGTGCAATATCTGATCCGACTACTTACTCAGGTACATAGACTTCACTTTCAAACTAGTATCGCTCACTCGACCTCCTCAATGAGGACTTCGATTAGGTTTCTTGATTAGAATCCTTCGTTTTCATTACATAGCCATATGCTATGATGGAAAACCTCAGTATCATATCAAGAATCCAAATCAAGTGTTCGTCGATAAGAATCAAGTGAGAAATCCTTTTTCGGACTAGTGTGAATCACCTCGAAGCTAGTATTCGTATCCTAGATCAAGAACTGTGCGAATAAAATGACATACGTATAACTTACATACTAAATTCGACTGTTTCCTTAATTATACCAACCTCTTTCTAAATCACTTTCAATTTTATTTACAGTATTTCATTCAATACTAAAATTATTTATGAATTACTTCATAAATTTTCACTTAAGTTTATTAACATTTTATAATGTTAAATCTTTATAAAACATTCGATTAAAAACTTATTACACTCTTATTTACTTGTATAATACTCTTCTATATCCTAAAAGTACATAAAGAGTGTTACTTTTAATTTATTTTTCAAAATTCAAATGGAGGCCTAGAAAAAATATGGATCTATAAATATGAGCCAACCTTTTGACTTCTTTATCTTAGAGCGTTCTAAGGAAAGATGTTTATTAGTTGGCTTCATAACATTAAATAGTTTATATGACTTAGATGTTTAAACAAAAACTATGGTTTTAATAAAACAACGCATATTAAAACTTTCCTATCCAATTAAACCCACTTAAAACTTGAGTTAAATTATCTCCTTTCTACTCAAGAGTTAATAATTTTTCATTTATCAAATTACTTATCAGAATACATTTTTATTTTAAATCAATTCCCTTTAAGGGAACTTAAGGGCTAATTATCTGGTTTTTATTTCAAATCATTTTTGAAATAATAATAATAATATACATATCTTCCTTTTGTATATCAAATCTTACTTTTAGAGTTTAAAACAAAATTTGCTTTACCAAAACAACCCTATATCAAATTACTATGGTAGCATTTCTCCCACTTAGAAACTCGAAAATGAATGTCGATGATGCCACAATCATCACCAGAATTATTTTCCAGCGACATAATTGAGTTTGGTGCTTTCTTATCTCTTTTAAATCCTTTTAAAATATTTCTATACACAAATACTTATAAATAGTACTATTACAATTCCCTCCAAAACTTTGAAAACAACTTTCGAAAACACCGGGATTTAAGTTCTCAAATTCTCTGCTCAAATCCCTTTTTTATTATAAACTCTATTTATAAATTATACTTACATGGTTTCACTTTGAAATATTTATTCTAATAAATACTTCCAAGAAATATTATCATTAATTTTCTCAATAATCTTTTTGAAATCATCCTATATGTAATACCTTCCCTTTATTATAATAAACTCTCTTTTTTTAAATAGAAACACATTTTATAAACCAAATTTATGCAAAATTTCCTTTATACGATATCATCTCATATTATAATAATTCTCCTTTACTATAATAAAATTTTCTCAAATATTTATCCTATAAATGTCTTACCTTCCCTTTTAGATTATACTAAACAATTATTATTAAATGATTACTTTTAAATTTACGTTATTTAAAAGATGACTTAAAATTTTCACCGAACACCTTATAGTCAAATTATGAAACTTAATTCACAAAGGAGTTCATTTTAATATACTTATGATTATCAAACAATATTGATAATAAATAAATATTATCCCTACCAAACGAACACCATAAATTGCTATGAAATTTGAAAATTATTCCTTTATATGTATAAAATATATAAAATTAGGTAAAATATTTCATTTACCAAATTTTCAAAAATTAATCGGGTCCTTTGGCCTTGTTTAAGTGTTTAGAAATCCTTATCGAGACCGTGGAGTCCCACGTCTCGACCATAATTCACAAACAACTCAATAGACCAATTAATACTATACGTTTTTATAATATTAACAAATACGCTCTCATATATGTAATACTCTCACAGTCATTCTAGGGTGTCACTTACCCTATCTCTATTAAGCCATACTCTACCAAATCCAAGGTTCTCGCTTAACCTCCAGCCCTGATACCAAATGTAACAACCCGCCTATTCGACCATTGAAAGTCGGCACCAAATACATCCACGGTATTCCAATGCCGAACATCCAATCGCTGAAAAGACAGATTGTTAGGGTAAAAATAAAAGAAAATGAAAAAGAATAGAAGAAACAGAATCTCACAGCAAAATGATCATATATAATATAATAAAGACAATAAAAAACATCACTCTAAAATACACAGTATATCAGAGTAAAAAAAACAAACCTCATCAGCCTGGACAGTTACAACTTCCTGACCTTATAATTGCGGATGGGTATATATAATAATACGGCGGAAATAAAAATACTACGACAAGTGAACATCCAGCTCTACTCCATGTCCCACCCAAGACAACTTGGGAGAATACTCATTTTGACCCAATCATTATAATAAAATAACACCCACATCAATTTAGATATACCAGCGTGAGAAACTCAAGTAATATGATGAACATATAATAATTCAATGAGACCACGCCACTAATCACGAAATGGGTTTTACCTCTCCAGATCAACTTCCACACTTGAATAAATTGGAGCAAATTAAACAAAATCCAAACTGGAAAGGATGGATACAAACAAAGTCAAAATCCAAACCTAAATAATAAACACAAATAATTAAACATCAAGAAGAACTCTAGTCACTTCTCAATGCAATTAAGAAAATAATTTAAAGATTTGAATCAAAGACAAGGAAAAGGGAAATTTTCCAACAATGACTAGGAGGGTGCACCCCCTCACCGAAAGTATACCTCTAGAAATATACTAGAGAACTACGATGGATATCGACTTGGACCGGGAACTTAGACACTGGAGCATGCTTGGATGCTGATCAACTACCTATCCAAAATGATAATGAAGTGAATCCTCTAGATATGCATTTGGAGGATAATAGGCCAAGGAGGCGTGAGATGCCCCGGAGACACCGACCAGAATATTCATATGGGATGGAGCACGACCACCACCTAGCGCCACCTATCTAGATACCAAACTTATCCGCAATGGTCAGGCAGCTGATGAGGGAGAACCAGGGCTTGACAAATGATGATTGGGGAATCTCTAGGAGTCACACCCCATTTACCAACAACATTTCACAAGCGAAGTATCCTAGGAGGTTTAACATGCTTACGATGCCTGCTTATGAAGGTAAGATTGACCCCCGGCAGCATGTCATGAGGTACAAATGGTTTATGGATTCAGCAAGAGCGAATGATGCTACCAAATGCAGATGTTTTCCTATAACTCTATCTAGGATTGCTATAATGTGGTTCACGAGGTTACCCACGCGATCGATTTCAAGATTTGACGAGCTAGCTATGAGATTCGTGGAGCAATTCCAAATTCATGCCACACGCCCCAAAGATGTGATGTCGCTATCTAGTGTAATCCAGCCTCCGGGGGAATCACTGAGGATTACTTGCAGAGATTTCATGTTGCTGCCACTAAAGTTAGTAACCCAAATGGCTACGCCATACTTATGGCTGTGACAAGAGGGGTTGACCCAGAATCTGAGTTTGGTGATTGGCCAACTGGAAAACCGCCGGCCACACTGGAGCATTTCTATACGAAGGCTTGTGTAAACCAGTTCATGAGAAAGGAAGAGGTCAGATTGTCAAGAAGAAGCAGTGCTACAGGGCCGAGTGGAGAAGCGGTACAAAGCAATATCATAGTAAAGCAGTATGGCGGGAGCTCTGGAAAGGTCTGGTTCAATGTTCAAAACAAGCCGGGTTAACAGAAAAGGAGCGGAGAATGGAATCCTGATCGGAAGAGGGAGCCCGGAAACTGGAAGTCAAGGATTCCTACTTATAACGACTATACACCCCTGAATGCATCTCTAAAGAACATCTATCTGTCTACCTGTAACACTTTCCAATATAGGAAGCCGCATCCAAAGGAATCGACCGAGGAACAAAAGCAAACCGGGAAGTACTATCGGTTTCATGAATGGTACGGGCACAATACTGATGAGTGTAGGCATCTCCATAATGCCATTGAGAAATTGATTCGCCAGAAAAAGTTGCAGCAGTTTGTCAAAAATCCACAAGATGTCAGACCGGGAACGTCTGATCCCAATCGAGGACAAGCTCTGCGCCGGCCTGAGGAGCCTACTCAAACAGGTGGGAGGTTGGTAGTAAACATGATAGTTGGTGGACCTCAGCCTGTAGACAGGAGTTGGCAGGAAATGGAGTGCTATGCTAGTTCAATGAGACATGTGGACTTTGAATGTTGTTCGAATACAGAGGATGGAACTCCGGCCAAGCAACAGCATACAATGACGGATGATATAGTATTCAGAAGCAGAGATGCTGATAGAGTGGAGGCCCCTACTATTGATCCGATGGTTATCTCTACCATGATTGGCCATGCTCTGGTGAGAAGAATTTTGATTGATTGTGGAAGTTCTATGAATATCATCTTTAAGAAGGCTTATGATCAAATGAGGATGGAGGCTAATGATTTGAAACCATCTAAAGCTCGTATACACGGTTTCAACGGTGTAGCTACTGAGGCGGTAGGTTATGTCGAATTACCGATTGAGTTGGGAGAAGGTGAACATAGGAGGGTGCGGATCCTACCGTTCATTGTCTTGGATGTTGATTCACCTACAATGTTTTTCTGGGCCGTCCGGCCCTGGTTAAGTTTCGAGCAGCTCTTGCCCCGTGGTGTTTGACTTTTAAATTTCCGACAGATAATGGAGTAGATGTTGTACATGGCGGTCAGGCAACTGGCCATGCTTGTTATGTAACTTAGTTGAGATAAGCCTAGTGGAAAGAAAAGGGAAAGGGTGTGGACAAGTCTGTCTGCATCCAAGTTATTGAAGATTGAAAATAGCACCTAAGCCTTGGCTTGGGCACCATAGTCGGTTCTATAGAGATATAAATCCGAGGGATGATGACGAGGAACCCAAGGAGGCCAAGGCAGCGCCAACTGAACCGACGATTGATATCAAAGTCAGCCACAACGACCCATCGCGAGTGTTGAAGATTGGATCACAACTCATCCCTTCGATGATGAGATAACTTACTAATTTTCTCCAAGCGAATCTTAATGTATTCGCTTGGACTCATTCTGACATGTGTGGGATCTCGCCTACCATCGTGAGCCACACATTGAATATCGATCCAAAGTACGTCCCTGGAAAATAGAAAAGACGAGGCATGGACCCAGAGAGATCTGTTGCTCTTAAAGAGGAGGTGGATAAACTTAAAGCTAATGGGTTTATTCATGATGCCCTCTATCCTGAATGGATATCTAACCCCGTGCTGGTGAAGAAGACAAATGGGAAATGGAGAACGTGTGTTGACTATTCGGGCCTGAACAAAGCATGCCCCAAGGATAGTTTTCCCTTGCCTAGAATTGATCAGCTAGTTGATTCAACTATGGGGCATAAATTGTTATCGTTTATGGATGCATACTCAAGATACAACCAAATCCCGATGCACGTTCCCAATCAGGAGCACACCAGTTTTATCACGGATGTTGGGTTACACTGTTATGTAGTGATGCCATTCAGATTAAAGAACGTAGGAGCGACTTATCAGCGTTTGGTGAATGTTTAAAGATCAGATTGGTAGGATGATGGAAGTCTATGTGGATGATATGCTCGTGAAGTCACGGCAATCAAATGACCACATTCGAGACTTAGCAGAGATGTTCGATATCCTTCGATTTTATAGCATAAAAATCAACCCGTTGAAGTGCTCATTTTGTGTTGCGTCAGGGAAGTTCCTGGGCTTTATTGTCAATGCGTGAGGAATCAAAGTGAATCTAGAGAAGATTTAAGCCATTTGGGATATACAAGCACCCAAAACTATTAAGAAAGTACAGAGTCTGAACGGGAAGGTCGCTGCTTTGAGTCGATTCATCTCCACGGCGACCGATAAATGCATTCCTTTCTTCGATTTGATAAGGAAGGGGAAGAGGAATTTCGAATGGACGTAAGACTGTGAAGGCGCATTCCAGGCTTTGGTGAGCCATTTGGAGAGACCCCCTGTTTTTTCAAAGCCCGTAGATCATGAGGAGTTTTACATTTACCTAGCTGTATCGTCACATGCCACAAGTGCTGCTTTGATTCGCAAGGAGAACTGGAACTAGAGACTGGTGTATTACGTCAGTAAATGATCAACGGGGGGAGAAAGAAACTACCCGAAGATAGAGAAATTAGCGTACTGCTTGGTGATTGCGTCACGCAAATTTCGTCCGTACTTTCATGCATATCTAATCAACATCTACACCGATCAGCCTATACGATAGGTCCTGCAATGTCCCGAGACGTCTGGAAGGCTACTTAAGTGGAACGTTGAGCTCAGTCAGTTCGACATAACATATCTGCCTCGAAGAGCTATCCAAGGGCAGGCATTGGCTGACTTCATTGCAGAATTTACCATGCAGGACGAGCTCCTAGAGAGCGGTGTAATCCCTACTGTATGATGGAAGCTATATACCGATGGAGCATCCATTGATCATTGTTCCGGAGCAGGCATCGTTCTTGTAACCCTTGAGAAACGGTCAATTTGCTATGCTTTGAAGCTTGATTTCCCTGCTATGAACAACGAAGCCAAGTATGAGGCATTGATTGCTGGACTCAAGCTTGCTAAAGAGCTCAGGGTGAAATCTATCGAAATCTTTTGTGACTCGCACCTGGTGGCGTACGAAGTAAAGGGGACTACCAAGCAAAGGGACAATGACTTGCCCCATATCTTACCCAAGTTCGGGAGTTATTGTCAAACATCGAATACTATGACATTTCACATATCCAACATGAGCAGAATGGAGAAGCCGACTCATTGGCAAAGTTCGCAAGCACTAGCGATGCACAACAGATGGGCTTGGCTCCAGTCGAGACGCTACATACCGCAAGTATAAATGTGATGGAAGTTGATCAAGTACCGAAAACGGAACCTGAAAGGGAATCATCGATGAATCCATTTAAACAAAACCAGTTGCATGGAACCTTGCCTAAGAAAAGGAACGAAAAGCGACAAGTCCTTCGTAAAGCTTCGCAGTATATTATGCAAGAAGGAACTATGTATCGAAAGGGATTCTCTATTCCCTTACTTAGGTGTATTGACCATGACGAGATAAAGCGTGTCTTGGAAGAAGTCCACGAGGGAGAATGTGGCGATCACGCTAGGTGGCACATGTTAGCAAAAAAGATACTCTGTTATGGGTACTACTGGCTGACCGTGAATCGTGACGCTGCCGATCATGTGAGACGATGCGACCATATTTGAACACAATGTAATCGGTTAGAGACCTTTATTCTGCGCCTATAAAAAGTTATAGCTAAAAAAAGTTTTATATTTTCGAAGGAGGTTGATTTCTTTGCTTTCGAATATGTTTGCTTAGTTTTCTTTGCCTTCGAAAGAGATACTTTCGAAGGGGTTGTAAAATTGTTTTCTTTTGACCAAGTTTTATATTTTCAAAAGGTAGAATTTAAAGTATTATAAGGCAGGAGCCTAATGTTTTAAAGAGCTTTCAAAGGAGGTTACCCTATGAAGTCGAAAGCTAGGTTTCGAAGGCGTTGAAAGGTTTTATGACCGAAACTCTATTTTTAAAGGAAAAAAATCATGGCTATATTAAAGGAGTTTGTATAATGGTTTAAGAAGAATCTATCTTTGATAAATTAAACCCATAGGAGTGGTATTGCTTTTTTGTTATATTTCTTATGCTAATATGAGTATATTCACTATATAATGGACCCATAACTGTATTTTGGGAAAAAAGGGGTAGGAGAACAAGTTAGGTTAACCCAGTAGTGAATATAAATTGAATAAAATCCTGAATAAGTAGAATTACATCCAAGAGGACAAGAAGAACAGAATATAGGATGCTAAAATATAAAGAAAAGATATTAGCAAGGGCCAATAGGTTTCCAATAAGCCTATGAAAACTGTATGATATTGGCAGGGGCCAATAGGTTAATAGTTAGCCTATGAAAACTATGTATAAAAGAGGATGTCAGATAGGCAGGTTCATAGTTACCCCATGAAAAACTATGTGTAAAGGAAGAGATAGACAGGTTCCTAGTAAGCCCATGAAAACTATGTAATTGGACAGGGAGTCCTTAAATGTTTAACCGGTTATTAGTTAGTCCATGAAAACTATTAGGTTAATAGTAATCCTAGAAACTATAATTAAGACAGATAGTCAGAATGAATGGAGATGGGTAATCCATATTTAATTTGCTTGTTTTGCATATCATCATAATGTTTTGAAATACTATGTTTTTAACCATTATGGATGCAGGAGCACAGTATATGGTTTTATAAAGGTTTTAGGATAATAGTGAGGGGGAAACCCGTTCACTAAGCGGCGTGGTCTCACTAGATATTTATTTGGTTTGAGATGATAAACTATTATTCATACCAGGCTTTATGTTTGACTCGAAGTTTTTGCTTTCCCCTTAAACTCTCGGGTACTCAATTAATTTTGAGTAGTTTGAGGTTTAGGGTTTTCAGGTTTTTCTTAGACGAATAAAGCTTCCGGAGGCGTGCATGAGGCAGCTAGTTATTTAGAGTTTTCTTTTCTGCTGTGTATTTGGATGTGAAGGCAGATTTATTAGCCTTACTATATACTTTGATCAATCAAGGGGCCATCTTCATATGTCGCTCTTGTTGTATGTGTAATAATTATATTTTGCTAAACGTGGTTAACGTTTTGGGATTATGTAATGAACATGAAATGTTTTGATTAGAATGTGGAATTATGTTTTTAAATTGTTAATTTTTTTGCATATTCTTGTGATCTGTGTATCTAGCACCGCTGTATTTGGCCGCCGAAGATTAATAACTATGGATGACTACAACATTCGTAGCCGTTAGTTTTGGGCCTTCAATTAGGGGGATGTTAGAGCCAATGAATAAAATCCTCAACCACCACCACATTGGGTTCACCCTTGACTTTGCGCTTCGATTTTTCCTCCTTTTCAATTTGTTCTTTCAAGCAGAATTTAGCGGTATGCTCCGAAGCGCCCGTGACCACAACGTCATCATGCTCCTTAGTAAAAGATGGGTCTTCGGGTTTGACCTCATCGAGTGCCCCAATCACTTGAGCATCGGGCCCCGGAGTATCTGTAGCGGCCGGAGCCTTGGCCACTTTTCCTTCCTGCCCCGTGGCGACATCGCTCTTAGGAGTTAATTCAGGACCGGGATGACCTACAAAATTTCATAAAAACGCAAGTATTAGTCTATAGCTGTTATGTGCCGAAAACATCAACTTATTTAATTTAAAGGAGTTCTATTGGTACCAGCATCTGGTTGGCTTTCGGTGGTCACTAGGATGCTCCCTTCAACAATAGGAGACAGCATATGTGGGCCAAGTCCGGGGTTGTCTGGATCATAACCAACGTGTTGCTCCGATGACATCCCAACCTACTGAACAGAAGGAGTACCCTGGGGCTCAGTCCCAGAAGACCTTATGATATCTTCCTTTTCCTTAGGCGGTGTAGGAGATCTGCCGAACTGAAGTTTTGCGATGGCCAAGTCAGATGATTCGTTTCCTCCGAGCACTTCTAGCACAAGCGCCCCTTCATTAATCTCTACCACCCCTAACTCCTCTTCCTTGATCCTTGTATTGATCTCCCAAGCTTCGGTGAGTGATCCATGATAGCCTTCGCCTAGGAAAGTTAAGTCGCGGTGAAGGAGAACTTTTGCATTATACTCGGCAATAAGCGGATTGAATAAGTTCTTGATTTCCTCCCTACCAGACTCAGTCGCTGCCTCAACTCGGGAGTTGGCTTCCGCAAGCACCTCTATCTTGCCCTCATCGCAGGTGGATTCTTTCAAGGCTTCGATTTGAGAGAGTTGCTCATCAAGTTTCATTTTTAAGTTCCTTGTTTCGACAATCTCCTCATAATATTTTTGTGACTCTTCTTGTGCCTCAATTTCCTCCTCCATCTTCTTGAACAGTAATTTTTCTAGATTCTCAACGCGGCGGGCTAAGACATTTTTCTCCTTTTGTAAGGAGTCCTTCTCTAAAGCTAAGGTGCCACTATGTTGGAGTGCAGCATCCAATTCCCTCTTATGTGAAGCCTCTAGGTGACTAACTGCCTCAGCCGTCTCCTTCGCATTTTTTTCGCCTCACCAAGTTGAGCCTTAAACTCGAGCAGCTCAGCGTCTTGATGTTTGATGGTATCTTTGTCATGGATGGCCTCTAGTTTAAGGCGATCTATCTCATGCTGGCACTCGATAGAAATGTTAGATACTTTTTTGGCTAACTGAATTAACGCTTCATGCTATACATATACATCATTCATACACGCTAATGAGCTCTCTTTGGCAGTTCCAGGAATGATGTGTATGGAGGGGAGAAATTTGAGCCCGTCAAAGTAGATTTTTGGGAAAGTAGCCTTGATTCGGCTAATTTCTCTACTATGGAAGGATCTTGGGCAAGAACTGGGGGGGTTTGTTCAGACGGAACCAGGTTATGTTTGCGATGCTCGCGAGATTGCCTGGTACTTGATGATCCAGAGTGTTGGTCATGGGGAACGGCAGATTGGGAACCTCAATGTGCGTACTTGTCTCCGTTGTGTGTAGGAGGGTTCAATGGGTCGCCTTGGCGCGGAGCATGTGCTTGAGACTTCCTTTTGGATGAAGAGGAAGATTCTCGAGAGTGATAGTCTCTATCCCGTCCTTTATCTTTGTCTCGACGTCTTTCGGATTTGGAATCCTAACTCGAGCGGTAGTGGTGGAAGAGCCGCGGAGGCGATCAAAAGCATGTGAATGAGACATTGCACCTATAACCAAACAGGAACATATTAGGAGTTGTTATATGAAGAGTTAATCACAAGTGGATGGTGAAGTGCAAGTGCTTGTGTGTGTCCTAGTGTTTCCCCTCGATGGACCAGTAGCATTTGCTTTACTCATGGAAATTTCTTCTTCTTTGTTGAAAGGTTGCATGCCTTCGCCGCTTCTCGCTGGTGAGTTAAGCCCTTCGACGTCAAGATTGGTGAAGTTGTAGTTTAATAAATCATCCAGGATTAAAATGTCGGAGAGTCCCTTCAACAAGCTCTCCGTCTATTGAGAAGACGATTCTTTTTTAACTGGAGTTATGATGAATTTTGGGGTTGCCTCAATTTTCCTTTTTCGAATCTTGCACGCCAAACTTTTTCCCCTTTTTCGGGGAAGTTGCGATTGAATAGTATGTAGCGCTTCAACTGCTGGCATTTTTCCAAGGCCTACATCTTTGTTTCTCGGCCCTACATCTTATGTTTCCTTTATTTCTCCCTGTTTGATGCCTTCTTGGGTTCCCTCAATAGGGGGCACTACGGGATCATTTACTTCTCTCCTTCTCTCAGCGACGGCCTTCGAAATCACTCTACTTCTAGGGAGACCAATTATGTGGCCTTCCTCTAACAGCCCAAATAAAGAGAGCAACTCATCGGTGACGAGGAGCTTGATGTCTCGGTTCTCCATCGGAGTAGCGTGAATCGCCGCGATAGCCTTGGAGTATCCGACGCCTTCAGGTTGGGGATGAACACATGAATGAATTGAAGGAATTAGTATGGTTGAGAAAGAAGCTGCAATTTGAATCTTTTAATTAAAGGCGAAGGCAGATATAGTACTTACGTCCATTCAACCATCTTCCCGCGAAGCCGGGAGGACACCGTACGTAGAACCATTCGTGTTTGAATAAAGAGAGCTTATTCCATGCGCCCGTTATGACCTGGCATTTGGGCAAAGGTTCAAGGAAGACGTGCGAAAGACTATCGGCCCATCTTTTGAAGTTGTAAATGTATCGGATATCTTCAGGAGTGGGCGGGTGAAAAAGGACATTCATGAAGAGGAGAAAAGTGCCAAAGATAAAGGCATAGCTGTTAGGGTGTAACTGAGTAGGATTGATTCCCATGAATCTCAACACTTCCCAAATGAAAGAGTTAAACGGTGGCACGCATCCAGCCCAGCACATGAATTTGTTGAATGCAGTATATCCGTCTGGGGGCAAGTGAGGTCTGTCTTTCCTCGTCGGGACAAGAACATCTTCGAAAGGAATCCCATGGATAGAACATAATCGGTAGAGAGCGGCCTCACCGATCCTGGATGCCTGCGAGTCAACCGGGTTGTTTAGAATAATGGCACCCTCCGCGACATCAGGAGCTAGATCAATAACTTCTGCAAGAAGAACTGGGTTGTCAGAAAAAAGATTTGCTTGTGGGTTAGATGTCTCTATGTTTTCTATTTGCTGACTCGGTGCAGGCTTGTCAGATAAGGTAGCGAAACTTGATCTCATGGCCGATTTAGAAGACATTGTGGTTGAATGCTTCATATATCTCAAGATCTATGTCAGCTATACTTATTAGAAATAATAACATGTCCCCCGGTGATGTGTGTGAACTAGTATAGTGCAATATGAAATATACATAAGCGGTTTGAAATCAGAAATGCAAAAGTAAAATGTTAAATCTTGGAGGTTTCGTCCAAAGAGACCGTCATCGCTGACCATCTCGATTGACGTGAAATGTGATCGACAACCGAAGCTTTTGGATCGAATGTTGACATCTGAATTATGAGGTCCATTATTCAAGTATGTTGGGTCAATCTTATACTTGGTTCATGTTGAGTAGATTGGAAATTTGTTCGTTTGAATTTAAGTCCATTGGTCCAAATATGCTAGTTGTGTCGTTATCAGTCACTTTATGCTTGGGCAAGGCAGTGTACGGTCATATATTCGAATAACTCAAGTTAAGATGGTCATTATAGTCAACACCGATCCATGCCTCCAATGCCGACCCTTATGCAAAACTCTCATAGCCGATCCCTACACTTAGACACACTCGACAATACCGACCTCTTCCTATTAGCCTACATACTGATCCCTATGTTTTAACCTTCCTTGTCAATCCCTATACCGTTCCCTATAAATAAATCCCTATACCGATCCTTATAAGTCTCTATACCGGTCCCTCTAAATATCCTTATGTACACCAACCCCTAGGTTACTAACACAAAGCCAATGCCTAACAACTACATACCGAGCCCTCAAGCAAACATGTTTCCTACCGACCCTTCCCATCTCTAATGCTGAACCCCCATTGATTACCTCACACCGATCTCTTGCCTGATGTTGAGCCCTTCTCTTTCACTCCCTTTTTTCCTTCCCTTCTTCTTCCTCCTTCTCCTGCTCCTTCGCCTTCTCCACCTCGATTGCATAACATAATCAACCCCACTAGATAATACAACAAACAGACACCTAAACACATCCGATCTCGAAGATTCATGACCTAAACACACAAATGAGGAAGAGATTATACCTAGTCGACTTGGATTGCAAGGTCGAACACTTGAATTAGGAATGAATGGATGGTAATGGAGGTTGGAGACGTGGTTTCGCACTTGAATTTGGGTTTGAAAGGGAGGCATGTTCTCTTTTGGGGCATTCGGTTATAACAAACGAGAAAATGAAAAAAGTCTAAGTGTTGAATATATAAATTGAAAGGAGAAGAAAAGGAGATGCAAGTTTTTATATGAGAGAAAGAAAGGGAAGAGGAACCGATCACACCCTAGTGACCTGGTCATAGAAATAAGAGGGATCAGCCTGAAGGTATGCCAATCCCTATCCATGCAGATTCACCAAGGGATCGGCATATCGAATGCTGACCCCTCTTATTAAAAAAAGGGATGTGCATGAATGGTGGATGCTAATGAAATAGAAAGGGAAATAGAAGGTAGTGGAAAATGTTTGAAAATCGAATGGCAACTGATATCATGAAGATTGGACTGTAAGAGGAAACATACAGAATAAAGCATTTTGGCAAAGGTTGACGAATGTCTGAACACGTCCGAAAGTCAACAACGGAAACACGCATATGAATGTGCGCAGAAGGGACTTGTCAATTCAAATTTTTGAAAGGTTAAGTCAGGAAGAAGCCTGGAAACTTCATATAGCCAAGTCCATGCATTCAAATGGGACGAGACATCAAACCTGTTCCATCGAAGGTTAATAAAAGGACAATGATCAACCAATGACCTAGATAGGCCTATTCCCGAGAACCTAGGTTTCTCCAATTCAAAGCACGTCATGTTATTCACAAGACGTACTTTAGGGGGGTAAGTGTTACTCGGTTCCTTGGCCCAGCTACACAAGGGTGCTTACAGGTGCCATACTTGACTGTTCACGGGAGAGATGGTCACGAGACGACATCTATATAACCAGAGTATAATTTCCGAACAGTTGTATCCAGCCCAGGGCAGATAAGGACAACAGATAGATAATGCTAGGTGTCGGAATTATGGAGTTTAGTTTGGTTGGAATAGGGGTCGGCAGGGATGTTTGACAAATTGAAGGGAGTATGGATGAGATCGGCATATTTGTGGCATATACAGTAGGGGTCGGCATAGTCTATTTAACTCAGTATAGGATATGAAGGCAGTGGGGTCGGCATTGTAGAAGGAAGCATCTTAGGTCGGCATAGGATGTGGAAACAGGGGGGTTGGCATATTGGAAATCGACATATTGATGGCTTCTACAAAATTGGTCAGCATAGTATCTTCATATGTGATGGGTCGGCATATCATGGTCTTCATAAATAACAGGTCAGCGTAACATGGCCCAGGAAGGAGGGGTCGGCATGCGCCTCACAGGGAGATGGATTGGTGTATGTTGAAGATTCGAATAGGGGTCGATATTTCCCTGATCGGTTTAGAACTCGAACAAAAGCACACCAGAGCCATAGCTCCACATGTCCCAATGTCGTAATGCTTGAAGTACCATTATGTTGCACCATAAGAGAGCCACCATAGGGGTCGCTAGCCCTAAAATCAACTATTGGAGGGGTCAGTACTGACCCGTATCCATAGAAGAGTTGGGCCTAGCCCTCCCTATGGTGGGCCCAAGTAGTCAAGGGGGTCCAGGTGCCGAAATGTCAGTCAAGTTGGAGGCTGCCTTCATATATAAATATAGAGGCAGGGGGCCATGCCGAGGGACTTTTCTTTTTGGGAGCTGACAAATGAAACTCTGCCATTTTTGTAATCAGTTTCCTTTAGTTCAACCTTGTCCTTAAACTATTTCTTACTTATTGTAATTGTAATCAAGTGAGTTTTAAAGCAATAAAGAAAGTATTCAAAGTGGACATAGGCAATCAATGCCGAACCACCATAAACCTTGTTGTTTTTGCTCTCTGTTGCATTTTTCTTTGTATGCAGTGTTGTTTCTCGGTTTCCATTTAATTTCTTCATTTATTTAACTACTTAAACCTATTCTCGGGTCTTTATGACCAATTCGTTTGCAAACACAAACACTTAACACCATTAAAATGTTAAGTGGCTTAATAAACAAGATTTAAAATTTTGCTTAAGCTCACAACTTTTCTTGATCGTCCACGAATATAGATAATTTCCTAAACAACCAAACGTAATATACAAATATTTTCAAGTCCGTGTGATATACATAAGTCATTCGTATGCAATATTTGATCCAACTGCTTGCTCGGATATATAGACTTCACTTCCAAACTAGTACTGCTCACTCGACCTCCCTGGTGTGGACTCTGATCGGGTTTCTCACTTAGAATTCTTCATTCTCCTTAAATAGCCATATATTATGATAGAAAACCTCAGTATCATAACAAGAATGCGAATCAAGTGTTCGCTGACAAAAATCAAGTGAGAAATTCTTTTTTGGACTGGTGTGAATTAGCCCGAAGCTATGTATCCAAATCCTAGATCAAGAACCGTGCGAATAAAATGACCTACATATAACTTACATAGTTAATTCGATTGTTTCCTTAATTATACAAATCTCTTTCTAAATCACTTTTAATTTTATTTACAGTATTTCATTCAATACTAAAACTATTTATGAATTACTTCATAAATTTTCACTTAAGTTTATTAACATTTTATAAAGTCAAATCTTTATAAAACATTTGATTAAAAACTTATCCCACTCTTATTTACTTGTATAACACTCTTCTATATCCTAAGAGTACATACAAAGTGTTAATTTTAATTTATTTTTCAAAATTCAAATGGAGGCCTAAGCAAAATATGGGTCTTTAAAATTGAGTCAACCATTTGACTCTTTACTTTAGAGTGTTCTAAGGAAAGATGTCTACTAGTCGGCTCCATAACATCAAATTGTTTATATGACTTAAATGTTTAAACAAAAACTACCATTTTAATAAAACAACGCTTATTAAAACTTTCCTATCCACTTTAACCCATTTAAAACTTGATTTAAATTATCCCCTTTCTATTCAAGAGTTAATAATTTTTCATTTACCAAATTTTTATCAAAATATCCTTTTTATTTTAAATCAATTCCCTTTAAGTGAAATTAAGGGCAAATTACCTGGTTTTTATTTCAAATTATTTTTGAAATAGTAATAATATACATATCTCCCTTTTGTATATCAAATCTTACTTTTAGAGTTTAAAACAAAATTTGCTTTACCAAAACAACCCTATAGCAAATTACTACGGTAGCAGTTCTCCCACTTAGAAACTCGAAAATGAACGCCGATGATGCCACAATCATCACCAGAATTATTTTCCAGCAATAGAAGTGAGTTTAGTGCTATCTTGTCTCTTTTACAATCCTTTTAAAATATTTCTATACACAAATACTTATAAATAAGACTATTATTATTCCCTCCAAAACTATGAAAACAACTTTCGAAAACACTGGGATTTAAGTTATCAAATTCTCTGTTTAAATCTCTTTTTTCATTTATAAACTCTATTTATAAATTATACTTACGTAGTTTCACTTTGAAATATTTATTCTCATAAATACTTCCAAGTAATATTATCATCAGTTTTCTCAGTACTCATTTTGAAATCATCTTATATGTAATATCTTCCCTTTATCATCATAAACTCTCTTTATATAAAAAAACTCATTTTATAAACCAAATTTATGTGAAATTGCCTTTATATGAAATCATCTCATATTATAATAATTCTCCTTTACTATAATAGAATTTTCTTAAATATTTATCCTCTAGATGTCTTACCTTCCCATTTAGATTATACTAAACAACTATTATTACAAGATTACTTTTAACTTTACATTATTTAAAAGATGACTTAAAATTTTCATTGAACACTTTATAGTCAAATTGTGAAACTTAATTCACAAAGGGGTTTGTTTTAATACACTTATGATTATTAAACAATAATGATAATAAATAAATATTATCATTACCAAAAACACCATAAATGGCTATATATATTCGAAAATTATTCCTTCATATATATATATATATAATATATAATCCTAGGTAAATATTTCATTTACCCAATTTTCAAAAATCAATATCCATTCCTTTGGCCTTATTCAAGTGTTTAGAAATCCCTGTCGACACGGTGGCGTTCCATGACTCGACCGGAATTCATAAACAACTCAATAGACCAATTAACACAATACGTTTTTATAACATTAAAAAATACACTATCATGTATAAAATACTCTCAAACTCATCCTAGGGTGTCACTTACCCTATCTCTAATGAGCCATACCCTACAAAAGCCAAGGTTCTCGCTAAATCTTCAGCTCTGAAAGCAAATGTAATGACCCGCCTTTTCGGCCATCGAAAGTCGGTACCAAATACATCTAGAGTATTCCAATACCGAACATCCAATCGCTGAAAAGGCGGATTGTTAAGGTAAAAATAAAAGAAAATGAAGAAGAATAATAGGAGAAACAGAATCACATAGTGGAATGATCACATAGAATATAACAAAGATAGTAAAAACCATCTGTAACGACCCGTAAATTTTAACTGTTTTAATAACGTAATTAGTTGAAATTTTGTAAAATTTTGAAATAAAAATTTGATATTTGGAATGCGTCTAATTAATCATAGCAATTGGTAAATTTTCATCAGATAATTTAGAAGTTTATTTTCTAGTGTAATTTTATTCCAATTTATATTAGTTAAAATTGATGATAAAAAAATGTTTTCCAAACCTGAATATTTTTACATAGAAAAATTCTAATTCATCTTCTGACTAAGATGTCATTTTTTGTTTTTCCAAATTCGGACTTCCTTAGCTCCGTCGATCTTATTTTTCTGCGTTTTTGCTGCATTTTCCGCTAGTAGAAAATTTGAATTTTTATAATTCAATCATACCACTGATATTTTTATACCGTCATGATTATCTCGTCGTGCTGATTTCCGCAGTATATTCATTCGTGTGTTTTAGAGTCCGGAACGCGATGAAATCGGTGAACCGATTAACCGTGTCGGTATTGTTTTGACCCTTTTGAATTCTTTGACCATTCATTTTCTACCGTGTTTAATCAAACTGACATTTGCATTTAATATTTTCTTGATTTCAACCAGCGACCTTCTCTATTCCCTATTTCAATTTTTGTATGCTGGTTCATTTTTCAATTCTAATTTCTCGCCGTGCTAAAAAAGGGACCAGAAGCTTGTTAGCATTGGTCTGAAGCCACTCACTTTCTTCTCACGTGTCTCCTCCTATTCTAGAAAAAAATATATTATAATAATAATAGAAAACTCATAAATTTATATACTTGCTTGTGGACTTCTATGCATGCGTTAGCTCTCTGGAATTGCCTGTGCATCTTCCATTCTTGCTCACCTCCTGAGAAGATCATCGGCCATATATATATATAAAAAGAGAAGTAAGTGAGCATATAAACTGTCCCGTCCAATTTTTTTTAGCTCCGCACTCCATAGCCGAGCTTTTGCATCCTCTCACTATCCTCTCTCCTCCGCATGCGCTGACGCCATGTCCACTGGCCCACTCGCCCGACCTGCCAGAGCGCACACACCCTCTACCGTCCACTCAACCCAACCAGATTTTTCTTCCAAGCATGGCCGACTTCACCTAGCCGAGCGCGCAGTGGTCCGCCGTGAGCCACCATGATTGGCCAAAATCTGCTCCTCTCCATCGCTCAGCCCTTGCCTTGCGTGCATCTCCTCTGTGTATTTGGTATGTATACTTTTATGTCGGGTATTTGTATAGATATATTCTGTTTATATATTATGGTATGTTTTAAGCGTATAAATTATATAAGTTATAAATTGTTAAATATATTAGTTTACTGTATGTATTGTTTATAAATAAGTATGTATGGTGATTTTAAAATAAGTATTGTTGAGGAGATTTTTTAAAAAGGTTTTTGTGTATAGCATGTTTCGCCTGAACTTGTTTTGTATATAGACTTTATAATATTTTAGTTATAGGGTTATACAATAAGGCTTCTGTTAGTTATTTTCTATAGTTTATATATCATTTGAGATTATAGGCTGTGTTGGGTCTGTGAATCACATATATTTATGTATCATATATGTTAGTATATATACATATAAAAGTTTAATTTAGTTCGTACCATATGCTTCTGTGAATTATATATGTGTATAGATTCTATATATATTATCGTATATATATGTATGTGCTGTAGTGTATTATTATATAAAAGTAAGTATATATATGTTTTCAAAAAAATTTTTGCTTAGTAGTGGAAAAAAAATGGTTCATAGTTTGTTATATATAAGTACGTATGTTATAACATATTTGAATGATATTTGTATAATAATGAAATATATGCAAGCTTATATATATCGGCTTACATCAATATATATCTTTGATTTTTGCTATAAGCATATTAATATACTGTTAGTTATATTGACTTTTGTAGCAAATTCATTTTTGGCGGTAGCCATGTTTTATATGGGTGTAGATATCTTGATTTATATATGTTATCCCACCTTTTGGTCAAAGATGGAATATCAACAAATTGGGAAGGAACAATGGATATCAGGATTGGAGATCGACTGGAAACAAAAAGGGCAGTCAATATCGTCAAAATTCGGTTGAGCTCCGATCAGGACAGAATCGATTGGGAATGATGATCAAGGCTAGGAAAAACTATGTTTCAATTTTTAGGACGATCGGAGTTCGTACACACATAATATGTATGGATTAAAATACACAAAGCACGGTTCGAATCGATGTACTTCGCATCGATGATGCTGGTTCGAATCGATGAAGGTTCGAATCGATTGAAGTTCACCGCACTTCGTATCGATACGGTTCGTATTGATGAAGATGGATTCAGTCGTTTGCTCTGGGACAACATGTTCGAATCGATCAAAAACAAAGTATAATGCTTCGAATCGATGAGGTCAAGGAGAGTTCGAATCCATCGGGTTAGGGTATGTTCGAATCGATCGATTCAACGAGATCGATTCGAAGCATGCTCCTAGGATCGATACGAATAAAATCGATGGGTATGAATTGGAAGTATGCACAAGTCAGGGAAACGCGCACATAACTTGATCGAGTCGAAGGAGATGGATACGAAGCAATGGATTCGAATGGATGGATTCGAAGACGACAGCCAACGAAATACCACAACTTGAATCGATCATAACTCAAGATCTACAAGTCCAAATGCTATGAAATTTTCACAGTAGCTTGAGCACATGTAGAAGAATGTTCACACCAAATTTCAACTCGATCAGACAATTTCTTGATCAATTCGAACGTAGCTTCGAATCGATCCCAAAGTGGGCACGGATTTCCAGAAAGCGGGCATGTGGGCCCCCTCACGTGCCAAAACTGGTCTTCCTTCAGTTTAGGCGAAATATCAGCCTCCTACACCTATAAATAGACACCCTGGTCATTCAGAAAAGAGGTCGGACAATTTTGAGAGCTAAGGAGCGCCCAGACTCTGCCAGATTTACTCCAGATCACCACTGCTGCCTTAGATTCAGATCATAATCATAAAATCTACTGTACTACCCAATAAGAAATTGTAATCTTGAAGCATCGAGCAATAAAATCATAACAACCTTGAAGTGGACGTAGGCCGGAGATAGCCGAACCACTATAAATTGTGTGTCACTGTTCATTATTTCTAGGTTGCTGTTTGTTGCTTGTTTAGATCTGATATTTGTGTTTGAATATTGCTGATTTGTATTCATACACTAGTGCTTTCACAACACTTGGGGTTTGTGACCAATTTTGGCGCAAACACTTTGGTGCTTTCACTGAGAAGAACTAGCACCCGCTACATCGGATTAAAGTTCAGATTTGGAAAGCGTGAAGAGTTGAGATTTGAAAGACAATGACTCGACAAACAAGACAGAGAGCTGAGAGAAGTCACCAAGGAGGAAGTCAAGAGGCATCCTCCGGAGCTGGAGAAGGACAAGCTTCGATTTACATTACCAGAGACGAAATGGAAGCTATGGCAAATTCGTTGCATGAGAGGTTGTTGAAGAATCAACAGGAAATGATGCAAACTTTCTTCGAACAGATGAGAGCTGCAGGGATGCAGAACTTAGGACTAGCTACAACGGCTGTTAGTGTGGGACAAGGAGCTAGGGTTATGGAACCCAACGGAGGACAGAATAAAGAACCGGAAGGCAATCAACCAGGGCTTGGGGGCAGGCCCCCAGGATCCAACACAGGAGGACCTTTGGAAGGAGTTCGACAGGCTAGGGCCAACATTGCTGCTAATGAGCCACATGAGGAATATGTGCCAGAGTTCCCTCGGGAGCATGGGGGGCAACCCCCCACAGACAACGCTGGATTAGCAGAAATCATTAGGAAGACTATGCGTGGAGGCTTAACTAATAGAGATTTGGAAGGAGTGAATAGGAGTCCGTTTTCTCGGGAAATCAGGATAGCTCAGAATCCACCTAAGTTCAAGTTACCTAGTGTAGAAGTATATAATGGCAAGGCTGACCCGACTGACCACTTGATGAGATACACTAGACACATGGAAGTGCTGGGGGCATCAGAGGAGGTGATGGCCAGATGTTTCCCGTTGTATTTGACAGATCTAGCTGCAATGTGGTTTAGGCAGCTGGAAGAAGGATCTATCAGGACTTGGAGGGAATTGGTGGATAGATTTTTGGGACAGTTTCGGGTTCATATCAAAAGACCTAAGAACGTGATGACGTTAACATCGGTAAAACAAAGGACAGATGAATCGCTTAGAGCATTTCTAACTCGATTCAATGCAGCAGTTGCTTCGGTGGATTGGCCGGATGCATCAATGGTTTTAATGGCGGAAGTGTCATGAGTCAGCGAGGATTCGGATTTCAAGGTATCTTTAATACGAGACCCACCAATGGATCTCGGAGAATTCTTTCATGAGGCTGAGAGGTTCCTCCGACAAGAGGATGCATGTGCAGATTTAAAGTTGAAGGAAGTGAATGCAACTGAGGGTGGAGGACCATCCAATAGAGGTTCGGATAAAGATAAAGAGAAAAGGAAGCTGGACGACGATTCTGAAAAAGCTAGGAAGCGATGGAAGGATCCAAAGTTTTCCACATACACAGGATTGAATGAGACATTGGAGCGGATTTATTTGGAAACCCGGAATCGCCTTCCTTACCGAAGGCCGGCTAGGAGAGAACCATCTGAATGGGAAAGAGCATCAGGAAGGCACTGTCTCTTCCACGATTTGGACGGGCATGATACCAACAGCTGCAGGCACTTAAAAGACATAATTGAGGAACATGTGAGGAATGGGCAATTGAGGCAGTATGTTGGGGCTCGGATTGCAGCGGCGGAGCAAGAGCAACCACCGCCTACCTCAAGCCATGATGGTATGAGATCCAGGAATGATGGTCGATTGATTATCAATTGACCGGGAAAATATGAAATAAGTAACAAACCATTGGCAAGCAACCAAGTCATTTACACATGTAAGGGGACGGAGATAGCCCCTAGGCATGCTCTGAATGATGATAAACCGCGAAGCCATGGTTTGCGAAATTTGTCTTTTGTTTTTGGATTGGAAACTCGTTTTTTTGTTTTGGTCTTGGAGTTTGGATTGAACTCCTGATTTTGCTCGTTTTTCTGGTTTTGGCATTCATTCAGATGATTGTTCTCCGTATTGGATGATGATTTTGATTTTTTGGTATGGATTTCTGGTTTTCCGATTTGATTTGGATTTTTGATTGGATTTTGATTGGATTCTTTTTGGTTTTCGATAAACGGTCGTCAGGTGTGGATTACGCCTGGCAAGGGGTGAGTCTTTTTGCCCGAACATGGTAAATTGACTCATTCAGGTCGCCGAGTATGGACTATGCTTGGCAAGGGTCCGGAGTGACCAGGATTCGGCCTAGGACTTAGGCCCTATATTATCGGTTATCATTTCAGGTCGTTGAGTATGGACTATGCTCAACAAGGGTCCGGAGCGACCGGGATTCGGCTTAGGACTTAAGCCATGGAATTATATAACGTCCAGGGACACTGGACCACGGTCGTCATGTGTGGATTACACTTGGCAAGAACCCGGAGAGGTTAGCTCAACGTCCAGGGACACTGGACCACGGTCGTCATGTGTGGATTACACTTGGCAAGAACCCGGAGAGGTTAGCTCAACGTCCAGGAACATTGGACCACGGTCTTTAGGTGTGGATTGCGCTTGGTAAGAGCCCGGAGAGGCTATGGATTTAGATATCGGACCGGAGAGGTCCTGGATTCGGTTATTGGCTATTGATGAGGATGGATTAGGACTCGGTTATCGAGTTTGAATGGATATGGAATTGGCTAAGGCTTCGGTTATTGGATTTGGAATTGGGCATCGACTCCAAGCAGTCAAGGATGATGTACTCTGATGATATGGCTATGGACTTCGGATATTGGATTCAGAACTGTTCAAAACACGCCTTATTATCACAAGGCATGTTTTGGGGGGCAAATGTTATCCCACCTTTTGGTCAAAGATGGAATATCAACAAATTGGGAAGGAACAATGGATATCAGGATTGGAGATCGACTGGAAACAAAAAGGGCAGTCAATATCGTCAAAATTCGGCCGAGCTCCGATCAGGACGGAATCGATTGGGAATGATGATCAAGGCTAGAAAAAACTATGTTTCAATTTTCAGGACGATCGGAGTTCGTACACACATAATATGAATGGATTAAAATACACAAAGCACGGTTCGAATCGATGTACTTCGCATCGATGATGCTGGTTCGAATCGATGAAGGTTCGAATCGATTGAAGTTCACCGCACTTCGTATCGATACGGTTCGTATCGATGAAGATGGATTCAGTCGTTTGCTCTGGGACAATATGTTCGAATCGATCAAAAACAAAGTATAATGCTTCGAATCGATGAGGTCAAGGAGAGTTCGAATCCATCGGGTTAGGGTATGTTCGAATCGATCGATTCAACGAGATCGATTCGAAGCATGCTCCTAGGATCGATACGAATAAGATCGATGGGTATGAATTGGAAGTATGCACAAGTCAGGGAAACGCGCACATAACTTGATCGAGTCGAAGGAGATGGATACAAAGCAATGGATTCGAATGGATGGATTCGAAGATGACAGCCAACGAAATACCACAACTTGAATCGATCATAACTCAAGATCTACAAGTCCAAATGCTATGAAATTTTCACAATAGCTTGAGCACATGTAGTAGAATGTTCACACCAAATTTCAACTCGATCGGACAATTTCTTGATCGATTCGAACGTAGCTTCGAATTGATCCCAAAGTGGGCCCGGATTTCCAGAAAGCGGGCATGTGGGCCCCCTCACGTGCCAGAACTGGTCTTCCTTCAGTTTAGGCAAAATATCAGCCTCCTACACCTATAAATAGACCCCCTGGTCATTCAGAAAAGAGGTCGGACAATTTTGAGAGCTAAGGAGCGCCCAGACTCTGCCAGATTTACTCCAGATCACCACTGCTGCCTTAGATTCAGATCATAATCATAAAATCTACTGTACTACGCAATAAGAAATTGTAATCTTGAAGCATCGAGCAATAAAATCATATAAACCTTGAAGTGGACGTAGGCCGGAGATAGCCGAACCACTATAAATTGTGTGTCACTGTTCATTATTTCTGGGTTGCTGTTTGTTGCTTGTTTAGATCTGATATTTGTGTTTGAATATTGCTGATTTGTATTCATACACTGGTGCTTTCACAACACTTGGGGTTTGTGACCAATTTTGGCGCAAACAATATACGGGTTTTATTAAGCGTGGACATCTTGAAATGATAAAATATATATTTTGTCAGTATTTGGCTATATAGTAGATTTAAAATAAAAATATATAGAGTACATATGTCTGATTTATATATATATATTTTAAAAAAAACTATGATTTTTGAAAAACCATATATATATTTAATTTAACATACGTTTGAATTTAAAATATGATTTTATATTTATATGGTATATATACGAGTTCACTTATACCATTGTCACCATCGATCGGTTCTAATTTGATTTCATCAATCCCTTATTTATCAGCTTTTCCATTAATACTCTGCCAACCTTGATCTGCTTTGGAATTCGTAGCTCATTTCTTTGTCAAATCTATCTAGCCTCGGAAGGTGAGCAATCACTCACGATAAATGTCCTTTTATTTATTAAATTTGATTTCAATTGAAACGACAATTGAAATATGCTGATGTTAGTTATTTACACTGTTATATATATGCTATTACCTATATCAGTCCACCTGTGACATCTGACACCATTATCTGCCAATTGAAATATGCTGATGTTAGTTATTCGCACTGTTATATATATGCTATTACCTGTATCAGTTCACATGTGACATCTGACACCATTATCTGTTATTTATATTGATGATATATGCCTGTTATATCATTATCGTATCTATTATCACTCTGCAAGTTCCCTGTTAGTATAGAATCACTATTGGTTGAAATGATACATACCCGAACAGACTTTAGAATAGGAGAAAATCGTTATGGGTTGAAATGATAAACCCAAGCGATTTTCAATTGAATTGAATTTGGGATTACGGGTTGAAATGATATATATATATATATATACCCGTATATATTTAAATTATGGATTGAAATGATAAATATCCGTATCACTTGACCATAGGGTAGAACATTTTATACAGACACAGTTGGTCTATATATAAATATTTTGAAAATGATTTCTATGGTTTTGGAAAGAAATATATGGTTTTAATAAAAATTGATTTTAAAGATTTATTAAAGTTGATTTAATAAAGTTGATTTGAATCAATATAAATATGTTTAAGTATATATGTAAAATTTATATTTCCAAATATAGAGTCTAGATTATTTCAGGTTGAAAGATAAATTTGAATTGGATTTGGAATTTTAATTATTTAAGAATTATACTTAAATAAGTTTGATTTGAAACCTATTAAATTTGATATTTTAAAGATATATTTTATAACTTGAATTTGATTAAAAGTGACTTAAAGGAATATTTCAAATTTATATAAATTTAAATGGGATATTTTGTTATTTAAATTTGTAAATTGAAGTTGTATTCAAATGATATTGAAATAATTAAGTAAATTTTTCAAAAACTAAATAATAGAAAAGTGAATTGATATATATATATAAAATTATCGAATTTAGATTTGAAATGTGGAATATTTGAAGCTTTGAAATATATTGAAATTAAAATGGTTTAATTGCGGTTCAAATCGGTATTTGAAATCGATATAACTTGGAAATGTTTAACTGAATTGGAATTGAAATTGATGATTTAGATTTGATTAAATTTGGAATTTGGAACTCGAATTGATTTGAATCGATTTATGAAAGTCGAGGAAACTATTTTACTTTATAAATTAATTTTAAATTATATTTAAAACTATTGATATTTTACTTTATAAATTATGTTAATATAAGCTTTTTTAATATAAATCATTTTTGATATAAATTATTTTATTATAAACTATTTTAAACTTATAGCTATTTATATAAACTATTTTATTTATAAACTATTTTATTTATAAACTATTTTATTATATATACAAATTTTAATATCTAAACTGGTTAAGAGGAAAGTGTTATGATTCCAAAGCACTATGATTTCTAAACTTTGATTTCCAAAGAATTATGATTTCCAAAGTGTTTGATTTAGAAAGTGTTATAACTTTGAAGTACTAAGATTTTGTAAATGGATATATTTGAAATGGAGACGATATCGTATTTGGTTTTGAAATGGAAGTGATATCGTATTGATATGGTTTTGAAATGGAAATGATATTTTGATTTTGAAATATAAACTATTTTGAAATTTTATTAAATGACCAATCGGTGTAATAATTACGTAGTTATTGAAGAGTCCGGGATCGGTTAGGGACATACTCTCTGTCCAAACCGAAAACCACTTTAATAACTATTATACGCGGAGTGTGATCCAGAATGAAGTGGTTGGAATGATGACGTTGCTGGATTTGAAGAAAGAGAACAATAATGGATAGCCTTAACACTTGTGTCAAATTGGAAATGATTTAAACAGGAGCCATGCCGGGCCAGTGAGGTTAGCTACCTCTAGCGGACACACTTCTTCGTAAACTACTCATTACTTGTTTTTGATCGGTGCGCACCCTTGATTTGGGAGTGTTATTTCGCGGTGTTGTGATCGTTGCGGCGATGCGTTCTCACCAGTCCGGATCAGGCAAACGGTAGTTTCACTACCTTGGGTATTGCCTCATGTGCCTTGTCATACTCGTATCCCTATGCGCGACCACTACGATTTGTTTTGTGTAATACCTATGGAGTACTCCCTGATAGCCCACTAGTTTACGGTGGAGTTTACAGTGTTGTATAGACTATGATGCTTATAAAAATGTGTTAAGGGGGATAATGGTAACGCCTTAACGCTATTTTTATACTTTATATTACTGATAGGCATTATCTACTTAGCGTACACTACTACATAGTAGATAGTTTAACGGATCCTTAGAGGATGATTATCCCAAACATCCTTTGAGTTACTTGTATTTCAGTTGATATTTCACTAGAGTTGGATTTATTGATATAAGAATGTTAATCCTGACTCGAGTGTTTGTGTTTTGCTTTACGCTCAGGTCAGATTGAGTGATAGAGTATTCGAGACTCACCTTTGGAGTTAGAGCTTCGCTTGGAGATCCAGCCATCTATCCAGCTTTCAGTTATTCAGTTGATTCCAGTGATGTATTCAGATCTAGTATTTGATTATTGTATTGAGATATCTATGTATTCGAGACTTCTGTTGTATCTTGTCTAACTCTGTTATATATATAGTAGCTTCATGAACTACTATTCTTTTGTTTCCGCTGCATTGTTGTTATATTACTCTGTGTCTGTGATCTGTGGTTATTTTATTTACTGCATATGCTGAGTTTTGCCTAATTTTATTTACAATCCATTGTTTTGAATTATTCAAGTCCGACATGTGTGGATTTATTGTCGATTTGAATGGTCCAAAATACTGGGTCGCTACACCATCACTCTAAAATACACAGTATATCAGAGTAAAAAAACAAACCTCATTAGCATGGACAGTTATAACTTCCTGACCTTACAGTTGCTGATGGGTATATATAATAATACAGTGGAAATAAAAATATTATGGCAAGTAAACATCCAGCACTACTCCATGTCCCACCAATGACAACCTGGAAGAATACTCGGTCTCACCCAAGCATTATAATAAAATAACACCCACATCAGTCTGGAAATACCAATGTAAGAAACTCAAGTAATATGATGAATGTATAATGATTCTACGAGACCACACCGTTGATGGGTATATATAATAATACAGCGGAAATAAAAATATTATGGCAAGTAAACATCTATCTTACTCCATGAGCTCCATGTCCTGCCAATGACAACTTGGAATAATACTCGGTCTGACCCGAGCATTATAATAAAATAACACTCTCATCGGTCTGGAAATACCAATGTAAGAAACTCAAGTAATATGATAAACGTATAATGGTTCTACAAGACCACGCCGCTGATTACGGAACGGGTTTTGCCTCACCAGAACAACTTCCACACATGAATAAATGGGAGCAAATTAAACAAAACCCAAACTGGAAAGGATGAGCATAAACAAGGTCAAAATCCAAACTTAAAGAATGGATGCAAATAATTAAATATAGAGAAGAACTCCAGTCACTTATCGATGCAATTAAGAAAACAATTCAAAGATTTGAATCAAAGCAAGGAAAAAGGAAATTTTCCAACAATGACTAGGAGGATGCATCCCGTCACCGAAAATATACCTCTAGAAATATACTTGAGAACTACAATGCATCTCGAACACGTCCAAACCAGACCCCACTAAGCATTACCAAGAATCCGAGTATTTCACATCTCTGCGCGCATACCACCGAATCCTATCTAGAGTAGATGTGAAGATACCCTAATGGAAGCAGCCCTATATACCTTGGCTTCCATTCGCTCTTTGTTCTTAGTCATTTCCGACAAAGGATATCAACGCTCAAATGAGCAACAACTCATCTCAAATTGACGATACACAAAGAAGAAAAGTAAATCGATAGTCAATAAATCAACTATCGAGAATAACTAAAAATGATCTTATATGGAAATTAAATTTCGTATTCTTACCACCACCCATCAATTTCAAACTTGTGCTATCCCTCGATTGAAAATTAAGCCAGGCAAGTTGAGGTAGTGTTTCCTCTAGGCATTGCCTTGACCACATTTTTAACCTTCGAGATTGAGGCGAGTCCATGCCTCGATATTTAGTGTTAAAAGTATAACTAAATCATTTCCATATAAACGATATCGGATTATGGAAAATTAAATTACTTATCCTTTCCGTAACTGAATCAAAACTTTACTTTTAAAAACTGAATTTGTGCTTGGTTTCCATATCACAAATATTTGTAAAAGACTTTAAAAATACTCTATAAAAATATCTCTTTTAAAAGATTTTTCTCATTTATAAAGTATAGTTTATAAATTTCAAACGACGTTTATTATCTCGAAAGATAATGAATTAATTCAAATACTTTTATAAATAAAACCACCGTAATTATCCTGAAAGAGAATTGATCAACTATATATCTTCTTTAATAAATAAATCAGTTATTTTTAAACACCTTTACTAAATCAGATAATAAATTTTAAACACCTGTATTTAAACCAATTTATTAACTTTACACATCATTGATTAAAATGATTAATTAATCTTGAATATCATTATTAAAATGATTAATTAACTTTAAACCCTTTATTAAATTAGTTAATTTACTTTAATCCTTTTATTAAATTGGATAATTAACTTTTAAATACTTTTATCAAATTAGTAAATTAACTTTAAACATCATTAATAAATTTATTAATAAACTTTGTTATAATTAAATAATTATTAAAAATATAATTAAACCCTCAAAAAACTTGTACAATCCGTACAAACCCATTTGAAAAGAATTTACATAATATTGAAGGTAAAAAACCTTTATATAAATTTAAAACCACATTAGTTATCCCGAAAGATAAATAAATCCAGTTTATAATCTTTTATAAATTTAAATCGACATCTATCTCAAAAGATAATAAATTAAATTTATACCCCTTTATAAATTGAAACTGTGTTAATTATCTTGAAAAAAATATAATTGAATTTATAACTCCATTTATAAATTTTAAATCAACATTTATCCTTTATTTTCAAAATTCTCATGATATTTGAATAAGTTTAAACAATTTTCAAACTGCAAAAACACGACCAAACATTTATTTTGTAAAAATACCAGATTTCAAGATACAACAAGGTTTTAAGGGGATGCCATTTCGTAAATGATGGTACAACAATAATCACTATAACACTTGCACAACCAAACAGTATGTCAATAACATTTCAACCAAACAACAATATAAGTAGCGTAAGAATATGAATAAATAAATAAATATTGGCAAGAAACCCCTTAGGGTCTCTCTACAAAAGTTCTCTGTAAATTATACATGTGAGTGTGCATTTTGAAGTGTTCCTTAGCAACCTATTCACTATGTACACTCCGACTTCCCTTTTTTCCCTATAACAAAACAGTTATTTATGCCATCCACTTTTCAAGCAGGAATTTAATTCCAAACTAACAACCAAACAATAATATAACCTATCATCCAAACATTCAACGATAATTTAAAGAAACATTTTCATATAAATTATTTAGAGCTGAGTAAACTCACTGAAATTCCAACGAATGCTTTCTCGTTCCGGTTTGAACTAAATTTGAATGACATTCGATTTTAGCATAAAATTCGGCTAACTCTAAATTCAACCAAACCAATTCCATTGTCAGTCTAACATTCCTATGATTCCAACGCAACTGACCGCATTCAAATCCGACTTCGTACGCAAAATTTATTCAATTTATAAGTTTCTGATTTAAACAAAACAATTAAAACACTAATTACTTTAATTAAGCTTAATTTCCCTTAAAACAAGATTTAATTCTTCTTCCCCCTTTAAAATTACAACCGCCTATACAAAGTATCACCACGCCTCTTCCTCTTGTACATGCACGATCATCCTCCTCCAACTCTCGACGAAACCAAAATCCGTCAATACATTTGAACTCCTCACCTCCACCTCCACTTGTCGGTCAACAACGAACCAAACCTGAGCCCACAAATCAAATTCAACATTCTCGTTTACCCCCATGAAAACGCCAGGTCGCGTTTTGCCACTCATGGCTGAACGACGTCAAATCACGGCCATAGGTGCTACTCGATGCCACAAACTCAAAACCAAGCTCCAATTCAACTATCTCCGCCTGAATCCCTCTTATCCACCAACCCTACTCGCACTCAATGTACTACCTCCACCCCCAAATTACGATGCAACCAAAGTCGAACTCATAGACTTGAAGCACTCGACCACTCGAACTCAAAGAAACAAAATTTATGATTTTTGGTTGAGTAGATATTTCTAATTCTATTTTTGAATATGGGAGCTTGATTTTTTACTTTACTATAAGATAAATAAAAGAAGAAGGAAACAGTAGAAAGAAATGAGAGGGAAGTGAAAGTGAACTCCTTTTGTTTTCACATTTTTGAAGTGATTTATGTAACAACCACACATATTTACTTCACTTCAAAACCAAGTAAAGAAATATTCACAAGCAACACATAAAGTTTAAATGCCCATCATCATTAAGGCTGGTTCAAGAATTTGAATTTGATTTTATTTTTAAAAGGGTTTAAAAAGAAATATTTTTGGAACTCCATTACACACTATCCCATTCGCGTATGAATTGCGAACGACAAAAATAAAAGTATGATCGTGCACCAAAATGTGACACGGTCACAAATCAATATTAAAATACATAGTTATTTAATAATGTGAAATTTTAAAATATCACCGTAAAATACATCAAACGAAAATTTAAATATTTTCAAATTTAAAAATTATAAAAATATCTAATAAATTCAGTTAAGAATACTAAAATAAAAACAAAGTCGTTTTATTGATAATTGATTTCTTATTATTTATTCGAAATATTTATTATTGTAAATAAATTTACAAAATGAATTTACCACTACTATTTATTGATTAAAATGAGTTAAATAATGTTGTTAAATCCATTTAATTAATATTTAATTTACAACTCAAATAATTAATTCTCAATTCAAATATTTAAATAATGCCTATATTTGAATATAAGTTATTTATATTTTTAAACGCCGATTATTTAAATATTTAAAATTAATTAAATATTCAAAATAAAAACGATAAAACTCTAGGATGTTACATATGTCCTCTCACTTTAAGAACTTTTGCATATCATACTTGCATTTAGAATTTAAGGACTGAAACTCTTCTATTGATTCGACGAGATCAATGATGAGTTTCACTTTTTTCTAAAATACTGATTTTATCAATAGTTTTTCTTCTCAAACTCGGATCAAACCTTCTATCGGATAATGTGATTTATAAACCGTGTTATCTCAAAAGTCTTTAACAAAATAGTCCGAAAACACTCTTTCAAAGGATTATATTTCCCTTTACCAAGTTACAACTAGAGTTCCATATGACCGTCAACTTAAAATAGTTTTTGACAGCCGAAAACCAACACCCGCCAAAAGTGGTTGTAGATGGTCGACGTCCGCCAAAAGTGGCTATAGATTTGGATCCAACGATAAGTTGGTAGACCTCGCCATAACTGCACCCCTATTTTAACGCGCTATAAAATGTAAGGTCATATCACCTAGGTTTAAAAAGGCGTCAAAATATAGAATGCAATCTAATGGTCAAAGGTGGAAGTGTCCCTCGCTGTAAGATCTTCAAAACCACTTTTATTGTTATGGACGTCCCCTCACTGTACAACACCTTCTCCAGGAGGCCAGCTCTTGATGCTATGGATGGGTACGCATCTACTAAGCATTTACTTTTGAAATTTCCCACCGAGAAAGGTGAAGGGTTTGTAAGGGGAGATCAGTGGATCTCAAGACAGTTGTATTATGCAAGCCTGGACATGATCAATAAAGGGAAAACATCATCTTATGAGAACAATGTCAAAGTTAATCAACCCACTCGTCTAGAAATTAAGGAAACAGCTAATACCATAAGTTCGAAATCTATGGGAAGCCATAAGAAACCCTTAGGAATTCTCCCAAGGGAATAATATTCCATTCTCAAAAAATTAATTTATATCAAGCTATTGAATAGAATATAACAAGGTGAAACGGTGTAAAAGTAGTAAGTCTTTTGGGAGAAAGAGAAAGATTATTCACATTGTACAAGAAGTTCAGAGGGAAGAAGAAATTGAGCTCGATCTTGATCCGAGACAAGAGGCTGAGACGGCTTCAACGGCCGAGACTTTAGAAGAACTGTGCCTCGATGAAAATGACAATGAGATAGTTAAGATAGGAACTTATTTCCATCCTTCTATCCAAGAAGAGCTAATTTCCTTCCTCAAGCATAACCAAGATGTATTCGCTTGGACCCACGACGATACGATAGGAATCGACCCCTCAGTCATTTTTCATTATTTAAATAAAGACCTGAAGTTTACTCTCGTAAGGAAAAAAAGGAGGCATCTAGGTAAGGTCCGATATGTGGCTTTATAAGAAGAAATCAAAAGGTTATTGAAGAATAATTTCATCCAAGATGTCTACTATTCGAAGTGGATCGCTAATCCGATATTAGTAAAAAGGTCAAATGGGAAATGGAGGACTTGCATTAACTTTACGGATTTAAACAAAGCTTACCCAAAGGATTATTTCCCTTTGCCTAGAATCGATCAATTAGTAGATGCTACCAGTGGGCATTAATTGCTTTCGTTTTTGGATACCTATTCCGGGTACAATCAGATCCCAATATTTCAGCCCGATGAGAAGCATACAAGTTTTGTCACCAACATGGGTTTGTTCTGCTAAAAGGTAATGCCCTTCAGTCTTAAGAATGCAAGGGTAACATATCAGAGATTAGTCAACCGAATTTTTACCAAGCAAATAGGTCAAAACATGGAGGTGTATGTCGATGATATATTGGACATATCTAAACAATCAAAAAGTCATGTTTCGGATCTAGCCGAGACGTTCGATATTCTATGGAAGTATCGGATGAAGCTAAACCCTCAGAAGTATACCTTCAGTATACCATCCGGGAAATTCTTAGGTTTTATATTAAGTGCCAGAGGATAGAGATAAACCCAGATTAGATAAAAGCTATAACTAACATGAAGGCTCTGACTATAGAAAGGAGTTATTGAGCTTGAATGCAAAGACCGCTGCTTTGAACAGGTTCACAAGTCGATCTACCAATAAGTGTGTTCCCTTCTTCAACCTTATAAATAAGCATGTTGCTTTCAAATTGACAGGCAAATGCCAGAAAGCATTCGAAGATCTGCAAAAGCATGTATGTTCTCCTCTGGGGTTGTCTAAATCGATAGATAGGGAAACCCCGTTCCTCTATTTGGCTGCCTCGGATCAGGCCATAAGTTCGGTCTTAGTAAGAGATGATAATGGGATCAGAGACCCGTATATTATGTAAGTACAAGGCTAGGTCTAGCCAAGAAGCACTACCCTATAATAGAAAAGCTCACCCGCAACTTGATATTCAGCAAAAAGGCTTTGGTCGTATTTCCGGACCCATCCTATTAAAGTCCTTACGGATCAACCACTTCAACAAGTTTTTAGTAAACCTGAGAATATGGGAAGGTTAATGAGTGGGCTATAGAGCTCAGCCAATATGAGATACCATATGAGCCAAGGATAGCAATCAAAGGTCAAGCACTAGCTGACTTCATCACTGAATGCACTGGTTTGGAAGCTAAAGCTAAAAAACAAGACAGCAGGAAGAAGCAACTCTCTTGGCAACTTGATGTTGATAGAGCCTCAAATGAGCAAGGGCTAGGTGCCATCTATATCTTAGTATCCTCAGACAAACATCAAATTTACTGTGCAATCAAGCTCGCCTTCTCAGCAACTAATAATGCAGCCGAGTATGAATCCTTGGTCACTGGATTAATAATGACAATTTCTATTAAGGTCTCGAAGATTCAGCTATACAGCGACTCCTAAATAGTCGTCAATCAAGTTCTCGATAATTATCAAACCCGAGACCTGAGTATAGATCTCTAAGCTTATCGGGTAAATTAGCTACTTGAGCTTTCGAGAGTTATCACATAGAAAGCATCCCTAGAGATCGAAATACTAGGGCCGATGCCTTAGCAAAATATGCAAGCTCAAGGGATGTAAGAGAATTTAATTTCATCTCAGTTGAGATCCTAGAGAAACCTAGCATACAAGTACCGGAGAAAGTGTTAAGTTATAACATGGGCTCAAGCTGCCCGAGGTGAATCCACAACACTAGTAATAACTGAAGAGAATTGGATGTCGCCATATATACAATATCCGACTAAGGATATTCTACCTTCGAATGCTATTGAAGCGAAGCAGATTAAATATAATGCTCCAAAGTTTAGCATTATAGATGGAGTACTCTATAGGATGACATTCTCAACTCCATACTCTCGGTGTGTAACGGTCTCGGCAGGTCATCTATTGTTGAAAGAAGCCCACAATGAGATTTGTGGAGACCATTGTAGAGGCCAAAAATTGACAAAGAAAATACTTAGGCAAGGCTTCTACTGACCGACACTAAATCAAGATGCATTAGACTACGCAAAGAAATGTGATAAGTGTCAATTTTATGCAAAAGTGCCAAGAGCTCCTTCCAGCAAGCTCACGCCAATGATGAGTCCATGGCCCTTTGATATCTAAAGCATCGATCTTATTGTCTTCTTTCGACTGCTAAAGGAGTGGCAAGATATGCCATAGTGGCAATTGATTACTTTACAAAATGGGTTGAGGCCGAACCCTTAGCTATCGTAACCTCCAATCAAGTAATAAAGTTCGTAATGAAAAACATGGTATCTAGGTTCGATCTTCCCCATAAGATCATTATGGATAATGACACTCAGTTCTAAGGTCGAGAGTTTGCAGAGTATTGCCGAGATCATGGTAAGTTTTTCTTCGATAGCCCATCCACTAGTAAATGGGGCCATAGAGGCAACCAACAAAACTACCAAGGATTCTTTGAAGAAAAGATTGAACAAGGCAAAAGGCAACTGGGCAGATGAATAGCCTTTCGTTTTGTGGGCTTATATAACATGCTCCAAGACCTCGACAGGACATACTCCTTTCTCTCTAGCTTATGACTTTGATGCCATGCTCCCCGTTGAGTTAGAAATTGCCTCTCACCGAAGGTATTATTATAATACAAAGCAGAATGTGGAGCTCCGAGAGGAGTCACTTGATTTTGTTATCCAGGTTTTTAACCTAGCAGAAATTGATAGCAAACAGAACAACCTCGTGTAAAGAGGATGGTTCAGGACTTAACCAGAAAAACTAAGACAAGGGATCAACAAGAGCCAAGCTATATGGCCAAAACAACGATTGGGATCGACGAAGCCGAGAGACCAGCATTCTTTCAGTCCAATTAGCAGTTGAGTGTAAACAGCTATTGAACTGCCATCAAAACGAAGCAACTAGGATAGAAGACTATCAGAACATCCCCAATTCCAAACTCCAAAAAAATCGTAAGTGCTTGGATTATCTGCAACCCATACCTCTCCACAAACCTTCCAACAAGACAGCCAAAGAATACTATGAAAGGAGGCCAAGACCTTGGCTCACAAAACGAGCCAATGCCATGGGTCGCTGACCCATAGGCCATGGGTCGCCAACGACCCATGGCTTTGCCTCATTTTGCATGCCAAACTTCCTAGGGTCGTTTCCTACCTACCTACGAGCTGACAATGGAGTGGCCCGGCCCAGAAGCTCTTCGACCCATATAAATACCAACCTACCTGCAACATAATGAGGATCTTCTCCGGACTGGTTGCTAAAGCTCTGTTGGAATTATTCTTCACTCTCTACCTCCCTTACAACAATCTCCAAAGGAATACACTGTGATTCTCCAGTGGATTCCTACTCCGGAGATCCAATCTAGCTAGGAATCAATCAAAGCCTTGTAATCAAATAACTCTTGTAACAGCAATCAGTCTGTAGTAAAGCTATAAAGTGGACGTAGGCTTCATTAACAGCCGAAACACTATAAAAATTCTCTGACTTCTTTCTTTTACTGTTCTATTTCTATACCTATTATGTGTGATATTGCTCTGTCAGAACAGGGCTGGTGCTTTCAAACTCAAACCAGGGTGTTGGTCCATTTTTTGGGTTAACATTTTGGTGCTTTCACTGAGAAGCCAACTCAGGCTTAGATTTAGCTATCTACTTTGGATCAGATAGGTTCAGAAGTTAGATCCTCAATCTCTGCTTAGAAGGTATGCTATTGAGTATAGGAGAACCAGCCAAGAAGGATTGGAGAAAAAGCAAGCAAACACATGCTAAGGTGATGGAGAACATCAACATGAGACAGTAGACACGATCCTAGAGGCAAAGATCATAAATCACTTAAGTACATGGGTCGTTAGTGATCCATGCACTATGGGTCGCTAGTGATCCATACCTTTTCACCAGACTGTCATAAATTACAAAAGACAAAGTACTAAAATCAGTTAAGTACATGGATCGCGAGCGATCCATACAATTTTTCCAGGTCACCACAAAGTCTGAAATTACTTAAGTACATGGATCGCTAGCGATCCATGTACTATGGATCGCCAGCGATCGATACTATTTTGCTAGGTCGCTATTGAGCTAGAAGCTATGGATCGCTATCGATCCATAAAGTTAGCTTGGTTCGTGATGGAAAGGAAACAATGGGCGGAGCTCCAAGAATCATGACGAAAGAAAAAGTTAACACTACATATACTGCAAAAGCACCAGTAACAAACCCGAACTTAGGAGTGAATACCCCATGGAAGGAATAACGATGGCCTCTCTCCGACTCTGAAGATGACAAACAATTTGAGGAAGATAGATTGGATGAAAATGCCAACGTGCAAAATGCTAGAAAAATCTCTAAAACCCATGCCGTAGCATAGTGCCAAGCAATGGACGAGGAACCGCTACTCAGACGATATTCCTAGAGGCTGGAGGACTAAGAAGATATGATACATACCAAGATTAATTACAATGCCAAGCTTCTCTGGTATATTGTGACCACTCCCAACTGACCAGCTTCTAATCCTATCATGGAGCTCACATCGTCGAATCACGAATGGTCATCATCGAAAATCATCAAAAATCATCAAAAATCATCAAAATGGTTATTGAAAAAATTCACTCCAGGGTTGACTCGAAGTCGAACTTGAGTAATCGCCTATTTGACCTGAAGCGGATTCTAGAAGTCCTGACTCGAAGTCGAACTCGAGTAATCACCCATTTGACCCGGAGTAAACCTAGGAAATTCTGGCCCGAAATCAAACTCGGGTAAAACCAACATTTTCTCAAAGCAAAAATGCAAATGGCTCCAAGCAATGTTTGTCACCAACCCAACACTTCAAAATCTGCGACTCCAAGCAAATGGCAAATTTTCTCGGGTTGGACTCCAAGTAAAATACCACCGATCCATCAATGCCGATCCAATCATTCAAGCATAGACAATCATGGATATATCATTCTCAAGCATTATAAATAGTCGTAACTTGAAAATGGACCGGTCTGACAACGGTTAGAGCATCTTCCCCAATCGAAACCCATTCACCAAAGCCGTTCAACGTATGACTAGCATTCAGACGAAGCGAGGGCAACAGATGCAGTCTACTGCAAGGCCTTCAAGAATCATTAAAGGATGAAACAACCTACTACCTTGGAAGAATTCTATGGGAAGACATACCGGTTCTAAAGACTAGAAGTAGTGCAATTAGAAGAAGGCAAACCCGACAGTGTGCCAAAGAACATAACAAACGATGAAGGAGCTACAGGACCTCAAGGACCTTCTTCCCAAGCAAGGCCACTAAGACCCAGTAGAAAAACGCCCCATCTAACTGATAAAATCAGACGAAAAGATGATTATCAACTAACACTCTAGCTAATTAGCAACTAAGGAATGGGACAACAACCTAAAGCGATGCCTTCCCATCCATCCTCGTCTACTCTCCTTTTCCAAGTGAGCCGTAACGATACACTAGGGGCATTGCAGACAGCACGGCAAAAGAAATGCTTTTATGCCCTCGACGAGTCATGTCCGTATAACTGTTTAGCTTCTGCAGACAGCACGGTGAAAGAAATGATTTTGAGACAGCAGGGCTTTTGATATAAATACCATTCTAAGAACCGACGATGTTGTTGGTGTCTAGAAGTCTTGTCCAAATGATCGTCAAACAAACAGATCCAACACCTTAGCCTACAATAACCGATAAAACCGTGTTCCTTCGAGTTGAATCCAAAAAACTCCTCTTGAATTCGATGAATCATTGCTTTAAGACCGCCGGGCCGTCAGACATACGACCCAAAACTCCTTTTGAAGTCGATGAATCATTGCTTAAAGACCGCCGGGCCGTTGGACATACGACCCAAAACTCCTCTTGGAATCGATAAAATATCATTCCAAGGCCGTCTAGTCACCTGACATCTGACCACAAAAAACCCTTCGCGAATGTGAAGGTCTTTCACGAACTAAAGCGTCATGAAGGCTAACCGGTATATCAGTGGTCATCTGATCTAGAAAATCCTTCGCGAACATGAAAGTCATTCACGAACTAAAGCGTCGTGAAGCCTAACCGGTAGATCAGCGGTCATCTGATCTAAAAAATCCTTCGCGAACATGAAGGTCTTTCACGAACTAAAGCGTCATGGAGGCTAACCGGTAGATCAGCGGTCATCTGATCCAAAAAACCCTTCGCAAACGTGAAGGTCTTTCACGAACTAAAGCATCGTGAAGGCTAACCGGTAGATCAGTGGTCATCTGATCTAGAAAATCCTTCGCGAACGTGAAAGTCATTCACGAACTAAAGCGTCGTGAAGCCTAACCGGTAGATCAACGGTCATCTGATCCAAAAAATCCTTCGCGAACATGAAGGTCTTTCACGAACTAAAGCGTCGTGGAGGCTAACCGGTAGATCAGCGGTCATCTGATCCAAAAAACCCTTCGCATACGTGAAGGTCTTTCACGAACTAAAGCGTCGTGAAGGATAACTGGTAGATCAGCGGTCATCTGATCCAAAAAACTCTTCGCGAACATGAAGGTCTTTCACGAACTAAAGCATCATGGAGGCTAACCAGTAGATCATCGGTCATCTGATCCAAAAAACCCTTCGTGAACGCGAAGGTATTTCACGAACTAAAGCATCGTGGAGGCTAATCGATAGACCAACGATCATCTGATCCAAAAAATCCTTCGCGAACGTGAAGGTCTTTCACGAACTAAAGCATCATGAAGGTTAACCGGTAGATCAGCGGTCATCTGATCTAAAAAACCCTTCGCGAAAGTGAAGGTCTTTCATGATATAAAGTGTCGTGAAGGCCAACCGGTAGATTAGCGGTCCACTGATCCAAAATACCCTCCGCGAAGTGAAGGTCTTTCACGAACTAAAGCATCGTGAAGGCTAACCGGTAGATAACAGTCATCTGATCTAAAAAGCTCTTCATGAATGTGAAGGTCTTTCATGAACTAAAGCTTTGTGAATGCAAACCAGTAGATCAGCGCAATTTATGTATGATTGATCTCCACGAAGGTGAACTGGAAGATCAGCAGTCATCTGATCCAGAGCATCCTGAAGTCAATGAAGTCAACCTCTAGGGCCGAAAATCGACAATCATATCAGTTACTCTGCATAACTAACAGAATCACTTCTAACCACTGATGAAACAAACAGTGCTAAATCCTAGAGCTTCAAAGTCGCTCAAAGAAACTAAGCCAAAACTGAGCTGACCCTCTGATCAATCAGAGGCCAACTCAAATCAAGCCAAGATTCGACATCTAGGAATACCGCGCCCACTGGACCGGGGGCAACCAAACGAGTCGTGGAGAGACCATGGACACGGTTCAAGCGCGCCAATTGCCCTATGGCATAAGGGGCACTGCACACACTTGAATAGCCATAAGAAAAGCGGAGACTAATCATACCATAGTTCTGTTAAGCCTGATCAAAAATTCTGGCATTCTGACAACCGCGGACTTAAGGACCTAGCTAGTGCAACAAGCAAAATACTAGCATAATCCTTTCCCACTTCTTTCCAACTACTATTTTACCGCTCTTGGTGACCAATTCCTCTTCCTCTTAGACCGTTTGCCAGTTAAAGACCCATTCTCGAAAGGAAGTTTGGACCAAGAGATAAGAGTCATGCCATGAACTCCTATAGGCTCTTTCTTTAATCCATCTTCATGCGGTCAGCTATAGATCTTTCCACCATGGCAACCTAATCTATTTGGATGTGTACAACTTCCAGAAACATGAAAGGATCACCCAAGACATGATTACCCGAACCAAAAACTGTTTATCTTCTTGAACCAAATAAAACCGTGTTCATGTAAGAAATCTACTGAGTCGACGGGGTCAAATCAACTCGAAAATCATTGTTAAACTGCTTGGACCAGTCGAACTGTGCCCGAGTATGCTCCATCAACTCGCCGAATCAAAGAAAGCGAATCGACTCAAACTGCCAACTCCTTATGTTGCCCGAAGATAGGCAACACGAAGGAGTACCAAAAGCCGTGCATTTCGTAAGTCGTGCACTAACTCTTAAAAAACTTAAGCTCCCCACGTTGCCCGAAGATAGGCAACATCGAGGAAAACTAAAAGCCGTGCATCCAATAAGCCATGCATAAACTTTCAAAACACAAACTCCTCAACATTGCCCGAAGATAGGAAACACAGAGGAATATCAAAAGTCACGCACCCGTAAGCCGTGCGCCAACACCTCAACATTGCCCGAAGATAGGCAACACCAAGAAACATCGCCAAAAAATCTCTCTCCTAATGCGTAAAGTCCTCATGTTGCCCAAAGATAGGCAGCGCCGAGGAGCATCAGAATCAGATCGACGGGCCATATCGATCTCGAACACTGCCCGTCTCATAACTAGCGCCAACTACTTCTATGATTGGGAATAATGGGCACAACTCCAACAAAACTGGAGTGCTACAAACCAATAGAAAAGTTTCAACTGATGACACTTAATGATTAAAACTGCCCTCAGTTAACCCATGCAATGTGCACCTCTCAGACACGTATATATTGCATACTTACCAGAATATCACAACAAACTTGGATTACATGCTAAAGTTGCAAAACTTCCGAAAGAGGGAAAATCAAGCTGCAACTTAGCCAAATTTCAAGTTTAATATGAAAATTATCTAAACTATAAGTTACCGGTCATTTGAAGTAAACAGCCCTGTGAACTGGGAGGCATGCACCGGTACTTTAATAAAAACAATTGAAAATAATAAGTTCACCAGTTCTGTTACTCCAAACAAAGAATTGTTACTCCAAATAAAGTTTTGGCGGCAATCACAAAATTGGATAAGTGTAAACAAAACAAGCACAAGTGCATATAACACATATGAACAGACATATAAGAGTATGGTCAAAATATCAATGTATTGTTTATAATTTTCTTTACACAGGGTCAAAACGTAGAGGTTGTACCCACAACACTGGCCAACAAAAAGAAAATACAGACTCCACGACAAGAACACTAAGTGCAGACTCTGCACTTGAACAAAATGACTCAAAAAGAACCAAAATCAGGCCAGTCTCCACATTAGCTCATCAGGGCTTCCTTCCACCGCTCCTCTTTCCGTCCTTTGTTTGCAGTTTCTGCCTCATCTCGGGAGTGGTGTCACTACCGGTAATATCAACAAACTCCTCAGTGGCAACGTTAAGAAGTTCAAAACCATCTCGGGTCGATGGGTCATATCGATCCCATGAGCCGCACACTCTCAAAATCCGTGCATTCCGTAAGCCATGCACTCGCAAAAGTGGCACACTTCGATTAACAGGGATCAACTCCCACTACCCAAAAGAACCGGCATTGCTTCGGTTGTGCCGCAAAGCTCACAAACCAAGAAGTTGGCAAAGAATCTTGATCTTTGACCAAAGTTAATGTACAAAATGTCAAAATTCAAGACACCCAAGTCACGAGTTTCCAAAGATAGGAGCTGCAAAGTACCTTTGACTGGAGGCATCCAGGGAGCCACCCAGAACATCAAGTCTCACATCAATTGTTTAGAATAATCAACACTGTGAACTAAGGGGCACATAACAAATTAAGACTTGGTCAGGATAAAGGACCACTCCAACTTGCAATAAAAGGAGGAACTTACTGTCGTACAGAGATAGACAATGGCGGAAGGCATTTCCAGAATTAAATCATCAACACACCAGCATCCAAAGACAGAAGCAGGTGCTCGAATGAGGTCCCAAACCCTAACTTGCAAAAAATCAGTTGTTATCCGAAGACAGACAACAACAAGGAGAGAACGCTCAAAATCGAGCAGTTAAACCATTGATTCCTGAAGGTTGGAACCAACGAATAAGGTAGATATCCGCAACAATGCTATTAGTCCATCATAATGCGTATGGCCTGAAACATGCTAGGTTAGGTGTCACGGTTTCAAGACAAACACTACCGAACTCTACCAATCCATGATCAGTATAGGAATGAACGCGGTCATACCGAGGGCAATATGATGACTTGCTCCACAATTCCAAATTTTCTATAAGAACCTCAAGTTTGACACCTAGAAATGAAGGGTTCCTCTGATAGTCGTCATACCATAACAAAAATCGATTGGAGGAAGTTTGATTTTTCGTGAATGAGAATAATTATGGAATTTGTTAAGAAACGGCCTTACATCTCCAAGGGTAATACTTGAAGGTTATAAATAAAGTTATGCAGCGGAAACGCCTGGAACTCTCACCATTCCAAAACATGGCATCTCCAAGATTTAAGCAACATTGTGAAAACAGCCACATTGGGTTAAAAGGAATCTACTCAACTCTACAGGATCGGATGGATGATTCAACCACCACCAACATTACATTAACACTGCCCGAAGACAAGCAGCATGTAAAGGCCCATATCTTCATACCCCTTGAGTCGACCATAATTCACATCAGTTCAACTCAAATTGAAAGGAAATACGAATCTTTAGGGGTGAAGAAGAAAAGGTAGAAGAAAATAGAACAACAACATAGAATCTCTCAAACGCAGCGGAACAAAATATAATATATAATAACAGATTTTTATATAAAGAAATCTATAACTGTTATATACTTACAATCATCAGAGTACAACAATCAATACATCAAACTAGACAGTTATAATAACTTGTCCTTATACAACGGAAATATAAGCCAAGTACGGAGATACGTCTCTGTCACCCAGCTCGTCTCCTGAGCTCCATAGCATCCTATCCTAAATTTGTAATACTCGGTCTGACCCGAGCATTATAATAAAATAACACTCGTGTCAGTCTGGAAAACCAGTGTGTGAAAACACACTCAATTTGAATTATTAACTTTTATCAAAAACCTTTGAAAACAAAGGTATCTCGTAAAACCACGTCACACATAAACACGACGGGTTTTTACCTTACGATAACCAAAACAATTTTTATCAAATCATTTGATATTATAGTAGTGTCTATAGAAAGTAAATAGAAAATAGCTGAAATGCTTGCATCTCACATTTCAGAGCAGTTGGGCACAATCAAAACCGTATGGCGCTTATTAGAGAATGGATTCCATACAATGACTAGGTACTGGGGTACCACCTATCACGGTACACATCTAAAAACATGTACCGAAGACCTCGCCGGGATCCCCTACAACACAAGACCGGCCCTATCCCTGACCTAGATAGAACCGAATATGTTATCACCCCAGGTGTTCCCATCCTTAAAAATCGATCGCTCACTTTTCCATGCACAACCATATCCATAATTTATATATATTTCCGAGGGTATCTAGAAAGGTGATAACATACCCTAATTGGGTGTGACCCACTTAGCCTTGCTGCATATCCGCTAATTTTCAGTCATTCCGGTTGATGAGGCTTGAGGCAACGATTACCTTTCAAGAACAATTTAACTTAGAATGCTCATCGTCCTCCAATGACGATGTTATGATAGCATTCGTCCATATAAGTTGTCCTGGGTCTGGACAACCGAATCACCGTCTTCATCATCTTCACGGTATTCATTTGTAACGCTCAAATCAGATCGAAGTGGTTTTTCGGATAATTAAATCTGATCCCGGAACGATTAACGAAATTGGCCAATACTGATAGTCGGTTATTTAACTATCAAACAACATCCATAAGCAGTCACTAGGCCATTGTTTATAATTTTTTAAAACATTTATTTCAAAATATCTTTACAAAGATATAAATTCAAATCTCTTTCAAATTTATCAATATTTGAAAACATTCTGAATACTTGTTTCCATAACAGGATATTTCCACCCATACCTCACTTCAACACTTAGTGAAATGTTCCCTACTTCGATTTATAATCTATTACTAGATAATATCTCGATATAAATCCTTCATCCCTAAATATTTTCAAAAACCTTCCATTTTCATACTTAGGAAAATATTATAATCCATTTCGCGAAATCATTTCTAATATCAATACTTAGGAGTTTTTCTTATCCTATCTCCTATATTTCCGGAATTTATATTAATTCTTTTTTTTACATTTTACAAGTCGATTATACTTACTTATAATCTCGTCTATCCATTAACAACTTCTAATGTCACATTCGTTTTTCACATCTCGAGAGGGTTTATAAATAAATGAATAATTTAAACCATTTTCAAAACTCTATATATGTATAATAAGTATTTTTAAAAAGAATAGTAATTTATTTCAAAACATATTTAAGTAATTTATTTAAAAATTTAAAACCTTTTAAATAAAACACCAAAACTCATTTCCAACTCATTTTAATATAAACTAATCGGTTTACAAAACTGATTATAAAATTTTAAATTTTATTCCAATTAATATTCGGTATTTGAAAAATGCACTTCTGAAACATTCCAATAATAACTAGCTTTTAATTATATAGTTTAATAAATAAAATTTTCTTTTAAAACAAAACTTAGTTTCTTAACAAAAATATATTTTTCTTCAAAAATCCCAATAAACAATTTAACTTATAAATCCCTCACGATTTACAACACTTCGATCCTATTCCGATTTCAAACCATTTTCACTATTCAAAATAGAGTCCACTATATTTTTTTTCCCAAACCTAATTTTCATATCTCGATATAAATTCACACTGTGGAATTTTATTCCAATTTATCAATTGGTATTTTTTTCTTATTTATAAACATCGTTTATAAATTTATAAACTCCTTTGAGTTTTCACTTATTATTTAAAACTGGTCCCATTTTAAAAATCTCATTTTATAAATCCATTTCTTAATAGATTCCATTTATTTCGCAAATTCATTTAAAATACCGATTTCAACTTCTTTTCCTATTTTTCGGAGATATCATTCGAAAATCCATTATTAAAAATTCTTTATATAAATTATTTTAAATTTCTACTTTAAACATTTTATAAATAGTTAAGAGCAACTCCAAATCAAATATTTTTTTTCCTTTTTTCCCAAATCAATTTCTTTTAAAATAAATTCAATTTCAATATAAATTTTTTTTTATTCCAAAATCTCCTTTTAAATTCCTTCAAATTCAAAAACAATATTTATGGTATTTAAAATACCAAAATCTACGGCCAGTGCTACTATGGCATCCAATAATTCAAATTACAACAATAATCTATAACAGAATATCTACACACATCATATATCACTATATATGAAAATTAAACATTATATTTGAGGAATCCAGTTGGATCCCTCCAACCTGTTTCCTTGCATCCACAGATGTTAATACAACATAAAAATACCAATCCCACTTCGAGGGGGATATCACGGTATATAGGGTCATCCGCTATTATGCGGGGCGCATAGGGTCTCATCTGCTCCGACAGTCGGGAAATATCAATCCAACTACTAATATATATATATATAACATCCAAACTGAGAATAATTTATAAAATTCATCCATACAATCAATAATTTAAATTCAACATTTTTAAATTATACTAGCAATCCAAATGAGTGAGATTTTACTCACCTTGAATTTTAAATTTGTCGAACATCCAGATTTTGAATTTTCCAAAAGCCCAGCTGACTCCGAAAAATCCCGAACAAATTTCTATGCATGGTATTCGATGCCACGAGCACAAAGCAACTGCTTCCGTTCAATTTGGACCTCGTACGAATGAGATATATATTTTATAGTCATTCGTTTTTATATAAAATAAATATTCCTTTTAAATTACAAATTAAATTGACTAATTACATGCTTATTTTTAATTACAACTTTAATTACCTTCTTCCTCAAAATCTTGGTCGCGATCAGATAACCCAGGCCATCTTCAACCCTTCGCACCGCCACCTGGTCCCTACGTCACCATCGACGTACACTCGTGCCCCCCTCCCAGCCTCGACTCAGAAACCCATAACCACGAACTCGATCATATCTTCACCTCGTCCCCTACACGCCCTAAACGAATCGTGACTTTCGCCCTCCTTCACATGACTGTACAACAACCCATCGCGATCACCAACCTTGTATCGAACTGCACGAGGTCGTGGCCACTGGTGGTATTCCACTCGCTGAATCCAAAAACAACCTCAAATCTGCCTAATTCGATCTCTAGCTTTCAAAAATCAAAACCCTACCCTTACAGTCAAACGCAGCAACTCGCCCATCTCCGATCGCCTTTTTTTTATATGAGCACGAGAAAAATAAGGAGCAAATGATGTTTTGAATTGTTGAAAGTGGTGATGCATTTTTTTTCTTTCTTTTTTTTTCTTCTAATTTCGATTCAAGAATTTGAACTGAGAAGGGAGAAGGAGGAAAGGATACATGATTTTTAAAGGGAAGAGGTCTGCTGTCGTGATTTAGAAAGAAAGAAAGGGGTGAGTACGATAGAGGGTGGCATGTTTGAAAAGGCACCATGACTGAGGTTAAAGAAGAGACAGCCTAGTCCAATCAAATAAAAATAAATTGTTTTAAAATTTCAAAATATCTCGATCTACGCAACTCAAAATCTCGAACCCCTATCGAGGCATGCCACTAGGCGTTTATAATGTTATACCCCTATTCCGAACGCAATGGAAAATGTTTCGAGTCCTAATTCGATTGTATGGAGAAGATAGCTTTTTGGACCCAATTATTATATTGAATTTTCGATATTAAATTCAACGCATTTGTATCCCATAGGACCAAACGATAACTCCAAACGCTACGAAATTTGAAATCCGATAACAATACACTATTACGGATCTAATGGAACTATTTTTGTCGAATTCCGAGACTGTGCACTGGATCACTATTTTAACGCGTCGATTAAATCGACGATTACCAAAATTTACGAAATCGCTCAAAATTTCAGTTTTAAAATCTTACTAACTAATTTCTAATTCAAATAGGATTTATACCAACATTAGAAATCTTTTCGATTCATAAACAACACCAATTTCCAATTATTTAACGATTTTCAATTATAATTTCAACAATTAAATTTATTCAGTAAATCGCTATATTTGGAATTTAAATTCATTTAAAAAATTTCAACCAACATCTTCATATTCAAAACTCAAATTATATTCCAAATCCATATTTAAAACCACTTAAATATTCAAAATCAAACGACGAATAATCCGGGTCGTTACATTCCTTCCCCCTTAAAAGAATTTTGTCCCCGAAATTGCTAATGCAGGAAAAACGCTCCAACCCATTAACTTATCAAAACCCACTTAGTTGAAACTCGATATTTCACTTTTCTAATCTTTTAGTTCCAACCAAAACAATTAGTTCTCAATTCTAATTCCAAAACCCTTTATTCCAATTACAATTCGAAATCAAATTGTCATTAACAAAAAAATTTCAAATTTCTCTAACACCTTAAATTTCCGAAATTTTTAGGTCTCCTTTGTAGGGAGGACCTTTTGCAATATGATAAGAGAGATAAAAATATATGCATCGACCCACACGGTTGGAAAACAAAATATATATATATATATATATCAATATTTATATTTGCGGTATTTAATCCAAAAACCTTATATTAACATTTTTACGCATTATTAAGCAAGCAAGAAAGTTACTTCATATCCAAAACCTTACGATAACCAAAACAATTTTTATCAAATCATCTGATATTATTATAGTGTCTACAGAAAGTAAATAGAAAATATCTGAAATGCTTGCATCTCACGTTTCAACATAGTTGGGCACAATCAAAATCGTACGGTGCTTATTGGAGAACGGATTCCATACAATGACTAGGCACTAGGGTACCACCTATCACGGTACATGTCTAGAAACATGTACCGAGGACCTCGTCGGGATCCCCTACAACACAAGACCGGCCTTATCCCTAACCTAGATAGAACCAAATATGTTATCACCCCGGTGTTCCCACCCTTAAAAATCGAGCACTCACTTTTCCATGCACAACCATATCCATAATTTATATATATTTCCGAGGGTATTTAGAAAGGTGATAACATACCCTAATTGGATGTGACCTACATAGCCTTGCTGCATATCCCCTGATTTTCCGTCATTCTGGTTGATGAGGCTTGAGGCTATGATTACCTTTCAAGAACAATTTAACTTAGAATGCTCATCGTCCTCCAATGACGATGTTCTGATAGCATTCGTCCATACAAGATGTCCTAGGTCTAGACAGCCGAATCACCGTCTTCATCATCTTCACGGTATTCATTCGTAATGCTCAAATCATATCGAAGTGGTTTTTCGGATAATTAAATCTGATCCCGGTCTCTTCGAAACGATTAATGAATTGGCCAATACTGATAGTCGGTTATTTAACTATCAAACAACATCCATAAGCAGTCACTAGGCCATTGTTTATAATTCTTTAAAACATTCATTTCAAAATATCTTTACAAAGATATAAATTCAAATCTCTTTCAAATTTATCAATATTTGAAAACATTCTGAATACTTATTTCCATAACAAGATATTTCCACCCGTACCTTACTTCAACACTTAGTGAAATATTCCCCACTTCGATTTATAATCTATTGCTTAGATAATATCTCGATATAAATCCTTCATCTCTAAATATATTCAAAAACCTTCCATTTTCATAATTAGGAAAATATTATAATCCATTTCCCGAAATCATTTCTATTATCAATACTTAGTAGTTTTTCTTATCCTATCTCATACATTTTCGGAATTAATATTAATTCTTTTTTTACATTTTCCAAGTCGATTATACTTACTTATAATCTCATTTATCCATTTACAACTTCTAAAGTCACATTCGTTTTTCACATCTCGAGAGGATTTATAAATAAATGAATAATTTAAATCATTTTCAAAACTCTATATATGTATAATAAGTATTTTTAAAAGAATAATAATTTATTTCAAAACATGTTTAAGTAATTTATTTAAAAATTTAAAACCTTTTAAATAAAACACCAAAACTCATTTCCAACTCATTTTAATATAAACTAATCGGTTTACAAAACTGATTATAAAATTTTAAATTTTATTCCAACTAATATTCGGTATTTGAAAATGCACTTCTAAAATATTCCAATAATAACTAGCTTTTAATTATATAGTTTAATAAATAAAATTTCCTTTTCAAACAAAACTTATTTTCTTAATAAAAATATATTTTTCTTCAAAAATCCCAATAACCAATTTAACTTATAAATCCCTCACGATTTACAACACTTCGATACCATTCCGATTTCTAACCATTTTCACTTTTCAAAATAGAGTCCACTATATATAATTTTTTTCTAAACCCTATTTTCATATCTCGATATAAATTCACACTGTGGAATTTTATTCCAATTTATCAATTGGTATTTTTTTCTTATTTATAAACATCGTTTATAAATTTATAAACTCCTTTGAGTTTTCACTTATTATTTAAAACTAATCCCATTTTAAAAATCTCATTTTATAAATCCATTTCTTAATAGATTCCATTTATTTCGCAAATCCATTTAAAATACCGATTTCAACTTCTTTTCCTATTTTTCGGAGATATCATTCGAAAATCCATTATTAAAAATTCTTTATATAAATTATTTTAAATTTCTACTTTAAACATTTTACGAATAGTTAAGAACAACTCCAAATCAAATTTTTTTTTTCCTTTTTTCCTAAATAAATTTCTTTAAAATAAATCCAATTTCGATATAAATATTTTTTTATTCCAAAATCTCTTTTTAAATTCCTTCAAATTCAAAAATAATATTTATGGTATTTCAAATACCAAAATCTAAGGCCAGTGCTACTATGGCATCCAATAATTCAAATTACAACAATAATCTATAATAGATTATCTGCACATATCATATATCACTATATATGAAAAATAAACAATATATTTGAGGAATCCAGTTGGATCCCTCCAACCAATTTTCCTGCATCTACATATGTTAATACAACATAAAAATACCAATCCCACTTCGAGGGAGATATCACGGTATATAGGGTCATCCGCTATTATGCGGGGCGCATAGGGTCTCATCCGCTCCAATAGGCAGGAAATATCAATCCAACTAATAATATATATATACTACTATATATATAACATCCAAACTGAGAATAATTTATAAATTTCCAAACAATCAATAATTTAAATTCAACATTTTAAAATTATACTAGCAATCCAAATGAGTGAGATTTTACTCACCTTGAATTTTAAATTTGTCGAACATCTAGATTTTGAATTTTCCAAAAGCCCAACTGATTCCAAAAAATCCCAAACAAATTTCTATGCGTGGTATTCGATGCCACGAGCTCAACGCAACCACTTCCGTTCATTTTGGACCTCGTACGAATGAGATGTATATTTTATAATCACTCGTTTTTATATAAAATAAATATTCCTTTTAAATTACAAATTAAATTGACTAATTACAGGCTTATTTTTAATTACAGCTTTAATTACCTTCCTCCTCAAAATCTTGGTCGCGATCAGATAAACCAGGCCATCTTCAACCCTTCGCGCCGCCACCTGGTCCCCACGTCACCAACGACGTACACTAGTGCCCCTCTTCCAGCCTCGACTCAGAAACCCAAAACCATGAACTCGATCATATCTTTACCTCTCTCCCCACAGGCCCTAAACGAATCATGACTTTCGCCCTCCTTCATATGACTGTACAGCAACCCATTGCGATCACCAACCTTGTATCGAACTACACGAGGTCGTGGCCATTGGTGGTATTCCACTCGCTGAATCCAAAAACAACATCGAATCTGCCTAATTCGATCTCTAACTTTCAAAAATCAAAACCCTACCCTTACAGTCAAATGCAGCAACTCGCCCATCTCCGATCGCCTTTTTTTATATGAGCATGAGAAAAATAAGGAGCAGATGATGTTTTGAATTGTTGACAGTGGAGATGCATTTTTTTTCTTTCTTTTTTTTCTTCTGATTTCGATTCGAGAATTTGAACTGAGAAGGGAGAAGAAGGAAAGGATACATGATTTTTAAAAAGAAGAGGGCGGCTGTTGTGATTTAGAAAGAAAGAACGGGGTGAGTATGATAGAGGGTAGCGTGTTTGAAAAGGCACCGTGACTGAGGTGAAAGAAGAGACAGCCTAGTCCAATCAAATAAAAATAAATTGTTTTAAATTTTCAAAATATCTCGATCTACGCAACTCAAAATCTCAAACCCCTATCGAGGCGTGCTACTAGGCATTTATAATGTTATACCCCTATTTCAAACGCAATGGATAATGTTTCGAGTCTTAATTCGATTGTATGGAGAAGATAGCTTTTTGGATCCAATTATTATACTGAATTTTCGATATTAAATTCAACGCATTTGTATCCTGTACGACCAAATGATAACTCCAAACGCTATGAAATTTAAAATCCAATGACAATTCTCTATTACGGATCCAATGAAACTAGTTTCGTCGAATTCCGAGACTGTGCCCCGGATCGCTATTCTAACGCGTCGATTAAATCGACGATTTCCAAAATTTACGAAATCGCTCAAAATTTCAGTTTTAAAATCTTATTAACTAATTTCTAATTCAAATAGAATTTATACCAACATTATAAATCTTTTTGATTCATAAACAACTCCAATTTCCAATTATTTAACGATTTTCAATTATAATTTCAACAATTAAATTTATTCAGTAAATCGATATATTTGGAATTTAAATTCATTTTAAAATATTCAACCAACATATTCATATTCAAAAATCAAATTATATTCCAAATCCATATTTTAAACCATTTAAATATTCAAAATCAAACGACGTAAAATCCCAGTCGTTACACAGCACTAAGAAAATACTTCTACAATCCAACCATCGAAGTGCTAGTTTTCAAAGGCCGAAACTAGTACCCAACTGGATTAAGAGCACCGCCAAATCGACAAGGAAAATCAGAGTGTCGGTGTTGCCTTTCCAACGCCAAGACTTTCTTTTATCTTTTAAGTACTGGTGTTGCCCTGGCAACGCTGGGAAAATTTTATATTTCCAAAGTACTAGTGTTGCCCTAGCAATGCTAGGAAACTTTCTATTTCATAAGTACCGGTGTTTGATGTGCACGTAAATGTGCATGTTTTTACCACCATATTTAATCTATTTAAATTAAATAGATCATATCGGATATTTTAACTTGTTTAAACCAAAATTCAAATTATTTTCAAATTGTCACATATTCATCTTCATATAGGGGTAAAATGGTCATTTTTGTGCATTTATTAAATTGTGAAAATTTACTTGGAATTTTCTATATTGTTTTGTAGGAAATTTGGTGAATTTTACAAGTGACTTCATGATAATATATGCATGCACAAGAGTGAAGAGAACAAATGAAGATGGAAATAATTCAAAGTGAAGATAATGGAGTACCCCACCTACCCACCTACCTTAATGGACAAATTAGAGGCTAATGCATATGCTTATGGAATTAATGGCTTCATGTACACTTAAATGATGATTAGTAGAAGCTAATGATTACTTGGCCTCCACACTTTCTCAAGGATATTTTGGGCATTCCCCAAAAATATGAATTAGGGTTTAATACATGTATAAGTACCTCTTATGTTTCATGTAACCCTCTCCTTGCTTAGTCTCTCTTTAGTTTAGTTTAGGATCATAAATAAACAAGCTTTTCTTTTTCTCTTTTTCATGGCTACTTAGCCATTTTTATTTTCATGTAATTTTTTTTATGCAATCTAATATATGATCTTTTCCCTTTCTTGTTTATTTCCTTTCATGTTGTAGTGTAGATTTACTTTCATGCAAGAAGAATAGTTCTAATTCTTGTTAATTAGCACTCTTTTCCATTAGCTTTCATTTTCCTTTCTTTTTGCTTTCATGTTGCTAGCTACATTTGTTAATCAAATGACAAATATGAGAGGCTAAATCCCTTCAATTTAGGGGTAATGAAGCTCTCTAATTATGTAGCTTCAACTATTTGTTAATTCATTCTCTCTTTTTGTGCTTAATGATGATGATAGAAATGGTTTACTAGTTGTTTTTGCTTTGAATTTGATAGCCTATATTGTTGACATCAAATAGGGTATGCTTAAACAATCACTAACACTAATTTCCTCTTCATCAAAACATGATTATGGCAAAAGAAAGTGATTTGAAATTAAAATTTGATGGTCTATATTTCTAAACAATAGTTAATAGGCCATACATAAAATAGATTTCATTTTCATTTTCATTGTCAAATTTCATGAAAGTTAGTAGGTGGTTTAAGGGGTGTGTTATAGTTTGATGGCTTATGTTGGCTAATCAATAGCACAAATATGCCATACTTATGGTAAGCACGTCAATTAAAGCACTAATGACTATAAAAGAGAGATTATGATTTCATATGTGTTGAACTACATGATCTATAGAGTGGATTTATTCTCTAAATTGTCATTTAACCCTTATATTTGAATCTCTTTTCTTTTAGTTAGTTAGCTAATTTTCTAATTCTCTAGCTTAACTTTCACTCGACTTTGGGTTAATTTGATTGAATAGATTTTTAAAATCATCAATTCCCTACGGATCGACCCGTATTCGCCACAACTACAAGTGTACGCCATGCGCTTGCGGTTATATTTTTATTTTTAATTCGTTCGACTGTTTTCTAAACCGATAGAATTTCCGTTGACGAACAGTGTTGCCCTGGCAACTTCGGGAAACATTCTACTCACTTAGTACCGGTATTGCCACGGCAATGCCAGGAAAACTTTAATCTACAGGGATGATAAGAAACACTCATCGTAGTGGACCATCAATGCACTAGCTTCCTAAGATAGAAGTTGGTCCTCAACTAAGTTTATACCTTCTCTTCAAAAAACTACTGTTTCCCAATGATAGGCAAAGACCAGAAGGAATATCCTTTCATAGGTCAGCCAGGTGGTTTGACCTTTCATCACAAGAATCAGCCACTGCATAGGAATAAAGCAGCGTTGAAAGGAAATCCTAGGATTGAATTGCCCGTGTACCAATTTCTAAGGATGAAAGCTGGTGCACAACTGAATTTCCTAAATTCAACTTAGAAAGAATTTAGACACAGCCAAAAGATAGGCAGCTTCGAGGAAATGTTGCTTGGAACCAAGCAGCTAGGTTATCAATTCTCAAAGACAAGAGTTGACATATGTACAAAACTTCTATGGCAATGCCAGAAAGAAAGAAGAACATGCATAGCCGAGAACAAGTGGGAGCAATCATGGAATTTCGGAAATAAAATCCCTGAACTTCCTCAATTCCAGAATGGGATTGAGAGCCAGACTAGGGGCAATTGAGCAATTCGCCCCGTAGATTTCCATCTCTCACAATCGCCCAAATACAGGCATTTGAAATAGCTAGTCCCTCAAGAGGGAATAGAAGCATAGACACTTAATCAAAAGAAATGTTTCAAAAGTCCAAACACGAATAACCGCGAGGATGGGTTGATAATGGTTCTGTACAACAAAACAGAGCATTTTGACAACAAAATTTCTAACAAAGGAAATGAAGGATTTAATGTTCAGAAATCAACCGTCGCTTATAGTTTGGCAATGACAAGAAAGATCGATGACCTACTTACGGTCTAACTAGATCATTTGGTTCCAACTTGCAGGAATATGCCATTACCCAAAGTTTGGTGATACTAGGAAGAAAGCCCAAAATGAAACCATCGATACATCGGCTTTCAGAAACAGAATAAGAGTTTGATTGAAACTTCAGCCTACCTTCTAACATGTCATGATATCTGAATATTCACAACATCAAGGAAAAATCCATAGAGTTGGGTCACCTGTGTATGAGTTTCCAAAGATAGAAACCAACACATGATTAGGATCTCAATGTCAGACTCATAAGACTTTACTTTAGCAAAAGATGCCAGAAACGCATCTTTCTAATACATACCGAAATCATTACAAAACTCATGGGATTAAGCAACAAAGTTTCCGAAGATAGGAGCCATCGTGTCAATCAAACTAGGGTAATCGAACTTATTGCTTAGGAGATCCAGTCTCGCAAAACATGTTTGTTCGATAGTCAAAGTAATTAGCCCTACGGACTAAGGCATTTACACCGACACTTTGTTGAAACAAACTTAATTGAGCATAAGTAGGGATTAGCTAGACCAAGCTACTTCATAGTTCTGAACAAAGCTATGAAATAGAGTATGCCGAAATGATCGTAGAAGTATTGCTTACATGTATAGAATTACAGTAAACGAGTATCCTGCACATGAGCACAAGGAGTGCAACAACGAGAAAAAGCAATGCTCGGGATTGAGCAATTAAGCCAATAGTCCCCGGAGACAGAGGCTAGTGTGCATTGAATTCCGAAAAACACAAAGGAAGGACAATCGTACTCGGACAACTCACGCGCTAGTTTCCGAAGGCTGAAACTGTGCTTGATCGAACTCCAACTACAACTCTACAAGAGCAACTATACCTTGTAATTTAACTATAATCAATCATCCCAATATGATAGGGATAATAAGCGAAGCCTAAGTTGCGAAGAACCCAACTTCTAGAGGAGCGGGAGTACCTCCGCCGGACTAAAGATTGGATGACCAAAAAGTCATTTCAACGACAAAACTTGGCATTCAACCCTGTCAGGTATGTTTTACTTTAAATAAATCCTTGTATAACCAATGCCCGGAATCCAAGGGAAGTCGACGTATGTTGACCAATCGGGTCCTGAGCACTGACCGAGGCAGATGTAGTGTGTTATCTACATGAGAAGAGTCTGGTATCCTGAATACTATGAACAAACAATCTAGTGTAGATAGCTTGCTTACATTTGAAAAACAATCCATACCGTCTTTTGAAATTATCTCTTCCACACTTCCCCATTATCGATCAACGATCAATAATGGAGCCGTTGTCCAAAGCGACGCGAGAAGCTTTTCTTTTCAGGATCACTGGAATACAGAAATAGGAAGAGCAATACGATTGAATCATCCACTATATCTGATTTTGGAATAAATCGTCGCATTGGAATTCAAAAGCATCGATGGGAACTTAACCAAATTCTCGAAAAGAAAAAATTAAGGACCAAGAGCAAGACTTCGCTCCAGAACAGTGTACAATCGTTCGAGATAAAACATAGCTTCACCGTAGGTCGAATTAAAACTATATAGGACAACTCCAAACCAACGTCATGCACCAGCTTACCGACCCAAACCCGTGTGAAAACTACGGAGCATAGATTACATCGTCAATAACAGAAATTGAAATTCAGATCGAAATCAAAACAGCTATCAGAAGGAAGTTAGACAATTGAAAATAACATCTTGAAGTGGCCACCAACGATTCACACTGAAGATTCAACAGATGGCTGAATAGTCAAAGCCAAATTTGCATGGTAACCTCAACGTGATCGACTTGTGATGTGACGTACAATAACGGCTGTGGAACTGGACATAAGTCAATTCTAGTCTAATGGACGAAGATAGCAAAATGTGTCAATCACTTGGTCGAAGCCCAGATGTCATTCCGGGAAACAACTCGAGACTTGATTTACTATCTTGCGCCATTAAACTGCAATCAACTCGAACTTCTCGTAATCAATGTTGCAAATGGACCCTAGTCATCAAGTCATTATATGAACGCAGTAATTAGAAAATCAGCTAGGCAAACCCATCTTAAACTAACTTCTAAAGTACTAGAAGAATCAAGAATCGAATTCAACGTGCTTTGAATGGATCGGTGGCGAGCTAGAAAATCGGTGGCGACTCAAGAGGGTAGTGAGCTGGAAATTCGAGCTAGGGTTCAGGAATCACGATGGATGGAGTCACGAGTAGGAATCACGATGAGAGGTATCCCCAAGGACTGATGGATCAACACGCAAGAAGATTGCTGAATTTCTTGGAGATGAATTGCTCGAAAATTGGATCGCTTGAAGGTTCTACCAATTCGGGTCGAATGAGGTTAGGTCGGCTCTGGCAATGTATAAAAGCGAGCAAGAGGAAGCAAAAAAAATTCTAAGTACTAGGGTCGGGGCGACCCATCATGGATCGACAACGACTCGACCCTAATTTTACAAAGAAATCAAGTCGCTAGTGACCCATCTTACATGGATCGCTAGCGACCCTAAAAATAATAATAATAATGATGAAAATAATGAAAATATATAGAGAGAAAGAGGAAAAGAAACTTCACCTATTCTTCTCGAACTCGATCTCTTACGACTGTTCATCATTTCGAGGCATACCCTAAAAATACGAGCAGAAATGTGATATGTTGTGACAAGTAGTAGCATTCAGAACCAAAGAAAGACGACCAACAACATTGGGTTAACGTATTTGTAAAGCTCTAATGCAATCACTTGGAGATCGACGGATGGATATTGAGAGCGATAACTTCTAGAGCACGCCTTGTTTACAACTAAGACGTACTCTGGGGGGTAAATGTTATCCGGGTTTATAACCCAACAGAAACCGATGGAAAACAAAACAACCTCGTGTAAAGAGGATGGTTCAGGACTTAACCAAAAAAGCTAAGACAAAGGATCAACAAGGGCCAAGCTATATGGCCAAAATAACGACTAGGACCAACGAAGCCGAGAGACCAGCATTTTTTCAGTCCAATCAGCAGATGAGCGCAAACAGCTAGTGAACTGCCATCAAAATGAAGCAACTAGTATATAAGACTATCAAAACATCTCCAATTCCAAACTCCAGAAAAATCGTAAGTTCTTGGATCATCAGCAACCCATACCTCTCCACAAACCTTCCAACAAAACAGCCAAAGAATACTATGAAAGGAGGCCAAGACCTTTGCTTGCAAAACGAGCCAAGTCTATGGGTTGCCAACAACCCATATACTATAGGTCGTGAGCGACCCATAGGTCATGGGTCGCCAATGAACCATGGCTTTGCCTCGTTTTGCATGCCAAACCTCCCCAGGGTCGTTTCCTACCTACCTGGGAGCGGACAATGGAGTGGCCCAGCCCAGAAGCTCTTCGACCCATATAAATACCAACCTACCTGCAACATAAAGAGGATATTCTCTGGACTGGTTGTTGAAGCTTTGCTGGAATTATTCTTCACTCTCTACCTCCCTCACAACAATCTCCAAAGGAATACACTGTGATTCTCTATTGAATTCCTACTCTGGAGATCTAATCTAGCTAGGAAACAATCAAAGCCTTGTAATCAAACAACTCTTGTAACAACAATCAGTCTATAGTAAAGCTATAAAGTGGACGTAGGCTTCATTAACAGCCGAACCACTATAAAAATTCTCTATCTTCTTTCTTTACAGTTCTATTTCTATACCTGTTATTTGTGATATTGCTTTGTCAGAACAGGGCTGGTGCTTTCAAACCCAAACCAGGATGTTGGTCCATTTTTTTGGTCAATAGATTTCTGGCCCAAGCTCCAGGGCAAAGCCGCTTTAAGGACAACAAAGTATATTCGGAAGATGATCCGATACTACAACCAGAGAGTTTGGACTAGAAAGTTTGAGAAATGAGACCTTATCCTCCAAAAGATAATGCCAAACACAAAGGATCTGACAGATGGACCTTTCGACCCGAATTAGGAAGAGCCCTTAATAATTCATAACGTCATCCCTTCGGAAATATATAGATTAAAGAAGGCAGATGGCAATGTAATACCTTGGACTTGGAATGTCGGGCATCTGAAACATTATCACAGCACGGTGCTGCTACATAAATAAAAGCTTTATCAGAAGTTCAAGACAATAACCAATCTTTTAGCCGTGACTCGAGTATGTCGCGTGAGGCTCTAGTCTTCTTAAGTTTTATGCATTTCAAACATTTCATCAAACGTTTTAGTCGTGAATATTGGCGTGGTCAAGTAATATCACACAACTTTTAAAAATTTGCATCAAAATGTTTTAGCAATGATACTTCTCTGATCAAGTAGCATTATGCGAGTTTCAAAGCCATGCTTTCGCCTTCTAGCAAGTAATTGATTTTGCCTTTCAGCAATTACTTAGTTTCGCCTTTGGGCTATAAAAATAGTTCCACCTCCGAGCAAAGTACTGGAGGTAAGAATTTATAATTTTTTGCCATAACCTTGTAGTGTCACACAAGAAATAAACCCTTACTAATCTTTTTATTTCAAGTTAAAAAACATGGTTATTAGCCATGGTCAAGCAGTACCATAAATAAGATTAGAATATCGGGTAGATTCTCAATAAGATTAGAATATCGGGTAGATTCCCAATTAGATTAGAATATCAGATAGATTCCCAATAAGATTAGAATATTGAATAAATTCCCAATGAGATCCGAATATTGGGTAGATCCCCAATAATAGTGAGCCACGGTCGATAGTGTCATGCAAAGAGCGAGTCACGGAAAAGACTAACGTGCCGAACGCACCTGGTAAGTCACCTCCAAAAGTGTCGTGCAATAAGTGAGCCATGGCCGAATCGTATCCTGTATAGAGCGAGTCACTGTCGAATAGTACCATGCAGGTTAGTATAGTGAGCCACGGCCGATAGTTTTGTGTAAAAAGTGAGTCATGCAAAAGACGACCATGCTAAACGCACCTAGTGAGTCACATCCAGAGTGTTGTGCAAAAGAATCAGCCATGGTCGAATCGTGTCATGCAAAGAGTGAGCCATGATCGAATAGTACCATGCACGGTGCTGTATAGCGAGCCACGTTCTTATAATAACGTGCAAATATATACATTATACCGGCACTAATGGTTTTCAAACCCTACATCTATGTAAGTCTAGATCCAGATGGCTGGAGCATGGTATCGAAGTATTTTCGGCTTTGGGTACTAATTTCAATTTCCAAAACCCTCTAAACGAGGTTAAATTTAAAATTATTTTCAAAACCCTCTAAATGAGGTTAGATCTTTAGAAATTAACTTAGTGAAGCAATGCTTCCTAAAGCTCTCAAGATACTACTTTGCCCAAAAGATCAGGATCAACTTCATGATGGGAACAGAACAAACAAGTCAAGTATTAAGCATGATATGACGCTATTATTTCCAAAGTCCGCCTCATACCAACCATATGAGGTGAACATTGAGGGACATGAGTTACACCATAATTTCTACAGAGTAAAAATTACGAATATTCAAGAGGAAAGTTCATTGGCTTATGATTTCAAGACCCATTGTTTGGTTTCCAACAAGAGCTTAAGCAGCAGACTCAGTATCCAAGAGCATGTAGTCCAAGAGCATGAGTCAAAGCATCAATCGAGATCAAGGTCATTGTCCAGCTAAGATAAGAAGCTTGGCTGAGGGCAACAGTTGCCTGAACCAAAAGTGTTTAAGCAAGTATCAACAATCAACGGCTCAGATAGCCTATGTCGAGACCAATGGCCGGGATAAACGAAAGATGTCCAAGAAGCTATATATAAAAGTATCATGTCAACAATCAACATCAAAATGCACTCAACTAGATGATGACAAGCATTTAAATCTAAACTCCATATAGCAAGCCAGGTCATCGATCCAAGAGAAAGCACCTGTACCAATGTAAGAACCTTAAATTTGCTATAAATAGAGGACCACCTGCTACAACAAAAGGGCAAAGAATTAAAATATAAAATTATATTGCACTTTTCTATATTAGAGCTCTCTTTACAAACTCATTAATGGAAAAAATGTATGGACTCAATGTAATAGCCTCTCGGCTAAGTAAGATTGACTAAATAAGGAAAGGACAGTGGATGTAGGGTTTTTCATCCCGAACCACTATAAAAATCTTGTTGTTTTTCACTTTCTGCACTTTATCTTCTCTACATTGGTATTGCAACTTTACGGTTCAACATCTCGTAACCTAAGCTTGATGGCATCACGTCTCGGTAATCTCTTTGATAGGTTCAATAATCCAACCAGCTTCCGAGCTATATCTTCGGACATCGAGGTGATGGTGTAGATGAAATTTTGCACTAACAGACGTTGTCTTGCACCAATATTTTTCTTAATTGATTCATTCGCTCGATCCATTGCTTCGTATAGATATCCCATCTCCGCTTTATCATTATTATCCACCATTCTTAAAACTTTTACAAGTAGACCAAATATGAGAACAGTAGCAGCAGTGTTAGTCCAAAATTTATCACTGTGAATCAAGTTATAAATAAGAATTTTCGTTTTCTTATCTTTAGGACTGAATTTAGGAATTTTTGCACTCCACTCCCTCGAAGAAACCATTCTTCTTAAATTCTCTTTATGTGCGTATATAAATTCTAATGCAATAAAGTGAGTAGTAGCAAGCCTGGTTACCGCTGTCCGAATCAGTTTTTTATTGTTTGTTTCTCTTCTCATTATGCTGAGTTACCAACCATGATTGTATATGAATCATGTTATTGATTGGCAATTTGAAATAGTGGTTTTTATCTCATCTTCTTTTGAAATATCTTCTAGAATCAAATAGATACAATGTGCTGCGCATGGTGTCCGATATAGTTTTCTTCTTTTTTCCATCAATAGTTGACCAATGGCTTTATAATTTTCTCCACTATTAGTTACTATTTGCACAATTTTATATTCTCCAATAAAATTAATAACATTATCCATTAGACCACAAATATACTTAGCACTTTGAAATTTGTCAGTAGCATATATATCTTTAAGAAAGATAGTTCATTGGGTAGAGTACATAAGAAAATTTATGATTTTTCTTCTATTTTGTATGCTCCAACCGTCATACGTCAACATACAACCATGCTCATCCCAAAAATTGGAGTAATTGTCAGTGTGTTGTTTAATTTCAGCGGACTTTAAATCTAAATATGTTTTCGAAAGTTCACCCAGAGTACGTGCTTTAATTCTAGGACCGGCTTCAGCAATGACATCGACAATTATTTAGTAATAAGGACTACCTGGAGAATTATAGACAATATGATTAAAATAAATAAAAAATTAGATGTTGCCTTCCTGTATGTTTTTGGGCATCTTTAATGCCATTTATTGTAGTTTTAATTGAAGGTTGAGATCTACCTCCTCATGCTTGAACGTTTAAATCCATCCGTACGGCTGAACGTAGCTCAAAACCTTTATCTACTCTCAAGGATATAGTATGGTCGGTGTGTTTTACTTCACTGGATCCCACACCCAAACGTTGTCTCTCTTCACTCATATAAGTTTCTTTACTTGCTAGAAAGACATGTTGAACATCTCTATCTTCTTAACTTCCATCATTTCCAGCATCCGAGTTTTGTTGTTCGGGCACGCTCATCAATTCTTCTTGCACACGTAGCTTTTCAAGCTTTCTCCGACTTCATTCGCTTCTCCCTTTTAATTCGATGTTCTCATTTAAGTTTTTTGACCTCATTAAGGAACGCTTGGACATGGTGCAACATCGTGGGCCACTTCCATCAAATGCTCTCTCATACGTGTCACCCCTCCACCAAAAATTTCCTTACTGCAATAATCATTTTTATTGACACCAACCGTCGTGCAGTAATCCAAACGATGTCATAATTTTTCATATTCAAACATCGGAAATAATAAATAAATAATAAACAAAATTTATACAAATCATATGGAATATATTTAACAAAATGCACATGATTTCAACTAAATTATTAACCTAATTTCATCAAATTGTAATACAAATTACCTATAGAATGCTACAACACCCGAAAATAGTGAGTAGAAAAGTGTGGATCTCAAAATGGAGGGGTGGAATTCAGGGGGTCTGTATAAAACAACGATCAACATGATTTTCGCATGAAATGACATCCTCATTTTCGGTCTAAGTAGCATTTTTGTGCCTTAATTTTAGGAGTGTTATGGTTGTGGTAACCATCTTTATTACCACCAACCGTTACCATAACCGTTGTTGATGGTTATAAATTCTTATAACCGTTACCGCAACCTCTTATGATGGTTAACCGTCAAATTTCAACTTTGAAGCATTTTTTACATATTTTTTCAATCATATGCACTATTGATGATAAATTCATATGGCTCTAACTAGTTTTTGCAAATTTATTTATTTGTTTATAAAATGACCAATATGCATGCACATGTTATTAGTTCACGAAGGCACATATTATTAATGTACAAGCTATTCCTTTAACTTAAATTATTAATTTTTATAATTTATGTTAAATATTACACAAAACAGTCATGTATGGTTGGTATGGTTAACCTTGATTATCGAATTCTTCAACCGTTACCGTAACTGTTACCGTTATAGATGGTAACCGCATGAACGGTTGATACGATTGAGTGGTTGATAGTTCAACCGAAACAGCCCTACTTAATTTACCCCCACCCAAATAAAACCCAAAAAAAATCTATTGCCAACCCATTTAATAACCGCTTGTACAAAACTACACAAAAAACTAGGGTACAGTTTCTACTGGGCAGAAATAGATATTCGACGATGGAAGAAAAATAAATAAAAAATCCTGTGAGGCCCTGGTTGATTTGTGCTTTTAGCCATGGCTGTTAAAGGTGATTTCTAGGTAGAAGAAGATGAGTTCTGGAAGAAAGAAAAATGAATTTGAACTTGTGCACGTGCACAGCTGAGTTTGTGCACTCAAGAATAGGAATTGGCTAACAGAGATCAAGGAAAGAAGTACTGATCTGAAGTGGCAAAAAATGAACAGTGGAAAGATTTTCTACAAATAGACAAGATTGTACTTTGTATTTGTACCAAAATGAAGAACTAAAGATTTCAGTTTTTCAAGAAATTCAAGAACTATCTAAAATAAAATGTAATTTCGGAGGAAATATCAAGAAATGGAGAAGCTTTTTGAAAGAAGACAAATTTGCTGGGATGAACATAAACAGATGCATGAACATATACTTCTAGGCAAGAATGAACAAGTACAGGAATTTAAAATTCACAAAGGGTTTTAACAAGATAATTTGGCAAGATAATATCAATATTTAGTACATGAAATCTAGATCAGAAAATCTGAAAGATTTAATAGCAGAATTATAAGAACTTGCAAGCTACAGATCACTAAAAGAAAAATTATATCAAGAACAAGGGATTAACATCACAGAATTGGAAAATAACGAGAATGGTAAAAATGGCAGTATTCAAGAACATAGGCTAATTTGTAAAGGACGAACACAAAATGGGCAGAAATTGAAGTAACTATAACAGGCAAATTGAATTAACAAGATATAGCTAACTAAGTAACAAGGTTAGAACATAAAGGATTGAGAAGATGAATTGGAAATTGAACTGAAATTTGAAAATAAAAGAGATAAACTTCTGTCTAAAGAACAGTAATAAACAGAAAAGATTATTTGCTTCATATTTTTCCACCTCTTTCACTATGGTTTACATGCACTTATATACAGTTTTCATGCCCAGTTCACAAGCCAAAAACCATTTACAATAGTAACTAGTACAACACACTTTCGACCACACACACTAGCCCATTTACACAATACTAGGTCCATATTCTCAGCAATTCAATCACAAGCATCAGCAAGCCTAGAAATTAGGAATTGCATGTGTGCACGTGCACACATGCACAAATGATACATCAATCCATCTCCTTCCCCAAGCCTGGTTCACTACAGTTAGCAACTCCATCGACTACAGGCCTACTCTGGCCATCTTCAGTCATCACCTCCGACGAACTCTGACCGGACACTGATGATCTAACCCAAAAATTGTTGCCACTTATAATTTTTTTCCTGAAACAAGCATTATCAAGCTGAGTTATTACAAATCCTCACGCAGGTCCGCAAGTCACAGCACTTCAAGGCTGAGATCTTCGATCGCCGTTGTTGATGTATGCCATGCCAAGATCCTTTCAGTCGTCGTCGTCGCCAATGGAATCAGCAAGCGTTTCCTCAAATAAAGTAAACAAACAATTGAATCTGTAATTTGCATCATTGTTGTTGAGTTTAAATAGACGAAGTTTGATTCCTTTTCACGTGAATTTGCAGAATTCCTACAAATGTTTTTTGTTTTGTTATTAAAAGTAAGTTGATGTGATTGGATTAATATAAAGTTTTTATTTTGTGTTTTATTTGTTTGATTGGGAGAATTATTGTTTGATTTTAACCGTTTTACTGAATTTTTTTGCTGTTTTTTTAAACCCTAATTTAGAATTTTGGAATTCTAGGGCTTTTCCACTAGAAGGAATCTTCGAGATTCCATCGTGCTGGCCGACAAGTTGAACCATGATAGATGTTCTTAACTTAGTAGCATGTAAATTGACGGATGATACATATCCCTAAAAACTTTCACAAATAACAAAATGGGATATCATTGATAACTCGGAGCTCTAACTTTGTGCACACAGAGAATGCTTTTCTATTATTGAATTCAAGTACAAAACAGATATCTTTTTATAAGCCTTACAAAGAAGTGGAAAGATGCAAATAACAACCATGCATAGCACTAACTGAAGACGTGGAAAAACTAAGGAAATATTCAAATTAACATGCTGCCCTAAGGAGTATGCATTATTTGCAAACTTGACTAAACAACAAAAGAATCAAATAAACTTGGTAGACAAACTAGCTCATGTATAGCCAACATAGCCTCCCCTAAACTAAATACACCTTGCATTCAGTTTAAACTTTGCATTTCACACATCCCAAGCATCCTGCGAAGCTTCTTAAAGGACTCCAGCTTCAACGGCTTCGTCATGATATCAGCAACTTGAGCTTTAGAATCACAATAGGCTAGCTCAATGGCTCCTTCCTTTGTAAGATCCCGAAGAAAATGGAAGCATACGTCGATATGTTTGCTCCTTCCATGTGGCATTGGATTTCTTGATAATTTAATTGTTGAATTGTTGTCGCATAATATAACTGTGCTTTCTCTTTGAGCATGGCCAAGATTCTCCAATACCCTTCGCATCCATATAGCATGACAGGCACAAGCTGCAGCTGAAATGAACTCTGCCTCAGTGGTTGATAAAGTAACAAGAGGCTGCTTTTTCGACGACCATGACACTACACCCCTACTAAGCATGAAGGCATAGCCCGATGTGCTTCTACGATCCTCTAAGTCTCCGGCATAATCACTGTCCAAGTATGCTTTAAGTTTTTCACTTCCATTTCTCTTATACATAACTCCAAAGTCTAATGTTCCTTTAATGTACTGAAACACTCTTTTCACCACCTGCATATGTTGTTCTGAAGGACTCTCCATAAATCTACTCACCAAACTAATCACATACATAAGATCAGGTCGAGTAGCTGCCATATACATTAAGCATCCCACCATTTGTTTGTACACACAAGCATAAACTTTCTTGTTGAAATCATCTTTGATCAACTTCACACCTGGAATGATGGGATTTCTGATTGGGTTGCATTTGCCCATCTTGAACCTCTCCAAAACCTCTTTTGCGTATTTCCTTTGACACATAAATATCCCATTTTTATTCTGAACCACTTCAACTCTAAGAAAGTAGCGCATCTCACCCAAATTAGTCATTTCAAATTCAAGTTTCATAGATGATTTGAAATGTTCAAACATACTTATGTCACTCCCAGTAAAAATTAAATCATCAACATACAAACTTGCAATAAGTATATTACCTCTTTCACGGGTCTTCACAAACAGTGTGTGCTCATACAGACATCTCTCAAATCCTGCCTTGACAAAATAAGCTTCGATGCGACTGTAACTTGCACGAGGAGCTTGCTTTAGACCGTACAATGCCTTTTTCAGTTTGTAAACTTTCTCTTCGTCGCCTTTCTTCACATACCCCTATGGCTGATCCACATAAACCGACTCATTAAGCTCCCTATGAAGAAAAGCGCTCTTCACATCAAGTTGATACACCTTCCAACCCCTTTGTGCAGCAAGGGAAAGCACCATCCGAATGGTGTCCCATCTTGCCGCTGGAGCAAAGACTTCAGTGTAATCAATTCCATACTCCTGAGAATACCCCTTCGAAAATAATCGAGCTTTGTACTTGTCTATCTCACCTTTTTCATTCAACTTTGATTTGAAAATCCATTTAACTCCGATTGTTTTGGATCCCTTCGGCAAGTTACACAGCTCCCAGGTTTCGTTCTTTTCAATTGACTGAATTTCTTGGTCTATTGCTATTTTCCATTTGACATCCTTGCAAGCTTGTTCATAACTAGTTGGATCAGCACTAAAAGTAAACAACACCATGTTCTGCAGCTCTTCTTCTTCCGATATGCGTTCACCGCTTACATAATCTTCCATCCAGATCAGAGCTTTTCTGGTCCTTCTTCCCTCCAGACCTTCTTCTGTTCTTTCACTTGAGGAAGAACCACTGTCATTATTATCATCATTAATACTTTCTTGTTCTTCGTCACCTTGATCTTTTTCATTTTCTTCTTCTTCCTCATTCCACTTCAACACATTCAGTTTCAAAGTTTCTGCATTTTTATCCCAGTCCCAGTTCTCATCCTCTTCAAAGATTACATCCCTACTGATAATAATATGCTCTCCCATAGGATCATACAGCCTATACACCTTGGATTCATCATTCATCCCAAACATCACACACTTCAGGCTCTTATCATCAAGTTTCTTCCTCTTGGCTTCAGGTATGGGTACATGAGCAACACAACCAAAAACTCTAAAGTGGTGCACTGATGGTTTCACTCCACTCCATGCTTCTTTGGGAGTAATATCTTTTACGGCAGTGGTTGGACTTCGATTAAGAATGTGAACTACCCAATTGACTGCTTCTGGCCAGAATACCTTAGGAACTCCCTTCCCGGACAACATACTTCGAACCATGTTCATGATTGTCTGATTTTTCCTCTCTGCCACCCCGTTTTGCTGTGGGGTGTATGCTACGGTTAGTTGTCTACGAATTCCATTTTCACTGCAAAATGCTCTGAATTCTTGAGAATTATACTCACTGCCTCTATCAGTTCTTTAGCATTGAATATATAAGCATGTTTCCTTTTCAACTAAGGTTTTGAAACTTTTGAATGTAACAAAAGCTTGTGACTTCTCAGATAAGAAATAAATCCAACACTTTCGACTAAAATCATCAATGAAAGTAATTGTGTACCTTTTTAAGTTGGTTGATTCAGGTGTAATATGGCCACATATGTCCGAGTGGATCAACTGAAGCGGATGAGATGCACGCCACTTACTGTTCTTAGGTATAGCTTCTCTGCGATGTTTTCCGATCATGCAGTCTTGACACATCTTGCTTGGGGCCATGATCTTCGACAGCCCTTTCACCATCCTTCTAAACTGTAGTATTCTCAACCCTGTAAAACTAAGATGTCCATATCTACAATGCCATAATTGAGTGATATCTTCTATAGTGGTCTTAAAGCATGCGAAAACCTTAGGCAACATACTTGTAGTGACTACAAACATTCTGTTAGTAGTCATATTTGTTTGTATGATCAAGCCTTTACGAGGATGATAGACTCAACATGTTCCATTCTGAATCAATATCGTCACTTCTCTTTCTTGCAACTGTCCAATGCTGAGTAGATTACTCTTTAACTCCGGAATGAAATACACATTTGTTATCACATGTGTAACATCATTGATATGTATTTAATGTTACTTTTCCCCATCACCGCCATTTGGAGTTGTTGCCGAGCTTCACGAATTGCCTATATTCCTCATCTAGTTCACTGAACCATTTCTTATCTCCACTCATATGGTTGCTACACCCGGAATCCAAAAACCAAACGTGTTCTCTTTTGGCATTATTTATCTCAACATGTGCCATCAATAACATTTCCTCTGTATCGTCCTGCTCCGCATAGTTTGCATTCTTCTCCCAGTCAGGGCACTCATACTGAAAGTGCCCTAATTTATGACATTTATAGCAGTCTACTAGTGCTTTGTTGAACGAACCTCTTCCTCGGCCTCTTCCTCTACCTCTAAAGCCTCCTTGGCCTCTACCTCTTGCACTATACTTATTGCCATCTCTTTCTCCAACATTCTCATCAAGCGCAACTTTCAACAACTGCTCTTCTCCTCTTGTGTGAGTAGTCATTCTCTGCTCATGAACAAGCATACTACTTTGAAGATCGTCGATCGTCATAGCATTCATATTATTGGATTCTTCAATAGCAGCAACAACATAATCAAACTTTCTGGTCATAGACCTCAATATTTTCTCCACAATCACCAACTGCTCCATCTGTTCCCCATGTGCCTTTATTTTGTTCGCAATAGCCAATGTTCGAGAGAAATAAGCATCTACAGTTTCTCCCTCTTTCATCCCAAGTACCTCGAACTCTCTCCTTAGAGCTTGCAGCTGAGCTCTTTTCACCTTAGTGGAGCCTTGATATTTCTGTCTCATTGAGTCCCATATGTCTTTGGCAGTGTCTCGATTGAGGATAGTCTCTATTATGCTTCTGTCAATAGCCTGGAAGAGGTAGTTTTTTACTTTGAGATCTTTCAGCTTTGCCTCTTCAATGTCTTTGCGTTGTGCTTTGGTCGCTTGAGTTCCTTCAACTATTTTAGGAATTCCATTTTCTACTAGACCCTAATACTCCTTTGATCGTAAGAGATTGTCCATCAACATAGACCAATGGTCGTAGTGACCATCAAATCTAGGTATAGCATGTTGAACGAAGTTGTTTTCCACTGCCATTGCTTGACTCTTTCTCAAATGTTTCTCCTGCACTTTCTCTCTGCTCTGATACCATAATTGAATTCAAGTACAAAAACAGATATCTTTTTATAAGCCTTACAAGGAAATGGAAATATGCAAATAACACCCACGTATAGCACAACTGAAAACGTGGAAAAACTAAGGAAATATTCAAATTAACATGCTGCCTTAAGGAGTAGGCATTATTTAAGCAAACTTGACTAAGCAACAACAGAATCAAATAAACTTGATAGACAAACTAGCTCCTGTATAGCCAACAATCATTCTCTTAAACTTGAATACTTTCTTTGGGCACTTATCTAAATTTGCCAGCATAGACATGATGATGTCAGCTGCAAAACTTACTGGTTATAAGATATTCCAGTAATGCGAGACATTGAATAGGCAACATAAGCCATCATACCTTAACCTTGATTGTTGCTATCAATAAATCCACTCTGCCTGAGTTCAACTGTAAACATAATGTTTCTAAAAAACGAACATAACGTTTGAAAATGAACATAATGTTTTGGAAACGTATAATGGTAAAGAACTTTGCTAGCATTTGGTAAGCTGCGTCAATACTTGCTCAACTATTGGTTGAGCATTTGGTGGTGTAACCCACCGTTTGAGTAATGCACAACAAATAAATTAAATTCAACCAATGGGAAAAGTATATTTACCATTGCCATACCTGGCTGATGATAATCATGATGGACCTATACCATTACTTTTTGATCATGTACTGGCAATTTCATCATGTGCAAGGCAAGCATTTAAGAATGAAGGTTATAAACTGCACTTGTTCTTATTTACTCTTAATTAATGAAATATTTTTGATGTTGTGTGTATGCGTCTATATATATACATATATATATATATATATATATTGTGCGCACGCTTGTGGATACTTCTGTCTTGGTAGGAATATATAACACACGCATGCCAGGTATTCATGCTGCTTTTATTTTGAAAAGTGATCTTTGAGTCTAAAAGGTTAAAATGGGGCCATTCTATCCTAGACACATATACAAAATTAAATGCATCAAATGTATCACAATAAGTTCCAAAATTTTGATATTGCTGATGATTCACATCAATTAGAAAACATAATAATCTCAAATAAATATATATACAACAGGTGAAATGCAAAAGGTTTTTATTTTATTAATGGACAAGAGTTGTGTCTATAAGTATTTTCATGTGAAAAGATAGCCAAATTGAGACAAATGTACTCGCAAACATGTTTAATGCTAAATCGTTAAAATCCAAATGTTCTATCCAACTTTAGTACAGAAAGGTTAAGATGTCTAGGTTATAATAAAATATTTACAACCCCTCCGCTTTAAATAATTATTAAATTTGCAATATGGAAAAAATATATAATAATTTGTATCAAGTGAAAAAAAGTTTAACAATGTACCTACTAGACTAATATTATGGAAAAGAAGAAAAAGAAAAAAAGAGGAAAAAATTCAATTTACACTCCCTGAATTTGAAGGAACAAACAGTTTATTTCTCTAAGCAAATTAGCATGTTATTTGCCACTAATAATTTTTTTTTAACAAATAAGCTGGTTGAATATCACTCACTGTAATACAACATATATCAAAGCAATACAAATACGAAGAAGAAATATAAGTGATGAATTCCTGTATAGTAGAAATAAAATTGCTCAAAATATATTGACTGTGTACAATAAACATGCTTGATTAATTATAAAGTTGAGTTGTGGTCATGCTAGCAACTTTGCTTTGTGAATGGTTCCCCTTGCTCAATGCTTGTAGCTTCTTCTTTTACCGTATTCGTGTACCTCTTTTGTTGTTAATAGCTTCTTCTTTTATTACAGTTTTTGGTCCAAGTTTGACTTTCTCAGGAGGCGAAACTGGAACTTTTGCCAAGCACTCCCACACTTTGAGGTATTTAAAACTTGGTATGTGTCCTTTCCATAACTCATATGGAATTGTTCCTGTTTTATTGTGAGGAACCTTGTTTAATATGTGATTAGACATATTTAAGGCTTCCCCCCACAAGTTCGTCGGTAGGCCATAAGTTAAGAGCATCGCATTAATTATATCTTTAAATGTTCCATTCTTTCCCTCGGCTATGCCATTTTGTTGTGGTGAATATGGTGCTGTTGTTTGATGAATTATACCATTTTCGGCATAGAATTGTTCAAATGGTGATTCATATTCTCCACCTCGATCAGATCTCAATATCTTGATCTTTTTATTTACTTATTTTCTACCTCAGCTTTGTACTTCATAAACGATGTAATTGCTTCATCCTTGCTATTTAAAAGATATACATAGCAATATCGTGTATAATCGTCAATAAAGGTAATAAAGTACCTTTTCCCACCTCTTGTAGGTAAAGATTTGAAATCACATAAATCAGTATGAATCAAACCTAGTGGTTCGGTGCTTCTATCAACTGTATGAAATGGTTTTTTGACCGTTCTTGCTTCTACGCATGTCTCACATTTGTAGTTTTTATCTACTTGGAATTTCGGAATTAATCCCAAGTTTGATAGTTTTTTCATTTTTCGGAAATTTATGTGTCCTAATCTATCATGCCATAGTAAAATTTCATGCTCAAGCAAATAAGAAACTTCAATTTTATTAATAGCATAATCAGGGTACATAGTTTTATTGCCGACAACGGCTACATTTGCCTTAAATAGGCCATTGCATAAATATCCCCTTCCTATATACATTCCAGCTTTGGACAGAACCATCTTGTTTGACTCGAAGACCATTTTGAATCATTTCTTTGATAGCACTGGACCAGCGATAAGATTCTTGCATATGTCTGGAACGTGGAGCACGTCATTCAACTTGACAGTTTTTCCAAAAGTAAACTTGAGGATTACCGTGCCACTGTTTTCGATCATGGAAACTGCAGAATTACCCATGTAGAGTTTTTCTTCCTGATCGAATTTCTAGTATGTAGAAAACATGAATTTGTCAGAGCAAACATGACGAGTAGCACCTGTGTCCACCCACCATTGGTTAGGGTTCTGAACCAAATTGCATTCAGATATAACTATTGAAAAATTAGACTCGTCTACTTCCATGTTATCCACCATATTTGCCTCTGAGTTGCATTCCTTCTTATGTCTGCAATCTCTAGTGGCGTGTCCTGCTTTTTCACAAACCCAACACTCGCCATTAAACTTCTTGGTTCGTTTGTTGTCATTGCGTTTGTTTTCAGGCGCTTTTCTCTTCTGCGGGAATTTCTTCTTGTTTTTCTTGAAATGCCCTTTGTTCTTTGACTCTTCTGCCACAAATGCCTCTTCGCTTTGTTTTATCACTCCGCGGTTATCAGCCTCAATTTTTAGTCTAACAATAAGATCTTCTAAGGAAATCTCCTTTTTCTTATGTTTCAGATAATTGCGGTAGTCTTTCCAGGATGGTGGTAATTTCCCTGTTATTTCTTCAACAAGGAAGGATTCTCCAACTTTATGTCCTTCTGCTTCTGAATTATGAGTTGGAGTTCTTGCACTTGACTAGTTACGGATTTGGAGTCAACCATTTTGTATTCCATTAACTTATCTACGATGAACTTCTTCAAACTAACATTCTGCGTTTTGTATTTGTGTGCAAGTGCAGTCCATAAGGATTTTGCTGTCTGGTGTGGCTGATATACTTTATATAGTACTTTATCCAGACAATTCATAATGTAGTTTCGGCACAGGAAGTCTGAGTGCTTCCATGAGTCAATTTCGAGAAAAACGGATGCATCTTTTTATCTAATTTGTCCGTCTTTAGGCTTTGGTTCATCCTCCTCGATGCACTTCTGCAGCCCTAGCATGGTGAGATAAAACAACATTTGATTTTTCCATGTTACAAAGTCATAACCATCTCCTTTGAGCGGATCAGGCCTGTTGTGAGTAGTAGCCTTTGTTGATAGTTCAACTGTTGCCATCTCTGTTTTAGTGAAAACAGGAAAGTCTTAAGTTGTTATACGTCTAGTATACCAAAACAGAAAATAATCAATAATAAACTCGTCTCACAAGTTTACAAATCAGATTTCCACCACCTTGGAATTCTATATTAGCTATTTTTAACAATAAGTATGTTGTAATTAATTACAACAACAAACTAACAACTATAGTAATAATAACTATAGCGATAAATCAAACGTAATACTATTTAAAGAAATAGTACAACGTAGAAACGAAAATGATATATATATATATATATACATATATATGTATATATAATCAACTAGAAATCTAACCGGTTGAAGAAGGAAATTTCGTTTGAGGCTTGTCGTAACAAATTCCTTAAGACTTTATTCAAAGTCTCCCAAGATACAACAGGCGTAAGCTGCTCGAGATCGTGATGTGTATGATCTTCTATGCGATAGGACTGATTATGATTTTAAGAAATGAAGATAGAGATGAGATAATTCGGATTTAAAATTGAGTGAGAAAAGTGATCAGGTTTCCTCCTTATTTATAGCCGAATTCCCAATGGCTACACCCGTTGAAAAAAGTAGCATCCCTTCATTTGCAATGCCAAAAAGTGTTACAGTTCGCAACAGCTGCGTCCGTTCGTTTGCAACGGTTCAGAACTGTTACTGTTTGCAATAGTCCCGTCTCTTCATTTGCAACGGCCAAAAAATGTCGCGGTTCTTCATTTGTTTGCAACGGTCACAACCATTGGAAAATCCGTATCTATTTAAACACACTTCTGTTTTAAAATCAGTCCATTTTTTAGGTAGCAAAAATATATGATACAGCCCAATCTTATTGGACTCGCACCCGCACCCGGCCCGGCCCGGTACGGTCGGTCGGTCGGCGGCGCGCGCGCGTGTTAGTCCATGGCCATATAGGTCCTCCCCCTCGCACAAAATTACCTGACCCTAAGGGCCAATATAGGGATTGAGAGTACACTATATAAACAAGAAAATGGACTTATTTTTGGCGATGTGAGATATATCTCATTCACTATTTTTGAGAATTCCAACAATCCCCCACATGAATGACGATATGTCTCCCCCACACAAAGTGTAATATCACACAGTTCATATGAAAACAATGTTATATCGAGGATAAGTAGATATATCACTTTGAACTTTCCCTAGTTAAAACTTATCGGATATACTTGGCTAATCGGTGAATTATTTCATCTTGAACCGTCAGCCGTTATTGTACAACCAGACAATAAGCTTTACAAAGCATTATTTCCCTTCACATCCAATCTCTTGGTTGTGTTCATTTTGGTCCTGAACAATTTTTGGTTCTGCGAGTGTTTATAGATAATAAAAGCCTTTAATATTCTCATAGAGCCGACCCAGCTCACACTAACATAGGTGATCACAACCATTAAGAGTATCCTACATATACCCCACTTTTATTTTCAAGATATGGTCATCATTAAAAAACATAGTTTTATCCTTTTAATACTTCTGTAGGCATGCATTTATATTGTGCACCATAGGAATGGAGTAGGACTAAGTCCAAACAAATGCATTCACTACAACAAAAAGGACTTTTTATAGCATGTAAAAACCGCTATAAAAACTTTCTATAGCGATTCTATAATCGCCATAGATCAACATGTTGTAAAAAGTCTGGTAGATACTATAGCGTGTCATACTTGCAATGGAAAACATATTTTTCTTGCCATCTAAAATAGGCCATATTGGTGCAACTGCTGTTCTATAGCATTATGAAACGTGCTATAGAACTTTTTATGATGCATTTTAGTTGCTATAAATATGTCGACATGCTATATTATTATAGCATTTGAACACGCTATGGAATCATCATGTCAACCTTTTATGACACATTGAAATGCTATAGAAAATTCATTGCTATCTATTATAGCACCGTCTTATTGCTATGAAAACTATTTACACTTTGCAAAATATTTTGTATAGCACTAACATGATGCTATAGTATAACAAAGATGAACAATTTTTCTTTTTATTGCATAGTTAGAACGCTATAAAAAAATTCTATTGCACATTTTTTGCTGCCATAACATTCATAGCTTTCAATTTTCAATTCTACTTATATATTATAACTCAAAAAACCACATTCATTACATTAACATAAGTACACAAATTGAGTCATAAGCCAAATCACAAAATATATATATATATATATATCCATAATATTTCATACATGAAGAATTAAACATAAATATTTGTGATAAAAATTAAACATAAGTACACAAATTGAGCGTAGCATACCAAAACGACACATACTAAAAATATTTTAATGACCGTCGATAAGCATGACTGATTTAAAGGAGAAAGAGTGCGACATCATGTACCAACCTCAAAAGCATCATACAACACCTATGAAGAAGAAACACAAACATACATATGTTAGTCAATATATACTTCATTTTACTCTTACACCATTGGTTCATTATCAATGATAACTTCTACAACTACTGCAATTTTGATTATTTAGTCTAAAGTTGTCTAGAATTATCGAAATGTTATATTAAATGGGAATAATTTAACATTAAGTTGGTATGTGTTATAAATTCATGATTTTTTTATACCCAGTTACTGTTAACTTGGTCTTAAAAATGGTAGAGATCTTTAAAGCACGTTAAGAATATGGAATAGGGACATAAATTTCAAACTATAGCACAAAGGTGTAATATATGATATATATTTATGTCATAATCTGATAGATCATAAATTTGGCTTTTAACAAAACTAAGCAATTTGATAAGTCGTAAAAAAATTGTACAGGTCTAAGCAATTTGAAAACAAATCAACTTATTAAGTGACAGTTAGTTTATATTTAATTTCTAATTTATTCGCTTTTGAAAAATGTGAGTTAAACACTGATTAGGAAAAAAAGCTAAATCATATTTTCCTTCCCGAAACATGAGTTCATGCCCTCTAATTCACCACTAATTTTGTCTCAAAGCTTCTCTTTAATTATTATATTGCAGCTTATTCATTTACAACTAAGAATTTCAAAATTAAACTATCTCAGATTGAAAAATGAACATAACTGTAGTTTTTTTCCGAAAGGTTCATTTGCTTGTTGTTTAAGATAAATGGCATTAATACAGTATCATGTTAAATCGATACTAAACTATAACAACCACAGAAGAAAGGGAAAAACTCACCTTGTAAATTGGGTGTATGACATTGCACCTTGATACTTTGATGTTGCGTCTGTTGTTTTGGTTGTTGTTGTACAAAGTTCATCATCTTACAAGCTCCAGCAGTCTCTCCCATGCCTAAAGGGATCACTGGTAAATTGTCGCAATTGCATATTTCGACCATAAAACCATCCGAATCGTGAAAGAATAATTGATCCATGAAGATCCCTCCTTCTTCCACTCGCCTTTGGATGTAGTTTATGTCCATTTCTTTCAGCTTTTTCTCCACTGCAGTCACACTCACACTACAGCATTTCAATGTCGAATCAGTGTTTTGATATTAGTATCTTTGATAGCTTTCTCATTAGTAACGTTTCTTTTCATATGTGATCATGTATTGAAATATGCATTCAAGCGCACAGTGTAGTTTTTCTGCTTATTTGCCCTTTTTTTTACTTATTATTTACACACATAATCATTTGCTGTGTCAACAACTACAAGGATATCTTCTCACTCGAATTTTTGTAATCTTGTGAAGCAACTTTTTGTACATGCTAGAAACCAATTTGTTGATGACCTTTCTTTTTAAAGCACTTATTGGTAAGACAAAAAAGGTTAGTATCATTTGCCTAGTCACATGTGTTTATGGACAAAAAATCAAAATAACTTTTAAAGTTGCGTGTAGAAATAATATGTCCATAGTTCAAGTAACAGATTTTTTATGTGTACTATTTACATCAAAATGACGTGGAAGGTGAAAGAAAAAAATAGCAAATTACCAAATGGCTAAATGCCCCTGTATTTTGTGCAACTTCCAAAACAATTCAAAGTGAAAATTGAAGTACTATGTTGTCAACGCACATATTTATGAAGCATAAAGCATACTATGTGTGAAATAAGATCAAAAAATCGTACAGTAACATCATATATCGTATAATTTTGTTTATATAAATTCAGTTTATTAGTGCATTATGGTTCGATTCAAAGTAAAAATACGGAGTTTCTCCTTAAGAGTTTTTTTTCTTCTTCTGTTATTAGTTTTGTACGTAGAGGATAATGAATTTCTACCAATTATACAAAAATTTAAATACACACTGATACAATTCAAGTTGTTTGTTGGATTTAAACATTATTTGATGAATTTAAATTACACACAACCTTGAAGTGTATGTACAATTATAAGTTTGTATCACTGATATATTTACATTTCGTTTATTATTTATTTATTTTATCTTTATACATATGAGATACATGGAATATTTTGAAAAACATTACCTGAAAGGAAATATGATTGTCCTTTGGGTTGATTTTAGTCTTCGTCTTCATGCTTTCTGGGTCATCCGATTGTAGCAAGTGTATCCCGATTCCAAAGTTGAACAACCTTCAAAATCAACACATTTAACTCTAACATTCAAATTAATTATAAAGATCAAATGGTTAGATCATAAATATAATAAAAATTAGACCACAACCTATTGCTAGTAATACTAGGATAAGAAACTTGTACCTATGGTAAAAAGTTTCTAACTATACTAGTACATAATAGTTATAAACTTTTGATAAAATACACACCATAAACAATATGTAAATCGGTCAATAGTTTCTAATTTGTATCAACAATACAGTTGAAAATATTTGTAAAAGATAATTGGGAATAAATGTCATTACCATGCACCATCAAAATCGAATGAAACAGGTCTATGAATTTGGACAAACCAAGAATAATTTGGTAAAAATCAAGAGACCTTTCAAGGGATTTGCAAACTAGAGAAATGTGGTTCAATGAAGTGAGAGATAAAGCACCATTATTTGCGTTTGATTTCACCATTTTCCTCTCATTCTCGTTCTTGTTCTTTTCTTCTTCTTCTTCTTCTTAATTAAGCGACCTTAATTGAGATTTAAACAAAAGGCCTAATGGTTGAGAGTAATATAAGGCAAGTATGAAGCAAGAAATAAGGATTGACGTATAATTCAGAATCGAAATGATATGAAGGGTGAGCATCATCTGTACCTCTATATATAGATGGCTGTCTCTTAAAGTGGGTTTCATGCCTCTAATGGTTCAATTTCCTACTTGGTCTGTAATTATGAAACTTAGATATTGATCCAAAACATAATGCCACTTTATCGGGCACAACAAAATCCACAATTAGCTGAAATCATACGTGCATAATCAACATGCTCAAACACAATCTAAATCATCATGATACTTGTTGCAAGCAATCAACTAACCAATCTTCAAACAAACAACGTAAAAAAATAATTCATACCCATACTCATTATGTAATATCCATCCTTTATTTCGTTTTTCTTTCAAAAAGAACAACGCCACATGATGAAGTGGTAAGTTATCTACAGTTTAATTATATCAACCCGAAATGTACATATATGATGGGCAAAAAGATAACTAATCCAGAATACAAAAAGCAAAATCAGCAACAGTAAAATACTAAAAAAATGCTATTTTAACTAACATCGATTACATTTATGCCAAGAAGCATCAATTTGAAGGCTATATCGCAGGAAATCTTGAAATTTGCATTGATCTACCAGTTGCCTATATTTCTCAATGGGTAGAAAACAATCACCATTATTAAATTATACTCATATTAGTTAAATTGATTGATTATAATCGTACTATAGTTATAGCAGTAATGTGAGATACTTTGCAAATCAATATAATGATTCAATGCTGGTGCAATTAGAAAATATGCAGACGATGTTTCTCAATCAAATGAATGCGCACCGTGAACGAAAAATCCATTACGGCCACTTCTTTGTGTTTTTAACCATTTATATTTCAAACACACCATAAATTGAAACTAATATAAAACAAAAAATCAGAAAGCAAACATGAGGATTATTAAGCTGGAACAATTGGGAATGGCTAAACAAAAAACTGGTTTAAATAAATTGGTAGATGTGTGATACTAATATAATTTGTAGAGTACTAAGAGAATTAAAACGCATGCATGGACGAAACTGATGTTCAACAACAGTGGAGAAGCAGAAATACCTGAGAGGACTACAAGTTCTTCCCCCTCACGTTGGCCATCTCCCCATCAGCTTGCCATCAAAAACTCCAAGCACAGTAAACGTAGAAGCTCCAGCCGTGGTAAACTTGACCAACCATCAAATAGCAACCCCTACCAAGCCTTATCGGAAGCCCCACCAGAGTCTGATGTTGTTCCAACCAGTGTTGTGATCCTCCAAGCTGCATCCTCCATCTTTAAGGACAAATTTATGATACTCTGGTGATCTACATAACTGACCTGAAATAGCACGGAAAATGAAATAGAGATAGTTGCGAAAAAATTAATAGAAGTTATTAATACTGTTTCTTTTTCCTAACAAAAGATAAAAATATTATATCATTACTACATGATCATATGTTCATAACTCCGACCTGGCAATTACATTGCTTGAAACCTTAATTTCAAATAAACCATAAGCATGTAGCCTGATCAAAATGAAAAGTTACAAAGATGTAAATGATAATCAAACTAAAAAAATAAAGGGTGACAAGTAAATTATGTTTTAACTGTAACATGCTAGTATGTACCGAAAATATAAATGCTACAACCAAAATGTGGGTAAAACTGGAAAAGTTTCAACGTCTTTGTCATGTACTCGATAATAAATAATTTATAAAGTTAGGTTATATGGTGTTTAGATTACATAAATGTTTGTACCATACTTCTATTGACTAACAGAAAGTGTCAAATATAAAACTCATGTATGAATAGAATAAACAATAGACAATTGGAGTTTAAACCGCCAGTGCCATAGCTTTAGATTTTTAGGAATAGTATGGCTCTGAACACAAGCGAATAACTAGCTTACGAGCAAAATTACAGCTCTAAAAGGCGCTGGTGATCTAAATTAGCATCATTGTAATTTAGGATGAAGGTGTTGATCTGGGCAATATGCTACAACAAAATAAGCATAACATAATTGGAATAAAATTGTGCCCAAATTCTAAATAAGACAACCTAAAAAAGTTTTTACTAGAGTTAACTCAAAAGGTTTTAAATAAATAAAAACACACATCTTTGATTTATTATTAAGGTTTCTGCACGCTTGGAAATTGATTTTGATGTTTCAACTTTACAACTAAATTTAGCAATTAAATTTTTTTCTCTTATTTCATTTTTATTTCATAGTTTGTTCTATACAGCGTAATATGAGATTATAAATTGGACCCATCATACACACACTGAACTAAATCACGTATACCATCTTGAATGCCAATGGTTATTATCCTCATTAATTTTAAAATGCAACATTGAACTTTTAGCAAGAAAAAATAATGACAGTTAACTACTACCAGGAAAATACATGATTTATGTAATATATTCTATATTAACCAAAGCTCAATCCATCAAAACCATTTTCATTTTCTCAAAGTCCGTACTTTATGCTATTACAGATTGGCAGCAGTGGTAAGTATAGTTCATATTCTTGCAACCACATGATTACTTTACATGTTCATTTTGGATTTTTTTTAAAGGCAACTGAAGTGAATACATCTATAAATTGTAAAAATAAAAATTGAAGGATATTGTATTAATCAATTTAAATGTTATACCATGTGAATTGGTATATACATGGTTCAATTTGGAACTATGGAAGAAAACTGGAGTCAAATATAGTAAAATAAAAAATTGAAAAGTAATGCATCCATTAATTTAAATTTATAATTTGTGAATTAATTTACAAGGTCTAGTTTGGACTTATGGAAAATAAACGAAGTAAATAGGTTCATATACAACCCCAGACTGTTCTGAGAATCCAAACATGGCAACTACCATTATCAGTCCATAAATTCATACTCTCATCGTTTACAAGCAAATGCAATAATCAAATCTGAAGCTTACTTGTCAGAGCAGCTTTGGCCAAAGCATCATTAACGGATGTGACTGGTTCATCAGCACCACTGCACATCATTTTCGAACATCTCCTGCCAATAACAAATTAATCAACAACCCATTGACATCTCAAATACAGGCAGAAACAAGCAACAAGTATCTCAAATTTCAGACCAAGAAAAGCAAACGGTAGCATCTCTCAGGCGAAGACAGCGAGAAACATATTCATAATAACTCGGATCTGAAACCTCTAATCATGACATTGCATGATATTAATTGGAATAATTTGATGAATGCTAGGGCATGATAAGGAGTTTTGATGGAGTCGCAACTCCGGACGATTGGCGAAATCCATGGAGATCGGTGGCGAATTTTGGAATAGAGATGTAATTTGAGATTTAGGGTTTGTTACTGTGGGGGAGAAGAGGACATGCTTTAAGCGGTGAATGAAAAACTTAGGCGGGCTTAAAAATTAACTGGAGAGAATCCTTATTACAGCGTGTTTAGTGTTTTTTTTCAATTCATAGAAGGTTTTCAACGGCATGTAGTAGCGGACGCTGTTTTTAAGTGCAATAATAAACAAATTTTGTTGTAGTGATTACGTCTTGAGTTATTCAGAACTGGTTTGCCTATTGATCCTAGTCCGTGGGATCTCCAGTCGCTAGGATAGGAATCCGTATAAGATAACTCTTGTTGGTTTAGGCTTTTAAACCCATTCCCCTCGATGCGCAGTTAATTTTCTCTCTTGATAAACCTTTAGTAAATGGATCCGCTAGGCTATCATTTGTTCACACATAATCTATGGAAATAGTTCCATTTGAGAGTAACTGCCTAACTGTGTTATGGCGTCGACGAATGTGTCGTGACTTTCCATTATACACAAAGTTTTGCGCTCAGCTTAATGCTGCTTGGTTATCACAATGTATGCATATGGTCGGTACAGGTTTAGGCTAAAACGGAATATCTTCTAAAAAGTGACGAAGCCATTCTGCTTCTTCGCCTGCTTTATCTAAAGCGATGAACTCCGATTTCATAGTGGATCGAGCTATACATGTTTGTTTAGTAGATTTCCATGACACTGCTGCTCCTACTAAGGTAAAGACATAACCACTTGTTGATTTTGATTCCTATGAATCAGCAATCCAGTTTGCATCACTATATCCTTCTAAGACGGCAGGGTATTTTCCATAATGTAAGGAATAGTTTGTGGTATTTTTTAAATATCCAAACACTCTCATTAGTGCTTTCTAGTGTTCCTTCCCTGGGTTGCTTGTGTACCTGCTTAATCGACTTACTGCATAAGCTATATCTGGTCTTGTGCAATTCATGAGATACATGAGACATCCTATTACACGAGAGTATTCCAGTTGCATTACACTCTCATTAGTGTTTTTATGTAGTACTTCCGATGGAATATACGACGTTCGTACTCCTTTAATTCCAAAATTTTGAAAATTTTCAATCGCTTTTTCTACATAATGTGATTGAGATAATTCAATTCCATTAGGTGTTCTTATTATTTTGATTCCCAAAATAACATCTGCAACTCCTAAGTCTTTCATATCGAAATTGTTGATTAACATCTTCTTAGTGGTCTCTATTACCTTAGTATTTGGACCGAAGATTATCATATCGTCAACGTATAGACAAATCATCACGCATGATTGTCCAATTTGTTTGTAATAAACACATTTATCACATTCGTTTATACGAAAACCATTTTTCATCATGACACTATCAAATTTTGCATGCCATTGTTTTGGAGCTTGTTTTAGTCCGTATAATGATTTGACTAATCTACATACTTTGTTTTCATTCCCTTTGGATATAAAACCCTCAGGTTGCTCCATGTAAATCTCCTCATCGAGATTTCCATTTAAGAATGCCGTCTTTACATCCATTTGATGAATCTGTAGATTATAGATGGATGCAATTGCTATTAACATTCTTATAGAGGTTATTCGTGTTACTGGTGAATAGGTATCGAAGAAGTCTACACCTTCTTTTTGATGATATCCTTTGGCTACCAATCTTGCTTTGTATTTGTCGATGGAGCCATCTGGTTTCATCTTCTTTTTGAAGATCTGTTTACAACCAATTGGTTTTATTCCAGGTGGAAGATCAATTATTTCCCAAGTTTTATTACTCGGAATTGAATCAATTTCACTTTGGATTGCTTCTTTCCAACATGAGGATTCAGAAGATGACATTGCTTCCTTGTACGTTTGAGGTTTGTGTTCTAACATATATGTTAAAAATTCCGAACCAAATGTCTTGGAAGTTCTTGCCCTTACGCTTCTTCTTGGTTCAACTTCCTCAATTTCACGATGAGTTTCTTCTGTGATTTACTCGATCTTCTCTTGTCCTTTTGGGGACATTATTTTCTTCATTTCTTTTGTATGGAAACACATCTTCAAAGAATGAGGCGTCTCTTGATTCCAAGATTGTACTTACATGAATATCAGTTATATCAGACTTGAATACCAAAAATCTGTAGGCACTACTATTTTGGGCTGGCCCTAAATAGTAACAATCTACTGTTTTTGGTCCAAGTTTGACTTTCTTAGGAGGCGGAACTGGAACTTTTGCTAAGCACCCCCACACTTTGAGGTATTTAAAACTTGGTATGTGTCCTTTCCATAAATCATATGGAATTTTCCTGTTTTATTGTGAGGAACCTTGTTTAATATGTGATTAGACATATTTAAGGCTTCCCCTCATAATTTCGTCGGTAGGCCAGAAGTAAAGAACATCTCATTAATCATATCTTTCAATGTTCTATTCTTTCTCTCGGCTATACCATTTTGTTGTGGTGAATATGGTGCTGTTGTTTGATGAATTATACCATTTTCGGCACAAAATTATTCAAATGGTGATTCATATTCTCCACCTCGATCAGATCTCAATATCTTGATATTTTTATTTAACTGATTTTCTACCTCAGCTTTGTACTTCATAAACGATGTAATTGCTTCATCCTTGCTATTTAAAAGATATACATAGCAATATTGTGTATAATCATCAATAAAGGTAATAAAGTACCTTTTCCCACCTCTTGTAGATAATGATTTGAAATCACATAAATCAGTATGAGCCAAACCTAGTGGTTCGGTGCTTCTATCAACTGTATGAAATGGTTTTTTGACCATTTTTGCTTCTACGCATGTCTCACATTTGTAGTTTTTATCTACTTGGAATTTCAGAATTAATCCCAAGTTTGATAGTTTTTTCATTTTTCAGAAATTTATGTGTCCTAATCTATCATGCCATAGTAAAATTTCGTGCTCAAGCAAATAAGAAACTTCAATTTTATTAATAGCATAATCAGAATACATAGTTTTATTGCCGACAACGGCTACATTTTCCTTAAATAGGCCATCACAAAAATATCCCCATCCTATATACATTCCAGCTTTGGACAGAACCATCTTGTCTGACTCGAAGACCATTTTGAATCCTTTCTTTGATAGCACTGGACCAGAGATGAGATTCTTGTGTATGTTTGGAACGTGGAGCACGTCATTCAACTTGACAGTTTTTTCAAAAGTAAACTTGAGGATTACTGTGCCACTGCCTTCGATCATGGAAACTACAGAATTACCCATGTAGAGTTTTTCTTCCTGATCGAATTTCTGGTATGTAGAAAACATGGATTTGTCAGAGCAAACATGATGAGTAGTGCCTATGTCCACCCACCATTGGTTAGGGTTATGAACCAAATTGCATTCAGATATAACTGTTGAAAAATTAGACTCGTCTACTTCCATGTTATCCACCATATTTGCCTCTGAGTTGCGTTCCTTCTTGTGTCTGCAATCTCTAGCGGCGTGTCCTGCTTTTCCACAAACCTAACACTCGCCATTAAACTTAGTGGTTCGTTTGTTGTCTTTGGGTTTGTTTTCAGGCGCTTTTCTCTTATGCGGGAATTTCTTCTTGTTTTTCTTGAAATGCCCTTTGTTCTTTGACTCTTCTACCACAAATGCCTCTTCGCTTTGTTTTTTCACTCCGCGGTTATCAGCCTCTATTTTTAGTTTGACAATAAGATCTTCTAAGGAAATCTCCTTTTTCTTATGTTTTAGATAATTGCGGTAGTCTTTCCAGGATGGTGGTAATTTCCCTGTTATTGCTTCAACAAGGAAGGATTCTCTAACTTTATGTCCTTCTGCTTCAAGTTCATGAATTATGAGTTGGAGTTCTTGCACTTGACTAGTTACGGATTTGGAGTCAACCATTTTGTATTCCATTAACTTATCTACGATGAACTTCTTCAAAGTGACATTCTGCGTTTTGTATTTATGTGCAAGTGCAGTCCATAAGGATTTTGCTGTCTGGTGTGGCTGATATACATTATATAGTACTTTATCCAGACAATTCAGAATGTAGTTTCGGCACAGGAAGTTTGAGTGCTTCCGTGAGTCAATTCCGAGAAAAACAGTAGCATCTTTTTCTCTAGTCTGTCCGCCTTTAGGCTTTGGTTCATCCTCCTCGATGCACTTCTGCAGCCCTAGCGTGGGGAGATAAAACAGCATTTGATTTTGCCATGTTACGAAGTCATCACCATCTCCTTTGAACGAATCAGGCCTGTTGTGAGTAGTAGCCTTTGTTGATAGTTCAACTGTTGCCATCTCACTTTTAATGAAAATAGGAAAGTCTTAAATTGTTATACGTCTAGTATACCAAAACAGAGACTAATCAATAATAAACTCATCTCACAAGTTTACAAATCAGATTTCCCCTACTTTGGAATTCTGTATTAGCTATTTGTAACAATAAGTATGTTGTAATTAATTACAACAACAAACTAACAACTATAGTAATAATAACTATAGCGATAAATCAAACGTTATACTATTTAAAGAAATAGTACAACGTAGAAACAAAAATGATATATATATATATATAAATCAACTCGAAATCTAACCGGTTGAAGAAGGAAATTTCGTCTGAGGCTTGTCGTAACCATTTCCTTAAGACTTTATTCAAAGTCTCCCAAGATACAACAGATGTAAGCTGCTCGAGATCGTGATGTGTATGATCTTCTGTGCGATATGACTGATTATGATTTTAAGAAATGAAGGTAGAGAAGAGATAATTCGGTTTTAAAATTGTGTGAGAAAAGTGATCAGGTTTCCTCCTTATTTGTAGCCGAATTCCCAATGGCTACACCCGTTGAAAAAAGTAGGATCCCTTCATTTGCAACGCCAAAAAGTGTTACTGTTCGCAACAGCCGCGTCCGTTCGTTTGCAACGGTTCAAAAATGTTGTTGTTTGCAACAGTCGCGTCTCTTCATTTGCAACGGCCAAAAACTGTCGTGGTTCTTCATTTGTTGTCAACGGTCACAACCGTTGGAAAATCCGTATCAATTTAAACACACTTCTATTTTAAAACCAGTCCATTTTTTAGGTAGCAAAATCATATGACACAGCTCAATCTTATTGGACTCGCACCCGGACCTGACCCGACCCGGTTCGGTCGGTCGGACGGGCGGGCGGCGGCGCATGCGCGTGTGTTAGTCCATGGCCATATAGGTCCTCCCCCTCGCACAAAATTACCCGACCCTAAGGTCCAATATAGGGATTAAGAGTACACTATATAAACAAGAAAATAGACTTATTTTTGGCGATGTGGGATATATCTCATTCACTATTTTTGAGAATTCCAGCAATCCCCCACATGAATGACGATATGTCTCCCCCACACAAAGTGTAATATCACACAGTTCATATGAAAATAATGTTATATCTAGGATAAGTAGATATTTCACTTTGAACTTTCCCTAGTTAAAACTTATCGAATATACTTGGCTAATCGGTGAATTATTTCATCTTGAACCGTCAGCCGTTATTGTATAACCAGATAATAAGCTTTACAAAGCATTATTTCCCTTCACATCTAATCTCTTGGTTTTGTTCATTTTGGTCCTGAACAATTTTTGGTTCTGCAAGTGTTTATAGAGAATAAAAGCCTTTAATATTCTCATAGAGCCGACCCGGCTCACACTAACATAGGTGATCACAACCATTAAGAGTATCCTACATATACCCCACTTTTTATTTTCAAGATATAGTAATCATTAAAAAACATAGTTTTATCCTTCAATACTTCTGTAGGCATGCATTTATATTGTGCATCATAGAAATGGAGTAGTACTAAGTCCAAACAAATGCATTACGTCTTGAGTTATTCAGAACTGGTTTGCCTATTGATCCTAGTCCGTGGGATCTCCAGTCGCTAGGATAGGTTTTCGTATAAGATAACTCTTGTTGGTTTAGGCTTTTAAACCCATTCCCCTCGATGCGCAGATAATTTTCTCTCTTGATAAACCTTTAGTAAATGGATCTGCTAGGCTATCATTTTGTGACGACCGCCCACGACTCCTGCACTGAACCTAGAGATAGTGCGCTGTAAAGTGTGCCAGGCAGCCATGGACAATTGCCAAAGTTAAGTTAAAACAACAGAATCTATCGTATTACTCACAGCGCATGGAGAAAATACAATAGAATATATATATATATAGTGAAGCTTCACAGAATAGAATCTCATCAATAAAACTTCATAATAGTTGAATACAAAACATCTGAATAGTCAATACATCAAGCCTCACTACATATCACTCAGAGAATATACAAGCAGCGGAACATCCAGTACATATAGTAAGAAAACAATATGCAATACTCCAGCTCGTCTTCGTCATCAACACCGTGGAAAGCTAGAATAGCACCTGTCACCTGCTACCTAGTCTGCCCATCCCAAAATGGACGAACAGCCCAAGGCAATAAGAGTTAAAACATAAAGCCTTGAGTCAGACAACAGTCTTAGTGAGCGGTAAATTAACTAACAACATACCAAAAGAGCATAAAGGAAAAGGAATACAACCCTCCCACTCCACCTCTTTCTACAGTGATAGCCCCCAGACACACACTAAGCAGAAGCAAACATAGCAAAGCATACAATTTAAAGTAAAGCAATTATCACTCGAGTCAAGGGTGATGTTTTCCAAGTACAAACCCCAAGGCCTAAACCAAGATCAGATTAGCACCTAGAAAATACCGCTCTTGAGACCGAATGACGATACAACCAAACATCCATGACTCTGGCTATCACTGTTATCATTGCTTCGATATCATCGTTAATTGAATGACCGGCTCATTCTTTCATCCGTCCGTCAAGGGCTAATGGAAACCCTAGTTCTAGACATAACTCCGCACGTCATCGTGACCCGTGCCTAGGACTATCGAATCTGCCCAGAGTACTTGACTACCAATCAGTAGCCTTCAGGAACTATCGAATTTGCCCACCGTACTCTTGCTTTGAGCATGCTAGAACCTTCAACAACGATGAGATCTCAGCCTTCTAGTCATCCTCCTCGAGGACTATTTCCATACTAGCTCAAGCGCCTCTCGAGCAAACCATTATCCTTAACTCGAACCATTTCAGCGAGTTATCAACATGCTTGGAATGATCCCATCTGGATTAGCCCAAGGCCATCTCATATCATGCTTCGCCTCATCATCATCATAGCAAAGCCTCATCTCAACATCATCATCAAATCTATCCATATGAGCTTCATCATCTGCTACATATGCCTCGTGCAGCTTTTCCAATTCAAGAGCCTTTCCCTTAGCTTTTGAATCATCTTCGACCATCTTGTCTAAATCAAATCATCAATCATCTAATTCATAACAATCAATCAAGTCAAACATTAATCCAAGTAATCAAGCATTCAAATATGATCTAGATAGACAATATTAACAATAATGGCAATTTCGTAAATAAAGAGTCGAAAGTCTAACAAGCATGAAAACATAAGAAATATCTCTATAATCTTGATGAATGAACTTGCATAGGTTATCATGTAGTAAAATGGTTGTCAAATCATCATGAACAATGGATCTATATGGATCTATACTTAGGTTTACAAAAATGCATGGAAATCACTACTTTAACACAAAATCATGCCAACGATCCGATATACTCCTTTGGATCCGTGTGAGAGATAATCACCACTCACCAAATCACCTAAACGGCCCAAAAGCAACACACTTCAGATCTGTACAGCGAAGGATCTAACTCGATCTAACAAATTCTCGCTTCAAACGATGAAATCCCTCTTCGAAGAATGTAGATCTTCAACTTTAGCTCTTGGATCTTCGATCTTGATCTTCGATTTGGATGGAAGGAATCACAAGATTAGAGTGGAGAAAAGAAGTGAAGAAGTGTAGAAGTCGAGCTCTCAAAATGGCAGCACTTCGTCGCTTCAAAATCCCGATCCCAAAAAGTGAGAAAACCCTCCTATTTATAGCTGATTTTACCTTAGCTCGTCCACTCGGAGTTAGGTCGTTCACGACTTAAGAACCCTAACGACCTAAAATCTTCGACCTAACAGCCCCTGCCTCTACGACCTATGACCTAACAGATCCAACGACCTAACACACGAATGCGGCTTAGCGACCTATCAAAGATCGCGACCTAAAACAATGCGCGACCTAACTACTCAATAACCACACGACTTAACTGGGTTACGACCTAACCCCTTACGACCTAATACTTAGCGACCTAACAACCCACGACCTAACTCCTAAGTCGTCTACGACTTATCCTCCTTAGGTCGCTCACTGCTACCCCCAGCTTCCTTAGGTCGTTGCCGACCTATCCCTTAGGTCATTAACTCGCCCCATCTCTAAAGTCGCTTACTATTTTAAGTTGCCTATTTCCTTAAGTCATCTACGACCTAACCTACTCAACGACCTAAGTCACCACACGACTTATCTCCTATACGACCTAACTATCACACGACCTAACTTCTTAGGTCATTCCAAGACTTAGGTCGCTCTACACACACTAAGTCGTCTACCCCCTTAACTCGCCCACTTCCTTAGGTCGCTCCAAACACACGACCTAAGACTTAGACTCTAGATGACTTATCAACAATGCGACCAAACGTCAACTGTTTTACGATGTTTTGATTCGTGAAAATACGGGTCGTTACATTCTCTCCCCCTTAGGAATTTCGCCCCCGAAATTTCAAACAAACAAAGCAATCAAAGACTATTCTGCACGCCTACCATCCATAGCAATCAACAAACCATGCATCTAATTCTAGCTTAGCATGCATAATTCTAAAACTAGAACAAGTTACAATGTCGTTAGATGATACGACACCTTAGGGCCATACCTTAAAGAGTTCAGGATGAGCTGCTTTCATCCTCTCTTCCACCTCCTATGTACAGTCATTATCATCATCACTCCATTGTATCTTGAGCAACTTAACTATCTTCCTCCTAAGCTGTTTCGTGTCAGTTTCCACAACACGAAGCGGCTTACGAGGTCTCTTATCGACTAGATCAACTTCGAAATCTTCACAGCTATCAGCAGAAACCACCGTATTCGAGTCGTGCACATACTTCCGTAGATATGATACATGAAAAACATTGTGCACACCTGCCATCTTCTCAGGTAACTCCAATCTGTAGGCGAGTTTTCCAATTCGCTCGATGATCGGGAATGGTCCAACAAATCTCGGAGTCAACTTTCCTTTCTTCCCGAATCGAATAACATTCTTCAGAGGAGAAATCTTCACAAAAACCATATCACCTATGCCGAATTCCAAATCCTTACGACGCTTATCGGCATAACTTTTCTGATGGTCTTGGGCTGCCTTCATTCGTTGCCGAATGATCTCTATGCAATCTGAAGTTTGTTGAATCATTTCTGGCCCAAGTATCAACTTTTCTCCTGTTTCTATCCAACATGTCGGAGAGTTACACGGTCTTCCATACAATGCCTCATACGGTGCCATACCAATGCTTGACTGGTAACTGTTATTATACGAAAACTCCACTAAATGAAGGTGATCTTCCCATGATCCTCTGAAATCTAAAACACAAGCTCTAAGGAGATCTTCCAAAACTCGGTTAACTCTCTCAGTCTGACCATCTGTTTGAGGGTGATAAGCTGTACTCAAACACAACTCGGTTCCTAAAACTTCGTGGAAGCTCTTCCAAAATCCACTAGTGAACAATGGGTCTCGATCGCTCACTATACTCTTCGGAATACCATGGAATCGAACTATCCACTTAACATATAACTCAGCCCACTTTGATGCAGTCCTAGTCGATCGAACAGGAATGAATCTTGCACTCTTAGTCAAACGATCTACAATGACCCAAATTCCCTCATTTCCCATTCTTGTTCTAGGTAGACCATCAATAAAGTCCATCGATATCTGCTCCCACTTCCATGTAGGAACTTCTAATGGCTGAAGCAATCCACTTGGCTTCTTCTGTTCGGCCTTTACCAACTGGCAGTTCATGCACTTGGAAATAAAATTTCCAACATCCTTCTTCATACCTTCCCAGTAATAGGTTCTCTTCATATCCCGATACATCTTATTTCCTCCTGGATGAATTGTCAGCTTCGAGTGATGACTTTCCTTCAGAACTTCATTTCTCAATTCATCTATATCGGGAACAACTAGTCGTCCTTGCTTCCGAAGCCAACCCTCTCGATCGACCTCGAATCCTTTATCCTTTTCTGGGTCCACTCCAAATTCCAAATCACGGATAATCTTGACAAGCTTATCGTCTCGCTTTTGGCTCTCGCCAATCCTTTTCACAAGAGTAGGTCTTATCGATAAGTTTGCCAACATCTCAGTTTCCAATTCACATTTGGGCCTGAAGTCAAATCCAGCTAAATACTCGAGATTCTTCCATTCTGAAAACATGGCTCCCAATCCTGCATGTCTTCGACTTAACGCATCTGCCACTGCGTTACCCTTTCCCGGAGTATAGGCTATACCAAAATCATATGATGCCAAAAACTCTAGCCATCGTTGCTGCCGAAGATTCAAATCCTTTTGGGAGAAAAGATACTTCAACGACTTATGATCTGTAAACAACTCGAATCGAACTCCCAATAGATAATGTCTCCACATCTTCAGAGCAAATACAATCGCCGCTAACTCCAAATCATGAGTCGGATAATTCCTTTCATGCGGCTTTAGTTGTTGACTCGCATACGCAACAACTTTACTCTTCTGCATCAGCACTACTCCAAGTCCAGTACCACATGCATCGATGTAAACCACCATTTCTTCATTTCCACTAGGAATAGTCAAAACAGGAGCACTCGTCAATTGCTCCTTCAGGATTCCGAAAGCTTGCTCACACTTAGCATCCCATCTGAATACTTGATTCTTTTTCGTCAATCCTGTTAACGGTGCAGCCACCTTGGAAAAGTCTTTGATAAATCGACGATAGTATCCTGCTAATCCAAGAAAACTTCTCACATCAGATGCATACTTAGGTCTACCCCAATCCTGGATTGCTGCCACCTTGGCGGGATCAACCGCTATTCCATTTCCAGAGATAACATGGCCTAAGAACCTCACTTCACTCTTCCAGAAGTGACACTTCAAAAACTTAGCCTTCAGCTGATGTTTCCGTAAGACTTCCAAAACAATACGCAAGTGCGTCTTGTGCTCTTCTTCAGTTCTGGAATAAATCAGAATATCATCCACGAACACAAGTACGAACTTGTTCAACTGATCTCTGAACACTCTATTCATAAGATCCACAAAATATGCTGGTGCATTGGTCAATCCAAACGGCATTACCAGCCACTCAAAGAAACCGGATGGTGTTCTAAAAGCAGTCTTCGGCACACTATCCTTAGCCACTCTTAACTAGTGAAATCCCGTTGCCAAATCCATCTGAGAAAACACCTTAGCTTCGTGAAGCTGATCAAACAAGTCATCTATTCTCGGCAATGGATACTTGTTCTTCTTAGTCACTTTATTCAGCTCACGATAATCCACACATAACCTCAACGATCCATCCGCTTTGGTTACAAACACAACTGGTGCACCCCACTCGGACACACTACGCCGAATGAATCCTTTCTGCAAAAGATCATCAACTTGCACCTTCAACTCTTGTTGTTCCCTAGGCGCCATCCGCCTAAGAGGCATCACAACAGGTCTGGCTCCTTCAACTAGATCTATACGAAACTCGATCTCTCTATGCGGCGGTAACCCTTTGACCTCGTCAAAGACATCCTCAAATCCATTAGCGATTGGCACTGATGACAGTCCATCCCGTGGAACAACCAGCGAATACATGAAGCTCATGAAGACGCCTTCCTCATGCTTACATCGTATCACAATCTTTCGCCCCTCCACATTCTCGACTGTCACCTCCAACCTTTCACAATCAACCTTTGCCGCATACTTCCTAAGCCAATCCATACCCAAAATAATTCCGAACCCCGCAAAGTTCAGAACAAAACAATCACAAACAAAAGAGCAATCATGACTCGATACAATCAGACCACGGCAAAGCATACACAAACAAGACGAACCCCCAACTGGATTAGTCACAACCAATGGTCTATCAACAATATCCGGTTCTAAACCCAACCGGCCTACAAGTTCATTACAAACAAAAGAATGCGACGACCCAGTATCAAATAACACTCTAACTGGAACACCACAAATGGAGAGAGTACCCTGAACCACCACACTCTTTCCCTTTTCTTCAGCGGTAGGAGCTTTTGAAGATGATGGAACAGCCCCCAAAGCATAAGCTTGCACAATCTGCTTGTCCTTCCGCGGCTCTGGACAATTCTTCCTAATATGCCCCAGCTTGTCACAGTTGTGGAACTTTACCGGCACCTTCGGATTCTTGCAATCTCTGGAGAAATGGCCCTTCTGCTGACAGTTGTAGCAAGTCACTTCACCCTTCGGCTTCTTCTGGCCATCCTTACCCTTCTGCTGCTGCTGCTTCCTCTTCTTGTTTCCACCCTGCTGTGGTTTCGACTCTTCCTTGGTCACAGCAACAACAGATCCTTCCTTAGGAAACAGATTCTCATGCCTGAGAGCTTTCTCCATAAGCTTCTCAAATGGATCGTCCAAATGATCCACAAACTGCCTCCCAAGATAACTGTCCAATCCTGTTACAAACTTCTCGTTCTTCTGATAAGGAGAATCAATATATGACCGGGCATACTTGGACAAAGCTTCAAACTCAGAGACATACTCAAGAACTGGTCTTCCATCTTTCTTGAGCTCCACAAACTTCTTGAACAGAACAGATTTCTGGGCTGTAGAAATAAACTTAGCTTCAAATCTAGCTTGGAACTGCGCCCAAGTAATCTCTTCCTCCGGAGTATCAATGGTGATAGAGTTCCACCAATCAGAAGCTCTTCCTTGAAGCTGTCTTGAGGCTAGCTTCCTTTTAGTTGCATCCTCAATTCCCAAATCACCAAAGATCCTTCTACAAGCATCTATCCATCTCTGGACTTCAATGGTTGATTCTGTTCCTAAGAAAACCTTTCCTCCAAGAGCAGAATAATCCTTACACAGCTTAGCAAAATCCACCGGTTTTGGAGTTTGAACTTGAACTCCAACATCCACCGATGGCCCCGGAGCTGGCATCCTTCTCATGATCGAAGTCATCATAGCTTCGAACATAGCAGTATAATCAGCAGCTCCCTCAGTAGCACGGTCTTCCCTAGCAGCTGGTCTCCCTCTTCGACTCATTCTCAATATCTATAATAAAAAAATGGTCAATACACCTTGAGAAACAACTGCATAAAGGACTCAAATCTTTCTAAGCTACTATAATATATATAGTAATCATCCATCAAAATACAATTACGTCTCTCATACGTAGTTACGTCAGCGAGCGTTGGGTAAAATCGATTAACCAAAGCTCTGATACCAAATGTGACGACCGCCCACGACTCCTGCACTGAACCTAGAGATAGTGCGCTGTAAAGTGTGCCAGGCAGCCATGGACGATTGCCAAAGTTAAGTTAAAACAACAGAATCTATCGTATTACTCACAGCGCATGGACAAAATACAATAGAATATATATATATAGTGAAGCTTCACAGAATAGAATCTCATCAATAAAACTTCATAATAGTTGAATACAAAACATCTGAATAGTCAATACATCAAGCCTCACTACATATCACTCAGAGAATATACAAGCAGCGGAACATCCAGTACATATAGTAAGAAAACAATATGCAATACTCCAGCTCGTCTTCGTCATCAACACCGTGGAAAGCTAGAACAGCACCTGTCACCTGCTACCTAGTCTGCCCGTCCCAAAATGGACGAACAGCCCAAGGCAATAAGAGTTAAAACATAAAGCCTTGAGTCAGACAACTGTCTTAGTGAGCGGTAAATTAACTAACAACATACCAAAAGAGCATAAAGGAAAAGGAATACAACCCTCCCACTCCACCTCTTTCTACAGTGATAGCCCCCAGACACACACTAAGCAGAAGCAAACATAGCAAAGCATACAATTTAAAGTAAAGCAATTATCACTCGAGTCAAGGGCGATGTTTTCCAAGTACAAACCCCCAAGGACTAAACCAAGATTAGATAAGCACCCAGAAAATACCGCTCTTGAGACCGAATGACGATACAACCAAACACCCATGACTCTGGCTATCACTGTTATCATTGCTTCGATATCATTGTTAATTGAATGACCGGCTCATTCTTTCATCCGTCCGTCAAGGGCTAATGGAAACCCCGGTTCTAGACATAACTCCGCACGTCATCGTGACCCATGCCTAGGACTATCGAATCTGCCCAGAGTACTTGACTACCAATCAGTAGCCTTCAGGGACTATCGAATCTTCCCACCGTACTCTTGCTTTGAGCATGCTAGAACCTTCAACAACGATGAGATCTCAGCCTTCTAGTCATCCTCCTCGAGGACTATTTCCATACTAGCTCAAGCGCCTCTCGAGCAAACCATTATCCTTAACTCGAACCATTTCACCGAGTTATCAACATGCTTGGAATGATCCCATCTGGATTATCCCAAGGCCATCTCATATCATGCTTCGCCTCATCATCATCATAGCAAAGCCTCATCTCAACATCATCATCAAATCTATCCATATGAGCTTCATCATCTGCTACATATGCCTCGTGCAGCTTTTCCAATTCAAGAGCCTTTCCCTTAGCTTTTGAATCATCTTCGACCATCTTGTCTAAATCAAATCATCAATCATCTAATTCATAACAATCAATCAAGTCAAACATTAATCCAAGTAATCAAGCATTCAAATATGATCTAGATAGATAATATTAACAATAATGGCAATTTCGTAAATAAAGAGTCGAAAGTCTAACAAGCATGAAAACATAAGAAATATCTCTATAATCTTGATGAATGAACTTGCATAGGTTATCATGTAGTAAAATGGTTGTCAAATCATCATGAACAATGGATCTATATGGATCTATACTTAGGTTTACAAAAATGCATGGAAATCACTACTTTAACACAAAATCATGCCAACGATCCGATATACTCCTTTGGATCCGTGTGAGAGATAATCACCACTCACCAAATCACCTAAACGGCCCAAAAGCAACACACTTCAGATCTGTACAGCGAAGGATCTAACTCGATCTAACAAATTCTCGCTTCAAACGATGAAATCCCTCTTCGAAGAATGTAGATCTTCAACTTTAGCTCTTGGATCTTCGATCTTGATCTTCGATTTGGATGGAAGGAATCACAAGATTAGAGTGGAGAAAAGAAGTGAAGAAGTGTAGAAGTCGAGCTCTCAAAATGGCAGCACTTCGTCGCTTCAAAATCTCGATCCCAAAAAGTGAGAAAAACCCTCCTATTTATAGCTGATTTTACCTTAGGTCGTCCACTCGGAGTTAGGTCGTTCACGACTTAAGAACCCTAACGACCTAAAATCTTCGACCTAACAGCCCCTGCCTCTACGACCTATGACCTAACAGATCCAACGACCTAACACACGAATGCGGCTTAGCGACCTATCAAAGATCGCGACCTAAAACAATGCGCGACCTAACTACTCAATAACCACGCGACTTAACTGGGTTACGACCTAACCCCTTACGACCTAATACTTAGCGACCTAACAACCCACGACCTAACTCCTAAGTCGTCTACGACTTATCCTCCTTAGGTCGCTCACTGCTACCCCCAGCTTCCTTAGGTCGTTGCCGAACTATCCCTTAGGTCGTTAACTCGCCCCATCTCTAAAGTCGCTTACTATTTTAAGTCGCCTATTTCCTTAAGTCGTCTACGACCTAACCTACTCAACGACCTAAGTCACCACACGACTTATCTCCTATACGACCTAACTATCACACGACCTAACTTCTTAGGTCGTTCCAAGACTTAGGTCGCTCTACACACACTAAGTCGTCTACCCCCTTAACTCGCCCACTTCCTTAGGTCGCTCCAAACACACGACCTAAGACTTAGACTCTGGATGACTTATCAACAATGCGACCAAACGTCAACTGTTTTATGATGTTTCGATTCGTGAAAATACGGGTCGTTACACATTTGTTCGCACATAATCTATGGAAATAGTTCCATTTGAATGTAACTGCCTAACTGTGTTATGGCATCGACGAATGTGTCGTGACTTTCCATTATACACAAAGTTTTGTGCTCTGCTTAATACTGCTTGGTTATCACAGTGTATGCATATGGCCGGTACAGGTTTAGGCCAAAATGGAATATCTTCTAAAAAGTAACGAAGCCATTCTGCTTCTTCGCCTGCTTTATCTAAAGCGATGAACTCTGATTCCATAGTGGATCGAGCTATGCATGTTTGTTTAGTAGATTTCCATGACACTGTTGCCCCTGCTAAGGTAAAGACATAACCACTCGTTAATTTTGATTCCTCTGAATCAGCAATCCAGTTTGCATCACTATATCCTTCTAAGACGGCAAGATATTTTCCATAATGTAAGGAATAGTTTGTGGTATTTTTTAAATATACAAGCACTCTTATTAGTGCTTTCCAGTGTTCCTTCCCTGGGTTGCTTGTATACCTGCTTAATCGAATTACTGCATAAGCTATATCTGGTCTTGTGCAATTCATGAGATACATGAGACATCCTATTACACGAGAGTATTCTAGTTGCATTACACTCTCATTAGTGTTTTTATGCAGTACTTTCGATGGATTATACGGCGTTCGTACTCCTTTAATTCCAAAATTTTGAAATTTTTCAATCTCTTTTTCTACATAATGTGACTGATATAATTCAATTCCATTAGGTGTTGTTATTATTTTGATTCCCAAAATAACATCTGCAACTCCTAAGTCTTTCATATCGAAATTGTTGATTAACATCTGCTTCGTGGTCTCTATTACCTTAGTATTTGGACCGAATATTATCATATCGTCTACGTATAGACAAATCATCACGTATGATTGTCCAATTTGTTTGTAATAAACACATTTATCACATTCATTTATACGAAAACCATTTTTCATCATGACACTATCAAATTTTGCGTACCATTGTTTTGGAGCTTGTTTTAGTCCGTATAATGATTTGACTAATCTACATACTTTGTTTTCATTCCCTTTGGATATAAAACCCTCAGGTTGCTCCATGTAAATCTCCTCATCTAGATTTCCATTTAAGAATGCTGTCTTTACATCCATTTGATGAATCTGTAGATTATAGATGGATGCAATTGCTATTAACATTCTTATAGAGGTTATTCGTGTTACTGGTGAATAGGTATCGAAGAAGTCTACACCTTCTTTTTGGCGATATCCTTTGGCTACCAATCTTGCTTTGTATTTGTTGATGGAGCCATCTGGTTTCATCCTCTTTTTGAAGATCCATTTACAACCAATTGGTTTTATTCCAGGTGGAAGATCAACTATTTCCCACGTTTTATTACTCGGAATTGAATCAATTTCACTTTGGATTGCTTCTTTCCAACATGAGGATTCAGAAGATGACATTGCTTCCTTCTACGTTTGAGGTTTGTGTTCTAATATATATGTTAAAAATTCCGAACCAAATGTCTTGGTAGTTCTTGCCCTTACGCTTCTTCTTGGTTCAACTTCCTCAATTTCACCATGAGTTTCTTCTTTATGTGATTTACTCGATTCTTCTCTTGTCCTTTTGGGGACATTATTTTCTTCATTTCTTTTGTGCGGAAACACATCTTCAAAGAATGAGGCGTCTCTTGATTCCATGATTGTATTTACATGAATATCAGTTATATTAGACTTGAATACCAAAAATCTGTAAGCACTACTACTTTGGGCTGTCCTTAAATAGTTACAATCTACTGTTTTTGGTCCAAGTTTGACTTTCTTGGGAGGCGGAACTGGAACTTTTGCCAAGCACCCCCACACTTTGAGGTATTTAAAACTTGGTATGTGTCCTTTCCATAACTCATATGGAATTGTTCCTTTTTTATTGTGAGGAACCTTGTTTAATATGTGATTAGATATATTTAAGGCTTCCCCCCACAAGTTCTTCGGTAGGCCAGAAATTAAGAGCATCACATTAATCATATCTTTTAATGTTCTATTCTTTCTCTTGGCTATACCATTTTGTTGTGGTGAATATAGTGTTGTTGTTTGATGAATTATACCATTTTTCGCACAGAATTGTTCAAATGGTGATTCATATTCTCCACCTCGATCAGATCTCAATATAAATCAACTAGAAATCTAACCGGTTGAAGAAGGAAATTTCGTCTGAGGCTTGTCGTAACAATTTCCTTAAAACTTTATTCAAAGTCTCTCAAGATACAATAGACGTAAGCTGCTCGAGATCGTGATGTGTATAATCTTCTGTACGATAGGACTAATTATGATTTTAAGAAATGAAGATAGAGAGGAGATAATTCGGTTTTAAAATTGAGTGAGAAAAGTGATCAGGTTTCCTCCTTATTTATAGCCGAATTCCCAATATAGAGATTGAGAGTACACTATATAAACATGAAAATGGACTTATTTTTGGCGATGTGGGATATATCTCATTCACTATTTTTGAGAATTCCAACAGCAATTTAGCATGAATGATAGTGATAAGATTTTTAACGAAATACTCTGGAAGCTCAGATCCATTCTTCTTCAGCGTTTTGCCAAATTCCCAACTGAATCAGTTTGGCGATCCAGCTCAGTGATGAACTCAGCCAGAACTTTGTTTGAGACTCCATGCCAGCGAGAGATGCACGAGCTTCTCCAGGTCCGGGAGGTCTGTATTTTGTAGCATTCTCGGATGGCATTTCTAAAGGTGGGGGAGATGATATATTGTTTGGTTATGGGTTTCCTTCGGTCGAAACAGGCATGGAATGGCGAGCATTTAATTTGTTTTTATTTTGTTTTGAAGGGGATTGCTACAGGGAATAAAAGACCATAGCCTTCAAACATTTGTTAGCATAATTCTGATCATCGGTCTAATAATGGATAGTTTATGAAGACCCAGTATATGTTTATATTGTCACTTAACAATTTTGAGGCAAAAAGAATAGAGTGCTTCATACTGACATAATCAAAACATTACAATATTTAAAGTTTTAAAAATAACAACCCACTAACAACATGATCCTAACTTTGCTCCACAATTACAAAGAATTAATAATAAAATAACTAATTCCAAAAAATACAGGAATAAACTTTGACCCAATCAACTTAACAAACAAACAAAAACACACGTGGACATGTTTTAGTCCTGAAGCATTTTCTTAACACTCCTCCTTGCTTTAGGAGCTGCAAACACCAAGTCTTGACCTCAGAAACTCGAACTTGCAAGTAGGAAACGGTTTGGCTAAAATATCTGCAACTTGATCTTCTGTTTTGCAGTAGACAAGAATCACATCTCCATGTTTCTGTACTTCCCGTAGGAAGAATAACTTGATATTAAAATGTTTAGTCTTCCCATAAAACACAGGATTATGAGAGATAGCAATAGAAGCTTGGTTGTCAACAAGAATCTCTGTGCTTTCCTTCTGCTCCAGATCAAGATCAAGTTGAATTTTCCTCAGCCATAAAGCTTGATTAACAGTAGCTGTTACAGCAATAAATTCTGCTTCAGCAGTTGATTGGGCTACAGTTTCTTGCTTCTTCGAGCTCCATGAGAAAACACCAGAGCCAAGAGTAAGACAGTAGCCTGAAGTGCTCCTCATATCATCAATGGAACCTCCCCAGTCACTGTCAGAAAAACCAACCAGCTTGAACTCCTTGCTCCTTGTGAACTTAACACCAAAATCACTTGTGCCTTTGACATATCTAATCACTCTTTTGGCAGTTCTGAGATGTAATTCACTTGCACAATGCATAAATCGAGACAAAATACTTACAGCATTCAAAATATTAGGTCTTGTTGCTGTGAGATACATTAAGCAACCAATCAAACTCCTGAAATATCCTTCATCGAATTTGTCAGCACCATCTTATTTGCACAGCTTCTCTTTTTGATTCATTGGAGTGCTTGCTGCCTTGCACTCCTCCATATGAAACTTCTTCAATATTTCCTTTGCATACTTTTTCTGCAGATGAAAACTTCACCTTGCCCTTGCTTGATCTCCATGCCAAGAAAATAGGACATGAACCCGAGATATGTCATTTCAAACACCTTCATCATCTCCTGTTTGAAATTTTGAATATGATCTGCATTATTTCCTGTAACCAGTAGGTCATCAACATACAATGAAACAATAAGAATGTCAGTACCATTGTGCTTGACATACAAGGTTGTTTCTGATAGACTTTTCTCAAATCCCAAGTTCAACAAATGTTCATCAATTTTTCTATACTAAGCTCTTGGAGCTTGTTTTAGATCGTAAAGGGCCTTATTGAGAAGGTATACTTTATCTCTTTCACCTTCCTTCACAAATCCTTCGGGCTGCTCGACATAAATTTCTTCCTGTAAGACACCATTCAAAAAAGCTGATTTGACATCCAAATGGAACACTTTCCAGCCCTTTTGTGCTGCTATTTCAAACAGTAACCTGATTGTGTCCAATCTAGCAACATGAGCAAAAGTGTCAGAGTAATCAGCACCAAAGATTTGTGCATACCCTTTAACCACAAGCCTGGCTTTGTGCTTGTTGATCAAGCCATCAGCGTTAAGCTTGGTTCTAAACACCTACTTAACTCCAATTACCTTCCTGCCTTGAGGTCTCTCCACAATGATCCAAGTCTTGTTCTTCACTATCATTGACAGCTCATCCTCCATTGCAACTATCCACCTTTGATCCTTCTTTGCTTCTGCATAGTCGGCAGGTTCACACACAGCAACATTGCACCTTTCATAAACATCTGAGAGCAACCTTGTTCCTCTCACGGGAGCATCATCACCTATTTCATTCTGCCAGTCATCTTCTTCTTTGATGCTTGAACCAAAAAACTTGAGTTTCAGCTTTGCCATGGTCTGACCCTTCTTCTCTGCATCATCCCAGCTCCACTCTTCATCCTCCATGAAGTGAACATCCCTACTAACAATAATATTTCTAGTTTGTGGATGGAAAATTTTATAGGCCTTGCTGATAGTACTATAGCCTATAAAGATACCTGGTGTAGCTCTCCTATCAAGCTTGTCACGCTTACTCTATGGAACATGGGTGAAACACAAGCAACCAAATACTTTAAGGAATTTCAGAGATGGCTTGTAACCATACCATGCCTCAAATGGTGTCTGTTCCTTTATTGCTTTTGTGGGAAGCCTGTTTTGAAGAAACACAGCCGTATTTGCTGCCTCTGCCCAAAACTTCTTTGGCAAATTCTTCTCATGCAACATGCATCTTGACATCTCCATGATGTATCTATTTCTCCTCTCACTAACTCCATTTTGTTGAGGCGTGTAAGGAGCTGCAAGCTGATGCTCTATGCCTGAATCTTCACAGAACTGGTCAAATTCTGCCGAAGTGTACTCCTTCCTATTGTCAGACCTTACAATCTTAATTTTGCAGCCACTTTCATTCTCAACTCTTGCCTTAAACTTCCAAAAAACTTGAGCTACCTCTGATTTAAACTTCAAGAAAAAAATCCAGCACATTCTTGTGAAGTCATCAATAAAGGCAATATAATAGAGACTACCTTTTAGAGAAGGTGTTCTTTGAGGGCCTGCAACATCCGTGTGATGAGCTGCAATTTGTGAGTGGCTCTCTAGGTTGACTTCGGGAATGGCTTCCTATTTTGCTTTCCAAACTGACACGCTTTGCAGTTTGAAATTTCATCACTAAGCTTGGGAACATCAAGTGCCAATTCTTTTTCTCTTAGTTGGAGCAACCCTTGATGATGATAGTGTCCGACTCTCTTGTGCCAAACCTGTGTGACATCTTCTTTGAGAGGAAAAGCATATTACTCCTCCTCTAAAAGATTGAGTGGAAAACTCCTTCCTTTCATTTTTACTTTGAAGATATCTTGATTAGCTGCATCCTTAATCAAGCAATATCCATCTTCAAAAATAACTTTAAAGCCTTTTTCAATAAGTTGACCCACACTCAACAGATTTTGGTCAATGTCAGGAACAAAGAGAACATCCTGTATATATTTTGTACCTGTACAGCTTGTAATCGCAATGGTCCCCTTTCCTTTGACCGAGATGTAATCCCCATTGCCAATTCTGACTTTGGTGATGTTAGTTGTGCTTCAAATCTCTAAACAACTCATTGTCATGAGTCATATGGTTGGTGCAGCCACTGTCAATTAGCCAGCTTTCATTTGATTCACTGCCCACGAAGCATGTAGCCACAAACAGTTGATCATCCTCCTCCTGATCAGCAATCTTAGCCTCTTCACCTTGCTGTTGATTCTTGCTCCTGCAAATTACAGCTTCATGCCCTATTTGGTTACATTTGGTGCACTTGGCATCTGGTCTTCTCTAGCATTTGAAAGGAGAATGACCCTTTCTATTGCAATGTTGACATGGAGGGTAGGACCCCTTCTTGACTCTTGCTTTGTTGTAGGCTGAAGATTCTCCAATAGAATTTTGATTTTTTTTGAAAAACTTCTTGTTGTTGTTGTTCCTCCCATTCTCATGATGCTTGGCTGGTAAGGCTCCTTCAACAGCACCTTCTTGCCTCATGGCTCTTCTTTGCTCCTGTGCTTGCAAAGCATTGAGAATCTCTACAAGAGTGATCTGATTTAGATCCTTGGTATTTTCCAAGGCTGAAATAGATGCCTCAAATTTTTCAGGCACTGTTACAAGAATTTTTTCAACAGTTCTTGAGTCCTTGAACGTAAAACCAAGTAATCTAATTCGGTTTGCAATGTCCAATAACCTATCAGAATACTCTTTGATTGATTCTGTTTCCTTCATCTTCTGCAACTCGAATTCTCGAATCAAGTTTAGCACACGCATTCCTTTGATTCTTTCATCTCCCTTATACTCTGACTTGAGATAATTCCATATCTCATATGCTGACTTCAGAGTCATAATCCGAGTGAAGATAGTAGATGAGACTGCAGCGAACAAACAGGCCTTTGCCTTGGATTTCTTTGTCTTTTTCTCCTTTTGTGATTTGATCTACGCCATGGTCGGATTGTTTGGAAGAGCAGGAATTTCATAATCCTCTTCCACTGCTTCCCAAATATCCAGAGCTTCCATATACGTCTCCATACGAACTGCCCAAACTTGGTAGTTGTCTCCATCAAACACCGGTGGAGAAATTGAAGAGAAACTGGAACTTGCTTCGACGTCCATGACACAGCAACCTCACACACTCACTCACAGATCCCTTAAGAAGAAAGCTCTGATACCAATTGTTGTCATTTAACAATTTTGTGGCAAAAAGAACAGAGTGCTTCGTACTAACATAATCAAAACATTACAATATTTAAAGTTTAAAAAATAACAACCCACTAACAACATGATCCTAACTTTGCTCCACGATTACAAAGCATTAATAATAAAATAACTAATTCCAAAAAATACAGGAATAAACTTTGACCCAATCAACTTAACAAACAAACAAAAACACAGGTGGACATGTTTCATTTTTTTTTTTACGCAAACAAAAGTATCTTTTTTTTTTAAAGAAAAGTATATAAACAAAAGGAGAATAAAAGCCATTCTCCGGAGCTTACAGAAAAGGCTGGCATCAAGCGACACCACCCATAGGCCCATATTTAAAAGAGTACAAGAAAAACCAGAAATACAAACACTCAGCGGCAGCTATTCCGCCCTGTACATAGAAAGGAACAGAGAAAATGAGACCACCAGCAAACCACCAACCCGTCTTTACCATACGGAAAGACCAGACCTCCACTCAGAACCACAGAAGCGATTGCAATGCAAACAACCAACACTGGGAAACCAACGCAGACTACCTCCAGGAGAGGTGACTAATACTGGCCAACAGGATCGACCAAAACAGAAAACCCTGGCCGTTGAAGAAGGCGACGGAACCACGGGCTGAGCTCTGCGTAGTGTAAGCAAGACTAATCCAAACCAATGAAACCAGTACAAGAAGGCCAGGCGAGGAGCAGCAGCGACCCAGAGGAGGATAAAATGACCCGCTCTACCTTTCTTGAAGAAACCAGCAAAAACCCACCAGGCAAGCACAAGAGATAGCCAGACAATGAAAAACCGCACAAACCTGAACAGATGCTAGCAAACACATTAAAGTAAAAAGAGGGGGGAGTGGGAATAAGGCGGTGTGTGAAAGGCACCACCTTACTGTGTAGGCTCAACCAACTCCGAGTCTGGCGGCCGACTGCACGCAAGTGATCGATAGTAGTCCAACTAACCGCCGGGATCTTTGGCTCATGGAACCCTTGAACGGTCTACCCCGAAATGCCAAGAACACATCATTCCTCACGCGATGGATGATGGAAAGCGGATCCATAGGAACGTTGTCGAAAATGGCCTTATTTCTTGCGCACCAGACGTGCCAGCAAACAAGACACGGGATTAGTCTGAACATGATAGCCCGAAGGGATTTTCCTGAATTCCCGACCCACCAGGAAGCAAGAAGATCAGTGGACATGCCAGTATTACTCCGAGCCCCAACCAGGTTACCGAAGTAATTCCAGCAAGCTTTGGCAGTGAAGCCTTCGAAAAACAAATGGCTCGAAGATTCCCTTTCCCCATTGCCGCAGCAATGACAACGGGACACCAAAGGGATGCCGATATGTTGGATATTTTCGTCGAGTGGCAAACCATCGTGAAGGAGATGCCACATAAGCAAAGAAACCTTGGGTGGAGTCCGAGTATCCCAAATGAAAGAGAATTCAGGACGGATAGGGGAAGGAACTCTGATAGAAGACCAGGCTTTCAGAATGGAGAAGGAGTCGCCATCCCAGCCTGTCATGCCGCCGTGAGCGTCAGAGAGAGCTTTAACCGACTGCATATGCTTCCAGGTTTCACTAGCAAAAGAAGGAGAGCCTGAGAAGTTAGCTCCCGCAAGTCTATGATATTTAGCACGGAGGAAAGAAGCCCAGAGGGAGTTGTTAGCCCCAAACCGTTGCCACAGTTTACACGCAAAGGCCTTGCAAAGGTCGGACGGGTTACGCAGCCCTAAACCACCTTCAGATTTGGGGCGACAAACCATGTTCCACGACACCCAATGGTGCCAACGAACGCTTTCCTTGTTTCCCCAGAGGAAAGAAGAGGCCAAGGACCGGTAAGAACGGAAGAAAGAGGCAGTAGGGGTCATAGTCGCGAAGATATGAGTTCCCATGGAATCCAACACCGATTTGATGAGAACAAGCCTGCCGGCCTGAGATAGAAGAGACGCATTCCAGCGTAAAATCTTTCCCCTCACTTTGTCAAGCAAGGGATCGAAAATAGCATTTAGTTTCCTGCCCCGATAAAGGACAATACCAAGGTAAGGAAGCGGAAGGGAAGATTCCTTGAAACCAGAGGTAGACTCGATCCAAGCAGCGCTAGCAGGAGACAAATCCTTAGAATGAACGAAGCAGCATTTGGAGGGGTTAACAAGCTGACCCGAGGATCTCTCGTATTGATGGATAAAACTAAGGAGCCGCCTAACAGAGGAACGGCTGCCGTTAGAGAAAATAACAATGTCATCAGCGAATGATAAAGAAGAAATAAGGGGACAACCCCTCGGGATACCGAATCGTTGGATTTGACCATAAATGGTTAAGGACTGAAGACCCCGAACAAACGCCTCAGCCGCAATCACAAATAATGAAGGCGAGAGAGGATCCCCCTGACGCAGACCCCTCCCTGCTTTGAAGTACCCATGGGCGGAGCCATTGATGAGGACAGAGAACCAGGCGTTGGAAATAAGTCGCCAGACCATGTCAATCAGACCCTCCGGAAACCCAAAAGTCCGAAGGACCTTGATGACGAAGAACCAAGACATGCGATCGTAGGCCTTAGCCATGTCTAGTTTAAAAACGACATTGGAACCCCTAACTTTCCGATCAATTTGAGAAATCAGTACCTGGGCGAGGAGGACGTTATCAGAGATAAGACGACCTCTAACAAAGCCTGCCTGCGAAGAGGAGATGATACGTTCAAGGAAAGGCGCCAAACGAGTGGCCAGAATTTTTGAGATAACCTTGTTAGAGAAGTTACAGAGGCTAATGGGACGAAAGTCCGAGCAAGCCCGAGGGTTGTCGCACTTCGGAATGAGAATCAAATTGGTGGAGGTCCAACCAGTGGGAAGATTCCCCCCCGAGAAGAATGATTGAACAGCCAGACAAAAATCCGCCTGGATAATAGACCAAGTAGTCCTATAAAAAACACCATTAAAGCCGTCAGGACCACTGGCACTGTCCTTGCTCAAAGCAAATGCACAAGAACGAATCTCCTCAGGGGTCGGGATGTCCGTGAGCACGGCGCCCTCCGAGGGGAGGACTAACGGAGGAATGAAAGCCAAAAGGGTTGGGTCAGTAACTGAAGCTGACTGGGAGCCCAGGAAGGATTGGAAGTGGGAAAGGATGACGTCTTTAACTTCCTCGGGCTCAGAGGCCATAGTGAGATCAGGGCGCAAAATTTCACGGATCGATAAAAGTCTATTCTTCTTACGAATAGAAGAGTGGAAGAATTTGGAATTCGCATCACCGTGGATAGCCCACTTGACCCTCGCCTTTTGACGGAGGTAGTCATTCTCGACACGAAGTTCGGAGGAGAAAGAAACTTGGGCAAGGGCCCACGTCTCCTTGTTTGAAGCGGATGGAAGTTCGTCAAACAAAGATTCAGCAACGATTAGAGCCTCTTCGGCAGATCGAACGCGATCGAAAATGTTCCTGAAAACTTCAACGTTCCACACCTTAAGGCACGCCTTGAGACGCAATAGCTTGCGCCCAAAAGCCGAACAGGGAGAGGCAGAAACAGGGGAGCTCCAAGAGTTAGAAACCACTTGAAGGAAAGAGTGGTGGGTCCTCCACATGCTCTGGAATCTAAAAGAAGAGGGTCCCGAGATCGAGAGAGGAGAGCACCGAAGGATCATGGGAGCGTGGTCCGAGAAGGACCGATGGAGATGAGAAATAGAGAAAGAGAAAGGAAGCCGAAACCAATCCTCCGATCCGAAAACCCGATCCAGTCTAGAAAGAATACGATTCGGGCCTTCTTGGTTGTTGGACCAGGTGAAAGCCGATCCCACGAAGGGGATTTCCGATAGGCTTGAGGAGACGATGAACGAGTTGAAATCAGCCATTGCCCCTCGGTTAATGGCCGCCCCACCCCTCTTCTCCTCTTGGGTAGCTACGATATTGAAGTCTCCGCCAACCACAGACGAGGAGAAGCCAAACGAATCGAGAGCAAGAATATCAGACCACAGAGCCAATCTACCCAATCGATCACATTTGGCGTAGACAGCCGAAAATATAAAGGAGGGAGCAAAAAAGGAGGACGAACAAATCACAGAAAGGAGCTGATCTGAGTCGAAAAGGGGTAGAATCACAAACGATTTGGACCATAAAATCCAAATCTTGCCCGAGACGTTCGTCGAGCCACCACCGAATCCTAGGGAAAGAATAATTCGGGGAAGGTTCGCCGGCTCAATCATGGGCTCCAGGATCGCAACCAACCCAATCGAGTGCTTCTTAACAATGCGCTTTAGCCTAGCTAGAGACGCGTCGTTGCCAACTCCATGAATATTCCAGAAAAGAAAATTCGCCATGAGAAATGTGGGCCAAAAGCGAGGCGACCGGGTCGAAAACACCCTAGCCTCAGACCAGATACAGAGAATACCGAGCCGATCGGTCGATCTGCTCGGACGCCGCTATAGAGCGTGTGCGAATGGTGCGAGGAGTGGAGATGGCTCTCCGCGACCTTCGCCGAGACGATCGCTGCGGAGGGACGGCCGCCTCAACCATCGCCTCTCCCCCAGCCCCTATCGAGGAGAGCGAAGAAGAGCTATCCGATATGGATGAGGGAGTAGAGTTCCTAGCCAAACAATCCAGCCGCTCATTAAGGAGCGCAATCTCTGCCTTGCTCATCAGAGGAATAGATATGGAGATTGGGCACAAAGAAGAAGAACGAGAACACACCGAAGAGCAATGAGAGGACGAGGGGATATCCCGGTCTAACAAAATAGAAGGAGACCGCAAGCAAGACGTGATGCGATCCACACAAAAGCTGGAAAGCCAATCGCACCAGACAAAAGGGGACATATCACCACCATCTGCAGTGATAATCGACGGACCGAGAAAGGAGACATAAGCTGAATCAACCGATGATTTAGTAAAACCGAGGGAGGAGGAGACCGACAAGAGAACGATGGAATCAGAAGCAGACGGACAACAAAATAGTGTAGGAGAGCAATCAGATTGCTTCCCATGTTGCTGTTGGACTCCTGCCACTGCCGGACTGTCACTAATCAGACAGCCCCGCGTATAGGATAGGAGTCTCGACTCAGCCCCGATGCCTCGATCGCCCGCGCGAATCGAGAGTGGCTGGCAAGTGTCCAAACTGCCCGTATAACGGTCGAAAGCGATCGCTATACGTCCAGCTATAGGAGAGCGCCCACGCCGACCACATCGGGTCTTAGCCATCCATCGACAGTCCCAATAGGGCTCAGCCCGATAAGACCCAAAACAACCAGACAAACCAGAGGACGCCAAATTCGGTACTAAAGGGGGATCGATTTGGCAACGAAGTGGAAAACTACAATCGAATTCCAAGAGGCCGAGCCCAGTTCGAAGAAGAGCTCGAGCGGAATCGATGTAGCAGAGGGAGAGCTGCATCGAAACCAAGGGAAAGCAGACGAGCCCAGACAGGGAACCAACGGAAGAAGATGAATCCCTGTCATGAGTGCTGACCACAATAGCAAAGAGGAAATTAACAAAGCTCAGCCGGGTAGAGATGGCCTCAAAAGCCAACAGCCCAACAAATAACAAACAACCATCTAATACAACGAGAAAGCTAATAGAGGAACTAGAGAAGCAAACCTGCCATTCCAACGAGCCACCACCGAGTCCAACCGAGGACAAAGCCCTCTGCGGCGAAGAACCAATAACCGACAACGGAAACGCCAACGGCGCTGCTTCCGAAGGGACAGTCGAGCAACCCATTAAACAAACGGTCGATGGCGGAGGATTGGTGGTCAAATCCAATGCCCCACTGCCACCAGCAAGACCGGAACAGCTAACAGTGCCAAAACCACAATCAACCTCGTCCAAAGCCGCCGAAATCTCATCCCCAAGAACTGTAAGACGAGGAGTGAAGCTGCCTCGCTCTTCAGCCAAAAGAGATCCAGTAAGTTCGGATTCAAGACCATAATCCAGCGAGCCAAAGCACGTCCCAAAAGAGGACGAGTCCAAGTCTCCCACCTCTGCCCCAAAGTGAAGGCTCGGAACAAAACGGGTGATGAAATCCCGTTCGCCGAAGGCCTCCAGTAAGTCAGGGGAGGCGAAAGGAAGCAAACGCTCATCAGCAACGGAGGACAGCGAGGCAACAGAGGACCGGTCTCGAATGGAATACGAGAAGCACGGTATAATCTCCATGAACCGCTCGCCTACAACTAGAAACCGGAACCTATTCAACACCGCTGCCGACAAGTGGGAAAAGACGCAGATCTCCACAGAATCAGGACCAGTAAAGCTAACAGACAGCGGTGGTGCCACAACCTTCAACATAGCATCAGCTACATCAACAAAGGAGGGACAATCACCCACGAAATCACCACGAAAGTAAAAAAGCCCCAAATCCACACAAACCCTAGAAACCATAGCACTGGAGAATAACGAACGCACTCCAAAAAGGAGAACTCGCACAACCAGTGACGGATAAAATAAAACGCGGAGAAATCAGAAAAGAATCGCGGAGAAGAAGAAAGTTAGGTCGCCATTAGAAATAAGACCGTTGAGATGGTAGGTGTGCATGGTAATGGTTACTAAGATGAAAACTGCTACATAATTTGCCAAAATTCTTGACTAATCTGATACCATGTCAGAGTCCACCTATCGGTTAGCAGACCCTTCAGGAATTTTTGTGTAGTATATTTTCACAATCATACTGCCATAATGATTTTGTGAATCGTGTTAGTAAAGTTGTGTCAATGCTTAATTCAAAAAAGTACAGTGTATGAGTGAAATATTGCTTCTTATTTTGGTTGTAACCTTTAAGGTCGACATCGTTACTTGCTGATTTTATAATTTTGACACATCAGTTAAAGTATTCAAACATTGAATCATCCTAAATCATTAATTTATATGCCTAATAATATTCAGTGATGGCTAATGATAGTTTAGGAAATTCAATGTTGAATAAAGATGGAAATAAGGAAGAAGACATACGACAGTAGAAGTCTTGTTTTTACATTATTCACAGTAATGTAAATAAAAGGGTTTGTCATCAAATATGTGGTATCGATCAAAGTATGCTGGACAAATAAATATAAAAATACCTCGTTCATATTTGCAACTATAATGACAATGTTCCTCGGTGGCTTTTATATGTTACTCAGTAAAAAGTTTTAAAGTTTTAGTTTCTGCAAATTAGAAAACATAGTTACTGTTAGCAAGCCTTAAATAGTGCATAAGGACTAAAATGGAAAAAAAAAAAGGTTTAGTCTTCATTTGTGCAGTCCTTGCCGTTTACCACAAAGCGAACCTGCTATTCCAAATATGGCAACCTCATTAAGATAACACGAAAAAACGGATAATTATTAAAAAAGTGTGGATGGATGACATATGAGAGTTATATTCCTTCTGAATGTTCATTAGCTTTTTCAAAATATTTTCTAGCAAAATTTATGTCTTTCGAAACCAAGAAAATAGTAAATATCAAGAGGAAAAATGGAGCTATAAAGCATTAAGGCATAGTTTTCATGACCGTGTCGTGCCTCGAACCATGATGATTAAAAGTTTAAGGTTTTGATGGTTCAACCGGTCGAACCGTCGAAACCGTGATTTATTTTTTCGAAAAATTTGTACATTTAACTAAAAACTATACAAAAAAATGTTAAAATAATAATGTTATGTCCACAAGCTATAAATGTTCTTCAAGGTCTACAATCGAAGTTCTAAGTTATTGCAGTGCACAACTACAGCTTTGTATATAATAGAGCAGTGCATAACGATAGAAGTTTAATGATTACAAATTTGATGAATCTTACAATGGTATTAGAGGAGTTTGCAGCAGTGAAGAACAAAGCGATGAAGTTAGTGGTTTAGACTTTGGAATGATTATGATTTTTGAAATATACTTATTTTCTTCAAAGCAATGTAAAAGATGAAAATGAAAGAGAATTACACGTTGAGAAAGTAGAAGAAAACAAAAGAACCGTGGTTCAACCAGGTAAAATTGACGGTTGGACCGTTGGTTTGAAGGTCCGATCAAGGTTCATGAATGAATGAGGTCCAATTGAGTTTCGGACCGTGATGCTCCAAGGTTCAAGGTTATTAAAAGTCGGACCGAGGCAGGATAGGCTCATGAAAACACTGCATTTAGGTCAGTAGCTAATATCACGATACCTTGCATACAATAAAATTACATGCATTTGCTCTGGTCCATGAGAAAAAGTATGAACAGTCATCAACTGTGTTTTCTAAACAGACTTTAGATGATTCAAGATGAATGAAATGTGACCATTTAATTCTTACGCTATTTATTGTCAGTTGTGTGGGAAGGGGCAACAAATTACTTAATTCTACAATAATAGACCAAGATAACACTTATAAAGATATGGTTATTATTTTGAATGCGTTACCAGGAAATAAAAGCACCTGATTTTGCCGGGTATCAAATCAGGAGTGTTTTTTTCCCACGTTGGATAAATTATACCATATATGCTATAAATTTCCCACTATTGTAGTAAAATACTTGCAATATGGTGTGTGAAATCATACCTTATTGTGCCTAATAATATACAAACATGTAATAATTTACCAGGCTACCATTTGATACAAAGATAATAATTGCATACCAAAATAATGTTCGATGGTTTGGTATGCCCATAACAACTTCACAATCAGATATGCATAGTAGAGACATTGTGCATGATATCTTAATGCAAGTTATGTTTTTGTTCATTGTCCATCGTGTAACGACCCACCTTTTTGGATGGTTTAAATCGATAATAAACCACACATGTCAGACTCAAACCATTCAAAATGGAGGATTGTTCTGGGGTAAATAAGAAAAAGAAGAGAAAGGAAACAGAAACAAAACATAAAATCTTATAGAGGAATGACAAAATATAATAATCAAATAAACAATTCATGAAGCTATTTACAAATAACATTTGATTACACTTTTAAAATACAGATCAAAGTTACATACAACAGAAATAAATAAATAATGCAGCGGAACAACATGATGTAGTAGTATAAATAATAATGAATATGATACAAATCTTCATCTTCGTCCTCCAAAAATAAAGTTTTCAATACACTGAAAAGCTCAGACTGACCCGAGCGTAATGAAAAGACAAAACACTTGAGTCAGAACTAAAAGATCTTATGTAAGTTAAATCAACAATAAATAAATATGAGTGCAACGGCTTCAGAGATGTTTACGGGTTTTTACATCTCCTATCCAGTGTCTAACGTGCGTGCAATAACTTAAGAGATGTTCGGGATTACCATCTCCTAAGGAACCGTTAAACTATTTACTATGTAGTAATATACGCTATTATAATATGTCTATCAGTAAAGTAAAGTATTAAAATAGCATTAAAGTGTTACCCATATTCTCCTTAATACATTTTATATAAATGTCGTAGTCTATACAGTAATGTAAACTCCACCGTAAACTAGTGGGCTATCAGGGAGCACTTCATAGGTACGATACAAACCAAACTCGTAATAGGCGTGATAAGGCATGTGACAAGGCACGCGAGGCAATGTCCAGGGTAAGATACTACCGTTTTGCAGATCCGGACTGGTGGTAACGCATAGCAGCTACTACCCACCTCGGAACACACTCCCAAATCAAATCGAGGGGTGGCCACCAAATCAATCACAAAGTTATAATATGGTATCGAAGAAGCATGTCCGATCAGAGGTGCGACTACACTTGGCCCGGCATGGCTCATGTTTTAGTCACATCACGCTGATTCGAGGGAGTCTAGAACAAAATCAACTCGAAAAACTAGGACAGAGGAAGTTCCTTTCGAATTTAAAGCCACCGCTACTTCTGATGTTATTGAGAATCCTGCATGGGCCAGTTTAGTTAATTAGTTGAAAGGTAAAAATAAAAAAATAAAAAAGCTAAGACATCGGGGACAGCTACTTCCCCTGAAGGCAGTAGCAACCCTGAAAATAGCCTATAGATGGAGTTCCTCTTTTGGAACATTAGGGGTATAAATGCCCCTGCCAAACAGTTGGAAATGTTGCAAATTTTGAATAGTAATAGATTTTTCTTTATTGTCATTCTTGAAAATAAACTATCTCTAGATAATATTGATAGATTTATTACCAAAATTTCAAAAAAATGGAAATTTTCTCATAACATAATTAATGAGCAGAAAAGTCAAATCTTAATCATATGGGACTCTACTCAATGGTCGAACATCATTTTACACTCTAATGACCAATACATTTCTTGTATATTACATAATGTAAGTGGCATTAGTCTTTTGTGCACCACGGTTTATGCATTCAATGAAGATGTGAAGTGTATAGAGTTATGGCAGTATATTACAGAACAGTCTAAAAGTGTTAATCTCCCATGGATTATGGCGGGTGATTTCAATGCTATTTTATCTCCTAATGATAGAATGAATAATGGTCTCTTTAATTCGATGGGTGAACAAGAATTTATAGATTGCATCTCCTATTCTAAACTGGTGGAGCCAGATTTCACGGGTAACTATTTTACGTGGAGAGGAGGTCACAGTTTCTCTATTCATAGTAAGATAGACCGTGTTTTTGTTAACAACTTATGGTTGGATAAATTTTATCACTTTGGAATTAATTTTGGTAATCACTCTTTGAGTGATCATACTCCTACCATGATCAAACTTATATTGCATAATAAAATGAGAATTAGAGTACCTTTCAGGTATAACAATTCTTGGCACCTTCAAGTGGGATACCATTCCTCCCTTCATGATGCACTGATGCAAGAGTTCTCTGGCAATCCTCTTCACATGCTCTTATGCAAACTGAAATCAGCTAAAGCTGCATTGAAGAAATGGGCAAAAAATAAAAGCAACATATATACAGTGGTTGCTAGATTAAAAGATGAGACTAATGAGATTTATAAACAGCTAGTTCGAAATCCTTTGAATGACGGTTTAATGGAGCAGTACACTTCGAATTATGAGCAGATTCATTCTATTATGAGGAAAATTTGAGTTGAAAATGAGCAAATAATGAAAATTAATTGGCTAATTAAAGGGGATAAACCAACTGAATTCTTTTTCAGCAAAATTAATGTTCTCAAATCTAAACGAAGGAGTAATTTCATTCTTAATGATAATGGTTCATGGTCATCATCATAAGATAAACTTGCGCATGAAGCTATAAACTACTACTCTGAACTCTTCTTATCATCTCAAGCTACATACCAATTTCCAAGCATAACATGCAAGAAAATCCTATCTGACAATGCAAGAAATAGTTTGTGCAAACCATTTCAGCTAGAGGAAATTAAAGCAGCTACTTTCCAGATTAATGATAACAGCTCCCCTGGACCAGATGGTATTAACTCAGAATTTTACAAAGTCCTTTAGGAGCAAATTAAATATGATATCTGGAATGCTGTGAATGGTATTCCCTAATCAGAAAAAGTTATTAGAGAAATCAACCATACATTTATCTGCCTAATTCGAAAAAACCCTAATGCGGTTGGTATGGCTGATTTTAGACCGATTTCTCTATGCAATGTCTCATATAAAATTTTAGCCAACCTTCTTTGTAATCGAATGAAAGATTATATGAATGATCTTATTTCATATAATAGAATGCTTTCATTCCTGGTAGAATAATTACTGAGAATTCCCTGCTAGCATACGAAATGGTTAGAGGACTCAACAGGAAAAATTCTAACAACCTATGCCTGAAAATTAATCTGCATAAAGCCTATAATAAAATAAGTAGATAATTTATTCATCATATGCTGATGTCTATGGGCTTTCCATTGTTATTTGCTGATCTCATATATGAATGCATTTCTACTCCTTCGTTTTCGGTATTAATTGATGGTTCCCCCTATGGATTCATTGACAGCTCGAGAGGATTAAGACAAGGAGACCCTTTCTCGCCATATTTATTTTCTATTGCTATGGAATTCCTTACTATAAATCTTGATGTGGAATACTTGAAAGGTAACATTATCCACATATACTAAATCGAACCAATGATTACCCATTTGTTGTATGCGGATGATATTTTAATCTTGGCTAAAGCTACCACTAAGAATGCTGAAAGCATACAACTCATTTTTCAAGATATGAAGAATTTAACTGGCCTTGACATAAATGCAAACAAATCTACTTTGTTTTTTAGTAAAGGAGAAAATAACAAGCATCAAATTGCTAACATTCTTAAAATCAGTATTGGAAACCTTCCAATTATGTATTTGGGCATCCCATTATCTATCAACAAATCAAAAGCAAGGGATTTTGGATGGTTAATAGACAAAATAAATAAAATTTTCAATCATTGGAACAATAAGTTGCTCAATATTAGTGGAAGAGCAGAACTAGTTAAAACTGTCATCTACCCAATGATTCAATTTTGGCTAGAATTCACACAATTCCCTGTGACAATTATTCAGAAAATTAATTCTATCTGTGCTATTTTTTTATGGAAATCTAAAGCTCATAAAATGAGTTGGGTTGATGTTTGTAAAACAAAAGGTGAGGGTGGTCTTGGAATAAGAAGAATTGATGAAGTTGCTAAAGCAGTTGCAGCAAAACTTTTATGGAAATCTATTCAAGGTGAATCTCTTTGGGCCAAATGGATGCATAATAAGTACTGTAGTAATGTTAATTCTTGGACTACTACTATGGACAACAATGCTTCATATACTTGGAAATCCTCGCTAAGAGCCAAACAATGGTGCAAAGGATTAATTGATAGGTAAATTGTAACGACCCGTAATTTTCGATAATTAAATTTGTTAATTTAGTGAGATTTTGGTAATTTAATATTGAAAGAAATAAAAATTTGCAAACTAAAAATGAAATAATAACTAAGATGAAACATAACATGGTTAATTAAAGTTAATAATTAATGAATTGAATGAAATGCCAATTAATGAAAATAAATTTAAATGTTATACTTGGCTATAAATTGAATATAAGGAAACAAGTGTAGATATTGAACTAATTTATGAATCAGTATATAATTAATGATCATTGGATAAAAAATAGTGTTATGTAAGCAATTGTAACATTTGTTTGTTAATAATAACTTATAAGTGTAATTAAAAGTTAATGGTAACAATTATTGTATATTACCTATTTATTTAGCCTGTTAATTTAAATTGGAAATAAATTTCAATAAATGTAATTAAATATTATGTTAATGTAAATTAGGTTAATATTTGGAAATAATGTTAATTTTATTCATAATATGATAATTGGTTGAATAAAAAGAACGGAAATCGAGATTTATTCATTTATTTGAATTTAAATTATAGTAATTAGATTTATTGCAAATAAATGAAATTAAATATTTAAATATTACGTTAATGGGAAATTAAGATGAAATTTGAGAATATTAATATAATAGATTATGAACCAATGTTAATTTCATCCATTTGATAATAATGGATTGAATAATAGGATGAAAGGTCAATTAAATGGAATTATTGAAAATTAAATTTATAATTTCTGAATTTATTGAAAGTGAAAGTAAACATGATAATTTGTGAAATAATTAACATTGAATTAACATGGAAATTTGTTTTAAAGGGTTATAAGTGTCTAAGTAATCAAAAGTGATAAAATTTTTCAATTATAGAATCATATTTGAAAAAGTGATTTAATTTATTTATTTATTAATTTATTTAATTAACTGAAATAAAGCCATTTTGGCAACTGTCTTGGATTTCGACGAAACTAGTTTCATCGAATCCGTAACAGTGAATTATTGTAGGATTTCAAGTTTCGGAACGATCGGACTTGTCGTTTGATCGTACGGGCTCGAAACGCCTTGAAATCAATTTAATTGAAATCAATTTGAAATAAGCTGAATTTAATATAACTTCTTCATACGATGGAATTAGGACTGAAACCTGTTCCGTTGAATTTAAAAATAATGAAAACATCTATTTTGATATATAGAATTACCCATTTGCATTTCGGAGGCAGAACGGGCTTTTCGGGTCGTTTAGCGTTCAAACCTAAATCGATCTAATCCATTTGTTCTATTTCCGATCCATCTATAAATAGCCTGTTATTAGTGTTCCTTAACTCAGTTTTTTTGTATGTACAATTTCATTTGTTCCTCTCTTTCCAATGGCAGACAATCAAAACCCTAATTTCCAATTCAATTTCAAATCAAATTTCAATTTCAAAATTTCAAACTCCACAAACTATATCATATTATATATCAATTCGAAGCTCTCAACGAGCGTAATTCGCTGAGACCATTCGTTTTTCAATTCGGATCACCGTGTGACCAGAATTGGGCGGTCTAACACATGCCATTCATTGGGCGACAATCTACTTTGACCGATCGTCAAATCGGTTGAGGGGTTTGTAGAGCTAGCTTCGTGGAGTAGATCAAGGGTGGTCGCATTGCGTATTATGGCCGGAGGCGCCTGGAATTTGGCCGTTAGAGTTCGATATCCTAGTTCAAAGGGTGGCAGCGCGCACCGAGGGAGGTGATCGGAGAGGGAATCGTGGGCATCGGTCGGCGCATCTCGTCGAGGCGATTAGGTTGAAGGTGGTCAAGGACGCTCTGGGGGCCTGAGGTGCGTGAATTTGGTGGTCAAAATTGGGGTTTGACTGCTCTGGTTGGGTTTGAGATGACGTTCATGCGCGTGAAGATGGGTACGCGTGGCTCTGTTTTATTTGTCAACTTATTTATCTATTTTATTTTGCCAAATTTAATTTCTATAAGTTCTAACTTGCGTATTTTTCACATACGAGGTCCGATTTACGTGCGGTTTGATCCGCTGGGATCGTATCGAAAATCTGGACATTTTGACGCTGGTTTGGACGAATTCTGAGACCGTTTGAATTTTGGGTTTAAATTCGATTTAAGTTCAAAGGTGAGTGTTTTAACCCACTCACAACTTCTAAAATTTCTTATGTTTGTTAAATTAAATTTATGATGTGATTAGAAATTTATTTATGGTTGTTTGGTATATTTTAAATCATCATCTCTGTTAATTTGAATTTATTTGAATTAAATCGTTATTTAATTTATTATTGAATATAAATTGCTAGTTAAATACCTGTTATTGATTATCAGTTCTATATTGATATTTACTGACTGATTTGGATGATGTTTATAATGGATGTTGATTGTTGATATTTGATGAATGGATGTTTTATTTTATATCGTTATAAACTGCAAGTTCACTATGAGTTGAAATGATACATACCCGAATGATCTATAGATCAAGGAAAAATCGTTATGGGTTGAAAAGATAGACTCGAGCGATTTTATGGATTTATATTTTCGGGATTGCGGATTGAATTGATATATATCCATAAATATAAAATTTTAAATTGCAGATTGAAATGATAAATATCTGTATCACTTGACCTTAGGGTGGAGAATTATATACGGACACCGGATTGGTTAAATTTAAATGATTTTGAATCCTTAAATTTTTCTATGAGTTAAATAATATTTTTGAAATAAAAATTTTGATTTATATAAATTGAATTCTTATCAAATTTCGAGTTTTATACTAAAATTGAATTATTTTAAAAGAATTGTTAAAGGAATAAAATTGAAATTTATAGTGAATTTGAAATATATGTGAAGTTTATCGAAATTGAGTTATTAAAAGTGTTGAAGCATAACTTTGAAATATATTGAAACTGGAGTAATTAAACCGATGTTTCAACATCGATTTGAAGCGATATTGAATTAAATATTTTATTGAGAATTTGAATTGGAAGATTTGAAATTTGGTTTTGGGATATTGAAATGGTCCAAATGTATTGGAATGAAATAAATAGTTTAAATTGATAAAAATTTCAAATTCATATTTTTATATAAACTTTTTTAAAAATATATTATTTAAAGACTTTAATTATTATGATTTTTCAAACTTTTAAACTAATTAACCCACTCGGCTTATTTTAAATCTAATTAATCTATTTTAAAGTTATTTAATCTATTCTAGTTATATTTAATCTATTTTTAAAATCTATATAACTATCTTAAAGCAAGAAAACATTTTTAATTCTATATTAAACTATTTTAAAGTATTTTAACTATTTATAACTATTTAAACTATTTTTCTAAATTTTTCAAACTAAGGAAAAGGGAAAGTGGTTATATTCAATTCGCTGGTTAAAAGCGAATACGGCTAAATGATGTTATAATTTAAGTTGAGACTTAAATGACATAATTAATTGAATACGATGATTTTGAAGTAAGGATTAAACCTATTTAGGAAGATGATTTTTGGAGGAAATTTTGATTTTGGAAACGATATGATTTGAAAGAGAATATGATTTCGAAAGTGATGGTTTTGAGAATATGATATTTTGATATAAATTGTGAATTGACTTTTGAAATGTAAAAGAACCATCCGGTGTGTAATAAGCGATTGGTTGTTAAAGTGACCGGGATCAGATATGTGCATACCCTCTGTCGATACCGAAAACCACTTTGACAACTGTGGACCTGGTGGAGATTCAATGAAGTAGGATGGTGGCGACGATCCTATAAGGTATATACATGGACCTAACTCCCGTGAGTTAGCATAAGATGGCTAAAACATGAGCAATCGACGGGCCAAGTGAGGTCATTCCTCCGATCGGGCACATTCCTTCGATACTATATTTTGATTTGCGATTTTGGTGGCCACCCTCGATTTTTGATTTGGGAGTGTGTTCCGAGGTGGGCGGTAGTAGTTGTTATGTGTTACCACCAGTCCGGAAGTGTAATTGGTATATCTACCCTGGCATTGCCTAGTTGTGCCGTGTCACCTACCCTAGCGCGCCTTCTACGAGTTTGTTTTATGTCATACCTATGGGGTATCCTCTAGCGGCCCCTGTTTACGGGGAGTTACGGTACTGTATAGACTATTGGCATTATAAAAATGTGTTAAGGAGAAAAATGTAACGCCTTAACGCTATTTTAATACTTTTACTTTTACTGTAGACATATTATAATAGCATTTTGTACTACATAGTAGATAGTTTAACGGATCCTTAGGAAATGTGAATCCCAAACATCTCTTAAGTTACTGCACTCACATTAGACACTAGATAGGAGATGTCAAACCCCGTAAATATCTCCGACGCCGTTCCACTCATATTTATTTACCGTTATTTTAACTTACATAAGATCTTTTAGTTCTGACTCGAGTGTTTTGTCTTTTCAATTCACTCGGGTCAGCCTGAGCATTTTAGGATTTGAAGACCTTATTTCTGGAGGACGAAGACGAAGATTTTTACTACTATTATTTACTATATTTATTCCACTGCTTTCATACTGTTCCGCTGCATTATTTGTTTATCTTTGATATATGTAACTCTGATTCTGTATTGTATAAGTATAATTAAATGTTTTGTATACAGCTTCATGAACTGTTATTTGATTATTATATTTTGTCATTCCGCTGCGAGATTCTTTTTTGTTTTTTTTTTCTCTGCTTTTTCTTATTCACCACAATAACAATCCACCCTTCTGTATGGTTTGAGTCGGCATGTGTGTCTGCTTAAAACGTACAAAAAGGTGGGATGTTACAGTTGGTATCAGAGCCAGGTTTAGCGATAACCTTAGCTTTGTGGGGTCTGACTCTTTAAAAATAGGGTAGTAGTGCCCCATGATGGGTCGCTGAGTGTATATATATAAGAGAGCGTGTATATATATAAGAGAGCGTATTTGTTAGTGTTATAAAATGTTTTTATGTTGTGTTAATTTGTTCTGTTTTGTATTTATAAATTCTGGTCGGTACATAGGACGTTATGACATCGATAGGGATTTCTAAATGCTTAATAAGACAGACCGACACAATCTTTGTTTTGAAATGTAGGTAAATGAAATAATTTTACCTATTGTATATTTTTATATATAAAATAATGATTTATAAATGATATATATTTGGTTGTAATATGTTGGTTGTTAAGTAGTGAAATTTATAAATATTGGTTGGAAATAAGATTTGAAAATAAAATAAATGAAATTTGGAAATTTAGAACTTAAGTTCCGGGGTTTTTGAAAATTTCTTTCGAATGATTTTGGGATATAATAATATTATTATTAGAAGTATTTTCTAATATAAATATTTCAATATAATTTGAAAGAATTATTTTAAAGAAATTTTGGAAAGGAATAAGTTCTGTACTCCCCTATGTCGTTGGAAAATAATTTCGGTGATGAGTGCATGCATCATCGACGTTCATTTTCGAGTTTCAAAGTGGGAAGGTCATTTTAGTAAGTTTATTACAGATCTATTTTGATAAACAAATAAAAAATTTAAGTTTAAATATGATTGGATAAAAGCTATGAGTATATATATATATGTAGATGTTATTTTAAATGATTTAAAAATGGAACCCGACATTTAGCTCTTAAATTTTTATAAACTAGAGATTTCAATCATTGTAATGGAATAAAATTTTAACTATTTAATAATTGAAACTTCTAAATGAAAATAAGAATTGATATGCTAAGTTATAACTGAAATATACAAGGAATTTGAAATTTGTAACTTGTAAACGAAAAGAATATGAAAATAAGAAATGATAATTATTGAACCTTAAGTTAATTAAAATAAGTAAGTCAAACTTGTGTAACTTTCAATTGCATTCTTAAAGACATATATATATAACTTACCAATGTATAACTTACCAATTTCATTAGACTCCACAAACTATATCATATTATATATCAATTCGAAGCTCTCGACGAGCGTAATTCGCTGAGACGATTCGTTTTTCAATTCGGATCACCGTGTGACCAGAATTGGGTGGTCTAACACTGGCCGTTCTTCGCGCAACGATCTACTTTGACCGATCATCAAATCGGTTGAGGGGTTTTGTAGATCTAGCTTCGTGGAGTAGATCAAGGGTGGTCGCATTGCGTATTATGGCCGGAGGCGCCTGGAATTTGGCCGTTAGGGTTCGAAACCCTAGTTAAGAGGGTGGCAGCGCACACCGAGGGAGGCGGTCGGAGAGGGAATCGTGGGCATCGGCCGGCGCATCTCGTCGAGGCGAGGAGGTTGAAGGTGGTCAGGGACGCTCTAGGGGCCTAAGGCGCGTGAATTTGGTGGTCAAAATCGGGGTTTGACTACTTTGGTTGGGTTCGAGTTGACGATCAGGCGCGTGAAGATGGGTATGCATGGCTCTGTTTTATTTGTCAACTTATTTATCTATTTTATTTTGCCAAATTTAATTTCTATAAGTTCTAACTCACGTATTTTTCACATACGAGGTCCGATTTACGCGTTGTTTGATCCGCTGGGATCGTATCGAAAATCTAGACATTTTGACGCTAGTTTGGATGAATTCTGAGATGTATTTTGGGTTTAAATTCGATTTAAATTCAAAGGTGAGTGTTTTAACCAACTCACAACTTCAAAAATTTCTTATGTTTGTTAAATTAATTTTATGATGTGATTAGAAATTTATTTATGGTTGTTTGGTATATTTTAAATCATCATCTCCGTTAATTTGAATTTATTTGAATTAAATCGTTATTTAATTTATTATTGAATATAAATTGCTAGTTAAATACCTGTTGTTGATTATCAGTTCTATATTGATATTTACTGATTGATTTGGATGATGTTTGTAATGGATGTTGATTGTTGATATTGGATGAATTGATGTTTTATTTTATATCGTTATAAACTGCAAGTTCACTATGGGTTGAAATGATACATACCCGAATGATCTATAGATTAAGGAAAAATCGTTATAGGTTGAAATGATAGACTCGAGCGGTTTTATGGATTCATATTTTCGGGATTGCGGATTGAAATGATATATTTCCGTAAATATAAAATTTTAAATTGCGGATTGAAATAATAAATATCTGTATCACTTGACCCTAGGGTAGAGAATTATATACGGACACCGGATTGGTTAAATTTAAATGATTTTGAATCCTTAAATTTTGCTTTGGGTTAAATGATATTTTTGAAATAAAAATTTTGATTTATATAAATTGAATTCTTATCGAATTTCGAGTTTTATGCTAAAATTGAATTGTTTTAAAAGAATTGTTAAAGGAATAAAATTGAAATTTTATAGTGAATTTGAAATATAAGTGAAGTTTATCGAAATTGAGTTATTAAAAGTGTTGAAGTATAACTTTGAAATATATTGAAACTGGAGTAATTAAACCGATGTTTCAAGATCGATTTGAAGCGATATTGAATTAAATATTTTATTGAGAATTTGAAATTTGATTTTGGGACATCGAAATGGTCCAAATGTATTGGAATGAAATAAATAGTTTTAATTGATAAAAATTTCAAATTCATATTTTTATATAAATTGTTTTAAAAATATATTATTTAAAGACTTTAATTATTAAGATTTTTCAAACTTTTAAACTAATTAACCCACTCAGCTTATTTTAAATCTAATTAATCTATTTTAAAGTTATTTAATCTATTTTATTTATATTTAATCTATTTTTAAAATCTATATAACTATCTTAAAACAAGAAAAGATTTTTAATTCTATATTAAACTATTTTAGAGTATTTTAACTATTTAAACTATTTAAACTATTTTTCTAAATTTTTGAAACTAAGGAAAAGGGAAAGTGGTTATATTCAATTCGCTGGTTAAAATCGAATACGGCTAAATGATGTTATAATTTAAGTTGAGACTTAAATGACATAATTAATTGAATACGATGATTTTGAAGTAAGGATTAAACCTATTTAGGAAGATGATTTTTGGAGGAAACTTTGATTTTGGAAACGATATGATTTGAAAGAGAATATGATTTCAAGTGAATATGATTTCGAAAGTGATGGTTTTGAGAATATGATATTTTGATATAAATTGTGAATTGACTTTTGAAATGTAAAAGAACCATCCGGTGTGTAATAAGCGATTGGTTGTTAAAGAGACCGGGATCGGATATGGGCATACTCTCTGTCGATACCGAAAACCACTTTGACAACTGTGTATGCAGTGGAGATTCCAGAATGAAGTAGGATGGTGGCGACGATCCTATAAGGTATATTCGTGGACCTAACTCCCATGAGTTAGCATAAGGTGGCTAAAACAGGAGCAATCGACGTGCCAAGTGAGGTCATTCCTCCGATCAGGCACATTCCTTCGATACTATATTCCGATTTGCGATTTTGGTGGCCACCCTCGATTTTTGATTTGGGAGTGTGTTCCGAGGTGGGCGGTAGTAGCTGCTATGCGTTACCACCAGCCCAGAAGTGTAATTGGTATATCTACCCTGGCATTGCCTAGTTATGCCGTGTCACCTACCCTAGCGCGCCTTCTACGAGTTTGTTTTATGTCGTACCTATGTGGTATCCTCTGGCGGCCCCAGTTTACGAGGAGTTACGGTACTGTATAGACTATTGGCATTATAAAAATGTGTTAAGGGGGAAAATGTAACGCCTTAACGCTATATTAATACTTTTACTTTACCGTAGACATATTATAATAGTGTATTGTACTACATAGTAGATAGTTTAACGGATCCTTAGGAGATGTGAATCCCGAACATCTCTTAAGTTACTGCACTCACATTAGACACTGGATAGGAGATGTCAAACCCCGTAAACATCTCTGACGCTGTTCCACTCATATTTTATTACCCTTATTTTAACTTACATAAGATCTTTTAGTTCTGACTCGAGTGTTTTGTCTTTTCAATTCGCTCGGGTCAGCCTGAGCATTTTAGGATTTGAAGACCTTATTTCTGGAGGACGAAGATGAAGATTTGTACTACTATTATTTACTACATTTATTCCACTGCATTCATACTGTTCCGCTGCATTATTTGTTTATCTCTGATATGTGTAACTCTGATTCTGTATTGTATAAGTATAATCAAATGTTTTGTATATAGCTTCATGAACTGTTATTTGATTATTATATTTTGTCATTCCGCTATGAGATTCTGTTTTCTTTTTTTCTTTCTCTGCTTTTTCTTATTCACCCCAATAACAATTCGCCCTTCTGTATGGTTTGAGTCGTCATGTGTGCCTGCTTAAAACGTACAAAAAGGTGGGATGTTACATAAATTGTTAGTGGTGAAAACACAGATATCTGGTTTAACCCATGGCTTAATGGATCCTCATTGATTGATAAATTTGGATGGAATAATATGTCTGTTACTGATGGTTGTAATAGAAAAGTATCTATGCTTATCTCTGACAATAAGTGGAAACATTATATTGGTTATGTTCCTACACAAATTCATTACTCAGTTCACAATATAACTATTCATAAGCAAATGCAACAAGACTTTTGGTTTTGGCTTCCTAACAGCAGTGGACAATTCAGTATGAAATCAGCATGGAAACATATTAGATGCAAACATGCTGATTTTAATTGGACAAAGATAATTTGGGATAAAGGTTGTGCTTCAAAGATGTCTATTTGTGCTCTCATGGCAAAATTAAACAAATTAAATACTAAAGATAGGCTCAGTAGATGGAATACTGGCATAGATCGAAATTGTGTGATGTGTTTAAATCAGTGTGAAGACATGGATCATCTCTTTTTTAAATGCATCTACTCGAGAAGATTACTGGAGGAGACTATGCATAAGCTAAAGTTTAATCTCGGTAACACTTATGATATCAACCAAATTTTGGAAATTATATGTCAAAGCCAAAAAAGTAACTCATTAATTAACCAGATCACTAACATAACTTTTACTTCACCAGTTTGGAACATTTGGTGTGAAAGATATAATCAGGTCTTCAAAGGTATTGAACTGCCTACTAAATTGAGGTTCAATCTCTTAATTCAAGCCTACAAATTCCTGATCCATCACAAATTGAAGTCTCAAACGATAAGTTCAGAGTTAAAACTTATCTTAGTAGAATTTAACATTGCTACAGACCCAAAAGCCAATCATCGCCCTCCTTGAACGCTGCTCTACCTCTTTCTGCAATTTGGTGATGGTTTTCTTCGTGCTTCATTAGATTAGCAGCCTCCGCCATTAATGACCTAATTGGTTTGACATTTTAGATCAGATCTTTTTGGTAAAGTAGATGGATTTTCTCTCTCTTATAGGTGGTAATACGAAGACATAAACAGTAGTGCCTTTTCTTTTTCTTGTTTTTTGTATGCATCACACGTATCTTTTGTATTTGAGTTTTTTTTGTTTTGTTTGTTGACCTAAGTTGTTCGTATGGATGATTTTGAGTGTGTTTCCTATTTGTTTACTCCTCCATCTACTTGATAACTTGGTTCAGGCTCTGTTTTGATGTATTGTTAATATATGGAAAGGATATGTACTCTTTTTCCTTGTAAGGTACCCATATAGGTTAGGAGGATTGCAAGGTTTTAATGAGGCATATCATGGAAGTATATATGCTCTATTTTAGTATATAAAGTACCATTTTTCACAAAAAAATATGATGCATGCACACAAGCGCGTGCGCACACGCTACACACACATATACCTTATATATAGAGCAAATACTTGGTCAACCGAGTCAAACTGAAGCCTTTTTGGCAATTCTCAAAATGACCTTTTCCATGCTTCACATGCCAAAAACAAGTAGGGTTGTTTATGTCAATGGTCTTTCCACATTAGAATCATTTCCTATTTTCCTACGATCATCTCTATTCTCTCTTATCATTCTTTTTAGTCCACATTCCTTAGCTTCCCACTTTCTAATGCCATAGTGTTATCATTAAAACCATTAAACGAATCAAATTCCTCCTAACCATCCACTGCTCTTATTTCAATTGAAAAGGTATTATCTTCGATGGTTTTTAATGATTTATGTATTCCCCAATTTGTTGATTTTGATTTGATGTTTCAAAATAGCTAGCCATCAGCTTTCATTAAATCTTGAATCTTCGGCGTGTCTTGAAGGCTTCTTATTTCTCTGGTTGAAGCACTCATCGCTTTTAATATTAATTAGGGCAACTAGTCTTGAATGATGATGCTTTAAAGGTAACAACTATCTTACCATTTGTTCATAGTAGAAATCTAGGTTTTAATCATGTATCATTATTGTTTGTTACCTGTATTTATTACTTCTGCAAAGAAGGGAGAGTAGTTTGAACTATCAAATTTAAATAATGACTATGTAGTTGAATGTGAAGCAACGTTTTCCATGACTTTATCATAAAGAATGCATTTATGTATAGATGTGGATACTTTTTGATTCTTTACTTTCAATAGTCAAAACACTTATTTTATATTTGTATTTTCCATGGGTTCATTAGTAGTTCGTACAAACTACCTAGATTGTATACATGAGAAGATTATAAGAGTATTGCAAGCAGTAGAGGATTTTATATTGAAGGAAAAAAATAATTCATTTGTTTTAATAAAAAGAGAAAAGGTTAGAAAAAGAGTGAAAGTAGTTTAACCTATGATTATACTGATTTATGCAAGAGTTTAATACTTTTGTATACATCAGGTTTACGCATTTCAACGTTGGTTTGCGGTAGGAGTAGTATTTCATATGTAAACTTATATAATGATTTATGCAATAACAAGTTCAAATTGTTGTATTTCATTAATTATAGTCAAAAGAAACAGGTTTGCATTCTTAAATTTATAATGCGTTCTGAGCAATCTAGGTAATATTTAAAATGGTTTAGGAGTAAAGTTATAATCTTATGTTTGCGACTAGCAATATATTTGATATCACATTTATGTTTGCAAAATTGTTCAGCATGTATTTGTAAATTATTTGTAGCAAAGGAGTTAAACCTTAAAAATCAAAGGTTACTTTAAGAAACTGTATAAAGAAACGAGGACTAAAGAGGGAGGTGGATTGTTAATAGTGAATGGTTTTTAAGGGACAATAAGCTCACTTTCCACATCTCTAATTTAGGATACATATATTCCAAACCCATGATGTAATACTTAGCTTAAGCTTAGGGAGTTTATAAAAATCATGTATTAAGTTTTTAACAATAATAAAGTGATGGTTTGTTACAATGCTCTCAAATGATCCATAAGTGGGCATGGACAAATTATGTTAAGTCGAGAAATATATTCACTACAATTTTCTAAATCTATTGAAATTAACTCGACTTCATATCCTATTATTATGTATACAACCGCAAATTATTGTTATGCTCTTCTAACATTATTACTTGCATTAGTGGTTTGAAAGAAAATCATGGATATTTTGACTGCTAGGAGTATCAACAGGTTTCCAAGTTATTGATGTTGGTGAAAAAGGGAGCAAAATGGTATGTTCAAACTTATGTTATCTCCAAAATAATATTTTCTTCTGATTTCATATGAGTTGTGGATGAAATTTCAGTTTTAAGATATATTCAATATATATTGTTTGTTAATTTTCTCCTAAGTTACTAAATTTTCCCCAAAGTCAATCATTCCTTATTTTTATATTATAAAATAGTCGTTTCTACAAATTTCACTCTTATTGACTCATTTGATCATTAGTATTATATCTTTATATTCTACTATCTAAACTCTCATCAACCGTTTCATTTAAATTTTTTGTTGGATTCACTATGGTCTTAAAATTTTACGCTTATTAAATTTAATGATAAAATGCAAATTTTGGTCTAGGTAGTTGTTTAATCACTTTATCCTGCATAATAAGGGTCCATATTAGAAAATTGCTTTGTTTAAATTTTTTGGTGAATCGTTGAACATTGTAGTGTCATTACTAGTTGCACTATTTACTGCACAGATCTTAGAAGTATACCCAGTTATTTTAGTTTTATAATCCAAGTGGTTGTAAACATTGCCTTTTGTGAAGATGTATGAAGTAACTAAGTAAATACATTCGCAAAAGTTAAAGCACTCTTTAAGTCAATAGGTTTTTCTTAAAGTAACCTCTGCTTTTTTCTTCTATTTTGTAATTAGACAAACAAATGTTCAATCCAATGAGTATTTCCCATCATTTTTCTTATGTACACATATATAAATGGAAATTGTTGAAAGTCCCTTTATTAAGCATTTAGTTAGATGAAATAACAAGGCTTGGTAGAGCAGGTGTAATAGTGTGTGAGATAAAAGCATATTTTAAATGCTTTGTCAAAGGGGTATATAGTTGAGTTGATTGGTTAATGTAAACATCGAAGAAGGTAAAATTCGAAGGCATAAGTTGACTGAATTGCATGGCATGAAGTGAGATTTAAGGTGTGCATGATTGTAGTGCACCCTAACTTTGAATGTTACTAATAGACTTAAAGTGAGGCAAATATATGGCCATAACTAATTACATGAGAACCTACCATTGCTGAAATAAGGATAGCCACTATTGCTGCAGCAAAGACAGGTATCACTACACTAAAGATAGTATCAATGCACGTTGTGATGGATGTAAAAAAATCACCAAGCAAGTGATGATGAAAAGCATTATCACTGCTCTGATACATGGAGTAGTTTGCTGAATGGACTGGAACAGGGTGAAAATAGAGGAATTGGTGTTCTGATCTGAAGTTAGGAAGTACATATTTTGTCAGGACCTACTATAACAACAATACTTAGAAGCTACAGAAATGTCTTCACATTGAATGGAGGAAAAGTGGGGGAATTGATGCTAAGGGAACTGAGAACCAAGGCTGAAATAAGAAGATATTTGATGGGACATTGGTAGCTTGCAAGCGACTTAGGTACCAATCCCCCATATGGAAGAGGCTTGCATATGCTGTGATGACTTGCCTTTGACAACTAGCTTGTGAAAGCCGAGGTGCCAGAATGTACAAAACTGCCACATATTTGGCAAGACTTGCGCGGACTGAACTACTATAGTGTTTTGTGAAATTGGAGTTGCATATGAGAACTTCAATTGAAACTGCGGGCATCTCTGAAACTGAGGCAAGTTGTACAGAGTACAGGCTGCAGAGAGTAGGAATACGTCTTAAGAGCATAGGTGGCATAACCGAGAGGCTTATGAAAGATCATCGTGCAGTTTTGAAGCTTCTGCTTCTACAATTTATGTTTGTTATATATATCAACCATATTAAGCATTCATTTAGTTATTTTGATATATATCTTCTTTTTATTTGAGTAAATAAAAAAGGAATTGGCTTCACAGTAGGCGTATGCTTTTCAACTTAAGAAATTTTGAAGCCAGGCTGCTTCAAAATTAACAGTGAGTCACATGCTATGATTGTTGAACGTGTACGACTTAAGATAATGGGATACATGGAAGAAAGATCAATGTGTATGACTGAGACATTATGATATTATTACCATTTCACATCTATAGAATGTACTTCACTATCTTCCTTGCTATATTTCACTTCAATATATGTTTGTAGCATTAGTTTTTAGTACCAACTATTATATCATGTACCAAGTGCAGAAGTATACAAGCCTTAATTCACCTCCTTTTCTGTATACATGTTATTACCTTTAGCGCCTATCTTTTCAAATTGAATATAGCCTATAGATATGAAAATTTGATTCCTGTAGACATTTCTGTAGACACACTATTTTATGGAGATAATACAAATTTTCAAATCATAGATTTTAGCTTATATTGGTGCCCAAAATAATAACTATATATTATCATAGATTTTGAATTACATTATTTACTCGAGCCAATGAAAATCTCAATGATAGAACTTCACATCATTGTTTTCAAAGATTAAAATTTATTTCCCCTCTCTCTTCGCCTTAGCGAAGTGAGCATAAGTATTTATTTTTATGCATGATAAATTTGAACAAGCTGAACTTTGCCTCAACTTTATCTTTGTATGACACTTAAGGAAATTCAAAATCTTGGGACATGCATTGACGGATCAACATGAAAGATGAGTGTACAGGAGCCAATACTCATTATTTCAATATCCATAGTGAAATATGAAAATAAATGTATTAAGAAACAAATATTTTTCTTTCTATTTATATACATCCAAGCACATGGTTTTTTGAGTTTACGTGTATTATACTTGGCTTTAGAAGTACTAAACAATATCCATTTGAACATATAAATAGAGTTGATATTATTCAAGAGAGACATGGTCTATATAGAATGTTTTCACAAATTTTTCGCCATAGTTTTGTTGATCATATTTCCATTATCCCTACTAAATAACTTCCAGCTGCATTGATTAAAATTTATGGCGAATGATGGAAATGGAACGCAACATCAGGCCTAAAATTGTGTTCAGTTGGCAAAGGTCCCCCTGTAATTGTTAACTTTGAGCCAAGACTCATTAGTGTTTAGATACACCTATATTTGTTAGTAGTTATCCGATTAAGAGAAGTTAGCTGCAGTAAATTATGGACGGTTCAGTCGGTATGAACCGATCGGATTTTTTCGGTTTGGTTAACCGAACCATAAGTTTTGATCTGTTAAATCGGTTAATTAACAGATCGATTCAGTTAACCGACCATGCCTACCCTTAACCATTTATAAATATAGACATTAATAAACCATCAACTACCTGTGTACGAAGCATGAGTTTCTTAGACCCTATTTACATAAGGGATTATTTATACAACCATAAATGGGTAAGAATTGTAGTTAACATCATTTTCTCCATTTTATTATTTTTCGTACTTTCAAGCAGTGCTTTTATAAATTACATCATTGAGTTAATTTTATTACATAAATATAAATCCTTTTTTTCCAAATTTTATTACTAAAATAAAATCATAATTTATGCAAAATCCTTTATACAACATTTTTAACTCTGCCCTCTACATACTACTGATGCCGATCTCAAGCCTACGACAAGGAAAAGAGAAAATGATTGCTACAACTACATTTTAGTTCTTAGAAGTTACTTACAAGCTACTGTCCTTGACATCAAAACCTTGAAAAAGCATAGAGAAAAATTATTACATCAATTTAAGTCTTACAAATCTTTAGTATGATATTAACGTAGGAAAATTCAAAATTTATACCCTAGCACCAAGTAGTTTTATACTTAACAGGCACTGAGGGCTTATGAGGGAGTATCATGGAAAGTGCGATCTTTATGGTGGACAAGGAAATTCTCCATATATTGATAGTGTGGTCTAATACTTTTTAAAAGAGAGATGATGCAAGTCTTCTAAGTTCCAAATTACCGAAAACGCTAATTTTAATATTTGTTACATTTCTCTAGATACTCATGTAATAGTTGATTACTTTCTTTACCTGTTTGATTATTTTCTAAAATAACTTAGTCTCGTTCACATTTTGATAAACGGTTGATTTTTGCATGTATACGCATAAAAACGCAACATTATGTACATCTCAAAATTATTTTGAACAAAAAAACCGTACAAACATCATTTTTAATACCAATTCCTCCTGTTCACGTGCATCGCACGTGCCAAAGTACTCGTGTGTGTGTGTGTGTGTATATATATATATATGTGTGTGTGTGTGTGTGTGTGTGTCTATGTGTGTGTGTGGACAACACATTTATATATGGAGGGCATAACTTGTTTGCTTCGGTGTAAAGTAAATCCCAAGATCTATATACGGACATGTTAAACCATGTATATATTATTCTGTTGCACGTGCACGAATACACATTTGTGTATACGACACACATATGTATGATATAATACAATTATATGTATAATAAAACATTATTTATAAATTTAAATAAAATATTAATTTTAGTTAAGAGAAAATTAGAAATGTTTTAACTTGATTTAGATTACATAAGCCCATTTAATATCAAATAATTGAATATTTTTAAAATTTACCCATTAGCTCCACTATGGGTTGGCCTAGTTCCAACAATGATGTCGAAGTTCATTAGCCTATGCAGTCTAAATTAGTCATGTTATAGCTAACTAAGTAGGCTTACAATCTAGTTATTAGGGTGTTTGGAAAGGTATTGTCTAGGCCTGAGTTTGGGTAACAAGTACCCTGCCATACTAGCTGCCGGCCTGGCCCGAACAGTTATGTGAGCCCAAAGGTAGTCCCAATAGAAAGATCCAATTTGAATTAGGCATTGGGCTAATATTTGAAAATTGTTTTCAAAGTAAAATGAAGATTTTAAATTTAAAATGTTAAATTTAAAAAAGGACATGTTTGTTATAAAAGTTATAATACAACATTTTTTTCAAAGTATTTGAAAATATAAATAAAATATTAATTTTGAAACTAAATTTATCAATAAGATTAATAAAATAAATTAATTTAAAGAAGTTAGTATATATATATGCATGTATTATATATATATAATATGTTATTTTAAAATGTTTAAGATAAATAAGTACACATGAATGTATATATAAAATATTTTTCAAAATTAATATAATTTAATTAAAATTATTAAATTAAATTAATTAATTAAAGGTTAATTAAATAAATATAAACATACATATATAAGATATATGTGTTATACTATAAAGGTTAAAGTATATAAATAAAAAATTAATTAAAGAGTTAATTAATTATAATTAATTAAATAAGATTTAATTAATATAATGTTATACATAAGATTATTGTATAAGCTTAATTTAAATATAAAAGTTATATAATAATAGAACTTATGTAATATGAACATATAAACTGAAGGTGGAATATAATGGAAACCCATAACAGACTTATGGAATGAATACAGATGCAAATGTATAGATATCGTAATTTCTGATGTGTTTGACCCTTGAATTACGAGGTTATTTCATATGAAATAGATTATTCCATAAGTCAATATCAACTAATATAATAAATTAAAGATTATGAATCTTTAATATAATGTTGTCCTTAGCTATACACACACACACTGATAAATTACTTGCATACGCTTAGTTGTTGAGCAAACTCAAGCTGGGGATGTTATGTGTAGTATTACTAATTTACTGAATAGTCGAGGTAAGATAACTATATGTATTTGTTGAGCAAACTCAAGGTATACATATTATAATTAGTTTGTTGCGATATGATAGGTATGAGTAAATAATTTCATTTTGATTTGTTGAGAAAACTCAAGGTCGAAGTGAAATTAGGACAAGGTACCATGAGTTAGGAGTTGTGTATGATACAACTGATAAGGAGTTATCCATCATCTATTAGCATGACTTGTTGAGCAAACTTAAGGTCGGAATTCTAAGATGAGTCCCAACACCTACTAATGATGTCGAAAGACTTCTATAATTTGACTTTAGGGTTTGGCGAAACATAAGAGACTAGTGGGAGCTTAATAGTAAAATGAAATGTATAATTGAATCTTACTGCTATTATAAGAATATCTACTATGATTTAGTCCTAATAATCTACTAATTTAAAACTTGTAGAAAATGTCAATTCCAAGACTGTTTAGTGAAAACAACAAACTAACTGGACCAAATAACTATGTCGATTGGCTAAGAACTATAAAGATAGCACTGTCATACGAGCATCTTTTGTCGTCTGTCACCTATACTCCATTAGCTAGACCCGTTGATGATGCCAAGAATGCACTACATGTTGCTTATAATAAATGGGTCACTGACCTTGAAATCGCCAAAGTTTTCGTGCTATCTACATTAGACAAGCCATTGCAAAGGTAACAGGAAACCATGTATATCCATCAGATATTTGACAGTCAAAAGGCACTTTTTTGTGAACAATCTCATTCCGTAAGGCATGAGATTACTAAGAAATTATTCAATACCAAAATGCAAAAGGGACAAAAGGTAGACGATTATGTCCTAATAATGAAAGGCTATATTGATAGGCTTTCGCAATTGGATGTGACAATAAGCAACGAGCTGCAAGTAGACTTGATCCTTGGTTCACTTACCCCTCGGTATGAACCATTCATACTAAATTATAACATGAACCAACTGAATGTGAATTATGGAGCTTCTCAATATGTCGAGGTCAGTGAGCCACAATTAAAAGATAAAGGGGTCATGCTTATTGTTAAAGGTGGGATGTCATCTTCGAAAAGTTCGAAGAAGCGGAAAAGAGAAGGTAAGAAGAATAAGAAGAGTAAGAATACCGATGACACGGGTGAATGTCACCACAGCCACAAGAAAGGTCACTAGAAAAGGAACTGTCCCGAATACCTTAGGATTGTTAAGGAAGAAAGTAGAACGATTCTATAGCTCCGTTAGGTACATTTATAATTCAAAATAATTTTGTAGTCAATAAAATATCTTCGGTTTTCGATACCGGATGTGGAACTCATATATGTAATTCATTACAGGGACTCGGGACCTGGAACCGCATGGAAAAAGGAGAAACAAGGCTCCAGGTTGCTGAAGGATCTATCGTAGATGCAATGGCGGTAGGAGATTATCATTTATATTTTCCCAGTGGTGCTGTGTTATTAAATAACTGCTATTTTGTAAAAGACTTTGTTTGTGGGATTGTATCTATTTCTAGATTGTCTGAGAATGGATATATTTGTCGCTATGAAAATAAGGTTATGAACATTGATTTGAATGGAAATAAAGTCTGTGAAGGTATTCATGAAAATGGCATTTACGTGAGCAATATGAATTATGTATGTTCTGTGAGTATTTAATAGCAATATAAATGATAATTATCTTTGCCATTGTATGCTCAGCCATATTAGTGAGAGACGTCTACACAAACTGAAATCCAAAGGTTTTCTACGTTCAGTTGATTCTGAATCATTTGAGACATGTGATTCGTATCTTAAAGGTAAAATGACAAAGCACCCCTTCAGTGGGAGTAATGAAAGAGTTGATGAACTTTTAGGGTTAGTACATAGTTGTTACCATAAATAAAGATGTCGGGCATGTAAGGAGAATAAATCGAGATTCAAGATGTCGAATGAATATAAGGGAAGCAACCAAACATTCAGCATGGGGTATCAAACTTCAAGTGGCTTAAGCAAGATGTCAAACTTTTGTAATAAAAGGTGTCATGCACTTAAGAAAGGGTGACAATATTCTAGGAGTGTCAAATTCCAAGCAATTGGCTAATCTAGAAGATATCGTACATGAATATAAAAAGGAGGTTATCGAACCTCAACAATTGGAAAGGTATCACGTCGAGGTTCCGATTCTATAGGATGTCGAACCACAAGAGTTACCGAACTTGAATAAAGGACAAAAGGGTGTTAAGCCTCAACAACCTTGGAGGTTGTCGCACATATAAGGAAGATGGGATACCGTATCCCTAACAATTTCTAGAGATATCGAACACATAGTCATAAAGAAGGTATATTGTGACTCTATAGATATCGAGCCTTTACAATTATAACTGTTTTAAAGCATATACAAGCGACAAAGGATGTCGAATTTCAAACATTGTAAGGGATATCGAATATCAACAGTTATCAAGGATGTCGCTTGTCGTCAATATCCAGAAGGGTGTTGAATGATGTCAATATGAAGAGATATATCGAGTTTCATCAGAACCACGAAGGATGTTGAATAATAACAGCTGTAAAGGATGTCAAATGTTGGTAATAGAATTGTCGAATGTTAATAGTTATGGAGAATGTCGAAAGTCAGCACTACAAAGTATGATGTCGTAAATCATCAATGTGGCAAGGGTGTCGTAAATCACCAACAAGGTAGGATGCCATATTTCATCGGTATACAGAAGGTTGCTGCATATCATCAATGCAATGAATGATGCCAAAAATCAAGGATGCCGAAGGACATGTGGCGGCATGGCTGCCTACTTCAACCCCTATAAATAAGGACCTCATGGCACCTTAAAGGAGGTGATTTCTTCTCATCGCTTTTCTTACATTTTCAAAGTTGTAACCCTAAATCATACTGGGGATTTGGAGTGCCTATTGTAATTTTGTGACTTTTGCAAATAAGGACTTGTACAGTCACTTTGCATAGCATATTTCGAATGAATAAAGATATTTGACTATTATGAGACTTATGACTTACATATGAATCTTACCTAAAGATATTTAGTGATAAGGGATTCAATAAAAATTTAGATCACTACATAAAGATGGTAATAAAGAAATCAATCAAAGCCTAAATTACTACAAAGAAGAGTAGTAAGGGGCAATCTTCTAGAGGAAGATCAAATACAAAAAGCAAACTCTATCTTAAAGTAGGATAGAGGCAGTCTTCTAGAGGAAGATCAGTCAAATACAAAAGCAAACTTTGTCCTAAAGAAGGATAGAGGCAGTCTTCTAGAGGAAGATCAATCAAATACAAACTCTATCCTAAAGCAGGATATGGGCAGTCTTCTAAAGGAAGATCAATCAAGTGCAAAAGTAAATCAAACTCTGTACCAAAGAAGGTTCAATGCAGTCTTCTATAGGAAAATCAGTCAAATGCGAAGGCAATCCTGGATAAGGTTAAAGTAAAAGAAAAAGGATACTTGTTTCCTAGAAGCAAGATGTCAACTCAAAGATGGATATATGAAAGGTTCCAAATTTCATCGCTAAAGGGTAAATTATTATACGAGAAAAAAGCTTCATTCATCGAAATGCTGAATCGAACGGGCTTTTAGAATTTTAATTCTAGAATTTGGAATCCATGTCTTCTATTAAATAACGAGAATCATTTTCATCGGCAGAATATATAGAATTTCTTATTACCAGATGGATTTATAGTATTTTAATTGGATTTCTTTTTACCAGATGTATTTATAGTCTTTTAATTGGATTTCTTATTATCGGATGGATTTCTGGTCTTCTAATTGGATTTCTTATTGCCAGATGGGTTTTTGATCTTCTAGTTGGATTTCTTATTATAAGATGGATTTCGGGCCTTCTTGTAATTGGATTTATGATCTTCTTCAAATGGAATTTTAGATTATTCCAGATGATTTTCTGGTCTTCTATTTGAGAAAATGCTAGATGGTTTTCGGTCTTCTATTTAAGTAATTGCCAGACGGTATTTTAGCCTTCTACTTCAAAGTTATTGCCAGTCGATTTTCTATTCTTCTATTCAAGTTATTGCCGAATGGATTTTTGGTTTTTAATCCAAATAATAGTATTGCTCGAAGATTTTTGGTCTTTAATACATATGAAATTATAATTATCGTACGGATTTCCAGATATCTACTCCTTCTAGACTAAAACTTCAAGCATCAAACTCTAAAGTTCTAGGTGATAAAGCCAATAGGCAAAGTTGTTAAAAGCTTCACTCCTCAAGGAGCTAAATTAAGTTCTCCTAAAATGGAGTTCAAATTTTCTAATAACAATAATCTTCATTGTTAGACAAAGTTCTAATTTTATGTTAAAGTAAAGGAAGGGTTCTTCTGAACTTTTAATAAGTTACTGGTCTTTTTATCAAAACAGATTTCATGTTTTAATGACAAGTCTATATTAAAAAGACAAACTACTGCTCAATCAAAGGCTACATAACATATCGCATCAAATCAAAGCTCTGGAAAATAAGTTGTATATCTCAGATGATTTGGCAAATTCAAAGGAAGAATGTATATGGTACATTCAAGGTAACAATCATTCAGGTACAATTTTTTTTATTTTACATATTATATACAAGAATTGTAGGTACCAAGAAGGTGTGGCCAAAAGGGAAATCTGCTCAAAAACTTACAATCGATTCTTTATTAAGTGTCAAGTTTTTGCACCTCCTATTTCAAGTTTTCAACAACCGAAGAAGGTTCAAGTATGCGACGAACTACCACATATAAAGTTTCTTAGGCTTCTTTTCTTTCTTTCGAATATTATCTGCATCGTTAATCGAATCAACTTGAATTTTCAAAGCATGATTGGCATTTTATTTGCTCTCTTTAAAGTTTGCACCTTGCTCTTCAATTTCTTAACCTCCTGTTCAAGAGCATATTTTTCACGCTCCTATTTTTCAACCTGACCCTTGTAATCATTGAGACATTGAGAAACCTTGTCATCCTATTATTGTTTCAAAAATTGGATGCATTCATATCTAAATTTCTGACTCCATCTAGCAATTTCACCATCATCCAAACTCAAGGGTGGGTTCAAAATGGAAGAAAACTGTTCTTTGCCAATCAAAGAAGTAGGAGTAGGAAGGCCAGATTCACCTTTTCTCACAATAAGCTCTAAAGATTGGCATGACACTTGGCTCCTCAATAAGTCAACTTGAAGATCTTTAATTTTCCGGTGCAATCGAGCAGTTTCTGCATCACCCTCGATTATTTGATTTGGAAATCCAAATTGACCGATTGAAGCTATGTTCTCCTTTTGCTCTTTAATTTTGTCATCCTTCTCTTTGATTTTTTTCCCTCCAAACTTAATGATATTTCCTTAATATTGCTTAATATAGATCTCAATTGATAAAAAATATTGTGCCATATTTGCGCATCCGGATTATTCAAGAACAATAAATTTGAAGCATCTTGAGAAGAATGCTTCTCCTTAGTAACTGACATGATCTTGGCTTGAATATTGTTCAATTGAGAAAGGAGAGTTGGACCACTAAGCGCAAACATTAATTGTTTCTCCTAATAAAAATAAGTAAATAGGAGTTAATACATAAGAAAATGTGCTCTTTATTAACAATAAGAAGGATTACAAGCATAAGCAAATTCAAATTACATTAACAATACGAGTTTTATGCATTCTTAAAGTTTAAAGACGATAGTTTGGGCCTTTTCAAATAAACCCGTGGACATAGAAATCGTAGAATAAAAAAGGAACATTAAATGTTAAAGAGGTATAACTGGTGAGAATTGATGGTAGTCTCATTTCCCAATTAGAGGACTGGCTTTACCACATAACAATTTGGTGTAATTAGGACCAAATTGGGAAGGTCCATTGATAATCTTCAAAGAAATTCCCCCGGGAGTCTGCAAGCTATGCTATCCTAATGGAAATATGGTACCAAGAACCTACAACGCAAAACATTTGAAACCATATTTTCCGACTTTGAATGAATAAAGCATTTCCAAGAGTGTTTCTGCTATGATTCATTAAGAAAAGTCTACATGGTCGGGAGTAAAATTCTCCTTAAAACTTGGACTACTTAAGATGGTAGGCTACCAATAATGGTAGAAAGCCCTTGGTCGTGCCAAGAAGGCCAGGTCAAGGCACCTCCTGGAGGGAGGGCGTAAGCCTTTATCCACGCCAAAACCAGAAATGGCCAGGTTAAAGCAGCACAAGCCCTTATACGCATCACGCTATAGCCAGGATAAGGCACCTCTTGGAGGGAGGATGGGTAATCCCTTGATCCCGCCATGCTATGGCCTGGCCAAGGTACCGAACAAGCCCTTGACTGCGTCACGCCATGGCCAGGTTAAGGTGCCTCCTGGAGGGAGGTTGGGTAAGTCCTCGGACCCTGCTTCAGAATAAGCTAGCCGAGCGCACTAGAAACCAAGATGAAATGTACGGCGGACTAAGAAAAGTCCATGCCTGAAATAGGCATCGCTTAAAATAGCAACCATCAAAAGGTCGGTAGTGTCTAAAATGACAAAACCCTGAAATGGGCTCTGCTTAAATAAGCACAAAATCGGACAAAAGAGTCCCTGCTTGAAATAGGCCAAAACCAATGACAAATGGACAAAGAAAACTCGGGCCCGAGAAAGCAAAAGCATGCAAGACATCCTCAAAGCCTGAAGATGACACATCCAACAAACAGAATCAGAAAGAATTCTCTAACTTCTCTTTGTGAACATCTGCCAGATAGGTATTCTAGTCTTCTATTAATTACCAGAGATGGTATTCTGGTCTTCTATTAATTACCAAAGACGGTATTCTGATCTTCTATTAATTACCAAAGATGGTATTCTGGTCTTCTATTAATTACCAGAGATGGTATTCTATTAATCATCAGAAACGGTATTCTATTAATCATCAGAAACGGTAATCTGGTCTTCTATTATTAATTACCAGAAATGGTATTCTGGGATTTCTGTTATTAATTATGATGTCCAGAAAGTGACATCTTGGACTTCTATCATTAGCTCCCTCAAACGATGTTCTAGACTTCCACTATCAACTATCAGGAAGGGATATTCTGATTATCTAATACTCATTACCAGAAACGGTTTTCTGGATTTCCATTATCAATGCCAGATTGAATTTCTGGTCTTCAATTACTTATTATTAAATACGTAGCCTTATGATTTTTTGTTATTGAATCACAATAAGCTCTAAAGATTGGCATGACACTTGGCTCCTTAATAAGTCAACTTGAAGATCTTTAATTTTCCGGTGCAATCGAGCAGTTTCTGCATCACCCTCGATTCTTTGATTTGGAAATCCAAATTGACCGATTGAAGCTATGTTCTCCTTTTGCTCTTTAATTTTGTCATCCTTCTCTTTGATTTTTTTCCTCCAAACTTAATGATATTTCCTTAATATTGCTTAATATAGATCTCAATTGATAAAAAAATTGTGCCATTTTTGCGCATTCGGATTATTCAAGAACAATAAATTTGAAGCATCTTGAGAAGAATGCTTCTCCTTAGTAACTGACATGATCTTGGCTTGAATATTGTTCAATTGAGAAAGGAGAGTTGGACCGCTAAGCGCAAACATTAATTATTTCTCCTAATAAAAATAAGTAAATAGGAGTTAATACATAAGAAAATGTGCTCTTTATTAACAATAAGAAGGATTACAAGCATAAGCAAATTCAAATTACATTAACAATACGAGTTTTATGCATTCTTAAAGTTTAAAGACGATAGTTTGGGCCTTTTCAAATAAACCCGTGGACATAGAAATCGTAGAATAAAAAAGGAACATTAAATCTTAAAGAGGTATAACTGGTGAGAATTGATGGTAGTCTCATTTCCCAGTTAGAGGACTGGCTTTACCACATAACAATTTGGTGTAATTGGTTCGCCTTTTTAAAGTAAATCGTCATTTTCGTTGCCTAAAAATCAAAGCGAAAGTGTGAAAATGGTGTGTACACTTTTTGAAGATCTTTAAGAAAGTAATAGTTTGCTAGCTAAGAAGTTCTACGAATTAACGATTTCTCTTTAAAGTCCTCTTTTAATTTGATAAATTTACTTAAGAATTCGATGGAAATAGGACTACTTGACGATTTCTTAATCTGTATGAATTATGAAGAATAAACTATGTTGCAAAGAAATGAAAACACTGAAATTCATAAATTTTTCTAAATTGCACATTAAAAGAAAAGGTACTTGGGTTCATATAATATCGATCCTTTATAAAATCAGAAATAAATGTCTTCTTGTTAAATTTAACTTTCTCAGGAAGAAGAATGTTTGGGGAAAGGAGAATGGTCACCACCTTGGGAAGATTCCAGCACTCTCCAGGATGGGGATCAAATCCATGTTCATTTAAGTATCTACTATGGAGACGTCTAAGTAAACCCCCATCCTGCTTCCCTAAGAAAGAGAAGTCAACAAAACTACTCCTAGAGTAACTTTTGTAAAGAAACTCTACTAGAGTATCTCTATCGTCAATAAGCATCCAAAAGAGAGTAGGTTGCTCTGCATTTTCTCTTATAACTCTCTCCTAATGAAGGCAAGTCTTCTTCAATAATGAGGCTGCTCGTTTTTCTTTGAAATTCCTTAATCGAGTAGCATGAGCAGAAAAACGCCTATATTTCTCAAATGAACTGTTAAAATCATTAACTGCTTTTTTAATCTCTCTATTTAATTACAGCACTTTCTTCTCACTCTTTCATATAAAATATCAAAGAAATACTTGTTCCTTTTCCTTAACTAGGATAAAAAGTTTATTAATCAAAGTTAACAAATAAACTACAAGCATATAAAGATAACAAACTTTATACCTGTGCTACGGGGGCTTGTGAGGCAGAAGCCTGAGTTTTTGCCTTATCTGATTTAATAGTTTGGACATCCTTCAATGTGGTGTCTTCTTGAGAAGCATTTTAAAAATTGGGAAGATCAGAAAGACCATATCATGAGTAGAGGGGCCTAAGCCTTGTCCACCCTATCCGCTACCACCATCTCCTGGTCCTTCACAATCTTTACTACCATCACCCCCATCTTTATCATCATTATCGTTATCATCATCATCATCACTATCATTCTCATCCTCATCGTCATCTTTCCCTTCATCAAAGTCATCATCCCTTTTGAGTGGGGGGTCATTAAAGGATAACATCTTCTTTGGGATCGAAAGTTTCCTCTTTAGGAAATAATCTTGAAGCAATCCCTGAACTCTCCCCCCAACATAAGATCAAACTTTCTCTTAAATATTTCATTTAGGTCTAGGTGGGAAGGAAAATCCAAATCTGGGCATTTGATAATATCATCATTATATGCTACGAAAAGAGCATCTTCGTAGTACTTTTTTGTTATTTTGATAAGGGCTTGATCAGGAAGTAGGTAACTTTCTTCTTAGCATCCTTTACAATGTTATTGGCGTAAACTAAGGTAGCATCTTTGGTTTCCAGTTGGCTTTCCAGAGACTTCATCTTATCGGCCATTTCAGCCTTCTCTGTCTCATAAGTCTTGATATTCTTTTCAAGCAATTGTTTGGATTTCTTATCCTCATCAAAGGAGGAGGCAAGTTTGCTTTTCTCAAGAATAGCTTCGTCCTTTTCCACTGCAATATCAATCATTTGACTCTACTGGGTTCCAACTTTAGCCTTTAACGAGGAAACTTGCTCCTTCAGCTATGTAACTTTACCAGCAGGTCCCTAAGAAGCTTGTTAAAGCAAAAACATATTCTTTGCCTAATGAAACGTACAACGGACATAAGCTAAGTAAGGGTGTACCAAGTTAAAAGTCTAGAATAATCAACCATGAGTGGATACATACCAACAAAGTTGTTGATAAAGGACATAAAGATGGTCTGTTGAAAAGGTAGATAGCTATAGTGGCATAAGGGAAGCCATAGTTAAAGATTGGACAACCGAATGAATATGTTTATTAAAGTCCATAGGAGCAGTTTGAGCCAGGGCCTCCGAAGGGATAGATTCAGTAGGAAGGGGAGTCAGACCAAACTCCCCAGACAAGCATTGGAAACCAAAAGCAGAAGTAGAAAGTGAGATGTCTAGCAAAGAATTCGAAGTATGAACATTTTCTGTGTGCTTGTGAACATCGTGATTTGGAGAACCTGAATCAATCATGTTGAGATCTTCAGTGGTCAAGGTGACATCTACATTCGACTCTTCAGCAACAACGATGGAAGTCTAGACCTCCTCGAGTTTAGCCTTTTTACTCAGATGAGGGATTGAAATATTAGTTGGGGCACTGGAGATCTCTTTTCTTTTGATAGCATCAATGGATTTGGCAATAGAACCCCCAATAGAGGCAACCTTAGTTGATTCAGCCAAAGAAGTAATGCGAGTTTTAGCCTTCTTAGATTTAGAGACTACGACAATAGTAAATGAACCTAAGTCAAATGAAAATTTATAAGACACTAATATAAAAACAACTTTTTTTAACTATGATATAAACTTATTGGAAGAATCACGTTAAATAGAAGAAAGAGAAGAAAAGGCCTTCTGACTACTAACAACCAACACCCGCTTTCCATGAGAATCTCCATGATCCTATGGCTTTCTAGGATTATAAAATATTTTTGAAGGTTGGTTGCAATCAAAAGTGTGAGTCTATTCCCTATACTCTTAAAAGCCACGATCAAGGCATTAATTGTGGTAGCAATGAAAGAATCGGTCCCTTTGGAAATGGGTTCTGAAAGAAAATGGTTATCGTAAGAAAATAGCAGAACATGATATAAATAATAGAAAGTAGTAAAACAACTAGGAATAGAAAAGTACCCTTTGATCCGAAGGGTATAACATTTAACATAAAAGAATTGGTTCTTCCAATCCCTTACTTTATTGATCATGTTAGTAGCTAAGTTCTTCAGCTGAGGAAGAAGGCGATATATAAAACCCTCCAACTGCCTTCCTACTTTTATAGGATTTTCTAATGAATGGAGAGTTTCAACACTAAGTGAAGGGAGGTTGGCTTCCCTAGCAAGTATCTCCAGGCAACTCAAATAAGTATACGAACTAGGAGTTAGTTGAATTGGAGCAATATCCAGATGATCCAAGAACTATATAAGAAATTCAAGAAAAGGAAGGTAGCCTAAGTGCTAGATGTGGATAGGAGAAAATGCAAAGAATCCCAGGATTATTTGTCCTACCAGATGACCAGCAGCCATAGCTTCTATGTTTATAATTCCTAGCCATTGAAGGATAGAATCTACTTCTTACTGAGTAGTTACGGAGGATGGGTTGAGCTTATAATCCCCCTTCTTTGAAGAGGGAGATGGCTTGGAGCTTTTATTAGACTCCTTGTTGTCCATTTATCTTCTAGGTGATATTACACAAAATCAGGGAAGTAATGCATATTTTACAAAAAGTTTGGAATGATTGTAAAAATAGATATAAGATAAGCAATTAAATGCCTAACCAATAGGTACTTGAAGCCATTTAATTCTTAATGCTAAAATGTCAAAACCGAGAGTAGCTATAAAACTTATAACAAGTTAATAATCCATTAAATAGTCCATTCCAAGGTTTCGAACTTATAATAAGATATAGAGTTTGTAGAATACTTGAGAAATCCATAACTAATTAAAAATTTATTAACGATTATTGAGTTTATGACTAGATGTCAAGTTTATAACTTATCCAAGTATCATACTAATAATGCCTTATAAAGATTATAATAGGGTGTTGAATCAGTAACCCGATGTCGAATCCATAAAAGGTTGTCGAATTCATAACTAATGAGTGGGTTCAGATTTGTTTGGAAATGTTTAAACCTATTGTCAAATTTGTGGGGTGTCGAATGCTTAAACAACTCATAAGTCCATGATGCCATAACTACTTTCCAAACTCATATTATGGTTTCGAACTTAAACAAGATATAGAGTTTATAACCCATATATTGACTTTTAAGTAGTTGCGAAATTATAGTGAGGTAACGCTTGCTATGAAATTATCGAATATGTAACCAAAACAACAATCTTTCAAACTAGTTAGCAAACTTCTAAGTAGATATCGAACCCCTAACTATTTGCCGACATTATAAAAGGGTTTCGTATCTTGACGTCAAATTAGATGTCAAATTTTAAAAGACTAATGAATTTGAAAACAAGGACTAATTAATGAAAAGTTATCGAATTTTAAAGAGGATGACGAGTTTTTAACAATCAATCAAATTCTTAATTGAATGTTGATGTCTTAAAGGGTATTGATTCTATTATAACTAAAGCTCCGAAACGATAATTTTTGGAAGGTTTACAAACTTGTAACAGCAGATCGACAAAGGGAAATACCACAATCCATACTTAAATTTGAACACTAAGTGGAGTACTTCAGCTAAATCATGGAAAATTTACAAAGACAACTAATAAAACTATAATTTTAAAAATCAAAAATTCCTATTTAATCTTGCGTCTAAATCGATCAAAAGTAGAAGTCAAACCTTGAAATCGAGCTTGGGCGCTGTGAAATTTGAAAATTTTTGATTGAAAGAGAGAGCTAAAATTTTCGTTTTAAGAATTATGTGCAGGTAAAAGGGGAAAGAAGACGAGGCTAGGTATTTATAGAAGAAAAGAGGAGTAATGAGAACGTTAACCTCAATTTGAATGTACGGACGAGATCAAAGTGGAATGCCAATGCGCAGCAATATGGTTATTGAGGTGGCAAGTGCCAATACTGAGGTGTTAACTTGAAAAGTCAATGTTTCTTCTACATAGGGGATGGGGACAAATGTTACCTCAAATAAAGATGTCGGACATATAAGGAGAATATATCGAGATTCAAGAAGTCGAACGTACAGAAGGGAAGCAAACAAACATTCAACAAGGGGTATCGAACTTTAAGCAGCTTCAGGAAGATGTCGAACTTCTATAGTAAAAGGTGTCGTGCACTTAAGAAAGGATGACAAGATTCTAGGAGTGTCAAATTCCAAGCAGTTGACCAATCCAGAAGATATTGTGTGTGAACATAGTAAGGAGTTTATCGAACCTTAACAATGTAAAAGGTATCGCATCGAGGTTCCGAATCTATAAGATGTCGAACCACAAGAGTTACCAAACATGAATAAAGGAAAAGGTGTGTCAAGCCTTAACAACCTTGGAGGTTGTCGAGCATAGGAAGAAGAGATACCGTATCCCAAATAGTTTCTAGAGATATCGAACACATAGTCACAAAGAAGGTATAATAGGACTCTATAAATATCGAGCCTCTACAATTATAACCATTGTAAAGCATATACAAGAGAAAAAGGATGCTGGGTTTCAAAGGATGTAAGGGATATCGAATATCTATATTATCCAGGATGTCGCTTGTCGTTAATATCCAAAAGAATGTCAAATAATGTCAATATGAAGAGTTGAATTTTATCAGAACCATGAAGGATATCAAATATCAACAGCTGTGAAGGATGTTAATTGTTGGCATTAGGGATGTTGAATATTAATAGTTATAGAGGATATCGAATGTCAGCACTACGAAGAAGGATGCCGTAAATCGTCAATGTGGCAAGGATGTCATAAATCACCAATAAGATATGATGCCACATTTCATCAGTATACAGAAGGTTGCTACATATCATTAATGCAATGAATGATGCCCAAAATCAAGGATGCCGAAGGACACGTGGCGACCAGGCCGCCTACTTCAACCCCTATAAATACTGACCCTATGACAACATAAACGGGGTGATTTCTTCTCATCGCTTTTCTTACATTTTCAAAATTGTAACCTTAAATCAAATTGGGGATCTAGAGCGCCTATTGTAATTTTGTGACTTTTGCAAATAAGGACTTGTACAATCAACTTTTCATAGCATATTTCAAATGAATAAAGATATTTGACTATTATGAGACTTATGACTTGCATATGAATCTTGAAAACTATATTTTTAACATGAACATGACCTCTCTTCTCAAAGACTAAAATCATAAGCATGCGTACTTCATTGGATTTGAATACTATTTCTGGGTTAATACAAGGTTGATCAAGCCTACAACTAGCTAAGACTTATCTACCTAGCATATTTTGGGGTTAACAAAGAAAATTGTTAACAATAGTGACATATGTGGCCCGACTCATGTAATCACTAGAGATAATAGTTCTTACTTTGTTACCTTTACTGATGATTTCTCGATACTTGGATACGTGTATCTTATAAAGAACAAATCTGATGTCTATGAGAAATATATTAAGTATAAGAACATAGTTGAAAATCAGACAAACAGAAATATAATAATTCTTCGACCCGATCGAGGAGGCGAGTACATTGGACAAGAACTCCAACAATACTTAGAAGATAATGAGGGTATCTCTCAACTTACACCATCCTATACTTCGCAACACAACGGTGTGTTAGAGCGATGGAACCAAACTCTATTGGACATGGTTCGCTTTATTATGAGTAAGGCTAAGTTACCCTAGTCCCATTAGGGATATGCGCTTGAAACCGCAGTGCATATGCTAAACTTATTACCTATTAAGTCCGTGCCAAAAACATCATATGAGATGTGGTTTGGTAAGAAATCCCAACTAAAGTATTTGATAGTATAGGGCTGCCCAGCCTATATTAATAATGTTGGTCCGAATAAACTTGAGGCAAGATCAGCGTGGTGTAAATTTATAGGATATCCCAAATACTCAATGGGATATATATCCCACAATACTAATGAACAAAAGTTTATTGTTTCTCGACATGCTATCTTTTAGAAAAGGTATTTCTATCAAAGGAAATTAACAGCGAGGTTGTAGACTTGGATGAGATCCAAGTAATTAACATTGAGACTGAACCAGTAGGAGAACCAAGTTCACCCGTACACAAAAGCACACGACCTATTAGAAGGTCTAGTAGGGACTCATGCACCAGAGATACGGTTTTTTCATGGATGGCAAGAAGGAGGACTATGTCTTAGATGATGATGCTCCTCTATTTTCTAATAAGCACTACAAAGTAAAGACTCTACACTCTGGCTTGGAGCAATAAAATCCAAGGTGGATCCATAAGTGATAATAAAGTATGGACTTTTTCGAACGTACCTGAAGGAATAAAACTCATTGACTGTAAATAGATTATTAAGAAAAAGCTAAATGCAGATGGATAAGTAGAGACTTATAAGGCTAGCTTAGTTGTGAAAGGATTTCGTTAAATTCAAGGTATTGATTGTGATGAAACTTTTTCGCCTATAGCCATGCTTAAGTCCATTTGGATTATGCTAGCCATTGCTACATTCTATAACTATGAAATATGGTGAATGGATGTAAAAATGGCATTCCTAAATGGTGATTTAGAAGAGACCATTTATATATCACAGCCCAAGGGCTTTGTGGTCAATGGGAGTGAAGGTAAGACCAGTGCGCTGTTAAAGTCCACTTATAGACTTAAACAAGCTCAAGGAGTTGGAACAAGTGTTTTGATAACGTAATTAAATAGTTTAGTTTATATCCAGATACAAAGAAAGAGTGCGTATACTGAAAGAAATAAGGTAATGCTATCGTATTCTTAGTGCTATATGTCGACGATCTTCTGTCAATTGGAATTGACACTTCATTACTACAATCAGTGAAAGCTTGGCTTTCCAAGAACTTCTCCATGAAGGATATATGAGAAGCAACATATATACTTGGTATAAAGATCTATAGAGATAGATGCAATAGGCTATTGGGATTGTCCCAATCCATGTTCATAGATACCATACCGAAGAGGTTAAGTATAAAAATTCCAAGCGTGGAAATGTTCCAACGCAGTCTGGAATTGTCCTTTATAAGAAATACGCTCCTCATACAAATGAGGAGAAAGAGCACATGAGAGGATTCCCTATGCTTCAGCCATAGGATCCATAAAGTACGCTATGTTATATACCAGACAGGATGTGGCATATGCATTAGGATGTGCAAGCCGATACTAATCTAATCCCGGTAAGAAGCATTGGACGGCTATATAATGTATACTGAAGTATTTGAGAAATACTCGAGACTTGTACCTCATATACGGGAATAAAGTCCTCATTATGAAGGGGTATACTGACTCTAGCTTTCAAACTGACGTTGATGATAGTAATTAGTGTCTGGACATATTTAATCTTAACGGTGGGGCTATCGATGGGAAAAGTTCCAAAAAAGGAAATAGTAGCTGATTCGACGAGGGAGGCCGAGTACATCGCTCTCAATGAAATAGCTAAAGAGGCAGACTGGATGCGTAAATTCCTATGTGAGCTTAGTGATTCTAGATACGGAGAATCTAATGGAAATAATTTGTGACAATAATGCGGCGATACAGATCGTGAAGGAGCCCAGATCACATAGGAAATCGTGGTACATTCTTTGAAAATTCCACATAATTAGAGAATTCGTTGAGAAGAAGGAAGTCATGATACATAGGGTATATACTAAAGGCAACATAGTAGATCCATTCATGAAGGGACTCGATCAGTTCTCGAGAAGCTGATTGAAGAGATGGGATTAAGATTCCACTATTGGACCCAAGTGCAAATGGGAGATTGATAGAGTTAAGGATTGCCCCTTGGGTAATTCTGTAATTTATTATAAATTATTAACTCTGTAATACATTCTCATTTGTCATAAAAGGTGTTTTCATTCTATTATATATTTGTTATAATGTGTTATAAATAATTAATTGTTTAATTAAAATATATTTAACAGAAAATCCAAAAGTGGTGTGTTTGTGATAGTAATTAAAATTGTTGTAATCATAAGTATCGTATCATAATATATGTAATAAATACATCATTTTAAATACCTAGTTAAGATGTATCGGGATTGGATATCGATACATCCGTTGAGTCTAGAGTACATAACGCTATCCAAATGGTGGGAAGTGTATTACTCACGACTGCAAGAGGCGCAAAGGGGTTACGTATTGACAGTAATTGGATGACTATGAAATGACTGTAACATCCCCCTACTTAGAGGCCCAAAACTAATGGCTACGGATGCTGCAGTCATCCATAGTTATTAATCTTCGATGACCAAATACGATGGTGCTAGATATATACAGATCACAGAAATATGGAAAAAATTAACAATTCAAAAAATATATTTCCACATTCAAATCAAAACATTTCATGTTCATTACATAATCCCAAACTTCGTTAACCACGTTCAGCAAAATATAATCATTATAATTATGCCAAGAGCGACATATGAAGATGCCCCATTGGTTGATCAGAGTATATAGCAAGTGTCAACCATAAAATATAAGTGAAGATAAAGAAGGCATTTTAGAAACCTTTTGCATAAGTAAAAAACATCAGGAGGAATTACCCTCCGACGACGCTGGAAGGGTTGTAGAACACTAGTGAAGAAGAAGCACATGATAGCCTTAGGGAGAAGCCTTCGCAAGCATGAAGGAAAGAACTACCAAAGCACAACAAAGCAGCTAGATACAAAGCTGCTAAGCACCTCCCGGACAAAATAGGAAAATGTTTACGAAACTTACCAACGTAACACAAGGACTAAGGAAAAGAAAGTCGCCACAAACCTTTCTAAAAGAGTTGAAGGAATGCGGGTAACAGTTCGTAGCAGTTTTAAACCTTTTGGTGGAGACGGAGGGTTTCATCTCTCATCATTCGAAGAATCGTTACCTTCTGAAAAGGATAGAAAAGTCAAGGCAAGGACATATGACTCTATAATAACCCTTTCGAAACCATAATAAGCCTTTCGGATCGGTTAAAGCATGTATTTAGTACCGGCAATACCGAAAGGTTTAAGGTAAAGGTAGCATCCATAAGTTAGCAAAAGCCAACCTTCTGACGACATTTAGGAAAGGCGCAGCTCTCCACAGTAATCGAGTAAGGGAGCAACCTTCCGACAAGGTCGAAGGGTTCACAATACCAGATAAAAAACCAACCCTTCGGGGAAGACAATGGGTTCATGAATAAGATTTCTTGTTAACACATTAGGAAATACAAGCCCTTCGACAACATTCAGTGGTCCATAAGGATGTACAATGAACAAACCTTTCGACAAAACCAAAAGGTTTACAACTGCATATAAGATTCAACCTTCCATCCCCGACGAAGGTATGAGGCCGAAGGGAGAGCCGCCTGCATCTATAAATAGGACCCAAGCGGTCCAGTTTCGGGATCTGATTTTCTTCTGATTCTACTGTCACTCAAATGTTATTGCTTCCACTCACTATATGTAACCCTAATTTAGAAATTGAATTGGGGATCAGTTTCTTGAATTTTGTATCAAACTTCATCATGAGGAAATAAAGAGAATTGCGGCTTGTGATCGACTCGGAATTTGGGGATATCATGATTAGGCGTTACTTCAACATTAGCGGCTAATCATATATGAGATATTTCTTATCTTCTTTGTTTATTTCGAGTGTGTGCTATGAAACTAACATTGAACATCTTCATAAGTCCTATTCCCTCTTTTTGGCGTCAGTCGCCAAAAGGGGAATACGACTTGTAAATCAGTCTCAAATACAATTTCATGGCATATTAAATCAGTTCTTATTTTTATCTGAATATGTTTGGATGATGCATTCTTTTCGAAGGGTGTTCACAAGAAGACTGTCAACCTAGGAGGTCGAAAGCATCAGAAAAATATAAAGCAAAGTAACCTCCCCTTTCGACAATATTGAAAGGTCTACTACCTTTCGACCAGGTCAGAAAGAGATGTTAATCATCGAGCTATTGCTTTCGGGTTCCAAGGAAGATGAAATACAATGAAATGACACGGTTGAAGGTTATATAATCTTGGCAAACTAATCGAAGGGTTTGGATGGTATCTTAAACCCTCCGGTCTAAACGGAAGGTTTAATAATTCCATCGTCCCAGCCAAAACATAAGGTTTGAACGGTACCTAAATCCTTCGGCAGGGTCAAAAAGTTAGATTATCTCCTACTCAATTTCCATAGAAGAGGTAAATACTCTCTTAAAACCTTTCGGTATTAACCTCCTCATGTTAAGGCTAAAACTAAGACCTTAAAACCTTCCGACTTAGTTATTTTATTCAAAAGATGTGAATTCACTCAACCATAGAGTTGAACCCATGTGAAACATTCTTATGCAAAGCATCGGGGATGTTAACAAGAAATCTTGCTAACATTTTTGGCGTTAGAAGAAGGGCTCGAACCTCCAACCAGCTATATTAATACAACTAATTGCGGAAATTTGGTTTCTTGTAGGAAAATGAAATCAAAATGGCCTCCTACCGTCAGCAAAAGGAATGAACATGTTACTTCACTGGACGAAAACGTTTCACCATCTTTTAACCCTGGAAACAGGGAACAGGGGCAGTCTTCCACCCCAGCTCAACCAACTCCACCTCTAGCTCAGGTTCAACTAGCCCCGACTCAAAATATTCAACTAGAGGAACACGTTGCTAAAATCGCATATCTAGAACAGCAAATGGCAGAGAGGAAAGATCTCCTAAATGCAGTGCTATCTCACCGATCATCTATGAAAGCTACTATGGTAGGAGAGGAAGTTGTCTCTCCAAGAAGGAATTTAAAAGTCAACATGGATGCTGCAAAGAGTAAAGTTAATATTTCTCCATCTAAAAAGAAGGATTGCCCTCCATTAAAGGCAAACTATCAAGGAAGAGTCCAGGCGGATGATAAGGATTGTTCCGCAAGCTCAACTTCGGATGGCTACAAACCGAATAAGAGGAACTATTTGAGCAGTGAGGCCTACCTCAAAGATGTAGCAGAAAAGGCTGTAAAGGACCTATTGAATATCAAGTGTAAAAGAACTAAAGATGAAAGAGTAAACGACAACGAAAGGGTTTCCCCTTTCATCGATGAAATCATGTCGATGCCTATACCACCTCATGTAAAGGTCCCTACCATGAAATATTATGGGACAACTGACCCAGATGTCCATCTGATGGCATTTGATAGTCAGATGGATTTATAATGCTTCCAGCGCTGTTAGATGTCGGCTTTTTTCGATCACACTATAAGGAGCTGTTGCTAAATGGTATCGTCGGTATCGTGAGAACACGATATATTCTTGGAAGCAATTCTCCGATGAGTTCACTACTCGGTTTTTCATATGCAAGGATCCCTCTATTGACTATACCATACTCGCTAACATCAGACAAAACCATGGAGAGTCATTAGGGGATTATTTGAAGAGATTCAATACTGAAGCCTTGTAGGCCAAAGGTATGACAATAATGGGTTATTATTAGATTTTGAAGTGAATGGGAGATTTTATATATTGATTTTGAATGATAGAGACAAGCTCATTGTCGTTCATTCGGGTCTTATAGTAAATTCTCCTTTCTGGAAGGAGTTGTTTATCCATGGATGTCGGGATCTACAAGATTTCCATTTTCAAGATGACAAATTTATTCGAATGGACGAATTGTACTACTCAAAAAAGAAATTCAATCACAGGAAGGACAGTGGTAAATTCAGCCCAGAAAGGGTTCCTAAGAGAGCTAGATGGGAGGATGCTAATACTAATGCGGTGGCGTTAAATCGACCGATTTCTTACATCTATGCAATGATCCAAGATAAGGTCAACTTCCCAACTTCATTCAAAGCCCAAAATTATCCTGAACAGAAAAAAGGAGACAAATATTATGCTTACCACAAGGTGAATGGTCATAGAACAAACGAATGCAAGGTATTGGCTAGAATAATTCAGAAGTTAATTCGAGAAGGGCAGTTGAAGGAGTTTGTGAAGAATCCGCAACAAACTTTCCCGCAGACACTAAAATAAGGAACCATGCTGGTAATGCCATGAATAAGATCGAGGATGAGGACCCACTAAGCCTAAGTCCATGCCATAATAGAATTGATGTTATTTACGGTGGACCGCATCCCGATGGTAGAAGCCAAAATGCACGGAATAAATACATTCGTAAGGCCAAGAAAGGTGTGTTTTCTGTACAAGAAGAACCGCCACTCAAGAGCCTAAAATACAACATCAATATGCGCACACTAGTGATCAGTCCGTAAGAATTAAGGAGGGGAATCCATCATCCCCACAATGATCCATTGATGATCATAGCACAGATAGGGTTCTCGGTGGTCATGAAAATCTTGGTTGATACAAGAAGTGCAGTAGATGTGATATTTCGTCATGCATTTGATCAGATGAGAATTTTCAAGGACAAGCTTGAACCTAGTCCCGAGCCTATCTTCGGGTTCAACAATAAAGGAACAACTCCACTTAGGCAAGTGAAGCTTTTGGTCCAACTAGGACTCCCCCCATTCTCCCGAGTCTTTGAAACAACCTTTGTGATCATAGATCAGCCATCATTCTACAATGCCTTCTTCGGACGCCCAACACTAGACGAAGTGGAAGCATTTGTCTTGCCAAAATATCTAATGCTCAAGTTCCTCATTAAAAGCGGCTGGGGCACTATCCGAGGCGAGCAATTCGCATCAAGAGAAATGTATTTTGCAACTCTAGAGCAATATAATAGGGAGTTCGCTTGTTACTTTGATTCTTTCATTACTTTACAGCCTTCGGAAGATGGATTTCTACATCCATCATTCGAAGCAAAGAAAAAATCTGATAAAACTAACAAACGTATTGCTGCAAGGTGTTTTGCAGTTTATGGGATGATAAAGAGAACAGATTCCAACTCGATAGAGGAAAGTGAAATGGTTATTGTGTTAGATTGTTGAGGAGAGGTTGAAAGAGTTAAGCTGGTTGAAGAAACCGAAGAAGTTCTCATAGATTCTACTGATTCTACGAAGATAATCAGAATAAGAAAGAATCTTGAGGAGCACTTAAAGTCAAGATTGACAGAATTTTTAAAAGACAATAAGGATGTTTTTGCTTGGACCCACTCTGACATGGTTGGAATTAGCCCTACGGTCATGAGCCATGCCCTGAATATAAATCCAGATATTCCTCCGGTCAGGCAAAAGAAAAGACAATTCGATAAGGTGAGGACCAATGCCTTAAAGGAAGAATTCAAGAAATTGCAATAAAATGGGTTTATTTAAGAAGTCTTGTACCCCAAATGGTTGGCAAATCCGGTTCTGGTAAAGAAATCTAACGGGAAGTGGCGGACTTGCATGGATTACATGGATTTGAATAAAGCTTGTCCAAAGGATTGCTACCCACTGCCAAGGATAGATCAATTGGTCGATTCCACCAGTGGACATAAACTGCTCTCCTCGATGGATGCATATTCTGGGTACAATCAAATCCCTATGTTTAAACCCGATGAGGAGCATACCAGCTTCATTACAGATGAGGGAACCTATTGTTATAAAGTAATGCCATACAGATTAAAGAATGCTGGGGCAACTCATCAAAGGTTAGTTAACCGAATGTTTAAAGAGCAAATTGGGAGGAATATGGAATTTTCTATGGATGACATGTTGGTAAAGTCTCAAGAGGCGAAGGATCATCCCGAAGATTTAGATGAAATGTTTAAAGTACTCAACAAGTATCAGATGAAACTCAACCCCCAAAAATGCAATTTTGGAGTCCATTCTGGAAAATTTCTTGGCTATATTGTGAGTGCACAGGGAATTGAGGCTAGCCCAGAGCAGATCGAGGCCATTAAGGATATGGTAGAACCTAAGACAAGTAAAGATGTCATGAGTTTAAATGGAAAAGTGGCAGCATTAAGCAGGTTTATATCAAAGGCCACTGATAAGTGCATACCATTCTTTGAGGTAGTGGAAAAGAAGAAATTTTTTGAATGGAATGAAGATTGCAAAAAAGCATTCCAAGAATTGAAGCTACATTTGGAAAAACCTCCGATCTTATCCATCCCCGAAGAAGGAGAGGATCTATTCTTGTATATGGCAATTTCTGAACATGTAGTAAGCTCAATATTGATCAAAAATGACAAGGGACTGCAACTACCAGTTTATTACGTAAGCAGGAGGTTAAAGGATGCTGAAATCTGATATGCAGTCATTGAGAGGCTAGCATACTGTTTAATTTTGATAGCTCGAAAATTAAGGCCTTACTTCCAAGCACACCCGATGAAGGTGTTGACCAACTTTCCATTAAAACAAGTCTTTGGTAAGCCCGAAACTTCTGGAAGACTGATTAAGTGGGGCATTGAACTAAGTTAGTATGACATAGCATATCAGCCTAGAACGACTATAAAAGGGCAAGCTTTAGCTGATTTTATTAACGAGTGTACGGGGTTCATTTTAGAACAATCCGAAAAGTAAAAGGATGTAAAACCCAAGTGGAAATATTTGTGGATGGATCCTCAAACGAGCAAGGGGCCGGAGTAGGATATGTGATAATCACCCCAGATGGACAAAAATTACATTATGCTATGAAATTGGGGTTCTCAGCAACTAATAATGTAGTAGAGTATGGACCCATGGTTGCAGGACTAACCCTTGCTTTGCAACTTAAAATCCCATGGATTCAGGTATTCGGTGATTCTCAATTGATGGTTAACCAAATCAAATAGGTATATCAAACCAAGGATCCTAAACTTAGTAAGTATGTGAAGAAAGTTTTAAAGATGCTTGCACTTTTTGAAGATTTCTCTATACATCAAATACAAGGGGAGACAACTCTCAAGCAGATTCACTGGCTAAGTTGGCAAGTTCAAGAGGAGCCCCCGAAACTCGAATTGTACCTATAGGATTTCAAGCCAATCCCACATTGAGGAAAAAAATAGGGGAAAACTAAGGAGCTATTAGTGTTAACCCGATCGCAAGCTTTGTCACCAGAATCGGAAGAAGGAGATCAGGAAATACCGAATGAAGAACCTGTAGCTCCAATAGCAGAAGAATATTATGAAAACACTTCGATGGTTCAAATCATGAATTATATTGTCAATGGGACATTGCCAGCAGATAAAATAGAAGCACTAAAATTAAAACGACAAGCCCAAAGCTTTACCATCATGGATGGGATTGTCTATAAGAAAGGATATGCCCTTCCCTATTTACGATGTGTGAAACCCGAAAGTGGATTGAGGATATTAAAGGAAGCACACGAAGGGTTTTGTGGGGATCACTCTAATGGAATAAAACTAGCCAAAAAGATAATGAGGCAAGGGTTTTACTGTTCACATTTGACTAACCAAGAAATTGAATATGTTAAAAGGTGTGAAAAGTGTCAACGTTATTCGAAGATACCACGTCTCCCACCAAGTCAACTAACCCCCATTACTACTCCATGGCCATTTGATGTGTGGGGAATTGATTTAATCAGACCACTTCCAATCTCCAAGGGAGGAGCGAAATATGCTGTAGTGTTAATAGATTACTTTACAAAATGGGTTGAAGCAAAACCACTCCCGAAAATCACCTTCGGGAAAGTGCTAAGATTTGTCATCAAAAACATTGTCACAAGATTTGGGATACCTTATAAGATAATATCCGATAATATAACCCAATTTGAGAGTGAAGAGTTTTCAAGATTTTTCCACAAGAATGGAATCATAAAAAGCTTCTCTTCCATTGCTCATCCAAAGGCCAACGGAGCCGTCGAAGCTGCTAACAAAACAATAAAGACAATCTTTAAAAAGAGGTTGAACAAAGCAAAAGGGAATTGGGTAGAGGAATTACCCCTAGTTCTGTGGGCTTATATAACGTCGACTAGAACGGCAACGGGTCATACCTCGTATTCTCTAACATATGGATGTGAAGCAATGCTACCTGTAGAGATTGAGGTACCTTCACATAGAAGAATTGTCTACGCCTTTAATCCAAACCAAGAGTTGAGAAAGGAATCACTTGACTTGATTCATGGATTAAGAGATGAAGCAGCCTTGAGAATGGCTGAATATCAAAGGAGAATATCGAAATATTACAACTCAAAGGTAAAAGCAAGGTCATTCAGACAAGGAGATTTGGTGCTTCAAAGAGTAGTGGCCAACACAAGAAACCTATCAGATGGGCCATTAGGACCAAATTGGGAAGGTCCATTGATAATCTTTAAAGAAATTCCCCCGAGAGCCTGCAAGCTATGCTATCCTAATGGAAATATGGTACCAAGAACCTACAACGCAAAACATTTGAAACCATATTTTCCGACTTTGAATGAATAAAACATTTCCAAGAGTGTTTCTGCTATGATTCATTAAGAAAAGTCTACATGGTCGGGAGTAAAATTCTCCTTAAAACTTGGACTACTTTAGATGGTAGGCTACCAATAATTGTAGAAAGCCCTTGGTCGTGTCAAGAAGGCCAGGTCAAGGCACCTCCTGGAGGGAGGGCGTAAGCCTTTATCCACGCCAAAACCAGAAATGGCCAGGTTAAAGTAGCATAAGCCCTTATACGCGTCACGCTATGGCCAGGATAAGGCACCTCCTGGAGGGAGGATGGGTAATCCCTTGATCCCGCCATGCTATGGCCTGGCCAAGGTACCGAACAAGCCCTTGACTGCATCACGCCATGGCCAGGTTAAGGTGCCTCCTGGAGGGAGGTTGGGTAAGTCCTCGGACCCTGCTTCAGAATAAGCTAGCCGAGCGCACTAGAAACCAAGATGAAATGTACGGCGGACTAAGAAAAGTCCATGCCTAAAATAGGCATCGCTTAAAATAGCAACCATCAAAAGGTCGGTAGTGTCTAAAATGACAAAACCCTGAAATGGGCTCTCCTTAAATAAGCATAAAATCGGACAAAAGAGTCCCTGCTTGAAATAGGCCAAAACCAATGACAAATGGACAAAGAAAACTCGGGCCCGAGAAAGCAAAAGCATGCAAGACATCCTCAAAGCCTGAAGATGACACATCCAAGAAACAGAATCAGAAAGAATTCTCTAACTTCTCTTTGTGAACATCTGCCAGATGGGTATTCTAGTCTTCTATTAATTACCAGAGATGGTATTCTATTAATCATCAGAAACGGTATTCTATTAATCATCAGAAACAGTAATCTGGTCTTCTATTATTAATTACCAGAAATGGTATTCTGGGATTTCTGTTATTAATTATGATGTCCAGAAAGTGACATCTTGGACTTCTATCATTATCTCCCTCAAACGATGTTCTGGACTTCCACTATCAACTATCAGGAAGGGATATTCTGATTATCTAATACTCATTACCAGAAATGGTTTTCTGGATTTCCATTATCAATGCCAGATTGAATTTCTGGTCTTCAATTGCTTATTATTAAATACGCAGCCTTATGATTTTCTGTTATTGAATAACAAGACAAGTCGTCTGAACCTTTAATGTTTACAACTAAGTATGATCTCTCAGACTTTTACGTCAGAACGAACAATCGGACTGGTATTCTGGTCCTTTCTCATTATTGCCGGATTAATATGAAATTTTCAGCCTTACTTGTCATAAGACACGAGCTTCTAAAATTACCCATTCATGGTCTTTTAACCTTCTATTGCTAATAAATTTTCATTATTTATGACAAAATGGGAAGTGATTACTAATCTGATTCAGGATGTTCAAAGGATGAACCTTCCGCCAAAGTAAAATCAAAGTCAGAAGTCAACCAAACTGAAAGGATACTTATAGTATGAATAAACCATGCGAATATTATTAGATGAATTACAAGAATGCAGGAACAGACTGGTGATCTTGGAACCTTTGTCCTAAAGAACAAAAGACTTCTTTATACAAGGGGGGCTAAATGTTAACCATAAAATATAAGTGAAGATAAAGAAGGCATTTTAGAAACCATCCACATAAGTAAAAAGCATCAGGAGGAATTACCCTCCGACGACGCCGGAAGGGATGTATAACACTAGTGAAGAAGAAGCACATGATAGCCTTAGAGGGAAAGCCTTCATAAGCATGAAGGAAATAAGTACTAAAACACAACAAAGTAGCTAGATACAAAGCTGCTAAGCACCTCCCGGAAAAAATAGGAAAATGTTTACAAAACTTACCAACGTAACACAAGGACTAAGGAAAAGAAAGTCGCCACAAACCTTTCTAAAAGAGTTGAAGGAATGCGGGTAACAGTTTGTAGCAGTTTTATACCTTTCGAAGGAGACGGAAGGTTTCATCTCTCGTCATTCGAAGAATCATTACCTTCCAAAAAGGATAGAAAAGTCAAGGCAAGGACATATGACTATATAATAACCCTTTCGAAAGCATAATAAGCCTTTTGGACCGGTTGAAGCACATATTCAGTACCTTTCGGCAATACCGAAAGGTTTAAGGTAAAGGTAGCATCCATAAGTCAGCAGAAGCCAACCTTTCGATGACATTCAGGAAAGACGCAGCTCTCAGCAGTAATCGAGTAAGGGAGCAACCTTCCGACAAGGTCGAAGGGTTCGCAATACCTTATAAAAAAACCAACCCTTCAGGGAAGACGAAGGGTTCATGAATAAGATTTCTTGTTAACACATTGGGAAATACGAGCCCTTCGACAACATTCAGTGGTCCATAAGGATGTACAATGAACAAACCTTTTAACAAAACCGAAAGGTTTACAACTGCATATAAGAAGCAACCTTCCGTCCCCGATGAAGGTATGAGGCCGAAGGGAGAGCCATCTACATCTATAAATAGGACCCAAGAGATCGAGTTTCGGGATCTGATTTTCTTCTGATTCTACTCTCACTCAACTATTATTGCTTCCACTCACTACATTGTAACCCTAATTTAGAAATTGAATTGGGGATCGGTTTCTTGAATTTTGTATCAAACTTCATGAGGAAATAAAGAGAATTGTAGCTTGTGATCGACTCGGAATTTGGGGATAATCATGATTAGGCGTTAATTCAACATTAACGGCTAATCATATATGATTTATTTCTTATCTTCTTTGTTCATTTCGAGTGTGTGCTATGAAACTGACATTGAACATCTTCATAAGTCATGTTCCCTTTTTTTGGTGTCCATCACCAAAGGGAATACGACTTGTAAATCAGTCTCAAATTAGTTTTATGGCATATTAAATCAGTTCTTATTTTTATCTGAATATGTTTGGATGATGCATTCTTTTCGAAGGGTGTTCAAAAGAAGACTGTCAACCTGGAAGGCCGAAAGCATCAGAAAAATATAAAGCAGAGTAAGCTCCCCTTCGACAATATCGAAAGGCCTACTACCTTTCGACTAGGTCGAAAAGGGATTTAATCATCGAGCTATTGCTTTCGGGTTCCAAGGAAGATGGAATACGATGAAATGACACGGTCGAAGGTTATATAATCTTGGCAAACTAAACGAAGGGTTTGGATGGTATCTTAAACCTTCCGGTCTAAATGGAAGGTTTAATAATTCCATCGTCCCAGCCAAATCGTAAGGTTTGAACGGTACCTAAACCCTTCGGCAGGGTCAAAAGTTAGATTATCTCCTACTCAATTTCCATAGAAGAGGTAAATAGTCTCTTAAAACCTTTCGGTATTAACCTCCTCATGTTAAGGTTAAAACTATGACCTTAAAACCTTCCGACTTAGTTATATTATTCAAAAGATATGAATTCACTCAACCACAAAGTTGAATCCATGTGAAACATTCTTATGCAAAGCATCGGGGATGTTAACAAGAAATCTTGCTAACAGTAAGGCTAATAAATATGCCTTTACAAACAAAACACACAGTGAAAAGAGAAACTCTAAATATCTATATGCCTTCTACAAGCCTCCAGAAGCTTTATTCCGCAGAGAAGAAAACCTGAGAACCTTAAATCTCAAACTACTCAAAATCAATTGAGTACCCGGGAGTTTAAGGGGAAAATAAAAACTTCAAGTCAGACATAAAGCCCGGTATGAATAATACTCTAACATCTCAATCCTTTTAGATATCTAGTGAGACCACGCCGCTTAGCGGAACGAGTTTTCACCGCACTAGTATCCTAAAACCTTTTAAAGCCATATACTTTGCTCCTGCATCCACAATGGTTAAAACATATATTTCCAAAATATTATGATGATATGCAATACTTGAAAATAATTGGGTTTTACCATTCCCAGTTTAATCTGACACCTTGTCATAATTATGTTTCTAGGGTCACTATTAACTTTTTTTAGTTTTCAGGGGTTTACTAATAACCTTGTTATAATTAGTAGACACCCTGTCTGTTAGCACCAAAATTGGTCACTAACCTCGTAGAAGAAGATTGTGAAGAGATATAAGTGATGAAATCAAATTAAACAGAGAAGACAGTGCTAATCTAAATATAGAAAGTAAGAACACCAAATTTATAGTGGTTCAGCGTAATTGCCTACTTCCACTTTGAGGTAAACTTTATTGATCTTCTTTATAGTTGATTACAAATACAATTCGTGAATCAAATGCTTGAATGAAGTTGTAAGTAGAGAAGATGAGTCTTGAAAATGGCAGAGTCTCCCCGGTGTTTTCTCTCCAAAAAAGGATCCATTTCACTGTGACCCTGCCCCCTCTATTTATAGGCAAAGATGGGCTGGACTTCCCAAGTGGGCTGATTGCCGAACGCTCCAGCCCGAGTACAGTGTTCGCCGTATGCCGAGCAAGGTTCGCCGAACGCTCTGCGCCAAACCATCCCTCCTATGCCGAACGGTGTGTTGGTTAGTTGTGCCGAATGTCTCCTGGACGTCGAGTATTACGCCGAACACCATGGGATGCCGAGTACTCTTGTATGCCGAGTACCCTGTTATGCCGAGCAGTCTTGATGCCGAGTACTCTGGTATGCCGAGCAGCCTTGATGCCGAGTACCCTGTTATGCCGAGCAGTCTTGATGCCGAGTACTCTAGTATGCCGAGCAGTCTTGATGCCGAGTACTCTAGTACGCCGAACAGTCTCGATGCCGGACACTAATGGATGCCGAGCACTATGCCGAGCACACTTGTCGCCGAGCACTCATGGATGTCAGTTGCTTCGCCGAACACTCCTGGATGGCCAGTGCTTCGCCGAACACTCCTTGATGCCAATCGCTCTCTGATGCCGAGCACTTATTGCCGAGTACTAGTTGCCTGGTCAAATCCCCAGGAAACACTTGCCCCCCAAAGTGTATTGCGTGGCCGAACGTGATGCGCTTTGAATCTGATACAATCTACCTCGGAGGTACCTTCTCGAGAATGCTAGCGAAGGAGGTGCAAGACGAACGAGATTTAGATGCCGAACGATACGCTCGAAGCCGAACGTACCTCGTGCGCCGAACGTCACACTGCTACGATGCCGAACCCTTCGGTGTTGACCGGTTCTACCGGGTATAGCCTCTTCAACTTCTACCTCCCTCTATATAACCAGGTCCTCAACGTCTCTCTCCCCTTTACGCCTTCTCTTCAGCCATTCCTTAGAGACTTTCAACTCTTCCCATCCTACCAGATATAAAGCCTTTATAATCCATTCTCAACTTCGATCGTCGAATTAGGTACTACTTCCATTTTAGGTTCATCGTGGTTTGCTCGTTTTGAGTTGTCTAATTGGGGATAGCTCCTCCGTGCCGAACGATAGAAGGGTAGATGGGGTGTTGAACGGCGTAGTCTTTGCCGGGCGATCCGTCTCTATCGTTCGGTGTGGATGGAGAAGGTGTAGGGTAGAGTTGAAATCGTGGCGGAGCACCACTTTTAGCTGAACGATGACATTAGCCGATCAATACGATTGATACGCCGAACACTGACATTAGCCGATCAATACGATTGATACGCCGAACACTGACTTTAGCCGAACAATATAATTGACATGCCGAACAATGACTTTAGCCGAACAACGTATTTGACATGCCGAACAATGACTTTAGCCGAACAGTATAACTGACATGCCGAACGATGACTCTAGCCGAACAGTATAACTGACATGCCGAACACTGACTTCAGCCGAACAACCCTTAGGTCGAACCATTACCTAAGTCAAACAAAGCAATTGCCGGACAATTCTTGGGCCGGATAATGTCTTTAGCCGGTCAATACAAATGCCGAACAACATTAAAAATGCCGAACAGGATAGGTGTCTAACTACATTTTAAGCCGGTCACTTTAGAAATCATATGTCTTCTGAATCTGGGACTGTAATCTCCTCAAGGCGAGCTTTCTGAGACGGTCAGCGATGACGGTCTTCGAAGGCGATGATTCGAAGCTAAATATTACATCTTTAGAACCTTTAGATTCTTATTGCCTGCACACAATTGCTTGCACTAGTTCACACACCACACGGGGGGGAAAAATCGTGTTTCTAATTCTAACGTTCAACGTTTTTTAAGTATAGCTCTCTCAAGCATTTAGCCAGGTTCATTATTTATTCGGGATGTCGGGAAAATCTAGTTCTGCCACCATATCTGACAGGCCTGGGCCGTCAGCAAGGCAAGGAGCCGCAGATGCTTCCAACCCGTCAATCTCTCCTGCTCATAACTTGGCGCCCGATGCTCTGGAGTCAACCATCTTACTGGACAATCCGATCGATTCTCAAGCCTCGAAGATCAACGAGGCCGCTCTGCGACGGATATGTTCCATTCACGGGATTCCCTTTGCTGACGTGTTAGTTCCTTCGAGACACGACCGCCCTCATCTGCCCCCAGTCGGGTACACAGCCTGCAACAAGTTCATGTGTTGGATGGGCAGCGTGCCTCCATTTAACTTATTTCTCCGGGATGTGCTGCAGTATATAGACATTGCCCCGTCGCAGCTGCACCCGAATGGCCATGCGTTCCTATATGGGACTTATTTACTCTTCATGGCCGTCTTCTCCAGACCTCCAACCCCCGGTGATATCCGATACATTTATATGTTCAAGAGACGGAAAGATAGCACTTCCTTCATGTTCCTCGAGCCATACCACAAGTGCCAGATCTTGACAGGGGCCTGTAGCAAATTCGCCCTGTACAAACAGGAATGGTTCTATGTGCGATGCCCGTCTGGTTTTGCTAGGAGATGGGTTGAAGGCAGTAAGTCTCTCTACTGAATCGTTATTCGTATTTAATGGGAGTCATGTTTTTCCTAACTCTTCATTTCATCTTTTCAGGTATTAACCCGCGTCCGGAAGGCCGAGGATATTCTGATGTTGTCGACGCGATTAGAGCTCTTCCGGCCGAGGATCGAGATATTCGAGCTATCATTTCAAATGAATCGCTGTCGGGGTTCGGCTTGCTAGCTCCTGATCGTCGGATCAGCCTTCCAGAAGGTGTTACAATTCCCAAACCTCCATCTGGTAAAGGGAAAAAACTTGCCGGCCCGTCGTCGCGTCGCGCTCCCGACACGCACGAAGAAGGCGAGCGCAAAGAGGATGATGCACCCGAAACTCAGGGCGAGAACGTGGGTCCCGCTTGGAATCCGGCAATCGAAGTTCAGGATATTGAGACGTCATCCTCCCCTTCGAAGGGAAAGAAAAAGCTGAAATATACGGTTCAGAAGGAGAAAGTTGGTGGCACCTCAAAATCTACGCCTACCCCTCCTGAGAAAGAGGCTTCTTCGCAGCATCTGGAAAGTTCTCTGAGGGGTCTCTCGAACCTCTCTATTCCCGAAGACATACTTAATTACGGGTTCGATGATCCTGAAGCTCTCAAATTCTCCTCGCCCGGTAGAGGCAATGTAGGAGTTCAACTCCCGGCTCAAAGAGACAATACTCCGATTAGCAAAGATAAACGAACGGGTCCGTCGGGGGGAACACTTAGGACACACACGCACATGCGCATTCCATAATATACTTCAAGTCTTTTTAATTCGTGAATTCTCCTTAACTCGTTGTTATCTTCCTTCTTTGCAGGTGATATGGGCCGCTCCCACGGACTTGATCGCCTTCAGGGGTCTTCTATATTCCATCACTCCGGACGGGATTCTGGTTCAGGCAGACGCCGGGACCGAGGTGATTATGAAGATAGGGACAATCGTCCGCGCGAGTCGTCTCACCGCAAGAAAGCACACTCTCAATCTTCCCAGTCCCGCGATCTTCCTCCTCCAACCGAGCCGGATAAAGAGAAGTCTTTGCAGAAAGGTTATCAGTCGGATGCTGCTCGAGAACAACATTCCAGTTCATCGAGTACGAGGCAAGTTCGAGAGCATCGTAAAAGAACGGAATTCTCTAAGCCTCCTCCTCCTATTCCTGCCGTGGACCCAACTGTCGCGGAAAAGATGGTCGACCTTAAGGCCAAGTTTCCGAAAATCTGTTTTGACGGCTTGAAATTCCTCCCAGCCATCCATCACATTCCTGGGCACGTGAAGCAAAGTGCCATCGCCTGCAACAATGACGTCTATGTTCAACATGACGCATTCGTGCACTTGGTGGAGAAGATCTCGGAAGTATCTGTCGAGCGTCAACATGAGATTGACCGTCTGAATTTGGAGGCTGACAGCGATAAGAAAATCATCAAGCTCCAAGACGAAGAGCTCGCCTCTTATAAGTCAAAGCTAGAAGCCGCTGAACAAGGCGCAAAAGACACTGCTGAGGCAGTTACTCGCTTAGAGGTGGCTCACAAAAAGGAGCTTGACGAAGCAGTTCAGCGCAGCGGCGCCCTCGCCCTAGAAAAAGACTCTGTCCAAAAAGAAAGGGACGCGCTCGCTACTCAAGTCAAAGAGCTGAAAGAACAACTCTCCAAGGAGAAAGAAGACAAAATAGCTGCTCAGGAAGAATCACAGCGGTATTGTGATGAGATTGTTGCTACCCGACTTCTGAAGACAAAGCTCGACGGTGAACTTGCCGGGGTCGAGAAAATGAAGGATGAGGCCCGTGAGGAGGGCAAAAGAATGGCTGTGGAGGAGCTTGATTCTCGCCTTGAGGCGGCCGCAGAGGCCGGCAGGGAAGAGGTCAAAAGTATGTTTGACCCGTTGATCGCCGAGTACGGAGCCCGCGTCCTTATGCACCGCGACCTAACATTCTTGGGCAACGGCTACCACGAATCCCTGGCTGAGGCATGGGAAACTCTGATAAAGATCAAGAAAGTCGAGTCAGGCTCCGAGGAAATCGACGAGGATGCATTGGTGAAGGAGTTCCTGAGGGGGAATGAGCCATCGGATTTATCCGCAGCATTGGCTCTTTATGGCAAAGGCTCTTCCCCTTCGAAAGAGAAGAACGACGAGGCTGGCCCGTCAGAGGCCGACGCTACTACTCCTCATATCGCCGCTCCTTATGCTGCTCAATCGGCCGGTCGGTCGACGCTTGATCCATTCGAGCAGCACGCCAGTTATGATCCCGAAGATCCCGGGCTCGGCGTTCATGTGCTGTCACCTATCCTGGAGGGTGAAACCCCGCGCGCCACTGATAGCCAACCGGATCCTGGTAGGAAATTCTTCTTTCTCTAGAAGTCGAAGAGATCCCGTCATTTTTCAGCAATGGTTATTCGTTCTAATGTCCACTTCTTATATTTTCATGCAGGTCGTTCTGACGCCGAGCTAACTCCGAGGAGCGATGACGCCAAGGAGGAAGCGGGGAAAACAAGCGACGTTGCTCACGCAGGGGTGACTCCCGGCCCAGACGCTCAAGTGATCGGGGCGCTTGATGATGACAAACTTGATACTTCGTCTCCTGCCAAAGGAAGCGACGAAGTTAAGATCACTGGCACCTCTGAACATACTTCAGAGATGAGCATGAAGGACCGTCTCGCCGACGAGGAGAAGAGAAAAGTCAAAGTCAAAGTTGAATCCGAAGTCCTGGAACTCACTGACCCGCGGAACAGACCTCTGAAAATCATTCTCCCGGGCAGGTCCAAACCACTAGATGTTCCGTCTCCTACTCCTGACTCCGTCTCTCTAGCAAGCAAAAAGTCCAAGAAAAAACGTGAGGGAGAGGAGTCGTCGGAAACACCCAAGGCAGACAAGAAGAAGAAGTCGAAGAAATGATCGATGCACTTGTTCAACAAGTTTTTGCTTAAGTTTGTAATTGTTTCTATCTTCCATAACCTGTAGTTTGTATAGGCCCGAATTTTGTAGGAGTGATCTTGTATCCCCATTTTGGACTTATCGAATAAAATTTTAGTTTCTTCTTGTTTGAATGATTCTCTTGTCTTTATTTGGTTTGCTGACACTGTGCTCCGAGGACTCGGAGACTTGAGACTGTTCATACTCTAGTCCGCGCTCTGGGGACTTAGAGTACTCCACTCCGCACTCTGGGGATTCGGAGATTGGAAATCGTTCAGACTCTAGTCCGCGCTCTGGGGACTTAGAGTACTCCGCTCCGCACTCTGGGGATTCGGAGATTGGAAGTCGTTTATACTCTAGTCCGCGCTCTGGGGACTTAGAGTACTCCGCTCCGCACTCTGGGGATTCGGAGATTGGAAGTCGTTTATACTCTAGTCCGCGCTCTGGGGACTTAGAGTACTCCGCTCCGCACTCTGGGGATTCGGAGATTGGAAGTAGTTTATACTCTAGTCCGCGCTCTGGGGACTTAGAGTACTCCGCTCCGCACTCTGGGGATTCAGAGATTGGAAGTAGTTTATACTCTAGTCCGCGCTCTGGGGGCTTAGAGTACTCCGCTCCGCACTCTGGGGATTCGGAGATTGGAAGTCGTTCGTACGAGTCTGTACGTCGCGCAGAATAATGTAATTTATCATCCAATTAAGAGATATAGAAACTTCATAGAATATGTGGCTTCAAGCCTTTATTAATGAAAATCAACTAAATTGCTCGATTACAACTTCAAAAGGAAACTAAGTCATTATTGAATGGAAACATGCAGAAAAACAATAGTGCCTATAACAAGAAAGGGAAACATGCTAAATGTAATAGTGCCGCAAATGTTCACTGTTCCATGCTCGGGGGAGTGTCGCGCCATCAACGGTCGCTAGCTTGAATGTTCCTTCTCCAAGCTTCCGTTCAATGGCGTATGGACCTTCCCAGCTGGGATTCATGCGTGATGGTACCGGGAAGACTCGTTTCAGAACGAGATCTCCCACATCAAAGATTCTTGGGCGGACTCTGCCGTCATAGTAATGCTTGACTCGATGTCTATGCGCCGCCGCCCTTAATTCAGCTTCTTCCCGCTTTTCATCGATGCAGTCCAGTGATTCCAGCAAGAGGTTTTGGTTCGTCTTGGGATCGTAGTATGTCACTCGGTGCGATGGAACTTCAAGTTCCACGGGTATAACGGCTTCAGAGCCGTATGCCAAGGCGAACGGAGTGTGGCCGGTTGCGGACTTGTGGGTAGTTCTATACGCCCATAATGCTGTCGGGAGTTCAACTACCCATTTGCCTCCAACCTTCTCCAGACGTTTCTTTAGTATGGACTTGATTATTTTGTTAACGGCCTCGACTTGTCCGTTAGCTTTTGGGTGTGCAACGGCGGCGAACTTTTTCTCGATGCCGTACTTTAAACAGAACTCTTTGAACTCTCTACTTGCGAATTGCGTTCCGTTGTCTGTAATGATGGTGCGTGGAAGGCCAAAGCGGCATATAATGTTTCGGACAACGAAGTTAATGACCTTCTTAGAGGTGATAGTGGCCAAAGGTTCTGCCTCAGCCCATTTCGTGAAATAGTCGACTGCAACTATTGCGTATTTCGCACCACCTTTGGATAGAGGCAAAGAGCCGATTATGTCGATTCCCCAGATCGCAAATGGCCAAGGACTGATCATTTGTGTGAGTTCCGTTGACGGAGCCCTCGGGATTTTTGCATATCTTTGACACTTGTCGCATTTTCTTGCGTAGTCCGCGGCATCCCGGTTTACGGTGGGCCAGTAATACCCATAGCGGAGGATCTTCTTTGCTAGCGTTTGCCCCCCGGTATGGTCGCCGCATTCCCCTTCGTGGACTTCCCTCAAGACTTGCTTTGTTTCATCATGAGCGATGCACCGTAACAATGGGACTGAGAATCCTTTCCGGTACATGGATCCATCCTGCATTACGTACCGCGCAGCCTTTCGAAGGACCTGTCGTCTTTCGCTTCTTTTTTCTGGTAAAGCCCCGGTTGTCAGGTACAGTTTGAATGGGGTTATCCACGAGTTCTTCTCGACCTCTGTTTCCAACACGCGATCGATTTTCATCTCGTCCACACTCGGGGCATGCAAGACTTCAACGGGATACAATCCCATTTGTTGAACATCGTCGGTACTTGCGAACTTAGCCAACAAGTCGGCTTCTTTGTTTTGTTCTCGCGGGATATGTGAAATGTCATAACGCTCAAGATTTGATAGTAGTTCCTGGACCTGAAAGAGTATGGAGCAAGCTTTCGTCCTTTTGCTTGGTAGTCTCCTCGTACTTGGTAAACCACTAACTGCGAGTCACAAAAGATTTCGACTGATTCGATCCCGAGTTCTTTGATGAGCTTCAAGCCAGCGATCAGTGCTTCATATTCAGCTTCGTTGTTCGTAGCCGGGAAATCGAGTTTCAGGGCATAACAGATTGATCGGTTTTCCGGAGTTATAAGAACTACGCCCGCGCCGGAGCAACGGTCATTTGATGCACCGTCAGTGTATAATTTCCATCGAATGGGGGGAATGATGTCGTGATCGTCCGGTTTGATGGGTATGGTAAATTCAGCGATGAAGTCTGCTAACGCTTGCCCTCGGATGGCTCTCCGTGGTAAGTACGCGATATCGAATTGGCTCAACTCGATGTTCCATTTTAGCAATCTTCCAGAAGTTTCCGGTCGTTGAAGTACCTGCCTCAGGGGTTGATCGGTATAAACGCCGATTGAATGCGCTTGAAAATATGGGCGCAGCTTGCGTGATGCAATCACCAAGCAATAAGCCAATTTCTCGATTTTAGGGTAATTCTTCTCTGCCCCCGTTAAACGCTTGCTAACATAATATACCGGCTTCTGGACTCGATCCTCCTCACGAACCAAAGCTGCGCTTATCGCATGAGGGGATATAGCCAAGTAAACGTACAGCATCTCGTGGTCAACTAGTTTAGATAGCATTGGTGGGCTCTCCAGATGCCTTACCAGGTTCTGGAATGCTTCCTCGCAGCTAGACGTCCATTCAAAATTCCTCTTTCCTTTCTTTATTATGTCAAAGAACGGGATGCACTTGTCAGTTGCCTTGGATATAAATCGACTCAGCGCAGCTACTTTTCCGTTCAAGCTCTGTACCTGCTTTATAGTCCTGGTCGCTTGTACATCTCGAATGGCTTGGATCTTTTCTGGGTTGGCTTCGATTCCCCTAGCGTTGACGATGAATCCTAAAAACTTCCCTGATGCAACGCCGAAAGAACACTTCAGCGGGTTGATCTTCATTCCATAGAACCTGAGTATGTTAAAAATTTCAGCTAAGTCTTGAATGTGGTCGTTTGACCGCCGTGACTTCACGAGCATGTCATCCACATAGACTTCCATGGTTTTGCCCAGCTGGTCCTTGAACATTCGATTCACCAGATGTTGGTAAGTTGCTCCAGCATTCTTTAATCCAAAGGGCATCACTACATAGCAATACAGCCCGACATTTGTAACGAAGCTGGTGTGTTCTTGGTCCGGAATATGCATTGGGATTTGCTTGTATCCCGAGTACGCATCCATGAATGACAATAATTCGTGTCCTGCTGTGGAATCGACCAACTGATCGATCCTAGGCAACAGGAAACTGTCCTTAGGGCATGCTTTGTTCAAGTCGGAATAATCTATGCAAGTCCTCCATTTCCCATTCGCCTTCTTTACTAGCACGGGGTTGGAGACCCACTCCGGGTAGAGGGCGTCGCGGACGAACCCATTTGCTTTGAGTTTGTCCACCTCCTCTCCAAGAGCGGCGGATCTCTCTGGATTCATTCCTCTCCTTTTTTGCTTGACTGGGACGTATTTCGGGTCTATGTTCAACATATGACTCGTGATGGCGGGAGAAATCCCACACATATCAGAATGCGTCCAGGCAAAAACATCAAGGTTTGCCCGGAGGAAGTCGCTAAGGTCTTCAGTCATTGCGGGGCCTAACTGTGATCCGATCTTCAGTATTCGCGAAGGGTCGTCATGGCTAACTGAAATGTCAATTGTTAATTCAGCCGGTGCCGCCTTCTCTTCCCTGGGTTTCTCATCGTCGTCTCTCGGATCTATATCTCCGTAGATCCGAGAACTATGCCCGAGCCAGGGCTCGGGCACTACTTGTCAATTATTCGTATTGAGGATGCGGACGGGATTGTCTGCAACCTTTCCTTTCTCCCTCCGGTGGGCCTCTCGGAGCTCGGCCACATAACAAGAACGACCAGCTGCTTGGTCACCGTGAACAATGCCTACTCCTTTGTCAGTCGGAAACTTCAAAGTCAAGCACCACGGGGCTAGTGCCGCCCTAAATTCAGCCAGGGCCGGCCGACCCAAGAAAACATTATATGGAGAGTCCACATCCAAAACTACAAAGGGTAGAATTCGTACCCTCCGACGCTCGCCTTGTCCCAGTTCAACTGGTAACTCGACATATCCTACTGCATCAGTCGCAGCGCCGTTAAAGCCGTGGATACGAGCTTTGGATGGTTTCAAGTTTTTTGTCTCTAGCTTCATCTGATCATAGGCCTTCTTGAAGATGATGTTGACTGAACTTCCACAATCAATCAAAATTCTTTTTACATATGCTGGTCCGATCGTTGCAGATATGACCATGGGATCGATGGTCGGAGCCTCTACCTGATCAGCGTCTCTGCTCCTGAACACAATATCGTCTGTCATCACGCGCTGCTGCTTAGCAGGGGCCCCGTCCTCTACGTTCGAACAGCACTCAAAATCTGCATGCTTCAAGGAGCTTGCGTATCGTTCCATCTCTTGCCAGTTCTTATCTGCGGGATGAGGTCCGCCGATAATTGTATTTATAACCAGTCTTCCAACAGTCCGGGCAGGCTCCTCAGGATGACGTGGAGCTGGTGCACGACCTGGGTTGGACGTTCCCTGTCCTCCTTCCTGTGGATCCTTTACAAATTCTTGCAACTTCTTTTGTCTGATCAATTTCTCGATAGCGTCATGCAGGTGTCTGCATTCTTCCGTGTTGTGTCCATAAGTTTCATGGAAGCTGCAGTATTTCCCAGTCCGTTTCTGTTCTTCAGTTGATTCTTTTGGACGTGGTTTTCTGTATTGAAAAGTATTGCATGTGGATAGGTAAATGTTCTCAAGTGGGGCGTTTAGCGGAGTGTACTCGCTGTAGCTTGGAATTCTCGATTTCCACTTTCCCGCTTCTTTCCTCTTTCCTTGACCTCTTCCTCCGGACTCTTTGGGCTGCACAGGCTTACTCTGGACATTGACTTGGACCTTTCCCGAATTGTCTCCAGATTGCTTCACAGCAATGTTGCTCTTAATTGACTCTTGGGCAGGTCCCGGTGCCTTGTCTCATCGTACCCACCTAGCTTCCTCTCTCCTTATGAACTGGTGTGCCTTGGAGTAGAAACGCTCTAGCGTAGCCGGAGGTTTTCCTGCCAGCCAATCCCCGAATTCAGAATCCGAATCTACACCTCTCATTACAGCCATTAGAATTGCATGGTCGTTGGGATTACTGACTTCAGTTGCCGCAACGTGGAATCTTTGTAAGTACTCCTTCAGCGACTCTCCGGGATTTTGGATTACACTTGACAGAGACATCACGTCCTTCGGGCGTGTAGTGTGTATCCTGAATTGCTCAATAAACTTCTTTGCCAACTCCTCGAAATTTGATACGGATCGCGGAGGAAGTCGGGTGAACCACATAGTAGCGATCCCAGATAGAGTAATCGGAAAGCACCTACACTTGGTGGCATCATTTGCTCTGGCTGAATCCATCATCCATTCATACCTCATTACATGTTGTCTGGGGTCAGTCTTTCCTTCGTATGCAGGAATGGTTGGCATGCTAAACTTCTTGGGGTATGCCGCTTGCAGCACAACATCTGTGAATGGAGTATGACTTCTTGACACTCCCCAGTCGTCATTTGATAAGCCCTGATTTTCTTTCATCAGTTGCCTGACCATGGCTGTCAGATCGGGTGTCTGTATGGAAGCTGGGAGGTTGGAGTCAGTTCTACGCGCCTGTCCATGCTGATGCCTCCTTTCTTGGCGATCTGCCAATCGTGCGTCGTGAGGTTCAACATTGTTAACATTTTGATGATCTGGAGCTCCATCCTCCATCTGTACTCCGGTTCGGAAGCTTCCAGTTCTGGCTTGGTCGCGGTCTCCTGCTGTTCGAACAGCAGCATCTGCCCTTGCAGCTTCAGTCTTACGGCGTCTGCGTCTGGGTGGTTCATCAGAAGAAGTTGAGCTGTCAGAAGAGGAATAAGCAGCTGGATTGCCCCCAGCATTCTGTTGCTGCTGTTGAGTGAGTTGTGCCATCAGGTTGGCATTAGCTTGCATCTGTTCTCCCAGTTGTCTCCTGCTTTCCCTAAGTTCTCTCATCAAGTCGTTGAACTCCACTCTGGTGACAACTGGAGTCTGTTCTTGAGCGGCAATCCCTGCACTCGGGATTGCTGGTTGATTGCTAGGTCCTGCTTGTTGCACGCTAGCAGTCTCTCGGGCATCCTCATTAAGAGAAGCTGACCTGGTACGTGGTCTTGCCATTGTAGAGTTATTGGTATGAACTCTGAGTAGAATCAACGGATGTCCTATCAGTAAGTCGGATCTTCTTTGGGGGATTTGTTCAATCCAGTAGCTTCAAAGCAGATCCTCGAGGTCTGAGAATTCGATTCTCAGTGAAAGCACCAAAGTGTTAGCACCAAAATTGTTCACTAACCTCGTAGAAGAAGATTGTGAAGAGATATAAGTGATGAAATCAAATTAAACAGAGAAGACAGTGCTAATCTAAATACAGAAAGTAAGAACACCAAATTTATAGTGGTTCAGCGTAATTGCCTACATCCACTTTGAGGTTAAACTTTATTGATCTTCTTTATAGTTGATTACAAATACAATTCGTGAATCAAATGCTTGAATGAAGTTGTAAGTAGAGAAGATGAGTCTTGAAAATGGCAGAGTCTCCCCGGTGTTTTCTCTCCAAAAAAGGATCCATTTCACTGTGACCCTGCCCCCTCTATTTATAGGCAAAGATGGGTTGGACTTCCCAAGTGGGCTGATTGCCGAACGCTCCAGCCCGAGTACAGTGTTCGCCGTATGCCGAGCAAGGTTCGCCGAACGCTCTGCGCCGAACCATCCCTCCTATGCCGAACGGTGTGTTGGTTAGTTGTGCTGAATGTCTCCTGGATGTCGAGTATTACGCCGAACACCATGGGATGCCGAGTACTCTTGTATGCCGAGTACCCTGTTATGCCGAGCAGTCTTGATGCCGAGTACTCTGGTATACCGAGCAGCCTTGATGCCGAGTACCCTGTTATGCCGAGCAGTCTTGATGCCGAGTACTCTAGTATGCCGAGCAGTCTTGATGCCGAGTACTCTAGTACGCCGAACAGTCTCGATGCCGGACACTAATGGATGCCGAGCACTATGCCGAGCACACTTGTCGCCGAGCACTCATGGATGTCAGTTGCTTCGCCGAACACTCCTGGATGGCCAGTGCTTCGCCGAACACTCCTTGATGCCAATCGCTCTCTGATGCCGAGCACTTATTGCCGAGTACTAGTTGCCTGGTCAAATCCCCAGGAAACACTGTCCTATTCATAGTTTTCATGGGATCACTAAGAACCTATAGGCTCCTGCCAGTTAAATTAATTAATTCATGGGTCCTCTTGAACCTATTAGTCGTTCCAATAACTAATTACCTTATCCTAGTTTTCATGGATTGACTAGGAACCTATGGGCTTATCCAGTAACTCACTGCACTTCCAAGTTTTCATGGGTTGACTAGGAACCTATTGATACTTCCATTAGCCACTTTTTTATCTTAGTTTTCATGGTTTTACCAGGAACCTATTGACAGATGTCAATTCTTAATCCGGATATAGTTTTCATGGATTCACTACAAACCAATCAGCTCTTGCCAACTGTCCTTAATGCATAGTTTTCATGGGTTAACTACAAACCTTTTGGTATTCACCAATAACTACCTTATCATAGTTTTCATGGATTTACTATGAACCTTTTGTTATGCACCAATAACTACCTTATCATAGTTTTCATAGGTTTACTATGAACCTTTTTGTATACACCAATAACTACCTTATCATAGTTTTCATGGGTTTACTATGAACCTTTTTGGTCACCTCCAATAACTATAAAGTTTAGGCATCTTATGTTTTTGGTCACCCTGACTCCATGGATGCAATTCTACTCATTCAATTTATATTCACTATTTGAGTTAACCTAGTTGGTTCTTCTACCCCTTTTTCCCCAAAAACAGTTATGGGTTATAATGTGAATATACCACTTAACAATACCACCTTTGTGGGTTTAAAGTCCTTGAAAAACATATCATAACATAGTTAACACCTTTAACTTATTTTTATCAAGGCAATACTTCTTCAAAATTTCATACTTAAAGCCATTACAAAACTCCTTTTTATAAGCCGTGGGTTTTTCCTTTAAAAATTTAGAGTATGGGTTTTCAAATCTTTTAAAACCAAACCTTTCGAACTTGTCGAAAGGTCTTCAAAGCATCCTTTTGAATCCAAACCTTTCGAAACCATTGAAATCATTCGGCAATTCAAACCTTTCGAAAGCATTCAACTCTTATAATATAAACCTTTTGAAAATTTACTGGATTCAAGTTAAAACATGCGGAGGGTCCTCTTTTAAAACCTTTCTACTACAATGGAAGTAACCTTTCGACTTTGTCGGAAGGTTTGCTTCGAAAGCTTTAAAACCTTTCATTTAAAACAATAGGCCTCTTCCTTTAAAACACCTTCTTCAAAAGCTTTGGGTTATACTTCAATTATAAAACAAAGATAAATCATCTAAGTTGAAAGCTTTGAAATTTTTCGAAAACAATGGGAGAAGCGACTGGTTTTTAAAACAAGTAAACATTTCGTCTTTATCGAAAGCTACAACTTCGAAAGGTTGGAAAAAGCGGCAATAACCTTTCGGCTGTGTCGGAAGGTTCAAAACAAAACAGTGATAAAGCAGCAGAACATTTCCACTTTGTCGAAAGGTTTAAAACCTTTCTTTTAAGCATTTGACCTGGTTGAGAGCAACCCAGTCGAAAGCTCTAATTCGGAAGCAAAGCAGGTGAAAGCTTTAGTTTATAAAACAAACATACCCCAACCTCTTTGGCCATCAACCTTTCGACTAATTAAGAACCCTTCGACCTTGTCCAATTCATTACGTACCAAGTAACATTATACCATATGCATTGGTTTGACCTTGTCGAAAGCTATGAACCTCTCGACCTTGTCGAAAGGTCTTGGTCGGAAGGTTTACTGCGGTAAAAGGCTGAAACATGCTAAAAGTATGATTTCATTGTTTTTAACATAAAAAGGTTAACTTTTCAATTAACTTGCCTTTGTTTGTCAAATTCTCATTGGTTAATAATTTCTTTCTAGAAAAATGCTGCCACTATTTTCAGATTTAAATAATAATTTTATTTTATAAAATGCCCCTTCTCCTTAATTAAATATATAAAACATTCAAGTCCTATACCTTAAATAATTTTATATATTTATCAAAGTACTTAGGAAAATCTAGAAAAATCCCAGAAAATCTATTTTAATATGTTTTCCAACATATAAAAAATTAAAACCCAAATAATTAATATTTTAACTGTAATTAATTTATAACCCAATAAATCATTTTCTTCACTAGAATTTTTTTATAAAATCCATATAAACTCAGATAATTATGAACATTGACACCCATCTCCAAAATCATGTTTTGTATAACATAAAATTTTCCCTTGGCATATAGAAATTATTTCATCTCGGTTTTGCCCTAAAATCGTGTATATTCCTTATTAAGCAACCTTGTTTAAACACATATAAATTAAAATCAAGCATATCATCATTCAACATATCATAAAACAGATTCATCACTAAATCCGAAACTATTTGATGTAAAAATCAAAATAGAGATGTAGCATTTTTATTCACCTTAGATTGGATAAGGAAATTGAAGTATGATTGAGATCGATTCTTTTTAACTTGAATCCTAAGCTTTTAGTTGATTTTCTCCTCTCTTCTTCCCTTCTAATGGCCGGCCTTGCTTCTCACGGTTTTAAATATTTGTTTGAGATAAAAATGAAAGTGTATGACTAAGAAAGATAGTATAAGGGTGGGAAATATGGATGGCTATTTACCCTATGCACCATACCATCATTTATCACTTGACTTTGCTCACCATTCCCTTTCCAATTTTCGGCTAGAGATCACACTCTCTCTAACTAAAAAAATCCAAGCTAAGAACATATCAAAATACTTCAAATTCAATCCAATTCGATTGGCTTTGGTAGTCGCATTCGGAACTAGCAACTTTTGTATTTATATTCGATTCAAGAAGCCACGCTCTTCATTTCAAATTGTGTATCCTAGGCATTGGTAGAGTGTATTATTCTTTACTTATTATCATACATGAATGTTTAATGTATCATCACATCCTATGCTAGTTTAGATAATTATCGATATAATGAATCTGTATATAAATTTGTTGTTATATTGAATGGTTATATTTATATGTTCAAATAAAACAATTATTATTGTTCAACATATAATACACATGCTCATGGCTAGATCTTAAAGAAAATTTATACTAAAATAACATTATTTAATGATTTAATTGTTAAAATCTAAGTATAAAATAATAAATCATAATATATATATATAATAGAAATGTTTTTAAAGTTTTATTTATACATGAAAAAGTATTGGACATCAAAAAAAGATATTCATTTTGTATATATTAATTATTATATTATTTGAAAAAGTATTGGACATCAAATAGAAATGTCCTTAACTTCTTCAATCACAACAAGCTATTAGCTGGTATTAATGCCACCAGACTGACTTTGGTTCCAAAGACTCAGCAACCTTCTTCTGTTACCCAATTTAGACCCATTGCCTGTTGCAATGTTATATACAAAATCATATCTAAAATCATGGCTGCTAGGATGAAGCATGTGCTAGCTTCCACCATTTCTCATAACCAAAGTGCTTTCCTTCCCTATAGAGACATTACTGATAATATTCTTCTATCCAATGAGCTTCTGAGAGTCTATAACCGTATTAATATCTCTGCCCGGTGTGCGATGAAACTTGATGTTCAAACGGCGTATGATACTATTAGTTGGCAATCAATCATATATATTCTTTATAAAATGAACTTCCCTACCCCTTTTTTGGCTTGGATTTTCACATGTATCTCTACTGTTAAATTTTCTATAACTCATAACGGTGATACCTTTGGTTATTTCCATGCAACTCGTGGCATTAGGCAAGGGGATCCCATTTCTCCTTACCTCTTTGTGTGTGTCATGGAATTATTCACTGGCCTTATCAACAATGCTATGTCTCTAAAACTCATTGACTACCATCCTCTATGTAAGAGCCTGAAAATCTCTTCTATTCTTTTTGCTGATGATTTACTGTTGTTCACTAAACCTAATGATAAGTCTATAAATGGTGTTATGAATGTCCTGACTAGTTTCAAACTGTTAACTGGATTGGACATTAATAGAAGCAAATCCAAGATCAAAATTGCTGGATTGGATGATATTCATAAGAGCATTATTACTGCTTTATCTAGTTTATCTTCCTTTGATGATAATGAGATTTACCTTGGTATGCTAGTCTGCTCTTCAAAAATCAGAACTAGTCAATGTCTGCAGTTGTTTGAAAAAATCACTGCTAGACTATCGTCCTTGTCAGATTCCTCTTTATCTATGGCTGGCAGGTTAGTTGTGGTTAAATCTATTGCCTCTTCCATGTGCTTATACTATTCCAGAATATATATTTTGCCTGCCAAGCTCTTATCCATGATTAATTCAGCCTTAAATCATTTCCTCTGGCACGACAATCCTTTTTCTAGGAAGTTGATCCCCGTTGCCTTCAATTCTGTGTGATGTCCCTTCAACTCTGGTGGTCTTGGCATTTTGGACATCAAAGATTGGAATAAGGCAACTATTTCAACTAGAGTCGATAAATTGATGAATAATGTGAATAATCTCTGGGCCTCTTGGACTAGGACTAATTTAATCAAGAAGATGCATTTTTGGACTATGGATATCCCTATGGATTGTAGCTGGGTTTGGAGAAATATTCTTAGAAGCAGGTCTGTGTTTCTTCCCATCTTTCAGAAATGTATTAAAGATGTTGATACTTCCTTTTGGTTTGATCCTTGGTCTTCTCAAGGCTGCATTCTTGCTAATATAATCAATTTTAACTTGAGGGTTCAGTCTAGGATCAATGATAATGCTAAGGTTAGTTCCTTCTGGTCTGATGGTTACATTAATATTCCCTACTCTAGCTCCTATGATATCAGACAAGTGTGGGCTAATATTCAGAACAATGTTTACTTTAAGGATAATGTTCATGATTTATGGGCTGGGAAGAATCATTCTATTGCTACTGTTTATAAGTATATTACCAAGCCTAATCATCTGGTCTGCTTCCCTTAGCATTCTAGAATTTGGAAGTGTAGTTCTATCCCTAAAGAAAATATTATGCTTTGGAAGGTGATAAGGAATGGTATTCATACTCTTGATAAGCTTAGGGATAGGAATCTGGTTATGTCTGCTACCTGTCTTTTGTGTTGCAATGAGGATGAGAGTATTCGTCACCTTTTTTTAACTGTCGGTACTCTTTTTTCATCTGGAAAAGAGTATTGAAGGCTTTTAACTTGCACAATCCTAGTGCGAACTCAGCTATTGAATGGTATAATATTTTTAAAGCTACTAGATGGAAGACTGATAAAAGTGGTTTGCTATTAAGGCTTCTTAAGAAATTTGTGTATATTTTTTGGATGGAAAGGAACAATAGGGTGTTTTATGGTTCGTCTACCCCTAAACACATCTTGTTCCTTGCTATTGCTAAACACTTTAGGGTCTCCTGAGGTTCTTGCAGTGCTTTTGGTTGTTTGTGTGGGTCTCGTGGAGCTGCTTCGAGCCTTGCTTGGTGTCTCTTGTGGTTTGCTCCGTGCCTCTCTACTCTGGGTTGTTGACTGTGGTTGGCAACTGTGCTTCCTCTTTGAGTCTTTTGCTGGCTCCTTGGTGGCTTCCTCTAGTTAATTGTGGTTTCTTTTGGTTGTAATTTTCATTTGCTACTATCTGTCTTTGTCTCTTTTTTCTTGTTTATCTCTGTAGTTCTTTATTTATACTTGTACTTTTTGCATGGTATAAATAAAAGGTAGGGGTCCTTTTAACCCCGTTGGCTATGCCAAAAAAAATAATAGTAAAATATATAAAATGCATTACACATATTTATAAATCATATAAAATTCTAGAAAAATTATAAATAATATGAAATATATACCGCGATTTTGAAAATGAGCTTTAAATAATTTTTCTAATTAAATCCACAATGAATTTTAGTTTTTAATAAATGTTTTTGTTTAAAATATACTGAATCGAAAAGAAAATAAAAAAATTACTTACCTGGCCGAGAGTAGGAACTGGTTCTATGTTTATTAAAAAAATATTATATATATAAATTAATTTAAAACTAGTAATGTCTCTGTGTGTGTACTATATAAGTTAATTAAAGAAATTAAAATTTTCGTATTTCATAATACATGATAAAAACTATAAATTATTTTTAAATTAATATTTGAAATAATTTTTTAATTTAATTACGCGCACACACATATGTATATACGTGTCATACATGCTTTAATTTACAACTTGTTATAAATTACAGCTAAAGTTACACATACATACATTTGTTTATACAATAATATGATGCATGCGTGCGCACCCAAATATGTGTGTGTGTGTGTGTGTGGATAACACATTTATATACGGAGGGTGTAACATGTCTATTGCGGTGTAAATCTCCACATCCATACACAGGCATGTGAAACCATACACACATTATTATGTTGCACGTGCATGTACGCCTATATGTGTATATGATAGACACACATATATATAAATATATATAATACAATTATATGTATAATAAGATATTATTTATAAATTTAAATAAAATATTGATTTTATTTAAAAGAAAATTAGAAATGTTCTAAATGTATTTAGAATATGTAGACCCATTAAAAATCTAATAATAGAATACTTTTTAAAAACTTACCCATTAACTTCATTGTGGGTTGGCCAATTCCAACACGTTATGTATACCCAGTGTTGTGCATATGGCAATAAAGGCCAACGAGAAGGTTACCCAATGCTTTTGGTGTAAGTGGGCCTAAGCATTATGGAATAAGCTCAGCAAGATTCATTTATTATCGAATCGTGCATTAGGGATTCGTATCGGAGATTGTAAACCTAATGGAGAACTTGGTGGTTCATCACTAAACATGTTTACTAGATATTAAGTACATTATGATGACTATTACATTTAATATCATGCTGCGACACCTTAATATGTAGTTTCTTGCACATGCATACGTACACACACACATACAAACACACATATCGTTGGCGTCAAAATTGGCTACCAACACTAGTTGTCTAAAAACACCAATATCCAGTCACATATCTCAAATAGTATCTAATGTAGAGAATGTAATATGAAGAACAAACAAATTAAAAATAAAAGAAAGTAAAAAAGACAAGATTTATAGTGGTTTGGCTAACTCTGGCATTATCCTTTTTATTATACTGTGGTTTGTTTACAGTTACAATTCAGTGTAGCCTAGGTTCAAGGTAAAGAGAAGCAGAAAGAAGCTCCAGAAGATCCTTTTTCCGATGTCATTCCTGCTGTATTTATGGGGAAAGACGTGCATGGGTCGGACCGAAAGTTTGGCAGAAGGTTCAGACCAAGACGAAGCTACCCAAAAATTTCCAGGCCCATCGGGGCCCACAATAGGCATCGGTACCGATACCTATTATTGTGTCAAAATGGGTTGAAATCCCTATAAGGGGTGCCCCCACAATTTTATCTACTTGCTCCTCATATTTCGTGCAATTCCGATATACGGTTTGTGAGATATCGCATTTTTCGTGAAGTAGTGTTGCTTGAATTTTGATTTCTACCGATCCCTCCAAAGGGAGTTATGCCGATCCCTCCAGCTTCCTCCAATTGGAATGAGATCCATTGGTGGTGTTCCATATGTTGTAATAATCTTGTACTCAAAGTTTCATGTCAATTAAATGGGTAGATGTTGAGAGATTGATCGATCTTTGTTATAAAGTTGGGTTCAGTCGGTCCCTAAGAGGAAAGAGGGCCGACCCTTATTGTGGGATAGAGAACGATCCCTCCAAACTCCTCTAAATTCCATGCAATCCCTATGGGACCTTCTCCATATTATATTATGCTTAGCCTCCAATTTTCACACCGATGGATTAGTAGAACTCGAGTTATTGATCAATCTTTGTTGCAATATGTTGTGAAGGCTGATTAAAGTCGATCCCTATGGAGGGAAAAGGGTCGATCCCTCCAACTTGTTCTATTTGATGTGGGATCCCTAGGGTAGATTCCCTAGAGTCCCCATATCTTTCTCATAAAATTTTATATGTATTGGAATTATGAATTTTGAGATATTGATTTCTTTCCATTGAGTTGTACTTGCTTGGTTGAAATATGTCGATCCCTTTTATACTGATCCCTTTCTTAAGTGAAGTAATTTTCTCATAACTTGCGCATATAAACTCCAAACGACTTGAGATTTGAAATGTAGCCTTGTAGGGACTTCCTTGTCACTTTATATGAGTCTCACCCAGTTTGGGACAAAATTTGTGGATATGTACCGTTCTCTTAGGGGAAGGGATATACAGAGATGCCCTACTTGGGGGAGGTACTAATCCATACATAGAATATTTTGGAGATTCTATCTCTTGGTCTCTGTTGATCGTCGCTTCATATCATTGCCTATACTTGATTTTTGGACCTCACAATCATCGCTCTGGGCTACTAGTCTTGATAATCATGAAGTCCGTAGGGTTAAATCCGCCTTTCTACTGCATTGGAAAAAGGTGGGTCATCACTTTGCCCCCCAAAGCATGCCTTGCGATATGAAGGTGTGTTTTCAATGGCCATAAATCCAAAATTCGAAATCAAAAATCAATTGATAGCCATATTTTCCAATTCAGAATTTAATCCAAATCCATGGTCTCTCTGGATCGTTTTATCAGAATCTGCATCCATCCAAAGCCAAATCCACTGCTATTCGAAACTGATATTCAAATCTATAACCTCTCTGGGTTTTTATCCTAATCCAAATTCTCGATCTCACCGGGTCCTTGCCATGCACAATCTATACTCGATGACCTAAGTAGGCAGATCCATCATATTTGAGCAAAGCAACCAACCCCTTTCCAGGCATATTCCATACCTGACAACCTTGATCTCACCGGATCGTTGCCAAGCACAATCCATACTCGATGACCTTAGTAGGTAGATCCATTGCATTCGAGCGAAGTGACCTACCCCTTTCCAGGCATAGTCCGTACCTGACGAACTTAATCTCTCCGGATCCTTGCCGAGCACAATCCTACTCGACGACCTGGGTAGGTCAATCCAACGTGTTCGAGCGAAGCAACCTTCCCCTTGCCAGGCATAATCCATACCTAACGACCTTGTTGGGTTTTATTCTTCGACCTCAATGCCCAGTTGAGGACTTAATCCATGATGCACGAGTCTGTTTCATCGTGGTTTCCTGACGAAAAGACCTGTACCTTGCGATTGTTATCGTGTTTTCCTGACGAAAAGACCTGTACCTTGCGATTGATTCAAATTTAAGCATTCCTAAGTCCATTTGCCAAAATATAAAATAAGAGTCCATACAACCAGTAAACTGAAGTTCAAATAAAACTAGAAAAACAAGAGTTCGAAGAAAACACTAAGAAAAAACAAATTTAACAAACCAATGAACTACGTTTATCATCATCTCAGAGCATGCCTAAGGATCATCCTCGATCACGTACATGTGTAAATGACTTATTCATCCTATTGCGAAGTTTGTTACTTATTCCATTCCATCCCGATCAATTGACGACAAGTAGACGATGATCCCTTGATCCAGTGCCATTTTCATTTAAGGTGGACGGTGGCTTCTCTTATTCCACCACCGCAGACCGAGTCCTTACGTATTGTTGTAATTCCTCCGTGTTCCTTAATGATATCCTTCAAATGCCTATAGTCATTTATATTTTTCCCATCTAGCTCATGGAATAGGCAGCACTTTTCTTGATGTCTGTTCGCATTCAAAGGGTTCCCTCCTTGCCGGCCTCCCATATGGAAGCCGTCCTCGGGTATCTAAATATATCCATTCTAGGGTTTCATTCAATTCCAAGTAAGAAGAGAATTTGGGTTCTTCCCTTTGTCACTTCGATCAGTCAAAGCTATTGCCCATGTTTCATTTACCCTTGTCCTTTCCTAAGCTTTCACCGGGAGGTTCTCTACCCCATGTCGTATTAACTTCCATTGCCTCTTTATCAGCTTTTGCATCTTCTTGTTGTAGAAACCTTTCTACTTCATGGTAGAATTCACCGAGATCCATCGGTGGATCCCGTATCAGTGATATCTTAAATTCTAAATTATATGAAACTCCTGACACTGCAACCATCAAAACCATCGATGGATCTGGTCGATCCACCGAAATAACTTCCGCATTGAACCTGATTAAGAAGTTCTTGAGTGATTCTCCTACCCAATTAACTGATGTTAATGTCCTCACATTCTTGGGTCTCGTAATGTAAACTTGAAACTGCTTCATAAATCTTTCGACCAATTCATCCATGTGCTAATAGAACCGCTTTTCAACTATCTGAACCATAGCTCAGCTACATCCATTAAGTACAAGGGGAAGCATCATGCCAGGACTTCTTCTGATGCCCCCTGTACTTCCATATGCCGTACATACCTCATCATATGCATAATTGGATCCAACTTTCCGTCATAATCTTCTAGTGGTGGTAATTTGAATTCTGGTGGATTCCTAGCATTCCTGATATTAGGAGCGAATGGACTTCTCTTTACATCTACCATATTCATGTTCACCAATCCTCCACACATAGCTCGCCTTATCATCTCTGCAAACCTTTTATTGTCTTCCAGTAGTAGTCTCCAATCATCATGTCCAAGCTACCTTCCAAGTTTACAAGGGAATTCTAGAACGTATACCTCCGGATAAGCATCCAAATTCTGACTCGCACCAAGTTTGATGGGATCGATCCTAGGTCCTCCAGCATTGCGATCAACCAGACCTAGGGGCATGCCCCTAGCCTTTAGGGATCAGTGTCAATCTCTCTAAAATGGCTGGGGATTGCTCCCGACTGCTCTGTCCTATTTCTTTGTCCATTGACTCCATTTCCATGTTCCCGATTCTGATTTCCAATGATTCTTACTGCTTCAACTCCTTGATTCAAGTTGTCATTAGCTCATGCTGCTCTATTCCCTTAATTCTGTGCTCTAGCTTTTCCAATCTATTGGAATAAATTCTACATCATTTCCTCCTGTCTTTTCAGCATCCTCTCCTACATAACATCCATCATCGTGTCCAATTCATCCCTGGTGATGTGGATAGATGCTTGATTAGCTCCAGCTCCTGAAGAAGCCTCCCAACTCCCTCCATGGTGGCTCCTTTTCGGTATCACTTTCCTTGTTGATTACCTAGCCATTGCTTCCTAGATCCAAGTATCCAAGCTTCCAAATCTAAGATCCTAGCATCCAAATCCACGGGTGCAAGTCTTCTCAATGAAAGCACTAAAATATTAGCGTCAAATTTGTCCACCAACACCCAGTTATCTGAAAGCACCAATACTCAGTCATAGATCTCAGATAGTATCTAATGTAGAGAATGTAATATGAAGAAAAAACAAATTAAAAATAAAAGTAAGTAAAAAGAGACAAGATTTATAGTGGTTCGACTAACTCTGACCTACGTCCACTCCAGAATAATCCTTTTTATTATATTGTAGTTTGTTTACAGTTATAATTCAGAATCCAAGAATAAAATTGAAAGAGTGTAGTCTAAGTTCAAGATAAAGAGAAGCAGAAAGAAGCTCCAGGAGATCCCTTTCCTGATGCCATGTCTATTGTATTTATAGGGGAAGATGTGCATGGGTCGGACCGAAATTTTGGCAAAAGGTTCGAGAGACCATGACGTGGCCACCCAAAAATTTCCAAGCCCATCATGGCCCACATTAGGGATCGGTAGCGATCCCTATTAGTGTGTCCAAATGGGCTGCAATCCTTATAAGTGGTGCCCCATGATGTTAGCTACTTGCTCTCCAAATTTCATGCAATTCCAATGTATGGTTTGTGAGATATCGCATTTTCCGTGAAGTAGTGTTGCATGAATACTGATTTCTGCCGATCCCTTCAAAGAGAGTTATTCTAGTCCCTTCGGCTTCCTCCAATTGGAATGAGATCCCTATGGGGTGTTCCACATGTTACTAAGCTTGTACTCTAATTTTTATGTCAAATGGATGCGCAGATGTTGAGATATTGATCAATCTTTGCTGTAAAGTTGGGTTTAGCCAATCCTTAAGAGGGAAAAGGGCTAACCCCTATTGAGGGATAGAGGCTGGCCTCTCCAAACTCCTCCTAATGCCATGCGATCCCTAGGGGAGCTTCTCAATGTTGTATTATGCTTAGCTTCCAAGTTTCATGACAATTGGATTAGTAGAACTCGAGTAATTGATCAATCTTTATTGCAATATGTTGTGAAGGCTGATTATAGCCGATCCCTATGGAGGGAAGAGGGTCAATCCCTCCAACTTGTTCTATTTGATGTGCGATCCCTACGGTAGACTCCCTAGGGTCCCGACATCTTGCTTACAAAATTTTATATGCATTGGACTTATGGATTTTGAGATATTGATTATTTTCCATTGAGTTGTACTTGTTTGGTTGAAATATGCCGATCCCTTTTATACTGAACCCTTTCTTAGGTGAAGTAATTTGCCCATAACTTGCGCATACAAACTCCAAACGACTTAAGATTTGAAATGTAGCCTCGTAGGGCCTTCCTTGTCAATTTATACCGGTCTTATCCAATCTGGAACAAAAATCGAGGATATGTACCGTTCCCCTAGGGGAAGGGATAGACACCGATCCCCTGCTTGGGGGAGGTACTAATCCGTACTTAGAATATTCTGGAGATTCTATCTCTTGGTCTTGGTCGATCGTCGCTTCATATCATTGCCTGCACTTGATTTCTGGACCTCATAATCATTGCTCTAGGCTACTGGTCTTGATAATCGTGAAGTCAGTTGGGTTAAATCCGGCTGTCTACAAAAGGTAGGTTAACACATACGTACATACATCCGTACGCACATACATCCGTACATACATACATATGTATAGTCCACGAACTCAAGTAGACACCCTAGGTCATGTAGATTATAGATGAAGTTAATTACATGTGAACACCACACACCAGTAATACAATTCATTTAGTAGAATTTTGTTGATCCACTCCCTTTCCCCCTCTTGATATCTACCATATGTGGTCAGGTAAAAAGCAAAGTAGCAAGGCATAATGCATCGAGGAGGTGACTTAGCGCATTGGTGATATAATGTATTTATAGTTACTTCCCATGTACTTATGTTATATCTATCAGTCGGGCTTTAAGTTGTCTTTTGGGGATATTACTGTGTTTGGAGATTCGGACTGTTTGCGCCAAAATTGGTCACAAACCCCAAGTATTGTGAAAGCACCAGTGTATGAATACAAATCAGCAATATTCAAACACAAATCTCAGATCTAAGCAAGCAACAAACAGTAATCCAGAAATAATGAACAGTGACACACAATTTATAGTGGTTCGGCTATCTCTGGCCTACGTCCACTTCAAGGTTTTTATTTTTATTGATTATCCTAGCTGGTTACAGGTGATTACAGCAGATACAATGAATCAGTTCGAGTATAACAACAATGGAAAGAATTATAATTGAATCCGGTAGAGTCTGGACGTCCAATGGCCAAAAGATCCCTTTTCTGCAGGCTTCAGAGGGATATTTATAGGCGTAGGAAGCTGAGATCGCGCCCAAACTTCGGGAGACTTCTTCTAGCACGTGAGGGGGGCCCACGCGACCGACCCCACCAAATTTCGACTCGATCTGCGATCGATACGAAGCAATTTCGTATCCATCAAGAAATGATCCAATCGAGCTAAAACTTGGCAGGATTGTTCTTTACCTTGTATGCAAGCTACTGTGAAAATTTCGTAGCATTTGGATCAGCGGTTTGGAAGATATGATCGATGCAACCTTATGTTTCTCGAAGGCTGTTGAGTTCGAATCCATAGCTTCGTATCCATCCCCTTCGACTCGATCGAGGCACGTGCGCGTGCGATGATGTGTTGCGAATTCCCTGGGTCGATCCGCTTTGCGTGCCGAGTTGAAGGTTTCCTCCTTCGAACCATGCATGTCCTTCGCCGCTATGAATGCTTCTTCCCTTGAATCGCGCTCACATCCATACTTTGCGTTCGTTCGTGCCGATAATCTTGCTTTGCACATGTATCCAACTGCTTGCATCGTACCGTTAATTCATATCGATTTCAGGATTGTGTTTCGTATCGATCTATTTGATCGATACGAAATAATGTTACGCTATCGATCGATACGAAAAGCGCACGAAAATCATATGGATACAAAGCTATTCACAGATGGGCACGAACGAAGCCTTACCTGATGGACACGAACTCTGATGGCCTCCCATGGGTACGAAAGTGCCAAATCCTTCCAGCCTTCCTATCTGGCCGATACGAAATCATCGAGTCGAACGGAAAACTGATCGAAACGAACTCCACCAAGCCGAACCTTTGCCGATCGATACGAATCCAACCGATTCGAAACATCACCTGCCGATCGATGCGAAATGCATCGATACGAACCATTCCCTGCGTACCTTAGTCCATCCATATCTCGAGCATACGACATCCGATCGAGTTGAAACTTGAAACATAGCCTCTCCTAGTCATCATCATCATCTCTAATCGATTCCGTCCTTATTGGAGCTCGACCAAATTCTGACGACATCCATTGCAGCCTTGTTCCTAATCGATCCCCAATCCTGGTATCCATCGTTCCTTGCCAACTTGTTGATATTCCAACCTTGACCAAAAGGTGGGATAACATTTGCCCCCCAAAACATGCCTTGTGACAATAAGGCGTGTTTTGAATTGTTCCCGAATCTGAAGTCCATAGTCAATTCCATGCCCATCCAAACTCGATGACCAAGTTTTCAATCCATCCTTGTCCAACAACCGAATCCAAGACCTATCCGGGTCGATATCCAAATCCATAACCTCTCTGGGCTCTTGCCAAGCGCAATCCACACCTGACGACCGTTGTCCAGTGTCCCTGGATGTTGAGTAGTGCCATGACTTAAGTCTTAAGCCGAATCCTGGACCTCTCCGGGTCGCTGTTCAAATCCGTAACCTCTCCGGGTTCTTGCCAAGTGCAATCCACACTCGACGACCGTGGTCCAGTGTCCCTGGACGTTGAACTAACCTCTCCGGGTTCTTGCCAAGCGCAATCCACACCTGACGACCTTGGTCCAGTGTCCCTGGACGTGAGTAATGCCATGGCTTAAGTCCTAAGCCGAATCCTGGTCACTTCGGACCCTTGTTGAGCATAGTCCATACTCAGCGACCTGAAAGTAACAATTGATAATGCAAGGCCTAAGTCCTAGGCCGAATCCTGGTCTCTCCGGACCCTTATCGAGCATAGTCCATACTCGATGACCGGTTATCAAAAACCAAAAAAAATCCAATCCAAATCAAATCGGAAAAATAGAAATTCATATCAAAAATCAAAATCATCATCCAATACGGAGAACAATCATCCGAATGAAAGTCAAAACCAGAAAACGAGCAAAATCAGGAGTTCAATCCAAACTCCAAGACCAAAGCAGAAAAACAAGTGTCCAATCCAAAAACAAAAGACAGATTTCGCAAACCATGGCTTCGCGGTTTATCGTCATTCAAAGCATGCCTAGGGGCTATCTCCGGCCCCATACATGTGTAAATGACTTGTTTGCTTGCAAATGGTTTGTTACTTATTTCATATTATCCCAGTCAATTGATAACCAATCGACCATCATTCCTGGGCCTCGCACCATCATGGCTTGAGGTAGGCGGTGGTTGCTCCTGCTCTGCCGCTGCATTCTGAGCCCCAACATATTGCCTCAATTGTCCATTCCTCACATGTTCCTCAATTATGTCCTTTAAGTGCCTGCAGCTGTTGGTATCATGTCCATCCCAATCATGGAAGAGACAGTGCCTTCCTGATGCCTTGTCCCGTTCAGAAGGTTCTCTCCTAGCTGGCCTTCGGTAAGGAAGGCGATTCCGGGTTTCCATGTATATCCGCTCCAGCGTCTCGTTTAATCCTGTGTATGTGGAAAACTTTGGATCCTTCCAACGCTTCCTGGCTTTTTCAGAATCGTCGTCTAGCTTCCTTTTCTCTTTATCTTTATTCGAACCTCTATTGGATGGTCCTCCACCCTCGGTTACATTCACTTCCTTCAACTTTAAATCTGCACATGCATCCTCTTGTCGGAGGAACCTCTCAGCCTCATGAAAGAATTCTCCGAGATCCAGTGGTGGGTCTCGTACTAAAGATACCTTGAAATCCGAATCCTCCCTGATTACTGACACTGCCGCCATTAAAACCATCGATGGATCCGGCCGATCCACCGAAGCAACTACCGCATTGAATCGAGTTAGAAATGCTCTAAGCGACTCATCCGTCCTTTGCTTTACCGATGTTAACGTCATCACATTCTTTGGTCTTTTGATATGAACCCGAAACTGTCCCAAACACCTGTCCACCAACTCCCTCCAAGTCCTGATAGATCCTTCTTCCAACTGCCTAAACCACATTGCAGCTAGATCTGTTAAATACAACGGGAAACATCTGGCCATCACCTCCTCTGATGCCCCCAGCACTTCCATGTGTCTAGTGTATCTCATCAAGTGATCAGTCGGGTCAGCCTTGCCATTATATACTTCCACGCTAGGTAACTTGAATTTGGGTGGATTCTGAGCTACCCTGATTTCTCGAGCGAACGGACTCCTGTTCACTCCCTCCAAATCTCTATTGGTCAAACCTCCACGCATAGTCTTCCTAATGACTTCCATTAATCTAGCGTTGTCTGTTTGGGGTTTCCCCTCATGATCCCGAGGGAACTCCGGCACATATTCTTCATGTGGCTCATTAGCAACAACGTTGGGCCTAGCCTGTTGAACTCCTTCCAAAGGTCCTCCTGTGTTAAGTCCTGCGGGCCTGCCCCCAAGCCCTTGTGGATTGCCTTCCGGTTCTGTATTCTGTCTTCCATTGGGTTCTATAACCCTAGCTCCTTGTTCTACATTCACAGCCGTTGTAGCTGGTCCAAGGTTCTGTGTCCCTACAGCTCTCATCTGCTCGAAGAAAGCCTGCATCATATCCTGTTGGCTCTTCATTATTCTTTCATGCATCAGATTGGTCATGGTCTCCATTTCATCTCTAGTGATGTAGATCGAAGCTGGTTCTTCTCCAGCACCAGAGGATGCCTCTTGACTTCCTCCTTGTTGGCTTCTCTCAGCTCTTTGTCTCGTTAGTCGAGTCATTGTCTCCCAAATTTGATCCCTTCAAGCTTTTAAATCTGAACTCTGAATCTGGTATAGCGGGTGCTAGTTCCTTCTCAGTGAAAGCACCAAAGTGTTTACGCCAAAATTGGTCACAAACCCCAAGTATTGTGAAAGCACCAGTGTATGAATACAAATCAGCAATATTCAAACACAAATCTCAGATCTAAGCAAGCAACAAACAGCAATCCAGAAATAATGAACAGTGACACACAATTTATAGTGGTTCGGCTATCTCTGGCCTACGTCCACTTCAAGGTTTTTATTTTTATTGATTATCCTTGCTGGTTACAGGTGATTACAGCAGATACAATGAATCAGTTCGAGTATAACAACAATGGAAAGAAGTAGAATTGAATCCGGCAGAGTCTGGACGTCCAATGGCCAAAAGATCCCTTTTCTGCAGGCTTCAGAGGGCTATTTATAGGCGTAGGAAGCTGAGATCGCGCCCAAACTTTGGGAGACTTCTTCTAGCACGTGAGGGGGCCCACGCGACCGACCCCACCAAATTTCGACTCGATCTGCGATCGATACGAAGCAATTTCGTATCCATCAAGAAATGATCCAATCGAGCTAAAACTTGGCAGGATTGTTCTTTACCTTGTATGCAAGCTACTGTGAAATTTCGTAGCATTTGGATCAGCGGTTTGGAAGATATGATCGATGCAACCTTATGTTTCTCGAAGGCTGCTGAGTTCGAATCCATAGCTTCGTATCCATCCCCTTCGACTCGATCGAGGCACGTGCGCGTGCGATGATGTGTTGCGAATTCCCTGGGTCGATCCGCTTTGCGTGCCGAGTTGAAGGTTTCCTCCTTCGAACCATGTATGTCCTTCGCCGCTATGAATGCTTCTTCCCTTGAATCGCGCTCACATCCATACTTTGCATTCGTTCGTGCCGATAATCTTGCTTTGCACATGTATCCAACTGCTTGCATCGTACCATTGATTCGTATCGATTTCAGGAGTGTGTTTCGTATCGATCTATTTGATCGATACGAAATAATGTTACGCTATCGATCGATACGAAAAGCGCACGAAAATCATATGGATACGAAGCTAGTCACAGATGGGCACGAACGAAGCCTTACCTGATGGACACGAACTCTGATGGCCTCCCATGGGTACGAAAGTGCCAAATCCTTCCAGCCTTCCTATCTGGCCGATACGAAATCATCGAGTCGAACTGAAACCTGATCGAAATGAACTCCACCAAGCCGAACCTTTGCCGATCGATACGAATCCAACCGATTCGAAACATCACCTGCCAATCGATGCGAAATGCATCGATACGAACCATTCCCTGCGTACCTTAGTCCATCCATATCTCGAGCATACGACATCCGATCGAGTTAAAACTTGAAACATAGCCTCTCCTAGTCATCATCATCATCTCTAATCGATTCCGTCCTGATCGGAGCTCGACCAAATTCTGACGACATCCATTGCAGCCTTGTTCCTAATCGATCCCCAATCCTGGTATCCATCGTTCCTTGCCAACTTGTTGATATTCCAACCTTGACCAAAAGGTGAGATAACATTTGCCCCCCAAAACATGCCTTGTGACAATAAGGCGTGTTTTAAATAGTTCCCGAATCTGAAGTCCATAGTCAATTCCATGCCCATCCAAACTCGATGACCAAGTTTTCAATCCATCCTTGTCCAACAACCGAATCCAAGACCTATCCGGGTCGATATCCAAATCCATAACCTCTCTGGGCTCTTGCCAAGCGCAATCCACACCTGACGACCGTTGTCCAGTGTCCCTGGATGTTGAGTAGTGCCATGACTTAAGTCTTAAGCCGAATCCTGGACCTCTCCGGGTCGCTGTTCAAATCCGTAACCTCTCCGGGTTCTTGCCAAGTGCAATCCACACTCGACGACCGTGGTCCAGTGTCCCTGGACGTTGAACTAACCTCTCCGGGTTCTTGCCAAGCGCAATCCACACCTGACGACCTTGGTCCAGTGTCCCTGGACGTGAGTAATGCCATGGCTTAAGTCCTAAGCCGAATCCTGGTCACTTCGGACCATTGCTGAGCATAGTCCATACTCAGCGACCTGAAAGTAACAATTGATAATGCAAGGCCTAAGTCCTAGGCCGAATCCTGGTCTCTCCGGACCCTTATCGAGCATAGTCCATACTCGACGACCCTTTATCAAAAACCAGAAAAAATCCAATACAAATCAAATCGGAAAAATAGAAATTCATATCAAAAATCAAAATCATCATCCAAAACGGAGAACAATCATCCGAATGAAAGCCAAAACCAGAAAACGAGCAAAATCAGGAGTTCAATCCAAACTCCAAGACCAAAGCAGAAAAACGAGTGTCCAATTCAAAAACAAAAGACGGATTTCGCAAACCATGGCTTCGCAGTTTATTATTATTCAGAGCATGCCTAGGGTCTATCTCCGGCCCCATACATGTGTAAATGACTTGGTTGCTTGCAAATGGTTTGTTACTTATTTCATATTATCCCGGACAATTGATAACCAATCGACCATCATTCCTGGGCCTCGCACCATCATGGCTTGAGGTAGGCGGTGGTTGCTCCTGCTCTGCCGCTGCATTCTGAGCCCCAACATATTGCCTCAATTGTCCATTCCTCACATGTTCCTCAATTATGTCCTTTAAGTGCCTGCAGCTGTTGGTATCATGTCCATCCAAATCATGGAAGAGACAGTGCCTTCCTGATGCCCTTTCCCGTTCAGAAGGTTCTCTCCTAGCTGGCCTTCGGTAAGGAAGGCGATTCCGGGTTTCCATGTATATCCGCTCCAGCGTCTTGTTTAATCCTGTGTATGCGGAAAACTTTGGATCCTTCCAATGCTTCCTGGCCTTTTCAGAATCGTCGTCTAGCTTCCTTTTTTCTTTATCTTTATTCGAACCTCTATTGGATGGTCCTCCACCCTCGGTTACATTCACTTCCTTCAACTTTAAATCTGCACATGCATCCTCTTGTCGGAGGAACCTCTCAGCCTCATGAAAGAATTCTCCGAGATCCAGTGGTGGGTCTCGTACTAAAGATACCTTGAAATCCGAATCCTTCCTGATTCCTAACACTGCCGCCATTAAAACCATCGATGGATCCGGCCGATCCCCCGAAGCAACTGCCACATTGAATCGAGTTAGAAATGCTCTAAGCGACTCATCCGTCCTTTGCTTTACCGATGTTAACGTCATCACATTCTTTGGTCTTTTGATATGAACCCGAAACTGTCCCAAACACCTATCCACCAACTCCCTCTAAGTCCTGATAGATCCTTCTTCCAACTGCCTAAACCACATTGCAGCTAGATCTGTTAAATACAACGGGAAACATCTGGTCATCACCTCCTCTGATGCCCCCAGCACTTCCATGTGTCTAGTGTATCTCATCAAGTGATCAGTCGGGTCAGCCTTGCCATTATATACTTCCACGCTAGGTAACTTGAATTTGGGTGGATTCTGAGCTACCCTGATTTCTCGAGCGAACGGACTCCTGTTCACTCCCTCCAAATCTCTATTGGTCAAACCTCCACACATAGTCTTCCTAATGACTTCCATTAATCTAGCGTTGTCTGTTTGGGGTTGCCCCCCATGCTCCCGAGGGAACTCCAGCACATATTCTTCATGTGGCTCATTAGCAGCAACGTTGGGCCTAGCCTGTTGAACTCCTTCCAAAGGTCCTCATGTGTTAGGTCCTGCGGGCCTGCCCCCAAGCCCTTGTGGATTGCCTTCCGGTTCTGTATTCTGTCTTCCATTGGGTTCTATAACCCTAGCTCCTTGTTCTACATTCACATCCGTTGTAGCTGGTCCAAGGTTCCGTGTCCCTGCAGCTCTCATCTGCTCGAAGAAAGCCTGCATCATATCCTGTTGGCTCTTCATTATTCTTTCATGCATCAGATTGGTCATGGTCTCCATTTCGTCTCTAGTGATGTAGATCGAAGCTGGTTCTTCTCCAGCACCAGAGGATGCCTCTTGACTTCCTCCTTGTTGGCTTCTCTCAGCTCTTTGTCTCGTTAGTCGAGTCATTGTCTCCCAAATCTGATCCCTTCAAGCTTTTAAATCTGAACTCTGAATCTGGTATAGCGGGTGCTAGTTCCTTTTCAGTGAAAGCACCAAAGTGTTTGCACCAAAATTGGTCACAAACCCCAAGTATTGTGAAAGCACCAGTGTATGAATACAAATCAGCAATATTCAAACACAAATCTTAGATCTAAGCAAGCAACAGACAGCAATCCAGAAATAATGAACAGTGACACACAATTTATAGTGATTCGGCTATCTCTGGCCTACGTCCACTTCAAGGTTTTTATTTTTTTATTGATTATCCTTGCTGGTTACAGGTGATTACAGCAGATACAATGAATCAGTTCGAGTATAACAACAATGGAAAGAAGTAGAATTGAATCCGGCAGAGTCTGGACGTCCAATGGCCAAAAGATCCCTTTTCTGCAGGCTTCAGAGGGCTATTTATAGGCGTAGGAAGCTGAGATCGCGCCCACACTTCGGGAGACTTCTTCTAGCACGTGAGGGGGCCCACGCGACCGACCCTACCAAATTTCGACTCGATCTGCGATCGATACGAAGCAATTTCGTATCCATCAAGAAATGATCCAATCGAGCTGAAACTTGGCAGGATTGTTCTTTACCTTGTATGCAAGCTACTGTGAAAATTTCGTAGCATTTGGATCAGCGGTTTGGAAGATATGGTCGATGCAACCTTATGTTTCTCGAAGGCTGCTGAGTTCGAATCCATAGCTTCGTATCCATCCCCTTCGACTCGATCGAGGCACGTGCGCGTGCGATGATGTGTTGCGAATTCCCTGGGTCGATCCGCTTTGCGTGCCGAGTTGAAGGTTTCCTCCTTCGAACCATGCATGTCCTTCGCCGCTATGAATGCTTCTTCCCTTGAATCGCGCTCACATCCATACTTTGCGTTCGTTCGTGCCGATAATCTTGCTTTGCACATGTATCCAACTGCTTGCATCGTACCGTTGATTCGTATCGATTTCAGGAGTGTGTTTCGTATCGATCTATTTGATCGATACGAAATAATGTTACGCTATCGATCGATACGAAAAGCGCACGAAAATCATATGGATACGAAGCTAGTCACAAATGGGCACGAACGAAGCCTTACTTGATGGACACGAACTCTGATGGCCTCCCATGGGTACGAAAGTGCCAAATCCTTCCAGCCTTCCTATTTGGCCGATACGAAATCATCGAGTCGAACTGAAACCTGATCGAAACGAACTCCACTAAGCCGAACCTTTGCCGATCGATACGAATCCAACCGATTCGAAACATCACCTACCGATCGATGCGAAATGCATCGATACGAACCATTCCCTGCGTACCTTAGTCCATCCATATCTCGAGCATACGACATCCGATCGAGTTAAAACTTGAAACATAGCCTCTCCTAGTCATCATCATCATCTCTAATCGATTCCGTCCTGATCGGAGCTCGACCAAATTCTGACGACATCCATTGCAGCCTTGTTCCTAATCGATCCCCAATCCTGGTATCCATCGTTCCTTGCCAACTTGTTGATATTCCAACCTTGACCAAAAGGTGGGATAACATGGACACATTTATTTGAGACAATGTTGATTTGGGATTATCTTCAATACTTATTTTTTTTTATTTCACTGTGAGATATGAAAGTGTAGAATATCTTAAATTTGTAATTTTCTATGTATCATGTAAAATTTTAAAACTTAATAACTCGTACTTTCAAGCGCGATGCAAGTTCAAATGCCACTTTAGGCATTGAATCGGTGTACTTGGAGGTGCAGGTTGTTATAGTTGCTTCATTCGCTGGAAAAGTCGTTCAAAAACTCCTCCTATTGGACTTATGACATCATCTATATATTTATCATTACTCCTTCAATCTCATTTTTGGTCACATGGTTTGAATGTTGGCTTGAGCTAGATGACACTTCCTGACTATCCCCATGCTCTGATTAGTTCGCTTCTACTATAGTTATTTCTAGTAATTGGTCTCTTCATCTTCGGCGGATAGATCTGAGTTATTTCCAATGGAAGCACCAAAATTGTTAGTCCAAACAATGGCCCAACACCCTAAATATCAATATCAAAGAGATAAGTCACTAGATGTGATTCTATATTCACTGTCTTATGGATCTTTCAAGCATCTTATGGATCCTCCTTTTTCTAAAGATTCAGACTAGTGATGAACTGATGATGCATTATTGATAGATAATAGTCGATAAACACTAAGGAAGCAACATCTATTGACCTCACAACAAATTATGCAAAGTAGAGAAGAAAAAGAGAGAAAAAAAGAAGAAGAAATAACATAATTTTAAAGTGATTCGACAAGTCTCTGACCGACATCCACTTTGGTCTTTTATTATTGAGATTCTATTATAATATAAGTAGTACAATTATTTTCAAATCCGATTTGTTTGGTTTTTGGTAGAATTTGGCAAAGAAATAAAGTTTTGATGGAGTTTTGGCATAAAGGAATCGATCCCCTTTTTGGTGATGTCCTTATGTATTTATAGGTGTAGAGGAAGCACTTTGGCCCTTGACATGCTCTAAATATCCTCAAAAATTCGTCCAAGAAACACCTTTTCAAAATGCACAAATACATGATGAATAATAGGTAAAATGTTGGCTAACTTGTATGGATTGGTGGAAATCCATCCTCATTGAGTAGTAGGATGGATCAATAGGATGAATCAAGGTTGATCCATCAGAACTGACCAGGGAGAGAAAGGATGATCAATCCGTAACTTCTTTATTATAAGTTAGATTCTACCAAGATTTAAACGATTTATCATGCATAATTGTGTAGAACACTCTAATGCTCTTCATTACTTTAGTAGTTGATTAGTTAAGGTACCTGCCCAAGGTATCATAATTGTCGAGTAGGTTGATCAATAAGACCAGACTAGAGAGAGAAAGGACAATCCATACATAACCTCTTCATATCAAGCCGGATTTGCATGAGGTTCGAATTGTTCAAATTGTATCATCATATATAACATCTCGACACATTCTGTTGCCTTATTGGATAATTCATCAAACCACGATATCTTATCATAATAACTTGGATTTGGATGTGGTTTTGACCAGCATCCATCATTTTCCATTGCAGACATTCTGCCCTTGATTTGAGTCAATTTTGAGGCTGTGAAAAATTTGCCGGTTATAATTATAGTGGTTTAATATCATTATTCAAACCTGCAAGCACTAAATTTCAACTTAGTATTAAACAAAAAGTGCATTTTAAACATTTATGTTAAAACATATGCCCAACGGACATTTCATTTTAAACAGCTAATATCATATTAAATATATATTTTGAAACATTATCTTAGAAAATATTTGTTATGCAAAAGCTTTTCATGGCAAATATACGACTATCAAATATTCGCTAGGTAAATATTTGCCATGCAGATTTTTGCCATTGTCTGGTTAAATTTTTTAATGTATCATTAAAGCCAATACTGTTTTATACAATACAATGTCAAATCGTGATTGAATATCTTTATCCAGACTTGTGATCTACTAAAATTTAACATAATATTGACCAAAAGTTGCAGAGAATATTGCCAGAGTATTATTATTGTGGTCAAATATTACTAGAGATTAACTTAATATATACCAAATTTACATAGAATCTTGCAAAATTTGCAGAGAATATTTACCAAAACTACGGTCGAATATTATCAAATATTATTGCATGTCAAATAATATTGCAAAATATTTATTTGGTAAATATTTGCCAGTTAGGCAAATTTTTGCAAGGTAAATGTTTTACTTAAAATATTTCCAAGCAAATGTTCTTGCCTGTTGTCAAGTAGATTTTTGTTTGGAAAATTCTCGTAAGGCAAAATTTTGCCATTGTCTGGTCTAATTTTACAATATACTATTAAGGCCAGTACTATTTTGTACAGTACAATGTGAAATTATGATCGAATATCTTTATTCGGACTTGCAATCTATAATAATTTAACTCAATTTTACCAAAAATTGTAGAGAAAATGAGAATATTATACCTGCTTTTTTTGTTTTGAACTTTCATTTTGATTTTGATTTTTTAATGCCATGTGTTGGTTATAGAATTCTCCATTTGAATCAATTTCCTTTAGAGCTTTTTCTTCACAAATGAATTTGCAAATGGTTTCCATTGCTATACTTTCAACTTGGGTTTTTGAGAGATACGACGTATTTAGGTTTTGATTTTGAATTCAAACAGCAAATTACAGCGGGTTTTGGTGTAATGATGCTGATGATTCAATTTAGGTTTTTCAAAAATCATTTTGGGATAATGTGACGTGTTTGAAATATTTGTCATATTTTTCCAAGAAGATAAGTGGTTTTATTTTGCGTAATGGAAACAACATTTTAAGGGCAAAAGTGGAATTTCATTAAATTATTTTAAAAATAGGGATGTATTTTAGAAATTATATTCTAGAAGGATGTGGGCCTAAAGTTTTTCAATTATAAGGAAGTGGGCCAAAAATTGTCTATGACTAATTCTATTTGTAGTATTATTATTCCTATGTACAATAATATTATTATTGATATTTGATTACTTTTTACTACTATATTTGTTACTACAATTAGCAAATGCTATTAGTATTATTATGATACTAATAAATACTAACATTTACTAATTTATTAACATTATCATTACATTTTTATTATTATCACTATTGTAGTTATTGTTGTTATTATTATTTGCTATTTTTGGACATGATGACCCAAAATAAGTAATATCCAACATCTTGTCGTGATAGCACAAACAATAATGATTTTTTTTATTAATTATTCATATATGTTTCAGGTTTATCAATTGTATTAATAATCCTCTAATAATTAATTATTAGTACAACTATTAAGTAGTTGATAATTGTAGCAATGCGAATAATATAATGAAAATATTGATGAACATAAATAAAATATTTGAGAATTTGGAAGTTGATGACGGATTCATAGGAGACTAAAAAATTTGAATAACTTGAAAATAATGTAAAAAGTAATTTGAACGAGTTTCAAACCAAGAAAGGTTTAGATACCATATAACGAAAGAGGATTAAAAAGAGCGAGTAAGTGCTTTTTTGTTATTAATTAATATATAGATTGATAAAAAACAGTGAAAGATAAAAATAAATGAAGTAGCTTTGTGAAACTTGAACTTGTGACTTTTATCCTCTCTTTAGATATAGAGATATAAAAAAAATATTGAATAAAATACAAATAAAGTGGCACGTCATCATTAAGGGAGCAATTGAACTGCTATTATTGTACAAAGCGTTACGACACGCACTTCGTGCATGATGAATACATCTGAATTGTTTTTCTATAAAATGTATTGTTTAATACATTCAAAAGATAATGATTTCCATGAATATTTAGTAATATTTTTGCGTTAAATCAAACGTAGTTAATTTGAATTTTTATTTCTAAGTTGCAATATCTAATTTTTTATTAGTTTAAATTTTTATTTATATTATTAATTAATAAAAGGCGAATTTATAAAGTAGTTTATTTGTTAGATCCTATTTTTAAGTAATATTAAGACCTAGTAAATATTTGTAGCAGAAATTTTGAATTTGCAAAGAAAGTTTAACTGTCATATCCTATTTTTAAGTGATCTTAAATTTTAATAATATCTGTACAGAGGCATTTTTGGTATTTCATACTGACACCAAAAGAGTGTGACAACAAATATATTACAGCTATTACTAAAGGAATACATATAAAGGGCAATTTTGGAACTTCGCGGTCGGATCAAAAGATTGCTCTTCCAAGCCAACTATAAATAAAGATATAATACATAGATTTGTGGTTTAATGGTGATCGAACCGTAAATCTGATTTTATAAAAAAGCTTATTAGATGTTGATCTTTTTTGTATTATGGTTATTAAGTAACGAGTGTTATAGCACGTGCTTCACGCATGACAATAGCACACGCTTCGCTGGTAAATTGATTTTTTTAGAAATTATATGTATTTAACATATTCAAGAGAAATTATTTTCATAATATTTAGGTATGTTTTTGCGTTGAAATCGTGTGTATATTTTTATTTCTAAGTTGGAACGTTTAATTTTTTTTGGTAGCTTGAATTTTTTTTCTATTATCAATTTACAAAGAGCGAAAATGTATAGAAAGTTAAATTTTTAGATCATATTATTAAGTGATATTAAATTTGGTAATATATGTAAGAAAGCGTTTTGAAATTGTAAAAATAAAATATTTGCTAGATTCTATTTTTAAGTGATATTAACATTTGGTCATATTAACATACGGACATATCAACAATAGAGATCTAAAAAACGTCTATGGCGGAAACCCTAATTTCCACCTAATCCTCCTCTCAATTTGTCGATCTCCTCTTTCCTCTCCGTGTTTTTCCAAGTTTTCCCTCCCTTGCTTTCAAACGTCGCCTCCTGAGTCCTTAAACCCTCAAACTCCCTCCCGTTCAGATCCAATGATGCCCCCTTTGATCCGCCTCCGGGCTTCACCTCACGGCCTAACAACGTCGACCATGCATTGGTGGATGATGGTTTCATCTCAGTCAAATCCAGACGTTGGAAACGCCAAGCCAATTTCCCACAACGGCAGTTCGTTACTGCCTCCAATTCCCACACAACTCATTCCAATTATTCAAGACCAGATCCTAAGCTAAACTCTCAACAAAAATTTGATCACAACCATGATAATAATATCCACAAAACCCAGACAGAGAATAGATCAATAAGCTCTAATTGGTATTTTTCTACCACATCTAGTAGAGCGTGGAATGAAGTAGTCAAGGGCAACAATATCCTGGTGTCTATTCCACTAAAATTTTATGAACCCCACAAATTCAATTCGATGCACTGTGCCAAAAAATCTGCTGATGTTGTTCAAAATGCGAAAAAACAGTGGGATAATGCTTTAGTTATTTATGTAGTTGGTCCTAAACCATACTATTCGTACTTTAGGGATTACTAGAGTATGGAAACCTGAAGATGATTTCTCTATATATTCTAAGGAAAACGGTTTTTATGTTATTAAATTTAATAACAAAAAAGATCGTGATAGGATTCTGGAAGATGGCCCCTATTATTACAACAAAAAATTGATGATAATGAAGAGATGGTCTCTCGGTATGCAACTTAATAAAGAATTACTTAATTCTATTCCGATTTGGGTTCGTTTTCCTAATCTACCTCTGGACTACTAGACGGAAGAGGGGATTAGTCGCATAGCTTCAGTGCTTGGCTCTCCCATTAAATTGGACAAATTTACGGAAGGAATAATTAAAATAGCATATGCTAGAGTTTTAATTGAAATCAAAAACTCTTTTGACTTTCCGAACAAGATCCCTATTCTAATAGAGAGAGAAGAAATTATTTGGCAAGAGGTGGTTTACGAATGGAAACCCTCAATTTGTTCTAATTGTATCAGTTTTGGCCATGCGGAATCTCGCTGCCAATTCAGCAAAATTTGGATGCCAAAAAAATCCCCACAGGAACATACGGCAGAGACCAATGATATGAATATTGACGAAACAAACCAAGGCAAAGATGTTACAGGTGGTCCTTCAACGGTCACAGAGATGCAAGATAATTCAGAGCCAATCTACACTAATATCAGCACTCATAACGAAGAGAATAACAAAATCAAAACAGTTCAATCTGAGAACATCTCACATACAGTCCAGTCACATAATGTTTCTACGACTATTATTACAAAAGATAGTCATAGTAAAAATGCAATGATTTCAGATATAAATATACAAAACAATAATATTATAACAATTTGATGTCAGAAGAGGCCCCTGATGCTCCGGTTGAAATTACTCCATGTGTTGCCAGTGATGTCCATAACATAGAGATGCAACTGGAGTGTAAGTCACGAGCTACCAGAAAAGGTAGAATTGAAGAAAGCCTATTTGAATTCAAAGCTACTTCATCAGCAGATGTATTAAAAAACCCTGCATGGAACATTCTAGTTAATCAATTGAAAGGAAAAGGTAAAAAGTCGAAAATACACAAGGCAGTCGGGACCGCTACCTCCCATGATGATGGTGGCATTTCAGATAATACTTAATTTATGGAGTTCCTATTTTGGAACATCCGGGGCATGAATGCCCTTTCTAAACAGTTAGAAGTTCTACATTCTATTAATAGTAGGAGATTTTCTTTTTTGGGAATCATTGAAAACAAACTGTCAATGGATAACATTGAAAGTTTCATGGCTAAATTAGACAATAACTGGAATTATTCGCACAATATATCCTCCAACAGCAAAAGTAGAATTCTTATCCTATGGGATATTTCTCAATGGTCGAATATTATTATCCATACTAGTGACCAATTTATCACTTGTATACTACACAATTCTAGTCGGGTTAGTATGTTATGTACTACGATTTATGCATACAATGACGAGACTAAGCGCAAGGAGCTATGGAATTACATTTCGGAGCAGTCAAAAAAAATTAATCTCCTGTGGTTAGTGGCGGGAGATTTCAATTCTACCTTATCACCTAACGAGAGAATCAATGATGGAATTTTCAACTCGATGGGTAACTTAGATTTTATAGATTGCATTTCTTCATCTAAGCTAGTGGAACTTAGTTTCACTGGTAACTATTTTACCTGGAGGGGTGGACACAATTTTTTGATTCATAGCAAAATTGACCGTGTTTTTGTCAATACTTTATGGATGAATAAGTTTTTACATTTTGGTATTCACTTTGGCAACCACTCACTTAGTGACCATGCTCCTATTTTCATTAGTTTTATGATTCAAACTGATAAGAGGAAAACAATACCTTTCAAGTATAGCAATATATGGCATTTGCAAGAAGGATACCACTATGATGTTCACAATGCATTATCCCAAGTCTTTCATGGCAATCCTCTTTACCATAATCTATGCAGGCCGAAGGCTGCAAAAACAACACTGAAATCATGGATTAAAAATAGGAAAAATGTTCACTCTATTTTTGCTCAAATGGAGGAAGAGGCAAATGATATATATAGTCAACTTTTTCAAAACTCTACCAATAATGACCTGATAGAAAAATACTCCCTGAAAACAGATTAGATGCATTCTTTTATGAGAAAAATTGCCATTGACAATGAACAGAGAATGAAATTCAATTAGCTTGTCAAAGGGGATAAACCAACAAACTTTTTCTACAACAAAATTAATGGGCTAAAACCAAATAGAGGAAGTAATTATTTTCTTAACTCAAATGGCACATGGACAGCAACTTCAGAAAAACTTGCATCGAAAGCCATTAGCTATTTTTCAGAAATGTTTTATTCATCTCAGGCTTCAAGACAATTTCTAGGCATTTTTTGTAAAAAAATTCTTTTTCAAAATGCAAGAAGAAATTTATGCAAACCATTTCAAATAGAGGAAATACAAGAAGCAATTTTCCAGATCAGCGACAACAGTTCTCCGGGGCCTGATGGCCTAAATTCCAAATTTTACAAAGTTCATTGGGAGCAACTTAAAGAGGATATATGGACTTCCATGAATGGAATACTTCAGCATGGAAAATTTATAAAAGAAATTAATCATACATTTATTTGCCTCATTCCTAAAATCCGAATGCAATTGATATATCTGATTTTAGACCAATTTCACTTTGCAATGTATCCTATAAGATTTTAGCCAATCTTCTCTGTAATCGGCTAAAACCTTATATGGAGGAACTCATATCATATAATCAAAGTGAATTCATTCCTGGAAGAATAACTACAAAAAATTCTCTTCTTGCTTATGAAATGATCGGAGGATTTAATAGAAAAAATTCCAACAACATTTGTTTGAAAATTGACTTGCACAAAGCATATGAAAATTAATAGAGAGTTTATTCATCATATGCTGCTGGCCATGTGTTTTCCTACTACTTTTGCTAGTTTGTTATATGAATGTATTTCTACTCCCTCTTTTTGGGTGTTAATTGATGGAACCCCTTTTGGTTTCATTGAAAGCTCGAAGGGATTAAGGCAAGGTGACCCCCTATCACCATTCCTATTTTCTATAGCCATGGAGTTTCTCTCAATCAACCTCGATTTAGAGTACATAAAAGGTTTTTTTCCCTATTCATGAAATAAATCTCATAATTACTCCTTTATTATATGTGGATGACATTTTGATTATGGCCAAAGCTAACATAGTAAATGCAGAAAGCATCATGCACACTCTTAATAGTTTGAAATGCTTTACTAGCCTTGATGTCAATGAAAACAAATCCACTGTTAATTTTAGCAAAGGAGCCAAAAACAAGCAACAGATAGCAAACATCCTAAATATCAATATTGGTAATTTGCCAGTGATTTATTTAAGCATTCCTTTATCTAACAATATCCTTAAAGCAAGAGATTTTGGTTGCTTAATTGATAAAATAAACAAAAAGATCCGCCATTGAGATAGTAAATTGCTTAATATCGGTGGTCGAATTGAATTGGTAAAAACAATCATTCATCCAATGATTCATTTTTGGTTACAGCTTTCTCAATTCCCTATGACTGTTATTCATAGAATCAATTCAATTTGTGCAAACTTCATTTGGAAATCCAAAGCCCATAAAATGTCATGGGATGATGTATGTAAAACTAAGAATGAAGGTGGGCTAGGTATTAGAAAAAATGAGGATATGTCAAAGACAGTGGCTGTTAAACTTATATGGAATTTTCTTCAAAGAAAACCTATTTGGGACAAGTGGATGTTTAATAAATACTGTAGCAGTGATAATTTTTGGTCAGCTATCACTGACAATTATGCATCACATACTTGGAAACTTTTGCTTAAAGCTAGAAAGTGGCGCACAGGTTTAATTAATAGAAATATTGTAAATGGCGAGTCTACTGATATATGGACATATCCCTGGCTTAATGAGTGCTCATTAGTGGAAAAATTTTGCTACAGTTCCATGGATATATATAGAGGTAACAACAGAAAAGTATCCAATTTAATAGCCAATAATGAATGGAAGAGTTATCTTGAATTTATTCCTATTCATTATCAAGATACAGTTCGCAATATTAAAATAGACAAACATATGAACCATGATTACTGGTCTTGGTTACCTAGCAATAATGGCCAATTTAGTGTAAACTCGGCATGAGAGCATATTAGAAGCAAACACAGGGAAGTTCAGTGGTCTAGTGTCATATGGGATAGCAAATGTGCCCCTAAAATGTCGACTTCTTCTTTATTGGCCATACTAAATCATTTGAACACTAAAGACATAATAAGCAGGTGGAATAGTAGCATAAATCGTCTATGTTTTCTATGTTCTAACCACAATGAGGACAAAGATCATCTTTTCTTCAAATGTTCGTACTCTAAACAACTTCTTGATGAGATTATGCAGAAACTTAAAATTAATCTTGGTAACAGTGATGAGATCAATCAAGTTCTGGAGTCTATGTATCAAATTCAGCATAGTAATAAGCGACATAAACATATCATAAATATTGCTTTCACTTCATTAATTTGGCATTTATGGTGCGAACACAATTCATAAATATTTAAAGAAATTGAAATGCCAATTAAAGTAAGAAAGATCCTCATTACACAGGATTGCAGAAATGTACTTCAAGATTCAGTGGAGATGAAGAAGTTTAGTTCAGATTTGGTACTTACCTTATCTAACTTCGACTTCAAAACTACCCCGAGAATTGAGATCTAGCCTCCATGAGTTCGAAGTTGATTAGTATTCTGGTTGCGTAGTCTCGGTGGAAACTGGATTTGCTGCCCTCGTGAAGCTCGGCCGACATTATCGTTTCCTTGAATTATTTGAGATCAGAGTTTCATTTATGTTATCTAGAAGTTTCTGAGTAAATGCTTCGCCTTTTTGTGGATTTTTTTTTCTATTTCCGATAGATGTCGCTTGTGAGGAACATCCTGGCCCTACATGTGTCCTTGCTGGTGTGGTTTTTTTGTGTGGGTTGTACTCCTTCTTTTGTTTTTTTGAGTTGTATTTTACCTCTTTTTTTGTTTTTCTTTTGCCCTCAAGTTGCACATATGGATGGTTTTGAGTGCATCCATAAATAGTTTTTACTCCTCTATCTATTAGTCAACTTGATTCAGGGCCTCTGTTTTGTTGCACTGTTAATATATGGACATGATATGTAATCTTTTTCCTGGCAAGGCACCCATTTAGGTTGGGAGATTTCTAGGTTTTAATGAGGCATATCATGAAAGTATATGTCTTTTTTCATTAATAAAGTACCTTATTTCCAAAAAAACATTTGGTAATATCTATAGAGAAATGTTTGAGGAAGTTCACGCCGGTAATAAATAAGTATTACACCAAAACTATTATATTTAAGTCATATTGGCGCGGTGTGTGCATTTAAATAGTGCAAACGACATATGTTTCAAAAATGCAAGAATATATATGTAATAGAAAAATACATGATTTGCAATTGCAAATAGACATACAAATGGCATGCACGAAAGGGTACTTTTAAATATAAAATAATCAATATTATTTCATTGCTGATGACTAATATTCTATAAGCTTGTATTATTTATAAAAAAGAACTAAAAATAAAATTTGTGAATTATGTGTCAAACGTCACAAAAAGAAATAGAAAAAAGATATCAGATTTGTCCTTTTGAAGATATTAGCACACCTTGTACACAACATTTCTTGTGTAGGTTCCGGATTGCTTTTGAACTTCACTGTTTTTTTACTAAAGCTTTGGTGTTTTTCATTGAAATTCCTCTTGATTATACAACATAAAGTTGACCATGGCTGAATACATCCTGGGGTAAGTAAATTCCAACATTTGGAATTGTTTTCCCTTAAGCTTTGTTAATAGTAAAAGAAAAACTTAGTCTTATAGGGAACTATTTACGTAATAAAGTAAATGGTAAACGGATATCTCTAGAGGGTTTCATAGGTATTCTTGGTAAGAAAACCTGAGTTCCAGCAAAGTAACTGATGAAAATCTCTGCATCTATGATGTTTCTGTGAAGTTCACGGCATATAAGTCGCGTACCATTGCATAATCTATTTTTTGGATCGATGTTCCTTAGTAGCATAATTGGTGCACCTTTCTTCAAGACCAATTTATGTAGGGGTAAACCACTCAGATTAATTGAATTCAAATATTCAAATTGGTATAGATTTCTAATATCATCTTCCATAGAATCGAGAGAGTAGACATCGTGATCACCAGGAAAAAGATTTATAACTTGATCGTTTAACATATCCACATTTTCATTAAGTGGGGTGATCAAAGCCCTTGTATATCATATATTTTGTATTGAATGCATTAATGTATAAGTTTGGAAAAGTTGAATTTATTAGAGTAGTTATTGATTTTTCATCTTCTCATGGTATAACCATTTCGTCCGGGAGTCTTATCATGTTCTCACATATATGTGGCTCATTTCCATCACCAACTCGTAGTATGAAATCCGCATAGAATGGATCTTCTTTTTCCCCATATTTTGAGTGAGACGGATCACTTCTACATGTTTCCATAATAATGATTTAACAATGCACACATCAATAATTTCTGATATTGTACTACTTTGTACAACTGGTAAAATTTGTCTAAAATCCCCTCCGATGATTATAACTTTACCTCCAAATGGCATGTCATTTTCCAATATGTCTTTTAAAGTTTTATCCAGTGCTTCAAAAGCATATCTGTGGGTCATTGTTGCTTCATCCCAAATAAAAATGGCCGCTAATCTCATAAGTTCGGCCACTTTAGACTGTTTAGGTATCATACACATTGATGTTGAAGTTAGATTGATTGTGATTTTAAACCACGAATGTGCTGTTCGACCACCTGGTAAGATTGTTGTGGCTATCCTCAATGTAGCTGTTGCAAGTGCAATTAAACCATCTTGCCTAAGTTTTGCAAGTATTGCTCGATAAAGAAAGGTCTTTCCCATCCCACCAGGACCAACTATGAAATAGATTTGCTCTTGGAAAACAACATTAGTAATTGCAGTATATGCATACTTTTGACATTCATTTAACTTTTCATTAAATGTAAAGTCCTCTTTAGGCGTTACAATATAATATTGTTCCTCTATAAATTTTTAAGCGAGGGAATTATCATCTATATCATTTCTAATACTTGGAAGATCAAAATTAGATATTAGTTTATAATGGTTCATTAATAGGTCATTAAGATCATGTAGAAGACGATTTTCAAGTATAGGTCAAGCCATTGCACTTGAACTTGGATAATCTTCAACCATATGATAGAAAAATTCTTCCCATAATTTTCTCACTCCCGTTGGTGCACAATAAATTAAGATCGTTATAAATAATCTTCTTAAAGATGATGGCATTTGCATGTTTGATGCTTCAATCAAACATGCCCTTATACTTTGGTCTTCTTCAAGTAATCTCATCGTTTCCGCTGCTTGCTGAAACGTTGGGTATTTGATACCTCTGATGGTTAGAAGATAGTCAAATGATGATGGTCCTTTTACATGATTTAAAATAATTTACAAGAAGAAACGTTCTTCTTTTGATGGAGAAACATTGTAAATTCGTCCTATGACCTTTTTATGCGCTGCTCTTCGTTGCCACTTTTTAATATCTATATCCAGGTGTATTTCTTTGGAAATTCATGGTATAAAAAATGCCTTGCTTCTGAACCTTGTGAGTTTGTATTGAAGAATTTAGTGAACATTGATGTAGAGAGGTTATCATCCAATATAACATCAGACACAGTTTGGTTAGCATGATAAATCACTTGTTGCCTGCTTGGAAGGTGTATCTGTAGACGTTGAACTGAAGGATATATTGTATGCAAGCAGAATTCAAAAATTCTCCAAAAGTCCTCTCGGGGACATATCCATCTTGCGTCTAAAAACTTTTGAATATCGTCATTTTCAAATGTTGGATGAATTTCCACTGTCACACGATCTGGACCTTTGTATACATATTTGTATAAATATTTGACAGATTCGATACTACTACAAACTTCAACATTTATATGACAATCGTACTTTTTCAGCAGCCATGGGTAATATGGAACAACCCAACGATTATCCACTATAATATCACCATCATTGTCTAGTGCGATGTTTATACCATTATGTCGCCTTCGATAAATAGGGTATCAATCATTACCTTGAATTGTACATGATGAAAATTGCTTAGGATATTTTTTTTTCAATTTTCGTCTTTCATGCATGGAGCATTTGGTCATCGTCTTCCACATGGCCCATGAAGCTTCCATTTAATGACATCATTGTACAACTTTGGTTTTTTATCACGATTCGGGATTTCAGCTTTTACAACAATATCATTATCATCCGGGCTATGTAATTTATCTTCGTTGTCTATAATAATAAACATATGAGCATGGGGTAGTCCTCTTTTTTGAAATTCGATGACATGAACATGTGTTGCAACCAATCCAATAACTTTTTAGTCGTAGATATCATGCTTTAATTTTTTATATTTGGCACGAAAAATTCTAGTAGTAAGATATGGGTGATCTTGCAAAGTTTGACCATATGATAGTTCTGATGTGATTTCATCCTACGTAGGATTGCATGTCATTATAATAAACAAATTAGGCTTTCCAAACTTTTGTACTAAAGACATTGCATCTTGATAACGTTGGTACATATTACGTGGAATTATGTTGAACGAAGAGGGTAATATTACTCTTCTGCCTATGTTATCTATGTCAAAATAATTAATTTGATATAAAATTATATACATGTATATATGTGTGCGTATGTATATGTGTATATTGTAAAAATAGACCAAAGAGAAGATAAAAGTGTCATACTTGCATTATTTTCTCCAACATTCAATGCATCTTAAAGTCCCACATACAATTCCGATCTAATATGATTTTGTTGTTGACAAAACCATCTCATTCTACCACTTTCAATTTTTACATAATTATCCACGACATATTGTTGTAATAAACATCCTCCATGTAATAAGAGAGAAGTATCTTCACGTCGAATCTAAAGTGTAAGTTGATTAGAAATATCAAATGGAATATATATATATATATATATATATATATATTATCTATATAATAATTACTTAAGTTGATTAAAACTGCTTGGTCTTGATGTCTATTATATTTATGTTTGACTGCTTGTGTGAATCGAAATAATGAAATCCATTATGTCATCAATTGTGTTTAAATTTATACTGAGTAATTAGTTGATTTTTTTAATGTGATGATGCTAGGTATAAATTTATAATTTTATGAATGTAAAACTACTTGGTACCTGCAAAATATAAACATAGTACTACTCACGACATTAAAGAGAGTTCCATTAATATTATGCCTGTTAAGGTCCCAACCATAACTTCCATAAGATGGTAGGAGAGGATACTATAGAGGGTCATAACAACCATGTGTCTCTGGAATTCTCATAGGCTGACCCGTCATCGTATGTAGAACAATATCCCTACCATTTATAAGACTTGTCTCATCCTGACACATATTGTTGGTGCAATGGTTTTTCTTTAATTATAAATCTATAATTATGGATCTCGGGAAGTTGTGAAACTCGACAAAAGTACCGAGCAAAATCATTATTCTCATCCAATATACGTTGTATCCTTTCCAGTATTCCTCTATTCAAGTCTTCGTTTTCAATCATTCGATTTTCAATTTCATGATCAGTATCATATATATATAGTTGTTGAAATATGGGTCTATCTCTTTCTTTAGGAAGTAGGCTTCCAATATTGTGATATACATCCTTAAGCATGGAAAGTGTTAATACCAGCTCTTTCACTTGTTAGGTTTTCATTGACATGCACTCCCATTGAAGTGAAGGAAAATACATGATTATATGATCGAATATTTCTTTTGAAATGTATACCATCGGCACTTGTATCCTTGTAGAGCTCTAAGAGCACATTTGGTGAATGCACTGAGGGGAGTATGGTTCTTCCATTTGAACAACACAATGATGCACTCTCTGTTGAAATAATTTTCCCAAACAATGTTGACAAAATGTTGGTTGTTTCAATAAATGCTTTTGAAATCCAGTATGATCTTTGAATTTTTTTGCCACATTACGAGTTCTAACATTTCTTCGTACAGTTTGACATCTTTGTAGTTGATTATTATTTTGTGATGATTGTCTCTGCTCTTGGTTAGATTGTGACATGTCATTTATAATATGGTCTCTTTCCTTAATAGACGTGGTTTTTATTTGTTCTCTTTGTATTCTTGGATTTCTGTCTTGCTGGTAATTATGAGATACATTGCTTATAGTATTTATATTTCTTCCTAAATATGCATTTTAGGATCTTTCTCTTCTTTGTCGATACATTTCACGACGCCGAGCTAGATAATTTTCTCTTTGTTCTTGACTCATAACACTCCTTCGTTCTCTATCTCTCATACGATGCATTTCCCTTTGTTCATCACTTAAAATATTTGTTCTTCTATTATGTCTCTATTGACTATTCATCTTTGATATACAGCTGGCTGGAAAATAAATATGGTTAGGTTATTGTTTGCGCCAAAATTGGTCACAAACCCCGAATGTCGTGAAAGCACCAGTGTATGAACACAAATTGGCAGTATATAATCACAGGTCACAGATCTAAGTAATGTAGAGGATAAAAAGTAAAGAATAATGAACTTAAAACCAAAAGAAATAAACAGAGACACAAAATTTATAGTGGTTCGGCTATCTTCGGCCTACGTCCACTCCAAAAGTTAATCTTTTATTGACTTTCCTTGCTGGTTACAATTGATTACAACAGATAACTATGATAGAATCCGAGTACAACAGCAGTAATGGAGAGCAAAGTTGAATCGGGCAGAGTCTGGACGTTGGATCGCCAAAAGATCCTTTTTCTATAGGCCCTGGGGGTCTATTTATAGGTGTAGGAGGTTGATATTTCGTTCAGATCTCGGGAGACTTCTTCTGGCACGTGAGCGGGTCCATGCGACCGAGCCCACGAAGTTTCGGCCCGATCCGTGATCAATACAAACGAATTTCGTATCGATCAGGATTTCATCCGATGGAGTCGAAACTTGGTGTGGACCTTCCTTTACTTGTACGTAAGCTCCTGTGAAAATTTTGTGGCATTTGGACTTGTGGTTTAGGAGATATGATCGATACGAATTGGGATTTTCAGTTGGCTGCCTCGTTCGACTCGATCAATTTCGCATCGATACCCTGCACGCGCTTGGCGATGACGTGGCCCTATCTTCAAGGTTCGATCCACTTTCCATGCCGTGTTGAACGTTTCTTCCTTTGAATCGTGCACATTCTTCGTTCATGTTAGTTATATTCGTGTCCATCAATCTGCTAATGCCCTTGGTCTTCTTCGAACCGATGCACGAGTGTGTCCTTCGTATCGATCGATACGAAATGCTTGTCCAAATCTCCGCGACCAATGCTCCATCCTTCATATTGATTCCAGCCCCAATCGATACGAAATGCACCGTCATGCCTCATCATCTCATCGATGCGAACAACATTGATACGAAAACCGTAGCCTGAATCCATCCGATCGATGCGAACGTGTCGACACAAAATAAGCGACTGAATCCATCTTCATCAATACGAACTGTATCGATACGAAATATATCGAGGTGAAACCTTCGAGTCGAACAAACCATCTTGCGCCCCTCTACTCAAACCGAGTGCACTACTATCGAGTCGAAACCCATCTGGCCTTCCTACTGATCGATACGAAGGCGCTGTTCGTATCCATGCTGATCGATACGAACGCCTTGTTCGAATCGATCAATTATCTTGAGCAAATGAACTCCTTTTGACCCGGAATTTGAAACATAGTCTCTCCTAGCCTTGATCATCATTCCCAATCGATCCTGCCTTGATCGGAGCTCGGCCAAATTTTGACGATATCGATCAAAGCCTTGTTTCCAATCAATTTCCAATCCTGATATCCATCCTTTCTTGCCAATTTGTTGATATTCCAGTCTTGGCCAAAAGGTGGGATAACATTTGCCCCCCAAAACATGCCTTATGATAAGAAGGGGTGTTTTGAATAGTTCAGAATCCGATATCTAAAGTCCATAGCCTTATCATCCAAATGCATCGCTCTTGAGTGCTCCGAGTCAATGTTTGATTCTGAATCCAGTTACCAAAGCTTTAGCTAATTCCCTATCCATCCAAACTCGACAGCCGAGTTCTAATCCATCCTCATCCAATAACCAATAACCGAATCTAGGACCTCTCCGGGATGATATCCAAATTTGTAACCTCTCCGGGTTCTTGCCAAGCGCAACCCACACCTGATGACTGTGGTCCAGTGTCCCTGGACGCTGAGTAATACCATGGCTTAAGTCCTAAGCCGAATCCTGGTTGCTTCGGACCCTTGTCGAGCATAGTCCATACTCGACGACCTGAAATAGCAACCAATTATATTGGGCCTAAGTCCTAGGCCAAATCCTGGCCGCTCCGGACCCTTGCCGAGCATAGTCCATACTCAATGACCTGAATAAGCCAATTTGCCACGTTCGGACGAAAGACTTACCCCTTGCCGGCATAATCCATACCTGACGACCATTTACCAGAAACCAGATAAAAATCCAATCAAAATCCAAATCAAATCGAAAAACAAAAAATCCATATCAGAAATCCAAATCAATATCCAAAACAGAAAACAATCATCCAAACGAAAGTTCAAACCGAAAAACAAACAAAACCAGGAGTTCAAACTAAAATCCAAAACCGAACCAGAAAAAGCAAATGTCCAAATCAAAAGAAGAAACAGATTTCACAAACCGTAACGTCGCAGTTTATCGTCAGTCAGAGCATGCTTGGGGCCATCTCCGTCCCCGTACATGAGTAAATGACTTGGCCGCTTGCCAAGAGTTTGCAACTTATTTCATATCATCCCTGTCAATTGATAACCAATCGACCATCATTCCTGGGCCCCGCGCCCTCGTTATTTGAGGTAGACGGTGGTCGCCCCTGCTCCACCGCCGCATTTCGAGCCCCGACATATTATCGCAACTGTCCATTTCTTACATGCTCCTCAATTATGTCCTTCAGATGCCTGCAACTGTTGGTATCATGTCCGTCTAAATCGTGAAAAAGACAGTGCCTCCCTGATGCCCTTTCACGTTCCGAGGGTTCTCTCTTAGCTGGCCTTAGATAAGGAAGGCAGTTACGGGTCTCTATGAATATCTGTTCTAACGTCTCATTCAGTCCTGTGTAAGTGGAAAATTTTGGCTCTCTCCACCGCTTCCTAGCTTTTCTTGATTCGTCATCCAGCTTCCTTTTTGCTTTATCTTTATCCGAGCCTCCGCTGGATGGCCCATCATCCTCAGCTGCGTTCATCTCCTTTAACTTCATATCTGAACATGCATCTTCCTGCCGAAGGAATCTCTCAGCTTCGTGAAAGAATCCCCCGAGATCCATTGGTGGGTCCCGTATTAGAGATACTTTGAAATCTGAATCCTCTCTGACTCCTGATACTACTGCCATTAAAACCATTGATGGATCCGACCGATCCACTGAAGCAACCGCTGCATTGAACCGAGTTAAGAAAGCTCTGAGCGAGTCATCTGTCCTTTTCTTTACTGACGTTAGCGTCATCACGTTCTTCGGTCTTTTAATATGAACCCGAAACTGCTTCAGAAACCTGTCCACCAATTCTGCCCATGTCCTAATAGATCCCTCTTCCAGCTGTCTGAACCACATAGCAGCTATATCCGTCAAGTACAGAGGGAAACATCGGGCCATAACTTCCTCCGATGCCCCCAGCACTTCCATATGTCTCGTGTACCTCATTAAGTGGTCAGTCGGATCAGCCTTGCCATTGTACATGTCCAAAGTAGGTAGCTTGAACTCTGGTAGATTCCGGGCATTTCTGATGTCACGAGTAAACGGACTCCTATTTACTCCTTCTAGATCTCTGTTTGTCAAACCTCCGCTCATAGTTCGTCTGATAATCTCAGCTAGTCCAATGTCGTCCATCAAGGGTTGCCCCCCCGAGTCTTCGAGGGAATTCTGATACATATTCTTCGTCCCGCGCTCCTATATTCCTTTCAAGGTCTTGTTGTGTGGTGTTACCTGGAATTCCTCCATGGATTGGTCCATTGTTGCCAGGTGGCGTGCCCCCATGTCTGGATCCATCCAGATTAGCAATTGCGTGCTGATCGGGGGTCATGCCTTGTTGAGCTGCTCCATTCGATTGCCTGTTTGGTCCTTCTGCTCCAGCTCCATAGATCTGAACTCCTGAAGCTCCAGCTGTTCCTGCTTGCCCAAACTATCTGAGGAGGTTCTGCATCATCTCCTCCTGCCTTTTCAGAAACTCTTCATGCATAGCTCCCATCACCGTCTCCATCTCGTCTCTGGTGATGAAAGACGAAGTCTTATTAGCCCCTGATGATGCCTCCTGGCTTCCTTCATGCTGACTTCTCTCGGCTCTTTGTCTTCTACTTGATTGCCTTGTCATGGCTCTTAATCTGAATCCTTAAACCTTCAAATCTGAACTCCAAATCTGGTATAGCGGGCGTTAGTTGCTTCTCGGTGAAAGCACCAAAGTGTTTGCACCAAAATTGGTCACAAACCCCGAATGTCGTGAAAGCACCAGTGTATGAACACAAATCGGTAGTATATAATCACAGGTCACATATCTAAGTAATGTAGAGGATAAAAAGTAAAGAATAATGAACTTAAAACCAAAAGAAATAAATAGAGACACAAGATTTATAGTGGTTCGGCTATCTCCGGCCTACGTCCACTCCAAAAGTTAATCGTTTATTGACTTTCCTTGCTGGTTACAATTGATTACAGCAGATAACTATGATAGAATCCGAGTACAACAACAGTAATGGAGAGCAAAGTTGAATCGGGCAGAGTCTGGACGTTGGATCGCCAAAAGATCCTTTTTTCTATAGGCCCTAGGGGTCTAATTATAGGTATATGAGGCTGATATTTCATTCAGATCTCAGGAGACTTCTTCTGGCACGTGAGCGGGCCCATGCGACCGAGCCCATGAAGTTTCAGCCCGATCCGTGATCGATACGAACGAATTTCGTATCGATCAGGATTTCATCCGATGGAGTCGAAACTTGGTGTGAACCTTCCTTGACTTGTATGTAAGCTCCTGTGAAAATTTCGTGGCATTTGGACTTGTGGGTTAGGAGATATGATCGATATGAATTGGTATTTTCTGTTGGCTGCCTCGTTCGACTCGATCAATTTCGCATCGATACCCTACACGTGCTTGGCGATGACATGGCTCTATCTTCAAGGTTCGATCCACTTTCCATGCCGTGTTGAACGTTTCTTCCTTCGAATCGTGCACATTATTCGTTCATGTTAGTCATATTCGTGTCCATCAATCTGCTAATGCCCTCGGTCTTCTTCGAACCGATGCGCGAGTGTGTCCTTCGTATCGATCGAAATCGATCGATACGAAATGCTTGTCCAAATCTCCGCGACCAATGCTCCATCCTTCATATTGATTCCAGCCCCAATCTATATGAAATGCACCATCATGCCTCATCATCTCATCGATGCGAACAACATCGATACGAAAACCGTAGCCTGAATCCATCCGATCGATGCGAACATGTCGACCCAAAATAAGCGACTGAATCCATCTTCATCGATACGAACTGTATCGATACGAAATATATCGAGGTGAAACCTTCGAGTCGAACAAACCATCTTGTGCCCCTCTACTCAACCCGGGTTCACTGCTATCGAGTCGAAACCCATTTGGCCTTCCTACTGATCGATACGAAGGCGCTGTTCGTATCCATGCTGATCGATACGAATGCCTTGTTCGAATCGATCAATTATCTTGAGCAAATGAACTCCTTTTGACCTGGAATTTGAAACATAGTCTCTCCTAGCCTTGATTATCATTCCCAATCGATCCTGCCTTGATCGGAGCTCGGCTAAATTTTGACGATATCGATCAAAGCCTTGTTTCCAATCAATTTCCAATCCTGATATCCATTCTTTCTTGCCAATTTGTTGATATTCCAGTCTTGGCCAAAATGTGGGATAACAGTTATTAATTTTTTAATCTTAAATACTTTCTTTCACATAGTATTTGATGGTACTTGTTAAGGTAACGATAACTATAATAGTAAAATTGTTAGAATGAGACTGAATTCCAACACCACATAAAAGATAAGGTAATTATACTATTTGCAAACATTAATATAAATCGAAATTTTATTTCAAAATTGGAAAACATAAAAGTAGAGAATATACAGTGATTTCCTTATTAATAATAAGGGCCGCAACATCTAAAAAGTACTACTAATAAATGTTAATTTTTTTATCCTACGTAGTGACTTTTTATTCAAATTTTGCATAATTATCACCATCCATTTTCTTTCATAGATTTTACTTGCAAAAACATGAAGAGAAAACTGATAAGGCAATAAAATTTAATTATATTATTCTTTCAAATTTCTTGATCGATATATCACTTGCCACTTTAGAAGTAAATTTATCATTCCAAAAATCATCTGTTGAGAGAGACATTTTATCAGCATTTGTTGGTTGTTCGACATGTGCACTATCCTTCGTTGAAGATGCTTTTGAAGATATATCATCGTTTTGACTCGACCTTTGTTTATCACAGTGTTTAGCATCCATCGTTTGCCTGATAAATTGTGTTGAATTAACATAATATATTGTCATGTTAATTAACCATTAAAAAGTGTAGTTCTATATTTGACTACAGTATTTTACTGGAATTAACACCAACAACTGTGTTAATGTTGGATGCGGTTGATGGCCAGTTGAAACTTTATCATGGTTCAGTAGTAGAATCGAACATCTACAATAGGTGGACGAGAGTAAATGTGATACACAATGTTGACGCTAATAAAATAACCGTATTTGTTGATGCGGTTCAGAAGTTGGAAATTGAGGGAAATGGAAAAGATAAATTTTATTTAAAGCGTGGAGTCTATGGCCAAGTTGATGAAACAAATTACACGGAATCGAGATGGAGGGACATTAAAGTACAAAAGAAAAATGATTAAATTGCAAGAAGCGTGTAATTATTTACCAATATATAGTAAGTAAGCACTGCCCCTATAAATAAATCTTGCTTATGACATATTTCGATGATTTAATTCTCGGTGGAGTTTTTCCATGTATAATACAGTAAATTATAATATATTATTATTGAGAAAAAAAATCATGCATGTCCATTTGATATACTAATATTAAAGAAAGCATATCACAAAATATTATATGCTAAACTTTATATTAAGTTTGCGAACTACTTCGTTTTCACATCGTAGAGAAAAGAGTTTGTAAAAGAACATATTCTACCATGTAATTTAACCTATATTTTATTATAACAGCATGATATAAAATGTAAGTATACAAACAAGTATTCAGTATGTTACCCGTCATTCTTCTATATAAACCCTATGATCCTTATATAACTATTCAAAGTACAATCATCTTATTCAGCATATAATATCATCAATTATCATGGCATTATTATATTTGTTTCTGTTTACTTTCATTGTTGCTTTAAGCATGTAGAAAAATACCGTTTTTTTGCAGTGCAGATCCTACTGATGGTTTTACAGCTGTGCCATTAACTGAAAGAAATTTGCATATGCAGTGGCCATATAATTTGAAATTAAGTGATGAAGATATGTGGTATAAATCTTTGAATATTTCTAGGTTATCTAATCAATGATCGAAAGCGGATAACAGTTATAAAAATGCAAGATATATGATAGTGAAGGCAATATATATATATATATATATATATATATATATATATATATTCATGCAACAAATGATGGATAATGTTTCTGTTTTGAAAAAGTATAAATTTCATCGAACAATATATATATATATATACTAATAGAAATGGGACCTATTAGCTGAAACTACATATTAACTTGAATCAAAGAACACATAGCCTAGAGTCCAAAAAAGACATGTTGAAGTATTTTGCATTCGTGGTTTATAGATATACAAACTCCATTAATATCAACTTAGAACATTTACAACCCGCACGTGATTGGCTTAAATAAATTAAACATCATCAGCTAACAATATCATTCATTTTTTATATTAAAAATCTCTAATAGCAAGGTGAAGTAAAATGTTTTAATAACATGGAAAAGCAAATGCCCGAGACTGTCAAGCATGATGTTTAGTTTGGGACCGTCGCATCATGATCGACAGTGTCAAGCATAATGTTTAATATAGGCTATGCAAGCTTCTGTTTGCATTCATCTACTTTGGATTGTTTAACCAGTAGACTGTTTAAATTAAAGTTAGAATCGTTTTAATTCCGTAATCGAAAGGGACCGGAAAGAGACAGTTAGATGGGTTAATACATCAAGAAAAGAGTCATAAGTCCCTGTTTTTGATATTGTTATATGAAAAGTCCCTGCAGAAATGAATATGTAAATTTGGTCCTTAGTTTTGAAAAATAAAAAACGCAATGTGCCTTGCACTTATCTGACAGAAAATGCAAGTTAACTTGCATTTTCTATCAAGAAAGCACAAGCCAGTTTGCGATTTTTGATTTGAAATTTTTTTTGAAATTTTTTAAAAGCGCATGGTAACTTGCGCTTTCTATCAGGAAAACGCAAGTTAGTTTGCGCTTTCTGATTTTGAAATTTTTCTAAAAATTTTAAAATTTTTACGAAGCACAGGCTAATTTGCACTTTCTGATTTAAAAAAAACACGAACCAAATTTACATACTTATTTCTACGCGGTCTTTTTTTTATAACAACAAACTTCAGGAATAGGGACGTTTCGTGCTACATTACTCTAAACACGCCTTTCCTACCAAATTTACCCCAATCCTAAACTGGTGTTGCTATGACGCCACCCACTAATATCACCAAATGTCGTCTTGCACTGCTTCAGTAGTTCTCTCGTTTGCTTCTCCAACTTTCTCCAACAATTAAGAAATAGGAGGAAGAAGAAAACGTCATGGCGTGCTGCTCTGCTTCTGTAATCATGCAGTCCGCTTCTCTACCTTTCTCCGGGTAAATTTATCATAATATTATCACCATGCCTTTCTGTAATTCGATATTTTCGCAATTTCATATGATTCCATTTTTCATGTTTGAGCAGTTCATATTAAGTTTTTAAATGTTTTCGATACTATTTCGTAAGTCCATACGAATTTGGTAAGGTAAAAGGTGATTCAGAAACGAAATGGGGAGGGATAAGACAATAACAAACCGAAGAAAGTAAAGCAGCATTTGTTGCTTCTAGTAGTTTGTAGGTTAATTAAGATCTACTGGAATCAACGAGGATTTGATGTTGAGTTAGAGCACAAATTTATTTCTTAAATTTTCATCTTGCCACATACTCTTGAAACTTGCAAAAATACTCTATAAAATCTCAGGTTGATGTTTTAAAATTTCATTTTGTCCCCAGTATATTTGATGAATGGGGGAGATGATTTTTGGGTGAATTCTTTACCAATCAGACAATGCATTTCAAAGAATCTCTTGCTTTTTCTATATAAATAAAGTTACTTTTAGTATTAAAAAGGTTAAGGGTGGGCCTATTAACACCCCGGGTTTTGCTTTCCACACCCGGTAAATATAATTTTTTTTTTAGACAAAGTTGCTCTCAACATTGTAGCGGCGTATCAAAGAAAAATCATGGTATGCATTTTCGTGTATTAGCTAATTTAAATGGTCAAGGAGGGATGGTCTATCATTATCAAGTCGAATCAAATTCAAGCAACTTATTTTGGAAAAAGAAAAATAATTTTACTTAACTCATTATATATAGTAATCATATCAAGTTAAAATACAAAAGTCAAGGACCACTAGTTCAATCTGTAAAATTTCTATATTCTGATTCTAGAGGTCTTGGGTTTGATCCTCCGAGACACCAAATCAGTGCTATACTTAAATTAAGTATTACTCTTGTTGTCAAAAATATTTAAAATGCAAAATAAATTTCAACACCAATAATTAACTCTTTTTATATTTATTTATTAAAAAAAGTAAACAATGCGTGTAGATTTTTATTGGAGATGGGTTCTTCTTTTAATCCGATTTCTTCAATATAGCATTAGAGCAAGATTGCGATTAAGGTTTTGATTAGAATAACGAGGGAATGTTATAAAATAACGAAATAAAAAACCGGCAAAGTATGATATCTATGGATATTTTAAAGTGGTTTCATAATGTCATGTTTCAAAATTTTAATCGGGCAATATTTAGAGTAAATTATGGGTTGAATAGTTATGCTCAATAAATAAAAAACATAAAACTGCTTTCTTGCTACTCTCTTATTATTTTCTTAAGCATGTGTATTAAGATTCAAGCTATCAGTAGAATTTCTACCAAATTTGACAAAATTGATCTCATTTAGTCCGTTTAAAATTTAATTTCACCACTTTCACTATCACCTACAATTTCCAATGTTTAGAAAACTAGTTAGGAATCCGTTCCTTTTTAATTCGATAAATTTTATTCAATTCCAATGACTCTACTCTTCAAAATCATAAACATGGAAAAATGGTAAAAACGTGAAACTCTAGTAGAAAAAATTAGCTTGCACTCGTAATAGTATTTGATTTGTATTGTAATAAAAACTGATCATCATTAGCTTGTATTCTATGTAAGTTCGATTTATGAAGTCAAAGAGTTTGTAAAATCAAAGTCAATTTTTTTACGTGAAAATAAAGTGAACTATTTGTTAACAATAAAAACGTGTGAGGTTGGAGGGTGTGTGGATATACACACACATACACACACATATATAGATATTATATTATATGTTGGTATATGTTTATATATATTGAGACAAATATTTGTTATCATAACCATTTACGTTGAACATAGAAAATGAGGAATTTGTCAGTTTGGAAGGTTTCTCTCATTTTACCTATATAAGAGATCGTCGTATCATTTCATCATATCGAAGAAATTAAGAATGAAAATAATGTTACAAAGTAACCGATGGTAGAAAGCGAGAGTTAAAGAAATAAACATTCAAATCTTATGCCTTGAAGTATGTAATATATTTGTTTAATCCACAAACATATATATGAATAGATATAATTTGTGAAAAACATGAAGTTTTAAGGAAACTAATATAATGCTAGCTTTGACTATAAGATCTATATATATATTCTATAATGCAAATGCTGTAATCTAATTAATGTATGCATCCATAATTAATGTTGGTTGTGCCACTCATATCTCAAATCTTTGCGTTGTTTTCACAATCCAAACCTTGAAACCAAACGATAAAGTTGTTTTGTGAAAATTCAAGTCAAAGCTCTAATGAGAGTCTTTGAATTTATCTTTTAGTTTTAAAAGTTAATACCATTTCAATTTACTTAGAAATATTGTTTTAAATTCGAAAATAATATTTTAGCTTAGCTAAGCATGATAAATTTATTGGTATTGGTGTAAAGTGTGACATATTACATAAAAACTTGATAATGTTTGTGACACTCTTTTAACTTCGCCTCATAATGTTGAGACTCAAAGCGGTTTTGAATGGTGTTCATTCTACTTATGATATGAACATTTAAGCCATATTTTCAAAGAAGGAACAGAAAGGTTATAATGAATCAGATACGTTAACTATGATATTATTATCTTGAAAGCTGTGTGGTTTGGTTAAAAAAAACACAAAAAGGGCTACGAGAAGCATATAAGTTCTTGGAATAATACACATGATATTTATAGACCTCTTGGTATTTTATTTTAGGCGGGGAAAAGAATTTAACTACATTCATTGATAATTTCCATGCATCACCATGTCTATTTGTAATATAAAATATCTCGAGAAGTAAATGTTACATAAGTATGTTGTGGGAATTCTAACTCCTGACCCCTCAAATCAAAAACTCAAAACACAACGGAAAACGAGATCGTGGTAAGAAGTGTATTCCAGTCCCAATCCAATCCAAAATCAATCACAATCACTAAATCAGTAATAGAGAATCATAGCAATAGCGATAAAATAAATCACACATCGATTTATAGTGATTCCACTGACGTCTTGTTAGTGTACATCCACTTTGAGGGAGAGCCTTTTATCAATACCATTAGAAGAGTACAAGAGATTGATTACAATGATCAAAATTATGATAAAATTGATTTGTGGAAAAGAGAATTGAAGAAAATTAGATTTAGATCGATCCTAATTAATGAAGAGTGTAATCCTTGCAGTCGCACGTCTCTGAAACATGAAAAATAGCTTATATAGAAAAGTAGAAAACCTAGGCAAAATTTTAGAATTGCCCCTCCGAACATCACAAATCTTCACACCAATACCCGAGTTGAAAATAGGCTGAAAAACGTCACAGACGTCTGCCACTGTATGCCAGACGTTTGTTATATACCTCGGGAAAACACTCCCTGAAACCACAGATGTCTGTCACTTTATGACAGACGTCTATTCAAATTCTCGAGTTTCAAACCCTGAAGTCACAGACGTCTATCGTCTGATGCTGGCCACAACACTCTACCTTCATCGCCATATCTTCCTCTTTCGAGCTCTGATTTGCGAACCGTCTTCTCCGTCACCAAGCTACTTCTGACCACTTCAATTTCTCCATATAGTGTCGTCAAAATTCAATACTCCACTTCGACACTATATCCATTTCCAACTCCAATGGTACCATACCATCATCAACAACCGATAGCATCAATTATCACCACTTCTACCTTCAATCAAACATGAATGCTCCAATGAGCTCCGGTAAAGCCACCTCCCATTGCACTCCACACTACAAGGGGAAACACGTTTTCCGACGGCCAGAAACCGTCGGCGGCCGTCGGAAGCCGTCGGCCGCCGTCGGAAAAAGCCGTCGGAATTGGCTGTGTCGGGAAGCAGTATTTTCGACGGCTTTCGACGGACGCTGTCGTATCCATTTCCGACGGATCCCGACAATTTCCGACGGTTTCCGGCGGGCGTCGGTAACCGTCGGAAGCCGTCGGAAATGTTAAGTTACAGGCCGCCGTTATTCGTCGTGAGTCGTCGGAAATTTTAACCAATAAGTCGTCGGAAGCCGTCGGAAATCTGCTGTTTTTTTTAAATTTGCTGCAAATTTAGCCTTCCAACCATATTTTTCTTCCGAACACTATAATATCAATACTGCACAATCCAATATACAATAATCCAACCAAATATCCAAACCCAAACTACAAAATATTCAATAAACACACAAATAAATAAAATTACATCAAAATAAAATACAAAATATAAATAACCATTCCAACATTAACAATAATCCTAACAATAACTGTTCTACCATGTTGTTAATACACAAATTCATCAATATTCTCATACACGTCCTCATACAACCATAGAACCAAGTGTGTCAAACATAATTATACATAAATCAACAATTACCTACGCCGTCTACCAAATCATTCTAAATTAAAACAAAACGTACCTGAACGAACAAGCAAGCAAGCAAGTAATGAATCAATCTCCTGCAGATCCAGAGCCAGCCGAGGAAGGAAAGCGACCACCACCCTGCTGCTGCTGCATGTACTCTAACAACTGTGCGGTGTGCATGTCCTGTTGGCGGTTCTGCTCCTCCAACTGGGAAACTCTAGTCCGCAATTCTTCTATATCTGTAAGATCGCTCTGAGGTCTACTCCGCCGTCCCCTACTCTGCCTACTGGACTGCAATAATTGAAAAATAAATAAAATCCAAGTTTATTGTTTTGAAAAGGTGAAAATATCATATTTTAAGTATTTTAAGAAAAAGTAAATTATTTACCGCTAAATTGCCAAATCCGTATCGTCGACCATGCTCTGCTGGATCCATAACGGACTCAAAAATAACGTCTTTCTCATTGGTCGTCAGCTGATCTCGACCCGTGTCAGCAAGGAGTTTCTGCCGCTGCTCCATAAACTTCTCCTGCATTAACAAATTAATAATATCATATCTTATGTCATCATAGTTTAACAATTAAAACAATTACTAATGCTGAATAAAATGAAATAAGCTTGTTCGTCCGAAATATTCTTCCCATCGAATGTGAATCTGGCCTTTGTTTTAAAAACTGCAGACCAATCTGCTTTATCTCTTTTTAGAGATGGATAAGGAGCGTAATAAACTTGCAATGCTTGTTTGGCTAGTACAAAAGGATCATACTTGTGATAGTGCAATGTATGCTTTATTTCGATAAGATTATAATCCTTGTGCACATTAATTCCAGAACCTGGAACATTGCTAAACCAATTGCATCTAAATAGAAACATAATATTCGGATGCGAAACCGTGTTGGCACAAATGAACTTTCACAATACCTGGTAACAAATACTTCAAATGTCTACACCTACTACACGGACAACGAATTTTTGGAGTTTCCGTTATTACTTAAAGTGAATTCAACAAACACGTTTATACCATTATAAAAATCTTCTTTTATTGAGCCCCTCAGTCCTTTTCTTTGGTACATCCATCTCCTCCGATCAACAAAATAATCAATCATTTTTCCTATTTGACAAAATGAGAAGTTCAAAATTTAATATTTATTTTGAAGAATACAAATTCGAAAAAGATTATTTTCATGGTCGTATAATATTCTGAATTTAAAGAACAACTTCACAAATTTAAAAATATTTTCAAATAGGGCACATTTTATTTTTTAACGTAACGATTTAAAAATATATATACTTTTTTTTTCATTGGTCAGGCATCCTACTTCCCATTACAATCACAGTAAGCATTTACATTTCGTATATTACTTCGTCTCAAACGATTCAACAAAATTTCGACAGCATTTCCCTTTTGTTCCCTGCGTGGTACACAAATGCGTGTACGCAGGAAACAAAAAAGAAAAGTTAGGCCGAAATTTTATGAACCGTTTGAGACGAAGTAGTATACAAAATGTAAATGCTTACTGTGTTCATAACTTGTCCAATACAGGGACAAATCCGACAAACATTGTACCAGATGAATATAAATGGTCGTTTTTCGAAAAGGACGACTATTTATACAACGATCATGTACAACACTCGTCAGACGGGGCCAAAAACTCTCTAAGGGACATTTGTCAGTTACATGCGCGCATTTTACGAAAAAATGCAGTTTTACTCACTGTTCACATTTACAAAAATATATATTAATTTAACACATTTATTCAACGTATTACATCAACTTAAGGCTGTTTTAACATTTTTGTCATTTTTCAATACACACAATTATAATTTAGAGTAATGCATTTTTTTGTTTCATAAGTAAATACGCGCACAATATAATACTCCTAGTTCATTCAATCAATTTATCTTATTCCAAATAACGTATACAATCGTCGAATCAAGGCATACACAACAATTTACATATACATGAACAACCACAAATTATACGTGTTTTTCACAATTTCACGATAAAAGATGAAATCGGTATACCATGTGATGCTATAAACTGTTATTACGCTATTGGAAACAATTGCAATCACTAATTCGTCCTAATTTATCAATTTATGCAAATCTAGAATTAGGGTAAAAACTGAATTTTTCACAAAAATAAGAGATTATACCCGAGATTAAGAGTAACGGAGGTTGATTAGGAAGCCTTGGAAGATCCGGAAGCTAGAAATTAGGGATTGGAAGTTTGGAGGTTGAATTTGGGGGTTTTTTGGTGGAATTTTCGTATGAAGAGGAGGAGGAAGAAAGCTCTCGGCTGGAGCTATAATCGCAGATTTTCGACGGCTTCCGACGGCCGCCGACGGCCCGTCGGAAGCCATCGGAAATTTGCCGTCGGAAGCCGTCGGCCCTAGCTGTCAGTTTTAAGCCCTTTTCTAGTAGTGTCCATCAACGAGCTCAGGCAAAGCCCCCGTCCGCTAACAAAGTGTTAAGAACATTCAAATCCTAAACCATCTCACCAAAGACTAAAGCGCTAAGGAATGTAAACTAGCACTCACCAAGAAGATAGAATCACAATCTCTCACCGATACTCTTCCTCATCCATAACCAAGCCACTCTCTCAACCGTGTCATCCCGTGGCACCTAGCACTTCAACAAGCAAATCAAGTTCGAGCAATGCTTGAACTTACCAACCGACAATGTTTTAGTGAATATATCAATCGCGTTATCCTTTGTGTGCATTTTTCGAAGATATACTTGCTTATCTTCATCCATGTCTACTAGAAATGACTCTCTCACTTCAATATGCTTAGTCCGTGAGCTAAACGCCAAATTCTCCGCCAAGTGAATAACACTTTGGCTATCACATCGAACATCAACACTATCATGTTCGTATCCCAAGTCACACAACAATCGTCTCAAGTAAAGTGTCTCCTTTGCCGCCTCCAACGTAGCTATCAACTCCATCTCCACAATAAATAAAACAACTACGGTCTGCAATCTCGATCTCCAGCTTATGGCTGTACCGCCAAGTGTGAAGACATATTTGAAAGTTAATTTTCTTCGATCCCTATCACCAGCATAATCCGAATCACAATAACCAACTAACTTGCAATCATCCCCTCACTACCGCAAAAAACAAGACCATGAGAAGATGCATCTCTAAGGTATCTCAATATAAGCTTCACCATTTCTCAATCCGATTTCCTCGGATTAGCCATATACCGACCAACCATCCCGACGACATTTGCAATATCAAACCTTGTACACACTATAACATACATTAGACTTCCAACCGCACTAGCATATACCACCTTTACCATATAAACCTTGTCTTTCTTCAAGATAGGTGATCCCTTACTTGAAAGCTTAATATGCAAAGGTAAAAGTGTATTTGACGCCTTTGCATTCTCCATACTAAACCGGCAAAGCACTTTCTCAATGTAATCCTTTTGAGTCAATTTCAACTCAAAATGCTTTCGATCCTTTTCTATCTCCATGCCCAATATCCTCTTTGCTTCTTCAAGGTGCTTCATTTCAAACTCCGATTTCAAACTCAGTTTTATATTGTTGATTTCATTCTTATCCTTAAAAGCAATGGGCATATCGTTCACATACAAGAGTAAATACACCTAACAATCATTTTTCAACTTCTTGAAATATACACAAGCATCCTTGATGCTTCTATCAAAATCATTTTCAAGCATAAGATGATACCATAATTTTTTTTTGAAATTGTACTTTATATACAACATGTTACTGGGACAACATATCACATGCCAATAAACGTTCGAATCACGCTACGCAAGTTTCAAACTTGTGCGACTCGCATCAAAGCTGAATCACTTAACCACTGGAACAATGGTGCTTGTCTGATACCATAGTTGTTTGCACTAATGTTAATCTGGTCATCTTGAACTCTCTGGGCGTCTTGCGTTGATAACTTCAAAGTTTGACTCGTCAAGTTTGTTCGTATATTGCCTGGTCAAAAGGCGGGATAACACGAATATACCAAGTTACTTTTTATATTAGAGTAACAATAGCTTGATCTAATAATTATGAACTTTAGAATAATAATATCTTGATCTAATAGTTATGCATTTTAATCGCTTAGAAGTGTCTATGAATTTCAGCTCTATATAAAAGGTATAATCGACCCGAAGCAACAGTATTTAATTGTTGTTTTATTAACATATTTTTATGTTTTTTAGTGGATCTTCTTTAATCTGGAGATCAGATGGCGCTCAACTGGCTTTTTGTGGATTCCAAAGAAGCAACAAGCATGTTCCTCGCATTAATGCATCTGCAAATGTAAGTTCTATGAATTTGTTATAGTGTAGTGTAGGCCTGTTAATGGATACTCGAAAAATCCGAAATCTGTCCGGATCCGTATCCGAAAAAACGGATATTATCCGATATCCGAAAAGCGGATGCGGATATCCGATATCCGAAAAGAAAATCAAATGCGGATGCGGATATGGGCATATCCGTATTCGAAAAACATCTATTCGATCCGAAATTTTATGTGTGTTGCCATTTTGTCATTATGTATGTTGCTATTTATCATTTGAATTGATGTAATATCGTGTAAACTTGTTTGATATTATATGTGTTGCCATTTTGTCATTTGAAAGACTGATTAGTATTGTAGTGTATGTATTGTCATTTGAGAAAGTAATTGTTTTAGTTCAAAAATATTAGTATAATAAAAATCTTATTCAATTTCGGATGCGGATATTTCAGATATTTTCGAATATCCGGAAATATCCGCCTTTTATTTTCGGATGCAGATATTTTCGGATATTCGAAAAATATCAGCAGATGCGGATGCAGATGTTAATTATCAGATATCCGCGGATATCGGATGCAGATTTAAATTTTCGGATGCGGATGTGGATACAGCCATATCCACATCCGTTTGCATCCGTTGACAGTCCTAGTGTAGTGTAAATGTTGGAAGCAGACAAACTTAAACTGTACATTTTCTTTTTTTTCATTCTGGTTTTTGTCAATGAAATATTTGTATACGATTAGAGGTGGATTTAGGATTTCTATTAAAGGGGAGCAAAAATAATCAAGCGTTGCTAATCGGTTAGAAATTAATAGCAACTATGGTTTTTGATGAACACAATAGTAACTTTCGTATAGAATTTGTGAACAGAGAGTATCATGTAGCAAACTAGAATATGTTATTTTTTTAATGTCACACTCCTCGTTGTTGAGAATTTTAACCAAACCCATTTTCATATAGAAGATGTAGTAAATATATATAGTTGGCATTCATCATAAATATAGAAACACATTCTGTAAATTACTGCAAAATTGTTCAAACAATGAAGAAAATATATTGGACAATATGAAGAGTGATTATTTTTCATTAATGTCATATATGTCATCTCTCCTCTTTACACCGGAAGAGAGTATGTTTTTTACAGAATAATACTGATACAATCATTTCTTTATTAACGTCTGTAGCTACAATCAATTACATAAATATAAAGATGCATAGAATATGAACCATCCATTTACCACATCTCCCTTGGATTGCGATGTCTGAGTGATCATAGGGATGTTGAGCGAATCCATAGAATATGAACTAAGGTTGCGTGTGTTTGTTTTTTTTTGTCCCCTCCTTCTGAATGCCGAATTTTGAATGGTACTTGTAGAATGCTGAATTCTGAATATAACAAAGTTGTTTATTTATATTTACTTAACTTAGATTTTTAATTAATTAAGAGAATAATTATATTTTTCAACTCATGTACAAAACATCATAAACAACCTTAAATAGAAATAAATGTTTAGGAACATCCATAACCTTAAGTAACACAGTCCTATGTACAACATATATTTATTATGACATCCATTTACATGTTATCACTACCACAAATTTACAAGTAATTGGCAGAGTGTTCTTCACCTAAATTATGAAATTAAATAGAATTCGTTGGATTTTTTAACGGAACATGAATTGTAATTAAGCTTAAAATACAAGAAAAAACGGGAAGAAACACAAACATATAAAGGACTACTGCATATTGGAAAATCAAATACATAGTATCGGACATCGAATAGTTAACAAATAAAACACAAAATGTAAAGACAAGTCATACACCAAAAGTAAACTAACTTATCTTCAGCTTGAAGTGTGCATCATAAAATCCTATCACTCGTGTTAGGCCTAATTGGTTAGGAAGAAACAATCATATATGAATAAGAAATGAAATAGTTCAAACCGTTAAGTAAAACAATTTATATAGAATGAAAACTTATCATTTATGGAGCAGAAATATTATATTGTAAGAACCATGTCTTTTATACGGTGGTAGTTAATAACAGAAGTGCGGTCATGAAGAAAAATCAGTCAAATGTATAAAAGAATAATTATTATTTGCCTACAGGAGTTGCTATTCTACTACCTTTTGGATTTATCAGTCCATTTATCACAGAGTCGCTGACAAACTGTAATTAAGCCCAACTAAAATAATCAAGAAAAATCAAGACAAAAATTAGTCAAACCTTGAACTCAGCAGTTACTCTGAAAGAAAATCAAAACCATTGTAATGATCCACCTTTTCGACTTTCAAATGTCGACACTAATACATTCACGGTATTCACATGCCGAGCACTCAAGTGTCGGAAAGATAAATTGTTAGATAAACAAAAAGAAAAAGAAAAAAGAAAAGGAACAATAAAGAAAAGAACAAAACATCTGAATCTCACAATGTGATGGTAATATATAATATTAAAACAGTACAAAGGGTTACTTTAAGATAAAATGTAATTTTGGAGTTACTAACCTAAGTACTAACATCAGCCTGGACAACCATAACAACTCGTCCTCATAATTGCTGATATATATACGGGTGGTGGAGCAGAAATAAAATACACAGATAGACGAGACCATTCGGCTTGTTTCCTGAAGCATCAAAAAATATCAATGAAAACTTGCATTTCTCAGACTGCTCGAAGGAGCATCTAAGAAATTAAGGGAAAATTAAAATCACGATTCAGACATAAGTCCTGTTTGAGAAATTCAAGAAATACGATTTCATATAACATTAACTTTTAAGACTAACCGAATCATCGGAATGGTTTTCCTCAAAAGAACTAAAACCATCTAATAAGTAAATAAGACTGATGTTTAGGGTGTAGAGTATAAATCAGAAAATAGTTGTGCCGCTTACATCTCACAACACAACAATATTAGATATACAATCGAAACCGCTAAGATACATTCGCATAATGGGTTCCATCGGAGACATCTCTACATATACTGAGGCCAACTTTCTGATAAGCGTCAGAAAATACCTTCCAAGGGACGTGCATCTCTAGATAAAATATATCACAAATGTAAACGCAGTTGGTACACGTGCGAATACGTGATACTGCATACCATTAACTCCTGTGCACCTTAGTTGAAAACATCTCTAGATATTTGGAGTTGATGTACCCTTGGATTAGCTAAATCTACTAGCTATGAGGCCTACTATGTTTTTTGTCATGGTGAAGTCACATTCAGCGTCTCAACGCACGAGGCTTCATTATTTAAACAGATCTCAAATCTCTTCATGGATTTCAACATAAGTCGTCAGACGAATGCTAACTCTGTCCCCTCTCTTGCAATCATCATTTAAAGTAGATAGTATCCTCACTAGCATCAATGTTAACGCTGACCTCTCATTTGGATTTAAACTTAGGTTAAAACAGTGCAACTCTATAACATCTTGCTTCACAACTACTTTTAGAATACGTATATCGATTTTGAAGTGGTTGCAGTTTCTAGTCATCTCATATAAGTATACTCCTCCGCTTACGGACTCAAAAGCAGTCGATAAATTTTCGGTTAACTTAACCCTGCTTCTTTCATAAATAAATATACAATGCATAAGGGTAGAGATCATCTTCCATCCGGATGAATTTCCTTCTCTCTTGTCCCAGAAGAGTAAGACGAGTTTATACGTACGGTATAACATCACCAAGTGGTTAACCGTACCATATAATTCTTGTGTTTCTTCAAGATATTTTTAAGCTAATTGTGGTCAAATTCAAATTGCAATGAAAACGATCGCAGATGGAAATCAATTCTCGTATATTTATCACGTTTCTGACTTTCTCAACTTATGCTATCCCTTGATTAAGAGTGAAGTCGGTAAGTTAGAGCACCGTTTGCTTCCAAGATCCACCATAACATCATTCATAACTTTCACAGATAGAACAAATCTCGACTTTAGTGCTAAGTACACGATTAAATACTTCTCATAGAAGAGTAAACACACAAAGCACGATGAAGTAAAATGAGCGATTTCTAATCCTTTTTTTATCTAGTTAATTCTTTTATTAATTAAAACTTATTTTATCAAATAATAATTCCTTCAGAAGTAAGTGAACGATATATATGAGTGCTCATCGGAGGATCTTGAAAATACATTTTAAGAGCAAGAGACATTTAAGAAGAATGAGTCCTCTCCGGGATCTTAAGCCGTATAAATCCGCGATGCTTCTATTCACTTTCTTTTATCTACTTGTATATATATACAATACCTTCACTAAATATATATACATGTATTCTACTATTTCACTATTCATTTGTACTCTTTTCTGTACTTCAAAATATATTCGAATACATATCTCAAAGATATAAGAATATGAATCAAGGTTTCAAATCTCATATTTTGGAAAACATCTCGGGATAATGTCTCGGTTGAAATGAACGAGATTTAAAACTCTGATAACTAACCAAACTGTCAAGTCTCGGATTTCTATCTCAGGTGAGATGAACGAGATTTAAAACCTTGATATTAATAAATCACTTACTAAGATTTCTCAAATAAAATCAAAGAGGTTAAAAATAAATGTTACTAAAATATTGTTTACTATAAGTCCAGAACTATTTTAAACTTAACATTCTTTTTAAAGATTCACTTATATTCAAATGGGTTATAGACAAATGTTACTTAAACATTGTCACTATAAAGCCAAAACAATTTTATATATCATTATCTTTAAAACATTCTTTTTCAAGGACAAAGTGTATTCAATGATTATTTGACAAGTTAATATACTTTTTAATAATTTCTAAAAGCCATTCATTATAACTCAAAACCACTTTATCTTTTATAAAATACTTAAATTACTTTTCTAAAACTTATACACACACACTCTTTAAAAATACTTAACTTACTTTTCTAAAACTAATACATATATAAAATACTCTTAAAATACTTATAATTATGTTTTTAATATATATGTGAAATATTATATAAAAATAACTAATTTAGAAATCACTAGAAAAACAATTTTATTATAAATGTTACAAAATGAACCATTTACTTTAAAAATTCATATATAATTATTAAAGAAATATTTAAGCTTGAAACCACTTTTAAATACTTTAAAACACGCTATTAACTTTTCTAAAAGGATTACATATAATAATAAATTTAAATAACATTCAAACAAGTTTAAAATCACGAAAGTAGCTTAAAACAACCCAAACATTTTTTTATCTTATACCAGAAGTGCTGTTGTAGGTCAAAGAATGCATTTATGAGTGCCGTTAAAGATTCTGACCCTAGAAGTTTGTTCAGTTTTCTTCATCCACACAAAGATTTTAAGATCTGATTTTTCTTAAAGTAGTATACTTAGACTACCTAATAAACATAGGAAGAATCCCCTAAACATATCTTTCAAAATCATATTAAAATTCCCGAAACAAGCTATTTACAAAGTACTCATATAGCGAGCTTTTCGCTTTTAACTTTTACAACTTTGTTCTACAAATTTTATGATTTTTCAAACATTTTCTTTTCTGTTCCATACACTATTATATGCATAGAGCACAACAAAAATATATACTTTTACAATATATTCACATATAACCATAACCAGTTTAAAGAGGTTAAACACAAAGGATTTCAAAGTGCACTTATAGCGGCTTTTTTGCTACAAACATTCACACACGCTTCCACGCTACACACAATCACTCCAAATATATAAATACAAAGTCTAGATCACGATACATGTTTTAGAGAGTAATAGAAGTGATTATACTACATATAAAGTTGATACTTGCTTTCCAAAGCAAAGATGTTCAAAAGTTATAACTTGTATTAGTTCTTTACTTTATATTTGCATACAGCATACATAAACACATTATTAATTTTTCAATGGTGGGTTAACTCTTCCCAAACAAGCCTACAACCAAGCACAAGCACTAGAACATTTCCTACCATCACCAAACAACAAAAGATCCGATCTTGGCTTCATTAATGCAGTCGGCCACCTCCTCCTTCCATTTATTGCTCACGGCTACCCCATAGACCTCCCCCTTATGCCTCCTTCCTTCAAGCTTTAAGATGATATTCCATGTTGCTATGTCGCCTTGAGGTAGTTGCCAAAGTTTCAGAGGGATTGAAGTTCATTTGATATGGTTTCTAAAAGAAGAAGATATCATTTTTGCTTCATAACTTAGCAACATCACTTTGAGAACTTATGAAGGGTATTAATGTTAAAGTTAGCACATGTTTAACATGTTTATGAACAAGTCTATCCTAGTTTATTGGTTAAGAAATAAGTTAGTGGCTTGAGTTTAGGAAGTGGTTAGTTATTTATTTCCTTATAAATAGCTTTGTATTTTCTATCATTCAATAAATAAGCCATACAACACTGTAGTTCTTTGATATTTTACTGTTTAATGTCTCTCTCCCTTCTCTCTATGTCAAAATTCCAACATGGTATCAGAGCTAGGCAGAGAGATGGGTAGAGAGCATCGTATAAAGTCAAGAAACTACTGTTCTCATGATAAATTGGTATCCTCCTCTTCCATCAATACCTTCTCAATATATTCTCCTCTCCAAAATGAAATCACACATCTTCCTTAAATTAAAATTCCAATCTTCCTTCTTTGAATTCGACGCCGATCCAAGAACGAAATCGCCTCACTAATCCACAGCCAAAAAAATGGCCTTCACAGCCAAACCGCGTTCAGATCTGATGATACTCGAGTTCTGATGTCGAAGTGTTATCCCGTCGATATTATCTGGACTGCCTGGAACTGAAGTGCTTTAGTAGGCAGAGTTTGTTCGTCAATCGGATGTATTCACGAGCAGTGTTGATGGCCGGAGTTGCTCGTCTCTCTAGATTTTGTGTTGCCTATAGTTGAAGCTCGTGTCTAGAAGGGTTGTTAGGGTTCGTGCTAAGACAGTCCGGAAAACTGCGATGTGAGAACTTGTGTTGTTAGAAATCTGAAGTTGAAGCCTGAACTAGATTGCGTCAGAAAGTTGATGTGTTGCTGGTTGAATTCTGTATAAACGCTGAAGTTTGTCTTGTTGTTAATGTTTTGTTGAATGGTGAGGACGAGGCTGAATTTGGCTTTGTTTGAATGTAGATAGGTTGTAATGTGCTTGCGTAGTTGGGTTTGTATGGTGGTTTGTAGTCACTGCTGTGGTGAAGTGACAGTGTTATGAGCAGCAAGGAAGTGTTATGAGAGGTTGATGTTGTGATAGTTAGAAGGTCTATGGCAAAAAGTTATGGATGTGCAGTTGTCAGTATGGCTGATGGTAGAAGTTTTTGATACAACAGTTATGATGTGGATATGTTGTGGGAAGATTTGGTTATGGTGAAGTGGCTGTGCAGTATTTGAGGTTGCTGAAGTGTTGTAGCGTGGTATGTGGAGACAGTGGCAATGAATGGCACAGAGGATATGGGTTTGGAGATGATAGATGTGGTGAAGGTGGATTTGCAGGCAGTATGGGAGTTTGGTGGCAATGAAGTTGAAAGTTGGTCAGAGGAGAGCAGTTATGTGGTGTTGGTGGAGTTTGATGGTAGCATATTAAGGAGTATGAAGGCAGTTTGAAGAGTTTGGTCGTGTTGTTTTGAATGTTGTATTGGTTGAAAGGTTATTGTTTTGTAGCAGAAGTTGGAGTCTTGACTGTGAAGAAGAAATGAGAGGAAAAGAGGATGTGAGAGAAAATGGCAATTTGTATTATGGCAGTGGTGAAATATTGGTAGGGGAAGATGGTGGTTATGGTTAAGGACGGAGGAGATGCAAGTGTGGGCAGTTTCTTGTTTTTGTAACAGAGGAGCAGTGAAGTGGTTAGTAAGTGAATGCTTGTGTGAAGTTCTGGGCAGAGGATGTTGAAGTGGTGGATGACAGTGGTTTGGCAAACGTGGTGCTGTGATGGAACAATAGAAGTGATAGTATGGTGTTTGTTGTGACTGCTGGTAGGTCGAAACAAGAGGTAGGAGAATGTTTGAGAGTGCAGCCTTGCTGATGAGTTTTACGAGTGGATGAAGCTTACAAGTGGAACTATGTATGCGGTTGGCCATGGAAGCAAGGTGGAAAGCTTGTGCTGGTCCAGCTTAGTTATGCGAGCAGGAGCAAAGTGTAAATGGCTTTGCAGTCAAAGGTACTTTAAAGTTTGGTGCTGTTGCAATTTAATTTTTTAAAAATGAAAGGTATGAGGTAGTGGGTATTAGGAATATGACAGTAGCAGCATCCATTTTGTTTGAATTGTTGGTGATGAAGCAGTGGAAAACTTGTTGGTTGGAAGTGTGATGATGGTGGTTGTATGAAGTGTGTCTGTAAGTGGTGAATGCAGAAGTAGATATTGTGTTTGAAGTGAGTTTGGGATTGCCATATGGTAGCAATTAGTTGTGGTGGTAGGATCAGATGGTTCCGTGTTCGTGGTTTGTGGGTATTTGATTGAAGTTTGAAGGTCACAGAACTTGTGTCAGGTTCAGGTAGAGTTGTTGAAGAATGTGATGAAGGAGGAAGGTGTGATTGGTGATTTGCAGATTTGAGAAAGAGTTAAGTATGGAGTTGTTGTGATGGTTCCTGCAGTTTTATCGAACTGGTAGCGGGTTGTAGTTGAAGTGGTTGAACTTGTAAGCTCTGTTATGGGTGATTTTGTCATTGGTTGTAGACGTTGGTTGATGAGGAAGTTTGTGTTGTTGGCAGTTTTTGCAGATGATGTTTGTTGCGGTGAAGTTAATTTTTGTGAGCATTGATGAGTTGTTGAATTGTGAGACTTTGCAGTTGTAGTGAAGTGATGGGTGCATGCGGTGTTAGAGTAGTAGATGAAGATGACGATGTGTAGAACATCGATTATGGGGTTGGACAATATGGAGAGCGCTCAAGAACTGTTTAATGAGATGCCTGAGAAAAGATAGGCATGCCTACATGGGAAGTAGGTATAGTGAAGTAGGTTTGATTTCGTGTCATCCAACAAGTATGTGAAGAAGAGCCGCGGTTCTCACTTGTTGGGGAGATGACAGAACATCAAGGGATGACCCGAGTGGAGAGGTCCAGTGAATCCCTCAAATGAAACCATAAAAGTTTAGTGATGGTTCATATGTGGTGAATTATTTAATATGAAGCAGTTGAGCATGTTCAATCTCATAAAAGATCAAAGCCGTTATGGAGATCGTCCAAGTGAAAAGACGAAGCAATCAAGAATCGTAGATCTTTATAAGTTAGCTTATAGCAGTTGTGTGTTGTAAACTGAATGTTAGCACATTCAGTTTAAGGGAGGGTGTTAAAGTTAGCACATGTTTAGGAACAAATCTATCCTAGCTTATTGGTCAAGAAATAAGTTAGTGGCTTGAGTTTAGGAAGTGGTTAGTTATTTATTTCCTTATAAATAATTTTGTATTTTCTATCATTCAATAAATAAGCGATACAACAATGTAGTTTTTTGATATTTTACTGTTTAATGTCTCTCTCCCTTCTCTCTATGTCAAAATTCTAACAGTTAATAGGATTATCTAAGGAGTCAAAACAACCTCCAAAACCTTCTTGGCCAGCCACTAAAGCATGCTTCCCTCCCTGAGCTTTGTTTTAAACCTCAGTCCTCTCTTACTTAGCTCTTAAGGTTTCCCAAACTACCCCCTTGCAATGACATCATCCATAACATCATGCTTACCTCACTAATCACAATTAGTTAGCCCTAAATCATAAAATATTTTTAGTTGTTAATTAATGATACAACAATATATTAGACATGCCCAAAAAGTTTTAATAACTTTTATCGAGTAAAAACCATTTATCGATAAAACAATTTTCGGTTACATTATCGATATTTCTTCGAACTATTTATTTTTTTGAACATATTTCAAAAACAAGTTTACCATTGTTGATTGTTAATAAAAAAGGATAAATCAAGGTTATAAAATCAATTTTAACACATTTAACCAAGATTCAAATATTTAAATAATTCGTATATTTAAATACGAATTATTCGAAATTCCATGTCGTTACAACCATATACAATAATGTGCTTTATAAACAAAATAAATAAATAAATTAGATCATCAAACTACACCAATTTCAACGATTGCAGGTTGAGGATTACCCCAAGCATTCTAATAAAGGCGATGAGGTTTGTAGGTGTAGCAAATGGTGAATAGAGCTTGTAGAAGGAGAACTCATTAATGATTTTTTTGCTGCAAGCGGATGTATCTATAGATGTGGAGAGAGTTGAAAGGAACTAATCGCTGAATGGATGAAAAAAAGCGTGTATGGTCGCTTATTAGTATTGCTGGTTTTTTTGTTCTGAATTTGATGACTAGTTCAAAACAAAAGGATATCCTATTTCTGAGAGCTGATTTCCAGACCTATTCAGCGATTGCTGAACTGTAGGTCAATATTTGTCCCAAATGCTTTCTCACTTCTTTCTTCTTTATAGATGGACCCATCTGGATCAAAAATGTTATGAAATCGTACCACTGACTATGCTTGAATGATAATATTAAAATTGTATTGCAAATAATTAATAGTTAGATGGCTATATTACATTGCTCTTTTATCAAGGCAAATGAAACTAGTTTTATTTAAATGGCTATTAATATTAATGTTTTCTTTTTTTTATATGAAATAATATAGTGTACGACTGTGTTGAATGTTGTAAATTCCATTGTTCCAACTGCATGCACGCAGCATATGAGCTTTCTTTCTACACCTCTTTAATAAAAGCAAATTTCATTTCAAATTCATATTCACTCTTGCATATCAGGTGAGCGGAGGAAAGGGTACAAAAGCTAATGATGTAATCATGGTTGACCCTTTAGAGGCCAAGCGTCTAGCAGCAAAACAAATGCAAGAAATTAAAGCCAAAGAGAAACGTAAAGTAAGTAATGTTCCTTCCTCATCAGTTCATAGAAATGACTATCAAACTTGTGATTTTGTTCATAGTTCAGATTAATTATCCATTTGCATTGTTTTAATCTGGATGCCGGTTTTTTTTATATTTCTCATTACGTTGAAAAGGTAATTCTGTTAGTACCATTGACTGAGAAACTGAACTGAATTGAATGCTTGGACCATCTAATTTCCTGCACTACCTATGAAACCACATATTTTTATTTTATTTATACATCACAACCTGAAGTTGAATGTCCATGTGGAAAATCAAACCTTAAATACTCATGAAGCATGTTGGTTATTGTGTTGTCATATGATGGGTATACGTTTTTTCTTATCTCGGCTCCTCTTGCTCTCTGAAATAAAATAGAACAGAACAATGAATCAATTGCATACATTGCACAAATGAGACAACTCTTGAATTTGATGAATATTGATGTGAATGAAGAATGTTAACTTGGACTTCTGTATTTACATTCTTTCATGTTCAGTACTACATACCATGATATATCAAATTGTGAAGTGGGGAATGTGCATATTTCGTGTATTAGGGACATGATGTTCATATTTAAATAGTTTTTTTTCTTTGGGAACCACATCATATTGAATTGAAATGATTTAAATCCAGAGACAACGTCAAATTGAGGCCATTAATGGAGCATGGGCGATAATTGGACTTACTGTTGGATTGGTTATCGAGGGTAAAACTGGAGATGGCATATTAGCTCAGGTGAGATATAAATTAATAATGGTGTTTTTAAGAATGTCTATCTAGATGTCTTTGGGTCAAATCCCATTGACATCAATCAACCATATAAAAAAAAGAAGAACGTTCCTTTTCTGCAGTACCATATAAAGAGATGAGAAAAAATTGTTTTTTTCCCAAAAAGTATTAAGTTTATTTGTTTCTCAAATCCAAATTTCATGAATTTAGAAGATGAACTCAAAACATTAAAAATATTTCACATTTAAATAAAAAACAGTTATAAATTTATTTTTTGGTAAAATTTGAGATCAGAAATTATTAATGGATTAATTCATTTCCATATATCATCTCAAATACTTAGTTTTAAAACATGTACCATGTTATTTGAAGACATACAAATGCCACTTAAAATTGGGAATACATTTTTTTCATCAGTATTTATAATTTTCCTAAAATGGATTCTAAGCTTAGAAAGGAAAAAAATATATACTAATTTGCAGCTTAAAAAAAGTGAGATTCAACTAGAAAGACTCAGGATTGCCACAAATATTCAAAATCTAATTACTGGTTAAAATAAAAAATTTAGGCTGTGGTTTACAAAATATATGAAGCATTATAAATGAATTTTGTAAATTTATTTGAACATAACTATTGATTAGAAATTTTTTTGCAACGTTATTGTGAAATATTCTTCCTTTAATTTTTTCTTATGTGCTTTTAAATGTGGAATTTGTTATGTGATCTTTGTTGTTTTTCTCTGCTTGTAGCATGAAGTAATATTTTATCCATCCTTGAGTCTACTTGACTATTTATCTTCCCATGGGAATTTTTTTCCAAAATAGTACAGAAGTACTATTGACATCTTATCTCAAAATTTCGAGTTTTCTACAACTGCATTTAGAAAATATATATTATCAAGCGGGAAACATTATTGGTTTAGGTTTACATTAAAAAAAAATCGACTTCAGACTAAAGTACCATGGATATGCATTGAAATAAGTATTTATAGGCCTTCAACAAGTGGACCAGATAATTACTGTTAATTGTTTATATGAGTTTACCAAGTTCAGTTTCTGGGCATCATTAAAGTATTTTCTTTTCAACCTAGTTAATTGGTTACTTGGAAGCAATCAAGCATCTTTTCATTCGATGACGCACTTGATGGTTCTTTCTTCATATAAGGTACTATCAGTTTGTTCTCTTTTCAAGAGTTCAACCATATGCATATACAATCACAGTGCACTTTTGTAATGAACCTGAAAGTATCTAACAGGATGACTGAAGAAGTTTACATGCTGAGTATTATTCATTTTTTCATGCAAAAATGTATAATCTTACTGACACATGTTGTGTAAAGACATTGTTAAAAGCTATTTTAGGAATTTCAATACATAGGGTATATGCATTAAAATATTCTTAGGTATGATAATCTTATGAAAAATTACTAGTGTAAAAAAATAATATCTATCTCACAAGTGCATGCATTTTATTAATATTTGTAAGAGCAAATTCATAATAGACCAAAAATTACCTATCTGTAAAGTTTGAACAATTTATTTATACTTGATTTTATTATTACATATTTGCATTCTTGCATTTAAGCACAAACAAATGACAAAAGAATTCCTCCACGAAATTGATTAAAGAACAAATCTTACTTTACACATTTAAACCTAGTCGGGGAAAATAGATAAGGTTTTCCCTAACAATATTCGTGCTCATCCAAAGTACTAGGAAACTTTGACACTCAAAGCTTCAAAACCTTTTCAATGCAACTTTCCCACCATTAGATACACCTGAAAAAGCTAAAACATTGATTAAATGCAATGGAGATACAAGTACTCATAGGGGAAATTAACCTAATTTGGGATTATGTGATTGAGACTCATATGTTAAATTGCCATTCTCGTTTGAATCGAAGGTATGTTTTTTGGTTTTGATTCTATTTATGTGCAGTGTGTGTATTTATAAATGATACAGAAAAGCGCTATAAACAATGTTATACAAAAAGAAATTCCCGAAACTCATCTTGTGATGATTAATTAAAATAATATTGTAATCATGATTATAAATTAATCACTTAAATACAAGGTTTTATATTTTTCTAGTCATAGGAGTGTCGAGAATGGGATATCTACACTCCATACAAACTAGTGTGTGTAACGTTTTCTGAATTAGTAGGCAGCGTTTCATGGCTATTGGTGTGTGGGTCTACAAATTTATGTACATGTGTTGTTGTCGAACAATACAGAATGACTCACTGAGATGTTCCTATATGTGATAATATCTAGGTCAAATATGAAATCTCACGTAACGATATATCGACGTCTTTCGACTTGAGAGTACCACACTCATGCATAATCAACTTATTTTAATTGCAGTTTAGATGAAGTACATTTGTCCTACGGTTTTAGTTGGGTAGCTCCGAAGCACACAAACCATGACACTATTCAATAGAAGATTCGTCCCCCTCGATACTAAGGATTAGTTTCACGATAATTGTAATCCGACATGAAGTCAAAATCCTTGACCAAGGCGATTAGTTGACCGATAATAGTTATTGATCGAACCCATGAGCTTAGTCATATCATATCTTATCCAGGATGTTATTAAATTCTAAATTACTTACATGGCTCTAAATGTCCCAAATGACAGTTGCAACGAGTGCATACACTATATTGTTGCTCAATGGTGTAGTTTAAAACAAAATCGAAGATTATACTTTGCATAGTTGATTTATAAGTGATTGCTTTACCTCCTTAGTTGTGTAGCAGTAGAGCGTTGCACAACCTTTGACATTGAAACTAGGTCACATTGGTCCTATTAACATCTAAATTATGTTGAATTTTAAAATGAAGAAAAACAGTGTACATATTGGATATGCGGTCTCTTTTAACTTAACCGAAACAGTTGTAAGCTAATTGTATTGAATGCAAATATTTTATTCATTTAAAATGATATTTTATAATGTTTAAAATAATATTTTAAAATTGTAATATAACTTTGTCTTATTTTTGAAGACAAAAGGGCATTTAGATTTCATATAGCAATGAAAAACTATGGAGCGTAATGTACACAAGTGAAAAAGGGGTAATGGACCTGCACCACGTTAAGCCTTAGGCCCGGCCCATGACATAGGCGAGCGATACATTTGCCTAGGGCAACACTTCACGCAGGGGCAACAAATCGAAAAAAAAATCGATTCTCGTATTCTCTACTGCAAAACGCGAATCTGCTATTGATGCAGGCCAGAATGAAGTCATAGGTCGAATACGACCTAACAAGTTGATAAGTCGAGACCGACCTAAGAAGAATACCACCGAGTTAAGATTTGGTGAAGTCATAGGTCGAATACGACCTAACAAGTTGATAAGTCGAGACCGACCTAAGAAGAATACCACCGAGTTAAGATTTGGTGAGCAATGTTGGGAAAATGAAGTTCTAGGTCGCAACCGACTTATGGAAGGACGTTCGCGACCTAACGAAGGTGTTAAGTCGTCCCAGCGACTTAGTATAACTCGACAGCGAGTTAACTCGAGTTTGCGACCTAACGAAGGTGTTAAGTCATCCCAGCGACTTAGTATAACTCGGCAGCGACCTAGTGAAAACCTACGACTTAACGAAGCTGAAGGTATAAGTCGTCCACAACTTAGCAAAAGGCATGAAGAGGAAGCGAGTTACGACATAGAAGAATTAGCTCGTAAGTCGCTGAAGTTTAACTCGTGAAATTCTTAAGTCGTAGGCCGTGTGAAGATGTTGCCGTTGATTCTTCTGCGAGCTAATCTAAACCATTGATTTCCTTAAGTCGTTGATCTGGAATGCTGTATGTTCTTAAGTCGCTGAAGCTTGTAGCCGTAGATTGTATGCCGCTTTGTCCTATGCCGTTGATTTAAGTCGCGAGAATCCTTAAGTCGCAAAGACTTTCTGAAGTCGTTCATTTTAAGTCGCGAAGCACTGTTGCCGTTGTTTTCTCTGCCGAGTTAATCTGGACCGTTGATTCCTTAAGTCGTTACTAAGTTGAGCTGCGTAGCATTGTTAAGTCGGCAACGACTTAAGTGGTTGTCTGTTTGTATTTTTTTTCTGTTTTTAAGTCGTTATGTCGTAACCTGTTTGTAATAAGTAGTATGCTTTGAAGGTGTATAAGTCGTAAGTCGCCTGGAATGGTAGGTCGTGACTGTTAGGTCGGAACCGACTTAGGAGATGTAAATTTTTGTTGTTTTTTTTCATGTGAATTGTAAAGCGCCTATAAATAGGCCGTGAGTCTCATTTGTAAAGGTTGTTGAAAATTGAATAAAATTCTCTTTTGATTGCTTTGTGCTTTCATTCAAATTGGTAGTTGAGTGTAATCTCCTATCTCCTCTTTCGGTTAATCGAGTGCGCTCGATTCAACGATTGTAGAAGCCGATTCGCGGAATCAAGTGCGCTTGATCAACGCTTGAGAATTGAAGATCTTTGAACCCGGTATCGTGCGCGATCAACGAGTTCGGGATAGCTAGAATTCGGTATCTTCGGATCAACGAATTTGGGCATTTCAGTATCTTCCATTCCACCGATTGCTACATTCAACGATCTACATTGTTTTTGTAATATCCGCTGCGTCATTTGGTATCAGAGCTTGTTCTAGCCAATCATAGCTAGATCGAGACTTGGAGCCTATTCATTTAGAAGTTGAAGTGATTTGCCGAGCTTGAAGGGAAGGCTTGAGTTTGTGTTTATCACGGCCGAGAGTAAGAGGAGTGTTCATCATTGTTCGAAGTTGTTTGATCGGATTTGAATTGGAGGCCGAAACTTTGTCCATCGTGTTCATCACGATTTGCTACAAAGTGGAAGTTTTCGATCCATTTCATTTTGGATCAAAGTCCGAAAAGCGTTTGAAATTTGAAGTGTTGAAGAGTTTGAGAAGTTTTCAAGTATGCCACCAAGGAGAGCTAATCGTCACCAAAACGTAGAAGCTTTGTATCGAAGAGAAGAGGCTGATGAGATGGAGCAAAGAATCAATGAGAACTTTAGTGAAAAGCTTAACGAAGGAATTGACCGATTAGAGAAGCTTATGACGGAGATGAATCAAAATCGGAGAAGGGTTTCACCTGAATCTAACCATGGGGGTAGTAGAGTCTCGCCACATTCCAATCGAGACAGAAGTGTTGAAAATGATCAAGGGCGTGGGAGGAACGTGAATGATCGTGAACGGAGGAATGTCGATAGAAGGGATGAAGGTGGTAGACGAGAAGGTAGTAGAGATGTGGGTGGACGAGATAGACAACGATATACATCTGATTTTGAAGAGGAGTATGATGGTGGTAGTGTTCAAGGACAAGGACGAGGACAAGGAAGAAATTACTCTGAGTATGATCACAAGTGGGAGTCGGGGATGAAGACTGAAATTCCTGAATTCAAAGGTGGTATGCAAGCGGAGGAGTTTCTAGATTGGGTAGCTAATGTTGAAGAGATTTTTGACTTCAAAGAAGTTCCAGAACATCGTAGAGTAAAGTTGGTTGCTACGAGGCTGAGGGGTAGAGCTTTGGCATGGTGGCAGCAAACCAAGCTTACACGTGAACGTATGGGGAAGTCAAAAGTTGAATCTTGGGAGAAGATGAAGAAATTGATGAAAGCAACGTTCTTACCTTACAATTATCAATCTTTGATGTATCAACGTTTGCAGAACTTGAGACAAGGGACGAAATCTGTGAATGACTATGCTGATGAATTCTATCAACTTATTGCAAGGAATGATATTATGGAAACAGAAGAGCAGCTAACATCTAGATTCATTGGAGGATTGCGAATGCAGATTCAGGATATGGTTAATATGTTCGATCCAAGATCTGTAGCGGAAGCACATCAGAAAGCGTTGGCTTGGGAGAAACAGGGACGACGAGGAAATGGTGTGTTTACTAATTCTAACAATCAAGCGAAGAGTGTTGGTGGAAGTACTAATGTTTCTAAACCTATCAGTAGACCAGTGGTGAAGGAGGCTGAGAAGACAAGGGTTAACAATGGTTTCAAATGTTACAATTGTCAGGAATTGGGTCATAAAAGTAGTGAGTGTCCAAAGCCAAAGAAGAGAACCATGATTGCAGAAGTTGAGGATGAGGATGAAGAAGTTGAATGCTCTAATTCTTTACCAGTTGAGGAGGAAGACTTACTGTCAGGAGATGATGGGTATGCATTGATGATGAGGAGAAGTTGTTTAACACCGAAGCAAGAGGAGGAAAGTAGTTGGTTGAGGAACAATATCTTTCAATCTACATGCACTATTCTGGGAAGAGTTTGTAAATTTGTTATTGATGCTGGGAGTTGTGATAATATTATCTCTACAGAAGCGGTGAAGAAGTTGGAGTTGAAAACCGAGAAACATCCTAAACCGTACAAGTTAGCTTGGTTGAGGAAGGGTGGTGAAGTGAAAGTTGGGCGTAGAGCTTGTGTGAAGTTTTCAATTGGGAAGAAATACAAAGATGAAATCTGGTGTGATGTCGTAGATATGGACGTTTGTCATTTGTTGCTGGGGAGACCGTGGCAGTATGATCAGGCTGTGCAGCATGACGGACGGACCAACAGTTACAGTTTCATGTTCGAAGGCACAAAGATTACTCTAGTTCCAAAGAAGCGACAACAGGAGGAAAACAAGTTGGAGGAGATTGAAGAGCTCAAAACTTTGTTATCGCTGAAGGAGTTTGTGAAGGAAGTAGAGGAGGAACCTGAAGTGTTTTTGTTAATTGGGCGAGAGAGCAGTGAAGAGGTTGAGATTCCAAAAGAAGTTAAACCAGTTTTGAAAGAATTTGACGATGTATTTCCAGAGGAGTTACCAACGGAGTTGCCACCGTTGAGGGATATTCAACATCAGATAGATCTTGTTCCAGGTGCTGTGTTGCCACACAGACTACATTATCGAATGAGTCCGAAGGAACATGAAGAGTTGCGGAGGCAAGTGGAAGAATTGCTTGAACATGGGCGTGTGCAGGAGAGTCTGAGTCCTTGTGCTGTACCAGCTTTATTGGTACCCAAAAAGGATGGGACGTGGAGGATGTGCACTGACAGTCGAGCATTGAATAAGATTACTGTGAGATATAGATTTATAATGTCGAGGTTGGATGACTTGTTGGATCAAATAAGCGGAGCTACTATCTTTTCGAAGATTGATTTGAAGAGCGGATATCATCAAATTCGTATCAGACCAGGAGATGAGTGGAAGACTGCTTTTAAAACCAGGGAGGGTCTATACGAGTGGTTGGTCATGCCGTTTGGCTTATCAAATGCACCAAGTACTTTCATGAGGGTGATGAATCAGATTTTTAGACCGTTCATTGGGAAATTTGTGGTGGTGTATTTTGATGATATTCTGATTTACAGTGGGAGTCCAGAGGAACATTTGAGTCATCTTAGAGAAGTGCTGATGGTATTACGACAAGAACAATTTTATGCTGCAACGAAGAAATGCGTGTTCATGACGCATAGTGTGTTGTTTCTGGGATATGTTGTGTCGGAAGAAGGAATACAGGTTGACCAAAGTAAAGTTGAAGCAATTAGAGATTGGCCGCAGCCCAAGACGATAACGGAAGTTCGTAGTTTTCATGGGTTGGCTTCATTTTATCGAAGGTTTATTCCACACTTTAGTAGTGTGATGGCGCCTGTTACAGATTGCATGAAGGGTAAACAGTTTGCATGGACAGAGGAAGCAGGGAGTGCTTTTGAGAAGATCAAGGAGTTGCTGACATCTGCACCTATTCTAGTGTTTCCAGATTTTCAGTTATTGTTTGAATTACATACTGATGCATCGAAGGTTGGGATTGGAGGAGTGCTGAGTCAGAGGGGACGTCCAATTGCATATTTCAATGAGAAGTTGTCAGGAGCGAAGATGAGATACAGTACATACGATGTGGAATTCTATGCTGTTGTACAATCTATTAAACACTGGAGACATTATCTATTTCAGAAAGAGTTTGTTCTGTATACTGATCATGAAGCATTGAAGCATTTGCAATGGCAAGACAAGATTTCAGCGAGACATGCATCGTGGATTGCATATCTGCAACAATTTACATTCGTTGTGAAACACAAGTCGGGAGTGACGAATCGTGTTGCAGATGCGTTGAGTAGAAGAAATCACTTGTTAACTACATTGAAGGTTGAAGTGACGGGGTTTGAAATATTACCAGAATTATTTACCGATGATCCTTACTTTGCAAAGTTTGTTGATAAAGTCAAGGAGGGAGTGACGGATGAGTTCGTGATGGTAGATGGTTTTCTTTTTAAAGGAAATCGATTGTGCATACCGGAGGGTAGTCTGAGAATGAAGATTATCAAGGAGTTACACAAAGAGGGACATGTTGGGAGAGACCGTACCTTACAGTTGATTTCACAGTCCTACTTTTGGCCATCGATGAGGAAAGAGGTGGAGAGGTTTGTGGAGCGATGTCATATCTGTCAGGTTTCGAAAGGAACTGCGACTAATGCTGGTTTATATATGTCATTACCTGTACCAATTAAACCATGGGTTGATGTGAGTATGGACTTCGTGTTGGGATTACCAAGGACACAACGTGGTAATGATTCCATTTATGTGGTAGTTGACCGATTCTCGAAAATGGCACATTTTATTGCTTGTAAGAAGACAGCAGATGCTGTTCATGTTGCTCAGTTGTTTTTCAAAGAGATATATCGACTTCATGGATTGCCAGAATCGATTGTGTCAGACAGGGATACACGTTTTCTGAGTCATTTTTGGCTAAGTTTGTGGAAGATGGTGGGAACGAAGCTGAAGTTTAGTAGTGCTTATCATCCACAGACAGATGGACAGACTGAGGTGGTTAATCGATCATTGGGAAACTTGTTGAGGTGTCTTGTGCAAGACAATCTGAAGAATTGGGATATGAAGTTATGCCAGGCAGAGTTTGCCCATAATCATGCTGTGAATCGAAGTACTGGGTTCAGTCCATTCCAGATTGTCTATTCGAGCTTACCGAAAGGACCGTTGGATTTAACGGTGATACCACACTCAAAGGGAACAATTAAGAAAGCTGCTGATTTTGTTGAAGGGCTGACGGAATGTCATAAAATCGTTCAAGAACGACTAGAGAAAGCAAATGAGAAGTATAAACAATCTGCAGATTTGAAACGACGAAATGTTGAGTTTAATGAGGGAGATATGGTTTATGCGGTATTAACAAAAGATCGTTTTCCAGTAGGCGCTTATAACAAGTTGAAAGCCAGGAAAATTGGTCCGATAGAAGTTGTGAAACGAATCAATGAAAATGCTTATAAATTGAAGCTGCCAGATGATGTGTACACGTCGGACGTATTCAACGTTAAGCATATCATACCATATCATGGAGAAGAGTTTGTTGTGGATGAAGAAAGAACAAATTCGAGGACGAATTTTTCTCAACCTAGGGAGGATGATGCAGGCCAGAATGAAGTCATAGGTCGAATACGACCTAACAAGTTGATAAGTCGAGACCGACCTAAGAAGAATACCACCGAGTTAAGATTTGGTGAAGTCATAGGTCGAATACGACCTAACAAGTTGATAAGTCGAGACCGACCTAAGAAGAATACCACCGAGTTAAGATTTGGTGAGCAATGTTGGGAAAATGAAGTTCTAGGTCGCAACCGACTTATGGAAGGACGTTCGCGACCTAACGAAGGTGTTAAGTCGTCCCAGCGACTTAGTATAACTCGGCAGCGAGTTAACTCGAGTTTGCGACCTAACGAAGGTGTTAAGTCGTCCCAGCGACTTAGTATAACTCGGCAGCGACCTAGTGAAAACCTACGACTTAACGAAGCTGAAGGTATAAGTCGTCCACGACTTAGCAAAAGGCATGAAGAGGAAGCGAGTTACGACATAGAAGAATTAGCTCGTAAGTCGCTGAAGTTTAACTCGTGAAGTTCTTAAGTCGTAGGCCGCGTGAAGATGTTGCCGTTGAATCTTCTGCGAGCTAATCTAAACCATTGATTTCCTTAAGTCGTTGATCTGGAATGCTGTATGTTCTTAAGTCGCTGAAGCTTGTAGCCGTAGATTGTATGCCGCTTTGTCCTATGCCGTTGATTTAAGTCGCGAGAATCCTTAAGTCGCAAAGACTTTCTGAAGTCGTTCATTTTAAGTCGCGAAGCACTGTTGCCGTTGTTTTCTCTGCCGAGTTAATCTGGACCGTTGATTCCTTAAGTCGTTACTAAGTTGAGCTGCGTAGCATTGTTAAGTCGGCAACGACTTGAGTGGTTGTCTGTTTGTATTTTTTTTCTGTTTTTAAGTCGTTATGTCGTAACCTGTTTGTAATAAGTCGTATGCTTTGAAGGTGTATAAGTCGTAAGTCGCCTGGAATGGTAGGTCGTGACTGTTAGGTCGGAACCGACTTAGGAGATGTAAATTTTTGTTGTTTTTTTTCATGTGAATTGTAAAGCGCATATAAATAGGCCGTGAGTCTCATTTGTAAAGGTTGTTGAAAATTGAATAAAATTCTCTTTTGATTGCTTTGTGCTTTCATTCAAATTGGTAGTTGAGTGTAATCTCCTATCTCCTCTTTCGGTTAATCGAGTGCGCTCGATTCAACGATTGTAGAAGCCGATTCGCGGAATCAAGTGCGCTTGATCAACGCTTGAAGAATTGAAGATCTTTGAACCCGGTATCGTGCGCGATCAACGAGTTCGGGATAGCTAGAATTCGGTATCTTCGGATCAACGAATTTGGGCATTTCAGTATCTTCCATTCCATCGATTGCTACATTCAACGATCTACATTGTTTTTGTAATATCCGCTGCGTCAGCTATCCACACCGAATTCCGTTCAACTGACAAATCAGCTTCGCCTCAGGCCCTCAATCCTCAAGTCCATCGTCACTGCCTCGTCCTGGTGTCCATCGCTGGCTCGTCGTCAATTGTGTCAGGTCGATTTGTCTCTTGCCCTAATTCTCAAATCTTAATTTCTAAATTATGTGAGTTTATGTTTATCAATTATCAGTTTATGGGGTATTGATTGTTTGTTGATTGAATAACGATTTTGATAACTTTGTTAGTTTCTAAAATATGAATAACAATGAAAGTCGCAAACAATTGAATTTTTTATACCAAATATGTTAGTTTGTTGTTTTTTTCCAGATCCTAGACTAAGTTTACTTAAGAGAAATCAAATGCCCTAATTCCTAAATTAATTTTTTGATTTGTCATTTCACTAATTTGTATATAATTGCATAAGAATTGGCCGTTAAATGTTAACTAAACTTTATTCGGGTACAATTCAAATTTTCGAAAAATATTTTTTCGGGTACGATCCAAATTACAAAAATAGAGGGTCAAAAAAAAAATTCGGGTGCAAAGCGCCCGTGCCGCAGCGCAGCACAGGCCCCCCTCGTTCAGGTTAGCTGCTTAATAATTTGTTTTATGCTATTTGATGTTAATTACTAATTAGCTAGTTAACAACTGAATGTTTTAAAAAAATTCTTTCAAGATAACTGATGAAACTTTTATTCAAAACATTTGAATTATTGTGTTATGCAATTAAAACGTAAATAATACACAATTGAAATTTGCTATATTAATATTGTGTTATATCACAATTTGAGATAGGAATCGAAGACAAAATTCTGGATATCAAAATAGAAAAAAAGAAACGGAGAGATGAAGAAACAAAGTCATTAGTTGGCTCAATATCAAATTTATTTCAAGCAAGAAATAAAAAAATAAAAACTTCAAGTCAAATTGAAGAAACCAATTGGGAGGAGGATGAGAATATAAATATTAATATTGACAATGATGAAGAGCCTATAAATGAAAATGTTGATGTAGAAATTGACAATCAACATATTGTAGAAGTTATGGAGGATGAAAATAATGGAGATGTTGGCAATTCTTTTGATGAAGACGGTAATGATGCAACCACAATTGATCTTGGAAAAGACGATGTTAATTATGATCCAGGATTATGGGGAATAATTAGTGATACCAAAAGAATTATGCTAATTCAACATGGTTCGATTAAGATTTTAAAAGAAAATGATGCATTTCCAAGAAGCAAGATTGATGGTAGACATTTTTCTTCTAAACATTACATTGGCGGCTATCCACGTAGAGAAGAGCATAAAAGAAAATGGCTTGTATATTCAAATGAATGTGATAAAGTTTATTGTTTTTGTTGTAAACTTTTCAAGCATACACAAAAGGTATCTCAATTGGCCGGTGAAGGATGCAATGATTGACATAATTTATCTAAAAAGCTAAGAGAGCATGAAAGTAATCCATCGCACAATGCAAATCTTATAAAATGGGTTGATTTGCATAAGGGACTTCAACGAAAGAAAACAATTGATAAAGCAATGGAAGCTCAAATTGACCAAGAGAGACAACGTTGGAAAAAAGTACTTGTGCGTATAATTGGCGTTGTCAAAACACTTTCTAGAAATAACTTGCCATTTCGTGGATCAAATGAGAAGATTTATGAGAAAAATAATGGGATTTTCTGTCAACTTATAGAATTTGTGGCCGAATTTGATCCAATTATGGAAGACCATCTTAGACGTGTGGTAAACAACGAAATAAATCATCATTATCTTAGCCATAAAATTCAAAATGAATTGATAAGTTTGTTGGCCAACAAGATCAAAATAACAATGCTTGCAAAAATAAGGAAAGCAAAATATTTCTCCATTATCCTTGATTGCACTCCGGATTTAAGTCATAAGGAGCAAATGTCCATTATTATAAGATGTGTGAATGTTGACGATGCAAGTGATATCAATGTGGAAGAATACTTTCTTCGATTCATAACCGTCGACGATACATCCGGACTTGGTCTTTTTAAAGAACTTGAAAATGTTTTGGATAATCTTAAACTTGATATTAATGATGTGAGAGGACAAGGGTATGATAATGGTTCGAATATGAAAGGTAAATTATTAAATTTAATATAATACTCTTAAACTTGATTTTAAACTATTGACTATTATGTTAACTAATTTTATTGAATTTGTAATAGGTAAAAATCAAGGGGTGCAAAAAAGACTACTTGATGTAAATCCTAGAGCTTTCTACATTTCATGTGGATGCCATAGTCTAAATCTTACATTAATGACGAAATCATGTATGAAAGCCAGAAACTTTTTTGCGTATGTGCAAAAGATTTATACTTTATTTTTTGGCTCAACTCATCGGTGGGAAATACTCCGAAGTCGTGTGAAAGGTTTGACTCCAAAACCATTATCTGCAACCCGTTGGGAAAGTCATATTGAAAGTGTTAAAGCAATAAGATTTCAATCATCGGAACTAAGAGATGCTTTGATTGATATTGCAAATAACTCTAAAGAGGACGTGATGATGGAGGCAAAAGGATTGTGCCAAAATGCTTTGGAAAATTTCGAGTTTCTAATTAGCTTGTGTATTTGGTATAAGATATTAGACAATATTAATCGAGTAAGTAAAATACTTCAACGAGAGGAAATGCATATTGAAGATGCAATCTCCAAAATTAAAGAGCTGGTGACTTTTTTTGAAAAATTTAGAGAAGATGGATTTGAACCCATGATGGAGGAGGCTAAAGAAATTGCAAATGATGTTGGCATTGATCCTAAATTTTTTGAAAAGAGAATTGTGCGTAGGAAAAAACAATTTGATGAAGACATCGTAGAGAATTATGATAGAAAATCTCCAGAGGAAATTTTTAGAGTTACTTATTTTCTACAGATAATGGATCAAGCTTTAACTTCACTTAGAGATCGGTTTGAGCAATTTAAACATTATGAATGAATTTTTGGCTTTTTGCTAAATTTGAAATTCGAAAATGTTGATGATGATAAATTGAAGGACTATTGCATGAATTTGGAAGATTTTTTAACACATGAGAAAGAGAAAGATATTTGTGGTAATGAGTTGTTTTATGAGCTTCAACAATTAAAAGAAATTCTACCATCAGAAATTACTACATCAATTGGTATTCTTAATTTCTTGAGGTTTTATCGAGATGTAAGTGGATTTCTCAATGTTTGGGCTGCTTATTGAATCCTATTGACTATTCCAGTTACGGTTGCTTCGGCGGAAAGAAGCTTTTCAAAATTGAAATTAATTAAAACATATCTGCGAACTACCATGTCGCAAGAGAGATTAAGTGGACTAGCTATGATTTCAATTGAAAATGAGTACTTAGATATGCTTAACTATGAAGAGATAATAGATGAGTTTGCCTTAAAAAATGCAAGAAGAAGTTGCTTCCGTTAATGTCTATTTATGTATTTTCTTATCAAGTTGACATTTAGTTTTTTTTATGTGATCTAAATGATTTGTCTACTATTTTGTAATCAATGTTAACTTTCTATCATAGAATTTACATTTTGTTTCATACATTCAAGTGTATTGTTGTTTATTAAATTTTGGGGCAACAAAAACATAATTTTTTTTATTGGCCTATGACATTGAATGTGTTTGGACCGGCCTTGTTAAGCCTATGCGACCTAACACCTTGTATAGCCACCCTTTTCTCTGTACAAACCGTACTGGTTTTTAGCACTCCAAATTCCCTCATCCTATTTATACCCTTCTTCATTAGTGTGAAAAAAATTCTGAAGAAAGATTAATGCTCTTTCTCCGATCTTTTTTCATTCCAAAATTGTTCTCTTGCAAATTATAACAGAGAGAAAGATAGATTAATTCATTCGAGGAGTTATCTTGGTGATTTTGCACATGTTTGCATCGTTTGCTGAGGTAATAATACATTCGACCTCTCTTATTGGGTTATTGGGTCTATTGTTATTCAAGGTATGTTTATGATCTTATATTTTTATTGGAATAACACGTCATATTATTGTGATATGTGATCATAGATTGCTACTTTAAAGTTATTATGTATTTATTTAAGATTTAGAACATTGAATATGTATTCTTATAGAGGTAGTAAAAGCAACCGGTGACTCGTCACAAATCTAATTCTTTATTAGATAACAAATTGAATATAATTTGTAATAGGTATAAGTTATAAATTGTAGATCTAAAATCTACTAGTCTACAAATTAATGCCCTAGATTACATTTATTAGTTGGCATGATATAATATTGCTTTAAATCTATATTAACACGACTAATATGTTGCATTTTTTTTCTAAAATTTGGCAGTTAGAAGATAGTACATAATTGTACAAATATTAGTTGGTATATAACATACTATTATTGATGGCATTGAAATGATTAAAATTTTGATTCAATGCACAATGCTTAGGTTAATAAAGTTGTTATTCATGTTGATATGAATGTTACCATTGTTGGCTAATGACTATTGTAATTCGTGCTATATATTAATTAGAAGTAATTGAAGCAAACAAATATAATAATACAATTTGTTATTTAACATATATTATATACCATATTATATTAAATTATAACTAATGTATATTTTATCACATAAGATTTGATGTACATGCTACTATTGCTCGTTTTTCTTGCAAATTTGTAGACGCGACCGTCAAGTTCCAAGTCCAACTGCAGAGGCCCGCATAGCGCATGTTAATCATTATCTATTCCAGCCCAATGGCTTGTTCAATCTTTCCACCTCAACCCGCAAGATTCGATCACCTCATCATCCTTGCTTGGGATCTTGCCTGCTATGTTTCAAACAACTTTGGAGGGTCTAATGCCTCATAAATAGTATCTTCCCTCCATCCTTTGTACCTCTCCTCTCCTTGCCTTGCCCCTTAGCGGCCAGGGTACAACAAGGCAACGAGAACACTTACATGCTTATAGGTCCCGTTTGTTGTTGTCCCCGGTCGTCAAGGATTCCTTATCGACTAGCATCGTTGTCGCTCCATTTTATTGCGACTAGCCGACCTTTGGCAAAAGCTATTGGTCACCATTGCAAAAAGGGCAACCCTGTGTCATTCCTCTAACAGAAGCTGTTGGTCGCTGTAACAAACCGCACTTCGTAGTATCCAAAAATCAGCGTCTTACATCAGTGCCTGACTTTCGAATACCGCAAAAGTCGGTTTGTCGGGGAAAGAAAGGAAGAAGAAACAAAACACTATATCATGACATAACGATGATCTCACAGTGGAATGATAACATACAATATACTGAATGTACATGAACATAATAGGATGAACAATATAAAAGAGTCTACACTGGTGGAAATAACAGATAAATAAATATCAATATAGAAAGTTAAAATAGAGTATCTGATACAACAAGCCTCATATACAAATAACATATCTATCATGTACTACTACAATATCAAGTATATATACCCAAGTATCATCTTCGCCTCCAAAGCTCTAAATGCACCGCTTTGATAGTGTATCCTTAAAAGCACTTGACTTCAAAACTACTTAATTGAGTACCTAAGAATTGTCATGATATAAACAGACAAAGACAAAACATGGGCCAGACATAAAGCCTGATATGAGTGGAACTATCTTAAAATACTGTATATCAAAAGTGTAAGAGAGAGTGTGTAACATGAAGCTACCGATGCACATCCGGTCCTTTTCGCAAATGTGGCTTAGGGGTAGTCTGATCACCCCATAAACAAGTAAAGTAAACACATCACAAAAGTAGGGAAACGTATCATAATCTGCTCTTCTCTTATAATCAACGAATCAACACAACTAATATAATGTGACTGATATGTAACAAAATACCGTGATAAAAGTTAAGGCTGCACAAAGTATGGGTTCGGTCGAGTTGGACTAAATACTTCACTCAACCCGCATAGGTATGAGTTAAAGATTGTTTAACCCATACCCGATCCCATATGGGGTTGAATATAGGTATGGTTGAAGTATGTGTTGGGTTACATAAACCTAATTCGAAAATGAGAATTTGAAGGAAAAAAAATCAAAATAAAATATCCAACTCAAAATAGCAGATTTTAGCTAGCATAAACAATAAATATAATTGATTCACTACAACACATATTTTATTAGAATACATTATATAAGATATCACATAGAATTGATTCACTACATATTAGAGGGAGAGTTTCATTTCAAAATACACTAAAATGCTCCTAGAGTACTCCTTAAAATCTCTTAGTCAATCCTATGTGTTTTGGTCTCTCTAATTTTACTTGGATTGATAACGAATATGATTTTTTTAGTACATTTATTCTAGAATTTAACTGCTCTAATTTTACATGGGCTGATATTGAATGAGTTTTTTTATATATTATTAGGTTGGGTTAAAATAGGGTTGGATTGAATGAAATATCACACCTGACCCGTACATAGAATGGCTTAGAAATTGTAACCCATATCCGGGCCGAACTAGGTTGGGTTAGGTCGGTTTTATGTGGGTCGGATCGGGTCGGTAGGTCGGGTCGAGTATGGGTTATGTAGACCCCTAATAAAAGTAACCTAATGTACAAATATAGAGACAATATGAATATCACAATACCAGCATATCCTAAGATACACAACAATATTATCAACCAACTAATATAACGCACATTATAACGATAAACGACAAACATAGAATATAAATTGATACTCATAGTTGCTTATGAGTGGAGTCCATGGTAGAACTCATGCCTAAGATAAATACAGTCGGTACCTAATTATACCATAGACCTCGAGTTGCATCCAGTATGATCGAACTTGTGTAGATCTCACCGTATCCATGTATCGAGCATAAGTGATATTGACTTACTCTAGATAACTGAAACTTGAGTCCACTTGGACGTCTATCTATAATTCAAATTATTGTTATCCAATGATTTTCCTTGAGGGTTCAAATTAAATAGAGTCGGTACCTAAATTCTTTGAAGCAAGAATTGGTTTTCCTTGATATCGAACATAATGCACGAAAGGATCTTTGAAGAACCACAAAGTTCTATGAAAATAGTTACGACATACTACTAAAAAATATTCGATTTGAAGATTCGGCAGATTTGGATTCCTATATATCCACTCATGTGGTACTTCATCATATGATTCATATAAGATAAAGACCCATCTGTCTGGATATCATCATATACATCTAGAAAGTCATTGGGTCCCCTAGGTACTATTGTATCTAAAATAGTGAACTTTTATTCAGCTTACTAGTTAATAACTCATAATCAGATCTTGGTAAACAAATATTGGATACTTGATAATTTGAAAGTGACTTTCCAAGTACTTATAGTACTTAAATAATCAAGTATTGACACGTCCACGCCTCCACTTCTTGCGGAGCAATAATTCATTGAATTAGATCGGCAGAATAAGAAATAAAAAATCACAATTTTGCAAAGAAATACCTCACTTGTTTCTCGAGAAGAGATGGGAAACGTGCTCAATATCATTTGATGTACCATAGATCTCGAGTCGCATCCAGCATTGATCGAACTCATGTATGTCTTATTGTACCCATATATCGAACATAAGTTATATATGACCTACCCTAGATATTTGGAACCTATGTGGATCTCACCATACCCTTATAACGAGCATAAGTGATATATGATCCACTCGTAGATGATCGTCATCATCTCCCCCTCTTAATCATGATGAATTTCTTAACAAATTCGCATAACGTCTCCACAAAAGAGAACGACAGGCGTATTCCCTATAATATGTCATTGGGACCACAAAGGAACACCGATGTTATATAGATATATTTATACAATCAATATAACATCACGTAATCATATATGTCTATTACAAAGGAAGACCAATATCACGTCATTGTCTATTTATACGTAGAGTCACTACTGAAAGACCAATAATATGATTGACCACTAATATAAGGCCAATATGATGTCTGATCACTAATATAAGATCAATATAGGGTATGGTCACAAGTATAAGACCAATACTATTCATTAAACATGTCTATCCCAAAGTTAAAGCCAAGGGGTACGGATTAGCTTCGTTCAACCGTATACGCTCAGTAGATGTAACCATGCAACCAATCATGGCATCGATATCATATCCTATCATTGTTGATTGCACACGTATCACTGTACATTGCATCCAAATCCCGAACTTCTCCTTACTTTCACTTTCCTGAGTAGCTCGAAGTCTCCCCCGAAGCTATGTAGAAGCCTCATGTTGACTCCAGTCGGGATCTGGGGAGTGGGGAGAAATCCCCGTTAAATCGCATCCTACCTTGGCTTTACTGCCTAGGCCAGTGCATCGCTTATCCACCACTGGTGGACCGGCGGCTGCCTGTCCCAGGCAGTAAAGCCTGGGCAGGTAGCCTCCGAGCCGCACCGACCATCGATTCGAGACCATCTTCTCTATTGTTTCGTCTGATAAGTCGTCTAGCTTCCTTAGCTTAACTTCAGCACATCAGACCTCTTATGGAGTCCATTAGTTGACATCTTGGAAGCGGTTTCTTAGGTATTCGAAAACCGGTTTTGATACGACTCCCACTTTGCTCCACGTAGTGTCTCCCCAGGATGATCCAACGACCTGTCCTCCTCTAGCATGTCAAAATGAACTCAACCGACCTTCTCGCTTCACGTGATGCTTACAGGTGTGTCGATACACCTACTTGTGCACGTATATGCATACATGTATACGCAAACATGTAAAAACATCACAAATCAAGTTTCGAGCTTCACCGGAGCTATTACTCGGCCCATTACTTTCGCATGCAACTTAGCGCATCCGCCGGTTGCTGTGGCTACATGAGATTGCTCGTAGCGTGCTTATATACACATACGGACATTGACATACACATGTATAATTATTCACACTAATAAACAATCATTATCAACAATCCAAACCATTCAAGAATTCTAATTTCAATACACGAATCGTATTGATTATTATATAACTTCAAATATACGTGTTCATGTACTTACCCAATATACACACACATATAATTAAATGAATATTTCAATTATTATTAAGTCAGAAATTACTTTGATATACTAAATCTTTTCAATAAAAGTCAAATCTCTTTTTCTACTAATTTATGAAAATCATTATATTATTTTATAGAGTACAAACTAGCTTATAAATCATTTTTAAGCCTTTATAATGCATAATTCTTCATTAAAATTAAGCATCATCGTATAATTATTTTATAAGACCTTACATCCATTTTATAAAATAATTCCTTCTTACTATTTTATAAAATCTTATACTTTTATAAAATACCTCTTTTATATTATTTTATAAAATCTCATACTTTTGTAAATTATCATTTCTATACTATTTTATAGAATCTCCATCCATTTTATAAAAATATCATTTATGCTATTATATAAAATCTCGTTTTATTTTAGAAAATATGTCTTTATCATTATTTTATAAATTCTCATTCTATTTTATAAAATACATCTTTATTATTATTCTATAAAATCTCATTCTATTTTATAAAATATACATTTCACTTATAAAATTATTTCGTTGCTTAAATAATATTTATAAGTACTAATTAAGCTTCATTAAGCCTCAAATCACTTTAATAATAAGTGTATAGCTCATAACCCACTTAATTAGCTTACTAACTTCATTTTATAAAATATTCCATTATCTTATAAAGTCATTTCTTCTCTTAAATAATATATATAAATACTAATTAAGCTTCATTAGGCCTCTAACCACTTTAATAATAAGTGTAGAGCTCCTAATTCACTTAATTAGCTTACTAACTTATCTAAAATTCGATCCAAATGGTTTAAGTAATGCTTTTAATGACATGCACATCATTATATTACTTAATTAATCATAAATCAAACAAAATAACACACATTTATGAGTATGAGAAAGTAATAGGATTAACCAGAATTTTCGAGTTGAAACTTCAGAAAATTCAGCACTACTTCCCTTATGTTGCCAGCGTTACGGAAACTTGCAAATTAAAAAAACGTTTCACATTTAGTAAATACGCGATAACCTTCATTATCTCATATTTCCTAAAAATACATACCTCTTTTTAAGAAACTTTTCACCGTTTAAATGCAAATTTAAATAAATAAGCATTTAAAACATGTATAATTTTAGTGTAGTAACTAATACTATCACAACCATACATGACAATGGAGAATAAGCTAAAATAAATTGGTATCTAAATATATCATAGACTTCGAGTCATATCAAAATGCAAGAACTTCGTATATATCTCACCTCGACCCCTAAAATGGCCATGAATGACATGTGATATATCCTAAATAGTTATTGCTAGCTCTCTTCGAACATGTTATAACAAGTAACCAAAGTAACCATAACTAGCATACAAGCAACCAGACATACAAAACAAGCAACAAGTAATGATAATCAACAAAAATCAATCAACAATCAATCAATAAACAACACAAGCAACAATAATCAATCAATTAATCAAGCAACAACAAGAAATCAACAAGCAATAGCAAACAATAGCAAACAACAACAATCAACAATAAGCGATAACAAGCGACAACCAACAATCAATCAACCGGTCAACCAAAAAGCAACACAAGCAACAAAATCAACAACAAATAACAATAATCAATCATCAAGCAACAACAAGCAATGACAAACATCAACAAACAATACAAGCAAAAATAACTAGTACACAAGAAGTGTTTATACCAACATGCATGGTAACCAACGATGGTCGTAGCGTGCATTGTTGGTAATTAATCTATATTAGATGTGAATACATATAACCCATATCGATTCAATTGAGACACAAGTATTGAAATTAACAGCGGAAGGCGTACCTTAATCCATCGATTTCTTAATTGATGTGAAGATTAATTTGAATTAGATCTTCCAAATTGACACAAGCTTAGATCTGTAAATTCTCTTTAGAAGAGGGTAGAGAGAACATGATAAGATTTTTGTAATTTGGGGACCATAACCCCATATATATAGTGTGTGATTTTTTTAGTTCGACCATTCAACAAACTAAAATTGTCACTTCGGTATCCACACGTAATAATTTTACATGACAAATATACCCCTTAAGTCCTAATATGTTTATTCCAAAAATATATCACGTAATTAGACTTAATTACAAGATAGCTCACACATCCAAACATTAAAATATGTGGCCCCATTATGTTGAATTATTCCAACAATCTCCCTCGGGCCACATATGTAACTTTATAGAATGTATTCAACTTTATGAGCTCTTAAATAGCTATCTTGATAATATGGTATATTCAAAACAATCTCGTCCATTGATTGTGTTAATATGAACCAAAGTGGCTTTCATTACTGTTTTTGTAACTAAACCCATCAATGGTCACAAATATCAATATAGTCAAACGACATAGATCAATCATGTAAGTATAGCATGGAAATCACATGAAATGTGATCTTTACATGTCTATTTCAACTGGTCCCACTTTACTTTAATGAGATCAAAATTCCAAATAATATATATAAACAATTGAAGTGCAAAAGAAAACTTTATTTCTGATCAGAAAAACCAAAGCTTATCCATAATCAAAATATAGAGCAGTGTCGTGAAATAAATGACTAAGTACAAACTTCCCCTAAACCAAAATATCCTTATATAAAAGATACACTCATTTTAGCAACATGCTCATGAAAGACCTTGGATGGTACTTCTTTTGTAAGCAGATCCGCTAGCATGGAATTTGTCTCAATATGCTCTATGGATATTAACTCATTTTGCACTCTCTCCTTTACAACTAGAAACTTGATGTCAATGTAATTTGACTTTCTTGAGCCTCTATTGTTATTAGAATATAATACTGCAGATCTATTGTCACAATATAACTTTAATGGTCTTTCAATATTATTAATAATGCGCAGCCCAGTGAAAAAATTCCGCAGCCATTTCGCATGGTTAGATGCCTCATAACAAGCCACAAACTCTGCTTCCATAGTGGAAGAAGCTATGAGCATTTGCTTAACGCTTTTCCATGATATAGCCCCTCCAATTAATAGTAATATGTATCCTGAAGTGGATTTTCTACTATCCGGGCATCTAGCAAAATCAGAATCAGAATACCTAATAATCTCTAAATGATCTGATCTTCTATATGTAAGCATATAGTCCTTTGTTCTCTGAAGATACCTCATATCCCTTTTTGCTGCTTTCCAATGATCCATTCCAGGGTTACTAAGATACCTGCCCAACACTCCTATAATGTACACAATATCAGACGCGTACACACTTGAGCATACATTAGACTCCCTATAGCAAATGCATAAGGGATCTTCTGCATTTCTTTAGCTTCAAGGATGTTATTAGGGCATTGTTTGAGACAAAATTTATCTCCTCTAGCGACAGGGGTATCACCCATTTTACAATCTTGCATGCCAAACCTTTTAAGCACCGTTTCTATATAGTTCTTTTGTGACAATCCAAGAATACCCCTTGAGCGATCACGATATATTTGGATTCCTAATACAAAAGAAGCATCCCCAAGATCTTTCATTTCAAAATTATCTGAAAGAAATCTCTTGGTTTCGTTCAAAATATGTAAATTATTACAGGCAAGCAATATATCATCAACATATAAAATCAAAAATATGAATTTGCTCCCAATGAACTTGTGATGCACACGATTATCAATTACGTTTGCCTCAAAACCAAATGAGGTAACTACTTTATGAAACTTGTGGTACCATTGACGAGAAGCTTATTTGAGCCTATAAATGGATTTCTTTAGTTTACAAACCATATTCTTTGGATCTTTGAACATGAAGTTTTCTGGTCGCAGCATATAAATTGTTTCCTCAATGTCACCATTGAGAAACGCAGTTTTAACATCCATTTGATGTAACTCAAGGTCAAAATGTGCAATAAGCGCTAAAATTATTCTAAAAGAGTCTTTCGATGAAACCGGAGAGAAATTTTTTAAAATCGATGTCTTCCTTCTTAGTAAAACCTTTTGCTACAAGACGAGCCTTATATCTTTCCACATTACCTTTTGCATCCCTCTTGGTTTTAAATATCTATTTACAACCAATGGGTTTCTAACCTTCAGGTAAAGAGATAAGATCCTAAACTTTATTGTCTTGCATAGATTTATACTCTTCGTTCATAGCTTCAATCCACTTTTGAGAATTAGCATCTTGCATGGCTTGATGAAAGTTGATAGGATCATCTTGCATGGCTTGATGAAAGTTGATAGGAACACCAATCTGGAATGACATCTTTCCTCTCTCTAGTAGATATCCTTAGTGGCAATTCATTTTGAGGTTGTAGAGTTTGTTCTTGTGGAACATTGTCCTCATCTTAAAGAGGGTTTTTCTCAATATTGTTTTGCTGTGGTTCCGGATTAACTTCTTCATTAATGACAGGAATGATAATTTGTACATTGTCAGAAGAAGTAACTGTAGTAGGAATCATAGATGGTGATTCCTCCTCAAAAACAATGTTCCTTACTTCATTTCTCCCCCTTAACTCAACATCCTCAAAAAACGTTGCGGTTCCCATCTAAAAAAAAATTCTTTAGTGTGGGATCATAAAATTTATAGACCAACAAAGTAGCTGCTCACTGTTTTAGATCCAATTTTCTTTCATTTGGCCTATAAGGCCTTGCCTCAGCTGGACATCCCCAAATATGAAAATGCTTTGGAGTGGGCTGTTTGCCTGTCCAAAGCTCATAAGGTGTCTTGGCAGCTGCTTTAGTGGGTACCCTATTAAGGATATAAACTGTTGTCTTTAATGCCTCCCCCAGAGTGATTTTGGTAAGGTAGAATGACTAATTATACTCCTCACCATGTCTTTAAGAGTTCTGTTTCGTCTCTCAGCAACACCATTCATGCTAGGTGAACCTGTCATGGTATACTATGAGACTATTCCACATTCCTCTAGGAATAGGGCAAATGGTCCTAGACATTGCTCAACCGATCCATCAGATTTACCATACTATTCACCGCCACGGTCAGATATGACAGCTTTAATCCTTTTGTTGAGTTGGTTCTCAACTTCTACCTTAAATTTCTTGAACATGTCTAAGGATTCTGATTTATCATGTATAAGATATAGATAGCTATACCTTGAGTCTATGAATGTGATAAAATATTGTTGACCATTCCATGATGCCATAGGGAATGGTCCACAAATGTCCATATGTATCAATTCTAAAACGTCGGTTGCTCTATTGGCACCTATTTTCTTATGTTTGGTCTATTTTCCCTTGATGCACTCTACATAGACATCGAAGTTTGAAGAATCAACACAATCTAAAATGCCATCTGACACAAGCCTTTGAATTCTAGTTTTAGATATATGACCTAAGTGCTTGTGCCACAATGTGGCTGAATTTTTCTTATTAGCTTTTCTTTTAGTACCACGCGATTCCACGTGCAAGGCTTCATAATAAGAGGTATTAACATCAAGCATATATAAGTTATCATAAACATTGAGAGAACCAGTTCCAACAAGATTTGAATTTATTGATAAACTAAAAATACCATTCCAAAATGAACAAGAATAACCAGATTTGTCCAACTTAGAAATAGAAACCAAATTTCGTCTAAATGATGGTATAACAAAAGTATCAAATAAATCCAAATAATATTGAGTTCTCAATAACAACTTAAAATGCCCAATAGCCTCCACTTTAACCGATTTTCCATCACCTACATAGATGTATCTTTCAACATCAGTTGGATTTCGGTAGCTCAGGCAACCCTGCATAGAAACACTTATGTGAGCAGGAGCACCGAAATCTAACCACTAAGTGTTTCTAGGTACTGTAGCTAAATTTACTTCAGAACAAACCGAAGCAAAGGATGTACCTTTCTTAACACGCCATGCATGATATTTGGTACAATTTTTTTTTAAATATCCAGCCTTCTTACAAAAGTAACAACCATCGGCCTCCTTATGTTGTTTCTTTTCCGTTGAACCCTTAGTAGTTTCTTTATCCTTCTTTCTCTTTTTGTCTTTTCCCTTAGGGGTGTATGCCAAATGAGCACTTTCAGTCTTATAATGCTTCAATCTCTCTTCCTCTTGTATACCATACGAAATGAGTTCATTGAGAGTCCATTTCTCCTTTTGACAGTTATAACTGATCTTAAATTGGTTGTATTGTGAAGGAAGAGAGATTAGTACCAAATGCACGAGCAAATCATCTAAAAACTCAAGCTTAAGTGCCTTAAGTTTTGAAGCAACATTAAACATTTCCATAATGTACTCCCTTATGTTCCCTTTGCTTTGATACTTCATGGAAATCAAGCGCTGCAAATGCATGCTTTTTTCCGCCTTATCGTTTTTAGCAAAACGTTTTTCAATCTCAGCAAGGAAATCTTTAGCATTGGTTATCTTTTCAGATACCGCACCATAAATGCCTTTGAAATGTCGCGCTTTATGATCATTAGACTCATGCGATTTGAACGATCCCACCTCTTAAAGTTCTTTATAACATCAGAAGAACTTTCATCCGTAAGAGGGGTGGGTGCATCCATCATAAGTGCAAGGTCAAGATACATGCAGCCAAGAACAAGCAATATGTTCTCTTTCCAATCCTTAAAGTTTGATCCAGTCAGAATAGGAATGTTGTTAAGATTGGCAGATACCGTAGTTAGATTAGCTATAATTTTAACATAAGAATCAATCAAATATGGTCACATTGTAAAATAAAACTGCAATAAATTCAAATAATTGGTACGTCTCTTCTCAAGATACCTAGCACAACATCAATATCAAGTCTTTGGACAGTAATATTAATTGTAAGTGGTACTCTTGTTGTAATGATCAAACATTGACAATAAGTTCAAGTCAAATATCAATCTTTCTTTGGGCCGATTAGATATTCACTTGCAAAACTATATGATTGTCACATATTTATCATCACACATGTATAAATGATTCGGCCAAATATTAATCTTCCTTTGGGTCGGCTAATATGCGCATGAATAAATACACACAAACATCAAACATTTTTCATGAATAACTAAAATAAGAGAGGTCACTTTGGTGACATGTTATTTCAATTAGTTCACTTGTAATGTAGGATATTTACAGTTAGTTTTCAAAGAGACACCAAATAATATTTGAATTGGCTTATTTTAACTCATTCATTTATGCGTATTCCATTAATATCAATTTTCAGTTTTATACATATTGAAAATATGGTTTCATAGCCGTAATAAAAAAAATTGACATCAACTAAAACTGTAATAATACATAACAAATGGTATTTGCAATAACAATTAATGATAAAATATTGCATACTTTATTTAACTGTCAATATTCAAGACAGAAGATAAAACAAATTTTAACATAGCATGGTCCACATATGTGATATTTCAAGAAAATGAATAGCTGAAAACTGTAGCAGTGGTTGATCCCAAACATAGTGGGAAGCAACGAAAATAAAAAGTCCATGTCAAAATAGCTTATTATATCAGTGCGGCAGGTGATTAGCTTTCGATGGAAGCTTATTTGAATAAGCAAATATGAATACATGTGTTATAATATTACAGAAAGTGAAACTTATTTTTAATGAGCGGGCCATACATATAAAATATATGTATCTATAAAATATAAATGCATTAAATATTAAACAATATGTCTTTACTTATTCCAAATACAAACATATTGCATCGTTAAATTTATTGCAACTGACACATTTAGTGTATTTATGATAATAAATTAATTTATTTATTACTATAGCAACCACATTTAATGCAATTATGATAAAATAAATGTAATTGACCGTTATGCGGTCCAATACCTATTACAGGAACATTAAAAGCCATGAAGATGCTTCCATACGAGTGAATGAAACAAAACTTAACATGGTAACCATCTATAGCAATAAAAAAATTATACAGTCGCAATACCACTGACAATAAAATATTAATAATATGAGTAGCAACAATTAAAGGCATCAGATTCGAGCATGCGGAATTAATTCATGAATTATTTATATAGATCTGAAACAAAGGCATCATATGAAGCAATAAGAAAAGAGCAAATCTCACAGATCCGAAATAAAGGCATCGGATGAATCAACCAAAATTGTAAATCTCATAACCCTAATTTCATATATACTTAAAGTCAGGAGATTTCTCGATAAAATCAATGATGGGCGGCTCTGATACCACTTGTTGGTGTTTAATCTATATTAGATCTGAATACATATAACCCATATTGATTCAATTGAGAAACAAGTATATGAAATTAACAGCGGAATGCGTACCTAAATCCATCGATTCTTAATTGATGTGAAGATTAATTTTTGGATTAGATCTTCCAAATTGACACAAGCTTAGATTTGTAAATTCTCTTTTGAAGAGAGTAGAGAGAATATGATAAGACTTGTGTAATTTGGGGACCATAACCCCCTATATATAGTGTGTGACTTTTTTCAATTCTGCCCTTCAACAAAATAAAATTGTCACTCCGGTATTCACATGTTATAATTTTACATGACAAATATACCCTTTAAGTCTTAATATGTTTATTCCAAAAATAGATCACGTAATTAGACTTACTTACAAGATAGCCCACACATTCAAACATTAAAATATGTGGCCTATTATGTTGAATTATTCCAACATGTCAAACTATAAACTCTCATGAGCCCGTTCGACTTTCAAGATGGAAAAAATGCTTAAGGGTTTTAACCCCTTTCGTGAATAAGATACACGGAAGACTATCACACCTTTAATATGGATTGGAAAACTTCAATGGTATGTTAAATCATCGAATCTTAAAACTCTCGAATAGATGCAACAACCTAAATCTCAATTTTCCTTTTCTTCCAAACAGAAATCGTTCTCTAAAGGAAAACACTTAGTATTTAAATCATTGTTGAATGACAATTTACAAATGCTTGGGTTCGCTCGGGTTCAAACTCACATCAACCGTACAATGTTAAGATTATATACCGAGTGTACTACGATGCTCATCTAGGCAAATAATATATCACCACTTAGGAGATTATCCAAATTTTCACAAAACTAGTCGAGAAGTCCTTCCCCAAACTATCCCAAGCTATCCTAAATGATTATACTATAAATAATTTTTACAAAGAATAAAGATCATCCAAAATAAATATGATACCCGATCCAATCCTTTGCTCTCTCATTTCTTTGTTAAACTAGAGTCGACCACCTGACTCCTTTCATATGAACTCAGATCTGGTTCCTTGGTTTGATCATTGAAACTTCCTCGCACGACTAGAGTCATGCTTTCTTGAGTGCTTTTAGCGTCCATTTTAAGTTTTGTTTCGACATATTGCTGTCTGTTGAAGATGCATCAGCCTTAATGTATATGTAGATGATTCTATTACTTTTGATCCCTTTTGAATATATAATTTTTGATCTCTTTTGAATGCATCAACCTTAATGTAATGTATATTTGCACAAACTACAAATGCATTAGTGTTTGTTTCTATTGCTTTTGATCTCTCTTTTAAATATATAATTTTTGACTTGAGGATTAAAAATAAGGAAGAGGTTAACAAATCTATGTATATTTGTATGTGTAACACACACAAGTTTACATATTTATCAATTCATACAATCATGCCAGTGTTTCGTAATTAACCTTGAAGGAATATAAACGTAAATATCCATCTTATACAAAATTAGTAGGTAGAACAGAAGGTATAAACAAATGGATGATTGAGAGTAGACCACATGTTGATAAACAACAAATACGTTACACGTGAAGCAAAACATAGTTGCTCTGAAATGATATACTAGTACTGGACTAGATGATAAGATGCTATTAAATAACTGGATGCAACCTACATATCTTTTTTGAATTGTATTTCACAAGGCCGGTAAATATGTGCGAACTCACCACAACCAGGTACTTAAAATAACTTTGTTCTTGATTTTCTTATCTTCTTTCTTAACTTAGATTATGTTAGGTATGGATTCCTTGCACGTGGTGTTCCTTCTAAATTTGTTTCTTTTACTTGTGGTTGTAATCTTATCATACAAACTTAAATCAGTTTGCCTTAGGGCTCCACAATGATACATGATATTTCACAACCATTATCATAGCACCATACTATAATTTAGTGGGCGTGATATCCCACCTCCAAATAAAACTTTGATGAAGAGAAATGATGTCGAAGACAAATAGTGAATAATCTACAGGAAGCCATGCATGTCTATTGTGGTTGGAGCTCAAGTCAATCAACATACATGTATCCGAAAACAAGGTAATTAACCATTTATTAGTCATAAATTCATATTCAGAACATAATCTTGTTCAAGGTATAACAGAGTAGACAGTAAGAAATGGAAGAATGGAAACGCCTTGATATACATAATATATTTTAGTACCAAAATCTGTTAAATTTGCTTGTAATACTTGTAGGATTGTTTTCACCCTAGAGGGGGGGGGGGGATAGGGCAATACTAATAATAATAAAAATTAATGCGGAAATAAAAATAATAACATAAAATAATGTAGTAGAGATCACACACAAATTTACCCACCTTCGACAAAACTTTGCCTACGTGCCGCCCCCAAGGTTTCTACTAGAAATCAAGTAGTTAGACGCTTACACACGTAAACTTGCGACACCCACTACTTGACTAACCTAACTCTACGCTCAAAACCTTACCACAACTCAGCCACTGAGTTGCGAATTCTCGAACTACACCACCGTAGTTCGTAACCTAGTCACACGACTAGAGAGTTGCACAATTTTAAAAGAAAAATACAAAATAAAATAAAAACTAAATAACAAAACCCTATATAATCACTAAAGTCCAAATACAATTAAGTAGACCAGCCCAATAACAAATTAAACTAAAGAGATGTCTTCTCCTTTTTACTTATGTTCGGCCGATCCTTCTTCCTTTCTTCTGTCTGGAAACTAGGATTTTGTTCAATTTAATGCCGCTATTTGGAATATATCGATTGAAGTGTGCGTTTGCTTTGGATTGCTTCGTCAATCAATTGCTGCTTTGATTGCTCACGGTGGCTTCAAATGTCGAGCTCGAATTGGTACGTGATTTTCTTCTTTTCGATTTTGATTTTTGCTCGACTTCGACTGATTCAAGTTTTGTGTATTTTCCGTGATTGTTCTAAGTACGCTCTCTGATTTTGTTTCGAACTCGAATGCCTAGCCGATGATGATTTGAGTTGAATTTATAGGGATGAAAACCCTATAATTCATTCGCATATTTCTGGTTTGAATAATTCGTGATTTTGGCACTTGCGTCGATTTTTGATCGAATGAGCACTGTGATCTCTGACTTGTTCATTGTTGAATTTGCTTGAATATTATTTAAGTCGGTTCCATTCTTTTTGGCATTTGAATTTGTTTCTCGTTCTTTTCCTCTATGACTTGTTCATTTATCTCTTATCCATACGACTCTGATAAATTCAATTACGTTTACAACTATTCGAATTTTTTTTTACTTGTGGGAACTGAACTTGTGCATATTTACTTGCTGTTGAATTTCTGAGCCTCTGAACTGATATGTGTATACATGCTTACACATATGTATATATGTAACTATGTATATGTTATTGCACTTGCATATGCACTGAATCCATCTTCCTTGAGTCCACTCGAGTATGTTGACTTGTTTGATTGTCTTGTTATGAGTGTGCCTGCACTTGATCACTGTCACTATTTGCTTGGAGTTCTATGTCCAGTAGTTTGTTTTCATGTTGGCGTGACACCCTATGTTTACTGCATTGTGATTGGTTCCATTTGAATCTGTCTGGTCTTCATGTATACATCATTGAACTGATTATGAACTTGCTCATTGATGTTATATATGTGCATTGATGTTATATATGTGCATGGTTCATGATGTGACTGGACTTTCCATTGTTTCATGCTATACTGCTTTTATTTGGTTGAGGCTTCATTGATTCCCTGGAAATCTGGTTCCAGTGTGTTTACTTGTGTACATGTTTCTGATTCAAGTGTGTGTTGTTCTTGTTGTTGCAGTCTGGACTGGTTTCATTTCTGTCTACAGTCTGGTTTTCATGTGGAGTTGAAATGTTATGAAGTCTCCACTTTATACTTGGGGTCTCATCGCTTCTGAACTGTTGTGTTGCATTGTGAGGTGTGTGTTCATTTTAAGTCTGCACTTGAGTTTGGTTCATTTTGGAGACTGGAGCTTTTGTACATTTTGTTCCACTGGCTTGTGTTCATGCTTGAAGGCTTGTTGTATGTTGGTTGTCCAGTGATTGTGGTCGAGTTTGGTTGTTTGCACCTGAGTTGAATCCAACATAGGCTCGGGTTTGACCTTGTGCTCACCTGTCCCTACAATTTTTACACGCAAGTGTATATCGGTGTGCACGACCTTGTGACATGTACAGTGATATACTGTGCATGTTACAAGCTGTTTGTGTAAGATGAATTCAAAATAAATGATGACGAACAACCCAAATAACCGAGGCAAACAATATTTCAAAAACACACACTTCATTTTGAACTGCAAAATATTTCTTTTTCAATTTTACTGTGTTAGTGTTTATTTTGCAGATAATTCAGATGCTGGATACAAACTGGAATAGAGTTGAAGATAAAAATACGAGTGTTGAGAGAATATGTAGTGAGGAGTGATATGTAAATTGAACTTTGTGTTGTAATCAAGATTGTAATGTAATTGAAAATGTATATATGTTTCGAATTTGTAATAAAATATTTGTTTGAATAAAATATTTGTTTGAATTTGAATCCTGTGTTATTTATTTTACCCAACAACTATTTATTTAATTATGTGAAAAATAAAATAGTACAATAACAAATACATTTAAACGAATATATCTATATGTTTATTATCATTAAACGAAAATCATAGGTTATTGTATTCTACAATACTAACATATCGTATGAGCCAATAGTGTTTTCGTATGAGATTGCACTTCATATACTTAAATTACTGGTGCACAAAAACAAAGAAACTGAGAATATTACCTAACGTTATGTATACACATAAAATCGAATACTTCGTTGCTTTTATATTTTTATTTTTGATGATCAAAATAGAGAAGATATAGATAGTAGACCATTTTCAAACCATAAAATTAGTGTAATGGTAAAAGCAATCAAGAAAGTGCTTATTAATACATCTACAAACTCTCAAACTACACGAACCTGATTAAGCTCTTCTCCAACCCTGTGCAGTTAAAGCGCCCTGCCGCTCCATAGCGTTTGAGGTGCGAAAAGTTGTAGCAGAGATATATCCGGGATATAGCAGGATATAGCGGACGACTTTAAAAAGAGGAATGATGAACATTCTACATTTAAAAGAGGAATAAGTATTATTTATTATTTCCCACCAAGCAAAACAAGTTATAATAAAGTAAAAATAAACAAAGTTGAGGCTTAAAAAGTTAGAACTATTTATAATAACCAACAGCGTATATCATTGTTACATCAACTTCGAAGTTACCATAAAACTTAAAAGCAAAACATCAAACAAAATGCTTATTTATAAGAAAGGGGGATATAGCGGGGCAACAAAATCGAGGATATAGCGGATAATTGCCTCAATATCAGGGATAATAGCGGATCCGCTATATTGGACCGCTTTATAGGAATATCGTAGCCCCAAAAGTGCGCTACGGGATATATCGAGGATATATCAGGGCAATATCGGGGAATTGACTGCACAGCTCCAACCTCCATGGCACTCAACAAAGCACAAACACTCTAACTGGAATTCTCCACTGAGTAAATGATTCAGTTATGACTATCTGGGTGTCTTAATGATATTTCCCGATCCTGGTAAAATATCCTAGCTTCATACTTACCCAACCAATCCATACCTAAGATAATCCCGAAATCTACGAAATTAAAGACATACAAACTGCATGCAAACTTATGACCTAACAAATCAAGTTCTAACTGGTCACATCTCATCCTAAGAGTTGCATACCCTTATATTGGATTCACAACCCTTAAGGAAGTAACAAGGTATGTGGGTTCCATACATAATCTATCAACCAATACTGAGATATAAATGATGTGATGCACCGGTATCAAAAAGTACTAATAGGTATACTTTGAATCAAAAGTGTGTCTTCCATCATAGTTTTTCCTTTCTCCACTGTAGTGAGTTTAGAAGAAGAAGGTGGTCAAATATCAAACATCTTCCCTCTGTCCGCCCTGACTGGCTCTGGACACTTCTTCTTATAGTGCCCAACTTGGTCATAGTTGAAGCATTTCACATTATTCTTCTCTCCGGACTTCTTTCCTTTGCCCGTCCAACACTCATGAGGATAATGTCCCTTCTTATCACACTTATAACACACAAAATCATCCTTTTCCTTCTTAACAGCCTCCCTCTTCTGGGCTCCTTTCTTCTTAAAGAATTTCCTCTTTCCCGAGAACCCTGGAACTCCACTGACTTCTCCCTAGCTGAAACAACAAGCATCTTCTCATGGTGGACGGTCATCTCCAACATCACATGATAGGATTCTCTAATATGAGTCATAGCCATCCTGCCTAGCTCCGTCTTCAAACCTCTAATGAATCGCTCATTCCTCCTGACATCCTTGTCAACCAAAGCATAACCATATCGAGACAGCTCATCAAACTTAGCAGCATACTCGATCACAGACAAATGTTCTTGAACTAGATCCATAAACTTCCTCATTAATGCCGACTTGGCAACCTCAGAACCTCTGCTCAAACCTCCTCCTGAAGTTAGCCCATGTCAACTCTTCCTCTGGCACTCCTGCCGTCACACTGTTCCAACAATGAAGCGCTAACCCTTGCAACTGTCTAAAAGCTAGCCTTCTCTTCTCTCCATCATTCAAGCCTAAATCCGTAAAGATCCTTTCATAATTTAATAGCTAGTTCTCTACCTCAATAGCATCTTCCGATCCAAGAAACGACATCCCACCAAGACTGATGTAGGCTCGGCTCAGCTTAGCATAGTTATATCCAACGGGAACTACAGAATTAGCTCCACCAACATTCCCAGCAGCTACTGCTTGCAAAAGATTTGTTAACAACTAATACACCATCCTCGCATCTACTGGCAGATTTCCAGCACCTATATTGGCCTCATCATTTTGATTAGCATCAGCCTGTTGACCTTGGTTTCTTCGAGTATTAGATCGAGCATTTCCATTAGTAGTGGTGCTTCCTCCACCTAGATTTCCTCTTCCTTTTCTTGCCTCCATATCCTCTTTATCATATATCTGCATACGAGCCTTAGTAAGATACAGAAGAATGGTCTAAGAGAGAAGAGAATATGTACTTAGATATATACCTGTATATCAAATACAAGTACGTTACTATAGCGTTAACCCAAACCCCGATCATATTTTTAAATTCATTGGATTATGTTTGAAAAAAGTTGTAGTTTAACTTTCCTTTTAAAGTTCATAAGCCTATGCTCTGATACCAACTTGTAACATCCCCCTACTTGCAGGCCCAAAACTAATGGCTACGGATGCTGTAGTCATCCATAGTTATTAATCTTCGGCGACCAAATATGGCGGTGTTAGATTCATTGATACACAGATCACAGAAATATGTAAAAAAATTTAACAATTCAAAAACATAATTTCACATTCACATCAAACTATTTCATGTTCATTACATAATCCCCAAATTACATTAACCACGTTCAGCAAAATATAATTATTACAAATACACCAAGAGCGACATATGAAGATGCCCCCTTGGTTGATCAGAGTATATAGTAAGGCTAATAAATCTTCCTTTACAAACAAAACACACATTGGAAAGAAATTTCTAAATAACTATCTACCTTCTGCATGCCTTCGGAAACTTTATTCGTCAAAGAAGAGACCTGAAAACCTCAAATCTTAAACTATTCAAAATCAATTGAGTACCCGAGAGTTTAAGGGGTAAACATAAATTTCGAGTCAGACATAAAGCCTGGTATGAATAATAATATAAATCTCAATCCTTTTTAGATATCTGGTGAGACCACGCCGCTTAGTGGAATGGATTTTCCCTTTACTAGTATCCTAAAGCTTTATAAAACCATATATTGTACTCCTACATCCACAATGGTTAAAACATAAATTTTCAAAATGATATAATGATATGCATACTTGAAAACAATTAAGATTTCCTTTTAGTTTTCATGGGTTCACTAATAACCTTTAAGAATTAAAGAACACCCTGTCTTATTCATAGTTTTCATGGGATCACTAAGAACCTATAAGCTTCTGCCAATTAACTTAATTAATTCATGGGTCCCCCTATACCTATTAGTCATTCAAGTAACTAATTACCATATCCTAGTTTTCATGGGTTGACTAGGAACCTATGGATTTATCCAATAACACACTTTATTTCATAGTTTTTATGGGTTGACTAGGAACCTATTGATACTTCCATTAACCACTTACTTATCCTAGTTTTCATGGGTTTACTAGGAACCTATTAATACTTCAATTAACCACTTTCTTATCCTATTTTTCATGGGTTTACTAGGAACTTATTGACCGATGACAATTCTTAATTCCAGATTTAGTTTTCATGGGTTCACTACAAACCCCTTAGCTCATGCTAGTCCTTTATACATAGTTTTCATGGGTTAACTATGAACTTGTTGGTTTCCTCCAACAACTACTTAACAATAGTTTTCATGGGTTTACTATGAACCTTTTGGTTTACACCAATAACTACTTAATTTAGACATCCTATAATTTTGGTCTCCTGGCTCCTTGAATGCAATTCTACTCATTCAAGAGTTTAAGCAATTTATATTCAATATTAAGTTAACTAGGTGGTTCTTCTACCCCCTTTTCGTCAAAATACAATTATGGGTTATCATGTGAATATATTCATATTTGAAGGAGCAAAATACAATTTAACAATACCACTCCCGTGGGTTTAAGGTCTTTGAAATACATTTTATAAAACATAGTCAACATGTTTAACTTATATTTTTATCAAGGCCATACTTCTTCAAAATTATGTACTTAAATCCATTACAAAACTACTTTATATAAGCCGTGGGTTTTTCATTTAAAATTTAGAGTATGGGTTTTCAAACCTTTAAAAACCAAACCTTTCGACCTTGTCGAAAGGTCTTCAAAACAACCATTGGAAACATTCAGCTATTTAAACCTTTCGAAAGCATTCAACTCTTAAATATAAACCTTTCGAAACCATTGGATTCTACCTTTTGAAAACTTACCGGGTTCAAGTTAAAACATGCAGCAAGTCCTCTTTTAAAACCTTTCGACTATAATGGAAGCAACCTTTCGACTTGGTCGGAAGGTCTCCTTCGAAAGCTCTATAACCTTTCATTTAAAACAATAGACCTCTGCCTAAAAACACCTTCTTCGAAAGCTTTGGGTTACACTTCAATTATAAAACAAGGATAAACCATCTAAGTCGAAAGATTTGAAACCTTTCGAAAGCAATGGGAGAAGTGGCTGGTTTTTAAAACAAGTAAACCTTTCGTCTTTGTCGAAAGCAACTACTTCGAAAGGTTGGAAAAAGCGGCTATAAACTTTCGACCGTGTTGGAAGGTTCAAAACAAAACAATGATAAGTGGCAGTAACCTTTCAACTATGTCGAAAGGTTTCAAAACAAAATGGTGGTAAGCAGCAGTAACCTTTCGACTTTGTCGAAAGGTTTAAAACCTTTCTTTTAAACATTTGACCTGGTTGAAAGCAACCAAGTCGAAAGCTCTAATTCGAAAGCAAAGCAAATGAAAGCTTCAGTTTATTAAACAAACATACTTCAACATCTCTGGGCAACCAACCTTTCGACTAAGAACCCTACGACTATGTCCAATTCATTACGTACCAAGTAGCTTGATACCATATGCATTGGTTTGACTTTGTCGAAAGCTTTGAACCTTTGGACCTTGTTGGAAGGTCTGAGTCGGAAGGTCTGATGCTAAAATGGCTGAAACATGCTAAAAGTATGATTTCTTTGTTTTTAACTTAAAAAGGATATCTTTTCAACTAACCTGCCTTTGTTTGTCAAATTCTCATTGGTTAGTAAATACTTTTCAGAAAAGTGCTGCCACTATTTTTAAAATTAATTAATCATTTTATTTTACAAAATGCCCCTTCTCCTTAATTAAATATATAAAACATTTAAGTCTCATACCTTAAATAATTTTATATATTTATCAAAACACTTAGGAAAAATCTGGAAAAATCCTAGAAAATATATTTTAATATGTTTTCCAACATATAAAAATTTCAAACTCAAGTACTCAATATTTTAACCGTAATTAATTAATAACCCAATAAATCATTTTATTCACTAGAAAATTAGTATAAAATACATATAAGCTCAGAAAATTATGAGAATTGAGACCCATCTCCAAAATTATGTTTTATATAACATAAATTTTTTCCATAGCATATAAAAATCATTTTCTTTTCGGTTTTGCCCTAAACCGTGTATATCTCTTATTAAACAACATTGTTTAAACACATATAAATCAAAATCAAGCATATCATCATTTAACATGCCATAAAAACAGATTTATCATTAAATCTGAAACCATTTGATGTAAGAATCAAAATAGAGATGTAGAAATTATTATTCACCTTAGATTGGATAAGGAAATTGAAGTTTGGTTGAGATTAATTCCTTCTAACTTGAATCCGTCGATTTTCTCTTCTCTTCTAATGACCGGCCTTGTTTCTTCTCACGGTTATAAATTTTTGTTTGAGATAAAATGAACGTGTATAGCCTAATGAGAATAGTATAATGGTGGGAAGTATGGTTATTTACCCTAATTCCCTTTTGTTTATTATCCTAACCATTACATAAGTTCATAGTATTTAAATAAGCACGGCCACCTAGTTTATTACTCAACCTCAATCTCCTTATCTACATTATTCTATTTAATTTATTCTAATTAAATCTCTTGAATAATGTCACTAAAATTAGGAGTGTTACAGTATCTCCGCTTCAACTCATAGCACCTATAACCCCTAAGGTACTGTTTTTTATGAGAAATGTGTGCAAGGCAGGGCTCGAACATAGGTATTTTACAAGAACTAGGAACCCCTTTTCCATTGCGCCACACTGCGGACATTAATTACCAGATTAACCGTAGGTAATTATTGTTTTTATTCCCTCTCATTAGCAACATTTCAAATGTATAATAACCCGAGAAGCTTCTATAGTTCTGTAAAATCTACTACAGGTAAAGTTGAACCAACTATTCTTCTCACATTTTATATCAAATTCCCTTTTAGTATTTCTTTTTTTATTAGTATGTCTATGAATTTTGGTTCTTTCATTTATTTTGCATGGGATTATTGGTTTATCAATGCATATATACAAATAAACTTTAATTTTTTCTATATAATCAAATTAAGGTTAATTTGATCTTTATTTCATTCTCACACATAAGTATATAAGAAAATCAAGTTGGAAGGTAAACATTTTCTTTGAAGTAAAATAATTTTCAAATAAAAAAATTTCATACTCAATTTTTGGGAATAGTATAAATGTATAAGCAACACTTTTGTTCTTCCTTTAGTAAATAATTTCAGAACTTTGATAAAGATTTAATTTTAAATGCATGTTTTGAAAACTTATTTATTTTGAAAATTCTTTATGTGCACTTAATTAATATAGACTTCATCTTTTTAATAAATTCTACCACTGTTCTTCTTAATTAATTTATGCTTATAATATTTTTCTACTATGTTATTAATAGACTATAGAATGTCCATAGGCAACATATATTCATGGTTGTCATCAAAGTCTTGGTGATCTTAAGCAACATTTTGATTAGTATTTATAATTTCTTTATGAACTTCATTTTTATATTACAATACTTCGAATTTTTTGGGGTTTTAAATTAAGGGATTTGGACCAAAGGTCCCTATTCTCAAAGCCCATGCACAAAAAGTCCCTACTAATAAACTGATGTAAATTAGGTCCCTATTTTGTTATTTTTTACCAAATTGTCCCCTTCTAAAAAATCGACCTAGCATTGAAATCGGGGGCAAAAGTAGCATAAATTAGTCAAAAATAAAAATAAGGACCAAATTTTCATAACTTTTTCGGAAGGGAATTTTCTTCCGTCATTTTCCAATTCCAGGAACTTGGCAGCTGTTCTTTGTTTAAATTATTTATAGATACTCATAACTATAAATTATTTACACTATTCATAATGGTTCTAATAAATTATTTTAAGTAGAAAGGTCATATCATGCATAATTACTAAGCAATAAATTAATGGAATTAATTGCTTTTAATTTTTATTAATTTGAATTCAAACTATAAACATTAGTTCAAAATGATGAGAAAATTAATTACATATCGATTCTCTTTAATGCTAATTAATTATAGAATTAATATGTAATTAATTAATTTTTTTATTTATTCCTTTTATCAGTGGCATTTGATTGCATAACTATATTATATTATGGAACATGTAACATGAAGTGTTATGTAGATTTAACAAAAGTTTTTTCAATGTAAGAAGTAAGTGTATCAAATAGAAATAGTAATTTTGGAACTTATTACCTCTTTATAAATAATAGGTTCCTTTTACTTTAACAAAGTTGGTAAAAAAACAAAAATGATTGAGAACAAATATATTTGTACCTAATTTTCTTAACAAACTTACCAAACTAATATTTAGGTAATACTTATGCTTTTATGGAAACATGATATATTTGACATATTTTATTATGCTTGAAAAGAAACATTATATATTCAATATATTTCAAAAGGTATATTCTAATTTTTGCGTTTACATGCATAATAATAGTATCAGGTTACAAATATTATAAAATGACTGTGTTAGACGTAAAAACAATTTTTTTAAGCATTCATAATGACATATAATTGCAAGATATTCTAATAGTTCGCTACATTGACTGTATTTTCATATGTCATTTAGTCTTACAGTTATCTTCAATGTTATGCTATATGTATATTTTATGTGTATCCACGTGTAATTTTTCTTATGGTGATGTATTATTTTTATTTGAATTATGCAAAATTTAGTATTATTTAATTATTATGGTAGTATGATTATTTGAAATAAAAGAAAAAGTTATTTGGTTGTTCCAAAAAATCAAACTATGATGTCCTTGAGTGTTAGCTTATTAACTACCAACCTTAAAGATATTAAAGGTGCAAGGAGTTATTTCCAACAACAACTTTAAATTAATCTTTTAATTACCCAAAGTATAGGGATTCTATAGCATACTCACTTAAAAGTGAATGAAACTATTCAGTTTAATAAAGAATTTAAAAATAGCCTACAAGATATTTATGGTTTACATATATTTCTCATGTTGTATTATGTTACATGTATTAAAAAAATAGCTTTTCAAGCTATATAAATATCATTTTAATTCAGCTAGCATTGGATACTGTGAAATAGTGTACTATTGCAAATGTTAGAATATTGTTTATTCAAATTAACTTTCAAACATTATTTTTCTATTAGCATGATTTTCTAATTCATATATGGAACACCATTATCATATTAAAGGTGTACATATTTGGATTTATATTTTATATAAGATGAATCTAGGTTGAGCTTATGCGTTATATAAATTAATAGACATGCTTAGTAATGTAATGCTTAATAGGTACAGAATAATTAATAGTTGACTTTAGTGTATTTTGTATATGTCCATTATTCTCTAAAAAATGTTATTACACTTTGGTCGCATTGTAATTACTTAAGTGGATATTTTATCCAATGGGTGCAAACATTGTTCAAGAAAAATGTTAATATAAATAATTTCAACCCATAAACATATGTACTCATTTTCATATTACTACAGAAATAAAAAATTGTACACGAAATAAATTATGTTATGAACACTGTGTGCGTAGCACGGGTTCGCACTAGTACATTATAATTCATAGACTCATTATGGACACCTGTAAGTATCGTGCTTAAACTAAACCAAGATATTAGATCTAGTTAATTTTCTAGGAGAATTTATTGGGTTGCCATTAATAAAATTGAGAATAAAGAGGAGACACAAATATGGTTATGTAAGAGAATATGGGCTTCAGTCACATAGTGATCCGTAAAGAATAAATCTCTACCCATCAAATACTATTCATTCCATTCTATACTCAACAAACACTAATCAATTAAAATATGGATCATCACAATAAAGGCAAATTCTATTTCAATCCGAGTATTTACTTAGTAGACCTCCAAAAATTAAAAAAGTCTCTAAATCCAAAAAATAACTTAGTAGACCTCTACCATTTTTAGAACTACCATTTCCATCAGGAAAAAAAATGACACGTAAGGTGACTCCATGGTTCGTGTCAATACCACGTAGGCTTTCTGCGTGGATGTGTAAAAATTCACGCAATTATTTATGTGATTAAGCCAGAAACCTAGTATACACCTTGTGTGAATTATCATCAATCCCCATAATCGACAGCCTACGATTGTATTTGCAGAAAATTAAAAAACTTTTCAATTCTTTTTTTTGAATTAGCTGCTGTGATTGCGTTAAAAATTCATTCTCCTCTTCAAAATCCATCAACTAGTAGTGAAAAATTGAATTTTCTTCACTGATTTAGAAACTAGAGTTTTGAAGAACCGATGGTAAGAAACTGACGTAAAAAGATAATGGAATTGAGAAGAAAGAAAGTACACAGCTTTCTAAGGGTATTTAAGTCTTTAAAATTTTATTTATTTTACCGGTGGCTATTAAGCATTGAAATAGAATTTGCCCACAATAAATTGCTATTTGCGTTCATATATAGAAATTCTATGGGACCCCATTTGTAGCGCTCTTTCGGTATCTCTAGTATAATATGAGCTGCACTTTTTTTTTCATCAGTATCAAAAAAAATTAAATCATTTCAAAACGTACGTTAGTATTTACTACTAAAACATTAATTTTAACTCTTCAGTTGAAGTATTAATTGATTTAATTCCACGGAGTTAGAAATATTAAAAAGACCTCGATTTTTGTGCACATGGTTTCAAGCAGGTAAAATGTGAGTTTATCAGAAAAAAATGATATTACTTGTAATTCTGCAATTTAGAAATGTAGTAGGAGATGATAAAAGAGTGCTATATGGAGGATCTCACGGAACCATAAAAATATTTGAAGAGATGATTTTATATAAGAATCTTTAACACTTCTATATATATGTATATGAATATAAAAAGGGACAGTTTGGCACAGGTCTCTAACAAGTTTCAAAATATACAAAAACCCCAGTAAAAAAAAGTTTGTAAATTTGGTCCCTAGAATTAAGTTACTGAATAATGGCATACACGTATGCAATTATTCAGTGGATAATTGCAGACACTTATGGAATTATATCAAAAAATTGCAGACATTTCCATAATTATTCACTGAATAATTGTGGAAATTTCCGCAATTTTTTGAAGAAATTGCGGAAAATTCCGCAATTATTCAATAAAAAATTGGTGTAATTTACGCAATTTTTTCAAATAATTTCGTAAAATTCCGCAATAATTCACCAAAAAAATTGCGGAAATTTCCGTAATTATTCACCAAAAAAATTGCATAAATTTATGCAACTTTTGGATATAATTGCATAAATGTCTGCAATTATTCGGTGAATAATTGCATAATTGTATGCAATTACTTAGTGACTTAATTCCAAGGACTTAATTTACGTACTTTTTTTTACTGGGGTTTTTGTGTATTTTGAAACTTATTAGGGACCTGAGCCTAATATTCACATATAAAAATGATCGTAGCTTTTCATTAAAAAAGGAAGTAAAAATAAAATAACGATGGTCACCTCTACGCTGCAGCCCAATAAGCCTTAGTCTCACACCATATGGCCAAGTATTCACAAGGTCTCATTCACCATCACATTTCAAGAGCCCAAACATTTCCAATCCAAGGCCCATGGTAATCAGCCCACCTTGTCCTGCATTTTTCAGCCCACCATTTCACATGTTAGAATACAACTCCAAGCTCATGTCCCACAAGTTGGGCATGTTAATAAAAGCCCGACTAATATGAGTAATAAATACAAAGCAAAGTCCTAGGCTTTTACTAACTTCTCAAAATGCTACCCGGTTCTTTTATGCACATATATCCAACCCGTAAGCCTACAGTTCAAGTAATTTCTCCCTTGGCTTCTGAATCCATTTCTCCACCTTTAAAGATGAGTTGAGTTAAGACCATAGGTACATATTTGAGAACTTAATAACAATCTTACTTAAAAGTATGGAACGTTGGTTTCAAAGTAAGATAGGGTAGGTAGAAATTGTAAAAGTAAAAAAAAAATTCATGCTAAATTAGATCTTTACCATCAACCATATTAGATCCATAAACAAAAGATTATAGAATCTACTCTCATATGCATCACATGAAAAACTCTCACTTCGAACTAAAACACAAACACAACACTTTTTGGAGCCGCTTATTCAAAAATAAAAGCATGTAAATGGTGATACGTTTACGACCGTCGAAAATAGAAGATTAGGTCAAGAAGAGTTAAGTCAAGAAGTAGGGGTTAGATTTGAGGAAATGAGTAAAGAAAATGTGAGTCATATGCAAACAATTAGGAGTTTGATGTTCGATTTTAATAATGATGGGAATCTAAGAGGAAACGGAAATTGGCAGAAAATTAAGATAGAAAACCGAGCGAGGAAAATTGGAGAGAAAATGTGTGCACTGTTGCGTGTTTTTGGGGCTTTAAACTATTTGGTTTTGACTCTAACAGCAGACGAACTTTTCTATAATCTATTTGATTGTAAATGGAATGGTGTGGCAAATTGCTAATGGAATGTTGTTGCATAGTACAATTTAGTCTATTTTGATCATGTTACCACATGTTATAACATTGAGGTGGTCATAAGGTATAAAGAATGAAGCTATTGCATGTTATAGAGGGTGCTATTACATGTTATCTAACACTAGTTAGAATTTAGGAAGTTACGAAGTTAGCGTTGGATTACGTGGACTAATAGCAGCGTTAAAAGGATGAATTTATATAAAAACTCCCACTATTAGTTTGTCTTTAATTTGTATATATGTAAAAAAATATTTGTTAATACTAAATCAATTTAATATTTTGATTAATAAAAGATGTTTATAATATTTTAATTTAGTTTTAGGGATTAAAATATTTATTTGTTATTAATGTTTAAAATTAAATTATTAATAATTAAATTTAAATTTAATTTATACAATTTATTTTAATTTATATTTAATATGTTATGAAATTCATATTCATAAAACAAAAATCACAACAATATATATAATATAAACTAGGGGTTCATGAGAAAATTGACCGTTTTGACCAACGGCCAAAAAGACGTCTATGTGTGATACACACATACACAATTTAAATGTCTAAAATAAACTATTTTATGTGAAAATGAAATAAATTAATACATACATATATTTCGACTATTAATTTATTTATAAATAATATTTGCATTTAAATCACACACATGTGTGTGTAAATGCTAAATATATATATAGAGAATCAAATAACCTTGTATATATATTATTGTAAATAATAATATTAGATAAATTTATAAAAATATATTTACATATATAATTGATCTATATATTCGGCAATTTAAAATTATTTCCGTTTGTATAAAAAATGGACAAACACCTCCAATTGATTTATATTAAGAGAGAAGTAAAAAGGCAGTAAAGTAAAATACACAGGGATTTGTACTTGTTTGGCACGAATATGCCTACATTCATCGTGCGTTTTTATTTCTTTCCTTATAGATCGGTTTTACAATACTTTCAATGCAAAATACAACAATTTGGAATAAAATATAGTTCCCCAATAATTCTTGTTCGGTGGCAGCTGGCTGTTTCAAAAGTTGCCCTCCATTGATGTTGGAAGATTAAATATTTATAGAAGTGAAGCAATTGGGAGGTCAGACCAATAAAATAGGCAGTTTCCTTGAACGACACGCTCGGTACTATTATTTCCATATACAGAAGAGACGAACTATTACTTCGATATATTCTAGATTGTCTTTTCTTGTATATTCTTGTTCGATTCGGCAGGAGGTTGGTTCGATGGGTGGACCTAGCTGAAATCATGGCATCAATCAGCTGTTAAACCCTTGGATGGGTAACATTTCAAGCACCGAATCAATATCTTTGTCTGGTAGTTTCACGTCGGATTCGAAATCATGTCCAATATCTATAAAATCCCGTAATTTGCCGTTAGTTATTTAATTAGTTAGTTAATTAATTAGGCTCCAAAAAATGAAATTTGTACAAACGATAGAAATTTGACCATGAAACTTATACCATTGCGTTTGTGGTGAAATTCTGAGCAATTTTCATATTTAGAGTTTTGTGATTTGAGTCCAAATGAAGACGTTACAAATGAAAACAAATTCAGAACGGAAATAATTCGACTAGAATTAATTAATGTTTTATATTAATTAACCTAGGCCCGTAGGTTGACCCGCCACTATGAGCGATCGACCGCTCCATGTGTGCGGCTAGGGTTAACCTAGGCCCAATGGCCCTGATTTAATATATTTCAATCTGACGGTAGAGGTTGATTCTTGCGTCTATAAATTCAGGCCTAAACCTCCATTCTTTTTCTCATATTATTCTAGAGGCGGTAGCAAAGCTCTGTCATTTCTTCTTCTCCACTTTCTTGCTATATATATATATCTGTGTGTGTAAACAAATTGGAGAAGAATAGAAATATAATAAAAAGGAGAAAAGAAGAGAATCAACTGTACGCGTGTTTGAGGTAATTTATATATATTTGTATATTCGTATCTATTTTCTTGTCCAATCCCAAATCTCTTCTCAGATCTATAATTCTAATATATGCATATACCCTTTTTATACATATTTCTTGGATTAAAAAGGATTTGGAGATGAATTTAAGGTTTTACTTTAAATATGGAGATTTGGATCGCTTTGAAAAAATGAGTGTGAATTTTAAAAATTGTTTATGATTTTAACTCTATTCTATTGACATACGTTTGATTTTTATGTCTGAATCAATTTTATTTTTAAATTGTAGGCTTAAATTAGGATAGAAAATAGTTGCCTACATATTCTTGTTTTATATCTAATTTGAAATATGTTTATACTAAGATTTGGCAATCCGGCCCAAAGATTTTAGATTTTGAATGATGTATATTTTTATACCAGATCTGTACATGGGTGTAAAATATGATTTTTGGATTATTTCCCAATTTGTGTTAGGTTGTAGATTTTCCATAGTTTAATTTGTGGAAAGAACATCCGTTTGATTTTTATAAATTTGTTTACTTTTTTTTACTTTTCATTTAAAAGGCGACGTTTGATTTAACAAGGAACATCCCAATTATTCATTCCTTGTATTTTCAAACGGAGTAAGTATTTCCTCTTTGTGATAAACTAATTTATGAAAATCATAACGAAAAATCTTCCTATGGAATCTAATTCCAACAAATTAAACAAGGAAAACATATTTTAGTTAAAATTTTAGATTAGAACATATTTGGATAAGAACAGATAGTTTTATTATGTAGTTTACACTTATTTATTGTGTTAATAAATAAGAAAAACGTTTATTCATGCATTATTTATGTATAACTTTTTTAGTTTTTATTATATTTATAAAAGGGAATAGGATAGAATTAGGAAAGGTAGTAATTCCTATTAATGGGCAATTAATGGGAATTAATGAATAGGCTTGGATTCTCAATTATTTACATAAATTTAATAGGATTGTTTTATTATTGTCTATTCCATTTCTCTTTCATCTTTGATTCAAATTTGCGATTCTTCAATAAAATAAGGGTTTAGATTATCGATTTTATTCATCATTTACACCACTTATTCCACACATATTTCCTTCTTATCTATTTCTTCGTAAAAGAGGAGTTAAATAGAATATGAGGTTGCATTTAGAATATTCCATTGAATTGATATAATAAATTGGGTTTCTATTTTATTTACAAATCTGTTATTGTAGGTTTTGCTATGAATATTTATTCCACCGTTGTTTGTGGGAATTATAGGAATTAAACTCCTATTAATGGATAATCAATGGAAATGAATTAGGAGTTGCGATTAATAGGGACAGGTGGACTATTGGACTGATAAAAATGGAATATATATAAAAAACTTACTGATTTGGAATTAGTACACACATAAATGTATTAGGAAATATCCGTTGGGATTTTATGGAAAAATTGTCATTTATGAGCATTAAAAGAAGACTTATGGGTAGATAAATATTTAAGGTAAATCTTAGTGCCTTAAATAAAATGATAATTAGTAAGCCAAGTCTCATGTCAACCTAAGATGGTATAAGTAAAGATTTAGGATGGTTAATTGGACTTAGTAGGTCAATAGAGTCACTCGACGGAAGACTACCCTTCACTTTGAGGCTACCAGCGGTCGGGTGCACTTCCTACTGATATGAGATATCACTAATCCTAGGACCCATGATGGTGTAAGATATTGGACCTAATTTCCTAATTGAAAAGTACTAAATGGTCCAAATTTGAAATTAGGAGCGGTGAGGGATATGTCCATAGGAGTTCTCTTTTGGTTTGAGGTATTAAGTGGTTGTAGGGTCCGCCTCTCTCCTAAAAGGAAGTATTAAGTAACTTAGTGAGATTTCAAACAAATAAGGATATCTCCAAAAAGGTCCACTTTGGCGTTGTGGTATTAAGTGGTATTGCAGGACCCACCTCCCTATCGAAAGAAGTAACCTAATGAGATTCCATATTTATAATTAAGAGTGATGATGAATATATCGGGAAGGGTTTGCTTCGGGTTTGAGGTACTAAGTGACTGATCTAGGGTTCGTCTCTATAAAAAACGTACTAAGTAGCCTAATGAAATTTTCAAGCAATGTTAGTTAAATATGCCATTGAGGAGTCTGCCTTGAAGTTAGGTATTAAATGGCAAATGCCTACCTATAAATATGTGTTAAATGGTCAGAGGCCTGCGTAGTCCATGTTAATGAGGTATTAAGTGGATTGGGTACAGTCTCTCACATTGCTAAGACTTTAATAATGATAGATGTGCTAATGGTATAACTATTATGAATTATAAGGCCATATAAGTGCTTAGTGGTCTCTGTAGTTAAGACCAATAGATTAATAATGATGACACTAGAAGTCTACCTTGGAAGTAGGTCTTAAATGACTAAGTCTACCTCGATTGAGGTCTTAAATGGCAAAGTCTACCTATTTCTCTTTTAAAAGTATTATGTGGCCATATTAGAAGCCCGTTTCATATTTAGAAGTATCAAATGGCTAATGGACTTTGAAGTATTGAGTGGTTGATAAGGCTTCATCAGTATTTTATACCTAGGGAATGGGAAGGTAAGTAATCGTGTATGCAATGCAAAGTTAGATTAGAATTGCTAACCTTAATAGACATAACAATTGAATGGAAACCAGTCGGTATAAATTAATGTTATGGACAGTTTATAGATTTTCCAGTCACCAGAACGTTGTTCTGACTCCGTCCTCATTACAATCCACATGATAGATCTATAGGAAAAGGTCATTGGAGTTGGACGTGTTTAGTTGTTGGAGAAGTCTTCTTTTCTCTCGTGCTCGATGCTGATGTGACAATCTGCTATCCAAAATACCATTAATTCCAACGTAGTAGTCATAATCGGTATTCTTATCCTATTATCATTTCCGTTGTGAGTTTAGATTTCCATCAACCTCTGATAATGCTCATGCTTATTTGCAGGTATCAAATCCACCGATATGTGCTTTTATGGACTTGGGTTTTGATTTTTGTCGAAAATTAGACCCATTAATGTACGGGTTATTACATTTGGTATCGGAGCCTAGGTTTATAGATCGGTGGAAATAGGATAAACTGAGAGAATGCATTCATACTTTCCTATCTAGTATTATTATATTTTTATGTTAGATTCTAAGAATTCCGACCATAAAAGTAGTTGTAGTTTCACTCTGAAGGAATGAGCAAAAAAACTATGGGTTAGAAATATCCTAGAGTTAAGATTTTCACGCCGACTCCAAAGTACCCTATGGAGTTCCGGCGATGCGTAAGGCGTCGTTGATAAAGAGCATGGGTACAATATATGGTTGAATCTCGGAGACTCGAGATATTCGCCTTGATGGTTGAGACCAAGCTAACTTGTGATTTTGGATTTTGATGATGAGTTCCAGTCGGAGACATACATTTATTCTAGATGGGTGGGAAATTAGAGTCTATATGCCGCAATTGTTTGAAGGAATGTTTTCTTTTGCTAGAATGCATTCACTGATCACCTCTTTGATGAAAAATTGGATTTTTATTTGAATAATTAATATCAATTCCTTAGTTTAAAACCCGTGAGAGAATTTTTATAAAGTATACATTGAAAATGCTTTAGATTTTGAAAAAAGAGTTTTCAAAGGATTTCTTTTCCCAATGATTTATTTTGGAAATCTTATTTTGAGAAAGTTTTGAAATTTTAATTTTCAAAGAAACACGTATACTACTACGTTGGTCGTTAAGAAATTTTAGTTTATAAACAAATTAATCCTTGGAATCCTTAACTATTTATATGTACATATCAGTAAAGGCTTGATTTTGACTTTTGGCAAGGGAATAGTTTTCCAATTTGGAAAATTTGTGTTTTAAAAAAAAGGTTTTTAGAAACCCTGAAATATATATATATATATATAATCTTGATTTTTAAGGGAAGTTTTGGTATCATATGGTTTCTATTATTTAGAAACAAGTATAAAGGAGCATAAATTTTGCTCAGTGATTTTCCGGTTTATAAAATCGAGGTTTTTTAAAAAAATTCATCTTTTTGAGGTACCGACAAAATACGAACGACATTAAATTTTATTGGGGTATGTAGTGTGAAGTGTTGTTGTACCACCAGCTATTAGAAGAAATATTTCCATGCAAAGTAGGCAGGAAATAGTAGCTGAAATATTTTCGGGTTTTCGGAATTATTGTTGGTCGCAGTAGTTTTGTTGGAACTATTGTGAATTTCTGGAGCATGGTTCAGGACTAGGCAATAGGCTTTGACATTACCGTAATAAGGACAGGAATGTTTCGGATCATGTCGAATCGTAGAAGATGGCATGAAATGATTATTATTATTTAATCCGACCCTAATTGGGTCTAGGTTCAATTAACTTCCAAAATCCATCTAGCGGTTGACCATCTAACAGTGAACCTAGAGTGGTCTACCAATTAACGAGTTTTGGTACAATTTGAACTTGGAACGGGACTATAAAAGTAGCATCCGAATTCCCTAAGTTTCCTTCTTTCATTCCTCCTTCCTCAACAAGCCGAGCCCAATCTCCATCCTCTTCTCCTCCAAGTATCAGACTTTCTCTTCCATTCCTCCCCTAGGCAATGCCTTTTTTCTAGTAGCCTCGCCTTCCCCTTGTGCTGGTTTTGCAGTTTGATCTCACTCCACCACCACTCCAAATCTAAACCCTATTTCCTCACTCCGACCACTTCTTAGCCTAATACACCTTTCCACAATATCGGTTTTTCCTCACACCATTATGGTTTCAACCCTTAAGAGGCCACTTGGCTGGACCGTAATGAGCAGAAGATTTCACTGCTTGTGGACTGGAAGAGCTACTCATCATGGTAGGATTTGCACCGATCCTCTGCTTCGAGACCTTTGAGCGAGAATGTTACCTTTTAACGACGGAAAATTCTATCGATTAGAAAACCGTCAAAAATATATCGTTATAAAAACCAAAAGTGCATGACGTATAATCGTAGTACGTATGCGAGTACGGATCGATCCATAGGGAAAGAATTAAATTCTAAAATTGTTCAATCAAATTAGCCCAAAAATTAAGAGGAGATTTAGCTAAAATTGTAGAAAATATGAAAGTAAAACTAGAGTAAATGTGGAATAAAATATTTTCATCCATACAAATATAAAAAAATTAGAGGCCATTGCTAAGGGATTTAAAAGGAGTAAAGCTAGGAAATTGAGTTAAAGCTAAGAGGAATCAAATTAACAACTCAAGTCTCAACTCTGTTTATCAAACCAAGGTGAATAATAATATTCATCTCATCTTTATGTGTTAATTTTTGGATTTTTTATTGATCCTGAGTTAGTTGATGTAATATGTCATAATATGGTTGATTTTAGTATGAGATTAAGAAGCAATTTAAATCAATACAAAATTTAGTATATAATCTCTCATTTAAATTCAAGTAGAAATGATTGATATGCTTATTATAAGCATGGCCTATTTGTGTTATTAATTAGTACAACTTAAACCATCAAACTCTAACACACCATTCAAACCCACTTCTAGAATCTCATGAAAATGATTATGAAATCAAAAAATAAATTTGTTTTAAGCATGATCTGTTTACTACGAACTACTAACATAGATCATCAAATTTTGATTATAGTTTGACTTTCATTATCAAAATCTTATTTGTTAGATTATGATGTAACTTGTGTTTATTTGACTAAGAAGAGCCTATTTGTTATGAACAACATAGGCTATGAACTTCCCTAGTAAACTTACATCAATATCTAAATTTTCATTAAGCACAAAATAAGAGATTATAAATGAAACCATTCTATGTTGATTCAATATGATTCATGAGAGTTTCACTACCCCTAAATTGAAGGGGTTTGGCTTCTCATAATTGAACTCATGTCAACATAAAATGATTGAACATAAAAGGTAAGGAAAATGAGAGTTAATTAAAAGAAAAGAGAGCTAACTACTTGCATAAATAAATCTAAACTAATTGCATGAATTATAAGAGAGCATAAAATAAATAACAATGAAAGTAAGCATGAAATGAAAGTGCACGGAAGTAAAGAACAAGGCTAAGAAGCCATCAAAGTGATATCTTATTTAATATTGATTTTGAGCTACAACTTTGCATAAAAGACGAGAGGCTCATTACATGAAACATATACATGCCTAAAACCCTAATTCCATTTTTATGGGACTATCAAAAATGCCCTTGAGATTGTGTAGCCTTTAAGTAATCATTAGGGAATTAATTAATCCCCACTAACATGTGCATGTGCTTTTAATTATGCTCCATTAAGTAGTGTGCATGTGGGCTCCTCCATGTTGCATTATTTTTTTCCTTTTCTACGTTCTTTTGGCTTTGAACACTTGTGCATGCACATATCCATGAAACTCCATCCAATTTGCACTCCTATAAGTAAAAATAAAAATATGCAAGTAAATTTTCTTAAAATTAATTCATATATAAAATTACCATTTTGCCCCCAAATGAAGATGAATGAATGATGATTTAAAAACAATTTAGATTTTGGTTTAAACATGTAAAATACCCTAATATGCTTACTTATTTTAATAAAAGGAGACTAAATATGGGAGTATAAATATACATTTTACATGCACATCAAATGCCCTACACTTATCTTTTTATACGTCCTCGAATAAACTAAAACTAGGATAAATCCGTTTTCATAGGAAACATGATTGTATTGAGCATATGCAACAAGCTGTTAAACCTCTAGATATCCCTAGTAGGATGAGTGTTGTCTCCTAAGGGTTTTCAGTGGATACTACCCACAAAATCCAAATGCGATATGCAAATTCTAACATGACTACATGATGCAATTTTGCAAAAATATTTACAAATGAAGAATTTACTTTTATATTCACACGAGTAAGTTAGTTAAAAGTTTTGGTTATTATCAAGAAATTTTAGTCTTTTTACTCATCAAAACTTTCAATAAAAATTAAGTTATCATCACAATTAAATTCTACTTTGGCTAGTTTTTTCGGTTGATAACTAGTGCAACTATGAAATGAATCCTTTAGTTGATTATCGAAGTTCTGCAAAGTAGCATTTTCATTTCTTTTGAATAACAAGTCAAATCAATTAAGTGCTTGGTTTCAATTGCTTGCTCTCTCTATTTTGAATAATATTAACATTATTATTGTTTACACACCTAACTCAGATATACTGAGGCTAGATATATCGACCATGTATTGCCTTTTAGGCTTACGTGAAAAGTGTACAGATCTTGAGGAGTGTACACACTTGCATATGAACAAATGACTTTAGGTGTTTATTATTATTATTTTTATTTTATTTAAATACGCCTAACTCGGATATACTTAGGCAAGATATAACGATCATGCACCGCCTTTTAGGCCTACGTGAGAAGGGTACAGAGAGTGGCGAGTGTTCATACTTACGTGTGAACACATGGCTCTAGGTGTTTCTTATTTTATGAAATAATTTTTTTTTTGAAAAAAGAGAGTTATGCAAAATCATCTTAGCACCACTCAACTTAGAAGATCAAAAATGTTATTGCCTTTACTTTAAATCAACCACTCTTTTAAACAAAGTTTACAATTAGGATATATTTCATAACTATCACCTATGAACCTTCCTATAAACTAGTTACACCATAGTAGCTTGTATCAAAATTTTATTTTCATTTTTGTTGAGACTAGTAAATTTTCAAAAATTTCAATTTAACAATAAAAAATGCATGCTTATTCTATCATGTTTCTTCAAAAGTAAATCCATATACTAAAAAGAATTTGTTTTGGGTTTTCTTTCTTTTCATTTTTATTTTTGGAAAAAAAATGCAAAAAATAAACTATGAAAAATCAAATCAAAATAAACATGAGACCCCTCCCACACTTGATTTTGACCGTGTCTCCACAGTCAATGCATGATATAATAAGTGTAACCAAAAAAATATGTAAATATTTACAAGAGAGGGTTAAAATTTCTTACTAGACGTAGTGTGGCTCATAAAGAATTACGAGCTCCTCCTCATGATCACTTGCCAACTCCAACTAAGGTTTTAAATGACGACCATTGACTCATCCCTAGGGTTTTCTATTTCTGTGGCACCGTATGGAAAAAAAGTACGTACCACGTATAGTCCTGTCCACCTTGATTTTAATTTTCCAACGAACAAATGAAGTCGAGAGTCATACAAAAGAACTCTTTGATTTGGTGAAAAAGTTTTTCTTAGGATTGACTGTCATGAAAAACTTTTGTTCTTTCTTCGTAAATTTTCTCATTTTCATACGCGTTGTTCCTAATCTCGTCTAATTCATTGAGTTGCAATTTTCTGTTTTCTCCAGCTTTTTCAAGATCAAAACTTATGTTCTTAATCGCCCACAACGCTTTATGTTCAAGTTCGACTAGTAAATGGCACGCTTTATAATATACTAACCTAGAAGGAGACATCCCTAGATTAGTTTTATACACAGTTCTATAAGCCCAGCATCTGTCAATTTTTGTGACCAATCTTTTAGATTTTTATTTACAGTTTTCTCCAAAATTTGCTTGATTTGGTGATTTGAAACTTCAAATTGACCATAGGTTTGAGAATGATAAGGAGTGGACAACTTGTGGGTTATCGAGTATTTCTTCATTAGAGTTTTCGAATGATCAATTATAGAAATGTGTTCCGTTATCGCTTATTATTATGTGAGGTGTTCCAAAACTTGAAAAGATGTTTTCCTTTATGAATTTTTCAACAAGTTAGTGGTTAGTTGTTTTACATGGAATGGCTTTAACCCATTTAGAGACACAATCAACAGCAAGAAGAATGTACATATTTCCAAAAGAGTTGGGAAACGGTCCCATAAAGGCAATACCCCAAAACGTCAAAGATTTCGATCGTAAGAATGGGTTTCAAAGGCATCATGTTTCGTTGAGAGATTTTTCATAAAATTTGGTAGCGATCACAAGTTTTGCAGAACTCGAATGCATCTGGAAAAATATAGGCAAGTAAAAACTACATTGAAGTACTTTTTCCACTGTTTTCTTCGGACCAAAATAACCACCGCAAGCTTGGTCATGACAAAATAAAAGGACACTCTTGATTTGACAATCCGGTATGCAATGTCGAATGATTTGGTCGAAACAATACTTAAACAAGTATGGATCATCCCAATAGAAGTACTTAACTTGGGAAAGAAATTTATATTTACCTTGTTTCGACCTAAATGAGGGAGTTTCCTTAGTGACTAAACAGTTCACTATATCGGCATACCATGGATTGATGGAAACGGAAAGGATTTGTTCACCAGGAGAGTTCTCATTGATCGATAAAGAAGATGGTGTGTTTGGAAGAGGCGATAGATGATCAGTAATGACGTTGTCAGATCCTTTTTTGGCTTTGATTGTAAGGTCAAATTCTTGGAGTAAAAGGATCCAATGGATCAAACGAGACATAACACCCTTTTTAGCGAAAAAGGTACCTAAGAGCGGAGTGGTTAGTGTAAACCATAATGTCTGAGACAACCAAATAAGGTCGGAATTTTTCAAGCGCAAAGATTACCGCTAAAAGCTCTTTTTTGGTAGTTGTGTAATTGAGTTGAGCATCGTTTAAAGTCATAGTAGCAAAGTAGATGACATGAAGAATTTTGTTGATGTGGTGTCCTAAGATAGCACCAACCACAAAGTTAGAAGCGTCACACATTATTCCGAAAGGAAGATCCCAATTGGGTGAGGAAATAATGGGAGTGGAAATGAGTTCATTTTTGAGATGTTCGAAAGCAAAAACACAGTCAGAATTAAAGTCAAATGGAACGTCTTTTCCAAGAAGAGTCATCATAGGTCAAGCAATTTTACTAATGTTTTTCACAAAGCGTCGATAAAAACCAGCGTGTCATCGAAATAAACGAATGTCTTTGACAGATTTGGGAATGGGTAGATTTGTAATCACACCAACTTTTGCTTTATCTACATCAATGTCTCTGTTTGAAATGACATGCCCAAGGACAATGCCATGTTTGACCATAAAATGACATTTTCCCCAATTTAAAGTTAAATGTTTGTCCTTGCACCGATCCAGAACCATCTCGAGACGGTCTAAGCACTCGGAAACCTTTTTTCAAAGATGTAAAAATCATCCACAAATACTTCTAAACTGCATTCGATCATGCCAGAAAACATGCTGACCATGCATCTTGGGAAAGTAGCAGAAGCGTTGCAAAGGCCAAATTGCATACGTTGTTATCCAGTATCCTGACCCGGCTATATTGGACTGATTGCGCAAGATAGATTCGACTATTGTCAAGAAGAATGACCATGTAACAATAGCTGTAGGACCTGCAAGTAGAGTTCCGATGCATATATGAAGCCAGGATTGAACGGAGTTAATAGATAGACGATTCGGGATTCTAGAAATATGAAAGTTAGGTAGGAACAATAGGGATCAGCATAGCCCTTTGAGATAGAAGGGGTCAACATTGCCTTGTGGAGCCAAAGAATTGATAGACATAGTATTAGGGAAGAGGAGGGATCGGCATGGTATTATAAAAGAGGATGGATCAGCATAGTCTCCTGAAGCAAAATGGATCGACATAGCATTTAGATGAGGAGGGGTCGGCATAACATTTTAGAGGATGATGGTTTGGCATAGCATTATGGATGATAAAGAGGGATCGGCATTATGTAATGGAGTTCAAGGAATACGCATGAATGAGTATGAATGGCATGTAAAAGGGATCGGCATGATCTAATATAAAGGGATCGGCAAGAACAACTTTAAAATGGTCTGAACCAAAGATTAGGCAAAAGCATGAGAAATCCACATATCCAATCAACATGGTATTTGGAAAGCCATTATTTCTAAGCATGAAGAAGCTAACTTAGGGATCGCTACCCCAAAATCAACCAATGAACAGATTGGTACCGATCCATATTCATTGAGATTTGGGACTAGCAACCCCTATGGTGGGCCCATATGGGTAAGGAGGTCCTGTAGCCGAAGTTTAAGAGAGATTGGTTGTCATCTTCACCTATAAATACCAGCCTAGGAGGTCATTCTGGGGATCTTTTACGCTACTGGTTATGTAGCTCTTTTATTATAATCGACTTTCTTCATTACTCTCTTACTTCTTACTATTTGCTACTACAATCAAGATTATAGTGAATCAATAAACATAATATTTAAAGTGGACATAGGCAATCGAAGCCGAACCACTATAAATCCTGGTGTTCTTGATTTCTGTTTTGATTTGCTTATTATTTAGTTATATTCCTCTATTTAAATTTAGTTTTCTTCATTTACTTCTCTACAGACACTTATTCTTGGGTGTTTTTGGCCAATTTGTTTGAAAACATACGTAGATACGCAAAGGTGCCAGAGGGACACATGAAAGTCGTTTTCTCTTGATCTTCAGAAGCGATCGGAATTGGTTATAACTAGAATAACTGTCACGAAAGCAATAGAATTCGTGGTCGGCTAAACGTTCGAGCATTTGGTCAATGAAAGAAAGAGGAAAGCGATCTTTACATGTTGCGGCATTTAATTTTCGATAATCAATGCAAACACGCCAATCTGTTTGAGTACGAGTTAGAATTGGCGTGTTTGCATTGATTATCGAAAATTAAATGCCGCAACATGTAAAGATCGCTTTCCTCTTTCGTTCATTAGTGTCGTTCATGATAACGGTAGGTCTAGACTTTTTAGGCACAACATGAATTTGGCTAACCCACGAAGTATCAGAGATGGGATATATGATTATGTTATCGAGGAGTTTAAAATTTTTGTCTCGAACCGCATCCTTCATTTTAGGTTTAAGCCTTCATTGCGCGTCACGAATAAGCTTGGCTTCATGAACTAAGTGGATGCGATGTTGAACTAGAGCAGGACTAATTCCCTTAATATCGGTTATTGACCATCCAATTGCCTCTTTGTTTTTCGACAGAATTGAAAGAAGTGAAGCTTCTTGATCAAGGGAAAGATTTGAAGAGATTATGACAGGAAACATTTCGTTGTCACCTAGTATGTGTACTTAAGGTGATCAGAAAAAGATTTGTGTTCCAACCTAGGGGGTTGCTCAATCAAAGAATTTGATTGAAGTTCTAACTCAACCGTGAGGGGTTCAAACTGAAGCACGTTTTTAATCTCATTAGGTTGTCTTGAAACTGTTGTTCATATTTGGTCTCACATTTGTGGTTAAGGTCAATTGTTTCATTGTCAAAATTTTCTTGAATGGAGCTAACTTCCAAAATTTGGTCAAGTGGTTTGTTCGATTGACCATTAAGATTGAAGATGTTAAGATCCAAAGTCATGTTACAAAATAAATTTTCATCGAACCATTTCGACAATTGATTAGGGCATTCGAAGTGGCTAAGAAAGGTCGTCCTAAAAATCAATAGAATTTAACTCATCGGATTGTTCACTGGTTGTGTCTCAAGGACGATGAAATCGACAAGGAATATGAATTGATCAATTTTGATGAGTACGTCCTTGATTTCTCCCATGGGTTTCTTTGTCAAACGATCGATAAATTGAAGAGTTACTTTCATTGGTTTTAGTTCACCCAAGCCAAGTTGCTGGTAAACTGAATAAGGAATCAAATTGACACTCGCACCCAAGTCTAGTAAGCACTTACTAATCGTCTTTTCTCCTATCGCGTATGAGATCATCGGACATCCAGTATCTTTGTATTTTATAGGAATTGATTGAGACAAAACTTCGCTAAGACCGGCAGCTAAAAAAACTTTCTTGGGTACATGAGTGTGTAAGTTGGGACTTGTTAAACGATATCTAGAAGAGGGATGTTCACTTTGACTTGTTTGAATATTTCCAACATCTTTTCCATTTGATCAGAATGTTTCTTCGGTCAAAGTCGATGTGGAAATGGAATTCGATACTCAGTAGGCCCGTCTACTTGAGTAGAAGAAGAATTTGGATTGGAATTTGGTTTGATATCTGACTCGATGTTTTGTTCAGAATCGCTTGTCGTTTTCGAAGTGTCAAGAGGAGCTTCCGGTAAAAGGTTTGGATTAACAACTTGGTTATCGATTAGTTTACCAGAATGCAAAGTTCTCATAGCATTCATTTAGTCACATTACTATCTTGAACGACATATCTTGAACGACATGAGATTTATTCGAGTTCATGTTTTGATTTCTAGGGTTCGAAACTGGCTGACTTGGGAACGTGCCTCGTTCACGTTTACTCACAGAAGTGGCTAATTGACTCATTTGTATTTTGAGTCTAACAATCGATTAACTCATATTTTGCATGTACGAGGTTAACAAATTTTGCAAATTGCTATTTAATTGGAGGTTTTGAGTGGTGGCTTTAGCCAAAATCTCAAGACTTTTCTCAAGTGAAGTCATTCGTTTATTGTCTTAGAGTGCGAAAGATTGTTGTGGTTGATTTTGAGACGGAGGCATAAAATTTTGTTGAAAGTGGTTAGGCTAAAAAGAAGGGTTCAAAGCATTATTCGAAAATGCTTGAAAATTTGACTGAACCAAACTCATGTTAGAATTATTTTGGTTCCATGAAAAATTAGGATGATTTCTTCAACTGGGATTGTACGTCGAAGAAAATGGGTCATCCTTAACCTTGGTAAAAGCATTGAGTTGTTCAAACGAATGTGGACGCTAATCGGTGATGTGATTCGGATCGTTACATTTATAACACAATGGTTGGGAAGCTTGGTTCATTTGATTGGATGAGAAAACATTGTCGAATTCATTGATCATTGCATCGATTTTAGCTTGCAAAGCCAATCATGATCCTATCGAGTGTGCGGTCGATCATGAATAAATGGATTTCTTGTTAGAATGTTCCCATTGGGATGATTTTTCAGCCAAGTTCTCAAGGAATTGCCAAGCATCGTCATGATGTTGGATGAGAAAATTTCCTTGGCACATCGATTCAAGCATGGTTCGTGAACTATTTTCAAGTCCATTGTTTAAGATTTAGCAAAGAGACTATTTTTCAAAATTATGGTGTGGACATTTTATCAAAATCTCTTTAAACCTTTCAAAGTATTTTCCAAAAGGTTCACCACTGAATTGATGAAAATTCACAATTTCGTTTTGTATTTTGGATGTTTTTTCCAAGGGGTAGAATTTTTTTAAGAAAACTTTAACGAATTCATTCCAAATTTTGTTTGAGTTCAACGGTAAGCTGTACAACCATTTTTTAGCAAGGGAGAATGGAATTAACTAAAGTTTGATTCCATCGTCACATAATTATTGGAGTTTAATGGTTGCACATACTTGTTCGAATTTCTTTAAGAAGATGTATGGGTCATCGTGTTCAAAATTGCCAAATTTTGGGAGCATGGCAATATGATTTGAATGAATTTCGAAGTGATTACCCATTAGGGCGGGTAATGTGATACAAGAAGGGATAGAAACTCGATCGGAAAAGACTCTAACCATGAAAGTACGGGGAGGGTTTTCACTAGCCATGGAGGACCGCTCGTTCGAGTTAAATGATTTGTCGTTGTACCACGAGTCCATGTACTCATGCACAAGTGAAAAGATCAAGAAGAGAAAGAAGTGAAAATCAAAATTAAGAGAATGAAACAAGGTTTAGGGAATGAAGTGAAAATTTCTTTTCGTTTTTTTAAGGAAAAATATTTACCAAAAACAATTATTTTCAAAAGGAAGATTTATTTTTGTTTTGTTTTTTAGATTTTAAAATTTTTCTTTATTTAAAAAAATGGTTTTGTTTTTTTAGTTTTTGTTTTTGAAAAGATTTTTTATGGATTTTTTTTTAGAAACTAAATTCAGTTAAATGCTTATTTTTGGATTTTTATTTTATTTTTTTTGTTCAAAGGAAAATATTTGTTTTTTCCTTTTGAATTTTTTTTATTTTTGTTTAAAAACTAAGTTAAGGAGAATGTGATTTTTTTTAATTTTGGATGTTTCTTTTTTTATATATATGGATGAACTAATGCAACTAAATGAATGCAAGGACTTCACTACAAATTTTCTGTCCTTGGTAGCTCCTAACCCAAAATTGTATAATCACACTTTGACTTAATTCAAAAAAATAGTTCTTAGCCAAGTAACAGACAAGAGTTATTGTGCACCATGAATCACCGTAGCAAGACAACCGAAGGTTTAAGTACCTTCAGAGAAATAATTACTATAATATTTATGAATCACCATAATATTTATAAATAATTATTGCTATGTCGTAGCCTAAACATCAGGAAATAAATTGTTAAAAGAAGGCAATTTGTCAAAATACAATTAAACCCTAGATGAGTCCGTGACACCCTTAAGTCCAACGTCTAATTGTTATTATTAATCAAATTCTAGAATGATATGCAATTTATGGGCCAAGGAAGGGGTAATGAAATCCGCCAACTTATGTGAAGTTGGGAATTGCCCTTAGAAAAGAAAATAAGATGAAAAGAACGCAACAAAAATTAAATGTGTATTAGCAATGCAACTTCAAATGAGATGTTTTTTTTCTATAATGCAAACAACTAACAATGCATGAAAATAGAAACAACAGTCAAAAAAACGATACTGGAGCGTGCAGAATTATTAACAATTATTTAAAAGCAGCGATTTTTTAGCTTAATTTTTTTTTGGCTAAATAGGCAGAGCAATTTAGCAAGCAAATCCTTTCAATTTCCTGCAATTTGCAATCTGCAAAAATGTTGAATTAGATATTTTTTCAAAATAAAGGATAAAATAAATTCACACAACGCAACACAAAATTAAGTAAATGAATTAACACAACACAATAACAAAAACGCACCCAAAAAAATCCCAGATCGATTTTGTAAACCTAGCCCATTAAGACTCAACCCAATAAGCAACTCAACCCAGTAAACAACTCAACCCAACCCAATACCGAAAATAAATTTAAAACTCAACCCAATAAATGACTTAACCCAACCCAATACCCAAAATAATTCCCTAACCGCTTCTCTTCTGCTGCTTAAAATGCCTCTTCGAAATCAAAAAAGCAACTTAAGAAAAATGAAATGCGGAATCGAAAAGAAATAAGAAGGCGGCAATTGAACTAAAGTTCGATCAATTAGTTGATTCAACTCAAAAAAAGGATAGAATATCAAATTCAACGTGAAATCTATAGGCGGTTGAGGTGTTGCTGAGGGCGATTCAAGTGGCAGAATTGATGAGAGTTGTTCGATGGATAGTGAAGAAGTGGTGGAAGCGATTTGGTTCGGTCGTGATTGGATTTCGGTTGCAGTGGTCGACCGCGTGCAGTTTGGGTTTAAAGGTGAAGTTTGTGAGTTGGAGGAGGTTCTTTGTGGTGATAAATTTGCATTGGTAGTTTTAGGATTCAGCGATTGGGTTGGTCGACAATTTCTTATGGCATTGCGTATGGGTTGCTGTATGGTGGCAAGTGGTGATTTGGGGCAAGGTCGTGATGATTTTAGCGATTGATTTGGACGAGTGGTGGCAAGTTGTATAGCAGTTGTAGTTGAGGAAGGTGACTTGGTTGCGAGTGGTAGGGTAAGAAAAAGAAATTTGGTGTTTGGGTTCGGGATGCCTTTTGTTTCGAAAATGGTGGTTGAAGTTCCGATGAAGTGATGTATGCTATTTTGTGGGTTAGGTCGATTGAGGGTGCTTCGGCCTAGGTGTTGTTTTCGGATTTAGTGATTGCCCAAGGTGTGGCTGAGGCAGTTGTATGCACAAAGAAAGAATTAAATTCTAAAATTACTCAATCAAACTAGCCCAAATATTAAGAGGAGATTTAGCTTTAGAAAAATTCAAAGTAAAACTAGAGTAAAAGTGGAATAAAAATATGAGATTAAGGAGCAATTTGGAGGTAAATCCACTTTCAATCATTCATATAAAACAACAACAAATTTAATCTATAATCTCACATTTAAATTCAAGTTGAAATGACCGATGTGCATATTATAAGCATGGCCTATTTGTGCTATCAATTAGCACAACTTAAACCATCAAACTCTAGCAAATACCATTCAAAACCACTTCTAGAATCTCATGAAAATGATCATGAAATTAAATAAAATATATTTTAAGCATTGTAACATCCCCCTACTTAGGGGCCCAAAATTAACGGCTACAGATGCTGCAGTCATTCATAGTTATTAATCATCGACGACCAAATACGGTGATATTAGGTACATTGATACATAGAAACACAAGAGTATGGAAAAAATTTAAACGAAAAATAAAATCCACATTCCATTTCAAGATATTTCAAATTGATTACATAATCCCAGTTCGCAGACCACGTTCAGATAACATATAATAACAAAATACGCCAAGAGCGGCATATGAAGATGCCCCTTTGGTTGATCGGAGTACGTAGTAAGGCATTAAAACAGTTTGCCTTTACAATCAAACATAAAGCGGAAATAAAATAACTCTAGATAAATATCTGCCTCCTGCACACCTCCGGAAGCTTTATTCGCCTAAACAGAAATCTTGAAAACCTTTAACTCTCAACCTACTAAAAATCAATTGAGTGCCCGAGAGTTTAAGGGGGAAAAAAAACTTCGAGTCAAACATAAAACCTGGTATGAATAATAATCTACCATCTCAAACCATTAGATACCTAGTGAGACCACGACGCTTAGCGGAACGGGTTTCCCTTTACTAGTATCCTAAAACATTTACAAAATCATATACTGTGTTACCTGCATCCATAATGGCTAAAAACATGGTATTTCAAAACATTAAGATGATATGCAATACAAATAAATAAATTTTGGATTACCCATCCCCATTCATTCTGACTATCTGTCTCAATTATAGTTTCTAGGGTTACTATTAACCTGTTAAAGGTTTATGGACTATCTGTCCAATTACTTAATTTTCATGGGATCACTAAGAACCTATTGGTAACTCCAATATCATATTTCTTATCCCAGTTTTCATGGGATAACTAGGAACCTATTGGCAGACTACCAATATCTTGATCCAGATATAGTTTTCATGGGCCAAACTACAAACCTACTGGTCCTTGCCAGTATCAAACCATAGTTTTCATGGGCTGACCATGAACCTATTGGCCCCTGCCAATATCATACATTTTTTATGGGCTTATTCTAAACCTATTGTCCCCTGCCAATATCATTAAATTATGAATTTAACATTTGTTAAGTTATATTCATTACTAGGTCAGCTTAACTGATTATTCTGCCTTTTTTCCCAAAATACAGTTATGGGTTGAAAACAATGTCAATAACACATCAAAATCTTTATTTATTTATGCCATGGTTTTTTTCCTTAAAAATGAGAATGGGTCGTTTGTTTTGAAACCTTAAAACATCACTTTCGAAACCCCTGGATGACCTCCTTCGAAAGCATAGAAATTCTCTTTCCAAAACTCTAAGTGTGTGTGTGTGTATCTTTTGAAACCAATAAGACCTTTTGATGGTATCAAGAAAACGTTCTTTAAAACATAGGTTTCGAAACAAATGGAATACCCTACCGAAAGCATTGGATTTTACCCTTAAAACATTATTTGGGTCAAGATAATTGTATACGAAAGTATCTCTCTCGAAACCAACAAAAACTTGTTTAGGGAAAATTTGATGGTGTTGGAGCCATCTAGTTCGAAAGCAAAAGACTTAAAAATCAAAACTTCGAAGGTCTGGGTCGAAACCCCCTTTTGACTCCATCTCCTTCGAAACCCCAACCCATTTCGAAAACAATTAAGAAAAATGTTTGGTTTAAGGCAAAACAAGGACAACTCTTCGAAAGCATTATTAGACAACATGATCGAAAGGTAGAGTGGCTAGGCTTCCACTAGGTCGAAACCAACCCCTTTCGAAATCATTTATTTAAGGGAAAAGTGGAACTTCTTCGAAAGCTATTGACTTTAGTAAAACATGGCGACCTTCTTCGAAAGCTAAACAAACATCCCTTCGGAAACAAACGTTTTGACCATGCCAAAAGCTACTAAGTAAAACAAGGTAAGGATTTTATCTTATGAAAACAAAGCAGGATTTCGACCCCATCAGAGGCTTTCCCTTCAACGCCAAAGCTTCCGCCTACTTTCAAATCCACTACGTACCTTCTAGGAGATACCATGTGTATTGTTTCGATTATGAAGGTTTCGACTATGATGGTTTCGACCATGATGGGGTGGAATCAAAGGGGTCAGAAGGTACCTTCTAATAAAGGCGAAACAACTTTTTCTGGTTAAAGGCTCAATCATATCAACTTTAAGTAATTTCTTTTTAACAACTTGCACAGTTTTAAAACGCTGATTGGCTGCCATAAAACTTTCCAAATACTATACTTCTAAAACTGCTACATTTATTCTGATCTTAAATTAAAGGATTTAAACGTTAAAACCTTTCCATATAACTAAAACCGACATTTTCAGAAAGGCCCTTCCTTTAAAATAATTTATTTCCCCAAATAAATCAACTGGGAAAAATCCCCAAAAATCACAGAAATTCGAATTAGACATGTAATTAAACATATCAAAATTTTTGATCCAATTTCTTCCTGAAATTCACAAAATAAATATTTAATCCATTTTTATCATATTTTCCATCAAAAATTCATAATAAAATTTCCATAACTTGGAGAATTCCGAAAATCAAAACCCATCTCCAAAATCATGTTTTACTTAACATAATAAATTTCCATGGCATTCTAAAATCAGTAAATCACGTATTTAACCCTAAACCGTATGGATTTTTGCATAATTAAATTGTTTAAAACCAAACAATCCATAAATTAAGCATATCATTCTTCAAAATAACTGAGATAAATACTCATATTAGAAACAATATGATTATAAAACCAAAAAGAGATGGTAAGAATTATTATTCATCTTAGATTTGATAAGGAACTTGAGATTTGTAGTTGATTAATCCTTCCTAGCTTGATCCTTGACTTTAGATTAAAAATTTCCTTCTTTTGCTTTTTGGTAATGGCCGACTTTGATTTAGGTTTTTGATTTTGTGACCGTGAGAAAAATGAAACATGATTGGACATAGAGGAGAAGTAATAGCCGTGTAAAATAATAAGGAAGCTATTTTACCAATATGCCCATATATAACTAAATTAGCCTTTAAACCAATTAAAGCCCATTTATCTTATTAGTAAGCATGGCCATATGTTAATTTAATCAAATCTCAATTTCCTTATCATCATTATTCTATTTAATTTATCTAATTAAATTTCCTGAATAATGTTATCAAAAATTAGGGATGTTACAGGCTCTCCTTTAAAGAATTTCGTCCTCGAAATTCAGTAAGGACTAAATACTAAACTTAGTAATCATCTGTAACAACTCCTACCTATCATACTAGTCTAACTGACTAGCAATAATCTATATAAATCTAATGTAGACATACCCTCAAAGCAAATCAGGATAAGTATCTATAATCTTATCCTCCGTCTTCCAAGTACATTCCTTCTCGTTGCCGCTCCACTGAACTTTCACCAACTTGATTGTCTTGTTTCTTAATCTTTTCTCATCTCTAGCTACAAACCGAACTGGTTGTCTAACAATAGTCAAATGAGGTTCTACCACTAAGTCATCCAACCCTATCGGAGGTTTGGTAATCTCTGGATCATGCACATACTTACGAAGATGAGACACATGAAATACATTATGGACACTTGCCAATTTGCATGGCAACTCTATTCTGTATGCGAGCTTTCCAATCCTTTCTAAAATCTGACATGTCTCGTGGCTAACTTCCTTGACTTTCCAAATCCCATCACACCCTTCATAGGTGATACTTTAACGAAAACCTTATCTCCAACTGAGAATTCTAAGTCTTTACGCCTCTTGTCTGTGTAACTCTTCTGGCTTGACTGAGCTTCTTTCATCCTCTCTGGGATTAACTCAGTCTTCTCTGATGCCTCTCTAACCAAATCCAGACCTAAGACCAATTTGTCTCCAGTCTCCAACCAACATCCTAGTGATTTGTATAGCCTTCCATACAAAGGTTCAAACGGCACCATTCTATACTAGTCTGATAATTATTATTATAGGAAAACTCAACCAAATGTAGGTGATCTTCCAAGATCCCCCAAAGTCCAATACATAAGCTCTCAATAAATCCTCGAGTACCTTATTGACTCTCTCTGTCTGCCCATCTATCTGTGGGTGATATGCGGTACTCATATTAAGCTTGCTACCCATCACTTCCTACATACTCTTCCAGTATTCACTAGTGAACAAAGCATCTCTGTCACTGACTATACTACTAGGAACTCCATGCAGTCTAACCATGTTCTTCAGGAACGACTTAGCTAAAACAGGTGTCATCCTGGTTGACTTAACTGGAATGAAATGGGCACCCTTGGTCAATCTGTCCACTATAACCCATATACATTCATTACCTCTATTTGAACAAGGAAACCCATCTATAAAGTCCATGGATATCAAATCCCATTTCCAAACTGGAATCTATAAAAGTTGAAGCAATCCATTGAGCTTCTGATGTTTAGCTTTCACTTGCTGACAGTTTGCACACTGTCTAACCCACAAGCCAACATCCCTCTTCATGCCTTCCCAATAGAAGCTCCTTTTCATATCCTAATACATCTTGGTTCCTCCAAGATGAATCGTAAACTTGGATTGGTGACATTCTCCAAGAACTTCCTTTCTCAAGTCCTCTACATTCAAAACACACAATCGTCCCTTCCTTCTTAGCCATCCTTTCTGGTCAAGGCTAAAACCCTTTAAATCATCGATCTATGTTCCAACCTCAAGTCTCCTGATTCTTTCAGCTAGTACTGGGTCCTCCTTCTACTTATAAGCAATCCTCTCAATCAACACTGGTCGGACTTCCAAACAAGACAATCTGATGGAAATCTGACTAGAACCAGTAGTTGATCTTAACTGCACTCCACAACTGGCCAAGGCTTCCAAATCTTTCCATTCCGCCAGCATAGCTAACACCACATTCTGATGTTTTCTACTAAGAGCATCTGCTACCTTAATACCTTTTCCTGGTGTGTACTCTATACCAAAATCATAAGCTGCCAAAAACTCCAGCCACCTCTGCTGTCTCATATTCAACTCCTTCTGAGAGAATAAGTACCGTAAAGACTTATGATCGGTATAAAGCTAAAACCTCTCCCCTAAGAGATAATGTCCTCAGATTTTCAATGTGAAAATCATAGCTGCCAACTCCACTCCAAATCATGAGTAGGATATCTTACTTCATGCGGTTTAAGCTACCGGGATGCATATGCAATAACCTTACCATTCTGCATCAATACTACTCTTAATCCGGTTCTACATGCATCGGTATATACTACCAATCCTTAGTTTCCATCTGGAACTACTAACATGGGTGCATTGGTCAACAAATGCTTTAATTTAAGAAATGCTTCCTCACATTTTTCGGACCAAACAAACTTCACCTCCTTTCATGTTAGCTTAGTTAAGGGTGCTGCTATCTGCGAGAAGTTCTTAATGAATCTCCATAGTAGTCAGCAAGTCCAAGAAAACTTCTGATCTCAGTCATCGTCTATGGTCTCCTCCAATTATTAACAGCTTCGATCTTATCTGGATCGACAGACAAACCTTTCTCTAAAACCTCCTAACCAAGAAACTTAACTTCTTTCTTCCAAAACTGGCACTTGGTAAAATTCGCCTTTAGCTGATTCTGCCTCAGCGTTTCAAGAACCACTCTAAGATGAACTTCATGCTCCCTCTCATCCTTAGAGTATACTAGAATGTCATCTATGTCATCTTTAAATGGTAGAACAAACCTATCCAAGTACTCTCAGAAAACTCGGTTCATCAAATCTACGAAGAAAGCAGATGCATTCGTTAAACCAAACAGCATCGCCAACCACTCATAAGAACCATATCTAGTTCGAAATGCTGTCAAAGGAATATTGTCCTCCGCCACTCTTAACTGACGGAAAACTGTCGCTAAGTCTAACTGGGAGAATACTCTAAATCGAACAGATCATCTATTTTTTGGGCAAAGGATACTTATTCTTAATTATCTTTTCGTTCATCTTACGGTAGTCAACGCACATCCTTAATGACCCGTCTGGTTTCTTTACAAACACCGTGGCCGCTCTCCAAGGCGAACTGCTTGGTCCGATAAAATTCTTTTCTTCGAGGTCCACTAGCTGCACCTTCAATTCCTTCATCTCAGTTGGTGTCATCCTGCTGGGTGGTCTACTCACAGGTTCAACTCCGGGCATAAGATCTATTCTAAACTCAACAGCTCTTTTAAGGGTAATCCAGTGACTGGTTCAAAGACATCAGGAAACTCTCTTTCTACCCGAACCTGACTTAACTCCTTTCCAATCCCCATAGCATTAAGCAAAGCACTAACACTCCGGTTAGTATTCTGTACTGAGAATATCACTAGGTTATGAATATCATGGTTTCTCAGTGATATCTCTCTATCGTGACAAAATATTCTAGCCTCATACTTAATCAATCAATTCATTCCCAAAATGATCCCGAAGTATACGAAATCAATAACATACAAACTGCATGCAAACTTATGACCTAACAAGTCAAGTTCTAACTGGTCACACCTCAACCCTAGAGTTGCATACCCTCCTATATGACCTAACAAGTCAAGACCTGACCTGATGGATCCAGACCCGACCTAACGGGTCTTGGTTCTAGACAGATTGATATTTTATGGTTCAAACTATACATTTTAAAACCTAGACCTGACCTGCCTGAGCTTCGGTTCATCATGGAATTTTATATCATCCGGACCCGACCCAAGACCCATTGGGTTCAGTTCGAGAAATTTCGCATTGTTTCATTTTGGGTTTATGGTTCTCGGTTCTAATTGCCAACCCTAGATGAACCATGGTCCTTTTATTTTCCTTTTACTTTCTCATTATACCATTCTTTCTCATTCTCATCCTATATATTATTTAAAAGATATCAACATTGCAAAAATCATCATCGCCCCAAAATTTAAACAGTAAGCTCCATTTCTTCATTCTTCATTGCTGCAAGCTCCTCTAAACCACTACAAGCCTTTCATCACTAAACTTTTATCGGTGTGCATTGTTATTGTGTATGCATCTATAGTTGTGTTAGTACAGTTGTGTACTACAGCAGCACACAACTTTGGTTGCAGAGCATAAATACCTTCTATATCTCACCTACCTTGCATTTTTATTTTAATATTCTTACATATAGCTTATATTAAATATGTAAATTTTCTTAGAAACATCCACGGGTCCGACGGTTTGACCCGTTGAACCATCAAAATCTTAAATATTGAGTCGTTATGGTTCGACTCACGGTCCAACCATGAAAACAATGATGTAATATAGGGTGTTACAATTTATATCCTTTTTTTTATAATTCACCCAATTTCAACTCAACAAATTAATTATTCTAAACATATTCATTTGAATTGAGTCATATGAAAAAGAAGAGTATTTGCAAGTTAATCTTCAATACATAAATATTGTCATATTTAATTTAAGCTAATGGAAATTCAACATATACCATCTATTATAGCTACATAACTTCTAGCATATGTTTCCTTTCAGTATAATTCATCAATTTTGATGAAAACTACCATATTCAAATTGAAAAAAATTGAAAATTGCAGCTTTAAAGTTTAAAAATAAAATTTTGGCATTGTTAAAGGGACTCCAAAACTGGATAAGGGATACAATTTTTTCACTTTTTGAAAAATTGTCACGTGTGTACAAAAAATTTGCCCCCCTTAAAGAAGAAAATCCTAATCTACCCTCAACTTTTAAGTGACCAATCGCCATTTTTTCATATTTATTTGACAAAGCCCCACCGAAAATATTTGTCGATGAACCATCATCGATTTTTTCTCATTTTTCAATGAGTGTTGCTGAATTTTGATTTGCGCCAGGGGTAAGCTTGTAAATCGTTAGGTGTGGTGTAATCCCGTAAGCTTGTAAATCGTTAGCTTGTAAAATTTTTCATATTTGGACCTTAATTCAACCAATTTTTTCCTTAAGTATGGTGTAATCCCGTAATTTCAGTTAGCAATTAATTTTAATTGACTTCTTAGTTGAAGATTAGGCAAACTAATGACTTAAAATAAGAAACTTAAAGGTGAATTAATTAGGACTCGAAACCTATTTCTTTAAGTTTATAATGTCTGTTACATATGAAATACATATAAAGTTTGTTAAAATATGGTGAAGTTTACAAAATGAGAAGAAAAGAGAAAGGAGGCGAAAAATGGTCTTTTGGCCAGCATCCCTGTATCATTTCTCAAATAATCCTCTTCTCCTAATTTCTTCATTTACTCTTCTTCCTCCTTTCTAGAAAATAAAATTTTAACGTTTTACCTTTAAATCTTCATAACTCCTTAAATTCTTAATGAAAAATTATGAATTAAAATTTTAAATTCAAATTAGGATATTCTCTATAATCTGTACCAACAAGTTTGCATTTTGAAGAAGATTTGAGCTGAATTTCAGAAATGAAAAAACAGTTTTAAAGTGGGTTTCATTAGAGCTTGAATTTCTTAAAGATTTGGTGAGTTAGATCTATTCTTTATACTTTATTATTACTAGATGTTAAAAATCATGTTTTGATGCTAATATTGATTGGGGCTTGAATAATGAACTTGATTTGGGATTTTAGAGATGAGAATCTTATTAAATAATTGTTTTGAAGTATATATCATATAATTGGATGTGTTAAGATGTTTGGTTTGAATGAATTATGCTTGTTTGATTATTGATTTTGGAGATAAGTAAGATTGTTGAGTAGCAATCAATTATAATTGAAGTTGTTATTTTTTTAATTGGGTAATTAGTTGGTAGCACATAGTGCTATACAGGATTCGAGCCCATGACCTCATAGACTAAAACTGGAGCATCTAACCAATGAGACAGTGGTATTGGACATTTTGGTGTTGTCATTTCGAATGGTGGAAGTATGGAGTTGGAATGGTGGATCGAGTGGTTAAACTCGAATGGTTGAGAAATAGGTTCATTGCCTCAAAGTTTTTTGTCAAGTCTGAAGTAGCAGTCATCCGATTGTTAAATTACTTATAACATGGGCATGAATTCTGGTCAGACGATGGTCGTGTAATATATTTCGGTGATACAGAACCGTACGTCGAAAGCATTCAAGGGAAAATAATTACTTGAAAACTATATAAACTCGTGATTTGAAGTCTCTAAGTTAAAGAAAATTTCTTCACGATCACAGCGAAAGAAACGCCTTGTCGTTTGGAGCTAAAGTTTGAATGTTATGGACGTTTGCAGGTAACTCATGCCCATGACTAGCATCCAAACGTCTGAATTTAGTGCCAGACATCTGGATAAGTGGCTGGGGAAAACACAAAAGAATTAGTGCATTTTCAGTGGGTTTCAGATGTTTGAAGCTAAGTTCAGACGTTTGAAATCAAAGTTCAGACGTTTGAATTCCGTTTTAGACGTCTGAACTTCTGTAGATCGAATTTTGTTAATCTATCTTAATCGAAAATTCCAAACACGATACCTTTTACATACGAACTCGGCTTAAGGTGCGTTTCGGATCAATGTTCATCATTTTTCAAGGGTTGTTATTTGGAAAATTTGGTAAGTTTTGGAGTACTTTAAATTTGGGGCCCATGCGGGACCCACTCTAACACGTATTCCAAAATTATGGATTTTTAGATAGAGAAGGAGGCTGTATCGAGGAAATAACATGACATGGAGATCGTAGTCTACTATTGATGATTCTTTGGATTTGTATGGTAACTTTTACAAGCATTCCGGTGCTTTTGAGAGAGATGACTAGAGTATTGTGAATACTATTCCATACAATATTGCGTACACGAAGTGACTCCGTTTCCCACGGCCTTGGCCGTGGGATTTTATAATTATGAGCATTCGTAACATGAGCGGTTATTGTTTCATTTGCATGTGGCCTTGGGATTTTATAATTATAGAGCATTTGTAACATGAGCGGTTATTGTTTCATTTGCATGTCTTCGTGCAGTGGCAATCTTGGGATAGAAGCCGTTTTATTTCTATACTATGGCTATAGACATCGGACTACGTTGTAGCAAGGATTGTAGGTTGGGACACACTTGTCATTAGTTCTCATGATAAACAAATGGTAGTGGTTAGACACGTGTATATGTCGATTCAAGTATGTTATGAGTCTTAAGTGGTGGACAATGTGTTTGAAGCATCGTAAGTATTGGTCTTATATTAAATACTATACTCGGCGGGTTTGGGCCTTACCGAGAGATCGATGACCCAATAGCCGAGTGTATGTGATGGTTGAGTTGCGATAGGTCTCGTGTTGTTTTGTATATGATAATTTTATCGTACAGTATAGCACGATAGTAGAAATGTGCTAACTTGTTGGATGCAGGTGAAGGTACAACTTAATGAAGGTGAAGATATAGGTTGGGGTATGGTTCTATTACGTCGGGTATTACCATTTGATATTATTCATGATATATTAGCATATTAGTAATCTTGTAAATTAGTGATAGTTACTTTTCAAATGACTTTATATCCGACCCTCTCTCTATTGTTTCTTTGTTGTTGTTTCTTTGAGTATGTTAACATAGAGATGGAGACCTTTGTTGGCTTGAAGCGATTTATAGAGGCATAGCTACTTTACCAATGTGATTTTACCCATCAAATTTTTAGTATATTTACATGCATGTAAACATATATAGTAATTTGAGACATGTATTCAAATGAGATTTGATTGTACCATCTGTTATTGTGGTATAATGTTGGATTTTAGGTCTCTTTCTATGATATACATTTAGTCATCTACATGTTTTGTTGATATTATATTTTATATTCTTCCATTGTGAGAATTAGATGTGTAGTGATAGATATACACTATGATATCTGTTGATGTTTAACCCTTAACCAAACTTCATCATGATACCATGAAAAAATCCGGTTGCTTGGATGCATGAATTCTCGGTGTTATGGAAGGTAGGTCGTTACATCGAGTCCGTCTAAAATTTGTTCCCCTTTATCAAAAATTGTAGTTGATTTAACGAAGCCTTAAATTTTGAGCAGTCAAATAGAAAACAAAAATGGTAGTGATAATAAATCATAAAAAATTGATACTTGAAAGAACACAAGAGTTAAATGACGTTTACCTTTTGGGGCAAACCACGAGAAATAAAATTTTGTGAGTCAAATAAACGAAAGTATATGATATATCACAAGAAATATATGGATTGTGAAGATTCCAGAATTCAATCTAACTTCAGTATTTGTATTTGTATCATGTATGCTTGTATTAGACTGAAATTGAATATAAAGACAAAATCTTATGGGCATATGTGTAATTTTGACCAGGTTCATTGGTAAAACTAAAAATGAAAAAGGCGGCCTTTAGAATGAAAATAAGCCTTATAAAACTCCCCGAGCAAAACTTCACTTTTTAACCTTATAAAACTCCCCGAGCAAAACTTCACTTCTAAAAAGGTAGTCTCGACAATCTCAAATCTAAATTAACAAGGCCATTGTTTTTAATCGAATCAAATGGATAAAAATCGCCAAATCAAACAAGATAAACGTAAAAGGTTAACGAAATAAATCGAACAGGATAAACGTAAAAGGTTAATGAAATAAATGTTGTGTTTTAGCACTTCAACGTGTCCCATAAACGCACGCTCCATTGTGCTATAATGACGCCACCTATTAAAGCTTTCGATGTGTCAGCATCCCGATTGAACATCATTTTTATCGTCTTTCGGAATGGACATATACGTGGTCTTGACAACATTTGCTTGTAACAAAAGGAATTTCTAATTTTACATGACACAAAGTTAACGTATATACCACGTTATGCGTTATATTTTTTGCGATGTATTATTGTTCAACCGATGCATTCTCAAATGCGAGCTACACCTATCAATAAATGAACGAAAAAGTACATAAATTTCCATTTGGTTACATTTTGAGTTTTATATTTCTCGTTTTTAATATTTATTACAAAATATGAAAAGTGCGGAATAAAATGTTTAAAATTTTATTTCGTTATGACGATGATGGAGGGACAACGAAGGGGGTGAAGGGATGATGAAGAACGACGAAAGGAATGGAGGAACGAAAGAGAGATGGAATTGTTTTTCGTGCTTTTGTTATATTCTAAATCATGAAAAACAAAATAAATGTATTTTTCATTTTGTATGTTAACTTCAATTTTCAAAATTAGTTGTTTTTTTAAAAAAATACACGTGTTATACAATTTTTTGTTTGGACGAAAACCCAAAAGTAAAAATGGCAAACAAAACGGTGCCTAAGTATCTTAATGTTTTGGTTGCTTGTACTAACATCCCTACCTTTTCTTTTCTCACCCAGTGAAAATTCTAAAAACAAAGTGACTGGTTTATTTTGGTTGGTTTATTTATCTTTACGCAAAATTGTTCCTAACCATTATATTATTGGACTTACTATGTTGTAAGCGGACATGGACCGAACGCCTTGCAGCCTCGGACCGAATCGAACGTCGGATAATTGTACAAAATTTAGAGCATAGTTAAAAAAAATAGCACATATCTTTAGAAAAACATGTTATAACTTTCCATTATCACACACATTGCATCCTTTTCTCATAAGGGAAATTTTATGCCCATCCGCTAGATTATTCAGCTGATCCATCCAATTTAGGCGGAATGAACCTTATAATATTACATATACTTTCCATTTTTTTTCTCCTTTTTTTCGCTAGATTCAAGCATTTTCGTTAACTCCCTATATGTTCCCTTTTTTTAAATAAATTTAAATATCATGCGATATTCCGATATCTTCCAAATACGTTGCATACATATGTACCATTAATAGAAATAGAAAATATGATAAAATTATAGGAAAACAAACATATAATATAAGACAGAAATCTATAATAACAATTAATTAGCTATAAAATCTCCTATTTTTGTAAAGCATATCATCATGTGATCTATTTTACCATTACAACCTAAAACTACTGTTTTTAACGCACATTGATTAGGAGATATTCAAACGAGTATATATAGAAAATTATCTAAATATAAGGTCAGATTTTAAATCAAGAATCATCCATCATCCTTTAATTAATCCATCCAATTCCACTATATATACACCCACAGGCTTACAGCTCTCAATTTACATCTCTCAGTCATTCATATCCCATATTATCCCATATTTTAATAACAGATCACTTACTTTCTTATATCGATGGAGCCATCAAACAAGAACAAAGTATACTTAGGAAGAAGAAAGATCCCAATAGTCAAAATAAAAGACAAGAAGTCGCTGATCGTCGCCTTTTCCAAACGTAGGAAAGGTCTGTTCAAGAAGGCGAAGGAAGTGGCCGTGCTCTGCGGTGCAGAGGTGGCAGCATTGGCTTTCTCTCCAGCAGGGAAGCCCTTTCCCTTTGGCGATGTTCCTTCGCTTTTGGACAGGCTTCTCGGTGAGAAAGACGAGGAAGAAAACAACTGGTTTTGGGAGGTTGCCGTTGATAAGTTGGATTTGGACCAACTCAAGTTATTGGAAGAATATATTATTTCGCTTGGACATCTTTTGGATGGTGATAAAGATACCATTTGATTACGTATGAATTATGTGGTTTAATGGTAATTTCTGTTTTAGAAGTAATTTCATGTTCATTTATGTACAAGTGTTATTCATGTTATGTGGTTTGCTTCATCGTAATCGTTGGGTGGTATGTAGGTTGTGTTTCAGAACTGATGTTGAAGTCTTATAAACTTGTAGCATCTCCATCTCTTGTGAATTCTGATTTTGCTTGCTAGTAGTCTATAAATGCCGATAGCAACTATCAAACTAAATGTATAACAGTATAATTCCCGAGTTATTATTCTAATTGTCAAGAAGAAATGCCATCTCTTTGCTCATGGTTATTGAAATAGAGGATCGATGAGATATCATGTGAATTTAAAATGTATAAGAGTCTGTTATAAAATATGAATGTTTGTATTTGAATATAAGAAACTGTTGTAAAATTTCACAATATGAATGAGAAATTTATCGCTTATGTGATAAGCGTTAAAGTAGTCCAAACCGAGGTTGTAGAAGTAGGTTTAAGCTGTGTAGACATCAAAATAAACGATGTATTAGTCTTATTCTTAAAAAAATTTGTAGGGCGTGCTAAGAGGGGGTACAGATAGGGCCGTTGGAAGCTTTCTCATCTGTTGTTATATTGGTTGATTTGAGTGCCTTTCTCTTTAAAAGTTTTTTAAAATTGGAAAATACATTCGAAGAAATAGCAACTTCTAATAATATGAACACAAAAACACGATTATCCCTTGGACTCCGCAACCCAATAAAGTCAAATTCCACGCTCAACAGGTGTCCCATTCCCTCAAAGGCCAGCTATTCTGGCCCATCTTCCTTCATTTTTACTACTGCCTTTGGACCTGTGTTTCTCGGCCCACACTTCAAATGTAGAAATACAGCTCCAGCTTGGGCATGTTAATAAAAGCCCAGCCAATATGAACACAAGTTCATTTTCAAAAGGCCCAATCTATCCCTGCAATATAAATTTTGTACACATTCAAAAAGGATAGCCGTACGCTCCTCCGTAGGGGAAGTCTTACCCAGAAATAAAGCAGTTTTCAAACTAAAAGGCTAGATTAAATTTTCCTTGTCACAAATGCATAAAGTTATATTTGAATAATTGTGAACAAGCTAACTCCAACGCTGATGAGTCCAATGCCTCTGGATTGATGGATAAACCGATTTAATTAGTTGGTTACTTGTTGGGTATAAGTGGACTTAATTAATTAAACGTGCATGATTAAGCAAGCTGGCCAACAGTAACCACATCATGCCTACTGCAACATGAAAATCACGTCAATGATACATACAAACAAACGAAATGGCTGATGATGCATTCCATATACTGATTTTGCGGGCAACCGATGAATGTATAATGAATATTGCTTGTTTCAGATCTCTATTGATTGACAGACGTAACAACAGACTGCGAAAATATATATTCTCATTGCACATCCTTTGCAATAGTACTAAATATGCAACCTTCCTTATAAATATATATTTTAATAAACATTATCTAAACTAAGTAGTAAATATTGAATAATATTATTGATATATGGTCGATGCTATCTTATATTCCTTCTTAGCCGATATTTTCTTCTTCAAAATATCGTTATCGTTACATCGTCCAATATTTGTCGATATATCGTTTCGATATTTAATATAGAATATCCCATATTTTTTAAGAATATTGATATTGTAGGTATTGAAGAAAATAAAATTACAAAAAAAAAAAAAACATCTTCGCATTCTCAATGTTTGTTTTTACTTTATGATGAATGACAATATCTAGACTATGTTAGAAATCACAATGTATATTTTTTTTTTAGTTTTAACCATATGTTCTAGTTTTCTTCGTTATTCTTTCAATAAAGAAAACTCTACTTATTTCATTATTTATATATTTAATTTTATGTGAACACTTTACCATTAAAAATTAGAAAATGTGGGTTTGGAGAAGGCAAATATTTGTGGGACAGTTAGTTACTAGTTGCCATTAAAATTTAAAATAAATAATGATTTATTGTAAAATATTGAGTGTACATTTACTTATTATGATATAGTTTAACATGACTTCAAAACGAAATTAAAACAAGAAAAAGATTCAAGGCCTCATCACGGGAAGGGAATATAATAAAACAAAATAACCCTCACGTTGTTCATGCATTCTCATTTTTTTTTTTGAAAAAAAAAACTCTAAAGAACTCGTTAATGGTGGCAACGACCTAAGAAAGAAAATAAAGGAAAGAAGAGAAAACGCTAAGAACCTAAGAAAATTATAGATCAGGCTAATCCAAAGAATTAAGTGAGTAATACAACACCCTTTCTACCCTTTTCATAGTAGTCTGAATTCAATTTTAATTAAATATACTAGAGTTCATATGCATAAATTGTTTATATGAGATAAATAATGTTATGATTAAACTACCACAAAATTAACCTTTCACAACTGTCAAAAATAGTTTTAATAGGTCTACTACTTCTGGAGACCACTAGTCTTTATATCCACAGTTGTAATAGAGCAGGATTGTTTTACAAGCGGCACAAACAGTTGCGGATGCAGTTGTAAAGGACTTTTTTACAACTGGCTACCGCAGATGAAATTTTTTTTACAACTATTATTTTCATTTGTATTAAAGTTTATCGCAACAGCCAGTTACCTGTTGTTATAAACCCCTTTGCAACAGCCGATAGCTGTTGTAATAGAACCTTTTCCAACTGCTTTTAGCAGTTGTAAAAGACTTCTTTACAACTGTTTACGACAGCTGTAATTAATATTTTAACAACCGTTTTACAAAAGCTCCTAATAGTTGTAGTAGGATCTACTACAGCTAATAATGAAAGTTGCAACAAATATTTTTACAACTACTACAAACTACTATAATTCATCATCTCACAACTACTATTAACCATAAATTACATGATATTATAACTAAAACCAATAATTCGTTAATAATAATCACTATCATTCAAATACCTAAAATAACATGAACCATTCACATTAAAAAAAAACAATTCAAGTTTACATCATTTATGAATTCATAACTCTGTTACAAAACATAACTAAATCCATAACATATACCAGTTAAAGTACATATACTTGCTAATCAAAAAAAGATAAATTCCTTATGCCAAGTACTAGGCATCCCAACCGTTTGTTCAATAGTATAGATATCTGAAGTAGGCTTAAATTGAAGAGCTTCGGGATCCACCACCGCATCGACCCAAACCTTTCAAACATCTGCTCTTAGTGGTACGTGATGCACTAAAACAATAGGATCGGTAGATGCAATTGTTGCTTCTGCGTCAATATTCCTTTGTCAACCCAATAATTTGCACTTTCTAGTCTGTTTTTGAAATTGTATATTACTACCATTTGTAACGTTGTTGCTACTCCGATGTGACTGCAAAAAACAAGAAAGCCATTTCTAAGGTTCGATATTATTAACAGTTATGTCATTTAATGTTGCTTTAAACCGAGATGATTGTATACTGAAATCTTTAAATCGAAACTTTCAGGCACATAAAGAAAACATAGTTCAACGTATTACTGCAGGGAAAAAAATGCTGAGTTCATTGAGTACATAATCATTTGCTCTGATAGGCAAGTATTGAAAAAACCAAATGCCTTTGATTGAATTTCCAGTCTTCCTTGATTTCAATCAACTGACCACATTTATTATATAAGAACCTACACATGTTTATATATAACTTTAATTCTTAATTTCCAGGTCTATGTTGTAACTTTTTATAAGTAGTTCGCAGTCAAAAAAGAAAGTTATGATTCAAGAATGAGCAACGAGGTGACCGAAAGTAGTAATCATCGGTTACAGTCAGTTACAAGTACCAGCAGCTGTTAAAGAGATCAGTTGATGCAGCGCGACATACCTTAAGTCGCTCCCCCTTAGGCCGCGAACGACGTACCCTAGGTCGCTCCTCCTTAGGTCGTGAAGGCCAACTCTCGAAGCTCCTTATGTCGCTCCAGAATTCCTAAATCGCACCAGTAGGTTGAAGCTTGCTTATGTCGCTGCCGAAGCTTGCTTATGTCACATTGTTTGTTAAGTCGTATGTCGTTAAGTCGTATGGTGTTATAGTCGCATTGTTGTTAAGTCGTGTGATGTTGTAACTCGTATGAATTAAGTAGTGAGTCGTATGTGTTGAGTCGCATGTGTGTGTTGTAATTTCCTATAAATAGGGGTGTGTTGTCATTTATAAAAGTAGTTGAATTTTGAATAAAATTTGTTGAGAGCTTTGTGCCTCCATAAAATTTGGAAGTTGAGTGTGATCTCCTTTCTCCATCTTCGAATATTCGAGTGCGCTCGAATCAACAACTTTGAAGCCGATTCACGGAATCTCGTGCGCGAGATCAACGTCGAAAAATCGTAGATCTTCTAACGCGGTATCGTGCGCGATCAACGTGTTGAAGATAGCTAGAATCCGGTATCTCGAGAGATCAACGGATTTGGGCACTTGGGTATCATCAATTCAACAATTTATCTTGTTTCATCGATTATTTTTCCGCAATTCGTGATTGGATCCTGGATAGATTTGACCGCTGGTTCAGATCTATTTCCGAGCTACGTCATTTGGTATCAGAGCAAGGAGACGAACTTTTCCAAGTTCGTTGGGTGTGAGTTTCGAGCTTTGAAGTTTTTGGAGTTCGAATTGAGTTGTTTGTTCATTTGGGTGTTCGTGAGATTTCAAACAAGTTGGGGAGTTTTGATTCGAGATTTTTTGGATCAAAGTGAAGTTTGTGTTTGGATTTGTTGAAGATTTGATCATGCCTCCGAGACTTGCTAACTGCTATCAAAATGTTGAAGATTTATATAGAAGACAAGAAGCTGAGCAGATTGAGCAGCGTATCAATGAAAAGTTCAATGAGGGTATTGAAAAATTGGAGAAATTGATGATCAACATGAATCAAAATCAAAGGAGAACATCACCAGTTTCGAACCAGGGTGAAAATAGGGTTTCACCATCGGTTTCGGAAGAAAGGAGGATGTCACCCTAGTCGTATTGAGATAGGAGAGAATCATCAGTTTCAATGATGCGAGACCACCATGGGTACCGAAATGAAGAGGGAGGAACTCAACGTGGTTTCGAAAATGAACCATATCATGATGCTGAAAGACAAGATAGAAGGAACATGCATGGTCGTAGGGATGTAGATGGTCAGGATCGATATCGAAATACATCTGATTTTGAGGAAGATGGTGATGGAGGTAGTATTCATTATCGAAATCAGGGCCAAGTGCGAAATCAATTTTGGGATTCGGAAAATGATCGTAAATTGGAGTCAGGTATGAGGATGGAAATTCCAGAATTCAAAGGTGGTATGCAAGCAGAAAAATTTCTTGATTGGTTGTCGAATGTTGAAGAAATTTTGGAATTCAAGGATGTGCCTGAGAATCACAGAGTCCAATTAATTGCTACAAGACTAAGGGGAAGAGCTATGGCTTGGTGGCAACAAACTAAACTAACCCGGGAGAGAATGGGAAAATCAAAAGTTGTCACTTGGGAGAAGATGAGAAAGATGATGAAAGCGACTTTCTTGCCGTACAATTACCAATCTCTTATGTATCAACGTTTGCAGAATTTGAGACAAGGGACGAAGGCAGTGAATGACTATGCAGATGAATTCTATCAATTGATTGCAAGGAATGATATTATGGAAACCGAGAAACAGCTAACGGCTAGATATGTTGGAGGGTTACGAATGCAAATTCAAGACATGGTTAATATGTTTAATCCAATGTCTGTTGCTGAAGCACATCAGAAAGCTCTAGCTTGGGAGAAACAAGGGAGACGAGGAAGTGGTGTGTTTATGAGTTCCAACAACCAGAGTAAGGGTGCTAGTAGCAGTGCTAATGTTTCCAAGGCAGTCAATAAACCAATTGTCAATGAAGCCGCTAAAGCAAAGGTCAATAACAGTATCAAGTGCTATAATTGTCAGGAGTTTGGCCATAAAAGTAATGAATGTACAAAGCCAAAGAAGAGAGCATTAGTTGCAGAGGAATGTGAGTATGAGGATGTGGAAGCTGAAATTGATTATTCTCAATCACTGAAGTTTGACGAAGATGAAGAAGTTGTGTCAGGAGACGAAGGGTGTAACTTGATGATGCGGAGTTCTTTTTTAACGCCAAAGCATGAGGATGATTCTAGTTGGCTGAGGAGCAATATCTTTCAGTCTACATGTACTACCTTGGGAAAGGTTTGTCGATTTGTTATTGATGCGGGAAGCTGCGATAACATTATTTCTGAAGAAGCCGTCAAGAAGTTAGGGTTGAAGACTGAAAAACACCCTAGACCTTATAAACTGGCATGGCTAAAGAAAGGTGGAGAAATGACAGTGGGAAGACGAGCAATTGTTACATTTTCTATTGGAAAGAAGTACAAAGATGAAATATGGTGTGATGTTGTCGATATGGATGTGTGTCATCTACTATTGGGAAGACCATGGCAATATGATAGAGCTGTACAACATAATGGTCGCACCAACAGCTACAGTTTCATATTCGAAGGTACTCAAGTCACCTTAGTTCCTAAGAAGCGTTAAAAAGTGAAAGCAAGTCAGAGAAGAAAGTGGAACCAACTAGTCTATTATCTTTGAGAGAAATTGTTAAAGAAGTGGAAGATAGTGCTGAATTGTTTATGTTGATTGGGTATGAAACAAGTGAAGATCTTGAAATTCCTACGGAGGTTAGACCGGTGTTAAATGAATTTGAAGATGTCTTTCCTGCGGAATTACCCAAGTATTTACCGCCACTAAGGGACATACAACATCAAATTGATCTAGTGCCAGGTGCTGTTTTACCGCATAGGCCGCATTATTGTATGAGTTCGAAAGAGCATGGAGAGTTGAGAAGATAGGTTGAGGAGTTGCTTGAGCAAGGGCGTGTTCGAGAGAGTCTCAGTCCTTGTGCTGTACCAGCTCTGTTGATGCCAAAGAAAGATGGTTCATGGAGAATGTGTACAGACAGCAGGGCACTCAACAAAATAACTGTCAAATACAGATTTCCTATGCCAAGACTTGATGATCTATTGGATCAACTTAGTGGGTCTGTAATCTTTTCTAAGATCCACCTTAAGAGTGGTTATCATCAGATTCGCATAAGACCAGGTGATGAATGGAAGACATCATTCAAGCTCGGGAAGGATTATATGAATGGCTGGTTATGCCATTTGGTCTATCTAATGCACCAAGTACATTTATGAGGGTGATGATTCAAATTTTCAGACCTTACATCGGGAAGTTTGTTGTAGTCTACTTTGATGATATCTTGATATATAGTGCTTGCACAGAGGAGCACGTTCAACACTTGCGAAAGGTGTTAACTATTCTTCGTCAAGAACAGTTCTATGCAGCGACGAAGAAATGCGTGTTCATGACGCCGAATGTTTTATTTCTGGGTTATGTTGTGTCCAAGGAAGGGATACAAGTGGACTAGAGTAAAGTAGCCGCAATCAGAAATTGGCCACAGCCCAAAACTATAACAGAAGTCAGAAGTTTCCATGGGTTAGCTTCATTTTATCGAAGATTTATACCGCACTTCAGTAGTGTGATGGCTCCTGTTACTGATTGTATGAAAGGAAAGCAGTTTTCATGGACGAAAGAGGCAGGATCTGCTTTTGAACAGATCAAGGAACTTTTAACATCAGCACCGATTCTAGTGTTGCCAGATTTTCAGTTACTATTTGAGTTACATACAGATGCGTTCAAAGTTGGGATTGGAGGAGTGTTGAGTCAGAAGGGTCGTCCAATTGCCTATTTCAGTGAAAAGCTTTCTGGAGCAAAGATGAGATACAATACTTATGATGTGGATTTTTATGCTATTGTGCAGGCTGTGAAGCACTGGAGACATTACTTGTTCCACAAAGAATTTGTTTTGTATACGGATCATGAAGCATTGAAACATTTACAATGGCAGAATAAAATTGCAGCTAGGCATGCATCGTGGATAACTTATTTGCAGCAATTTACATTCGTCGTAAAGCACAAGTCTGGAGTAACTAATCGCGTCGCCGATGCATTGAGTCGGAGGAATAATTTACTAATAACCATGCGAGTAGAGGTGATGGGTTTTGACTTGCTTCCAGATTTGCTTACTTCAGATTCATATTTTTCCAAGATCCTAGACAAAGTCAAGCAGGGAAACATGGATGGATATATGCTGGTTGATGGTTTTCTATTCAAAGGAAATCAGTTGTGTATTCCAGATTGCAGTCTGCGAATGAAAATCATCAAAGAATTACATGAAGAAGGACACGTGGGCCGTGACCCTACTATGCAGTTGATCTCAAAGTCTTATTTTTGGCCGTCAGTGAGGAAGGAGGTTGAAAAGTTCGTTCAGAGGTGCCATATTTGTCAAGTTTCAAAGGGGACCGCAACAAATGCAGGTTTATATATGCCGTTGCCTATACCTACTAAACCATGGGTGGATGTTAGTATGGACTTTGTATTGGGATTTCCGAGAACGAAACGTGGCAATGATTCTATCTACGTGGTGGTTGATTGGTTTTCAAAAATGGTACATTTTGTCGCATGCAAGAAGACGGCAGATGCAGTTAATGTCGCACAGTTATATTTCAGAGAGATCTATCGTCTTCATGGGTTGCCTGAATCTATTGTATCGGATAGAGACACTCATTTTCTGAGTCATTTTTGGATGAGTCTATGGAGAATGGTCGGGACAAAGCTGAAATTCAGTAGTGCTTATCATCCACAGACGGATGGATAGACATAAGTTGTGAATAGATCCCTAAGTAATCTATTGAGATGCCTCGTAAATGACAATTTGAAGAGTTGGGATTCCAAGCTGTGTCAAGCTGAGTTTGCACACAACCATGCAGTTAATCGTAGCACTGGGTTCAGTCCATTCCAGGTCGTTTACTCAACAATGCCTAAGGGACCATTAGGTTTATCTACAGTGCCACAGTAGAAAGGGGTGATCAAACGAGCTAGTGATTTTGTGAATGAATTGCAAGAGTGCCACAAGGTTGTGCAGGAACGATTGCTTAAGGCGAATGAGAAATATAAGCAATCCACGGATATTAAGCGAAGAAATGTTGAGTTCAAAGAAGGAGATTTTGTATATGCAGTATTGACTAAGGATCGATTTCCTATTGGTACTTACAACAAACTGACTGCTAGAAAGATTGGCCCTTTGGAAATCGTATAGAAGATTAATGAGAATGCTTATCGGTTAAGATTGCCAGATCATATCCATACTGCTGATGTTTTCAACGTCAAACACTTGATTCCATATCATGAGAATAAGCACGTCGAAGAAGGAGAAAGTGTGAATTCGGGACGAATTCTTTTCAACCAGGGGAGGAATGATGCAGCGCGACATACCTTAAGTCGCTCCCCCTTAGGTCGCGAACGACATAACCTAGGTCGCTCCTCCTTAGGTCACGAACGACATACCCTAGGTCGCTCCTCCTTAGGTCGCGAAGGCCAACTCTCGAAGCTCTTTATGTCGCTCCAGAATTCCTAAATCGCTCCAGTAGGTCGAAGCTTGCTTATGTTGCTGCCGAAGCTTGCTTATGTCGCTGCCGAAGCTTGCTTATGTCGCATTATTTGTTAAGTCGTATGTCGTTAAGTCGTATGATGTTATAGTCGCATTGTTGTTAAGTCGTGTGATGTTGTAACTTGTATGAATTAAGTCGTGAGTTGTATGTGTTGAGTCGCATGTGTGTGTTGTAATTTCCTATAAATAGGGGTGCGTTGTCATTTGTAAAAGTAGTTGAATTTTGAATAAAATTTGTTGAGAGCTATGTGCCTCCATTAAAATTGGAAGTTGAGTGTGATCTTCTTTCTCCATATTCGGATATTCGAGTGCACTCGAATCAACGACTTTGAAGTCGATTCACGGAATCTCGTGCGCGAGATCAACGTCGAAGAATCGTAGATCTTCTAATGCGGTATCGTGCGCGATCAACGTGTTGAAGATAGCTAGAATCCGGTATCTCGAGAGATCAATGGATTTGGACACTTGGGTATCATCAATTCAACAATTTATCTTGTTTCATCAATTATTTTTTCCCCAATTCGTGATTGGATCCTGGATAGATTTGACCGCTGGTTCAGATCTATTTTCTAGTTGCATCATCAGTCCTTCTCGATACGTCCATTATGCAATGCTTTAACTTAATAGTTATCATATCATAAACAAGAGATTAAATGTGTGCGCATGCGGATGCAAGCGTGTGTTTATGTATATGTATACGCAGGGAAAGTATAAGGCGATAATAATGTGCTGGATACTGGGAAATGGCTTCCTTTTTTGTTTTTAATTGTTATCGAGTTTCTTGTAGTTTGTAGTTATCTAATTTTTTATTTTATAATTGTTAGGTCATAAGATTAGTCAAAGATGGCACATGTGAAGTGACACTAGAAATTGGGGATGGGGCAAATGATGTAGGTATGCTTCAAGAAGTAGATATAGGGAATAAGTGGTGTTGAAGGGATGCAGGTAACCATACAGTTCTTTTATTGCTTAATTCTAAATTTCCTAGTAGACTAATTTTCAGAGTTTAACCTATATCACTACAAAATTAAAGAATATTAGGGGCTTTCAATTAGGGGCTAAAAATACTTAAAAGCCCCTATTAATAGTGGATTAGAGGCAGATGTAAGGACCGACCCTACTGATTCTAAATAAAGGCATAACGAAGCGCCTCTAATGCAAACCCAATTCTTTTATAATTTAATGCTCTAATCAAGGGATTGCAAACCAAATTTATTTATGGTTTTTCTTCTTAGTCAAATCAGTAAGAGATTGCATAGCATAGAGATAAAATAGTTGGCAGATTTTGCAAGATCTACGTGCCCAAATTTTTATTACTATATAAATTTTGCTCGCTTATAATCAGAAATCCTACCATTATCCTTTTATTTGATGCATGTACCACCTATAAACAGTGTATTTTAGGAAGGATATTCCAATTCACAGCAGCATAAATAATGGTATTAGGGTGCTGTATACATTCCAAATCTCAATAAATATGCAATCATCCAGATATAATTATTACTTGAATCTACACCACCAAATTCAAATGTTACATCTAATACACTACAAATAACTAATACATTATCTTGACTCCAATCCATGGTATTTTCAAATACGTTAACTTCTTTTGAATACCCAGATGTAAAACAATTCCTCATACATTAATTCAAATAAAATCACTGACATTAAATCTAGTGGAGAAAGGTCACATGGATTATCATTTGCGTCTTCTCAAACTGTTAAATAGCTATTCTCACTCCTCTCATTTCTCTCCTCTATTCCACATCAGGTCATTCCATACTTACTTTCCAAACCGTTTTACACAATTAGGATGGATTGAGAGTTTAAACATGTTTAATTTTTGTTACAATGTTTTGAAACAACTCGAGTAGTTTGAATGACATTTGTACTTCAATAAATAACTACTTACATTACTAGTTCACTCTTTTAAACCCACATAATAATCATACTTAATTTGGTATTTCAATTACTGAAAATACGATAATGGAACTCTTAAAAGAGACACTAGCCCCTTAATAGGTTTAATATCAAAATTTATGTGTGCTATGATTAGTCACATACTAGTGGATATGGATTAAATGCTTGTAGATCATTAAGGTAAGAGAAACCTTTGATACTTACAACTATACCATTTAACTATCATATGTTGCACATGTGTTTATTTTGCGAAACATCAAGTCACTAAGATGCCTGAAGTTTGGTCTCCTTAAATACTCGAGAATAATAATTTTCAAAATTGTCAATCCGACGCAATAAAAATTTACCAATCACATGTACTTTGACAAAAGAATTTCATTACTTTCAGCTGTACACTAACTACGATGTTACCAACGGACTCCTTTTACGTGCGTTGAATCGTACTTTGACAAAAGAACTTCAGTTTTACGAATGCAGTAATAGTAGTAAGGGAAGCTAATGAAATTTCCAGTCTATTGATTCAATAATTATGTACTACTAAGCATATAATCAAACAATTATTCCAGAGTAATAACATAATGCACTTTCACTAGATGAAATGAATGCCACAACTCAATCTAGAATATCAGTTATATGGATCAGGACATGTAATACAAACAAAGAAACTTCTATATTCTATGTTTGCAAATACAAACACACGAGCTTTTATGTTCTATGTTTGCATGTAAATTTTTGTATCTCAATCTTGCTGCAAGAAATTTAGAATATCCAAAAACGCACAATTATTTATTGCTAGATATGGTGGTGGGAAAATGTAAGTTATTTTCAATTTGCTTCATTATTATTTTTACCCTTTCATACATCATTGTCAACGCTCTCATATTTAGTTTTCTTATGCACATAGTGTTAGTGCTACTTCTTGCTCCATTTTATTTTTATTAGTGAATAAGAATTGTTGCCATTCTTATGCTTACTTTTCATTTCTTTTATTAGTGAGTGCTCAATATTTATCATTGAAAAGGAAAGAAATTCGTTGTCCTGAACCACAGGCACACGAATTTGTTGGAAATGAAAGAAGGAGCTAAGCCGATGATGTTTTTGAGTGAATAGTAGTAAGTTTGATACCTTTTAGCCCATATTTAATGACTTTATTTGTAGTGAAAAATTAGAGTTTTGGACAGTGGAAGCAGAGCACCCAATGATCTAGTCTGTTGACAATCTCAACAATTCCAATCCAACAAAGAAAATAAAAAGAAAAACCAAAGAGCACAAATTATAGACAGTGACAGAAAAGGAAAAACACACCGATATAACGAGTTTCGGCTATGCCTACGTCCTCGGACCCAACAACCTTTATAACTTGTAATAATCAAAGAGCACCCAATGATCTTACTGAAGATATTAGTGGAGACCTCTCTTTTTTTACCTTGTAATAATCAAATGTGAGCAAACTTCTTCATATTTATAGGAGCAAGAATGAAGATTGCCTTGGAGATAAGGATGAATTGTTTCCAGATTCGCTTGATTTGATTTCAACACAAATCTAGCATAATTGTGTTTGTTTCCACATATATCTTTATCTGATTGATTCCTTAAATCAATTAATATCTATTATGATATTAATTGATTCTCTTTCCAATTTGTTTCCCATATTTGACTGATTATGGGAATCAATTAATTATTCTCCTTAATAAATTTGGAATAGATTTAAATCGTCCAAGTTTAACACTCCATTTCGATTTAAATATATTCATCAATCAACAAAATGGGTTGTTGGGTCAGCACCCCATGGCTCTAAGTATCTCGTACCACACTAATTAAGTTTGATCAATGCTCAAACTTGTTCTTTGGAACCGACTTTGTCAACATATCAGTTGGATTGTCTTTTGTGTGTATCTTTGACAGCTTTATCTTATTTCTTTCTTCTTCAAGCATGAGAAAGAAACTCTTAAAATCAATGTGCATTGTCCGTGAGCTGTAGGCTTGATTCTCAACAAGATGAATGGCGCTCTGACTATCTGAAAACAACTCCACCGTCTTCTAGATCACTGATAAATCCTCCAAAATCTGCAACAAATACAATCCTTCCTTGATCGCTTTCACAATAGAAATAAGCTCTGCCTCAGTGATTGATAAAGCTACAACGGACTATAGCTTAGATCTCCAAGAAATCGGGTCTATGCCAAGTGTACAAACATAGACCGAAATTAATTTCCTACCATCTCTATCCCTAGCATAATCTGAATCACAATAACCCCTTAGAGTTATGTCTCTACCGCCAAACAACAAGCCAATATCAGAAGTGCCTCTCAAATATCGTAGAATGCACTTTACTTCTTGCTAATGAGTCTTGCCTAGGTTAGACATGTATCTGCTAACAACACCAATCGCATGACCTAAATCAGGTCTTGTGCATACCATAACATACATAAGGTTTCCAACTGCACTAGAGTAAGGAATATTAGCCATCCCTTTTGTCTTCATCCGATGTGGGACATAAATCTCTATATAGTTGAAATTGAGAGCCTAATTGAGTAGCCACCGGTTTAGCTTTCTCCATACCAAATCGAGGTAGGACTTTCTCGATATACTGGGTTTGAGTTAGCCTCAAAACTCTTTGCTTTCTATCCCTTTGAATCTCCATCCCTAAAATTCTCTGTGCATTTCCCAATCTTTCATATCAAACTCCTTGCTGAGCTCCATCTTCAACTCTGAAATCTTATTCATGCTCTTAGAAGTTATCAACATATCATCAATATAAAGCAACAAATAGATGATGTCTTCATTACACTTCTTAAAATAGACACATTGGTCCTTAAAGCTTCTAGAGTAACTATATAAGATCATAAAATTATCAAATTTCTTATACCACTGTCTAGGAGACTATTTTAAACCATAAAGAGATTTTTTAAGCTTACAAACATGACTAGGCCTGCTGTTGTCAATTAACCCCTCTGGCTGATGTAGGTAAATGTCCTCCTCAAGGTCACCATGCAAGAATGTTGTCTTGATGTCTAATTGTTCCAACTCCATGTCGAAGTGGGAAACCAATGCCAAAAGAATGCAAATGGAAGTGTGTCTGACAACTGGAGAAAAAATATCATGGAACTCCACACCTTTCCTCTGAACATAACCCTTCGCCACTAATCTTGCCTTGTACCTCAAGTCACCATTGCCGCCATCTTTCACCTTATAGATCCACTTACATCCAATTTCTCTCTTGTCGGAAGGAAGTGGCATTAAATCCCAAGTGTGATTTTTATGCAAAGACTCAATTTCCTCCTCCATAGCTACTAACCAACTGGAACTATCAATTGAACTAATGGCATCTCGATAGTCTCGGGGCTCATCATGAAATATGCTTAATGCATAGGCTGCCATGTCATCGAAGTCTATGTCTTCGATGCTTAATCCCACAAAATCATCAAGCCATCTAGGTCTTTTCCTCTCTTTGATTGGTCGAGTTTGAATTTGAGCTCCACCTTGAGATTGATCCTCTGTCTTCTCCTCATCAACAACGGTATCATCGGAAACACCATTTTTACTTGTATGGAAGTCTGATGATCTTCTTTGTGTTTGGTACTCTGAATTTGTCCTCTCAACATCATTATTAAGTGAAGAAGAAGACTCCACCTCCAACATAGCCTTTTCATCAAATGTAATGTGCCTGCTAGTAACGATTTTCTGGGTAGTAGGACACCACAACCTATAACCCTTAACTCCTCTCCTATAGCTAAGAAAAATACACTTGCGCGATCTTGGATCCAACTTCCCTTTGCTCTCATGCACATAAGCTGGATAACCAAACACTCTGAGAAAGGAATATGAAACAGGCTCTCCCTTTCATACTTCTTCAGGAATCTTCATATCTATGGCAGTAGAAGTTGTACGGTTGATAAGGAAAACCACCGTAGATAGTGCTTCTACCCAAAATCTCTTATTTAATCTAGTTGTTAGACGTAAGCAACGAGTTCTTTCTAACAAAGCCTGATTCATCCTCTCTGTAACTCCATTTGACTGAGGGTCCCCTGGTGTGGTGTAGTGCCTTTTGATTCCCTTAGACTCACAAAATTTGGTGAATTGTTGAGAAGTGAATTCACCACCATTATCTGAACGAAGAATCTTTACTTTCTTTCCAGACTGCTTCTCAACAAGAGATTTCCAACTTTGAAACCTATTAAAAGTTTCATCCTTGGACTTCATAAAGTAAACCCATACCTTTCTAGAAAAATCATTAACAAATGAAACAAAATACTTGGCTCCTCCAAATGATAGGCATGGTGCGGGGCCCCAAACATCAGTGTGAACATACTCTAAAACATCTTAAGACTTATGCTCTGCAATGCCAAAAGAAACCTTCGTCTGCTTTCCAAGTACGCATCCTTCACAAAAGCTAATTTTGAGTGGTGAATACCATCAATCAAACCTCGCTTTCTTAATACTTCCAAACTGCGCTCTCCAATGTGTCCTGTACGAAAATGTCACAATTTGGTAGAATCGAAATCAACAGAATGAACAACCGAAGAAGACACCGCAACAATAGTGGTACCTTTCAACAAATATAGATTTCTAGCTTTTACCCCTTTCATCACTATCAATGAGCCATTAGTAATTTTCAATGAATCTTTTTCTATTATACACTTCAAGCCAATATTGCACAATGCTCCAACGGAGATCAAACTACGCCTCAAATCAAGTACATGCCTAACATCACACAAAGTACGAATAACACCATCAAACATCCTGATTTTCACCATTCTAATACCAATCATGCGACAAGTAGCATTATTTCCCATGGGAACCTATCCTCCATCAAACTGACGATAGGTGGAAAAAGAGTGTCTACAAGGTGTCATATGATAGGATGCTCCAGAGTCAATAATCCACATAGTACTCTTCATAGAAGAGGTAGAAGTTGTAAAAATGCCAGGATCACTATCTGAATCTGATGTTTCCGCTGTAGTAGCTGAAGCCTTTTGGGTAACGGCTTTGTTTGTATTCTCCAACTTGGGGCAACTTGCAATGTAATGTCCAGGCCTTCTACAATAATGACAAACTCCCTTCGGAGCTCCCCTTGACTGAGATCTTGACTTGGCTCTATATCCACCATATTTGTGTCTACTCTTACTTCTTCCTTTTGCGCAATAAAGCCTTCAGAATGATTCTCCATGCTCATGTTTGCTAACTTTCCCCTCAACATCTCGTTATGAATATTTGTCTTCACATCCTTCAAGCAAATAGAAGAGCGCCCATAGATCATAGAGTTCACAAAAGTGTTATACTCCGCAGGCAAAGAACATAAAAGAATGACAGCTTGCGCTTCATCCTCAATTTTTACTTCGCAGCTCGAATATTCATAACAAGTATGTTTAAGCCATCCACATGAGCTAATACATCGGATTCAGGCTTCATCTTGAATGAGTAAAGTTGTTGTTGTAGGATAATGCGGTTGGTGAGAGACTTGTCGTAGAACTTTTTCTGAAGAGCATCCCATAATTCCTTAGCAGTTTTCACATGAGAAAACTCTCTAAGTATTTCATCGGAAAGGCTAAGTTGGATGGTAGTAAGAGCATCCTCTTCCAATTCCTCAATCTCTTCAGGTGCTAATTTCTTCAATTTGTCTAGATCTAAGACAACCTTAAAAGTTCTTATTTTCTTCAACACCGCTTCCATCTTCATCTTCCATGTACCAAAATCTCCCTTTCCATCAAATCTAAAGACTCCATAATTGTAGGTCTTCTACCAGTGCAATTCTTTGTAGAATTAGACATAGCTGAAATAGTCTTTAAATAGAACAACAAGCTCTGATACCAAACTGTAGTGAAAAATCAAAGTTTTGGGCAGCGGAAGCAGAGCACCCAATGATCTAGTCCATCGACAATCTCAAAAATTCCAATCCAACAAAGAGAATAAAAAGAAAAATCAAAGAACACAAATTATAGATAGTGACAGAAAAGGAAAGAACACACCAATATAACGAGGTTCGGCTATGCCTGCATCTTCAGACCCAACAACCTTTATTACTTCTTCACTTCAAAGGGGAGTACGATATGAGAAGAAAACAAATCACTCAATATAAATTTCTCACCCTACAATAGATATAGAAATAGGGATCTTATTGAAGATATTAGTGGAGACCTCTCTTTTTTTATCTTGTAATAATCAAATGTGAGCAAACATCTTCATATTTATAGGAGCAAGAATGAAGATTGCCTTGGAGATAAGGATGAATTGTTTCCAGATTTGTTTGATTTGATTTCAACACAAATCTAGCATAATTGTGTTTATTTCCACATATATCTTTATCTGATTGATTCCTTAAATCAATTAATATCTATTATGATATTAATTGATTCTCTTTCCAATTTGTTTCCCATATTTGACTGATTGTGGAAATCAACTAATATCTTCTCCTTAATAAAGTTGGAATAGATTTAAATCGTCCAAATTTAACATTATTATCTTACTCTTTATTTCTTACCAGTTTTTGGAAAACACCGGCTGAATAAAAAATGAGCTATACCTGTTATCCCGCCTTTTGGCAAGGCCAGGATCCCAAGGAACTGATTGAAGATCAAGTATAGCTCATCATGGATGTCGATGAATTTTGTCCGAGTCTGGATCGAGTTACGCTTGATAGAACATGACAAGAGAGATCTCGAAGATCAGCACCTCAAATTTCAAGTCAATCCGGACTCGTATGCTCAAGCTATGATCGAGTCAAATTGAAGGGAAAAACGATGATTTCGTATCCATCACTCTAGATGATTTCGTATCCATCACTCTGGGCAATTTCGTATCCATCACCGAAGCCCTGGTTCGAATCGATCAAAGTTCGCACCAATCAGCTTCGAATCCATCGAGGTACCCAGGTTCGACTCGATTTCCTTCGTATCCATCGAGCTCGTATCAATGGACTCCGTACACATCAGCAGTTGAAGCGCTTCGTATCCTTCAGCCAGTGTCTGCCTCGTACCCATGAGAGAAAGGGTTGTTCGTATCCATCAGTCAGCGTCTACTTCGTATCCATCAACCAACGTCTACTTCGTATCCATCAGTCCATGTCTACTTCGTATCCACTAGAAAGCCTTGCTTCGAATACGTGCCCAGTGACTTGTTCATACCCATCGAGTCAACCAACTAGGATGACGTGTCATCCATCGATGCAAAAAAGGCGAGATGCATGGAGTCGAAGCAGTCAATACGGCGCAAAGACCGGATCGAGGCGAAGCGCACGCACCATGTCATCCCAAGAGCACGCGCGAACATCGACACGAAGGTATCGAGTCGAAATCATGGAGACGAATCAGACAGCCTTCGAGAAATCTCATTTCGTATCGACCATATCTCGTGATCTACTGATCCAAATCCGATGAAATTTTAAGGGAAGCTCGCATACATGCTGAGGATCGTGTCCACCAAATTTGAGCTCAATTGGAGATAATCTTGATCGATACGAAATGACTTCGTACCGATCACAGATCGACTCGAAACTTTCTGGAAATAGTCGAATGGGTCCTCTCACGTGGCAGACCAATTCTCCCGGAGTTTGAGCGAGATTTGAGCCTCCTACGCCTATAAATAGAGCCCCAGAATCAACAGAAAGAAGGATCTTTTTTCTCTGAAGCGTCCAGACTCTGCCGGATTGAGATTTGCATCCTACTTTTGCTATCAATTTCGAATTCTAAACTGTAATCCGCTGTTCATTGCTGTAACCGCTTGTAATCATTGAAAGAGAATCAATAAAATCATCAAAACTTCATAGTGGACGTAGGCTACACGCCGAACCACTCTAAATTGCTTGTCTGTGCATTTTACATTTCTGTTTGTTGGAGTTTTTGTTAGATAACCTCTGTTTTACATTTATAATCTTCACTTTATCTCTTCAAACAATTCCCGAAGAGTGTTGTGCCCATTTTTGGTACAAACACTTTGGTGCTTTCACTGAGAAAACCAGTTTTTTCTCCTGCTCTTTGGATCTGCCATCGATACCGGATTGCACAAATCCAAGAGGAAGATCCAGATATCCAGTCCGGAATCCTTCCGTTCTATTCAGATTTGCTCAAAATCTAGGAGAGGACTCCACCACCGAGAATGGTCAGCATAAGAACTGGCGCTACCGCTACAGAGCAAGAAGGCCGAGATAGGCAGAATCCCACACAGCCACCTTCTTCCAATCAAGACAATACCACTCACTCGGACTCAACGGGGCTAGTCACCCGACAAGAGTTTCAAGTATTGCTCCAGGAGCTGACCCAAAGCTGTCAGCAGTTGGCGGAACAGTTGCGCGCCAATATCAAGCTGACCAACCAGCTAAACCGCCGGGGGCACAGAAGGTCCAGGAGAGATGATGCCTCCAGAGCGTCTACCGAAAGCTCAGCTTCATCTGATTATCACCACCGAACTACTCGTCCTCGGCTAGAGGGGAGTCGCGCTCAAGCTGCTGAATATCAGCCCGCCTTAACTGTTGGGCAACTGAGAGTAGGACCATCGACCAGCTTCCAAACGGGTCCCTCAACACGAGGAGGTACTGCCCCACAGTACACCATGGATAACCGCGCCACAACCGCCGCAGCAGAAACAAGGGTTGATACCCGAAATCAATCAGAGCTGATCAATCAACAGCGTGGACATACTCCTGAACCTTATGTCCCAGAAGACGCTGAGGCAAGGAGGCGAGATACGGATCGTCGACAGCGCCCGATCCAAACTCGCACCGTGGAACCCGACCATGCCTTAGCTCATCAAGCTCAGAATCTGCCCATGTCGGATATATCAACCATGATACGGCAGATGATCCGCGAGAGTCAGGGGCTCACTAATGATGATTGGGGGATTTCTCGTAGTCATACCCCTTTCACAGACGAAGTGTTGCACGCAGAACCCCCTAGGCGATTCAGAATGCCAACTCTCCCGATGTATGAAGGAAATAGTGACCCCAACCAGCATATTTTGAAATATGAATGGTCGATGAGCGCTGCAAGGGCCGACGACGCAGTGAAGTGTCGAAGTTTCCCCATCTCTTTGGGGGGAATCGCGACAATGTGGTTTACACGCCTACCACCTAGATCAATTTCTTCGTTCGATCAATTGGCCAAGAGATTTGTAGAACAATTCCGTATGCATGTTGCCAGGCCAAAAGATGTTAACACCCTGTCCAGCGTCACTCAGGCTCATGGAGAAACGCTCAGACGTTACCTGGAGAGGTTCCACGCGGCATGCGTTGAGATCACCAATCCTAACAATAATTCAATATTGATGGCTCTGACCAAGGGAATTGATCCTGATTCTGAATTTGGGAACTGGCTAGCTGGAAAACCGCCCGCATCGTTGGACCGTTTTTACTCCAAGGCCGCTCAATTCTTGCGACAAGAGGACGCAAAACAGTCTAGGAAGCAGGACGATGCGAGGCCCAGCATTGAGGGAATACAGAGCAATGTAGAAGTTAAACAGTCCGGTGAGAGTTCCGGGAAAGTTCAACTGAATATACAGAACAAACAAACCCAGCAGAGAGGAAACAATGGCCAGAATAAGAAGAGAGATGAGAACCGAGGTCCACGGCATAGAGCTCAGATGTTCGACAGTTATACACCGCTAAACACGTCATTGGAAAACGTATACTTACAGACTTGTAACACTGTACAGTACAAGAAGCCTGCTCCGAAGCCCTCGTCGGAGAGGCAGGTTCAGACAGGGAAATTCTGTAGGTTCCATGAAAGCTATGGACACAATACCAACGAGTGTCGTCATTTACAGGACCTCATCGAGAAGTTGATTAGAGAGAGGAAGCTAGATCAGTTTGTACGGGCGCCGCAGTCTGGCGGAGCGGGCCCTTCGAATCAAAATCGTTCACAAAATCAGGAAAGAGAGGAGGAACCCGCCCATGCGGGCGGGAGATTAGTTATCAACACAATAAGTGGTGGTCCTCATCCGGCAGACAGAAGCTGGGGGGAAATGGAGTCGTATGCTAGTTCTATCAGGCATGCAGACTTCGAATGTTGTAGTAATTGCGAGGACGGAACCCCGGTGAAACAACAAAAGATAATATCTGATGATATCGTGTTCAGAAGCCGAGACGCCGATAAGGTCGAAGCCCCTACTATCGATCCACTAGTCATATCTGCCCAGGTAGGTCCTGCTTGGATGAAGAGGATCCTGGTTGACAGTGGAAGCTCTATGAATATCTTGCTTAAACGGGCTTACGATTTAATGAAGATGGAGACAAAGGATTTGAAACCCTGTTTATCCAGAATCCATGGTTTCAATGGAAGTGCCACGATACCCATCGGAATAACTGAACTCCCAGTTGAGTTAGGCGTTGGAGAACGCCGGAGGGTCCGAATGTTACAATTTGTTGTGCTAGAAATTGATTCGCCATATAATGCATTTCTGGGTCGACCCGCCCTAGCTGAGTTCAGGGCGGCGATCGCCCCATGGTGTCTGACTTTGAAATTTCCCACTGATCGTGGGATTGGAGTTGTTCAAGGAGATCAGGCCACAGGAAGGGCCTGTTATGTTGCTGAGCCGCGCGGGGCACAGCGTAAAGAGAAAGGAAAGGGCATAGAGGAATCTCTCTGCGTCCGCTCTATTGATAATTGACAATTGATGCCTGGGTCTCGACCCGGGCACCACTACCAGTTCCTGAAAGACCTGGACCCTAAGGACAACGAGGATAAAGACGAATCAACGGAGAGTCAAGCTTCTCCAGCCGAACTGACTGTGGACATCCCAATCAGTGAGGATGATGATTCAAAGATGCTGAAAGTTGGGTCTCAACTGAACGAGCAGACACAGCAGGAGTTGGTCGAATTTCTTCGGGCGAATCTCGATGTCTTCGCCTGGGCACACTCTGACATGTGCGGAATCTCGCCGAGCATTGCGAGTCACTCCCTGAATATAGATCCGCGACATGTCCCGGTAAAGCAGAAAAGGCGCGGTATGGATCCAGAGAGATCTGCCGCCCTTAAGGAGGAAGTTGATAAGCTACAATCAAACGGGTTCATTCGAGATGCCTTGTATCCAGAATGGGTATCCAATCCTGTACTGGTTCGGAAACCAAACGGGAAATGGAGAACCTGCGTTGATTACTCTGACCTAAACAAGGCCTGTCCAAAAGATAGCTTCCCACTTTCGCGAATCGATCAGCTCGTGGATTCAACGGCCGGACATGAACTACTATCCTTTATGGACGCTTATTCCGGCTACAACCAAATACCCATGCATTTACCTGATCAGGAACATACCAGCTTCGTGACCGATCTGGGACTCTATTGTTACAAAGTCATGCCGTTTGGTCTAAAGAACGCTGGAGCAACATACCAACACTTAGTCAACCGGATGTTCGCTGATCAAATCGGGAAGACCATGGAGGTTTACGTGGATGACATGCTGGTGAAGTCCCGATTCTCCACAGATCACGTCAGAGATTTGAATTCAATGTTCAGCATCCTCCGGGAGTACGGAATGAAGCTCAACCCGCTCAAGTGTCACTTTGGCGTTGCATCCGGAAAATTCCTTGGGTTCATAGTCAACGCTCGAGGGATAGAAGCGAATCCTGAGAAGATCTGGGCTATTAGAAATTTGCAAACCCCTAGAACCATAAAGCAAGTCCAGAGTCTTAACGGAAAGGTCGCAGCATTGAGCAGGTTCATTTCAAAGTCCACCGATAAATGCATTCCTTTCTTCGACCTGATCCGGAAGGGAAAACGGAACTTTGAATGGACCACGGAGTGTGAAGGCGCATTCCGATCATTGGTTCAACATCTCTCCACACCTCCGATTTTGTCAAAACCGGTTGACCACGAGCATCTATATCTCTACCTGGCAGTATCAGAACATGCGATCAGCGCTGCTCTAGTTCGGGAAGAAGACAAAGTGCAAAACCCGGTCTATTATGTTAGTAAGCGGCTAACAGGAGCTGAAAGAAATTATCCGAGACTGGAGAAACTGGCCTATTGCTTGGTCATTGCCTCAAGAAAGCTCCGCCCTTACTTCCAAGCTCATCCGCTTACTGTGTACACCGACCAGCCGTTACGACAGGTCTTCACGCGGCCTGAGACGTCCGGTAGGTTACTCAAGTGGAACATTGAGCTAAGCCAATTTGATATCGCATACGCTCCGCGGAGAGCCATTCAAGGACAAGTCCTGGCAGATTTCATAGCTGAATTCACCGTTCCAGAAGACTTGCCTGAGACCAGTAAATCTCCCGAATACATCTGGAAGCTGTATACTGACTGTGCGTCAAATGACCGATGTTCGGGCGCTGGGGTTGTACTTGAGACTCCCGAGGGCCGATCCATATGTTATGCTCTGAAGTTTGACTTTCGTGCAACTAATAATGAAGCCGAATATGAAGCCCTCCTAACTGGCTTAAAACTTGCCAGAGACTTGAGAATTATCGCTGTGGAAATTTACTGCGATTCACAGTTAGTGGTATGTCAGGTACGAGGAGAATATCAGGCAAGAGACCGAAGACTGGCTGCTTACTTGACTCGAGTTCAGGAAATACTAAACCAGTTTGATTATTATGCCATCTATTATGTGCCTCGGGAGCACAATCAGAAAGCCGATTCACTGGCAAAGTTAGCTAGCATAGGTGAAGCGCAGCAAATGGGACTTGTCCCTGTAGAAACCTTGGCCTCCCCGAGCGTCGATCGGATAGAAATGAACTCTGTGTCTGAAACCGCTCCCAGTAGAGAATCTTGGATGACTCCGTATCGGAATTACATTGAGAATGGGGCGTTGCCTGAACCTAGAAATGAGAAGAGACAAATTCAGCGAAAAGCTTCGCGGTTCGTCATCCAAAACGGAGTCATGTACAGGAGAGGTTATTCCGTTCCTCTCCTCAGATGTATCGCCCACGAGGAAATCAAACGAGTGTTACATGACGTGCACGAAGGAGAGTGTGGCGATCATACCGGAGGACAAGCTCTTGCTAAGAAGATACTCCGATATGGGTACTACTGGCCGACAGTGAACCGAGATGTGGCAAACTATGCCCGGAAGTGCGATAAATGCCAAATACATGCCCGAATTCCGAGAGCTCCGCCTACTGAAATAACCCAAATGGTCAGTCCCTGGCCATTCGCAATGTGGGGCATCGACATCATCGGCGCTTTACCTTTAGCAAAAGGCGGTGCGAAATACGCCATCGTCGCCGTTGACTACTTCACAAAGTGGGCTGAGGCCGAAGCCCTTGCAACCATTACGACAAAGAAAGTGATAAATTTCGTGGTTCGCAACGTCATCTGTCGATTTGGACTCCCGCATACTATCATCACTGATAACGGAGCCCAATTCGAGAGTGTGGAATTCAAGAATTTCTGTCAGCGGTTTCATATCCGCAAAAAGTTCTCGGCTGTCGCACACCCCCAAGCGAATGGACAGGTTGAGGCTATCAATAAAGTTATAAAATCGATCCTGAAGAAACGATTGGAGAAGGCTGGGGGCAAGTGGGTCGATGAGCTTCCTATGGCGTTGTGGGCCTATCGAACGACCCACAAAACCGCAACCGGACACACTTCGTTTTCCCTATCTTATGGCTCAGAGGCTGTTATTCCGGTCGAGACAGAAGTGTTCTCTCATCGCGTGACTTATTATGATCCGAAAACAAACGCTATACTCCTGGCCGAATCTTTAGATCTATTGGATGAAAAACGGGAAGAGGCTGATTTGAGAGCAGCCGCACATCGAAGTCGGGTCGCCCGGCTATACAACATCAAAGTTCGACCTCGGACCTTTGAACTCGGCGACCTCGTGCTCAAAAGAATCTACCCAGTTCCTTCACACATGAAGCCGAACTGGGGAGGACCGTATGTAATTACACGAAAGCTCGGAGATGGCACATTCAAGCTGTCGACTGTTGACGGTCTCGATTTACCAAGGGCTTGGAACAGCGAAAGTCTCCGTCGCTATTACATATGACAGGCTTTATTTATTTCATTCTATTTAGCAATTTGTTTCTGCATTTCGAAATTTGAATTTTGTAATAAGGCAACTGACTTTGCCGCATTTTCTTATTTCAGCAATAAAATGCCACTTCTTCGAGCCAGAGCTGTGATTCATTAAGTACGATATACGACATCACAATGCACGAAGAGCTAAATCCCATCACGCTGTGGGACTTATTCAAATGGAGGGTGGCTGTGATACGACCGACCACTCACTAAGTGAAACCCGAGCTCGGGGGCAAGCCATGACACCGACACTAATAGGGTTGACATACGACAATCCTGCAATCAACTCCGTATTCCCAGAGTGCGAAGCGGAGTATAAACAATCGACTCCGTATTCCCAGAGTGCGAAGCGGAGTATAAACAATCGACTCCGTATTCCCAGAGTGTGAAGCGGAGTATAAACAATCGACTCCGTATTCCCAGAGTGCGAAGCGGAGTATAAACAATCAACTCCATATTCCCAGAGTGCGAAGCGGAGTATAAACAATCGACTCCGTATTCCCAGAGTGCGAAGCGGAGTATAAACAATCAACTCCGTATTCCCAGAGTGCGAAGCGGAGTATAAACAATCGACTCCGTATTCCCAGAGTGCGAAGCGGAGTATAAACAATTAACTCCGTGTTCCCAGAGTGCGAAGCGGAGTATAAACATCCGACTTCGTATTCCCAGAGTGCGAAGCGGAGTATAAACATTCAACTTTGCGCTCCCAGAGTGCGAGACGGAGTATAAACATCAATCAACTCCATGTTCCCGGAGTGCGAAACAGAGTATAAACAACTAACTCCGTGTTCCCAGAGTGCGAAGCGGAGTATAAACGACCAACTCCGTGCTCCCAGAGTGCGAGACGGAGTACAAACATCAGTCAACTCCGTGTTCCCAGAGTGCGAACAACCGCTTACGAGATGACATATATCCCCGGAGTGTGGATGAAACGATTCATAAGAGAACAAGTGTAGTTCGACCACTCGGTCCTCGCTTGATGCAATCACAAGCTGATCATCACAACTTAACCCTGGAACTGGGGGCAGAGGCAAATGTTAGTCATTACCCGAAATTATGCGATGCTCAGCTCCGATGCGATCCCCTATCACAACTCAAGTCCGAGATTTCCATACTTAACAAGTAAAATGAGCTGTTCTTGAAACAATAAGATAATGCAAGTCCGAACACTGCGATATTCAAGCATAGAGAGGAACATAAGTTGAAACTAGAAGACAAAATTTTATTTTCAACTAAATCAAAAGCTACGATTCATACATGAGCCTTTCCAAAATACTCCTACTTGCAGGGGCCGAACCCGCATCTAAACACGACCTACAAAGGGGAACAAAAAAAAGTGACAAAATCCCTGACTACCAAAAAAGAAAAGTATGCCTAAAAGGAGTGTCTAATCCTTCTGCTTCCTCAACTTCTTCTTCCTCGAGGAGCTACTGGAACCACCAGTACCCTTTCGCTTGGAACCTTTTTCCTTAGGCAGGCTCCCCTCGGGTGAAGGCATAATGTCGACGTCCTCGTCCGAGCTGGACTCTATAGGAATGCTTCCCACAGGAGGAGTTGGAGGAATAGACTCCACAGCTGGAGGAGGGACTGGTGCATTAGTATCAATAAGCGTGCCCCCAGGAGACACAATCATAAGAGGAGTGGGGCTCTGTGTTGATGCTCCGCCATCTCCGCTGCCGCCACGCGCCGCAGCCGCCATCTCGGCATTAATCTCGGCCAACATCGCCGCTTCCCGTTGTGCTCTGGCCTCGCTATGGGTTGTGATAGTCTGAGCTGAAGTGTCGGAAGTAGACGAGAATCCACCCAGGCCAAACGGCAGGTCTACAAAAGGATCACTCTGACGGCCGAGGAGCTCGTTTATCATCTGTTCATCGAAAGAAAGTGAGCTCCCCTGCGTTACTCCAACTGGTTCCATTGCCGCGACGGAGGTCGCCTCAGAAATGATGGCTTCTGGCGCTTGGCCTGATTCTTGGGCGGTAAGAGGCGCGGCTGGTGCAACTTCTATCACTGATCAAAGAAAAAGGACATGTCATTAGCAACACTTCAACACAGACTCTTCGATCCAAATGTACAAGAAGTTAGTTCAGAGTACCTTCCTCGGTTTGGCTCGAGGTCGTCTGAACAACTTCGGAAGGATGTTCCTTAACAGGAGATAGATGTGGTCGGTCTGGATCATATGCCGGGATGTGCTGCGAGTCGTTCATCGGAGTTGGCTCAGATTGAGATGACACGACTATCTCAGAACTCATAACATGGTGCTCTGCCCCAGAACTTTCTCCGACTTCCTGAGTTTGGGCACCAAGCCTCTCCTTATCGTGGGAAATCATGGAGTCATGGAGAACCCTCTTTTCATCGTCATTAAGGATGCGGTTCTCCAGCTCGAATTCATCAAGGGCTTCATCAGGGTGCCCATACTTCTCCTCATCAACCAGTAAGTTCCAAGCGTTGTAGAGATGCGTGGGGTAATCGTCAAGCCATGTCAAATCTCGGTGCCTTAGCACATTGGCGTTATAAGTGACGAGTAGCTCTTCTACCTCAGCCTCAATCCTGGCCTCCGCCTGCTGTACCTTCTCGTCAACCCCAGCTTCAGCTTCACGAGCTTGTTGCATAGCCGCTTCCTTCTCCTTTCGGAGCGCCACTGCCTGATCACAGGCCTCCTGCGCAGAGACATTAGCTGCGTCTTTCTCCTTCGCCATCTTGGAAAACTTTGATTTCAGCTCATTAAGCTCCTTAAGAGCGGCATCCCTCTCGGCGGTAATGGTAGTGTTCCTATGACCCATGTCCTCGATGGCGGTATAATGCTCTTGCTTCATCCTGGTCATAGCAGCATTTACTTCATCAACCTTTTTTAAGGCATCCATTTCAGATTTACGGGAAGACTCAGCCTCCGAGTTGAGCGCTTTTATGATTCGGTCGTTGTGACCCAACTCCTTCTCAAGCTTCTCAATAGTGACGCCCCGATCGAATGCCACTTTGGACGCTTTCCTTGTGGCCCGTCCCCATTCCCTGTACTGGAAAAAGATGTCCGCAACATAATCATGGATAGTGGTTTCAGCGGTTGGCGGAATTCTCCTCAGGTGCGGAGGGAAGACATAACCATCAAAGCAGATGTCGAGAAATTCCTTCCTCATCTGTGCCAATTTAAGTGCTCCTTCACTGGACACTTCAGTCGGGACCGGTGCAGTAGCCGAAGAGGTGGCTATTTCAGTCCTGCGCGGAGGATCGGACCTCGAAGCTTGAGAAGGTGGCCTAGGCCGTGAGGTTTCAGGAGGACGAACAACTACTACCGTAGGAGGTGCAGAGGTCCTGGGAGGAGGAGAGCGAGATCGGGATCGGTGAACGTACCCCTGTCTCTATCAGACCTCTCCTGACCAGAGTGTCCGGAGTCGTAATCCCTCTCACCCTCTCTCCTGCGTGGCTTATGATAACGGCGCTTGCTACGCAAACTGCCAAGCACAGAACTCTGCCCAGACATGGTACCTAAAAAACAAACCACGAAGAATCAGTAACCGTTTGCAATATGTTGTTTATGGTTAGGAAAATGTGTTGTGCCGTGAAGAGTGTGTGAATGTGTAACCCCCCGGACCAACCAGAAGTGTTAATCGCACTGGCAGGAAGAGACTCGCTAACATCGACGGTATGTCGCGGTCCACCCGATTCAACGTCGTGTTGCTCGGGCTCGATGCCCGGGATTGGAGGGTCAGCAGGCCCTTCGAATTGATTTTCAGCTTGCGGGGAGGGTGCTTCCGTAATCCTAACTCCTGACAGAGGACGGTGCAAAACCACAGACTTCCGCCTCCCGGATTTAGGCTGTTTTGAGGCCACTGCTTTGCCTTTCCTCTTTGCATCGGAATCCGGGGTTGCATTAGCGGGTCCGACCAACGGTTCCTCGTCGGTATGAGTTCTCTCGAAATCGGGTTCCTCAATTATCACAACCTTGGGTTTCTTCCGCTTGACCTTTTCTCTGGAGACGGTCTTTAATGCACCATCGAGCCTTATGCTCTGCCTCCGCCCGATCAACCCAAGAACTCTAAGGTTCTGGTCCATCAGTAGCAGCTCGATATTCCTTTCTTCGCTAGGGACTTCTTGAAAGACACGAACTATCTCTTTATAGTAGCTGCCTTCAGGTCGCTGGATTATCGCTGAAAGAAAGAGAATAGGAGATATGAGTTTAGTTTCATTCAAAAAATTGCCCCTTCAATTACTTGGGAAAAAAACAATGCTTACGTCTAAACAGCCATCTTCTGGCAAACCCCGGTGGACATCGGACATAAAACCACTCTGACTTGAAGTAGCTCAGCCTAGTCCACGACCCCGTGACAACTTGGCAGTTTCTAACAGACTCCAAAAATGTAAAAGATGGGCTGTCAGTTCGACTCTTGAAGTTGAAGAGGTATCTTATCTCGGTCGGGCGGGGAGGCCGGTAAAGATATTCCATAAATGCGATGAACAAGCCATTGAGTGAAGCATATCCATTTGGATGCAGTTGAGACGGAGCGATATCCAAGTAAGCCAACACTTCTCTTATGTAATCATTGAATGGAGGAAGTGTACTGGCCGCACATGCATGACGATTAAAGGCAGTATACCCCTCCGGGGGATTATGTGGTCTGTCGTCCGGTCCAGGCAGCCTTACATCGTCCAACGATAAGCCATGCCTCAAGCATATTCTCCCTAGCATATCTTCAGAGATGTTGGACGGGACAGAGTCAGGTGGACTATTAATGAAGGACGCATCGGGCAACTCATCTGGAGCTGGACCGATGACTTCGGCCTCGATGCCTGGAATCTTAAGTCTGGGAGTCTCTTGCTGCTGTGAACTTGACGGTTCCATGGCTAGCTAACTCACGAGAAATCACCATTAGACGATAAAAAGCCCGTGCATTCCCCAGTGTAAAGTGTACGGATGTGTTGTGCAGTGCAAGTGTTATGCATGACTCGGACAAATACGTTTCTATGAAATAAGCCTAAGTGTGTGAACAACAAAACTCTGAGAGCCAGGCCGGAAGTGACCGTCATCGCTGACCATCGCAACCGTGCCACCCGGGTACTAACGATCGATTCAAGTTAAAGTTTCTTTATACCTTTTGTTCTCGTTAAATAACAGTTCCATCGACGAGCTTCGAAAGGCAATCAAGATCAATTGTGCAAGGCAGAAGCTCGTCGGAGTCAAATGTTTGGATATTCAAAGTTTTCTTTAAGTTCGTCCAAATTTAGGTCGGGATCGACCGTTGCATTTCATTTCGTATCGAGTCATGAAGACTCTGCATCGCAACCCGGCTATGTTCGAATCGATACATTCGTATCGGTCGTCTCAGAATGGGAGACATGTTCGCATCGATCGCACTGGAATGAGGGTATTTCGTATCGATCAAGTTCGACTCGGTACATTCGTATCAGTCAGGCAGGGGTGAGAGCGCTTCAATTCGATCGATTTCGAATCAATACGAATCGTGTCGATCGGAGGCAGATCAATCTGAATCGATCGAATTCGCCACTCTCGCATCGATCTGAAGACAATAACTTCGCAACGATTTCTGCTCTTATCTCCCTATCGATACACACGAACGCAGACTGGATCGATTCAGATGATCCAATTGCAGATCGATACGAGACAAAGATAGGATGATTTTCTCCATATCTCCTTCTTCCCCAAGGGATCTCAACTCCATGGCCACGAGCTGTCCCCCAATCTCGTCTTATCTCGTCCAGATCTAAAATTCGTGAAAACTGGGCGAAAAAGCAGGAAGGATGACTGGGATCTCATGATTCGACGTTGCTAACGTGACTCTGTTCGATCATTACCTGATTTCAGCAATTACACTCAAAGAAACGAAGGCTTGGTTCGACTCGAAAGCAAGCAGTTGTCTCTCAGTTTATCGATACGAAGGTAAAATAAAAAAAAGGGGGAGAATAGAGAGCAACAGTAAAAAGTGAAAAAATGGGTAAGTCCTGAGTATTTATATGAAGGGCTGGGTGAAACCGGGTCGTTTCGCCTCCCAGTTCGCTTAACCGATCACAACCGGTCCAGCCCCGAACCGAGTCGAAGGCTTTGTTCGAACCCAGCGGGCCAGAATCTGCATCGATTCGAATCGAGCGATGAATCCCATCAACTCGAAGCCTTTGTTCATGCCTACAAATTCACAGCTCTATCTGCTACACATCAATACGAACAGCAGTTTCGTATCCCTCATAGCACAGACATCATCATCGATACGAACGACACAACAAATCCTTACCCCTTCATTACTAACTAAGCACTATCTTACAACAACTCGTCACGGCAACGCAAAGTTACAATCTCCGACAAAAGAGCAATGACTGTTTAGAATAGAGGTTGCAGTTTGTCAAAGCACGTCGTGTTTCCACAAGACGTACTTTGGGGGGCAAATGTTATCCCGCCTTTGGCAAGGCCAGGATCCCAAGGAACTGATTGAAGATCAAGTATAGCTCATCATGGATGTCGATGAATTTTGTCCGAGTCTGGATCGAGTTACGATTGATAGAACATGACAAGAGAGATCTCGAAGATCAGCACCTCAAATTTCAAGTCAATCCGGACTCGTATGCTCAAGCTATGATCGAGTCAAATTAAAGGGAAAAACGATGATTTCGTATCCATCACTCTAGATGATTTCGTATCCATCACTCTGGGCAATTTCGTATCCATCACCGATGCCCTGGTTCGAATCGATCAAAGTTCGCACCAATCAGCTTCGAATCCATCGAGGTACCCAGGTTCGACTCGATTTCCTTCGTATCCATCGAGCTCGTATCAATGGACTCCGTACACATCAGCAGTTGAAGCGCTTCATATCCTTCAGCCAGTGTCTGCCTCGTACCCATGAGAGAAAGGGTTGTTCGTATCCATCAGTCAGCGTCTACTTCGTATCCATCAACCAACGTCTACTTCGTATCCATCAGTCCATGTCTACTTCGTATCCACTAGAAAGCCTTGCTTCGAATACGTGCCCAGTGACTTGTTCATACCCATCGAGTCAACCAACTAGGATGACGTGTCATCCATCGATGCAAAAAAGGCGAGATGCATGGAGTCGAAGCAGTCAATACGGCGCAAAGACCGGATCGAGGCGAAGCGCGCGCACCACGTCATCCCAAGAGCACGCGCGAACATCGACACGAAGGTATCGAGTTGAAATCATGGAGACGAATCAGACAGCCTTCGAGAAATCTCATTTCGTATCGACCATATCTCGTGATCTACTGATCCAAATCCGATGAAATTTTAAGGGAAGCTCGTATAAATGCCGAGGATCGTGTCCACCAAATTTGAGCTCAATTGGAGATAATCTTGATCGATACGAAATGACTTCGTACCGATCACAGATCGACTCGAAACTTTCTGGAAATAGTCGAATGGGTCCTCTCACGTGCCAGACCAATTCTCCCAGAGTTTGAGCGAGATTTGAGCCTCCTACGCCTATAAATAGAGCCCCAGAATCAATAGAAAGAAGGATCTTTTTTCTCTGAAGCGTCCAGACTCTGCCGGATTGAGATTTGCATCCTACTTTTGCTGTCAATTTCGAATTCTAAACTGTAATCCGCTGTTCATTGCTGTAACCGCTTGTAATCATTGAAAGAGAATCAATAAAATCATCAAAACTTCATAGTGGACGTAGGCTACACGCCGAACCACTCTAAATTGCTTGTCTGTGCATTTTACATTTCTGTTTGTTGGAGTTTTTGTTAGATAACCTCTGTTTTACATTTATAATCTTCACTTTATCTCTTCAAACAACTCCCGAAGAGTGTTGTGCCCATTTTTAGTACAAACAATACCCTTCCATAATAATCATGTGGTAAGAAAGTACAAGTGCAGGTAAATGAAATTTGAGTCAAAAATACTAATATTTTTGTTTCTTCTCCATGTATATGTGTGACAGTTCATATTCCGAGCAAAAAAACTTTATTTCCTAAAAAGAGTTTAATCCTTTTTCCCTCAATAGCATATTTGAGGAAAATTAGAAATTCTCACGATTTGTATCCAATGTTCAATTGAAATTGTATAACACTTTGGCTAAGTGTCAAATTGGTGGGTCGATGCCTGAGCGGTTAATGGGGACGGACTGTAAATTCGTTGACGACTGTCTACGCTGGTTCAAATCCAGCTAATTATTCCAGAGCTACTAGAAAGAGATTCTTTAACCAAAAAGAATTCACTTGCAAAATGGATCTGTTTATCATAAAGAGATTCGTTGTTCCTGACCCTGCTTCACCTTAATTGTTATTTGAATAAAAAGATACCATTCGTACATATTATATCTTCTCCCAAGTGTTCTGTTTTTTCTTTTATCCCTATTGGATTGAAAATTCTGTACTTGTTCGTTTTGTTATTGGATAATTTTTAACACATGATATACCAAATATTTTCTTATTGTTATAGACTCAAGTTTGGTTGGGGTGGAGTAGTTCGAGGTGGTCGAGGGGGTGCAAGACCATTCAATCGCATATAAGGGTGAGTTTTTCTATAAATTGTCTACTTATTATATGGTCTTCGATCTTTTGTGTTTCATCCTCCATACAGTTTTCTCCTTTTGTTTTCACTATGTTGACCAGTACAAATGAATTATGCTTTTATTGTTATTACCCCCTTTAAATTCAATGTAATTTCTCAATGTCTTAAATGGGTTTGATGGTTTTAGCAGGACAAATTCCTAGGGTGGTTATACACTTCATATAGACATTGAACTAGTTCAGTATCTCTTATAAATGCTCTATGGACTCCAAACATTTTATTCAATCCATTTAAACATAATAACCATAAACTTGTTACCTATTTTTAAACATGATAATCATAATTCTAAATGTTCTCATTTGCATACTAAAAACTGAAATTAGTTTAAAATTTGACGTAAATATTTTTCAGTTGTCCTCGTATGTTCATGTTTAATTATTTCTGATTAATAACACTTGTTCTCACATACTTGTGTACCTATGTTTATGTTTGAATTTATTTTCATTGAATGTCCCATGTAATCTGAAGAAAAAAAATTATAGCACAGACACAACCAATATTCATATATAACATTGTTACAGTTTCACTTTTCTAATTGCTATTACTGAAAATTGATATCATTTTTCTTACATTTATGTTCATCCTAACACATTTTTCATGATTGCCCCGGCTTCATAATCCTTTTTCAATATGCATTCAAGCATCATATGTGCCTTCTTTTAGTAGTGTAAGTCCTTACGTTTCAACATTGATTTTCCTTGATTTATTCTCTTGTTTAAATCGTCTTTTGTTTATCTCATATCAAAATATTTCAACTACATCGTAGGCTCACCAAATATTTTATCATGTAAGTTTGAATCAAATAATATATTTTCTCATCTACATGCCTATAAAATTTTAATACCAAAATTGAATTAACCTCTTTTTAACTAATAACAAACAAATGCTATTTGAAAGCCTCTTTGGTTTGTGATCGTCCATGGTTGGTCATTGCAATACTTATTTATATTACTGATATAATATTTTGCAGGCAATTATTCATAGTAATTTGCTGAAGCTAGTAGCAGGGTGAGACTGAAAATAAGGTTGAAAGCATGTTTATTGTTGTAATAATTTTTACGTCGAGATTTAGTTCTATTCAACTTTATGTACATTGTTATCAAGAGCACACATTTTGATTTGTATCTATATCAGTAAACTCTTTGTTATGTTAAGGATGCAATTTGCACTCTTTTAAACCAATAAATTTGTTACATTTTTTGTATCGAATTAACCATGTAATTCAATTTTGTTATGTGAATTATATTTTGGATCTTCTTTCATTTTTTGGTCTGTATCCATTAATGTTGAAATGTAACTTATGCAACACATATTGTGATGAATGGATATATTATTATCTGTTAAGTTCGTAGATGTATAATTATATATTGTTATGTTTTTCTTGTAGTTAGTCTTTCACCTATTATTATTATACCATTAGAGGTATATTGTTATATGTGTATTGTGGTATAGTTAATAATTGTCCACAACATTGCTGACATTTTTTATTTCCTTTGCTAAAGCTTTTAGAGGCATTTATTTTTGCATCTACTAGCATAAAACTGTGTACTACTTACGTGGACTGCATTCCAGTAGTGGCAAATTAAGGGACATATATGCCCTAATTTGTTAATAGAGGCAGAGTTTTTTAAGGCAATTCTTAATTTTCTTCTCATAACTATGAGGGCAATCTAATATTAGTTTTGGCCTCAAATAACAATATTAGAGGCCCATGTGAAATGCCTCTGTTTCCTTTATCGTTGGTAGTGTATCAAGGTAGTGAAACAAACCTTGAATTCTTAACTTATGAAAACCTTGAAAATGATTAAACAAGTGCAAATTTTCAATTATGTATTTTAAGGTATGTATGCAATTTTGAATAGAAATTTTACAGTTTATTTTGCACTGAAGAAATTTTTTCAACTGAATATAAGCATTTAACACTTGCCATGATCAACAAGTATTAAGCATTGTTTATACTTATTGAAGTTTATAATGGTGATTATGTTTTAAATCACTATAAGTATAAACTTCTAATTATAAACAAACACCCTTAAATGCTCGTTATAAATGCCCGAGGCGTATTGCCATGAGAAGTAACTAGTTCTTCCATAGCATTTTGTTTACCATTGATGCATGTTAAAAAAAATGTTAGACATGTAGTGAAATTTTTATTTTAATTTGAGCGGAAGCGAATTATTTGATTAGGATCTAGTATTGTCTATTTAGATATCAATGCAACTTAAAAATCAATTATGCAATCTCACAGACATAATAACAGAAATAAGAGACACAGAAGATTTAACATGGTTCGGATACGAATATCCTACGTCCACGGAGACACAACAACTTCTTTTATTCAGTAAGTACAAGAGATTACAAGCCACTCAAGATTAAAGAGCTAAAACATATGTGGAGATTCTCCCTAATCTAAAACTCAATTGAAGAGTTACAAAACAGAGCACAAAAATTGGCAGAGTTTTTGATCTCTAAATTGTTCACCATTAAAGTGTAGAAGCTTCAGTATTTATAGAATGAGAAAGTGAGAAGGGAGCTGCAACATATCAACTCTAAGATCTGGTTCGGCAAAGATTGGTTCAACAATCATTTGGTTCGGCATCAATACATTGGATTTGGACCGGCATAGCATACCCGAACCAAAAAATCTGGAGCGGCAACACTTTGGTTCGGTATTTCTACTGAACCAAAAATCCGGATCGGCAAAAGTTGGACCGGCATAACACCTTCAATCTGGAGCAGCATCCATACTTCCCTCTGCTAAAAATACTGTCATAACTGAACGAAATCCACTTCTCCACTGAACCAAATATTTGATTCGGTATCACAATGACTACCGGACGAGATTGCTATTTCATCAAACAACCATCTCCTCTCCTCATCAATTACGGAGCCAATCATCATCGGACCATATTTCTGGTCCGGCATTTCCACCACCGAACGAAATTCCTGGTTCGGCTAGAAGCCCTAGCAGATCACCGGATTACATTGCTTCTTCCTCCTCGTCGACCTAGGGTTTCATGACTTCTCCAATTTGGTCTGTAAATGTTTGAATCGCTTAATTTCAACACTCCACCTCGATTCAAATATGCATGCCTCATCATCAAATAATCAATATAGAAGTTCTTGGGTTTAGCGCCCCATGGCGCTCAAGTAACAGGAATCAAACCGATCAATGCTCAAACTTGTCCTTTGGAAGTGACTTTGTCATCATATCTGAAGGATTATCCAAAGTACTCACCTTCAACAATTTGATCTTGTTTCATTCTTCCTCAAGCATAAAAAAGAAACCTCTAACGTCAATGTGCTTCGTCCGTGAACTATAAGCTTGATACTCTACAAGATGAATCGCACTCTAACTGTTTGAAAATAGCTCTATTGTTCGCTGCACTACTGAAAGATCATCCAACAACTAACGTAAGTATAATCCTTCCTTTGTTGCTTCCACAGTCGATATCAACTTTGCTTCGGTAGTCGACAAAGCTCCAATAGATTGCATCTTTGATCTCCATGAAATCGAGCCTATGCCAAGTGTTAAAACATAGCCCGACACTAACTTCCTAGCATCTCTATCCCGAGCATAATCAGAATCACAGTATCCTCTAAGGGAGATGTCGCCATCCACTCCACCATATAACAAGCCCACCGAATAAGTGCCTCAAAGATATCTAAGAATCCACTTCACTGCTTGCCAATGCTCTTTGCCTGTGTTAGACATATATCGACTGACAACACCCACTGCATGGGCCAAATCTAGTCTTGTGCACACCATTGCATACACAAGACTACCAACATCACTAGAATAAGGTATATCAGCCATATACCCTTTGTATTCTTCTGATGAGGGAGATAAGTCTTTTGACAACTTAAAACGAGAGCCTAATAGAGTGCCAACCGGTTTGGCTTTCTCCATACCAAATCAAGCAAGGACCTTCTTGATGTACTACGCCCGAGTGAGCCTTAACTCTCTCCGCTTCCTATCCCTGCTTATCTCCATACCAAATATTCTTTGTGCCTTTCCCAAATCCTTCATGTCAAACTCTCTACTGTGCTCCGCTTTCAACTTCTTAATTCTGATCATACTCCGAGATGCAATCAGCATATCATCAACATATAATAACAAATAAATCATATCACCATCACATCTTCTAAAATAAACACACTGGTCCTTGAAACTTCTAGAGTATCCCTGTAAAAGCATAAACTTATCAAACCTCTTATACCATAGTCTAGGAGATTGCTTCAGTCCATATAAAGATTTGTTGAGTTTGCAAACATAATCTGGTCTGCTACTATCAATGAACCCTTCCGACTGATTTACATAAATCTCCTCATCCAGATCACCATGCAAGAATGTAGTTTTGACATCTAGTTACTCTAATTCCATATCATAATGAGCAACTAATGCCAAGAGAATACGAATAGAAGTATGCCTAACCACTGGAGCAAAGATATCATGATACTCTACCCCCTTCTTCTGAACATACCCCTTTGCGATTAATCTTGCCTTGTATCCAAGATCACCATTTTCACCGTCTTTCACTCTATAGATCCACTTGCATCCAATAGCTCTCTTGTCGGTGCGAAGAGGCACCAAATCCCAAGTATGATTTCTCTGCAATGATTTAATCTCCTCCTCCAAAGCAACTAACCAACTGGAACTGTTAACTGATGCGATAGCTTCTCTATAATCACAGGGCTCATCCTGGACAACAATCAAAGCATATGTTTCCATATCATCGAAGTTAATGTCTTCGATGCTCAATCCAACAAACTCATCAAGCCACTTAGGCTTTCTTATTTGTCTGACAGTCTTAGGTTCTGAATGAGCTCCACCTTGAGTCTGATCCTCTATACCAACATCGGTATTATTCTCATCAACCACGGTGTCATCGAAAACACCATCTGAACGTCTATGGAAAGAATCAAAATATGACTTGCTTTGTGTATGGTATTCTTCACATGTCCTCTCATTGTCATCCGATGAGGAAGGCTCCACCTTCAACATAGCCTTCTCATCAGAAGTCACATGCCTGCTCATAACGATCTTCTTGCTAATATAACACCACAACTTATATCCCTTCACTCCTCTCCTATAACCTAGAAAGATACACTTGCGAGCTCTAGGTTCTAGCTTCCCTTTACTCTCATGCACATAAGCTGGGCAACCAAACACTTTGAGAAATGATTAGCTAATAGGCTATCCTTTCCATTCTTCTTTAGGGATCTTCATATCTATGGCAGTAGAAGGTGTACTGTTGATGAAGAAAGCCGTCATAGATAAACCTTCAGCTCAAAATCCCTTCTTCAATTTAGCAGTCAGACTGAGGCATCTTGTTTTCTCCAATAATGTCTGATTCATCTTTGCTGCAACTCCATTAGACTGGGGGTCGCCTGGTGTAGTGTAATGCCTCTTAATGCCTTCAGACTCACAATAATCGATGAATTCCTATGCAAATCACTGCCATTATCTGAATGGAGAACTTTTATTTCTTCCCTGACTGCTTCTTAACCATAGATTTCCACTTTTGAAACCTGACAAAGGTTTCACTCTTTGACTGAAGAAAGTATACCCATACTTTATGAGAGAAATCATCTATAAATGAAACGAAATACCTGGCTCCACCTAAAGACCGACAAGGGTAGGGACCCCAAATATTTGTATGAACATACTCCAAGACAACTTTTGCTGTATGCTCTCCTGTACCAAAAGAAATCTTTTTCTGCTTTCCAAGAACGCACTCTTCACAAAAACCAAGTTTTGAATGATGAACTCCATCAATCAATCCTCGTTTTCTCAACTCATCCATGCTGCGCTCACCGATGTGACCCATCTGTAAGTGCCATAATCTGGAAGAATCTGAATCAATAGATGTAACAGAAGCTGATTCACCAACTACAGTAGTGCCCTTTAATAGATAAAGATTTCCTACCCTCACACCTCTCATAACAATCATGGAACCCTTCGATATCTTCATTTTCTCTCCTTCCACTACAATCCTCAAATCAAGTCTACTCAACGCCCCAACATAAATCAAGCTCCTCCTCAAGTCAGGTACATGTCTAACATCAGTGATCGTACGAATAACACCGTTAAACATCCTAATCATCACACTACCAACACCAACCATACGGCAAGAAGCATCATTACCCATCAGAACTTCTCCTTTATCAATTTCATGATAATTGAAAAAGCAGTTTCTATTGTGTGTCATATGATAGGATTGGCCAGAATCAATCAGCTATAAGTTGCTCTTCCCAGAAAAGCAAGAAGCTATAAATACATCGGTGCCACTCTTTGTATCTGATTTCTGTGCTGTAGAAGCTGAGGCTTGCTTTGGATCTTCTCTTCTACCTTCAAGCTTGGGACATTGTGCTATGAAGCACCCTGGCTTCTTACAATAATGACAAGTCGGCTTCTTAAGCCCCCTAGACTGGGACCGCGAAGAATTTCGTCCTCCACCTTTCTTCAATCTACTTTGGCCTCTACCTCTCTAAACAGATAAGCCTTCGGTATCACTATCCAAGCTAGTGCTCGCCAATCTACTTCTTAATACTTCATTATGAAGACCAGCCTTTACATCGGATAGGCTAATTTTACTGTAACCATAAATCATGGAATTAACAAAAGCAGTATACTCCTTAGGCAAGGAACATAAGAGGATCATAGCTTGAGCCTCATCAATAATATCAACTTCCGCTGCCTTCAGGTTCATAATCAAAGTGGTCAAAGCATCTACATGCTCCATGAGATCGGCTCCAAGCTTCATCTTGAACGAATAGAGTTATTGCTGAAGAATAATCCGATTAGTGAGAGACTTGTCTTGATACACATCCGATAATGCATCCCATAGTCCCTTCGTCGTCTTCTTCTGAGAGAATTATCTAAGAACTTCATCTGAAAGACTCAACTGAATTCTTGTGAGAGCTTCATCTTTCATCTCTTCCAAATCAACTGCATCAATATCTTTCAATTTCTCAGGCATAGACACAACCTTATAAGTTTTCTCCTTCTTTAATACGGCCTCCATCTTCATCTTTCAAGTACCAAAATCTCCCTTTCCATCAAAACGTGTTACTCCATAATTGACACCAGATCTACCAACAGACTTACTAGAAGTAGCCATTAATATCCAAACAGGAACAATAACACTAGCTTTGATACCAAACTGTAGTGAAATTTATTTTAATTTAAGCAAAAGCGAATTATTTGATCAGGATCTAGTATTGTCTATTTAGATATCAATGCAACTTAAAAATCAATTATGCAATCTCACAGACACAATAACAGAAATAAGAGACACAGAAGATTTAACGTGGTTCAGATATGAATATTCTATGTCCATGGAGATCCAATAGCTTCTTTTATTCAGCAAGTACAAGAGCTTACAAGCCACTCAAGGTTAAAGAGTTAAAATATATGTGGAGATTCTCCCTAATCTATCACTCAATTGAAGACTTACAAAACAGAGCACAAAAATTGGCAGAGTTTTTGATCTCTAATTTGTCCACCATTAAAGTGTAGAAGCTCCGGTATTTATAGAATGAGAAAGTGAGCAGGGTAGCTGCAACATATCAACTCTGAGATCTAGTTCGGCAAAGATTGGCTTGGCAATCATCTAGTTCGGCATCAGTACATTGGATTTGGACCGGCATAACATACCCGAACCAAAAAATCTGGAGCGGCAACACTTTGGTTCGGTATTTCTACCGAACCAAAAATCGAGATCGGCAAAACTTGGACCATCATAGAAACTTCAATCTGGAGTGGCATCCATACTTCCCTCTGCTATAAATACTATCATCATCGAACAAAATCCACCCCTCCACCGAACCAAATATTTAGTTTTGTATCAAAATGACTACCGGACGAGATTGCCACTTCATCAAATAACCATCTCTTCTCCTCATCAGCTACCGAGCCAATCATCACCGGACTAGATTTTTGGTCTAGCATTTCCACCACTGAACGAAATTCCTGGTTCGCCTAGAAGCCCTAGCACATCACCGGACGACATTGCTTCTTCCTCCTCGTCGACCTGGGGTTTCATGACTTCTCCAATTTGGTCTGTACATGTTTGAATCGCTCAATTTCAACAAGGCACACACTAATAAATTTTTAAGCGCATATCAATTACTTGTTAACACAGTGAATGAATTATAACTTACAGTCATAAACAAATCAGAGAGCTCTTTCATTTGAGCCTGCAAAGTTGTAATTTGATTTGCCAAGTCACGTACTTTTTTTGAACTAATCATACGAACTCCAAACTAGGTTGGTGTAACCCCAAAACCTAGCCCTCTTATTCAACCTATGTTCACAACCAAAAACCTTCGACACTCCATCTTTATTCAATGACACCGTTCCTTGAGAACTTTGAGTGTTTTTATACTCTTTTATCTTAGCCTAAAAATTCAAAAATATCCATTTTTCATATGTCACAACATTAAATGTAAGGTTCAAATATTAGAGACAATTTTGAAAATTTCGAGCGGCTTGCCTATATTCCTCTGTCATTCTACAAAAAAAAGCCATGTCCTTAGTCAACCATAAATAGTTATAAGTACGAAATTATTAATCAAAAATTACAAAACCTTGGCAGATTGATCCATGTTTTTTCCATATCTTTTGTGGATAAAAAGGGAGAGCATTGATAAAAATGGAGATCACTTCATATGAGTGATAAAATAAATACCAACAAGTCATAATTGAGAGTGATAAAAAATATAAAATTGAGAAGACAATTTACTGTGGAAGAACTATATCAATTATAAATATAAAATTAGCGTATATTTATATAATTTAAATAATTCTTTTAACTATAATGAAAATTGAGAATTGTGTAGTTTTTTTGTTTATTGCAGTCAAGTAATTAGTGGAGAGTTTAGCCAAATTTTTTATTTGTCTTCCTAAAATATTTGGTGATGTGTTAGGGTGAACATTGTTTTATATATAGGAAGTTCTTTAAGAAATTCATATTCGTTAAAAACGAGCAAGCAGAGTGCTCGACCGAATGAATTTGGTTGTTGGTTTATGTATAGAAACCTGACAGTTTTGGTGTGAATCTCGCCGAATTGTGTAGTTGCCTCTAAAATAAGGCTTGTGGATACACCGGTAGATTGCTTAAATGTTGAGTGATTATTCTTTGTTCAAGTAATTGATTTGGATGGAAAAGTCCTATGAGTAGCAAATCAATAATAAAATTCTTCTCATGTTTCAGATGTAAGATGTTTATGCAAGCAAAACACATAGTGATTTATAATAGTTTATGAAATGGAGTAAAATGCAATGCCATTGGTTCATGAATAAGCATGCTCAAAGGCTATGCGGTTTGTGAACAAACGAGCTCTCTGCATTGTATAAATGGTGGTTAGGGAGTGCCGAACTTAACTAATATTATTCTTTCGTTGATAATTATTGTTTTAATTAAGACTTTGCTATTTTATAAGTAGTGCATAGAAAGTAAGCTTCCTAACTAAATTATTGCTTGTACATAGATTCTACATGTGTACTTATGTGTGAAACACAAACATGACTATTTCATATCTTCTCTATATCTTTTTTTATACCTAATCATTGGAGTTCTCTGATTTTACTTGATTAATTTCACTTCATTGAAAATACAACTACTAATTCACATTACAAAGAATATCATCTCCTATATATGATTAGCTTTGTGAATTACAATGAGATTTTACTCGCTGTTAACTACTAATCCAGTTCAAAAGAAACAGTATTTGAAGAAACTGATGAACTCATGTTTGAAAACAAAAATCCGACTAGTATCTTGTTTCAAAAGAAAAGCATCTTAAAAAAAATTAGGTTCTGATGACATTGTCATGTAAACTGTGAAGCTAGGTGTCAAAAACAAAATAAAAGATTCTGAAGTTGGTTGTTCAATTCGATGTACATACCATGTAACCATCATATGTTCACTGTGAGCACTACTTTTTCTTTAATTGGTTCATTGTTATGTTAGTACAATTTGTTTGGTATTTACAATTTTTATTTTGAATTAGTAATTATTGTATCAATGGAAATTAAACTGTCACTTCCTATTAAACTAATAAGTATCAAACATCAAATTGCAGAATGAAAATGATAAAATGATACAATTGAAAGGTATATCCAACTATAAAGACCGAAATTAATAGTTATAATGAAAAAAATGATTGATATTGAAAGTATAGTTATATCAAATAATTTTTGGATAAAAAATATGAATTAAAATGGACACCGAAAGATATATGTGTAACAAATGCTATTTTTGACTAATAATAAATGAAGTCCATATACAAGAAATCTTCATTACATTAGCACATATATCCAACATCATCACGCAATACATATAATTGTTATATATCAAATCACACAAGTTTAATAATAAATTATATTGTACATATTGGCATTAGAAATATTATTGATATACTAGATATTGTTATATATTAAACTATATTGTATTAATGTCCAAGGTTAGTTTAAAAGAGAAAAAAAGAAGGAAAGAAATTGATTTTTGATACTTAATTTTCTTCTAAAAAGATTAATTCTAGAAAATAAAGGCACTAACGTGATTCAACACAATTTTTGCACTGTGATTCTAGAAAGTTGTCTGGATCAATATAATCCAAAATACTGGTAATAGAGCATATTGATTGTTACATTAAAACTGCAGTAAATACCAATAGATATTGGTTTTTTTATTTTTTTATTTTGAGGATAATAGAATATAAATATTTTTATTCAATGCAAACACCATTCATTAGCTAAAATACCGATCAAGTTTGACATATAAGACCACATGTTTGGGAAAATCCTGACTAAAAGTTCTCCTATGAATTGAGCACTAACTCTTTCAAATATTGCCTAAATAGACCGTTCAAACTTATAGCCACCAGAAAAAAAACTACTAGATAAATGAGAATTGGGAGTTGGTGCATGCAATAGGGAAGGATCAAAAGGAACACCAACCTCAAAGTTTCCAACCAATATTACACTATAATTAATTTAAGAAAACAGGCTGTAAAATATTATACTCTATCGCCTTGAAATTTCATATGCTTCTTTTACTATGTTTTCCTTTCATCAAAACTAAAAAGCTTATTGCAATAGAATAGAAGTTAGTGTACCCATTTGTTTATGGAAAAGAGCCTTCAACCTTTAATTGCAGTAATGCATTGCTCAAATTTTGCAAGATATCAATAAAAATGAATTAATGCTTAAAATTTGGTCTAAATCAGACCTGTATATACGTTTAAAATGTCATTTTATAGTTTTAATATTCAACATTCGCCATATGCTTTCACAAAGATGACATATATAAACCTTTGATAAATTATAGAAACAAAAAGTGAACAAAAAGTTTTAAAAAAATCCATGTAAAACAGTTCATTTCTTTCTAAAATAAATTTGTAACTTCTCTAAAAATTCTATTTTAAACAAAAAAATCCTATTCTTCCATAGGATTCAATAATTAAACAATTGAGAAAAAATATAAGAAAATCTGGTTACTTCCTAACACTTCACAAAGATCAACAAAAAATCTCATACATATTCAGATTCGGTTGTTTTCCAAAATTTCAAGTACACAAAAACCTCAAACTTTGCTTTATTAGATGTCAAATTTTGAATTTAATTTAAGTTTGCATGAATCCAACTTTACACAATTAAGCAAATACTACACAAGTCAAGATCCAAGTAATCAAACTAATCATTTACCATTATCAACTTGCAGCATGTTTAATTCATCCCATCATTCTAAACACATAAAACCCTGAAATAGCTAACAATCTAATATAAGATAAAAACCGATCAAATTTATTAAACTAAATCTTTCATAAACATATAAATACAAACGTATAAATGTATGAAAAAGGGGAAAACTAGTTGGAAATCAAACAAAGATCTGTTAGCATCAAGTAGGGTTTCTTGGATGCAGTATCCATTAGCATCAATTAGGGGGAAATAAGTAGTATAGACAAAAATACCCTAACTTTATCTAGCAAATTTCTTCATATGTAGATTTGTTAGAACAGTTAGGTGCCACGAAAATCAAAGAAAGCTGGGCACACTCCAACATACCTATAGCTTTGACAATGGCAAGGCAACGTCGGTGAGCACAAAGGCCCCGAGCGCAACGGTCAAGAGCGGCAACGGCGGTAAGTGGTAACGGCGGCGAGCGGCAACGGTAGTTAGTGGCAATGGAGGCGAGCAAGCGCGGTTTGGTTTCCTGGATGGAAATGGAAGAGGGTAGCGGGATGAGGTTAGGGTTTAGGTTTAGGAATAGGAAATTTTGCGGCCAGTTTACTTTAGTTTAATATAAAATGAGCGGTCAATGAAAAGGAGGGAGGGAAATCGAAATTATTTGGGGCAAAAAAATAAAGTAGGGCGACAGCTGCCGAAAACAGTTGTTATAAATAGATATCTACAACTGACACAAATTAACCAGTTGTTACCGATCGCATATTACAACCGCTTCATAAATAAAGTTGTTAAAAGTGTCTTTGTTACAACTGCTAAAATAAACCGTCGTTACAGAATACCTGTTACAACTGTCTGTTTGTGTTGGTTGTAAAGAAAAGGTTGTAATATGGTTGTTTTGTTGTAGTAAAATAGCTACACTTAGACTTTGGCTATGTTTCCCTATTTAAATGATTTCGAAATGATATGATAATTTACCTTGATGTTTTAAGTATAATTTTAGAGATGGATTTTAAGTTAGAAAACCTTCTCACATCAAAATATTTAGTTATGATTTTTGAAGGAATCTATGTATTAAATAAATAAGGAAAATGGCTAAAAAATATAAATAAGGGCGAAAATATGCGTAAGAATATATTTATAAATTTTTGGGATTTTATAAGTATTTTTTAACCATAAATAAACAATTTCTAAAGATAAATATGAAGGTCGGAACGTTGTATTAAGACAATCAAGACTAAGTTTTCCATGTGAATTACATGATTAAGTAATAAAGGGACAAGATCATGTAAAAGTGCCTAAAAATAATATAAATGACACTGCCACTAAGTAAAAGTGAAGAAATAACGAATCCGATTGTAACATGTGTAAAAGCAAGTGGTAGGAACATTTCTGAAGTCAGGCTTTACTGCTTATTTGCACGATAACAAGCAAACATATCACACATCAATCTAGAAATGAAAACTGAAAGCTAATAACTCAAAAGTCAAAGAGAAAGATACCAGCTTTTTAAAGTGGTTTGGCTAAAAATTTAAACCTGCTTTGAAACGACCTGCCTTTTTGGACGGTTTAAATCGACGATAAACCACACACGTCAGACTCTAACCATTCAAAAGGGCAGATTGTTATGGGATAAATAAGAAAAAACAGAGAAAGAAAGAAATCAAATACAGATCCTCGCAGCGGAATGAAAAAATATAATAATCAAATAAACAGTTCATGAAGCTGTTTACAAATAACATTAATTATACTTTTATAATACAGATCAGAGTTACATACAACAAGAATAAATAATAAATAAATGCAGCGGAACAACATGATGCAGTGGAATAAATATAGTAAATAGTAATATTACAAAATCTTTGTCTTCGTCCTCCAGAAAGCAGTCTTCGATAACTGAAAAGCTCAGGCTGACCCGAGCGAATTAAAAAGGCAAAACATTCGAGTTAGAACTAAAAGATCTTATGTAAGTTAAATCAACAGTGTATAAATATGAGTGTAACGGCGTCAGATATGTTTGCGGGGTTTGACATCTCCTATCCAGTGTCTAACGTGAGTGCGATAACTTAAGAGTTGTTTGAGATTTTCATCCCTTAAGGATCCGTTAAACTATCTACTATGTAGTACAATATGCTATTATAATAGTGTCTGTAGTAAAGTAAAGTATTAAAAATGCGTTAAGGCGTTACCCATATCCCCTTTAACACATTTTATATAATGTCGTAGTCTACACATATACTATAAACTCCACCCGCAGGTGGGCTATCAGGGAGCACTCCAAAGGTACGACACAAAACAAACTCGTAGAAGGCACGATAAGGCATGTGAACACGACACTCGAGGCAATGCCATGGTAGATATACCAATCGCGGATCCGGACTGGTGGTAACGCATAGCAGCTACTACCGCCCACCTTGGAACACACTCCCATAATCAAAATCGAGGGGTGGCCACCAAATCATCACAAAGTTATAATATGGTATCGAAGAAATGTGTCCGATCGGAGGTGCGACCTCACTTGCCAAGGTGTGGCTCCTGTTTTAGTCACATCTAAGCTGACTCACGGGAGTCAGGGTCACGTAGATACCTCATACAGAAATCGTTCGCCAAACCATCCTACTTCATTTCTGGAATCTCCACCACGTACACAGTTGTTAAAGTGGTTTTAAAATTGGCAAAGAGTATGACAATATCCAATCCTGGTCTCTTTAACAACCAAATGCTTATTTCACATCGGATGGTTCTATTACGTTTCAAAAACCGTTTCATAACTGATATCAAAATATCATATTCAACTTAAACCACATCACTTTCGAAATCATATTCACTTTCAAAACCATATCGAAAATATAGGTTTAATCCTCTTTTCAAGATCATCATATTTACTCAAATATATTGATTCACTAGAAAATATCACTTCAATTCCCAACTTAGGTTATAACTTCATTTAACCAGATCCGCCTTTAAATCAAGGATTTAAATATAAACACTTCAACTTTACCCAATTTCAAATTTGGAAATAGTTTAGATAAATTAAAAATAGCTTAAACTAGTTAAATAGTTTAAGTTAGATTTTAAATGGTTAAAATACTTTAAATATAGTTCAATTGGTTTTAATAGTTGAAAATAGATTAAAATAGTTTAAATACTTTAAAATACTTTAAATTTGTTTAAAATACTTCAAAATACTTTAAATTAGTTTAAAAATACTTTAAATAGTTTAAATGGTTTAAATATAGATTAAAATAATTTAATATAGTTTAAAATAGTTTAATAGTTGAAAATCTTAGGAATTAGGGTTTTAAAACAATAAACCTTTAAACAGTTTATATTAAAATAATTAAATTTAAATTAATATCAACATTAAGCCATTTCTTTTATTTAGACACATCTGAACCATGTCCAGTTTTTTTTCAAACCAACTAACTAAAATTGGTTTCAAATTCAAGTTCTCATTTAACCCTTTTATCAATATCAATTTCAAATCCATGTTTGAATTATCAATTTAAACCACATCGGATTAAAAAGATTTCCAAGTTGTATTCAAATAATTTCAATAAAACAATTTCAGTAAATTTCATTTATGCTTCAAAAATCCAACTTTGAAACTTCCATTTTATCCTTTAAACAATTCATTAAATCAATTCCATTTCAACATTTAAACTTGGAATTTCGAAAATAATTCAGTTTACATAAACCAAATTTTATTTCAAATTATAATTTAACTGAATTCAAAATTTAAAGAATTAAAAATCATTTAATTTAACCGATCCGGTATCCGTATATAATTTTCTACCCTATGGTCAAGTGATATGGATATTTATCATTTCAATTCGCAATTTAAAATTTTGTGGTTATATATCATTTCAAACCACAATCTCGAATTAAATAAAAATCCATAAAATCGCTCGAGTCTATCATTTCAACCCATAATGATTTTCCCTAATCTATAGATCGTTCCGGTATGTATCATTTCAACCCATAGGGAACTTGCAATGTTATAACAATATAAAATACAACATCTAGTCACCCAATATCAATAATCAAACATCCATCACAATCATCATCCAAATCAATCAATAAACATCAATAGATAACCGATCATCAATAACAGGTATTAAATTGACAATTTAAATTCAATATTAAATCAAACGATGATTAAATGCAATAAAAGTCAAATTTAATTAGAATGACAATTTAAACATACCAAACCTCAATCAATTAATTTCTAATCACATCATAAATTTAATTTAACTAACATAAGATAATTTAGTAATTGTGAGTGGGTTAAAGCACTCATCTTTGATTTCAAATCGATTTGAAATCCAAATAAAATCCTAAAATTCAACAGTCTTAGAAATCATCCAAACTAGTTCCATAATGTTCGAAATTTCGATACAATCGCAACGGAACTAACCGCGCGTAAATCCGACTTCGTATGCAAAAGATATTCAGATTAGAAGGTTTGAGAATTTAAAAATATAATAATTTATAAAATAAAATAAAAATAAAAAGAGGACACGTCACCTGCCTACTCATATCGAACCCTACGCGACATCGCTTTCTTCGAACATGATCAAACCACGAAGCCGCCACCTGCAGATCCTTGTCGTCGCGCCTCCACGACTTCCGATACCATGATCTGAGAACGCCATTCACCTCCACGCTTCAGGCCCACCCCACCACGTCCAAGCGGCCACCAGAAACTCGCCAAAATGGCTGCGCGGCCGCCGCCTAAAGCACGCCGTTCGAGGCAATTCTGATCACCTGTGACTTGAACCAATCATGCCGATGCGTCCAACACGATGTCCTCCATAAGCTGCCATTCCCCAATCGTCCTAAGGTCGACGATCCACCATCGAAATCTCAAACCTTAAAATGGACGGCCAAGGTTCAACCTCGATTTCTGAACAAATGGTGACTCGAACTGAAAAACGAACCTTAGATCTAGGATGCGCTTGTCGAGAGCTTCGAATCGGTATATAATTTGTTGGGGTTTGGAGGAGTTTGATTTTGAAATTGAATTTGAAATTGGAACAGGGTTTTGAGATTGAAACTGTTTCTGCCATTGAGAAGGAGAAGTTGATAGATGAAATTATACGTACAGTAATGAGGAATAAATAGGCTGCTAGGGTTTGGACATAACTATTATATACTAACAAAGCCCGATAAGAATAAATAATATATCGAACTGGTTCGAATTGACAATAACGACCCGAAAAGCCCGTTTCGCTTCCGAAACGAAAGTGGGTCATCCCATATATCAAAATAAATGTTTTCGATGTTTTTAAACTCAATGGAACAGGTTTCAAGTTCTAATTCTATCGTATGAAGAAGTTAGCTTAAAATCAGCTTATTTCAAATTGATTTCAGTTGAGTTTAATTAAATTGATTTCTACGCGTTTCAAGTCCGTACGATCAAACGACAAGTCTGATCGCTACGAAATTTGAAACCTTACAATAATTCACCGTTACGGATCCGATGAAATTGGTTTCGTCGAAATCCAAGACAGTGGCCAAAATGGCTATTTTCACGTTAATTAAATTAATTAATATTAAATTAATTAAATCACCTTTTTAATTTCAAATTTAATAACTAACATTTTTCATCATTTTTGATTATTTGGACACTTTCAATAATTTAAAACAAATATACATATCAATTCAGTGTTAAATATTACACTAATTATAGTGTTCAATTTCAACTATAATTAGATCTAATTAATTATATTTTAATTCCAATAAATTAGTTAAATTTGATTTCAATCTTTTTGTTACATCTATCCTTATTTTATGAACATAGTTACATTGGTTTATATCTTATTACATTAATATGCTACAATTTCCATCTTTTATTTGCATTAACTACTATATTTCAATTATATTGAACTTTTGGTCAATTTTATTATAATTTAAAATGCCAATAAATTAATTTATCTTTGTTTTTCTCTTTTTATTACATCAATTATTGCCTTGTAAATATAATTACCATTTCTATACATTTTATTGCATTTACTTTTTACAGTTATCGTCTTAACTCATATTAATGTATTATTTAATTACATTTAATTGCAATAAATCCAATTATTTTAATTTAAATTCCAATAATTTGATCTAACTTGATTTAAATCTTTATATTCAATCATTCATTTCTCTATGTATACATTTAACATTGGTTTCTATCATATTACATTAATATTCTACAGTCATTATCTTAATTCATTTTTACGCTATATTTAATTTCATTTATTGCAATTTATTTCTAATTTGATTTCAACAAGTTAAATAAATAGATAGCAAATAACAACTCTCACCTTTTCTACATTTAATAACATTTGTAAGTTTGTTATCTACACACAAATATCATAACTACTACCACAACACTACCTTTATCAATTACAATTAATTACATACTATTTCATTAATTAATACAACTTTTAAATTATCAATTACTCCTCTAATCCAATTATCAATTTATACATGTTATTACAATAAATTTACAATCTATAACCATTATAACATTTTAGTCATTTCAATTAATTGGAATTGCATTTAAAGCAGTTATAAATCACCTTAAATTAATACTATTACATTTCGTTCCAGTTGTATTCTTATTATTAAATCACAAATTTTCATTTCTTCCAATATTAAATCACAAAACCTTATTAAATTAACTATTTTTAATTATCGAAATTACGGGTCGTTACACTCTCCCCCACTCAACTTTTCGTCCTCGAAAAGAGAAAAGAATGGAAAGAAGGAATTAAGGAATTAATATCTTATTCAAAGTATTAAATTTATAAACAATTAATTTACATATTTAAATAATTTCAATAAAATATATAAATTTATAACCATTAAATCCTTTTATATTCAAGTTAAATAAAAGTTTGAAATACATTTCACAAAAAATTTCTAAGTCCAAAATTCACGAAAAATTTCGACAGAGTCTCCTTTGTACGGAGAGGTCTGTGAGATATAATAATATCAATAATAACAATATATATCATATATTTCAAAATAAAATATCTCAAACCATAGGAAAACAATATAATATCACTAGAAAACCATAATCCGAGAGCGTACCTATTTGTCGAGCAAATAACGCTTATTTTATGAAACCAAAAGCAGTAGCAATTGCTTCCATAACCTGTATTTCACTTATATAATCCAAAGAGAGAATAATTATATAAAAGAGAAATATTTTAAGTTGTTTTCAACTAATAACAAAACAAATCAATATAACATAACGACAATCATTCGCAAATCAAACCGTACAAACATCATATTCAACAAAGAGAGCAATTATCCATCCATAACAACCAAAACAAATGGTTTGTTTGGGTTCAGAACTTCTAATCATATAAAATGATAAATAAACTATGAAGTAAACCATACACTCAACAGTCGTAGATAAAACTTTATAGATTATTTATACATCTCTATACAAAATAGAAGTATCCTTTTCCAACCAATCCATAAGCCAAACAAACAATAATTTCAATGTTATTTAAGTTTGTTTCACATCATTTACTATTCTTCTTCATTTGTTTATACAATGCTTGTTTAATTACTTGACATTTATCACTTATAAGCTTCATTTTTTTTTTTTTTTTTTTTTTTTTTGGCAATGCCAGCGGGGTTAACTGGGCCCCTACCAGTTTTATTGCAACAACCAATAAAAAAGAGATACAGAGAAAAAACAAAGAGGAAGAAAACTGAAAAATAAAAAAGTGGAAGAAAACACAAGGAAGAGAAACTACAAAATCATGCCCAAGCATGTAACATAGACAGCGGGATGCTACTAGCACAGTGCTTCAGTTGCTTGTGAATACTGCATTTCATATCTGTCCATAAGACCATGTCATTCCTTCTAACATTTTCAAAAACTCTTAAGTTTCTTTCCCTCCAAATCACAGCCACGAAGACCTTTAAACACACAGTTAACACTCTACTTTCAACCGTTCTCCATTTGGTTGCTTTGAGTATTATGTTCCACTGTATGATGCTAGTGTGACCAGTAAGATAAGTACCAGTTTTTCCACCTAAGTGGAATAGCAAGTTGTGCAAGGCAGGGCACTCAAAGAAAATATGATCGGTTGTTTCCTCTTCAATTTCACAGAAAAGGCATTGCATGGGACAGATCATACCAACCTTTTGTAACATAGATCTAGTAAGCAAAGCATTGTTGATCACTTTCCACATCATAAGATTGTATTGAGGGACAGTATCAGTCGACCATATAACTTCATGCCAGAGAGCTGCAGGCAATGGATCACTTTCTGTCAGGGAATTATAAACTCCCATAACAGAATGTGGTTTCCCATTCCACTTAATAGAGTTGGATTGTATGGCAGTGAAATTAGTTTGTTGTATTATATCCCAAGTATGCTGGATTTCTTGATTACTGGTGGTAGGCAACTGTATATTTCCATTAAGCAAGTAGGAATTAGCATCAGCAGATAAGGAAATACCTGTTTGCACTATTTGTGAGAAGGAAAATAATTTAGATAAAATTAGGCCTTGTCTACCCCATGGTTCGTTCCAAAACTTCACCTTTGAACTGGCATTAACTGAGTATTGAATAAATGGCAGAAAGACCTCTCTATACTTAAGGATGCTTCTCCAAGTCCAACTACTAAGTTGAGGGATCTCCATAACCCAGAAATCCTTGTTCTTGATATTGTGATGCCATGTCCATTCCACCCACAAACTATCCCTTTTATTTATGATGGCATCAAACTGTTTGCTAATAGCCGCTATATTCCACTTCCTTATGTCTAAGATTCCAAGCCCACCAGACTTAAAGGGAACTTCAAATTTTGAAAAAGCACATGGGACAATTTTCCTGTTGTGAATGCTTCCTGTCCAAAAGAACCTACTCATAGCAGATCTGAGTAAATGTAATAACTTGATAGGAAGAATGATAGTGCGAGCCCAGTAAACAATAGAAGAGAAGACAACAGATTTTATGAGAACAAGCCTACCAGATTGAGTTAATTTCCTATTATCCCATGCTGTCATAATCGAAGTTATCTTGTGATATAAAGGATAACAGTCATTTTTAGTAATTCTTTTAGTTATAAGAGGCAGTCCAAGGTACTTCATGTCATTCTCCATACTTGCAAAACCAGACTGCAGATGAAGTAAAGCAGCTTGTTCATTACTGATACCAGAGACTAGCATAGAAGATTTATTTTGGTTTATGGATAGGCCTGTCATTTTGTTAAATTTATGCAGAGCTTCTTTAATTCCATTCAGAGAAGGCAACTCAGGCTTTGTAAACATCATGACATCATCAGCAAACATGATGGATGTAATTTGTTGATGAGAACACTTGGGGTGGTACTTAATTATTTTCCTGTTGTAACCAGCTCTTAGGGTAACTGTTAGCACTTCCATAACTATCAGAAACAGGTAAGAAGATAACGGGTCTCCTTGCCTGATACCTTTTCTTCCTCTAAAATTTCCTACTGGTCTGCCATTAATCACAATAGAGTAGGAAGGTGTGGAAATACATACATAAATCCAAGACACAAATATTTTGGGGAATCCCATAACAGCCATGATCCTAACTATGGATTCCCAATGGATAGAGTCGTAAGCTTTAGTTATGTCAATTTTCAGAGCTGCAGCAGGGGTGCTATTGCTTTTACCATAACTTTTGAGAAGTTCTTGTGCCAAGAGAACATTATCAATGATGTCTCTGTTTGGAAGAAAAGCTGATTGATTATTAGAGACAACAGAAGGAAGAACTGAGACTAATCTGGCTGCTAGAATTTTAGATATGCACTTGTACACTACATTACAACAAGATATGGGCCTATAAGAGCTAACAGAGGAAGCGGGAGAGCATTTGGGAATTAATGCTATATTGGTACAGTTGATTTCTCCAAGAATCTTGCAAGTATTAAAGAAGTTGTGTATTGCCTTGCAAAAATCACTTCCAAGAATACTCCAAGAGCTTATAAAAAAAACTACATTTAGACCATCAGGGCCACCAGATGAGAGTTTGTTCATAGAGAAAAGGGTTGCCTTGATTTCTTCATCAGTAACAGGACTGACAAGAAATGAAGCTTCCAAATTATTGATGTTTGGGAGGACAGTTTCAGAAATTAAGTCAAGATCTGGTGTAAAGCCATCTATATTACCATACTGCTTGGTGAAGTATTGTATAAGTGCATTGTCCACAGTTTCAGGAGTAGAGTGCAATATGCCTTGGTCATCAGTTATAAGCTTCATTTTCCGTTCATTTATACAATACCATTTTCTTTTCATTACCTTACATTCATCGCTTGCATAAGTTATTTCCATTTAAAATTTAAAATTATCTATTATGTAAATCTCTTTACAGTTTAATTCACCATTAATAGATTATTTATTTTTCACATTCATTCTTACATATATAATATTATTGAATATTAAACCCATTTCTAAATCATTTCAATGTTTTCTGAAGTTATAATCATTCAATTAATATATTACTCACTTTAATTATAAATGGCTTCAACGTTAACTTAAGTTTATAATCCATTCCTTATATTCGCCTTCACTATTCAATCTGATTATAGATAGCTTAAATGTTAACTTAAGCTTATAATCATTTTTCTTACATTATTCACTTTTATTACATTTAATTAGTAGCATTTCAAACTATTAACTTTAGTTTATAACAATTTATAACATTAGAATTCTTATTTATAAAAGTAAGTCCACTGAACACTTTCATTTACTAAAGTTTACTTGTACAATATTCTATTACATATTCTTTTTAACATTTCAACTTTTAATAGTTTGGTAAGTTATATATATGTCTTTTAGAATGCAATTGAATATTACCCAAGTTTCTCTTATATATTTAGTTAACAAAATGTTCAATACTTACCATTTCTTATTTTCATTTCCGTTTTATTTACAGTTTACAAATTTTCAATTTCTTATCTTTATTTTAGGAGTTCCAATTTTTAATATAGTCAAGATTTCATTTATTACAATAATTTCAATTTCTAATTTATAGAAACTTAAGAACTAAACAACCGGGTTCCATTTCAATCATTTAAAATAATATATATATACACACACACACACTCATAACCTACATATATATTGATATATATATATATATATCAAGTCAAACTTCAGAAATTAAAATTAAGATTGGTTTATCAAAACGGATGTGCAGTATAACTAATACAACAGTCTTCCCACTTCGAAACTCGAAAATGAACGTCGATGATGCGTGCACTCATCACCAAAATTATTTTCCAACGACAGAGAGGGGAGTACAGAACTTATTTCCTTTAAAAGTTCTTAAAACTTCCTTTCAAAAATCATTGAAATATTTATATCGGAAAATACTTCCAAATAATACTAATATTACATTCCAAAAAAATTCGAAAGAAATTTTCAAAATCCCGGAACTTTATTTCTCAAATTCCAATTTATTTTTGCTTTACTTGCAAATCCTATTTTACAATCAATATTTGTAAAATTTCTCTACCTAACAAACAACATAATACATTCAACTATATCATTTATAAAATTTTATTATTTTATATACAAAATATATAATAGGCAACATTATTTCATTTACCTATTGTAACAACCCGTAAACTTTAACGGTTTAAATAAGGTAATTAACTGAATTTTTGTGAAAATTTAAAATAATTGAATTGGGTAATAAAATTTGATATTTGGAATGCGTCTATTCAAACATAGGAAATAGTAAATTTTTATTGGAAATTATAAAAGTTAGTTCTGTTGTGTAATTTTCAATTTCAATTTAAAATCAGTTAATTAGATGAAAATAAAATATTTTCGAAATCTGAATATTTTTATATATAATAAAAATGTAAATCATTTTCTGAGTGAAACGTCATATTTTGTTTTGTCAAATTTGGACTGCTCTAGCCCCGTTTATCTTATTTTCGGCATTTTAGCAGCATTTTTGGCATCGGAGATCGAGTTTTGATAGGTAGGTCGTATCGCTCATATCTGTGTACCATTCTGCTCGTCTCGTCGTGTTGATCTCCACAGTATATTCATTTGTATGTTTCGGCGTCCGGTGGACGGCGAAATCTGTGAAACAGTCGACAGTATCGGTACCGTTTTGAGCCTTTTGAATTCCTTGTGTACATTCGTTACCACCGCGTAATCAAATAGCCATCACCCATTAATATTTCAGCTTTTGACTTTACCGTTCATATTGGTTCAATATATATTTCTGACCTTTCAATCTCCATTTCTTCTCTCTCCTCTTATTTGTTCTGTTCAATTTATGCTATTTTGATTTGAGCTCATTCTTCTCTCTTCGCTTCTGGTTCATTTCATTTCAGCTTAAATGAAATAATATAAAATTTCCTATTGCCATGAAAAATGAATGGAAGTATATATTTGCTTTTCCCATTTCCACGCCAGCTCGCATCGTCCCTTCCATTTTTTTCTCCACCCACGCAACCCATCACCCATGTCTGCTCATATTACATCATGAACCGTTCTTCCTCCACGTGAACGTCTCCACTTCTCCTCACCACCACGTGACGCCAAGCCTACCCAAACTCCTCCCCTCATCTCCACGTGCGTAGCCAACATCTGCCAACCGCCTTCAGCTCTCAACCGCCGCCCATTCCTTTGCAACTTCCACTCGTCCCTTCCTATTGGTTTTACAACCCTCACAGTAACACACCGACCAACTGGCCTCACCACCTTCTCGAACTCGCCTTCCACCATCATAGCCGCCACCAGACTTTCCTTCTCCCCTCCATCTTAGATCCACAGTCCTTCATCTCAGCCTGCCACCGAACCGCCTTCTCCGACCATTGCTCTGATCGGACCCGCTGTCCCTATAACCGAACCCGACCCCTTCTTCCCATTCGACCAAAGACCCGCCTTGCATCCATCACTTCGGCTGCATCTTCTCCCCTCTAGATACCTTGCTTCTCTTAAATATTTAAAGTTTTAATATTACAAGTCATTGTTTACAGTTTTGTATTCACAGTTTTGTTGTTTATAGTTTTAATATTTCAAAGTTTTTTGTTTATTTTGTTTATAGTTTTATGTTTCTAGTTTATTGTTTACAGAATAAAATTTGTTTAAGCTGTTTTGATTTCTTTGGTTTTATGTTATTTACAGTTTTATAGATTCATGAGTATTCGATTTTTGGTTATACATATTGGTTTTTAAGTATAGATATTTAAACTATAATGTATATATATTTTATTTTATGACAGTACGGTTTAGTGATTATATATGTGTTTGCGCCAAAAATGGTCACAAACCCCGAATGTTGTGAAAGCACCAGTGTATGAATACAAATCAGCAATATTCAAACACAAATCTCAGATCTAAACAAACAACAAACAGCAATCCAGAAATAATGAACAAAAACACGAGATTTATAGTGGTTCGGCTATCTCCGGCCTACGTCCACTCCAAAGTTTTTATCTTTTATTGATCGATGCTTGGAGATTACAATTTCCTATCGCGTAGTACAACGGATTTTATGATTATAATCTGAATCTAAGGCAGCAATGGTGATCTGGAGTAAATATGGCAGAGTCCGGGCGATCTTTAGCTCTCAAAATTGTCCGACCCCTTTTCTGAATGACCTGGGGCTCTATTTATAGGTGTAGGAGGCTGATATTTCGCCTAAATTGAAGGGAGACCAGTTCTGGCACGTGAGGGGGCCCACATGCCCGCTTTCTGGAAATCCGGGCCCACTTTGGGATCGATTCGAAGCTATGTTCGAATCGATCATGAAATTGTCCAATCAAGCTGAAATTTGGTGTGAACATTCTTCGACATGTGCTCAAGCTACTGTGAAAATTTCATAGCATTTGGACTTGTAGATCTCGAGATATGATCGATTCGAGATCATGTTTCTGGTTGATAAGCTCCCTTCGAATCGATCTTCCTTCGAATCGATTAGGTTGAATCGATCATGGCACGCGCGCTTGTGGTGATGTGGCGCGCAATCTTCGAGTCGATCCTCCTTTTTCTCCAAGTTGAATGGGTCGACTCCATCTTTGTCGCCGCGTTGAACGTTTCTTCCCATGAGTTGCGCATACTTCACACTCTTAATCATGCTTCGTACCTCAGCTCGTATCCATTCTTCGTGTTCAGTTCGTATCCATTCGTTCATTTCCTTCGTATCGATCGATTCGAGCACGATCGATACGAACATTGTCCCTGAATCCTTCGAATCCATGCGATCACCCATCCTTCGTGTCCATGACTTCGTATCTACGAAGCCGGCTCCCAAGGTATCCTTCTCGTATGCCTTTGATTTTCGTCGAATCGATCCGTATGTGCGTGTTTCCCTGACTAGTGCATATCTCCAATTCGTACCCATCGATCCTAGGGGCATGCTTCGAATCGATCTTGTCGAATCGATCGATTCGAACATACCCTAACCCGATGGATTCGAACTCTCCTTGACCTCATCGATTCGAAGCATTATACTTCGTTTCGATCGATTCGAACATGTTGTCCCATAGCAAATGTCTGACTTCGTCTTCATCGATACGAACCATGTCGACATGAAGTGCAGTAAACTTCAACTGGTTCGAACCTTCATCGATTCGAACCAACATCCATCGATGCGAAGTACATCGATTCGAACCGTGCTCTATGCATCTTAATTCATTCATATCTTGTGTGTACAAACTCCGATTGTTCTGAAAATTGAAACGTAGCCTCTCCTAGTCCTCATCATCATCTCCAATCGATTTCGTCCTGATCGGAGCCCAGTCAAATTTTGACGACATCCATCGCAGCCTTGTTTCCAATCGACTTCCAATCCTGATATCCATCCTTTCCTGTTGATTTGTTTGATATTCCGGCTTTGACCAAAAAGCGGGATAACATTTGCCCCCCAAAACATGCCTTGTGATAAGAAGGCGTGTTTTGAATAATTTCGTATCCGATATTCAAAGTCCATAGCCAATTCCATGTCCATCCGTACTCGAAGACTGAGTTATTAATCCATCCTTATCCAACAACCGAATCCAAGACCTCTCCGGGTCGATATCCAAATCTGTAACCTCTCTGGGCTTTTGCCGAGCGCAATCCACACCTGACGACCGTGGTCCAGTGTCCCTGGACGTTGAACTAACCTCTCCGGGTTCTTGCCAAGCGCAATCCACACCTGACGACCGTGGTCCAGTGTGCCTGGACGTTGAGCTAACCTCTCCGGGTTCTTGCCAAGCGCAATCCACACCTGACGACCGTGGTCCAGTGTCCCTGGACGTTGAACTAACCTCTCCGGGTTCTTGCCAAGCGCAATCCACACCTGACGACCGTAGTCCAGTGTCCCTGGACGTTGAGCTAACCTCTCCGGGTTCTTGCCAAGCGCAATCCACACCTGACGACCGTGGTCCAGTGTCCCTGGACGTGAGTAACTCCATGGCTTAAGTCCTAAGCCGATTCTTGGTCGCTCTGGACCCTTGCTGAGCATAGTCCATACTCAGCGACCTGAAACAATAATCGATAATAGGGGGGGCCTAAGTCCTAGGCCGAATCCCGGTCACTCCGGACCCTTGCCGAGCATAGTCCATACTCGACGACCTGAATGAGTCACTTTACCGCGTTCGGGCAGAACGACTCACCCCTTGCCAGCCATAATCCATACCTGACGACCGTTTATCAAGAACCAAAAAGAATCCAATCAAGATCCAATCCAAATCAAATCGGAAAACCAGAAATCAAAATCATCATCCAAAACGGAGAACAATCATCCGAATGAATGCGAAAACCAGAAAAACAAGCAAAATTAGGAGTTCAATCCAAACTCCAAAAACCAAACCAGAAAACTAAGTGTCCAAATCAAAAACAAAAGACAAATTTCGCAAACCATGGCTTTGCGGTTTATCATCACTCATAGCATGCCTAGGGGCTATCTCCGTCCCCATACATGTGTAAATGACTCGGTTGCTCGCCAATGGTTTGTTACTTATTTCAAATTATCCTGATCAATTGATGACCAATCGACCATTATTCCTATGCCTCATATCCTCATGGTTTGAGGTAGGCGGTGGTTGCTCCTGCTCCACCGCTGCATTCCGAGCCCCAACATACTGCCTCAACTGTCCATTCCCCACATGCTCCTCAATTATGTCCTTTAGGTGCCTGCAGCTGTTGGTATCATGCCCGTCCAAATCGTGGAAGAGACAATGCTTTCCTGATGCCCTCTCCCGCTCGGATGGTTCTCTCCTAGCCGGCCTCCGGTAAGGAAGGCGATTCCGAGTTTCCATGTATATCTGTTCCTGCGTCTCGTTTAATTCTGTGTATGTGGAAAACTTTGGATCCTTCCATTGCTTCCTGGTTTTTCCTGTATCGTCATCCAGCTTCCTTTTTCCTTTATCTTTATCCGAGCTTCCGTTGGATGGTCCTCCACCCCCAGTCACATTCACCTCCTTTAACTTTAAGTCCATACATGCATCTTCTTGCCGAAGGAACCTTTCAGCTTCATGGAAGAATTCCCCGAGATCCAGTGGTGGGTCTCGTACTAAAGATACCTTAAAATCTGAATCCTCTCTGACTCCCGACACTGCCGCCATCAAAACCATCGATGGATCCGGCCGATCCACCGAAGCAACCGCCGCATTAAATCGAGTTAAAAATGCTCTAAGTGATTCATCCATCCTTTGCTTTACCGACGTTAACGTCATCACGTTCTTAGGTCTTTTGATATGAACCCGAAACTGTCCCAAAAACCTATCCACCAATTCCCTCCAAGTTCTGATAGATCCTTCTTCCAGCTGCCTAAACCACATTGCCGCTAGGTCTGTCAAGTATAAAGGGAAACACCTGGCCATCACTTCATCCGATGCCCCCAGCACTTCCATGTGTCTAGTGTATCTCATCAAGTGATCAGTCGGGTCAGCCTTTCCATTATATACTTCCACGCTAGGTAGCTTGAACTTAGGTGGATTCTGAGCTATCCTGATTTGCCGAGCGAACGGACTCTTGTTCACTCCTTCTAAGTATCTATTGGTCGAACCTCCACGCATAGTCTTCCTAATGATTTCCATTAATCCAGCGTTGCCTGTTAGGGGCTGCCCCCCATGCTCCCGAGGGAACTCCGACACATATTCTTCATGTGGCTCATTGGCCGCAACGTTGGCTCTAGCCTGCTGAACTCCTTCCAAAGGTCCTTCTGCGTTGGATCCTGTGGGCCTGCCCCTAAGCCCTTGTTGATTGCCTTCCGGTTCTGTATTCTGTCCTCCATTGGGTTCCGCAACCCTAGTTCCTTGTTCCACATTTGCAGTCGCTGTAGTTGGTCCAAGGTTCTGTGTTCCTGCAGCTCTCATCTGCTCGAAGAAAGTCTGCATCATATCCTGTTGACTCTTCAGCAACCTCTCATGCAATGAATTTGCCATAGTTTCCATTTCGTCTCTCGTAATGTAAATCGAAGCTTGTCCTTCTCCAGCTCCGGAGGATGCCTCTTGACTTCCTCCCTGTTGGCTTCTCTCAGCTCTTTGTCTTGTTTGTCGAGTCATTGCCGAGTCAATCTGAATCCTTCAAACTTTCAAATCTAAACTTCAATCCGATGTAGCGGGTGCTAGTCCCTCTCAATGAAAGCACCAAAGTGTTTGCGCCAAAAATGGTCACAAACCCCGAATGTTGTGAAAGCACTAGTGTATGAATACAAATCAGCAATATTCAAACACAAATCTCAGATCTAAACAAACAACAAACAACAATCCAGAAATAATGAACAAAAACATGAGATTTATAGTGGTTCGGCTATCTCCGGCCTACGTCCACTCCAAAGTTTTTATCTTTTATTGATCGATGCTTGGAGATTACAATTTCCTATCGCGTAGTACAACGGATTTTATGATTATAATCTGAATCTAAGGCAGCAATGGTGATCTAGAGTAAATCTGGCAGAGTCCGGGCGCTCTTTAGCTCTCAAAATTGTCCGACCCCTTTTCTGAATGACCTGGGGCTCTATTTATAGGTGTAGGAGGCTGATATTTCGCCTAAATTGAAGGGAGACCAGTTCTGGCACGTGAGGGGGCCCACATGCCCGCTTTCTGGAAATCCGGGCCCACTTTGGGATCGATTCGAAGCTATGTTCGAATCGATCAAGAAATTGTCCAATCAAGCTGAAATTTGGTGTGAACATTCTTCGACATGTGCTCAAGCTACTGTGAAAATTTCATAGCATTTGGACTTGTAGATCTTGAGATATGATCGATTCGAGATCATGTTTCTGGTTGATAAGCTCCCTTCGAATCGATCTTCCTTCGAATCGATTAGGTCGAATCGATCATGGCACGCGCGCTTGTGGTGATGTGGCACGCAATCCTCGAGTCGATCCTCCTTTTTCTCCGAGTTGAATGGGTCGACTCCATCTTTGTCGCCGCGTTGAACGTTTCTTCCCATGAGTTGCGCATACTTCACACTCTTAATCATGCTTCGTACCTCAGCTCGTATCCATTCTTTGTGTTCAGTTCATATCCATTCGTTCATTTCCTTCGTATCGATCGATTCGAGCACGATCGATACGAACATTGTCCCTGAATCCTTCGAATCCATGCGATCACCCATCCTTCGTGTCCATGACTTCGTATCTACGAAGCCGGCTCCCACGGTATCCTTCTCGTATGCCTTTGATTTTCTTCGAATCGATCCGTATGTGCGTGTTTCCCTGACTAGTGCATATCTCCAATTCGTACCCATCGATCCTAAGGGCATGCTTCGAATCGATCTTGTCGAATCGATCGATTCGAACATACCCTAACCCGATGGATTCGAACTCTCCTTGACCTCATCGATTCGAAGCATTATACTTCGTTTCGATCGATTCGAACATGTTGTCCCATAGCAAATGTCTGACTTCGTCTTCATCGATACGAACCATGTCGACATGAAGTGCAGTAAACTTCAACTGGTTCGAACCTTCATCGATTCGAACCAACATCCATCGATGCGAAGTACATCGATTCGAACCGTGCTCTGCGCATCTTAATTCATTCATATCTTGTGTGTACGAACTCCGATTGTTCTGAAAATTGAAACGTAGCCTCTCCTAGTCCTCATCATCATCTCCAATCGATTCCGTCCTGATCGGAGCCCGGTCAAATTTTGACGACATCCATCACAGCCTTGTTTCCAATCGACTTCCAATCCTGATATCCATCCTTTCCTGTTGATTTGTTTGATATTCCGGCTTTGACCAAAAAGCGGGATAACAATATGTCTGATTGGTTTCAAATATAATACATAGAGATATTTTAAAAATATATGTGATAGATTTTAAAGTATGTGTTTTATTTTATGCGTTTGAAGTATTGATTTATATATATTGCATATACATATCATATAGTTGATATTGGGTACTAGTTTGAATGGCGTATGTATATAAATGTTAAAGTATATATTTAAATTTATGTTAATATTTGGAAATACTTTCGTAATAGCTTTAATATATATATATATATACACACACATACTTGATTTTGAATTTATGCGTTTTAAAATATATAATATAAAAATTTCATTTTAATATGTGTTTAAAATTAAATATTAATTTTAAAATACATGTAGATATTTTGATTTTATTTGATGTGTTTTAAATTAAACAATGATTTTTGATAAATATTGACTTTAAATATAATATAAATATCTTATTGTTATATATGTGTAAAATTTAGATTTAAAGTATACGTTTTGAAAATTTTAAAATTATAAGTTAAGTTTTAAATGTAAATTATAAAATTTTACTTATAACTTAAAATAAATTTATATATATATATACAATAAGATTTGAAAAATAGATTTAATAATAATAAGATTTAATTTAATAATTAATAATGTAATAAAATTTAATAAGAATTTAAATTTAACTTTCTTTTTAATATGTCTTAAATATTTTAAAATAGATTTTATAACTTCAACAAATTAATGATGGAAAGATGAATTGAAATTTGATTTGTAATTTAATTGATTTGAAGATTGAATTTAAATAAGTATTGATTTGTAATTTAAGTTAAATAAGAGTTGATTTGAAACTTATTGATATTAAGATTTTAAAGATATGATTTTATAAATTAATAACTTGATTTTGATTAAGGTGATTTAATGGATATTTCAACTTTAAATAAAATTGTAATTAAATATTCAAATTCGATTTAGATTTGTAAATTGGGGTTTTATTTAAATGTTATTAATGATTAAGTGGATATTTTGAAGTTTAAATAGGATTAAGTTGAATTTTGAATATAAATGAAATTTATCAAATTAAGTCATTGTAATTGTTTGAATGTTGAAACCGTATTGAACTGGAAGTGATTTAAAATTTTTAGTCCAAACCTGAATTTGAAATCGATAAAAATTGTCGAACTGAGATTGATTTAAATTGAATTTTTGGAACTAAAGTGGATTTGGATTGATTTGTGAAATTGGAAGAAATTTGAAACTATTTTCGATATAAACTATTTTAATATATATACACTATTTTTATATATAAACTATTTTAAATCTATCACCTATTTTAAATTATAACTACTTTAATATATATAAACCTTTTTAAATTGTGTAAGTTAGAACTATTATGATTTAGATTAAAGGGATTTAAATGCGAATACTTTAATATGATTTCGAAAGTGATATGATTTTGAAAGTGTATATGATTTAGAAAGTGATGTGATTTTTGAAATGAATATGATATTTTGATGTGAAGTATGAAATGTTTTGAAATAAAATGACCACAGTGTGAAATAAGTGTTTGGTTGTTAAAGAGACCGAGATCAGATATTGTCATACTCTCTGCCAATACCGAAAACCCCTTTAACAACTGTGTACGTGGTGGAGATTCCAGAACGAAGAAGGATGGTTTGGCGACGATTCTATATGAGGTATTAACGCAGCCCTGACTCCCACGAATTATCTTGATGTGGCTAAAACAGGAGCCACGCCGGGCCAAGTGAGGTCATTTCTTCTATCGAGCACATTTCTTCGATACCATTATATTACTTTGTGATTTGATTGGGTGCACCTTTGATTTGAGAGTGTGTCTCGAGGTGGGCGGTAGTAGCTGCTATGCGTTACCACCAGTCCGGATTCACAAAATGGTAAAATCCTACCTTGGGCATTGCCTCGCATGCCTTGTTACATGCCTTATCGCACCTTCTACAAGTTTGTTTTTTATCGTACCTATGGAGTGCCCTTTGAGTAAACCACCGGTTTGGTTGAGCTTACGGTACTATATAGACTACGGGAATATATAAAATGTGTTAAGGGGGATATGGGTAACGCCTTAACGCTATTTTAATACTTTACTTTACTGATAGACATATTATAATAGCGTATATTACTACATAGTAGATAGTTCCACGGATCCTTAGAGGATGGAAACCCCAACTATCCTTTAAGTTACTTGTATTTCAGTTGACATTTCACTTGAGTTGAATTTACAGGTATAAGAATGTTAATCCGGACTCGAGTGTTTTGTGTTTTGCTTTATGCTCGGGTCAGACTGTGTGTCACAACATTTACGACTCACCTTCGGAGCTTGGAGCTTCGCTTGAAGATCTGCCTTTGTCTATTCAGCTTTTCAGTTATTTCAGTTTATTCCAGTCATTTATGTTCAGACTTGTCAGTGGCTTATGTATTGGAGACTCTTTTGTATTTGAGATTCTGTTGTATTTGGTTTTAAACTCTGATGTTTTATAATAGCTTCATGAACTACTATTTTCTATTCCGCTTGTAACAACCCGGGGTTTTACCCCAGTTAGTTATCGTCATTAGACGATTAAAAATTGCTATCAAATAGCTATTTGGAGTTTTTAAATTGGGTTGTGATTCTTTAATAATTTGATTAAGAAATTGTGTGGGCTTTAAGAGGAAATTTGGTCCATTTTCATTTGTTGCTTGGTGCCGTGATAATTATCTTTACCCGACCCCTTCATTCATTTTCCACAACCCTAAACTAAACAAACGAAAAAGAAAAATGGCGACTCGTTCGTCCCCTTCGCGAAATTAGGGTTAGATGAAGTCGGCTGGTTGCTTCGAGTTGATCGAAATTCGCCTCCTCTCTGGGTTTCGTTTTGCTTTTGGCTCCGCTCAGCTGCTTTTATTTGTGGAAAATGTGAGTGAATTTCGACTTCACTCACATCTAATTCGAAGTATTGCTTATATATGATTTGAGTTCTTGACTTCGTTTATATGAGTTTAATCTTCTTATTTGCGTTCGTATATAATTGTTTGAAGTTGTTAACCGATTTGCGTTGGACGTTCTACTTTGGTTCATTGTTGAATTCTTGGACGAGGTTGATTTCATTCTTTGTGTTGTTCATTTTCTTGCTATCTCAGTTTCGAATTTGGTTGTATTTGAATTTATGTTGACTTCGACTTGTACCTTGGTCATCACGATGTTGTTTTTCTGGTATTTAACCTGAATTTTTGTTGACTTCGGTTTGACTTTGATTTTGAAGTTTCCTGTGACATTTCTAAATCATTGTCTTTGAACTTATTTAGCAATTTCTTTGAAACTACTGTTGTCTTGATTATTTGAAACTGCTGCTATATGCATTTGGGCACTTGATTCTTCTCTGTGCACATCTGTTTTACTGCCTTTGTTTATGTGATAATTTTCACTTGTTCGTAGTTGACTTCATTGTTGTTTGAATAGTTCATGTGCACTTGAATATGCACTGGAACCATGTGTATACATACATCTATGTATGCATATATGTATTGTCCTTGTAGTCTTTATTCCATCTTGAACCTGTAGTTGTTGTCATGACTTGATGTTGATTAATTGTTGCCTCTTGCAGTTTATTGCTATCACATGATTTCATTGTGGCATTGTGCATTTAACTGTGTCATATTACTTTCATTTCTCTTGTTGACCTGTATGTATGTATTTATGCATTTTGCTTTATGTGATTGTAGTTCAATAGCACTTGCTTCCATGTCTTTTGCATCGAGTCTGCATTGTGGACATTGTTTCATAGTTGCAATCTTGGTTTGCATTGTGTATTCCAGTTGTTCGATCTTTGTGTAGCATTGTCTACATTGGTTGTTTACTTCACTTGAAGTTTGCATCTTGTGTAGCCTTGTCCTTTGTTGCCTCTGTTCATCTTGTAGTCTGGTTTGCTGTTGTACATTCATGTGTACATTTTGAATTGTGCAGTCTTTGACTTGTATACTGGTCAGTTCTGGTTAGAGTTGTTTTGAACATGGCTTCACTTCTAATCTGATGCTGAGGCTTTGCCTTTGTGGTCTTCACTAAACACGTGTGTTTGGTCATTGCATTTGGTCTGGTTCCATGCTTTGTGTACTTTGGTATTTGCAGTTACACTTCATCACTGATCTGCTTTGCCTTTGTGCAATTACCCTGGTTGTAGTAGAGTGTTTCACTGGTCTACCTGATCCTGTTTGCTTTTGTCTCTTTGAAATGTGCACTCTGATGCTATTATCTGGTCTGACCTGACCTTCACTTGAGTCAAGCTGTGCTTGCCATTGCAGTTCCATCTGGTACATGAGTTGGTTCAACACTTTTTTTATTGTTGCTTGGGTATTGAACTGTTTCATGCTTCATGCGAGCCTTTGTGCTTGTGCATTGACATTGGTCTAACCATTCTTTGTTTCAGATCTGTGCATATCTTCTGGTATGCTCGGAGTCTCTGTTCGACCATATTGATAGTAATTGGTCTGGACATTGTTGTATTGTGACTTGTATATTGATTTGTACATTGAGTTGAATCCAGCTTAATCGCTCGGATTTGACCTTGTGCTGATTCTTATTTTATCACTGTAGTGGCGAGGCAGTGCACACGTGCGTATACTGCAGCCACACAGAATTGGCTTTTTAATTGATATTTCAATTGTTTGAATTGTTTTGCGTTCAATTCAATATTTGAAATTATATTTTGATTTGGTTTGATTTGATCATTTGAGATTGTCTAATTATCTATTTGATAATTAGATTATGAGTTTCTAATTATTTATTAAATAATTGAATTTGGTTGTTAATTGCTGTTTAGGCAATTCTGTGGTTTCCATATTATCTTCATCGATAATCCTTTCTTTTATCTTGCTGGTGATTTGAATTTGCTGATTTGTTGTTTAACACTATTTAGTGTTATATCTACCGTTATCCGTTTTCCTTGTTAAAGGATTGGATAGACGAGATTTCTGTGACTGTCGTCTATTTGCTATTTAATTATTATTGCTTCTGTGCATTAATAACTGAGTTTGAATTAGACTGACCCATGTATTATTTTCTTTTGAATTCAATACTCGGGTCAGACCGAGTTATTGCAGGTTGTAGATATCTTGCTTTGGGGTTGCTGCTTGAGCTATGAAGTCTCTTCATATCTTTTGAAGTAGTCGTGTCCTAGTATAGGATGATATGTATTCATGTATATTATTCGATAATGTACTTGTATATATAACTTCCAGAGTCGACAGTTGTAGTTGTATCATATGTATCGTGTCAAATGTATTGTAACTGACATCAGTTATATATATGAGACTTTTATTATCAATGTTCCGCATTCAGCTTATTTGTGTTATTATTATATATATTGTCCTAAACTATTATGAACCATCGTAGTTCGTTTTATACTGGAATTGGGTATGTCGATGGGAGTAAATAAATAAGAGATGAAAAATAAAATTATATACTACTCCTATCGAGGTAACCAATACTAGTGTAAGACCCAACTACGGATGGCCGCTCCTATCCAGCCTTATTCTTCGTAATAACAGACAGTATTTCTTTTAGTACTCTTTGTTATTGTGAGCATAGAGGTGGGACGTTACACCGCTGCTTGTAGTTATATTACTCTGTGTCTGTGATTGATTTATTTACTGTATATGCTAAGTTTTTCCAAATATAAATTAACAATATCTTGTTTTGAACAACTCAAGTTTAACATGTGTGCCTGCTTATGCACTTGGCGGGTGCAGCATGATAGGAGGTTCTCGCTTCTGGGTTTGGTAGCGAACGGATGACTCTTACTCCTACATGTCCCACGGGGTTGGTGCAGTCGAGAGGCTGGCCGTAAAAGCAGAACACATGTACCATTGTATGCTACGGTGGGCGTTACCCCACTGGCGAGGTCCCGTTATAAGTGGTATTAGAGCTCTGGTTTAGGCAAACTTAGCATATGGAGTAAAATTTAATCGTAGAATCAATTTCGTTCGAGCTTGAATTTCTTCATCAGGATTCTCTCTGCTTGGTATTTCTTTTAGATTTTGGAACTCTGCCCTTTGTTCTGAAATCCATTCTTGTCTTCTCCCGTTTGTGTTCCTTTTGATATTGGAACATCCCATAGCTCCATTTCTATTGATCCCTGTAATTATTTAAGCTCATCCTGCCACCTCAATTGGCAACTTCATCCTTGTGGGTGTGATCAATCTCATTGGCGGTCCCACCAATCCTAGTATGATTTGTAAAGGGGTGAAACTCCTTTACAACAGGCGTCGATTCACCGGAGACTCCTATATCCTCGATTTTGATGCTGTTATTTTGTGCAAAGCCCGAATCGCCTCTTAGTGGACAACCAGGGTAGTTCTCTTGTAATCGAATGTCGATCGCCTCAGGATTGTGCAGACAGTTTTATCCTTTTTCAGATGTTTTTGGTGAAGTCACTTTCTTCCCTCTCAGTCGGGAAATTGAATTCCACATCGATCTTATTCCTGGAGCTCAACATGTTATCCTTCCTCCCGGGTGAATGGTTTCTATAAACGGTTAGTCGTGCCCTTTTGATTAACCAATGATTCTGCCTTCTTCGTCGATCTCATGAGTCGCTTATTCCGCGATTTTCTCAACAGGTTTGTTCTAGTTTTCTTTGATGATATTTATCTTTTCTAAGTCTCGGTTGACCCGGTTAAGGTCGCCGCGATTAATATAAGTTTATCCATCTTTCCTCTTTTGAAATTTAATTATCTTATCTTCCTTTTGAGCCTATCTTCTTTGTTAGAATTCTCTTTAATTAGGGTTCCCTAAATTTAAAACTCTATACTTGTTCTAAGATCCATTCTTGAATCATCCTATGGAGGAGTGTATTTGTAATTGATATAAAAATGTTTTATATTGTGTTGTTTGAGTTGTTAAGTTGATTTTGGTTTCGATCGAATCGTCTGGCCAGCGCTATCGATAGAAATTACAAAACACTTGAACAGAGCAAACTAACACAATACTACTTTCAAAATTTGTAAATGAAATAATTTTGGTATGATTATATTTTATATATAAGGTATAATTTTCTGAAATTAGATAGTTAAAGAATTGGTTATAAGAAATGATAATACTAGATTATCATTTATTGTTTTTCAACATTCTTAAACCATTAACTATTGTGATATGTTAAAGGAGATGAAATTTTATAAATAGAGTTTATAAATCTGATTTGCAAATGAATTGAATTTAAAATTTCCAATGCTTTTTAGAATTTGATTTGCAAAGTTTTGAGAAAAATATATTATTTAAAGTATTTTCGAATAGAAATTGCTTCCAAATAATTTTAGAAAAAGTAAGTCAGTACTCTCCTCTTTTGTCGCTGGAAAATAATTTCGATGATGACTGCAACATCATCGACATTCATTTTCGAGTCTCAAAATGGAGATATCACTCAGTAGCTTTGGTATACATTTATTTTGGAAAAAATGGATTTGATTTGAATTTATCAAGTAAGATTTTATGCTTAAAATATAAATATATATATATATATATGTGTGTGTGTGTGTGTGTGTGTATTTATTTCAAATTTGGTTAAAAGGGAAACCAAAAATTTAATTTTAAATTTATGATAAGTGATGGTTTCAATGATTGAAATGAAGTAAAATTTTGAAAAATTGGAGTGTTTAAAATGAGAGATGGAATTTGAACAACTTGAAACAGTTGAACTAGGATGAAATTTATTTGTGCAATACTCAATTTCATTCTAAAACATATATAACTTGCCTGAAATATTCAAAAGTTAAAATGTTTATAAGAATAGGTAATTCAATAATATACAATATAAATTTCAAGAGAAATAAATTGAATAATAAATGGAGGATGTTATTCAAGTAAATAAATATGAACTTAAGAAACTAAACATGTAACAAATAAATTTCATTTTGTAAACTTTTTTAAATTATATTTGGTAAACGATTTATTTAATTATAAGAGGAAGTAACTTAAGTGAGGTTGAATGGATTAAATAAATAAGTTAAATAAAATAAATTTTGATTTGAAAGGAAATCTTGTAACAAATGTTAATAAATTGAAATCAAATCTATTGATTGAAATACATTGAATTGTAATCAACCAACTACAAATTCAATGACTACTTATTGATTTAAATAAAAGGGATTGAAATTGAATAAGTTGAATATAAATCAATTTATATGGTTTTAAATTAATTGTTGTATTTGTATTTCAATCTATCTTTGCTTTCTGGTTGTTTCTATTCTCCTATCTCATTCCTTTTCAGGGATGAAAAGTTTTGAGTGGGGGAGAGTGTAACGACCCGTAAATTTTAACAGTTTAAATAACGTAATTAACTGATTTTTTGTAAATATTTAAAACAATTGAATTGGGTAATAAAATTTGATATTTGAAATGCGTCTATTCAAACATAGCAAATGGTAAATTTTTATTGAAAATTATAAAAGTTAGTTATGTTGTGTAATTTTCAATTTCAATTTAAAATCAGTTAATTAGATGAAAATAAAATGTTTTCAAAATCTGAATATTTTTATATAATAAAAATGTAAAACATTTTCTGAGTGAAACATCATATTTTGTTCCGCCAAATTTGGACTGCTCTAACCCCGTTTATCTTATTTTCGGCATTTTAGCAGCATTTCAGCACCGGATATCGAGTTTTGATAGGTAGGTCGTATTGCTCATATCTGTGTACCATTCTGTTCGTCTCGTCGTGCTGATCTCTACAGTATATTCATTTGTGTGTTTTGGCATCCGGTAGATGGTGAAATATGTGTAACGGTCGACAATATCGGTACCATTTTTTGCCTTTGAATTCCTTGTGTATATTCGTTACCACCGCTTAATCAAACATCCATCACCCATTAATATTTCAGCTTTTGACTTTTACAATTCCTACTGGTTCAATTATATTTCCGATATGTCCTTTCAATCTCCATTTCTTCTCTCTCCTCTTATTTTTATGTTCAGTTTATACTATTTTGGTTTGTACTCATTCTTCTCTCTTCGCTTCTGATTCATTTCATTTAAGCTTAAATGAAATAATATAAAATTTCATATTTCCATGAAAAATGAAATGGAAGTATATATTTGCTTTTGCCTCACGTCTTCCCATTTCCACGCCAGCTCGCATCGTCCCTTCCATTTTTTCTCCACCCACGCAACCTATCACCCATGTCCGCTCATATTACATCATCAACCATTCTTCCTCCACGTGAACGTCTCCACTTCTCCTCGCCACCACGTGATGCCAAGCCTACCAAAACTCCTCCCCTCATTTCCACGTGCATAGCCTACATCCGCCAGCCGCCTTCAGCTCTCAACCGCCGCACCTTCCACTCGTCCCTTCCCATTGGTTTTCCAAACCTCACCTTACCTCATCGAGAAACCGACCTCACCATCTTCTCGAACTCGCCTTCCACCACCTTAGCCGCCGCCAGACTTTCCTTCTCCCCTCCATCTCAGATCCATGGCCCTTTATCTCGGTTTGCCACAAAACCGCCTTCTTCGACCATTGCTCTGACCGGACCCGCTGTCCCTATAACCGAACCCGACCCCTTCTTCCCCTTCGACCAGAGACCCGCCTTGCTTCCATCACTTCGGCCGCATCTTCTCCCCTCTAGCCACCTTGCTTATCTTATATATTTACAGTTTTAATATTACAAGTTATTGTTTATAGTTTTATATTCATAGTGTAACGACCCGGAATTTCCGATCCTGAAAATTCCAGATAGTTAATAAAAGATAGAAGAAGAAGAAGGAACAGAAACACCAAAACACAGATTCTCACATTTACAGCGGATTAAAATATAATATTAAATAAAACAGCAGTTATACAAAGGAAAACTATAACTGTTAATTTACATCAATACATCAGAGTTACACCCATACACAAACACTGGACATATACAAATCGCATGTCTCAGATAAACAGAAATAATATCACAGCGGTAACACTCCATACGTTCCTGCCATCCAGCTCGTCTCCTGAGTTCTAGAACGTCCTTACCTGAAAATCTGTAATACTCGGTCTGACCCGAGCATTACAATAAAGTAACACCCGAGTCAGGCTGGAAACCAGCATGAGTAAACCCATATAAATTGAAATACTAAGGTTGTAAATTTTTCTTGAAACCCAGGGTAACTCGTACCTCACTACGAGTTCTTATCTTATTATAGTCAAACAATTATTTCACAAAATAATATCTAAGTACCGTTACTTAGTTCCAATGGTCCGGATTACTCAATTTATTCCATTCTAGCCTATTTGATTTACAATCAAATCTATAAAGAATTTTAGATTTCTAATTGAAGTGGTTCCGGATATTGCTGATATCCGATCCCGGTCTCTTCAAATCAAATGCCATCTTTTAAGCCAAGATGTTTTAAGTTTAAAAAATTCAATTTATATTCAGGATATCATATTCACATAGCAATTCTATCATAAATAGATAACTTATATTATCACAGTTCAACCAAAGCATTTCATATCATAGAACATCATAATTTATCAGACTAGAGATATTAATCAATCCAAACATTCAATAAAATTTAGTCATCCATAAGCAAGATTAATTAGTCCCATAATTATAGTTAATTTAATTAACTCAAATTGAATCAATTACTTATGAATTCATTATCTAATCTCGCTTAATTCACATTAACAAATTACATACCATTGATTATTAATTAATGAAATTAATCAATCATCCTTAATTATCCATCTTAAGTAATTATCCTCAATTACTTATATTAGTTAATTATCCCTTAATTAGCCACATAAATTAATTAACCTTTAATTAACTACATTAATTAATTTACCCTTAATTAATTATCCTTTAAAATTTCACTTAGTAATTATACCTTAATTACATTAAGTAATAATCCTTCATTAAGTAATTATACTTAATTAATCTTTAATTAAGTAATCGAGTTTCAAATTAAAATAACTCATTAATTACTTAATTATATTCAAATTGATTTAAACCTTTAAAATCAATTGTTATTTAACACATGGATTATCCTTAATTACTTTCATTTATTTAATTAACCTTTAATTAATTTCATTAATAAATCACCTTGGTTAATTATCCATTAACTTAAACCCATTAAGTTAACTATCCTCTAAAACACATTTTACTTCTTAATTTTCCACATAATTAAAATATTAAGTTTGTTTAAACTTTTAAAACAAAGGTTATATAAGATTTAAAACACTTTAAAGCTTGGCTAAATAAAACTGTTTGAAACTTATTTTTATTATTCTTTTTTTTAAATCTTAAAACTGATTCATTATTTATATTCTAACCTGTAACAAAATTTACCGTTAATCATTTTTAAAACCTGTAACCTGTTTCTTTTAAAAAACTTAAGCTTGACAACTTAATACAAAACAATTCGAGACAATTGAGAGTTTTCCCGAGCCAAACCAACACCTACTTCGAGTCGACCCACACAATACTTCGAGTTCTTCCCGACAAAACCCCCTTTCTTCCCCAATCATAAAAACTCGGATATTCACGATATATCGTGCACGTGTACATCCGATCGACGACGATCTGACCAACTTCGACATCTCCTACAGGTCGCCAACGATCCACACTAACGCTTTGACCACCCAGATCGATGATCGACTCGGTCAATCGAATTTGAACAATTTCGAGCACCTGGAACAGATAAACAGGAATCACCACCAAACCTGGAAATGCCTCGTCCCCGATCCTCCGACCACCGTAGTGCCCATACTTCCGGCCACTACCTCGACAACCACCACGCTTCCATATCCCAAAACCCCAAGCAACTCGATTCAACATAGAAGCCGTGACGATCAAACATACCCAATCTATCCAAACTAGGGCTACAGACTTCAATCCTCCACCGCAGCTACCACGATGATAAATTCGCCTTTTTGACAATTTTGCCCGACTCTCCTATCACTCCTCCACTTCCAGGAAGAACCACGACCTTTCCGTCCCCTTAGATCATCAGAAATTTCCAAAATCTCAAATTCAGTTTAACCTAGAAATGCTTCTTCAAACCAAAACTAAAAATCTTGAGTTTAGTTTTAAAAATCTAGTTTTTGATTAAGTAATCATTTTGTAATCCTGAATCAATGATTTAAAAAGTTTGAATTTTGACTTAGATTAAATTTGCTCTGTTGTTCTTGATTTCCAGAGACAATTCCAATTTATTTTAACTTAAATAAGTTTTTAAACTTTACTTTATCATATAACAAACAAACTTTATATAAATCCTAAGTCTTAACAACCATCAGATCAAGAGACAATGTATTTTGATCAAAACTTGGGTTTGAACTGGAAGCAAATGTCTCAGGTAAAAACAGACATGCAACTCATCCATAGATTCATATATATACACAGAAACTTATTTCTTTATTCACAACATACACATTTTCCAGATATAAGCATACAACTAATCCAGATACTTAAGTTTTAAAGGTGATGTTCTCACATGATTGAAGAAACAGAGTTATAAAGTAGAATTTGAATTTCAAGAGGATAGATTCACTCACTTGTTATAAGATGAAGAACAGAGCTTTGAAACAGAAGCCTAAGAACTGGAAGCTACTGCTCTTTTGAAAATTGAAAACTTGATTACTTAAGATCTGAGAATCCTTTAAGCTGAAGCTTACAACTTGTCTTTGGTATTAAAAACTGGAAATTGTACTTTGAATTTTGATCTGCTACTTGATCAAACTGAGTTGAATCTTGAATTGCTTCAGATTGAACTTGAAACCGATCTGGTTGGAATGCTCTGATCTTACTTAATTTTTTTCTTATTTTCTTTTATGCGTGGGTATGTTATAGGACCATATAAATATATAAGAGAAAGTAAGCTTGTAGCATAAGCCATAGAGTTGAAACATTTTGTACAGGCTGAGATATTTTTTTGTTTTGCTGATTTGATTTCTATCTTGACATTGATTTATCATGTTGATTTAATATTTAGTACGTTTGAATTTGATGTATTGTATGCTATAATTTAATGCTTGTCTCCCTATGTGTTTACAAGAATTTTTATATGAATTTTATATATGTATATGTATCTTTTCGTGTATATGTTTATACCCTTCCATATTTACAAATACAATATGCTTCTCCACTTATGTATACATATATATGTATTATTATTTTATCGTATTTACATTTATGCCTTCCTATATATATTTTACTTTATTATGTTTACCTTTTTATTTATATATGAATATACACATGTTTAAACACATATGTCTAAATATTTATCTTTTATATACATTACTTATGTACATTTTGATATTACATATATATTTATTCATCCCTTTTCAAACTTCCTTATATTTTTACTTCGTATGAGTATAGATACACCTATATATATATTATTTGTATACTTATATATATACTATCAATTGCCATAAACTTGTATAGATCTATTTATATATTTATGGATGTTTTATCTCAGTTTTAAATAGTGGAGTGTACATATACATTTACAAGATTCATTTCTAAAAGGTTCATCATATTTTATCTTTTTTCGAAATTCTATAATTCAATATCTAATATGGCTTTAAAATTAACATGTATATCCAGCTATTTTAGATATTAGACATTCATTTGTTTGATCTATTAATATCCCCATAATTTGAACCAGTTAATTGCCCAATCATTTGACGTAAAAAAAAATCCGGGTCGTCACACACAGTTTTGTTGTTTACAGTTTTAATATTTCAAAGTTTTTTTTTGTTTATAGTTTTATGTTTGCATTTTATTGTTTACATAATAAAATTTGTTTAAGCTGTTTTGATTTCTTTGGTTTTATGTTATTTACAGTTTTATAGATTCGTGAGTATTCGATTTTTGGTTATACATATTGGTTTTTAAGTATAGATATTTAAAGTATAATGCGTGTGTGTGTGTATTTGATTTTATGATAGTACGGTTTAGTGATTATATATGTCTGATTGGTTTCAAATATAACACATAGAGATATTTTAAAAATATACGTGATAGATTTTAAAGTATGTGTTTTATTTTATGTGTTTGAAGTATTGATTTTATATATATTTCATATACATATCATATATATAGTTGATACTGGGTACTAGTTTGAAGGGCGTATATATATAAATGTTAAGTATATATTTAAATTTATGTTAATATTTGGAAATAGTTTTGTAATAGCTTTAATATATATACACTTGATTTTGAATATATGAGTTTTAAAATATATATAATATAAAGATTTCATTTTAATATGTGTTTAAAATTAAATATTGATTTTAAAATATATGTAGATATTTTAATTTTATTTGATGTTTTTTAAATTAAACAATGATTTTTGAAATATATATATATATAAATTTTATTCTAATATGTGTTTAAATTTAAAAATATGATTTTAATATATATATATATAGTTTGTATATACAAAGGTTCACTTATATAACTGATCTTCATCGAATCCAGTTCATCATGCTTGCTTTTGTCTCGCCATTGTCCAGAATTGGTCGCAGCAGCAGTTTCTATCTTTTTCGTTGTTCCGCATGTCGATCTGTGCTTATACGTGTCCGTCTGCATCTTAATCTTGTTTTCTCTAGCCTCGAAAGGTGAGCGATCACTCATGATTAGCATTCTTATATTTAGTAAATTTAATGCACATGAAATGATGATTGAAATATGCTGTTAAAATTTGAATTGTAAAGTTATTGTTAATTATGATAAGCCATTATCTACAATTGCTTACCTATGACATATGTCACCATAACCTGTTGTATGTATTATACGTAAATTTGTTACTGATGATATATGCCTGTTGTTCATATGTTATATTATTATCATATTTGTTCTCACTCTGCAAGTTTCCTGTTAGTTTAGAAATTCCCTATGGGTTGAAATGATACATACCCGAATGATCTTGTAGATTAGGGGATCGTTATGGGTTGAATGATAAACCCAAGCGATTTCATTGGTTTTGAAATTTTGGGATTGCGGGTTGAAATGATATATACCCGTAAAATATTAAATTTAATTTGCGGATTGAAATGATAAATATCCGTATCACTTGACCATAGGATAGAAAATTATATATGGACATCGTTGGTCTGTTTTTGAAAAATGATTTTCAAATTTTAAAAGGAAATATTTGGGTTTTAATAAATATTGATTTTAAATATAATATAAATATCTTATTTTTATATATGTGTAAAATTTAGATTTAAAGTATATGTTTCGAAAATTTTAAAATTATAAGTTAAGTTTTAAATGTAAATTATAAAATTTTACTTATAACTTTAAAATAAATTAGATATATATATATATATAATAAGATTTAAAAAATAGATTTAATAATAATAAGATTTAATTTAATAATTAATAATATAATAAAATTTAATAAGAATTTAAATTTAGCTTTATTTATAATATGTCTTAAATATTTTAAAATAGATTTTATAACTTCAAAAAATTAATGATGGAAAGATGAATTGAAATTTGATTTGTAATTTAATTGGTTTGAAGATTGAATTTAAATAAGAATTGATTTGTAATTTAAGGTAAATAAGAGTTGATTTGAAACTTATTGATATTAAGATTTTAAAGATATGATTTTATAAATTAATAACTTGATTTTGATTAAGGTGATTTAATGGATATTTCAACTTTAAATAAAATTGTAATTGAATATTCAAATTCAATTTAGATTTGTAAATTGGGGTTTTATTTAAATGTTATTAATGGTTAAGTGGATATTTTGAAGTTTAAATAGGATTAAGTTGAATTTTGAATGTAAATAAAATTTATCAAATTAAGTCATTGTAAATTGTTTGAATATTGAAATCGTATTAAATTGGAAGTGATTTAAAATTTGTAGTTCAAACCTGAATTTGAAATCGATAAAAGTTGTCGAACTGAGATTGATTTAAATTGAATTTTTGGAACTAAAGCGGATTTGGATTGATTTGTGAAATTGGAAGAAATTTGAAACTATTTTCGATATAAACTATTTTAATATATATCCATTAATTTTATATATAAACTATTTTAAATCTATCACCTATTTTAAATTATAACTACTTTAATATATATAAACCTTTTTAAATTGTGTAAGTTGGAACTATTATGATTTAGATTAAAGGGATTTAAATGCGAATACTTTAATATGATTTCGAAAGTGATATGATTTTGAAAGTGTATATGATTTAGAAAGTGATGTGATTTTTGAAATGAATATGATATTTTGATATGAAGTATGAACTAGTTTGAAATAAAATGACCACGGTGTGAAATAAGCGTTTGGTTGTTAAAGAGATCGGGATCAGATATTGTCATACTCTCTGCCAATACCGAAAACCACTTTAACAACTGTGCACGTGGTGGAGAATCCAGAATGAAGTAGGATGGTTTGGCGACGATTATGTATGAGCTATTAACGCAACCCTGACTCCCGTAAGTAGCTTGATGTGGCTAAAACAGGAGCCACGCCGGGCCAAGTGAGGTCATTCCTTCTATCGGGCACATTTCTTCGATACCATTCTATTACTTTGTGATTTGATTGGGTGCACCTTTGATTTGGGAGTGTGTCTTGAGGTGGGCGGTAGTAGCTGCTATGCATTACCACCAGTCCGGATCCGCAAAACGGTAGAATCCTACCCTGGGCATTCCCTCGCATGCCTTGTCACATGCCTTATCGCGCCTTCTACGAGTTTGTTTTGTATCATACCTATGTAGTGCCCTCTAAGTAAACCACTAGTTTGGTGGAGCTTACGGTAGTGTATAGATTACGGGAATATATAAAATGTGTTAAGGGGGATATGGGTAATGCCTTAACGCTATTTTAATACTTTACTTTACTGATAGACATATTATAATAGCGTATATTACTACATAGTAGATAGTCCCACGAATCCTTAGAGGATGGAAATCCCAACTATCCTTTAAGTTACTTGTATTTCAGTTGACATTTCACTTGAGTTGAATTTACTGGTAGAAGAATGTTAATCCTGACTCGAGTGTTTTGTGTTTTACTTTATGCTCGGGCCAGACTGTGTGTCACAGCATTTACGACTCACCTTCGAAGCTTGGAGCTTCGCTTGAAGATCTACCTTTGTCTATTAAGCTTTTCAGTTATTTCAGTTTATTCCAGTCATTTATGTTCAGACTTGTCAGTGGCTTATGTATTGGAGACTCTTTTGTATTTGAGATTCTGTTGTATTTGGTTTTAAACTCTAATGTTTTATAATAGCTTCATGAACTATTATTTTCTATTCCGCTGCTTGTAGTTATATTACTCTGTGTCTGCGATTAATTTATTTACTGTACATGCTAAGTTTTTCCAAATATAAATTAACAATCTGTTGTGAGCAATTCAAGTTTGACATGAGTGGATGATTGTCGATTTTAACAGTTCAAAATACCGGGTCGTTACATCTATATTTCAACACAATATTGTGTCGGTCTGTCCTATTAAGTGTTTAGAAATTCCTATCGGTACCATAGCGTCCTATGTACCGACAAGAATTTATAAATACTAAGCGGAACAAATTAACACAATACAAAACCTTTTATAACACTAATAAATACGCTCTCTCAATATATACACTCAACGACTCACTCTAGGGTATTACTACCCTATTCTATATGAGTCAAACCCCACAAAGCTAAGGTTATCGCTAAACCAAAGCTCTTATACCGACTGTAACGACCTGCCTTTTTAGATGGTTTAAATCGATGATAAACCACATACGTCAGACTCAACCATTCAAAAGGGCAGATTGTTATGTGGTAAATAATAAAAAGCAGAGAAAGAAAGAATATAAATAAAGAATCTCGCAGCCAAATGACAAAATATAATAATCAAATAAACAGCTCATGAAGCTATTTACAAATAACATTAATTATACTTTTATAATACATATCAGAGTTACATACAACATGAATAAATAATAAATAAATGGAGTGGAACAACATGATGCAGTGGAATAAATATAGTAAATTAGTAATATTACAAAATCTTCTTCTTCATCCTCCAAAAAGCAGTCTTCGATAACTGAAAAGCTCAGGCTGACCCGAGCGAGTTGAAAAGACAAAACACTCGAGTCAGAACTAAAAGATCTTATGTAAGTTAAATCAACAGTGAATAAATATGAGTGTAATGGCATCAGAGATGTTTAATGGGTTTGACATCTCCTATCCAGTGTCTAACGTGAGTGCGATAACTTAAGAGATCTTCGGGATTTCCATCTCCTAAGAATCCATTAAACTATCTACTATGTAGAACAATACGCTATTATAATAGTGTATACAGTAAAGTATTAAAATAGCGTTAAGGCGTTACCCATATCCCCCTTAACACATTTTATATAATGTCGTAGTCTATACAGATACTGTAAACTCCACCCGCATGTGGGCTATCAGGGAGCACTCCATAGGTACGACAAAAAACAAACTTATAGAAGGCACGATAGGGCATGTGAACATGACACTCGAGGCAATGCCAGGGTAGATATACCAACTGCGGATCCGGACCGGTGTTAACGCATAGCAGCTACTACCGCCCACCTCGGAACACACTCCCATAATCAAAATCGAGGGGTGACCACCAAATCATCACAAAGTCATAATATGGTATCGAAGAAATGTGTCTGATCGAAGGTGCAACCTCACTTGGCCCGGCGTAGCTCCTGTTTTAGTCACATCTAAGCTGACTCACGGGAGTTAGGGTCACGTAAATACCTCATATAGAAATCGTTCGCCAAACCATCCTACTTCATTTCTGGAATCTCCACCACGTACACAGTTGTTAAAGTGGTTTTCGGTATTGGCAGAGAGTATAACAATATCTGATCCTGGTCTCTTTAACAACCAAACGGTTATTTCACACCAGATGGTTCTTTTACATTTCCCAAACCGTTTCATAACTGATATCAAAATATCATATTCAATTTAAACCATATCACTTTCGAAATCATGTTCAATTTCAAAACCATATCGAAAATATTGTTTAAATCCTCTTTTCAAGATCATCATATTTACTCAAATATATTGATTCACTAGAAAATATCATTTCAATCCCAGCTTAGGTTATAACTTCATTTAACCAGATTCGCCTTTAAATCAAGGATTTAAATACAAACACTTCAACTTTACCCAATCTGAAATTTAGAAATAGTTTAGATAATTTTAAAATAGTTTAAAATAGTAAAATAGTTTAAATTAGATTTTAAATGGTTAAAATACTTTAATATAGTTTAATTGGTTTTAATGATTGAAAATAGTTGAAAATAGTTTATAATATTAAAATAGTTTAAATACTTTAAATTGGTTTAAAATACTTTAAAATAGTTTAAAATACTTTAAATTAGTTTAAAAATACTTTAAATAGTTTAAATGGTTTAAATATAGATTAAAATAGTTTAATATAGTTTAAAATAGGTTAAAATAGTTTAATAAATTAATATCAACATTAAGCCATTTCTTTTTCTTCGACACATCTGGACCACGTCCAATTTTTTTCAAATCAACTAACTAAAATTGGTTTTAAATTCAAGTTATCATTTAACCCTTTTATCAATATCAATTTCAAATCCATGTTTGAATTATCAATTTAAACCACTTCAGATTAAATAGATTTCCAAGTTGTATTCAAATAATTTCAATAACTCAATTTCGGTAAATTTTGTTTATGCTTCTAAAATCCAACTTTGAAACTTCCATTTAATCCTTTAAACAATTCATTAAATCAATTCCATTTCAACATTTAAACTTGGAATGTCGAAAATAATTCAATTTATATAAATCAAATTTTATTTCAAATTATAACTTAACTAAATTCAAAATTTAAAGAATTAAAAATCATTTAATTTAACTGATCCAGTGTCCGTATATAATTTTCTACCTTATGGTCAAGTGATACAGATATTTATCATTTCAATCCGCAATTTAAAATTTTACGGTTATATATCATTTCAAACCGCAATCTTGAATTAAATAAAAATCCATAAAATCGCTCGAGTCTATCATTTCAACCCATAATGATTTTCCCTAATCTATAGATCGTTCAGGTATGTATCATTTCAACCCATAGGGAACTTACAGTGTTATAACAATATAAAATACAACATCTAGTCACCCAATATCAACAATCAAACATCCATCACAATCATCATCCAAATAAATCAATAAACATCAATAGATAACTGATCATCAATAACAGGTATTAAATTGACAATTTAAATTCAGTATTAAATTAAATGATGATTAAATGCAATAAAAGTCAAATTTAACTAGAATGACAATTTAAACGTACCAAACCTCAATCAATTAATTTCTAATCACATCATAAATTTAATAACATAAGATAATTTAGTAAATGTGAGTGGGTTAAAACACTCATCTTTTATTTCAAATCGATTTGAAATCCAGATAAAGGCCCAAAATTCAACAGTCTCAGAATTCATCCAAACTAGTTCCAAAATGTTTGGAATTTCGATACGATCGTAGCTGAGAAAACCACGCATAAATCCTACATCGTATGCAAAAGATATTCAGATTAGAAGGTTTGAGAATTTAAAAATATAATAATTTATAAAAGAAAATAAAAAGAGGACATGTCACCTGCCTGCTCGTCTCGAACCCTATGCGACATCGCTTGCTTTGAACACGATGAAACCATGAAGCCGCCACCTACAGATCCTCGTCGCCGCGCCTCCACGACTTTCGATACCATGATCTGAGAACGCCATTCACCTCCATGCTTTAGGCCGACCCCACCACGTCCAAGCGGCCACCAAAAACTCGCCAAAATGGCTGCGCCACCGCCGCTTAAAGCACGCCATTCAAGACGATTCTGATCACCTGTGACTCAAACCAGTCATGCCGATGCGTCCAGCACGGCGTCCTCCACAAGCTGCCACTCCCTGATCGTCCTAAGGTCGACGATCCACCGTTGAAATCCCAAACCCTAAAATGGACGGTCGAGGTTCAACCTCGATTTTGGACAAATGGTGACTTGAATCGAAAAACGAACCGTAGATCTAGGATGCGCTCGTCGAGAGCTTTGAATCGGTATATAACTTGTTGGGGTTTGGAGGAGTTTGATTTTGAAATTGAAATTGAAATTGAAATTGAAATTGGAACAGGGTTTTGAGATTGAATCTGTTTCTGCCATTGAGAAGGAGAAGTAGACATATGAAATTGTACGTACAGTAATGAGGAATAAAAAGGCTGTTAGGGTTTGGACAGAACTATTATATACTAATGAAGCCCGATAAGAATTAATAATATATCGAACTGGTTCGAATTGACAATAACGACCCGAAAAGCCCGTTTCGCTTCTGAAATGAAAGTGGGTCATCCTATATATCAAAATAGATGTTTTCAATGTTTTTAAACTCAATGGAATAAGTTTCAAGTCCTAATTCCATTGTATGAAGAAGTTAGCTTAAAATCAGCTTATTTCAAATTGATTTCAGTTGAATTTAATTAAATTGATTTCTACGCGTTTCTAGTCCGTAGGATCAAACGACAAGTCCGATCACTAGGAAACTTGAAACCTTACAATAATTCACCGTTACAGATCCGATAAAATTGGTTTCGTTGAAATCCGAGACAGTGGTCAAAATGGCTATTTTCACGTTAATTAAATAAATTAATATTAAATTAATTAAATCATCTTTTTAATTTAAAATTTAATAACTAACACTTTTCATCATTTTTGATTACTTGGACACTTTCAATAATTTAAAACAAATTTACATATCAATTCAGTGTTAAATATTACACTAATTGCAGTTTTCGATTTCAACTGTAATTAGATCCAATTAATTATATTTTAATTCCAATAAATTGGTTAAATTTGATTTCAATCTTTTTGTTACATCTATCCTTATTTTATGAACATAGTTACATTGGTTTATATCTTATTATATTAATATGCTACAATTTCAATCTTTTATTTGCATTAACTACTATATTTCAATTATATTGAATTTTTGTCAATTTTATTATAATTTAAAATGCCAATAAATTAATTTATCTTTGTTTCACTCTTTTTATTACATCAATTATTGTCTTGTAAATATAATTACCATTTCTATACATTTTATTGCATTTACCTTTTACAGTTATCGTCTTAACTCATATTAACGTATTATTTAATTATAATTAATTGCAATAAATCCAATTATTATAATTTAAATTCCAATAATTTGATCAAACTTGATTTAAATCTTTATATTCATTCATTCATTGCTCTATGTATACATTTAACATTGGTTTCTATCGTATTACATTAATATTCTACAGTCACTATCTTAATTCATTTTTACGCTATATTTAATTTCATTTATTGCAATTAATTTCTAATTTGATTTTAAAAAGTTAAACAAATAGGTAACAAATAACAACCGTCACCTTTTCTACATTTAATAACATTTGTAAGTTTATTATCTACACACAAATGTCATAACTACTACTACAACACTACCTTTATCAATTACAATTAATTACATACTATTTCATTAATTAATACAACCTTTAAATTACCAGTTACTCCTTTAATCCAATTATCAATTATACATGTTATTACAATAAATTTACAATCTATAACCAATTATAACTTTTTAATCATTTCAATTAATTGGAATTGCATTTAAAGCAGTTCTAAATCATCTTAAATTAATACTATTACATTTCGTTCCAGTTGTATTCTTATTATTAAATCACAAATTTTCATTTCTTCCAATATTAAATCACAAAACCTTATTAAATTAACTATTTTTAATTATCGAAAATTACGGGTTGTTACATGCTTCCACTATCAACGTTATTTTAGTTTTCTTAAAAAAATTAAATTACAAATCAATTTCAATTTATCTTTCCAACCTTAATGTATTAAAGTTATTACAAAATATAATTTTAGAATATATTAATATAAATACTTAAACATAATATATATATTAATTAAATTAAGTTTTATTAAATTAAATATTATTTTATATATTTTTAAAATAATAAAGTTATAAGAAAAATCTTAAAAATTATATTTTCAAAACTATCTTATGAATTTAAAATTTTCAAAACATATGATTTTAAAAATCTAAATTTACACATATATAAAATAAAATTTATATTTTATATTTTAAAAATCAATATTTATTAAAAACCAATATTTTTTCTTTCAAAACTTTGGAAATCATTTTCAAAATATAGACCAACGATGTCTGTATATAATTTTCTATTCCATGGTCAAGTGTTACAGATATTTATCATTTCAATCTGCAATTTAAATATCTACGTGTATATATATCATTTCAACTCGAAATTCCAAAATTCAAAATCAATGAAAATTGCTTGAGTTTATCATTTCAACCCATAATGATTTTCCCCTAATCTATAAGTTCGTTCGGGTATGTATCATTTGAACGATAGGGAAATTCTAAACTAACATGGAACTTGCAGAGTGAGAATAATAGCATAATAATATAAAATAACACAACATATCAGTAGTAGGCATATCATTAACAATTTAAATATAATATATACAACATGTTATGGTGTCATATGTCATAGGTAAATAATTGCAGAAAATGGCTTATCATATTTAACAATTAAATAACTAACAATTCAAATTTAACAACATATTTCAATCGTCATTTCATATGAATTAAATATACTAAATATAAGAATGTTAATCGTGAGTGATTGCTCACATTTCGTGGCTAAAGAAATTTGACGATGAAATTGAGCTACGAATCCAAGTTTGAATTCCAAAACACAACACGATGAACTCGAATTCAATGAACAAAGCAAGGCACGGCGGACTCGAATTGATGAAATAATTTTTCTTAAAGTCTAAAATTTACACTATATTAAAAATAAGATTTTTATATTATATTTTAAAATCAATATTCCATTTAAAACATAGATATAAATACAATCTCTATATACATATATTTTAAACCAACATCAAAATAAATCTTTATATTTACAAACGCATATTAACAAAATCATTATATATCAAAAATCTTTTTCTTAAGCACATATATTTAAAAAACTTAATATATATATATATTTAAAAATATTAACATAAATATTAACACAAATACTTTAAACATATTATAAATACTTTAACAAGATAAATATATATAAGTTCACATATATCTAAAAGCTTTTATAATATTTTTTTTTCTCAACAATGCTTGAAACAATATTTTTAAAACAATATTTAAAACAATATTCTATACAAACTAAAGAGAAGTCTAATGGATGCTCGAGCAATGGAAGTGGTCGGAGGCACTGCTGCTCGGCCTAGGGAAGCAAGTCGAGTAAGGTTTTTCTGGCACAAATTAAAGAGAAGATAGCAGGTTTCAAAATAAGAAAAAAGAAAAAAAACATATATGCGTGCTTCAGTATATATATATACCTTGATATATATTTTTTCTTTTCATTAGAGAAGAGCATAGTTGGATGTTGATGGAGCAGGTCTTGATAACATACAAACTAGGTTACGGTGATGGCAGTCAGGTTGCAAGGTGGCGGATTTAGGATGGAATAGGTGATGATCGGCTATGCTACTAGGCGGAGTAGGCTGTAGCAAGGTGCTAGGGGCGGAGCAGGAAGCTCACGGCTATGGAGATGGGCGGTAGATTGGAGAGAGGCTGGGGAAGGCAAGGGGATATAGGGGAGATGCGAACTGTCAGGTCATGGGGAAGTGAGGTGTTGTAGAGCGGACGTGTGTTTGGTGTTGTGGCAGTAGCACAGGCTAATCAAAGGGGGTTTGGGCGGCTGTCAGTGAGGCTATGAGCGTGCTCAGGTGTTTGGACAGCTAGTGGGCGGCATATGGTGATTGAGAGGCTGTCAGGTGGTAGAGGAAGGTGAAGTAAAGGTGACTGACATGGAGGATGCGCCAGTTGTAGCTGTGGGATTAGTGATGTGGGGATTTCAGGTTGCTGCCTAGGTTGGAACACCGCAGCTGCTCATTGCTTTAGAGGGGAAGGTCGGAGCAAAATGAGGGTGGGGGAGGGAGACGGTGAAGCAAAGCGGATCGGGCGAGTTATTGGGTAAGATGTGCAAAGTGGGTTTAGGGCAAATAGAAGAAGACGAGAGGGTTTATGTTTCACTTTTCAGAATATAAACTTATATATCACTTTTTTTATAAGCAACTTGGAACGAAAGTGAATAACCAGAGAAAAAAATGAAAGTGGTACCAAGAGAGAGTGTACCAGAAAATATAAATTGGAATGGAAACAACCAAAAATCATGCAGTGAATTCTAGAATTATTAATAACAAAAGGCTATTGGTATTACACGGTGTATAATTGAATAGGCACATGAAAACCAAAAGGCTACAAAATGGGTACCGATACGGCTAATCATTTCGCAGATTTTGCTGTGTACCGCAAAATGCACAGATGAATATACTGCGGAGATCAGCATGACGAGACAAACAGAATGTTACACAAATATGAGTGACACGACCATCCTATCAAAAGTCAATTTTTCTTCGCCAAAATGCTGCTAAAACGCCGAAATAAGATAAACGGGGTTATAACAGTTCAAATTTGGGGAAACGAAATATGACCTCTCACTCAGAAAATGTTCTACATTTTTATTATATAAAAATATTCAGATTTCAAAAACATTTTATTTTCATCAAATTAACTGATTTAAATTGAAATTGAAAATTACAACAGAACTAATTTTCAATATATTCTGATGAAAATCTGACATTTGCTACGTTTAAATAGACGTATTACAAATATCAAATTTCCATTGTAGAATTATTAATTATTTATTTTCAAGCAACATTTACTTAATTACATTATTTAAAAATCATTAAAATTTCTGGATCGTTACAATTTATTACCCCTAAATTAAAGGAGTTTAACTTCTCATATTTGTTATCATTTCAACAAATGTAGAGTACAACATGAAACAAAAACAAGAGAAAAATGCAAGCTAATTAAAATAAAAAGAAAGCTAAACTACTTGCACAAAAAATAAAATTAAGCCACTGACATAAAAGAAAAGAACAAGAGAAGAACTTGAATTAAAAGTGCATGAATTAAAATTGCATATAAGAAAATTACATGAAAGAAGGCTAAGAAGCCATTAAAAAGAAAAGAGAGTTTTTGTTTATTTTTTAGCCTCAAACTAAACTAACTAAAGAGAAGGCTAAGGGCTTATTACATGAAACATAAGGGGCATTTATGCATGCCTAAAACCCTAATGCATATTTTGAAGGACTACCCAAAATACCCTTGAGGAAGTGTGGCCACCAAGTATCGTTAGCATGAGCATAATCCTTTATTTAAATATGCTTGTAGCTTTAATCGTGTGCATTAGCTCTTAATAGGGGATCATGTTAAATGAGTAGGTGGGGTCCTCCATGTTGCATGAATTGATTTATTTCCATCTTCATTTGTTTCTTTCTTTTGTGCATGCATGAATATATGAAGCCTCTTGTACTTTCAATCCAATTTTCCAACAAATAGAAATAAAATAAGCAAATAAATATTCTCAAATTAATTCACACACAAAAATGACCATTTCCCCCTATATGAAGATGAATATATACGATGATTTGAAAATAATTGAAATCTGGGTTTAAACATGTTAAAATACCATATATGATCATTTATTTAATTAAATTCGATTAAATATGGAAGTAAAAATATGCACATTTACATGCACATCAAATACCCCCACACTTATCTTTTTATTCGTCCTCGAATTCACTAAAACTTAGATAAATCTGATTTCGTAGGAAACACGATTGCATTGAGCGCATGCAACAAGCCGTTAAACCTCTAGGTGTCCCTATTAGGACGAGTGTTGTCTCATGAGGGTTTTAGGGGATACTACCCACAAAATCCAAACGCAATATGAAAAATTCCTAAATGCAAGATTTATTTTTAATAATATGAATGCAAGTTTTTTGAAAATATTTACAAATGAAGAATTTACTTTTAAATTGACACGAATAAGTTAAATGTAAGTTTTGGTCATCATCATGAAATTTTAGTCATTTTACTCGTCAAAACATCGAACAAAAATTAAGTTATCATCACAAATAGACTCTAATTTGGCTAGTTGTTTCAGTTGATAACATAGTGCAACTATAAAATAGATCCTTAGTTGATTTTCAAAGTTTATCAAAGTAGTATTTTCATTTCTTTTGAATAACAAGTCAAATCAAATAAGTAAAAATAGTGCTTGAATTTCAATTACTTACTCTATCTATTTTTTGAAAATTTTATTGATCTTAATAATATTTACATATGCCTAACTTAGAAAATTGAGGCCAGATATATGACCCATGCACTGCCTTGCGGGCTTACGTGAGGGGGATACAGAGCGTGACGAGTGAACACACAAGTGTGTTTACCTATCAACTGTAGGCATTATTAATAAAAGAATTTTTATATACATACACCTACCTCAGATAAATTGAGGTCGGATATACCGATCATGCACTGCCTTTCGGGCTTATGTGAGAAGGGTATAGAGCATGGTAAGTGTACACACTTGCATGTGGACACATGACTCTAGGTGTTTATAAAATATATACATATATACAAAAAAAATTCTTTTCTCTTTTTTTATATATTTTTTTCTTTTTAATTAAGAGAGAGTTTTACAATATCATCTTAGCACTATTTAACTTAGAAGATCAAATATGTTATATTCTTTACTTTAAATCCACCACTTTTTTAAACAAAAATTTTCAATTAGGATATACTTTATAATTATCACCCATGAATCTTCCTATATACTAGTTAAACCATCGTTACTTGTAATCAAACTTTATTTTTACTTTTGTTGAGACAAATAAATTTTTAAAAATTTCAATTTGATAACCAAAAACCTATACTTATATCCTATAGTGTTTCTTCAAAAATAAATCAAAAATAAAATAAATTTCAATTTTTCTTTTTATTGTTTTGTTGGGGAAATTTTTAAGTTTTGGAAAGAAAATGCTAAAAAAATATAAACCATGAAAAACCAAAAATAAAGATGAGACTCCCCTCTCCCCTCCCCACCCCACACTTGATTTTGACTGTGTCCCCACAGTCAACCTAAGTGAAAGGAGAAAAACAAAATAAAAATAAAAATATCACCTACATTTACATGAAAATGAAACAATTATTATTTACGTGACATCAGAAAACATATAGTCAAAGAGTAAATGAAATGGTCTTCCAAAGACCAATTCCATTGTCTCTTCAAGTATGAGAGACACAGCTTAAGCACAGAAAACCAAACCATAAAAGATTTCGAAGTTGAATGTTGACTTGAAAAAACGAATGTCGTTTTATTAAAAACCGTGTAGGTGGTTTTATTTTCGATGATTTTTGGGGTAGATAGAATAATTTGTTGAAGTTCTAGTTTATTTTCACCAAATTTAAATTCAAGTTCACCATTGACAAATTCTTCAAAATTATTGATTTCAAAATCAAAATGGTGATTTAAATCTTCTCCTTCGGAATTTAACAACTCATCTTCGAAAAGTCCAAAAAATTCATGTTCACAAAATTCGTCTTCCTTTGTTGAATTATTCACAACTTCATTGCACATATTTTCAAAATCTAAAGTTGTTGCATTCAATTTTTCAAAATCGAAAAAAGGAAGATCGACTTTTAATGTTTGTTCCATACTCTCAAAATAATTGAAATCCAACTCAATTACCGCATTTTCAATAACTTCATTAAGAATGTCGTTTTCAATTTCAAAAGTTATTATTTGAAATCGTCAATTTGGGTAAAAAGTGGATTATTACTTGACTCGTCACACGTTGGGATTTGATTTTGTTTCTCACGTAGTTTCATATATGTTTCAAACAACAAATATGTGTGATCTTTGTGAATTTCTTCCATTTTCTCAACAAAATCAAATTTATAATTATTAATTTGAGAGTTTTCAATTTGAAATTGTTGAGAACAAAAATTATCCATCGCACTGTAATTGAAACTATTCTCATTGCCAAAATCATTTAGAAAGTGGTTTCCATTTTTGTTTCGATTTTGAAATTTATTTTGGAGTTCGAAATTGATTTGGAATGGGTTATAGTTGAAATAATTTGAATTTTGAAATGAATTCAAAGCTTGATTATTTTGAAATTCTTTACTTGAGTTATTGCACAGAAATGAATTACACAAATCATTTATCATTTGATTTTTTTGTATAGAGAGTGTAAGTAAAGACGAAATCGTTTCAATACTATTTTCAAGAATTGAGGGTTGGTCATAATTTTGAATTTTTTTTTCAAAATTCAAATTTTTTGTACAATAGTTGTCACTAAAATATCTATAAGAATTTGGTGTGAAATTATATGGATTATATTGATTTTCACAACTATTGTAAAATTCGAATGAGTAAGAAAATTTGGATATTTCCAAAATGCTTTTTTTATAGGGGGAATTAATTTAAAGGACAAAAATTTATATATTTTTAGCCTCAAGGACACGACCTCAATATTTTATCCAAAAGGACAAACATTCTCCAAAAGTTATTTATAAGGACAAACATTCTTTCAAAATTATTCATAAGGACAAACAGTTTTCCAAAACTACTACCGAACTAAAAACTGCTACCGATAACTACAAATTGATACCTAAAAACTTAAAAACCGATACCTAAAAAAAGTTGTCCTTCAGGCTAAATTACTGAAGGTATGTCCTTGAGGCTAAAATCCTGAGAAATTTTGTCCTTTGCAATAATTTCCTGTTTTTTATAAAGGAAAAATATTTACCAAAAGAAATTTGACTTTTTTATATGTTTTTTTTGAAAAGATTTTATATTTTTTTTTGGATTTTTCTTTTTTTCTAAAAAAATAAATTTTTTTGGATCTTTGATCTCAAAGGAAAAGATTTCAAAGGAAAGATTAAAAAAAACCAAGTTAAGGAAAATTTACAAATTTTTTTAGTTTTTGAATTTTGAATTTTTAAATATGCATGAACTAATGCGACTAAATGAATGCAAAAGACCTAATTACAAATTTTCTATCCTAAGTAGCTCCTAACCCAAAATTGTATAATCACACTTTGTCTTAATCCAACAAAATATTTCTTAGCAGGTAACGGGCAGGAGTTATCGGTGCACCACGAATCACCGTTGTAATGCAGTCGAAGGTTTAAGTACCTTCAAAGAAACAATCAGTTTAATGTTTACAAATCACCATAATATTTATAACTAATTATTGCTCTGCCATAGCCCAAACAGCAAGAAATTAAATTGCCGAAAGAAGACAACTTGTCAAGATACAAATAAGCCCTAGGTGAGCTCATGACACCTTTAAGTCTGATGTCTAACCGTTATTATTAGCAAATTCTAGGATGAAATGAAAATTGTGAGCCAAGGAAGGGGTGATGAAATCCCCCACCTTATGTGGATTTGGGTGTTGCCCTTAGAAAAAAAAAATGAAATGAATGCAAAGTAAAAAATTAAACATGAATTAACAATGCAACTAAAATGAAGTTTGTATTTTTTTTGAATTTTTTGAAACTTATATATATATATATATATATATATATATGCAAATGCAAGCATCCAACAATGCAACTAAAATAAAACTGGAGATTAGAACACGATACCAGAGCGTGTAGAATTATTAGCAAATTCTTTTTTTAGTGGCAATTTTTTTATAAGCGAGCGAGCAGTTTTAGCAAGCAATTCTTCCTTTTGAATTTATGCTTTTGCAACCTGAAAATTTGATCAACGTTTGAAAATTTAAAAAAACAAAAGAAAATTGGAAACAAAGCAATTTTTTTAAAATAAGGATGTAACTAAAACAAAACAAAACAAATCACAATGAAAATGAAAACAACGCAAAACAAATTGAAACTTGTTATTACTATTTTTATATTTAAAAACAAAAAACTATTTTTTTTAAATTTGGAAAGAACTTAAAAACAAAGACATAGCTTAACACAAATATATTTTTTCTCTTTTTTTTACAACACACGGGCCCAGCCCTGTTTAAAAAAACAGCTCTTAAAAAAATGAGAGATCCCAAAAACAATTTCACCAAACCACTTCAACTAATACCAATGATTCATTTACTATTCCCAAATCAATTTTTCGCAAACAATTCCCAAATCAAAATATCAAACGAAATAAATTTCCAATGTTTCAAATTAACGACAGTTGAAGGCAGTGGTTTAAGATCGAGGGTGTTGCGGCTTTGGTGTGGTGGAGGCGATTTGGTTCGTATGTTGTTGGTGAGGGTTTCGGCAGCAGTTTGTGTGGCTTAGTTATGAAGTTGCTTGTTTGGAGTGATGTAACGACCCGTATTTTTAAACATTTAAAAATATTAAATTAAATAAGATTTTTGAATAAAATTGTTAGGAATTTTTTTTGCAAGATTTTATTGATACAAATTTAATTATAATCCAAGTTATGAGCTTAAGTAAAAATTCTATTAATGAAACATGTTTGCAATAATGTAAGGATAATAACAAATGCTAGTGTGTATTTTAATAGCATTGGTTTGAGTGAAATTAACAATTGTCTAAATGTAAATTTCCAATTGATTGGAATAATAAATGTTAATGAAGAATAATAAATGCTTCTTTATTAAATAAGAAATCATATGTTTATTTATTTGAAATGTTTAGTAGCTGAAAGATTTATTGCAGAGACGAGAAACTATTATTTGGTAAGAAATGTATAATTTCTGTTTGTATCCAATAGTGTGTAATTATGTTTAAATTACTATTAGATAGGAAATAATTGTTCTATTTCTCATTACATTTATTTTTTTCATTTTAAATTCACCTTTGTAAATAATTGAAATTAATGTAATTGAATAATTTCAATTAATGGTAGAGAGGACACCAAATTGTAAATTAATAGGTGTAATTAAACGTAGCTTATGTTTTAGGAAAATATAAGGAAAGTTGATTTAATGAAAAGAACATTTATATCAAATGAAATGAATGTTTCATTTGTGAATGTAGGTTTAATTTCATTAAAATAAAGAATAGAATGATTGATTTAAAGGAAGAAATATATGTATATTTGAACTATGTTTTAGCATACAGATGGATTACAAGAGTAGGAAAATAATCTATTTAAGCAAGTTAATCTATAACTCTTATGTGTAAAAACGGTTCTATAAATGTATTTAAGTTACTGTAAAAAGACTTCAGTTGTTTTAATTATCTTATGTGTAAACAACAATTCTACAAATGTATTTAAGTTACTGTAAAAAAGAATTCAATTGTTTTTATTATCTATCCATTAATTATTTTCTGTTTTAAATTTTAATGTTGAAATTAATTGCCGTGGATTTAATTTGAAATCTTTCAATAAAATGGAAAGATAATTTAATTGAACTTAATGATGTTTAATGAATGAAATGTACAGGATTCACTTTAAAGTGTAATTTTGAAACTAATTAAAACTAAGTCGATTTGGAATCTTTCAATATTAAAGAGGCAAAAAAAACCATTAATTGTAATTAATGGATTTAACGAAAGAAATGTACGTTATTGTTATAAAAAAAAGTATGTTTTAATGAAAACAAAATAAACATTGTTGTTTTTAAAGTAAGTGTAATTTTATATAAAGAAAAAAATTGAATTTTGAAGCAATATTTTACGGTCGTTGAATAGTAATCTTTGGTAATATAGAAGTGATTTTAATGCTAATCGTAAAATTTAGAATAAATTAAATATTTTATGTTCATGATTGTGCGCTGAGAAAAATGCCAATTTTGAATTGGAATTTGGAATCATGGTTCTCCTTTTATTTTTATGTAGCGGTGGTCATCGTTACTTTAATTGGTGTGTTCAAAATTTTTTTATTGTATGTTAATAAAACTTTTAGATAGGTGTAAAGTTGAGTTGATTTGGAGTTAAAGAAATTAATTGAATTGAAAAATATTTCCATATTGAATTAATGTGACATTAAATTCCTTTTGAAGTATGAAAGGTGATGTTCATCATGAATTCATATTCATGCACGTTTCATATTCTATTGATTTTTCTAACTACTATCTCATTCATATTTTTCTGCCTTGTTTACTCTCACATTTCAGTTATTCATATAAAAAAAACCTCTCTCTTTATTTCATAAAACTTTCATTCATTCTCTGTATATTCATTTTCCATTCTTATTGTTAGCTATACATTCTCTCACCCAATTTTATTCGACCTAATTCTTATATACCTCTTGTATTTGCATCTAAGCATTTATTTTTACACGTTACAACTTTTAGTATTCACTCTTTTTCATAACTTCTGCCTGCACTAATTCATCCATTAACAATTTAGATTTAATGCACGTGCACCATTCCTGCTAGCCTGTTCATGTTTATATTTATTAAACACATAACCACGTCGTTTCTTTGAAAAGCTTACTTTATTTTTGTATTCTTTTATCACCTTCCCACTTTCCAACCTGTTGACTTTTCAATTTCCCACTAGAGAACAAAACCAAAGTACGTACAGATTGTTTCTCATTCCTCTATCTGAAGCTTTCTGCTCACACTTTCTCCATCCTCAAAACTACATAAACTCCAAAATTTCTAAATCCACAAATTCCCCTTGCTTCATCTCTCTAAAAAAAATAAGAAGTAAAACTCAATTTGTTCGATTTGCATCGTCGTGCTTTGCTTTTCTATTAGATTGTTGCTATGGATAAGATTGGTTAGCTTGTCGTGTTTGGATTTCAACTAGGATCTACATATTTGTGTTGTCAAAAACTCTCTAACCTCGAAAGGTGAGCAATCACTCACGATTAACATTTTTATTATTAGGTAAATAAACATCGAAATGTTATAAGAAATGTTTGCTTTAGATATGAATATGGGATATATGTTGTTATGTTCCCTTGAATTTGTGTTATGATATTCACATGCACATGTTGTTTTATATGTCACAAGTAGTATGTTATGTTGATTTGATTAATTGTCACATATGTATGTGAAATACATCACATATGATATGTTAAAAAAAATGCATTATGTTAGAAAAATATATTTTTATATGCCATGTTGAAATACATCACGTATGATATGTAAAAAAAATGTGTTATGTTAGAAAAAATATTTGTATATGCCTTGTTGAAATACATCACATATGCTATGTGGAAATATTGTGTTATGTTTGTGAAAAATGATATGCCATGTTAATTTATTGTAAATCACCTTGCAAGTTCCTTGTATATATGTCATGTTATATATTTATATGTTATGTTAGAATTTGAAATATTCACTTATGTTGTTTACGATATGTGACACATGTGATATGTTAGTTATACATGTGTATATATTAAATTGTTAATTATGCACGCATGTTGGTAATTGACATGTTATGTTATTTATGTTGTTATTGTTCTCACACTCCAAGTTCTCTGATAGTTAGCAAAAATCACTTTGGATTGAAATGATACATACCCGATATAAAACCACTTTGGGTTTAAATAAATTAATTTAGAAATAAAATTGGAATATTGTAAGTTTAAATTTATGTTCGACCTTGAAATTATGAAATTGAAATTTAATTGATTTAATGAAAGTTTTAATTGGATTTTTTTAGATTTAAACTTGTTGTTTGATTATAACTTAATAGCTTTAAGTGAAAAATTGAAATCTGAAGTTGGATTTAATAATGAATCGATTGGAAACGAACATAAAGTCGATATTTGAACTAAACTAATTTATAGTGTGAAAGATGATGTTTATTTAAACCTAAGCATTTCACTTATTGAGTTATCTGTACATTTCATTTGAGTTGACTTACTTAAATAAGAATGTTAGTCCTGACTCGAGTGTTCTTGTTTTACTTTATGCTCGGGTCAGACCGAGTATTTCAGTTTAGCGAAGACACTTATTTTCTGGAGGACGAAGATGAAGATTCAGTATATTATTGCTATTTAATATTTCACTACATTCTGTGTTCTGCTGCATTATTTGTTTATTTCTGATGTATGTATAACTGTGATTTGAATTGTAAAAGTGTAATCAAATGTAATTTGTAAAACAGCTTCATGAACTGTTTATTTGATTATTATATTTTGTTATTCCGCTACGAGATTATGTGTTTTGTTTTCTTTTTTCTTATTTACCTCATTAACAATCCTCCCTTTTGAATGGTTTGAGTATGACATGTGTGGTGGGTTGTCGATTTGAAATGTCCAAAAAGGTGGGTTGTTACAGTTGGTATCGGAGCTTTGGTTTAGACATACCTTAGCATGTTGGGGTTAACTCATTAGAGATAGGGTAGAAGTACACTAGAATGAGTTGTCTGAATGTATATACGAGAGCGCGTATTTGTTAGTGTTATAAAAATGTTTTATATAAGTTTTGAAATGAAATTATTTTTCCTAATATTATATGATATATATAAAGGAATAAAATTTTATAACTGATATAGTTAATTGTAATGTGTTTGTTTTATGAAATGGTAATATCTAGTTATTATCATTTATTGTTAATTTGTTGTATTTAATCAAATTATAAACATTGGCAATTATTGTTGATTGAAATAATAGACTAAACACTAGTTTAATAATGGTGTATTAAAGAGAATAAAATGAATAATTAGGATATTTGTTTATGAAACTGAAATGTTGTTGTGAATTTTGTTGTTTGTTGACCGGTAGTTTCAACTATTAAAATAAAATGGAATATCTGGATATTTTGGATAATCGAAACCTTCTAAATTAATATATGAGTTAAAACTTAGAAATTGTGTTGAACTATGCAGTTGAATTTGATAATATTAATTTGAAAGCAAGTGAAACAAGGTTTAATTTGTTATATCTATGTTCAGTAAATGAATAGAATTGTTGTATACATTCTTGGCATGTAATGTAATAATATAAAAGTGTGAACTTTAAGCCTTTGGATGTTTAAATTGAAATTGTGATTAAGGAAATGTTGTAAATGTGATTAAATTGGAGAAAAATATGTTTATAAATTTAATTAACATAAATAAATTGAAAGGTAAAGGTGAAAGTAAATGGGATAAGCAAATATGAATTAAAAGTGAAATGATTATAAATAAAGTCATGACTTGTAAATTGATATGAAATTAATGGATGTAATAAATGGTTATAAATAAAGTTGTGATAACTTTAAACTCGAACAATGTCTTATAAAAAGGAATTAAGTTTTATAAATTGGTTACGAACTTAAGAAAATTCCTTATGAAAAGATTTGCAAATAAATGTTGTATTAAATAAGAAATATTACATGTGAAATGAATGTAATTTAAAGTGAAGAGAAATATAAGCAATTTTATGAGAATGAATACATTAATGTTTTATATTAATTGGAGAAATTCTATGAAATAAATATTAAAGTATGAAGTGATATTTGTGTTAATCAATGAGATTAAAAATGAATTTAATTGAAATGTAATTGTGATGAAACAAATTAGAATAATTACGTATGTTGTATGTATATTGTTTTATTCGCAAAAATATTCGGATTTGAGTACACAAGTTCTATGTGAATTACACCACTTCGTGTTAGGATTTTTCATTCGATTCTTGATGGCGAATATTTGACACAGATTTTTGGTTTGATTCTAGAATTCTCTATCATAGTATATGGCTATGCAAGGAGAATGTTAGTTTCTAGTCAAGAAACCTTATCGAAGTCCGCATTAGGGAAGTCGAATGAAAAATACTAGTTCGAAAGCAAACTTGTGTACTCGAGCGAGCGATCGAATGTGATTTTGTGAAATGATGACATATGTACCTCTTATGTTCTAATATTATTGATATGCTTTGACGCTGAATTTGAAAGTCGTTGGGTTGGATATCTTTGTAATTTAAATTGGAATTTTTCTTGTATGCAAAACTACTATTAATTTAAAACTATTTTCTTTTATTTTTCTTATACAAACTATTTTATTTACAAAACTATTTTACAAACTATTTTATTTACAAACTATTTTACAAAACTATTTTATATACAAAACTATTTCACAAAACGATTTTATGTACAAAACTATTCTAAATTCAAAACCTTTTATAAAGCAAAGATGTTCAATCCCATATGGCTTTTCATACAGCGAAATTGATTTTGGAAAAATTTTGATTCTTGTATAAGACGGACTTTATATAAGTCCGATATTTGAAGCTATTATTTTGAAAGGGTACTATATATGGTATGTTATATTTTGAAGTAAAAGGTATGGGAAGCACCCTCCACGAAGAAGTATAGTGTGATATGCTTCGACCCAGATGGACTTGGGGAATCCAGGAATGGATTCGACCGATAAACCCTAATATACTTGGGTGAATTCAGAAATGGATTCGAACCGATATGGTTGTCCGGACTTAAACTCATGAGTTCCTCGATTTTTTTTCCAGGGTAGATGGTTCTTTAGTTTACCCAATGGAGGCGCTTTCGATCCTGGGATCTGTTGTTTATGGATCTTCCGGGAAGGAAGTGCATCCATTGCGTAAATCATTGAATCAGCAGCGTACCACTGCAGCAGGGGTCGATGGTCCCTTGTTTACGAACTGGCTACGATATTTTTCTAGAATCCGGAAGGTGGAAGGTTCTTCTGGAAAGTTTTGTGTCCATTTTGTAAATTCTGGATCAGCAGCGGGCCAATGCTATCGTAACATCATCATTTGACATCAAATTTTGAGCGGTACTTCTCATACATGTTTTTAAGTATTTTTTCACTGGGTGTTGAAACAGGTCTACTAAGTACTTGGAGAATTCTAGTCTTACGCTTGATCAACGTACGACCAGAGTCTGCAAGAACGAGGATAAACTTGTTAAAACATCGAGTTATAAAAGTATTTTGATAAAGTATTATATAAAAGATATTTTGGATATTTTTTTTCATTTCTAAATACTTTAAATGTTTAAAATATTGTTTATTTATGTAAAACATGGTTTAATAGTAAATTATTAGTGTTGTAAATATTGTAGGAAGTTATTAATTAAATAAAATGTATTTAAAGTTAATGATTATTGATTTATTAATGATGTTTAAAAGTATTTTGAGATTTAAAACTAATAAAATTATAATTAATGGATTTAAGGTTTTCAATAACTTCTTTTTAAATATAAGTAATGATGTAAATTATTGTTTTCAAATAGTTTACCTATATTTATAAAGATGTTATTTAAAAATTTTAAATGGTATTTATATATGAAGCAAGAAGTTTTACAGATGAATTTTTTCATAAAGTATTAAAGATGATTGATTTGCAAATGAAGTTTTCAAATGAATATTTCAAGTAAAATTTATATAAGTTTCTTTGAATGTATAATTTAAAGGTATTATATAAATGAAAAAAAAAATTTGATTTGCGAAGTTCATTTATGGTAATATACTTGACAAATGAATTTGAATCTCTATTTTGGAGGTATGGTTTGAAATATTTACTTGCTTTCGAAGTACTAATAGTAAATTTATAGGTTTATTTACTATTTGAATTTTGTATTAAACCATAATAAATGTTTTTCCATGATTTGAATATTCGTTTTAAAACAAGTGTGTACAATTAATTATGAAGATATGAAATTTTATACTTTGATTTGGATATTTAATGTAAGATTTGAGTATACTATTAGTTTCAGTTTAATAATCTAGAGTTTATACTTATTTTAAAATAACGAGTCTAATAAATTATCGAATTTAAGGAACTTTATTTTTTTAAAAGCTTATCATATGTTTTGATATAAACTTTTAACATTGTTTAAACTTTTTGGAAAATCCTTGCAAAATGCTATGAGGATGTTTTAAATATATCTTATATTCTTACTAAGTGAATGAGATTAAATGTTTTAATTAAATTTTTAAATATATTGAAATATTTCTTTTCTCTTCAAGAGCGAATACCAAAAACTTAAATTTTTATTCTATAACAGAATTAAGTTATAAACTTAGGTAAGGTAGTAGGAGCTTAAGTAGTATTTTATGAAATGATTCATTAATGACTTAAATCTTTAATGGAAAATAAATTATGCAAGTGATTGATCTTTATATAAATAAATGAATGGAAAGGTAAATGATGAGAAAAAAAACTAGTAGAATAAATTTAAGTAAATTTAAAATTCTTGTTGTTTGGCTGATGGGAAGTTTGGGAAAGAATACTTCTAATTGTTTGAGGTTGTACGAATAATCTATTAAGTGATTATCTAAGGCTGTTGAGCATAAAGTACACTTATTAGTTTATTTATCACCCTTGTACGATTAAAAGTTCTGAACCTGAACAAACCATTAGTTTTGGTTGCTATGGATGTGCGATGGATTCTTTGTTGCCTATGATGGTTGTATAGTTTTGTGTGCATATGATTGTGATATATTGTATGTTGTTTGTGCTACTGATTTGAAACAACTGAAATATTATTCTTTCACATAATTTTAACTCTTTGGATTATATAAGTGAAATACAGGTTATAGAAGCAACAGCTACTGCTTTTGGTTTCATAAATAAAGTTTGTTTGCCCGACAAATAGGTACGTTTTCGGATTAATAAATTGACTGTTTTAAATAAAATGTAACAAAATTTTGAATTCCTTCTTGTTTCTTTTCGGGGACGAAAATTTTTGAGTGGGGGAGATTGTAACGACCCGTATTTTTAAACATTTAAAAATATTAAATTAAATAAGATTTTTGAATAAAATTGTTAGGAATTTTTTTTGCAAGATTTTACTGATACAAATTTAATTATAATCCAAGTTATGAGCTTAAGTAAAAATTCTATTAATGAAACATGTTTGCAATAATGTAAGGATAATAACAAATGCTAGTGTGTATTTTAATAGCATTGGTTTGAGTGAAATTAACAATTGTCTAAATGTAAATTTCCAATTGATTGGAATAATAAATGTTAATGAAGAATAATAAATGCTTCTTTATTAAATAAGAAATCATATGTTTATTTATTTGAAATGTTTAGTAGCTGAAAGATTTATTGCAGAGACGAGAAACTATTATTTGGTAAGAAATGTATAATTTCTGTTTGTATCCAATAGTGTGTAATTATGTTTAAATTACTATTAGATAGGAAATAATTGTTCTATTTCTCATTACATTTATTTTTTTCATTTTAAATTCACCTTTGTAAATAATTGAAATTAATGTAATTGAATAATTTCAATTAATGGTAGAGAGGACACCAAATTGTAAATTAATAGGTGTAATTAAACGTAGCTTATGTTTTAGGAAAATATAAGGAAAGTTGATTTAATGAAAAGAACATTTATATCAAATGAAATGAATGTTTCATTTATGAATGTAGGTTTAATTTCATTAAAATAAAGAATAGAATGATTGATTTAAAGGAAGAAATATATGTATATTTGAACTATGTTTTAGCATACAGATGGATTACAAGAGTAGGAAAATAATCTATTTAAGCAAGTTAATCTATAACTCTTACGTGTAAACAACGGTTCTATAAATGTATTTAAGTTACTGTAAAAAGACTTCAGTTGTTTTAATTATCTCATGTGTAAACAACAATTCTACAAATGTATTTAAGTTACTGTAAAAAAGAATTCAATTGTTTTTATTATCTATCCATTAATTATTTTCCGTTTTAAATTTTAATGTTGAAATTAATTGCCGTGGATTTAATTTGAAATCTTTCAATAAAATGGAAAGATAATTTAATTGAACTTAATGATGTTTAATGAATGAAATGTACATGATTCACTTTAAAGTGTAATTTTGAAACTAATTAAAACTATGTCGATTTGGAATCTTTCAATATTAAAGAGGCAAAAAAAACCATTAATTGTAATTAATGGATTTAACGAAAGAAATGTACGTTATTGTTATAAAAAAGTATGTTTTAATGAAAACAAAATAAACGTTGTTGTTTTTAAAGTAAGTGTAATTTTATATAAAGAAAAAAATTGAATTTTGAAGTAATATTTTACGGTCGTTGAATAGTAATCTTTGGTAATATAGAAGTGATTTTAATGCTAATCGTAAAATTTAGAATAAATTAAATATTTTATGTTCATGATTGTGCGTTGAGAAAAACGCCGATTTTGAATTGGAATTTGGAATCATGGTTCTCCTTTTATTTTTATGTAGCGGTGGTCATCGTTACTTTAATTGGTGTGTTCAAAATTTTTTTACTGTATGTTAATAAAACTTTTAGATAGGTGTAAAGTTGAGTTGATTTGGAGTTAAAGAAATTAATTGAATTGAAAAATATTTCCATATTGAATTAATGTGACATTAAATTCCTTTTGAAGTATGAAAGGTGATGTTCATCATGAATTCATATTCATGCACGTTTCATATTATATTGCTTTTTCTAACTACTATCTCATTCATATTTTTCTGCCTTGTTTACTCTCACATTTCAGTTATTCATATTAAAAAAAAACCTCTCTCTTTATTTCATAAAACTTTCATTCATTCTCTATATATTCATTTTCCATTCTTATTGTTAGCTATACATTCTCTCACCCAATTTTATTCGACATAATTCTTATATACCTCTTGTATTTGCATCTAAGCATTTATTTTTACACGTTACAACTTTTAGTATTCACTCTTTTTCATAACTTCTGCCTGCACTAATTCGTCCATTAACAATTTAGATTTAATGCACGTGCATCATTCCTGCTAGCCTGTTCATGTTTATATTTATTAAACACATAACCACGTCGTTTCTTTGAAAAGCTTACTTTATTTTTGTATTCTTTTATCACCCTCCCACTTTCCAACCTATTGACTTTTCAATTTACCACTAGAGAACAAAACCAAAGTACGTACAGATTGTTTCTCATTCCTCTATCTGAAGCTTTCTGCTCACACTTTCTCCATCCTCAAAACTACATAAACTCCAAAATTTCTAAATCCACAAATTCCCCTTGCTTCATCTCTCTAAAAAAAAGAAGAAGTAAAACTCAATCTGTTCGATTTGCATCGTCGTGCTTTGCTTTTCTATTAGATTGTTGCTATGGATAAGATTGGTTAGCTTGTCGTGTTTGGATTTCAACTAGGATCTACATATTTGTGTTGTCAAAAACTCTCTAACCTCGAAAGGTGAGCAATCACTCACGATTAACATTTTTATTGTTAGGTAAATAAACATCGAAATGTTATAAGAAATGTTTGCTTTAGATATGAATATGTGATATATGTTGTTATGTTCCCTTGAATTTGTGTTATGATATTCACATGCACATGTTGTTTTATATGTCACAAGTAGTATGTTATGTTGATTTGATTAATTGTCACATATGTATGTGAAATACATCACATATGATATGTTAAAAAAATGCATTATGTTAGAAAAATATATTTTTATATGCCATGTTGAAATACATCACATATGATATGTAAAAAAAATGTGTTATGTTAGAAAAAATATTTGTATATGCCTTGTTGAAATACATCACATATGCTATGTGGAAATATTGTGTTATGTTTGTGAAAAATGATATGCCATGTTAATTTATTGTAAATCACCTTGCAAGTTCCTTGTATATATGTCATGTTATATTTATATGTTATGTTAGAATTTGAAATATTCACTTATGTTGTTTACGATATGTGACACATGTGATATGTTAGTTATACATGTGTATATATTAAATTGTTAATTATGCACGCATGTTGGTAATTGACATGTTATGCTATTTATGTTGTTATTGTTCTCACACTCCAAGTTCTCTGATAGTTAGCAAAAATCACTTTGGATTGAAATGATACATACCCGATATAAAACCACTTTGGGTTTAAATAAATTAATTTAGAAATAAAATTGGAATATTGTAAGTTTAAATTTATGTTCGAACTTGAAATTATGAAATTGAAATTTAATTGATTTAATGAAAGTTTTAATTGGATTTTTTTAGATTTAAACTTGTTGTTTGATTATAACTTAATAGCTTTAAGTGAAAAATTGAAATCTGAAGTTGGATTTAATAATGAATCGATTGGAAACGAACATAAAGTCGGTATTTGAACTAAACTAATTTATAGTGTGAAAGATGATGTTTATTTAAACCTAAGCATTTCACTTATTGAGTTATCTGTACATTTCACTTGAGTTGACTTACTTAAATAAGAATGTTAGTCCTGACTCGAGTGTTCTTGTTTTACTTTACGCTCGGGTAAGACCGAGTATTTCAGTTTAGCGAAGACACTTATTTTCTGGAGGACGAAGACGAAGATTCAGTATATTATTGCTATTTAATATTTCACTACATTCTGTGTTCTGCTGCATTATTTGTTTATTTCTGATGTATGTATAACTGTGATTTGAATTGTAAGAGTGTAATCAAATGTAATTTGTAAAATAGCTTCATGAACTGTTTATTTGATTATTATATTTTGTTATTCCGCTGCGAGATTATGTGTTTTGTTTTCTTTTTTCTTATTTACCCCATTAACAATCCTCCCTTTTGAATGGTTTGAGTATGACATGTGTGGTTGGTTGTCGATTTGAAATGTCCAAAAAGGTGGGTTGTTACAAGTGATCAATGGGATGTGGTGGATGCAGATGTTGTTTCTTGGCTGGTGTTTGATTGCAAGGGGAGGCAATAATCTGACAGTGATGAAATGCTGCCGTGGCAAGTTGAGGAAGTGTGTGGTGGGGTGAAAGAGTTTTGTATATGAAGAGGGATGGAATGGCAACAACAAGCTGGGGTGATGTTTAATTGAGGAAGGAGTTTGTAATGCTTGTGGTTATGGATGGTAGCAAGGTAAGGCAGTTAGTAATAGCTGATGATAAGTTGTTGAGCAGCAGTAGGTTTTGACAGTGGTAATAAGGATGTGGTTGGTTGAACTGTGAATGCAAGGGGGAGGGGCAATGCAGCAGTAGAGGAGGAAGTAGGTCAGATTGTTGTTTGTGAAGTGTGCACTGGGAAGTTTTGGTCAGTTGTGGCTGAATTGTGGTGTGGTGATAGTTGTTTTGTTGTATGGCCAGAGAAGGTTTTGAACTTGTGTAGTTGGAGTTTTGGTGATGCACAATATGTATGTGTAGGGAAGTGGAAAGGATACCAGGCATAGAAGTGTTGTTTATGCTTTGAGATGGTGGTGGAGTGTAGTAGTAGCAGTGAGGGATATGCAAGGCAGGGAGTGGATACTGATGTGCATGTATATGTTGTATTGTTGGCGATTGGAGTATGGTGTGGTTAATCGTGATGAGGCTGGAAGTTGATCATGGTGGATGAACTGGTGATGATGGAATGGATGCTATGAGGTGGATAAGGTATGTTAGTTGTTGTATGGTGGTTTGTGGCAAATGTTGGATGGTTGAAGTATATGGGTAGGTTGAAATGTGCATAGGCACAGGGTGGTTTTACTGTATTGTTTATGCAGTGAAGAGTTGTGCATACATAATAGTGCATAGAATAGTGAAATGTGGATGTGTAGTGAGCAGTGACGAGAAATGTTTGATGTATGAAGATGGTCAGAAAGGTAATGTCTGAACTATGTAGTAATGTATATGGTACGTGCTTGTAATGACCAATGATGTTGATGGCACAGTGGTGAAGTCAAGGCAATGGTGAAGAAAAGGGCGATTGGTTTGAAGTAGTGTATGTTGTTTTGTGAATGGTGGTTGGAAGTTTGTGAATGTGCAGGCAGCAGAAGGTGTTGGCAGTGATGGTATGGTCAGTGCAGGTGAAGTTGGTTGATGCATATGTATGAATGGTGTAGTGTAGTTGAATGAGTGGCTTTTGGTAAGTATGATGAAATGATATGGAATAATATGGAAAAGTGGGTAGTGGCAACTGAGTATAGTGTGAAGTTTGTATGTGCATAGTTTGTTGTGCGAACAATTTGTATAGTGTGAAGTTTATTGTGTGCGCAATTTGTATGTAATTGATTGTGATGATGAAGAGGGGAGTGCACTAATGGGGCTGGTGCACCGTGTGCAGTGAAGAGTAAACATGGATGTTTGTGGCAATGCAAGGATGGAGTTTTGTAATGTATTGTAATTGAAATGAAATTGTAATATGAAAATGAAATAATTTTTTAAAAAATTGTGTATGTTTTTTTATATGGAATATGCAAATGGAAAAAGAACAAGCATACAACAAAATGAAAAGAAAAATCAAACGACATACATACAACACAATATATATTTTTTAAAATGCAAATTAACACACAAAACAAACACACAATAAAATCAAACAAAAATAATTCGAAGAATAGAAATAAAATAAAATCAATTCCCGGGCAATGGCACCAAAACTTGTTGAACGGCTAATTTCCTATCAGATTAGAAAATAGCCGAAAAATTGTAATAAAAATAACCACAACCGCACAGTGTACAATTTTAGTACGTGGCGAGACGGGTCGATCCGCAGGGAATTGTATTGATTTTAAAATTCTACTCAATCAAATTAAACCAAGATTTGAAGTTGTGATTAGCTAAAAAAATGTAAAAAAACTAGCTAAAAGAAATTGAATAAAAATATGAGAGTAGAAGGCAATTTAAAGGTGATTTCCTTCTCATGATCATATAAATCAACACAAACGAAATTATGATCTCTCTTTTTTGTTCATTAGTGAATTTATTTGATGTATTTATCATAAGTACGGCCTATTTGTGCTATTAATTAGCCCAATATAAACCATCAAACTATAACACACCCAATGAACCACTTCTAACTTTCATGCAAATTGACAATGAACTTGAATATAAAATCTATTCTAAGCATGATATATTTACTATTGATTAGTAATATAGACCATCACATTTTGATTTTAAAATTCACTTCATTACCATAATCATATGTAGGTGAAGAGGTAATTTGTGTTTGTGTTTGTTTAAGCATAGCTTATTTGGTGTCAACAACATAGGCTATCAAATTCAAAGTTAAAACAATAAAATATTTACCACTTCAAAACATTCATTAGGCATAAAATGAGATCATCAATTAACAAATATGCTGAATCTACATGATTAAGAGAGTTTCATTACCTCTAAAGTAAAGGGGTTTAGCTTCTCATATTTGTTATCATTTCAACAAATGTAGAGTTCAATATGAAACAAAAACAAGAGGAAAATGCAAGCTAATTAAAATAAAAAGAAAGTCAAACTACTTGCATAAAAATAAAACTACGCTACTAACATAAAAGAAAAGAACAAGAGAAGAACCTGAATTAGAAGTGTATGAATTAAAATTGCATATAAGAAAATTACATGAAAGAAGGCTAAGAAGACATTAAAAAGAAAAGAGAGTTTTTGTTTATTTTTGAGCCTCAAACTAAACTAGCTAAAGAGGAGGCTAAGGACTCATTACATGAAACATAAGGGGTATTTATACATGCCTAAAACCCTTATGCATGTTTTTGGGGACTACCCAAAATACCCATAAGGAAGTGTGGCCACCAAGTTATCAATAACATGAGCATAATCCTCCTTTTAAATGTGCATGTAGATTTAATCATGTGCGTTAGCTCTTAATAGGGGATCATGGTAAGTGAGAAGGTGGGGTCCTCAATATTGCATGAATTGATTTATTTCTATCTCCATTTGTTTCTTTCTCTTGTGCATGCATGAATATATGAAGCCTCTTGTAATTTCCATCCAATTTTCCTACAAAAAAATAAAATGTGTAAATAAATATTCTCAAATTAATTCACACACAAAAATGACCATTTTACCCCTACATGAAGATGAATATATGATGATTTGAAAATAATTGAAATTTGGGTTTAAACATGTTAAAATACACTATATGCTCATTTATTTAATTAAATTCGATTAAATTTGGAAGTAAAAATATGCACATTTACATGCACATCACTTTCACCTTTGCACCAACTAGATAAGTGATATACTCTATTATTCAGCAAACTTTTGTAGTAAATGTTCCCCATTCTTCTATCTCTAACATTCAGATGGATGTAATCTTCGTTTGACAACAACATGTCTCCTCGGGAGCACCACTGGACGTGCGGTAGCTCCTCTGGGCTATAGCAGGTAAACAACAAGTCTTATTGTTTATAGTATAATATAAATTATCATTATTAATAATACAGTTATGTATACTTCCCTTGCAGAATCCAATTTTGTCTACAGTACTGGAATGGCCGCTTTCAGGAAGATAGCCCAAGGAGCTGTTGTCTTGACCTAAAGATGTTTTGCCTTATTAGAAGCGTAAACATTACAAAGGCAGTTGCAATTGTGACTCCTTTAGGGAATATCAGTAGTGAATTTCCTCCTTTGTAAGAAATTCACAACTCTATACTCATAATTATCAAGCTTATTAGAATCAAAGTTAGCTATTTCAGTACATTCATGATGCTTGTTTGTCTTTCTACTGAGAATCTGAAAGTATGAATATATACTTCTCCATAATTGGATGCTACTTTTCTCTATATTGTGATGTAGCCTTTGATTCCTTTCTCTCCAAATATGATATATAGCAGCGGTTAACGTTATGGAAGTTCTTTCAAATTCCTTTGATTTGGGTTTGAAGTTGTTCTGAATATATTGAGTGCTTTCTCTTATGCTTTGAATGGATTGCTGCTGATTGAATCTTAAAACATTTTTAGAAATATACCAAACATGGTTTGAAAAAGAGCAGTCAAATAAAAGATGGTCTGCATTTTCCACATCATTTTTGCAAAGAAGACATTTGTTTCCTGCATTTTAGTCCATTTGGCACATCTCTCCTTTGTGGGAAGCCTGTTAAGAATGGAAAAATAAGAATAATGAGACATTTTAGGACAATTTGATTTGTTCCAAATGACTCTGTGCCAATTGACTTCAGTTTCTTCACCCTTAATAAATTCCTGCACTTTTTTCAAAGAGATGTTTTCTTTTGAGCTTAGTTTCCAAATCCAAGTGTCTCTTTGAAGGTTTTGATCTATTGTGATTTTATCAATTGTTGATCTGAATATATTTATTGCTTGTCGGTTGCTTCCATTCCAGCATTGATTTTGAATAATACTTTGAACCATGTCATTAGCACCCCAAATAAATCCATGTTGTTCCAACCAAGCAAATCAATAAGTGATTTTCCAAAAATCCATTGATCAAACCGTAAGCTTGTTAGACTATCATCCTTAAACTTCCTTTCTAAAAGTTTTTTTCCCATTCTCCCTAAAGCTAAGAATATTTTTCCATGTGAAGGAATGATGGCTTTCAACATTTGCAGTCCAGAAATTTTTATTTTTAAGATATTTTTCTCTCATCCATCTAGCCCAAAGAGATTTACCATCTATAAATTTCTAGAATAACTTATATTTTGCTGCTTCTCTCAGGTCTCTGATATTTCTTAGGCCTAAGCCACCTGCTCTTCTAGGCATGAAAATTTTTTCCCAAGCTATTTTATGTTGTTTACCTTTCCAAATAAAGTTTGCACACATTTTTTCATTTTTGCAAATTGCTTTTGCTGGAATATTATGGGCTTATATCCAATACATTATAATTGCTGTGATGACAGTGTGGGTGAGTTCTAGTCTACCAGCTAGAGACAAAATTTTGCTAGACCACCCTTCTAGTCTGCCTTGAATAATGTCATACAACCTTGATCAATCTCTATCATTTAACTGATTCATACTTAAAGGCAAGCCCAAATACTTGACTGGCAGGCTACCTTCCTTAAATTTTGAATGCTTAAAATTTCCTCCTTGCATGTGCACCCTTTGTTGAAATATATTTTGCTTTTGCGTTCATTGACTTTTAAACCAGTAAAAATATCCAATTTTTTAAAAATCTTTGCAATAGAATAAGCATTTTTAGCATCTGCATTAGTAAACAAAAGTAAATCATCAGCATATAAAAGACGAGTAATGGAGGGCCTGACTTAATTTATAGCTTTAATATTCCCCTCACTTTGCTCAATATCAATTAAATAAGAGAAATATTCCATAACAATAGTAAATAGATAAGGAGAAAGTGGATATCCTTGTCTAATTCCCCTATTGCTATGAATAAATCCTTTTGGGGAGCCATTGATCATCATAGAGTATGAAACATTGTCAATGCATTCTTTCATAAGTGCACAAAATTTTTCATTAAACCCATTTGTTTCATCATGTGTATTATAAATTGCATATTTATTTTATCAAATGCACTGTGTAAATCAACTTTGATACACATAACACTTTTATATTTATTGCTAAAGTTTCTAATTTGTTCATGGGGAAGAAGAGTGTTTTCAGTAATAAGGCTACCAGGGATAAAAATAGACAGGTTTTCAGAAATTAAAATTTTCAAAAACACTTTTAATCTGTTGCATAAAATAGTATATATGATTTTATATATGAAATTACAACAAGATATAGGTCTAAAATATTCCAGCCTAATAGAATTGTTAACTTTTGGAACAAGGGTTATTGAAAGTATGATTGAAAGATTTTAAAAGTTTCCCTGTCTTAAAAAATTAAGAAATGACCTCAAAAATACCATTACTAATATAAAACCAATGAGTTTTGTAAAATTTTGCTCCAAATCAATCAAGACATGGACTTTTGTCATTGTTAGCATTAAACATAATGTTTTTAATATCCAATAAACTGACAAGGGCTAAAAGAATTCCTGACTATTTGTTTTAATAAGAATTTAGTATTGATATTTGGAAATTTATCAACATACTCATTTGTGTTACATAAATCTGAGACATAATTAATGGCTTCCCTCTCTATCTCATTTATATCGTTTAAAGCATTACATTTTACATCAATAAGTTTACCAATGGCATTTGTATTTTTCCTACTAGACATTTTGGCATAAAAAAATTTACTAGCTTCATCCCCATTAGTAAGCCAGTTTACATTGGCCTTTTGCCTTAAGTTAACTGAATGCACATGAAGAGAGGAGATAAGCTTATTTGTGCCAGAAAAAAAATGTTAATGATATTACTGTCTGAGCAATCATTGTCAAGAGCATTCTAAAAATTTTCACAATTTGCTCTTACTTGTTTAAGATCATTTTTGCTTATACTATTATTCCAACTTTTAATACACCCCTTAGCAATTTGCAAAAATTTGAAAATTTTAAATTGGGCAGTGCATGTATTTTAAATGCAAGCATTTATTGATGACTTCTTTGTAATTTTCCTCAAAAACCCATCCACTCATAAATCTGAATGGGACATTCTTCTTGCACAACAAGTTTTCTGTGAAAAAAATTTGAATAGGGGTATGGTCACTTGTACCTTGATTTAAAGTGAAACACTTGAAATGAGGAAACAATCTTATAAACTTTTGATTTATTAAAATCCTATCAAGCTTGCAATGTATATTTCTATACTTACCTGACTTCCATGTGAATCTATTACCTATTAAATTAGCTTCTACAATACCTATCCTTAAAAATAAATTGTTGATAAATTCCAATTTTTTGAATGGGACTGGTATGCCACCCCTTTTATCAAATGCATGCATGCTTGTGCTAAAGTCACCCAATATAATCCAGGGAAGAGAGATTTGTTTATTTAATTGCTCAAGATGATTCCATAAAGAAAATATCCCATTTCAAAATTTGATGCATAAATAAAAGTGATTTCCAATCATGCCACATTTATTGATAAATGAGCAATGAATGAATTGAAAATTTAATATGTGGCTTACTAGATTCTAAACATTATGTAACGACCCACCTTTTTGGACGGTTTAAATTGATAATAATCCACATATGTCAAATCAAACCATTTAAAAAGGAGGATTGTTATTGGGGTAAATAAGAAAATAAAAGAGGAAAGAAAGGAAAACAAAATACAGAACCTCACAGCGAAATGACAAAATATAATAATCAAATAAACAGTTCATGAAGCTGTTTACAAATAACATTTGATTACACTTTTACAATACAAATCATAGTTATACATAAGACATGAATAAATAAATAATGCAGCGGAACAACATGATGCAACGGAATAAATATGCTAAATAGTAATAATATACTAAGTCTTCGTCTTTGTCCTCCAGAAATAAGGTCTTTAACACTAAAATACTCAGGCTGACTCGAGCGTAATGAAAAGACAAAACACTCGAGTCAGAACTAAAAGATATTATGTAAGTTAAATCAAAACAAATAAATATGAGTGTAATAGCTTTAGAGATGTTTACGGGATTTTACATCTCCTATCCAGTGTTTAACGTACGTGCAATAACTTAAGAGATGTTCGAGATTCCATCTCCTAAGGATCTGTTAAACTATCTACATACATAATACAATACGCTATTATAATACGTCTACAGTAAAGTAAAGTATTAAAATAGCGTTAAGGCGTTACCCATATTCCCCTTAACACATTTTTATATAAATGTCGTAGTCTATATAGTACTGTAATTCCTACGTAAACTGGAGGGCTATTATAGGGCACTCCATAGTGTACGACACAAACCAAGCTCGTAGTGGGCGCGATCGGGATAAATATGACAAGGCACATGAGACAATGCCCAAGGTAGGATACTACCGTTTTGCAGAACCGGGCTGGTGGTAACGCATAGCAGCTACTACTACCCACATCGAGACACACTTCCATAATCAAATAAAAGGGTGGACACTAAATCAAATCACAAAGTAATAGATATGGTTTCGAAGAAGCATGCTCGATCGGGGATGTGACCCCACTTGGCCTAGGTATAGATCCTATTTTAGTTATTTTAATTATGACCCAAAAGTCAAGGCTATCCATCATCGTTCTCTTACTTCATTCCAGTAGCGTTCGCCAAACCATCCTACTTCATTCTGGATTCTCCACCACGTGCACAGTTGTTAAAGTTGTTTTGGTATTGGCAGAGAGTATGACAATATCCGATCCCGATCTCTTTAACAACCAAACGCTTATTTCACATCGGTTGTTTCTTTTACATTTCCAAAACTAATTCATAATTGATATCAAAATATCATATTCACTTAAAAATCATATCACCTTCGAAATCATATTCACTTTCAAAATCATATTCACTTTAAATCATATTCATTTTCAAAATCATAACCACAAAATAGGTTAAACCATCATACCAAAATATTCGCATTTAAATCAATTAAATCTAAATCATAACAGTTCCAACTTTAACCAGTTTGAATATTGAAAGTAGTTTATATATTGGAATAGTTATACAGTAAAAATAGTTTATATTTTAAAAATAGGTTATAGATTAAAATGGTTTATATATATTAGAATAGTTTATATATTAAAATAGGTTGTAGGCTAAAATGATTTATATATTAGAAATAGTTTACGTTTGTACCAAAAATGGGCACAACACTCTTCGGATGTAATTAAAGAGATTAGAATGAAGAAATAAAGTGGAAAATGAGGCTAATCTAAAAATCCGCAAAGAAATAAGCAGTAACAGGAAGAAAGAATTTATAGTGGTTCGCGTTATAACCTACATCCACTCTGAAGAATTTGTTGTTTATTGCTGATTATAAACTGAATTACACCAGTACAATGGCTAACACTCGAGTTATAATAGAGTTTAAGAAGAGCAGCAATATCAAAATTTGTTTTTTAGTTGCAGTGGAGGTGCTATTTATAGGCGTAGAGCTGGAAATATTTGCCTTGAATCTCGGAACACCCTTTCTCATGCGCCGGTGGGCCCACGCAATCAATTTGGAACTGTTTGGGATCGATCCATGTTGGTTTCGTATCGATCTAGAATGGCTTTAGCTGAGCTGCGATCGGTCATAGACGTTCCTAAGATGATATAAAACCTTTTGTGAAAATTTCATGGCATTTGGAATTGTGGTTTGAGAGATATGATCGATCCAAGATTGAGTTTTCTAGTGAGGCCGAACCCTTCGTATCGATACATTTCGTATCGATATTCTCGTGTCGATGACGTGGCATGCACGCTTCGTGGAGATCCACATTTTACGCTTAGAGACCGTTTCCTTTGGGTTGACTGCTCCTTTCGCATCCTATGTTTTCTCGTATCGATGCTCTACTCCTTCCTTCATATCGATCTCCGACCCTTCTCTTCATATCGATCAAGTAGGTGATTGATACGAAACATGCAGCTGCTATTCGAATGAATTGTGATCGATCCAGGGAGTGTTGAAGTCCATCGATACATGTTCAAACCTGATGGATACGAATGATGAATGCCGAGTGATGGGGATGTTTATACTTCATATCGATGGCGATGGATACGAAATGATGGATGCCGATGGATGGATACGAAATGAAAATGTTCCACATGGACCTTGATCGATTCACAACTTGAGCATACGAGCTCCGATTGACTTGAAATTTGGAATGTTGCCTTTCATAACTTTGCTTGTCATATCATGCTAATTGTAGCTCGATCCGGAATCGGACCAAGTTTGCCTGTATCCATCGTGAACATGTAGATAACTGATTCTCGGAGCGGATTTCCTTCAGTCTCTAGTCAAGTCCTTGGTGTCACGACCATGCTAAAAGGTGGGATAACATTTGCCCCCCAAAGTACGTCCTGTGTGAACATGATGTGGTTTGAAAAGCTAAAATCTTCATTCTGAAAAGGTTTTATCCGATTTGCTGAACAGTTGTTGTCCTTTCATCAAGTGATGTGACCTTTAGTAGAATTCCAGTAGTATAAATGTTGAGTTGTAGACTGCCAATGATCACGTAGTTTTTGTTGCAACTGAAGGTTGAGTGCTAGCAATTTGTTGTTTATTGTTCTGGCTATCACCGGGTAAGCATTTAACTCCTATTAACTTTAATAATCGAATGTTGGTATAGCATACATGCACGTATTTCAACCTGACTCCCATTCATGCTTGCACGTTCATGGGTCGTTGTAAGTTATTTTAGAATCGAGTTTCATATCGATCCTCTCCTGGATCGATGTGAAATTCGAGTCGCAACAACGATCGATGGTTGTTTGGATCCCATTCTTCGTATCGATCCTCTCTTGGATCGATCTGGGGTGCATCAAGGTAGACTTTGTATCGATGGTTATCGATACGAGATGGACTTACATAAGGTGTGCTTCATATCGATGGATACAAAATTTACAAGTGTTAACTCATGGGACAACTTCGTATCGATGGATATGAAATATTGGGCCTCGAATCGACTCGCATCAATGGATACAAAATATTGGGCTCAGGATTGACTCATGTTGATGGATACGAAAGTCGTGCTTCGTATCGATGGATGCGAACGATCCAGACATAATCATGCAGTGCTCTTCGTATCGATGTGGATGTTGACCGCTTCAATCGGTTACATAACTAGGACACGAATTGTTTTTGCCTTGGATACGAAGGAGTATAAATATATTTTGGACTTAGAATATTTTCTCACTTGGTTTCTGTTGCTATTTTGTATTGATTAGAGAAAAATGAAGAACTGCAGAACCTTCGTCCCTAAACACCAATCCGTTAACCCTTTACCCAAATTCTTCAAGCTAGGTAATTAATCAATAGATCTACGTTCAAAGTGATAAGAGCTTCGTGCTATTCCGTTCATAGCAACGACTATTTACAACGTCGTTGGAGCCGGAGTGTGGCTAGGGTGAGGTCGAGGGCATGGTTAATGGCGACTTGAAGGTTTTGAGAAGAAGGCGGGTGACTGGGAAGAGTTGATGGAGTCACTGACTCCAGATTCATTTTTAACTCGTATCGATGCGAGATGAATAAGGAATCTGTTAGAACACTTTGGAGATGTTTTAAGGCAGTCCTTGTGATCGAGGCGAAGAGCAGTGGTTTAATGATCGATCCGAGGTGGAGCAGTTTGTATCGATGTGGATGGGTGGCAGTGTGATCGATCCAAAACCAGAGTCTTTGGATCGATACAAAGTGGTCGATACATGGAGTGATCGATACGAACGAGCGATCGATACGAAAAGGTTATCGGTCTAAGTCATGGGTCGATACGAACTTTGGCTTCAGGGGAACGATCCAAAGTGAACTACGATGGATACGAATTCCCTTGTTTCTTGCATACTCGAACACTTAATCTCGATGAGCTTTAGCCTTGTATATTCGGACTTGATCATAAACTGCATATATATCTATCCTTCAAAGCTCGTCGATGGAACTGTAACTTGTTAGACATAACTAATTTTAACATGGATCGTTCTCCGAAGTCAGAATGGCACGGTTGAGACGGTCAGCGATGACGGTCGCTCCGGTCGAATCTCGAAGTCTTGTTTCTTTACTATCTTTTAACCTTGTAGATGATTTAGAGTATTGTGCAACACTTCACTACGCAATACAATCGCTCACTTTGCACCGAGGGGACACAGATCTTTCTTACCATCCAATAACAGTTTTTACCGAGTTCAATAGCTATGGATCCTGAAAGCTTACAGCAGCAAGAAGTTCAGAGTCCTCCATTTCCTAGAATAGAGAGGTCGAATATTCCGGCAGATACAGCGAATCCCGCTCCGGATGAACTGCCGAATGTAGTGGTGATATTGAATCCAGAAGATTTTTTTCAATCCAAGATTATAGAAGAAATTTTTTGGAGAACTTTCCTTAGACACGGACTGTCTTTGGAAGAAGTTCGGTTGCCAGGACTAGAAGATAGAGCGCATAATCCCCGGAAGGTTTCACCACATGCAATAGATTCATGTGCTCGGCTGGAACATTGCCCTCATTCAATCAGTTCATTCAGGATGTGCTATTTTTTCTAAGGATTGCGCCTTTTCAGCTTCATCCTAACGGATGTACGCTACTCAATATCCTATAAATTATATTTATGGAGCATCTCCTCCGTCCCCCAACTGTCGATGAGATTAAATTTTTATTCAATGTTAAGAGTCAGGGAGATAATCCGACCTTTTCCTTCCTGGAAGTCGTCAAAAACTGCCAAGTGGTAGCTAGTGCGTGGAGCAAGTTGAGCTACTTTAAAACATAGTGGTTCTACGTGAGATGCCCACTAGGATTCGCCAGGCGGTGGCTGGTCAGACATAAGTTCTGTTACTTGTTTCGTTGCTAACCATAACTGGATAATGTATATTGGTGCTGAATTCATGCTGCGTTTCTCTTATAGCTGCTATTCCACGGCATGAAGGAGCATAATATAAAGAGTTCGTGAGGAAACTCTAGGCGGTGCCTGCTGAGTTAAAGGAAATAAATGAAGTTCTCACTGACGACAACATGGTTGCCGCCGGGCATATAGAAAGAGGATAGAGCATAGGGATGACAGGGATACCAAGAGTGGTCCCAACAAGACAAAGTGGAAGAACGTGCTCCTGTCATGCCCCCAGTCGAGGGAGCTCAGGCTGCACCTGGCATAATAGTCGCCGTACTTCGCAACGATGAGGGTACAGAAGCTGGTCAAGAGCCCGCGGTCATGCCTCCGCAGGGCCCTCAATCATTTGTATTAAAGACAAAAGGCAAAACTCCTGCCTACAAATCTAAGAGGAAAAAAGGCACTGAAGCAACCCAACTTGTTACTACTTCCATAGGTCCGAAGATCTCTTCCCCGCAGACATAAAGTTCACTGAAACGGCTGTTGGATATTCCTATCCTAGAGGAGATATCATCATTCTCTGATCTCGGGCTAGAGGGGCTTCACTCTCCTTCGAGAACCAATGGAAACCTAACCTTAATAGACATAAGGGAGGCGACTCCAATAAGCAAAGCTGCTACAACCGGTCGGTTGGGATGTTTGCACATGCATACACACACTTCACGGCACCACACGATATTCCATCACATGCTTCTTAACCTCTGGCGATGACTAATTTATTCCTCTTTTCATTTTTGTAGCTATAAAAGCAAGGATCCATGCTTAGCAAGCTCTGCTCTTCGCACCATTCATCTGGATCGCGTTCCGAGTCACATCGTCGCGAGAGCGAAAGAGATTACAGCCGTGGCTACCATTCTAGCCAAGAATGCAAGCACTACAATAGAGAGAAAGAAAAATCATACCAAGGTAGGCGTCATTCTAGGTCGCGATCTCTGCCACCGAGAGGACCTTTTAAACCTTCTGGCTCTAGTAGGCCTTCTTCTGAATCTTCACATTAATTAGTACCTTCTCACGCCCTAAAAATCGGCGATCAGCACCACAGAATTGAAACAGAAACTACTGCCATCGTAGAACAAATTGCTATAGAGCTAACGGGGGAGGGAGCCATTCGCATCACCGAACTGAAGAAAGACTTTTCGAACATATGTTTCAATGGTTTCCACTTTCCTCCCAACTTGAAGAGAATCCCAAATGACATTGACAAATTAGTACAGGACCATGTGTGTGACGCATATAGCCAATATCGCGAATGGGTTTAGACGGTAGAACGGGTTTCGACGGTGTCCTTTGAGCGGGCCAAGGCTATTGAGAAACTGGAAGGCGATATGTCTCATAAGGACAAGATAATAGAGGTGCTCTCTAATGAATTCGAGTCCTCCAGACAAACTGAGATAGAAGTCGGACAAAGAGCCGAGGATGCTTGAAAGTCCATGGATGAAATCAGAAAGTCTCATATGGACTTAGTGAAGGAGAAGGGTCACCGCAACACTGTTATTATTCAAGAAAGGAATGTCGCGCTGAAAGAAGTTGACGAATTAAAGGCAAAGCTGGCTGAGGCCATTAAAGAAAAAGACGAAGCCAACAAAGTTTCTCGAGAAGCGTGTGAGGAGGCGGTAAAACTTTGAGAAGAAAGGGATACGGCGAATCAAAAGGCCAAAGAAGCCGACACTAGGATTGAAAGGGAAATAAAAGCCATTGAGGCCAAGATGTAGAGTGAGTTTAAAGATCTCCTAGTCAATTATAATGCAAATTTCCTGAAAAATTGCAACCTGAACTGGCTTGGGGAGGACTATCTCTTTCAGTTATATAAGGCCTAGAACCGCTTGATTGAGGATGAGAAGGCGATCCATGGAGTTGCAACTATTGATGAGTTTGAATTGGAATCTCAAGTGTTGATCGGAGATGAGCCTAAAGTCCTTCATGACACGACGATCGTGCTTCAGAGAGAAAATCAGCTGCAAAATACTCGGAGGCCGGAAAAGGATCTGGGGCGAACACCATGTCGTTGCTTCTGAAATGGCCCTAGTGTCTCAAACTGCGCCCACATCTTCTGTTGATCCCCCAGTCGTCCCGAGGTATGATCCTAACAGGCCATATCTCTCTACAATCATCGAGCATAGCTTGGAAGGCCCATCGGCCCAACCTAGGAGTCAACCCGAGGATGGTATTATGGATACTTCTCCTATTCCTCAAAATGTAGGAACACTATCAGATGATATTACTAATATGTTCTCCTATCTTCATTCAGTCTTAGATTCTGCATCGGCCGACACTCCTACAACTCATGAAGTTCATTACGAGCGGGAGGCGTTAACAACAGGGGCCACAACTGTGACCATTACTTCTTTGGCTGGGGAGACACATGATAGCGGCTATGTGATTTATGACCAATTGATGGAAGCACTTCTTAGCTTCCAAAGCGACCCGAGCATCGAGATGCCCTTCAACGTGGATGAAGATATTATTATCACGGGCTCCTCGGGTCCAACCGACAGTCTCTCGATAGGCGAGCGCGTGGACCAAGAGGAACAAATAATGGAGGAGACTAAGGCTGAGATTGAGCAGAATCATAGAACTAATGGAGGTATGGCGGGCTCTGGTCCTACCCCAATCCTTGTGCTCTCTTCGGGTGGCACCATAGTTGAAACTGGAGCTCCTCATTCTTCTAGTATCGAAAGCACCACCATTCCCCCGGCTCCATACACAGAGGATATTTCAGTCCCTGTGGGCTCCTAAGAGAGGACCGTGTCAATTCCCTTCGTCGGAGACAAGCTAGCTGGAGCAAGCCGGGGAGGCAAGGGTTCAAAGAGAGCTCTGGGCGGTAACTTGAGCGGATCTACGCCAAAGAAAGTCAAGAAGAAACCGAAGGCGAAGATTTGCATTTTTGCTTCCTTTTTTGTAGATGGCTAGAATAAGCTTCTCTTTTGCTTTTCGTAGGCCATGTATAGACGCGGGCTTAGCCCCCCGCTTATAGGAATTCTTTGAACAGAATTTGTATTTTCTTTCTCAAAGAATAGTGCGAATAAAATTTCTTCTTTGTTTTTAGCATAACTCTATGTTTATTTATCTAAGTACTTTAGCACTCACATTTCCATTCAATGTACTCGTGAAGCTTTAGTCTCTGAGTCGAACTTGAGTCCGGTCTTTAAGTCTTGAGGCCATGGCCTCAGGTCATAATCAAACGTTGATTTGAGTCCTAATGTTACGCTGTCTCGGTCAGCAGCTGGAACTTGAGTTATGCCCCTAGTTCTTGGGAGAATTGAAGTAGTTAGTTGGCAGTCGTCCTCCGCCTTCACCAACTTTGATTTAACTTAGTCGGAACAAAGTTAAAGTAACACGATTTTGAGCGGTCGGATCACACTCGCTCGCTTGCTACTATTTGTATCCACACTCTGGGGATTTGGACTTGTATGCCGGCGGTCGATCACGCCCACTTATTGTTTAGAATTATATCCATTCTCTAGGGACATAAGTTATTTTATGAGCGATCGGTCACGCCCGTTTAATATTTATACTCTAGTTCACACTTCGGGAATCTAGAGTCAGTTGACGGACGGTCGATAACATCTGTTTAAGTATTAGGATCTTATTTGCACTTTGGGAATAAGGAGTTGGTCAAGGTTGTGGATGGTCAGATCACATCCTCCTTGATCCATTAAGCGAAGTCGTAGATGGATGGATCCATCTTCTTCGAACTTGAAAAAAGAAGGCGAGCTCGTGGGTGGACGGGTCCACCCAAAAATGAGCGAGGTCGTGAATGGATGGATCCATCCTCCTCGAGCTTTGGAAATAAGCGTGGTCGTGGATGGATGGATCCATCATCCTCGAGCTTGGAAATAAGCGAGGTCTTGGATGGACGGATCCATCCTCCTCAAGCTTGGAAAAAGCAAGGTCATGGATAGACGGATCCATCCTCCTTGAGCTTGGAAAAAAGCGAGGTCGTGGATGAGCGGATGCATCCTCCTCGAGCTTGGACGGTCGATTCACGTCCTAATTTTGGAGTTTGCACTTTAGCTCGCGCTCTGGGAGCTGGAGTTTGCTGAAGAGTTGTCGTGTGTCAATTCTCTTTTAATTGATTGTTGTTTGCCCCCCGAGCTCGGGGTTTGATCTAGCAAGTGACCCGTCGGGTCACGATCACTCTCTATTTGAACGAGTCCCACCGTAAGATGGAACTCAGCTCTTCGTACATCATGGCGGTTGCATGATGCATCTAGGAATCATTAACTTGGCTTTGTGGGTCTGCGCTTTATTACTGAAATAAGAAATCATGGAAAAATCAGTTGTCTTATTACAAATATGAATTCTCAAATTTCATAAATAAACTTGAAAAGGAAAGCAGACTAAATGAATGAAAGCCAATCATATGTAATAGCGATGGAGACTCTCGCAATTCCATGCTATTGGCAGAGTGAGACCATTAATGGTCGATAGCTTGAATGTATCATTTCCAAGCCTCCATTCGATGACATATGGTCCTTCCCATGTCGGTTTCATGTGTGAAGGGACCGGATAGACCCGCTTGAGTACGAGATCGCCAACTTCAAAGGTTTTGGGCCAGACCTTAGCATTGTATAATCGAACGACTCGATTGCGATGTGCGGCTGCCCTCAAATTAGCCTCTTCATGCTTGTCATCCAGTAAATCTAGAGAATCTACGAGTAGGATGGCATTCGTCTTTGGATCGTAATAAGTCACATGGTGAGAAGGTACCTGTAGCTCGACGGAATAATGGCTTCAGAGCTGTAGGAAAGTGCAAATGGAGTATGGCCGATTGCGGACTTGTGGGTAGTTCGATATGCCTATAAGGCCATGGGGAGCTCATCGACCTACTTACCTCTAGCCTTCTCCGGTCGTTTCTTCAAAATGGACTTGATGACTTTGTTGACAGCTTTGACTTGTCCATTCGCTTGAGGGTGAGCTACCGTCGAGAATTTCTTCTGGGTGCGATTACATTGGTAGAAATTCTTAAACTCGGTACTATCAAATTCGGCCCCATTGTCAGTTACAATTGTTAGTGGGAGGCCAAAACGACAGATGATGTTGCGCACAACAAAGTTGACTACTTCCTTCATCGTGATAGTAGCAAGGGGCTCAGCTTCCACCCATTTAGTAAAGTAGTCAACTGCAACAATGACGTACTTCGCGCCACCTTTCACTAGAGGCAAAGATCCTATTATACCAATGCCCCATGTGGCAAACGGCCATGGGTTGACCATCTGAGTAATTTCGGTTGGTGGGGCTCTTGGAATCCTGGCATGTTTCTAGCACCTATCACATCTCTTAGCATAATCCGATGCGTCTCGATTTACGGTTGGCTAGAAATACCCGTACCTGAGTATCTTTTTTGCAAAGGCTTGCCTCCCAGTGTGATCGCCACACTCTCCCTCGTGCACATCATACAACACTCGTTTGATCTCATCGTGGAAGATACACTGGAGTAAAGGAACAGAATATCCCATTATGTATAGGACTCCATCTTGGATGACAAATCGTGAAGCCTTTCAGAGAACCTGTCTTTTTTCACTCCTTCGTTCGGGTAATGTTCCATGCTTAATGTAATTTCTGATCGGAGTCATCCACGACTCTTTCTTGGGTGTCGCCTCGTGCACCCAGTCTATCTCCGTCTGATCGATACTTGGAGTAGTGAGTGTTTCCATGGGGACAAGTCCCATCCACTGTGCTTCGCCAGTGCTGGCCAGTTTTTCTAAAGAATCAGCTTTCTGATTTTGCTCTCGGGGTATACAGTGGATAATATAATTGTCAAACTGGTTCAATACTTCCTGGACCCGCATAAGGTAGAAGGCTAATCTTTGATCTCTGGCTTTATACTCACCTTGAACCTGGCACACCACCAGTTGCGAATCGTAGTAAATTTCCACAATGACGACTCCTAAATCCTTGGCAAGCATTAGTCCAGCGAGTAAGGCTTCGTACTCAGCTTCATTGTTAGTCGCATGGAAGTCAAACTTCAAAGCATAGCACACGGATCGACCTTCTGGGGTTTCAAGTACCACTTCGACGCATGAGCATCGGTCGTTTGATGCACCATCGGTGTACAGCTTCCATATACAGTTGGGAGATTTAATGGCCTGGGGCAAATCCTCTGGTATGGTGAATTCATCTATGAAGTCCACCAGAACTTGTTCTTGAATAGCTCGCCTTTGTGTATAAGTGATATCAAATTGACTCAGCTCGATGTTCCACTTGAGCAACCTACCAGACATCTCAGGTCATGTCAGGATCTGTCGAAACGGCTGGTCGGTGTAAACAATGATCGGATGAGCTTGGAAATATAGGTGGAGCTTTCTCGAGGCTACAACAAGACAATAAGCCAGCTTCTCTATCTTTGGGTAGTTACTTTCTGCCCTCATCAATCTTTTGGTAACATAATAGACTGGTCGTTGGATCCGATCCTCTTCTCGAACTAGCACAACACTGATTGCGTTTGCTGAAACTGCCAAATAAACATACAGCTTCTCGTGATCAATCGGCTTCGATAAGATGGGGGTGTTTCTAAATGTTCTACTAGTGCCCTGAATGCGCCCTCGCACTCCTCTGCCCATTCAAAATTCGGTTTCCCTTTTCTGATTCGAAGAAGGGAATACACTTGTTCGTGGATCTAGAAATGAACCTACTCAAATCTGCCACCTTCCCATTAAGACTTTGCACCTGCTTTATAGTTCTGTGAGTTTCAAGATTCTGAATCACTCGGATCTTCTTGGGATTAGCTTCGAATCCTCTGGCATTGACAATAAACCCCAAGGAACTTTCCAGATGCAACTCCGAAATGACACTTCAATGGATTAAGCTTCATTCCGTACTGTTGGAGTATGTTGAACATCATCTCTAAATCACTGATATGGTTGCTGGATAGTCGCAACTTCACGAGCATGTCATCTACGTACACCTCCATGGTTTTCCCAATCTGGTTTGCAAACATTCGGTTCACGAGCCTCTAATCAGTTGCTCCAGCATTTTTGAGTCGAAACGGCATCACCTTGTAACAATAAAGTCCTAGATCAGTGATAAAGCTAGTGTGCTCCTGGTCAGGAAGGTGCATCGGAATTTGATTGTAGTCGGAGTACGCGTCCATGAAAGATAAGAGCTCATGCCCGGCTGTTGAATCCACCAGTTGATCGATTCTGGGAAGCGGGAACTGTCTTTGGGGTAGGCTTTGTTCAGATCTAAATAGTCCACACATGTCTGCCATTTTCCATTTGACTTCCTGAAAAGTACTAGATTCGATACCCACTCTGGGTATAAAGCATCACGAATAAACCCATTAGCCTTGAGTTTATCCACTTCTTCCTTCAAGGCGGCAGATCTTTCTAGATCCATACCGCGCCTTTTTTGTTTCACAGGGACGTGCCGCGGGTCGATATTTAATGCATGGCTCATGATATTCGGCAAGATCCCACACATGTCTGAATGAGTCCAGGAAAACACATCGAGGTTTGATCGGAGGAAATTAACTAGTTCATATCCCATCTATAGGCTGAGTTGAGATCCGATCTTTACCACTCTAGGATCATCGTCGTCATTAACCAGGACATCAATTGTCAACTCTTTCATGGAAGCCTGGTATTCTCTGACTTCCCCTTCATCATCGTTGTCTCTAGGATTAAGATATTTAGGAAACTGGTCATGGAGCTTGAGCCTCGGCTTAGGCGGTAGTTGTCAATCCTCCATAGAGCGGATGCAGAGAGACTCCTCTACGCCCTTACCGTTTTCCTTTTGCTGCACATCCCGCAGTTCCGCAAAATAACAGGCGCGTCCAGCTGCCTGATTACCATGTACCACCCTGACTCCATTTTAGTGTGGAACTTCATAGTCAAATAACTTACGGCAATCGCTGCCCTAAACCCCACAAGGGTTGGTCGGCCCAGGAAAGCATTACAAGGGGAATGAATATCAAGCACAACAAACTGTAACATCCGGACTCTCCGGTAATCACCAACACCCAACTCAACAGGTAACTCTACCCTCCCAGCTGGTATGGTTGCACTGCCATTGAAACCATGTATATGCGACTGGCACGGTTTCAAATCCTTCGCTTCCATCAGCATTTGATCATAAGCACGTTTGAAAAGTATGTTTACGGAACTTTCACTGTCAACTAAGATCCTCTTTATCCAAGCATGACCTATTTGGGCAGAAATAACCAACGGATTAATAGTGGGGTCTCGACTCTGTCGATATCATGGTTTCTGAAGATGCTATCATCTGTCATCATCCTCTGTTGCTTTGTCGGGGCCCTTTTGTCGATACTACTACAAAATTTGAAGTCCACATGCCTAATCGAACTAGTATATGACTCCATTTTCTTCTAGCTCTGATCAACTGGATAAGGACCACCACTCACAGTATTAATCACCAGCCTCCCGCCAGTACGTGCGGTTTCTTCGGGTCTGGCCTGGCCTTGGCCCTGATTGGGATTAGATGGGCCCGCTCTACCATCCTGCAGAGCCCGGACAAAATGCTCTAACTTTCTCTCTAATCAACTTTTCAATAATATCCAGTAGATGACGACATTCATTAGTGTTATGGCCATAACAATCATGGAATCTACAGAACTTTCCGGTCTGAATCTGCTTCTATGACGATGGTTTCGGAGCTGACTTCTTATACTGCCCTGTATTGCAGGTTTGAAGATAAACATTCTCTAGTGACATGTTCAAAGGAGTATATTGATCGAACATAAGAGCTCTGGGTCTCCCATGATGAGGGTCTCTCTTCTTTCCTTGACCTCCATCACTTTTTTGTTGACTTTGCTTATTCTGAATATTCAACTGTACTTTACCAGAACTCTCCCCGGTCTGCTTAACTGCAACATTATTCTGGATACCTTCGCTATTGGGCCCTGTGACGTCCTGCTTCCTAGACCATCTAGCATCTTCTCTCCTCAAAAATTGGGCTGCCTTTGCATAGAAACGGTCCAACGAAGCAGGGGGTTTCCCAGCCAACCAATCACCAAATTCGGAATCAGGATCGATCCCTTTAGTCAATGCCATCAGAATAGAGTTGTCGTTAGTATTGTTGACTTCGACACAAGACCTTTCTAGATAATGCCTTAGAGTCTCTCTTGGAGCTTGAGTAACACTAGATAAGCTATTGACATCCTTCGTTCTTGCGGCATGCATATGGAACTGCTCAACAAACTTAGTAGCTAACTGGTCAAAACATGAGATGGATCTGGGTGATAGATGGGTGAACCACATAGCTGCAATGCCTCCCAAGGAGATAGGGAAGCTTCAACATTTAACAGCATCATCAGCTCGGGCGGCATTCATAAGCCATTCATATTTTAGAATATGTTGGTTGGGATTCGAATTTCCTTCATACATCGGCAAGGTTGGCATCCTGAACCGACGTGGCGGCTCTGCATAGAGAATGCCATTAGTGAACGGGGTATGACTTTAGAAACCCAGTCATCATTTGTGAGGCCTTGACTTTCTTTAATCCTCTGGCATATCATGGTTGGAATATCAGGCATCTGGGGATTCAGGGCCAAAGCATGGTTGGGTTCCATGTCATGAGGACGGACCAATCGCTGTCTATGGTCCATTCCATGCCTCCTTGGCTCTTGGGCTTTAAGGAAGTGAGGATACTGAGCATGAATGTGGTGATGAGGGGCTGGATCTGGTTGGTTCTGGATCTCGACATCCAGAGCTATAGCAGCAGCTGCTGCATGGTCATGAATAGTGTTGTAAGGAAGTGTCCCTCCTCAAGAGGAGGGCACAACTTGATGCCTTGTGGAAGGACCTATCCCAGCCTATCCAGGATTTGAAGTATACGGGTGCCCGAAGGCTTCCGCTTAATTCCCATCTAATCAGCGGCGTGTAGATCTATGATTGAAGTCAAATGACATCGAGCTTTCAGACAAGGAATAAGAGGTATGCTCCTTTCTAGATCTCCCTTTCCTTTCTTCATTCAGCTAGTTCACAAGTTCCATGTTGGCACAGATCTGTTAAGTGAGCTCCTGACGGCTTTGAGTGAGCTTCTGCATAAGGGTCTGGAATTCCTCTCTAGTTATTAGAACAAGTGCATTTGTAACTCCCACTGATGTTTGGCCTGCTGTGGTCAACTGTGTAGGATTTTGCCTATCCCTTCCTTCCAGATCAGCAGCATCGGAAGCGGTTTTGGTAGAACGCACCACGTTGAATGTAGTTCTTCTTAGATCTGGAAAAATCTGAATCGAATAGAAAGAACCTCTGGAAGATGAATCTGAATCTCCTTCTTAAATTTTAGCAATCCAAAAATGGCAGGGGATCCACAGAATCAAAGAAAAGTGGAGTTTTCTCAATGAAAGCACCAAAGTGTTTGTACCAAAAATGGGTACAACACTCTTCGGATGTAATTGAAGAGATTAGAATAAAGAAATAAAATGGAAAATGTGGCTAATCTAACCATAACACCAAAGAAATAAGTAGTAACAGGAAGAAAACAAGAATTTATAGTGGTTTGGCTTTATAGCCTACGTCCACTCTGAAGGATAAGATGTTTATTGCTGATTATAAACTGAATTACAACAATACAATGGCTAACACTCGAGTTACAATAGAGTTTAAGCAAAGCAGCGGCATCAAAAGTCCTTTTTTAGTTGCAGTAGAGGTGCTATTTATAGGCGTAGAGCTGAAATATCTGCCTTGAATCTCGAATACCCTTTCTCATGCGTAGGTGGGCCCACACAACTGATTTGGAATTGTTTGGGATCGATCCTGATCGATCCATGTTGGTTTCACATCGATCAAGGATGGCTCCAATTGAGCTGCGATCGATCATGGACGTTCCTGAGACGATATGCAACCTTCTGTGAAAATTTTATGGCATTTGGAATTGTGGTTTGAGAGATATGATCGATCCAAGATTTAGTTTTCTAGTGAGGCTGAACCCTTCGTATCGATACATTTCGTATCGATCTTCTCGTGTCGATGACGTGGCGTGCACGCTTCGTGGAGATCCACATTTTACGCTTAAAGACCGTTTCCTTTGGGTTGACTGCTCCTTTCGTATCCATCCTATACTTTGTTTTCTCGTATCGATGCTATACTCCTTCCTTCATATCGATCTCCGACCCTTCTCTTCGTATCGATCAAGTAGGTGATCGATACGAAACATGCAGCTACTGGTCGAATGAAATGTGATCGATCAAGGGAGTGTCGAAGTCCATCGATACAGGTTGAAACCTGAAGGATACGAATGATGAATGCTGAGTGATGGGGATGTTTCTATTTCGTATCGATGGTGATGGATACGAAATGATGGATGCCGATGGATGGATACGAAATGAAAATGTTCAACATGGACCTTGATCGATTCACAACTTGAGCATACGAGCTCTGATTAACCTGAAATTTGGAATGTTGCCTTTCATAACTTTGCTTGTCATATCATGCTAATTGTAGCTCGATCCGGACTCGGACCAAGTTTGCCTGTATCCATCGTGAACATATAGATAACTGATTCTCGGAGCGGATTGCCTTCAGTCTCTAGTCAAGTCCTTGGTGTCACGCGGCCTTGCCAAAAGGCGGGATAATAGTTTATATATTAAAATAGGTTATATATTAAAATAGGTTATATATTAAATTATATATATTAAAAGTTGTTTATAAATTTAAAATAATATATATTAAAATAGTTTATAATTTAAAAATAAAATATATATTAAAATAGTTTATATATTAAAATAGGTTATATATTAAAAATAGTTAATGTATTAAAAATTATTAATATAATAAAATGGTTCATATGAGAAAATAGTTTATATGTTAAAAGAGTTTTTATATTAAAAGAGTTTATATCGAAAATAGTTTCAAATTAGAATTATTTCTTCCAATTTCACAAATCAATTCAAATCAATCTCAGTTCAACGATTTTAACAAGGCTAAATGTTTCAATTCAAATTCTCATAAAAACCATTTCAATTTAAATCAATTTCAAATCCATGTTTAAACAACAAATTTAAACCACTTCAAATTCAATAGGTTTCAAAATTTAAATATTCAAACGTTTACAATAACTCAATTTTGATAAATTTCATTTCAAAATTCAACTTTAAGATTTCAATTTAAATTCTTTGAACAATTCATTTAAACCAATTTCAATTTCAACATTTTAAAGCTGGGATTTTGATAATAATTCAGTTCATATAAATCAAATTTTATTTCAAAATATCATTTGACAGGATTCAAAAATTAAGGATTTAAAACCATTTAATTTAGCCAATCTGGTGTGCGTATATAATTTTTACCCTATGGTCAAGTGATACAGATATATATCATTTCAACCTACAATAAATTTAAATTTACGAGTATATATCATTTTAACTCGCAATCTCGAGAAAATTCAAAATCCATAAAATCGCTCGAGTTTATCATTTCAACCAATAACGATATTTTCCTAATCTATCAGATCATTCGGGTATGTATCATTTCAACCCATAATGATTTTCCTAACAATAACCAAGGGAAGTTGCAGTGTGATAACAACATATAAAATAAACATAACATCAAATCATCCAAAATGTCAACAATTAAGCATCCATCACAATCATCATTTTATTCAACCAATAAATCACAAAAATTAACTGGTTATAATTAACAGGTACATAACTAGCAATTTAAATTCAATATTAATTTAAATGGCAATTAAATTCAATATAAATTCAAATTAAACCTGAATGGCAATTTAAATATACCAAACAACAATCAATAAATTTATAATCACATCATAAATTTAATTTAACTAACATAAGACGATATAGTATTCTTGAGTAGGTTAAATCACTCACCTTTGATTTCAAATTGATTTAAAATCCAAATAAAACCAAAATTTCAACTGTCTTAGAATCCAAACAATCCAGTCCCTTGTTGTCCGAAATTTCGATACGATCGCTATGGAGAAAACCGCGTCCAAAACCGAGCTCGTATGCACTAGTTATTAAAGTTAGAAGTTTAAAAATTTAAATTAAAATATAGAAGCAAATAAGAAATTAACACATCACTCTGAAACTCTAACCTCATATCACGAAGTCACGCACGCGATCATCAAAAACTGTCGATGCTTTGACCATGAATCACCGCCGTTAGAACCAACTACGATCACATCTGACATCGCCACGACCATCCCCATGCAAAACTGCCTTCACCCTCGCTAGTGCGACAGTCGCGGACACCTGGAGGGGCCAATGCTGCCGCCGTCTTCAAACGCCAATCATGGCGAATTGGCTGATGCTTTCAACGAACTAACAGCATGGATTGAAGCCTCTCGATGCCCTCTACAAGATGCAACTCCCCGATCGTCGATTGGATGAAGATCCACCGTCGATCGCAAAACCCTAGAAATGGACGGCTGAGAAAGATCGCCAATTTCTGGCCAAACCATGATTCGATTGCAAAAATGAATTGCAGATCTAGATTGCGCTCGTCAAGAGCTTTCCAACGATATATAATATGACAAGGTTTGAAGAGTTTGAATTTTTCAATTTGATTTTGATTTGAAATTTGTGAAGAGTTGCTAGGGTTTGGAAATATAATGGGCTAGGATAAACATATATTCATAGCATACGATCAAGTGGGCCCAAATGGTCGCACAGGCCCCAAAAGCTCATTTCCAACCTTGAACGAAACCATGACATTCTATATATCGAAAGTGAGGTTTTTGATAGTTCTTTAGTCAATGGAACAAGTCTCAAACCATAATTCCATTGTATCCAGAATTTAGCTTTCAAAATCCAAATTATTTTTATTGAATTCATTAAATTGATTTCTATGCATTTCGAGCCCGCACGATCAAATGATAAGTTCGATCACTACGAAACTTGAAATCCTACAATAATTCACTGTTACAAATCCGATAAAACTAGTTTCGTCAAAATCCGAGAAAGTGCCAAAATGGCTATTTTTACAAGTTAATTAAATAAAATATTATTAAATAAATTTAATCACTTTTAAATTATGCATTAAAAGTGAACGGTTCATCATTCTTGATGAACTAGTAATTTATAAACTTTTACAATACAGTTTTCCATGTTAAATCCAATATTTAAATATTACATAAATTTTAACGTTCAATTACGACTGTAATAAAAACTCAGTTAATTATATTTTAATTTCAATCAAATTCTTATATTTTGTTTCTCACTCTTATTATTGAATCAACTATTACCTTAAGAATATAATTAACATTAGTTTACATTCTATTACATTCATATTCTACAATTATCCTCTTAACTCATATTAGCGACAATGTTTAATTACACTAAATTTTGATTTAATAATCAAACGGAATAATTAATGAGACGATAATTAAAACAATTGTCTTACAATAATAATTCATACCCATTACTTATTGATTACAACCGAGGGTTATAAATTGTTTACCAAAACTGATTTTATATTCTACATTAACCTATTTCAATTAATAACAATAATTTCATCATCCTAAAATTGCGTCTTCTCAAGAAACTCGGTCTTGAAATCGTCTGTATACTAGAATTTCATCATCCCAAAATTGCTCTAATCTGATCAATCGCTTCTCGCTACCTTATTCATATGCTCAAGCCGTCAAGAACCATCTTTCTTCTCAATCTCAAGAATAGTTTATTCGTAATCCAAAAGCTAATTGGATCGATTCTAGAAAGGGAAAGAGCTTCTGTTTCAGATGTGAAGATCTCAATCATGTCGCAAATCTTTGCCGAGACCCAATCAGATGTTTTGATTATGGTGTCTTCGGTCATAAAAGAAAGGATTGTTCTTTGAAATCGGCCTCCTCTGAATTTTCTTCGCCATCGATTAATCATGGTTTTCAGTTTGTATTGAAAATTTTGAAACCGAAGGGGCTGTTACTTGATTATCATTGGTATATGAGAGATATTGGAATCAGTTATCTGGAAGAGTTACTGAATCATTTCGACTTTGTTAATGAGCCAAACATAGGAAAAGGCTATAAAGAAAAATTTGGTAACCCAGAAGATTTTTTCGGCAAACCAGAATTGTGTGTTGTTAATAGGCGAATCTCTCACCTAAGTTTAATTAATCATGGATTCCAGTTTATTTTAAAAATTTTGTTTCTTAGGGGAATTCTGATTGATCATTTCTGGTATAATAAAGAGACTGGAATTAAGCTTCTTGACGAACTATATTACCATTTCGACATAATAAACTCGCCAAATATTAGTAATAAATTTGGTAATATCAATGTGATAGAGGACAATTCTGTTGACTCGATAAAATCTGATTTCATAGAGGATACCATATTAGATTCAAACATTCTTATGAAACCTACTGCTATGGAAGTCAATTCGGGTTTTGATCCTTTGTTGCTAGATCCATTTGTTACTGCTTATTCTGATGAGCCTTCTTCGTCATTGAATGCCTTGGAAATTGATGAAGAGCAGCTAGAAGTTGTTGAACAGAGGGATGTCTTCACTCTTATTAATTGTAAATGCCGTAAATCTAAAGTCAGCGTTCATGATAGTTTTGAGATAACTTTATCCAATAAATTCGATTGTCTCTCTTCGGGGCTAAATTATGATAATTCAGATGTTGATGGGAGTTTGGTGGTTATCTCTAAGCAATCTGGTAATGATATATTGATTGATTCGATCAAGCAAGTTACCAAGTCGCTAGACAGTAATATTTTTGGTGATAATATGACTGTTGATATCGAGAATTTTGATGATTATTCGAAGAATGTTGTGAGTATTGATATAGAGTTGGATTCAACAAGTTTGTCTATGGAAGACTCAACTGTGGAAGAGAATTTAACCTTTATTGACAACAATGTTTCCAAGTGTTATTCTATTCTTGAACCAGTTGTTTCAGATGAAGAAGTTGTTTCAGGAGATGTTCGTTTGATTGATCAACTTGAAGTTTTTCGAGATTGGATATTGATATTTGAAAAGCAGAAGAAGGATGACTTATCTATTGATCTTGAGTCTCGCATTTCTGGTGTGTTTTCAAATTCCACTAGATGATGTACACGCTGTCGATGGTGTGCATGGTGCATAGTTTTCAATTCTAGTTGAGAGAGTTTTTATCGATCAGGTAGTAGCATATACTTGTGATGCTTCCTTTCCATCAGTCGTAGGCAGGAATGTTTTAAATAATGAAGCAGACTTAGATGAACTGGATTATCTTCTATCCTTCGATCACCAAAATGATGAAATTTCTGTTGAGTTAGAGCCTAGACTTTATGTTGAGTTAGAGCCCAGACTAGTTGATGTTTCTAAAATAGAATTGAAAGATGAGTTAGTAATAGTTGCTTCAGATGTTTTGAAGTCTGACAGGTTGGAGAATAATTTTTGCTCTTTCCCTAACTCCACATCTTCGAAGAGAGGAAAGCGTAGGCGATCAGTAGCTTCTAGCGGTTCAGTTCGTCGAAGTGCTAGAATCCACAACTGTCAGTCTTCTCCTTTAGGTGAGTTACCTGGATCGAGTGCCACGAGTGGTACTACGTATCCAGGCTCAGGTATGAGCCCTACTTTGGGTAGTACGTTTTCTACTTATGCTTTAGGTAGTCTTTCTTCTGCTGAATTTATTCAGCTAGCTCGTGACACATCTTTTATTTTTACTGATATTGAGTTAGATCGGGAGTATATTAGATGTAAGGAATTAGAGAGGGCTAGTTCAGTTCATCTATGAGGATCTTGAGTTGGAACATTAGAGGTTTGAATGATTTAAACAAATGTGATAAGTTTAGAGTATTTTTTAAAGACTACTCGATATTGCTTTACTTCAAGAAACTAAAATTAACTGTCCCGATGTTCGTTTCTTTAGAAGATTAGGCGGTTATCACTTTAGAAAATGGGTTTTTTACCTTCCGTTGGCTCTTCAGGGGGATTAATAATAGGTTGGCGAGATGGTTGTTTTAAATTACTTCAATGTATTGTTAAGCAACATTCTCTTCATGTTATTCTTATTAATCTTTCTGATAACTCTTTATTAAATATTTCTAATGTTTACGGGCCTAATTATAAAATTTATCGGAGAATTTTATGGAGTGAATGCCTAGAATTTAGATCACTGGCCCCGGGTTCTTGGATTATGGGGGGTGATTTTAATATTACGTGTTTCATTGGTGAGCGATTTCCTAGGGAAGGGGATTACTCTACTATGGAGGAATTCAATCAATTTATTTTTAACTCTAATTTGATTGAAATTCCACTTTCTAATAGAGAGTTTTCTTGGAGTAACGCTAGAGAGTCTCCATCCAGGGCTCTTCTTGATAGATTTTTTGTTAGTGATGAAATTGAGGACAAATTTCCAATCTGTAGAGTCAATGGCTTACCATATACCTTCTCTGACCATTGTCCTATTATCCTTTCTTGCGAGTATCATAAAGTTATTATGAACAATTTTAAATTTGAAAAGATGTGGCTTTTGGAATCTAACTTTGTGAACTTAGTTATATGTAAATGGAATTCTTTGAGTTTCCATAATTTCAGAAATAAGGAAAATTCTGCAAGAGCTTTTATTTCTAAACTTAGAGATCTTAGGATTTTTCTTAAAAATTGGAACAAAAATGTTTTTGGCAATTTAAAAATTAAAAAATATAATATTCTTAATGAAATGCTTAAAATAAACAAGATAGAAGAATCTAGACCTCTAAATCTAGGTGAACGTAATGTTCTTTCTAATTTAAAAGATGAACTAAATTCTATTTTAGAAAAAGAGGAGGTGATATGGAAGTAGCAATCCAGAATTCAATGGATCAACGAAGGCGATAATAATACCAAATTTTTTCATAATATTGCTAATGGCAGAAAATGTAGTAATACAATCAACTCTATATTTGTTAACAATATAGAGTTAGTTGATCAAAGAGATCTCAACAAGGCTTTTACTGACTATTATAAGGATATTTTTGGTTCTAAAATCAAACATAGAATCAATGTTAGATGGACTGATCTGTATCCATCAGATTCTATTGTTGATTTATCAGAGTTAGATAAATCTTTTACAGAAGAGGAAATTAGGAAAGCAATTAATGATATGCCAAGTGATAAATCTCCGGGACCTGATGGGTTTCCTATTTTATTTTATAAAACCTTTTGGGATGTTTTAAAATTTGACTTAGATAATTTGTTTAATGATTTTTATAATGGTAACTTGCAATTAGTGAGATTTAATTTCGCAAATGTTATTCTACTGCATAAAAAAGTAGGAGCTAACAACCTAAAAGATTTTAGACCTATTTCTTTGATTAATTGTTTAGTAAAAATCATTTCTAAAGTTCTAGCTAATAGACTTAGTACAAGAATGAATGATTTAATTGATTGTTCACAATCGGCTTTTATTAAAGGGAGAAATATTACTGATGGAGTGGCTGTTGTTCAAGAATATATTAATTACTGTTGTAAGAACAACATAACCTGTGCGATTTTAAAACTTGGTTATGCTAAAGCTTTTGATTCAATGGATTGGGATTTTCTTGTAGATATTTTTCATGCTAGAGGATTTGGACATAGATGGATTAGTTGGATTTTGACTTTACTTAAAACTGGAAATTCTAGTATTATGGTTAATGGTATATTAGGTAATAGAATTCAGTCAAAGAGAGTTTTAAGGCAAGGGGATCCCTTATCACCTCTGTTGTTTAACTTAGTCGCTGATGTTTTTGCTAAAATTATTAAAAGAGCTGTAGATAATGGATCTCAAGGAAATGTTGGCAATGACATATCGCGTAATGGTATATCGGTTCTGCAATTTGCAAATGATACCTTACTCTTTTCTTCTCATCTTCCTAGACACATTATTACTCTCAAGTTTATTCTTTATAGTTTTGAGCTTTTATCTGGTTCAAAAATAAATTTTGAAAAAAGTTCAGTTTTAGTTTTAAATGATTTTGAAAAAGTAGAAAACTTAGTTGCTAATACTCTAAATTGCAAAAGTATGAATTTTCCATTTGAATATCTAGGGTTTGTGATTAGACCTACCAAACTCAAGCATGATGATTGGTTTATTATTATTGATAAAATTAAAAATAAGATATCTAATTGGAATGTAAGATTTCTATCTAGAGCAGGTAGGCTAGTTTTAATAAACTCGGTTTTATCAGCCTTACCGATCTATTGGATGTCTATGCATCTGTTTCTAGATTGGGTTATTGATAAAATTGATAAAATTAGAAGAGATTTCTTATGGAGTAGGGATAATATTAATAACAGTATAAAATGTCTAGTAAACTGGGAAACTGTTTGTAAAGCTAAAAAGGAGGGTGGTTTAGGAGTTATAAATTTGCGTAACATGAATTTGTCTCTTTTAGGTAAATGGCTTTGGAAGTTTAAAGATATAAATGATAACGCTATTTGGAAGGAGATCATTTCTAAATATTACTATAATGGTAATATCAATTTATACCAAATTGATTATTCATTTTCCCATAAATTTTCTAATTTTGGAAAAACATTTTAAATTGTTATAAAATTTTTAACTTAGGTACTAAGACAATAGTACATTCAAGAAATTGTACTTCTTTTTGGCATGGTTGTTGGATCTCGATCTTACCTCTTAAGTTTGAATTTAAGGATTTGTACGATATTAGTAACTTTAAGTATGCTTTAGTTAATGAAGTTTATACTCCGGATAATGATCCTCCTTGGAATTTCAGTTTTAACAGAATTTTAGTAGGATCAACCCTTAGGCAACTTTCTTTGCTTTATGCCAGATTAAATCTTTATAATATTGATAATGATAATGATTTTATTAGTTGGGAATGGGATAAGAGTAAGAAATATACTCCAAATTCTTTTTATAGATTTATTAATTTTTTGGGTACTATAAATAACTCTTTTAAATATATGTGGAAATCTAATGCTCCTCCTAAATCCAAAATTCACATGTGGTTAATACTTCATGGAAAACTTAATACAATAGAATTTTTAAAGAGAAAAAACATTCAAAATGATAATAAATGTTATTTTTGTAATCTGCATCTTGAGGACATTAATCATATATATTATGATTGTTTGGATTCTAATTACATCCTAACTGTAATACCCCAAAATTTTGTGAAAAATCATTTTTGAAAAATGATTTAATTTTGAAATATTTAGATTTAAATATGGTGAAGTCTCTGGAATAAATAGTGTGCAAGTATATGTGTGCACGTGCACACTGAAATGGCACAAGGAAGAACTCCAGATTTCTTGGATTTAAAACAAGAATTAAAGAGCAATACTGACATGATTTTGCAACATGGATATTTGATTTCTGGATCATCTTAGAAAAGAAAAGTAGGTTTTACTTTAAATCAGTAAACAAATTTTATTTAGAACCCAGAAGAGAAAATTATGTATATTAGTAAACCTGTATACATATAGGTACATATGCTTCTGAAATTAAAGAGAAATTAAAATAAGCTTAGATAAGATATGTGTACAAATATATATATTTTTTAAACACTGAAAAGTATATATATATATATATATATATAAGCAAGTAAAACTATGACATTAAAATGACATGAAATGTGATACAAGTTAATGAGCTTGTATAGGCAAAAATAGCAAAAGGGGATTTTCAGAAATAATTAAAATAAAAATAGGATAGTCACACTTTTAACATGACTAGGAGAGTGGCCATTTTCTGAAAAGTAAAAGAAAGAAAATGCAGCCTTTAAATTGGTTAATATGGCCGGGGTATTATGAATGAAAAATGCATGATGCTAGCCAGGACAGAAATGGAATTCTGTTTCAACAAAACCCTAGAGGAAAAATGCTTATAAATAGGCAGTTTAGCCAGTAGAATCATTTTTACCCCGAGCTGCACAAAAATAAGAAAAGAAGGAAAATATTGGAAGAAAGGAGAGAACACTCAAACAAGAATTTTCTGGATTAAACATTTAGGTGAGTAATCTCACTAAGTTCATGGCATTAAGACCTGAGATGAGGCAGCCACTTTTTATTTCCATTTATATATATTTCTGGTTTTGATGTATATGATTTCATCAATGCTTTCTGGATGTTTTATTTTAAATCTGATATGATTTAATATGGATGATTTTGGATGACCTTTGATTGGTTGAGACATTTGTCTTTGGATGAGTATCATACTGATTTATTTATACTCACAAATGTTAAAGTTTAGGATCTCAAAAATCATATAGAGAATACTCTCAGCTGTTATAGATCTATGGCATGGAAACTTTATAAAAATGATTAGAGCTGCATTATACTTGGTATAAGTGCTGAGGCTTGAAAAGAAAAATGTTAAGGGTGCAATAGAAATTTTCTAAGTGCTGAGCCCTTAATCAAATCAAAAAAAAAAGAGAAACCCACAAGCTAAAATTATGATTGAACCAGATCTTGAATCTGAATCAATCATAAAGGCTTGCAGATCAATATAACATGCCATGCCTCTTTTACAGTTGAAAATATTCTCATATTTTACTAAGATCAAGACATATTGACCCCATTTAGGAAATAACTGTCTGATTATTTCTGAGGAGAATTATGCTAGAAGAAATTATGGATGTTTCCATGTTTGCAGTGATATGTTCACTTAGCATATTTGATGATAGGATTTAAGACTATACACTAGTAAATAAACTAGGGAAGGGAAGGCCAAGAAAGCTGCTGGAATGCTTGTCATATTTGAAGTATGCAAGTTGGCACATGGTTTGTTTAAGCCCTGAGATCTTTGTGCAATGATGTGAATTAGTTCATTGCAATGTGTCCCAGTGATTCCTTAATAGCAGATGAGGCAGGAATTTAAATTGAATATTACAACCTGTAAATGAAGAAATAGGAATATGGATATTTCTTAGGTTGAATGGTATGGAACCAAGATGATTCCAGTGAATGCAATTGTTGCAATAGATAATTATGTTTGCATGATTATGTATGCAAGTGAAAGAATGATAAATGAATATATCATACCTGAATCAACTTAATTATACTATGTTAAAGTAATTGATTGCAGAAATTTGCTTAAATAACAAGTTAGTACCCTTATATTCTCTATTGCTTAATGTCATGAATGAATTGATGTTACTCATACCAGATCATAGATCTGACCCTTGTTTGCTCATGGCATCTGGGGTGTCTCATTTTAAAATGAGGCAGCCACTTATGTTCTTTCAGGTAACCCAGGCACTAAGTAAAAATGAAGTTATGGCTTTTATGGAGGAGTGAATGAACATGCTAGCTAGTTTCAATAAGAGTTTAAATCGATTATATCTGCATGTATTCAGGAAAAATTTTATGTTCTAAGATTTCCAGTTATGTAATGAATTCTATTATGGTTAGATGAACTAGTTGTATCATGTTAAATATATTGTTATGCACTAAGGTTTAAAATCTCAAAGGAAAAATCTGAGTGGGAAACAAGGAAATGATTTTAATTACTGATATGGATGTTTGGAAGAGAAATATGCATATGTAGTTGAGCTGTTGTTTTGTAAAGTTTATATTATGTAATAGTTAATCTTGAGATATAACAGAGCACTGAGTTTTAGAACAAAATCTGGATTTAGCAAGAAGTAAACTTAACAGGATTTTATTTTCTTTTTACTGAAATGCTTTGTAATTAAGTTTGAATTCATTTCTGAATTGAATTGAGAAGAGTAAGATGTTTTCCTAAAGCTTTAAACAGAATGCAATGAAATTGAACTAGTGTGGCAGATACAGGATTCATGAGTTAACCAGCTTCAATTAAATGAAGTATTGGTTGATCATGATAGATTGTATTCTGAAAATAAAAATGCATTTCAAAGCTTAGTACATTTAGCAATTGATTCACCCAGTTTTCTGGAAAATGAGCAGAAATATTGACATGTACATGTACATCTGTGTACATGTTGATATTTGAGCAAAAATATGATCATAAATTCTTAAAACAGTTGTAGGAATGGGATACAAAAATAGTAAGTAAGAAGGATTGTTTTGTATGTTGGGTTATAGGCAAAAATTAAACATATATGTACAATTATAGGTAGGTATCAGATTTCTAACCTTTCAGAAAAAAAAAAAGAAGAAAACCAAAAATTGTGTTTGAACCGACCTGCATGGTACTCGAACTCGTGACCTTTTGTGTATAAGTTAGGCGCGTTTCCATTACGCCTAGATGTTGCTTGTGTTCACTTAGGATCCACTTTCTTTTATACTGAATCTAATATTATCCAGACTTTAAACACAATCATCAACATTAAAAGCTTGTTTACTACTGAATATTACTTGATCATTTCTTGATCCTAATGACAGACTAAAGTACATATTTTAGTGGATTTTATGGCCAAAAATCTGAATACAATAATGTATCTGAATTACTAAATCTCTAAATCAAACAGGATGTTATTGAACAAAAAAATAATAATAAAGTATATACTCTGAATTTAAACAAGAAGAACACATACATCTTCATATGTATGTGTATATTATTAGATATGCACTGATATATTTATATTGGTAAGTTATTTTGATCCTGGATATATTTTGGTTATTGGAAAAAGAAAATGACCTTGGAAAATATGTTTGTAATGAATGATATATCAATATATCATCTCATAGCAAAAAAAAAAAATCCTTATGAAATTAGGGTGGAAATAGGAGGGTCATTTCAGTTGGTATCAGAGCTATGTTATTCAACATAGTAGAAGTAAGGATCAAGTTCTTAGATAGAAAAATAAAATTAAAAGGAACTAAATATCAAACTAACCAGCTATGTAAATTATTATTAGCAAACTATGGTAGGGAGACCACCAAATCAGGGAGCAGGATCTTCCCATGCACCACCAATGGTCAATCTGCAAGACTTGGTGAGAGCATTTAGGGATGGGGCAGGACAAAGGCAAGAAAATCCCTATGAAGAACTCTCAAAACTGCTTAAGACATATACTCATTTAGGAGGCAAAAGCTTTGAAGGGACAGAGAGTATCATGGAAATTCAAACATGGTTGAGAACATTGGAAAGAATTTTCAATGACATGCAACTTGATGATCAAAGAAAGAGGCAAGTGGCTTCAAGACAGCTGAAAGGAGTAGCTTTAGGATGGTGGGAAGTAATCATTGCAGGAAGGAATGAGAATGAAATCACTTGGAATCAATTCAAAGAGATGTTGGAGGCAAGGTTTGTACCAGCATCAGCAAAGACTACCTTGCTAGAAGAATTCATTAGGCTTAGACAAGGAACCATGACTGTCACAGAATACACTCAAAGGTTTGAGGGACTTTCCACATATGGAGCAATGCTTGTGGCAGATGAAGCATCTAAAAATGATAGGTACATTAAAGGTCTAAACCCAGGACTTAGCAGAGCTATGTTACCTTATGCAGACAAGACTTTTGATCATGTGATAGACTTAGCTTTGAGGTTGGAGCAGCATGACAAGGAAAGGGAGAAGTTCAGAAATTTTAAGAGCAATAATAACAAGAAAGGTAAGGGGAGGTATCACCCTTATGATAAGAAGAAAGAAGAGGCTAGTAACAAAAGCACTGGAGATGTCAAAGCTAAGGAAGACAAGAAGAAAATTGTGTGCCATCAGTGTGGAAAAGAAGGGCATATCAAACCAAAATGTCCAGAGTTGAAAGGAGGAGCTTTCAAATGCTATCTATGTGGGAAAGAGGGACATATGAAGAGGCATTGTCCTGAGTATAAACAGCAAGGCAAATTGGCAAATTTGGAAGGAAAAGGCAAAGCCACAGTGGAAAGTAACACTGTAAACCATAGCCAAGTGGAAGGTACATTACTTATTTGTACCATACCCATAACAGTAGTGTATGATACTGGGGCAACTCACTCCTTAATTTCTTATGAATTGGTTAAAGTGCTAAAACTGAATTGCATATTAGTTGAAACCCCATTGCATATACACAGTCCATTGGGGAGTTCTAGTGTCTTAAATATGATTTGTGTGGATGTGGAGTTAAACATAGGAGGAAATATTTTTATTTCCAATTTATATGTTTTGAATTACCCAAATATAGGTGTTATATTGGGGGTAGACTGGTTAAGGCAATTTAAAGCCATAATTAATTTAGACTCATCCACCATATCATTGCAAAATTCTAGAGGCCAGAGAATCACAGTTTTATGTGAGGTAGCTAAGGAAGGAAAACTATATCATTTAGTTGACTTAGAAAAAGATCTGAGTGAACTAACCATTGAAGAAATTCCCATAGTTAATGAATACTTGGATGTGTTTGGGGAAGTTAAGGGTGTTCCACACCACAGACCAGTTGAGTTCCAAATTAATCTCATTCCAGGAGCAAGTCCAATAATTAAGAAACCTTATAGAATGGGGCCAAGTGAACTGAAAGAATTGAAAAATCAGTTGGAAGAATTAGAAGGCAAGGGATTTATAAGGCCAAGCAATTCCTGCTGGGGTTCTCCAGTAGTGTTTGTAAGAAAACATGATGGTACCTTGAGAATGTGCATAGATTACAGGGAGCTAAATAAAGTAACCATCAAGAATAAATACCCATTGCCTAGAATAGATGATCTCTTTGACCAACTCAGTGAAGCTAAAATATTTTCTAGGCTAGACTTAGCATCAGGATTCCATCAAATGAAGGTTGAAGACTCAAGTGTTAAGTACACTGCATTTAACACAAGATATGGCTTATATGAATTTTTGGTTATGCCATTTGGTTTGACAAATGCTCCTTCATATTTTGTTGATTTGATGAATAGAATATTTAGAGATTATCTAGACAAATTTGTACTGATTTTTATTGATGACATTTTGATTTATTCCAAGACAGTGGAAGAGCATAAAAATCATTTGCATTTAGTTTTGTCAAGACTAAGGGAAAATGATTTAAAGGCAAAATTTTCAAAATGTGCATTTTGGAAAGAAGAAGTGCATTTCCTTGGGCATGTCATCTCTGCCAAAGGAATATCAGTAAACCCTAACAAGGTAGTGGCAATCCAAGCATGGAAAAGGCCTAGCACCATCAGTGAAATTAGATCATTTATGGGGATGGCAGGATATTATAGGAGATTCATAAAAGATTTCTCAAAAATATCATCACCACTTACCAATTTAACTAGAAAGAACCAAGCCTTTGTATGGACAGAAAAATGTGAGCAAGCTTTTATCAAAATAAAGGAAGCTCTGATTAATGCACCAGTGTTGAGAGTGCCAGAAGGAAATGAAAATTTGGTTGTGTACACTGATGCAAGTGGCTCTGGGTTAGGGGCTGTGTTGATGCAGCAAGACCAGGTGGTAGCCTATGCATCTAGGCAATTAAAGCCACATGAAACCAGGTATGCAACCCATGATCTTGAACTAGCAGCAGTTGTGTATGCTTTGAAACTTTGGAGACATTATTTGTTAGGTGCCAAATTCATTTTGTATACTGATCATAAGGCACTGAAATATTTATTCTCACAAAAAGATTTGAACATGAGGCAACATAGATGGGTAGAGTTCCTAGCTGCCTATGATCTAGATATACTGTATACACCAGGCAAGGCAAATAAAGTTGCAGATGCCTTGAGTAGACAACATGCCAAAGTAGCCATGTTGATGATGGAAGAGTTTAGGGATTTGTCTATACTTACTGATTTGGAAATTGAGGAAAGTAGTGAGGAACAAATGATGCCCATTGAAGAAGGTGAAGGTAAAGGGAAATTAAGTATGATATCTCTGCAATCAGATTTACTTCTTAAGATTGGGCAAATGCAGGAACAAGACCTAAACATGGTGGAAAAGAAAATGCTCATATCAAAAGGGGAGGAAGTAATAAATTATCAAGTTGATAAAAATGGGTATTTGAGGAATAAAAACAGGATATGTGTTCCAGAAAATATAGAATTGAAAGAGGAAATATTAAATGAGTACCATAGGAGTAAGTACTCCATACACCCAGGTAGCACCAAGATGTATCAAAATTTGAAAAGAAATCTTTGGTGGAAGGGGATGAAGTCAGATGTGGCCAGATATGTTGCAAGGTGCATGACTTGCCAACAAGTCAAGGCAGAGACACAAAGGCCATCAGGACTATTGCAACCCCTTAGCATACCACAGTGGAAGTGGGAGGATATATCTATGGATTTCATAGATGGTCTGCCTAGATCTAATAAGGGAAACACAAGTATATGGGTAATTGTGGATAGGCTAACTAAGGTAGCACATTTTATCCCAGTTAGAGCAGAAAGAAATGCTCCAAAATTGGCTCAAATATTCATGAAAGAGGTAGTAAGGTTGCATGGCATACCTAAAACCATTGTGAGTGATAGGGATACCATCTTCACCTCAAGGTTTTGGAAAAGTTTTCAAGAGGCTATGGGGAGTGAATTGTGCTTAAGCACTGCCTACCATCCACAATCAGATGGTCAAACTGAGGTGGTGAACAAAGTCTTAGAGGATTTGTTGAGAGCATGTACACTGGACTTTGGAGGCAACTGGGAAGACCACCTCCATCTAGCTGAATTCACATACAATAACAGTTACCAAAGCACCATAGGGATGGCACCATTTGAAGCCTTATATGGCAAGCCATGTTTATCACCTATATGCTGGGTAGAGGCTGGAGAAAGGGCTGTTCTTGGACCTGAATATGTTAAAGAAACTACAGAGAGAATTGGGTTAATAAGAAAAAGAATAGCAGCAGCTCAAGATAGGCAAAAGAAATTTGCAGATAGGAAGAGAAAGCAAGTGGAATATGAAGTGGGAGACTTTGTTTTCATCAAGATTTCACCTATGAAGAAAGTCATGAGATTTGGCAAGCAAGGTAAGCTTACACCAAGGTATGTTGGACCCTATAAAATTCTGGAAAGAATTGGTTCATTGGCTTACAAATTAGAACTACCAGAGGAGATGAAAGCAATGCATAATGTTTTTCATGTGTCCCAACTTAGAAAATGGGTACATGATAAGGAAGACATTTTGGAAGAGCCTACCAAAATTCAAATAAATCCTGACTTGGTTTATGAAAAAGAACCAGTGGGGATTGTAGCCAAGGAAGAAAAGAAATTAAGGAGCAAAACCTTGAAACTAGTTAAGATCCAGTGGAGTAGTGATCCTAATGACTGCACATGGGAGTTAGAGGATAAGATTAGAATGGATTATCCTAAGCTTTTTGCAAATTAAAAGGTAATTTTTTTTTTCTTTCTGGAAAAATTATTTGTTATGCATGGTTGATATGGTTGAATTTGTTTGCTTATGCATATGTTTGATAAGTTTTCAGAAAAGAAAAAGATGCTCACTATAAATGTTAGAAAAATTGTGAGGACACAATTCCTAAAAGGAGGGGTGAATGTAATACCCCAAAATTTTGTGAAAAATCATTTTTGAAAAATGATTTAATTTTGAAATATTTAGATTTAAATATGGTGAAGTCTCTGGAATAAATAGTGTGCAAGTATATGTGTGCACGTGCACACTGAAATGGCACAAGGAAGAACTCCAGATTTCTTGGATTTAAAACAAGAATTAAAGAGCAATACTGACATGATTTTGCAACATGGATATTTGATTTCTGGATCATCTTAGAAAAGAAAAGTAGGTTTTACTTTAAATCAGTAAACAAATTTTATTTAGAACCCAGAAGAGAAAATTATGTATATTAGTAAACCTGTATACATATAGGTACATATGCTTCTGAAATTAAAGAGAAATTAAAATAAGCTTAGATAAGATATGTGTACAAATATATATATTTTTTAAACACTGAAAAGTATATATATATATATATAAGCAAGTAAAACTATGACATTAAAATGACATGAAATGTGATACAAGTTAATGAGCTTGTATAGGCAAAAATAGCAAAAGGGGATTTTCAGAAATAATTAAAATAAAAATAGGATAGTCACACTTTTAACATGACTAGGAGAGTGGCCATTTTCTGAAAAGTAAAAGAAAGAAAATGCAGCCTTTAAATTGGTTAATATGGCCGGGGTATTATGAATGAAAAATGCATGATGCTAGCCAGGACAGAAATGGAATTCTGTTTCAACAAAACCCTAGAGGAAAAATGCTTATAAATAGGCAGTTTAGCCAGTAGAATCATTTTTACCCCGAGCTGCACAAAAATAAGAAAAGAAGGAAAATATTGGAAGAAAGGAGAGAACACTCAAACAAGAATTTTCTGGATTAAACATTTAGGTGAGTAATCTCACTAAGTTCATGGCATTAAGACCTGAGATGAGGCAGCCACTTTTTATTTCCATTTATATATATTTCTGGTTTTGATGTATATGATTTCATCAATGCTTTCTGGATGTTTTATTTTAAATCTGATATGATTTAATATGGATGATTTTGGATGACCTTTGATTGGTTGAGACATTTGTCTTTGGATGAGTATCATACTGATTTATTTATACTCACAAATGTTAAAGTTTAGGATCTCAAAAATCATATAGAGAATACTCTCAGCTGTTATAGATCTATGGCATGGAAACTTTATAAAAATGATTAGAGCTGCATTATACTTGGTATAAGTGCTGAGGCTTGAAAAGAAAAATGTTAAGGGTGCAATAGAAATTTTCTAAGTGCTGAGCCCTTAATCAAATCAAAAAAAAAAGAGAAACCCACAAGCTAAAATTATGATTGAACCAGATCTTGAATCTGAATCAATCATAAAGGCTTGCAGATCAATATAACATGCCATGCCTCTTTTACAGTTGAAAATATTCTCATATTTTACTAAGATCAAGACATATTGACCCCATTTAGGAAATAACTGTCTGATTATTTCTGAGGAGAATTATGCTAGAAGAAATTATGGATGTTTCCATGTTTGCAGTGATATGTTCACTTAGCATATTTGATGATAGGATTTAAGACTATACACTAGTAAATAAACTAGGGAAGGGAAGGCCAAGAAAGCTGCTGGAATGCTTGTCATATTTGAAGTATGCAAGTTGGCACATGGTTTGTTTAAGCCCTGAGATCTTTGTGCAATGATGTGAATTAGTTCATTGCAATGTGTCCCAGTGATTCCTTAATAGCAGATGAGGCAGGAATTTAAATTGAATATTACAACCTGTAAATGAAGAAATAGGAATATGGATATTTCTTAGGTTGAATGGTATGGAACCAAGATGATTCCAGTGAATGCAATTGTTGCAATAGATAATTATGTTTGCATGATTATGTATGCAAGTGAAAGAATGATAAATGAATATATCATACCTGAATCAACTTAATTATACTATGTTAAAGTAATTGATTGCAGAAATTTGCTTAAATAACAAGTTAGTACCCTTATATTCTCTATTGCTTAATGTCATGAATGAATTGATGTTACTCATACCAGATCATAGATCTGACCCTTGTTTGCTCATGGCATCTGGGGTGTCTCATTTTAAAATGAGGCAGCCACTTATGTTCTTTCAGGTAACCCAGGCACTAAGTAAAAATGAAGTTATGGCTTTTATGGAGGAGTGAATGAACATGCTAGCTAGTTTCAATAAGAGTTTAAATCGATTATATCTGCATGTATTCAGGAAAAATTTTATGTTCTAAGATTTCCAGTTATGTAATGAATTCTATTATGGTTAGATGAACTAGTTGTATCATGTTAAATATATTGTTATGCACTAAGGTTTAAAATCTCAAAGGAAAAATCTGAGTGGGAAACAAGGAAATGATTTTAATTACTGATATGGATGTTTGGAAGAGAAATATGCATATGTAGTTGAGCTGTTGTTTTGTAAAGTTTATATTATGTAATAGTTAATCTTGAGATATAACAGAGCACTGAGTTTTAGAACAAAATCTGGATTTAGCAAGAAGTAAACTTAACAGGATTTTATTTTCTTTTTACTGAAATGCTTTGTAATTAAGTTTGAATTCATTTCTGAATTGAATTGAGAAGAGTAAGATGTTTTCCTAAAGCTTTAAACAGAATGCAATGAAATTGAACTAGTGTGGCAGATACAGGATTCATGAGTTAACCAGCTTCAATTAAATGAAGTATTGGTTGATCATGATAGATTGTATTCTGAAAATAAAAATGCATTTCAAAGCTTAGTACATTTAGCAATTGATTCACCCAGTTTTCTGGAAAATGAGCAGAAATATTGACATGTACATGTACATCTGTGTACATGTTGATATTTGAGCAAAAATATGATCATAAATTCTTAAAACAGTTGTAGGAATGGGATACAAAAATAGTAAGTAAGAAGGATTGTTTTGTATGTTGGGTTATAGGCAAAAATTAAACATATATGTACAATTATAGGTAGGTATCAGATTTCTAACCTTTCAGAAAAAAAAAAGAAGAAAACCAAAAATTGTGTTTGAACCGACCTGCATGGTACTCGAACTCGTGACCTTTTGTGTATAAGTTAGGCGCGTTTCCATTACGCCTAGATGTTGCTTGTGTTCACTTAGGATCCACTTTCTTTTATACTGAATCTAATATTATCCAGACTTTAAACACAATCATCAACATTAAAAGCTTGTTTACTACTGAATATTACTTGATCATTTCTTGATCCTAATGACAGACTAAAGTACATATTTTAGTGGATTTTATGGCCAAAAATCTGAATACAATAATGTATCTGAATTACTAAATCTCTAAATCAAACAGGATGTTATTGAACAAAAAAAATAAAATAAAGTATATACTCTGAATTTAAACAAGAAGAACACATACATCTTCATATGTATGTGTATATTATTAGATATGCACTGATATATTTATATTGGTAAGTTATTTTGATCCTGGATATATTTTGGTTATTGGAAAAAGAAAATGACCTTGGAAAATATGTTTGTAATGAATGATATATCAATATATCATCTCATAGCAAAAAAAAAAATCCTTATGAAATTAGGGTGGAAATAGGAGGGTCATTTCACTAACTAATACTCTTAAATTTTTTAACTTTAATATAATAACTAAAATTTCGGATTGTGAATTCTACTGCAAAAATTATAGATTCAAATTCAATAAGAATATTAGATTTTTACTAGACACTTTATTTATTATTATTAGTTGGTTTATTTGGTTTGAGGGAAATTAAAGAATTTTTAATAATAATAATAGTCATTTTAACAAATTGATTTTTTCAATTTCAACATTTTATTTTAATTGGATTTCTAATCCCAAATATAAATTAGCTACAAATATTGTTTTCAAACGGTATCTTAACAAAGTTAGTTATAATATTAACTTTTTAAAACATAACAATAGCTTTTATAGCACTAATAATAGTATTATTAATAATTTTCCAAATTTATATGATGATCTCACTTTTAATCATAGCTTTCTTATGATTAAAGATAAATAAGTCAGATCCGTCTCAATTTTTGTTCTGGTCTCTGTTTGGTATCAGTTTTCAGTTTATTCATTTCTTTAGTTTTTTTCCTTATAGTCTGATTTAGATTTTTATTTCATTCCTTATAAATACATATATATGTATATTTGCTATATAAATATACATATATATGTTATCCCGCCTTTTGGCAAGGCCAGGACACCAAGGAATTGATTGGATTCCAAATATCGTTTGTCATGGATATCGATGAATTTTGTCCGAGTCCGGATCGAGCTACAATTGATAGGACATGACCAGAAAAGATAAGAGAACCAACGCCCCAAATTTCAGATCAATCCGGGTTCAAATGATCAAGTTATGATGGATGCAAGGTGGAAGGAAAAGCATATTTTCGTATCCATCAACGGGTCCCAGTTCGTATCCATCAAGGAGTATTTGTTCGTATCGATGGAATTAGTCCATCGAGTTCGTATCGATGGATTACGTATCCATCAGTGGCCCTCATTTCGTATCCATCGGTCTCATGTCTTGTAGAATGGCTAAGTCCACGCATCGATAAACTTCGTATCGATCAACCTTTAGCCAGAGAGACTTGCTCGTATCCATCAGTAAGTCATCTAATTCGTAATGATCACCTGATGTCAACTTCGTATCCATCAGATGGTCGATGCTTCGTGTCCATCGGAAGGCTCCAGTTTGCATCCGTTGACTTCATACCCATTGAGGAGCTACGCATTTCGTATCCAACGAGGAAAGGTCTTTTCGTTTCCATTGACCATCAGTAGTTCGTATCCATAGATGACTGTTGTTCGAAACCATCGGGTCAACTAGCTTGAGTGACGTATCATCCCTCGAAGAAAACGAGGCGAGATATATGGAGTCGAAGCAGTCAACACGGAGTAAAGACCGGATCGAAACGAATCGCGCACGCCACATCATCCCAGGAACACGTGCAGTCATCGACACGAAGGGATCGAGTCGAAACCATGGAGACGAAACAGTCAGCCTTCGAGAAATCTCACTTCGTATCAACCATATCTCGTGATCCACTGATCCAAATGCAACAAAATTTTCATAGGAGCTTGCATACACACAATGGAATATCTCTGCAAAATTTCAGCTCGATTGGACATCGTTTTGATCGATACGAAATGGATTCGTATCGATCGTAGATCGAGGCGAAACTTCTTGAGGTTGATCGCGTGGGCCTCCTCACGTGTCAGACCGAGTCTCCCGAAGTCTGAACGAAATCTAAGCCTCCTACGCCTATAAATAGAGCTCCAGAGCCTACAGAAGAGGGATCTTTTGATTCTCAAGCGTCCAGACTCTGCCGGATTGAGATTTGCATCTTATTCCAACCGTTGAATTCGAATTCAAACTGTAAATCACTGTTGTTCGCTATAATTGCTTGTAATACTTGAAAGAGAATCAATAAAATCATCAAAACTTCATAGTGGACGTAGGCGCTACGCCGAACCACTCTAAATTGCTTGTCATTGCATTTTATGTTCTTGTTTGTTGGAGTTTTTGTTAGATAATCTCTGTTTTACATTTATATTCTTCATGTTATCTCTTCAAATAACTTCCGAAGAGTGTTGTGCCCATTTTTGGTACAAACACTTTGGTGCTTTCATTGAGAAAACCAGTTTTCTCCTCTGCTCCTTGGATCTGCCGTCGATACCGGATTGCATAAATCCAAGAGGAAGATCTAGATATCTAATTCGGAATCCTTCCATACTATTCAGATTTGCGTAAAATCTAGGAAAGGACTCCACCACTGAAAATGGTTAGTACAAGAACTGCCACTACCGCCGCTGATCAAGAAGGCCGGGATAGACAGAATCCTACACAGCAGCCTTCATCCAATCAGGATAACACTGCTCACTCGGATCCGTCAGGGCTAGTCACCCGACAAGAGTTCCAAGTGTTGCTCCAGGAACTGACCCAAAGCCGGCAACATTTGGCTGAACAGTTGCGCGCCTATGTGGAATTGACCAGCCAACTAAACCGCCAAGGCCGCAGAAGACCCAGGAGGGATGACGTTTCCCGTGCGTCTACTGAAAGTTCCGCCTCGTCTGACTATCACCACAGGTCTATTCGTCCCCGGTTTGATGGGGATCACGCACAAACTACCGGATATCAACCCGCCATGACCGTTGGACAATTGAGGGCAGGGCCGTCGACCAGCTTTCAGACAGGACCCTCAACACGAGGAGGCACTGCTCCACAGTATACCACGGACAATTGCGCTACGACTGCCGCGGTAGAAGCAAGGGTTGATACCCGAAATCTGTCAGAGCCGAACAATAAACAGCGCGGACATACTCCTGAACCATATGTCCTAGAAGATGCTGAGCCAAGGAGGCAAAATGCGGACCGTCGACAGCGCCCGGTCCAAACTCGCACTGTGGAACCCGACCACACCTTAGCTCAGCATGCCCAGAATGTGCCAGTGTCAGATATTTTGACCATGATACATCAGATGATTCGCGAGAGTCAGGGGCTCACTAATGATGATTGGGGAATCTCCCGTAGTCATACCCCTTTTACAGATGAGGTATTATACGCTGAACCCCCTCGGCGATTCAGAATGCCAACTCTCCCGATGTACGAAGGAAATAGTGACCCCAATCAACATATTTTGAAATATGAATGGTCAATGAGTGCTGCAAGAGCTGATGATGGAGTGAAGTGTCGAAGTTTCCCCATCTCTTTGGGGGGATCGCGATAATGTGGTTTACACGTCTACCACCTAGATCTATTTCTTCGTTCGATCAACTGGCCAAAAGGTTTGTGGAACAATTTCGTATGCATGTTGCTAGACCTAAAGACGTTAATACCCTGTCTAGTGTCACCCAAGCTCATGGAGAGATGCTCAGGCGTTACTTAGAAAGATTCCACGTGGCATGTGTTGAGATTAGCAATCCCAACGACAACTCGATCTTGATGGCGTTAACCAAGGGAATTGATCCCGATTCTGAGTTTGGGAATTGGCTAGCTGGAAAACCACCCGCATCGTTGGACCATTTCTACTCCAAAGCCGCTCAGTTCTTACGGTAAGAGGACGCGAAATAGTCTAGGAAGCAGGACGATGTGAGGCCCAGTAGTGAGGGAATACAGAGTAACGTAGCAGTTAAGCAGTCCGGTGAGAGTTTAGGAAAAGTTCAGCTGAATATACAGAACAAGCAAACCCTGCCAAGAGGCAACAACAGCCAGGATAAGAAAAGAGATCAGAACCGAGGCCCACAGCGTAGGGCTCAAATGTTTGACAATTACAGGCCGCTGAATACGTCATTGGAAAATGTATACTTGCAGACTTGCAACACTGTACAATATAAGAAGCCTGCTCCGAAACCCTCATCGGAGAGGCAGGTTCAGACAGGAAAGTTCTGTAGATTTCATGAAAGCTACGGCCACAATACCAATGAGTGTCGACATTTACAGGACCTCATCGAGAAATTGATCAGAGAGAGGAAGTTAGATCAGTTTGTGCAGGCACCGCAGTCTGGTGGTGCGGGCCCTTCGAATCAAAACCATTCACAGAATCCAGAAAGACAGGAAGAACCTGCTCGTACGGGCGGAAGGCTAGTTATCAACACAATAAGTGGTGGTCCCCACCCAACAGACAGAAGCTGGGGGGAAATGGAGTCGTATGCTGGTTCTATCAGACATGCGGACTTTGAATGTTGCAGTAACTGTGAGGATGGAACTCCGGCAAAACAACAAAAGATAATGTCTGATGATATCGTGTTCAGGAGCCGAGACGCTGATAAGGTCGAAGCCCCTACAATCGACCCGCTAGTCATATCTGCCCAGGTAGGTCCTACTTGGATGAAGAGGATCCTGGTTGACAACGGGAGCTCTATGAATATCTTGCTTAAAAGGGCTTACGACTTAATGAAGATGGAAGCAAAGGATTTGAAACCCTGCCAATCCCGAATCCACGGTTTTAACGGGAGTGCTACGATACCCATTGAAGTAACAGAACTACCGGTGGAATTGGGAGATGGAGAACGCCGGAGAGTCCGGATGTTACAGTTTGTTGTTTTAGAGATTGATTCACCTTATAATGCGTTTTTGGGCCGACCGGCCCTTACTGAGTTCAGGGTGGCCATCGCCCCATGGTGCTTGACTCTGAAGTTCCCCACCGATCGTGGGATTGGAGTCGTTCAAGGAGATCAGGCAACGGGGAGGGCCTGCTATGTTGCTGAGCTGCGCGGGGCGCAGCGAAAGGAGAAGGGAAAGGGCGTAGAGGAATCTCTCTGCGTCCGTTCTATCGATGATTGACAATTGATGCCTGGGCCTTGGCCCGGGCACCACAACCAATTCCTGAAAGACCTTGACCCTAGGGACAATGAGGATAAAGATGAATCTAAGGAGTGTCAAGCTTCTCCGGCCGAACTGACTGTGGACGTCCCAATCAGTGAGGATGATGATTCGAGAATGCTAAAAGTTGGGTCTCAACTGAGCAAGCAGACACAGCAGGAATTGGTTGAATTTCTCCGGGAAAATCTCGACGTCTTCGCCTGGACACACTCTGACATGTGCGGGATCTCGCTAAACATTGCGAGTCACTCCCTGAATATAGATCCATGGTATGTCCCGGTCAAGCAGAAAAGGCGTGGTATGGATCCAGAGAGATCTACCGCCCTTAAGGAGGAGGTTGATAAGTTACAATCGAATGGGTTTATTCGAGATGCCTTGTATCCAGAATGGGTGTCCAACCCCGTACTGGTTCGAAAGCCGAACGGGAAATGGAGAACTTGCGTCGATTACTCTGACTTAAACAAGGCTTGTCCGAAAGATAGTTTTCCACTTCCTCGGATCGACCAGCTCGTAGATTCGACGGCCGGACATGAATTACTATCTTTTATGGACGCTTACTCTGGCTACAATCAAATACCCATGCATTTGCCCGATCAAGAACATACCAGCTTCGTAACCGATCTGGGACTCTACTGTTACAAAGTCATGCCATTTGGTCTAAAGAACGCCGGAGCAACATACCAACGCTTAGTCAACCGGATGTTCGCCAATCAGATTGGGAAGACCATAGAGGTTTATGTGGATGACATGCAGGTGAAATCTCGATTCTCCACAGATCACGTCAGAGATTTAAATTCGATGTTCAGCATTCTTCGAGAATATGGAATGAAGCTTAATCCATTAAAGTGTCATTTTGGCGTTGCCTCTGGAAAGTTCCTTGGATTTATTGTTAATGCTCGAGGGATAGAAGCAAATCCCGAAAAGATCTGGGCGATAAGGAACTTACAAACTCCAAGAACGATAAAGCAAGTCCAGAGCCTCAACGGGAAGGAAGCCGCATTGAGCAGGTTCATCTCGAAGTCCACCGATAAATGCATTCCTTTCTTTGATCTGATCCGGAAGGGAAAGCGAAACTTTGAATGGACCACGGAGTGTGAAGGCGCATTTCGATCGCTGGTTCAGCATCTTTCCACGCCACCGATCTTGTCAAAACCAATTGACCACAAGCAACTGTACCTTTACCTGGTAGTGTCAAAGCATGCCATCAGTGCTGCCCTAGTTCGGGAGGAAGACAAAGTGCGAAAACCGGTCTACTATGTTAGTAAGCGGCTAACAGGAGCTGAAAGAAATTACCCAAGACTGGAGAAACTGGCCTATTGCCTGGTCATTGCCTCAAGAAAGCTCCGCCCTTACTTCCAGGCTCATCCTCTTACTGTGTATACCGATCAGCCATTACGACAGGTCCTCACGCGGCCTGAGACGTCTAGTAGGTTACTCAAGTGGAACATTGAACTAAGCCAGTTTGATATCACTTACGCTCCACGGAGAGCCATTCAAGGACAAGTCCTGGCAGATTTCATAGCCGAATTTACCGTTCCAGAGGATTTTCCCGAAACCAGTGAATCCCCCGAATACATCTGGAAACTGTATACTAACGGTGCATCAAACGACCGGTGTTCGGGCGCTGGTGTTGTACTTGAAACTCCTGAAGGCCGATCTATATGTTACACTTTGAAGTTCGATTTTCATGCAACCAATAATGAAGCCGAATATGAAGCCCTCTTGACCGGCCTAAAATTTGCCAAAGATTTGAGGATTATCGCTGTGGAAATTTATTGTGATTCACAGTTAGTGGTGTGTCAAGTACGGGGAGAGTATCAAGCGAGGGATCGAAGGCTGGCTGCTTACTTAGCTCGAGTTCAGGAAGTACTGAATCAGTTTGATTACTATGCCATTTACTATATACCTCGAGAACGCAATCAAAAAGCTGATTCATTGGTGAAGTTAGCTAGCACAGGTGAAGCACAACACATGGGACTTGTCCCAGTCGAAACTTTATCCTCCCCGAGTATTGATCAAGTAGAGACAAATTTTGCGTTTGAAGCCGCTCCCAGTAGAGAATCGTGGATGACTCCGTATCGAAATTACATTGAAGATGGGACGCTACCTGAGCATAGAAATGAGAGAAGACAAATTCTACGAAAAGCTTCACAGTTCGTCATTCAGAACGGAGTCATGTACAGAAGAGGTTATTCTGTTCCTCTCCTCCGATATATCGCGCACGATGAAATCAAACGAGTGTTACAGGACGTACACGAAGGAGCATGTGGCGATCCCACCGGGGGGCAAGCTCTCGCTAAGAAGATACTCCGATATGGATACTACTGGCTGACAGTGAACCGAGATGCAACAAACTATGCCAGAAAGTGCGATAGGTGCCAGAAACACGCTCGAATTCCAAGAGCCCCACCTACCAAGATAACTCAAATGGTTAGTCCCTGGCCATTCGCGATGTGGGGCATCGATATCATCGGCGCTTTACCTCTGGCAAAAGGTTGTGCGAAATACGCCATCGTCACCATTGACTACTTTACAAAGTGGGCTGAAGCTGAAGCCCTCGCAACCATTATGACAAAGAAAGTGATAAATTTCGTGGTTCGTAACATCATCTGTCGATTTGGACTCCCGCATACCATCATCACCGATAACGGAGCCCAATTCGAGAGTGCGAAATTCAAGAATTTCTGTCAACGGTTTCATATCCATAAAAAGTTCTCGACTGTTGCGCATCCTCAGGCAAATGGTCAAGTTGAAGCTGTCAATAAAGTTATAAAATCCATCCTAAAGAAACGGCTGGAAAAGGCCGGAGGCAAATGGGTTGATGAACTTCCTATGGCGTTGTGGGCTTATCGAACGACTCATAAGACCGCAACCGGACACACCCCGTTTTCCCTATCTTATGGCTCAGAAGCCGTTATTCCAGTCGAGACAGAAGTGTTTTCCCATCGCGTGACTTACTACGATCCAAAAACAAATGCTATATTGCTTGCTGAATCTTTGGATCTACTGGACGAGAAGAGGGAAGAGGCTGATTTGAGAGCAGCCGCATATCGAAGTCGAGTCGCCCGATTGTACAATACCAAAGTTCGACATCGAACCTTTGAACTCGGCGACCTCGTTCTCAAGAGAATCTATCCAGTTCCTTCACACATGAAACCAAATTGGGAAGGACCGTACGTGATTACACGAAGACTCGGAGATGGCACATTCAAACTATCGACCATTGACGGTCTTGATTTGCCAAGGGCCTGGAACAGCGAGAGTCTCCGTCGCTATTACACATGACAGGCTTTATTTATTTCATTATATCTTTTCATTTAGCAATTTGTTTTTGCATTTTGAAATATGAATTTTGTTATAAGGCAACTGACTTTGCCGCATTTTCTTATTTCAGCAATAAAATGCCATCTCTTCGAGCCAGAGCTGTGATTCATTGAACACAATGTACGACATCACGATGCACAGAGAGCTAAGTCCCATCACGTGGTGGGATTTATTCAAATAGAGAGTGGCTATGATACGACCAGTCACTCGCTAAGTGAAACCCGAGCTCGGGGGCAGGTCATTACACCAATGCTAAATAGGATTAACACACAATAATCCTACAATCAACTTCATGTTCCCAGAGTGCGAAACGGAGTATAAACATTCAACTCCGTATTCCCAAAGTGCGAAATAGAGTATAAACATTCAACTCCGTATTCCCAGAGTGCGAAGCAGAGTATAAACATTCAACTCCGTGTTCTCGGAGTGCGAAGCGGAGTATAAACATTCAACTCCGTATTCCCAGAGTGCGAAACAGAGTATAAACATTCAACTCCGTATTCCTAGAGTGCGAAGCGGAGTATAAACATTCAACTCCGTATTCCCGGAGTGCAAAGCGGAGTATAAACATTCAACTCTATATTCCTAGAGTGCGAAGCGAAGTATAAACATTCAACTCCGTATTCCCGGAGTACGAAACGGAGTATAAACATTCAACTCCGTATTCCAAGAGTACGAAGCGGAGTATAAACATTCAACTCCATGTTCCCAGAATGCGAAACGGTATATAAACAGTCGACTCCGAACTCCCGGAGTGCGAGTCGGAGTGTGAACACTAACTCCAATTTCCCAGGATATGGGTTGGAGTACTAATGTCAATCTTAAGTTCCCAGAGTGTGAACAACCGCTCACGAGATGACGTGTATCCCCAGAGCGTGGATGAAACGATTCATAAGGAAAAGAGTGTGGTTCGCTCGCTCAATCCTCACTCCTCGCAATCGCAAGCTGATCATCATAACTTAACCCCAGAACTGGAGGTAGGTTCGAACATTAATCACTACCCGAAACTGTATGATGTTCAAGTCCGATTCGACCTCTGATCATAACTCAAGTCCGAAATTTCCAGACTTGACAGATAAAACAAGCTATGCTTAAGCGTCAATATAATGCAAGTACATCGGACTGAAGTTCGAACACTGCAACATTCAAGCGTAAAAGGAATTTAAGTTGAAACAATAAGACAAAATTTTATTTCAACTAATCAAAAGCAATGGTTCATACACGAGCCTTTCCAAAAAATTCCTACTAGCAGGGGCCGAACCCGCATCTAAACACGGCCTACAAAAAGAAAAAGATAACAAAATTCCTGACTGCAAAAAGGGAAAACACATGCCTAAAAAAGGTCTATCTAATCTTTCTGTCTCCTCAGCTTCTTCTTCTTCGAGGAGCCACTGGAGCCACCACTGATCTTTCGTTTAGAGCCTTTCTCCTTAGGCGGGCTTCCCTCAGACGAAGGCATGATGTCGACGTCATCCTTCGAGCTAGAACCGATGGGGATACTTCCCGTAGGAGGAGTGAGAGGAACAGGATCTACAATCGGGGGCGGGACTGGTGCACTAACATCAACGAGCATGCCCCCGGGAGATACAATCATAAGGGGAGTAGAGCCTTGCACTACTGCTCCACCATCTAAGCTGCCACCGTGCGCCGCTGCCGCCATCTCGGCATTAATCTCAGCCAACATCATTGCTTCTCACTGTGCTCGGGCCTCACTATGCACCGTAGTGGTCTGAGTTGAGATGTCAGAAGTAGATGAGAATCCACCCAGGCCGAACGGCAAGTCTGCAAAAGGATCACTCTTTCGGCCGAGGAGCTCGTTTATCATTTGTTCATCTAAAGAAAGTGAGCTCCCCTGAGTCACCTCGACCGGCGCTACTGTCGCAACGGAGGTCGCCTCAGAGATAATGGCCTCCGGCACTTGGCATGATTCCTGGGCTGTTAGAGGCGCAACTGGTGCAATTTTAGTCACTGATCAAAGAAAAGGAACATGTTGTTAGTATACACTTCTATATAAATCCTTCAGCCCAAATATACAAGAGATTAGTTCAGAGTACTTTCCTCGGTTTGGCTCGAGGTCGTCTGAACGATTCCAGAAGGATGCTCCTTAATAGGAGATAGATGTGGTCGGTCTGGATCATACGCCGTTATAGGCTGGAGTCGATCGTCGGAGTTGGCTCAGATTGAGATGACACGACAATCTCACAACTCGTAATATGGTGCTCAGCACCAGAGCTTTCTCCAACTTCCTGAGACTGTGCACCAAGCCTCTCCTTCTCGTGAGAAATCATGGAGCCATGGAGAACTTTCTTTTCATCATCATTAAGAATGCGGTTCTCCAACTCGAACTCATCAATGGCTTCATCGGGATGCCCAGACTTCTCCTCCTCAACCAACATATTCCAGGCGTTGTAGAGATGCGTTGGATAGTCGTCGAGCTAAGTCAGATCTTGGTGCCTTAGCACGTTGGCATTGTAGGTGACAAGTAGCTCTTCTACCTCAGCCTCGATCCTGGCTTCCGCCTGTCGTACCTTCTCCTCAACCCCGGCTTTAGCTTCGCGGGCTTTTCCCATAGCCGCGTCTTTCTCTTTCCGAAGCACCACTGCCTGATCACAGGCCTCCTGCGCAGAGACATTGGCCGCATCCTTCTCCCTCGCTATTTCGGAGAACTTTGATTTCAGCTCATTAAGCTCCTTGAGAGCGGCGTCTCTCTCGACAGTAATGGTGGTGTTCCTATGACCCATGTCTTCGATCGCAGTATAGTGCTCTTGTTTCATCCTGGTCATGGCTGAGTTTACCTCATCGACCTTTTTCAGAGCTTCCATCTCAGACTTACGGGAAGACTCGGCCTCAGTGTTGAGAACTTTCGTAATTCGGTCTTTGTGACCTAGCTCCTTCTCCAGCTTTTCAATGATGATACCCCGATCGAATGCTACTTTGGATGCCTTCCTCGCGGCTCTTGCCCACTCCTTGTACTGGAAAAATATATCCGCAACATAATCGTGGATAGTGTTTTCAGCTGTAGGCGGGATTCTCTTCAGATGCGGAGGAAAGACGTAACCGTCAAAACAGATGTCGGGGAATTCCTTCCTCATCTGTGCCAGTTTAAGTGCTCCTTCCCCGGTCGAGTCAGGTACGGCCGGTGTAGTAGCTGAGGAGGTGGCTATTTCAGTCCCACGTGAAGGATCGGGTCTCGGAACATGAGAAGGCGGCTTAGGCCGTGAAGTTTCAGGAGGACGGGCAGCTACAACCGTAGGCGGTGCAGAGGTCCTGGGAGGAGGAGAGAGGGATCGTGATCGGCGTACGTACCCTCTATCTCTATCAGACCTCTCCTGACCAGAGTGTCCTGAATCGTAATACCTCTCTCCTGCGGGGCTCATAATAACGGCGCTTGTTGCGCAAACTGCCAAGCACAGAACCTCGTCCAGACATCGTACCTGAAAAGTAAAATATGGAAGATCAGTAACCGTTTAAGATATACTATTTACAGTTGGAAAACCGTGTTGTGTCGTGGAGAGTGTATGGATGTGTAACCCCCCGGACCAACCAGAAGTGTCGATTGCGCTAGTAGGAAGAGACTCGCTAACGTCAAAGGTATGCTGCGGATCGTCCAATTCAACGTCATGTTGTGCGGACGCAAGGTCCGGAATTGGAAGGTCAGCGAGCCCTTCGAATTGATTTTCGGTTTGCAGGGAGGGTGCCTCCGAGATTATAATTCCTAAGGAAGGGCGGTTTAAGACCACAGACTTCCGTCTCCCAGTTTTATCCTGTTTGAAGACTACTGCCTTGCCTTTTCTTTTTTCGTCGGAATCCGGGGTTGCATCGGCGGGCCCAACCAACGGCTCCTCATCGGTATGAGTTCTTTTGGAGTCGGGTTCCTCGATTATTGCGACTTTGGGTTTCTTTCGCCTGACTTTTTCTCTGGAGACAGTCTTTAGTGCGCCATCAAGCCTTATGCTCTGCCTCCGTCCAATCAACCCGAGAATTCTGAGATTCCGGTCCGTCAACAACAATTCAATATTCCTTTCTTCACTTAGAATTTCTTGGAGGACCCGGACTATCTCTTTATAATAACTGCCTTCAGGCCGCTGGATTATTGCTGGAAGAAAAGAAATAGAAAATATGAGTTCAATTTCATTAATGAATTGCCTTGTCAACTACTTGGGAAAGAAACGATACTCACGTCTGAACAGCCATCTTCTGGCAAACCCTGGAGGACAACGGACGTAGAACCACTCTGACTTGAAGTAGCTCAGTCTAGTCCAAGACCCCGTGACCACTTGGCAGTTTCTTACAGACTCCAAGAATGTGAAAGATGGACTATCGGTTCGACTTTTGAAATTGAACAGGTATCTTATATCGGTCATATGGGGAGGTCGGTAGAGGTATTCCATAAATGCAATGAACAAGCTGTTGAGCGAAGCGTATCCATTCAGGTGTAGCTGAGACGGGGCGATCCCCAGATAAGCCAACACTTCCCTTATATAATCATTGAACGGGGGAAGCGTCCCGGCTGCACACGCATGACGATTGAATGCAGTATATCCCTCCGGGGGATTATGTGGCCTGTCATCCGGTCCCGGCAGTAGTACATCGTCCAACGATAGACCATGCCTTAAGCATATCCTCCCTAGCATGTCTTCGAAGATATTGGACGGGACAGAATCAGGTGGACTATTGATGATAGACGCGTCAGGCAACTCGTCCGGAGCTGGACCAATAACTTCGGCCTCGATATCCGGAATCTCAAGTCTGGGAGGGGTTAGATCCTGAGTTTCTTGCTGCTGCGAACTTGATGGTTCCATAACTAGCTAACTCACGAGAAATCATCATTAGACGACAAAAAGCCCGTGCATTCCCCAGTGTAAAGTGTATGATGTGTTGTGCAGTGCGAGTGTTGTGCATGACGTGAACAAATTCTGTAGAGTTAAAGAAGGTGTGCAAACGGCGAAACTTCGAAGTCCAGTAGGAGTGACCGTCATCGCTGACCGTCACAACCATACCATCAAGATAGTGGCAATCGATTCGAGTTCAAGTCCGTTATCGCATCGTTAAGTTACGGTTCCATCGACGAGCTTCGAAAGGCAATCAAGTATGCAATTCTGTTCAGTTATGCAAGGTGGAAGCTCATTGGAGTTGAGTGTCAAGATATGCAAGATTCGCCAAGTTCATCAAATTTCAATATGGAATCGATCGCAGTTCAGGTTCAAGTCGATTCGAAGGCACAATATTTTTCGTATCGATCAAGTTCGAATCGATACTTTCGTATCAATCAAGATCGACTCGATACCTTTCGTATCGATAGGTTTCGAATCGATGACATTTCGTATCGACCGGATGACTGGGTTTCAGATCGATCAGAAAGGCTTACTTCGCATCGACCAAGGGTTAACGACTTTGTATCGACAAAATGCATTGGCTTCGCATCGATCCAAAATTGTTGATTTTATGCCGATCGATCCCTTGGTCTTCGTATCGATCGTGGGAGGAAGAACTTAGTATCGATCATACCGGAGAAGTACTCACATCGATCGTTTCATATCGACACAAGCCCCAACTATCTTCGATCGATGCGAACCTCTTCATTCCCTTTAACTTTTCAATCGATATTGATTCATATAATCTGGGTCGATTCGAACTCTCCTGTCTCGGATCGACACGAACTAAAGTTAAAGCAATTCCTCCACGCCTCCTTCTTCTCCGATTCACACGAGCACCGCCATGGCCATCCTCGACCAAGCTATGGCCCAGATCTGACCTTGGCGCTGCCATAATCAATTATCAACAAGAACATAATGGATCTGAGATCTGAACTTCGTCGCCCGAATTCAGACATGATTGGTTAATTACCTGGGTTGAAGTTAGAATTCAAAGGATTAAAGAATAATGTTTGATCGATTCGAAGACCGGAATAGTTTTTCTTCTCGAGTTCGTAGATCGATACGAAGGTGCAGAAGACACGAGGTAACGGTAAAAAGTAAAAGTGAAACAGTGACAAAGCCCCAGGTATTTATATGGAGCCTAGGGGTAAACTGGGTCGATTCGTCTCCCAGTCAACCTGACCGGTCGCAACCAGTCAAACAACGCATCGATACGGACGCTCGTTTCGAATCCACCAGACTTCATCGATTCGAAGCGCACAGGGAAGCCACCTGAAGACGATGGACCCCATCGATTCGAAGCATCCATTTTATGAGCCATCGATTCACAACGGAGCAGGTCTGTCGATACGAACACGGTATTCGTATCTACTAGAATCCATTGATATGAATAATTATTTCGTATCCATCAGAGATCATCGATGCGAATCAGAATCCACCACAATTTATGACCCTCGATGCGAATGAACATTTCGTATCCATCAATTCAGCCCGCATCGATACGAAGAAATACTTTCCAACTTTTTACATCGATTCATGAGAGGATCGATACAAGAGGATAGTTAAAAACAACCATCAGACGTCGTTTCAACTCGAATTTCAAATTGGTTCGGGACAGAATCAATGCGAAATTCAATAACGAGCTAAACTGACAACGACTCGCGAACTTGCAGCTTTTCAAAGCACGTCATGTTTTCACAAGACGTACTTTGGGGGGCAAATGTTATCCCGCCTTTTGGCAAGGCCAGGACACCAAGGAATTGATTGGATTCCAAATATCGTTTGTCATGGATATCGATGAATTTTGTCCGAGTCCGGATCGAGCTACAATTGATAGGACATGAATAGAAAAGATAAGAGAACCAACGCCCCAAATTTCAGATCAATCCGGGTTCATATGATCAAGTTATGATGGATGCAAGGTGGAAGGAAAAGCATATTTTCGTATCCATCAGCGGGTCCCAGTTCGTATCCATCAAGGAGTATTTGTTCGTATCAATGGAATTATTCCATCGAGTTCGTATCTATGGATTACGTATCCATCAGTGGCCCTCATTTCGTATCCATCGGTCTCATGTCGAGTAGAATGGCTAAGTCCATGCATCGATAAACTTCGTATCGATCAACCTTCAGCCAGAGAGACTTGCTCGTATCCATCAGTAAGTTGTCTAATTCATAACGATCACCTGATGTCAACTTCGTATCCATCAGATGGTCGATGCTTCGTGTCCATCGAAAGGCTCCAATTTGCATCCGTTGACTTCGTACCCATTGAGGAGCTACGCGTTTCGTATCCATCGAGGAAAGGTCTTTTCATTTCCATTGACCATCAGTAGTTCGTATCCATAGATGACTGTTGTTCGAAACCATCGGGTCAACTAGCTTGAGTGACGTATCATCCCTCGAAGAAAACGAGGCGAGATATATGGAGTTGAAGCAGTCAACATGGAGTAAAGACCGGATCGAAACGAATCGCACGTGCCACATCATCCCAGGAACACGTGCAGTCATAGACACGAAGGGATCGAGTCAAAACCATGGAGACAAAACAGACAGCCTTCGAGAAATCTCACTTCGTATCGACCATATCTCGTGATCCACTGATCCAAATGCAACGAAATTTTCACAGGAGCTTTCATACGCACAATGGAATGTCTCTGCAAAATTTCAGCTCGATTGGACATCGTTTTGATCGATACGAAATGGATTCGTATCGATCGTAGATCGAGGCGAAACATCCTGAGGTTGATCGCGTGGGCCCCCTCACGTGTCAGACCGAGTCTCCCGAAGTTTGAACGAAATCTAAGCCTCCTACGCCTATAAATAGAGCTCCAGAGCCTACAGAAGAGGGATCTTTTGATTCTCAAGCGTCCAGACTCTGCCGGATTGAGATTTGCATCTTATTCCTACTGTTGAATTCGAATTCCAAACTATAAATCACGGTTGTTCGCTGTAATTGCTTGTAATTCTTGAAAGAGAATCAATAAAATCATCAAAACTTCATAGTGGACGTAGGCGCTACGCCGAACCACTCTAAATTGCTTGTCATTGCATTTTATGTTCTTGTTTGCTGAAGTTTTTGTTAGATAATCTCTGTTTTACATTTATATTCTTCATTTTTTCTCTTCAAATAACTTCTGAAGAGTGTTGTGCCCATTTTTGGTACAAACAATATATATATATGTATCATTCTAATTTTTTTTCCTTAGTCATGTGTCAGATACAGGTTTGGGAGATAGGATTTTAGGTTCATTTTGCAGGTTTCTCTTGTCTTCAGATTGCTGGATATCAGATTGTAGAGAGGTCATCAGAGCAAAGTTTCTTCATCCAGGACTTCTTGTAGTTATCTCCTCAGATATAGGATTCTACTATCTTCATTATGGAGTACTTTTTCAGGATGATCTATTTCTCTAGTTTGACACTCCTTCTTCTTGATCAGAGCCTTCAGAGCGGCCTCTCTATTCAGCAAATCCTCTTCAGAGCAGATGCTTATTCATTTCTTCCGATTCAGACTTTTGGAGCTTTCTTATTAGTTTGAGTCGTCACTCAGTCTTTTTGGTACTTCTAACACCTTAATATTGGGCGGTGGCCATGCCGGAGCTTGATATTGAGGTGCGATGGGTGGTGGCCTTGTCGGAACTCATCTTAGGAGTATCTGAGATTAGTTATATGTATATTTGTTTTTGTTACCTGCCAGGCATGTTGGCAGCTCCTTATTCGTGATATATATATATATATATATATATATTCACATGTGTGTGCTCTTCTCTATGCATAGAGGATCACACATTTTTCCTCAAAAAACAATAATTTCATCATTAAATCTAATATTTAATTTATTACTTATTTATAATTATTAACTTACAATAATTTCAATTGATTTAGATTACATTAAAATAGTTGTCAATAACATTCAAACAATAAAAATTAAATTATATTCTAATTATTTTTCTCATTAATAAATCATAAATTTTAATTCTCTCAACATTAAATTTCAAAATCTTATTTAATTTAATATTTTTAATTATCGAAAATTACGGGTCGTTGCACTCTCTCCCACTCAAAACTTTTCGTCCTCGAAAAGGAACCAAAAGGAATTAAGAACTTGATAAAATTTTATTCAAATTATTCAATTTATAAACAATTAAATCTTTATATTCAAGTTTAATAAAAGTTTGAAAATATTTTCACTTTCACAAAATTTTCTAAGTCTCAAATTCACGGAAAATTTCGGCAGAGACTCCTTTGTATAGATAGGTCCGGAAAAATAATAATATCAATAATTTCAATATATATTATATTTCAATAATAAAACATCCCAAACCACGGGAAAAACAATAAAATATCGCTATAAAACCGTAATCCGAAAACGTACCTATTTGTCGGGCAAACAACTTTATTTTATGAAACCAAAAGCAGTAGCTATTGCTTCCATAAACCTGTATTTCACTTATATAATCCAAAGAGTTAAAATTATGTTCAAGAGAAATATTTAATTGTTTTTAATTAGTACCAAAAGCAAATCAACACAGAACATATGCAAATAAAGCAACACGGCCATCAGAAGCAACAAAGGAATCAACCATACATCCATAGTAACTAAAACTAATGGTTTGTTTAGTTTAGAAACTTTTCATCATATAAGGGTGATAAATAAAGGGGAAATTAATTTAAAGGACAAAAATTTGTATATTTTTAGCCTCAAGGACACGACCTCAATATTTTAACCACAAGGACAAATACTCCTCTAAAAATTAATCATAAGGACAAACATTCTTTAAAAATTATTCATAAGGACAAACATTCTTCCAAAACTGCTACCGAACTAAAAACTAATACCTAAAAACTACTACCGATAACTACAAACTGATACCTAAAAACTATTATCAATAACTAAAAACTGATACCTAACGAAAGTTGTCCTTCAGGCAAAAATATTAAAGGTCTGTCCTTTAGGCTAAAATGCAGAGAAATTTTGTCCTTAACAATAATTTCTTGATAAATAAACTACCAAGTGTACCTTACGCTAAATAACCTTAGGTAATTACTTAATAGATTATTCATATAACCTCAAACAAATTGAAGTATCCTTTCCCAAACAACTATAAGCCAAACAACATAGAGTTTTAAATATTATTTAAGTTTATTCGATTGGTTTTTTTTTCATTATTCACCCTTCACTTATTTTAATTCTCATTGATTCATACAGAATCATCTTTTATTTATTCACATGCATTTACTTACATAAATTATTTCCCATTCAATATTTAAAATAATCAACGAATTCATTATTTAAGTATTATATACATTTTATTGCAGTTTAATTCACATTTATTATTTAATTATATACTTGATTTCCATTTAATATTAATATTCATTAGTGAATAATTCATACTTAAGTTTCTAAACTTTTAAATTTATATTCATCCTTTCTTTTATAGTGTCAATTAATAATAAACTTATTTATGAATCATTTAGTCATTTCTTAATTTTATAAACATTTCTTAGATAATATTCACTTTATACTATTTAATCTAATTATTAGCATTCCAAAACGTTAACTAATGTTTATAACATTTCTTGTACATCAAAATTCTTGTTTATAGAAATAATTCCATTTTAACATTTTCATTACTTAAGTTTTACTTGTATAATATTCTATTACATATTCCTATTTAACATTACAACTTTTTAAACATTTCTGGTAAGTTATATTTTTTTAAGAATGTAATTGAATGTTACACTAGTTTATCTTTTTCATTTTAGTTAACAAAATGTTCAATAATTACATCTTCTAAGTTTTCATATCTTTTGATTTACAAGTTACAAATTTCCGATTTCTACTATATTTCATTAATCATTCAGCATCTAATTTCTTATTTTTCATTTTAGAAGTTTCCAACTATTAAAATAGTCAAGATTTCATTCATTATAATAATTAAAATTTCTAATTTACAGAAACTTAAGAAATAACTACCGGGTTCCCTATTAAATCATTTGAAATTATATATATATATACACATATATACTCATAGCTTTTATATATCCAATCATATTTAGAAATTAAAAATTAAGATTTGTGTATCAAAACAGATGTGTAGTAAAACTACTACAGCGGTCTTCCCACTTTGAAACTTGAAAATGAAAATCGATGATGCGGCCGTCATCACCGAAATTATTTTCCAAAGACAGAAGAGAGGAGTACAAAATTTATTTCCTTTTAAAATTCCTTAAAAACATTTCTTTCAAATCACATTGAAAATATTTAACCAAAAATACTTCCAAATAATACTAATATTATATTCCAAAATCTTTGAAAACTAATTTCAAAACCCAGAACTTAAGTTCTCGAATTTCCTATTTATATTTACTTTATTGTAAATCCTATTTTGAAATCGATATTTATAAAATTTCACTTCCTAACAAACAAACATACAACTATATCCATTTATATAATTATCCTTTTATATATAAAATATAATACTAGGTAAAGTTATTTCATTTACCTATATTTCAAAAACAATATTGTGTCGGTCTGCCCTATTAAGTGTTTAGAAATCCCTATCGATGCCATAACATCCTATGTACCGACCAGAATTTATAAATACTAAATTGAACAAATTAACACAATATAAAAACATTTTATAACACTAACAAGTACGCTCTCTCATATATATACACTCAGACAAACTCATTCTAGGGTATTACTTCCCTAGCTCTAATGAGTCCAACCCTACAGAACGGTTATCGCTAAACCAAATAACTAATAACAAATGTAACGACCCACCTTTTTGGACGGTTTAAATTGATAATAATCCATACATGTCAACTCAAACCATTCAAAATGTAGGATTGTTATTGGGGTAAATGAGAAAATAAAAGAGGAAAGAAAGAAAAACAAAACACAGAATCTCACAACGGAATGACAAAATATAATAATCAAATAAACAGTTCATGAAGCTGTTTACAAATAACATTTGATTACACTTTTTACAATAAAAATCAGAGTTATACATATAGCAGGAATAAATAAATAATGCAGCGGAACAACATGATGCAATGGAATAAATATTCTAAATAGTAATAGTACACTAAGTCTTCGTCTTCGTTCTCCAAAAATAAGGTCTTCAACACTGAAATGCTTAGGCTGACCCGAGCGTAATGAAAAGACAAAACACTCCAGTCAAAACTAAAAGATCTTATGTAAGTTAAATCAAAACAAGTAAATATGAGTGTAGCAGCTTCAGAGATGTCTACGGGATTTTACATCTCCTATCTAGTGTCTAACGTGCGTGCAATAACTTAAGAGATGTCGGGGACTCTATCTCCTAAAGATCTATTAAACTATCTACATACATAATACAATACGTTATTATAATATGTCTATAGTAAAGTATTAAAATAGCGTTAATGCATTACCTATATCCCCCTTAACACATTTTTATATAAATGTCATAGTCTACACAGTACCGTAATTCCTCCGTAAACTAGAGGGCTATCAGAGGGCACTCCATAGTGTACGACATAAACCAAACTCGTAGTGGGCGCGATCAGGATAAATATGACAAGGCATGCAAGGTAATGCCCAGGGTAGGATACTGCCATTTTGTAGAACCGGGCTGGGGGTAATGCATAATAGCTACTACCACCCACGTCGAGACACACTCCTATAATCAAATCAAGGGTGGCCACCAAATCAAATCACAAAGTAATAAATATGGTTTCGAAGAAGCATGCTCGATTGGGGGTGTGACCCCACTTGGCCAAGATATAGCTCCTATTTTAGACATTTTAATTATGACCCAAAAGTCAAGGCTATCCATCATCGTTCTCTTACTTCATTCCAGTAGCGTTCGCCAAGCCATATTATTTCATTCTGGATTCTCCACCATGTGCACAGTTGTTAAAGTGGTTTTCAGTATTTGGCGGAGAGTATGACAATATACAATCCCAGTCTCTTTAACAACCAAATGCTTATTTCACACCGGTTGGTTCTTTTACATTTCCAAAACCGATTTATAATTGATATCAAAATATCACATTCACTTAAAAATATATCCCCTTCGAAATCATATTCACTTTCAAAATCATATTCACTATAAATCATATTCATTTTCAAAATCATAACCACAAAATAGGTTAAATCATCATACCAAAATATTCGCATTTAAATCAATTAAATCTAAATCATAACAGTTCCAACTTTAACCAGTTTGAATATTGAAGGTAGTTTATATATTGGAATAGTTATATAATAAAAATAGTTTATATTTTAAAAATAGGTTATAGACTAAAATGGTTTCTATATATTAGAATAGTTTATATATTAAAATAGGTTGTAGGTTAAAATGGTTTATATATTAGAAATAGTTTATATATTAAAATAGGTTATATATTAATATATATATATATATTAAAAGTTGTTTATAAGTTTAAAATAATATATATTAAAATAGTTTATAATTTAAAAATAAGTTATAGATTAAAATAGTTTATATATTAAAAATAGTTTATATATTAAAATAGGTTATATATTAAAAATAGTTAATGTATTAAAAATTATTAATATATTAAAATGGTTCATATGAGAAAATAGTTTTTACGTTAAAAGAGTTTGTATATTAAAAGAGTTTATATCGAAAATAGATTCAAACTAGAATTGTTTCTTCAGATTTCACATATCAATTCAAATCAATCTCAGTTCAACTATTTCAATTAACAAGGCTAAAGGTTTCAATTCAAATTCTCATACAAACCATTTCAATTTAAATCGATTTCAAATCCATGTTTGAACTACAAATTTAAACCACTTCAAATTCAATAGGTTTCAAAGTTTATTCAAACGTTTACAGTAACACGGTTTTGATAAATTTCATTTATATTTCAAAATTCAACTTTAAGATTTCAATTTAAATTCTTTAAACAATTCATTTAAACCAATTTCAATTTCAACATTTTAAAACTTGGATTTTTGAAAATAATTCAGTTCATATAAATCAAATTTTATTTCAAAATATCATTTAACTAGATTCAAAAATTAAGGATTTAAAATTATTTAATTTAACCAACCCGGTTTCCATATATAATTTTCTACTCTATGGTCAAGTGATACAGATATATATCATTTCAACCCGCAATAAAATTAAATTTACGGGTATATATCATTTCGACCCGCAATCCCAATAAAATTCAAAATCCATAAAATCACTCGAGTATATCATTTCAACCCTTAACGATTTTTTCCTAATCTATCTGATCGTCCGGGTATGTATCATTTCAACCTATAGTGATTTTCCTAACAATAACTAAGGGAACATGTAGTGTGATAACAACATATAAAATAAACGTAACACAAAATCATCCAAAATGTCAACAATTAAGCATCCATCACAATCATCATTCAATCCAACCAATAAATCACAACAATTAACTGGTTATAATTAACAGGTACTTAACTAGCAATTTAAATTCAATATTAATTTAAGTGGTAATTAAATTCAATATAAATTCAAATTAAACTTGAATGACAATTTAAATATATTAAACAGTAATCAATAAATTTCTATTCACATCATAAATTTAATTTAACTAACATAAGACGATATAGTATTCGTGAGTGGGTTAAATCACTCACTTTTGATTTCAAATTGATTTAAAATCCAAATAAAACCCAAAATTTGAACATTGTTAGAATCCATTCAAATCATACCCATTTTGTCCGAAATTTTGATACGATCGTAACGGAGAAAACCACGTCCAAATCCGAGCTCGTACGCACAAGTTATTGAAGTTAGAAGTTTAAAAATTTAAATTAAATTAAAATTAAAATATAGAAGCAAATAAGAAATTACCACGTGACCCTGAAACCCAAACCTCGTATCACGATGTCACACATGCGATCATCAATAGCCGGTGATGCTTTGACCATGAATCGCCGCCGTTAGAACCAACTACGACCAGGTCTGACATCGCCACGACCATCTCCATGCAAAACCGCCTCCATCCTCGCCAGCATGACTGTCGCAGCCACCTGGAGGGGCCAGCGCCACCGCCGTCTTCAAACCCTAATCATGGTGAATTGGCTGATGCTTTCGAAGAACTAACAACATGGATTGAAGCCTCTCGACGCCCTCTACAAGGTGCAACTTCGATCGTCGATTGGATGAAGATCCACCGTCGATCGCGAAACCCTAGAAATGGACGATTGAGAAAGATCGCAAATTTCTGGCCAAACCGTGATTCGGTTGCAAAAATGAATTGCAGATCTAGATTGCGCTCATCGAGAGCTTTCCAACGATATATAATATGACAGGGTTTGGAGAGTTTGAATTTTTCGATTGGATTTTGATTTGAAAATTGAAATTTGAAAATTAGGTTCTGCTTTGTCTACCATTGGAGAGAAAAGATGAGAACGAATGTACATACAGACAAAAATGAAGAGCTGCTAGGGTTTAGAAATAGAATGGGCTAGGATACACATATATTCACAACATACGATCAATTAGGCCCAAATGGTCGCACAGGCCCTAAAAGCTCATTTCCAACCCTAAACGAAAACCATGACATTCTATATATCGAAAGTGAGGTTTTCGATAGTTCTGAAATCAATGGAACAAGTCTCAAAACCTAATTTCATTATATCCAGAAGTTAGCTTTCAAAAATCAAATTATTTTAATTGAATTCATTAAATTAATTTCTACGCGTTTCGAGCCAGCACGATCAAACGATAAGTCCGATCGCTACGAAAATTAATATCCTACAATAATTCACTGTTACGGATCCGATGAAACTGGTTTCGTCAAACTCCGAGACAGTGGGCAAAATGGCTATTTTACACGTTAATTAAATAAATTATTATTAAATAAATTTAACCACTTTTAAATTCTGCATTAAAAGTGAACAGTTTTCATCATTCTTGATTAACTAGTAATTTATAAACTTTTACAATACAGTTTTCCATGTTAAATCCAATATTTAAATATTACATAAATTATTACGTTCAATTACAACTGTAATAAAAAATCAGTTAATTATATTTTTATTTTCAATCAAATTTATATTTTGTTTCTCACTCTTATTATTGAATCAACTATTACCTTAAGAATATAATTAACATTAGTTTACATTCTATTACATTCATATTCTACAATTATCATCTTAACTCATATTAGCGATAATGTTTAATTACACTAAATTTTGATTTAATATTCAAACGCATTAATTAATGAGATGATAATTAAAACAATTGTCTTACAATAATAATTCATATCCATTACTTATTGTTTACAACCAAGGGTTATAAATTGTTTACCAAAACTCATTTTATATTCTACATTAAACTATTTCAATTTATAACAATAATTTCATCATTAAATCCAATATTTAATTTATTACTTATTTACAATTATTAACTTACAATAATTTCAATTGATTGAGATTACATTAAAATAGTTGTCAATAACATTCAAACAATAAAATTAAATTATATTCTAATTATTTTTTTCATTAATAAATCATAAATTTTAGTTTCTCTCAACATTAAATTTCAAAATCTTATTTAATTTAATATTTTTAATTATCGAAATTTACGGGTTGTTACACGTTATCATCCCATATTATCAAAATTCTACCATCACACCCCATTTGATTATTATTAATAATTTTTCAACTGGAGAGATTCCTAGTATGATAATCTTCAATTTTTGTGTTATCTAATTTACGCTCTAACAAACCTACGATACTTGGCTTTTCAGCAAAAATTAATTTTGAAACATCCAGTTTTCTTATAGGAGAATTAAACCCTCTAATATTCCAAGCAATAATCAATATAATTATAATAAAGTATGAAAAAATTATAAAGGATATGCAGATAGCTACAGTGGGTTATTGTAAGTATCCTCATCTTCCTGCACCTCCAGCTTTTCCCCTTCTTTTTACATGTTGAATTATTTTTAACCTTTAGTAGCTTCTTCCATTTTTCATTTTTAGAAATGTACTTTTCTCTAAATTACTTATCTGCAACATCCTCTACTTGCTCTGTAGAAGAAATATCATTTAAACTTTTAATCCTTGTTTTGTTTTTTTTTCACCCTTTTTCCTGCTTTTGCTTGCAGAAGATAAGGATGGCACTGCATTTACTGCTATTTGAATGGATTTTTCAAATATAGACTTCCTACTCTGAGGAGTAAGTGAGCATGGTAGAAAAGCAATGCTAGTGTTTGCTGGATATGCATGTAAATCTAGATTTTTTGGAGGGCACGAATCAACATTCATGTTGTCTCCTGTTTCTTTTGCTTGAGCAGTATCTTTCCGAATAGCAATCTTTGCAATTCTAGAGGGGGATGTATTTTGGAGGGCTATCTCAACCATTTCAACAGTTTTCCCTTGCAAATTCCGAAGGGAGTTAATATTCTTTTCATTGTGCATACCTTGTTGAATGTCTGCACTTAGTGGATTGTCTCTATCTATACTCTTCGTGTGTGTCTCTAAATCACATAAAAGATTTTGAAAGGAAAATTTTCTTGATTGCAAAACAGGTCCAATTTTTACCCCTGCATCCAAATTTTTTGAATTTATGTTTTCCTTTTCATTCATAACATTTTCTGGACCATCTTTTTTTGTTTTTACCCTCCAGACTTTTCTAACAGCACAATTTTCACTTTTATGACCAAAACAAACACATGATTTACATCTTGAAGGGATCCATTTATATTCAATCTTTTGCACTATGCAATCACCATCATACATTGTAATATTTGCTTCGTCCGTCAAGTCTGCATCTTCTTTTATTTCAACAAGTATTCTTGCATAGCATAATATAGTTTCTCTGGCTGTTGGTTCATCTAATTTCAAAGGGATACCCACCACACTTTCAATTGCATTAAAGCATCTTTATCCCACAGTCTAAGGTTAAGTTCAGGGAGTCTAACCCATGTGTTTAACAAATCCCTATCAAAATTCATTTTTTTATTCCACTTTTTCAAAATAATAAGTTTTTCATTTATAAAATAAGATCCTCCTTTTAAAGTTCTTTCAAAATCATCAAGATTTGAAAATATGATAATGAAAAACCCATTATTTCTAGTAAAAATTTCGAAACTATCTGGGGGATTCCAAGTGCGGGAAATGAAAGTCTTGAAAAGATGATATGTCGGACGAGGACCAAAAATATAAGCTATAACTGAGAATCCTCATTTATTCTCTATTCGTTTATCAATCTCCTCTTTCACACTTACGATTCTTTATTGTTGATATTGATAGGAGCAACAAAATGTAAATCAAAATCTGAATCTAACCCACTTTTCTTGAGTAGATTTTCCTATGAAGAAGCTTTAGTCTGCTCATTCTGTGCAGTGTCTGTACACAAAGAAATGTTGGAAGAAGTATTTCTTGGGTGCAGCAGAGGTTTAAAAGCATTTCTTGATTGGGAACTATATTTTCTTGCATCAGATCTTTCTTCAAGAACATTATTATGATGAGTTGAACCAAGTTTTCTCAAATAATTTCGCTGAAAAATTGGGGCTTGATCCTTTCAGTTCACTTTCTTATTGTAATGTACCCTCTGAAAACCTTCTTCATCAATATCAACATTCGTCGGCTTTTGAAAATTACCATTACCTATGATATGCAGTAAAAAGGGAATTGGGATAGTCGAGAGAGGAGAAGTGAGAAGGAGAAGAAGAGGAGGAGTCCCCAATCTAATCAAGACTATCAACAGAGATTGGGTTATCTTGGATTTTCAATGTAGCCATTATTGCATTGTTGTTGTATTAAATTTTTATGTTTTATGTTTTTTCTAATGAAATTATTTACATCATTTTAGCCTAATTAATTTATACAGAAATCATATAAAATACGAAACAATGTTAAAAATCATGTAAACAGCATATTATATGCTTAATATTAATTTGTACAAAATGATTATTTATTTTTATAATTTATGGTCGAAACATAAATGTATACATATATAATAAATTTTTTTAGTTACATATATATTACCCAATATATATTTCACATAGATCAATTTTTGAATATTAAACCGATGTAAAGATCACAAGCAATAATGTGGAAACAAAGGGATCATGATATAGCATATATAAACATGATTATAATATAGGATAAATTTACCTTCAGAGATAAGGCCGTAGAAACGCATGATGATTTAGTCTATCTTCTTTATCTGACATATCTACACCTACTCTGAAAACAAAAAGCATGTAAACACCGGATCTATGAGGATTGTGGATGTGAGGCTATAGGTATTTTCGGCCATATCTAAAGAAAAGAGAAGGCAAAGTGTAAAGGAAAAGTAGAGACATCAAGTTTGAATTTATATTGTGGTTTGAAACAAATATCTCCATATTTATCTCATACCAATTCAAAATTCAAACCCTTATTCCTCCTCTTGTTAAGGCAGCCATAGCTAGTCATGTATATGTACTAAAATGTCATTTAAATCCTTGGCAATTTATACAATCTAAATCCAATTTAAATATGCATCATTATCGTATATTGATATGTACATATATAACTTTTACATACGCACCTAGTAAATTACTAATAACACCCTAAATAATTTAAGACGTCACTCCATTTTACTAAATACACCCCATACCATAAATACAATAATAATTTATATTAATTAATTAATTAATTTATAACTAGTATAAATTAATTAAATCAATGGTATTTCGGCAACGTAATAGATTCGATTATGGGACTCACATATGCGAACTTAGCAAGCGATTAATAATTAAACAATTTTAAATACTAACGTTGACACGTCACCGTAGCTAGTGGTGTGATAGTTCGACTTAATTCATCGTTCACAAATCTTATTGGTAAAATTCAAACTGTACCTTTTAGTAAAGATTATTTTATACTATATTTCTTCATCAACACCATATCATTTTAGGACTTGTGGAATTTGATTTTGGTCAAAATTCCAATAACATCCATATTCAACTTGGTTAGTCCACAAACATACTCTTTGGTTCAATAATAACATTTGTTGTTAACCCTTCTACACTAGAGTCCATAAACAAAGTCCTTACTTAAATAATAACATTTATTATTAACCATTCTACTCCGATTAGAGATTTTGATTTTGAGTTGACTAGAGTTGGCCATGAAGTGTTGTAAAAATCCTTCTAAGCTCCCGCCTAGGCCCCACCTAGGCGCTAGGCTAGCCTTACCGCCTAAGATTTTGACTAATCCGCCTAGAAGAAACTTACTGCATTATCTTAGCATATAAACCGGTTTATAAGTACCATTTATACACCAATTTAGGCTTGATGCCTCTTATAAGCATCGAAATGTTTGTTTCAACAAATTTTATCTCCATGGTTGCTTCCATAACTATCTAAATCCGTTATATCATATTATGGATCAATTAATACTAAACAAAATACTAATATTTTATTCAAAATACATGAGTTTATCCTAAACGCCTAGCTTAGATTAATCCCCGATTAATCCCTGCCTAGACGATTAATCCCTAGTCCATGCTTACCGCCTAGCATCCACCTAGTGATTTTTACATATACTAATGTCATGCAATTGAGAAGATGAATTATTAATTGAATTATGTTTCACTTCTAATGCTTCAACTCAAACCCAACTATAGTCGTTCGATGGACACCATGTCATGATTTAATTATAATCAAAGTGGAGTCTCCACATTAACGTTCAATAGTATTCTCAAGCCGAGAGAACTTTGTAATATCATCACTCGAAATTTGTTATTAACTAAAAGAAAACTCTCAGATGAGTCATTCAATAGTTGTCCAATAATTATCAGCACGTAACTCCTTGGTGCTCACAACATCCATGAGTAATACATTGCCCAACATTTGGAGAGTGCTACACACTCTGGTTTCAAGGATGCATCGATTCCTTTCTCGAAGCATATTAATCAAAAATATTTAAAATAATATGTTATCCAACATTGTGATAATTTTCTCATAATTTCAACTCTTTGTAAAAATTATCACATAACATATTGTTTATGGATTTTTTAATTAATATACTTTAAATTAATTACTTAATTAATTATATCACTACATAATAAAATATATATTAAAAATCAAAGGCCTTCCTTATGAACGAGTTTGATTATCGAGTTAAATATATATAACAAATTACATAATTGCCTATATGGTATACCCCTAACTTTATCAATCTTCCATTTGCACTTGAGATCAATTATATAATCTTTTTTTGAAACGTATTCAGGAGAACCCAACGGACCGGTAAACACCTGAGGGGAATCAAGTTGTTCCTATCAATTATGAAATTTCACTAGAAGTTTATAGGGCTATTCCGACGGCAAATAGCCATTGGCCGCCGTAGGAAGCCGACGGTATAGCCGTCGGAATAGCATTCGCGATTTTTGTCGCCTTTCGACGTAGTCGACGACAACCTTCCGACGACTTTTCAATGGCTGCTAATGGAGAAATAGCGACGGCTTTCGACAACAATCGAGGTACACGTGGATCCACTCGTAACCAATAATCCATTGGTGGTCGTCGATAGCCGTCGAAAATCTTTGACTCGTAAGCCGTAGGTAGCTGTCGATAGTCGTCGGAAATCTGAGTTTATTTTTTTAATTTCTGCTCCTATTCCGCTTCCCCCACATCTACATATATATCTATCACTAGTACAAAAAGTGCATATTGCTTCGCCTCATTTGCATCGGTTGAAGTAAAAACTGATGCAAATAGAACTATTTGCATCAGTTTTATCTTAATAACCGATGCAATTGGTACGTGGAAAGCAATAGGTAATAAAGAAATCGAATTTGCATTAGTTGTCACCAATAACCGATGCAAATACGTCGATGCAAATAGTTTTAGTCGCATCAGTTTTAAAGTCAACCGATGCAACAACGTTAATTTGCATCCCTTAGCAACACATTTTCGCATCGGTCGCCAATTCAATTTCAACTTATTTAGGTTGTCTTCGTTATGCACCTTTTCTGCCGCTTATTTTCTTTCCCAAAAAATTATTTCGTCTGCTTCAAAACAAAAAAAACCCTAGAAATTGATTTTCACTGTTAATTTCAAACATGATTTCCCGAATTAGATTTGGCCACGGCTTCTCATTATCAAGGTAACAAATCTTCCGTTACGAAGAGATTCGAATTGCGGGTGATTGGGTTACGAGGCGAGGATTGTTCGAATTGGGTCGCTGATGGTTGTAGAGGTTGGTTTGCGCGATTGTGGTGATTTTAAGGAATTGGGCTGTAGGCGATTTGGATGGTGGCAGTGTTCAGGACTGGTCGCGATTTTAGGTCAAGTTGTAGTTGTCAAGGCAGATAAAGAAGGCAGCAATTGTGATATACGCAGGCGATCAGTGGAATGGAAGGTTATTAATTTAATTTTTGAAATATAAATATACTAGTTTCAGCATCATTTTCAATATAAAAATAAGCATGAAAGAATCAATCTGAGATTGTAGAGAACCAAGACAGATAAAAGATAAAGTCTTTATGACCCTTGATTTTTTTGCTTAAGATAATTCCATTTTGCATCACTGTGGTAAGATAAATTTCCTAATGGCTAGTTGATGAACTGATAAATGTTGTGAAGGATTAACAAATTTTTGGTTTCTCCTATCAGTTTTACTACAATTACTTTGTTACCCTGCATCAATACATTCAATAAATCCCTATCATCTTGATGGCACAGATAATTCTAATTAACCCTAGTTTTGCAAATTAGCCATGATATTTTTTCCCAATGAATAATATCATTTGATCGATTGTCACCAAAAAAGTTAAAAGAAACATAAAACTTAAAAATTAAAAAAATACAGTTCTATTTATTTGCCGAAACAAACCACCAACTATTAGAATAAGACAGTCCACTATCCAATTTTAACTTCATTTGCAATCGGATTATAATCACTTTATCATGATACAACACAGACCCATGTCGAACTTCAGCTTCATATGCGAATATGGAAAATGGATCACCTAAATACCACAGAATATCATCGAACTACAACTCCAAATGCGATAAAAATATACTATTGTATAACCTCTGTTTCTAATACACTCACGAAAATAGCCACTTTTATATCGCTCTTCCAGAAAACTCTCACACTATTGTATTTTTTTAGAACAATAAAACATAAAATAAATATCCGGGTTATATAACTATCAGCTAATATCTTGAACCTAACACCATCATTTTTTTGGTTAGAGGATGGGCAAAATTTCTCGTGAGAAAAGCAATTTTAATTTTATTTCAAAAACTATTAACTTTATACTTTCACAATAAGTATGCTAAGTAAGAAGGAAGGAACCGGTGGAGTTGGAAATGTATGAAAGCACGGTGCTTGTCTGTAGTGTTCTGTTGAGTATGGTATACTTAAGATTTCAAACCTTTAGATAAAGGTCCCTTGAATCAACAAAGTCATCTGATATTTCCGTCACCCTATCCTTATGCTTCTTAGGATGGGCTGCACTCTAATAAAGAGCTTGTGTCCATAAGAACTGGTTGTCTTCTCATATTTATGAGTTAATTAAGTTAACTTGTCCACTCGATTTTTCCTGCAGATAGGAACTGTGTTATATTACTGGGGAACAAAACTATATTTCCTTACAATATAATCCAATCTGATACATTATATAACATACTATTCATGGTAAGATAGCTTATATAACATTCTAAAATTGGGAATATTTATATGTTAGAAAAAGTTGATTCAAGCAAATCATAGTGGACTAACAATTATAAGTTATACTTTATTGAGAGTATTCTTTCTAAATAAATAAAACAGCTACACTAGAAAGTAGAAACAACCACTAATAATTTTTTAATACTCTCAAGTCTCAGTATCAAGGTGGAAATCCTGCTTGAGTGGATGACTAGTACTGCTTCCTTCATCAGCTTTGCTAACAAATCTAGAAAATTGCGGAGTAGGCTTAATACCACTGTTCTTTTATACCGTAGCTTTAATTTTTTTTTGCTATATTAGCAGAATTTTCAAACGGGGATTTATAGGCATTTAACTTCGAACATTTAACTTTAATTTTTTATAGCTCTGCTTCAGTTCTACTGTCTGCATTATACCTTGCTTGCATTCCCCTTTTCTGTAGTATGCGTGTCTTCAATTCTATCCCTATGCAATGCAACCCCTATTGGAGGAGTTTATGCCCAGTCGAATAGTGTTCCCAGATCTTGGCTTGTTGTAAATCAGTTTATCAATTTTACAGCTGACTTATGGCATTGATGAATCCTAAAAATTGTTAATTCCTTTGCTTAGCAAGGATCCTTTGCATACATACATTGAGGTCAGTATATTGCAGTATAAATTTCAATCTTTTTCTTAATATTTCATGTGTTGATTATTAGTCTATGATATTTAATTTGATCAAATTTCATTGCAGGCACAAACAGTATATGGAGCACTTCATGCTTTACAGGTAAGCTAATACCTTCAATTTATAAAGAGCAATTTGACTGTGTCATGGCAGAAAGAATGCTATTCTTAGTCATGACACAAATTAAGACACCTATTTGAAATTCAATGGTCTTTATGAGCATTTATGTTATCATCATTCACCTCATACAATGACAACAATCACTTTATAAAACTTGTTATTTTCAGACATTTAGCCAATTATGCAAAACTAATCTTGTGACAAGGACGATTGAGCTAGGACATGCTCCTTGCAACATCACTGATGGGCCAAGGTTTTCCTATAGAGGGCTTCTAATTGGTGAGTTGAACCAAATTTTTGTTTAATGCAGTACCCAAACCATGGTCACTGTTACTTAGTTAGATGCAATTTGTAACTGTTTATTCCAATTGCAGATACCGCACGACACTATTTGCCTGTGCCAGTTATAAAGAGCGTGATTGATTCTATGTCATATACAAAGTTGGTAAGACCTTTTTTTGAGGATCATGAGAATATTTCTAGTATGCAAGAATACAACTGAGATATATACATATCAAAATTATACATTGAATGCAGAATGTTCTACATTGGCATATTGTGGACAAACAATCTTTCCCTCTAGAAATACCATCCTACCCAAAACTATGGAGGGGAGCTTTCTCTTCTTCAGAAAGATGTACAATGGCTGATGCTAAGGATATCGTAAAGTGAGTTCAGATAAACTTTTGTTTAATGAATCGTATAGCCTTCCTAAAAGTACATGTAATTTTGCAGCTATGCAGCACGAAGAGGAATCCATGTACTGGCAGAGCTTGGTATACCTGGCCATTTAAAGTCATGGTACTAATGCATGACTATGTTAGTAATGAATTCACCTTCCAAATCATAGATGGTATTCTTTCAGGTGATTCCCATTTCTTCAAGAATATTTTTATCATCCCTTAACGTTGGTTTTAATGGTAATTTCTAAACTGATTATCGTTATCTTTTTATTGATTGATCAGATTTTAGCAAGGTGATCAAGTTCAAATTTATTCATTTGGGAGGTGATGATGTTGATACAAGTAAGACTATATCTTGTCATTTTTCTGTTCCTGCACTTATGCTTAAAAACAATCATGTTACAAAACCTTTCTGATTGATTTTCATGCTTCTTATGAACATTATTTCAAACTGTTTCAGTTTGTGCACGGGATGGGTTGAAAGGTTGTGTTCAGGCTTGTAGTTGAACAATGGGTATAATGGTTGCTTGAGTGGTGATAGGTGGCTGGTGGGAAGATTATCGTGCTGTGGGGGTTGAGGCGAAGGCTGCGATAGTGGTTAGGTCAGTGTAGTATGGGTGAATGTGGTATTTTTGCACAGCAGAGATGTCAGTGGATATAAACAAGGTGATATGGCAGAATGTGCATGTATATTTGATGATGGATGGTAGCTGCTGGGCAGTGGGTAGATGTACATAAGGCAATAAGATGGGAGCTGACTAAATGGATGTCTGGTTGAAGCAAGTGGTAGGACAGTGGATGAGGAGGCAGAGGTATGGCAGTGGCGGTGTTGAAGTGGATAAAGAGTTTGGATTGATTTTGTGGTGGAGATTTTTTGAGTGACTTGGGAGATGGTGACGAAGGAGGTTGAACTGCTGTAGGCAGTTAGAAGTTTGGGTGGTAGGAGTGTTTGAGTTGTTTCAGGCAGTGTGTCAGCGACAAGTAGACGGGGGTGGTAGTGGAGTTATGATGTTGTGGTATGAAGCAAGGGGGTATTTGCAGGCAGTACAACAGTTTCTGTTGTTGTGAAGAAATGGAATTGCGTTGGTTGATGTCGGTGTAGTTGAAGTGTGACAGAGTAGCCAGTGGTGATGGAGATTAGGCAAATGCAAGTTTTGTGGTTGAAATGCATAGTCAGTGTGGGTATGTGAATGTGGTCAGTTAGACAGTAAGCAATTAAGAAGTAGTTATGTCAGTTGTAAGTGGAGATGGTCAGTGTTGTAACAGCAGGCAGAGGAGTATATGGAGTTGCTGCGGCAGTTTTCGAAAAGACAATGGGGAAGAAGGCTGTGGTTGAAGAAGTATGGATTGATGGTAGTTTGACTGTGAAGCAATGTGAATGTAGTTGTGGGTATGTGCATTGTTATATGCAGATGAATGTGGTCGATGTGGTGGCTGACAGTACGGATGTTTGGTGGCAGAAATGAGGGGGTGAAGTGGTTTTGAAGTTGTGAATGATGAAACAAGGTTGTTTGATATGTAGCAGGGAGGAACATGGAGGAATAGTGTATATGGTATGGAACAGGGAGGAATAAGGAGGTGACAGGCAGGACGATGGGTTGAGTTTGTGGTTAGTAACGGATGAAGATGGAGTTGAGGCGGTGCAGTGTATTGTAGCAGATGAGATGGTTGCAGTGTGGTGATGATAGTAGATGGTTGCAGCAATGAGCTGTGTGGTATATGGTGACAATAGATATGTCTGTTGTGAAATTTGTAAACCAAAGCAGAATTTGTAAATGATAATGAAATAAACTTTTTTTTTAATTTTTTGTGTATGTTTTTTTCTTTATATATATATATTATTGATAATATTTATATATATATATATAAAGATTATCAATAATATATATATATATAGTCAATTTGAGTACTGTAATAATGGTTTCTGAGGGATTATTCTGCATCGATTGTTATAAAAAACTGAAGCAATAGAGGGATTAGTTTGCATCGGTTTTCAACAACAACCGATGCAACAAGTTCCTTTGTTGCATCGGTTTTCATTACAACCAATGCAACATGGGGGCTGTGTTCAAGCAACCAACCATGATATTTTGCATCAGTTGTTAGTAACAACCGATGCAAAAAGGACCTTCTTGCATCGGTTTCAGAACTGATGCAAAAGTGTTAAGCCTGTTGCATCGGTTGCATATGCATCGGTTATTGAACTGATGCAAAAGGGGGGTAAACAACCGATGCAAATGGCCTGTTTTGTAGTAGTGTATATAATTCTCAACTCCATTCCACACAGATAATTCAGATATATATATATATATAACAACTAACATAATATATTATACCAACATAATATATTATACCAACTACAATATTAACAATAATCTTTAATATATACAAATTCATAAACTCCAATATATACAAAGTCAAGATCATAAACTCCAATATATACAAAATCAACCATCCAACATCCTCAAACATCCAACAAAACATTGGCTAATCAACGTCATACATCAAACAACTCCATAAAATGTACCAAATCAACACAACACATCCAATCTCTCATCAAAGTGTATCAAACATACCAAAACAAATCATCCTCACCAACTCCAAGTCAACATATACAACATCCAAGCACAAACACAGAAAAGCGTACCAATCAAGAGTCATCCTCGCCTCCGGAAGCACCAAACGACGAAGGAAATGAACCATGTTGCTGCACGTACTCCGCCAAGCGTTGATTCAACTACTCTATCTGTATAGCGCGAAGACAGTCCTGTAGCTGCTCGACCGAGGCTCTTGGCTGTTTTATCTCGGTTTTGTCCTGCTCTTTTTGGTACGCTTGTTGAGATGCTCTAGCCCGCGAATAGAAAAAATTGTTATAGAACTTTTCGATGACTTTTATAACAATTATGTAACTTTTATAAGATAGTTTATTTTTATAAATTACCGCTTGGTTTCCATAACCTAAACGTTGATTTCTCTACGTAGGATCCATGATGGAGACAAAAATAGCGTCTTCCTCCTCGCGGGTCAACTCTTATCATCGTGGTCTGATCCCTCTAGCATCTGTGCCCATGCCTCTTTAAACTTTTCTTGCAATGCCAAAAAAATTACAGTTGAAATTAACACAACATTATTTTAATTCTTCAAAGCTAATTACTTAAACTAATCAATATTAATAACTTAAAATTCAAAATATGCATACAAATGCAGCCGTCGCCTTATCCTCATCTTCCCATGTATATGTAACATTGCAAGCTTCGTCTGTTTGCTTTATGGCATGGGTATGAGCAAATACTTCCATGTATAAGACCGAATGCCGACGCGCTCTTTCCTACAATAGATAATGTATATATATTACTATTTATATTAACTGTTTATTAATAACTTATAACTTAAACTATATAAATGTTATAACTGTTTATAATCGCAATTAATAAATTTACCAAATCCTCACGATGATGCTGGAATGACTTGGAACCACCATGATGTGTTATTGGGTTCTTATTTTTATTTTCAGAGTTCCTCTGTGACTCTGCCTACAAATTTAAATAATTGAACAATATATTTAATAGCTATAAAACAAAGTAATGAAATATATGTGATAGAATAATTACCTTGAACTCATCGTTGTTCCACCAGGCAACCCAAGCATCCCATACACTGGCACCCATCCAGTTCGGTTTCTTCCCAGCTCTTCTAAGGCCCGACATCGTGTCCCGATAATTTTTCGCTATCTTATAATTCAAGTGGCACTGCACAAAGGAAATGTATGCCTCTTGCAAATCTACGGAACCCTGCACATTGAGAAAATTAAATATAAGTTGTACATTTTTAAGTAGTCAACAAATTGTAAAACGGTAATTTACAAATACGAAAATTTAAACTCACCAAAAAGTCCTACCAGATGCTCTCACTGATCAGGTCAGGGATCTTACTCCATCAAGGCCAACAACTAGTCATCCTACTCATATGTGCCTGCTTGGAAATACTAAGAACCACTCCCGATGGCTCTAGCTCAAATTCCCTATGTTAAATTTGATACATAGCTTTAGACTATTATATATATCATACACAAAATATTTCTAATGCTATGCTACTAATTTTAATACTTACGATCCATCGGCTTTGGGCTGTAATACACTACTGGTCGTGCTGCTTGCTCTGAAGGGCCACTGTCATTAGCTCTATTCCCTCTTCGAGAAGAAGTGGGAGAACCGAAGTAGGAAGAGCTACGCCTTTGGAAAAAGACATAATACCTGTCACATACATATTAATTTATCATGTCAGAACATATAATTCATAATAATTATGAGAAAAGATATCATAATTGATGAGAAAAATGTAACATGAATAATATCATAAATTACCTTATATTAAATTGTATATTAGCAATCAGTCCTCGTCGTTTTCAGATTCAGACTCGGTTTCGTACTCTTTATCGTTTTCCTCTGTAGTTTCAAATGCTTCTACTGACACATTTTATTCATCATTTAGAGGTCCAAAATCCGTGTGATCGTCCGTTATTGTTATTTCAACATTTTCCTCGATATCTGCTTGATAGGCTTATTTGTCTGGAATATTTTTTCCATCAAACGTAAATCTTGCCTTCATTTTAAAAACTGCCGACCAGTCTGCTTTATCTCTTTTTAGAGATGGATAAGGGGTATAATAAATTTGTAGGGCTTGTTTGGCTAGTGAAAAAGGATCGTACTTATGATAATGTGAGGTATGTTTCATTTCTATAAGATTATAATTTGGATGCACGATAATTCCAGAACCTGGAACATTGCTGAACCAGTTGCATCGAAACAAGAAAACTTTCTCCGCGGGTCTAGTGAAATATGTCAATTGCAAAACCTGGGTTAACACGCCATAAAAATCATTTATATGATCATTTGGATCATCACTGCCTTTAACAAACACACTAGTATTGTTAGTTAATTTTTCAACACCATATTCTTTAGTGTTGAATTTATATCCATTAACGAAGAATATTAAATATGTCTTAACTTTTCTTTTTGGTTCCATCGCTAGATGTTCTAATACTTTATCGACCATACAATTTATCGGATCATAAATGTAATTTGAAAACCAAGTATCGAAATCTTTGCTTATATCGCCGTTTGGATATTGTGATTCATAAACGCTGCAAACATAGATAATATATTGCATTATAATTAATGTACACGTATAGTATTAAATTAAGTAAATATATCCAGACTTTAATTTAATATTACCTAATAAATGGTGCAACTTCAGTACAATTAAAAAGAATATAAGTGTGCGCTACATGGTAGTTTCTATCGTCTAACCATACTTCCACACATTTTCCAGCAGGTCGACCATGTTGTCTAAAAATAGATAACATTGCCTCAGAAGAACAATCTTGTTCAACGGCTTCATCATTACGCGTAGCACTTTCAAATGATAAGTTCACATGATCACTGAAATAATGAGAAAAAAGGAACGAAGCTTCTTATTTGATATATGTTTTGCAAATTGAACTTTCAACTCGAGCTTTTTGTTTCATTTTTTCTTTAAATGATTTAAGTACCTAATAGAAAATATTTCAATTCAAAAATAACTTATATATATGTAATTAAAATAATATTTACCATACTCGATATTAATACCTTACCTCTCGAATGGATACATCCATCCATATTGCACAGGACCTCGAAGACGTGCTTCATATGGAAGATGAACATATAAATGCTCCATTACGTTAAAGAAACATGGAGGGAATATTTTCTCTAATTGGCAGAGCAGTACAGGAATTTTTTCCTCAAGTTTACGTAGACAATCAACTTTTAACGTAATTGAACAAAGCTCCTTATAAAACAAACTAAGTTCGTTACAACCTTCCAAACTATTCCGGGAAACAGTTCTGTGAAAGCGACGGACAATAAATTTTCCATCATTATATGATAATCATAGATTTTCATACCACGGTCTCCCATTATCATAGTCGACACATCTACGAAGACTAGAGGAAATCCCGTCGGGAAATCGTAATCCTTCCACCCATTTTAACAGTACTTTAAATTGGTTGTTGTCTAACTCATAGCATGCTATGGGTTTTTTAGTGTCAGTTGGCTTGATATGAAGCTCAGGACGGTTACAAATTTCTTCTATATCACGTCTTGATTTCAAATCATCCTTAGTCTTGCCCTTAACGTTCAGAACTATATTAAACAGATTATCAAATACGTTTTTCTTATTATGCATCACGTCAACGTTGTGACGGACTAAGAGATTTTTCCAATAAGGCAACTCCCAAAATATACCTTGTTTGCACTAATTATGAATCATCGATTTACCTTGAATTTCAATTTATTGCCCGGTTTCATGTATCTTTGGATAATCCTTTATAACTTCATATATATATTCGCTTGACCAAATTGTTGGTGGTCGCAAAGTCTCATGTCTATTAATTGTGAAGTTTTTTATCTCTTCTAAAAGGATGATTAATATGGAGAAAACACCGATGACAATCAAACCATGAAATTTTTTTCCCATTTGATAAAGAAAATGCTCGTGTTTCTTCCATACAATAAGGACACGCTAAACGACCGGCCTACTCCAACCCGAAAGCATTGCATATGAAGAAAAATCACTAATAGTCCACAACAAAGAAGCAAACATCCTAAAAAAAATTTGGTACGTCGTATGTTTTTACTCCTTCATACCACAATGTTTTCAACTCTTCGATTAACGGTTGTAAGTAAACATCGATTCTCTATGTCGGATCATCTGGGCCAGGGACGACAATTGTGAGAAACGTATATAGAGTTTTCATATACATCCACGGAGGTAGATTGTAAGATGTAACGATTATAGGCCATGATGAATATTTAGACCCAAACTGGGAAAACGGTGAAAATCCATCCGTACATAACCAAGCCTAACGTTACGGCTCTCCGCTGCGAAAGCGGGATATTTCTTATCAAAATGCTTTCATGTTTCTCCATCAGCTGGATGTGTTAACGTACCTTTTTCATGTGTTCTCACACTGTGCCATCTCATATGATGCGCTGTTACAGATGATGCATATAACCTTTGAAGTCTAGAAGTGATAGGTAAGTAATGCATACGTTAAAATGGAACTTCTTTCCCTTTTTTTTCTTGGTTTGTATCTTTCTTGATTACATATTCTGCAATTCCTAAGATTGATGTCTTCTTTCCAAAAAATATGCACCCATTTAAATAAGTATCTATTTTTTGATACGGCAACCAAAAGAAAACATACGTTTTTTTACTTCATAATGATTTTCGCACGTTAAATTATCAGGTGGCATATGACGTTTAGTAGCTTGTACAATAGCTGTAAATCCGACTTCTATGAGGTTGTATTTTGATTTCATTGCAATGTATACTGCAGTTACTGATAATTGAATGCCGTTTGTACAGCCATTCCATAAGGGTTTCTTAGCAGCATCCAATAAATCATATTTTTTTCGCTCTAACAGTTGGTTCCTCTTCCATGTTATCATCGTCATTATTAACTTCATCGGTAGGGAACATTGTGCATGCTGCATCTTCAACCATATGTTCTATGAGATTCGTCGTACTAATTTCATCACCAACCTCCTCCTCTGACCATTCTTGATTAGGTGCTACAATTTTTCCATGGTGATCTGACATCAAATAATTCGGCACGAAATCGTAGTGGCGCAAATGAACTCTAAGCATATTCGGTATCAAATGTTTCAACAGTTTGCACCTACTACATGGACAACGAATTTCTTCTTCGTTTCCATTATTACTTAAAGCGAATTCAATAAACACATGTACTCTATTATAAAAATGTTCACTTATTGAGCCTCCAATTTTCCTTCGTCGTTCATACATTCAGCTCCAATCAGTAAACTAATTAACCATTTTTCCTACTTTAAAACCAATGATAGAAATTAAAATTAGTATTAATCATTTAATTTTATGGATTGACATTTTATTTTTTAATTAAAAAGTATTTACTTATAATGTTATTGAATTTGCTAATTTGCGCCTTTTTGCGTCTTCTTGCATCTTTTTGCGCATTAAAATTGCTTTTGCGTCTTTTTGTGCTTTCTTGCACCTTAAATTGGTTTTACACCTTGAAATGAATATAATATTAAATTTTTAGCTTCTATATTATTTTTTTCTTTGATGGTCGGTCATCCTACTTCCCGTTACAAACATAGTAGTAATTATATTTCATAAATCAATTCATTTTAAATGATTTCATAAAATTTCGGCAGCACTTCCTCCGTGTTCCTTATATTGTACACAAATGCGTGTACACAAGGAACAAAAAGGAACTGTCAACTTTGTGGATCTTTTAAAATGAAATGATTTATGAAATGTAATTACTTTATAGTGTTTGCAACTTGTCCAATACAGGGACAAATCTGACAAATATTATATCAGATGAATTTGCATGTCCGTATTGTAATAAAAATGAATATCCATATAATGAACATATACAATACTTGTCAGATGAGACCAAAAACTCTCTAAGAGATTTATAAAAAATAAGACACATTATGCACATCTACTTTGTTCATAGATTATCAATATTAACATTATATATTAATATTATGCACGATTAGTTAATTATATAACATATATTAGCATTTGTACAATAGTTTATTTGCATTTTACCATTTTATTAAATATATACTATATTATATGATTTTTACTATTTTGAAAATATAATATATTATTCATGTTTTATATAAACGATTAAGGGGTTTAACTACTAATGTATTTTAAATATTCTTTTCGGAATTTTACAAACCATACACAAAATCATTTACATCAATCCTAACTAACCAAATGTTAGCTCATGCGCATATACACTAATCAAAATGATAATTAGGGTTTAGGATTTAGGAAATTCCTAATTAAGGTTTAGGGTTTATGTAAATAAAATAATCAAATTACTAATTAGTTAATACAAATAAACAATCAATCAGCTATTATAAACAACTAGATTATCAAATAAACTCTAAATTACCAAATCAAAATCAATTAGGTTAAAGGAAACGACCTGATTTGAAGATGAATGGAGATCCTAGAGTTGTAGAGAGTGATGATTGATGATGTTGGAGATGCTCCAGATGGCTGCGGGTGCTGGGTGACATGGGAAGGAGATGAAGGAGGGGAGATTTTGGTGATTTAGGGGAAGATATTGAAATGAAAGCAGGTCTCGGGTTGGAGCAGCTGAAATCACGTTTACTTTCAACGGCTACCGACGGCCGCTGACGGCTAATATTGTGTCGGTTTCCGGCGGCTATCAACGACAAAGTTATTTTAATTACAATAAAACCACCGAAATGGCTAGCTGTCGGAAAATACCGTCGACGGCCGTAAGAAATAACCTGTCGCTATACTGATGTTCTAATAGTATTTTATTCTCATTCATTTGATTGGTTTTCTTAAAGCTGATCGGACTAATCTCTAAGTGAGTGGATACGCTCTATCGTATTAACCAACTACTATGTCAATCAACTCTCTTAGATGATGGTAAACTGTTTTTATCGTGTGGAACTTTTCAAAATATGTTTTTATAATGTGGAACTGCTTTTATCATGTATCACAATATCATTATCATACAACAATGTCATCACATTTTCAATATTTGATATCAAACACAAGTTTTTATTTAAATACTTATTTTTTCTCACTCCCGTCATATAAAGCAAATATTTAAATATAAAAGTATGGTGCTACAAATACTGCTAAATAAATGAGGCATTTGATCATATATTTTATACACACGCAAAGGCAAGGTGCATGAGCTGTGAACAAGCTAAGTCCAACGCTTATGAGAGTTCAATACCTGTGGATTGATGGAACTTCTAACGATTTAATTGTTGGGTATAAGTGCAGTTAATTAATTAAACGTGCTTGATTAAGCAAAGTTGGCCAGCGGTAAATACATCAGACGTACTGCAAAATGAAAAGCACGTCAATGTCTGATGATGCATTTCGTAGCAGGTGAATGAATAACGAACACTAGTTTCACTACTCTAGTGATTGACGGACGTTAACTTCTTTAGAGTAGAGAGTTGCAAAGTTGGCTATTCCAATTTCAAAGAGTCATTTCAGTTTTGCACATGCTAAGCAATCTTAACATTTTTGTCTTAATTTTGATTAAGTATTCAGGCTTCGATTGGTTTGTCATATTTAGTTTTCGATTTTCGTCCGTACAAAATGACGTACGACATATGTATATTTTAGGAAAAAACTAATTTGGCAAATTAAGTTAACATACAAAATGATTTTGGAAAATAACAAAAGCATGAAAAATGATTCATCTCTCTGTCATCTCTCCATCCTCTTTGTCGTTCCTTCGTCTTTTTCATCATCGTCATAATTTAAAATTTTAAATATTTTCCTCCGTTTTTTGTAATGAATTTTAAAAACGCAAAATACAAAACTCAAAATGAAACCAAATGACTCTTAGTGTTTTAAATAGAGTAATTGAGGTGTACGAGTAGAATTTGATTTGCTTAAGCCAATTACAAATTCTATTACTGGTTCAATTTCTCTGTTCTCGTTTTTTGTGGCAAATTTATCCGAACCATTAACTATATGATGTGTGCTTTGAGATGTAATCAAAGACATAAAAGGAGAATTGAACTATTCCATGACAAAATAAAATCAAGTTTACTACCAAATTTCGGGCTCAAATATTTGAGATCAAAACTCTATCAGAAAATAGTATCAAAAGAAAACTAACTTTATTATTCAATTTGGAATATCCGGGACCTAATATGGTTCCAATAGTTTGATCTCAGGTCGATGATAATTTGCAGTCTACTTTCAAATCTCAAACATATTCGAATACATATTGGTATAAAATCAATTTCAAGTGAAAAGTTGTCTTTGGTCGTGTATTGGTCGAATAAGCAACGATTTACAAAATTTACTCATTGAAGTTTTATATACACACACATACATAAAGATATTAAATAAAATTCCATAAATACAAAATTCATTTATTCTTCTTCATATTTATAACGTAAAATCTACATAATCCACAACCAAAGTATATATTATCTTTGCACATCCTTTACAACACTAAATATGCAACCTTCCTTGTAAATCCTTGTAAACAGTAAGGCGCTAAGTTAAGCTACACCAAAGGCTAAGTGTTTATCATGTTAAGTTAAACATATATAAAAGTCATATTTAAAATAGAAAGATATTGTAATAAACATTATCTAAAACTAAATAGTTAATATCGATGATAGACTATTGATATATCTCATATTGCGTTTTAGTCGATATTTTTTTCTTCTTCAAAATATCGCTTAAAATATTGTTACCGATATTATTCGATATTTGCCGATGAATCACCTCAATATTTGATGTTGAATACCCAATACTATTTAGAATATCGATCATTATTGAAAGTGTTGTATAAAATAAAATTACAAAAGACATTATCGACGTTTGTTTTAACTTTATGGTGAATTACGATATGTAGACGATAAATCTCAATGCACAATTTTTTTTTTAATTCTAACCATATATTTTCAATTTTCTTACGAAAACCCGACATATTTCATCATTTTGTGTGTTTTGACTTGTGTGACCAATTTACCACTAAATTGTTTCTAGTTAGTAAATTAGCTTATGTGTAACATCCTAAATTTTAATGTATAATTAATAGGGACAGTTTGGTTAAAGTCTCTATTTAGTTTCAAATTACACCAAACATCCTTACAAAAAAAAAACATGTAATTAGGTTTATAGAATTAAGTAACTGAATAGTTGCATACATTTATGCAATTATTCAGTGAATAATTGTAGACATTTATTCTATTATATCCAAAAATTGTAGATATTACCGCAATTATTCACTGAAGAATTACGGAAATTTTCGCAATTATTTATAATAAAAAATGTCGAAATTTCCGCAATTATTCACTGAATAATTGCGGACATTTATGCAATTTTTGGATATAATTGCATAAATATTTGCAATTATTTCCTGAATAATCAGGAAATAATTGCATAAATATATGCAATTATTTAACAACTTAATTTCGGAGATTTAATTTACAATCTTTTTTTGAAGCAATTTTCGTGTATTAAGTTTGTTTTTAAGGACCTGAACTTAATATTCACTGATTAATAAGTAGTTACTTAGAAAAATATGGACTTCGATAAGGTAAATATTCGGGGACATTCATTTACCCATGGCCGTTAAAATTTAAAAACATTTACATAACATTATGGTATAGTTTAACACGGAATTAAAATAAGAAAAGGCTTTAGGGCCGGTGGCCCTACTAACTGATGGAAAATTCTTGTTGCGATGAAAAGAATACACCAATACATTAAAAATTCTTGTTGCCATGAAAAGGGACTCTTCTCTACATTGCAACTATAAAATTAAAACCCCAATCAGTTCATATATATACATGATAATCAAGTAGCTAAGCAGAACAAGGAAACAAACTTTCCAATCTAATCTAAGTTTAGATAACGTACGTATCTTACTTCTCTCCTTATATCACGCACACCTTAACAATGGTTCCTCCTTTGTCGTTTTGGCCATGGGAAAATTTTGGTGTATACAAGGCAAGTTATATATAATATACATTCAACATATGCTGAAATCATTCATTCAATTTTTCTCTAATATATATCATATATTTGCAGTATATACTATACGGTCCTCTTATCGCAAAGGTGATACATTCAAAACCATGGGAAGGAGAAGGAAAAGACTTATGGTGTCTTCATCTACTCATCATATGTTGCCTTAGGGGCTTAGTATTCACACTTTGGGCTAGTTTCAGCAATATGTTGTTTCTTAATCGAAAGCGAAGAATTCTTCAAGACGGAGTAGATTTTAAGCAAATCGACTCCGAGTGGGATTGGTTAGCACACTACTCATTTCCTTTTCGATTTCTATTCTCTTTTTTTTCGAAGACTAAATTTGATGTCATTTTTAACTAAGTCTGGATGACAATATGCAGGGATAATAGCCTAATGCTTCATACATTAATGGGAGCTTTAGCTTGCTACTTCTTCCCAACTCTGAAAAGTCTTCCAATATGGAATTCATGGGGTTTACCACTTGCTCTCATTCTACATGTTCTGATATCTGAGCCTTTGTTCTATTTGTTTCACAAAATTTTCCACAGTGGTTATTTTTTCAAGAATTATCACTCTATTCATCATTCTTCCCCCGTACCACAGCCGTTTACAGGTTTGCATTCTTTTTTTTAATTAATCCTTTTTACTAACAATATATGATAACACTTAATTATACATGCAGCTGGGTTTGCAACTCCATTAGAGCATATAGTAATGGGTGTAGTTATGGGTGCGCCTATACTCGGGTGCCTTTTCTTTGGAGTAGGATCTGCTGGGCTTGTCTACGTTTATGTACTCGCGTTCGATTTTTTGAGATGCATGGCTCATTCAAATGTAGAAGTATTTCCTTCAGGCTTGTTTGAATCCTTTCCTTTTCTGAGATATCTTATATATACTCCCACGTAAGTCTTTCTGTACATTATATTTCTTTCTTGGTATTTATTATCTATGTATTATGAGTAAAAAGAAGTACACTCAGTTGACATACGTACATCGTACCTGTAAAATTTGTTTCTTATTATTTAAAAAATGTCCCTTTCCCACATCTTCCGCAAATATATTTAGTTTTCATGTAATCAGTATACTTACGTGAACTACTTGATTTGTGCGTGTATGTTCTAGCCTCTAGGAGGTGTTTTAAATTTTTAATAGTGTGTGCAAAAATGCTAAGTAATCAAGATACAATTATAGGTAGAAACATTGCTAGAAGAAATTGATACACGTATACATATACATATAGCATATATAGTTATATAGCTTCATAATTTTTTGGTCATATGCTATGTATGTAAGAGGATTATTTCTCAAAATGTCTTACATGATGACATCCAAGCGAGATCGCAAGTTCCAATTCTGATCATGATAAATGTTCATATATATTTTCATTCTGAAAATTTAATATGTAGACAAGATAACGAGTTTGAATATGAGTGATTTGGTTCTGTTGAATAATTTCAACAATAAGGTGTAGGTATTAAATTTAGTAATCAATTCATTTTACTGAATACATGTATAAGACTGATCTAATTGCAGATACCACAGTCTTCATCATACTGAGAAAGAAACAAACTTTTGCCTTTTTATGCCTATCTTTGATGCAATTGGAGGCACAGTTAATAGCAAGTCCTGGGAGTTACAGAAAGAAAATAGCTCAGGTTCATTTTCCAAAATTCTCAAATGATTCTCCTTTTTTTTATTTTTTATTTTTTTTTATTTTTTTACTTTTAGAATAATCTGAAACCATAGTAATGTGAAAGCCTTAAACAAAATCACTTATACGCTTGCATAGATATTTCAATTTTCAAAACATAATTTTCTTCTACATAGAGGACTTACATATGTTGTCTGAATATTGTATACCTCAAATATTTATATGGGTTGTAAGGATCATATGTATATTTATGTATATCAAACCATTTTTTTTTGTGCGATACATGGGAGTAAGTATTTTGCTTCAGACATGTTATTCTTGACTTTGAAGTTCATGTAAATGTTCTCTCTACACACACACACACACACATTTCTAAGTTATATCTAACTCTAACTTGGATCAAGATTTTCAAAACATTTACTATATAAAGATTTCTAAGTTATATCTAACTCTCAACTTAGATGATCAAGATTTTCAAAACATGTACTACACACACATTTCTAAGCTATATCTAACTCTAAACTTCGATCAATATTTTCAAAAAAATTTGCAGGAAAATTTGAGAAAGTTCCGGATTTCGTGTTTCTAGCACACATGGTTGATATAATGCATGCGATGCACAGTTGTATCGTATTTCGCAGTTTCGCATCGATCCCCTACTCGTTTCGTCCCTTCTTGTTAGTACTATGGCCAGGAACATTTCTGGTCACAACCATGATGTGGGCAATATCCAAAACATTTACACTTGCTTTCTATAACCTAAGAGGCAAGCAACATCAGATATGGGTGGTCCCTCGCTGTGGCTTTCATGTAAATTTTCTATAACAAGTCATTTTACAATATCTTACTTGTCTGGACCACTTTTGCAGACATAATTCATATTTGAAAGCAACGCAAAACTATTTTCAAAAACAAGTAAAACTATATATCATTTTGAATTGATGTCGCTTGTGCAGTTTGAAATTGCACCAATTCAACGGCATTTCTTTAGTGATATGTTTTTGTAAATAGTTCAAATATGCTAGCAAAAGTGGTATAAATAAGAAAAAAAAAGATTGTTAAATTATGACATGTAACAATGTTACTAATGCAGTTATTTTTTGTTTCTAGTATTTTTTGCCATTCTGCTCAAAAGGCATCAATGATCAAATAGAGACGGCAATACTAAGGGCAGATAAGATGGGGGTGAAGGTCATAAGCCTTGCTGCCCTAAACAAGGTAACACTAGCTAGTTAACCACTTCAGAGCAATTTTCACATAATAATAGATGACAAATGTGTGTTTGTTTGTGCAGAACGAAGCATTAAATGGTGGAGGAACACTGTTTGTGAACAAGCATCCTGATCTAAAGGTTAGAGTCGTGCATGGTAACACCTTGACTGCAGCTGTTATTCTGAATGAAATCCCCAAAGATGTGAAACAAGTCTTCTTGACTGGAGCAACATCGAAGCTTGGAAGAGCAATTGCATTGTACCTGTGCAGGAAGAAAATAAGAGTTTTGGTAATTATATGTCACATGTCTTATAATATATCATAAAATGCACCGTATTGAAACTCATGTGCAAGTTGTTTTTATATATAAACAGATGCTGACACTGTCGTCGGAGAGATTTCAGAAGATCCAGAAAGAAGCTCCAGCAGAATACCAACAGTACTTGGTTCAAGTTACAAAGTACCAAGCTGCTCAAAATTGCAAGGTATGTGTTTCCTAGACTTAACGAAAATTGGATAGGCATCTTGTTGTAGTTATTCCCTCAATAATTTGGTTCTTTATATTCCGAGTAGCATCTTTTTCTCGTAAGACTTTGTTGAGGGCTAAAAAAATAAGGGCAAAAAAATTGAATCACACCATCTCTATAATATGTAAATGCTTTTTTCTCTTCTTCTGAAGTTGCTGGAATTATTCATAATGAAATATTAGCTATAATTGAGGAGGTCTCTTATCAATAAAATTTCCATTTATCCTAGATCAGTGCATAATTAGTAATCCATTCTATATTCTTCTCATTGCCCTCCCGGGGGGAAATGATCCCACAAAAAGGAATTGTAGAGTACAACCTAGCATAAAGTCAGAAAAATTCTTGTGCATCTTCTATTCAAAATTTTCCTTTGTTTGTATTCTCATCAAGCACATTTTACTCATAAAACCATTAAATCTTTAATCTAATGACTTTGTTTTTTTTACTACTTTTGTTACAATCAAAATATCGGAGTCGTAAATATTGTTTTCAGTAGGAGCTAAAAATACACTTGTTGCTTTTAAATTACACATGTACAAATTCAAAATGTACGCTTGTGCACTTTAAAGTGCATGTTCATGTTTTTCCTCCAAACTGTAAATGATGCCTATCTTCATAATAAGTTTACTCTATTATGTATTGAATTAATTAATGGATTGAGTACTATATGATGGTAGACATGGATAGTTGGCAAATGGATAACGCCTAAAGAGCAATACTGGGCGCCTTCCGGAACTCACTTTCACCAGTTCGTCGTACCTCCAATCTTTGGTTTCAGAAGAGATTGCACTTACGGGAACTTAGCTGCTATGAGATTGCCCCAAGATGTGCAAGGTCTAAATATGTGCGAGGTAAACATCCTTTCATATATACGAGTTAAATATCTTCTATCTTCATTTTTACATGTTTCCACGTACCCAATACAATCCAAGATATACATTATCTCTGTAAAGATTATAATCAATCAGTGGTGTCCACATTGAACATGGACGGTGTGGATTTCATATGGACAGAACAATTGATGTACATCGATGCTACTTTATAATGCTCCAAGCATTGATTTTTATACAAATAATGAATGATTTTTAGTTTAACACGTTGAATGGTTGAACAGTACACAATGGAAAGAGGTGTGGTGCATGCGTGTCATGCAGGAGGAGTGGTTCACTTCCTGGAAGGATACACACATCACGAGGTTGGTGCGATCGATGTAGATAGAATTGATATGGTTTGGGAAGCTGCAATGAAGCATGGTCTAAAACCTGTATGAAATATTTTGTGTAACAATATAAGATTAGACTGGTATAAAAAAAAAGTAAAAAAAAGAGAGGAAAATACCTTGTTGTAAAATATATACTATGCCGTGTGACAGTTCAAAAAGGAAAACAGTCATGTGTCATGCATTATTTCATTTCAATGTAATCAACATGTTGCTATGATTATGAGTTACTCTAATGTCAATTAATTTATTTTTCAAGTTGAAGGAGAAGGCATTGTGTGAACAATTTTATATTTTTTCATGTGATAGGCATGATAATTAGTAGAGTTGTACAAGAAACAATAATGATGTGTAATATTGGTGGAAGAAAGCTGTGTTTCAACCAAATATGAAAGCATGATAATATGTAAGACATGTTTTGATCCCATAGCCACAAACGGTAGCTAGAAGGAATAGACTCATGAGGAGGATGGTTACTTGAATGGTTGGAAGTTATTAAATAAGAGTAGTACTGCATTGATTTAATTTGAAGTAGGTCCTCTAAATTATTTAAACCATATAAAATCTCTTAACTTTGGATTATAATTTAATTAGTATAAAGTGAGTTAAAGACATTTCATTTTCTTCTCTATGTGCTCTCTTTTTTATCCTCAAGCTGACACGTGGAATATTAGTGTTTTCTTTTTCCTTTTTTTATGCTAATTACACATTCATTAAAATGAAAAATCATTTCAATCTTTACACCGTTACAATTTTTTATTTTAGAAATATCGGATTTAAAATTCATTTCAACGTTAAATCATAAATTTTATAATTACATGTATCATAAACACCTAGAAATAAACTTTGAATTTCACTATAATGATATAGTTATAATTCCAGAGCATTGTACTGGTTAATTAATCATAGTTTTTAGTTGTACCAAGGTGATGAAAGTACTAATTTTGATCACATTTATAGGTGATAGATGTAATAATTTTGAATATATTAATGTGATAGATCAACAATCTTAACTTATTTACAATGTTGTATATATTAATGATTTGAACAGAAAAAATGGTGAAGGAATACTTTTACAAGCACATTAGTGTTTTAATATCACTAGAAGATATAAAACAATTTTCAAAAAAATATTTTATCTAAGAAAAAAATTGTGTGAACTTTTGTAAAGTCTTTTATTTATGAAAAAACTAAGAACTTTGTTAAAATATCCACTTTTTTTTGAAAATGGGTTAAAGGGTCCAAGCCCACAAAGTTATAAATGGGTATATTACCTGAAACTTACACCACCTTTTACATATCAAACCCTACAAAACGAAGAGGGCAACAGCGCCTCCATACATTTTTGCTTCTCTCAAAAAAATAAAAATGGCGATCCGAAAAGAAAATTGAGAGCGATCATAAAATCGATGAAATTAAAGCTTCAAGGAGGCTTCCACTCCTTCGTTGCTTTAGATGATTGTAGCCCTTGAGACACTGGAACAGGGCAAAAATGGCTGAGAGAGGCTGTTTTTGTCTTTGTATTCATAAAGCTAGTTGCTTTACTTCCATAAATGTTGCCGAGCTTTGGATCTAAGGTGATCTTAGCGGAAGTTGCCAAATTTGAGAATTTGGAGAGCAAATCAAAACTAGCTTCTTTTGCTTTAGCTACAGGAAGGCGCAAAGCATGGTTTGCCTTTGGGTTTGCCAATGGAACCTCAAGTAGTGTGGCAGTTGAATCTACAGCAGAAGAATCTAGTATTGGATGTAGTGAAGTGCTAGATTCTCCTCTAACCTAGTCAGCTAAGTGATAAATCTGGTTATTTAACCTACTTAAATAAAAGGAATCTCCTAATATTTGATCATTGATGGCCAGAAGAAATTTGCTATCATGGTCCATACGTCTGTAACACCTCCTGTTTGAATTAGGTAAAGAATTATTTAAATTAGTATAAGATTTAGTTAGAAAAATGGAATTGTTATTAACAGTAGCATTGTTACTTCCCTTGCAAGCTTTGAGTTGGCATTCAAGTGGATCATCCTCAGTAATCTTGTCTGTGCTATTCTCTTGAAACAAAAGAGATAAGTGGTTGTTAATGCTTTTAGATTTAACTCTTAAATTAGCAGCACTTGACTTGATAGTTCTACTAGGAGGGTGCCATTTATCATTTTGCAAAAGCTCAGAGTTGGATGGACGGTAATTCCTATTCAAATTAGGCAAGCAATCAATATTGTTAGTAGTAGAATTATTTACGTTGCTTGATATATGACTAACATAATTATGATTACTTCCCTTATAGGAATATTTTCTGGTTTGAATAGTGGAGTAGCCGTCTTCAACTGGAGCACAGGAACTATGATGATTTGATGACTTTCTTAAACAACCGTTACTGTTAAGATGAAAAGAGGACTCAGTGGGGAATTTCCCCCTTTGTAAGTATTCCTCAACAGATTCTTCAAATTTATCAGAATCATAAATATTGTGGCTTTGATTGCTAATGTTGTTATACTTGCTAGCCTTTTGGAGAATGGTGTTGTATTCAATTTCACTAGCCTTCCATAGTTGAATGCTATCTGTTTCTATTATATTGTGAAGTCGATAGTTTCTCTCTTTCTATAAAAAGTAGATATCTGTAGTAAGAACTACAGTTGCTTTATTGAATTCTGCTTTCCTATCTTTGAAAATTTTCTGAAAATGGTGGATGCTATCTGATGCAGCGCTTACCTTGAATCGTGCTACCTTAAGTCGCGGCGAAACCCTAGATCGCTCCAGCCTAGATCGTGAATGACAGAAGTCCTTATGTCGCGAAGCAGAACCTCTATGTCGCAAAGCAGTAGGTCGCGAAGCAGTAGGTCGCGAAGCAAAACCCCTATGTCGCGAATTCCTCCAATAGGTCGCGAGCTTCTTATGTCGCTCCTCCTTATGTCGCTCCAGCCTAGGTCGTGGATGAGCTTCCTTAGGTCGTTGAAGTTCTTATGTCGCGAAGCTTATGTCGCTGCCAAATTCTTAAGTCATGAATTATCTTATGTCGTTGTGCCGCTTTTCCTTAAGTTGTTTGTGTTGTAGTTATTGTACCGCTTTTTCTTAAGTCGTTTGTGTTGTAGTTGTTGTACCGCTTTTCCTTAAGTCGTTTGTGTTGTAGTTGTTGTACCGCTTTTCTTAAGTCGTATGTGTTGTACTTTCCCTATAAATAGGGGTGGGTTGTCATTTGTAAAAGGAGTTAAATTTTTGAATAAAATTTATTGAGAGCTTTGTGCCTCTTTTAAAATTGGAAGTTGAGTGTGATCTCCTTTATCCATCTTCGGATATTCGAGTGCGCTCGAATCAACGACTTTGAAGCCGATTAATGGAATCTCGTGCGCGAGGTCAACGTCGAAGAATCGTAGATCTTCTAACGTGGTATCGTGCGCGATCAACGTGTTGAAGATAGCTAGAATCCGATATCTCGAGAGATCAATGGATTTGGGCATTTGGGTATCATCAATTCATCAATTTATCTTGTTTCATCGATTCATTCTTCCGCAATTCGTGATTGTATCCTGGATAGATTTGACCGCTGGTTCAGATCTACTTCCGTGCTGCGTCATTTGGTATCAGAGCAAGGAAACGAACTTTTCCAAATTCGTTGGATTTCAAGTTTGCGTGATTTGAAGTTTGTGGAATTCGAATGTGAGTTTGCTTGTCCTTTTGTGTTTGTGAATATTCAAACAAGTTGGGAGTTTGATTCCAGATTTTTTTGGATCGAAGTGAAGTTTGTGTTTGAAGTTGTTGAAGATTTGATCATGCCTCCGAGATGTGCTAACTGCTATCAAAATATTAAAGATTTGTATAGAAGACAAGAAGCTGAGAAGATGGAGCAGCGTATCAATGAAAAGTTCAATGAGGGTATTGAAAAATTGGAGAAATTGATGATCGACATGAATCAAAATCAAAGGAGAACGTCACCAGTTTCGAACCAGGGTGGAAACAGGGTTTTGCCATCGGTTTCAGAAGAAAAGAGGACGTCACCCCAGTCGTATCGAGATAGGAGAGAACCATCAGTTTCAACGATGCGAGACCACCATGGGTACCGAAATGAAGAGGGAAGAACTCAATGTGGTTTTGAAAATGAACCATATCGTAATGCTAAAAGACAAGGTAGAAGGGATATGCGTGGTCGTAGGGATGTCGATGGTCAGGATCGATATCGAAATACATTTGATTTTGAGGAAGATGGTGATGGAGGTAGTATTCATTATCGAAATCAAGGACAAGTGCGAAATCAATTTCGGGATTCAGAAAGTGATCGTAAATGGGAGTCAGGTATGAGGATGGAAATTCCAGAATTCAAAGGTGGTATGCAAGCAGAAGAATTTCTTGATTGGTTGTCGAATGTTGAAGAAATTTTGGAATTCAAGGATGTGCCTGAGAATCACAGAGTCCAATTAATTGCTACAAGGCTAAGGGGAAGAGCTATGGCTTGGTGGCAACAAACTAAACTAACTCGGGAGAGAATGGGAAAATCAAAAGTTGTTACTTGGGAGAAGATGAGAAAGATGATGAAAGCGACTTTCTTGCCGTACAATTATCAATCTCTTATGTATCAACGTTTGCAGAATTTGAGACAAGGGACGAAGACAGTGAATGACTATGCAGATGAATTCTATCAATTGATTGCAAGGAATGATATTATGGAAACCAAGGAACAGCTAACGGCTAGATATGTTGGAGGGTTACGAATGCAAATTCAAGACATGGTTAATATGTTTAATCCGATGTCTGTTGCTGAAGCACATCCAAAAGCTCTAGCTTGGGAGAAACAAGGGAGACGAGGAAGTGGTGTGTTTACGAGTTCCAACAACCAGATTAAGGGTGCTAGTAGCAGTGCAAATGTTTCCAAGACAGTCAATAAACCAATTGTTAATGAAGCCGCTAAAGCAAAGGACAATAATAGTATCAAGTGCTATAATTGTCAAGAGTTTGGCCATAAAAGTAATGAATGTACAAAGCCAATGAAGAGAGCATTAGTTGCAGAGGAATGTGAGTATGAGGATGTGGAAGCTGAAATTGACTATTCTCATCCACCGAAGTTTGATGAAGATGAAGAAGTCGTGTCAGGAGACGAAGGGTGTAACTTGATGATGAGAAGGTCTTGTTTAATGCCAAAGCATGAGGATGATTCTAGTTGGCTGAGAAGCAATATATTTCAGTCTACATGTACTATCTTGGGAAAGGTTTGTCGATTTGTTATTGATGCGGGAAGCTGCGATAACATTATTTCTGAAGAAGCCATCAAGAAGTCAGGGTTGAATACTGAAAAACACCCTAGACCTTATAAACTGGCATGGCTAAAGAAAGGTGGAGAAGTGACAGTGGGAAGACGAGCATTTGTTACATTTTCTATTGGGAAGAAGTACAAAGATGATATATGGTGTGATGTTGTCAATATGGATGTGTGTCATCTACTATTGGGAAGACTATGGCAATATGATAGAGCTGTACAACATAATGGTCGCACCAACAGCTACAGTTTCATGTTCGAAGGTACTCAAATCACCTTAGTTCCTAAGAAGCGTGAACAAAGTGAAAGCGAGTCAGAGAAGAAAGTGGAACCAACTAGACTATTATCTTCGAGAGAATTTGTTAAAGAAGTGGAAGATAGTGCTGAATTGTTTATATTGATTGGGTATGAAACAAGTGAAGAGCTTGAAATTCCTACGGAGGTTAGACCGGTGTTAAATGAATTTGAAGACGTCTTTCCTACGGAATTACCCAAGGATTTACCGCCACTAAGGGACATACAACATCAAATTGATCTAGTGCCAGGTGTTGTTTTACCGCATAGGCCGCATTATCGTATGAGTCCAAAAGAGCATGAAGAGTTGAGGAGACAGGTTGAGGAGTTGCTTGAGCAAGGGCGTGTTCGAGAGAGTCCCAGTCCTTGTGCTGTACCAGCTCTGTTGGTGCCAAAGAAAGATGGTTCGTGGAGAATGTGTACAGACAGCAGGGCACTTAACCAAATAACTATCAGATACAGATTTCCTATGCCAAGACTTGATGATCTATTGGATCAACTCAGTGGGTCTGTAACCTTTTCTAAGATCGACCTTAAAAGTGGTTATCATCAAATTCGCATAAGACCAGGTGATGAATGGAAGACAGCATTCAAGACTCGGGAAGGATTATATGAATGGCTGGTCATGTCATTTGGTCTATCTAATGCACCAAGTACATTTATGAGGGTGATGAATCAAATTTTCAGACCTTACATCGGGAAGTTTGTTGTAGTCTACTTTGATGATATCTTGATATATAGTGCTAGCACAGAGGAGCACGTTCAACACTTGCGAAAGGTGTTAACTAGTCTTCGTCAAGAACAGTTCTATGCAGCGATGAAGAAATGCGTGTTCATGACGCCGAGTGTTTTATTTCTGGGTTATGTCGTGTCCAAGGAAGGGATACAAGTGGACCAGAGTAAAGTAGCCGCAATCAGAAATTGGCCACAGCCTAAAACTATAACAGAAGTCAGAAGTTTCCATGGGTTAGCTTCATTTTATCGAAGATTTATACCACACTTTAGTAGTGTGATGGATCCTGTTACTGATTGTATGAAAGGAAAGCAGTTTTCATGGACGAAAGAGGCAGGATCTGCTTTTGAATAGATCAAGGAACTTTTAACATCAGCACCGATTCTAGTGTTGCCAGATTTTCAGTTACTATTTGAGTTACATACAGATGCGTCCAAAGTTGGAATTGGAGGAGTGTTGAGTCAGAAGGGTCGTCCAATTGCCTATTTCAGTGAAAAGCTTTCTGGAGCAAAGATGAGATACAATACTTATGATGTGGAGTTTTATGCTATTGTGCAGGCCGTGAAGCATTGGAGACATTACTTGTTCCACAAAGAATTTGTTTTGTTATGGATCATGAAGCATTGAAACATTTACAAGGGTAGAATAAAATTGCAGCTAGGCATGCATCGTGGATAGCTTATTTGCAGCAATTTACATTCATCGTAAAACACAAGTCTGGAGTAACTAATCGCGTCGCCGATGTATTGAGTCGGAGGAATAATTTACTAACAACCATGTGAGTAGAGGTGATGGGTTTTGACTTACTTCCAGATTTGCTTACTTCAGATTCATATTTTTCCAAGATCCTAGACAAAGTCAAGCAGGGAAATATGGATGGATATATGCTGGTGGATGGTTTTCTATTCCATGGAAATCAGTTGTGTATTCCAGATTGCAGTCTGCGAATGAAAATCATCAAAGAATTACATAAAGAAGGACACGTGGGTCGTGACCGTACTATGTAGTTGATCTCAAAATCTTATTTTTGGCCATCAATAAGGAAGGAGGTTGGAAAGTTCGTTCAGAGGTGTCATATTTGTCAAGTTTCAAAGGGGACCGCAACAAATGCAGGTTTATATATGTCGTTGCCTATACCTACTAAATTATGGGTGGATGTTAGTATGGACTTTGTATTGGGATTGCCGAGAACGCAACGTGACAATGATTCTATCTACGTGGTGGTTGATCGGTTTTCAAAAATGGTACATTTTGTCGCATGCAAGAAGACGGCAGATGCAGTTAATGTCGCACAGTTATATTTCAGAGAGATCTATCGTCTTCATGGGTTGCCTGAATCTACTGTATCGGATAGAGACACTCGTTTTCTGAGTCATTTTTGGATGAGTCTATGGAGAATGGTCGGGACAAAGCTGAAATTCAGTAGTGTTTATCATCCACAGACGGATGGACAGACAGAAGTTGTGAATAGATCCCTAGGTAATCTATTGAGATGCCTCGTGAATGACAATTTGAAGAGTTGGGATTCTAAGCTGTGTCAAGCTGAGTTTGCACACAACCATGCAGTTAATTGTAGCATTGGGTTCAGTCCATTCCAGGCCATTTACTCAACATTGCCTAAGGGACCATTAGATTTATCTACAGTACCACAGCAGAAAGGAGTGATCAAACGAGCTAGTGATTTTGTGAATAAATTGCAAGAGTGCCACAAGGTTTTGCAGGAACGATTGCTTAAGGCGAATGAGAAATATAAGCAATCTGCGGATATTAAGTGACGAAATGTTGAGTTCAAAGAAGGAGATTTTGTATATGCAGTATTGACTAAGGATCGATTTCCTGTTGGTACTTACAACAAACTGGTTGCTAGAAAGATTGGCCCTTTGGAAATCATAAAGAAGATTACCGAGAATGCTTATCGGTTAAGATTGCTGGATCATATCCATACTGTTGACGTTTTCAACGTCAAACACTTGATTCCATATCATGAGAATAAGCAAGTCGAAGAAGAGGAAAGTGTGGGTCGAATTCTTTTCAACCAGGGGAGGATGATGCAGCGCTTACCTTGAATCGCGCTACCTTAAGTCGCAGCGAAACCCTAGATCGCTCCAGCCTAGATCGCGAACGACAGAAGTCCTTACGTCGCGAAGCAAAACCCCTATGTCGCGAAGCAGTAGGTCGCGAAGCAAAACCCCTATGTCGCGAATTCCTCCAGTAGGTCACGAGCTTCTTATGTCGCTCCTCCTTATGTCGCTCTAGCCTAGGTCGCGGATGAGCTTCCTTAGGTCGCTGAAGTTCTTATGTCGCAAAGCTTATGTCGCTGCCAAATTCTTAAGTCGCAAATTATCTTATGTTGCTGTGCCACTTTTCCTTAAGTCGTTTGTGTTGTAGTTGTTATACCGCTTTTCCTTAAGTCGTTTGTGTTGTAGTTGTTGTACCGCTTTTCCTTAAGTCGTTTGTGTTGTAGTTGTTGTACCGCTTTTCTTAAGTCGTATGTGTTGTACTTTACCTATAAATAGGGGTGGGTTGTCATTTGTAAAAGGAGTTGAATTTTTGAATAAAATTTGTTGAGAGCTTTGTGCCTCTTTTAAAATTGGAAGTTGAGTGTGATCTCCTTTCTCCATCTTCGGATATTCGAGTGCGCTCGAATCAACGACTTTGAAGCCGATTCACGGAATCTCGTGCGCGAAATCAACATCGAAGAATCATAGATCTTCTAACGCGGTATCGTGCGCGATCAATGCGTTGAAGATAGCTAGAATCCGGTATCTCGAGAGATCAACGGATTTGGGCATTTGGGTATCATCAATTCATCAATTTATCTTGTTTCATCGATTCATTCTTCCGCAATTCGTGATTGTATCCTGGATAGATTTGACCGCTGGTTCAAATCTACTTCCGTGCTACGTCACTATCTCCAATATTTTGTAGAGCCAAGTGTTGATTAATGTTGAGTTTCCTTTTGGCTATGAACCAAATGTGACTTGAGTACTGGTAGTCAAAAAAGAGATGCTCAATATTTTAAATTTCTGTTTTGCAGAGAAGGCAGTTGGTGTTTCCATAGTTTTTGTTCCATTTTGCACATTTTTCTCTGGTTGGTAAGCGGTTTGATATTGCAAAGTAAGAACAGAAAGCCATTTTAGCTGAGTTCCAAATAGTTTTGAACCAATCTACTTCCATTTCTCCACCTTTTAAGAAATCCCAAGTGTTTTTAAAAGAGAATTTTCCTTTTGATGATAATTTCCAACTCCAAATGTCTTCATCTTGACTTGGGTCAATTTCAGTTTTACTTATTGTGGAGTTAAAAATAGATGTTGCTGGTTGAGATTGTGTGTTCCAAGATGAATTTAGAATGATGCTTTCTACTTTTGCATCGGCTTCTCCAAAATAATAGAGATTTCTCCATCCTAATAAATTGATTAGAGATTTTCCATTGATCCAAGGATCAAACCAAAGGCTTGTATGATTGCCATCTTTAAATTTTCTTTCAATTAATTTGGCACATGTTTCCCTGCATTTTAGAATATTTTTCCATGCATAAGAATAATGATTTTCAATGGGCATAGACCAGAAGTTTTTGTTTTTGACATATTTAGTTTTCATTCATTTGGCCCAAAGAGATTCACCTTCAATAAATTTCCAGAATTGTTTGTACTTGCAGGCTTCATTTATGTCAGCAAAGTTTCTAATTCCTAATCCACCAGCTTTCTTTGATTTTGTAATTGTTTTCCAAGAGATTTTGTGGAATTTTCCATTCCAAATGAAGTTAGCACATAATTTTTCAATTTTCTCCATAATTTTAGTTGGAATATTGTGAGATTGCAGCCAGTACATGACCACTACTATGATGAGCGTATGGATGAGTTCGACTCTTCCTGCAATTGATAATAGTTTACTGGACCAATTGTCTATTTTACATTTGATAATATCATATAGTTTGGTACAGTCTCTTTCTTTGATTTGATTGCAACTAAGGGGGAGTCCAAGGTATTTGATAGGAAGGTCACTTTGTTGAAACTTTAAGATATTGAGAATCACCTCCTTATTTTTACATGCTTTACTGAAATATATCTTGCTTTTATTTTCATTGATTTGAAGACAAGCATGATGACTAAGGCTTTCAAAAATATTTTTAATGGTTACAGCATTTTGAGTATCTGCATTTAAAAAAAAATCATCAGCATATAATAGATATATAAGGAGCAATTGAATTTACTAGTTTTAGATTTTTATTCAACGACTCCTTTCCCATTTGTAATGTAAGATATTCCATAGCTATGGTAAAAAAGTAAGGAGATAAAGGATCTCCTTGCCTTATTCCTCTATTGCTATGAATGAATCCACAAGGAGAGCCATTAAGGAGAATGGAATATGATACATTACAAATACATTCTTTAACTAGGTTGTAGAATTTTCCATTGAAGCCTAATTGTCTCATCATGTAAATAATAAAATTCCTATTAATTTTATCAAATGCTTTATGTAATTCAATTTTAATGCACATATTATTTTTACCAGATTGATTAAAATTTCTTAACAACTAATGAGCTAGCAGTGTATTCTCTATAATATATCTATCTGGAATGAAAGCACTCTGGTTCTCAGAAATAAGGAATTTAAAAAAAAATTATTCTTTTACTTAGAATAGAAGCAATAATCTTGTATAAGAAATTGCAACATGCTATTGGCCCATATTCTCCAAGGCTGATAGGATTTTTCGGTTTTTGGCACTAAAGTAATAAAATATAATTTATGTTTTTCAAAAGTTTGTAGTGGAGAAAAATTCATTGACAGCCTCAAAAATCATGTTTTTTAATCTCATCCCAATAAGTCGTATAAAATTTCACCCCAAAGCCATTAGGGCCAGGGCTTTTGTCATCTTTGCAAAAAAACAATTTTTTTGATGTCATCTAAACATATTGGAGCAAGTAATATTTCCTCACTATTTGTATGTAGTAAGAATTTAGGGGTGATATTAAGAAAAGAACTTGGACTCTCCACAGAATTATACAAATCAGAGAAGTACAAAATAGCTTCCTTCTCCAAATGTAAGGCTTCATTAATAATAGAACCATTGCTATTAAGTAATTTTCCTATGTCATTACCATGTTTCCTACCAGACATTTTTGCATAGAAAATTTACTTGGCAAGTTCCCACAAGTAAGCCGATTTACTTTGGCTTTCTGCCTAAAATTAATAGCCTCAATATGGAGAGATTTGGAGAGCTTTCTTTGCATATGAAAAAAAATATTTATAGTAGTATGGTCTGAGCAGTCTAAGTCTACATTGTCTTGCAATCTCTCACATTCCTCTCTGATTTGATTGATTTCATTATTGTTTTTGTTAAGATTCCAGATTTTAAGATTAGCTTTAGTATGTTGGAGAAGTTTCCTTAATTTATATTGAGCAGAGCCCTCAGTTGAAAACTGGAAATAGTTTGGGTAACTTGTTTATAATTTTATCATAAACCCAACCATTTTTGAATCTAAAAGGGAAATTATGCTTTATATTACTGTTTTGAGAAAAAAATAAGTTGAATAGGGGTATGATCACTAGTAGATTTGGGTAAAGTATAACATTTAAAGTTGGGGAATTGATTAATAAAAACATAATTAACTAAAATTCTATTAAGCTTACAATGAATGTTTCTAAATTCACCTGATTTCGAGGTGAATTTCTTGCCTTTGACAATGGGCTCAATTAATCTAGTTTTGAAAAGAAAATTAGAGAGGAATTCCAATTTCTTAAAAGGAATTGGGATTCCATCCCTTTTTTTAGAAGCTTTCATAACAGTGTTATGATCCCCCATAATCACCCAAGGTAAATTAATGTTAAGATTTAATTGTTCCAAAGAATTCCAAAGCAGAATTCTTTCTTTTTCAGAGTTGGAAGCATAAATAAAAGAAACATATATTTGAAGGCCCCCTTTATTTTTAAAATAACAGGGAATTAATTGAAAATTAAGAGAATAATTTCATAATTCCCAAATGTCGGGTTCCAAATAACAATATTCCTCCATTACCTCCCATAGAATTGTTATGAATTAAATTCAAATTGTTAAAATAATTAAGTTTAATAAGATCAATATTTTTGTCAGAGTGCTTATGTTCTAAAATGCCAGCTAAAGTAGGCTTATAAGAGTGCAATAGGTTTGAAAAATCCAATTTCCTTTCAGGGGAATTAAGTCCCCCAACGTTCCATGAAATAATAGACATAATTAAATTTATAATAAAAGGATATCACAGCAGCTACAATGAAAAATTGCTGCTATTTTCTACGCTTTCAGAAGTTTTCCCTCCTCTTTTTTTACAGTCTTTTTTGCTTTGAACTTTTAAGAACTCCTCCCATTCAGGATTTTTAGTGGTATATTTCTTCTCAAAAGATTCTGAACTTGAACTGTCAACAGCATTATTATTCATGATATCATGTATATTCTTTTTCCTAGGTTTTTTCCTTTTTTTTGTTAATAAGGGAAGAAGAGGAGGAGAGTAGGAGGCCTGCATTCTCTAACACGGATTTAGATAAGACTGAGCCATCTATAAGACAGTTTGTGGATGAAATTGTAATAGATTCCTTTTGAGAATCTTTTGAATTACTATCTTAAATTAAAATTGCTTCTTCCTGCTAGGGGGGAGGAATCAAGAACTATGCTTTATTAACCCCATAACTCTGTGACTGATTTTCTATGATTTCTTTGTTATTGCCATTTGGAACTAAATTATCAACAGAATCAGTTATTTCCTTCTACTGATCTGTATCCATGGCTACATTAAAATTAGAATCTTTCTCCTTGGTATTTTTTAAAATCGCTTGCAAATTTGGACTCTCAGATTGCTCATTCGTACACATAAAATCCACATCATCTTTTGAGATTTCTAGGTTTGGGTTTGGAACAGACTCTTTATTTCGAAAGATTTGAGAATTATCTGAACCTAAAATATTATCAAAAATGGAAGGGATTTTAGAAAGATTATTAGTTTCAGAAATAACAACATTTGAAACCTGTTTTTCTTGATATGCATTTCTTGGATTTTCTAGAACTGGTGATTTGCTCTTATTAGTGCTGAAATTCAAATTCTCTTTTTCTTTCCAAACTGATTTCCATGAGCAAGCTTCTGTGAGATGTCCAAAGCAAGCACATTTCAAACATCGTGGTGGGATCCATTCATATTCAATTTTCTGTGTAATGTTTTCTCCATCATGCATAGTGATGTAGGTAAGGTCTGGTAGATCTTCATTGACTTTGATTTCAACCAGGATTCTTGCATAACTGAGTTTGGTCTCATTGGCCATAGGCTCATCTATTTTTATCGGATTGCCTACAACACTAGCAATAGCGGCAAAAGCCTCCCTGTCCCATAATCTGTGATTTAATTCAGGTAGCCTTATCCAGATTGGATAGGTAGAGAGTAGATCATGATCAAGGACCATTTTCTTGTCCCACTTTTTCAAGATAATAAGTTTTCCGCTAATGAAAAATGGGCCGTTTTGAATAACTTTGTTGCAACCAAATTCATCTGAAAATCTAATGATAGAAAACTATTATTTCTGGTGTAAATCTCGAATTTGCCAACCGGGTTCCATGTTTTAGATACAAAATCCTTGAAATGATGATAATAAGGATGTGTTCCAAACACATAAGCTACTATAGAATTGCTCCATTCATCCTCGATTCTTCGGCTAATTTCCTCTTTAACAACAACAATTTTCTTATCTCCTACTTTGATAGGAGCTGAATAGTTCAGATCTGTAATATTTTTTAGGCCGCCTTTCTTTGACTAAATGTACCCAAGAAGATAATGGTTTTGCTAGATTGGTATTGTCAAAAGAGTGATATCTTGAGGGATTAGAGGCTTGGCTATTTCCTATCTGTTTGTGAATATAGTTCTGGTTGGATCTTTGTCCTCTAAGCTAAGAACTAGTCGAAATATTCCATGTAAGCCCTTGCGATATCCTTTGAGATCTTGTTGGTTGGCTCTTGCGGTGATTTCTGACTATTTGAAAACCATCGTTTTCTTGATCAGGTGGTTTGTCTTTAATATTTGTGAGCGAAGAGAAAGGAGGGAGAGTCGAAGAATCAAGGAAAGGAGGAGAAGATCCCTTAGAGATCTGATTAGGGTTTTCAGCAAAACGGGTTGTTCTTGATATTTATGGTTGACATGTGTATGTTGAGTTGCTTAGGTTTGCTGGTACCTAAATACAAAGGAGGGGCAAAAAAAATCCACTTTTATTTCAAAATATACAACTGTCCCATTTCAAAAACATGTTTCAAAAAACATTCATATTTTTAGTTTCAGCCAAACGGCAAATATTTTCAGTTTCTAAGACTACAAATATTTGGAGTATATACTACAAATATTTGCACTTCTACAAAAAAGTTCAAAAAAGCTAATTTTTGACATATTACCCTTCAAATGCGGATTTGATTTTCGAAAAAATTGAAATAATAATAGCTGAAAATATTGAGTGGAAGTAATTTAAAACTTCTTTTTGAGAAGGGATTTTCGTGTTCTAAATAAGACACAGATCCTTCATTCCATAAAATCTAACTACATTACAATTATGTAGTTAAATTCTAACGGTAGCAATTTAAGTGCATTGGATTGAACTGATATATCAAAGTGGACAATTCTAACTACTTCATAGTGATGCATGATAAGTTGCACCTTAGTGACGTAGGTTTAACTCCATCATTTTAATGTGGTTAAAATTACATTACTAATGTGGGTTTAACTAAAGTTGAACGTTCGGTCAGTTTTGAAGTAAATTGAGTTGGAACCAAAAAATTGAAACTTGAATCGAACTGAACAAAATTAATTTTGGTTAACTTGTTAGTTAACTGGTTAAAATAAAATGAAAAGATAACCATAGGAAATTAGTGTAGCAACATTATATTAATATTTTTTAAACTACATCATGCTAATGTTGTTTTTATTGGACTCTAATACCATTGTTAGATCTGGACCAGCACACAACGGGTTAAATAGGTAATTTTTTTTAACCATTTTGAATCTTATTTGGCCTGTGAAGTATAAATTTATTTAGATCCGATCTAAATTAATTTTAAATAAAATCATTATTTTATTTTATTTATAAATAAAGTTTTATTTTGATATTATATTTATGTTACATAACATGAACATGCATATCATATACACATGTGTGTACGTGCACATGCAACATATATAGTGTACACGATTTAACATGTTCATATATATATATATATATCTGTGTGTATGTGTATTTGTATATGTATATGTATATGTTGCCTCTCATATACATATGTGTTGTCTAATACACACATACATATAATTCAATAAAGTTATATATATATATAATAGTGTGTATATATATAACACACACACATAACTTATTATATATAAGGATTAGTTTTTTCTCCCATGGGGAGAGAAACTACCCGGCGATTTAGAGTTTCAATATCATGAGATTTGCAATTGAAAGCCTATTTTCTACGACACCCCTACGTTTTATATGTATAAAGCAAAATCGCATTTCCATTGCTAATTCTTATGCCGCTATTACCGGACAATTCTGATTTCACGAGTTTCAATCCACAGTTCCCCTAGATGTAACTAGCGAAACCGCATGTTCAAATTCCAAATCTTAAGCCGATTATTTCAAATCAAGATTATAGGCGAAGCGCGCTTCCATTACCAAACCTTATATTGTTTCCTAAATTGAGATTCACTGAATTGGTATTTCGTGTTCCCTGATGATAACTCAGCATGACCCGGGCATGATTTCGAGTGGGATGTATCTATGGGCTTGCTTTGGTAAGGCTCGATAGTCATCCAGTTTATAGATCGCATGCGCCCTGGTTTCCTTTTTGCGATCTCAGATCTGGGAATTACTCGGTAGGCAAGGCGTTGCTATTGATTGCGATGGCAGATTTGTCTCAAAGTTAGGCATTTTGAACCTCGTTCCACTAGCATTATGGGAAATGATGTTTAAAGTCCATTGATTATTATACTTCATGTGTTTTGGACTTTAAGGGCATATGAGATTCAAAGTTCGGGAACAAAGGGGCAAGTGACAATCCAGTCTAGACGGAACTCGCCCCTATCTATAAAGGTAACCCTAAAAGTACCAAATCAAATTTGAGTAGGAATGCAATCTCTAGTCTATTAAAGGTTCTGTATAAGATTATAATCTCACATGGAATTTTTATCTGGGAGGATAGAGATACACTCAAATAAATTGCCCATAAGAAAACCTATGGTTGGTAGTTAGAAATGTGAACCCTGTTTTTCATATTGCGATCTCAAATTAGTTAGTGGAAATAGAGAGACAAAGTCGTTTCCTCGAAATTGGTATGTGGGGTTGCTCCCATTAGGGTATCTTCACATCTACTATGGATTGGATTCAGTTGTATGCGCACGGAGATGTGAAATACATAGATTCTCGGTAAGGTTGGTGTGGTCCGGCTTGTATATTTTCGAGTGAGTCACAAAGTATATAACCCTCTCAAGTATATTTTCTAGAGGTATACTTTCAGTAAGGGGGCGCACCCTCCCGGTCATTGTTGTAAATCCTTTATCTTTGTTTTGATCCGATCCTTCGAGTTGATTCATTTTGCATTACATCGAGAAGTGTCTTAGGCTCTCCTCGATGTTAATCTTTCCTTGTATTTTCATAACGTTGTTTTGTAGGTTATGGGTTGTTTTATTGATATCTTTGTGTATCTTTACCTGCATTTTCATATTATATTATGCTTGTTCTGCTTGTTTGTTTATTTATGTCTCTTCTTCTTGCCTATTTACTATATGTCTGTAATGTTGCTTGTTTATCGCATATGTTATCCCGCCTTTTGGTCAGGCCGGGATACCAAGGATTCGACTAAAATGGATGGATTGGAGATCGATTACAGTTGAAACTATGGACGGTAGTTGGACGGATTCAGACAGACAACACTCAAAAAAAGCAAAGTATGGAATTGACACTTTACCTAGGAAATGTATCAGATCGGATCCTCACCTAATCTAGGTGCGATTAGTATGGAGTGACAAGAAAGGCCATATAAGGCTACATTCCAAATTTCAAGTCAATTAAAGTTCGTATGCTCGAGTCATGGACAAAAGAAGATGGACCGGTATCGATCGGATCAGTTGTAATTTATTTGGAGTCAAACCTGGAAAATTTTGCTACTTGCTTAGAGTTGGCGCATGGTTCGCTTGTAGTCGCAGAAATTTGAAGTGTTGGATCATGCTTGGAGTCGGATGCATGTTTTCTTAGAGAAAAAAGATCAGCACCGATCGTTTTTCCTGCTTGGAGTCGGAATTATGTTTGCTAGGAGAAAATTTGGATTTTACCCGAGTCTGACCCTGGGTGGGAATTTTCAACACCTGCTTCGAGTCAGAAAGGTGATTACTTTGGGTTTCGCTTCGAGTCAACCCAGAAGTGGGTTTTTCGACGATCGTTTTGGCGGTTTTCGATGATGATCAATCTATAACTCAAAATCTACAAATGCAATTGACATGAAATTTGGAGGACAACTACACTAAACCATGAGAGACCCACATCATCGATCGCTGGGCCCCACGATGAAGTTGGATCAATCGGTCATGATCCATATGGATCGATCCATAAAACAATTTAAATTAATGATGATCGATCAATATCTCACAAAAGCAAAGTCGGAATGACACGAAACTTTGGAAATAGTAAAATATTATGTAAAGAAACCTACCATATCGATCACACATCATTTGGAGAAAGTTGAACTATCAGCTTGGACGATCGTATCATTTCAACCAAAACAATCCCAACTTTACGGAAAATGCGATATCCCACAAACAGTAAGTCAGAATTGCATGAAATTTGGGAGCAAGTAGTTAACATCATGAGGAACTCACTAGAACGATCACACCTCAAAAGGAGCATGTATGGAACGATCGCTAATGATTGATTACAACTCAATGCAACTTCATAGAAAACTTGATATCTCATAAACGGTAATTCGAAATTGCATGAAATTTGGAGAGCAAGTAGCTAACATCATGGAAGACCCACAAAAATGATCGCACCCCCATTGGAGCTAATATGAATAATTGGCATAGATTGCTCCAATGATGTGCGATCGATCTGACAATTCGTGATCGGCTCGTACAACTCTGGAGGTTCTTCTGGTGAAAATTCAGTCTGATCCATGCACGTCTTCACCTATAAATACAGCAGACTTGGCTCATTGCAAAGGACTTTTCGGCTGGCTCTCCTTCATCACTTCTTATCTCTTCCTCCATTAATTTTCTAAGGCAAAAACAACCGTACTTGTAATCTTACGGTATAAATAAAAGATTATTGGAGTGGACATAGGTCGGAGTTTGTCAAACCACTATAAAACTTGCGTGTTCATTTACCTTTTCTGCAATCTATTCTGTGATCTGTAAACCTATACTTCTCTATTTGGATCTAAATATTGGATATTTGTGCTTTCACTTATGACATGGTGTTTGTGAGCATTTTTTGGCGCAAACATTTTGGTGCTTTCACTAAGAACGCTAGCCTCCGTGGATTTAGAGTTCATATTGGAGATCAATTAGAGAGCCTGTATTTGGAGCAATAGTGAACCATCAACAATGAGATAAGTAGCAGATAGGAGCCATCATGAAGGGAGTTAGGAGGTTTGCTCAGGAGCTAGATCTAATCAAACCTCCGCCTATATCACTAGAGAGGAGATGGAAAAAATGGTGAACGCTATGCATGAGCGGATTTTGAAGGAGCAAGAAGAGATGATGCAAAATCTACTCCGACAGATTGGACAAGTCAGAATGCAAAACCACAGAGTTGGGGCAACATGAACTGCAAGGAACTTGGATTAAGAAACTAGAGTAGATAAAGCTGCTAGAAATCAGAACGGAGCTAACAGGCGACAAGATGGAGTGGAGCAGCCGGGGCAGTCCCTGGCCAAACACAATGATTGGTATCGATCATCCTGTAATGATCGGCGCCAATCGATCTAGACTCGGGGGCGTGCCTCGGGTCATGTTGGATCGATCCCAGGTGGTGTGTTGGACAATGCTGAATAGTTTGGTGTTAATCAGAACTTGGATGTGCATCTGAAAGAGGATAATTTGGGATTCCCTTGCATAGTTAGGGGGCAAGATGGAAATGATGATCGGAGACCACTTATGGATGCTGGAAAAGCTGAAAATTGGAATCCAGGACTTGGAGCAGAAACTAGCAGACTTGGATATGGATTGGAGCTACCCGGGGCAAACCCCCACCAAGAAGAATGGATCAAAACTGCTCCCCATGGAACTGGGGGAACGGATCTAGTTGACTCTGGAAGGAATCGAATAACAGTGATGGAACATGAGCAGCAATCGTCCACAACAAATCGGAGTGAGCCTGGCTTAAGGGCATAGGTCGTCATCTCTTGATTGGAATGGCATGAACTAAATAACTAATAAACTCTACATTAAAACAGCTAAGTCAGTTACACATGTACATGATCGAGGACAGTCCCTAGGCATGCTCTAAGATGGCGATAAACCACCACAACTAATGAATCTTAAAACACTTGGATCTGCACTACTATGATAAATATCACAGGTCACGGTTGTGGCTCCAATCGGAGAGACGAGGCAATAACCGTCAAGTGCGAGTACATGATGGGCTTATACACGGATTAAGTCCTCGATTGGGGATCGAGGCCGAAGAAGGATACCCCACAGATTTAGTCCTCTACTAAGGATCGAGGCCGAAGAAGGATACCCATAGATTAAGTCCTTGATCGGAGAGTCGAGGCCGGAGAATAAAACCCAATAGGTTATTAGGTATGGATTATGCCTGGCAAGGAGTAGGTCGCTTCTTCGGAGAGCGACAGGATTGGCCTACTCAGATCGTCAAGTAAGGATTGTGCTCGGCAAGGATCCATAGAGACCAAGGTAGTCAAGAATGGACTATACCTGGCAAGGGGTAGGTCGCTTCACTCAAACGCGATGGGTTGGCCTACTCAAGTTGTGGAATACAGATTGCGCTCGGCAAGGACTCGGCAAGGATCCATTGAGATCAAGGATTTGGATTAGGACAACAACCCGGAGAGGTCATGGATTTGAATATCAGCTTCAAACAGCTATGGATTTGAACATGGACCCGGAGCGGTCTCGGATTTGGAATAACGATCTGATGAGATCGAGGACTTGGACAACAATCCGGTGAGATCATGGATTTCACTATTGGCCTAGGATGGAAGTGGGTTCGACTAAGGATTCAGGATGGATTAGGAATTGGCTATCAACTCGGAATAGTCGCAGACTTCACTAACAATCCGGAGAGATTGAGGATCCAACATGCAAATACTAACTCCCAGAAGGACTCGGGATGGGTTATGGCAACTTGACTTGGTGATGGATTGGGATCTGAATTGGAAAATATGGCTATCAATGGATTATGGATTTCAGAGTTTGGATTTATAGCAATTCAAAACACACCTTCCTAGCATAAGGCATGTTTTGGGAGGCAATGTTATCACATCTTTTGGTCAAGCCGGGATACCACGGACTCGGCTAAAATGGATGGATTGGAGGTCGATTATAGTTGAAACTATGGACGATGGTAGGATGGATTCGGACGGACAACACTAAAAAATTGCTAAGTATGGAATTGGCAATTCACCTAGGCAATGGATTGGATCAGATCCCCAATTTCTGACCTAATCAAGGTGTGATTAGTATAGAGTGACAAGGAAGGCCACATAAGACTACATTCTAAATTCCAAGTCAATTGGAGTTCATATGATCGAGTCATGGAAAAAAGAAGATGGATCGGTATCGATCGAATCAGTGGTAATTTGCTTGGAGCCGTACCTGGGAAAATTTGCTATTTGCTTGGAGTCAGTGCATGGTTCGCTTGGAGTCGTAGAAATTTGAAGTGCTAGATCATGCTTGGAGTTAGATGCATGTTTGTTTGGAGATTTCTTGGATAAAAACGATCATCATCGATCGTTCCAATGGTGTGCAATCGATATTAAAATTGATGGATCGAGTCTTACGGCTCTGGAGGTTCTTCTGGCAAAATTTCAGCCCGATCCATGCACCTCTTCACTTATAAATACAGCAGACTTGACTCATTGCAAAGGAATTTTCGACTGGCTCTCCTTCATCACTTCTTATCTCTTCCTCCATTAGTTTTCTAAGGCAAAATAACTGTACTTGTAATCTTATAGTATAAATAAAAGACTATTGGAGTAGACGTTGGCCGGAGTTTGCCAAACCACTATAAAAATTGCGTGTTCATTTACTTTTTTGCAATCTATTCTATGATCTGTGAATCTATACTTCTCTGTTTGGATCTAAATATTGGATATTGGTGCTTTCACTTATAACAGAGTGTTTGTGAACATTTTTGGCGCAAATAGCATATTTATTGGATGTATCATAAACTCCCTTGGAGTTTATTAGCTCTATTGTTTGGTTTGAAGAACTAGGTTTGGATTTGATCCTGTTCCAAATTAGGTAAACCCAATTTCGGCAGGTAGGTGGGCAGTCGCTATGTTGGTGACCCAATCCAATAAATAGATTAATTTGTCCTTGTCTTTTATTAACATTTCCCATTCAGCGTTTGCTATTTATCGTCTATTGAGATATCTTTCCTGCTTAACATTTTATTTCGCATTGACATGTTTATTGAGTTTGCAGGAAACTATGTTGTTGTCTCTCTCATTAGAGTTGTGCGACGGAAGATATATAGTAACTTGAGATTGTTATGTTTAAAAATACATCCAGTAGATATATGATTTCTTTTATAAGTGTATTATTGAAGTGTATCATATACATTTAGTTTAGCATTGTATATTTATAATCGTAATGATATGTTCAAAATTAGTAGTTATTATTTGTTTATTTTTAACGGAAGGGTTTTCAGTGATTTTTGAATAATACGAAATTCTGGATCATCACATTTGGTATCAGAGCTTAAGCGTCTAAGTAAAATTTCATATAGGGTTCGTAAATCAACCTAGGATTGTTAAATGAAACTTCCTAATTTTGATAAGTAGGCAAGGCACCATACCTTCAACTGGGGTTATGAATGATATCTAATTTGACATGCTTGATTTTGGCATTAGTTAGACATTTGTGTTATATTTTCCACTCCATGGAATTTTAGGACGAAATTCTTTTAGGGAGGAGAATGTAACGACCCACGATTTTTAAGTCTTCGAATTTGATTATTAATTTATTTAAATATTCAAATTTGAATTTAAATATAATAAAATTTATGTTCCAAATAAGTACCCGATTTTTGGTGGCATGTTTTTAAATTAATTTATAGGATTTTTCCTTAATTTTTAATTTGGAAAATAATTAAATTTTTATTTGAAGCATTTTGCGACAAATTTGGTGTTTTTGAAACTTTATTGAATAAGTTAACCTATGTATTTTTGCATTATTTTATGATCATGTCGCATTGTTTTGCGCGATCATATTTTTATATTTATCGTTCGCGGCTCGTATGTGATCATGGTACTGTGTAGAGGAGTATCCACAAAACTTTATTTTCAAAACAAATTTCAAACAAGCATTTGTTATTAAGCATGCATACAAGCTTTTCTCATACCTTTCCTTTATCCTTATACACGACTTTTGGATTACTTAGCTTTGAAGTAATCTAGTTGTTTTGCCTATATGTATTCATCACAACACAAATGAAAAAAAGCAATACACAGACGCATCACAACACATAAATTTGGCTTCACTTTTTTTTGTTAATTTCTTTCCCTATAAATGTAAACTCCATCTTTCCCTTTTAAAAGTCGATAACTCTCATTCCACTCACAATCAGCCAACTTCCAACATTAAATTTGTTTGTTATCGTCTCTAGTATTTTATAAAAATAGCCGCCTTGAGTTTCGATGGCCGGAGCTGCCATGGTTGCTCGATATAGGATTGGGGGGGATTGTCGTAAACTTCGGAAAATCAATTCTCTCGATCCGCTTTGAATTAGATGACACCGTCTATTGCATTAGCTTCATGGTGAGACGACCAATTTTTGATGATGTTTTGGTAGTGTTTAGCGACGATCGTTGGCGATGTCGGAAACTAGAGTTGGCTTTTGGCGGAGATTGACGCGGTGATTGGCGAATCGGAGGTTGGCATTGGGTTTATGGAGGAAAGTTGCAACTAGTGGTCGAGTTTGGTGGACTCAGGTTCTAGTTGGTAACGTGCGACATATGAATAGTAAAGTGGAAAGCTTCAGGTCACGAGGGCGAGGAGGGGTGCGAGCTGGCTGATGATGGATCCGGCGCGTCGAGTTTGCGAAGAAAGGATCAATAACGCGATTAGCGTTCAATTTAGTGAAGCGGAGCTCCGTGTTAGGGGTTGGCGTGCATGGCAATCGCGTGCAAGTTTGGTGCATGCATAGTCAAATGGAGAATTAGGGGAGAAGGCACTATTCATGTTGGGCTTCAGCCTTATTGGTTTAGGTAAGGTTAAGTTAATTTATTTAGTTGTTTAATAATATTAACTAATGTGTGTTAACTTTAAAATGAGATATTTCGCTCATTTTAAATCCCTTTAAACCATGAATTTAGATTCGTATCGACGTTTAGGAGATGATAGTATTATCTTGTTGATAGTTTAACGAAGTATAAAATAGTGACAAATTATTAGTGGTAAAATATAATTACGTTGATTTAAATAAATAACGTAGTTAAATAATTATACTTCATTAGGATATCTATATAGTTGAATAAAACATCGTTCTGCTATAATTAAATTGAATAGATTATTTTGGACATCTATTAAGCAAAATAAATCCTCGCTCTACTATTTTAAATTTAACAGATTATTTTGGATGATTATAAAAATAGACCGATAAGCAATAATTGTTATTCAAGATGCTAATATATGCAAGAATTAGTGGAAAATGAAGGGCTACAACATATGCAAGAAGAAGCGAGGAATTTGTTATATCCTGTTATAAGTGTTCTCATAAACACAACTTTAATATAAAGGTAAATTCTGGGTGGAATTAGTTAATGCAATGTGATATATTGATAAGAAGTAGGTATAGTGGATAACTTATACAGTGCATGAATTACTGTATATATTATTTATAGATTCTTCTAAATTGATGATAGTCACTGGATATATATTCCTAATGAAGCATTATAGCGACTGTAATCAGAGAGGAGGCAAATGAACATTTAATATCTGTTAAGTTGCCACGAAATTAGCACACATGAACTATATATAACTATAGTTGTGTGAATGTGCCAGAAAGCAATTAAATCTTGTTATTTGCACAAATCTTATAATTACTTGTATATCTTATATGTTGATGCATAACAATTTTAGAATAAATTGCCTATATATATATATATATCATGTTGCATGTACATATATCTATATAACTAATTACATATGATATTATTATTATTATATTTATAATGTGATATATGAATGTATGTATGTATGTATAGGAGAGCATTCAACTGCACCCCAAATAGTGTAGCATCCCTACAGCCCCCTAATATCCACATTATATTTATGTTTCTCTCTCTTCTCACTAGTTCTCTCTCCCTTAAACCATTATTTAATAGAGACTTATGGCTGAAAATAGGGGCAATTGGGGTATCCTAAACATGGGTGCCACGGAGCGCTCCTTATATATATATATATATATGAGGCCAAGAATGCTTACAGGTTATAATATCTAGTGAAGATACCATTTTAAGATGCACACACTAACTGTGTAATGATACAGTTGTGTGAATGTGTCGGTATGCAATTAAAGCTTATAATTTGCGTAATTCTAATGATTTGCACAAACCAAGTAATTAAATGTATTTATTTGTATATAAATAAATATATGTATATATATATATAATTATATATATATGTATATGTATATGTATATATGCGCATATATAATTATAAGAAGAGAGTGTGTGTGTGTGTGTACACATGTATGAATTTATTTTGAATTATTTCTAAATACAAGTAAGATATATATAGTTAATGAAAAAAGAGCCTGAACAGTAATATAATTCATAAAGGTTGCTATAAATCTATCATATTATAAATCAATTTACCGTGACTGAATAAGCAATTAGAAAAATATCAATATTGAAAATCACTTAGAGCTTAGGGCCATTAGAGCCCGTGACATGTCATTGGTAGTGTAATCAATACCATCGATAAGTGTACGCTAGTTATAGTGATTTCGATAATGGTCAGTCTAAGAAGAGATGTACCAAATAATGTAGAAATTATATAAAAGGAACTTGTTGAGACTTGGTTTTGATTCATGACACAAATCTATCACTACGACATACAGATTTGATGACTGCTACGACAAAAAGATAATATATACTACAAGGAGACAAGAATTCAAAACTGGTGCATCAATTATATTATTTTGTTTTTGAGTCTTAGGTCAATATTGTTAAAATCTCTCCTCGATTATGTATATATTAGCTTATATATTTAATCATTCTATTTCCAAATATTTTATACATATATAAGCATATATTAAATTATAAAAGTGTTTAAAGTTATATATATATTTCTATACCTATGTAAACTGTGCATATTACACAGATTTTACCAGGTCAGTCGACTGACCCAGAGGTTCAGTCGATTGACACTGGAAAATATGTACAACATGCACAGTTGCACGAATATACAAATATATATATTTAAATTTTAAATTTTCGTTTGAATAATCAGTCGGCTGACCCAGAGGTTCAGTCGATTGAATTTCTACAATTGCTATATTTTTGAAAGACACAATCATTCGTGAAGAGTTACAAATCTCTGCGAAGAGATTTGAATGCAACGCTTCAACCACAACTCTTCGCCAATGATTGCTGCTCTTTAACATCTATAAATATATATATATTCCAACTTGATTCCAAAACACCGAATTACAACTGAATTTTCTTTTCTCTCTAATCTAACTCTCTGGAATCTATTTGCTATCATACTTTCAATTATTCTGCATTAAAGCAATACTATACCTTTCTATTCTTCATAAACTTCAAATATATATATTTATACTTAGGAGAAGATTATAGGAAGGGTGTACTACAAGTGACAAATCCGTGTTATTAGAACACACAAAGTCAAAACAATCTTTTGTATTTGTTGAAGTCCTGTTCTGCTGCTCAGGCATGTGAAGTCCTCTTCAGCTGCTGAGGCGGAATCCTGTTCCGCTGCTCAGGTCCTTGTTCGGTTGCTCAAGGGTTGTATAGACCTATTCCTCCGGGTTAAGTGAGGGTTATTGTTTTAGTGAAATTCCAGAAGGAGTCTGGGACTGGACGTAGGACGGTGCTCCGAACTAGTATAAAAATCTCTGGTGTCATTTTTACCATACTGCTTTTATATTCCACACTATTTATCGTATAGCTATCATCACTACACTCTGTATTATCATATATCCATATTACACGATCCATAGCACACTTTCAGAACTGTTGTAAACATTGCTAAAGATACATTGATTGAATTCAATTCATAAGCTTCAACAAGTGATTGAATATACCGAGTCTAACGTTTTCCTGATCAGTAGGGAAAAGTTTGATCTAAATTTATTCCAGTATACTTTAGGAGTTGGTACTATAGAAGCAATATTTATGTTAAATGCCTCGAAGATCTTAACGATAGTATATTGAGAGAAGTGGCAGTCAAAAAACATATGAGAAGTAGTCTCAGGCATTAGATTGCACATGTAACATGTGTGCGGATTAATATTGGAGTTGATAATTGAATTGAGCTTAGTTATTGTGTTTAACTTGTCATGTAAAACAATCCACATGTGAAGTTAAACTTTAGGTGGAACCCCGAATCTTCAAATGGGTTTGAAGTACCTAAAGTCGTTAGTTCCAGTGGTGGTTAGGAATTTTTACATCGATTTAATGGTATAAATTTTTTTTATCCCAACACCATACCAGACGATTAGGATTGTCCCTGGTATAATAAGTTTTGATCATATTAACCAATTTTAGTTATTGAGTAAGAAGGTTTCTTATAAAATTTCGACTAGATGTTCCACCTAAAAGGCAAGGAAGCTCTACATACTTCTTTAATAAGATCATTTTGGTTGTTAAATGCCAGAAATAGATCAGGGAGCTCGATTTTCAAAACGATGAAAGATATCCATGGCTTATTCCAAAAAAGGTATTGTCCCTAGAGTTAACAATGACTTTAGTTCCAATTTTAAATATGTGGTATAAATTGGAAATGTTTTTCCAAAAGAAAGAGAGTTTTCGGCTGTTGGGTGCGTTTAGGTTTTTTGATTGTGACGACCCAGAATTTCGAACTAGTCAAAAATCACCGAAAACCCTTCTATTAAAAACAAACAAACAATAACAACCAATTTTAAACATTTCATCACAATTATAAATATACAACACTAAAATAAACGCATATGATACAATTTCAATAATACACTTATCAGAGAAATCATATATCTACTTGGTGTACTTTAATATATACCAATCTTAAGTTACTATAAATCTTCCACTGCATAAGTATGATGAAAGTAACAACAACATACTTTCCTGCAAACTCAATAAACATGTCAATATAGGATAAAATGGTAACCAGGAAAAATACCTCAACACATGATAAATAGAAAACACTGAATAGAAAAATGTTAATACAAGCCAAGGTAAAACTAATCTATTTATTGGATTAGGTCACCAGCGTAGAGACTGCCTATGTACCTGCCCAAATTAGGTGCACCTAATTTGGAACAGGATCAAATTCAAACATAGTTCTTCAAGCCAAACAACAGAGCTAATAAACTCCAAGGGATTTTATGATACATCCATCAAATATGCGATAAATAAACAACATTACAGACATATAGTAAATAGGCAAGAAGAACAGAGATACATAAATAAACAACCAGAACAAACATAATATAATATGAAAATGCAGGTAAAGATATAAAAAGATATCAATAAAACAACCCACAACCTATAAAACAAAGGTTATGAAAATACAAGGAACGATTAACATCGAGGAGAGCCTAAGACGCTTCTCGAAGTAATGCAAAATGAATCAACTTGAATGGTCAAATCAAAATAAAGAGAAATAATTTCCAACAATGACCAGGAGGGTGTGCCCCCTACCGAAAGTATACCTCTAGAAAATATACTTGAGAGGGTCATATACTCTATGACTCTCTCGTAAATATATAAGTCGGACTCGCCAACCTTACCGAGAATCTGAGTATTTCTCATCTCTGTACGCATACAATTGAATTTAATCTACAGTAGATGTGAAGATACCCTGATGGAAGCAATCCTACATAGCTTGACGTCCACTCGCTCTTTGGTTTTAGTCATTTCCAACAAAGGATAACAATGCCCAAAACAAGCAAAAAATCATCTTAGATTGACGAAATAAGAAGACGAAGAGATATGTTAAATAAGGGTGTGATACCCTTTTAACCCAAAGAGAAACTAAGAGGGGTGAAGTTCCTTCTTAATCAAATGAGATAGCTAAAAGGGGTGTTATTTCATTTTAAGCAAAAAGTCACTAAATGTTAACTTAATCTAAAAGGTGGTGTAAGTTCCTTTTAACTAAATGTCAAGGGTAAAAGGTGTGATTTCCTTTTAACCAATAGATGTCAAACATATACTCAAATTTTACGAAGAGTATTTCAATAAATAAAGTGATTTAACTCTTATTATAACATTTGAAATAATTTAACTACTCTTTTCAAATCACAACCTTTACAAACTTATTTGAAAAGATAACCTTTGGTTAGATCATTTATAAGGAGATTAAACCAAGAGCTACTAACGCAAATGTGGCAGCGAACCTCCTTATTAAATTGACCAGTACTTACTAATGATTTTCATATAAAATTTAATTTTAAATTATACTTAAATAAGGTGTAAGTACTTCCTAAAAGTAGTATGCGAAAGTTATTCACTTAGAAATAATCTTACGCTTTATATTTAAACGATATTAATTATTTATAACTGCCCTTTTGTAAATTTAAAACAACATTTATTATCTCGAAAGATAATAAATCAATTTAAAATGCTTTTATAAATTTAAAGCAATGTTAATCATCCCGAAAGATAATTGATATAACTCTTTTATAAATTTAAACCACATTAATTATCATGAAAGATTATTAATCAAATTTTATAACATTTTATAAATTTAAAACAACACTAATTATCCTAGAAGCTAATTAGTATAGCTCTTTTATAAATTTAAAACCACATTAATTTTTGCGAAAGATAATTAATCAAATTTATAACCCCCTTTGTAAATTTTAAACAACCCTTGATGTAAATTAACTCAAATTTCATAGTTTGAATATTCATAAATATTTTGTAAACAATTCCTTGTATGAAAATCACCTTTCAAACAACTCCATTAAATTTAAGTTCAAATACTTAATATTAAATTATCATGACTAATTATAATAATTTAATAAACTAATATTATTGTCAAACACCTTATAGTAAAATTGTGAAATTAATCACAAGGTGTTAGCTTACAAATGTTTTATACCCAACCCATGCCAAATAAAATGGGTAATTGCTCCTACGCTGATCGAGCATAATTTATAATGATGAACACATTATTATCAGCAATTGCAAATGGAAAATAATATAGCAATCAAATTTAACTAGCATATAAATAAATGTCCAACTTAATATAATAGTAGAACAGAGATTTATTCTACTAGTCACATGACTTTGTAGGTATCCACCTGAATGAATGGTTACCAACTTGTAAGAGACATGCACACGTGGTCTTTTTAGCCATTGGGAATAAATCAACTTTCTGTTACAACGTAGGCCGGAGATAAAGGAAATGCATAAGATACGCATGTAGATGTTTTCTGAAAAAGGTGCCAATTAACTTAGACAACTGCAGAAATTCAACTGAAGCACGGAATAGACATCGTCTCAAGTAGTTTTAATATATGTCGTACAAATATGTAATTTATGCAATTTGTAGTATTATTGCTGGGCAATTTTTAGTTGATTGTACTCTGTAATTTATGTAATATAATAAAATGAACACATTTTCAATATATATATATATAGCTATAAAATAGTAATGTTTATAAATACAAATATGAACAATTTTAAAATTATAATTTCAAATTTCATATTACAAATCTATATTTGGATTTTAAAATATCTTTCAATTTCAAACTTAAACAATAAATTATAATTTAATAACATATATATATGTACTTGCAAAAATAATTTTTTTTTGAATATATATATATATATATCTATGTTTATAAATTAAATATAAAATAACTGTATATGTTTAAAATATAAATGTATAAAATTACATATACATACATACATACATAAATACATATGTATGTATATGTATATGTATGTATATTTATATATGTATATCTATATATGTATATGTATATCTATATATGCATATGTGTGTTGTGTATATATATATTTATATGGCCATAAAATGTGTCAACAGAATCATTTTTTCCCATATTTGAAACCATATAGTTTTAATCTTGTTTTTTTAATTAATTAAAAAAATTACGTACGAAAATGAAAAGGAAAATTTGAAAATTAATCTCATGAAATATAATTTTTTTTATATTGATATTATATGTATATGTATGCATTTTATAATAAATATAACTATATATCACAATGAACTATACACACACACACACACACACATATATATATATATATAAATATATATATAGGGGCAAACATGTCCATTTTGGCATAAATCCCAACACTTATATATGGGCATGTTAAACTATGTACACTGTATATGTTGCACGTGCACGTACACCAGTGTTGTAAAAATCCTTCTAGGCTCCCGCTTAGGTGCTAGGCTAACCTTACCGCCAAGATATTTTCCTAGTCTGTCTAAATGAGACCTATTTCTTTATTTAAGCATATAAATAAGTTTTTAGGCCTGATATATGCACCAATTTAGGCTTGATGCCTCTTATAAGCATCAAAATATTTGTTTCAAGCGATTATGTCTTCATAGTTTGTTCCAAACCCATCCAAATCTATGATATCCCATTGTGGAATAGTAAATACTAAACAAAATACTAAAATTTCATCCAAAATACACGAGTTTACCAAAAATGCCTAGTTTCGATTAGTCCTCGATTAATCCCCTTTTAAGAGATTAATCCCTAGTCCATGCTTGCCGCCTAGCATCCGCCTAGCGATTTTTACAACCTTAACGTACACACATATGTGTACATGTTATATAAGATAAATATAATATCAAAATAAAACTTTATTCGCAAATAAAATAAACAATGATTTTGTACAAAATTAATTTAGATCAAATCTAAATTAATTTAGACTTTATAGGCCTAGCAAGATCCAAAGTGGTAAAAAAATTTGGAATTTACCAATTTAACCCATTGCGTGCTGGCCAAATCCAACAGTTTTAACTACAAATATTAATGCAATTTAAATTATATTTTTTCAATGTAATTAAAACTTCAATTTTGTTATGGAGTTAAAACTATATGTTTCAATTACATCATGTTGATATTGGTTCAACTATGTCATAAAAATACGATTTTAACTACATGGTATTGATGTACTTAGAACCGCACCTGCGCGATGCAATTGTGTCAAATAGTGTATTTACCTATTATAGTTTTATGTTGAACTTTTTTAATTTGCATAACAAACTTCCATTTTTGACCTTTTGATTTAACACAACACACAATATGTAAACCTCGAAAGCCGAAAGGGACAAGTCGTTTGTGATTGATAACAAGAGAGAAAAAATATATATTCTATTTACTCTTTTTGAACTTACAACGGGAGGTGACAACATATAATTTAGTCAAATACGACTATATTTAAAATTAAGCTATATACATAAGTAATATACATAATAAATCCAACCCAGACATATACATACATACACACACGCACACAAACTGATACCATTATCAGATGATCATTAAAAACCATGTTTATACGCATAAGTAATGCCATCGTCATCCACACCTTCAAATGTTACTTAATATAGCATATTGAATTCCATCAACCTAATGATGAAACAAAAAGAAAAAATATAGAGAGGGTCGGATTACAATCTAGTGAGTGCTACTTTACTACATACTCTTTTTATTCCCAAATAATACCAAGATAACTATGGTTAACATCATACCTTAGTTATGTTTCACCTGTAAACAACAAGTTAGTCAAACAATACAACGAATATGGCTAACTCGTGAAACAAAGTCTTCATCCAATACAGTTACAATGGTCAAAGATATGGTCTAGCCCACATATAAAGCCAAGCCTACCCTATTGCATTAACACATGATTAAATAACTAAATGGATGCACCTTCATATACGGTTTACAAATCCATTTTCGTATAACAATAAGCACCTCAATAAATCCTTGTTTCACTAAGCGATCATGTTGCCAAGATAACCAATTGAAGATAAAATAATCAAAGTCAAATAATCACTAGCAATAGCAATCAACTATCCATGCGTATATATTTATGTATGTTAAAGTAATTTTCAATTCAACATCTAAATTGTAACGACCCAGAATTTCTGTCATTTGAAATTTAGAAATTTAATTGATTTTAAATATTAACAAGTAAGATTTGTAAGTCGAATAAATTTAATTTCGAATATAGAGATTTAATTGGATAATTAAATCGACAATTTAATATTTGAAATGGCGTAAATAATTGATAATTGGATCAAATGTGAATGAAAATGATTTATAAAGTTATATTAAATCATATTGGAGTTAGAATGATGTTTGTAAACTTTTAAAATTGAATTAAAAGTTAATTTGTGAAAATTGAATATTTTAATATTTAATTGACGAGTAAAAATGACCATTTTTCAAACAGTCTTGGATTTCGACGAAACTAGTTTCATCGGATCCGTAATGTGAAATTATTGTAAGGTTTCAAATTTCGAGTCAATCGGATTTACGGTTTGTCCGGGGCAAGCCAAAACGCATAGAAATCGTTTTAACCGATTTAATTTAAATTTGATTGTTTAATTCCGTAACTCGCACATATGACCGAATTAGCCTCCGAAACACGTTCCATTGTGTTCGAAACGCGGGTAAAACCTTAGAAACGTCAGCCGGCACGCTTCGTTTGGAGTTCGGAAAATTGGAGGTGAATAGTGTTTCGTCAATTTTCTATAAAAGGCCTCACTATTTTCACATTTGCTTCAGAAACCCTAGCTCCATCTTTTGAGCCGCCGTTTCCTCTATTATCAATGGCCGATAGCTCACCTCTTTCTCCCTAAATTTCTGATCCATCCATCAACTATTAGAGAAATCTTCCAACTACATTCTTGTAGAGCTCGTCAAGATCTTCAAGATCAACGGCCGTGATCGGAAACGGAGCTTTGGATCAACGACAATTTGCGTTCAAAGACATGCGTTCGTACATGATTATCTCGGCCATAGATGCACTAAGTTCGACCGTGTTTACGGTGGTGGTGCCGTTCGTGATGGCCTTCGAGTTGGCGTCGCCTGATCGACGTCTAGGCGTGTTGTTTGGTCTCGACATCTAGGGTTTAGGGCGGCAAGATGGGTTTGAACGTGTTTTACTGGGTGGGGAAGAAGATGGATGTTCACGGCCCTGATGTGGATAAGCAGATCGAATGGCCAGAATTCGAGATTAATAAAGGTTAAAGAAAAAAATAAAGAAAGAAATTGTAAATAATATATATTTAAATCGTACAATGTTTAAAATGCTCTAACTTTTTGATACGAGGTCAAAAACTGATGAAACGAATTGCGTCGGGTTCGTTTTGTCGAGCACTATGCTATGGAATAGGTTTGGAGTCGATTGGAGCCAGCAATAATTTCGGATAAAATTAAACGCGTGTTTAATTTTATTCGAAATGAAACACTACAACTGTTATCGGAAACTCAAGGTGAGAACTCCTCACTCAATCGAATTTGTTTCGATTTAAATTTTAAATAGTTAAATTTAAAATTGCTTGATTGTGTGATTGGATGATGATTGTTATCTATTGTGCTGAAATAGACCCTATACGCCATATATTAAGCGGAGGTTATTATATTAAAAACATATACCGCGATATTCCACCGTGAAGTGGAATTGGTATTATATATGTATTTGGAGTTGATTTCCCGCATTATATAGCGGATGAGACCCTATTGCACCGCATAATAGCGGATAGTATTTTATAAATCCCATATACCGCGATATTCCATCTCGAAGTGGAATTGGTATTGTGCTAACATCTGTGGATGTAGGGAAACAGGTTGGAGGGATCCAATTGGATTCCTCAAACATTTGAAACTATTTCATATGTTGTGTGTTGATTATTTATAATCTCCGTGTGATTATATTTGTGAATTGGAATTGTTGAAGGCTATAATTTAGCCGAATATATTTTTGGTATCGTTGGATACCAGAAATAAATAAAATTGGATTATCGAAATTCAAGTTGAAAATTTATCGAAAAATTTATTTTTGAGAATTGGATAGATTAAAAAGGAGTTATTTAAAGATAAAGTTTTATTTTTGAATCATATTGAATTAAATTCCAAAATATGGAAAAAAAAGGCTTAATAAATGGATTTCGAAAATATTATTTATAAGTTGAAGAATTTATTTAAAATTTGGATTTTTAAATAGATTTGAAGAGATAAAGAAATTTATTTTTAAAAAGGAAATAATTTGGAAATTTGTTGAAATTTGATTTGGTGTTTTGAAATAAATTTGAAAATCAATTTGAAATTAATTGATTTTTAATTTACCATAACTAGTAAAATTGATTTATAGAAATTTATCTGACTTTAAATTAATCAGAAAATTAAATTGATCCTACTTATGGATGTTTGGATTATATTGGATGTTGAATTGTTTGATATCTCTGATATGTGATGCTTTGTAATATATCCTGATTTGTGTTGTGACCTATGATTTGTTTATCTGTGATATCCATATATCTGTGATTTGTGAATGAAAGATAAGCGTTATAGTTTATACCGCTTATCAATTATATTGTTATATTTGATCTGTGATTTTTAAATGTTGTTGCACTATTGTGTTAAACCCTTGGACTACACAATACACACACAAATGTGGATTTCACGTGGAAATCAGTTAAGTCACAGATTTTTGACAATTCTAAAGATTGAATTTTTGAATCCAAAATAGTTTTGGAATTGGAATTGAAAGTTTTTGAAAATGAGTTTCAAAAATAAAAGTTATTTTAAATAACTTAATAAAAATTGGAATTTAAATCATTTGATTTAAATTTTGAATTCAATACTTGAAATTGAATTCAAAAATTTGGGAATTTTGGTTTAAAAGATTGTACCAGTTATAAAAGGTGTTTATATGGGTTTTTAACCATTTAAAATATGGTTTTGGAAATTTAAATTTAAATCCAAGATTTATACTTGGATGGCTTTAACCTGTGTAATTGTAACTAGTTTTCTTAAAACGAAAACTATCTGTTTTCAAATAATAATAGCTTTCATAAAGTGAAAAGATTTCCAATTTGTATCAAAACATTTCAAGTTGAAATGAAATTGTGAATAGTTTGGAAAAACTATGAATTAACCTTTGTAAAGATGATTAAGCTTTATCTTGAAATCAAAGAAGATTTTAAAAGGTGTATCTTTTATGTTATAAAAGACTTGAATTGTGAATTGTTTTGAAAGCTATGAATCGAATTTTGTTTAAAGATTTAAAATGGTAATTTGTTTAAACCATTTAAAGGAAAGGATTTGGGTAATAAGCTGTGAATTAATTGAAATCCCTATATCCATATGTTTTGAAATATTGTGTTCACTATTCGGTTTAGCCGGGAAAGGACCTTCGTGTCATATAACCCATTCCGAATAAGTGATACGACAATATGAATCACATTGAAGACCGGTGATGAAGACCGGGTATTTGTGAAAACGATAGGATGACCTATCGATTGTCTCTGCACCGTTAGCTACGGTATAGAGATTTCCTTTGTGATGGGAAGTTCGATCGGGATTGTGAATACCCGGATTGCAAGGGCTTCTTCGGAAGTGCCTTCAGTTCTGTTCGAACCCGGAACAGACTTGTATGGTTACATGTCTGACATTACACTTTGAGATATAAAGCTGATTTCTTTCAAATACATTTCTATTTGGTGGCGGAGATTTATTCTCTTAGCTTAACACCCTTCTCTGAGACGTACGAGCTCAGAGATTATGTAGTTGAAGGTTATCAGTGATATACTCCCAATGTGGTAGTGTGGCATGCTGAGTGCTACTGTGTGTTGATGATCATTTGTTGATCAAAGCATGGCTTTGTGAAAAAGCATAGCTTTGTGGACGAGACCTCATTGAGCCTCACAGACCGGAAATGGTCGAAACAGGAAAGATGCGGCAAGGTTTCAAGGGTAGCTCCCCTAGGGTATGACCATTCCTTCTGGAAAAAGGTGGTATCATGGTATGGAGCCCAAATATTTACCTATGTGGTTTCTCCAATCTCATTTACTCTGTGTGATTGTTGCTGTGTGACCGAGGCCTCGGATAAAGGTCCCAAAGGACCGGGGGTGGCATATCTCAGGTTTACTACCCGGGAAGGGGGTAACCGGCCTTGTGTTGGCAGAGAGCAGGTTGTCTCTCGGGACGTCCCGCCAGAGGCGTACCCATTGGCAGTAGGAAGTTCCTTAGCCTGACCATTTGTTGGAAATCCCATCAAACAATACGAACCTTGTACGGTTTTAGTTGTAGAACTTGCTATTTAATATAGCAGCTATAGCAGGAATAATATAATGGTACCTATGCTGGCTAAGATTAATATTGTTTTTTCGAAATGTTTTCCACTATGCACTATTAATAATATCAAAAGAGTTTTTTTGCGTACTAAGCATATTTGACTATCATAAGAAGAAATATCCTCCAAGTCTGCGATTGCATTGTGTGTGTGGTGGAAGGTCTTATGGTAGTTTCATTTTCCAAAAGCATTGCGGATTTCAATGTTTAAAATTCTTTTGTTGTTTGTTTTAAAGATAAACTGTTTTAAGTTCTCACACCAGTCCCATGACTGACCTGGAGTTTATTGTTCCTTTCCTAAACTCTGGGTGCCCATAATTTTCCACACGGGCAGCCTAGAGTCAGGTTATCAGGTCATTCTGGATTCAGGAGGTGTTGTGGAGCTTAGTGGCAAACTGGATGGCGAGGCGTATCACTTGTATATGATATTATTATTCCGCTGTGTATTCTGTATGAGGACAAGTTTGTATAACCATCCATTGATGTATTGTGTGTATATTGACTCTGATGATGTAATGTATAAACTGATATAGTTCTTGATTTAAAGATTATTTATTGATTATATGTTGTTCCGCTGCGAATGTGAGATTCTGTTATTGTTTCTGTTTCTTTTTCTTTCTTTTTCTTCTGTCTTCTTCTACCTCTTCTTTTTAAACCCTCAGGGTTCGGTTTTCCGGCATTTGATTGTTCGGCAGTTGATACAGTGGACGTATTAATGTCGATTTTCGGAAGTCGAAGAATCGGGTCTTGACAATGTGGTATCAGAGCTGTTGGTTAAGCGACAACCTTGGCTCTATTGGGAGTTACTCATTAGAGATAGAGTCAGTAGTACTCTAGAATGAGTTTGAGTGTAATAATAGATATGAGCGCGTATTTGTTAGTGAATATGAAATTGTTTTGTATTGTATCGACTTATCGGTTGATTGTTTATATATTATGGTCGGTGCAGTCTAGCTAACTGTATCGATAGGGGTTTCTAAACTCTTAAACAAGATGAACCGACACGGTATCATTTTAAATTGGGTAAATGAAATAATTTTACCTCGATTATATTTTGTATATAAAGGAAATAATTTTTCAGAATTTTTTTTTTGGCAAAGCCAGCGGGGTTAACTGGGCCCCTACCAGGTTTATTGCAAAACAATAAAAAGAAGTACAACGAAAAGAAAAGGAAAAACAAGGAAAAAACAAGGAAAAAACAACAAGAATCAAAACAAAACTCAGCCCCAAGCATCAACCAATGATTGTGGGAACACAGCAGCACTGTACTTCAGTTGAGTGTGAGTTCGAGACTTGACTTCATTCCAAATCAAAACATCAGTTCTTCTAACATTATCAAAAACCATAGCATTCCTCTCTGCCCATATCACAGTCATACAAATTTTCAAGACAACAGCTAAAACTCTTCCTTGTTCCTTTCTCCACCTTATGGCTTTGAAGATTATATTCCAGAGAATGCTTGATGAAAATCCAGATAAATGAACTCCAGTGATACAACTAATCCTGTCCATTAAGTAGAGCAGAGCAGGACAGTCAAAAAAAAGATGCTCAGTAGATTCATCATGGAGATGACAGAACAAGCACAGTTTGGAACAAGCCATACCAAAACTGTTTATTAAACTTCTAGTAAGTAATGCCTGATTTATAACTTTCCACATCATTAAGTTATCTTTTGGAACAGAATCAGAAGTCCAAATGACATTGTACCATTTTGCAGCTGGAAGAGGAGCACTGGCAGAAATAAAATTGTATACTGATTTAACAGTGTGAGTTTTCGTTTGCCAAGAAACACAAGCATCATGATGATCACTGAATTTCTTAAGTTGAATATCCCCCCACAGTTGCCTGATCACTTGGTTGCTGTTGTAAGGTAACAAGATCTTACCATTATGTAAAAAATCATTAGCTTTAGCATCTTGATGAATTCCAGATTGCAAAATCTGAGCATGATCACATTCATTTAATAGGATTTGACCAATACTGACCCAAGGATCATGCCAAAAGCTAACGGCAATTGTAGAGTTAATAGGATATTGAATCATAGGGAGGAAAACATGTCTGAGCTTCATCAAACTTCTCCAAATCCAACTGCAGTTCTATGGGGATTCCATGGTCCAAAAGTGTTTATTCTTTATTCTGTATTTCCATGCCCAGCTAACCCATAAACTACCTTTTTTATTAATGAGAACATCAAACTGTTTACTTATTGCAGCAGTATTCCACTTCCTAATATTAATTACTCCCAGGCCCCCCATTCTCATAGGTGACTCAAATTTTGAAAAAGAACAAGGCACAATCTTCCTATTATATATACTACCTATCCAAAAAAAATCTAATAATAGCTGACCTTATAAGTTGCAAGAGTTTAACAGGAAGGATTAGAGTACGAGCCCAGTAGACCAAAGAGGAAAAAACAACAGATTTTATAATAACTAGCCTTCCACTCTGGGTCAAATTCCTATTGTCCCATAAAGACATAACAGAAGTGATTTTATTGTAGAGGGGTAAGCAATCAGCCTTAGTGATTCTTTTTGAAAGTAACGGAAGACCTAGATACCTCATATCATTATTCATGCTAGAGAAACCAGTATGCTGATGAAGAGCAGCAGCCTGCAAATCACTAACACCAGTTACAAGAAGAGAAGATTTTCCTTGATTTATAGAGAGACCAGTCATACTATGAAAAACATGCAATGCTTCCAAAACTCCATTCAAAGAGGGTAACTCTGGTTTGGTAAACAACATTACATCATCAGCAAACATTATAGATGTTATATGAAGCTGAGAGCACTTAGGATGGTACTTTATGATTTTATGTTTGTAACTATCTCTGAGTAAAATTGTTAAAACTTCCATGACCAACAAAAAAATGTAAGATGAAATAGGGTCTCCTTGTCGGATTCCTTTACTACCTCTGAAGCATCCAACAGGTCTGCCATTTATAACAATAGAGTATGAAGGAGTGGAAATACAAACATAAATCCAAGACACAAAAACTTTGGGGAATCCCATCACTGCCATAATCCTAACAATTGAGTCCCAATGAATAGTATCATATGCCTTGGAGATATCTAATTTAAGTACAGCTGCAGGAGTCACATTTCTTCTACCATAACCCTGAAGTAATTCCTGAGCAAGAAGAACATTATCAATTATGTCCCTTGAAGGAATAAAAGCAGATTGATTATTAGAAACAACAGTTGGCAGAACTCTGACTAGAAGAGATGCTAGTATTTTTGAGATACACTTGTAGACTACATTACAGCATGAGATAGGTCTGAATGATGTAACACTAGTTGGAGCTGTGACCTTAGGGATAAGAGCAATGTTGGTGCTGTTGACTTCCCCAAGCAACTTACATTTGTTGAAAAAGTTGTGAATTGCTTTACAGAACTCATCACCTAAAACACTCCAGGTTGAGATAAAAAAATGACATTTAAACCATCAGGACCTCCAAAGGATTGCTTGTTCATAGAGAAAAGGGTGGCCTTGATTTCTCCATCAGTAATAGGCATAGTAAGTGAGTTAGCTTCCAGTGTAGAAATGCAAGGTAGAGCAAGAGAAGATAAAAGGTCCAATTCAGGAATGAAGCCATCAGAATTGCCAAAAAGATTGGTGAAATAATCAATAAAAGCATGATCAACTGAATCTGCAGTGGTAAAAAGAGAACCATGTTCATCAGTGATACTAAAAATATTTTCTCTTGTGTGCTTAACCTTAAGAGATTCATGATAAAACTTAGTATTTTTATCCCCATCATCTATCCATCTTTTGTGGAGTTGCTGCCTCCTCATGCTTGCTTCCAGAGTAAGAGCAATGTTAACCTCCCTGAACAGTTTCCCCTCTTCATCAGAAGCTTGAGTATCAAGAGGGTGCTCCATCATGTATTCTTGCTTTGTCTTCAATTGTTCTTTTAGAGTTGTAGACAGAAGGCTACCAGTACCAAAAGTAGTAGAAACCCACAGCTTGATAGCTAGCTTGATACTTTTTAATTTCCTGCAAAACTTATACATAGGGTTACCATAACAATAAAATTCATAGTTTACTTGTGTGACAATGCTTAGAAAATGTTCATGCTTAGCCCAAGCATTAAAAAATTTAAAACTTATTTTTTCCTTTCTCAAATGGTTCCCAAAGGATAATATAAGAGGGGAGTGATCAGACATTATTGGTTGAGGAAGGAAGATAGAGAGAGGGCCATTGATTGAGAGATTGAATGTTACTAAAAGCATGGTCAATAGTTGTGAAAATACGAACACCACTTCTACTTCTATTATTCCAAGAAAATTTAGCCCCTGACTTGTTAACCAATATCAATTCAGAATCATATACATCAAGATTGATTGACTCAAGATCTCTAGGAAGAAGAGGAGATTCACCTTGTTTGTCATCATAGCCAAAACAGGAGTTGAAATCCCCTAAGACAAACCAGGGGTGAGTTGATTGTCTTAAAGGTGGCAAAGAATTGAAGAATACATTTCTAGAGATGACAGAATTATCAGCATATACAAAAGTTAAATAGAAGGATATTTGATTATGGCAAACAAGAACATGAAAGTGAATATACTGCCTAGAAGACAATATAGGAGAAAGAGATAAAACAGAAGGATCATAAAGGACAAGAATTCTGCCGTAAGCTGCAGTGTCAAGATTATGATGAAAAGAACATTTTGGATTAATGTAGGAAGCTGCTTTTTGGGATAAGGTAAGATTAAGCTTAGTTTCTAGAAGGCCAAAAATACAAATATTATGCTCAGATATGTAGCTTTTGACTTGATCAAGTTTCAAATTATTATGGGCTCCTCTAGTGTTCCAAGATGCAATTTTTTTAAACATAAAAAATTATTGAATTTGGGAGGAGATATTCCTTCTCTGAGCTGACAGAGACCTTGTTTCAATTTTCCTTCTAGGAAAAAGCGAGGGGGGGAGGATGGTTGGGATTTAGCCTGAGTGGAGGAAGGGATATGTTGAGAGGCTGATTGAGAATGGGAGGAAGGCCATCCTGGTAGCTGAATTGAGAAGTTGTAATGGGGAGGAGCAGATGGTTGAATTTGAACAGAAACATCATGCATATTGATTATTAATTGAGTGATTTGTGTTTCAAAAGTTTTGCACCAACTTAAATCAAAATCAGAAGCATGAGTTTTGGAAAGTGCATTTACTTCAGTTGCTTCTTTTCCAATCTCCTTGTTACTAATATCTGGGGTAGTAAGTTTGTTTACACCTTCCTACACACAAGGTTTTGTAGAAAGAACATGTATATTTGCTTCATTGTGGTCATCAATTGCATCAGGATTCTTGGTTGTCAATTTGTGTTTTTCATTGCATTTGTCATCAACTGTAATCTCTCCTTCCTCCTCATCAAAAATTTCCAAATTATAACATTCATTGTCTGCATTTTGTAGCAAATTGTACCTATTTTGTGTGCTAACAGTACAAATTTGCTCATCACTGGGTTGTTCACTCTCTTTATCATTTTCCTTTATGTTTCGCTCAGAACCATCGTGAAGTGTTATTCCATTAGCACCCACTTTCTTCAGAGCAGAAACTTCTTGCTCTACACAAATAATCACTTTTTTCCTTTATGCTTTACAACTTGTTGCCAAATCTGTTTCACCTTGTCCTGTTTAACTATGGTTTGACCCCTCTTCATCTTGTTCCTTCCCACATCACTAGTTATCTGTTGCTCTTTAGCTACACATTGCTCAGTATCACCTACACATTCAACTTTCTTGCATTTGCTCACTGTATGTCCAAACTCTTTACATACAGTACAAATCTCAGGTTTCCACAAGTATTCTACTTTAAATATCTGTTCAGAACTATCTAATAGTCTAACTGAAAATTCATCAGGCAATTATTGATTTGGAGTAACTTCAACTAAACATTTCGCAAAAGAAATACGTTCAAATTTTTCAGTTGATGCATCCAAACAAAGAAGCTTTCCAACTCTTGATGCTAGCCAGTTAATACCCAAGAGAGACCAAGCATAAAGAGGTATATTGTATAGTTTTATCCATACTGGAACAGATTTTATACTACTACAACTGTTGCCAATGTTCTCATCCCATGGTTTCACTATAAAAAGCTTGTTTCTCATAACAACAGGATCAGATTCAGAAATTCTTGTCCTATCCTCTTCATTAGAAAACTTGAACAAAAACAAAAAACCATCAGATTTGACTGTAATTGAACCACTAAGTTTCCACACTTTTTTGAGATAGTACATAACAGTAGCATATAGGAGAGGGCTATCAAGAAAAAAACCAACAAGATAATCTTTCCATATAGAATTTCCAGCCTGAACCACATCATCTGAAGGCACGATAGAGTTACCAATATAATCAAGTTGAAAATCACGAGGCACGTATTTCCCTGCGTTGCTGGGTTTAGCTTTAAAGAGGGAGTTCCATGAACGAGGAGGAGAAGGTGAAGAAAGAGGAAGTAAAGGAGGAGAAGAAAAGGGAATGGTCTCTGGCACCTTAGGAGTAGCTTCTGCAAAAGTTGCAGTCACTACAGGATTACTGACGAAAGAAGGAGAGGGGACTGACACAGGGAGATGGGGAGAAGCAGAAGGTGGTACAAGGATCGAGGAAGAAGGACAGGGTTGAAGAGAAGATAAGGGATGGGACTGATTAGCGGGAAGAAGAAAGGAAGAGGGCGGTGACCCCATTTTTAAAGAAAGGATTTTTGCAAAATCAAAAACTTTGGGCCCATGGATACTTTGTATTCCATAGCCTTTGGTTAAGCCGGTTTTATAAGTGGCCGTGCACTATGTCTCATTTTTGTGGCCGCTGGGTATCGAACCGGTGCCACTATAACACAATGTAGCAACTAAACTATGTCTTTACCACTGGACCACTAGAACTTGACTAAACTTTGGGGCCATGGATACTTTGTATTCCATAGCCTTTGGTTAAGCCGGTTTTATAAGTGGCCGTGCACTATGTCTCATTTTTGTGGCCGCTGGGTATCGAACCGGTGCCACTACAACACAATGTAGCAACTCCACTATGTCTCATTTCAGAATTATTAAAGTGTATATAAAATTGAATTGTTTGGTTGTTGAAAATGTAAGAATATATATGAGTTAATAAAAGTTGTTTGAATGATCTAAATAAAAACAACAATTGTAAAAGAATGAAGTATATAAGTAAATGAATTATTAAGTATGGAATTATAATTAATATGATTTGTAATTGTGAAATAGTCTTATATATATAAGAAGTAAAACTATATGAATATATTTTTAATTATGAGTTGTAAATAAAAAAATGAATTTGAACTATGAATTTGAAAATTTTGAATCCTGTTTATTTTGGAAGTTATTTTTCAAAATTAAAAGTGAAATAGTGAAATTATATGAGAAAAAGATTTATAAATGTGATTTATAAATAAAAGGAAAATTTTGAAAGAATTTAAAGCACTAAATTCACTACTGTTACTGGGAAATAATAAGGGTGATGACTGCAGCATCATCGGTATCATTTTCGAGTTTCTGTGTGATGGATTTGCGACCATAATAAATTGAAAAAAATGAAGTTTTGTTGTGATAAACAAATTTGAAATTAAAATCCAAGTTGTAATTGATAAATATAAGTAAAACGAGTTTTGAACTTATAATATGAGATAAGAAATTTAACTTTGGTAAAGTTGAAATGAAATTGAGTTAGCATAATAAAATATGTGATGTGAATTTAACTAAAGGAAGGTTAAATAAATTTAATTGGATTTTGACTAGCTTAGGTAAGTTATTGAAATTGAAGATATAAACTTGAATGTTAAAGTGGTTATAATATGAATTTGGAAGTTTAAATAACTTAAGTTGTATAGTGAAAGCAAATGTAAGTGGAAATTTGAAATGGGATATAACTTAAGTGATGTTAAATGAATTTGATTTTGATATTGAAGTAAAATAATAAAGTGAATTAAATGAATATGAATTTAAGTTATGTAATAAAATTCAACTTTAATTGTAAAATGAATTAGCAATTGAATTAATAAATGGATTGAATGTTAATCAATCAAATGTAAGTAAATTGATATGGAATAATGGATATAAGTGTTAATTCATTAAAAGCTAATAAATTGGAAATTCAATGAAAGCCAATTTAATATTAAACCAATTGGAATAAAAAAAGTGTTAAACCAAATTGAAGGTAAACAAAGAGAATAAATTTGGTTGTGTGGAATGTACATTGGTTGTTATATGATTGTTGGTTGATTGTATATAGTATAATTCATTAAGTATTAATGAAATTGAATTGATAAAAATTGAAAGCTATGTAATTGGATTTAAATTGAAAGTGAACCAACTTGAATTTAAATTAGTGAATGTAAACTAATTGAAAATGAATAAATGAATGTCGTTGTATATGAATTGGTTGTAAACAATTACAAGTAATGTCGAAATTATATAAGTTGCTTATAAACCTTGTTTAGTATGCATTTCTTTTAATATGCATGTGTTGTAGTTGTTTAAAAGAGTAAATTGTTAATAACATTATATATGTGGCACTTACATATTTAAATTGAGTAAGTACAGGTGTTGTGGCTGCCGTTCGGTTGGTTGGGTTGCGCTAAAATGCTTAATAAATAACTGCTTTGCTTAAAAATGCTAAAAAGGTACGCCTACGCAATAAAAATAGAAAATATGAACTCTTTTTCTGCTTTTCCGACCGTGTGGGTCGAGGTATATATATTTATATCTATTGTGAAATTGCGAAAGCTCCTCCATACAGAGGAGACTCTGCCAAAATTTTCCGTAAATTTTGAGAGTTAGAAATTTTTTGAAATTTAGGAAAATTTTGTTAATGAAAAGTCGTTTTCCTAAATTGTAATGAAACTTAGGAATTGAACTAGAAAATGGAAACCATTGTTTTGGTTGAAGTTAAAGGTTTTGGAAAAGGTGAATATAAAATTTTCACTAAGTGGATTTTTGAAAAGTTAATGGATTCGGGGCATTTTTCTTACTTTGCAATTTCGAGGACGAAATTCTTTTAAGGGGGAAGATTGTAACGACCCAGAATTTCTGTCATTTGAAATTCAGATATTTAATTGATTTTAAATATTAACAAGTAAGAGTTGTAAGTCGAATAAATTTAATTTCGAATATAGAGATTTAATTGGATAATTAAATCGACAATTTAATATTTGAAATGGCGTAAATAATTGATAATTGGATCAAATGTGAATGAAAATGATTTATAAAGTTATATTAAATCATATTGGAGTTAGAATGATGTTTGTAAACTTTTAAAATTTAATTAAAAGTTAATTTGTGAAAATTGAATATTTTAATATTTAAATGACGAGTAAAAATGACCATTTTTCAAACAGTCTCGGATTTCGACGAAACCAGTTTCATCGGATCCGTAATGTGAAATTATTGTAAGGTTTCAAATTTCGGGTCAATCGGATTTACGGTTTGTCCGGGGCAAGCCAAAACGCATAGAAATCGTTTTAACCGATTTAATTTAAATTTGATCGTTTAATTCCGTAACTCGCACATATGACCGAATTAGCCTTTGAAACACGTTCCATTGTGTTCAGAACGCGGGTAAAACCTTAGAAACTTCAGCCGGCACGCTTCGTTTGGAGTTCGGAAAATTGGAGGTGAATAGTGTTTCGTCAATTTTCTATAAAAGGCCTCACTATTTTCACATTTGCTTCAGAAACCCTAGCTCCATCATTTGAGCCGCCGTTTCCTCTATTATCAATGGCCGATAGCTCACCTCTTTCTCCCTAAATTTCTGATCCATCCATGAACTATTAGGGAAATCTTCCAACTACAATCTTGTAGAGCTCGTCAAGATCTTCAAGATCAACGGCCGTGATCAGAAACGGAGCTTCGGATCAACGACAATTTGCGTTCAAAGACGTGCGTTCGTACATGATTTTCTCGGCCATAGATGCACCGAGTTCGACTGTGTTTACGGTGGTGGTGCCATTCGTGATGGCCTTCGAGTTGGCGTCGCCTGATCGACGTCTAGGCGTGTTGTTTGGTCTCGACGTCTAGGGTTTAGGGCGGCAAGATGGGTTCGAACGTGTTTTACTGGGTGGGGAAGAAGATGGATGTTCACGGCCCTGATGTGGACAAGCAGATCGAATGGCCAGAATTCGAGATTAATAAAGGTTAAAGAAAAAAATAAAGAAAGAAATTGTAAATAATATATATTTAAATCGTACAATGTTTAAAATGCTCTAACTTTTTGATACGAGGTCGAAAACTGACGAAACGAATTGCGTCGGGTTCGTTTTGTCGAGAACTATGCAATGGAACTGGTTTGGAGTCGATTGGAGCCAGCGATAATTTTGGGTAAAATTAAACGCGTGTTTAATTTTATTCGAAACGAAACACTGCAACTGTTATCGGAAACTCAAGGTGAGAACTCCTCACTCAATCGAATTTGTTTCGATTTAAATTTTAAATAGTTAAATTTAAAATTGCTTGATTGTGTGATTGGATGATGATTGTTATCTATTGTGCTGAAATAGACCCTATACGCCGCATATTAAGCGGAGGTTATTATATTAAAAACATATACCGCGATATTAGACCGTGAAGTGGAATTGGTATTATATATGTATATGGAGTTGATTTCCCGCATTATATAGCGGATGAGACCCTATTGCGCCGCATAATAGCGGATAGTATTTTATAAATCCCATATACCACGATATTCCATCTCGAAGTGGAATTGGTATTATGCTAACATCTGTGGATGCAAGGAAACAGGTTGGAGGGATCCAACTGGATTCCTCAAACATTTGAAACTATTTCATATGTTGTGTGTTGATTATTTATAATCTCCATGTGATTATATTTGTGAATTGGAATTGTTGAAGGCTATAATTTAGCCCAATATATTTTTGGTATCGTTGGATACCAGAAATAAATAAAATTGGATTTTTGAAATTCAAGTTGAAAATTTATCGAAAAATTTATTTTTGAGAATTGGATAGATTAAAAAGGAGTTTTTAAAAGATAAAGTTTTATTTTTGAATCATATTGAATTAAATTCCAAAATATGGAAAAAAGGCTTAATAAATGGATTTCGAAAATATTATTTATAAGTTGAAGAATTTATTTAAAATTTGGATTTTTAAATAGATTTGAAGAGATAAAGAAATTTATTTTTAAAAAGGAAATAATTTGGAAATTCGTTGAAATTTGATTTGGTGTTTTGAAATAAATTTGAAAATAAATTTGAAATTAATTGATTTTTAATTTACCATAACTAGTAAAATTTATTTATAGAAATTTATCTGACTTTAAATTAATAAAATAATTAAATTGATCCTACTTATGGATGTTTGGATTATATTGGATGTTGAATTGTTTGATATCTCTGATATGTGATGCTTTGTGATATATCCTGATTTGTGTTGTGACCTGTGATTTGTTTATCTGTGATATCCATATATCTGTGATTTGTGAATGAAAGATAAACGTTATAGTTTATACCGCTTATCAATTATATTGTTATATTTGATCTGTGATTGTTGAATGTTGTTGCACTATTGTGTTAAACCCTTGGACTACACAATACACACACAAATGTGGATTTCACGTGGAAATCAGTTAAGTCATAGATTTTTGACAATTTCTAAAGATTGAATTTTTGAATCCAAATTAGTTTTGGAATTGGAATTGAAAGTTTTTGAAAATGAGTTTAAAAAATAAAAGTTATTTTAAATAACTTAATAAAAATCGGAATTTAAATCATTTGACTTAAATTTTGAATTCAATACTTGAAATTGAATTCAAAAATTTGGGAATTTTGGTTTAAAAGATTGTACCAGTTATAAAAGGTGTTTATATGGGTTTTTAACCATTTAAAATATGGTTTTGGAAATTTAAATTTAAATCCAAGATTTATACTTGGATGGCTTTAACCCGTGTTATTGTAACCAGTTTTCCCAAAACGAAAACTATCTGTTTTCAAAAAATAGTAGCTTTCATAAAGTGAAAAGATTTCCAATTTGTATCGAAACATTTCAGGTTGAAATGAAATTGTGAATAGTTTGGATAAACTATGAATTAACCTTTGTGGATGATTAAGCTTTATCTTGAAATCAAAGAAGATTTTAAAAGGTGTATCTTTTATGTTATAAAAGACTTGAATTGTGAATAGTTTTGAAAGCTATGAATCGAATTTTGTTTAAAGATTTAAAATGGTAATTTGTTTAAACCATTTAAAGGAAAGGATTTGGGTAATAAGTTGTGACTTAATTGAAATCCCTGTATCCATATGTTTTGAAATATTGTGCTCACTATTCGGTTTAGCCGGGAAAGGACCTTCGTGTCATATAACCCATTTCGAATAAGTGATACGACATATGGATCGCATTGAAGACCGGTGATGAAGACCGTGTATTTGTGAAAATGATAGGATGACCTATCAATTGTCTCTGCACCGTTAGCTACGGTATAGAGATTTCCTTTGTGATGGGAAGTTCGATCGGGATTGTGAATACCCGGATTGTAAGGGCTTCTTCGAAAGTGCCTTCGGTTCTGTTCGAACCCGGAACAGACTTGTATGGTTACATGTCTGACATTACACTTTGAGATATAAAGCTGATTTCTTTCAAATACATTTCTGTTTGGTGGCGGAGATTTATTCTCTTAGCTTAACACCCTTCTCTGAGACGTACGAGCTTAGAGGTTATGTAGTTGAAGGTTATCAGTGATATACTCCCAATTTGGTAGTGTGGCATGCCGAGTGCTACTGTGCGTTGATGATATTTTGTTGATCAAAGCATGGCTTTATGAAAAAGCGTAGCTTTGTGGACGAGACCTCATCGAGCCTCACAGACCGGAAATGGTCGAAACAGGAAAGATGCGACAAGGTTTCAGGGGTAGCTCCCCTAGGGTATGACCCTTCCTTCTGGAAAAAGGTGGTATCATGGTATGGAGCCCGGATATTTACCTATGTGGTTGCTCCAATCTCATTTACTCTGTGTGATTGTTGTTGTGTGACCGAGGCCTCGAATAAAGGTCCCAAAGGACCGCGGGTGGCATATCTCAGGTTTACTACCCGGGAAGGGGGTAACCGGCCTTGTGTTGGCAGAGAGCAGGTTGTCCCATGGGACGTCCCGCCAGAGGCCTACCCATTGGCAGTAGGAAGTTCCTTATCCTGACCATTTGTTGGAAATCCAATCAAACAATACGAACCTTGTACGGTTTTAGTTGTAGAACCTACTATTTAACATAGCAGCTATAACATGCATAATATAATTGTACCTATGCTGGCTAAGATTAATATTGTATTTTCGAAATGTTTTCCACTATGCACTATTAGTAATATCAAAAGATTTTTTTTGCGTAGTAAGCATATTTGACTATCATAAGAAGAAATCTCCTCCAAGTCCGCGATTGCATTGTGTGTGTGGTGGGAGGTCTTATGGTAGTTTCATTTTCCAAAAGCATTGCGGATTTCAATGTTTAAAATTCTTTTGTTGTTTGTTTTAAAGATAAACTGTTTTAAGTTCTCACACCAGTCCCATGACTGACCTGGAGTTTATTGTTCCTTTCCTAAACTCTGGGTGCCCATAATTTTCCACACGGGCAGCCTAGAGTCAGGTTATCAGGTCATTCTGGATTCAGGAGGTGTGGAGCTCAGTGGCAAGCTGGATGGCGAGGCGTATCACTTGTATATGATATTATTATTCCGCTGTGTATTTTGTATGAGGACAAGTTTGTATAACTGTCCATTGATGTATTGTGTGTATATTGAATCTGATGATGTAATGTATAAACTGATATAGTTCTTGATTTAAAGATTATTTATTGATCTATTATATGTTGTTCCGCTGCGAATGTGAGATTCTGTTATTGTTTCTGTTTCTTTTTCTTTCTTTTTCTTATGTCTTCTTCTACCTCTTCTTTTTAAACCCTCAGGGTTCGGTTTTCCGGCATTTGATTGTTCGGCAGTTGATACAGTGGATATATTAATGTCGATTTTCGGAAGTCGAAGAATCGGGTCTTGACAAAAATATTTTAAAAAGATATACAATTCAAATAAAATTCCAATTATGCCCATAATCAAAATATAAATTATCCAAATGTCCAAGATTCAAGTCATATTCCTTTCATATACAAATGATATGTAATTTGAGTGCATACACAAAATTCATTGTCCAATGGTCAATATGTAAAAATTACAAGTCTTCTACTTCGTTATAGTCCAAAGTGTCAAGAATAGAGTTAATATGCAGTTTCCTATTTCAAAATGTCCTTATGTTCAAATGTTCGAGTCATCTTCATCTTCGTTAACCATTAGAGGAGTTCTCAAGCTTTTTAGAGAGCTTAGAAATGTCAAGTCCCAAAAAATTATATATGCTAAGAAAGAGAGAGAAGAGAGGAGTCCCTTCTCATGTCGGGTAGGTCTACATTTATAGTAGTTGAAGAGTGGCATGACTTGTTCATATTAGTTGATTGTATTTGATGTAGATTGATGATGTGACAAGATGGATGATCTTGATAGTGCCATATTCCATGATCTTTGGACTTGAATAGTTTGTGCGGATTACTACCTTAGCCATGGCATTGGTAAGGGTGGAACGGTTGCATTGGAATGCTTTGGAACTTCTTTTCCTAGTTGTCATAAACCTCTTCCCATGTTAATGCACTAACTCTTTACATAGTTGAATTGTCTCTATCCTTTTGTGTTGAATGCCTTCATCTTTTTTCTTCGTATATTCTTGAATTAATTTGCTTGATGAGAAATTATTAATATTTTAGTAAATATATCTTCATCCCCGTCATCTCTATTTCTTTAGTAGCATCTTCCTATAGCTTCAATGGCTTCCTCATTATCGATAACGCTTTATATTGACGATACTTTTTAATCTTGTTGATAGCTATCAACTTGTGATAGCCTATATGTTATCTACTTGCGGAAGCCCATTGTTATCGACTTGCGATAACTCATTACTATCGACTTGAGATGGCTTTAACATTGTCAATTTGCGATAGCCCAATTGCTTCAACTTGCTATGGCTCATTGCTACCAACTTGCAGTGGCTTTGATGTTGTCAACTTGCAATAGCCCATTTGCTTCAACTTGGATAGCTCATTGCTATTGACTTACGATGGCTAAAATGTTATCAACTTGCGATAGCTTTATCATCATCAACATGTGATGGCTTGTTTATCTTCAAAAAGTGCTGGCTTTACATCCATATATGTGATTGCTTATTCTTCAATGTTCGATAGCCTTCATTCATTAATGTGCAAAAACTTTCAATGCGCGATAGCTTCGATCTGCTAACCTTCGATGGTTTCACACCTTATTAATTCTTGAAAATTTTGGGTGGAACAATATATATATCACTATATATACATTGAATCATTTAATTCAATTAAGTTGGGAACTCATATCAAAACGTTCCTTAAATGTCACCCTGTAAACTCCAGAAAATATCTATAACGATCGAGCCACCCCTACATGAACCGGCCATGTTTGATTAAGGTTAGGTTTACCTAATAGTCAACCACCAGTCGACTAGTTTTTGGACTGGTGGTGGCAATGAACAGAGGCCTAAAGGCCCTTGTTGATGTCATGTTCTTGTATTTTTTTTCCTAAATTTATTTCTTTGATTTCTTGCTCGTTTTTTTTTCAATCTGTTTTCCTTAAAATTATGATACGATTATCTACTATCATTATGCTTCAATTTCACTAAAAAGTGTGCATTGAAATCATTTCAAAATCTCACTAAAATTCAGTGTTTACAAATCTAGTTTTCAGAAAATATAAATATATCCTTTTCATATATACACTTCAAAATACACTTAAAAATTGTACTAAATTCAAAATAAATTATATTATCACCTAAAATACCACAATAGACATTTTAAATATCTTTAGTTAATTTTATATACATTTATAATATATATTTTCAACATAATCATTATTTCACATAACAAATACAATATTTTCAGCATCCTCTAGTAACCTTTATAAAATCATATAAAATATGATTTAAATCTTATTAAATTTATAAAATATATCATTTAGATCCAGAAACCAATTCATATCATTTTTACATTATTTTAAATAGTATCTTAAAGATATTATATACATATATGCCTTAAATTCATTTTTATTGCCTCTCTTTGTCTATATACATACATATATATATATATATATATATATATATATATATATATTCGTTAAATTTAGAATTCAAATTCCTTGGTTCTTACAATTTATCATCATGTATTGCAATTTACAAACTCATGAATTCTGATATAAATATTATCCTCATATCACCAGTATACAATTCAATATTTTTTTGTTTGGCTAAACGTCGTCAAATTATCATTTTCGTTGGATATAAAATCCCATTTTATCTTCAGATTATATCACTTATAATTACTATCCAACCTAGATAATTATCAACATTAATCCAAGCATAATTCCTCATCCATATATTATCTTAGAACTAAGAGAGAATTTACTAGTTATATAGCAAATTAGATGGAAACCACTCACTCAAATCCGAACTCCTCCAAATTTCTCACTATCTAGGACTATGCTTCGCTCCAAATCTATGTATTTGTGATTCTAATTGGTATTAGAGAGTAGACCTTGACTCACTCTTGGATTTGATGCATGAATTGTTGAATTCGTTAAGAGTTGATAGAGAATTTTGGGTTTGAGTGACAGAGGGTTTCTGAGAGAAGAAGAAAAAGGAACATATGTACGAAAGTAATGAAATTTAAATTTGAAATGGATGGGTACCGTTTGTTATTTATAGGCAAATTAAAGTTCCCATTCTTTTGAGTTAAGCTTAGCCCATTTTAAAATTTCAAATTTCTAAAATACAAAAACGATGATATATCCATCATCTCGACCCTGATTTGGGCAAATAAATATATGTTGCACATTCGAAAAACAAGATGGTCCCAATGGCACCGGTTTCTTTCCCGAATTCAAATATTTGAGAAATGATGATTTTACCCTTGATTTCAAAATTATTGAATTTATTTATTTTTAACTATCGAAAAATACGAGTTCTTATACTCCTCCACTTAAATGGAATTTCACCCATGAAATAATGAAAAAAGCATCCAAGTCAAATAATTCACATCAATCATTTAACCACAATCTTATTAATGCACATATAACATACAGATGAACAAATAAGCATGCACGATCATGTCATGTAATACTTAGCTAATGCAAAAATGCAATTTGGTAGTTAGCTTCCTAAATCTATGCAATATTGATGACATATAGATGCAATGCAGTCTTAGTAAATAATATAGATGAAATATATAAGGAGTGCAACTATTAACATCATACCTGTTATCCCAACTTTTGGCAAAGTCGAGATACCCAAAGATTAACTGAAAATCAATGATTGTTAGTCATGAACATCGATTGTGCATCGCAGGTTCACCCTGGATATCGATGAATTTTGTCCGAATCCGGATCGGGCTGCAATTGATAAGGCATGTCAAGAAAGGCCAGAGGAAACGACGTTCCAAGTTTCAGGTCAATCCAAGTTCGTATGCTCAAGATATCACCAACGGAAAATGGAGGAGACAGCCTTGTATTCGAATCCATAAAAGACCTTATGTTCGAATCCATGAGGTAGGAATGCTATTCGAATCCATCAAGGTCGACTCCATCATCTTCGTATCCATCAAGTTTTGCATGCTTCGTATCCATCGCGGAAGCCTTCCTTCGAATCCATCCGTTTTGCCTGGCTACGAATCCATCGAGCACTCCTTAGTTCGAATCCATCCAAACAGACTACACTAAAATCCAACAGTTCGAACCCGGTAGGCATTCCTCTACTTCGAATCCATACAGTAGATGCACCTCGACTCCATCCCATAAGCTACTTCGAGTCCACCCTGTTAAGGTAACTTCGAATCAATTAAACCAAGGTAAGCCTTGATCGATTCGAACGAGTATGTCTACGAGCCCACTACCTCGAATCCACTAGGCAACGGCAGCTAGAAACGTGGAGTCGACCCGGGCAACTCGGAGCACAAGACGGATCGACACGAAGGAAGCACTCCACGTCATCACAGAAGCACGCGCTGGATCGATTCGAACGAATCGATTCGAACTAGATCGATTCGAACCAGGATAGTCAACCAGAAATGCAACCTTGAATCGATTATAACTTGAGATCTACACATCCAAATGCTATGAAATTTTCACAGTAGCTTGAGCACATGTTGAGGAATGTTCACACCAAATTTCAGCTTGATTGGACAATTTCTTGATCGATTCAAACCAAGGGTCGAATCGATCCCAAAGTAGGCCCGGATCTCCAGATCTCGGCCATGTGGGCCCCCTGACGTACCAGAACTGGTCTCCCTTCATTTTAGGCGAAATATCAGCCTCCTACACCTATAAATAGAGCCCCTGCTCATTCAGAAAGGAGGTCGGACAATTTTGAGAGCTAAAGAGCACCCAGATTCTGCCAGATTTACTCCAGATCACCATTGCTGCCTTAGATTCAGATTTAGTTCAGCAAATCAGTTGTAATACAACATACGAAATTGTAATCTTCAAGCATCGAGCAATAAAATCATAAAAACCTTGAAGTGGACGTAGGCCGGAGACAACCGAACCACTATAAATTGTGTGTCACCGTTCATTATTTCTTGATTGCTGATTGTTACTTGCTTAGATCTGTGATTTGTGTGTGAATACTGTTGATTCGTATTCATATGCTGGTGCTTTCACTACACTTGGGGTTTGTGACCATTTTTGGTGCAAACACTTTGGTGCTTTCACTGAGAAGAACTAGCACCCACTACACTAGATTCAGAGTTTAGACTTGAAATTTTAAGGATTCAGATTTGACTCTACAATGACTCGACAAACTAGACAAAGAACTGAGAGGAGCCAACAGGCAGGAAGTCAAGAGGCATCCTCTGGCGCTGGAGAAGGACAAGCTTCGATCTACATTACTAGAGATGAGATGGAGGCTATGAATAACCTAATGCAGGAAAGAATGATGAAAAGCCAACAAGAGATGCTGCAGAATTTCTTCGAACAGATGAGAGCTGCAGGAACACAGAACCTTGGACCAGCTACAGCGGCTGTGAATGTGGAACAAGGAGCTAGGGCTATGGAACCCAATGGAGGACAGAATACAGAACCAGAAGGCAATCAACAAGGGCTTGGGGGTAGGCCCGCAAGATCCGACGCAGAAGGACCTTTGGAAGGAGCTCAACCGGCTAGGGCCAACACAAATGCTAACGAGCCACCCGAAGAGTACGTACCAGAATTCCCTACAAGACTCGGAGGGCAAGATAGAGACATGACAAGGGGCAACCTCTAGATGGAGATGAAAGAATGATTGGCCTAGTGAGACGACTCATGAGAGGGGGATTGTCAGGCGGAGGATTGGAAGAAGTTAGTCGGAGTCCGTTCACTCCGAATATCAGGAATGCAAGGAACCCTCCGAAGTTCAAACTACCAACGCTGAATCCTTATGACGGAAAGTCAGACCCGACCATGCATATCACTAGATATATTAGACACATGGAAGTGCTGGGAGCATCCGAAGAAGTGATGGCACGATGTTTCCCCTTATTCTTATCAGATTTGGCTGCGTTTTGGTTTAGGCAGCTAGAAACCGGATCAATCAGGACATGGGGCGAGCTTGTGGATTGCTTCATGAAGCAGTTTAGGGTTCACGTGACGAGACCTAAGAGCGTGATGACTTTGGCATCAATAAAACAAAGGATCGGAGAGTCCATAAAAGATTTTTTGTTACGATTTAATGCGACGGTGACTTCTGTAGATCGTCCGGACCCATCGATGATTTTGATGGCGGCAGTGGCAGGAGTTGGAGAAGGCACCGAATTCAAAGACTCTTTGACTAAAGATCCACCGCAAGATCTTGGAGAGTTTTTCCATGAAGCTGAAAAATTCATTCGATTAGAGGAATCACGAGCCGAGAGGCAGGAAATAAATGTTGCACAAGGCGAAGGAACTGCCAGGGAACAGTCCAGGGCAGACAAAGGAAAGAGAAAGCAGGATGACGCACATGATGGTCCTGATAAACGGAAGAAATTCCGAGAACCCAGATTCAGGCAATACACAGACTTGGTGGCAGGACTGGAACGAATTTACACCGAAACTCGGGGGCAACTCCCCTATCGAAAACCACCCAGGAGAGATCCCACGGAGCGGGAACGTAGGACTGGAAAGTACTGCCTATTCCATGAGCTGGATGGGCACACTACCGATGAATGCCGCCACCTGAAGGATGAGGTGGAAGAACATGCCAGGAATGGTAGATTGCCGCAGTATGTCAGAGAACGTACGACGGCGGTTAGACCCGAACAACTACCGCCTCAACCAAACAGGAATGATCCTGGATCGGGATCACGACTCGTCATCAACTGATTGTGATGGCAAGGGCCAAGTTCAAGATTTGGACTCTGGTCGATTAGTTTTCTTAGATTTGATTTCCAAAATAAAACGGCTATCCCACTTACTCATGTACGGGAACCGGAGAGATCCCTAGGCATGCTCTGAGATGGAAATAGACCGCTCCGCCCGGAGAGGCATTATCTTGTTTTTCCTGGTGTTTGAGATTGAACATCTAGGATTTGAATTTAATAAAGAAACACTTATTAAAATAAACCTTTGACCGGAGAGTTAAAGGATAAACATTAAATATCAATATAAACATGATCGCTTTATGATCCTACCCGGAGAGGTAGGATCCGGAGTGCAAGAAGTGAGTTGCTTCGCCGGAGAGCGACAGGATCAACTCACTTAAGCATCGTTTCCTATTCACCGGAGAGTGATTGGATCAGGATTCGATAAGAGCCCGGAGAGGCTATGATCGGCCCACGATTTAGGCCATGACATCGCTTAATGTTCAGATACACTGAACCGGAGTGCAGGAGGTGAGTCGCTTCGCCGGAGAGCGACAGGATTGACTCACTTAACGTTGTTTCCCCTTCACCGGAGAGTGATAGGATGGGATCCAACATGAGCCCGGAGAGGCTATGATCGGTCGAGAACGACCAAGACATCGCTATACGCCCTAGCTGGGGCCAGAGTGCAAGGGATAGAAAGCGACGCCGGAGTGCAATAGGATCTTTCTATTCAATCGCTAAATCTAGAATTATCTTGGCAAGGGTCCGGAGTGACCATCAATAGTACGGAAAGACCGTAGAATTTCATTCTTAACTTCCACTGGAAAAAATTGATAACAATTCGGCTTCGAACAGCCATGGATTTGATTGAAAATGCTATAAGCTATGAGTAAAACATGAACTCACTACGTCCAACTTAAGAATGATCAAAACACACCTTTTACAAAAAAGGCATGTTTTGGGGGGTAAAATGTTATCCCAACTTTTGGCAAAGTCGAGATACCCAAAGATTAACTGAAAATCAATGGTTGTTAGTCATGAACATCGATTGTGCATCGCAGGTTCACCCTGGATATCGATGAATTTTGTCCGAATCTGGATCGGGCTGCAATTGATAAGGCATGTCAAGAAAGGCCAGAGGAAACGACGTTCCAAGTTTCAGGTCAATCCGAGTTCGTATGCTCAAGATATCACCAACGGAAAATGGAGGAGACAGCCTTGTATTCGAATCCATAAAAGACCTTATGTTCGAATCCATGAGGTAGGAATGCTATTCGAATCCATCAAGGTCGACTCCATCATCTTCGTATCCATCAAGTTTTGCATGCTTCGTATCCATCGCGGAAGCCTTCCTTCGAATCCATCCGTTTTGCCTGGCTACGAATCCATCGAGTACTCCTTAGTTCGAATCCATCCAAACAGACTACACTAAAATCCAACAGTTCGAACCCGGTAGGCATTCCTCTACTTCGAATCCATACAGTAGATGCACCTCGACTCCATCCCATAAGCTACTTCGAGTCCACCCTGTTAAGGTAACTTCGAATCAATTAAACCAAGGTAAGCCTTGATCGATTCGAACGAGTATGTCTACGAGCCCACTACCTCGAATCCACTAGGCAACGGCAGCTAGAAACGTGGAGTCGACCCGGGCAACTCGGAGCACAAGACGGATCGACACGAAGGAAGCACTCCACGTCATCACAGAAGCACGCGCTGGATCGATTCGAACGAATCGATTCGAACTAGATCGATTCGAACCAGGATAGTCAACCAGAAATGCAACCTTGAATCGATTATAACTTGAGATCTACACATCCAAATGCTATGAAATTTTCACAGTAGCTTGAGCACATGTTGAAGAATGTTCACACCAAATTTCAGCTTGATTGGACAATTTCTTGATCGATTCGAACCAAGGGTCGAATCGATCCCAAAGTGGGCCCGGATCTCCAGATCTCGGCCATGTGGGCCCCCTGACGTACCAGAACTGGTATCCCTTCATTTTAGGCGAAATATCAGCCTCCTACACCTATAAATAGAGCCCCTGCTCATTCAGAAAGGAGGTCGGACAATTTTGAGAGCTAAAGAGCACCCAGATTCTGCCAGATTTACTCCAGATCACCATTGCTGCCTTAGATTCAGATTTAGTTCAGCAAATCAGTTGTAATACAACATACGAAATTGTAATCTTCAAGCATCGAGTAATAAAATCATAAAAACCTTGAAGTGGACGTAGGCCGGAGACAGCCGAACCACTATAAATTGTGTGTCACTGTTCATTATTTCTTGATTGCTGATTGTTACTTGCTTAGATCTGTGATTTGTGTGTGAATACTATTGATTCGTATTCATACGCTGGTGCTTTCACTACACTTGGGGTTTGTGACCATTTTTGGTGCAAACAATACCTTGTGTCAAAGGTTCAACCATCCTAACAGTCTATACTATTCTAAGTTAATCACAAAGCAACCAATCCTTAACATCCAAACCATAATTCTAGCGGAACCAAACAAGATTAAGGAACATACTAGTAAAGAGATTAGGATGACAAACCCTTATCTTTTTCTTAGGCTCCAATGTGCTCTCCACCGGGTTGTTCCCCCATTATACTCTCACAAACTTCACTACCTTATTTCTAAGCCTCCTCACTTCATGTTCAATGATACAGGTTGGACCATTGGATGAACTAGGCTCATGTTCACATCTTCCAACTGACTTGGCTCAATAATAATGGCCGAGTAATGTACACATTTTGCAAATGTGATACATGGAACACATTGTGGACATATTTCATCTTCTCCGTGAGTTCCACTTTGTAGGCAAGACTTCTAATTTGCTCCAATATTAGAAAGGGTCCAACAAATCATGGCGCTAGCTTTCCCATATTCCCAAATCTCATTACTCTCTTTAGTAGTGAATCCTTCACAAATACCAGATCTCCAATTGCAAAATCTAACTTAGTCCTCTTCTTATCAGCATATGACTTATGCTGATCCTATGCAGCCTTCATTCTCTTCCTTAATAGCTCCACCTTCTTTGAAATATCTCCTACCATCTTTGGTCCATGTATCACTTTGTTTGTTAATTCTCACCAACTTGAGGCTGACTTACATGTCCTCTCATACGATTCCTCTTATGGTGTTATCCCTATACTAGCATTGTAACTGTTATTATATGAATTTTAAACCAATGGCAGAAGGTCCTCCCAAGCTCCCCAAAAATCAAGTATACATACTCTGAGTAGATTCTCTAATATCTTATTCACCCTTTCCCTCTGTCCATCTATCTAAGGGTAATATTTCATGCTCAGGTTCAGTTCCATTCCTAAAGCATCCTATAAATTCCTCTAAAACTTAGTCATGAAGAGTGGGTCTATAACATCCCGCAATTTTAACGATCAAACATTTAAATGACTAATTTAAATATTTAATCGTTAAGTGATAGAACGCCTCTTATACTCGACTTTTAAAATGAGCAAATTAGGACTTGATACACCCGAGATTGAGTTTTCTTTTTCAAAGCGAGTAAAATGAGTATAAACTAGATCGTGTTTGTAGTTGGTGAATTTCGAGGATGAATAGTGCTGGACGGAGAGGATTGGGCTAAGCCTACTAGCTTGACCCTAGCTTATATTTAGCTAAGCTCTTCACTCATTTCTCATTTTCATGTTCATTTCTTTTTCCATCTCCTAACCACTTCCCTAATCTCACCTTAAACCTAAGCCCTAAATCTACTAATTCTTGCCTAAATAAAATTCCTAAGTTCAAAATAAAATCACTATAATTCCTCTCTACCAATTCCTCACAAAACTCATCATGAATTAGCTTGAATCGAAGTTTGGACATTCATCTATGATTTCAAGAGAGCTTAGGAGTGGATTTTTCTGGTCAGAGATTGGTTTAGGGAAAAGCGAGGTGAGTGGGATGATTCTCTTAATTAATTTATTTGTTAATCTTCATATATTTGTTTATTGATACTTATTGAGTTATATGAACTGATTTGGAGATTGGTTGAGTTGATCTAGGCTTATGTTAGTGTTATAAACATGATTATATTAACTCATTAATTGTTTAAGCCCTTAATGACTATTTTTGAAAGTAGTTACTAACATAAGAATTTGATATTAGGTTAATTGAATGATTACATGCGATGTAGTGATAGATTAGAGACTAATTACACGAGATAATTAAGAGCATAATATTAGTCAACTATAATTAAACTAATTTAAATGATTCTAAAAATAGTTAGTAAGCTAATTTATCAAGTTTTGAACTCTATACTTATTATTAAATTGATTAGAAGCTTAATGATGCTAAATTAGTACTTATAAATATTGTTTAAGTAGAAGAATGATTTTTATAAGTAAAGAAGGTATTTTATAAAACGATATGATATTTTATAAAATGATATGAGATTTTATAAATTAGAAAATGTAGCTCAATTAGTATTTATAAAACGGTTATACGATTTTACAAACGAAGTATAGATTTTATAAAATAAAAATGAGATTTTATAAAATGGTTATATGAAGTATACTTAATTTTAATGAGGCAATTACATATTTAAAGGCTTAAAATTGATTTATAAGCTATTAATATATTTTATAAAATAGTTGTAAGATTTTATAAAATAATGTGAAACCATATTTGACTTTTTTGAAAAGGTTTTGGAAATATAAAAGTCAAATTTGATTAAGTAATGAATGGGTCACTTATTTAAATATACATGTATGTATATGATTATGGGCAAGTATATGTATAGGTGAATTTGAAGATATCCAACAATAAAAATGATGTATGTATTATAGTTAGAATTTTTAGGTGATTGTTTGTTAAAATAGATACGAAATTGTTTGATTATATAGAAATATTATTGGATACAAGTTCGTTGAGGCATTTTACATAGCCATAGTGACTATCGTGTGCGCTAAGTTGCGTGTGAGTACTTTGGGTCGTAATTGCTCCGGTGAAGTCCAAAGTGTGACTTGTGAAGTTAGTGTGTGTTGTGTGAACATGTATGCATAAGGGTGCATGAATGAATGTATTGACACAGGTCTAAGATATGCACAAGGCAAGGAAGTTGGGTATGTCGTTTTGGCGTGTTAGAGGAAGCCGGGTTGCTATAATCGCTCAATGAAATCTACCCATGCAAAGAGTTGATTTTGGTATCGTAATTGGTTTTCGAATACTTATGGAATCAACTTCCAAAACATCAACAAATGAACCATGGTAGAGGTTTGATGGAATAGAAGCAGGTTCTAGAAGAAAGGCGACTCATCGGGCGAAGCGTCGGAAGAAACGACATGCAAATCGATGTCATTTGAGGAGATTTCTCCCTAAGCCAGGTTCTTTGCCTAGGCCTGGCAATTTCAGTTGAATGAATGGGAAATTAGGTTGACTAAATGAGTATGGGAAGGTATAACAAGGGGAAAACCCCAAAATGGAAAACTGGGGGATAAATCTCAGCCGTTTGATTTCATTCGACTGAAATAATACATTAATCAACTGAATCCAAGGTAGTAATACAACTTCAGGGAATTTCTTCCTCGTTCGAGCATGGTTCTTTGTAGTATCTTAGCATGACTTCATGAAGGCGGAATGCTAGAAGAAGCTCGAGATTCATATACAAATGTTAAGTGATTCGTTTGGAATCAATAACGATCGAGCACAAGGTCGGTACGACGATTGGTCACACGATCATGTCCGATGAGTGTGTACGATCGAATGGAGTGGAGTCGTACCTTCGAGGGTAGACCCTAGGATACATATAGCTAGATGAATTATATCCATCTTATATTAGTGACCGTACACAATATTGATCTTATGTTAGTGATCATACATAGTATTGATCTTATATTATTGATTGTACATTGTATTAGCTTTATATTAGTAGCCATGACTATTATTGGACTTATAGTATATACCATCCGTAGTTACAAACAACGACGAGATATCAGTCTTCGTTTGTGATAGACATATTTAACTACGTGACGTTATATTTGATATATATATATATATATATATATATATATATATCTGCGTGGCTTCATTGTTTCTTTGTAGTCCCGATGGCATATTATATGGGATTCGCCCATCATTCCCTTTTTAGAAATGTTATGAAAATTCAATAAGAAATACCTGATGGTTGAGGGGAAGATGACGAAGATCATCTACGAGTGGATCAGATACCACTTATGCTCATCGAGGGATATGGTGGGATCCATATAGGTTTCAAGTAAATAGAGTAAATCATATATCACTAATGCTCATTGAGGGCTACGATGAGATCTACATGAGTTTGACCACTTTGGATGTGATTCGAGGTCTGTGGTACACTGAGGTACCGACTCTTTTTATTTTGGACCCTCAACGGTAATCATTGAATTGCGATCAGCGTCTAATGCAAATTCAAGTTTTAGGTATATAGAGTGGGTCATATATTATTATGTTCACAGAGGGGTATGGTGAGAGCTACACGAGTTCAACCACTTTGGATGCGACCCGGGGTCTATGGTACGCTGAGGTACTGACTCTATTTACCTTGGTTGAGTCTACCATAGACTCCATTCATCAACAATGATGAGTATCAATTTATATTCTCTATTTACTGCTTATACTTATATAGTGTATAATATTAGTTGTTTGATAATATTATTGTGTATTTTAGGATATGCTTATATTTGATATTTGTATCGTCTGTGCATTTGTATATTATATTACCTTGTAAATATATATACCATTACGTATCAGTCATATTATATAAGTTTTTTTGACTTGTTGATTATAGGAGAAGGGCATGTTATGATATGATTACCTTTCATTTAGATAGATTTACTTTACTTGTTTATGGACAGTTCGAATTACCCTTGAGCCACGATTGTGGAAAGGACCGGCTGTGCCTTAGTAGTTCTAATTTATTTGTATATATTTCTAATATATAGTATATTGAGATAGTTCCCCTCATACCAGGATTTAAGTTTGACCTGTGTTTTGTCTTTGTCCGTTTATGCCATGACAACTATTGGGTACTCAATTGAGTAGTTTCAGAGTCAGGTGCTTTTGGGGATATGCTATCAGGATGTGCAATTGGAGCTTTGGAGGCGTGGCATCAATATTTTTAGGATATATATACTTGATATTTTAGTAGTAAATGACAGACCTATTATTTGTATATGACACAGTTGTATCATATATTTATTCAGAACTCTATGCTGTTGGGAGTTGACGTATTCTGACTTTCTATATTGATAATTATTTATTAGTTGCTTCCACTAGTGCGGTCTTTTATATATTGTCATTTTATAATGTTCATGTATATTCAGTATATTTTCTATTATCATTGCATTGTGAGACCCTATCGATGTCTTGGTTTAGTGTTTTGTTCTATTTTACCCCGATAATTTATCTTTTGTGATATTCGAGAGTCTATTGTTGATATGAAATGATGACTTTTGGGTGTTATGAAGGACATGTTGTTACAGTTGGTATCAGATATTTGGCTCAACACTCGGACTAAGTAGACCAGTTTGAGTTAATCAATCTTGTAAGGAGATATGTTAAGAGTGTATACTTGTATTTTTTCTAGTATATTATACTGTATACACCGCTTGTCTTCTGGACTTGATTTATTTTTATCGCTAGTTGCTAAGGTATCTTCGTCAGGCTATCTATATGAGCATACAGAGTGCATGTGTGGCCGCGAATAGGAAGTCTGAGATGCTTGGTTAGTTCAAATACCATTTATCTACCGCAAAAGATGTTCCACCGCATGTAAACATTTCCAGCAGATGCGGTTGGCGTCAGAAGTGATATGGACCTTGAGGCATAAGTTTTTATAGCTCTACTAGCTTTAGACTTTTCAAATCAGTTCTGGGATTTCCTTAGCCTTGGAGGGAAGCTATATATGTGTCCTGAGACTATTGCTAAGACACGGGCTTGGACACAGGCATGAGGAGGATTCCATCGATACAGGACTAGAGAATATTCTTATAAGGAAGATTATTTCTCGATATTTGGAGAAGGGAGTCTTTGGCTGGGTAGGACATAATGTTTGTGTGGCTGATGAGCAGGCCTATGATTTGGAATTATTTCAGGCATCGCCTTGGTTCTCAGTTCATTTTTGGGATTGAGAAGGGCATGTAGCTTGAGCATTCTATCCATTTTGAGCAGGATAGCTTGTCAGTGAAGGAGTGTTGACCAATTCAACCTTTTGTTTTGGGGCTTCAGGTGGTCGGTACTCTGTTGTTTTGGGCAAAGTGAATTTCTTTGGGTCTTTAGCATTGGCTGGGGGTTCGTTGCTTAGTCCTGTCTTTGTTAAGATCCACTTTTGAATATCTCGTTAGGATGGTTATCCTCTATGAGAATACCCATGAGATATCGTTGAGGTAATGAAAGTGGAAAGCAATTGAAATTCCAATCAAGGCGTAAAGACCATGTGCAAGGAAAATCGAGCTAGTTCAAAAAAGAAAAGCTAGCCTAGTATGTCACTCATGTGGCATATAAGAGGCATTTCACTATGAAATGTCATTCAGCTAAAGCAAAGCGTACGTGCTTCAATTGATCAGTTTGATAACTTGAAGAAGCACTATCCTACACTTTCAAAGGGTGAGTAAGTGATGATGACTTATGCCTTCTAGGCATTACCGGGTCCTAGCGGGCTTATAGCTGAGGAAAATCAGAAGGAGCTTATGTAGTGAGGTATGCTCTATTTTTGGGAACTCACTTCTATTCCTTCCTTTCGACACCTTTCATTGTAGGTAAATTATTTGGTAGAGATAAACCGTATATAAGTCACCTTAGTTGCAAAGCTGAGGTGAAGCGATCGAAATTACTACCATTTGAACTTGATGCACTAGCTTTCAAGTTGATTAGGGTTAATCGATGAAGTGTGGCTTGGATTTATATCCAGGTAAGATCCGTAGATGCCCAGTAAGAGATCAAGGGATGATTTATATGTGTTTTCCTAGAGTCACTCATGTTATATTTGTTTTTCTTTATGTTACTAAACCTCAAGTGATGGTGCTGAAAGGGACATTTTCTAAAGATTGGCCTATTCACGTGTCAGTTCTTAACCTATAGTTTGAGTGTAGAGTTACTAGGTGATTTGACCAGTTAGGAAAGGGTTTTTCACTTGAATTTGATACATGAGCACTTGAGTCGGATTCTTGATATGGCTGAGAGATTTCCGAAACATGGCCTTAGTCATGCGAGGATATTTCCATGGTCGATTCAAGGAACTAGATCAAAGTTTGCATGTATAGAGTTAGGTAGCCGACCCTAATTTAACAATGAAATCTTGCGAGCGAACAAAGAGTTGAATAGGGCATCATGTCATTTGGGATGATCTTTAGTTACTACAAAATTTTTAGTGTAGTATAATTATTAATGCGTAGGATGGTGTGGGGAAGGATTTCTCGATTAGTTTTGTGGCAATTCAAATAACCTTCTAAGTGACGAGATTAATACTTGCCTAAGCGAGCGTCATAGTGAATTTAGTATATTATCCTTATTAACATTGTGCGATCGAGGTGAGTTTGAACCCAAGCAAACCTAGGTAATTGTTGACCTTCATTTTATGATAATTTAATGAGTATAATTTTCTCCTTTGGAAAATAAGTTATGTTCAGAAGAAAAGGAGAGTTAAGGCATTGATTGCTAGATTTGTTTGGAAGTTTCGAGACGATGATTTTTCATATCGTATAAGTTTTCCTTTTCATAGCGGGAGGTGTAATAGTCTTTCGTGTATTATATTCAAGAAAGGGTTACACCACTTAGTTGTTCATTCATTTTGAATGTCGAATAGACTCATTGGAGTTTATGGTTTGACATGCGCGTTTAACTCTTGATTGGTCACCGTGGATGTTGGTATAGACTCTTTTTGAATATTTCATTGTCTTGTATGTTTGTTATTGCTTATTATTTGTTATTGTTTGCTATGATTTGATCGTTGCTTGTTGTTGTTGTTGCTACTGCATATGTTTGCTTACTACTGCTAAACTTTTGGGAATGTGGGATGATGTAAGTCATCGCATATTTCCTAGTGTGTGATGCATTCTAATTTGGGGGTTTCCGTGATGCTAAAAGCATAAGGGAGGTACTATTGGGATTTTCTGAAACTGAGATTCTGGAAGTTTGGTTAGTCCCATTACTTTCTCATACCCATGAGAATTTCGGGGATGAAATTCTTTTAAGCATGGGAGAATGTAACACCCCGCAATTTTAACAATCGAACATTTAAATGATTAACTTAAATATTTAATCCTTATGTGACGGAACGCCTCTTATACTCGACTTCTACAGTTGAGAAAATTGGGACTCGATACATCCCTGTTTGAGTTTGCTTTTTCGACTTGAGTAAAATGAGTATAAATTTGACTATATTCGGAGTTGTTGAATTTCAGGGATGAATAGTGCTAGACGGAGAGGATTGGGCTAAGCCCATTGGCTTGCCCCTAGCTAGACTTATACTTAGCTAAGCTTTTCATTCATTTCTCATTTTCACGTTTATTTCTTTTTCCATCTCCTAATCAGTTCCCTAATATTACTTTAAATCCAAGCCTTAAATCCACTAATTCTTGCGTAAATAAAATTCCTAAATTTAAAATAAATCGCTATAATTCCTATATACCAATTCCTTACAAAACCCATCAAGGAATTAGCTTGAATCAAAGTATGGATGTTCATCTAAGATTTCAAGAGAACTTTGGAGTGGATTTTGGTGATGGTTTTGGAGAAAAGCAAGGTGAGTAAGACGATTCTCCTAATTAATTTATGTGTTAATCTTTATATTTTTGTTTATTGATAAGTATAGAATCATATGAAGTGATTTGAAGATTGTTTGAGTTAACTTGGGCTTATGCTAGTATTATAAACATGATTATATTAACTCATTAATTGTTTAAGGCCTTAATGACTATTTTTGGAAGTAGTTAGTAACCTAAGAATTTGATTTTTGGTTAATTGAATGATTACATGCGATGTAGTGATAGATTAGAGACTAGCTACACGAGATAATTAAGAGCATAATATTAGTCAGCTATAATTAAATTAATTTAAATGATTTTGAAAATGGTTAGTAAGCTAATTTAGCAAGTTTTGAACTCTACACTTATTATTAAATTGATTAGAGGGTTAATGATGTTGAATTAGTATACATTCTCTGAGTAGATTCTCTAGTATCTTATTCACCCTTTCCCTCTGTCCATCCGTCTAAGGGTGATATTTCATGCTCAGGTTCAGTCCCATTCCCAAAGTATCCTATAAATTCCTCTAAAACTCACTCATGAAGAGTGGGTCTGTAACATCCCGTAATTTTAACGATCGAATATTTAAATGACTAATTTAAATGTTTCATCGTTAAGTGATGGAACGCCTCTTATACTTGACTTTTAAAAATGAGAAAATTAGGACTTGATACACCCGAGGTTGAGTTTTCATTTTCAAAGCGAGTAAAATGAGTATAAACTAGACTGTGTTTGTAGTTGGTGAATTTCGAGGATGAATAGTGCTGGACGGAGAGGATTGGGTTAAGCCTACTAGCTTGCCTCTAACTACGCTTATATTTAGCTAAGCTCTTCATTAATTTCTCATTTTCACGTTCATTTCTTTTTCCATTTCCTAATCACTTCCTTAATCTCATCTTAAACCTAAGCCCTAATTCCACTAATTCTTGCCTAAATAAAATTCTTAAGTTCAAACTAAAATCACTACAATTCCTTTCTACCAATTCCTCACAAAACTCATCATGAATTAGCTTGAATCGAAGTTTGGACGTTCATCTAAGATTTCAAGAGAGCTTAGGAGTGGATTTTTCTGATCAGTGATTGGTTTTGGGAAAAGCAAGGTAAGTGGAATGATTCTCCTAATTGTGTTAATCTTTATATTTTTGTTTATTGATAATTATAGAATCATATGAACTGATTTGGAGATTGTTTGAGTTGATCTAGGCTTATGTTAGTGTTATAAACATGATTATATTAACTCATTAATTGTTTAAGCCCTTATTGACTATTTTTGAAAGTAGTTAGTAACCTAAGAATTTGATTTTAGGTTAATTGAATGATTACATGTGATGTAGTGATAGATTAGAGACTAATTACATGTGATAATTAAGAGCATATCAATAGTCAACTATAATTAAACTAATTCAAATGATCTTGAAAATAGCTAGTAAGTTAATTTCGCAAGTTTTGAAGTCTACACTTATTATTGAAGTGATTAGAGGGTTAATGAAGCTAACTTAGTATTTATAAATATTGTTTAAGTATAAGGATGATTTTTGTAAGTAAAGAAGGTATTTTATAAAATGACATGAGATTTTATAAAATAGCAAATGAAGCTCAATTAGTATTTATAAAATGGTTATTGATTTTGTAAATGAAGTATAGATTTTATAAAATAGAAATGAGATTTGATAAAATGGTTATAAGAAGTATACTTAATTTTAATGAGGCAATTAAGTATTTAAAGGCTTAAAATTGATTTATAATCTATTAATATATTTTATAAAATAGTTGTAAGATTTTATAAAATAATGTGAAACCATATTAGACTTTTATTGAAAAGGTTTTGGAAATATAAAATTCAAATTTGATTAAGTAATGAATGAGTCACTTATTTAAATATACATGTATGTATATGATTATGGGCAAGTATATGTATATGTGAATTTGAAGATATCCAACAATAAAATAGTATGAAACCATATTAGACTTTTATTATAAAGGTTTTGGAAATAAAAATCAGATTTGATTAAATAATGCACGAGTTACTTATTTAAACATACATGTACGTATATGAGTATGAGCAAGTATAAGTGCACGTGAATTTGAAGATATATAATAATAATAAATGATGTATGTATTGTACTTAAAATGTTAGGTGATTGTTAGTTAAAATAGATATGTAATTGTTTGATTATATTGAAATATTATTGAATACAAGTTCGTTGAAGCAATTTCACGTAGCCATAGCGATTATTGTGTGCACTAATTGCATGTGAGTACACCGGGTTAAGTATCGCTCTGGTGAAGTTCGTAGTGTGACTTGTAAATTTAGTGTGTGTTGTGTGAACGCGTGTGCATATGCATGCATGAATGAATGTATCGACACATGTGTAAGATATGCATAAGGCAAGAGGTCGGGTATGTCGTTTTGGCATGTTAGAGGAAGCCGGGTTACTATAATCGCTCGTTGAACTCTACTCGTGCAAAGAGTGGATTTTGGTATTAAAACTAGATTTCGAATACTTATGGAATCCACTTCCAAAATGCCAACAAATGAACCCCGGCAAAGGTCTAATGGAATAGAAGCAGGATCTAGAAGCAAGGAGACTAATCTGGTGAAGCTTCAGAAGAAACGGCACGTGAATCGACCTCCATCAGGATATTTCCCCTTGACCCAAGTTCATTGCCTGGGCATAGCAATTTCAGTTAGTTGAATGGGAAACTCAGTCGATTGAATGAGTGTGGAAAGGTATTCTAAGGGGAAAACCCCCAGTAGAAGACCGAGGGATAAATCCTAGTCAACGGAGTTCATTCTACTGAAATAATACCCTAGTGGACTGAAATAATACCCTAGTGGACCAAAATAATACCCCAATCGACTGAATCCTGGGCAGTAATACAACTATGGGGAATTTCTTACCTGTTCGAGTGCGGTTCTTCGTATTGTCTTGGAACGACTTCTAGAAGACTCTAGGCTACTCGAGGAGGTGGAACGCAAGGTGAAGCACGAGATTCAGATACAAATGTTGAGCGATACCTTTGGAATCAATAACGATCCAGCACGGAGTCGGTATGGCGATTGGTCCCATGATCATGTCCGATGCGCATGTATGATCAAATGGAGTGGATTTGTACCTTCGGGGGTTGACCCTGGGGTACGTATAGTTAGAAAATTTTATCGGTCTTATATTAGTGACTGTACACAGTATTGATCTTATATTAGTGACCGCACATGGTATTAATCTTATATTAGTGATCGTACATCGTATTGGCCTTATATTACTAGCCATGACTATCATTGGTCTTATAGTATAGACCATGAGTTTTGACAGAGGATGAGATATCAATCTTTGTTTGTGATAGACATATTTAACTATGTGATGTTATATTTTATATATATATATATATACATATCTACATGGCATCAATGTTCCTTTGTGGTCCCGATGGCATATTATACGAGATTCTCCCATCATTCTCTTTTTAGTGATGTTATGCGAATTCATTAAGAAATCATTGATGGCCGAGGGGAAGATGATGACGATCATCTACGAGTGGATCAGATACCACTTATGCTCATTGAGGGGTACGGTGGGATCCACATAGGTTTCAAGTAAATAGAGCAGATCGTGTATCACTTACGCTCACTAAGGGGTACGTTGAGATCTACACGAGTTCGATCAGTCTAGATGCGACTCAGGGTCTATGATACACTGAGGTACTGACTCTATTTATTTTGGACCCTAAACAGGAATCATTGGATTGCGATCGACATCTAATGAAGACTTAAGTTTTAGGTATATAGAGTAAGTCATATATCATTTATGCTCGCTGAGGGGTACGGTGAGATCTACACAAGTTCGACCCCTCTGGATGCGACTCGAGGTCTATGGCACACTGAGGTGCTGACTCTATTTACCTTGGGCGAGTCTACCACGGACTCCATTAATCAACAATGTTGAGTATCAATTTTTATTCTTTGTTTACCGCTTATAGTTATATTGTGTGTTATATTAGTTGTTTGATAATATTGTTGTGTATTCTAGGATATGCTTATATTGTGATATTTATATCGTCTTTGCATTTGTATATTATATTATGTTGTCAATATATATACGGTTATGTATTAGTCACATTATATAGTTGTGCTGACATGTTGATTACAGAAGAAGGGCAGGTTATGGTATGAATACCTATTATTTAGATAGGTTTCTTTACTTGTTTATGGACAGTACGAATTACCTTTGAGCAACGATTGTATAGAGGACCGGCCGTGTCTTAATAGTTCGTGTTTATTTGTATATAGTTTTAATATATAGTATTTTGAGATAGTTACCTTCACACCAGACTTTAAGTCTGACCTACTTTTTGTCATTGTCTGTTTATGTAATGACAACTCTCGGGGACTCGATTGAGTAGTTTGGGAGTCGGGTGCTTTTGGGGATACGCTATCAGGATGTGCAGCTGGAGCTTTGGAGGCATGGAATCGGTATTTTTGGGATATAGGTACTTGATATTTTAATAGTACATGACATACCTATTATTTTTCTATGAGACTATTATATCATATATTTATTCAGAACTCTGTGTTGTTGGGAGTTGATGTATTCTGACTTTCTGTACTGATAATCATTTATTAGTTGCTTCTGCTAGTGCAGTCTATTACATATTGTCATTTTATTTGTTTATGTATATTCAATACATTATATGTTATCATTCCATTGTGAGACCCTATCAATGTTTTGGTTTAGTGTTTTGTTATAATTTTATCCCGACAATCTGTCTTTTACGATATTCGAGGGTCTATCGTTGATATGAAACAACGACTTTTGGGTTTTACGAAGGGCGGGTTGGTACAAGGTCCCAAGCACTTACTATACTAGCCGGAACTCCATATAGCCAATCTATTTCCTTATTATACAACATCATTAAAGTCGTCGTGGTCGTTGTGCTCTTCACAAGGATGAAATGTGCACTCTTAGTAAGTTGGTCCACTTCCACACAAATGCTCTTATTACCTCTCCTACTTCAAGGCAATCCATCGGTAAAGTCCATGGGTACATTCTCCCATCTCCACTATTGAACCTCTAATGGAAGTAATGGTCCACTTAGATTTTCTGTTAATCTTTAACCCTTTGGCATGTTAAATAGTTAGCCATATATTCTACCGCATGTCTCTTCATTGCTGGGCAATAGAGTGTCCTCTTTGTATCCTGATACATTTTGTCTCCATCGAGATGAATGGTCATCCTTTAAGGGTGACACTCTCCTATGACTTCCTCTATCAACCTCTTGATCTATGGTACACATAGCCTACCATCATGTCTTAGGTATCCCTTGTCCTTGAAGTAATGATCCAAATGGTTCTACCGTTTACCCTATTCCAACTGATCAAAAATTATAACTAACACTTCATCTTATCTCTGACTAAGTCTAATTCTATCCATTAATGCATGTCTGACCTCCATTGCAGCTAATAAAGCCATTGTTCCAACGAAGCGTGGAAATCAAAATAAGAGATAAACCCCAAACTCTTCCAATCCGACAAGTGCTTTCTACTCAATGCACCAACGACCACTTTCCCCTTTCCTGGGTTATAAGCAATCCTAAAGTTTTATGACAAAAGAACTTTTGCTACCTCAGATTCAAGTCCTTCTATGAAAATAGGTACTTGAGGGACTTGTGATTCGTGAATAGCTCAAGTATCTCTCCAGATAAATTATGCCTCCAGGATTTTAATGCATATTGTTAATCGACAGAATTTCTATCGGATTAGAAAACCATCGAAAAATTTCGAAATAAATTTTAACCGCAAGCGCACGGCATACACTTGTAGTACATGGAGAATACGGGTCGATACGTAGGGAATTGATGATTTTAAATCTCTATTCAATCAAATTAACCAATGTTGAAGAGAAAGTTAAGCTAGAGAGTTAGAAAATTAGCTAACTAACTAAAAGAAAAGAAATGCAAATATAAGAGTTAAATGACAATTTAGAGAATAACTCCACTCTCTAAATCATGTAGTTCAACACATATGAAATCGTAATCTCTTTTTTATGGTCATTAATGCTTTAATTGATGTGTTTATCATAAGTATGGCATATTTGTGCTATTGATTAGCCAACATAAGCCATCAAACTATAACACACCCCTTAAACCACCTACTAACTTTCATGAAATTTAACAATAAAAATGAAAATGAAATCTATTTTAAGTATGGCATATTAACAATTGATTAGAAATATAGACCATCAAATTTTAATTTCAAATCACTTTCTTTTGCCATAATCATATTTTGATGAAGATGCAATTAGTGTTAGTGATTGTTTAAGCATAACCTATTTGATGTCAACAATATAGGCTATCAAATTCAAAGCAAAAACAACTAGTAAACCATTTCTATCATCATCATTAAGCACAAAAAGAGAGCATGAATTAACAAATAGTTGAAGCTACATAATTAGAGAGCTTCATTACCCCTAAATTGAAGGGGTTTAGCCTCTCATATTTGTCATTTGATTAACAAATGTAGCTAACAACATGAAAGCAAAATGAAAGGAAAATGAAAGCTTAATGAAAAAGAGAGCTAATTAACAAGAATTAAAACTATTCTACTTACATGGAAAAGAAATCTAAACTAACATGAAAGGAAATAAACAAGAGAAGAAAAGAGCATGTATTTAAAATTGCATAAAAAGGAAAAGAAAATTTACATGAAATAAAAATGGCTAAGTAGCCATGAAAAGAGAAAGAGAACTTGTCTTTTATTTTGAGCCTAAACTAAACTAAGAGAGACTAAGGTAGAAGAGGGTTACATGAAACATAAGGGGTCTTTATACATGTATGAAACCCTACTTCATATTTTTGGGGAATGCCCAAAATACCCTTGAGAAAGTGTGGAGGCCAAGTAATCATTAGCTTCTACTAATCATCATTTAAGTGTACATGAAGCCATTAATTCCATAAGCATGTGCATTATCCTCTAATTTGTACATTAAGGTAGGTGGGTTGGTGGGGTCCTCCATTATCATGCCTTTGAATTATTTCCATCTTCATTTCTTTATCTTCACTCTTGTGCATGCATACATCTTCATGAAACCACTTGTATATGAAGCCAAATTCCTATAAAATAATATAGAAATTTCCAATTAAATTTTCTCAAGTTAATATATGCACAAAAATGACCATTTTGTCCTTGGATGAAGATGAATATGTGACGATTGGAAAATAATATGAATTTTGGCTTAAACAAGTTAAAATACCCGATATGATCATTTATTTAATTTAACTAGATTAAATATGGTGGTAAAAATATGCACATTTACGTGCACATCAAATACCCCCACACTTATCTTTTTATTCGTCCTCGAATAAACTAAAAACTAAGATAAATCCGTTTTCGTAGGGAGCACGATTGCATTGAGCATATGCAACAAGCCGTTAAACCTCTGGGTGTCCCCGGTAGGACGAGTGTTGTCTCGTGAGGGTTTTAAGCGGATATTACCCACAAAATCCGAATGCAGGATGAAAATATTTACAAAATGCAAGATTTATTTACAAAGAGATGAATGCGAATTTTTGAAAATATTTACAAATGAAGGATTTACTTTTTAAATTAACACACATACGTTAAATATAGGTTTTGGTTATTACCTTAAAAATTCAAGTCATTTACTCATCAAAATTTCCAACAAAAATTAAGTTATCATAATAAATAGACCATAGTTTAACTCGTTGTTTCGGTTGATAACAAAGTGTAATTATAAAATGGATCCTTAGTTGATTATCAAAGTTTATCAAAGTGGTATTTTCATTTCTTTTCAATAATAAATCAAATCAAATAAGTTTAAATGGTGCTTGGATTTCATTTTCTTAATCTCTCTTGTTTGAAAATTTTATTGATATTAACAATATTTACATATGCCTAACTCAGGTAAACTGAGGCCATATATATTACCCGTGCACTGCCTTGCGGACTTATGTGAGGGGAATACAGAGCGTGGCGAGTGAACACACATGTGTGAACACTTATCGACTGTAGGCGGTATTAATAAAAGAATTTTTATATTCATACACCTAACTCAGATAAACTGAGGCCAGATATACCGATCGTGCACTGCCTTTCGGGCTTACGTGAGAAGGGTACAGAGCATGGCGAGTGAACACACGAGTGTGAACACATGACTCTATGTGTTAAAAGTATTACATATATACAAATGTTTATTTTTATTTAGAAAGAGAGAGTTTTGCAAAATCATCTTAGCACCATTTAACTTAGAAGACAAAAAAATGTTATATCCTTTTATTTGAATTCACCACTTTTTAAAACAAAGATTTTCAATTAGGATGTATTTCATAATTAACACGTATAAATCTTCCTATATACTAGTTAAACCATTGTTATTTGTAATCAAACTTCATTTTTATTTTTGTTAAGACAACTAAATTTTCAAAAATTTCAATTTATAAACCAAAACCATATATTTATCCTATAGTGTTTCTTTAAAAATAAATCAAAAACGCTAAAAAAAAATTTGTTTTTTTGTTTTTGAGATTTTTTTAAAATTTTGGAAAGAAAATAAAAATAAATAAACCATGAAAAATCGAAAATGACGATGAGTCTCCCCCCACACTTGGTTGTGACTGTGTCCCCATAGTCAACCCAAGTGAAAGGAGAAAAAATAAAAGATGACCTATATTTACATGAAGGTGAACGGTATCTACACGAGATCAGAACGTATATCGTCAGAGCGTAAATGAAACGGTCTTCCAAAAACCAATTCATTTGCCTCGTCAAGTATACGAGACACAACTTAAGTTCAGAAAACCAAACCATACAAGATTTCGAAGTTGAATTTGGATTTGGAAAAATGAATGCCGTTTTATTAAAAATTGCACGAGTCGTTTTATTTTCAATAATTTTTGGGGTTGATAAAACGATTGATTGAAGTTCAAGTTTATTTTCACCAAATTGAAATTCAGGCTGTTCATTGAAATATTCTTCAGAATTATTGATTTCAAAATCAAATTGGTGATTTAAATCTTCCCCATCAGAGTTTAACGACTCATTTTCAAAAAGTCCATAAAACTCATGTTCGTTAAATTCGACTTCCTTTGTTGGATTATCAACAACTTTATTGCATAAATCAAGTTCAAAATTCAAAGTTGTTGTATTCAAATTTTCAGAAAAAGGAAGATTGAAATTTAAATCGAGTTTCTCACCCTCAAAAGAATTGAAATCCAACTCAATTATCGTGTTTTCAACAACTTCGTTAAGATTTTCGTTTTCAATTTCAAAAGTTGTTATTTGAAAATCGTCGATTTGGGTAAAAGATGGATTATTGTTTGACTCGTCACACGTTGAAATTTGATTTTGTTGTTCACGTTGTTTCATATAAGTTTCAAACAACAAATCTGTGTGATCATCGTAAATTTCGTTCATTTGTTCAACAAAATCCAATTTATAATTATTAACATGAGGATTTTCACTTTGAAATTGTTGAGAACAAAGATTTTCAATCGTAGCGTGGTTAGGATTATTCCCTTTGCCAAATTCATTTGAAAAGTTGTTTCCATTTTCACTTTGAGTTTGAAATTCATTTTGGAGTTCGAAATTGAATTGGCATGGGCTATAATCGAAATTGTTTGAATTTTGAATTGAATTCAAATTTTGAAATCCTTGACTCGAGTTGTTACACAAATATGAATTACACAAATCATTTATCATTTGATTTTGTTGTGTAGAGATTTCAAGTAGAGATGAAATGCTATTTTCAAGATTCGAGGGTTGGTCATTGTTTTGAAAACTTTGTTGTTCAAAATTCGAATTGTTTAAAGAATAGTTGTCGTTAAAATATCCATACGAATTTGTAGTGAAATCATATGGATTATATTGATTTTCACAACTATTGTAAAATTCAAGTGAGTGGGGAAATTCGGACATCTTCAAGAGTGCTTTTGGTTTTTTTTATATATAAAAGAAAAATATTTACAGATAAATTTATTTTTCAAAAGGGAAATTGATTTTTGATTTTTGTTTTTTTGGGTTTTCCAAAATTTTTATTTTGAAAAGGTTTTATAATTTTTTTTTTGGATTTTTGAAATTTCAATGAAAAAGGATTTAAAAATTTCAAAAGAAAAGGAATATTTACAATTTTTTTAGTTTTGGATTTTGAAATATTCTTTTTCTTCTAAATATGCATCAACTAATGCAACTAAATGAATGCAACGGTCTAATTACAAATTATTTATCCTAAGTTAACCTAAAATTGTATAATCACACTTTTTCTTAAATTAACAAGCTAGTTCTCAGCCAAGTAACGGGCAGGATTTATCGGTGCACCACGAATCACCGTAGCAATGCAGCCGAAGGTTTAAGTACCTTCAGAGGAACAACCACTATAATATTTACGAATCACCGTAATATTTATAAATGGTTATTACTCTGCCGTAGCCAAGACACCAAGAAATTAAATTGTTCAAAGAAGACAACTTGTCAATATACAATTAAATTTATCGATGTCTAATCGTTATTATTAATCAAAATCTAGGATGAAATGCAAAGCAGAAAATAAACGTGTATTAACAATGCAACTACAAATGATTTTTGATTTTGTTTTTGGTTTTTTTTTGAATACTTTTTTTTAAATGCAAGCAAAAAACAATGCAAGACAAATAAAAACAACAGATAAGGGTTAAAAGCAGTAATTTTTTTTATAAGCAAGCGGAGCAGTTATTTTTTTTGGCAAGCTTAGCAGCGTAATCCTTCTCCTTCTGTTTTTGCAACCTGAAGGATAAAACAAAGATATTTACACAGATTATTTATATATTTATATATAAGTTTGGTGATGGTAACAAGAGCTCCAATAATCTCCAGTTTCAACCGTCTACTATTCAATTGAGTATGCTTGAAGATCCAGGTAATATCAATCTATCTGAGCAAGAACATGTCCTAACTCAGCTTTTAACAGAAACTATGGCCTCTGAGCTAAGCATGAAGAAACAAAAATTGAGGAAGGAGTGGGATTTGTATGGTGATAGAAATTCTAAACTGTATCATAGTACCCTAAAAATTAAAAATGCAAAAAGAAATATTCACCAGATACAGGATGAGGAAGGAAGGACTTTAAGCAAGCCAGATGAAATTGACAAAGCTTTCATTGATCATTATATCAAACTTTACTCCCCTAATGAAGCATGGAACCCTAACTCTCATGAGCTCATGTCTACTCCCTTGCCTGTCCTGTCTGAGTCTGAAATCCAATTTTGTCTTCAAAAGTAACTGATGAAGAAATATATAATGCTATGTTTGGTATGAAGAGGGATTCTTGTGGTGGTCCTGATGGTTTTAATGCTGTCTTCTTTATTCATTGTTGGGATGTCATTGCTAATGACTTCAAGGCAGCCATGCATAATTTTTTTGAGCAGAATAAATTGCCTATTCCCATAAATGCTACCAACTTATGTTTGGTGCCAAAAGGTAAGCATGCTGCTAATCTTAATGCATTTCTACCTATTGCTTGCTGTAATAATATACAAATGCATATCTAAAGTTATTACTGCTAGGCTAAGACATGTGCTTCCTTCTATGATTTCTGAGAACCAAGCTGCTTTTTTGAATAATAGAAGTATCCTCGATAATGTGCTGGTTGCTCGTGAACTTCTTAATGGTTATGGTAGAGCTCATGTTTCTCCAAGAGCAATGATGAAGCTTGATATAAGAACAGCCTATGATACAGTTAGCTGGGAAGCTCTGATTGGTATTATGGGATTAATGGGGTTTCCTTGCCACTTTGTCAACTGGATATATACATGCATTTCAACGGTCTCCTTCTCATTATGTTACAATGGTGGCACTGTTGGATATTTTAGAAGTCAAAGAGGAATAAGACAGGGAGACCTAATGTCTTCTTATTTGTTCATAATTGTGATGGAATTCTTTACCCAGCTTATTAACAGTCAAGTGAGGAACAATAATTTCAAGTTGCATCCCAAATGTAGGAATCCTCTCATTTCCTCTCTTCCTTTTGCAGATGATGTTATTCTGTTTATTAAGCCTACTGCTTCTTCTATGGAATGTGTCAAAGGCATCCTTCATACTTTTGAGAAGTGCACTGGTCTTCAAGTCAACAGAAGCAAGTCATTCCTAATGGTGGCAGGTCTCAATGACACTGACAATCAGAACATACACAATGAAAGTCAACTTCCTAATCTTCCTGAGGGTACCATGCATCTGGGTATCCCTTTGTTCTCTAGGAAAATTGGAGCAACTGCTTGTTTGCCTCTGTTCGAAAGAATAACTGAAGCTATGAATAGATGGGCAAGCAATAAGCTAACACAGGCTGGCAGAACCACAATCATAAAATTTATTATTCATGCTATGACTATTTATTGGTGCAGGTGCTTTATATTACCTTCTGCTCTTTTAGCTAGCATCAGGAAAGCTATGAATCATTTTCTATGGACTGGGGATATGTATTCTACAAAACTCATTCCTATTGCTTTTGCGAAATTGGAGAAACCTCTAAAATATGGTGGATTGGGAATAAAATGTATGAAGACTTGGAATCAAGCTGCATTTTCTAAGCACTTTGACAATCTGATTAATGAAAGACCTAATTTGTGGGTTAAATGTGCTAGGCATCATCACCTTGGCAATAAGAACTTCTGGAAAATTGAACCCTCTCCTCTGTGTGGATGGGTGTGGAGATCTATCCTTAAACTCAGGGGCATTTTACTTCCTCATGTCCAGCTTGTGCTTGGTCCTAATAGTAAAGCTAAATTCTGGTTTGAACCATGGGTGGGAAGAGGAATTATATTGCATGATTTGCTCTCCTATGAGCAGAGGAATCAATCTGGCATCCCTGATAATGCGAAGGCTGTTGATTATTTATATAATGGTGAAATTGTTTTGCCTTACTCCTCCAACCCTATCATCAATCAGTTGTGGGCAGTTGTGCAAAGCAAGAAGTATCCTTCTGGTGATGATGGGTATGTATGGACTGCTAATCTTGAGTGCCACTCCATTTCAAGAATTTATAAAGCATTGATAAGAGATGAGAATAGCCCTATCTTTAGATGGCATGCTAGAGTCTGGAACACAAACACTTCTCAAAAAATGAACTTCCTTTTATGGAAAGTCCTAAGAAATGCTCTCATGACCAAGGATAAATTATGTAGGAGAGGTTTTGCTGTGGACTTGATGTGTAACTTCTGCAATAATCATATTGAAGATGGCTCTCACCTTTATTTTGATTGTTTGGTTACTAAAAGAATCTGGAAAGCTATTCTATTGTTTGGAGGATTTTCTGAGCCAATAGTGAATGGTAGTGCTGAATGGAATAGAGTCTTCAGAAGAACAAGATGGAAGGAAGCCTCTTCTTATAGGCTGTTACTGATTCTGAAGGTATTTGTGGATGTGATATGGGCTGAGAGAAATGCTAGAGTTTTTGAGAATAAAATGAAACTTGAAAGTGCCTTGATAAACATCATTATATCAAGAGTCAAGGAAAAGTCTTCCATGAATGTTGCTTATGGCTTTCTGGTATAGGGTTTATTGCCTTTCCTTGTTCTGTCTTGTTTGTTTTGTTTGAGTCTTTCTTTCTTATTTCTTCTTAGTCTTCCCTGTTGCTTTTGAGAGCTCTAGCTTGTTAGTGCTCTCTTTTGTTTTTGTTTTTGTTTATGTGTGGTTAATAAATATGGTAAGGGTCCATTCAACCCTGCTTGCCTTTCAAAAAAAAAAGAAAGTAAGAAAAATGAAAACATAAAAGAAATGAACCTAAACAAAACGAATGAAACTATACAAATGAAAACAACATTAAATCTAACTTGTTTGTTTGTTTGCTTTTTTTTGTTTTTTAAGGAAGAAGTAAAATAAATTAAAATGAAACAACTTGGGTTTTTTTATTAAGAAATAAAACAAACGAAACTAAAAAACACTTTTTTTAGGGAGAGACTCTTTGTTTGTTTTTTTTTTGAAAAGGAAACAAAATGTAAAAGTGAAGTTTTACTTAAAAAAATATTTTTTTTCTGAGAAGAAAACTAAACAAATTAAAACAAACTAAAAAAAAGAAAGAAAGAAAATCGAATTCGAGCCTACATGCCTGGCCCGGTAAACAACTGAAACACTCTCCTCTTTTTTTTTGGATAAAAGAAAAACAGATTAAAAAAAACAATTAAAAGCTAAAACTAAGAGAAAAGAAAAAAGAAAGAAAAGAACACAAGGCAAATTCCATGTTTTCAACCAGGCCACAATTATTAACCTGGCCCACTAACTACATAGAACAAACCACGTTTAGTCAACTAAATTCATTTACTCACTTCATTCTTCCCCTGTAAAAAAAATAAAATAAAAAAGTAAATCACGAATTAAAACATAAATTCAAAAATTCAAATGTCGCGGGTGATTTGCTCGTGGTGGCAGGGATGGGATTTTTGATTAAATTGAAGGGAGCATTCGAGTTGGATATTTCGTGTGTCGAGGCGATGGCTGAGGAAGATGTCGCGTGTTCGATCGCGATTGCAGGTCGATGCAGATTCGAGGTGATTGCAAGTCGGTGGGGGCAAATTGGAGGGTTGTGGTCGCGATGGAGTTTGGTAATTTCTGGCGATTGGAAGGTGTGCTGCACTTTTGATTTGGTTTAGTGATGCTCGCAATTGACTAAGGTTGTTCGCGAGTTTGAGTTCGAATTTTGGATGCTGTTTCGAGTTGCTGCAAGGTGCGAAGTCGTAGGCGGAAATGTGGTAGAAATTGTATGACAGTGCAGTGGAAAGAGGGTGATGACAGCAGTGAAATGGATGTGCAGTCTTTTATGGTGAAGGGTAGTATGGGCTGCTTGGTGAATTTCAGCGCGGTGATGGTGATGATGTAGTCATGAGTTTTGGTTCTGGTGGTAGTAGATGATGAGGCGGTAGTCTGATACGTTTTGTGAGCGGAATGGTTGGGTTTCGCTGACTGTTGGTCGATTGCCAGAGAAGGCAGCTGCGTGTAGTAATGGAGGTGGTTCAAGAAGTTGAGGGTGGAGTGATGTAAATGACAGAAATGTGGTGAAGAGTAGAATGTAACAGTGGGACTGTGATGCACGGTTCTATGATTTCTGATTGTGGTGAGTTTCTTGAAGTTTTCAGTAGCTTGGAAGTAAAGGGGTTGGCGAAGGAGTTGTTGTGAGGTTGTTCACTGGAGAGTTGGGCAGTAGTGAAAGTTGGTAGACAAGTGAAAGTTGTAGGTAGGTTGTGTTGATGCTATTGGTGGTTGGTAGACAGGTGAAATGAAAGTGGAGATGGCAGGGTTGTGAAGTTTTGAGTGATGAAATACGGTGATACAGGGGATGGTGTGTGTGTGGTTGTTGTGGAAGGCTGGAGTTTGGGGGTATTTTGTTGTGACAGGGGTTGTAAGCAATTGAATGGCAGTGACAGTTTTTGGTATTGTGATGCAAGTGGTCAGAATGTTATTCAGTGAAGTTGAAAAGGTAGGGGAGTTGTAACGACCCGTATTTTTACGGATCAAAACATCGTAAAACAGTTATCATTTGGTTGCATTGTTGATAAGTTGTCCAGAGTTTAAGTCTTAGGTCGTATGGTGGTTAGGTCGTAGTAGACGACCTAAGAAGTGGAACGACTTAAGAGGTTGGAACGACCTAAGCAGTTAGGTCGTATGATAGATAAGTCGTATGTTGTGTCTTAGATCGTAGACGACTTAAGGAAATAGGCGACCTATAGGATTTCTGACCTAAGAAGTTAGCGGCAATGACCTAAGTGAGTTAGTAAGTTAACGACCTAAGGGTAGTAGTTAGGTCGTAAGCGACCTATGGGGTTCTTTGTTAGTTAGGTCGTAAGCAACCTTTGTTAGTTAAGTCGTCCAGACGACTTAAGTGTTAGGTCGTAACCCAGCTAGGTCGCGTGAGTGTTAGGTCGTAGGTCTTAAGTCGTTAAGGTTTAGGTCGATAGACTGTCTAGGATAGGTCGTAGACGACTTATGATGGGGCGCGTGGATGCTAAGTCGTTAGGTCGTTTCTGTGTTAAGTCGTGTAGTGTTAAGTCGCTAAGCCGTATCTTCGATAGGTCATAAGTCGCGTGGTGATAGGTCGCGCGCCTGCGTTGTGTTAAGTCGTGAGCGACTTAGGAGTTAAGCCGCTAAGTCGTAAGTCGTATCTCAGTTGAGTCGTTAGGTTGCATGGGTACTTAAGTCGAAGGTCTTAAGTCGTGGGGTTTTTTTAGGTCGTAGGCTTTCGTGAGTTGTAGGTCGTATGCTCTGTTAAGTCGTAGGTCGTGATGGTCTATAGGTCGTGGACGACCTAACTCCGAGGGGACGACTTAAGGAGGATTTCAGCCTATAAATAGGAAGGTTTTTCTCACTTTTTGGGATCCGGATTTGGAAGCGACGAAGTGCTGCCATTTTGAGAGCTCGACTTCTACACTTCTTCACTTCTTTTCTCCACTTTGATTTAGTACTTCCTTCCATCCAAGATCGAAGATCCAAGAGCTAAAGTTGAAGATCTACATTCTTCGAAGAGAGATTTCATCGTTTGAAGCGGATTCGTGATAGATCGAGTTAGATCCTTCGCTGTCCAGATCTGAAGTGTGTTGCTTTTGGGGTGTTTAGGTGATTTGGTGAGTGGTGATTATCTCTCACATGGATCCAAAGGAGTATATCGGATCGTTGGCTTGATTTGGTGTTAAAGTAGTGATTTCCATGCATTTTCCTAATCTTATGTGTAGATCCATATAGATCCATTGTTCATGATGATTTGACAACCATTTTTCTACATGATAACCTATGCAAGTTCATCCATCAAGATTATAGAGATATTGCTCATGTTTTCATGCTTGTTAGACTTTCAACTCTTTATTTACGAAATTGCCATTATTGTTAATATTGTTCATTAGATCATATTTGAATGCTTGTTTACCTGGATTAATGTTTGACTTGATTGATTGCTATGAATTAGATGATTGATGATTTGATTTAGACCGAAGATGATTCAAAGCTAAGGGAAAGGCTCTTGAATTGGAAAAGCTGCACGTGGCATATGTAGCGGATGATGAAGCTCATATGGATAGATTTGATGATGATGTTGAGATGAGGCTTTGCTATGATGATGATGAGGCGAAGCATAGTATGAGATAGTCTTGGTCTAATCCAGACGGGATCATTCCAAGCATGTTGATAACTCGGTGAAATGGTTCGAGTTGAGGATAATGGTTTGCTCGAGAGGCGCTTGAGCTAGTATGGAAATAGTCGTCGAGGAGGATGACTAGAAGGCTGAGATCTCATCGTTGTTGAAGGTTCTTGCGTGCTCAAAGCAAGAGTACGTTGGGCAGATTCGATAGTCCCCGAAGGCTAATGATTGATAGTCAAGTACTCTGGGCAGATTCGATAGTCCTAGGCACGGGTCACGATGACGTGCAGAGTTATGTCTAGAACCGGGGTTTCCATTAGCCCTTGACGGACGGCTGAAAGAATGTGCCGGTCATTCAAATTAACGATGGCATCAAGGCAATGATAACAGTGATAGCCAGAGTCATGGATGTTTGGTTGTATCGTCATTCGGTCTCAAGAGCGGTATTTTCTAGGTGCTTATCTGATCTTGGTTCAGGCCTTGGGGGTTTGTGCTTGGAAAACATCGCCCTTGACTCGAGTGATAATTGCTTTACTTTAAATTGTATGCTTTGCTATGCTTGCTTCTGCTTAGTGTGTGTCTGGGGGCTATCACTGTAGAAAGAGGTTGAGTGGGAGGGTTGTATTCCTATTCCTTTTCCTTTATGCTCTTTTGGTATGTTGTTAGTTAATTTACTGCTCACTAAGACTGTTGTCTGACTCAAGGCTTTATGTTTAACTCTTATTGCCTTGGGCTGTTCGTCCATTTTGGGACGGGCAGACTAGGTAGCAGGTGACAGGTGCTGTTCTAGCTTTCCACGGTGTTGATGACGAAGATGAGCTGGAGTATTGCATATTGTTTTCTTACTATATGTACTGGATGTTCCGCTGCTTGTATATTCTCTGAGTGTTATGTAGTGAGGCTTGTTGTATTGACTATTCTGATGTTTGTATTCAACTATTATGAAGTTTTATTGATGAGATTCTATTCTGTAAAGCTTCACTATATATATTCTATTATATTTTGTCCATGCGCTGTGAGTAATACGATAGATTCTGCTGTTTAACTTAACCCTGGCAATCGTCCATGGCTGCCTGGCACACTTTACAGCGCACTATCTCTAGGTTCAGTGCAGGGGTCGTGGGCGGTCGTCACATTTGGTATCAGAGCATTGGTTAATCGATTTTACCCAACGCTTGCTGACGTAACTACGTATGAGAGACGTAATTGTATTTTGATGGATGATTACTATATATAATATAGTAGCTTAGTAGAGTTTGAGTCCTTTATGCAGTTGTTTCTCTTGGTGTGCTAATCATTCCTTTTTATAGATATTAAGGATGAGTCGAAGAGGGAGACCAGCTGCTAGGGAAGGCTGTGCTACTGAAGGGGCTGCTGATTATGCAGCTATGTTCGAAGCTATGATGACTTCGATCATGAGAAGGATGCCAGCTCCGGGGCCATCGGTGGATGTTGGAGTTCAAGTTCAAACTCCAAAACCGGTGGATTTTGCTAAGTTGTGTAAGGACTATATTGCACTTGGAGGAAAGGTTTTCTTGGGAACAGAATCAACCATTGAAGTTCAAAGGTGGATAGATGCTTGTAGAAGGATCTTTGGTGATTTGGGAATCGATGATGCAACTAAGAGGAAGCTTGCATCAAGACAGCTTCAAGGAAGAGCTTCTGATTGGTGGAACTCTATCACTATTGATACTCCGGAGGAAGAGATCACTTGGGAGCAATTCCAAGTCAGATTTGAAGCTAAGTTCATTTCTACAGCTCAAAAGTCTGTTCTGTTCAAGAAGTTTGTGGAGCTCAAGCAAGGTGGAAGACCAGTTCTTGAGTATGTATCTGAGTTTGAAGCTTTGTCTAAGTATGCCCGGTCATATATTGAATCTGCTTATCAGAAGAACGAGAAGTTTGTGACAGGCTTGGACAGTTATCTTGGGAGGCAGTTGGTGGATCATTTGGACGATTCATTTGAGAAGCTTGTGGAGAAAGCTCTCAGGCATTAGAATCTGTTTCCTAAAGAAGGATCTGTTGTTGCTGTGACCAAGGAGGAGTCTAAACCACAGCAGGGTGGAAACAAGAAGATGAAGCAGCAGCATCAAAAGGGTAAGGATGGCTAGAAGAAGCCGAAGGGCGAAGTGACTTGCTACAATTGTCAGCAGAAGGGCCATTTCTCCAGGGATTGCAAGAATCCGAAGGCGCCGGTGAAGTGCCACAACTGTGACAAGCTGGGGCATGTCAAGAGGAATTGTCCAGAACCGCGGAGGGACAAGCAGATTGTGCAAGCTTATGCTTTAGGAGCTGTTCCATCGTCTTCGAAAAGCTCCTACCGCTGAAGAGAAAGGAAAGAGTGTGGTGGTTCAAGGTACTCTCTCCATATGTGGTGTTCCAGTTAGAGTGTTATTTGATACTGGGGCGTCGCATTCTTTTGTTTGTAATGAACTTGTAGGCCGGTTGGGTTTATAACCTGATATCGTTGATAGGCCATTGTTGTGACTAATCCAGTTGGGGGTTCGTCTTGTTTGTGTATGTTATGCCGTGGTCTGATTGTATCGAGTCATGATTGCTCTTTTGTTTGTGATTGTTTTGTTCTGAACTTTGCGGGGTTCGGAATTATTTTGGGTATGGACTGGCTTAGGAAGTATGCGGCAAAGGTTGATTGTGAGAGGTTGGAGGTGACAGTCGAGAATGTGGAGGGGCGAAAGATTGTGATACGATGTAAGCATGAAGAAGGCGTCTTCATGAGCTTCATGTATTCGCTGGTTGTTCCACGGGATGGACTGTCATCGTTGCCAATCGTTAATGGATTTGAGGATGTCTTTGACGAAGTCAAAGGGTTACCGCCGTATAGAGAGATTGAGTTTCGTATAGATCTAGTTGAGGGAGCCAGACCTGTTGTGATGCCTCTTAGGCGGATGGCGCCTAGGGAATAGCAAGAGTTGAAGGTGCAAGTTGATGATCTTTTGCAGAAAGGATTCATTCGGCGTAGTGTGTCCGAATGGGGTGCACCAGTTGTGTTTGTAACCAAAGCGGATGGATTGCTGAGGTTGTGTGTGGATTATCGTGAGCTGAATAAGGTGACTAAGAAGAACAAGTATCCATTGCCGAGAATAGATGACTTGTTTGATCAGCTTCACGAAGCTAAGGTGTTTTCTCAGATGGATTTGGCAACGGGATTTCACCAGTTGAGAGTTGCTAAGGATAGTGTGCCGAAGACAGCTTTTAGGACACCATTCGGTTTCTTTGAGTGGCTGGTAATGCCGTTTGGATTGACTAACGCGCCAGCATATTTTGTGGATCTTATGAATAGAGTGTTCAGAGATCAGTTTAACGAGTTCGTACTTGTGTTCGTGGATGATATTCTGATTTATTCCAGAACTGAAGAAGAGCACAAGACACACTTGCGTATTGTTTTGGAAATCTTACAGAAACATCAGCTGAAGGCTAAGTTTTCGAAGTGTCACTTCTGGAAGAGTGAAGTGAGGTTCTTAGGCCATGTGATTTCTGGAAATGGAATAGCGGTTGATCCCGCTAAGGTCGCAGCAATCCAGGATTGGGTTAGACCTAAGAATGCATCTGATGTGAGAAGTTTTCTTGGATTAGCAGGATATTATCGACGGTTTATCAAAGACTTCTCTAAGGTGGCTGCACCGTTAACAGGATTGACGAAAAAGAATCAAGTATTCAGATGGGAAGATAAGTGTGAGCAAGCTTTCGGAATCCTGAAAGAGCGATTAACGAGTGCTCCTGTTTTGACCATTCCAAGTGGGAATGAAGAAATGGTGGTTTACACCGATGCATGTGGTACTGGACTTGGAGCAGTGCTGATGCAGAAGAGTAAGGTTGTTGCGTATGCGAGTCGACAACTGAAGCCGCATGAAAGGAATTATTCGAATCATGATTTGGAATTAGCGGCGATTGTTTTTGCTCTGAAGATGTGGAGACATTATCTATTGGGAGTTCGATTCGAGTTGTTTACAGATCATAAGTCGTTGAAGTATCTTTTCTCCCAAAAGGATTTGAATCTTCGGCAGCAACGTTGGCTAGAGTTTTTGGCATCATATGATTTTGGTATAGCTTATACTCCGGGAAAGGGTAATGCAGTGGCAGATGCATTAAGTCGAAGACATGCAGGATTGGGAGCCATGTTTTCAGAATGGAAGAGTCTCGAGTATTTAGCTGGATTTGACTTCAGGCCCAGACGTGAATTGGAACCTGAGATGTTGGCAAGCTTATCCATAAGACCGACTCTTGTGGAAAGGATTGGCGAGAGCCAAAAACGAGACGATAAGCCTGTCAAGATTATCCGTGATTTGGAATCTGGATTGGACCCAGAAAAGGATAAAGGATTCGAGGTCGATCGAGAGGGTTGGCTTCGGAAGCAAGGACGACTAGTTGTTCCCGATATAGATGAATTGAGAAAGGAAGTTCTGAAGGAAAGTCATCACTCGAAGCTAACAATTCATCCTGGTGGAAATAAGATGTATTGGGATATGGAGAGAACCTATTACTGGGAAGGTATGAAGAAGGATGTTGGAAATTTTATTTCCAAGTGCATGAACTGCCAGTTGGTAAAAGCCAAACAGAAGAAGCCAAGTGGATTGCTTCAGCCATTAGAAGTTCCTACATGGAAGTGGGAGCAAGTGTCGATGGATTTTATTGATGGATTACCTAGAACAAGAACGGGAAATGAAGGGATTTGGGTCATTGTAGATCGTCTGACTAAGAGTGCAAGATTCATTCATGTTCGATCGACTAGGACTGCATCAAAGTTGGCTGAGTTGTATGTTAAGTGGATAGTTCGATTCCATGGTATTCCGAAGAGTATAGTGAGTGATCGGGACCCATTGTTCACTAGTGGATTTTGGAAGAGCTTTCAGGAAGTTTTGGGAACCGAGTTGTGTTTGAGTACAACTTATCATCCTCAAACAGATGGTCAGACCGAGAGAGTCAACCGAGTTTTGGAAGATCTTCTTAGAGCTTGTGTTTTGGATTTCGAAGGATCATGGGAAGATCATCTTCATTTGGTGGAATTTTCGTATAACAACAGTTACCAGTCAAGCATTGGTATGGCACCGTATGAGGCATTGTATGGAAGACCGTGTAACTCTCCGACATGTTGGTTAGAGACCGGAGAAAAGTTGATGCTTGGGCCAGAGATGATTCGACAGACTTCGGTTTCATAGAGATCATTCGGCAACGAATGAAGGCAGCCCAAGACCGTCAGAAAAGTTATGCCGATAAACGTCGTAAGGATTTGGAATTCGACGTAGGTGATATGGTTTTTGTGAAGATTTCTCCTCTGAAGAATGTTATTCGATTCGGGAAGAAAGGAAAATTGACTCCGAGATTTGTTGGACCATTCCCGATCATCGAGCGAATTGGAAAGCTCGCCTACAAATTAGAGTTACCAGAGAAGATGTCGAGTGTGCACAATGTTTTTCATATATTGTATCTACGGAAGTACGTTTACGACTCGAATACAGTGGTTCCTGCTGATAGCTGTGAAGATTTCGAAGTTGATCCAGTCGATAAGAAACCTCGTAAGCCGCTTCGTGTTGTGGAAACTGACACGAAACAGCTTAGGAGGAAGGTAGTTAAGTTGCTCAAGATACAATGGAGTGATGATGTTAACGACTGTACATGGGAGGTGGAAGAGAGGATGAAGGCAGCTCATCCTGAACTCTTCAAGGTATGGCCCTAAGGTGTCTGTCGTCTCACGATATTGTAACTTGTTCTAGTTTTAGAATTCTGCATGCTAAGCTAGAATTGGATGCATGGTTTGTTGATTGCTATGGATGGTAGGCATGCAGAATAGTCTTTGATTGCTTTGTTTGTTTGGAATTTCGGGGGCGAAATTCCTAAGGGGGAGAGAATGTAACGACCCGTATTTTTACGGATCGAAACATCGTAAAACAGTTATCATTTGGTTGCATTGTTGATAAGTTGTCCAGAGTTTAAGTCTTAGGTCGTATGGTGGTTAGGTCATAGTAGACGACCTAAGAAGTGGAACGACTTAAGAGGTTGGAACGACCTAAGCAGTTAGGTCGTATGATAGATAAGTCGTATGTTGTGGCTTAGATCGTAGACGACTTAAGGAAATAGGCGACCTATAGGATTTCCGACCTAAGAAGTTAGCGGCAATGACCTAAGTGAGTTAGCAAGTTAACGACCTAAGGGTAGTAGTTAGGTCATAAGCGACCTATGGGGTGCTTTGTTAGTTAGGTCGTAAGCAACCTTTGTTAGTTAAGTCGTCCAGACGACTTAAGTGTTAGGTCGTAACCCAGCTAGGTCGCGTGAGTGTTAGGTCGTAGGTCTTAAGTCGTTAAGGTTTAGGTCGAGAGACTGTCTGGGATAGGTCGTAGACGACTTATGATGGGGCGCGCGGATGCTAAGTCGTTAGGTCGTTTCTATGTTAAGTCGTGTAGTGTTAAGTCGCTAAGCCGCATCTTTGATAGGTCGTAAGTCGCGTGGTGATAGGTCGCGCGCCTGCGTTGTGTTAAGTCGTGAGCGACTTAGGAGTTAAGCCGCTAAGTCGTAAGTCGTATCTCAGTTGAGTCGTTAGGTTGCATGGGTACTTAAGTCGAAGGTCTTAAGTCGTGGGGTTTTTTTAGGTCGTAGGCTTTCGTGAGTTGTAGGTCGTATGCTCTGTTAAGTCGTAGGTCGTGATGGTCTATAGGTCGTGGATGACCTAACTCCGAGGGGACGACTTAAGGAGGATTTCAGCCTATAAATAGGAAGGTTTTTCTCACTTTTTGGGATCCGGATTTGGAAGCGACGAAGTGCTGCCATTTTGAGAGCTCGACTTCTACACTTCTTCACTTCTTTTCTCCACTTTGATTTAGTACTTCCTTCCATCCAAGATCGAAGATCCAAGAGCTAAAGTTGAAGATCTACATTCTTCGAAGAGAGATTTCATCGTTTGAAGCGGATTCGTGATAGATCGAGTTAGATCCTTCGCTGTCCAGATCTGAAGTGTGTTGCTTTTGGGGTGTTTAGGTGATTTGGTGAGTGGTGATTATCTCTCACACGAATCCAAAGGAGTATATCGGATTGTTGGCTTGATTTGGTGTTAAAGTAGTGATTTCCATGTATTTTCCTAATCTTATGTGTAGATCCATATAGATCCATTGTTCATGATGATTTGACAACCATTTTTCTACATGATAACCTATGCAAGTTCATCCATCAAGATTATAGAGATATTGCTCATGTTTTCATGCTTGTTAGACTTTCAACTCTTTATTTACGAAATTGCCATTATTGTTAATATTGTTCATTAGATCATATTTGAATGCTTGTTTACCTGGATTAATGTTTGACTTGATTGATTGCTATGAATTAGATGATTGATGAGTTGATTTAGACCGAAGATGATTCAAAGCTAAGGAAAGGCTCTTGAATTGGAAAAGCTGCACGTGGCATATGTAGCGGATGATGAAGCTCATATGGATAGATTTGATGATGATGTTGAGATGAGGCTTTGCTAGGCACGGGTCACGATGACGTGCGAAGTTATGTCTAGAACCAGGGTTTCCATTAGCCCTTGACGGACGGCTGAAAGAATGTGCCGGTCATTCAAATTAACGATGGCATCAAGGCAATGATAACAGTGATAGCCAGAGTCATGGATGTTTGGTTGTATCGTCATTCGGTCTCAAGAGCGGTATTTTCTAGGTGCTTATCTGATCTTGGTTCAGGCCTTGGGGGTTTGTGCTTGGAAAACATCGCCCTTGACTCGAGTGATAATTGCTTTACTTTAAATTGTATGCTTTGCTATGCTTGCTTCTGCTTAGTGTGTGTCTGGGGGCTATCACTGTAGAAAGAGGTTGAGTGGGAAGGTTGTATTCCTATTCCTTTTCCTTTATGCTCTTTTGGTATGTTGTTAGTTAATTTACTGCTCACTAAGACTGTTGTCTGACTCAAGGCTTTATGTTTAACTCTTATTGCCTTGGGCTGTTCGTCCATTTTGGGACGGGCAGACTAGGTAGCAGGTGACAGGTGCTGTTCTAGCTTTCCACGGTGTTGATGACGAAGACGAGCTGGAGTATTGCATATTGTTTTCTTACTATATGTACTGGATGTTCCGCTGCTTGTATATTCTCTGAGTGTTATGTAGTGAGGCTTGTTGTATTGACTATTCAGATGTTTGTATTCAACTATTATGAAGTTTTATTGATGAGATTCTATTCTGTGAAGCTTCACTATATATATATTCTATTGTATTTTGTCCATGCGCTGTGAGTAATACGATAGATTCTGCTGTTTAACTTAACCCTGGCAATCGTCCATGGCTGCCTGGCACACTTTACAGCGCACTATCTCTAGGTTCAGTGCAGGGGTCGTGGGCGGTCGTCACAGGAGTAGTTGCGATTCAGTAGAAAAGGTAGGGGTTTATGGATGTATGTGATATGAAGTGTGAATGGTGACAGAGGCAAGTGTTTGGGAGGTCGAATGTGAGGAGTGTGGTATTGAAGTGAAGAGGAGATGTAGAAGAACAGCAGTGATGAAGGGGATGCAAATATGCAGTGGTGCAAGTGTGTTGCTGCTATAGTGGTAATGACAGGGTTTGGTATGTGGTATGTGGCAAGTTGGAGAAGTGTAGATCAGGTGATGTAGATGATGGTTGCTCAGGTGTGTATGTATGGAGTGAATGCAAAGCAAATTGTGAACAGAGTTGTGCACTGTGAAACAGTTAAGTGCACAGTGAACAGAGAGGAACTGCACAATGAACAATGAACAGAGAAGTGTGTTTGATGGAGGAAATGCAATGTTTTTTTTAAATTGTGATTGCAATGCAAATTGTAAAATGAAATTCAAATTGTAAATAAAATGAAAATAAATATTTTTGTTTTTGTTTTGAAATTGCGATAGTTTTTTTAAAATAGAAGTGCGAATAGACAACAACACACAAACAAAATTGGAAAAAAAATCACACAAACACACACATTTTTTTTTATAAAATGCAAACACACAAAATGAAACACACAAAAATCAAACAAATTAATAATTCAAAGAATAGAAAGTCAAAATCAAAGAAAACTCCCCGGCAACGGCGCCAAAAACTTGTTAATCGACGGAATTTCTGTCGAATTAAAAAACCATCGAAAAATTTCGAAACAAATTTTAACCGCAGCGCACGGCGTACACTTGTAGTATGTGGCGAATACGGGTCGATCCGCAGGGAATTGATGATTTTAAATCTCTATTCAATCAAATTAACCAAATTTGAAGAGAAAGATAAGCTAGAGAGTTAGAAAATTAGCTAACTAATTAAAAGAAAAGAAATGCAAATATAAGAGTTAAATGACAATTTTGAGAATAACTCCACTCTCTAAATCATGTAGTTTAACACATATGAAATCATAATCTCTTTTTATGGTCATTAGTGCTTTAATTGATGTGTTTATCAAAAGTATGGCATATTTGTGCTATTGATTAGCCAACGTAAGCCATCAAACTATAACACACTCCTTAAACCACCTACTAACTTTCATGAAATTTGACAATGAAAATGAAAATGAAATCTATTTTAAGTATGGCCTATTAACTATTGATTAGAAATATAGACCATCAAATTTTAATTTCAAATCACTTTTTTTGCCATAATCATATTTTGATGAAGAGGCAATTAGTGTTAGTGATTGTTTAAGCATAGCCTATTTGATGTCAATAATATAGGCTATCAAATTCAAAGCAAAAACAACTAGTAAACCATTTCTATCATCATCATTAAGCACAAAAAGAGAGCATGAACTAACAAATAGTTGAAGCTACATAATTAAAGAGCTTCATTACCCCTAAATTGAAGGGGTTTAGCCTCTCATATTTGTCATTTGATTAACTAATGTAGCTAACAACATGAAAGCAAAATGAAAGGAAAATGAAAGCTTAATGAAAATGAGAGCAAATTAACAAGAATTAAAACTATTCTACTTGCATGGAAAAGAAATCTAAACTAACATGAGAGGAAATAAACAAGAGAAGAAAAGAGCTTGTATTTAAAATTGCATAAAAAGGAAAAGAAAAATTACATGAAATAAAAATGGCTAAGTAGCCATGAAAAGAGAAAGAGAACTTGTCTTTTATTTTGAGCCTAAACGAAACTAAGAGAGACTAAGGGAGAAGAGGGTTACATGAAACATAAGGGGTCTTTATACATGTATGAAACCCTAATTCATATTTTTGGGGAATGCCCAAAATACCCTTGAGAAAGTGTGGAGGCCAAGTAATCATTAGCTTCTACTAATCATCATTTAAGTGTACATGAAGCCATTAATTCCATAAGCATGTGCATTAGCCTCTAATTTGTACATTAAGGTAGGTGGGTAGGTGGGGTCCTCCATTATCATGCCTTTGAATTATTTCCATCTTCATTTCTTTATCTTCACTCTTGTGCATGCATACATCTTCATGAAACCACTTGTATATGAAGCCAAATTCCTATAAAATAATATAGAAATTTCCAATTAAATTTTCTCAAATTAATATATGCACAAAAATGACCATTTTGCCCTTGGATGAAGATGAATATGTGACGATTGGAAAATAATATGAATTTTGGTTTAAACAAGTTAAAATACCCGATATGATCATTTATTTAATTTAACTAGATTAAATATGGTGGTAAAAATATGCACATTTACGTGCACATCACATATATGATGGAAGTTATCTCAAGGTCGTGTGTTATGTAATGCTTCTCATGTACCTTGAGCTATTGGCTATCATATGCTACACTTTTTCTTCCTACATCAGGGCAACACCAAGACCAGTCCCACAAGCATCCATGTAGATGGTAAACAACTTGATTCCATCACGAAAGGTTAAGACATGTGTGCTCATCAATAACTCCTTCAACCGAATGAACGTGTTCTCACAATCTGGGTTCCAAGAAAATATCATATTCTTCTCAGTAAGCTTAGTTTGGGTGCCGAGATCTTTGCAATGTCTTTGATGAAGTTCCATAGAATCCATCCAATCCTAAGAAGCTATGAACTCTGAAGCATTCTTCAGTGTCTTCCAATCCTTCGATTGGGAAGTCACATTAAAACATTATTTAAACGTCACCTTGAAAACCATGAATAAGCCTTGAAATGAGTGAGCCATCTTTGCAAGAACCAGCCCTTTGGATCAGTGTCAGGTTGACCCAACAGTCAACCGCCTATCAACTAATGGTTGCACCACCGTGGACCCATGGTAGCCATGAACAAGGGCCAGAAGGATCTTGTTGATTTCCTACTCTTTATATATGTATGTATGTATTTATGTATGTATGTGTATATATAACAACCCACCTTTTTGGACGTTTCAAATCGACAACCAACCACACATGTCATACTCAAACCATTCAAAAGGGAGGATTGTTAATGGGGTAAATAAGAAAAAAGAAAACAAAACACATAATCTCGCAGCGGAATAACAAAATATAATAATCAAATAAACAGTTCATGAAGCTGTTTTACAAATTACATTTGATTACACTTTTACAATTCAAATCAGAGTTATACATACATCAGAAATAAACAAATAATGCAGTAGAACACAGAATGTAGTGAAATATTAAATAGCAATAATATACTGAATCTTCGTCTTCGTCCTCCAGAAAATAAGTGTCTTCGCTAAACTGAAATACTCGGTCTGACCCGAGCGTAAAGTAAAACAAGAACACTCGAGTCAGGACTAACATTCTTATTTAAGTAAGTCAACTCAAGTGAAATGTACAGATAACTCAATAAGTGAAATGCTTAGGTTTAAATAAACATCATCTTTCACACTATAAATTAGTTCAGTTCAAATACCGACTTTATGTTCGTTTCCAATCGATTCATTATTAAATCCAACTTCAGATTTCAATTTTTCACTTAAAGCTATTAAGTTATAATCAAACAACAAGTTTAAATCTAAAAAAATCCAATTAAAACTTTCATTAAATCAATTAAATTTCAATTTCATAATTTCAAGTTCGAACATAAATTTAAACTTACAATATTCCAATTTTATTTCTAAATTAATTTATTTAAACCCAAAGTGGTTTTATATCGGGTATGTATCATTTCAATCCAAAGTGATTTTTTTGCTAACTATCAGAGAACTTGGAGTGTGAGAACAATAACAACATAAATAACATAACATGTCAATTACCAACATGCGTGCATAATTAACAATTTAATATATACACATGCATAACTAACATATCACATGTGTCACATATCGTAAACAACATAAGTGAATATTTCAAATTCTAACATAACATATAAATATATAACATGACATATATACAAGGAACTTGCAAGGTGATTTACAATAAATTAACATGGCATATCATTTTTCACAAACATAACACATTATTTCCACATAGCATATGTGATGTACTTCAACAAGGCATATACAAATATTTTTTCTGACATAACACATTTTTTTACATATCATATGTGATGTATTTCAACATGGCATATAAAAATATATTTTTCTAACATAATGCATTTTTTTTACATATCATATGTGATGTATTTCACATACATATGTGACAATTAATCAAATCAACATAACATACTACTTGTGACATATAAAACAACATGTGCATGTGAATATCATAACACAAATTCAAGGGAACATAACAACATATATCACATATTCATATCTAAAGCAAACATTTCTTATAACATTTCGATGTTTATTTACCTAACAATAAAAATGTTAATCGTGAGTGATTGCTCACCTTTCGAGGTTAGAGAGTTTTTGACAACACAAATATGTAGATCCTAGTTGAAATCCAAACACGACAAGCCAACCAATCTTATCCATAGCAACAATCTAATAGAAAAGCAAAGCACGACGATGCAAATCGAACAGATTGAGTTTTACTTCTTCTTTTTTTTAGAGAGATGAAGCAAGGGGAATTTGTGGATTTAGAAATTTTGGAGTTTATGTAGTTTTGAGGATGGAGAGTGTGAGCAGAAAGCTTCAGATAGAGGAATGAGAAACAATCTGTACGTATTTTGGTTTTGTTCTCTAGTGGGAAATTGAAAAGTCAACAGGTTGGAAAGTGGGAATGTGATAAAAGAATACAAAAAATAAAGTAAGCTTTTCAAAGAAACGACGTGGTTATGTGTTTAATAAATATAAACATGAACAGGCTAGCAGGAATGATGCACGTGCATTAAATCTAAATTGTTAATGGACGAATTAGTGCAGGCAGAAGTTATGAAAAAGAGTGAATACTAAAAGTTGTAACGTGTAAAAATAAATGCTTAGATGCAAATACAAGAGGTATATAAGAATTAGGTCGAATAAAATTGGGTGAGAGAATGTATAGCTAACAATAAGAATGGAAAATGAATATATAGAGAATAAATGAAAGTTTTATGAAATAAAGAGAGAGGTTTTTTTTATATGAATAACTGAAATGTGAGAGTAAACAAGGCAGAAAAATATGAATGAGATAGTAGTTAGAAAAAGCAATAGAATATGAAACGTGCATGAATATGAATTCATGATGAACATCACCTTTCATACTTCAAAAGGAATTTAATGTCACATTAATTCAATATGGAAATATTTTTCAATTCAATTAGTTTCTTTAACTCCAAATCAACTCAACTTTACACCTATCTAAAAGTTTTATTAACATACAGTAAAAAAAATTTGAACACACCAATTAAAGTAACGATGACCAGCGCTACATAAAAATAAAAGGAGAACCATGATTCCAAATTCCAATTCAAAATCGGCGTTTTTCTCGGCACACAATCATGAACATAACATATTTAATTTATTCTAAATTTTATGATTAGCATTAAAATCACTTCTATATTGCCAAAGATTATTATTCAACGACCGTAAAATATTGCTTCAAAATTCAATTTTTTTTCTTTTTATAAAATTACACTTACTTTAAAAACAACAACGTTTATTTTGTCTTCATTAAAACATACTTTTTTTATAACAATAACGTACATTTCTTTCGTGAAATCCATTAATTACAATTAATGGTTTTTTTTGCCTCTTTAATATTGAAAGATTCCAAATCGACATAGTTTTAATTAGTTTCAAAATTACACTTTAAAGTGAATCCTGTACATTTCATTCATTAAACGTCATTAAGTTCAATTAAATTATCTTTCCATTTTATTGAAAGATTTCAAATTAAATCCACGGCAATTAATTTCAACAGTAAAATTTAAAACGGAAAATAATTAATGGATAGATAATAAAAACAATTGAATTCTTTTTTACAGTAACTTAAATACATTTGTAGAATTGTTGTTTACACATAAGATAATTAAAACAACTGAAGTCTTTTTACAGTAACTTAAATACATTTACAGAACCGTTGTTTACACATAAGAGTTATAAATTAACTTGCTTAAATAGATTATTTTTCTACTCTTGTAATCCATCTGTATGCTAAAACATAGTTCAAATATACATATATTTCTTCCTTTAAATCAATCATTCTATTCTTTATTTTAATGAAATTAAACCTACATTCACAAATAAAACATTCATTTCATTTGATATAAATGTTCTTTTCATTAAATCAACTTTCCTTATATTTTCCTAAAACATAAGCTACGTTTAATTACACCTATTAATTTACAATTTGGTGTCCTCTCTACCATTAATTGAAATTATTCAATTACATTAATTTCAATTATTTACAAAGGTGAATTTAAAATGAACAAAATAAATTTAATGAGAAATAGAACAATTATTTCCTATCTAATAGTAATTTAAACATAATTACACACTATTGGATACAAATAGAAATTATACATTTCTTACCAAATAATAGTTTCTCGTCTCTGCAATAAATCTTTCAGCTACTAAACATTTCAAATAAATAAACATATGATTTCTTATTTAATAAAGAAGCATTTATTATTCTTCATTAACATTTATTATTCCAATCAATTGGAAATTTACATTTAGACAATTGTTAATTTCACTCAAACCAATGCTATTAAAATACACACTAGCATTTGTTATTATCCTTACATTATTGCAAACATGTTTCATTAATAGAATTTTTACTTAAGCTCATAACTTGGATTATAATTAAATTTGTATCAGTAAAATCTTGCAAAAAAAATTCCTAACAATTTTATTCAAAAATCTTATTTAATTTAATATTTTTAAATGTTTAAAAATACGGGTCGTTACAATCTCCCCCACTCAAAAATTTTCGTCCCCGAAAAGAAATAAGAAGGAATTCAAAATTTTGTTACATTTTATTTAAAACAGTCAATTTATTAATCCGAAAACGTACCTATTTGTCGGGCAAACAAACTTTATTTATGAAACCAAAAGCAGTAGCTGTTGCTTCTATAACCTGTATTTCACTTATATAATCCAAAGAGTTAAAATTATGTGAAAGAATAATATTTCAGTTGTTTCAAATCAATAGCACAAACAACATACAATATATCACAATCATATGCACACAAAACTATACAACCATCATAGGCAACAAAGAATCCATCGCACATCCATAGCAAACAAAACTAATGGTTTGTTCAGGTTCAGAACTTTTAATCGTACAAGGGTGATAAATAAACTAATAAGTGTACTTTATGCTCAACAACCTTAGATAATCACTTAATAGATTATTCATACAACCTCAAACAATTAGAAGTATTCTTTCCCAAACTTCCCATCAGCCAAACAACAAGAATTTTAAATTTACTTAAATTTATTCTACTGGTTTTTTTTCTCATCATTTACCTTTCCATTCATTTATTTATATAAAGATCAATCACTTGCATAATTTGTTTTCCATTAAAGATTTAAGTCATTAATGAATCATTTCATAAAATACTACTTAAACTCCTACTGCCTTACCTAAGTTTATAACTTAATTCTGTTATAGAATAAAAATTTAAGTTTTTGGTATTCGCTCTTGAAGAGAAAAGAAATATTTCAATATATTTAAAAATTTAATTAAAACATTTAATCTCATTCACTTAGTAAGAATATAAGATATATTTAAAACATCCTCATAGCATTTTGCAAGGATTTTCCAAAAAGTTTAAACAATGTTAAAAGTTTATATCAAAACATATGATAAGCTTTTAAAAAAATAAAGTTCCTTAAATTCGATAATTTATTAGACTCGTTATTTTAAAATAAGTATAAACTCTAGATTATTAAACTGAAACTAATAGTATACTCAAATCTTACATTAAATATCCAAATCAAAGTATAAAATTTCATATCTTCATAATTAATTGTACACACTTGTTTTAAAACGAATATTCAAATCATGGAAAAACATTTATTATGGTTTAATACAAAATTCAAATAGTAAATAAACTTATAAATTTACTATTAGTACTTCGAAAGCAAGTAAATATTTCAAACCATACCTCCAAAATAGAGATTCAAATTCATTTGTCAAGTACATTGCCATAAATGAACTTCGCAAATCAACTTTTTTTTCATTTATATAATACCTTTAAATTATACATTCAAAGAAACTTATATAAATTTTACTTGAAATATTCATTTGAAAACTTCATTTGCAAATCAATCATCTTTAATACTTTACGAAAAAATTCATCTGTAAAATTTCTTGCTTCATATATAAATACCATTTAAATATTTTAAATAACATCTTTATAAATATAGGTAAACTATTTGAAAACAATAATTTACATCATTACTTATATTTAAAAAGAAGTTATTGAATACCTTAAATCCATTAATTATAATTTTATTAGTTTTAAATCTCAAAATACTTTTAAACATCATTAATAAATCAATAATCATTAACTTTAAATACATTTTATTTAATTAATAACTTCCTACAATATTTACAACACTAATAATTTACTATTAAACCATGTTTTACATAAATAAACAATATTTTAAACATTTTAAAGTATTTAGAAATGAAAAAAAAAACCAAAATATCTTTTATATAATACTTTATCAAAATACTTTTATAACTCGATGTTTTAACAAGTTTATCCTCGTTCTTGCAGACTCTGGTCGTACATTGATCAAGCGTAAGACTAGAATTCTCCAAGTACTTAGTAGACCTGTTTCAACACCCAGTGAAAAATACTTAAAAACAGGTATGAGAAGTACCGCTCAAAATTTGATGTCAAATGATGATGTTACGATAGCATTGGCCCGCTGCTGATCCAGAATTTACAAAATGGACACAAAACTTTCCAGAAGATCCTTCCACCTTCCGGATTCCAGAAAAATATCGTAGCCAGTTCGTAAACAAGGGACCATCGACCCCTGCTGCAGTGGTACGCTGCTGATTCAATGATGTACGCAATGGATGCACTTCCTTCCCGGAAGATCCATAAACAACAGATCCCAAGATCGAAAGCGCCTCCATTGGGTAAACTAAAGAACCATCTACCCTGGAAAAAAAAATCGAGGAACTCATGAGTTTAAGTCCGGACAACCATATCGGTTCGAATCCATCAAGGTTTCAAATCTCGGATTTTGGCCAATATCTCGGGCAAATATCTCGGCTGTCTCGGGCGATATTTAAAAGACTTATAACTAACCAAGCTGCCAAATCTCGAATTTTGGCTAATATCTTGGATTTTCATCTCGGCTGATCTCGGGGAGATTTAAAACCTTGGAATCCATTTCTGAATTCACCCAAGTATATTAGGGTTTATCGGTCGAATCCATTCCTGGATTCCCCAAGTCCATCTGGGTCGAAGCATATCACACTATACTTCTTCGTGGAGGGTGCTTCCCCATACCTTTTACTTCAAAATATAACATACCATATATAGTACCCTTTCAAAATAATAGCTTCAAATATCGGACTTATATAAATTCCATTATATATAAGATTTCATTTCAAATAAAGTACTTTCCAAAATCAATAATCTCGAATATATCAAATCATTCTTATATAAATTCCTTTATATGTAAGATTTATTTCTTTAGATCGAATACCTTCTTAAATCAACAGTTTTAAAAATCACCTTATACTTATATAAAGTCCGTCTTATACAAGAATCAAAATTTTTCCAAAATCAATTTCGCTGTATGAAAAGCCATATGGGATTGAACATCTTTGCTTTATAAAAGGTTTTGAATTTAGAATAGTTTTGTACATAAAATCGTTTTGTGAAATAGTTTTGTATATAAAATAGTTTTGTAAAATAGTTTGTAAATAAAATAGTTTGTAAAATAGTTTTGTAAATAAAATAGTTTGTATAAGAAAAATAAAAGAAAATAGTTTTGTAAAATGGTTTTAAATTAATAGTAGTTTTGCATACAAGAAAAATTCCAATTTAAATTACAAAGATATCCAACCCAACGACTTTCAAATTCAGCGTCAAAGCATATCAATAATATTAGAACATAAGAGGTACATATGTCATCATTTCAAAAAATCACATTCGATCGCTCGCTTGAGTACACAAGTTTGCTTTCGAACTAGTATTTTTCATTCGACTTCCCTAATGCGGACTTCGATAAGGTTTCTTGACTAGAAACTAACATTCTCCTTACATAGCCATATACTATGATAGAGAATTCTAGAATCAAACCAAAAATATGTATCAAATATTCGCCATCAAGAATCGAATGAAAAATCCTAACACGAAGTGGTGTAATTCATATAGAACTTGTGTACTCAAATCCGGATATTTTTGCGAATAAAACAATATACATACAACATACGTAATTATTATAATTTGTTTCATCATAATTACATTTCAATTAAATTCATTTTTAATCTCATTGATTAACACAAATATCACTTCATACTTTAATATTTGTTTCACAGAATTTCTCCAATTAATATAAAACATTAATGTATTCATTCTCATAAAATTGCTTATATTTCTCTTCACATTAAATTACATTCATTTCACATGTAATATTTCTTATTTAATACAACATTTATTTGCAAATCTTTTCATAAGGAATTTTCTTAAGTTCGTAACCAATTTATAAAACTTAATTCCTCTTTATAAGACATTGTTCGAGTTTAAAGTTATCACAACTTTATTTATAACCATTTATTACATCCATTAATTTCATATCAATTTACAAGTCATGGCTTTATTTATAATCATTTCACTTTTAATTCATATTTGCTTATCCCATTTACTTTCACCTTTACCTTTCAATTTATTTATGTCAATTAAATTTATAAACATATTTTCTCCAATTTAATCACATTTACAACATTTCCTTAATCACAATTTCAATTTAAACATCCAAAGGCTTAAAGTTCACACTTTTATATTATTACATTACATGCCAAGAATGTATACAACAATTCTATTCATTTACTGAACATAGATATAACAAATTAAACCTTGTTTCACTTGCTTTCAAATTAATGTTATCAAATTCAACTGCATAGTTCAACACAATTTCTAAGTTTTAACTCATATATTAATTTAGAAGGTTTCGATTATCCAAAATATCAAGATATTCCATTTTATTTTAATAGTTCAAACTACCGGTCAACAAACAACAAAATTCACAACAACATTTCAGTTTCATAAACAAATATCCTAATTATTCATTTTATTCTCTTTAATACACCATTATTAAACTAGTGTTTAGTCTATTATTTCAATCAACAATAATTGCCAATGTTTATAATTTGATTAAATACAACAAATTAAAAATAAATGATAATAATTAGATATTACCATTTCATAAAACAAACACATTACAAATAACTATATCAGTTATAAAATTTTATTCCTTTATATATATCATATAATATTAGGAAAAATAATTTCATTTCAAAACTTATATAAATTTTTTTTATAACACTAACAAATACGCGCTCTCGTATATACATTCAGACAACTCATTCTAGGGTACTTCTACCCTATCTCTAATGAGTTAACCCCAACAGGCTAAGGTATGTCTAAACCAAAGCTCTGATACCAACTGTAACAACCCACCTTTTTGGACGTTTCAAATCGACAACCAACCACACATGTCATACTCAAACCATTCAAAAGGGAGGATTGTTAATGGGGTAAATAAGAAAAAAGAAAACAAAACACATAATCTCGCAGGGAATAACAAAATATAATAATCAAATAAACAGTTCATGAAGCTGTTTTACAAATTACATTTGATTACACTTTTACAATTCAAATCAGAGTTATACATACATCAGAAATAAACAAATAATGCAGCAGAACACAGAATGTAGTGAAATATTAAATAGCAATAATATACTGAATCTTCGTCTTCGTCCTCCAGAAAATAAGTGTCTTTGCTAAACTGAAATACTCGGTCTGACCCGAGCGTAAAGTAAAACAAGAACACTCGAGTCAGGATTAACATTCTTATTTAAGTAAGTCAACTCAAGTGAAATGTACAGATAACTCAATAAGTGAAATGCTTAGGTTTAAATAAACATCATCTTTCACACTATAAATTAGTTCAGTTCAAATACCGACTTTATGTTCGTTTCCAATCGATTCATTATTAAATCCAACTTCAGATTTCAATTTTTCACTTAAAGCTATTAAGTTATAATCAAACAACAAGTTTAAATCTAAAAAAATCCAATTAAAACTTTCATTAAATCAATTAAATTTCAATTTCATAATTTCAAGTTCGAACATAAATTTAAACTTACAATATTCCAATTTTATTTCTAAATTAATTTATTTAAACCCAAAGTGGTTTTATATCGGGTATGTATCATTTCAATCCAAAGTGATTTTTTTGCTAACTATCAGAGAACTTGGAGTGTGAGAACAATAACAACATAAATAACATAACATGTCAATTACCAACATTCGTGCATAATTAACAATTTAATATATACACATGCATAACTAACATTTCACATGTGTCACATATCGTAAACAACATAAGTGAATATTTCAAATTCTAACATAACATATAAATATATAACATGACATATATACAAGGAACTTGCAAGGTGATTTACAATAAATTAACATGGCATATCATTTTTCACAAACATAACACATTATTTCCACATAGCATATGTGATGTATTTCAACAAGGCATATACAAATATTTTTTCTAATGTAACACATTTTTTTACATATCATATGTGATGTATTTCAACATGGCATATAAAAATATATTTTTCTAACATAATGCATTTTTTTTACATATCATATGTGATGTATTTCACATACATATGTGACAATTAATCAAATCAACATAACATACTACTTGTGACATATAAAACAACATGTGCATGTGAATATCATAACACAAATTCAAGGGAACATAACAACATATATCACATATTCATATCTAAAGCAAACATTTCTTATAACATTTCGATGTTTATTTACCTAACAATAAAAATGTTAATCGTGAGTGATTGCTCACCTTTCGAGGTTAGAGAGTTTTTGACAACACAAATATGTAGATCCTAGTTGAAATCCAAACACGACAAGCTAACCAATCTTATCCATAGCAAAAATCTAATAGAAAAGCAAAGCACGACGATGCAAATCGAACAGATTGAGTTTTACTTCCTTTTTTTTTAGAGAGATGAAGCAAGTGGAATTTGTGGATTTAGAAATTTTGGAGTTTATGTAGTTTTGAGGATGGAGAAAGTGTGAGCAGAAAGCTTCAGATAGAGGAATGAGAAACAATCTGTACGTATTTTGGTTTTGTTCTCTAGTGGGAAATTGAAAAGTCAACAGGTTGGAAAGTGGGAAGGTGATAAAAGAATACAAAAAATAAAGTAAGCTTTTCAAAGAAACGACGTGGTTATGTGTTTAATAAATATAAACATGAACAGGCTAGCAGGAATGATGCACGTGCATTAAATCTAAATTGTTAATGGACGAATTAGTGCAAGCAGAAGTTATGAAAAAGAGTGAATACTAAAAGTTGTAACGTGTAAAAATAAATGCTTAGATGCAAATACAAGAGGTATATAAGAATTAGGTCGAATAAAATTGGGTGAGAGAATGTATAGCTAACAATAAGAATGGAAAATGAATATATAGAGAATAAATGAAAGTTTTATGAAATAAAGAGAGAGGTTTTTTTTATATGAATAACTGAAATGTGAGAGTAAACAAGGCAGAAAAATATGAATGAGATAGTAGTTAGAAAAAGCAATAGAATATGAAACGTGCATGAATATGAATTCATGATGAACATCACCTTTCGTACTTCAAAAGGAATTTAATGTCACATTAATTCAATATGGAAATATTTTTCAATTCAATTAATTTCTTTAACTCCAAATCAACTCAACTTTACACCTATCTAAAAGTTTTATTAACATACAGTAAAAAAAATTTGAACACACCAATTAAAGTAACGATGACCACCGCTACATAAAAATAAAAGGAGAACCATGATTCCAAATTCCAATTCAAAATCGGCGTTTTTCTCAGCGCACAATCATGAACATAAAATATTTAATTTATTCTAAATTTTATGATTAGCATTAAAATCACTTCTATATTGCCAAAGATTATTATTCAACGACCGTAAAATATTGCTTCAAAATTCAATTTTTTTCTTTTTATAAAATTACACTTACTTTAAAAACAACAATGTTTATTTTATTTTCATTAAAACATACTTTTTTTATAACAATAACGTACATTTCTTTCGTGAAATCCATTAATTACAATTAATGGTTTTTTTTGCCTCTTTAATATTGAAAGATTCCAAATCGACATAGTTTTAATTAGTTTCAAAATTACACTTTAAAGTGAATCCTGTACATTTCATTCATTAAACGTCATTAAGTTCAATTAAATTATCTTTCCATTTTATTGAAAGATTTCAAATTAAATCCACGGCAATTAATTTCAACAGTAAAATTTAAAACGAAAAATAATTAATGGATAGATAATAAAAACAATTGAATTCTTTTTTACAGTAACTTAAATACATTTGTAGAATTGTTGTTTACACATAAGATAATTAAAACAACTGAAGTCTTTTTACAGTTACTTAAATACATTTATAGAACCGTTGTTTACACATAAGAGTTATAAATTAACTTGCTTAAATAGATTATTTTCCTACTCTTGTAATCCATCTGTATGCTAAAACATAGTTCAAATATACATATATTTCTTCCTTTAAATCAATCATTCTATTCTTTATTTTAATGAAATTAAACCTACATTCACAAATGAAACATTCATTTCATTTGATATAAATGTTCTTTTCATTAAATCAACTTTTCTTATATTTTCCTAAAACATAAGCTACGTTTAATTACACCTATTAATTTACAATTTGGTGTCCTCTCTACCATTAATTGAAATTATTCAATTACATTAATTTCAATTATTTACAAAGGTGAATTTAAAATGAACAAAATAAATGTAATGAGAAATAGAACAATTATTTCCTATCCAATAGTAATTTAAACATAATTACACACTATTGGATACAAACAGAAATTATACATTTCTTACCAAATAATAGTTTCTCGTCTCTACAATAAATCTTTCAGCTACTAAACATTTCCAATAAATAAACATATGATTTCTTATTTAATAAAGAAGCATTTATTATTCTTCATTAACATTTATTATTCCAATCAATTGGAAATTTACATTTAGACAATTGTTAATTTCACTCAAACCAATGCTATTAAAATACACACTAGCATTTGTTATTATCCTTACATTATTGCAAACATGTTTCATTAATAGAATTTTTACTTAAGCTCATAACTTGGATTATAATTAAATTTGTATCAGTAAAATCTTGCAAAAAAAATTCCTAACAATTTTATTCAAAAATCTTATTTAATTTAATATTTTTAAATGTTTAAAAATACGGGTCGTTACAGTATATGTGTGTGTGTGTATATATATGTATATAAATTTCAGAATTTGTTCCTTTGATTTCTTACTTATTTTTTTCGTTTTTCAAAATTTGATATTATCATTTACTATCATTATATTTCAATTTCACTAAAAAGTTTGCATCGAAATCATGTCAAAACCTCTCTAAAAATCAATGTTTACAAAACTAGTTTCCAGAAAATAAAACCTAAAACATATAAAGTTTGAATTAAATTATATTATCACCTGAAATACCACAAGAGACATTTTAGACATTTTTATATAATTTTATATACATTTATAATGTATATTTTCTATATAGTTATCATTTCACACAATAAATATATTATTTTCAATATCCTCTAAGTAATCTTTAAAAAACGATTAAAATATAATATGGATCATATTAAATTTATAAAATATACCATTTAATGCTAGAAGCTAATTCGTATTACTTTTACATGATTTTATATAGTATTTTACATATATTATACATATATGCCTTTATATAGTATTTTACATACATGAAAATAATTCATATCACTTTTACATGATTTTATATAGTATTTTACATATATTATATACATATATGCCTTAGATTCATTTTCATTTCCTCTCTTTACCTATAACCTTATACGCACACATGGGCATATATATATATATATATATATATATTCATTAAATTTTGAATTTATATGCTCTGGTTCATGCAGTTTATCATTTCCACTACAATTTACCATAATTCATGAATTGTGATATAAATATTATCCACGTATCATCAATATCCAATTCAATATTTCTTAGTTTGGCCAAACATCATCAAAATTTCATTTTCATTGATTATAAAATCGAATCCCTTTTTATATTCATATTATATCACTTTTAATTACTATCCAAACTCAGTAATTATTAACATTAATCCAACCTTAATCCATAGATTATTTTAGAAGTAAGAGAAAATTACTAATTGTTTAGCAAATTACATGTAAACCACTCATTTAGATCCAAATTCCTCCAAATTGCTTGCTGTTTAGATTTAGGCTTCTCTCTAACTCTATATATATGCGATCTATTGGTATTAAAGTGTAGGCCTCGATCGCTCTTCGATTTAATGCTTGAAATTTCGTAAGAGTTGAGAGAGAATTTTGGGTTTGAGAGAAAGAGGGTTTTTGAGAGAAGAAGAAGAAAGATACATACTGGAGAAATGAATTTAAATTTGAAACGGAGGGGTACGACCTGTTATTTATAGAAAAATAAAACATTCCGTTCATTTGAGTTGGTATTAGCCTACTTTAAAAATTCAAATTTCCCAAATACTAAAATGACAATATCTCTATCATCCAAACCCTATTCGAATGAATAAATATACGATGCACATTAGAAAAATAGGACGGTCTCAATGGCACTGGTTTTGTTTACAAATTCAAATGTTTAGAAGTGATGATTTTTCCCAAAGTCAAAATTATTGAATTTATAAATTTTTAATTCTCAAAAAATATAGGTTATTACAGTTTGTTCAATAGTATATATTTCATTTTTAAAATAACATAATCTAGAAACCTATAATAAAAAATTTAAATCTTTCTTTCTTGATTTTTACATATATAATGCTTATTATTAGAAAATTTATAGAATTTGTGATTTTAAGCTAAAAATACTTTGTTAATCTGATGTTTTAGCAAAAAGTTATTAGGTTTCAGATAGCTAAACTGAAATAATGTTTGAAGTATTAATAGTGTGCTACTATTGGCATTCAAGAAAATACTTCTGGCTACCACTAAAAATTCATTACCTATCAATTTTTTTCATATGCTTATGGGTATCAAAATCTATTTTCTCATTCAATCCTAAACAACCATAGACTTTTCATCTTCCTCAACAAAACTCATGTACACTATTTCAAAACATCATCAGAAAACTAAATTTTCAAACCCTGAAGTCAAGAAAAAATTTCCTTCTTTTTGTTTAGTAGATGAAGCCAAATAAATATTTAGTGGATGATCCTAATTTTACTAAACATAAAGAAGTTATTTTACTTTTTATTTCTTAAAATCTATTTTTCATTTACATATCAATCTTATATATGTTGTTTAGGGTTTTTTTATTGTTAATTTAGAATGAGTTTAATGATCCCATGGCTAACACAAATTTAGAGGATATAAAGTTTGATGATGTTGTACTTGAAAATCTCAATGTAAGTTATTGAATTGTAATGTTTTATCACACGATGCTTAAGCCATTTTTTCCTTGTATTTTTTTTCATTTTTCTAGTTGTTAGATGGAGGATACAAATCACAATAAAATTAAGAATGCAAGTTTTGTTTCGAATGAAAAGTTTTTTGATAGTGAAAATATGGAAGAAGACGATTAATCAAATGCTTCAAAATGCATGGAAGTTGATTTGATAAATCATTTTTTAACCCATCAAATAAGTATTCATTTAAATTTTCATCATTCTAAATACGGTCAAAAAATTAATTTAAATTAATTTGTTTTTTATTTTTAAAGTTGGTTATGTGATTTTTGTTGTGTTTTAAAAAGAGTTGAATTTGGTTTAGAGAATATGAGGGATAGATGTTGTGTTTTAAAATATTATTGTGCCTATTTATTTAAATTAAAAAAATTATTAGTGTTAAAAAGTAGAAAACCAAACTTTGTATGGTGGCCTTTAGTTCTGGAAGCCAAAAGCATTTTTCTGGATGTCAATAGTAGCATAGTATTAATATGGATCTTAAATAGTAGGTGATAATGAAGTAAATGAGCAAGCTTGGACTTGATTTATACCTTTCATTAAATTCAGATAATACTTTTCTTCTCCCTTACTTTTTAAATGGTACATTATCTATTCCCCATTATTATTTTACAAATCATTATTTTAAATCATTCGTTTATGTTTCTCATTTTACTAAATTGTTGTTATTTCCCTATAAGCGTAGTGCAGTTGGTTGAGTTAGTCAGATTTCACCGGTGAGGTCAAGAGTTCATTCATTGCTAACTACACTATATATATGAAATTATCTAGAATATGGGCCGGGGGAATAGTGCATACTCCCTTAGAGTTTACAAGCAAGCTTGGTTCTCTGGGTCTTCAAAAAAAATCTCTTAAATTTCTCCACATTCTGTAACGACCCAGAATTTTTGATAATTAAAATTCGAATATTTAATTGATTTTAAATATTAATAAGTCGGATAATTTAAAATTCGAATATTGAGTTTAATTGGATAGTTAAATCAATAATTTAATAGTTAAATTCTAGAAATAATTTAAATCGAGTTTAAAATGATTGAAAATGATTTGGAAAATTTTATTTAATCGTACTGGAGTTATAGAAATATTTTAGAACTTTCAGAATTGAATTTGGAGTTAATCTGTGAAAATTGAATATTTTAATATTTAATTATCGACTGTAAAAATAGCCAATTTTCGAACAGTCTCAGAATTGAACGAGACCAGTTCCATTGGATCCGTAATAGTTAGTTATTATTGGATTCCAATTTTCGTATCCATCGGAGTTGTCGTTTGACCGTGGCAACTCGAAACGCATCGATATCATTTTAATTTTAAATCGTCGAGTTAAAAATAGTCATTTTTAAGAAAGTCTCGGATTTCGACGAAACCAGTTTCATCGGATCCGTAATGTGATATTATTGTAAGATTTCAAATTTCGTAATTTTTGGATTTATCGTTTGTCCGGGGCAAGCCAAAACGCCTCGAAATCGATTTAAATCGGTTTAATTTAAATTGATCGTTTAAATCCATATCTCACACAGACGATCGAATTAGCTTCCGAAACCTGTTCCATTGCATTCGGAACGCGGGGTAAACCCCAGAAACGCTAGTCACTGCGCGTAAATCGGAGTTCGAAAAATCCCGGAATGAATAGTGTTCGTCAAAATTCTATATATAGCACTTCATTTATTTCCTTTTGAAGAGAATAAACCCTAACCCTAATTCTCTAAACCAGCAGCCGCCACCCTTGTTATCAATGGCCGAAACACACTCTTCTTCCTCCCTCATTCTCTTCCAATCCACACGACATCAGACCACGGCCCTAACTAGAAAAGTATAGCTCTCGTCGAGACGAAGATATCCAACGGTGGATTCGAGCAATGATCATCATTTGGAGGCAAGAAAATAGCCGCGTTCGTATGCGTTTCACGCACGTCGTACGAGGGGAGGAAGCGATCGGACTTCGTGGGATTCTGGGCGTAGGTGCGGCAGGGAAGGGGCTTCGAGATGGCACGTTTTGATCAGGGTACAACTTGAAGGAGGAGGTGCGGCTAGCTAGGGTTGGGAGGCGGCATGGGTTCGAATTTCACCTGGTAATGTCGCGCGCGTGAAATAGAGGGAGAAGATAAGATACGCGGCCCAGATCTGCTCATTTGAAATCAACGGCCAGATGAAGTTTAGGTTAAATTAAATATAAAAGAAATTGAAATTAAATTGTATATTATAAATTCGTGTATCTTTAAAACGATGTAACTCTTTCATGCGAGATCGGAATTCGACGAAACTTCTTGCGTTGCGTTCGTTTTGTCGAGCTCTTCACTATGGAACTGAATTGGAGCCATGTGGAGCTAGTGTGAATTTCGGGTGGAATTAAACGGCTGTTTAATTTATTCAAAATAAATGCGGGAACAGAATTTAAAATCAAGGTGAGATCTTCTCACTCAAATGAAAGTGGATTTTCTTTTACAGTTATTGATTGATGATTTGAATGCTATTGGATGTGGTATTAGATATGATAGGATATATCTATATATATAGCAATATATACATATTGGCATATGTATATATTGGATTGATGATTTCCCGCCTCGTATAGCGGATGAGACCCTATTGCGCCGTTAGTAAGCGGATTTTTATAAAAACCTATATACCGCGATAATTCCATACTGGAGCGGAATTGGTATTGTGCTAACATCTTTGGATGCAGGGAAACAGGTTGGAGGGATCCAACTGGATTCCTCACCAGTAGTTATTTATTTACAGATATTGTGATATATTCTGTTATCATATGATGATATATGATATTGACTGTTGTGATGGACTAATTGGTGTTGTTGCATCATCGGATTCAGTTTTGAAATGTAAAAATAACGACTTTTACTTTAAAAAGGGTTTTTAAAGTGATTTTTGAAAATATACGTTTTATGGAATTTTTGAATCGATTTATAAACGTAAAATTTTAAAGTTATAAAAGTTATAAATTTTTAGTAAAATATAACCGAAGTGTCGTTTTTTAAATAAAAGTCGATTTATTTATAAAATGGGTTAAGTTGGGATTCTTGAATAACTATAAACGATTGGTATAGAAAGATTTATAAAATTGATATTTTATAAATCAAAATATTGGACTTATAAAACTAATTTTATAAGTGTTAAAAAGAAGTATAAATGAATTTCATAAGTGAATGAAATTAATAGATTTACATTGTGAAGTAAAAAATGAATGAAGTTGTAGAATAAAGGATTTATAAGTAATTAACTTATAAATTGGATTTTTGCCTTTAAATGGAATATTGATCGAATTTGTTAATAAAAGAGATTTATTAAATCAAAGTTGTTATGAATTATGAAGATGAATTTATAATCGTTGTTTTATGAATTCGAAAATAAATCAAATTTGATAAATTGAATATAGAAAGTGATTAAGGGAATTTTATCCACGATTTTGGATAGTGGATAATTCTTGAGATAAAAGTGTAGAAAATATTGAAATGTGGTTAGTGAAGTATATTCACGATTTTGGACAGTGAATATATTGTTAAGTAAAATGAACTTGTTTTGGGAAAGCGATATTACAGAAATGAAGTAATTGTTTTAAAAGATGTTTTAAAACGTGATAAGTATCGAATACATAGATTTCAACATTTATTGTTGAAATAGACGTTTTCGAGAAATAAGGAAATGGTAGACTATAACACTGTTGTTATAGTAAATGATTTCCGAAAGGAAATGTTTTTATATAGTATTGGGATTTATATATCTATCTTAAAATTCGAATCCCTATACTAGTGATTTTGAGTCGTCGTAACAATGTTTTACATAACATTCGTTTGGACTCAACTAAAATGTGTTTAAAGAATGATTTCCTTAAAGAATGAGATATATACTTAATTTTGATTTTAAGTATATCGAATATTTTCTAAGTGTTGAAAATAAATGATTTGTGAATTACTTATTTTTAAATAAGTATGGAAATGCTTTTCCAATATGAAGTGAACTATTTAGAGATTTTATCTTTTAAAGATAAATTGAAAAGTGAATATTTGAAAATTTGTTTTCAAACGGTTAAGTGTGGGAATTATATATCTAGTAAAGATATTTTGGAAGATAAAATAATTTGGGAAAATTATTTGGAATCTGATGATGTTGCGCATCTTTATTGATAGTTAAATAACCGACTATCAATAATTACCTTTAGATAGGTATTTGTTGTGAATTGGATGAATTTGAATGCCACACTTATTTTTGAATAAGCGCTCACTATTCGGGTTAGCCGGGAAAGGACCATGGGGTCGTATAACCCATTCCGAATATGTGATACGTCGTTATGAATCGCATTCGAAGACCGGTGTTGAAGACCGGATATTTTTGAAAACGGAAGGATTACCGTCGAGTTACTCCACATCGGCTGATCTCCGATTTAGAGGTTTTATCACCCTTAGTGACGGGAAGTCCGGACGTGATTAGAAATTTATCCGGATATGCAAGGGCTTCGTGAGAAGTGCCTTCGGTTCTGTTCGATCCCGGAACAGACTTTTATGGATTGTGTGTCTGACGTTACAATTTGAGATATAAAGCTGATTTCTTTCAAATACATTTCTGTTGGTGGCGGAGAATTTATTCTCTTAGCTTAACACCCTTCTCTGAGACGTACGAGCTTAGAGGTTATGTAGTTGAAATTTATCAGCGATATACTCCCAATTTGTTAACGTAGCATACTGAGTGTTGCTGTGAAATGATCAGTGTTTGATCATTTGTGATATGATCATTTGTTTGATCTTATATCTTTGTGATCATAGGTTGATCATTTTTGTTTGACCCGAAGCAGGGCTTTTTGAGAAAGCGTAGCTTTGTGGACGAGACTTCGTCGAGCCTCACACCCCGGAAATGGTCGAAACAGGAAGGATGCGGCAAGGTTCTAGGGAGTAGCGCCCCTTAGTGTATGTCATTCCTTCTGGATAGAGGTGGTATCATGGTATGGAGCCCAGATACTTAACCTATGTGGTTGCTGCATTATTATCTATGTGGTTTGTTGGAAATCGGGGATCCTCGGGAAGATCGGTTACGATCGGGGGATGGCATACGCGTGTCAGTAGTTACCTACTTTTGCAGAGGTAACCCGGCCTTGTGTTGGCAGAGATCTAACCGTAATGTTAGGTTATTTCTCGGGTCGTCTATTCCAGGGACGTACCCATCGTGGAAAAGGAAGTTCCTTAGCCTGACCATTTGTTGGAAATCCAAAGAAACAATACGAGCCTTGTACGGTTTTAGTTGTAGAACCTGCCATTTAATATGGTAGCTATAGCAAGCATACTATAATGGTACCTATGCTGGCTAAGATTTATATTCTACTTTCGAAATGTTTTCTACACTATGCACTAATAATAATATCAAAAAGAATTTGATTTTTGCGTAGTAAGCATCTTTGACTATCATAAGAAGAAATCTCCTCCAAGTCTGCGTTTGCATTGTGTGTGTGGTGGGAGGTCTTATGGTAGTTTCATTTTCCAAAAGCATTGCGAATTGACACTAAAGTTTTCCTGTTGTTTATTATAAAGAATAACTGTTTTACGATCTCACACCAGTCACCATGACTGACTCGGAGTTTATTGTTCCCTTCTAAACTCTGGGTGCCCACCAATTTCCACACGGGCAGCCTAGAGTTATATTATCAGGATATTCTGGATATTCTGGAGCTTTGGAAGCAAGCTGGATGGCGAGACGTAGTATTTGTATCTGATATATTTATTCCGCTGTGTATTCTGTATGAGGACAAGTTTATATAACTGTCCATTGTTGTATATTGACTCTGATTGATGTATGTATAAAATGATATAGTTCTTTGTTTTAAAAGACTAGTGTTTATTTATTATATATTGTTCCGCTGCGATGTGTAAGATTCTGATATTGTTTTCTGTTCTGATGTTGTTCTGTTGTTCTTCTTTTTTCTTCTCTCTTTCTTCTATTTTTTCTTCTTCTTCTACTTTCCCTTTCTTAAAACCCTCACTATTGGAGTTTCCGGCACTCGATTGCTCGGCAGTCGATAAAGTGAGTATCGATGTCGAATTTTCGAAAGTCGAAAATTTCGGTATGTGACAGCGTGGTATCAGAGCATATGGTTAAGCGACAACCCTGCTCTGTTGGGTGTTACTCATTAGAGATAGAGTCAGTAGTACTCTAGAATGAGTTGAGTGTAATAATAGATACGAGTGCGTATTTGTTAGTGAATATAAAATTGTTTTATATTGTGATGATTGGTTTGTTGAGTGGTATATGGATTCTGGTCGGTATAGTCCATACAACTCTATCGATAGGGATCTCTAAACACTTGTATAGAACAATTCGGCACAGTATTGTTTTAAATAGGGTAAATGAGATAATTTTGCCCAAAACTATTTTTGTATAGAAAAAAAATGTTTTTCTATAAAGTACTATAGTATATGGTTGCATGGATGTTAGGAAGTAATAATAGTGAATTATCATCACTGAAATTGAATAAGAAATTGGAATCGTAACTCCAAAGTTAAAAAAATAAATTCACATACAAATGAAATTAAAGAATGTAAATTATAAATGTGATTTGTAATTTGAAACGGAATTCCAGAAAAGTTTTTGGAAATGTTTTGAAAAAAATTTAAAAATTTTGGAGATTTGGAAAGTTTAAATTCTTTTTGGAGTTGAAATTGAATTTCAAAGGTTTTGAAAATGTTTTGGAGGGAATGAAAAGCTCTAAACTCTTTTCGGTCGCTGGAAAATAATTCTGATGATAATCGCGACATCACCGGTGTTCATTTTCGGGTTTCCAAAAGAGGAATTGCTGCCAAATTGTTTAAATGGAAGTTGTTTTGAAAATTTGGATTTTGTTTTGGAAATTAAAAGGGTAATTTGACATGTTTTCAAAAATGGTTTTGAAAAAAAGTTGAAAAGACTCAGGAATCCTGTTTAAAATATTTATGGGAACAAGGATGAGTTGGTAACTTATACAATTTGAATTTTTGATAGAATAAATTTAACTTAAAGAATGGAGTTAAATTAAAATAAGTATAAGTGAATAAACTGGAATTGAATTTGATTTGTGAAGTTAAACTAAAATTAGTAAGTAAAGCTTAAAGAATGAAGGTAAATGAATGTAAATACAAGTGAATCAATTTAATGAAAGTGAAATTCAATGTTGAAACTCATTTTGAATTCGTAAGCAAATAAATTGAATTGAATAATTATCAATGAAAGATAAATTAAAATTCGTATGAAATTGAAACAGAATGTTGAAAATGAATTAGAATTTGTAATGAATTAGTAATTGAAACTAATTTAAAATAAGCAGTTGTAAACGAAAGTTAATCGATGAAATTCAATATTTCAGAATTGAAGATGAATAGAATTGAAATTGAATTGAAATTGTGAATTGAATTCAAATGAATGTGAACTGTAAAATTGAAGGAAAATGAATAGGTGTAACTTCAACAGTGAAGTAAAAATGATATAAGAAGTACATATTGAAATTTTGTAATCGAATTTGCAAAATGTTTGAATGCTGTAACTAGATATAATGGCTAGTAGGATATACAGGTATAAAGGAATTGGAATTTAATTTCGAAGATAAATTTGAATGGCTCGACAAAAGGTAAGTATTTGAATTCGAATATGAGATTTGATGACTTATTTCTCTAGCCGCTTGGCTTTTTCTTTTTCTTTTTGAAATCTGAGAGTCCGTAGGGACGTTTTGTAGTCGTGCCGTATTAGCCGCGCAAAGGAGACGCTGGCAAAAATTTTTGGAAATTTAGGGCGTTAGAAAATTTTTGAGAAATTTTGGAAGTTAAAATTTTGAATTTGAATTTAAATTTGAATTTTGAAGTAAACAATATTGTTTGGAAACTATGAAAATGTTTAGAAAGTTAGTTGAATAATAACGAATCTTTAGTAGAGAGATTTGTTTTGATGAATTGATAAGACTATTAAATTGTGAAAAATAGTAGACGAGTTAAGGACATTTTTTTCCTAACTTGTAATTTCGAGGACGAAATTCTTTTAAGGGGGGAACTCTGTAACGACCCAGAATTTTTGATAATTAAAATTCGAATATTTAATTGATTTTAAATATTAATAAGTCGGATAATTTAAAATTCGAATATTGAGTTTAATTGGATAGTTAAATCAATAATTTAATAGTTAAATTCCAGAAATAATTTAAATCGAGTTTAAAATGATTGAAAATGATTTGGAAAATTTTATTTAATCGTACTGGAGTTATAGAAATATTTTAGAACTTTCAGAATTGAATTTGGAGTTAATCTGTGAAAATTGAATATTTTAATATTTAATTATCGACTGTAAAAATAGCCAATTTTCGAACAGTCTCAGAATTGAACGAGACCAGTTCCATTGGATCCGTAATAGTTAGTTATTATCGGATTTCAATTTTCATATCCATCGGAGTTGTCGTTTGACCGTGGCAACTCGAAACGCATCGATATCATTTTAATTTTAAATCGTCGAGTTAAAAATAGTCATTTTTCAGAAAGTCTCGGATTTCGACGAAACCAGTTTCATCGGATCCGTAATGTGATATTATTGTAAGATTTCAAATTTCGTAATTTTTGGATTTATCGTTTGTCCGGGGCAAGCCAAAACGCCTCGAAATCGATTTAAATCGGTTTAATTTAAATTGATCGTTTAAATCCATATCTCACACAGACGATCGAATTAGCTTCCAAAACCTGTTCCATTGCGTTCGGAACGCGGGGTAAACCCCAGAAACGCTAGTCACTGCGCGTAAATCGGAGTTCGAAAAATCCCGGAATGAATAGTGTTCGTCAAAATTCTATATATAGCACTTCATTTATTTCCTTTTGAAGAGAATAAACCCTAACCCTAATTCTCTAAACCAGCAGCCGCCACCCTTGTTATCAATGGCCGAAACACACTCTTCTTCCTCCCTCATTCTCTTCCAATCCACACGACATCAGACCACGGCCCTAACTAGAAAAGTATAGCTCTCGTCGAGACGAAGATATCCAACGGTGGATTCGAGCAATGATCCTCATTTGGAGGCAAGAAAATAGCCGCGTTCGTATGCGTTTCACGCACGTCGTACGAGGGGAGGAAGCGATCGGACTTCGTGGGATTCTGGGCGTAGGTGCGGCAGGGAAGGGGCTTCGAGATGGCACGTTTTGATCAGGGTACAACTTGAAGGAGGAGGTGCGGCTAGCTAGGGTTGGGAGGCGGCATGGGTTCGAATTTCACCTGGTAATGTCGCGCGCGTGAAATAGAGGGAGAAGATAAGATACGCGGCCCAGATCTGCTCATTTGAAATCAACGGCCAGATGAAGTTTAGGTTAAATTAAATATAAAAGAAATTGAAATTAAATTGTATATTATAAATTCGTGTATCTTTAAAACGATGTAACTCTTTCATGCGAGATCGGAATTCGACGAAACTTCTTGCGTTGCGTTCGTTTTGTCGAGCTCTTCACTATGGAACTGAATTGGAGCCATGTGGAGCTAGTGTGAATTTCGGGTGGAATTAAACGGCTGTTTAATTTATTCAAAATAAATGCGGGAACAGAATTTAAAATCAAGGTGAGATCTTCTCACTCAAATGAAAGTGGATTTTCTTTTACAGTTATTGATTGATGATTTGATTGCTATTGGATGTGGTATTAGATATGATAGGATATATCTATATATATAGCAATATATACATATTGGCATATGTATATATTGGATTGATGATTTCCCGCCTCGTATAGCGGATGAGACCCTATTTCGCCGTTAGTAAGCGGATTTTTATAAAAACCCATATACCGCGATAATTCCGTACTGGAGCGGAATTGGTATTGTGCTAACATCTTTGGATGCAGGGAAACAGGTTGGAGGGATCCAACTGGATTCCTCACCAGTAGTTATTTATTTACAGATATTGTGATATATTCTGTTATCATATGATGATATATGATATTGACTGTTGTGATGGACTAATTGGTGTTGTTGCATCATCGGATTCAGTTTTGAAATGTAAAAATAACGACTTTTACTTTAAAAAGGGTTTTTAAAGTGATTTTTGAAAATATACGTTTTATGGAATTTTTGAATCGATTTATAAACGTAAAATTTTAAAGTTATAAAATTTATAAATTTTTAGTGAAATATAACCGAAGTGTCGTTTTTTAAATAAAAGTCGATTTATTTATAAAATGGGTTAAGTTGGGATTCTTGAATAACTATAAACGATTGGTATAGAAAGATTTATAAAATTGATATTTTATAAATCAAAATATTGGACTTATAAAACTAATTTTATAAGTGTTAAAAAGAAGTATAAATGAATTTCATAAGTGAATGAAATTAATAGATTTACATTGTGAAGTAAAAAATGAATGAAGTTGTAGAATAAAGGATTTATAAGTAATTAACTTATAAATTGGATTTTTGCCTTTAAATGGAATATTGATCGAATTTGTTAATAAAAGAGATTTATTAAATCAAAGTTGTTATGAATTATGAAGATGAATTTATAATCGTTGTTTTATGAATTCGAAAATAAATCAAATTTGATAAATTGAATATAGAAAGTGATTAAGGGAATTTTATCCACGATTTTGGATAGTGGATAATTCTTGAGATAAAAGTGTAGAAAATATTGAAATGTGGTTAGTGAAGTATATTCACGATTTTGGACAGTGAATATATTGTTAAGTAAAATGAACTTGTTTTGGGAAAGCGATATTACAGAAATGAAGTAATTGTTTTAAAAGATGTTTTAAAACGTGATAAGTATCGAATACATAGATTTCAACATTTATTGTTGAAATAGACGTTTTCGAGAAATAAGGAAATGGTAGACTATAACACTGTTGTTATAGTAAATGATTTCCGAAAGGAAATGTTTTTATATAGTATTGGGATTTATATATCTATCTTAAAATTCGAATCCCTATACTAGTGATTTTGAGTCGTCGTAACGATGTTTTACATAACATTCGTTTGGACTCAACTAAAATGTGTTTAAAGAATGATTTCCTTAAAGAATGAGATATATACTTAATTTTGATTTTAAGTATATCGAATATTTTCTAAGTGTTGAAAATAAATGATTTGTGAATTACTTATTTTTAAATAAGTATGGAAATGCTTTTCCAATATGAAGTGAACTGTTTAGAGATTTTATCTTTTAAAGATAAATTGAAAAGTGAATATTTGAAAATTTGTTTTCAAACGGTTAAGTGTGGGAATTATATATCTAGTAAAGATATTTTGGAAGATAAAATTATTTGGGAAAATTATTTGGAATCTGATGATGTTGCGCATCTTTATTGATAGTTAAATAACCGACTATCAATAATTACCTTTAGATAGGTATTTGTTGTGAATTGGATGAATTTGAATGCCACACTTATTTTTGAATAAGCGCTCACTATTCGGGTTAGCCGGGAAAGGACCATGGGGTCGTATAACCCATTCCGAATATGTGATACGTCGTTATGAATCGCATTCGAAGACCGGTGTTGAAGACCGGATATTTTTGAAAACGGAAGGATTACCGTCGAGTTACTCTACATCGGCTGATCTCCGATTTAGAGGTTTTATCACCCTTAGTGACGGGAAGTCCGGACGTGATTAGAAATTTATCCGGATATGCAAGGGCTTCGTGAGAAGTGCCTTCGGTTCTGTTCGATCCCGGAACAGACTTGTATGGATTGTGTGTCTGACGTTACAATTTGAGATATAAAGCTGATTTCTTTCAAATACATTTCTGTTGGTGGCGGAGAATTTATTCTCTTAGCTTAACACCCTTCTCTGAGACGTACGAGCTTAGAGGTTATGTAGTTGAAATTTATCAGCGATATACTCCCAATTTGGTAACTTGGCATACTGAGTGTTGCTGTGAAATGATCAGTGTTTGATCATTTGTGATATGATCATTTGTTTGATCTTATATCTTTGTGATCATAGGTTGATCATTTTTGTTTGACCCGAAGCAGGGCTTTTTGAGAAAGCGTAGCTTTGTGGACGAGACTTCGTCGAGCCTCACACCCCGGAAATGGTCGAAACAGGAAGGATGCGGCAAGGTTCTAGGGAGTAGCGCCCCTTAGTGTATGTCATTCCTTCTGGATAGAGGTGGTATCATGGTATGGAGCCCAGATACTTAACCTATGTGGTTGCTGCATTATTATCTATGTGGTTTGTTGGAAATCGGGGATCCTCGGGAAGATCGGTTACGATCGGGGGATGGCATACGCGTGTCAGTAGTTACCTACTTTTGCAGAGGTAACCCGGCCTTGTGTTGGCAGAGATCTAACCGTAATGTTAGGTTATTTCTCGGGTCGTCTATTCCAGGGACGTACCCATCGTGGAAAAGGAAGTTCCTTAGCCTGACCATTTGTTGGAAATCCAAAGAAACAATACGAGCCTTGTACGGTTTTAGTTGTAGAACCTGCCATTTAATATGGTAGCTATAGCAAGCATACTATAATGGTACCTATGCTGGCTAAGATTTATATTCTACTTTCGAAATGTTTTCTACACTATGCACTAATAATAATATCAAAAAGAATTTGATTTTCGCGTAGTAAGCATCTTTGACTATCATAAGAAGAAATCTCCTCCAAGTCTGCGTTTGCATTGTGTGTGTGGTGGGAGGTCTTATGGTAGTTTCATTTTCCAAAAGCATTGCGAATTGACACTAAAGTTTTCTTGTTGTTTATTATAAAGAATAACTGTTTTACGATCTCACACCAGTCACCATGACTGAATCGGAGTTTATTGTTCCCTTCTAAACTCTGGGTGCCCACCAATTTCCACACGGACAGCCTAGAGTTATATTATCAGGATATTCTGGATATTCTGGAGCTTTGGAAGCAAGCTGGATGGCGAGACGTAGTATTTGTATCTGATATATTTATTCCGCTGTGTATTCTGTATGAGGACAAGTTTATATAACTGTCCATTGTTGTATATTGACTCTGATTGATGTATGTATAAAATGATATAGTTCTTTGTTTTAAAAGACTAGTGTTTATTTATTATATATTGTTCCGCTGCGATGTGTAAGATTCTGATATTGTTTTCTGTTCTGATGTTGTTCTATTGTTCTTCTTTCTTCTTCTCTCTTTCTTCTATTTTTTCTTCTTCTTCTACTTTTTCTTTTTCTTAAAACCCTCACTATTGGAGTTTCCGGCACTCGATTGCTCGGCAGTCGATAAAGTGAGTATCGATGTCGAATTTTCGAAAGTCGAAAATTTCGGTATGTGACACATTCAAATCAAAAGTATATCTTATTCAACTTCTCAATAAATTCAATTTCTAAGATTCAATGTATTTTAGAATTATTTGGAAGATGGCAATCTATAAATTGATGAACTGTATAAAAGATAAATTTATACAATGATTTCCATTGTTTGGTCAACACTTTTGTTCCTAAATTGTCTTGTTAGTTTTCTCATATTCATTTAGTTTAAGCAATATTTAGAAGCTTACGAGCGACAAACTAATCTATTTACAACAAGAGAAAAATCATATGAGGTAATTTACATAAATTAATCCAAAAGGTAAAATAATCTTTATAATGCTAAATTAATTTAAGTACAATAAATAAGTATCTATAATTTTTCCTTTTTGTTTTTAACCTATATTTTTGCAAGTATTTCTCTTTGAATGTTGGAACTAATTGAATAATGAGAAAACTTTTGGTTTATCAAAATCAACTAGTATGAACCCATGCTACGCACAAAGATTGTAAATTTTTTTCTTTTAGATAATCACTAAGATATTAAACTATTTTGATGATAGTGTACATTAGCATTTCATTCAATTAGTTTTTGGCAAATACTTTTAGTAAAATGAAAATCTATTTCTTTCTCTACGATATAAACTCTATTGTATTTCATGAAACAAAAAAGAACTTTAAAACTTTTATTTTATAAAGACGACATGAACATAAAGATATAACTATACAAAGCATATCTATAAATACACATGTTTAAAATATTTCTTTCGATGTGTGAATCAGCATATAATAGTTTTACACGCTTCATTTTAGTAGGTGGAGGGTGCATAGTATATTGAAGATGAAAATTACTTAGAATAACAAAAATCCTAAATTAGATTGGCAAGGTGATAATTTATAAAGTTTAGACACAAACTGGAAAAGTCAAAAAAATATAAACAATTTGAAAAGTGCATGAGACCCGCATTGTAACGATCCGTAAATTTCAATGGTTTTATTTATTTAATTAATTGGATTTTTGTGAAATTTTAAACAATACAATTTTGAAATAAAAATTCAATATTTGAAATGCATCTAGTTAAACATAGCAACTGGTAAATTTTCATCAGATAATTTGGAAGTTTATTTTCTAGTGTAATTTTATTCCAATTTATATCAGTTAAAAATTGATGATAATAAAAGTGTTCCGAAACCTAAATATGTCAACATGAAAAAATTTATTTAGAACACTCTGAATAAGACTGCATAATTCGTTTCGCAAATTTTGGACGTTTCTAGCTCTGTTTGGATTTTTCTGTACAAATTTGCAGCATTTGTGGTACCGATATCGACTTTTGATCGGGTAATCGTACCATAGATATCTGTATACCGTTTTGATCGTCTCATCGTGCTAATCTCCGTAGTATATTCATTTGTATATTTCAGGGTCGGGTACGCCACGAAATCAATAAAACGATTATCGTAGCTGTACTAGTTTCGAGTCTCTAAAAAAATTTTCTGTGCCCATTCATTTGCCAAACGGCTAAAAAAAATTATATAGCCATTAGTCATTAACTTTTGATATTCTCTGAAATTTTACCATTTCAATAAAGTGTGTTTTGGTTCATTCGAATTCTTTTTCGGTGCATATTTCCTTTCAGTTGGAAAAAAATAATATATAATAAAGTGTACACCATTCGTCTTCTCCTCAAATAGATCTACTCATTTGCTAAATCCACCTCACCCTTAACCACAACACACCAGATTTCCTCCTCTCTGCCGATCCAAGATACCACTGTCCCACCTCACCACTAGCATCATCCGCACCCATTCCCTTCCTCTCGCCGAGTATCACCCACAACCGATAGCAGCTCCAACCCCGCCTAGCTTGCTCGACCTTCTTCATGGCCGCAAGTCCCTCTACTCGGCCTTCACCACGCACGCAGCAATCCACGGCCGTACACCTCTATTCCTTGTTCATCTGCTCGTTTTCTTCCATGCCATCACCTCGCTGCTCCCCGCCTTCCACCTGCACTACATTGGGTGTGAGCAGCCATCGATCTGCCTCCTTCACTTTCCATTTGCATGCACTGTCTCTGTGGATATAGGTATATACTTTGTGTTGATTTTTTGTGTGTATATATATGCATAATAAGTTAATGCTAAGCTATTATATATATGTTTGATAGTATAAAATATACGCTATATAATATTTCGATATATATCAGTTTAAATTGTTATATATACATTTCGATTTCAAGAAATGCGTATATAAGTTTATATGCTTAAATTTTGTATATGATGTAGTGTCAGGTTTTTTTGTATTATATATAGAAATGAAAATGGATAAGTTCTATAACTGTGCTATATTGGTAAGGTTTGTTAAGTATATATATTAGAACTTTGAAATGATGCTTTACAGCTTGTTTATGAACAGAGTATATATATTGCTACAAAGTTTTTTATATAGTTTACTTTACTTTCTGTTATATGTCTTCCTAGTGCTCGTATGTATATATCATTGTAAATATATATGATGCATACGTGTTTTTCAACTTTGCTTCTTCTTTGCAAATTTAAGCAGCTCATATTGTTGATATATCCTTATACTTATAGGTGAGCTTTGTCTCGGTTACTAATTTCATACATATTTATAGTTCGAAATTTTAAAATGTTGTTTTGAAAGTTAAACTAGATATTGGTTTTTAAAGTATACTTATGTACATCAATAGGAATTTGATATTGCTCATCTTACAATTTATTTTAATCTAGTTACTGTATTTATTTGTTTTGATATAACTATTTTATAAATATTTATGTGTGTTGGTTTTCAAGTGTACATTAGTTGGCTTCCAAATATATATACATGCCTTAGAAATATAAACTGTAAATTTTGGTTTATATATGTATAGTATATAAGTTATATTATAAGTTGGGTTGTTTTGTTGTTCTTGAGATAAGCTGGCTTGTTTATATTTTTCTACTTACAACTTCTATAGCTTTGGATGAATACATAATATATGTGGGTTTATATAATTCTGTTACAGTTTATTTTATATATATTAGTTAACATGTTTAAATAAATATGTATAATAGTTTTGTTATATTTTAAGTATAGTTAGTTATAATATATAGTGTTATATTTCAGTTTTATATTTTAAGGTATATATGTACGTAAATAACGTATATTATATGATATGTCAATATAAGTTGGTTTAATTAGTATATATATATATATATATATTTGTTATTTTATATATTGATTTTTGAATTTTAATACAGTCATATATACAGTGGTGACAGCATTTTATATGGTTTGAAATAGTATATATATAGTTGTGTCAATATTATCTATATTTTGATTTTTACAAATGTATATATATATATATTTAATTTAATATGTATTGAAAATTTAAATATGATCATTTATACCACTTATCTTCATCAATCCAGTTCTGATTCGTTTTATCGGTCTTGTTATCAGCCCTGTTGTCGAAAGTCGTGCCCATCTTGCTTTGCTTTGGAATTCGTAGCTTGTTCTATTGTCAAACTCCTCGCTAGCCTCGAAAGGTGAGCAATCACTCACGATTAACGTTCTTATATTTATTAGATTTGATTTCAATTGAAACGACAATTGAAATATGCTGCTGTTAGTATTTACATTATTATATTCCATTATTTGTATTTGTTCACCTGTGACATCTGACACCATTATCTGTTATTTATATTGATGATATATGCATGTTGTTATATTATTATCATTGTTTGTACCAAAATTGGGCACAACACTCTTCGGAAATTTTTGAAGAGATAAAGTGAAGAAATTAAATGTAAAAAGAGGAATGTTTGCGCAAAAAATGGGCAAACACCTCCAAGTCGTATGATTTAGTTGATTTTATGTTGTTTTTAGTGATCTGGGTAATCTATGCAAATATATAAAAAGCAGGGACTAAATTGTAAAAGACACACAGATTTATAGTGGTTCGGCCAGAATGTGCCTACGTCCACTTTATATGTTATTCTCCTTAAACTGTTCAGATTACAAGTACAAAGCTTTTATACAAGTATATGAAAGTTGTTTGAAAGTTCTATCCGTGCTTGAGTTCTCAAACTTGTCCGCCATTGTTGTACCCTTACCCCTCTATTTATAGAGTGGGGCTGGGAGTAGGGGTTCTTGATGTATATAGCTGCTGGTCGGCCTGGGCTGATGCAATCTGGCCTGGCAACGTTGGTTCGGCAACGCCTTGGTTCGGTAGTGCTTCGGTCCGGTGGTAGATGGTTGGAGTTGAGACCTTGGTCCGGTAGCACTTTGGTCCGGTAGGTTCGGTGGGACTTTGGTCCGGTAGCACCTGGGAGATGGGTTGGTTCGGTGGCAGGTGGAGTGGCTTTCGGTTCGGTAGTGATGCTTTGGATTTGGTTTGACAGGTAGTGGAGCAAGGGTTGGTTCGGTAGGGCCTTGGAGTCATGTTGGTTCAGTGGGACTTTCCTCCTTATGGTTCGGCGATGCCTTCTTCTTTCTGGCTCGGTGGTGGTGGAAACGCACCCAACATTTGCCCCCCAAAGTGGGGCATATGCCAACATATGTCGTGCTTTGTTTTAGACCCTTCGACTTGGACACTCTCATTCGGTCCCGAGCACCGAACCAGTTGGTCCGGTCATTTTTATTTGCCTATAAGTATGGGCCATACGCTTTCGTTATTCCTTACTAACTGAAATAGCCGAACCAGATTCTTTCCTGCCGAATCAATCATACCGCCGAATCACGTTTGACCATCGGTCTAGGTAATTTCCGAATGACTTTTATGTTTTGAACTACCGAATGAATCCATGGAGTATGAGTGCCGGATGAACCTTTGAGCCTTGAGCTACCGGATGAACTTGAGTGCCGGATGAACCTTCGAGCCTTGAGCTACCGGATGAACTTGAGTGCCAAATGAACTTTAGTCTCAAACTACCGATCGGGCTTTTATGTTTTGAATTATGAACGATATTCCATGCCGTATGTACTTGCTTGTTTATGTCTCCACACTCCTTGTTCTAATAATGTGTTTTCTCCTGTTGCAGATAATGTCTCATAAAGTCGAAACTCGTTCTGACAAGAAGAAGTCCAAGAACCGAGGAGAGTCCTTCATAGTGCCCCCAGTTCAGGCAGCACCAGAATGACAGGGACCAACCCCGAGATCGCTAGTAGACGTGTACGGTCCTCAAGAGCTCCTGAACTCACCGCCTGATTGCTTTCCCAGCTCCCTCAAAGATGAGCAGCTTGACGTTATCTCTCGCTCTTTTGGGATCGACGGAGCGCACATGTTGTTGCCGAGGGAAGGAGTGATGCCGTATAACCCCCTTGACGGATATTTTGCTTATAGCAGTTATCATTGCATGTGTGGTGCCATCTCACCTATTAATGCTTGGATAGTCAGCTTCATCACATACTTGAAGGTGGCTCCTTTCCAGCTTCAGCCCAACTCCTATGCCATCTTGGTGAGCCTGTTCGTCATCTTCTAGAGGAGATACGGGCGTCCTCCTTCCAACCGGGAAATCCGGTATCTGTACAACTTAAGAGGCTACAAGAAGGGGTCTCCGTATATTAGCTTGGAGTCGGCCGTGTCCTTCAAGCCAGTCCTGGATTTATACTCGAAGTTCAGCATGTCCAAGAAGGAATGGTTTTTTGTCAGAGATGACTCCGTTTCTTTCCGCCGTTTCACCTCTGGCTGTAAGTTGAATCTTATTTATAATTTTTTATTCTGACTGCAATACTCTTCCTTACGTGCCTTATTTCTTGCTAGCGACAGGTGGCTTTGCGGTTGTAGAGAACGATCGTTTGGTTCGGATGGCTGAGGAGATAGAAGTCATTCCGGAAGGGGAAAGGGCGACTTCTTATTTGATCAGAAACGCTACTCTTCTAGGGCTCAACCTGATTCTGCCATGTCAGTCTGTGATCAAGCAGAGAGACACAGCCGAGGAGAGGGCCGCCAAAGCTAAATGAGGGGCTACGGCAAAGAGCGGCAAAAGAAAACCCATCTTAAAGCATCCAACTGCCGGGGGGAAGAAACTTAAGAAATCCGATGGTCCCTCCCCCAGCACATGTCCAGACGTTCCGGAGGAGGAAGATGAGGAGGAGGAAAGAGGCGAGGGTGAAGGAGGTGAGGCGGAGAGTGGAAGTGGTGGAGAGGGTGATGGACAGAGTGGTGATGATGGTGGCGATGGGCAGAGTGGTGATGGTGCTGGGGCTTTATCTTCTAAGCAAGCGGGTGTGATCCAAGAGTGGACGAACGATGCTTTCCGCCTAGCTTTCGAAGGGCTGGAGGAAGAACCGGCTCTGGTAGAGAAGTCTAAGAAAGCTGACAAGGCCGGAGCCGGCGCCGATTCATCTTCCAAAAGTGTTCTAGTTGAGGCAGCCCCTGCGACTCAAGGTGAATTTTTGACTTCTGCAGACTCCATTTATGATAAGGACTTAGGAATATTTTACGGTCAGCTCCCATCCTGGAATGAGATCCCGGACTTATTGCAGTATCCCACTCCTCCCCAGGGTTTGTATAACAAAAGTGTCTCCTTACTTTTCCCAACTTGACATATTTCTTGAATTATAGTTTAACGTCCGCTTGTAACACTTGGATTTTTTTTGTCCTGGGATCGGATGAAGTGGCCAAGACATTGGGTGTTCGGCATCGTCTTGAACAATATAAACTTTTAAGGGCTTCCACTAAGCCAAAGCCTCCGACTAACCGCCCTGGAGACGTAGTCGGCTACTGTCCTCTTCTCGGAGTTATCGAAGAGGATATCCAAAAGAAGAAGAGGAGTTGCTCCTTGTTGGAATTTCCACCTGACCCTCAGCCCCCGACTCAGCCTCTTCAGGATACCACGGAGGAGAACACTGAGTTTATTCCTTCCCCGCTCCCTTCTGAAAATCCTACCGTTATCTCGATAGACCATCCTGGCTTGGCTCGTAATCCATTTGCGGGTCATCCGGATCTGGATCCGGATTCTCATGATATTTCCTTTGATGAGGCTACTAGTGAGCACCTTCTCCCTCGTAATCCCATGGTAAGGGTGCTTGACGAGGCCAAGTCCCTGGACCTTGATTTGCTTACCACTCGGGTTGTAACCTTGGGGGACGAAGCTAAGGCAAACATTGACCGAGTTGCTGAGGAAACCAGGAAGTTGATGGGGCATCATGCTCGACTGGTTAAGGCTGGAGAAGAAATCGGCAGTGCTAACATTCGACTGCGTTTAATGGTTTCCGACCAGGCCAAACAACTCGCTGATTAAGCCATCCAGATCTCTCAACATGAGTTTGCATCTAGGCAATTAAAGAAGACCATGGAAGAGGTCAGCAGGGAAGAGATGCGGAAAATGGAGGCCATTTGTAAGGAACAGATTGATATGGCTATTGCAATGGTGGATGAGGTTCGGAAAGCGAATCTCGAGCGGGTACAGGAGTTGTCCGGGAAACTTGAGGCTGCGGAGCTTGCCCAAACCAAGCTGAAGGAGGAGATGGAGGCGATGAGAAAATCCTTTCAGGCTGACTGCTCGCGATACCGATCGGAGAGGGATGCTACCGTTGCAAAGCTGTTAGCTTCTGAGGACCGAATAAGGAAGTTCGAGGAGAATGAGGGGATAATGGATGAGATGCTTCACGATATATACTTTCGCACTTGGAAACAGGGCAACTTATCTTGGATGGATGATTACCCCCGAGTCATGGCCAGGATTTATCTCAGGGCCTTGGAGGAGGCTAAGTCCGATGCAGATAAGGAGGGTGGTGTGGCCTTTAGAATGGATGTGGTTACAGCTCAATTCACCAAGGAGGAGAAGGTGGCGGTGAAAGAGGGTATGCGGCTGCTTGCTGCTAAGGAGGTTGGTGTGCAGTTGGAGGATGATGATCAAGGAGTAGAAGCTGGTAAGTCTTCCCTTTTAGATTTTTGTAACCTGACCGCTTATCGCTTATCTAATGGATTCTTCTTCTGGATTGGACAGGTGAGACCTCCAAGGTACCGACTGCCTCTGGCCAGCATGCTGAAAGTTCAGATCCCGTGGCTAAGTAGATCTTGGAGGACTGGCAGGATAGGGATGAAGCTCCGATGCAGCTGACTTCCTGACTTGACCTGGATGTTTTTTTGGCTTGTTCGACATTGCTGTCTATGCTAGCTTTAAAACATTAATGTAGCTTTTAGGCTGTAATCATGTTATTGGTAACAAACGACTTTATTCTTAGCCTGTAATTTTTAACTTAAGTTGATTATGTCATATTTGACTGCCTCTGTTATTTTGATGTGTCGCATAAGAAATACAGCTGTGCACATGCCTGTGATTCCATTGTGTTTGATGCCAGTTTCTTGCTTAAGATAAAATTTGATACCTTGCAAAGTTAATGTGATATGCGAATAAATTATAGCTATGTATTTATTTACAGGAGAAGAAAGTACCGCCCTTCATGTTTTAGTTGTAGATGGTAGCTTGGAATGTCTTATATGACTGAGCATGGAATGTAGTTGATTGACCTGTCATCCCATTGTGAGTTCTTATCCTCATTGGTGAGCGTCTCCTACTTTGTGTCCTGTACTTTAGGGATTGTTATGGAGGATATGAGGAAAGTTTTTAAATAAGATAGAAATATAAGAAATAGTAAAACTTCTAATCACGGAAGGCCTGCGATGTGCTTAAGTTCGAGGCAAACGGGTTTTGTAGTCACTTTCCCTAGCTGTGGATCTTGGAGACATTTGTCACCCATTTTACGCTTCCGCGGGGAGTTTATCTTTTTTACCACAGCTGTACTTAAGACACTCGGAGCCGAGATCGTGCACAGTAACTACCCGAGCCATTATGGCCCATAATCATGGGTATTATTCGATTTACCGTGGCCGGCTAGCATGGGTGCCGATCGTCAACCGTGAACTGCCCCTGGCTGGCCACACCTTATGTTGGGGCTTAAAGTAGGTTCACGGTTGCCGGCGAGCCGAACGTCGTAATGAGCTGCCTAGGCTATGGTTGGCCTACTCGGTGGCTTATTATCGGCTCATTACAGTTGGCTTTAAGGGCCTATCACGAGCAATGAGTTAACCCGCAGCAGAGGGATGCTGGAGCAAAAGTGTCGCATTGGCGAGGGCATAGATTCACATAGTACCTATTAGATCTTGTCCAGGTGAAATTGTGTCGTGATGTGTCTTGAATGAAAAATCCATTTCACAGGATTTCGTTCAACAGAAAAGGATAAGGTTAACAAGCAGCCAGGATATAAAGGAACAAGTTAAAAAGAGACAAGTTTTTAAAGTGGTTCGGCACGAAATGCCTACGTCCACTGATTCTCTTTGTTAATTCACTTCATAAGGGCAGTACAAGTTAAGAAAAGTATCGACGAAGGTGTTGGATGTTCCATGCCCTCTGGAACACCTCTCCGTCCACTGTTGACAAAATATAAGCTCCGTTGTGGAGATCTTTATGAATTACATATGGTCCGTCCCAGATTAGATCTAGCGCTCCGGGGCACGGGAAGATTCGCTTGAGGACAAGATCTCCTTTTTGTAAGCTACGATGCTTGACTTTGGAGTTGTATTGCATTGCCACTTTTTGTTTGTGAGCTGCTGCTTTGAGGGCTGCATCATTTCTTCTTTCCTCAATTAGATCCAAAGACATGTGAAGGAGTTCCTCGTTCTCTTCTGGGTTATAGTGGACCCTACGGTGGGAAGGCACTATAGGTTCAACTGGGAGCATGGCCTCCGATCCGTATGCCAAAGAGAAAGGAGTATGCCCCGTTGATGTTCTGAAATATGTGCGATAGTCCCAAAGTGCCGTCGGAAGTTCATCCACCCAAGCGCCTTTTGACTTTTCAAGTTTCTTTTTGATTAGAGTTTTGAGAATTTTGTTGACAGCTTCGAATTGTCCGTTTGCCTGGGGATAAGCTACAGATGAGAAGCTTTTGTGAATTCCATGCTCTTGGCACCAGTTGGCGAACTCCTCGCTGTCAAACTGAAGTCCATTGTCCGATATGATTTTAAGTGGGACCCCGTACCTACATAGAACATTTTTGATCAAGAAGTTAATAACTTTTGCTGAAGATACTTTATTTAGGGGTTCTGCTACCACCCATTTGGTGAAATAGTCGACTGCCACTATAGCATATTTGGCTCCGCCTCGGCCCATTGGCAGTTCGCCAATCTGGTCAATTCCCCATACTGCAAAGGGCCAAGGGCTGGTCATTTGGGTAATCTCAGTTGTGGGTAGCCACGGAATCTTAGCAAATTTCTGACATCTGTCACATTTTTTGACAAAATCTAAGGCGTCTTTGTTTAAGGTGGGCCAGAAGTATCCATATCGGAGTATTTTCTTTGCCAGAGCCTGCCCTCCAGTGTGATCTCCGCAGCTTCCTTGATGGATGCTGGATAAGATTTCCTTTGCTTCCCTTTTAGCGACACACCTTAATAAGGGGTTAGAGAAGATGCACCGATAAAGGGTGCCTTCTTGTATTGTGTAGCGGGAAGCTCTCCTCAAGATTTTCTTGACTTCGTTACGCTTGTCGGGCAGTGTGCCGTCTTGTAAGTATTTTTGGATGGGAGTCATCCAAGTTTCCTCTTTGATTGTAGCTATCAGATTCACCTGCTCGAAACTTGGGGTCAGTTGCTTTGAGATGGCCACTGCTCCGGAAATAATGCCGTCTCTCATGCTAGCTTGCTTTGCCAATTCGTCGGCCTCTTGGTTCTCTTCTCGAGGGATGTGTTTGATTAAATAGTGATCCAATTGATCGAGAAGTAACTTGGTCTTCTTTAGATATGCTATGAGTCATTCTTCTCGAGCCTGAAATTCTCCTAGTATTTGATTTACAATAAGTTGAGAATCACTATGAAGACACAAAGAATTGGCTCCGATTTCTAAGGCAAGTTCTAATCCAGCTATCACTGCTTCATACTCTGCATCGTTGTTGGTGGCAGCGAATTCCAACCTTAGAGCATAGTGTAGCTTATTTCCTTTGGGAGTGATTATTACCACACCTGCCCCCGAGCCTTGTTCGTTTGATGCACCATCCACAAAGAGATCCCACTTGATGTCTTCTGCTATTTCCGATTGCTCCTTACCTTCGTTGGTAGTGAATTCGGCAATGAAATCGGCCATGGCTTATCCCTTGATGGCGGTGCGAGGATGGTAGGTGATATCATATTGACTTAGTTCAACGCACCATTTAAGTAGTCGCCCAGAAGTGTCGGGAAGATGGAGTACCTGCCTTAGTGGTTGATCGGCCAGAACTCTGATGGAATGAGATTGGAAATAGTGACGCAGTTTCCGTGACGTGATTAGTAAACAGTATGCTAGTTTCTCAAGTTTAGGATATCTGGCTTCCGCCCCTGTAAACCTCTTGCTCACAAAGTATACTGTCCGCTGCATGCGTTTGTCTTCTCTCACCAAGGCGGCGCTTAGAGCATGAGATGACACAGCAAGGTATAGGTATAGCTCTTCGCCTTTGTTCGAAGTTGAGAGTACTGGTGGTCTCTGGAGGTGTTCGATTAAGTTAAGGAAAGCTGTTAAGCATTCGTCAGTCCATTCGAACTTTCCTTTGTCTTTCTTTAGAGCTTCGAAGAAGGAGAGGCATTTGTCAGTTGCTTTAGAGATGAATCTGCTCAGGGCGGCCACCTTCCCATTTAGGCTTTGCATTTCTTTTCGGGTAGAAGGTATCCTGATATCTTTCAGAGCTCGGACTTGTTCAGGGTTTGCTTCAATTCCTCTAGCATAGACGATGAATCCCAGGAACTTTCCTGATGATACTCCGAAGGAGCACTTTAGAGGATTCAGCTTCATTCCATATTGGCAAAGTACTTGAAACATCTCGCCCAGGTGGCTTACGTGATCGTCAGCTTTTCTTGACTTTACCAGCATGTCATCCACATAAACTTCCATAGTTTGTCCTATTAGCCCTGCAAACATCTTGTTGACGAGGCGCTGATAGGTGGCTCCTGCGTTTTTAAGTCCAAAAGGCATTACTTTGTAGCAGTACAATCCCCGGTCAGTGATGAAGCTAGTGTGGTCTTGATCGGGAGCATGCATAGGAATTTGGTTATATCCTGAGTATGCGTCCATAAAAGATAAGAGTTCATGCCCGGCCGTGCTGTCCACGAGCTGATCGATTCGGGGAAGTGGGAAGCAATCCTTCGGGCAGGTGTCATTTAAGTTGGAGAAGTAAATGCACGTTCGCCACTTCCCATTAGCCTTCTTTACTAGTACTGGATTAGCGATCCACTCTGGGTAGATGGCTTCTCGTATGAAGTCATTGGCAAGTAGGTTTTTTACTTCTTCATCGAGGGCTGCTGATCGTTCTGCCCCCATACTTCTCTTTTTCTGTTTTACTGGCGCCTTGGTAGGATCGATGTTTAGCACGTGGCATGCTATGTCTAAGGAGATTCCAGTCATGTCAGCGTGTGACCATGCAAATACATCCAAGTTGTGGCGGAGAAAATCAATGAGTTGTTCCTTCAATTCTGCTTTTAGTTGGGACCCAACTTTCAATAGTCTACTCGAGTCGTGTTTGTCCACAGATACAAATTCCATAGCCTCTGCAGGCTCCGCGGTGGCCTCCTCCTCTTTGTCCCTGGGGTCTAATTCATTGAAAGGGTCACTGGTATATCGAAGAGGAGGGGCTTTCTTTAGCTGCTATGCTTTCGAACTTTTCGTGCAGAGGGCATTCTCTGCACTCTTCCCTATATCCTTCCTGCGGTTATTGCGAAGTTCAGTTACATAGCAATCTTGAGCGATGTCCTGGTCTCCCTCTACTTCCCCTATTCCATTGTTCATTGGAAATTTCATCTTCAGGCACCATGGGGCCAGGAAAATTTGGAAGTCAGACAAGGCTGGTCTTCCAAAGAAGGCGTTGTAGGCCGAGTGGTTTTCTATCAACACAAATGTTTGTTTCTGCACAACGGAGCGGGGATGACTTCCAATTTCAACAAAGAGGTCCAGTCGCCCAAGGGGCATCTTCGCATTTCCAGTGAAACCGTGTAGTGGTTTATTGCAGGGAAAGACATCCTTTAATGACATCTTCATTTTGTCGAATGCATGCTTGAATAGGATATTCACTGAGCTTCCAGTGTCTACTAGAATTCAGAAAACTTCGGTTGGGCCAAGTTGGGCAGAGATAACAATGGGATCCGCATGAGGGTACTGCCTTCCCTCCAGGTCACGCCTACTGAATGTGATGTCATCATTCTCTATCCGCTTTGGGTGGCGTTCTTCTATAATAGAGTTAATGCATTCTTCATCATTCCTAAGTGACTTTCCGTACTTTTCCATCTCTGCCCAGCTTCCGTCGGCGATGTGTGGCCCTCCCGAGATGGTATGGACCACTATCTTCTCTTGACTGGAGCCGCTGGTGTTGCGATTTCCTCTGCCTATTTCTGGGGAGGGTAACCTTGGGTTTTCATTGGCAGGAGCTGGAGTCTCGTTCTGACCTTTTACATAGCATTCTAGTCTCCTTCTTCTGATGTGTTCTTCAATCAGGTCGCGGAGATGATGGCATTCATTGGTATCATGCCCAAGGGATTCGTGGAAGCGGCAGAATTTTTCAGACTTAATTGCATTATCTGATTCCTTCTTATGCGGGGGGCGTTTGTATTTAACTTCGTCTTGAGTGGTGAGGAAGATGTTTTCGATCGTTTCATTCAAAGGGGTGTAAGCGTTAAATCTCGGTCCCGGACGATATAGACGCTTTTCTCCCTTCTTTCCCCCAGCATTGTCTCTAGAATCATTTCTTCGAATGTCCTTTGCTACAACGGGCGTGTTGCCGTGAGCTGCCTTATTTTGTTGCCTTGACTGCCCCTCAATGGCAGCGTCTTCAAGCCTCATATATTTCCCGGCTTCATGGAAGAAATTGGGTAAAGTAGCTGGTTTTTCTTTTGTCAATCTTCTAGCAAATTTAGTATCCGGATGCACACCACTACAGAGGGCCATTAAGATAAGCTTCTCATCGGCATCTTGGACTGTGGCCGCTGCGGTATTGAATCGGGTTAGATATTGCTGCACCTTCTCTCTAGGTTTCTGTTTGATACTGGATAAGGAATAAGCGTCCTTGGGTTGCTCCACATGAATGCGGAACTGGCTGATGAACTTTTCTTTCAATATCTCCCATGATCTGATGGATCCTTGGGGTAGATGGCAGAACCAGGAGGTAGCTAGATCTGGTAAGAATAGTGGAAAGCATTTGCACAGCACTCCTTCTATTGCTTTGCTCATGAGCATATGCTGTGTGTATCTCTGTAAGTGTACAACGGGGTCAGAGGTTCCCTTGTAAGGTTCCATTGTAGGAATTTTCCATTCTCGGGGGGTGATGGCAATTTCGATATTGCGGGCGAAAGGGCTGGTTACCCTAGCGCCTATCCCTCGATCTCTTTGATCCCATTGGACGCACTCTCTGAACAAGCGTGCCATCCTTTCATCAGAATTTGGAGCAGATAGAAATGAGTTCGGTTCTGCTCTGTGGGATTGATCCCGTCCAGATGACCTGTAGGGATGGTATCGTCTATCATTCCTAATATTTTCCAGTGGTTGTGTTTGGTCTGCTGGGAGCATGCTAGGGTCAGCTACAGTTGGCCCTTGCCTTGATCTTCCCCTGCTGGGTTCTGTTCTAAGCACTTCCTCGGGTCCACCTTCGGGCTGGACTCTAGCTCGGCCCCTTTCATTGGTGTTTCCGTGGTTAGGCAGCATGACAGGCTCAGCTATAGTTGACCTCCGCGCTCAGCTATAGTTGACCTCCGCCTGGTACCTCCCCCGTTGGGTTCGGTTCCAAGCGTTTCCTCAGGTCTAACTTCGGGCTGAGCTTGGTCTCGGCTCCTACCATGGCCGCTTCTGTCGTTAGCTTCTTCGAAGAAGGAAGATCTTTGTCGCCTCTGAGATCCTCCAGACTGGGACTCACCCCATGATTCAATGTTGCGGTTGGACTCTTCAGCATCCCTTAAGCGTGACATGAGTTGGTTCGCCAAGGCTTCCTGTTGGGATGTGAAGCGGTTAGTCACATCAGCCACAACCCTGTCTAGATCTGCCCTAGTAATTGCTGCCGGCTGTTCCGTGGCAGGGGTTGTCGGATTTGCCTGACCTTCATTTGGTACTGCTGTTGGAATGGGATGATTTACTTGATCTGTGACCACTAGATCTGGAATACTGCTGGTTGCGATGTTTTTTCCTTTGTTAACATCTTTCTTCTGCTTGGGAGGCATGTCTTCCAAGCAATGAGCGATGCTATTAGGAAGAAGGTTAAGTGGGAGAAGCTGAAGTCCGGAGTTCACCCTTCTCAGTGAAAGCACCAAAAATGTTTGCGCAAAAAATGGGCAAACACCTCCAAGTCGTATGATTTAGTTGATTTTATGTTGTTTTTAGTGATCTGGGTAATCTATGCAAATATATAAAAAGCAGGGACTAAACTGTAAAAGACACACAGATTTATAATGGTTCGGCCAGAATGTGCCTACGTCCACTTTATATGTTATTCTCCTTTTACTGTTCAGATTACAAGTACAAAGCTTTTATACAAGTATATGAAAGTTGTTTGAAAGTTCTATCCGTGCTTGAGTTCTCAAACTTGTCCGCCATTGTTGTACCCTTACCCCTCTATTTATAGAGTGAGGCTGGGAGTAGGGGTTCTGGATGTATATAGCTGCTGGTGGGCCTGGGCTGATGCAATCTGGCCTGACAACGTTGGTTTGGCAACGCCTTAGTTCGGTAGTGCTTCGGTCCGGTGGTAGATGGTTGGAGTTGAGACCTTGGTCCGGTAGCACTTTGGTCCGATAGGTTTGGTGGGACTTTGGTCCGGTAGCACCTGGGAGATGGGTTGGTTCGGTGGCAGGTGGAGTGGCTTCCGGTTCGGTAGTGATGCTTTGAGTTTGGTTCGACAGGTAGTGGAGCAAGGGTTGGTTCGGTAGGGCCTTGGAGACGTATTGGTTCGGTGGGACTTTCCTCCCTATGGTTCGGCGATGCCTTCTTCTTTCTGGCTCGGTGGTGGTGGAAACGCACCCAACAAGGAATTATCTAACAAAAACTCCAAATCTCAGATCTGAAAATAATTAACATGCAAGGAGACACAAGAATTTAGAGTGGTTCAGCGTGTTGCCTACGTCCACTATGAAGTTGATTGCTTTATTGATCTTTCTTTGAGGATTACAATTGATTTCAGCAGGTTACAGCAAATAATCAATGATTTACAGCAGTGAAATTTGTTAGCAGCAATGGAGTTTTAGATTTGGATTCGGCAGAGTCTGGGCGTTGGAGAATTCAAAGAAGAAGCCCCTTTTCTGCATGCCCTGGGGCTCTATTTATAGGTGTAGGAGGCTGATATTTCGCTCAGATCTCGGGGGACTTCTTCTAGCACGTGGGTAGGCCCACGTGCCCAAGCCCGTGAAGTTTCGGTCCGATCCGTGATCGATACGAACAGATTTCGTATCGATCAAGATTTCATCCAATGGAGTCAAAATTTGGCATGGACATTCTTTAGCATGCATGTAGTCTTCTATGAAAATTTCATAGCATTTGGACTTGTAGATTGGGAGATATGACCGATACGAATTGGGATTCTCGGTTGGCTGTTTCATTCAACTCGCTCTTGTTTCGACTCGCTCTTTGTTCGACTTGGTTCTGTTTGACTTGGTGATGTGGCGTTTATTCGTATTGACTGTTGTGCCTTGCTTCGTATTGATGGACACAAAGTAAGAATCTTCGGATGTGGAGTGAGTCGAACAGTGGTTCTCTGATGGACACGAAGTGGAGCGAGTCGAAGTGGAGCGAGTCAAAGTGGAGCGAGTCAAAGTGGAGCGAGTCGAACAATGGTTCTCTGATGGATGCGAAGTGGAGCGAGTCGAACAGTGGTTCTCTGATGGACGCAAAGTGGAGCGAGTCGAAGTGGAGCGAGTCGAAGTGGAGCGAGTCGAACAGTGGTTGGTTTCATCCAATTTTGTATCATTCGTAACTTGAACATACGAGCTCGGATTGACTTGAAATTTGGAATGATGGCTCCCATAGCTTCGCTTGTTATGTCATATCAATTTTGGCTCGATCCGGGCTCGGACACAATTCGTCGATATCCATAGCGAACCTGCGTATAACCGATTTTCTAGACGAACTGTCTTTGTTTTCTAGTCAAGTTCTTGGTGTCACGGCCTTGCCAAAAGGCGGGATAACAACGGTCTTTTTGGGCGAGGTCGGTTTCTAACTTCTCAATTATTTTCACTCGCTCAAAAGCCACCGCCGACGCTTTATCCGTGGCTTTCATACACTCTTTGTATTAGGTATAAATATCATGGATATAGTCATGCATCGTTTGTTCAGCCTCAGATGGGATTTTCTTTAAGTGAGGAGGGAAGATAAACCCGTCGAAGCAAATGTTCAGAAACTCTTTTCTCAACTGGGCAATTTTAATCGCTCCTTCTCATGTGGGCTCAGTAATGGCTTGTTCAGCGACTATGGGAGTTTTGGCCTCAGTTCTACGGCATTGTGAATCAGATATGGGGGCTTGAGAAAATGGTTTTTGACGCGGAGGCTCTAAAGGTTGTTTCCCGTGTCCGAAAGGTGGTGTTGGAGCCCGAGGAGGTGGAGAGCATGATCGGGAGCGATATCTATATTTTTTGTCTCTATCCATATCCCTCTCATAACGTTCTTGACTAGAATAACCGCGATCGCGGTTTCTATCATCCTCCCTCCGGCGGGACTCATAATATGAACTCGATGACCGGCGCGCTGAATGGAGGCTTCCAAGCATAGAATCTCGCCTAGTCATTGTATTTGTAGAATAAAAGAAAAACAAAGTTAGTAATCTCCCGAACTAGACAACTTAAGACTGGAAACCGTGTAGTTCCGTGAAGTGTATATGTGTGTGCAACCCCTCGACCAACCGGAAATGTTGGCCACGCTCGTGGGAAGAGACTCGCTTAAATCTAAATCACTTTGAAGCCCCTCCAATCCGGTGTCGTGTTGAAGTGACACATAGTCTGGAATCAGAATATCAGCAAGTCCTTCAAAAGGATTCTCTACTTGCGAGGGAGGAGCCTCCAAAATTCTAACACCAGAGGCTGGCAGGGACACAACTACAGATTTCCATCTCGAAGATTTATGATGCTTATGTGCTACTGCCTTGCCTTTTCTCCTTCACTCTAAACCCTGAAAACTATCAGAAGGCCCGACTATGGGTTCGTCGTCAATAGGCGTATTTTCTTTGTCGCCTTCCTCAGCTATCACGACCCCGGGCGCTTTATGCTTCACTCGCCTCGTCGGGGCTGCCCTAAGCGTTCCTTCAAGTCTTATACTTTGGTTTCGCTTGATCAGCTCAACGATCCTCAAATTTCTGTCTGTTAGCACCGAGTCTATATCTCTCATTTTGCTCGACACTTCCTGGAGAATTCGCACTATTTCTTTGAAGTGAGCACCTTTGGGTCGCAGGATTGCAGCTGTAAAAGAAAGAAGATATTGGTTTCAACATCAACTATGGTTATCTTGTTAACTACTGAAAAAATTGCAACACTTACGTCTGACCAACCATCGACTAGCAAACCCTGGAGGACATCGGACGTAGAACCACTCTGTCTTGAAATAACTAAGTTTGGTTCAGGATCCGGCCACCACTTGACAGTTCCTAACTACCTCTAGAATTGTGAACGAAGGACTGTCACCCCGACTCTTAACATTAAACAAATATCTGATCTCGATCGGGGTCGGGGGTCAAAAAAGATGCTCCATGAATACAACAAATAGATTGTTCAGCAGTGCATATCCATTGGGATGTAATTGCGAGGGGGCAATTCCGAAAAAAGCCAACACTTCCCGAATGTACTGGTTGAATGGGGGAAGTGTTCCAGCTGTGCACGAATGTCGATTGAAAGCCGTGAATCCTTTAGGGGGAGCATGCGGCCTGTCATTTGGTCCGGGTAGCAGGACGTTGTCTAAAGATAAACCGTGTCTTAAGCATATTTTCCCTAGCATGTCTTCAGAGACGTTGGATGGCATGGAATCTTGTAGGCTCGCAATAAAGGTTGCTCCCGGAAGCTCGTCTGGAGCTGGATATATTACTTCGGCGGTGATGGCCGGGATCTCTATTATCAAAGAACGAGCTTTGAGGCTCCTGTTGTTGCGAACTTGTAGGTTCCATAACTAGTCAACTCAGTAAAAACCATCATTAGATGATAATTAGCCTGTGTGTTCCCCAGTGTGAAGTGCATGAATGTGTTGTGTAGTGCAGTGCTACATGATACTTAAGAAATTCTACAAAGGTTTAAGGAATGTTCAAACGATGAGACTTCGAGATTCAACCAGAGTGACCGTCATCGCTGATCGTCACAACCGTGCCAGCCTGATTTTGAAGAACGATCCATGTTAGAGTTCGTTAAGTTTGTCAAATTACAATTCCATCAACGAGTTTCGAAGGGTAGTCAAATATGCAGTTTAATGGTCAAGTCCAATTATGCAGGGCCAAAGCTCGACGGAGTCAAGGGTTCGAATGTGCAATAGTTTTGTACCTATCAAAGTTCAACATGGATCACTCCTCCAAAAAGCTCGACTTCGTATCGATCTCCCTCTAAGATTTTCGTATCGATCGATATCCAGAGCTTCGCATCGATCGTCAGTCAGGATTTCGTATCGATCGATATCCAGAGCTTCGTATCGATCGTCAGTCAAGATTTCGTATCGATTGATATCCAGAGCTTCGCATTGATCGCCAGTCAAGATTTCGTATCGATCGATATCCAGAGCTTCGTATTGATCGCCAATTAAGTTTTCGTATCGATCGACGTCCAAAGCTTCGTATCAATCGCCAGTTGGGATTTTGTATCGATCATTTTAGATCGATACGAACTCCCACTATTCTAGATCGATACGAAACTGCTCCCTCATCCATCATTTCTGGATTGATACGAGTTTCCACATCTCAGATCGATACAAAGGTGCCTCCTCCATCCATCATCGATACGAGATCGAAGCCATGGATTCTTCCAATGACTGTTTCGTATCTATCAATAGCGTTTCTTCTCCAAGCTAAAGCAACACCATTACCGCTTCTACGACCTCACCCCGACAAACTTTCGGCATCAACAGTGCCAGAATTGGCCACGACTTTGGATGAAATCATTAAGACTTGGGTCTTATCATTTTAAAATGGTTTCGGTCAATTATTACCTAGTTCAGGTGGATGGGATCGAGGATTAAAAAGTTAAGTAATTTGCAGATGAAGGAAGTTCTTTCTTCTCGTGTTCTCGATCGATACGAAGGCAGATAAGAAAACAATGACAAGTGGAAATTCGGCTATGTCCAAAATACCTTTATATGGACTCGAACTCAAGGGAAAGAGACGATTTGTCTCCCAGTAAAATGAAGCGGTCGAAACGGTCAAGAGCCAGAACGATACGAAAAAGCCTTCTTCGTGTCCATCTACGGTCAATCTGGGACAAAGCTTTTGTGTCCATCAATCCATCGTTGTGAAAGGATCAGCCAGGTTGCACTGAAGCCACGTGACTCCATCGATGCGAAACGTTCATTTCGTATCCATTAGATTTAATCGATACGAAACACTTATTACGTATCCATTTGCTCGAAGACCAAAACCTTATATCCATCGATACGATGTACCTCTGAGGGCTATCCATTTCGTATCGATAGCCATCGATACGAAGCATGCATTCCAACATCCTGTATCGATCCAGGAGAGGATTGATATGAAAGAAGTTACTTAAAATGACTATCGATCGTTGTACAACTCGAATTTCACATCGATTCAGGAGAGGATCGATATGAAACTCGATCTAAACAAGAACTAAAGAACTCGGCAACGACTTGTGAATGAACAAACATTGATGAGAGCCAAGTTTATATATATTCTATATGCCATAAAACAACATTTAATTCTTAAAATTTACAGGAATTGAATGCTCACCTGGTGACAAGTACAACAATGAACGACAGATTACTATCATATAGCACTCAACTACAACAGTACATGGTACAACAATTGGCAGTCAATAGTTCATAATTTACATTTCTAAAGATCAATCAAAAGTCATAGCTTTCAACGAAAAGACAACAACCGTTCAGATAAGTCGGATAAAAATGTTCAGGATGAAGATTGCAACTTTTCAAAGCACATCATGTTCTCACAAGACGTACTTTGGAGGGCAAATGTTATCCCGCCTTTTGGCAAGGCCGTGAAACCAAGAACTTAACTGGAAACCGAGGAAATTTCATCCTGAAGATCGGTTATACACAGATTCACTATGGATACTGGCGAATTATATCCGAGTCCGGATCGAGCTATAATTGACAAGGCATGACAAGCAAAGCTATAGAAGCCAGTGTTCCAAATTTCAAGTCAATCCGAGTTCGTATGCTCAAGATATGATCGATGCAACTCAAGTGATCACCTTGTTTGTATCGATCAAGCAGCCAGAAGAGAACCCCCTTTCGTAACGATCCGGTTAGAATCCATCAGATGCGCACGACTTTGTATCAATCAGGGGAGCACAAGTTCGTATCCATAGAGGGCAGTGTTCTTCGTATCCATCCTTCCTCAAACTTCTTCACATCCATCATCTCCATCTTGTTCGCATCGATCAACCAACTCCACTTTGTATCCATCAAAACCACACAAAGTCGCTACTTTGTATGGATCGGCCAGTGATCAATACGAACAGAGCAGTTACAATCGATACGAACAAAGTAGAGCAGTTACAATCGATACGAACAGGGCAGTTATGATTGATATGAACAGAGCAAAACTGGGTCGATACGAATGAGGTGTATACATAGGAAAGACTCGATCGTTTGGCATGAAATGTGGATCGATCCTAAAAGCAAGCGACACGTCATTAGACGTCATGTGCAGAACTATCGATACGATGCTATCGATACGAACAGCATCGATACGAATTCAACAGCCTTCAAAAAACCCAAACTTGCATCGATCATAACTCAAAATCTACAAGTCCAAATGCTACCAAATTTTCACAGGAGCTTGCGTACAACCTAAAGAATGTTCATGATCGATCTCGACTCGATTGGGCAAAATATTAATCGATACGAAGCTCGTTCGTATCGATCACGGATCGAGTGCAAATGGCTGGGATCGATCGTGTGGGCCCACCCACGTGAGAGAAGAGGTCTTCTGAGATCTGAGCGAGATATTTTTAGCCTACACCTATAAATAGCAGCCCTGGACCTACAGAAAAGGGACTTTTGGCTCTTCTACGTCCAGACTCTGCCGAAATCACTATTGTATTCAAGCTTTACTGTTGTAATTCGTTGTAACTAGCAAGCAAAAGTTAATAAAAGTCAATCATTTCATAGTGGACGTAGGTCATACGCCGAACCACTCTAAATCTGTGTGTTTCTGCGCGTTTTTCTTGCTTATTTTTGGTGTGTTTGTTAGATCTTCCTCCTTTTTCATTTATATTCTTCATTTTATCTCTTCAAACACATCCGAAGGGTGTTGTGCCCAATTTTGGTACAAACATTACCTCTTTTGAGATAACCTTTTTGAATACTCATTTATAGGCTTAGTAATATTACTTCACCCTAAGTAATGATTTGCTGTTTGTGTTCTTCTTCTCATTCGAGAAGATATTTTACCCTTACCCTTATATCTCGTTGATTTCATATCCGATCTATTGGTGGTGCTAGGGTCTTTCTTCAGCTTGACCCTACACTGATTCTCATTAGCTATGAGTTGAAGAGGATACTGTTTCTTTTACCATATTCTGCATTCGTTATGAGTTTTCTGAGTGGTTCGTTATACCGTTAGGAATGACGAACACTCCAATCTATTCCCTCAATCTTGTGAATCGAGTATATTCAGGGAACATCTCGATGAGTCTCCTTTTGTGTTTTGATTTTGGGTATATGTAATAAATTGTGTTTTCAATTTTTTTCAAAATTTGAAGATATATTTCTAAGAGAAATTGGATTTGGTTTTTTGGATAAATAAAGAACAATTTTGGAACTAAATATGAGATACTTCTTTTATAGAAGATGATTTTTGTGTTGGGTTATCCATCAAGTGCTTTAAGAATTCTGGTCGATACGCCTGATCAACGTTATCGATAGGAATTTCCTAAACGCTGTGATAAGACACGATAAATTAAGTTTGAATATAATTATGTTTTATTGTTGAAATGATAAGATAATACTTTGTTTGAAAAATAAATGGTTATTGAATATTTTAAAGTAAGTTATACATGTTAAAAAGGGAGTTTGTTATAAGAATTTGGGTATTTGAAAAAAAAGAGTAGTAAATTTTAAAATTTTATCTTAAGGATTATTGAGATGAAATTCTTCAAAAATTTAATTTTGGAAAAAAAAGGAGGAATATGAGTTTGAAATTATTTGTTTTTTAAGAACTATAGGAAGGAGTTTGGAAGATTTCCAAGTGTTGAAAATTGAGACTTTGAATTTAAAGACAATTAGTTTTGTAACTTTAAGAAGTTTGATTTTAAACAAAAATTTAGATTATGGTTTTAAAGATAATGAATTTCGAATTCTAACAAATTTTGATTGTAAATTAAAATCTATATCTATTGTGATCCTCGTGATTGTCTTGCCTTAGTGCAATAGTCTAACGAATAGCTTTTTACAGTCGTTTGAGTAAGGTAATCTTTGAAGTAACCATCTCTCATTGGGTTTTCTTACCTCGATTGTTGTTATCTTAGTATCAGTATGACTCCTTTCACAGTGACATACGAAATATCATCAGTTTGTGGTTGGAGTTCGGATAAAGCGATGCTAAATCCCAACTCTATTCGAGAAACTTTTGTGAAATCATTCTCCTTCGATAGATTTTTGACTAACACCCCATTGTGTTTTTGATTTGAAAGTGAGATACTTTCGAAATCTTGATGTATTGCTCAAAGAAATTCAATGGTCCGCAAACCTAATATTTATACTTAGGAAAATCATTGAATTTACCGAGCAATTTTATCTTGGTCTTCTTTCGTCTTGAGTAGAGAGTGAGGAATTTTGATCTCGTGCTTGTCTATCCTTCCTTTGAAAGATGAAATAAATGTGTTGAATACAAACTCTTTTCTATAAATTGCGAGGACGCAATTTTGTTAAGGAGGGAGTATGTAACAACTCTGGTTTGGAGATTACCTGTAAATATTGAAATATAACGGAAGTTATAATTTAATATTGTAAATTAAAATATAATTGGAGATTTTAAATTGTTTATTTGGAATAAATGATGAATTTTGTAATGAAAATGGGAAAAATAAAGTTTGGAACTTTATTTTGTTTAATTGGGAATAAATATGGGATTAAATATGGATTAGGTAAGTATTTGGTTTAAATAAATTGAAATATTGGGTATTTATTAGTTTGGAGCTAATAAATTAATTAGGGGACGTACTTTAACATTAAATTTTTGAAATAAATCTAAAGTAATGAAAATAAAGTTTTAAAAACTTTATTTTGAGAATTTTGAGTAGAAAATAATCAAATTGAAATTTTATTTGGGTAAATACAACGATGTTGGAAAACATTGTCAATATTAATCTTTTATTGAATTTAAAATGAGAAATATGAAGATAATATGTGTTTTATTAAAATAAAAGATGAAATATTGTTTGAAAATAATATTTTGATGATTAAAAAAGTTAAAATGATTTACTGTAATTTATTTGACAAGAAAACAATTTTTGTACAAATTGTTGGAGTGAAAATAGTTGTAATAAAATTGTGTAAAGTGTGAAATATAGATAAAAATAAGGTTTTATTTATAAAAATAACATTTTATTGTTGAAATAAATTTTATTTTGTTTTAATAACAATTGTTGTTACATACAAATTGGTGGTATATATTTTTATTGGCTTTAAAAGGTGAAAATATAAACACATATTGATTAAATAGGTTAAAAGTGCACATTACTTAACATTTTCTCTAAGTATATTTATTCTTTGGATTTTTGGGTAAGATTTAGGTCCATAACCCTAAACCTAGAACCTTCTGGCTTGAGAAATCATCCTGTATGTAGCTTTCTTTTTCATTCTCTTCTAAAAACAGCTTACAGTAAAAAGAAACCAAAAGAAAATCCATGGCTGCCTCAAACTAAAATCAAATCTCACCCAAATTGCTGCTAATTCAAGATGAAAATCAACTAGAATAAAGAAATAAGAGGTAATCTCTACTAATAATACAACTATTTCATCAAAAATCTTAGAATCTAGGTATTGTTGTTTGTAACGGTTTTGTTTTGCTGTGCGTGTTTCTTTTTCAGCTGTTACAGGTTCCTAGAGCTCCTTTTCTTCACCAAAGATCATAGCTTGCTCTTGAATTCTTGCTAATTCGCTAAGGTGAGTTCAAAACTCACAATTGCTAACTAAATCAAGCTTTGCCTGTAAAGAAAATTGCTCAGAAATAGTTACTGTATATGTTCTATTCTCTGTTCCTTGTTTCATTGGTTTCTGGTTGCTACTTTGAGTGGCTATAACTCTTTGATTTTCACTCGAATTGCTGTCGGATCTTTTCCGGAGTGTTATTTGGTTGTTAAACTTATTGCATGTCAAATTTCAGTCCTTAATTCATCTGTTTGCTATGTGAAATGCTCTCTGGAAGTTCAATACGAAGCAGAAACTGTAAGCAGGAAGAAGTCCGTAGATTAGGTCGACTGGGAGGTCGACCCAGCACTCTCCAGGTCGACTGGCCATTGGGCTGGGTCGACCCCCTTGTTGGCCCAGTATGTGAAATGGTGGCCTTTTGTTCGTTTTCTTTTCGCAGCGTTTAGTCTTCGTTTGCTATGATTTTTGTGATCAATTCCTTTGCAATTTTTAGGTTTGGATGATGACTATGGGCTATGATATCCATCAATGGATTAGCCGAGATTTGGAGGAATTTGGAATTTAAAATTTTGAATTTAAATTCGATTTAAATTCAAATATCGATTTGGAGTAATTTCTTCGTTTTTCCTCGATTTCAAGCATTATTTCTTCTAAATAAGTTTTGAGAAAATTTCAAAATAATTTGGTTTTTGAAATCTTTATTATAAAACATTGTCAAATTATTATTAAATTATTTCAAAGTATTTTAGATATATTCAAGCAGAATTTTCAATAAAATGTCTTCAAAATGATTTCAGAAAATTATTGTAAAATCCCGTTTTCTCAAGTAAATTATTTTATTAATAATATATAATGTTTTTACACTTTTCGAATGTATGAGAAAGAGAATTAAACGGTTTAGTAAAACCCGTGGTATGGGACACGTGAGTTTACTTTATCGGTTAATTCTGGACTTGTACGATCTAAACTATCTGGGTTATCAATTTCTGAGTTATTTAGCCAATTTATGGCGAGTTTTGAGATTATAATTCCTATCTTTAGGAATTATCTTGGAAGGCCAATATTTAGCGGGTTGTGGTTCGAGATCTCCTATTCTAGGAGTATAATCTATGAGATCCCGTTATAGTGTTTTACTTGCCGATAAGATGAGGCGAGTCTGAGTTTTTTGAGTTTTGAGATTTTATAATGATTTTTGTTTTCTAATGTGGCAATGACTAGCGGTTAGTAAACCGTTAAGTGCAAACGTGTGGTATAGGACGTATGTTTACACTTTTCGGGTTCCTATCTAGGAGTTGTGACACATTCTGGGATTGCCAGTACTATAGACCTTCGGGTCATCTGGGATTACGACTTCGGTCGTCTGAGATTTACGACTTCGGTCGTCTGGGAGAGGTACCTAATATATATAGTACTGGAGGGATGGCACGTGGAGCATCACTTCAGCATGCAAATGGGATTTGGCTAATCCGAGGAATTTTTATGAGTTTTTGATTTCGATTTCACCAATTTGAGATGATGAATATACTTATAGCCTTGAGTTAGAGAAAGGCTTATATATATGTTGTTTTATGGTGATTTCGATATTGGGATTATGAACTCTTATTGAGTTTCATGAGTTTTGATTTGGAGATTTTGATGATTTCACATATGACTTATATATTGCTTATGTTCACTTACATTGTATAGCCCTTTGAATGTGAAACATCTATGCCATGATAAACCTTATCATGTGATCAACTTTGAGCCTTATAGAATACCTATTCTTGTTGTATAAATAGACTATATTATATCATTCCTTTATCTTTAAAGGAATGTTTCCCTTATGCACTTATATTCCTTTATCTTTTGCTAATATCAAGTTCTAGTTAGCCTGACCCGTGTATTTATTACTCGGGTCAGACCGAGTTGCAGGTTAGCTTTTGGACCTTTGCTAGCTTTACCTTTCGGGCTTCTTCATCGACTTTGGTTATGGCATAGTTTTTGTGTTGTAGTCACCTTATGATGTATCTATTCTTTTGTGGGGATGTATGTATATATTGTGGTTGAATACCACTTGTGGCATGTTGTATTACATTTAATGAAATGTATATGTATATTATCTATGTTGTTGTTCTGTGACATGAGCTTGTTATTGTTATCATATTTTGTTCCTGAATCAATCATGTAGCCACCATAGTAGTGTATTGGACATGAATTAAGTATGTCGAATACTCGAGATGAAATGAAAAAAATAAGCACAAAAACTGACATACTTAGCTCTTATCTAATGCAAGACTATGATGTTCGCCCTTAACCAGCCCTATTCTCCGCACTAGCAGACAAAATTACTATGTAATTCTCTTTGTTAATGTGGGTCTCGGGGTGGGGCGTCACAAACTGGCCAAAAATTGAGAAAATTATGACCCATTTTCAAGTTGATTTTGTGGTTTTTCAAGCTTTGCAAGTTCTAACGTATTTCAAGTTTTCAAAAGAGTTTTGCAAAATTTTAGTGAGTAGACACCTTAGTTTTTGGGAAATTTTTTACCTTTGTGTTTATTGACTATTTGGTGATAAACTAATTTGATTGTTTGGTTGGACTATTATATAGTTTGAATGCATATATATTGCTCATATATGTGAATGCATATGGTTAAGTTAATATATGCTTGAATGTAAAGTCTAGATTTTTGTGAATGATGTAAAAGTGTGATCTTGTTTGTTTGGATTTATGGTATGAATAAGTTGTTATGGACATAATTATGTGGTTATTGTGCAAAGAAAAGTTAACAAAGTTAACAATTAGATTTGGTTATCGATGAAGAATCCTTTGTGAAGTGTATGGGTTTTGGTTTGTAATCAAAATTGATTTTTAAAGTAAGAAACTTGGTTTCAAATTATTTATTTTATGTTTTGAAAAGTTAGTAAGCTTTCTAGTATTAATTTTCCAACGAGAAAAGCTGCAATATTTGCAAGTATGACACTCATAGCGATAAGCGCTATGGATGCAGTTTCGATGAAAGTCCCTTTTTTTGAAAATTCAGTTTCATACTTCAAACTTATTTTGGAAAGGTTTTATAAAATTAATAAAAATGTTTTAGAAAGTTAATTAAGTATTAGTAATTAATTATTAATTAATTAAGCTGGGTAAATAATAATAATTAAGTATTAAACAAGGTTCATTAATATTAATTAAATAAAGACTATTTACTAGTTAATTATACTTTCAAAGTAAGACTAATTTTTAATGAATTATGAGTTAATTATATGATTTATTTTTAATTAATTATTAAACAAATATAAGATCTATTATTTATTTATTTGATTAATCAAGTTTTTAACTATTTTTAATGATAAATTAATTAAGGTTTTAATTTAAAATAATTATTTATTAAAGGTTTAATTAATTATTTAAATTTAATTAAAAGATTATTAATTAATTAATTGAGATTAATTAATAGTTAATTATTAATAAAGGTTTTAAATTATTATTTAATAATCAATAAACGATTGATTAAAGGTTTGATTTATAAATAAATCATTTATTAAAGTTTAATTATTTATTAATTTATATTTAAATTAAGTTCAAATTTAATAAAGATTATTTATGATTTAATAAAGAGTTTAACTTGTAATTAATCATTTTAATAATGGAGTTTTAAGTTTTTATCCTTGTTTTTCAAGAATCAAATTGTTTTAAAGGTACTTCTTTTCCAAAGATTGGTTTTAACATAAGGGATTTAAATGTCGATACCATTCAGTAGACCAACAATTGTGAATGAGTTATGTAAATGGTTTGATTGTGTGGACATGTATTAGTAGAATAAATCCTCATCTGCTATAAGTTGATTGTTTGGACATCTGATAGCAGAATAAATCCCCGTTCTGCTATAATGTGATTGTTTATTGAGTGGACATATGTTTAGTAGAATAAATTCCCATTTTGATCTAAGTAATGAATTGTTTGGACATCTATTTAGATGGAAAAATCACCATCCTACGATTATGTTATTTGGACATGTATATGCTAGTTGAGTTGTATTGACATGTTATTCCTTGATTTGGATATGAATTGCATTTACATATATGTTGACTTATGTAAATAAATGGTTAAGTGATTTGAAAGTGAAATTGATGTTAAATGGTAACTTAAATTACTACCATTGGGATTGCTAAGCCTCTTTTTGAAATTATAAAGTATGGTTTTGAATTAATTTCAATTCTTTATCAATTTGGCTTTAAAGTTTATAAATGATTTTCAAGTTATATTATTATTGTATAAAGTATTTATAAATAATAACTTGTTTATAAAAGCGGGTTTTACTAAGTAAAAGGATTTATATATAGTGATTTAAAAGGATGAGTTGCAAAAGATATTTTGTAAAGGATTTTTCTTAAAGAAGATTTATTAAAGGAGCTTTAAATGGGGAAATGTTATATAAATGATTTTAGAGGTTTGTAAAGAGGTTTTGTAAATTGACTTGTAGACTTATAAAAGTGTTTATAAATTGATTTTGTAATTTATAAAGGTCTTTAAATGTGGAGTGAGCTTTTAAAAAGGAACTTTTTATAAAGGATAAGTGGTTTGGTTTATAGTAAGTAATGTTTTCAAAAGGAATTTGAAAAGAGAGAATTTTCCAAATGTTTTGATAATATACTTATACCCCTAAGATAAGAATAAATATTTTGCAAGTAAAAAGGGGAAGTAAGGGTTTTGGAAATAGTTTTGTTTAAAGATCTTTTGATCAAGTTTTGTAAAGTGATTTTATTAATTAAAGATTAATTAACAAAGGATTTGTGGATCCCATGCGGAATTAAATCAATATTTGAATGATTGTTTATTTGATAGTTAAATAACCGACTATCAAACCTGAACCAAACGTAACTTTGGAAATATCTAGGAGAAACACATGAGTTATATGGCACAGTCATCCCCAATAATTCTGTACTATGCGTATAAATCTCGTTTTGTTCTTCTAGGATAAATGATAAGGAAATCCTTCCACTAGCGGTTAGGAGGTGATCTCCGCTCTTATCTTTAGTCTACTTATTTCCTAAAGAACTAGGGTTGAGTTTACCACAAACTATTGGAAGTTGTTTTAAAGTGACCGAAATCAGATATGTTATCCGAAAACCATTTGATCCAACTAAAGCGTTTCAAACTAAAGACATTTTGAAGAGTATGGATTCGAAGACGGTGTTTTGAAGTGCATGAAAGTGTACGTGCAGTACAAAGGATCGTGTAATATGGTATATAAATGCGGAAACTGATAATAGCAATAAAAGTAAAAATTAAAGTAAGCACACCTAGAATTTTTATACTAGTTCGAACTTCCCGTTCTACGTCCAGTCCCAGAATACCCTCTGGATTTAAATAAACCCCTCACTTAACCCGGAGGAATAGGTATACGACACCTGAGTAGCCGAACATGAATTTTTTCACCTCAACATCCGAAGAGGACTTCAACTTAATTCAAATAACTTGTTGACGAATGTGTTCCACTGATTGTCTTTTGATAGTACAGCTTTCCTATAATCAAATCATCAAGAGTATATATATGTGTGTGAAGATTTAGAAGGAAGATAATCACGTAGAATCAAAGTATATGAATTAATTCAAAGATTCTAGTGATATTAAATAAGAATGAATGCTTTTATTTGCAGAGATTAATAGAGAATAGATTTCAGAAATATAAACAAGGATTGGTTGATGTAGAAGTGAATTGAACATGTTTATATAGTTGTAGAATAGTTACAATCTTTTATGAAGAGTTTCAATCAAGAGTTGTGTCCATATCTGTTGGATTGAAAGTGATTTCTCTTCACGAACGATCGCAACTCTTCATAAAACTAGTCGTTATTCTCAGGTCGGTTGACCGAGAAAACTGGCCGGTCAGCTAAGTTTGAAAAACGTACATAGAACAGTGCATATCTGTGCACTGACACAGAGTCGGTCGACCGAGGTTCCTGGTCGGTCAGCCGACCTGCTGTCAATTGCACAGTGCACACTTAAATATGTATAAATCAATGTAAATTAATTTGTGTGTGTGTGACTACTTGAGGAATGATTTTAACAATATCTAAGACTCAATACAATAATATATTCATACTAATCTCTAGATTGTAGTCTTGTCTCCTTTGTAGTGCACAATATGTGCTTATTCTCTTTTTGTCGCTTTCGTATAGTATTCTCGTCGTATGATCTCTGAAGCTTGTGTCATGAATCAAAACTCATGAATCAACATTCTCCCCCTTTTTGATTGATGATAATACTTATGTGACGAAGTAATATATACATATATATTATAACTCTCCCCTTGAATATATGGTGATTTTTCTGCAAAAATTTGTTAGCTTTCATATATTTCTCCCCCTTTGTCATCGACAAAAAGGAATACTTATTAGACGTAATATGAAAAAATATGGAACATATAACCCAAGTAAGAAAACATCGAGTTTTAAATATTACATACTCAAGCCAAATAGGAATATTAATGATGTTTACGTACTACACAATATCTAAAAATAGATATATTGTTCATAAAAAAACAGAATACTTGAAATTATGAAATAGCAAGTTGTAAAACAATATGATCACTCCTCACCATCATCGGAATCCCAAAATTCTGGACGAATATTTTCTTCCGAAGGAGCATGTTCCTTACCACGTCTTTGAACATTAGAAGTGTGAGTTCCCGATGTACCGGAACTTGTATTCTCCAAAGTGGACCAAGAGAAGTTTGGTGCCAGCCTTTTTCCTGGGGCAACATAAGAGGCACCGGCTTCGGAAGTACATGATAAGGCATCCCATAGATTGACGAAGAAGCCCTTAATTTTCTTGAACTGACCGTCAATTTTTCGTAACCGGGCATCTAAGGCAAGTTGATTTTGAGCCAAAAAATCAATGGCCGCCTCCATACTAATTCCGGGAGTTGGTCTTTGAATTGAATGTTGGCGAGTTAGACGTTCCGTAGCATGAGTTGATGGTTGCGGTGTGGAAAAGCTACGGCGTAGTTGTTCTCGAGGAGTAGTACGCCATTGGTTAAATATTATAAATCTAGGAGGTGCATCGGGAAACTTCATTAGTTTTATGGTCCTTGAATCAAAAGAACGAACTTTGGAGGTTTCGGATTCCGGAGCATGGATGACAAAGCTATTGATCAATCTCATTATGTATTCTCCATAATAAATATGGAGCATCTTTCCTTGGTTAAAAGAGAGAAATTCATCCATAAGAAGTTGTGCTCAATTTACTCGTACATTCCCACAAATAGCATACAATGCTTTGAAGTTTTCGGGATATACTAAGTGATATGAACCGCCTCTAGGAACTATAGATTTCATCATGAATCGATGAAAGATTCGGGCTTTAGGTCGAAGGGATGATGTTTGTCTTAAATCAGTGGCGTCATCTTCAAAAAATAGATGGCTTATCCGGTCACGACTTGATATATTACAATCTACATCGCGTAACGAAATTCCACCCGGTCGTGAATGCAAAATGTGATTAATTCGATCAATGGAAAGGAAAATTGAAGTGCCACAAACCGATGTCCAAACACAATTGTCAGTGTTTCTCGGCGGATTGACAAGGTTAAGGTTTGCTAAAAATAACTTGACCATAATATGATTGATTTTCAAATTATTTTTCCTATGGTCAAGGAATGTATCAAGTCCACTCTCAATAGCGGCATTTTCAATACTGTAGGGAGCGAAATCAGGGTAACTTACAAATGATTCTTCAAAGATTTTGGCATCTTGAAGTTGTATCCATCTTTGAAGTGCTACTTCATTGACAAGCCATGAGGCGATTTGAGTATCTACTGGAGTTGATGAAGATGAAGCATCGGTAGTCTTTGTTTTCTTCTTAGGAGCCATTGTTTTGGAGGAAAAGTAACAAAATTGGAGAAAATTTTAATGGGGGCTAGGGTGAAAACCGAAATTGGGAAAGTAAAAGTGAAGAGGTAGGTTGAAAAGGTGAATGGATGGGTTACAAATATGAAGTTAGAAACAGCAGAAAATACGTTCGGTCGACCGAATTTCTGGGTCAGCTGACCGACTGGGTTATCTGAGAACAGATGGAACTTTCGGGATGGGTTCGGCTGACCGACTCAGGTCTTCGATCGACCGACCCTGTCAGAAATGCATAGGTTTGCTGTTTTTATAAAAAAATTTATAGAAATATAAATTTTATTATTATTGCACTATATTAATACACCTTATTGAAACAAAAACATATATATATATATATATATATATATATAAATGTTTAGCCACCGTTCGTTAAAATCTACGTTCCCATGAGTTTGGAGACGGAACATCTTCTATAGGTGACCATTTTGGAGCTATTGGAGATTGAGCAGGATTCGAAGAGGATGAAGGTCTATAAGCGAGTTCAGCAATGTCATCCTTCTTTGATGAACAAACTTTCATGGCCATCTTTTCTAGAAAACTTAAACGTCTTGCCGTGACTTTTTGTTCATAGTAGAGTTCCCGCTGCATATCCATTTGTTGTTGTTGGTAGTGGTGTATTTCATCAATTTTCTGTTTAGTTGATGGAGATATTACCATTGCATTCTTGCCTTTTTTCTTTTCCAGTGTATAGCCTGTATGTGAGTTTTTCCATGGTTTCCATCCATGTCGGGGGTCTTTATCCGGGGAAGAGAAGTCAAGGACACGTTTAGGCATCGGAAAGATAGGATAGGGTCCGTTTTTAGGAATGCGGTCGGAACCATCATCGTCCGGAGATGTATACGATAGATGAGAGTTTTCGGAATTATAGAAGTCATTGTTTGAAGACATTTTCAAGTTTTGATTTTAAAACTTTCTTAGTGTATATTTTGAAAAATAAGCATAGTATATATAAGCATTTGTTTGCTGAAAAATGAGTGCATAGGAACTAGTTTTAATTATAATCACAGAAGTTTAATAAAGCTGTTTGTAAATATATGATTTATAAGTTTAGAACTAAAAATAGTTTTTCTGAAACCAAAATAAATAAAACAAATTCTAAAGAAAACTAAGACAAGAAACACCCATAGCTCAAGTGGTTATAACACAACATCTAACAAGTAAGTCAGAGGTCATGAGTTCGTGTCCCGCTTTGGTCAGAAATAAAACAATTTTTGTTTTTCAGTATTTTGCATATTTTTATTTATAAATCTTTTAAAGACATTATTCCTAAGTCATGTCTAAGTTTTATAAAAATATTTTCATTTAGCGGTTTAGTAAAAATGTCAGCAATTTGATTTTCAGTATTAATAAATTCTAAATTTATTAATCCTTTTTCCAAACAATCACGAAGAAAGTGATAACGAATATCGATGTGTTTTGTTCGTGAGTGATTGACCGGATTTTTAGAAAGATTTATTGCACTAGTATTATCACAATAAATTATAGATTTTTCAAGATGACAATTAAAATCCTGTAGCGTTTGTTGCATGTATACGACTTGTGCACATGCCAAAGCAGCAGATATATATTCTGCTTCACACGTCGACAAGGAAACACAGTTTTGTTTCTTACTGAACCAAGAAACTAAGGAACGTCCAATGAAATGACACGTTCCGCTCGTACTTTTTCGATCCGTCCGACTTCCTATAAAAATCAGCATCGCTATAGGAGACTAATTCAAAAGGACATTCTTTCGGATAAAATAGCCCGAAATCTTTGGTTTTAGTTAGATAACGAATAATACGTTTAACTGCTCGCATATGTGATTCTTTGGGATTTGCTTGAAATCGAGCACATAAACAAACACTCATCATTATATCGGGTCGACTCGCTGTTAAATATAGTAAAGATCCAATCATACTACGATATAGTTTCTGATCAACACTTTTGCCCTCCTCGTCTCTATCGAGATGAATCATTGTGCTCATAGGAGTTGGTTTGGCAGCAGTGTTTTCCAAACCGAATCGTTTAATTAAATTATAACAATATTTTTCTTGATTAATAAAAATTCCATTTTCAATTTGTTTAATTTGTAATCCAAGAAAATATGACAATTCTCCCATATGAGACATTTCAAATTCATTTGCCATTATAGTCGAAAATTCCTGACATAGCTTTTCATTTGTCGAGCCAAAAATAATATCATCAACATATATTTGAATTATTAAAATATCTTTCTTAGTTTTCTTAATAAAAAGCGTTTGATCTACTTTACCAATTTCAAAACCAGATTCTAATAAATAGCTTTTAAGACGATCATACCAAGCACGTGGTGCTTGTTTTAAACCATATAACGCCTTTTTGAGTTTATAAACATGATCCAGAAATTTTTCATGATTAAAAAGAGGTGGTTGTTCAACAAAAACATTTTCTTTTATGTATCCATTTAAAAATGAACTTTTAACATCCATTTGATAAAGTTTAAAATTATGAAAACATGCGAAAGCTAATAAGATTCGTATTGCTTCAAGTCGGGCGACTGGAGCAAACGTTTTTTCGTAGTCAATTCCCTCTTCTTGATTATATCCTTGTGCAACTAATCTAGCTTTATTCCTAGTTATATTTCCTAGTTCATCTGCTTTATTTTTGAAGACCCATTTAGTATCAATGACTGATTGATCACTTGGTCTAGGAACAAGTTCCCAAACTTCGTTTCGTTCGAATTGATTTAGTTCTTCTTGCATGGCAAGAATCCAGTAGTCATCAGTTGAGGCTTCTTTTATATTCTTAGGTTCTATGTTAGAGAGAAAAGCTACATGACCAACTTGATTTAATTGATGTCTGGTTTTAACGTTTGTATTTACTTCTCCAATTATATTTTGTACAGGATGATCCCGTAAAATTCTCGGTGGAGATTTTATTATATTAGGAGTAATGTTTGTATTTTTGGTAATTTCATGAATATTATCAAAATTTTCACTAGTATTACTGTTTTTTATTTTGAATAGTTTCATCACCAGAATCGATAGAAATATTTGGATTTATATTTTTAAAATTTTCGTCAAATGAAACATGTAAACTTTCTTCAATAATTTGAGTTCTTTTATTATAAATTCGATAAGCCTTGCTTCGTTCCGAATATCCAACGAATATTCCTTTATCAGATTTTGGATCGAATTTGCCTAACTGATCTTTAGTATTCAAAATAAAACATTTAGAACCAAAAACTTTAAGATATGAAATATTTGGTTTTCTTCCATTTAAAAGTTCATATGGAGTATTCTTAGTTAATGGTCGAATAGAAACACGATTCAACACATAACAAGCAGTAGCTACAGCTTCTGCCCAAAAGTGTTTCGATAAAGTGGTTCCATTTAATAAAGTTCTCGCACATTCTTGTAACGTTCTATTTTTCATTTCTACAACTCCATTTTGTTGTGGTGTTCTAGGAAACGAAAAATTATGGTTAATACCTTTCTTGTTACAAAATTATTCAAAAGCTTCATTTTCAAATTCTCCTCCATGATCACTTCTGATATTTTTAATTTTCAAACTTTTAATATTTTGAATTCTTTTAAAAATAGCTTTAAAATTATCAAAAGTATCACTTTTATTTTTCATAAAGAAAATCCAAGTGTATCTAGAAAAATCATCTACAATAACAAACACATATCTATTATGATTAATAGACTGAACTTGAGTTGGACCAAAAAGATCCATGTGTAAAAGTTCAAGTGGTTATTCTGTAGATATTACCTTTTTAGATTTAAAAGAAGATTTTGTTAATTTTCCTAATTTAAATGCATCACAAAATATATTAGTTTTGAATTTTATATTGGGTAATCCTTTAACTAATTTGTTTTTAGCTAGTTTGTTGATGGTATTAAAATTGATGTGACAAAATCTTTTGTGCCAAAGACAAGAATCGTTTTCTTTAGCTACTAAACACAAATTTGAATCATTATTAATATTCAAGATATAAATGTTTTTATCTCTTATTCCTTTGAAAATAGTGTTAAGATTTTTATCAAAAATATTACATTTATTTTCTGAAAAAGTTATATTAAAACCTTTATCGCATAGCTGACTAATACTTAATAAATTGTGTTTTAAATTTTTAACTAATAAAACATCAATAATGAGAGGTAAATTAGAGGTACTGTTGCTACTGACATCACCTTTGCCAATGATATATCCTTTTGAGTTATCTCCAAAGGTGACTGCTCCTCCATTTGAGTATATAATGTTTGACAACATTTCTTTGTTTCCAATCATGTGTTTTGAGCAACCGCTATCTAAAATCCATTTTCCTCTCTTCTTATGTGGTACCTGCAAAAAGTTTATAAAAAGTTGGTACCCATTCTTTTTAGGGTCCTAAGAGTTAGATCTTAGGAAGCCAAACCCATATGGGTTCAGAATTCCCTTTATAAACATAATTCTTGTTATTATGAACAGTTTCCATAAACATTTTGATATGTTTATTCCTTATCAAAATATTATTTGATTTTGGAATCCATATCTTGATGCTTGTAGTGTTTGGGTAAACTGTTTTCTTAATATCCTTCTTAAAATTATTATAAAATCCTACTTTTAGCAAAATTATTTTGTTTCTTAAATCCTAGTCCAGATTTATTGTTAGAGGATTGAGAATTTTCAAGTATTCTAGAAAGATTCTCTCTTCCTTTATTGAAATTAGATACATTTTTAGAGATATCATCAAATTTTATTTTAAGACTAGATTTTTCTAACTCTAAATCCTTAATTTTAGAGTTTAAACTATTATTTTCTAAAAATAAAACATCATTTTTATTTTTCTGAATTTCTAGTTCTTCAGATATTGAAGAAATTTGAGAAGATAAGTTAGAATTCGATTGTTGAGAAATTTCAAGTTCTTCTTCTAATATTTTCTTCTCATCTTTCAGCATATCTACTTCTAAGACTGTCCTATCTAACTTTCTTTGCAACTCCTTATTTTTCTTTTTAAGTTGCTTTGCTAAATCTACTAATTCAAAATTAATTTTAATTAAATCTTCAAAAGTAAGATCACTTACATCGTCTGACGAAGCCATGAAGCACACATTTGCTTGTTCATTATCACTTTCACTCTCTGATGAGGATGATGAGTCAGTGTCGTCCCAAGTGACTGAAAAAGCTTTTCATTTGGTTTTGTCCTTCTTGAAATTACTCTTTTTACGCTCTAGACAATCCTTCTTCATGTGTCCTTTCTTATGACATTCATAACATTCCATTGCTGAAGATGATGGTTTGCTGCTATTGGAATTGTTGTTGAAATTATTTTTGTCTCCCTTGAATTTGTTTCTGTTGAATTTCAAAAACTTTTTGAAATTTTTAGCGATCATTGCCATATCTTCATTATCTGAGTCGGAATCATCTTTTTCTTCTTGGAATGCCACATTTTTCTTTTCTAGTGCTCCATTTCTTTTTGCCTGCAAATTTACTTCGTAGGACATTAAATTACCTATCAATTCTTCTGGTTTTAATGTTGATAAATCAGTTGCTTCTTCAATAGCTAGGACTTTTCTTTCCCATTCGTCCGTTAAAGAATTTAAGATTTTTGTAACAACATCAAAATCAGTAAACTTTTGTTCCAATGATAGTAAAGCATGATAAATATCTTGGAATCTAGAGTACATGTCATTTATAGATTCATTTGGCCTCATTTTGAAGTTTTCAAATTGATTTGACTTTGTTCGTTCCTTCTTGTGACACTTTAAGAGTTCTCCAAATTTCATAACCAGAAGTGCACATGCTAACTCTATTGAATTCATTTCTATCTAATGCACAAAATAAAATATTCATAGCCTTTGCATTTACTGTAGCATCTAGTTTCTATGTGTTACTCCAAGTTGAGTATTCAACAGTTGGAGTATTGTACTCTCTTTGTATAACATTCCAGATATCAAATCCACTAAATTTCATATAGATTCTCATTCTAGTTGACCAATAATTATAATTTATACCATTAAAAAGTGGAGGTCGTGAAGTCGATTGACCTTCAGTGAAACTAGTATTAGTGTTAGTGCTAACATCGTTAGTTTGTGTAGTTGCCATATTACTTAGAAATAGATATCAAATAACTTTGTGACGGTTATAGGATTTCCTCGCTCTGATACCAAATGAAAGTGTACGTGCAGTACTAAGGATCGTGTAATATGGTATATAAATGCGGAAACTGATAATAGCAGTAACAGTAAAAATTAAAGTAAGCACACCAAGTATTTTTATACTGGTTCAAACTTCCCGTTCTACGTCCAGTCCCAGAATACCCTCTAGATTTAACTAAACCCCTCACTTAACCCGGAGGAATAGGTATACGACACCTGAGCAGCCGAACGGGAATTTTTCCGCCTCAACAGCCGAAGAGGACTTCAACTTTATTCAAATAACTTGTTGACGAATGTGTTCTAAATAACACTGATTGTCTTTTGATAGTACAGCTTTCCTATAATCAAATCCTCAAGAGTATATATATATGTGTGAAGATTTAGAAGGAAGATAATCACGTAGAATCGAAGTATATGAATTAATTCAAAGATTCTAGTGATATTAAATAAGAATGAATGCTTTTATTTGCAGAGATTAATAGAGAATAGATTTCAGAAATATAAACAAGGATTGGTTGATGTAGAAGTGAATTGAACATGTTTATATAGTTGTAGAATAGTGACAATCTTTTATGAAGAGTTTCAATCAAGAGTTGTGTCCATATCTGTTGGATTGAAAGTGATTTCTCTTCAAGAACGATCGCAACTCTTCAAAAAACTAGCCGTTATTCTCAGGTCGGTTGACCAAGAAAACTGGCCGGTCAGCTGAGTTTGAAAAACGTACACAGAACAGTGCATATATGTGCACTGACACAGAGTCGGTCGACCGAGGTTCCTGGTCGGTCAGCCGACCTGCTGTCAATTGCACAGTGCACACTTATTTATGTATAAATCAATGTATTTTAATTTATGTGTGTGTGTGACTACTTAAGGAATGATTTTAACAATATTCTAAGACTCAATACAATAAAATATTCATACTAATCTCTGGATTGTAGTCTTGTCTCCTTTGTAGTGCATAATATGTGCTTATTCTCTTTTTGTCGCTTTCGTATAGTATTCTCGTCGTATGATCTCTGAAGCTTGTGTCATGAATCAAAACTCATGAATCAACAGTGCAAGGGCTATTTACTACTAACCTTGAGGGTGATTCCAAAATGGGTGTAGTGGAGGTTGTGTCTTCGGTATCTATCAGTCTCAAAACGAACTTGTATGGATGACTGCTAGCATTACATGGATGCTTGGAGGGCAGTGTAGCATTCCAAGTGGGAAGTGCTAAACAAAGGTAAAACGTAACCTTAAGCCTCATCAATCGGGAAATGACAAAAATAGGGCATGCAGCAGGGCCATGTGGGTCGCTCCCATCAATGTATGGTCATCTCAAATGTAGATCGATTATTATCTACTCATGTATGCTTCGGGGCCCAGAGTGGGGTGATCATATTTGGCATTATTAGTCAAGTGGTAGGCCAGTCCTGTGTGGTAGGGGTACAAGATGTTCTTGCCAGACCCCGGTGCATTTTATCTAGAGATGTACAATCGAAAGGTAGTTCCGTACCTTGACGTAGTATGGAATCCATTCTCCAATACACGGTTTTAGATTTACCCAACTATGTTGAAACGTGAGATGCAAGCATTTCAGCTATATTCATATTTTACTTGAACCGTTAGACATTATTATAATATCACTGGGTTTTCTATAAAATGTTTTGGTTAGCGTAAGGTTAAAACCCATCTGTATTTATATGTGGCGTGGCCTTACGAGATACCCTTGATTTTAAAAGTGTTTTAAAAGGAATAATTCAGTTGTTTGAGTTTACTCACAACAGACTCATGGCTGGCCCGAAGTTTTATTTTCTTTCCTTAAAACTTTTGGGTGCTCAAATTTTTATAGGCAGCCAAGTAGTTCAGGTTTTCCCCGGATGAATCCTAGAGGAGCTTGGAGCAGGAGGCTTCATCGATAGCTAGTTATTATCGTGTTTCCATTGTTTATATGTATATTGTATCAGTTAGGTAGGCACAAGCTGTTATAATTGTCCTAGGGTAGAATTGTATTAGTATGACTCTGATGTATCATTTTGGAAATGACTTTGTAAAGAATTATGTTGATTAATATATGTTATTTCGTTGCGTTGTGAGATTCTATGATTGTTTAGTTTCTTCTTATCTTCAATCATCTTTCTTTCCCCTAATGATCGGTCTTTCCGGCACTTGAATACTTGGCACGCAATACAGTGGATGTATTAGTGTCAATTTTTCGAGGGCCGAAAGGCCCGTTCGTTACCCTCCTACTTCTTCTTATTATCACCTACAATAAAATTGTTATTTATGCCATCCGCTATCAAGTAGGAATTTGAATCCAAACAACCAACCAAATAATGATAATCTTTTTTGATTTGCAAGCTCGATAGATGTCCAAATAATTTATTCAATTTAATTGTAGCAGAACCGGGTTTTATTCTGCTAAATAGACGTCCCAAACGAAGTATAACTAATTTAACTACTTTAAACGTAATTAAATTAAATCACTATAATTTTGTCACTAATCTATACTTCGTTACAACTATCAATTACCCACCAAGTATTTAATAACAATCTATAACAACACGGATATCATATAGTCTGTTTAACTCACCGATCCAGTTGACGCTTTCGCATTCCAGTTTGAACTAAAATCGAAAGATGTTCGATTTTAGCCCAAAATTTCACTTGCTCCGAATTCCATCGCGTAGCTAACATTCCTACGAGTCCAACACAATTAATCGCAGGTTAAACAGACTCAGTATGGATGAGATAAACCTTTTAAAAATTAAGCTATTTAATAAACAAAATCAATTTAACTAAATTAATTTTAACTTGTACTTAACTAATTTCTAGTTCCCACCCCCACACGGCCCAAAGGCCCAAACCCACTTTCAACATGCATGTAGATTGCAACAGGGCTTTCCCAAAATCAAAGAACTTATGCCTGAAAAAAAACGAGCACCGCAACTATCCCCACCTCATTCTCTCAGGCCCGGCCCGAGACCTAGGAAGGTAAGACTAATGCCTAGGGTAACACGAGGGATAAAGGCAGCAAAAAAATATCCTGCTTCTCAATCTTGATGTCGCACTGCCTCCCTTTCCACTATCGTTGCTCTGCTACTCCCTTTCGACAACCATGCGCTACCTTCTTCACGCCTGCTGGCTGCTGCAATGCTCCCTTCATTCGCCCTGATTTTTTTTATTTTAATTGCTATTGTCTTCCTTCTGATTGCCTGAACTGTAAGTTTTTCGTTTATTGCAACTATTGTTAACTAAAAATTGTAAAATCTTTTATAGATTTACAGTAAATCAATTTATGATTTCATAACTGGATATACATTTCTTTAGTGAAATGAAAACCCTTTTACTATTAATTTGTGATTTCATAAATCCTTTGGTTCATCTTGATTCCTAATTTTATAAATTCAAATGAGTTATGAATTGAATTGTGATTATAACTGAATTGAATTAAACCGAGTAATCAAAATGTGATAGAATCAAAATAGATTACTCGAAGCATTGAATTGTAACCCTTCTAATAACCATTTTGTTATGCCCATTACAGCATTCAAGAATATTGTTATTTGGAAAGTTGGGGTTATGCCAGAAGGCACAACTATATAAAGGCTCTATAAAAAGAAATTTTTTTTAGTTGTGCTATAAATATTATAAAAATAACTCCACTATAATACATAACTATTGCGGCTATAAACGAGCTCACAAAAGGATTAGATAATGTAACCGAAATTCGGTGTTGTAAAGAATACTGAGATAAATAAACTATTGTAACATTACATACTTCTGGTATTCATACCACTAGCTATATGTATTGGTATATTTGTTAAATGGGCATTGTACCCGCTACCCTGTTACACGGTTTAATACATATTATCGGATACCAGCTGATATATGATACTTCTTGTACCCCCCTCAAATCCTACTAGGGTTAGGGTTTGCAACTTCCTCTCTAATGCCACCGCTACTTCAATTCTTCGAATTTCTTAAGAAAATTTGAATAGAGTCTTGCTTTAGACTTTAATTCTTCAGTTCTTAACCAGAATCGAGAAGATTATCTCGATTAAAGATATCAGAAGCACATGCGAACCTTGATTCGAGAGGCGTAACTACAAAATCATATTTTTAATCTGGTTTTGTAGTTACAGTAGCTTCCTTTGGATTATATTTTGATGATTGAGCTTGAGACTTCTGTATGACTGGTAAATCGCTGCTTGCTTCGGAAACGTTCAGATTTAGCTACAATCGAAGAAAAATCTTCTTCGACAGAGGCTTTGTGAGTATGTCAGCCCTTTGGTAAGTTGCTGGTACATGATTTACGCTAATATTTCCTTTCATTACTTCCTCTCTGACAAAGTATATGTCCAGTTCCATATGTTTCGTCCTTGAATGTATGACTGGTTTGGCAGTGAGTGCAATTGTGCTCATGTTGTCACACCAGATTGTAGCTTTATTACGTGTTTTGATTTTTAGTTCACTTAACAGTGATTTGATCCATATGATCTCTGTTGTAGCACTAGCTACACTTATGTACTCTGCTTCAGTGCTTGATCTAGAGATTGTTGATTGTATTTTTGAACACCATGAAATTGGATTCTTACCTAAATAAATACAATAACTTGTTGTAGATTTTCTGTCATCCAAATCTGTTACCCAGTCTGCATCTGCATATGCTATGATGTTGAGTGTTTAGCTTGACTATAGAATTAGACCATGATTTAGTGTACCATTTAAGTATCTCAGTATTCTTTTCACAGCTTTCCAGTGTTCATCTAATGGATTTTGCATGAATTGACGTGCTTTATTTACACTGAATGAGATTTCTGGCCTTGTGATGGTTACATACTGTAAAGCTCCCACTATACTTCTGTATTGCTTGATATTTAAAATTGGTTCTCCTTTGTTTTTGGATAAGTGTAGATTACTGATCATGGGTGTAGGTAAGGGATTCAAGTTTTCCATCTTGGCCCTCATAAGAATCTCTGTAATATATTTTCTTTGACTTAGTTGCATTATTGTAATTGACACTCTATTCACTTCAATTCCCAAAAAGTAGTTCAGATTGCCAAGGTCTTTAATAGAAAATTCTTCATTCAACTGTTTTATGATGTTACTGATTTCCATCTCACTGCTTCTTGTAATTAGAAAGTTATCAACATATATTAGTATATATGTAGCTTTATTATCATTAGATTATTGAATATTGAGTTGTCAGATTTAGTTGATGTATAGCCCATTTTGACCAAGGTTGACTTTAGCTTATCAAACCAAACCCTTGGTGCCTGCTTCAACCCATAAATTGCTTTTTTCAACAGGCACATAAGTTGCTTTGAGTTGTGTTTCCTGAATCCAAGTGGCTGCTCCATATAAACCTCTTCCTGTAAAAACACCATTCAAAAAAGCATTATTCACATCAAGTTGTCTTATGATCCAATTTCTACGCAAGACAACTGTAAGAATTATTCTAATTGATTTTGGTTTCACAACAAGTGAAAAAGTTTTATTGAAATCAAAACCATTCTGTTGTGAATACCCTTTTGCCACCAATCTTGCATTTTATTTAGAAATTGAACCATTGGCATTTTTCTTTAGTTTGTAAGTCCATTTGCATCCTATGATGTTTTTGTCTTTTGGTAATGGAACAAGTTCCCAAGTCTTATTCTTTAATAGTGCTTCATATTCTTCATTCAAAGCAGCTTTCCATTTCTCATTTTGAATTGCTTGATACTAAGTACTTGGTTCTTCACTTTCAGCAATTGTATTATATATTTTTGGCTTGAATATTCCCCCTTTAGCTCTTGTGATCATCTGATGACCAGTATTCTCAGGAATGACTTGTTGAGTAGTAGGTTGAGCAGTGTTCCTTATTGAGGCTTCCTGCTGATTAATTGGTTATTCTGAATCATCAATTGATTGGCTAGATTCAGATAGGCTGGTGTCATGCTGAATGATTTGATGTGAGCTTTCAGAGTTATTTCTTTGATCATCACCTGCTACTAAATTTGGTGTGCCTTGTTGTGTCCTTTAACCTATCTCAGTGGTCTTTTGCAATATTAGATCGGGTAATGGTGGTATAGAAAACCTTGCATTGTGCACTTTCTGTGAAGTTTTTATATTTATGTCATTGAATGGGAATATTTGTTCATTAAATAACACATCCCTAGATATAAATATTCTCCCAGTGCTATCTATACATTTGTAACCTTTCTTATTTGCTGCATATCCTAAGAAAGTACATGGTGATGATCTGAAATCTAATTTATAAGCATTGTATGATCTTAGATAAGGAAAACACAAACACCCAAAAACTTTTAGACCATGATAATCTGGGTTAATACCAAATAGAACTTCCATAGGAATTCTATAATTCAGAACTTTTGATGGCAATCTATTTATTAAGTACACACTGGTAGAAAATGCATCAGGCCAAAAATTTTGTGGTAGTGAAGCCTGAGTCAGTAGTGTTAAACCAGTTTCAACAATGTGTCTGTGTTTTCTTTCTATCAAACCATTTTGCTCAGAAGTATAAGGACAGGTTGTTCTATAAACAATTCCTTTTCTTTAAAGGTAATATTTAGTGGATGGAATTCTGTTCCTCCATCAGTTTGCAAAGTTTTTACCTGACAATCAGTTTGTTTTTCAGCAAGAGTAACAAATTGAATTACTGCATTATGTGCTTCAGATTTTGATTTCAAGAAATAAATCCATACATATCTAGAGTAAGCATCTATATATGAAATGTAGTGAGGTGCAGGACCCCATAAATTAGTGGCAACCAACCCTAATGGTTTGGTGTATATAGTTGTAGAGTCTGAAAAGGCTAATTTATGACTTTTGCCTATTTGACAAAATGTGCAGACATATGGCAAAGAAATATTTTCAAAAGAAAATTATTGCTATTTAGTACTTGTTTTACAATTTATGCATTGGCATGTCCCAATCTGTAATGCCACTTGCCAAAAGTCTTATACATACTTGCTTGAACTATTTTTGAATATTACACCACTTATCTCTATACACTGGATTTCTTATGTTATCAACATTAAACTTGTAAAGCCCTGTACACTCCTTACCCTGCAAAAGAATTTCATTAGTCAGTAGATCTTTGACTAAACAGTAATTAAGGTAAAACTCAAAGTATACATGATTATCTTTAACAAATTGTGAAACACTAAGCAAATTTTTTTTTCTTAAAGGCACTCTAAGCAAATTATTTAGATAGAGTTTTCTTGCACCTTTACTATAGGCATTACCAATATGAGTAATGTTCATGGCCTTACCATTTCCCATGTGTATATCTTACTTACCTTTGTATTCTTGATTGCCAAGATTTAGATTTCTAAGATTATTGGTTACATGATTGGTTGCCCCTGAGTCTGGAAACCAACTTTTATCTTGAATATCCTCAATTTTTGTAGTGTTTTCTTTCTGATTCTTTGCATCTTGCTGCATATTAATCATATTTGCACTTTGATAGTTCCTTTGATTGCTGATTCCTTGTTGGTTTGGAGTGTAGTTAGTGTCAAATCTAAAATAACATTTGTTTGCACTGTGACCATATTTTTCACAAATTTGACATCTCAACTTGTTACTGTTATTGTACCATCTGCCACCTCTACCTCTGGATCTATTGGATGATCCACCTCTTTGATTTTTGTTTTTTGTATCCTTTTTCTTGGTTCTTTGATGCATAATTGGCAGAGAATTCATTGATAACTGGCTTCTTTTGCTCAATTCTTCCTTCATGAGAAAGAAGAATTGAGTGAATATACTCATTAGAGGGTGTCCTCTCTTTAGATGAGATTACAGCCACCACAGCCTCATATTCATCATCTAAACCACTTAAAATTGACAAAACCTACTCTGACTTAGAGACTTTATGGCCTGTTGTAGCCAGTTGGTCACACAATGTTTTGATCTTAGTTAAATATTCTATCATATCCATGCCTTCTTTCTTTAAGTTTTGTAGTTTTCTTTTATAGTGCAAGACCCTTGCTGCAGATTGTGTGTTGAATACTTGTTATATTGAGTGCCAAATTTCATGTGATGATTTGCACTTTATGAGTTATGGTAAGATACTTGAACTGATGGATGATAATAGCCAAGAACAGATGAGGCTATCTTGTCTTTGATGATTCATGTAATCTTTATTCACAACCAATTTGCCTTCATTATCAGTAACATACTTTAGTGGTGTAACAAGTGTTCCAAGAACATATTCTTTAATGTCATAACCTCTAATAGCTGTTTCTAATTGAAATTTCCAAAGCAAATAGTTAGAATCATCTAACTGAATCGTGATTACCTAACTTTGTGGTTTTATTATTGTCTTGAGCAGATCTTGATTACTTATTGCTGAGTTGTGGCAGTTCTTGAATTGTTTGGAGAATTTGCTGCCTCATTGTCATTGCCCTCGGCCATAGTGAATACAAATAGTTACAAAATGAGAATGATGATCAGATGATGAGCAATACTTTTCAAAGATCAGGTGATACTGTGCAGCCAGAGAAGATCAGGTGATGAATCTTTTCTGATGATGTTTTCTTGGCTAGGCATAGCAAGGTAAAGAATTGTAATAAGATGATAATAAAGAATAGGTTTATAGTTCTTGAAACATAACTGTAAATTTGGATTCAAGAAGTGGGATGGAATACTTCTTCGATGATGATTGATGATCTGAGAAGAACACCAGTGCAGCCACCTCTAGATGATGACTGGTCTTTGATGGGGGTATGGCATGGCACTTCTAGTTTAACCGCTAGGTTGGTGAAGTAGCTCTGATACCATGTAAAGAGTACTGAGATAAAATGCCTTTTGTAAAATGAATAAACTGTTGTAACATTACATACTTCTTTTATTCATACCACTAGCTATATATATTGGTATATTTGTTATATGGGCTTTGTACCCGCTACCCTATTACACAGTTTAATACATATTATCGAATACCAACTGATATACGATACTTCTCATAGGTTTCTTCTTGATCAACAATCAAGCTCTTTAAAAGAGCTCTATGATCAAATCAATGCTACTATAGAAAAGGGGATTTCTCTTTTGAATACTCCTGACCCTTCACAAATCTGTTTGCCAACAAGGATGAAAAGGCCATCGAGCTCAAAAGAAAATGAGACCCCCTTGAGGTTAGTCTTGTCATTTCACAACACCAATATGATTAGATAACTATGAAATAATATAGAAATAAGGGTGGTAGATTTACATATTAATTTATCAAAACAGGAAGAAGAAGAATGTTAACAAAGTGACAATCACAGATTCACCCCAATCCCAGTGACAATGGTTATCAGTGGAGGAAATATGGGCAAAAGACTACTGGAAACTCGAAATATCAAAGGTTTGTATATGTAACAAATATATCACAATTTTAATATTAATTTATTGCAACTTAGACACTATATGTTCAATGGTTTAGCAAGAAATGCTATACATTTTTATTAATCATAAATAGCAGTTAATATATTATTGTAGACACTACTACCGGTGTAACTATGACAAATGCAATGGGAAAATACAAGTTCGGCAAGTCAATTGTAATGAGTTTCCAGAATATGAAGTTATTACTATAAGCGATCAAACATGTATCGTAGGCAGTTAGAGATTCAAGGGAACGTTGGAAAATGAAGTATTTTCAAGCCCTGAACCGATGACTAATCAACCTCTAAAAAGTGCTGAAGTTTTTTTCGTGGGATGGCTTTAATGGAATTTATGTCCTTTATTGATTAAGCATTTAAATTTTTTGGCACCTGTTTTTGTGTTAAAACATTTAAAACGCTTAGAGGAAAATAAATAAATCGGTATCTTTCATAGACTTAAGAAAAATAGATAAATAAGTAGTTAGATATTTTGGTATCTTATTTGTATTAAGAAAAGGTATCTCTATATAATTTATAAAAGCAAAAAAAATAGTAGAACAAAGTAGTAGACCATAAGATGTTTATGATTTTTCTTTTCATTTAAAAAAAATTACAATCTATCAAAAGGTCATGTAGATAAAATATATAATTAGTAACAAATTTACAATTGAGCAAGTAGTGCTACAACTGTTATTCAAATCTATAGCAGGTGAAAAATAGGTAAGTTAATTCTGGCTGTATAGTTGTAGTTACATCTGCTAACTCTTTTCTTTCTTAATGATGCCTTAAAGCATTAGCTGCGACAACAACATAAATACAAACGGCGAGTCTTAAAAATTTGGAAATATGATTATGCCTTAGCTAATATAACACATGTATATTATGTAACAACCTGCCTCAAAAAGGGTCTGATATTTGACCCTAAAAGGCCCATCCAATGTTAGATCCACCCCAAAGCTGGCCGTTAGTTGCTAAAATTGTTACAGAGAACAACCTTTGAAAGGAGACAATTACAAAGAGCTTGCTTGTTATGCTCTACAGTTAACTCAATCTTCAACCCTAAAAAAAAGCTTGAGAAAAACGTAGCCATGGCTGCCACCATGAAAGTGATTGATAATCCTATTTTCAGCAAAGTTCAGAATGGAAGTTTCTCATCTTCTTCTACTCCAATCAATCCATCCCCTTCCCTAACTCATAATCTCCATTCATAATAAAATCAAGAAGATATACAACCGGACATTGATAAAGAAAGATTCTAGGTGGTGCGGAATCGATGCAGAAGTTCTTTCTCTTACCACCCCAATCAAAATCAAGGACTCAATGACAGGCAGCCGACAAGAGGACAAGTCAGGCCAAGAATTTCCAATGCCAGATCTGCCCTGAAATGAGATTCACGTTGAAAAACAATCAGACCTTCAAGGAATCTTATAATTTGGCCAATGAAAACCCAACCACACCCTCATCGTGGGCAGAGATGACCAAGAAAAGGGGGTTAAAATCTAATTTTGATCTGAATCATGTTCCTCCATTAACCATCAATAAAAATAAGATTGTTGTTGTGAAAGAAGAGGTTGGCAAAAGGACTAAATCAAAGTGGAGTGTTTCTGTGATTGCTTACGTGTTCGGCAATCGACCCCCATATCATCATTTCAAGGCATTCATCACAAAAACATGGAATCCAACAGGAAAACTAGAAATCTATACTCACAATGATGGGTTTTTCATTATTAGATTCTCAAATGTTGCTGACTGTGAGAAAGCAATTAAAATGGACTTATTTTATAAGTGGAAAACTCATTATTTTGAAAAAATAGTCCAAGAAACCGATTCTTGATAGAGATTTACTCTCTACAATGCCCATTTAGACTCCGTTACCCAAGCTCAATGGAAGGTTATGGGATAAAGATGCTTTTATGTCATTGCAAGTGTGGTTGGAATGCCACTAAAGCTGGATGAACCTATTGCAAATGAGACTCGATTATGTTATGCCAGAATTTTAGTTGAAATCAGTATCGATGCTGAACTTCTAGAGGAAGCCAACATCTCCACGTACGATGTTGAGAACTTGGTACAAAAAATTGAGTATGAATAGTTTCCCCCAAGATCTAAAAACTGTGTATGCTTTGGACACAATACTGAAAACTGTTTGGTCAAAAAAGTTTGGAGAGAAAAGAGTCATTCAAATGCATCCACGATGCCTACAAATGTAAATACAAATCTTGAAAACATGCAAGTAGATGAAAATACAAACATTACGAATCAGTTTTCCAAATCAAATACTGATGGTAGGATTATTGTATTAAGCGATCCTAATGTTTGAGAAATAAAACAACATATTATTAATCTCCGATTTATTCATTGTATATGTAAAAATAAAGAGGGTCTGATTTGGGGAATCACTTTTATATACGCATCCAATAATGAGAATGAGAGAAAATTGCTTTAGAAACATTTAAATTTCTTGAGCAGTAAAGTTTTCAACCCTTGGATTTTAATAGGGGACTTTAATATTATTTTAGATAATTTTGAAAAGAGGGGGTGGTAACCAAAATCCATTTCAAAAATTGGAATTTTTAAACAATTTTATTTTTGCACACTAGATTGGTTGAGCCCATTATCATTGGAAATAAATTTATATGGAAATCAGGAAAATTTAGAAATATACATTGTAGATTAGATAGAATTTTACTAAATCAGACTTTTATAAGATCTTTTCCTAATTTTAATTGTAATACTCTCCCTCAAGCTACTAGCAACCATACACCACTTCAAAATTTTCTTTCGGAAAGCAACTTAAATAAGAAAAAAGTTCCATTCAGATATGTGAATGGTTGGGTGTTCGAGGAAACATATAAGAAAATTGTTAAATGCAGCCTTGATTTCCATATTCAGGGCACTGCCTAACTCAAATTCAACAAGATGCTTAAAAACCCCAAAGAAAATCTTAAAATCTGGAATAAAGTAAGTGCTAGAATAAAAAACGATCAAATAAGGGAACAATGTGAATACTTACAAAATAGCATTGATAATGATAGCTTAGACACAACTCAAGTTAATTAAAAATTTCAAATTCAAAGCAAACTAGTTAGTACTCTTCATGTTCAGGCAATGAATATGAGGCAGAAAGCTAAAGTGGACTGGCTTTCAAATGGGGATGACTCTAGTATGTGCAAATTACACAATAACTTTTGAGGAAATGTTCACTAAAGGAAATTGCCAAATTAACGCTAATTTTTTTGAATATATTTACTATTGTTTTAAATATTATAATAATTAATAATTAGTAATTTATAGTTAATAACAAATAATATATACTTACTTAAATTTATAGTTAATAACTATAAATGATACCATATATAGGTCATTATTTATAATTTATTATAATTAATTATTATTAATAAATAATTTATAATTACTAGTTATTATCTATAATCAATAATTATTTTTTATATTTAATGACTTATTATAGTTTAACATTTAATAATTAATATTATATAATTAATAATATTTAATTTACCATTTAATAATTTTTACTACTTAATAATTAATTAACTATTCTTAATAATAATATTCATAAAAGTTAAAAATAAAATCTTGAAGTACTCTTAATATTCAAAACTAAAAATATAAAGTTTTTAAATAAATTTAATTTTTTTAAAATATTCAAAATTTCAGAAAATTCCAAAATGTTAAAAAAAATTCAAAATTTAGAAATTATAAACATTACGTTGCGAATTATTACTTCCATATGCATCTAGCATCCCGTCTAGAAAATGGAATATCTCATTTATGTTTGAATTTGAATTCAAACTACAAACGGCTGTAATAGTTTCACCCTATTTGAATTTTCCCTCATTTGAACAAAATATTAGTTATTAAATAAATAAATAAAAGTTTATAATTAATTTTTTTACAATATTCAATGGGTGACACTAACATGTTATTGGTCAAAAACAACACAGACACGCCATTAATAATTGTATTTAAAATAATCAATATTTATAATAATATTTATTAACTTATTTTTTGAACTTCACAAGGAAACACTAATACTCTATTGGTCTAAAACAACAGTTGGGATTACTAATAGTTAAAGAGATAATTATCACCGTCGATTATTTCTTTAATCCAATTGGTGACATTAGCCATCCATGCCTTCACCTAAAAATTTTCCTTTGTCCTTTCTTACCTTTCCACACCATTCTCACACCCCAAATAAAAGTAGAAACCCTAAATTCAGTTTTAAATCCCTAATCGAAGCAATGGAGACTGGCGGCAATTGAAGAAGGGTTCTTTATTAGTTAAAGGCCGCAAACATCCTCCTCGACCAAACAAAATCGGAAACCCTATTCTAGCACGACCTCAAACCCATAAACATCCTCCTCGATCGCAACTACACCAGAAAGATCCGAGTGTTAAGGACCGGTAGGTGGAGAAGTGTTTGAGGTTCGCGAAGCTGGGCTACTTTGATGCATTGTCGATATCGAGATCTAAAACTCTAGGTACAAGGAACTCAACTTCATCTTGACCCATTGCTTCGATTTGGACAATAAGTTATGAATTCGCGTTTGACAAGGCAAGAACTTTGTTGCTTTTATATAATAAGGTACGTGATACTCATTTTGACTTAGTTAATGATTTTACTTGGGAGAAGTTGTTTGGGTAGATATTGAACACTGATTCTGCACTAAATATTCACCAGGTATGGAGAATGATTCATTGTTTTTACATACATATGTTAGTAACAATGTGTAATTAAGAGTAACAATTGAAATAATTGTTTGTCCTATATATTTTAGTAATACCGGATATTGGACAAATTATACCTTTAATGTGTTCACTATTAGTTGTTCTAAGAATTGACTTAAGAGTTTAGTTGAGTTACCTTTCTATTTACCCTAATGTTAAGTTGATTTGAGTTGTTGACAAATAGAACTAAGGGCTAGTCCAGTTTTGAGTTTATAACCTTTCGGTTAAATATAATTTCATATTCGAAGCAGCATAGAATTTCTTTTCTTGATAAACTTAATCAGTGGAGTATAGAGTGGCTTTATTTAACAGTAATTTCCAAACATTCGATTTAATAGGAGATTAATTTATCATGACGATAAAAGCAATTACTAAGCTTACAATTTTGTTAACTAGCAGTGTTAATTAGAATAAATGGCTAAGCTACTCCATTTGTTAACTTTATTGAGATCTGGTCCGTCCTTTTCACTTTGAATATGGCTTTGGACACATCTTTACTAAGATCGACTAGTTAGCATGTTTTACAAAAAAGCATACAAGCATCATGCAAATAGTTTATCCTACTATAAATAGAAATTACTAGCATTTAGATTAAGAAAAATGTTTTGGTGTATCAAGTGTATTTCATCTTTTTTTAGTGTGTATATATTTCACTAGTTTTTAATGGTTTGGATTGTTGGCCTTTTATATGAATTGAATCATACATGTTGGCGTCTTCAGTTTTCATTAATATCTAAACTTGTAATAAAAGTTATGGCAAGCCAAATAACAGAGACTACATGCAAATGCCCATCATTTGATGATGTAAGTATATAATGACAGTAGTCGATATGATATGAAGTTATCATGTCTAACTTTGTATTGAATGGTGGGCTTGTTTGTTTGATTTTGTGAAGACTAACAAAAGGTTGGATCAGCTAAACTATGAAATTAAACTTTATTATGGACCTTTCACATACTACTTCAATTGATATTAAACATCATCTAGAAATTATTAATGTTGAATTAACTCATAAGCTCTGTCTCCATTAAGTTTATCCAATATATATATATATATATATATATGTGTGTGTGTGTGTGTGTGTGTGTGTAAAAACTCAAGAAAAATACTTATTTAAAGGTCACAACTTCAGGAGTAAACAATAGAGAGATATTCTTTTGTGTGTCTGATTAAAGGTGTAAGGATATATGTTTAAAGTACACTTCTTAGATTAGATATTTAAGCTTAATATTATTGAACCGAAACAAGTGTTTGTCAATTGATGACTTATGGCATGAAAATTATAGTAAAATATACAAGCATACTATTTAAACGAAATAGCGAGGCTTTAACCTTATGAGAAGTGGTGCCGGACTCAATTGATGCAATCCCCATTTACAGGCTATTTTCAGGTTGGTTTGGAGTATTAGTGAAGAAGAACTGTTGTCTACAATCATAAGCCTGGTTGAGAGCTTGGTTTGATGCTAACCCAAGTAGAAATAAGAAGAATGAAGGTAGGTCTAAATTGACCTAGCCCGATGAGTTGCTGCAAGCAGAAATAATCGTCCTGAAATTGTTGGCTTTGAGTTCCAGCATTAAGTTGTGGTAATCAAGTCAGAATTGTAGAGGAAAGTTGATGAAGTAAAAATGAAAGATTGTGGCTTTGAATTGATGCACTGTAAAATGTGTTATATTGAACTCATCAGAAAAGTAGACAAGTCCGAATTATGCAACTGAAGATCAAGCTTTAATGATGGAATTTGATATGAGCTTATTAGGTCATCAGATCGAACATTTAATTGCAATCAGGTCTGATAGAAGTAATGGGGACTGGCTGTGTTATGTGGTAGTACTGTGGATCTGATAGCATGCAGTAAGTCGTTGGTGTTAATTAGACCATTGTGCATTAGTATGTTTTGATCTTTTTGTTTGTATATATATGATTCAACATGTGTTTGTCTATGTTAGAACCTATGATATTTTTTTATGTTGGAATACATGTTTAACCGATTTTTAATGAAGCAGTTTGGAAAAATGCTATTTTGTTTGTGTTAATAAATTGTTGACTTATTTTGAAGGAAGTAATTTGGATTAGTGTTGCTTATAATTAGTGTTGTTGAAATTTATTTTTTATTGTATTTGTTGTAATAATAATAATAAAGAGGATATCGTTATAGGTTGGTATATGCGAATTTTTGAAAAGCTGTAAAAAAAACATACCGCAGCGTTTAAAAATATTGTAATATACCACAACGTTTAAAAAATGTTGTACAAAATTAAACCACAACATATAAAAAAGTTGTAAAAAGTATACTACAACGTTTGTGCACAACAGCTATTAAATGTTGTAAAAAACACCGACCCTATTACAACTTCGCCTAATATGACGTTTGCAGAAACACTTGATATAACTATTACAACGTTTTGTAGATGTTGTAAAAGACCTTTTTTGTTGTAGTGGAATGAATTAAATCAAAACATTTTTCTGACTTATTGGTTGATAAATAAAATGGTAATTTAGTTAGTTTCAAAAGCTAACGAACACCATAATTTTTTGGAATCTAATTTATAAGAAAAATTTTTATTCAAAATTTGATTAGATGGATGACCAAATCTGCAATGCAGCAATTTATCACGATCTACTAAATTTAATGACACATGACATTTATTGGGGTCTCATTAAAATAATAAAGGCCATTTTTCAGACATCCTTCACCAATCTTTTTTCCTCGATTCGCGATCCTGAAAGGTCAACTTATACGGTGAGAATATAACATTGCAATTCAGTACATGGGTTATTTTACTAATTAATAATAAATTTGAATTAAAATCTGGCAAATATGAAATATTTTTCACATCTTTTTAAGAAACATTGATGTACCAAAACCATGAATTTGGACTTTATCTCCATCGGCAATATTTACATATATGGGGTCTTTATTTTGTGTAACATTGGTTAATTTATTTTTGTTCCATGCCATGTGATCAGTAGCACCTGAGTCAATTATCCATTTTATTTTGACTGTTTCGCATCCTCCCTTCTCAAGAATTGGGCTGCCTTGGAATAGAAATGGTCCAATGACGCAAGAGGTTTTCCGGCCAACCAGTTGCCGAACTCGAAATCGGGATCGATCCCCTTAGTTAGTGCCATCATAATTGAGTTATCGTTGGGATTACTAATCTCAATGCATGCAGCATGAAATCTCTCCAGATAACGTCTGAGTGTCTCTCTAGGAGCTTGAGTGACACTAGACAAAGTATTAACATCTTTCGGCCTTGCGATATGCCTGCAGAACTGTTCAATAAACTTTGTTGCCAAATGGTCAAAACACAAGATAGATCGAGGTGGTAAACGGGTAAACCACATAGTTGCTATGCCCCTAAAGAAATCGTGAAGCTTCGGCCCTTGACCGCATCATCGGCTCGTGCAACGTTCATCAACCATTCGTACTTTAAGATATGCTGATTGGGATCGGAGCTCCCTTCATAAACAGGTAGAGTCGGCATCCTGAATTGCCGAGGTGGTTCAGCATAGAGTATATCGTCAGTGAAAGGGGTGTGACTCCAGGAGATTCCCTAGTCATCCTTTGTAAGACCCTTTCAAGGATCATTTGACGGATCATCGTCAGGATGTTCGGCATCTGAACATTTTGAGCATGCTGGGCCAAGGTGTGGTCGGGTTCCACAATGCGAGGAGGGGTTGGTCACTGTCGACGGTCCATGTCTCACCTCCTTGGTTCTATGTCTTCAGGGACATAAGGCTCAAGAGTATGGTTGCGTTGGCGGTGGGTCGGATCCATTCGGTTCCGAGCATCAACTCCTAAATCAGTAGCAGTGGTAGTGAGGTTGTCGGTAATATGATATGGGGCAGTGCTTCCTCGGGAGGAGGGTCCAGTTTGATGGCTGGTTGACGGGCAAACTCTCGGTTGCCCAAGATTCAATGTGTGATGATGCCCAGTGGCTTGTGTGTAACTTCCGTCCAGCCATGGGCGCGTGGATCTATGATTAAAGTCAGAAGAGGTTGAACTTTCAATGGATGAATAGGAAGCCTGATCCCTTCTGGATCTCCTTCGTCTTTGACGATTCAGTTGATTGGTCAGTTCTGTGTTGGCGCGCAGTTGCTGAGTAAGTTGTTGGCGGCTTTGAGTAAGCTCTTGAATTAGCAATTGAAATTCTTCCCTAGTGACAGGGCCTTGCGGATCTGATTGTCCGGCAGCATTCTGATCTGCAGGAGGTAGTTGTACGGGGTTCTGTCTCTCCCATCCTTTTGGATCTGCGACAGTTGAGGTAGTCCTAGTGTTAACCATGATGGATAGCGAAGCTCTCTCCTAGACTTGATGCAACTGAATAGGATGGAAGAACTTTAAACTTGAAATCTGGATCTTCTTCTTAGATTTGTGCAATCCGATATCGATAGTAGATCCAACGAGCAGGAGAAAAACTAGGTTTTCTCAGTGAAAGCACCAAAGTGTTTGTACCAAAATTGGGCACAACACCCTTCGGATGTGTTTAAAGAGATAAAATGAAGAAATATAAATGAAAAAGAGGAAAATCTAACAAACAAACCAATAATAAGCAAGAAAAACACACAAAAACACATGGATTTAGAGTGGTTTGGCGTATGGCCTACGTCCACTGTGAAATGATTGACTTTATTGATTTTTGCTTGCTGGTTACAACGTATTACAATAGTTGAATTCGAGTATAACAGTGATTTCGGCAGAGTTTGGACATAGAAGAGCCAAAAATGTCCCTTTTCAGTAGGTTCTAGGCTGCTATTTATAGGCGTAGGCTGCAAATATCTCGCCCAGATCTCGGAAGACCTCTTCTCTCACGTGGGTGGACCCACACGATCGATCCCATGCCGTTTGCACTCGATCCGTGATCGATACGAACAAATTTCGTATCGATCGGTATTTCGCCCAATCGAGTCGAGATCGATCATGAACATTCTTGAGGATGCATGCAAGCTCCTGTGAAAATTTGGTGGCATTTGGACTTGTAGATTCTGAGTTATGATCGATGCAAGTTTGGATTTTTCGAAGGCTGTTGAATTCGTATCGATGCTGTTCATATCGATAGCTTTTGTATCGATGGTTATGCACGTGACGTCTGATGACGTGACACTTGCTTTTAGGATCGATCCACATTTTATGCCGAACGATGGAGTCTTTCCTATGTATGCGCCTCGTTCGTATCGACCTGGCTTGGCCTTGTTTGTATCGATCCACTGCATTTCACTTTATATCGATTTTGTGCATTCCACTTCCTATCGATCTTTTGCATTCCACTTCGTATCGATGGTAGGTGTTGATTTCGTATCGATCTGCGGGCGATCGATACGAAGCATGTTTGAAACTTGATTGATACGAAATGGACCCTCGTGTTACTGTCGATGGATACGAAGTGGGTGGATCTGGATGGATACGAAGAGAGGCTTGTTGACCGATGGACACAAAATGGACCGATTCGAAGGAGATTGACCAATGGATACGAAGAACGCTGCTCTGGATCGATACGAACTTGTGCTCCTCTGATCGATACAAAGCCAAGCGCATATGATGGATTCGAACAAGACCGATACGAAGGAAGTTTTTTTCTGATTGCTTGATGGATACAAACAAGGTGATCACTTGAGTTGCATCGATCATATCATGAGCATACGAACCTGGATTAACTTGAAATTTTGAACGTTGGCCTTCGTAGCTTTGCTTGTCGTGCCTTGTCAATTGTAGTTCGATCCAGACTCGGACAAAATTCGCTAGTATGAATAGTGAACCTGTGTATAACCGATCTTCGGGACAGACTGTCCTTGGTTTCCTGTTAATTTCTTGGTGTCACGGCCTTGCCAAAAGGTTGGATAACATTTGCCCCCTATAGTACGTCTTGTGTGAACATTACGTGCTTTGAAAAGCTGCAATCTTTAGTCTGAAAGGTCTGTCTGATTCGTTGAGTAGTAGCTTTTTCGTCAAAAGATGTAACCTTTGATCGATTTTCAGTAATATAAATGCTGAACTAATGACTGTCAATGATTATGCAGTGCATTGTTGTAACTGAGTCTCGAGTGTTAGCAATTTGTTGTTCACTGTTGTAATTGTCACCAGGTGAGCATTCAACTCCTGTCAATTTGGAAAATTGAATGTTAGTCTATCATACATGGAAGTATGTTAACTTGACTCATGTTCACGTTTGCACGTTCATGGGTTGTTGTTAAGTTTTTTTTTGAATCGAGTTTCGTATCGATCCTCTCCTAGATCGATGTGAAATTCGAGTTGTAACAACGTTCGGTGGTTGTTTTAGTGTATCCCTTCATATCGACCCTCTCCTGGATCGATTTGAGAAGTTGGGATAGGCATTTCGTATCGATGGACATTGATACGAATTTATGGTCCTCTGAAATGCTGTGTGTCGATGGATACAAATCCCGGTGGTCTTCAAAGTGAGGGATACTAAATTGTCATTTCGTATCGATGGATTGATGAATGTGAAAAGCTTGCTCTGAGCCGATTTGAGTCGATGATTACGAACAGTTGCGGCTTTAGTTCGATGGTGGATGGATACGAAGTATGATTCGTATCGATGGCATGGGATACTGCTTTTTACCGGTTATTAGCACTGGGAGATGAACCGTTTCCTTCCCTTGGTTTCGTACCCATATAAATTCATTATGGACTTAGCCAAAAAAATTCATTTGCCTTCATTTCTACAGACTATGTCCGTATCGATCGAAAGATTGTGAAAAAGAAACTGCCCTCTACCTTCAAACCAAACAAATCCTTCGAATTGATTGCCTAAATTAGGTAATTAACTGAAATAACCCTTTCCAGAACGACGAGACTCGAGATTGAATCCAATTCGTCCATAATCATGGCCAATTCAGATGATGATGAGGCTGAAATTGGGTCGGAGTACAGTTGAAGGAGAAGTGAATGGAGTTCAGGCCGACTGGAGAAGAAGGAGTGTCGGGGTTATGAAGGCAGCATTCGTATCGATCGAAGAAAAGTTATTCGTATCGGTCTGAGTGTATGGAGTTCGTATAGATCAAACATAGCATAACTATGTATCGAATAAGGGAGCGGCTTCGTATCGATAGGAGGTGGTAGGAGTTCGTATCGATCTGGAGCGATCGATACGAAAGACTAACTGCCTGATCGATACAAAGCATTGGATATGTTGACCGATACGAAGACGTTTCCTATGATCGATACGAGAGGAAAGCCTTAAGATTGATACGAACTTACTTCCTAGTGATCGATACGAAATAGTTTCCCCCACGATCGATACGAACAGAGCTTCTGGCGATCGATCCAAGTCTTGACCTTGATAGATATGAAATTTTTGCACACTTGAACATTTGACTCCGACGAGCTTTTGCCTTGCATAATAGGATTTAACCTTTTCATTGCAAAGTTGACTGCCCTTCAAAGCTCGTCGATGGAACTGTAACTTGGCCAAGTCTTTGAACTCTAACTTGTATCGTTCTCCGAAGTCTGGATGGTACGGTTGTGACGGTCAGCGATGACGGTCACTCCGGTTGAATCTCGAAGTCTTGTCGTTTGAACATTTCTCAAACTCAATAGAATCTTTTAAGTATTATACAACACTGCACTGCACAACACATTCATGCACTTCACACTAGGGAACACACAGGCTTATTATCATCTAATGACGGTTTTTGATGAGTTGATTAGTTATGGAATCTACAAGTTGACAGCAACCGGAGCCTCAAAGCTCATCTTCTTCGATAATAGAGATGTCGGCCATTGCAGCCGAAGTAATAGGTCCAGCTCCGGACGAGCTGCCGGGAGTAACTTTTATCGTGAATCCACAAGATTCCATGCCATCCAATGTCTCCAAAGATATGCTAAGGTGAGTATGCTTAAGACATGGTTTATCATTAGACGACGTTTTGCTACCCGGACAAAATGACAGGTCACACGCTCCCTAGAAGGATTCACGACCTTTAATCGCCATTCGTGCACAGCGGGAACACTTCCTCTGTTCAACCAGTATATTCGAGAAGTGTTAACTTTCTTCAGAATCGCTCCATCGCAATTACATCCAAATGGATATGCACTGTTGAACAGTCTATTCATCATCTTCATGGAACATCTCTTTTGATCCCCGACTCCGGAAGAAATCAAATACTTGTTTAATGTCAAGAGTTGGGGAGACAGTCCTTCATTCAAGTTTCTGGAGGCAGTCAGGAATTGCCAAGTGGTGGCGGGATCCTGGACCAGGCTCAACTACTTTAAGACGGAGTGGTTCTACGTCTGATGCCCTCTAGGGTTTGCTAGTCGATGGTTAGTCAGACGTTAGTGATGCAATTTTTCCAGTAGTTAAAGGAATAGTTATAATTAACGTTGAAACTAATATCTTCTTTCCTTTACAGCCACAATTCCATGACCTGAAGGTGCTCACTTCAAAGAAATAGTACGGATTCTTCAGGAAATGCCGAGTGAAATGAGAGATATGGACTCGGTGCTAATAGATAGAAACTTGAGGATTGTCGGGCTAATCGATCGAAAGCAAAGCATAAGACTAGAGGGATCGCTTAAGGCAGCTCCGATGAGGCGGGTGAAGCATAAAGCGCCAGGGGTTGTAATAGTCGAGGAGGGCGATGAAGAAAATACGCCCACTAACGACGAACCCGTAGTCGGGCCTTCTGACAGTTTTCAGGGTTTAGAGGGAAGGAGAAAAGGCAAGGCAGTAGCACATAAGCGTCATAAATCTTCGAGATGGAAATCTGTAGTCGTGTCCCTGCTAGCCTCCGGTGTTAGAATTTCGGAGGGTCCTCCCTCACAAATAGAGAATCCTTTCGAAGAGCTCGCTGATATACCAATTCCGGACTATGTGTCGCTTCAACACGAAACCGGATTGGAAGGGCTTCAAAGTGTCTTAGATTTAAGCGAGTCACTTCCTACAAGTGTGGTCGACATATCTGGTTGGTCGGGGGGTTTAACACATGCATACACTTCACGGCACTACAGGATTTCCAATCACAAGTTATTCATTTCTGGAAATTACTGATTCTGGTCTTCTTTTTATTTTACAGATACGATGACTAGGCGAGAATCTATGTTAGGAAGCCTTCGCTCTGCGCGCCAGTCATCCAGTTCTTACTATGAGTCCCGTAGAAGGGAAGCCGATAGAGACCGCGATCGCGGTTATTCTAGTCAAGAACGTTATGAGAGGGAGAGGGATAGAGATAGAGAATATAGATATCCCTCCCGAGCATGTTCTCCACCTCCTCGGGCTCCAATACCACCCTCCAGTCACGGGAAACAATCCTTAGAGCCTCCACGCCAAAAACCATCTTCTCAAATTCCCAGGTCTGATTCACAGCGCCGTAGAACTGAGGCCGAAACTTCCACTGTCATTGAACAAGCCATTACCGAGCCCACTGGGGAAGGAGCAATCAAAATCGTCAGTTGAAAAAAACTTCCCTAACATCTATTTTAACGGTTTCATTTTTCCTCTACACTTAAAGAGAATCCCAGTCGAGGTGGAACAAACTATGCATGATTATATCCACGATGTTTATAACCAATATAGGGAGTGGATGAAGACTGCGGATAAAGCCTCAGCGGTGGCTTTTGAGTGGGCAAAAGTAATCGAGATGTTAGAAACTGATATCGCTCAAAAGGACCGTATAATACAAGTGCTCAATGATGAAGCCAAATCTTCCCAGAAGTCGGAAATAGAGGCTACCAAGAAAGCAGATGAGGCAAACCAATCCATGGAAAGGATGCGACAGACGCATTTTGCTTTGGTCGAGGAGATGGGCCACCGAAACACCACTGTCATAGCTGAAAGGGATGCTGCATTGAAGGAACTTAACAAACTTAAAGCCAAATTTTTTGAATTTGTCAAGGAAAAGGACGACGTAAACAAAGCAGCCCAAGAGGCGTGTGAACAAGCTGTGGTGCTCCGGGATGAAAGGGATGCGTCCGTACTCAAAATCCAGGAGGCTGAGGATGAAGTTAAGATGGCAGAGGCCAGGTTAGAGGCCGATATTGAAGATCTCCTGATCACATACAACGCTAGAGTATTGAAGCACAGGGATCTAACCGGGCTCGATAATTATCCAACACACATGTACAACGCTTGGGGCTGGTTGGTGCAGGATGAGAAAGCTGAACGGCAAACGGAATCAGTTGATGAGTTCGAACTTGAAAATCGGGTGGTAAACGAAGATGAAAGAAAAATTCTCCATGACATCATGATTGCATACGAAAAGGATAAACTTGGCACTCAGCATCCGGAAGCTGGAGAAGGTTTGGCGTTGAGCACCATGACGCAAGTTCTGAAACTCTTGTGCTAACTCGGCCTGAATCCACATCCGTGGTTGACTCTCAGTCCATTCCTGCTTATAATCCCGATCAATTGCGGTTATCTCCAATTCACGAGCATGTCACTGAAGCTGCTCTAGTTCCGCCTGCAAGTCAAACTGAGGAAGGTATTCTAAGCATTTCTTGGGCTCATTCAGTGTGGGAAGCGTTATTTGAAGCAATCATTAATAATTTTATCTTTGTCTCTATTCAGTGATAGGAGCTACATCTGCTATGCCTCCTGCAACCCAAGAGCTACATCACGAGTAGGAGGCTATCATAACGGAAGTGACCACGACGACGGCTACTGCACCTACGGATGGAGTACAAGGGAGCACACTTATTTTCAATGAACAGATGATGGAGGAACTTCTCGGTCATCACAGTGACCCCTTTGCTGATCTGCCGTTTGTCATGAGTGGAGGCGCACCATTGACCAGCTCTTCGGGCCCAACTGCTAACGTCCCTGGCGATGCTCAAACAATTCACGAAGAAGAGATACTAGCTGAAATCAACGTCGAGATGGAAGCAGCTGCGCGGGGCAGTGGCTTTGGAGGTGGAATGGCGGGACCGGGCCCAGCCCCTTTGCGGATGATCTCCTAGGGCAGAACGGTCGTTGATACAAGTGTGCCTCCTCCGCCTGCTAACATCGATCCTATCCCTCCGACTCCGCCTTCGGGAAACATTCCTATTCACTTGATTTCGGAGGAGGAAGTTAACATAATGCCCCCAACTAGAGATCAGCCGTCAAAAAGCAAGGGTTCGAAGTGGAAAACAAGCAGCGAATCCAGCGGGTCAACGCCGAAGAAGAAGCCGAGAAAAAAGAAAGAATAGATACGTCTCTTCGGCTCATTTTTGGTAGATAGATAGGAATCTGCTTTTTCTTTCTTTTTGTAGGTCGTATATAAATGCGGGTTCGGCCCCTGCTAGTAGGACTTTTGGTATAGTTTTGTACTTACCTTTTTTCTTCCAAAGAATAATTGAAATAAAATTTCATTTTGTCTTCAACTCAATTTGTGTTCATTTGTTAAAGTGCTTCAGCGGTAGAACTTTCATTCAACGCACTTATGGAGTTTTAGCCTTTAAATCGGACCCGGGTTTGGTTGCTAAGTTCCAGAGTCACGGTTTCGGGTCGCGATCGAACACTAAGTCGAATTTCGATATTGCATTGTCTCAATCAGTGGCTGGCACTTAGGTTTTGCCCCCTGTTTCGGGAAGAAATTGAAAAGATTGGTTAATAATCGTTGATTGCCTTTAATATATCAGGCTTAACTTTGCTGAAGCAGAATTGAAACAAGATGAGTTCAGGTGATCGAATCACACTTGCTCGTCTATTGGTGATCGCATCCACACTCTGGGGATTGCACTTGTAGATTGGTGATCTATCACACCCGCACAAGGTTTTGAGATATGTCCGCGCTTCGGGGACTTAAGTTATTTTATGGGCGGTCAGTCACACCCGTTTGATATTCAGAACTTCGTCCGCACTCTGGGGACTTAGATCGATTCGTGGGTGGTCAGTCACACCCGGCTTGCATTTATACTCCAATCTGCACTCTGGGGATTTAGAGTTATTCGATGTTTATACTCCAGTTCACACTAAGGGAATCTGGAGTTGGCCGACATATGGTCAGTCACATCTGTTTAGGCTTTAGGATTTCGTTCGCACTCCGGGAACGACGAATCTATCAGGATCGTGGATGGTCGGTTCACATCCACCCTGAGTTAACAAGTAAGGTCGTTAGATGGACTGGTCCATCCTCCTCAAACTTGGTTTGAATACGGGTGAAGGCATTAGGTGGACGGATCCACCCTTTTCGAAACCGCATTTATAGGTTTATACTCCAGTTCGCACTCTGGGAATTCGGAGTTAGTTAGAGAATTGTCGTGTATCAATCCTTTTTTGGCTTCAGTGTGATGACTTGTCCCCGAGCTCAGGTTTCACATAGCGAGTTACTGATCGTATCACAGTCACTCCCTATTTGAATAAATTCCACCATATGATGGAACTTAGCTCTCCGTGCATAGTGATGGTTACATGACGCGTTTCAAATAAATCACAGCTCTGGCTCGAAGAGATTGCATTTTATTGCTGAAATAAGAAAATATGGCAAAATCAGTTGCCTTATTACAAATTCAAATTTCGAAATGCATAAAAAAATTACAAATGAAAAGTAGAATAAATAAATAAACAGAGCCTGTTATGTGTAGTAGCAGCGAAGACTCTCGCTGTTCCTGGCTCTCGGCAGAATGAGACCGTCAACGGTCGATAATTCGAATGTTCCATCTCCTAGCTTTCGTTCAATAACATACGGCCCTTCCCACATTGGCTTCATATGTGAAGGGACCGGGTAAATTCTCTTGAGGACAAGATCGCCGAGTTCAAAGGTTCGGGGTCGGACCTTGGCATTGTATAATCAGGCGACTCGACTTCGTTATGCGGCTGCCCTCAAATCAACCTCTTCACGCTTCTCATCCAATAAATCCAGAGATTCGGCAAGTAATATAGCATTTGTCTTCGGATCATAATAGGTCACACGATGAGAAAGTACTTCCATCTCGACTGGAATAACGGCTTCTGAACCATAGGAAAGAGAGAATGGAGTGTGGCCAGTTGTGGATTTGTGGGTAGTCCGATAAGCCCATAGGGCCATAGGAAGTTCATTGACCCATTTGCCCCCAGCCTTTTCCAGTCGTTTCTTCAGAATAGACTTTATAACTTTATTAACAACTTCAACCTGTCCATTCGCTTGAGGGTGTGCAACTGCGGAGAATTTCTTCTAGATGTGGAACCTTTGACAGAAATTCTTAAATTCAACACTGTCGAATTGAGCTCCGTTGTCTATGATGATGGTATGCAAGAGACCAAATCAGCAGATAATGTTGCGCACTACAAAGTTGATCACTTTCTTTGTTGTGATTGTAGCAAGGGGTTCAGCTTCCGCCCACTTGGTAAAATAATCAACTGCGACGATGGCGTACTTCGCACCACCTTTGGCTAGAGGTAGAGAGCCAATAATGTCAATGCCCCATACTGCAAACGGCCATGTACTGACCATCTGAATTATTTTGGTAGGTGGGGCTCTTGGAATTTGAGCATGCTTCTGACATCTGTCACATTTTCTGGCGTAATCCGATGGATCGCGATTTACTGTCGGCCAATAGCATCCATATCGGAGCATTTTCTTTGCAAGAGCTTGCTCTCTGGTGTGATCGCCACATTCTCCTTCGTGTACATCATCAATACTCGTTTGATCTCATCGTGAGCGATACACCGGAGTAAAGGAACAGAGTACCCTCTTCTACACATGACTCCATTCTGGATAGTAAACCACGAAGCTTTTCGAAGAACTTGTATCTTTTCACTCCTGCGCTCCAGCAGGGTCCCATGCTCGAGATAGTTTCTGATCGGAGTCATTCATGACTCCTTATCGGGAATGACTTCAAATACCCAATCTGTTTCCATCCGATCGATGCTCGGGGAAGATAATGTTTACACGGGAATGATTCCCATTTACTGTGCTTCACCTATACTGGCTAACTTTGCTAATGAATCGGCTTTCTGATTGTGCTCTCGGGGTATGCAGTAAATGGCATAATAGTCAAACTGATTCAATATCTCCTGGACCCGAGCTAGGTAAGTAGCCAGCCTTCGATCTTTGGCCTGGTACTCCCCCCGAACTTGACACACGACCAACTGCGAGTCACAATAAATCTGCACAGCAGTAATTCCTAAATCTCTGGCAAGCCTCAATCCGACAAGTAGGGATTTATATTGGGCTTCGTTGTTGGTCGCACGGAAATTGAACTTTAAAGCATAGCATATAGATCGGCCTTCTGGAGTTTCAAGTACAACTCCAGTGCCTGAGCAACGGTCATTTGATGCACCATCAATATGCAACTTCCAGATACACTTGGGAGATTCACTGGTTTCGGGCAAGTCCTCCGGGATAGTGAATTCAGCTATGAAATCTGCTAGGACTTGTCCTTGAATGGCTCGCCTTGGAGTGTAAGTAATGTCAAACTGACTTAGCTCGATGTTCCACTTAAGTAACCTACTAGACGTCTCAGGCCGCGTAAGGACCTGTCATAACGGTTGGTTAGTGCAGACAATGATAGGATGAGCCTGAAAATATGGACGGAGCTTCCTCGAGGCAATAACAAGACAATAAGCCAACTTTTCCAGCTTCGGATAATTTCTCTCTGCCCCGGTCGGTCGTTTGCTAATGTAATATACTGGTCGTTGTATCCGATCTTCCTCTCAAACTAGGGCAGCACTGATAGCGTTCTTTGACACCGCCAAGTAAATGTATAATCTCTCGTGATCAATAGGCTTTGACAGAATGGGTGGTGTAGAAAGATGTTGAACTAGTTCTCGAAATGCGCCCTCACATTCCGTAGTCCATTAAAAGTTTCGATTTCCTTTTCTGATCAGGTCAAAAAAGGGAATGCATTAGTCAGTGGATTTTGAGATGAACCTGCTCAGTGCTGCTACTTTTCCGTTGAGGCTTTGGACTTACTTTATAGTTCTTGGGGTCTCAAGATTTCTGATTGCCCATATCTTTTCGAGATTTGCTTCAATTCCTCGAGCGTTGACGAGAAACCCAAGAATTTTCCGGATGCGACCCCAAAGTGACATTTCAACAGGTTGAGCTTCATCCTATATTCTCAGAGGATGTTAAACATTGATTCCAGGTCTTTGACATGATCAGTGGAGAATCGCGACTTCACGAGCATGTCGTCCACATATACCTCCATGGTTTTTCTGATCTGGTTAGAGAACATTCGATTAACTAACCGTTGGTAAGTTGCCCCAACATTCTTGAGTCCGAAAGGCATAACTTTATAGTAGTAAAGTCTCATATTGGTTACGAAGCTGGTATGCTCCTGGTCGGGCAAGTGCATAGGTATTTGATTGGAGCCAGAATACGCATCCATGAAGGATAGGAGCTCATGTCCAGCTGTTGAGTCTACGAGCTGATCGATCCGGGGAAGTGGAAAACTGTCTTTAGGGCAAGCTTTATTCAAGTCTGAGTAATCAATGCATGTTCTCCATTTTCCGTTTGGCTTTCGCATAAGTACAGGATTTGACACCCATTCCGGGTATAATGCATCTCGAATAAACCCATTCGATTTGAGCTTTTCTACCTCTTCCTTAAGGGCGGCAGATCTCTCTGGATCCATACCACGCCTTTTTCGCTTGACCGAGACGTGTCGCAGGTCAATATTCAATGTCTGGCTCACGATGTCTTGCGAGATCGCACACATGTTAGAGTGCGTCCAGGAAAACACGTCGAGGTTTGCCTAGAGAAATTCAACCAATTCCTCTTGCATTTGTTGGCTTAGCTGAGATCCAATCTTTATCATTTTAGAATCGTCATTATCATCGATCGGAACATCGATCGTCAGTTCAGCCGAGGAAGCTTGACTGCCTTTACTTTCGTCTTCACTTTTAGTATCTCTCGGGTCAAGATCCCTTGGGACTTGGTCGGGGTGCCCGGGCCTGGGCTCAGGCGTCAATTGTTAATTCTCAGCAAAGCGGACGCAGAGAGACTCCTCTACGCCCTTTCCTTTTTCTTTTCGTTGCGCCTCCCGTAGCTCAGCAACATAACATGCTCGTCCAGTGGCCTGGTCTCTCTGAACAACACCGACTCCATTGTTGGTAGGGAATTTTAAAGTTAGACACCAAGGGGCAATGGCAACCCTAAATTCATCTAGGGCCAGTCGGCCCAAGAAAGCATTGTATGGCGAGTCTATATCCAAGACAACAAACTGTAATATCTGGACTCTCCGGCGTTCTCCAATTCCCAATTCCACTGGTAGTTCCAACACTCCAGTGGGTATGGTTGCACTCCCATTGAAGCCATGAATACAAGACTGACAAGGCTTCAAGTCTTTTGTTTCCATTTTCATCTGGTCATAGGCTCGCTTGAACAGTATGTTCATTGAGCTTCCACTGTCTACTAAGATCCTCTTCATCCAAGCAGGACCTACCTGAGCTGATATGATAAGTGGATCAATAGTGGGGGCTTCGACCCTGTCGGCATCTCGATTTTGAAATATGATGTCATCTGTCATCATTTTCTATTGCTTGGCCGGAGCCCCGTCTTTCAAACTACTACAACACTCGAAGCTCGCATGCCTAACAAAACTGGCATATGACTCCATTTCCTTCCAGCTTCGGTCTGCTGGATGAGGACCACCACTAACAGTATTAATCACCAACCTCCCGCCGGTACGAGCGGGTTCCTCCGGTCTTGCTTGATTTGGTATTCGGTTCTGATTCGATGGGCCCGCTCCTCCAGGCTGCGGCGCCCGCACAAACTGCTCCAACTTTCTTTCACATATCAACTTCTCAATAATATCTTGCAAATGATGGCACTCATTCGTGTTATGGCCACAACTATCATGAAATCTGCAAAACTTTCCTGTCTGAATCTATTTTTCCGATGACTCCTTCGAAGCAAGTTTCTTATACTGAATAGTATTGCAAGTTTGTAGGTACACATTCTCCAACGACGTATTCAAAGGGGTATAATTATCAAACATGGGAGCCAGGCCAACCAGTTGCCGAACTCGGAATCGGGATCGATCTCCTTAGTTAGTGCCATCAGAATTGAGTTATCGTTGGGATTACTAATCTCAGCGCATGCAGCATGAAATCTCTCCAGATAACGTCTGATTGTCTCTCCAGGAGCTTGAGTGACACTAGACAAAGTATTAACATCTTTCGGCCTTGCGACATGCATGCAAAACTGTTCAATAAACTTTGTCGCCAACTGGTCAAAACACAAGATAGATTAAGGTGGTAAATGGGTAAACCACATAGTTGCGATGCCCTCTAGAGAAATCGGGAAGCTTCGGCACTTGACCGCATCATCGGCTCGTGCAGCGTTCATCAACCATTCGTACTTTAAGAGATGCTGATTGGGATCAGAGCTCCCTTCATAAACAAGTAGAGTCAGCATCCTGAATCGCCGAGGTGGTTCAGCATAGAGTTTATCGTCAGTGAAAGGGGTGTGACTCCGGGTGATTCCCCATTCGTCGTTTGTAAGACCCTGACTTTGACGGATCATCGCCAAGATGTTCGGCATCTGAACATTTTGAGCATGCTGGGCCAAGGTGTGGTCGGGTTCCACAATGCGAGGAGGGCTGGTCGCTGTCGACGGTCCATGTCTCGCCTTCTTGGTTCTATGTCTTCAGGGACATAAGGCTCGGGAGTATGATTGCATTGGCGGTGGGTCAAATCCGTTCGGTTCCGAGCATCAACTCCCAAATCAGTAGCAGTGGTAGTGCGGTTGTCGGTAATATGATATGGGGCAGTGCCTCCTCGGGAGGAGGGTCCAGTTTGATGGCTGGTTGATAGGCCAACTCTCGGTTGCCCAAGATTCAATGTGTGCTGATGCCCAGTGGCTTGTGTGTAACTTCCGTCTAGCCGTGGGCGCGTGGATCTATGATTAAAGTCAGAAGAGGCTGAACTTTCAATGGATGAATAGGAAGCCTGATCCCTTCCGGATCTCCTTCGTATTTGACGATTCAGTTGATTGGTCAGTTCTGCGTTGGCGCGCAGTTGCTGAGTAAGCTGTTGGTGGCTTTGAGTAAGCTCTTGAATTAGCAATTGAAATTCTTCCCTGGTGACAGGGCCTTGCGGATCTGATGGTCTGGCAGCATTCTGATCGGCAGGAGGTAGTTGTACGGGGTTCTGTCTGTCCTGTCCTTCTGGATCTGCGGCAGTTGAGGTAGTCCTAGTGTTAACCATGATGGATAATGAAGCTCTCTCCTAGACTTGATGCAAATTTGAATAGGATGGAAGAACTTTAAACTTGAAATCTGGATCTTCTTCTTAGATTTGTGCAATCCGATATCGATAGTAGATCCAATGAGCAGGAGAAAAACTGGGTTTTCTCAGTAAAAGCACCAAAGTGTTTGTACCAAAATTGGGCACAACACCCTTCGGATGTGTTTGAAGAGATAAAATGAAGAAATATAAATGAAAAAGGAGGAAAATCTAACAAACACGCCAATAATAAGCAAGAAAAACACACAGAAACACATGGATTTAGAGTGTTTCGGCGTATGGACTACGTCTACTGTGAAATGATTGACTTTATTGATTTTTTCTTGCTGGTTACAACGTATTACAATAGTAGAATTCGAGTACAACAGTGATTTCGGCAGAGTCTGGACATAGAAGAGCCAAAAATGTCCCTTTTCAGTAGGTTCTAGGCTGCTATTTATAGGCGTAGGCTGCAAATATCTCGCCCAGATCTCGGAAGACCTCTTCTCTCACGTGGGTGGACTCACACGATCGATCCCATGCCGTTTGCACTCGATCCGTGATCGATACGAACGAATTTCGTATCGATCGGTATTTCGCCCAATCGAGTCGAGATCGATCATGAACATTCTTGAGGATGCATGCAAGCTCCTGTGAAAATTTGGTGGCATTTGGACTTGTAGATTCTGAGTTATGATCGATGCAAGTTTGGATTTTTCGAAGGCTGTTGAATTCGTATCGATGCTGTTCATATCGATAGCTTTTGTATCGATGGTTATGCACGTGATGTCTTTCCTATGTATGCGCCTCGTTCGTATCGACCCGGCTTGGCCTTGTTTGTATCGATCCACTGCATTTCACTTTGTATCGATTTTGTGCATTCCACTTCGTATCGATCTTTTGCATTCCACTTCGTATCGATGGGAGGTGTTGATTTCGTATCGATCTGCAGGCGATCGATATGAAGCATGTTTGAAACTTGATTGATACGAAATGGACCCTCGTGTTACCGTCGATGGATATGAAGTGGGTGGATCTGGATGGATACGAAGAGAGGCTTGTTGACTGATGGACACAAAATGGATCGATTCGAAGCAGATTGACCAATGGATACGAAGAACCCTGCTCTGGATCGATACGAACTTGTGCTCCCCTGATCGATACAAAGCCAAGCGCATTTGATGGATTCGAACAAGACCGATACGAAGGAAGTTTTTTTCTGATTGCTTGATGGATACGAACAAGGTGATCACTTGAGTTGCATCGATCATATCTTGAGCATACGAACTCGGATTGACTTGAAATTTGGAACGTTGGCCTTCGTAGCTTTGCTTGTCGTGCCTTGTCAATTGTAGCTCGATCCGGACTCGGACAAAATTCGCTAGTATGCATAGTGAACCTGTGTATAACCGATCTTCGAGACGGACTGTCCTTGGTTTCCAATTAATTTCTTGGTGTCACGGCCTTGCCAAAAGGCAGGATAACAACAGTTCTTTGATGTCTGCAACTATTGATGTTGTTGTAGAACTTTTTAGTCAGGATTTGACCTGCTCTGATACCATATTGAATTTTAGAGGAGAAGAGAGAATATGATGAATAATTAGTTTTATTGCTAATTTTTTTGATTCTACAAGCTCTTTATACATAATTATATATAGCTTAATTCTACTAACAGTTGCTTATTGCCTTAATTATAATTTTACTGGTCGTTGCTTATTTTCCAAATTATAATTCTACTATCCGTTTCTTATTTCTCAAATTATAATTCCACTTGTCGTTGCTTATTTCCTAAATTATAATTGCCTAATTACACCCTAAGTACAACTAAGTACCAAGTATAGCTGACAGCTGTATAATGGATGCTAGCCTTTATTGGTTTCTTGTTTTCAGCCTATGATGAAATATTCTAAGGCTATCATTCTTATTTCTCAACATTTCCATAGTAGCTTGATTAAGGAACTTTCAATCAATGTAAGCTAAAAATTTATGAACAATTATTGCTTTTCAATCAACTCATATGAAAGATTCTACCATATATTTCTAGGGTATATTTAAGTTTTTTTAAAAATATATACCTTATAAAAGTATAGAATCTAATATCTCTCAAAGTCTATATATATTATGTATATTTTTCTTGCCCTTGAGTTTAGTTAATCATAAAACTATGAACTACTAATTATGGCACATGCTTTCATAATTAAAGTGTTCTTTTTTCCATCAACTAATTAGTTAATCTATGTTGGGGTTGCTTGAATGAGTTTATTAATTACCGCTAAGGAAATCCCATTGGTTATGGTATACTTATGTGTTTCTAGAATAAAGCGTAGAATTACTACTATAGGATCATTTTAAAAATTAGAAAATGTTCAATGATGATAGATTTATTTTATGCATATATTTTATGCAAGTGGAGAAGATGAAGAAGTATTTTCTCTGTGTTAAAGGAAGATTGTGAATATTTTTCTTTTAATTTGATGCTATCCAATAGTAGAGTTATATTTATTTGATAAATCACCGCTACATGACACTTATTTGTTTTCTTTTCATGTATATCAAAACAATGGACATAGTTAACTTGCTTGCTACGAGAAAATTTTGCAAATGAAGCAAAGATGAATATGGTTCTCCAAAATCCTTCTAAGCCAAATAACTTGGCATGTACATGCTGCTGCTGCCACAAATTCTGCCTCAGTTGTGGATAAAGTTACAACCGGTTGCCTCTTTGATGACCAAGAAATCGCTATGTTACTCAAAAAACAAACATATCCAGAAGTACTCTTTCTACTATCTTGATCTCCAGCATAATCAGAATCTAAATAAGCAATTAATGTATCACCACCATTCCTCTTGTAATGAATATTAAAATCCAACGTACATTTAATGTACCTTAAAACCGTTTTCATAGCTGCCATGTGCTGCTCAGTAGGATTTTCCATGTATATGCTTGTTAAACTGATAATAAACATGAGATCAGGCCTAGTGGCTACTAGATACATTAAACAACCTACCATTTTTTTGTATAAGCATGCGTCTACAAAGCCACTGCGATCATCCTTCACAAGTTTTCATCCTGGAACTATGGGATTTCTCATAGAATTGCAATCGTCCATCTTGAACTTTTCCGATATCCCGAGCATACTTTCCCTGCCTATGTGTATTCCTGATTCATCTTTTTTGACCTCAACCCCAAGAAAATATTGCATCTCCCTAAGGTCAGTCATATCAAATTCGACCTTCAGGGAAGCTTTAAACTCTTCAATGATGTTCAGCCCAATACCGGTTATGATAAGATCATCTACATATAGTTAAACAGTTAACAAGTTTCCTCCTTTATCTGATTCATGAACAAGGTAGGTTCATGGGGACACTTGTGAAATCCATTCTTACAGAAGTAGGACTCGATACGACTGTACCATGCCCTAGGCACTTGCTTGAGTCCATGTAATGCCTTCTTTAGTTTATAGACTTATCTTCGCATCCTTCTTCTCAAATCCTTCGGGCTACTACACGTAAACTGTCTTTATGAGTTCTCCATGCACAAAGGCACTTTTCACGTCGAACCGATGAATCTTCATTCCCCTTTGTGCCGCAAGAGCTAGAATAGCTCTAATGGTGTCTCATCTTGCCATAGGTGCGAACACCTAAGTGTAATCTATGCCATACTTCCATGCCTATCCTTTTGTCACGAGTCAGGCCTTACATTATTCATTCTCACCATTCTTTTTTAGCTTGGTCTTGAAAACCCACTCGAACCCTATTGCTTTTACTCCAGCAGGTAGGCTGCATAATTCCCATGTGTCATTTTTCTCAATAGCTACAATTTCTTGTGCCATAGCAACTCTCCAACGCTCATGAGTGACAGCTTCAGCATAGCTTACTGGATCTTGAATAGAAGTAAACAATGCAAGATCACCATGTGTTTCTTCATCATCAGACAAGCCTTCTCCACTTGTGTAGTCCTTCATCCAAGTAGGCCCTCTTCTTAATCTTCTCACTTGATTTTTACCAGTCACTTGTTTTTCTTCTTCTTGTGTTTCTCCTTCTTCTGACATACTTGAGACACTACTCTGCCTATTTGTTCCTTCCTCGCTGCTGGCTTCAACATCATCCCATTTCAGCATCGCATCGTTTCTGCTTGAATTTTGGCCTCAGTTCCATGCTACTTGCTCTTCAAAGACAAAGTCTTTGCTAATAATAATGATTCTGTTTTCAGTAAGATTATACAACCTGTACGCCTTGGATTCCTTACTAATGCCGATCACCACACATCTGACACTCTTGTCATCAAGCTTCTTTCTCTTTTCTTTTGGTACGTGTGCATGTGCCACATAACCAAACACCTTGAAGTGACTCACCGATGGCTTCTTGTTGCTCCAAGCTTCTTCTGGCGGCACTTTCTCCTGCAACAGTCAGGCTGCGATTTAGAATATATACACACCATGCTATTGCTCAAAATCAGTAAATCTTTGGAACATCTCTTCCATTTAGCATGCTTCGAACCACATTGAGAACTGCCCTATTCTTCCTTTCGGCCGCACCATTCTGGTGTGGTGTGTATGCAGTAGTCAGCTGTCTTTGAATCCCATGGCTTTCACAAAAAAATTTGAATTCTCTTGAATTATATTCACCTCCCTTGTCAGTTCTGAGATATTTGACCATCAAGCTTGTTTCTTTCTCAACCAATGCTTTGAATTTTATAAAAGTATCTAGTGCTTGTGATTTCTTAGATAAAAAATAAGTCCAGCACTTATGTGAATAATCGTCGATGAATATGATTATATATCTCCTTTGGCTACTGGACTCGGTTGAGATATGCCCACAAATATCTGAGTGAACCAATTGAAGTTTCTACGATGCTCTCCAAGAACTCTTCTTTGGAAAGGACTTACTTTGTTTGTTTCCCAATCAAATCATCTTTACATGGCTTGTTATCTTCTTTAACCGTAGGTAACCCTAACACCATCTCCTTGTTTTTCACCTTCAAACTCCTGTTATTGATATGTCCATAGTGCTAATGTCACAGCTGAGTAACGTCCTCCACATCTATCTCAAGACAAGTAGCCACGAATTGCACTATATTTGCAATAACTACATATGTGCGATTTGCAGTCATTGGGGTGTGAATGATCAATCCTTTCTTTGGTGGTACACACTGCACATTTCATGTTGTATAAGAACTACTACTCCCTTTTCTTAGATTTGACCAATGCTGATCAAATTATTCTTTAGGTCTGGACCAAAGTATATTAGTCAGAACACGATTAACACCTTCTATTGCAAATCTGACATCACCATTCCCCATCACTGACATCTTCAAGTTATTCCCAAGCTTTACACTATGTCTATAATCTTCATTTAGCAAACAAACCCATTGCTTATCACTGCTTAATAGTTTGAACACCCTAAGTCCAAGAACCAGACCTGGTCTCTTGTTGCATGCTTCTCCTTCACGTGATCCATTAAAACCATCTCTTCTCTATCATCAAGCTCCACTTAGTTGGCATCCTTCTCCCATTCTGGACACTCCGATTGAAAGTGCCCAATCTTATGGCACTTGTAACATTCAGTAGTACTACTTTTGATGAAGCATCTTCCTCGTCCTCTTCCTCGACCTCTATAGCATCCTCGTCCTCTTCCTCTATAGGTTGGCTCTGTGACAACCTTCAAAACCAACTTTTCTTCTTTTTGACCAAGCATTCTTTGTTCATGAACCAATAGACTGCCATGTAACTAATCTATGGTCATTGTATCAAGATTATTTGATTCCTCGATAGAACACACTACATAATTGAATTTAGGTGTTAGTGAACGGAGAACTTTGGATACAACAATGCTAGGAACTATGATCTCATCGTTGATCTTAATTTTGTTGAAGATGGTGAAAGTTCTAGTGAGATAGGAGTTAACTTTCGCTCCTTCTTCATAGTTAAGAGCTCGTATTCCCTCTTTAGTGCTTGCAGCTGCTCTCTTCACCTTCGTAGAACCCTAGTACTTTTGTTTCATCGAATCCCATATCCCCTTCGATGTGCTTTTATCTAGGATAAAGGCAATTTACCATGCTAGTTTAGTCATTCTTATATATGGTTATATGAATAGTGCATATATTTATTTTGTGATGAGTTCGCATTTAAAGTTTAGTTAATATTTTTTCTCTTATATGAGTTAAACTAGATTTGAGATGATGAATTGGATCGGATTGGTTGGTTGAATTATGAGACCTTTGGTTGTCCCTTTAATCCCTCCTCTTTTGGATTCAAACTCAATCTATTTTGAGCATCTTCAATAAAAAAATCAATGTAAAAAAATGTTTAATGTGATGTCATAAAAACATAGTGATAATTGTTTGGAGATGGATGTAGTTAAATGACTAGAAATTTATATAGTTATAAACTAATTATACTAACAAGCACTTTGATGATATCTAGGATATGTGTTTCACTTCTAGTACACAAGAGCTACACTTAAAATGATTAAGTTTACTTCCTTAAGGATTGCTCAACGTTATTAGCAATTGAAGATGTATGATATTTTTTATTTCATCATTAGAAAGATCCACGCTTTAGAATGTTTCATGATGGATCTATTGCTTTTCCTTAGATGATGGATTTTTGTGGATCTTTTCTTTACACTTTACTACTCTTTCAAAGCAATTCTACTCTTTCCATACAATTCGTGAATGTCAATTCAATGGCTTTGTTTCTTTTTCTTTTATTTGGATACTATTTATTAACCTATGTTGTCTTATATTTTTATACTAACTTCTTTCTTCGCATTTTCTTTGTTACTGGTTTCAATTTTTTGATAACATAAAATCTGTGATTAACATAATTCTTTTATGATTGAACTAAATACATAAATTCAACACTACTCCAGTCTCTATCATCTTAGTATATAACTAGTTCACTCGCATTGAAAGGTATAACATAGTTTCATGTCTTTGTTAAAGAAAGAGTGAAAGTTCTTTACCTCAAACCCCTTTTTCAAAGGTTTTATCATTTTTATAATGTTTTACAAAAAAACTAGACCTTTATATATAATGATGATGATGATGAAATTGTATATTAATGATGAATTCATGTACTTAAGTTTCAAAGCTTTAGATAAGTTAGCAGAACTATCCATGATTTTTGAAATGGTACATGTAGGAATCTAGTTTTGCATGTAAACTCACATGAATTAAAATGGTAATAACATCTACCATTTCGTCTAATGAATCTCATAGGTAGGAAATGAGATGCTGGGTTTGTTCCTAATGTACGTTTGTACCATGCAGTTTAATCGTGCTTGATTTGGCAACACATGATATTATTTTCCTCATCTTCATGGAGACAAGTAAAATTTTAAAACTTCAGTTACCTTGTATAGTAAAGTATACATATTACAATATGTAATCACAGTTTGAAATGCTTGTAGTAATTTCTAACTTAAAGCTATGCAACATTCTTTTCAGTAAAATTTACTATTAAAACTTGTTTATTATGGGATAATTTGGAACGCGCAAATGAATATGTGTCTACTTCACTTGTGTTGGGGAAAAATCCCTCAAGATCGCCTTAGGAACAAAAACTCATCCTTACGGAAAAACAAATAGGACGGGATTGATGGTAAAGCAAAACAAACAACAGATAGTCACCAGTTAAAAGCAATCACAGATCAAGCAATAAAAGAAAATAACGCATGTGATTTATAGTAGTTCCACTACTGTGAGGTAGTGTACATCCACTTGGGAAGAAGATATTTTATTACTTTCTAAAAGGAGAAAATTTTACAAGGTTGATAATGAAGAAGAAGAAGAAGAAGAAATACAACTAAGAGAGATAATTCTACTCATGCTAATCCTTGCCTTTATGTAGAGATTATTACTGGAGGTTGAAGTAATTGATTTATGATCATAAATCAATGCCACATTAATTCTCCTATTCATACAAGAAGTGTTTATCTATTTGATTTTCCAGTTTCCCCCAATTTACATGTGCCTGATAAGATTCCTTCTTTAATCAGCTAATTAGGGAATTAATTGATTACCTCAATCTCCCAAAATAATTCTTCTTCTCACGTAGGTAATTTATTACTCTCTTTAATGCTATAAAAGTGGCAATATATATTTGAGTAATTATCTCAAATATCTTTCAAATCTTCTACAATTGAAAATATTATATCACCAAATTTTACAATCTCCACCTTGATACTATATTTCCCCGTAAGTCTATCAATTCCACCTACATCCTCTTACTCCAAGTAGGACCTATAAATCTCCACAATGAAAACAAACGTCTCCATGAATCATTTCAACTATCCCCCCGCCTCGTGCCACTATGTGGCACCTAGCATTTTGATAAGCGATTCCAGTTCGAGCAACGCCTGAACTCTGCATCCTTCAAAGACATACGCATACCCACTGCTTTCTCCTTTGATCTCTGATGCCCAACTTCAGACGATCCCTTCTTCTGCTTATCAAGCACATCCTCTTGGCAGAACCTCACCTTGTTGAAGCTTTCCCCTTTGATGTTGTTCTGTCTATGCAGAAACTCAAAGTCTCTTCTTGTATGCCTAGCTTTGACATCTTCTCCACGAGCATTGTAGGCTCCAACCCTAGACCCTTCAAGTACAGTGCTTCCCTTCAGGAGATACAAATTCTGGAACATATCTCCCTTTATCACTACAAGTGCACCCTTAGAAACTTTCAGACTATCGTTCTCCATAGTCACCTTGCATCCTTTCGACGACAACTGTCCAAGAGATATCATCGACTTCCAAAGACCTAGAACATAACGGACACCTGTAAAGGTGCGTATCACCCCGTTAAACATGCGAATATGCACAGTACCTACGTCCATGACGCTACAGCCAACATCATTTCCCATAAGAATCTCCTTTCCCCCTTTTCTTCCAAAACAACTGAAATAATTCTTATTAGGCATGATATGGAAAGACGATCCTGTATCTATCATCCAATGGTCTGATACATCCGATACTACCGTCGTTAATAAGTCATTGGATACAACTTTCTCCATCGCAATCGAGGAACTTCCATCTTCGGTCTTCCTCTTCAAGTCCGGACAATCTCTCATCCAATGGCCTGGTTTCTTACAAATGTAGCATTTCCCATCTCTGGATTTACCTTTCCAATCATTTCCGGGCTTTGTAGATTTGGAACGCCCCCTAGAATTCTAATTCTTCTTCTCCTCTCTCCTTCTCTCAACAAATAGACCTTGACTACTACTCCTCCTCTTCCTTCACCCATCTTGTCCATCCGATCCCTTAAGTCCTCAAATAGAAGACCCAACTTCACATCTTTAATGGTCGAAATATCTCTCGTAAGGATAAGGTTGTTAGAGAAACCTGTGTAACGCTCTGAACGGCAACACAAGAGCATCATAGCCATATGCTCATCATCTATCTTCAAATTCACAGTCTTCATCTTCATCACTAAATCGTCGAAGAAACCCAGATGCTCTTTGATAGAAGTACCATCTCTCATCCTCATGGTGAAAAATGTCTTCAACAAAATCAGACGATTAGTCAAAGATTTCTTGAGATAGAGATTTTTCTAGCTTGGTCCAAATTCCCATAGCAGTAGTTTCACCGCTAATCCTAGAAATAACATTTTCTCTTATATCTAATTGCGAAGTAGTAAACGCCCATTTTTCCATCTCATTCCTTTCCACAGTTGAAATTTCATCCGTCAATTCCTCAAGAGCAAACACTACAGGATGAACTTCGTTTCTCATCAGAACCGCTTTCATCCTCCATTCCCACTTCTCGAAGTCTTTATCACCATTCCACTTCTCTATTGCTAAACTAGATCCTGATGCAATATAGGTCCCTCTAACATAGGGACTTGGTACAACTGCCAGAGTCTCCTCATCTCCTACCATAATGCCTTACACCCTTTCTCAATCAACCTTGTCGCTCTGTTGGGGAATAATCCCTCAAGATCACCTTAGGAACAGAAACCCAACCTTGCGGAAAAAAAATAGGACCGGATTAATGGTGAGGCAAAACAATTGATAATGATGCAATGCTGCACTGATGAAGAGAGTTGGGCTAAGGCAGCGATACAATGATGTCAAAGCTGATGCGTTGGTAAATAGGCTAAACAGAGGCAATCAACTGCAGTCTGCATACTACATGAAAAATAATTAGTAACGAACAGTAGAAGGATGTTGGGTGAGTCTGTAAAGATGTTGCAAATTGGAAGAGATAGCCTCGGAACTGATGCAATGATGGTGAGACAGCAATAGATTCCATTCTATCGTCTAGTTCTCTTAAACAATGTCAATAAGACTAGCATGTTTTTACAGACGGTTGAAAGAGAATCCGAGTCCGGTGGTAAGCATGGAGTTCTGGATGCATATAGGATTGAAGAAGGCCAAACAAGAGCCGAAATAATTCAAAATCTACATAGAACTTGTACTGAACTGGTGCAACTAGTGAAATTGGTGGATGATACGGCTGGTGATGAGAAAGCGTTAGAACAGGTGATGGTTGCAGTGATGAAGTTGAATCCTATGCATGAATAGGGTTGAAGCATGTCGACAGAAGCTGCAAACACACATTAACATGATTGACTGGCAGAATAAGGAAGAAGGGGCTGCAAATGCTGAACAGGACAGAACTGGGCAGAAAATGAAGGCCTACGGAAGAAAACCAATTGTGCAAAATGAGGATTCATGATTGATTGGCACAAGGCTACAAATGCACATTGACATGCATTCAAAGACACAAATACACTGGACTGAAAGAACATGGTTGTCAAAGCGCAGATGCATATATTCAATTTTGACTTGACGAACATGACTCAAGCAAGAAAAGGGGGGATTCCGAGCTTACAAGTAGGAGTCAGCGATCAATATAAGATGTGGTGTTGCTCACTATCTGATTAAGATGAGTCTTCCAGTCTGAATTCACTCTAATTGTCCCCATCCAAAGAAAGATACACCATGCGATAAAAAGAAGAAGCAAATAGGTACTTATATATTTATTGTTAAACAAACATTGATTTCTTTCATTCTAAGACCCCATGTCTACATTAGAATGAATTTGTTGATGACTCGATATTTTTCTTTTTTGCACTGGAAACGATTTCTTCCAAGAATGCCTACACTAGAAGACCATGAGTTGCTTACTTCTCTCTAAGTTGGTCTTCATGCATAAATCATACTAATGACATTATGAAATTAGTTTCCTTCCATTTTCTTCTTTCCAATTTACGTTTTCTATCTTATGCTTACAAAAGAATTCTTCACATTAGAAATTAGTAATGGCCTTCAGCATTCTATTTTTTGTAATCGGTAAAGAAATACTGGTTATTTTTTATTTATCAATATCTAACCATTGTTCTGCTATTCTTTTATGATGAATACGATTAAAGACTTTAAGACAAAAAATACCTACCTTGTATTCCACTAATTGTTTGCTTTAAGTTATGCAGGCTAACCTTTCTATCCCTTGCTACTAACTAAATTTTAAATTTTCAAACAGAAATATTCCAGTCACTATTCTTTTCTATCATCAATAGATGTGAGTCTCATAATTGATATGTTTGTATGTAGAGTAATAGCTTCCCACAAATTTATAGGAATGGGTGCCAAGCATTGTATTGCACCTTTTAAAGTTGTTGAGTTATTGAACTGGCCACACCACACTAAACTATCGACATGAGGAAAGATTTTTGATCTTTAGGATGTACCACACTAATTTGTTCACTTGTATGATATGTACCTATATGCAATATGGTAACATAATTTGTTTACTTGTATGATGATCATTATGTTGTGTTTATTTGGGAATTGTAAAGTCATAATGATGTTACATAAATCCAAGAAACATAACAGTGAAAGATTTAATATGAGTATTTACAATAAAATGTAATAAAACATCAGCTTTTGGTGTTTTTGTTGTACTTAGCAATCTTAATGAGTTATGTCGAGGTGAACACTAAAGTAATAGGTCCAGTGACGCAAAAATCTAGCCTAATATGATACTTAAAATAATAAAATGCAAATGCTCTATATTGTTGGGGAAAATCCCTTCAGATGATCAGTCTAAGGGAATAAAAAACCCAACGCAGCGGAAAATAACCGGATCGTGATTGTAGTGAGATGAAACAAATAGAGATAAACACCAGAACAAACAGTCACAGATCTATGCAATGCAGAAAAGTAAATAACACCAGTATTTATAATGGTTCCACTACCGCGAGGCAGTGTACATCCACTTGGGGAGAGGAGATTTTATTAATCACTGAAAGGTTAGAGTGACAAGATTGATTCACTTTTGGAGGCTATACATAAGAAGAATTTACAATACAGACAAAATTCTGCAGAGTTTCAGCTTTCTAGGATGACTACCATTGTTGTCAAGAAGTTCCACTATTTATAGAGTGAAGAAATGAGAAGGGGTAGCTGCTATATAGCAGCCTGGGGTTTGGTTCAGCATGCATCTGGCTCGGCACAATTTGGTTTGGCAAAACACTCATCTGGTTCGGTATCAACACCGAGCGAGTAATTTGATTCGGCATTCCTCATGAACTAATTTAGTTTGGCATAATGCCTGAACTAAATAATTGGACCGGTCTAGTTCAAATCACCGAACGAAATATTTCGTTCGGCAAATCACCGAACGAAATATTTCATTCGGCAAATTTTTTTCTTCTTCTCTCCGCTCTTCTATTTTACCGAACGAGGACTTCGTGGCTTCCTCCTCTTCGTTCGGCAAATCTGGAGCTAGGGTTTCGCCTCTTTCTTCGAGTTTGAATTCAGGTATCAAATTCAACAATCTCCACCTTGATAGCGAATTCCAAACAAGCCTTCTAACTTCATCTACACCTTCATGCTCCAAGTAATGGATGCTTACCCAATGAGCTTCGGCAATGCCATTTCCTATTACACTCTCTCAACGAACTTCGGCAAGGCCATCGCCCGTCAACAAAGTGTTCGAAGTACCCAGTCCGTGTAGAACCTATCAATCTCCACCATGAAAACAAACGGCTCCATGAACCATCTCAACTCTCCCCCTGTGCCACCCTGTGGCACCTAGCACTTCATTAAGCGAATCAAATCCGAGCAATGCTCGAACTTAGCAACATGCAACGACTTGATAAACATGTCTGCTACATTCTCCTTTGTGTGAACTTTCTGAAGACGAACTAGCTTCTCTTCACTCATCGAGACAAGGAACGACTCTCTCACCTCAATATGCTTCGTCCTCGAGCTGAATGCCAGATTTTTAGCTAAGTGAATTGCACTCTGACTATCACAGTACACATCTATTACCCGGCTACTTGGCCTGGCTACAAAACGATAGTTGCAGAGGCTATGGTTGAGCCTAGACGGGATTCGAACCAAAAAAGATATGGAGGTATAAGGGTTCGGTGTAACTCAATTAGTTTGGTATGTGAGTGGTTCGGCCTATATAGATGGTTCTGCATGTCTGAGTGGCTTGGTATATTTAAGTGGATCGGTCTCTGGACGTGGTTCTGCATGTGTGGGTCGGCCTTAGAAGGATTGACATATATGGTTCGGGATGTATGGGTCGGCATGGGTGGCTCAGTCAAGGAAGGAAGATCATGCATGGGTCGGTCTAGATGGGTCGGCAAGTATCGTTCGGTCATGGTAGGAAAGCCAAGGTGGGTCGGTCGGTTGTGGTTCGGCACCTGTGGGTCGGCCTTAATGGTTTGGCACATATGGGTCGGCATACCTGGGTCGGTGCACCTTAAGGAGGTTAACAAGTTATTTGGTCTACAACAGAGTGATGCGACCAACATTTCTTTGCTTCGAGTCACACCACCGCTTGCTTCGAGTTCCTTGAGGGCCTGCTTCGAGTCACACCACCGCTTGCTTCGAGTTCCTTGAGGGCCTACTTCGAGTCAGCTATGAGACAAAACTTGGATTGGTAATAGGTGGGTCGGTGGTAGTGGGTCGGCATGCCTAGTTCGGTCTACCTAACCTAACAGCTATGGGCCGAGCTATCTTGGTCATGGGCCTGCATAGGGGATCCAGCCTATCCTCGTCTATAAATAGAGGGGCATGGGTCCAGTTGGGGGGATCTTTTTTCGAGAACTCCAGGGATACTCTACCATTTTTTGTACTCACTTCTTTTCTGTTCAAACTTGTATTCAAGTTGTTTGTTTACTGATTGTATCTGTACTCAAGTGATTGGAAAGTAATAAAGATTATATTCAAAGTGGACGTAGGCAATTACGCTGAACCACTATAAATGTGGTGTTCTCGTTTTTGTTGTTCTTTTTGCATTCAACTGTGTTACTCCGCTGTTTTAATTTACTTTCTTCATTAATCTCTCTACACAATTCTCTTCAAGGGTGTTAGTGACCAATTTTGGTGCTTTCACTGAGAACGTTCATTCTCAGGCTGTTAGGATCTACTTTGTTGCTAAGGATAACTCTAAGATGACAAGACCACGTACCAGATCCGCCTCCCACAACGCTGATGCTAATGAGACCACCAGCGTCCAGTAAGTAGGACCCAACAATCAGTAAGCTAATGCAGGTGCAGAACCCGCCACCATCCCAAACCAACCAGAAGTCGTCACCCGAGCAAAGTTCAATGAGCTGATGAAGGAGCTCGTGGAAAGCAGGAGACAGCTTAACAAGCAGATTCAAGCAAACGCCAACCTAATGACCCAGATTTCTCAACATCAGCGTCAGAATGCTGGAGGAAGCCCTGCTTCCAACTCATCATCCGACAGCTCTGCTTTGTCAGATGAACAACTTAGGCGTAGACGCCGCAGGATTGAAACGGCACAAACTGGAGCAACAGAGCAATTGGTGACAAGTCGCCAAGGACAGACCAACAGGAATAGTCCAGATTCCTTAGCTAGAATTGTGGCTCCTCAACTACACCTGGGGAGTCGCACCCAGCCTGGAGTGATAAACTTAGGATCTGGAGCACGCATGGAATCTGGTCAACCACCTCACCGAGATCGTAATGAAGCGGGTCCTCCAAATGCATACTTAGATGATCGTCGACCGAGGAGGCACCAGCCGGAGCAATCGCGCAGAACAGACATCAACTTGGCACCTCCCATTCAGACTCCGAATCTATCAGCTTTGATCAGGAAATTGATGAGGGAGAATCAAGGCTTAACTAACGATGATTGGGGCATATCGAGGAGTCATACATCGTTCACCGATAACATCCTATAAGCTGAGTATCCCCAGAAGTTCAGTATGCCTACTATTCCAGCTTATGAAGGAAAGACCGACCCTCGGCAGCACATAATGAGATACGAGTGGATGATGGACTCAGCTAGGGAAAATGATGCGACCAAATGCAGATGCTTCCCAATAACCCTATCTGGAATCGCTACCATGTGGTTCACCAGACTTCCCCCACGACCGATCTCCAGGTTTGATGAGTTAGCGAAGAAGTTCGTGGAGCAGTTTAGGATCCATGCCACTCACCCAAAGGAGCGATGTCGCTATATAGTGTGATCCAGGCTCCGGGTGAGTCATTGAAGGATTATTTGTAGAGATTTCATGTTGCTGCTAACGAAGTCAACAATCCGAATGACCATGCTATCCTAATGGCCGGATGCGAGGAGTGGATCCAGATTCTGAGTTTGGTGATTGGTTGGCGGGCAAACAACCAACCACCGTGGAACGTTTTTATTCGAAGGCAAATCAATTCATGAGGAAGGAAGAGGCCAGGTGGTCAAGGAGGAACATTGCTCCAGGACCCGGTAAGGAAGCGGTGCAAAGCAACATTGCGGTGAAGCAATCATGCGAGAGTTCTGGTAAGGTCCAAGTCAATGTTCAAAATAAGCCGGAGCAGTCCAAAGGATCCGGAGGAGGAAATTCTAGACGAAAGAGGAAAGCAGGAAAGTGGAAACCAAGAATCCCAACCTATAGTGAATATACACCTATGAATACATCTTTGGAGAATATTTATCTATCAACTTGTAATACATTCCAATACCGAAAGCCGCGCCCAAAAGAATCGACTGAGGAACAAAAGCAGACTGGAAAGTATTGTTGGTTTCACGAGACCTATGGGCACAATACTGAAGAGTGCAGACACCTCCATGATGCTATAGAAAAGCTGATTCTCCAGAAGAAGTTACAGCAGTTTGTTAAGAATCCACGGGAAGGCAGACGGGGACATCCTACCCCAATCACGGGCAAGCTTCACACCGACCTAAGGAGCCCGCTCGGACCGAAGGAAGGCTGGTCATAAACACGATAATCGGTGGACCTCATCTGGCAGACAAGAGTTGGCAAGAAATGGAACGTTATGCTAGTTCCTTGAAGCATGCGGGCTTCGAGTGCTGCTCGAACACAGAAGACGGGACTCCGGTGAAACAGCAGCGAATGATGACCGATGATATAGTATTCAGAAGTAGGGATGCCGATCAGGTGAGGCACCTACCATTGGCCCGATGGTTATCTCAACTACGATCGGACCGGCGCTTGTGAGAAGAATACTAATTGATTGTGGGAGTTCTATTAATATTATCTTCAAGAAGGCATATGACCAAATGAAGATGGAGGCGAAAGATCTAAAACCATCTAAAGCCCGCATTCACGGCTTTAATGGTATAGTTACTGCTGTAGTAGGTTTTGTCGAATTGCCAGTTGAACTAGGAGAAGGTGAACGCAGGAGGGTACGGATCCTACGGTTCATTGTTTTGGATGTTGATTCCCTGTATAATGTTTTTCTAGGCTGACTGGCCCTGGCAGAGTTTAGGGCAACTTTGGCCCCATGGTGTTTGACCTTGAAATTTCCAACGGACAGTGGAGTTGGTGTAGTGCATGGCGATCAAGCGACTGGTCGTGCTTGTTATGTGGCTGAGCTGAGAGAGGCCCAACGAAGAGAGAAGGGAAAGGGTGTGGACAAGCCTATCCGCATCCATGCTGCTGAAAATTAACAAATAGCGCCCGAGACTAGGATTGGGCAACACAGTCGGATCTATAGAGACGTAGATCCGAGAGATGACGATGAAGAACCCAAAGAGGCCAAGGCGGCGCCGGCTGAACTGACAATTGACATTCCAGTCAGCCATGATGACCCATCACGGGTGCATAAGATTGGATCACAGCTCAACCCATCGATGATGGGGGATCTTATTGATTTCCTCTGAGCGAATCTCGATGTTTTTGCTTGGACCCATTCTGATATGTGTGGGATTTCTCCCGCCATCGCAAGTCATATGTTGAACATTAACCCGAAGTATGTGCCAGTGAAACAAAAGAGGAGAGGCATAGACCCAGAGAGGTCCGCTGCTTTCAAAGAGGAGGTGGATAAACTCAAAGCCAATGGGTTCATCCACGAAGCCCTCTATCCTGAATGGATATCTAATCCTCTACTGGTGAGGAAGGCAAACGGGAAGTGGAGGACCTGTGTTGATTACTCGGACCTGAACAAGGCATGCCCTAAGGATAGTTTTCCATTGCCCAGAATTGATCAGCTGGTCGACTCCACAGTAGGACACGTGTTGTTGTCATTTATGGATGCGTATTCGGGATACAATCAAATCCCGATGCACATTCCAGATTAGGAGCATACCAGTTTTGTCACAGACGTTGGATTGTACTGTTATGTAGTGATGCCTTTCAGGTTGAAGAATGTAGGGGCAACTTATCAGCGTTTGGTGAATCAGATGTTTAAAGACCAGATTGGTAGAACGATGGAAGTCTATGTGGATGATATGCTCGTGAAGTCACGATAGTCAAACGACCACATTCAAGACTTAGCAGAGATGTTTGATATACTCGGATTTTACGGAATGAAAATCAATCCATTGAAATGTTCCTTTGGCGTTGCGTCGGGGAAGTTTTTGGGTTTCATTGTCAACGCGCGAGAAATCGAGGTGAACCCAGAAAAGATTCAAGCTATTCGAGATGTACAAGCACCCAGAACTATAATGCAAGTACAAAGCCTGAATGGGAAAGTCGCTGCGTTGAGTTGATTTATATTCAGAGCAACCAACAAGTGTATTCCTTTCTTTGATGTGATAAGAAAAGGGAAAAGAAATTTTGAATGGACGCTGGATTGTGAGGACGCATTCCGAGCTCTGGTTAGTCACTTGGAGAGGCCCCATGTTTTGTCAAAGCCCATAGACCATGAGGAGTTGTATGTTTTCTTGGCCGTATCCCAGCATGCCATCAGTGCAGCTTTGATTCATGAGGAGGACCGAATCCAAAAGCCAGTGTACTATGTTAGTAAGCGTTTAACGGGGGAAGAGAGAAATTATCCCAAGATTGAGAAGCTGGCTTACTTTTTGGTGATCGCATCACGCAAACTCCGCCCGTATTTCTAGGCACAATCGATCAGTATCTATATCGATCAACCTTTGCGGCAGGTGCTCCAACGACCAGAGACTTCTGGAAGGTTACTCAAATGGAACATTGAGCTAAGTCGGTTCGACATCACCTACCTGCCACGGAGGGCTATCCAGGGACAAGCGCTAGTAGATTTCATTGCAGAGTTCACTATATCAGACGAGCCAAGTGGAATTGATGTGATTCCCGCTGTTCGATGGAAGCTATATACCGATGGGGCATCCAACGACCATTGTTCTAAGGCTGGTGTTGTTCTTGTAACTTCTGAGAACCGATCGATTTGTTACACTTTGAAGCTTAACTTCCCCGCTACCAACAACGAAGCCGAATATGAAGCGTTGATCGCTGGATTGAAGCTTGCCAAAGAACTTGGAGTGAAATCGGTTGAAATCTTTTTTGGCTCACAGTTGGTGGTATACCAAGTACGGGGGACTATCAGGCAAAGGGACAAAGGCTTGCTCCATACCTCGCTCGGGTTCAAGAATTGTTGGCGGACCTCGAATACTATAATATTTCGCACATTCCACGTGAACAAAATGGGGAAGCCGATTCCTTGGCAAAATTTTCAAGCACCGGCGATGCACAACAGATGGGCTTGGTTCCCATTGAAACTTTACATGCCCCGAGTATAAATGAGATGGAGGTTGATTTCGTGGCGGAGACGAAAATTGAAAGGGAGTCGTGGATGACCCCGTTCAGAGAATACTTGTTACACGGAACCTTGCCCGAGAGAAGGAACGAGAGGCGACAAGTTGTTCGCAAGGCCTCGCGGTATATAGTGCAGGATGGGATGATGTATCGGAAGGGTTTCTCCGTTCCCTTACTTAGGTGCATCGCCCACGACGAGATAAAGCGAGTTTTAAGGGAAGTCAATGAAGGAGAATGTAGCGACCATACTGGGGGACAAACACTAGCCAAAAAGATAATCTGCTATGGATACTATTGGCCGACCGTGAATCGGGACGCCGCGGACTATGTAAGGAGATGCGACAAATGTCAAAAGTAGGCAAAGATCCCAAGAGCGCTGCCGACGGAACTCACGCAAATGGTTAGTCCATGGCCATTTGCAATACGGGGGATCGATATTATCGGCTCCTTGCCAATCTCCAAAGGTGGTGCAAAATACGTAATTGTCGCGGTCGATTACTTCACCAAATAGGCAGAAGCGGAGCCATTAGCTACAATCACCACCAAAAAGGTCGTTAACTTTGTTGTGCGAAACATTATATGCCACTTTGGTCTCCCACGGACTATCATTACTGAGAACAGAACTCAATTTGAGAGTAGAGAATTCAAAGCGTTCTATCAAAAATATTGCATTGAGAAAAGGTTTGCAGCAGTCACTCACCCTAAAGCGAATGTGCAAGTTGAAGCTGTAAATAAGATAATCAAGTCCATCTTGAAAAAAAGTTTAGAGAAGGCTAGAGGCAAGTGGGTGGATGAGCTTCCAACGGCACTCTAGGCATACAGAACCACCCACAAGTCTGTGACTGGCCATACTCCTTTCGCCTTAGCATACGACACTGAAGCAGTTATACCCGTGAAACTTGAAGTTCCTTCTCACCGAGTGACTCATTATGATCCTAGAACGAACCGAGGTCTTTTACTAGAGTCGTTGGACTTTGTCGACGAGAAGCGTGAAGAAGCTGATTTAAGGGTGACCGCATATCGGCACCAGGTCGCCCAATATTATAATGAAAAAGTTCGACCAAGAGCTTTCGATGTGGACGACCTTGTTTTAAAGCGAGTTTTTCCAGTCTCGTTACATATGAATCCCACATGGGAAGGTCCCTACGTCATCAAACGGAGGCTTGGAGAAGGAACCTTCAAGCTAGCGACTGTTGATGGCGTGACACTCCCCAGAGCATGAAATAGTGAGCATTTGCGCCATTATTATACTTAGTTTATTTCTTTTTCATTTTAGTAGCAATTGTTTTCGGTATATGTTTCTTTTGTTGTTCTCTGTTTCCGACATGTAATAAGACAATTCAGTTTGTCCCTATTTTCTACAATCAATAAAGGCTTGAAGCTGTTTTTCTATGAATTGTTGTTGTTCTGTGTTTTATAATTTCATGACAAAATTAATTTACATTAATCTGTAAGGTGTATGAACGCACACACAAAACTAAAAGTCGACCAGCTACGTACTCAAAAGTCTCTAAGTCCCCAGAGTGCAGACTAGAGTACTCTAAGTCCCCAAAGCGTGGACTAGAGTATAAACGATTCAAATATCTCTAAGTGCCTAGAGTGCGAACTGGAGTACTGTAAGTCTCCAGAGCATGGACTAGAGTATAAACAATTCAAAAATCTCTAAGTCCCTGAAGCGGACTAGAGTACTCTGAGTCCTAGAGCGTGGACTAGAGTATAAACGACTCAAAAATCTCTAAGTCCCCAGAGTGCGGACTGGAGTACTCTAAGTCCCCAGAGCATGGACTAGAGTATAAACGATTCAAAAATCTCTAAGTCCTTGAAGCGGACTAGAGTACTCTGAGTCCCCAGAGCGTAGACTAGAGTATAAACGATTCAAAAATCTCTAAGTCCTTGAAGCGGACTAGAGTACTCTAATTCCCCAGAGCGTGGACTAGAGTATAAACGACTCAAAAATCTATAAGTCCCTGAAGCGGACTAGAGTACTCTGAGTCCCCAGAGCGTGGACTAGAGTATAAACAACTCAAGAATCTCTAGGTCCCCAGAGTGTGGACTAGAGTACTCTGAGTCCCCAGAGTGCGGACTGGGGTATAAATGGTTTGAAAAAATTCTTAAGTCCCAGAATGTGGACAGAAGTACTCTAAGTCCTTTGAAGGAAGACTGGAGTTTAAATGACCCGCAATACTTTGAATTTCAGTTTCATACTAAATTATAAGTTATGCGATGAGAGTCTGTAAATGTAAAGAAACAAAATTTTATTTATTTCTCAAAAAATTTCCTTACAACTTCCTCGAAAGTTCGGAGGCCAAGTTTATCTACAATGACTACTGATGAAAGAAAGGAAAAAGGAAAGGAAAGCAACTACATTATTTTTAACTATTTGAGCTAAGAAAAATGTTGCGAGGCGACGGCTACTTCTTCGGTTTCTTTCCCTTTTCGGCTTTTCTGAAGTCTCCTCAGCTGAGCGTCTATTCCCGGACCCTTTGCTTCCCGGCAACATGGTACCCGAGGAAGGAGGAGGAACTTCCAAGGGTGTGGTCCCACCGGGGAGAATGACCTTCAACGGCCTATTTAGGGTATCGTTGAGCTCCACCACCTTGGGTTCTGTCTTAACTTTGATTCTCTCTTTCTCTACCTCATCGAGTTTCTCCTTCATGCTAAGCTTGGAAGTTTGCTCGGAAGCGCCTGTGATTTCTACATCATCGTGTTCTTCTACAGGTGATGGATCTCGAGGTTTATCCTCATCTAGCGCCCCGATCACTTGAGCATCGGGACCAGAGGTATCTCCGGTGTAAGGTGCCTCAGCCTCTTTTTCTTCCCACTCCGTGGCAACATCGCTCCTTCGAGTGAGCGTGGGACCAAAGTGACCTATACGAATTCATGAAAAGCAAATGTTAGAACACATCTGTTCCTCGCCAAAAGTGATGATTCCTAAACTCTAGAAGGTGAAGCTACGTACCAGCATCCAATTGACTTTTAGTGGTCCTTGGAGTATCACCCTCGGGGATTGGGGATACAATGTGAATGCCAAGTCCGGGCTTCTCCGGGTCATAACCAACATGCTGCTCGAGAGGCCTAATTGATGAAGTCTCGATCAATTAAACGGGAGGAGGAACTTGAGACTCAGTGCCGGACGGGCCAGTAATATCTTCCTTACCCATCGATGACGGGGAGTCTCTTCCAAAGAGGGCTTTTGCCGTAGATAAGTCTGAAGGCTCATTTCCTCGGAGCACTTCCCTTACAAGAGCTTCTTCATCAACCTCTTCAATGCCCAGCTCCACTTTCTTGATTTTTATCAAAGTATCCCATGCTTCGCCTAGCGATTCGAGATAACCATCACCGAAGAAAGATAGGTCGCGGTGCATGAAACTCTTGCATTGTACTCGGTGATGAGCGGGTCAAAGGAACACTTAATCTCTTCTCTGCCGGCCTCGGTCGCTTCCTTGATTCAGGAGTCTACCTCTGAAAATGCTGCGATTTTTCCTTCTTCGCGAGATGCATCTTTTAGTGCTTCAATCTTGAGTAGCTCTTCGTCGAGTTTTGTTTTCATATTCCTCATCTCAATGATTTCATCGCAGTATTTTTGTGATTCTTCCTGCGCTGCGATTTTTTCTTCCTTTTCTTTGGAAAGAAGCTCCTCCAACTCTTTGACCCGACGGGCGAGGACATCTTTCTCTTTTTGCAAAGAGTCTTTTTCCAAAGCTAGAGCGTCTCTGCGTTGAACTGCCTCGTTTAACTCTTTTTTATGACTGGCCTCTAAGCGTCTGACCGCTTCAGCTGTCTCCTTGGCATTCTTTTAGGCGGTCTCGATTTGAGATTTGTATGAGAGTAGTTCCTCATCCTGACCCTTTATAATATCTCTATCATGAATGGCTTCGAGCTTAAGGCGGTCAATCTCATGCTGGCGCTCGATGGAGACTTCCGAGACTTTTTCCACTAAGTGTACGAACGCATCATGCTGGAAATACACATCGTTATTGCAAGTAATAGCGCTTTGTTTGACGTGCCCAGGAATAGGATGAATTGCGGGGAGAAATTTTAGTCCGTCGAAACAGATCTTAGGAAACGTAGCTTTGAGCTCGGCTAATTTTTCTACCATGGACGGATCATGAGCGAGAGCAAGGGGAGTCTGCCTTACCGAAGTCACGGATTTCTTGTGAGGCTCACGGGATTGCTTGGTGCTCGAGGAGCCAGAATATTGGTCACGAGGGACTTCGGACTGGGAGCCTTTTTGAGTAGACTTGTCCCCACTACGCGCCAGAAGATTGGGAGGATCATTTGGATATGAACAGTGGCCGTGGTTCCTCCTTCTGGAAGATGAAGACGACTTTATAGAATGATAGTCTCTATCTCCACCTTCGTCCCTGTCTCTTCATTTACCCGATCCTGAGTCTTGACCAGAATGATAGAAGATGGAGGATCCTCGGAGATAGTCAATGCCATGTGTGCGCCTCATTTCACCTATACGTAAGATTAAACGAGAATGAATTAGTAGAAGTCACACGATGAACTGAATTCAGGTGCATGGTGGAGTGTAAGTGTTCGTGTGTGTCCTAGTGCATCCCCTCAATGGACCAATGTTTTTTGCTTTACTCATCGAAGTTTTCTCTCCCTGATCATGAAGCTGAGCGCCTTCATCACCTCGCGCAGGCGAGTTAAATCCCATAGCGCCGGGATTATTGAAGTCATACTTCAACAGATCGTCAAGGATGGTCAAGTCAGACAGTCCCTTAAGTGAGCTCTCCAATTTTTGAGAAGACGATCCTTTCTCGATAGGGGTTATCGTGACCTTTGAAGTTCCACCGACTTTTCTCCTTTTTAGCTAATATGCTAAGCTCTTCTTCTTTTTCAAAGGAGGCGGTGGTTGGTCGGCGCCGGGTGCATCAGCTACTGGTGCTTGTCCGGAACTTATATTCTCATCAATCGGCACTGGCACCTCAGTTTCTTTAATCTCGCCTTCCTCGGTAGTATCGTGAGCCCCTTCGGAAGGGGGCACTGAAGGACCAGCTTGTTCTTTACTCGCCTCCGCGGTCGTTCTTGCAATTGTGGTGCCACTTGGAAGGCTAATCCTGCGTCCCCCTTCTAGTAATCTGAACCTCAAAAGCAGTTCGTTGGTAACTACCGATTTGATGTCCCGATCTTCCACAGGGGTAGCTCGAATAGCCTCAACTGCTTCAGAGTACTTGGCGCCTTCGGGTCGTGGGCGGATACTTGTAAGGATTATAAAGAAGTTCAGACTTTCAAAAAGATGCGCCTTAAGTCTTAGAATGAAGATTGAGATAAGGATGAGACTTACGTCCTTCCAGCCATCTTCTTGCAAAGCCGGGAGGACAATGTACGTAGAACCACTCCTGTTTGAACTGAGAAAGCTTGTTCCACGTGCCCATCAGAACTTGACACTTGGGGTATGGCTCGAGGAATATGTAGGATGGACTATCAGTACGTCGCTTGAAGTAGTAGATGTAGCGGATGTCCTCAGGAGTTGGAGGTCTGAATAGGAAGCTCATGAAGAGAATGTATGTACCATGAATAAATGCATGGCTATTAGGGTGTAGTTGTGCAGGAGCAATCCCTATATATTGTAACACTTCATAGATAAATGAATTGAAGGGCGGCACGCTTCCGGCCCAACACATGAATTTGTTGCATGTAGTGTATCCAGCTGGGGGCAAGTGGGGCCGATCTTGAGCTGATGGAACCAGGATGTCGTCAAAAGGGATTCCATGGATAGAGCACAATCGACGGAGAGCGGCGTCGCTGATTTTAGAGGCCTGTGAATCAACAGGGTTATCTAAAATGATAGCTCTGTCTACGGCATCAGGGGTCGGACCAATAACCTCGGCAGGGAGAACTGGAATGTCGAGAATGGGGGCGAATGATGGACTTGACGTCCCCACTGCCTCTTGCTGTGAACTTGGTCCAGGCTTGTCAGAAACAGTGGCGGAGCTTTACTTCTTAGACATCTCCGAAAAGTGATCGATGTGAATAGATACCTGTTTAATCTATACTTGAAAGATAATCGACATCAGAATATAACAACAAAGTATTCCCCCCGTGTGGTGTGTGAACTAGTGCAACCATTCAAGCATGAGTATAAAAGGATTATAGTTCTAAAGACTGGTAAAACATGATTGAGCTTTAAACTATCATCTTCGGAGACCGTCATCGCTGACCGTCTCTGACAGCTTGTCCTATGTTCGGTAGCGGAAGTCTTGGAGTCGGGCATTGGCATCATAGATTATAAAGGTTGTTACTTATATTTGTCGAGATAGATTCGCGTGTAAAATTACTTAAGTTGTGGGGTAGTTAATCCGGATTAGGTCATTGGGCTTATGTGCTTTGGCCCTTGTCATTGTCCATTATGTTATGCTTGGGCGTGGAAATAAGTTGTTTTGATTTATGCGGTGTTCAAGTAAGAATGGTCCTGATTGCCAATATCGACCCCAACACCTAGAGCCAATCCAAGCATTTTATCTCCTATACCAGTCGCCCCTTAAAAACAACCGACCCATACACTCTCTTGAGATCACTGACCCACTCTCCTACGGACTACCGACCGTCTCTTTAGACCAGAATGACTGATCCCCTCATTCTTTATCCCTCCCTCTCTAATCACCGACCCACACTCCATCTCACTTGATACTAACCCACTTTATCTCCCTCGGCACCGACCAACTCTTTCCCTCTCTATGTCGGCTCACACTCTCCTTCAAACAACCGAACCACTACTTCACTCGAGCAATTGAACTACTCTTTCTCTCAAGGTACCGAACCAGAATTACCTAGGCAGCCTACCAGACGACTCTCTTTCGGAATACCGACCCAGCCTTATAACCTCCTCTCCACCGTTAAAACAACAAAACTATCGTCTTCTACGCATCACTGCCCTCTCGTTCTAAAACCACCTATGGCCGCTCTTCTCAAATCGATAACTACTCATGTCAAAACACTCTATTGACCTCGTTTATCACCCTCACTATGTTCCTCTCCTCATTAGCTCACCATGCAAAGCAATACGACTACATGGCTCGGCTTTAGTCCGAGTTCAAGAAAGCGCGGCTTAAGCATTTAAAACCACACGTAAATCCTCACCTATTCAATGGATCGGAATTGGAGACAAATTCTTTCTGGAACCTGGGCTCAAGAATGAAGAGAGATCGCGTGTAGGAAGCAATTTAATAGAGGAGGGGAGTAATACGGTGGGGGAAAGGGGGCTCGGTTGCCTTAGCAGGGATAGAGAAGATGAAGTATAAAGTGAGAAGGGGGAGAAAGAGATAGGAGCGTGGGCTTTTATATGTTGTGAAGGGGAGACTAACAGGCATCGTGCTGTGGAACCGGTCATCATGTTTTGGTAGGTCGGTATTGATACAACGACCCACCCTTTGTTTTAAAAATAAAAAATAAAAAATAAAAGATATAAACATATGCATGTTCATGTAATAATAATAGATAGAAAATAAATACGATAATAATGAAGTAAAATGTATATACGTGAATGTGTACATATATGATGGTAATGGAGGGAGGTGACGTGATAAAGAGATGGATATTACCAGATGAATGGGAAAGCAATAGTTTAAGAAACCCACTGTAGTTCAGCCTTCGAGAGGCTGAATACATTTATCTTTTGAAAAGCTAAGACGGGAATTCAAGAGCCTCTTCGAGACTAAGCCAGTACGTTCAGACAACACGAAGCTTCATCAAAGGCCAATGAAAAGCGACAGTTAGTTACCATTCAGGATGGCCTAGCCTCTGAAAGCAAGAATTACTTGCTAATTCAAAGCGCGTCATGTTGATCACACAAGGCACTTTGGGGGGCAAATGTTACCCGGCTACTTGGCCCGGCTATAAAGCAATAGTTGCAGAGGCTATGGTTGAGCTTAGACGGGATTCGAACCAAAAGAGATATGGAGGTATAAGGGTTCGGTGTAACTCGATTAGTTTGGTATGTGAGTGGTTCGGCCTACATATATGGTTCGGCATGTCTGAGTGGCTTGGTATATTTAAGTGGATCGGCCTCTAGACGTGGTTCTACATGTGTGGGTCGACCATAGAAGGATTGACATATATGGTTCGGCACGTATGGGTCGGCATGGGTGGCTCGGTCAAGGAAGGAAGATCATGCGTGGGTCGGTCTAGATGGATCGGCAATTATCGTTCGGTCATGGTAGGAAAGCCAAGGTGGGTCGGTCAGATATGGTTCGGCCTTAATGGTTTGGCACGTGTGGATTGGCATACCTGGGTCAGTGCACCTTAAGGAGGTTGACAAGTTATTTGGTCTACAATAGAGTGATGCGACAAGCATTTCTTTGCTTCGAGTCACACCACTGCTTGTTCCGAGTTCCTTGAGGGCCTGCTTCGAATCAGCTACAAGACAACCCCTGGATCGACAACAGGTGGGTCGGTGGTAGTGGGTCTGCATGCCTGTTTCGGTCTACCTGACCTACCAGTTATGGGTTGAGCTATCTTGGTCATGAGCCTGCACAGGGGATCCGGCCTATCCTCATCTATAAATAGAGGGGCAGGGGTCCAGTTGGGGGACCTTTTTTCGAGAACTCCAGGGATACTCTGCTATTTTCTATAATCACTTCTTTTCTGTTCAAACTTGTATTCAAGTTGTTTGTTTACGGATTGTATCTGTACTCAAGTGATTGGAAATGTAATTAAGATTATATTCAAAGTGGACGTAGGCAATTACGCTGAACAACTATAAATCTGGTGTTCTCGATTTTGTTGTTCTTTTGGCATTCAACAGTGTTACTCCTCTGTTTTAATTTACTTTCTTCATTAATCTCTCTACACAATTCTCTTCAAGGGTGTTAGTGACCAATTTTGGTGCTAACAACATCCACGCCTTCATATACGAAGCCCAAATTACACAACAGTCGCCTTAAATAAAGCACCTCCTTAGTTGTATTAACCGCAGCTATGAGCTCTGCCTCTGTAGTAGACAAAGCCACAATCGTCTGCAAACTCGCTCTCCAACTGATCGCTGTCCCACCAATGGTGAACACATATCCGGAGGTTGACTTCCTTCGATCTCTATCACCGGCATAGTCGGAGTCACAAAATCCAACCAAGCTGAATCTCTTCCTCTGCCGCCAAAGACAAGTCCATGGTTTGGAGTTCCTCTAAGGTATCTAAAGATACACTTCACTGCTTCCCAATGCATCTTTCCTGGATTTTCCATGAATCTACTCACCAATCCAACCGCATGTGCAATGTCAGGCCTAGTGCAGACCATGGCATACATTAAGCTGCCAACTGGACTTGCATATGGGACCTTCATCATATAAGCCTTTTCCTTTTCCGAGATCGGTGAGCCTTTACTTGAAAGCTGTATGTGCAAAGGCATGGGTGTGCTGATTTCCTTTGCCCCTTCCATCCTAAACCGAGTAAGCACCTTACGAATGTACTCCTTTTGAGTGAGGTTCAAAAGACCTAGCTTTCTATCCCTTTGGATTTCCATACCCAAAATTTTCTTTACTCCTCCAAGGTCCTTCATTTAGAATTCCACTTTTAGCTTTAGCTTCAAACTATCGATTTCAGCCTTATCCTTGGAAGCAATCAACATATCATCCACGTACAAGAGTAGGTACACCCATCTACCATTCTTTAAATGCTAGAAGTACACACAAGCGTCTTTGATGCTACGATCAAAACCAAGTGAAAGCATAAAAGATTCAAACCTCTTGTACCATTGTCTAGGCGACTGCCTAAGTCCATACAAAGACTTCTTCAATTTGCAAACCCAATTTTCCTTCCCATCTACAACAAATCCTTCTGTCTGCTTCATGTAGATGGTCTCACCCAAGTCTCCGTGCAAGAAAGTGGTTTTCACGTCCAGTTTCTCCAGCTCCAAGTCATGAGCTGCGACGATAGTGAGCAAAATGTAGATGGACGTATGCCTCACTATTGGAGAGAATATCTCATCATACTCCAATCCCTTTCTTTGTGAAAACCCTTTAGCAACTAGTCTAGCCTTGTATCTCCCATCATCTTTCACCTTGAACACCCATTTGCAACCTATGGTTCGGCTTCCTTGAGGAGGTGGTACCAAATCCCAAGTCTTGTTCTTTTTCAACGACTCTAACTCCTCTTCCATAGCGCACATCCACTTTGAACTGTCACATGACTTCAAAGCTTCATCAAGGTCAAGCAGCTCCTCATGAACCATATGTAGGGCATAGTCAAACTGATCATCAAGGCTAAGGTTCACAAACAGCCAATCTCCATACCTTTCGGGCGACCTAATAGTCCTACGACTGACCCGGGTAGGTACTGCATCGTCAAAACTCCTTTCAGCTCCACCTTAAACTGAACTTCGTATAGATTCATGCACATCACCAGCACTACTAGAAGGTACCTGGGGACTATCCTATGATGTTTCATCAACTGCGTTTTCCTTGGCAGCATCAACAACGACTCTACTATTTTGCTGGAACATGAAATCTTCTTCCATCTCCTTAGGCCTATCAGAATCTTCTGATGTGGTAGGTAGCTTCTTTTTCGAATTGAACATAGCTGACTCATCAAAAGTAACATGTCTGGAATGAACAATCTTCCGATCAACAGGGTTCCAAATTTGATACCCTTTGATACCATCGGTGTATCCCATTAGTATGCCCTTGTATGCTCTAACCTCCAACTTGTCATCGCATGTATGGTGAATGTACACAAGACAACCAAAAATCCGAAAGTAACCAAGATACACTGCTTTACCTCTCCACTTCTCCTCTGGAATCTTCCCATCTATGGCTGAGCATGGAATTCGATTTAGGATATGCACCGCAGTTGATAATGCCTCAGCCCAAAAGCCTCTAGACAAGCCCGCCGTCAATCGCAAGCAATGAGCATTCTGCAGTAGAGTCATGTTCATCCTTTCTGCAACCCCATTGGATTGCCGATCTCTGGGTGTAGTGAAATGTCTTTGAATTCCATGCTGTCTACAAAAGTCGAGGAACTCCCTAGAGACAAATTCACCTCCATTATCAAATCTCAGCACCTTCAACCTAGAACCAGATTGGTTCTCAATAAGCGCTTTCCAGTCTTTGAACTTCTCAAAACTCTATGATTTGGCCTTCATCACATACACCCATACTTTCCGAGAAAAGCCATCAATGAAAGAGACAAAATACTTTGCTCCTCCAAGAGAAGGAGTAGCAACCGGTCCCCAGACATCTGTATGCACGTACTCAAGTACTCGCCTTGATTTATGGAGTCCAACTCCAAAAGATACTTTAGTTTGCTTGCCTAACACACACTCCTGGCAAACGTCCATCTTGTCGAAGCTTTCTTCTTTGATTATCTTCCATCTTCGAAGCAACTCTAAGACCTTCTCTGAAATATGACCAAACCTGAGATGCCCAAGCCTTGTGGCATCCAAAGCACCAGAACTGCTTACTCCAACACATGACTCTCCAAGAACTGTGGTTCCTTTCAGCAAATACAGATTTTAGAACACGTCTCCTTTCATAAGAACTAGTGCACCTCTCGAAACCTTCAGACTATCCTTCTCGATGGTTACCTTGCATCCCAAAGATGCCAATTGTCCTAAAGAAATTAAGGACTTCCGAAGACCTGGAACATACCGGACACCTGTCAAAGTGCGTATCACTCCATCAAACATCCTGATCCTCACTGTACCTTCACTCATTGCTCTACAGCTAGCATCATTTCCCATAAGAATAGAGCTTCCCTCTTGTCCAACAAAAGAACTAAAGTAGTCCTTATTAGGCGTCATATGGAAAGATGCTCTCGAGTCCAGCACCCAATGGTATGAGACATCCAATACTGCTGCAGACAACACATCGTCAAATACAGACTTCTCCACCGCAAATGATGAAGATTCGTCTTCTTCCTCCTTCTTCAAATCTAGACAATCCTTTTTCCAATGATCAGGTTTCTTGCAGATAAAGCGCTTCCCATCCTTAAACTTTCCTCTCCTGCCATTACCGGGCTTCCTAGACTTGGAATGCCCTCTAGAGTGCCGATTCTTCTTATCTTCTCTACCTCTTTCAACAAACAGGCCGTGACTACTACTTTCACCTCTACTTCCTTCACTTATCTCCTTCATCTGATCTCTCAAGCCCTCGGATAGAAGGCCCGACTTCACATCTTCCACTGTCAATGTGTCTCTAGCGAAGATAAGGCTGTTAGCGAAACCTGTGTATCGCTCTGGAAGAGAACACAAAAGAATCATTGCCATTTGCTCCTCATCCATCTTCAAGTCAACAGTCTTCATCTTTATCACGAGATCATCAAAGAAATTAAGATGTTCCTTCACTGAAGTACTCTCTTTCATCCGCATGGTGAAAAATGTCTTTAGCAATATCATACGGTTAGTCAGAGATTTCTTCAAATAGAGATTTTCCAGCTTGGTCCAAATGCTCCTAGTAGTGGTATCACTGCTAATCTCTAAGAAAACATTTTCTTCCATAGCTAGTTGTAAAGTAGTAAACACTCATTTCTCCATCTCCTTCCTTTTCGCGGTTGAGATGTCAGCCGTCAACTCCTCAGGGGCAAACACTACTAAATGGACTTCATTCCTCATTAGAACGGCCTTCATCCTCCATTGCCCCTTCTCGAAGTCTTTATCCTCATTCCATTTCTCAATTACTAATTGTGATCCTGACGCGATATACATCCCTCTAGTATAGGATCTTGTAATAACTGGAGTCGCTTCATCTCCTGCCATAGCGTCTAACACTCCTCAATCAACCTTAGAGCTCTGATACCAGACTGTTGGGAAAAATCCCTTCAGATGAACAGTCTAAGGGAATAAAAAAACCCAACGCAGCAGAAAACAACTGATCGTGATTGTAGTAAGATGAAACAAACAGAGATAATCACCAGAACAGACAATCACAGATCTATGCAATGCAGAAAAATAAATAACACCAATATTTATAGTAGTTCTACTACCACGAGGCAGTGTACGTCCACTTGGGGAGAGGAGATTTTATTAATCACCGAAAGATTAGAGTTACAAGATTGATTCACTTTTGGAGGCTATACATAAGAAGAATTTATAATACAGACAAAATTCTGCAGAGTTTCAGCTCTTTAGGATGGCTGCCATTGTTGTCCAGAAGCTCCACTATTTATAGAGTGAAGAAATGAGAAGGGGTAGCTGTTATATAGCAGTCTTGGAGTTTGGTTCGACATGCATCTGGTTCGACACAATTAGGTTTGGCAAAACACTCATCTGGTTCGACATCAACACCGAGCGAGTAATTTGATTCGGCATTCCTCACGAACTAATTTGGTTCGGTATAATGCCCGAATGAAATAGTTGGACCGTCCTGCTTCAAATCACCGAACGAAATATTTCGTTCGGAAATTTTTTTTCCTTCTCTCCGCTCTTTTATTTTACCGAATGAGGGCTTCGTGGCTTCCTCCTCTTCGTTTGGCAAATCTGAAGCTAGGGTTTCGCCTCTTTCTTCGAGTTTGAATTCAAGTATCAAATTCAACATATATTGCCTATAAAAACAAGTGCTCTCTAGTCTTGCATTACTTGCATCTGTGAAATTAGTTTGTAAAACTATTTAGATATCAAATATGTTGGATATGAAACTAAAATCTTTTTTTCTTTTCTACAGATTTTGTATCTCCAACTTCAAGACACCGAAAAAATACACAATCAAATTTATACATTATTCTTGTTATGCATTGAGGATGTTGTTTTTGATGTATTTTACAAGTGCAAATTTTGACAACCGTTATCTATTCTTGTAATGATGAAGTACCTTATTTGTTTGGATATTTGGTTATATACACCCTTGTTATTTTAATGATAATTTATGTATTTTTCGTTTTAACATTTACATGTTAAGATATAATATTATGTGAATTATTATTGCTTAGTTTGATTAAATCTGTTAGAGATACATAGTTGTGTATTGATGTATATGGATCACATGGATCAGTAGAGGCATTTCTTAGTGCCTTTGTTGCTTTAGTATTAACTAAATAGTCATATCTCGCACATGCAATAATAGGGGCATTTTTAATAACAAATATGCCTCTAAATATTATTGGGGGCTTGATTTATAGAGGCTTTTCTTCTTTTACCTCTCATTCAATTAGGGGTGAACATAGAAAATCATTAGCCACTATTTTAACGATAGAGGCGTTTGTGGTAGCCTCTAAAATTCTCTTTTTTGGTAATTAGGACTTTAGTATTCATCTCAAAAAATAGAAATAATGAACCACCGATAACGTAAAGCAGTAAAGATAATACAGCTGGGTATCAGTACTGACATTAATGACTTTAGTCTATGACCGACAATGATGTTCTCAACATAACTGACCTAAATGGAAGCACACTATTTAATAAACAAAGAACAATTGTGTCTTAACTAGTATATATAACTGCATTTTGAACAAATTTTAACTGTATTATTCGCTTTTACTTGCTACAAAGTATACAGTCTATACAGTAGACTGATATCAGAATTTCAGCATTGTTCAAATTTCCCCATGTCCACGTATTTAAGTAACATAAGTTCTCTGTATATTCATTGTTATGACAATGACAATGCTACTTCTTTTACCCTTAATGCAAACCTACGGTTCAACACGTCTGAAATATATATATATATATATATACATATATATATATATATATCTGTGCGTGTGTATAACTAATTAATTTCAGCTTCCAGGAGAGTTCTTTTACCAAATACATAAAAAATATAACGGGCCAGGTTCGGACGATAAAGATTTTGTTCAGTTGAGATATCACTCAACTAAAATACAGATATATGGAGGCTATCAACGAACTCACAGTAAAAAGTAACGTGTGTTACTTCACTTTAGCAATCCGAGCATACACCTCTGCAATCATCCTAGCCACTCATCCAAGGGCTGCTATTATTTTGTTTATTTACTTTGGATCATGGGCTTCTTTATATTAAGCCCAATATGTAACTATATATAATACTGTATAGTCATTCTATTGTAAACAGTTTTCTTTTATGATAATACAAAGTCTTCTTTTCATCAAATATTATTCACAGCACGTTTTCTAACTTGGTATCAGAGCCAATTGTGTGCTAACTGCACCTATTGATCAGAGATCATCGTCCATCAGAAAGTGTCATCACTTGGACTCCTCTCATCGAAGATTCAACATCTTCTCATTTGAGAGTTACTGCTGTCACTGGAAATCAGTGCCTCGCCAGTTCACCACTCTGGCTGCCTCTGATTACCAATGAAAACTTGGTGGTATAAAGAATTCAAATCCATTGAAAACCGATCAAGAAAATCAAGAATAAGATTCGGTTGAATTCAAGTGCATCAAGAAACTTATCAGGAAAGCATTTCTTTTCTGAAAAGGAGAATCATCACTTAAGTTTGCAGGATAGCATCAAGATTCAACTGCACAACCCCTTCTTGAATCCTAATTCAAAATTTTCAAGGAAGAACCCTTATACCTGATCGCTGACGTTTCTCGCTATTCATCATGAGTCAGGGTGAAGCTACAATCCCACAGATGTCCAGCACAAGAGTCTCTCCCAGCCAAACTCAATCAGATCCAGTTAATAATCTGATGAAGGCCACTATCAAACCTCAGAGTCAACTGCTCTCAATTCAACTTGATGAATCCAATTTCTTGATCTGGAAATTACAAGTAGAGACATCAATTAGAGGTTATGGATTAGAAGATTATATTCTTGGTACAAAAATTACACCACCAAAGTTTGTCAAAGACAGTGAGGACAAGTTGGTGCCAAATCAAGAATACACAGCACATCAGAGGCAAGACAGCCTTATATGTGCATGGTTGATGTCATCCATAAGTGCATCTATTCTACCATAGCTTATAGGTTGCAAAACTACTCAAGAAGTGTGGACAACAATTGAAAGAAATTTCACATCTCAGTCATCTGCAAGAATCATGCATCATAGAAGGCAATTACAAAGCATCAGGAAGAATGAAATGACTATGAACGAATATCTGTTCAAAGTCAAAAATTTATGTGACCAATTGGCTTCAGCAGGGCACAAAGTCCCTGATTCTGAACATGTATTGTACATAATCAGTGGTCTGGACAGTGAATATGAAGCTGTTGTGGCAATTATCTCTACCATGGAACCATCTCCCTCACTACAGTTTGTTTACTCTACTCTCTTATCACATGAAAGAAGAATTGAACATGGCAAATCTGTAAGTTCAGACATATCGGTCAATTATACTTACAACAAAGGCAAACAAGGTCAAGGGAAGGGACAGTTCAACAGTTACCAGAGAGGAGGACCATCCAACAGAGGCAGGTAAGGTGGCAGAAGCAACAACAACAATAAAATAAGGTGTTAAATTTGCGAGAGATATGGACATGGAGCAAATAAATGCTATTTCATATTCAATAAGAATTACACTCCCTCACAACAAAATAGCAATGCTAATATCAATACAGTTAATATGCCCAAAGACAACAATGGTCAAGCAGAGATCCTTAACACTGAAACTGCTACAGCAGATGATGTCAGTGATGAATGTTGGTACCCAGACTCTGGAGCAACCAACCATGTGACCAACAATCTCAGCAACTTAAACTTGGGAAACAAAGAATACAAAGGTACACAAAATCTTTTTGTTGGCAATGGCAAAACTGTTCATATTACACACACTGGAAATGCAAGTATAAATGGACCCAAGAAATTATTTCTAAGAAATTTATTGAGGGTTCCTTCAATTAAAAAGAATTTAATGAGTGTTTCCCAATTTGCAAAAGATAACAATGTCTTTTTTGAATTCTACCCAAATAATTGCATAGTCAAAGATATACTAACTCAAGAAATCATTTTGCAGGGTAAAGAAAACAATGGGTTGTACAAATTTGATTTTTGTAACTCAAAAGTTTCTGAAAATAAAGGGAACACTTGTGTGATGAATGTCATGAACAATTCTACTAACTGCAATATATTCGATTTATGGCACTATAAACTGGGACACCCTAGTGCAAAAATTGTAAAACATGTTATGAATAGTAATAACATTCCCTTTAGTAATATTTCTGACTCATATATGTGTACTTCTTGCCAATTGGGAAAAAGTCATAAACTTGCATTTCCCGATTCACACACTTGCTACACAAAACCCCTTGAATTAGTTGCTAGTGATCTATGGGGTCCAGCTCCTATTAGTTCTGACTATGGTTACAAATATTATGTATCCTTCATAGATGCTTATTCAAGATTTGTATGGATTTATATGCTAAAAACCAAGTCAGAAGCTAGTAATATAGTTATTCAATTTATTAACAAGGTTGAAAATATGACTGGAAATCATGTATGCACTTTTCAAACTGATGGTGGAAAGGAATTCCTACCACTAAAAACCTTCTTTGAGAAAAAGGGGATTAATCATAGGACTACATGTCCATATACTTCAGAGCAAAATGGGATCATTGAAAGAAAACATAGGCATATTGTTGAAACTGGTCTAACCTTGCTAGCACAAGCTTCTATGCCTTTAAAATTTTGGCCAGAAGCATTTAATACTGCTGTGCATTTGATAAACTTACTGCCAGTAAAAAATCTCAAATTTAAATGTCCACAGGAAGTGCTAACTAAGGTCAAACCAGATTATAAACATCTAAAAGTCTTTGGTTGTCAATGTTTCCCTTGCTTAAAGCCTTATAATACTCACAAATTAGATTTTAGATCTAAACCATGCACCTTCTTAGGATACTGTAACAATCAGAAGGGGTATATGTGCCTAGACAACAAAGGAAAGATATATATTTCCAGACATGTAAGATTTAATGAACAGGTATATCCATATAGCAACAGTGGAATTAAAACCACTGAAAAAGTAAGAAATGCAAGGCTTACTATACCTGATCTACCTGATGAAATTGAGGTTATACCCTCAACTCAGCCCATAAGTAAGGGCACAAGCACCAGCTCTCAACTCACCATGCCCACTAGGGAGCCAGGTCAAGAGCAAGATGATTGCGAAGATGATAGCAATGATCAAAGCATTCAAAGACAGGAGATCAGCAGCCAAAGTGGTAATCAAGAGATCAGCAGCCAAAGTGATAACCAAGATGTCAGCAATGATATTGTGGCTTGCAACAGTTCTGATAATAATTCAGACATCACAGTCAGAAATAATGTTAATGTTCATCCAATGCTAACTATAGCAAAATGTGGTATACATAAACAAAAAATTATCAACACCACTACAAATCAAGATGAACCATCCTCTTACATAGAAGCTGCTCAAAATGATAAATGGAGAGCTGCTATGCAAGAGGAATATAATGCTCTAGTTAGCAAGGGAACTTGGGTTCTTATTGAAAAACCAGAAAACAAAAACATTGTGGGATGTAGGTGGACATTCAAACTAAAGAAAAATGCTGATGGTTCAATTTCTAAATATAAAGCAAGATTGGTTGCAAAGGGGTATTTACAACAGCATGGGTTTGATTTTTATGAAACATTCTCCCCTGTTGTGAAACCATCATCTATCAGGATCATTCTAACCATTGCTTTAAATAGAAATTGGAGCATCAGGCAATTAGATGTGAATAATGCTTTTTTGAATGGTGTGTTACAGGAAGAAGTATTTATGGAGCAACCAGAAGGATTCACTCACAAATCAGACAAAAAATGGTGTGCAAACTCAACAAGGCCATCTATGGTTTAAAGCAAGCACCAAGAGTCTGGTTTGACAAACTCAAGTCAACACTTGTGAAATTTGGCTACAAATCTCTAAAATCAGACAACTCCATATTTACTAAAATTAATGATATTGCTACCACTTATATCCTAATCTATGTTGATGATTTTATCATTACAGGAAGTAGTGAATCAGAAATTAAGAAAGTTACTGTAATGCTCAATTCAGAATTTTCTGTTAAGGATCTAGGTGATCTAAATTATTTTCTGGGAATTGAAGTTCAGAGATATGCAACATCAGAAATGCATCTCAATCAAAGAAAATACATTGCAGATATATTATCAAGAGCTAAAATGGACAAAGCTAATACACTACCAACTCCTATGATCACAAATCATCAACTATCAAAATATAAGGGGGAAGCAATTCAAAATGCAAAGCAGTACAGAAGTATAGTTGGTGCACTTCAATATGTGATTATCACAAGGCCAGATATATCATTTAGTGTCAACAAAGTCAGTCAGTATATGCAAAATCCTTTAGACAATCATTGGAAAGCTGTAAAAAATATACTCAGATATCTCAAAGGGACAATTAATCATGGGCTCATCCTAAAATCAAGTCACTCACTCAACATCAATGCATATGCTGATGCTGACTGGGGCACAGACACTGATGATCGCAAATCTACATCAGGTTACTGCATCTATTTAGGTTAAAACCCAATATCATGGAGTGCAAAGAAGCAAAGTACTGTGTCAAGATCCAGTACAGAGGCTGAATTTAGGTGTGTGGCAAGTGCAGCAGCAGAAGTTATGTGGATAGAATCACTTCTAAGTGAACTTAACATCACATCAAACAAAAAGGCAACAATTTGGTGCGATAATGTGAGTACTATCTCTCTATCATCCAATCCAGTTCTCCATTCAAAGACAAAACATATAGAATTGGATCTTTACTTCATAAGAGAACAAGTAATTAAGGAGAAGTTAAGGGTCGGATACATACCATCTATACATCAAAAGGCAGATATACTTACTAAACCCCTGACAAGGCTCAATTTCACAAGACTCAGAGATGAACTCAATGTCGACACTGCTAATCCACGCCATAGATCGCAAAGAGCCATCCTCATACCAGAATGAAGTCAGATCAACTATCTCTCTAGCGGATTGCTGAATATCTTCCTCTCAAAGAGCAGCCGCCATATTTTTTCTTTTTCTCGCAAACCCTAACCTAATCGGGTTTGAGAGGGAAGTAAAAAGTAATGTGTGTTACTTCACTTTAGCAATCTGAGCATACACCTCTGCAATCATCCCAGCCACTCATCCAAGGGCTGCTATTATTTTGTTTGTTTACTTTGGATCATGGGCTTCTTTATATTAAGCCCAATATGTAACTATATATAATACTGTGTAGTCATTCTATTGTAAACAGTTTTCTTTTGTGATAATACAAAGTCTTCTTTTCATCAAATTTTATTCACAGCACGTTTTCTAACTCCCACAAAAGGATTAGATGTGGTAACTGAACTCTGGTGTATTCTTAATGAACAGTCGAGTCCTTTTAAGCAAGTTATGTGACGAAATATTTGCTGCTATAGAAACTAGGTTCTACTTATTGAAGACTATTCAGATCCTTCACGATATGTGCCTACTAGTATGAAATGGCCATCATGCTTAGCAGATAATGAGATGCCACCGAGGTTAAGTTTTGCTATTCCACGGCACCATTATTATGATTATGAATCTATCAGCTGACATAGAAATTCAAGATAACAGACTATTATGCTAATTTAATATGGTAATTAGTTAGTTCTTTGTTTGTTAAACAGGAAGAGGCGGAATATTAAGAAAGTGACAATCACAGATTCCCTTCAGTGATGTTTATCAGTGGAGGAAATATGGCCAAAAGACAATTGGAAACTCAAAATATCAATGGTTTGTATAGATATGAATTATGTATCAGAAATATCATTTTTTTCATATAAATTCATTGCAAATTAGACACCATATGTGCATCAATTATTTTGAGTATATGCATAGAATCCGAATGCATAGCTCACGTATTTAATGTGGATGCTAGTTTTGTAGTACAGGTGGTTTCGGCTTTCTTTTTTCTAAGGGTGTTCTTTGTCTGGCTGCGTCTAGTTCTGTGCTACCGCTACGGTGGAGGCTCCTGTCTCCTATCTTTGGTATTGCCTTGGTTTTTGGGTTGTTTGGAGGATATCCGACTTTTCTTTTCCGCATCGACTACTTCATGAGGCTCTTTGGTCTTCTTCATTAGATGTTTGGCTTTGCTCGAGATCGATGAGGTTTTTCGACTTTGTTGGTGAGCCGATGATACCCCAGATTTCCATCTTTATTCGGATTTTCCTGTGGGTCTCGTCTCTATTACTGTGGTTGGATTGGAGGTCTGGCCTACTCTTTTGAGCTCAGGCGGGTTGGTGGTTTGCTTGGTGGTGGTTTTATCTGGTTCTCCCTGGCTAGCTGTCTTTTTTTTTTCCTGCTGGCTTTATCTTTTATGTTGGTCTATGTACTGTTGATGGGTTTTTTTTTGGTGTCTGAGAGGTATATGGTCTTCATATGCTTCGCCTAATTTTGTGAGCCCCCGAGAAAGGCGTTTTTTCCCCTTTTTATTTATTTATCTTCATTTTGAAAAAAAAAAATAGTAGTTTATAGTTTATAAATTAATTTAGATGCCACCACCGGTGCAATCCTGATAAATGCAATGGGAAAATACAAGTCCGACAAATTAATATAGAAGAGTTTCTACAGTATAAAGTTATTACTACAAGCAATCATATATGCAGTGTAACAAGACATAGTCTACTGCTTCCGCTTGCTGAAATGGTGGAAAGTTCAGGATTTGAGACAACATTTGACAAAGGAATTGTTTTCTAGTCCTGAAATGTCTATAAGACGAGCTGCAACAAGTTCTAGCATTGATTTCTCACGTTATGATCAGTCTTTGCATGATCTTATGGCTTTTACAGAATAATTAAAATTTTGTTTTTGGTTACATGTATCTTTATATAGGATCAAAGTATGGATGCTAATAAAAATGAATGGTTTGCTTAGCTAATTAGCTTATCCCTACATAATTGGAGGAATGATGTTCTTTTTCTTTTTTCCATCTTTTATCCCCTGATTAGTTCTGATAAAACTAAACAAATTCTACAACTCTCTATGGTATAAAAGCAATAATAGTAAGCGTGTTATCGATCCATTATGTACGTACCATAATAAGATACAAAAGTAATAAGATGATGATAAATTGATTAATTGGGGAGGCACAATCCTCTTCTATGATCAACTTGTTATACTTCTCAATAATTTGTTTTATCTTCACTTTCCTTTCATACTCACTTCACACAAGATTACGATGGAGACTTCGTGGTTTAATTGTGTGAAAAATTAATTGAATTGAATACTACAATAAAATAACTTGATTACCTACTTTGCTTGGACATCACTAAGAGTGAAGAAAGAAGATGAACAAAAATAAAAAAGTTTTGTTGATGGGATTCGAAATAAGCTGACCATAAAAGGAAACTTAGCACATGATGGCTAAGCCCCATAAGTAAGAGCTAGTGATATCACAATTAAGATACCACAATCTGAGTATTCATATATACCACATAATCATGGTATATGAATATATCAAAAGAAAGTTGAACAGTAGTTGACAATAAGTTGTGTATTGAAAAAAAAAATCTAGATGAGATTTATATTTATATTTTAAACATAGGCACAATGGGTATGAGAACAATATTGCAAATGTTATCCTCCTTCTCTGCCTCGAGCCACAAGCGTCGAATTCTACAATCAACGGATTCTTTGACCTCAGCGTTGTTAAAATTATTTATAACGTTAAACAAATAAAAATCTCAAATGAATTATTTGACTTTTACTTTTAGTTTATTTTTTCAATCCACAATATTATGTAATTAGACAACGTCAACTCAAGACCATCCAACCAAATAATTAAAAAGTTGGTTTTATTTTCAACACCATTCAGCCTATAACATCAAATTATTACACACAATACATTTAGAAAATTAAAGACGATGTTTTCCTGCAAACATGTAACCAACAAAGCATCAATCAAAACAAACCTCAATATTAATTCAGAATCCCTCCTAAAGCGTGCACAATCCATATCAAACGTTACGTTTGAAATTATTACTCATATATATATATGAGTAATAATATGAGATTTATCTCTACTTTTATGAGTAATATATATATATATGAGTAATATATATATATATATATATATATATATATATATATATATATTATACTTAATTCTTCATAGTTACCCATGATGAGATTTATCTCTACTTTTATGTTGTTTCTCATCATAACCTAGTCCATTGAGAGCTTTAGAAAATGTGCTCATAATCTCTTCAGCCATTTCTCTGCTCGACGATTCCTCTTGCAAGGATGCTTGTAGTCGATTCGCTAACTCCCGCCCTTTGATCAATTTTTCAATCACTTCTTTTTCATTTTCTTCGTTGCTTTGTTTTTTACCAGAATCCATACTTGAATCAGTATATTTTTTGCTTCAGTAGTACCTGAAATTTCTTTGGAAAAGAACTTGAATAGATGGAGTTAATTGTTTGTATGGTATATATAGCAGTTATGTATTGAAAAAAAAATATAGGAAGAAGCAACTTTGGCAATGGAAAAATAATAGATTTTGACGTTATCGGTGCGGCATCATGGGCATTTATTTATTTTTGAACACACCTGATGTGTTTTATGTTAAATATAAAAGATGTTATATCCCGTCTTCTTTGAATTCTATAATACATTTGTAAATTAACAGTGTTCACATCACATAAGCTAGTTTGTAAATTAACAGGTTTATAAAAATCTTTAGTTATGTGTATAATGATTAATGAGAAAAAATAACAATATTGTATCTAATTATTCAGATCTAATTTTGATTTAATTATATTGCCCTAATATCAGTCAATGCATCTGGGGCATACCTGAATCCATTCCACCTCATAAAATAGAAACAAAAATAGTATATAATATGATTCCATAAATGCAGGGGTGTATGTCTGAGGTCACTTGATTTTTGGTTTAGGCCACAAATTAAAAAAATTAATAGGCATATGTACCCACTTGTGTGTTTGTTCTATATTTTATATATTTGTATTGTTTATATTAACTTGTTTCCAGAAAATCTGCTTTAGATTTAGAAATGGTCACTTTTAATAGGATTGATTATTTAGATTCTCATGTTTGCAGGATGACACAACGGTCTGATGTCAGCATGATAACATCATCACCTTATTGTGTTAATTATAGTAATGTGTAACAGGTGTGCTCTTCACTGTAATACTGTATGATGATGTTTAAATTATTTATTGGACAATTTTTCAAATCAAACCCGAACAGAAAACATATTTCAATTTTAGACCTGAATCGAAACTTATTATAAAAATAGGTCTCATTTTGCGCAAATATGGATTACGCAAGTGTATTTTTGCTAAAAAAATTATACATGCGCAAATTTGGATTGCGCAAGTGTTATTTTTTTTAAAATAAAAAATTTATGCTTGAGCATTTATGGAATGCGCAAGTAGAATTTTTGAATTTTTTTTTTACACTTGCGCAAATTTGGATTGCGCAAGTATAAAACGCCAAAGAAAATAAAACGAGGCCTAGTTTTGCAATTAGATTTCTATGATGGCTATTTCTACAATATGTTATTTTGCCAAACCCTGTTTAAAAAATTGTCCTTATTAATATATGGTTAAAGAATAGAATTTGTTGACAACTGAGATATAAATAGAACTTGGTATTCTTGTTAAAATATGTATTTTTTTCTCTAAATAAGATCCCTTACACTACATAATTGTAATGTATGCCTACTTTAAGTACTTAAAGGATTTGCACGATAAAATCGAAATGTGCATATTTAGCTGCAATGTATCATGTGTGTATCCCCTTACACTCTAAGAGTCACAATAAAGAGCAGTAGTATAATGTTGAGGATCTAGTTCCCTCGTTAATGTACAATTTTATATTGTAATAAAGAATAAATATTGTAGGAATAAATAACGTTGGAAATTTACATTTAGAGGATGATGATGCAAATTGTACTTTTTTTTGAAACATGCAAAAAGGCCCAAGGCCCAAATAAAATGAAGTATTACAAAATGAGTATCCACCCGGACACTAATTGCTTTAGGGATGAACTGCAACACATATTATAATTTCCATACAGCAAAACTAAATACAGAAAACCCTAGAAACAACAATTTGGGGCGATTCTCAATACTTTTCAGCTTCGAAGCAAGATTCTTTGATCATGGAGGTTTCCTTAGCCTCAAATCTTCTTCTACTTCCTTGGAAATCTTCAGATCTAAATGAGATTCCTTGATTTTAGCTAAATACTCTTGCTTAGTCGAGATCTATCGATTTAAGCCTCGCGTGTTGCTACTTTCCCCTTTTGCCAAACAGATAAGGGATATATCAGATGATTAAGGTTGCTTCTGTAATAATTATCGCTTATCCTTTGATTATTAACATCGAGCTGTAAAACCCTAAAATTTTGTAGTAATTGATTCTCCTCCGACTGAGCTTGGATTGTGCTATAGTTTCTTTTCAAATCGGGTAAGTTGTAATTAGTATTGCCAATTCAAATTTACATCAGTTTTTGTATGCTAATATATGTTCCTTTCATGCAGAAGTCTCTTCTGGTTTGGAGATGAGAACGGCCACCTCCAAACTCCCTTCTTGTGGAATCAGTTCCAATCTGAGTAGCACTACCATGGAAAAAATATTTGAAATGTATTTTTTGTTTTGTAAGTATGCTTTCACTCTTTCATCATAGTTGTCCAGCTCACATATGTCTTCATTTTGAATGTTTGAATTCCTTGATTTTTTACTTGTTTTGTGAAAGATGATCTAATATTTAGTTTCAATAGTTTTCCATAATTGCAAGCTTTTTGTTTCTTTCTTCTTATGTTGTCTAGTGTTTCCTTCTCTCCAAATGAAGTATATTACCATTGTTATTATTATGCAAGCTTTATTAAATCCTTTGTCTTGTTTTTGAACTTCTGCTGAATGTGTTGAATGCTTGTTCTAGTGTTGTGCAAAGCTTGAAACTAACTAAGGTTTATTTTGGCTTTAGCAATGGACCATATATGCTTTGGGTAAGTACAGTCAAAGTATAAAATTGATATATCCATTTTAATTTCATTTATTGCATTTTTCTCTGGTCGATAGTCTATTTAATAAAGCAAAATACGCACAATGAACCATTTTGGGCAATTTACTCTATTCCAGATAGCTTTATGCCACTTAACTTCCATTTCTACACCCTTTATGTATTCTCATGTATTTTTAAATGAGAATTTTCCTTTAGAAGGTAATTTCCAGCACCATATATCTTTATGCAAGCTTGAATCTATAGTAATTTTCCCAATTGCTAGATCAAAGATAGAAGCTATTGATTGCAAATTTGTATTTCATTTGAAGTTGTGTTGTGCTTTCAACTTTTGCGTTCACCCCTCCAAATGGATGTATATATTATACTACCCAAAAGATTGACTAGGGATTTACCATTGATTAAAGGATTAAACCAAAAGCTAGTTTGTTTTTCTTTCTTGAATTTTTTTTCAATTAATTTGATGCATGTTTCTCTACATTTCAAAATATTTTTCCACGTAAAAGAGTGATGGATTTCAGCTGAAATTGTCCATAAGTTTTTGTTTTTAACATATCTATCCTCTCATCCATTTAGCCCAAATGATTCTTCTTCCAAAAATTTCCAAAATAATTTGAGATTGCAAGCTTCGCTTATGTCTTTGAAATTCCTCAATCCCAAACCACCTGTCCTTTTGTTTTGCACACTACGTCCCGTGAACCTTTATGATATTTTTCCCTTCAATTGAAATTTGCACACATTTTTTCTATTTTTTTACTGTCATTGATGAAATGTTATAAGTTTGTAGCCAGTACATAATGATAGCTATGATGACGGTATGTGTAAGCTCTAATCTACCTGCCATTGATTGCAATTTGCTTGACCATCCTTCTAATAATCTGCTCCTTATAATATCATATAATCTAGTACAATCCCTGTCCTTAATTTGATTATGCTAAGAGAAAGCCCCGAATATTTGACTAGTAGGTATCCTTCCTGATATTTTAGTATACTAAGAATTTCTTTTTTTTGCATGCCTTGCTGAAATATACATTACTTTTTCATTCATTTATCTACAGACTAGCATATTCTTTTACTTTTGTAAATATCTTTGCAATGGCGGTAGCACTTCACACATCTACATTTAAAAATAACAAGTCACCAGAATATAACAAATGAGCAATACTTGGTTTAGTTCTATTTATGGGATTTAAATTTTCATTTAGCTGCTCCAATTCCATTTGTAAAAAAAAATATTGCATAGTAATAGTGAATAAGTATTGACAAAGTGGATCCTCTTGCCTAATTCCTCTATTGCTATGTATGAAGCCACAAGGGTTTCCATTTATAAGTATTAAGTAACATTATTGATATACTCTTTAACAAGTTTACAAAAGGTTTCGTGAAACCCTTATTGTGTTATTGTTGGGGGAACATCTCTCAAGATCGCCTTAGAAACAAAAAGCCCAATCTTGCGGAAAAGCAAGTAGGACCAGATTGATGGTGAGGCAAAACAAACAACAGATAACCACTAGCTAAAAACAATCACAAATCAAGCAATAAAAGAAAATAACACATGGATTTATAGTGGTTCCACTACCGCGAGGTAGTGTACATCCACTTGGTAAGAGGAGATTTTATTACTTTCTAAGGGAAGAAAATTTACAAGATTGATAATGGAGAAGAAGAATAAGAAATACAACCGAGAGAGATAATTTTACTCATGCTAATCTTTGCTTTTATATAGAGATTATTACTTGGGGTTGCAGTAATTGATTTATGGTCAAAAATCAATGCCTCATTAGTTCTTCTATTCATACAGGAAACGTTTATCCATTTGATTTTCTATTTTCCTCCAATTTACATGCGCCTGATAAGATTTCTTATTTAGTTAGCTAATTAGGGAATTAATTGATTACCTCAATCTTCCAAAATAATTCTTCTTCTCATGTAGATAATTTATTACTCTCTTTAATGCTATAAAAGAGGCAATATATATTTGAGTAATTATCTCAAATATCTTCAAAATCTTCTGCAATTGGAAATATTGTATCACTGAAATCAACAATATCTTCCAAATCTTTTGCAATTGGAAATATTGTATCACCAAATCTTATAGTCATTATATGTATTAAAATTACTACTTATTTAAAAGACCTATTTCCAAAAGCATGCTCCTCAATGGTACTATCCAGCTGAGATCATATGGAATCTCATAGGCTACTTAATACTTCCAAGTGAAAAATAGGCAGACTCTAGTCATTTAAGACCTTAATTAAGACCTCATTATTTAAGACCTATTTTCAAAAGCGGACCCTTGTAGGAGAAGTGGAAAAGACTATGCAATTACCAAAAATTGCATAAATGAAACAAATTCCATCAAATTAATGTAAATAATTAGGAATCTCAGCATAGAATTGATATATCGAATTAAAATGGAATTTTGGGAAATTTTATCTATCATATTTTCGAAACCCCAAAATCGCTAAGGCATATTCAAATCTAAAAGGAAATACACTAAACAATTGATGAAAATAAATACTAAGGTTTCACTCGCATAATAGCCTTAGCTTCGCTTTTCTTGGATTTGCATGCCTCACAAACTCTTCCAAATTCTCTCTCTTTTGATATATATATATACACACGCGCGCATAATAGGGAAGATGTATATATATATTTATTAGATTCACCACGAATGCAACGGTATAACTTTCGTGGTCAAATTCCTAATTTTATAAAATTTTCATTTTCTACCTTATCGCGTTTAATTTAATTTACATTATTTATTTATGGTTCATTTTACGGGGTGTTGCAGTTGTGCTTACATTTTTTCTAGCCTATCATGCTGACACTCCCTAAAGTCGCAGTTCTCTCTTCACTAGCCTAAAGTGCTACATGTACACCACTTCTCTCGGACCAATATTGCCTTTTCCAGCATACGCGCTTCAAGTATGCAAACTTAGATATTTAATAACCCACTACCAAGCTCCATATTTGCTTAACCCTCTTCCAAACTCAAATATTTTTTATTCATTAAAATCATGTATTCTTAATAAATTGTTGATGGGTATTATCTTCATTATAGTTTTTTATATTTTGGATCATCTGGCTGATGATCACCTCTTGTATTAGCTACTTATGCATGGATCATATGGCAGCTTTTGGCTTACTAATTAATAAATTAACGAGTGCTCTCCTCTTAATAAGGACCACTCTTTGATCAAAAAAAATGTAAATGAATGTACTTTACAGAATGTACATATATGTTTATATTCTGAAATTCCTTTATGTAGAAATTAATGAGTTAGAAATATGTGTATATATATGCATACACTCGTATAATCACGCCTACCAGTTAAAAATATAAAAATACATAGGGTAACGAATAAAGCTTAATGAATAAATATATTTTGATACTCGTATTAATTTTTTTTTGGCAAAGCCGACGAGGTTAAATGGACCTCGACCATATATTACCACACCAATCAGAACAATTACAACAAAAGAGGGATAGAAAAACAGGGGTATACTTGGCGCAGCAAGCACAGGGAGAACAAAGAAACATTAAAAGCAAACACCAAAAAATAAAAAACAGAAACAGTTATATCCTCACAAAGGCAGCACTTAATCCAGGGTCTATAGCAAACGTAAGCTGTCGCAATGAGTCTCTAATCTCTTCCATAATCCATCGTTTGAAGTTGACATCAGTTTTGGCATTCGAAGGGTTAAAAAGCCTATTGTTTCTTTCTCTCCATACCGAGCTAATGAAGCTCTTAAGCACCACAGAAAATGCTCTTTCGCTTTCCTTTTTATTCCCAGCGTTTGTATAGATTCTGCCCCATTCCACAGCATTATCTTGTGAGACGTTACGTCTCTGCATTTTGCCCATAACAGCGACCCAAATACGATTAATACATGAACATTGAAAATACAAATGCTCAGTAGACTCAGGCATATTGCGACAGAAACTACAATTGATGCTAACATTCATTCCCATGCTAACGAGCTTCACTCTAGTTAACAAAGCACCGTTAAGCACCTTCCACAGAGTTAAGTCATGTCTCATACAGCTGTCCTTTCCCCAAGTACGTTTCCACCATTTCCATTTTGGACGAGATTTATTCTTCATCAGCTGCTCATAAGCTACACCGGTCTTAAATGAAGTTTTTGTGTCGCCCCATACTAACCTAGCAGCAGAGGAGACAGGAGAAAACCTTCTAATCTTGCTCCATATCAGCTGAAGACTTTGATTGGAAAAGGAATTTCTTGAAGACTGAATAGCATGCAACACATCTCTGACTAAGGTGGCAGAGTGCAATCCTGCCAGCTGCATTTCACTGTAAGATAAATGTTGTTGAATAATGAACCCAGCTTCAATCCACGGTTCCTGCCAGAAATTCACTTTGTACACTGGATTGGAGTTCAGTTGAATGAGGGGAAGGAACGACTCCCTCAATCTAAATATGCACTGCCAAGTCCAACTTAGATTTTGGGGCTTGTTCATGCTCCACAAACATCTCCCCTTAATAACATTCTTCTCCGACCATTGAGCCCACAGGCTATCAGTGCTATTATAGAATGTATCAATGTGCTTGGCAAATGCAGCCTTGTTCCACTGAGTTAGGTTGTGTATACCCAAGCCCCCTTTATCCAAAGGCCTTTCTGTCTTTTCAAATTTGATAGGAGCAATGTATCTACCATTCACTTTTCCCTTCCATAGATATCTCATTAATGCACTTCTTATCAAGCTAATCAATTTGCAGGGGAGTATAAAAGTTTTAGCCCAGTAGACCTGCATAGAAAAAATCACTGATTTAACAAGAGTTAATCTACCTGCCTGACTGAGCAACATGGAAGTCCAACAACTTAGCTTGGCAGTAATCTTTTCGAAAAGAGGTAGACAGTGGTTCACAGTAATTTTTGAAGTTGTAAGTGGGATGCCCAAATATGAGATTGTGCTCTGGTTTTGTGTCAGCCCAGTGATTTGAGTAATAAGATTAATCTGTTCATGGCTAACACCAGCCAGCATGATGTCAGATTTTTGAAGGTTAACTTTAAGCCCAGTCATAGCGTAGAAATCATCAAGCGCATGCATTATGTTCCTGAGGGTGGATAAATGAGGTGTGCAGAATACCACTAAATCGTCAGCAAACATAAGAGCTGATATACGTGGTTCGTTACATGCTGGATGAAGCGCAAATTTTCCCTGTATTATTAACCTGTCTAGCAATCGAGTTAGGAGTTCCATAACAAGAATAAATATGTATGCAGATAGGGGATCCCCTTGCCTTATGCCTTGCTTACTGACAAAGAACCCCTCATTCTTGCCATTAATATTGATTGAATAGGTGGGGGTGGAGATACATTCATAAATCCAAGCCAAGATGTGTGGTGGAAAGTTCATATACCCCATTATTCTCACTATACTATTCCACTGCAACATATCGAAGGCCTTCATAATGTCTAGCTTCAACAGAGCTCTTGGAGTAACATTTTTGCGTTTGTATCCCTTAATTAGTTCATGGGATAATAAAACATGATCAAGAATGCTCCTACCCGGAAGATAAGCTGCCTGGTTGGTGGAAACAAGGGAAGGAAGGACAAGCTTCAATCTAGAAGCTATGACTTTGGAGATACACTTATAGATGGTATTACAGCAGGATATGGGGCGATATTCGTTCACACAGTGGGCATTTTTTATCTTGGGTATAAGAGTTATGTTGGTATAGTTGAAAGATCTAAATATTTTTCCTTTTCTGAAGAATAGCTGAATTGCATTGATTACTTCGGCAGAGACTATAGGCCAGCAGGTGGTGTAGAACTTAGCATTAAGCCCATCAGGACCTCCACAAGATTCAGAGTTTAAAGAAAACATAGCATTCTTAATTTCATCAGGGGTGACTTCTTCGCAGAGTAATGAGTAGTCATTAGGGTTTAAGGTAGGTAGAATGTCAGTGGGAATTAAATCTACGTTGGGCAAGAAGTTACTCACGTTGGCATACAAGTTAGTGAAGTGGTTAACAACAGCGCTTTTGACCCCTTCAGAGGTGGTGTGAAGAACACCATCAGCATCATAGATTGACGAAATATTTTCTCTCCTTTGCTTATTCTTAAGGCTAGCATGGAAGTAAGCAGTGTCTCTGTCTCCTTTTTCTCTCCATTTCATCCTCGTTTTCTGTTTGATCATTTCATGTTCTTTATTTAATGCTTGATAATATTGAATAGACAGAGTTCTCTCAGCTTCAGACAGGAGCAGATCATTCACAGAAGACATCATAGCTGTTTGAACTTCAATAAGCTTGCTCTTAATCACAGTGCTCATTTTGTCGCCCTGGCCAAACTTGTTGAACGCCCAGTGCTTTAAAACTCTTCTCGTCTCTTTGATTTTCTCCTGCAAAACAAACAAATGGTTTCCATTTTTAGGTATTTTCCAAGCTCCCGTCACAGTAATTTTAAAATCTGGTTCCGATACCCAAGAATTAAAAAATTTAAAATTTGAGTTTCCTCTCATGTCCGCTTCACGAAGATGTAAGATTTGTGGGGAATGGTCAGAAAGCAGAGGTGGAGGAATGAGATTGTAGAGAAGAGGCCATTTAGATAAGGCATTATGGTTGGAGAAAGCATGATCAATAGTGGAAAAGGTCCTGCAACCATGTCTCCTTTTGTTGTTCCATGTATATTGCATACCCATTGTCTTGACTTTAATAAGCTCAGCATTAGATAGGGTATCAACAAGCGGCTTAATTTCATTGAGAGAGAGGGGGTTACCACCTATCCTGTCAGAGATAGAGCAAGAGCAGTTGAAGTCTCCTAAAATTAACCATGGATGAGTGGATTGTCTCAAAGATGGGATGACTGACAGTAAAGAATTCCTACTTGTAGCAGAGTTAAAAGCATATACAAAGGAAACGTAGAATGTGGTATTGTCAGATAAATTAGAGGCATGGCAGTGGATTAATTGAGGAGTAGATAGGATGGGGGAGAGATGGATCAGATTGGGATTGTAAAGAATCATAATTCTACCATATGGGGCTTCTTTCAGATTGTGAAGGAGACTCCACCTTGGGTTGATATAATTTGCTGCCTTGAGAGACATGGCAAGACTCAACTTAGTTTCAAGCACAGCAATAACAGAGAGTTGATGTGTAGAAATTAGCTGTTTGCACTGATCCTGCTTAATAACATGATGGGCACCACGAATATTCCAAGCACCAATTCGTAACATCATTGGATAATACGAGAGTTAAGAAACTCGATCTTCATACTTCTTGTCACAGCTTGCTTCGTGATCATGTAATCAGGAATAGACGCTGAAAGAGGTGTAGCTACCAGGTTTGGAGATTCCTCATGTATTTGGTTGTTATTCTCAACAGCTGTTTGTGATTCAGTGATAGAATGGGCTTTATCCACTGGAGATAGAGATTTGTATGCTTGGGGAGGTTTGATTTTGGAGTATAGATGTTGGGGAGGCGAATTTGGAATAGCGTCCTTGAGCAGAGGTGTTGTTTTATCCGGTTGTTTAAACTGATACTCTGTGCATGTCAAGCTGTGCACATGTCCTTTTTCCTGAGTAATAGTACTGTCTTTTGATTTTTTGTTTTCAATCTTATTGAGCTTCCTACTATCTTTATTATTGTCTTCTCCTTTCTCCCATTCATTATTCTGACTTATATCTTTCGCTTTCTCATCATCAGGCACACTGCTACGTTTTTTGATCATCACTTGTTCACTCTTGCTGTTCCTTTTTTGCTGCTTGCTACTGTTCCCTTCTTTTTGAGTGTGTTGTGTCTTTTTTTTCTTTTGTTCATCAGCAGAAAAGCTATGCAAACACAAAGTTTGCACGTTAACATTCAATCCCTCCTCTAACATATTAATATCACTCTCCTCTTCATCCAAGGTTAACAGAACATCAAATTTGTTGAAGGTTAGAGTATCATCCTCATCATTAGTGCTTAGGTTTATATCTTTCTTTAGTTTGTTTGCTTCTCCACTGTTAACCTCCTCATTTGCTTCATTCGGATTGCTGAATGTTATTTCTTTCTCACCGCTGTTTTTTTCATTTTTGTTTCCTTCCTTCTGTTGCTCATCCATGTTATTTGCCTCCACCTCCTTTTCCTTGTTACCTTTACTTATTACAGTAACCTTCTCTTTGTCACTGCTTTGAACATTAGCTACACCTCCAATTACCTCTTCATATGCTTCATCTGCTTTGCTCAAACTTATTTCTTTCTCACTATTATTTATTTCTTCATTGTTTGCATCTTCCTGATCTTTTTTCTTTTCCCTTACTTCAGCATCCACCTTTTTCCTACCTACCTTTTGCCACACTCTTATATTTCGTTTCTGATTCGGTTTCATTATTCTTCTCACTTGGACTGTTTTGTCTTTTGCCACTACACTTTCTTCGTTGACAGTGTTATTAACTTCCTGCTCATTCACATTCTGTTTTTCCACCTTTTTGTCACAATTCACTTCTTTATGTCCAAAATTTTTACATGTAACACATACATCAGGCTTCCATAAGTACTGAACATAGATTTTTTGATACCCACCTTCAATCAACTTAACTGTAAACTCTTCTGGTAGTTCCTTGTCCGGCTTTATTTCAACCAAACATTTAGCATAGCTTAGCCTCTCCTGTTTTTCTGTCATCTCGTCCATACACAGCAACTTCCCCAAATGGCTACAAAGCCAGTTAATTCCAATTGGTGACCAAGCAAATATTGGTAAATTATATAGTTGAACCCAAACTGGAACAGCAGAAATTGCGCCAGCAACGTTACTGATGGTAGAGTCATAAGGTTTGATAATGAAAAGCTTGTTGTTCATGATTATTGGGTCGCACTGCAGAACTTTCTCTCTATCGTCCGCACAAGAAAAGTTAAACAAGAATATAACTCCATCAGACTTGGCTGTCACCATACCTTTTAGCTTCCATATTTTCTTAAGTTTAGTAATAACTGCAGTGTATGACAATGGTTTATCAAGAAAGAAACCAACTAGCGTGTCCTTCCAAATCACCTCACCGGCTTGAATAACCTCTGTTGTTGGAATCAGAGCGTCGTCTTCATAAACAGGAGAAAGGTGAACGGGGATGTACTTCCCAGCATTCTTCGGTTTGTGCTTGAATAAGGAAGTCCATGGTCGTTCACATGGCTGGATGGTAGGAGAAGGAGAGGGAAGTGGAAGAGCAACCATGGAAGGAGATGGTGACTTGGGTGGGTCTGGAGGGACTAGGGGAGGAGTTCGGGCTGAGATGGCGTTGGTAGGGGATAGGGTATTAGAGATCGGTGAAGAACTAGGGGATGTGACAGACAAGAAGGGGTTGGACGTGGGCTGAATAACAGGGATAGCGTAGGTAGTGGCAAGGGTAGAAGGGATTAGCGCAGAGCTAGGGGAGGTGACAGGCAAGAAGGGTATGGACGTAGGCTGTACGATGGTGATGGGAGAAGACAGGGAAGACTGACGGGGTAGGGTGTGGAGCTCCATGAGCAGACATGATACTCGTATTAATTATATTAGGGCAACTATATATTAATAGCGTAGTAAACCATATGATTAGGAGGTTGCAATGGAAAAGATGTAGTAACTCCAAAAATTATGAACAATGATTGCAAAATTAGTAGGGGAATAAATGTGCAATTAATAGGAGTTATAGAAATTAAATGGGGACATAAATGCATTGAACGGTTTGATTGTAAAATTTAATATGACATTTATGGGAAATGGAATATGCAAAATAAGTTGAATTTGAAATGGATAATTAAATATCATTAATGATTGTCCAATTTAAATAATAATGACCATTTATTACGGACAATTGACATTTATGAGACGTAAGAGGAAAATAATGAACATATGTAAAAAGCGAATAAGATAGAAATAGGTTCGTAGTGAATAATCAGGGAGATATTAGTAAATAAATTTAGGAGGCAATATAATATTCATAGTAGGAAATTATATATCTTTAATAATACGTTTAGGACGAGCATGAATTAGTGGACTTAGCCCAATATTTAGGTCTAGGATAATTGGTTTGGTTTAGTATGGGTTGAGATGCGAGGTTAGTAGAGTTACATAACCGAAGTCTACCCTTCACCTAGTGGCTACCAACGGTTGTGTATACATACTACTAATGTTGGACATCTCCAACTATAGTACTCGTGGGGAAGGGATTTACGCTCGTATATGGGTTTGGAAAAATATACGAAGGGTTCACCTAAGATTTGAAGTATTAAATGGCTTGGTACCTTTAGGGATGTTAAAGGTTTACTTTAGGGTGGAAGTTATTAAATGGTAGTTGGGTCTACTTTCTCCCTATATAAGAAGTCTTAAATAACCTACGACGGTACATAATAGGGAAATAAGGTCTGCTTCATTTATAACAAGAGGTATTATGTAACTTGGATAGGTATTTTCCTTGACTTGCATTAGGTAAGTCTAAATGGAATTTTAGCTGTGGGATGTCTGCGGGCTATGTCGGTATTGTTGGTAAACCGGTATTTAGTAGTAAGGCTGGCATATAGGCTTTGAATCCTACAATTTCGAGCGGTCATTAGCAAAGACTTAGGTTATGCCCTAACGGATTTTGTTTTCTACTAGTGTAGAATCTGTATGGAATACGCAAAGACCACAAAAATTAATTAGTTATTTGTTTGTCGGAGATGAGCTAGTTAACCCTTAGATAAGTCTTTAAGATGTGTTAGTGATATAACAAATTAAATTATAAAGTCGTATTTATGGGTCATCGGTCTTTGTAGTTAACGGTCTATTAACTAAGGATTACGTTACTGGGGGTCCACTCCGGGTTGAGGTGTTAAATGGCCATTGGGAGTGCCTTCTTTCTATATAAGAAGTATTAAGTGGTCGGGGTTTTCTTTTGAGTAGTACAACATTTATACAAACACACCCCTCGAGGAAGGTTGGATATAGCGTACGCACATATGGAATTAAACGGGTAAGTCGTGAATAATAGACATAACACTTAAATAAAAATCAATCGGCATAATTAGTGTTATGGATAAAGTATGTAATTTTCCTGTAACAACCCGACTTTTCGATCCTTGAATGTCGACGCTAAATACATCTATGGTATTCGTGTGTCGTGCATCCAAGTACCGGAAAGACAGATAGTTAGGGTAAAATAAAAAGACAATAATAAAATAAGACAGAAAGAGTACAATATTAGAATCTCACAGCGAAACGATAATATATAATATCCAAAAGACAGTACAAATAGTTACTCCAAATACAGAATGATTTTAGGGTTACTAAGCCTAAATACTGCCATCAGCCTGGACAGTTATAACTGTCTATCCATAAAATGCTGATACATTTATAGATAATACGGTGTAACAGAAATAGAAATAGATAGACAATGGAAGCCTCTAGCTTGTCTTCTAAATCATGAAGTGTCCAAAGTAAAATCTGCTATGCTCAGCCTACTTGAAAGAGTACATAAGGAATTTAGGGAAAACAAAAACCACATGTCAAACATAAGTCTGGTATGAGAAAACCTAAGATACATGCATACATGTAACGGTAACTATTAATGTAACGACCCGGAAATTTTAACAATTTAAATAATGTAATTAACTAAATTTTTCATGAAAATAAACAATAAAATTTTTGCAATGAAAATTTGATATTTGGAATACGTCTATTTAAACGCAGCAAGTGTCAGATTTTCATCAGAAAATATGTAAGTTTGTTCGGTTGTGAAATTTCAATTTAAAATTTAAAATCAGTTACTTTGATGGAAATAAAATATATTTGATTTTTAAACAATTTATATTAAAATAATTAATTTGAAAATAATATCAAATCAAACTGTTTCTTTCATTTCAACAAACATGGCTCTGTGGGTTATGGGCCCACCACGCAGCGGAAGCGTTGTGGGCCCATAACCCACCGATAAAATTTGGACCATTTCTCGATTTATGTGTGTCATCCTTGCGCAGGGGCCATGCCAATCTTCTCTGTATCGTTCCAATATTATTTTTAAAATTAAGACCGTACGGAGTACCGGAATGGTTTTCTCCTCAAAAGAAACCAACCGTTTATTAAGTTAATATAGTGATATGATAGTTAATGTCTATGGTGTAGAATATAAATCAGAAAATTGTTGTGCTGCTTGCAACTCACAACACAACAATATTATAATTACATTTAAAACCACTAAGGTTTGTTCGCATATGGATTTTTCCACGGAGATCTCTGCGGTCAAGCCAGATCCCACCTCCATGCACAAGGATCAGAAACTACCTTCCGAACGTTCTGTATCTCTAGATAAAATATACCATATGGTAAACCTAGTAGGCCTCGGCCTAAAGGCATGGCATCAAACATCATCAGCACCCGACGCCAACATATCAAAAGCATCTCTAGCTATAGAGTTGATAATACCTTTGAGGATAGCGACTTCCCCTAGTCTATGCATCCTACTCTTTCTTTAGCCATTTCCCAATATTGAGGTTACATTCGACATCTCTTATACAAGTCTTCATCACTCAAATAGAACACGAATCACTCCATGGATTCCCACATAAGTTGTTTGACAACTACTAACGCTGACCTCTCCCTTGGACTTAACCTTAGGATAGACAGTTCAACTTTATAGCATAAGTATGAAATGTTAATGTTGATCTCTCCCTTAGACTTAACCTTAGGATAGATAGTTCAACTCTATAACATTCCACTTCCACAATCTCTTTCAAAACATAGACTCGTATACTAGTTTTTGAAGTGGTATTCGATAAGTAAAACACTTACCAGTCCCAGACTCTCCAAAATCAATCAATGAATTTCCAATTAATTCAATTTCGATTCTTTTAGAAGTAAGAAAACTATATAAAGAGGAGTCCACCCAAAGGGATCTTGTTTATGTAAGTTCTTAAAGCTAGACACATTTCATACCAATGCTCCTTCTGGGGGATCTTAACTCATATGAAGCCGTGAAGCTTTTAGATAATTTTTAAGTTATTTTTGGTCAAGTTCGATAGTCAAATTGCTTTTATCTGCACTTAACTATTCCTTGGTCAAGAGTGAAGCCGATAGGTTAGAGTACAATTACTTCTATCCTTATTCGAACATCAGCCTTAACACTCATAAATAGATAAGCCTACTTCATCGGTTTTAGTCTTAGTATTAATGACTTTCCATAAAAGAGTAAGTCATCAACATGATTAACACATTTCTGACCTCCCCAACTTAAATATTCCTAGGTCCAGAGTGAATCCGGTAGATTAGAGCATAATTGCTTCTATACCTACTTGAACATCAATCTTAACTCTCACAAATAGACAAGCCTACTTTGTCGGCTTTTAGTCTTAAGCATAGTTAATTACTTTTCATATAAGTAATTAAACAAATTACGATTTAGCCACTAGGCAATTCCTAACCCCTTTTTAAATCAATTCTTTCTAATTTAAAACCCTTTTTATAAATGATATATATATAGTAATTTATTTGTAAAACTAGATATTTAATAAAATAGTTTAATTGAAATTATATTACATAAGATATTAATATTTTAATAAAATAATTAACTACTTTTCTAAAAGTTATATATGCTTAAAAATACTTTAAAATACTTATAATATGTTTTAAAACATTTATTCAAAATATTACTTAAAAATAACATGTTTAGAATTTACTTAAAAACTTGAAAAAACCATGTTCTCCTTATATTTAAAAATAAACAGTCTACTTTAAAAATACGTAACTAATTCTTAAAAATACATAAAAATTCAAAACTACTATTGAAATACACTAATATGAGTTAGCAAAGCCTTATAAAAAGAATGAAACAAAATATTCAATTCTAAATTCCTTTTCAAACATTAGAAGTTCAAAATAAAGGCTAAAACGGGACAGCTTTGCACAAATGAAAGTTTGGGCACTTTTCGACATGTAACTTAACTTTTAGCATCCAATCTTTTTATACAAACTAAAATACACAATATACATCACAAATATGGTGAGAAATGCCTAAGGAGCTCTCTACAAAATTTCTTAGGAATCGTCGAACATAAGGCAATCCTTAATGCATCTATAGCGAATATCGCTATAAGTGCACTTTAAATCCATGTCCAATTCAAACCAAAGTCCAACTACAACATTTTTTTTGTTTTAAGGCTATGCAACAAGTCATACAAGTCCACTCAAGTCCATACATAAGGATTACATTTGCCATTAGCTTTCAAAGCAAGAATCAAATCCAAATATTACAACATATAGCAATATCAATTCAAACAACATATAAGCAATCAATCACAAGAATTTATACACATTTATATTCATTCAATGGTGAGCTAGTTCATCCTTAACCAATCAAACAATAAATTATACGCTTACACTTCCTAACTCAACCTTGCAAACACCAAAATTCCTACAACAACCTTGCTTTGCACTTGCCTTAGCCCAAAACTCCCTATTTTGCTCACGACCTCCAAGTGGTTTGGGGTGTGTGCTCCAAATCTTCAAGCTTTGACTTGGTGGAAGGCGTTGTGACATTTTATAAGGTCCTCGGCCAAGTATGAAGAGATTTGTAAGTGTTTTGAAATTATTAGTCTTAGGAAATTTGTGAAGAGAGTAGGAGAATGAAGTGTAATATTTTTGCAGTAAAATGTGAAATGGATTCAAGAGCCAAGCACTCTCTTATGTAGGCTCCAACATGGTAGCCTCACCCCCTCCCCTCACCATTGTGGTCAACCATGGAAGGCTCACCCACACCCCCCCGTCACATACTCCATCAAATCTCCTTTACATCTCCTTCTTTTAGCAAAAGACCAAACCACCCTTACACACAAATATCTCCTTATCTTGTAGAAGCTTCTAGTTAATTTATGAAGCAAAGAATGTTAGTTAATTACTAATGTCTTCATATACTAATTAGACAAGAGAAAAAGAGTTCGAACAACTTATATCGAAAAAAAGCTGTTTGACCGATATTCTTCAAAGTATTTAATTTATAAATTGATTTTAAAAAACAAGTTTTTTATCACTATTCATTAATTAAAAGATGTTTAACAAGGTTATAAAATCAAATTGATAACACTTAACTATATTTCAAAAAGTTAAGATATTCAAAAATGAAGTGTTCGAAATACGGGTTGCTACATTCATCCCCACTTAGAACATTTCGTACTCGAAATCCAAACAAGAACTATAATCAAAGAAGATAGAAGAAACAAGATACATATATGATACTGCTAAAACTATATACAAACTAAAATACAAACCAAAATGCATACTAAGTGACTCCACCTTAAGCGGTGAGTACACTATAAAAGATATATGATACTAAGATAAGAAGGAATCCCTTGTTTTTAAGCAACTCTGGATAGGTCTCCCTCAAAATGTCATCTGTCTCCCTTGTACAATCTCGAGCATCCTCGCTCCACTACAGTTTAACAAATCAAGGAAAAAAGCATATACCAATACTCAATAGCATTTATAGTCACTAATAAACAAGGCTTATGGTTTGCCCGAGTTCACAAACCCTCTCATCACCCAGGGATGATAAATAATTTAATAAGCGTACCTTATGCTTAACAGCCTTAGGTTATTACTCAGTTAACTACTCAAGCTACGTTAGAACAATTCAAAGAGTCGTTCTCTAAACTTTCCATAAGCCACAAACATACCATATAAATGTACTAAAGCCCGTACGATTTACATGGATCATCCGTACGCAATATCAAATCTGGTCACTTGCTCGATCCCATAAATTTCACTTTCCAACTAGTATAGATCACTTGACCTCTCTAGTGTAGACTCCAATCGGGTTCCTTTATTTAAAAACTTTTGTTCTCCTTATAAAGCCACATACTATGATAGGGAGATCATATCAAGAATCTATATCAAGTGTCCGCCGTCAAAAATCAAGTGAAAAATCCTTATTTAGGCTAGTGCAAATCACCTCTAAACTATGTACACAAATAGGGATCAAGAAAGATCATGCAAATATGATGATCTACGTACAACTTACGTTTCTTATCCTATTGGTTTCTTAACTATACCAATTTAATTTAAATCACATCCATTTAGACTAATAGTATATCTCTTTAAATACTAAAATCGTTTATAAAGCATTTCATAAAACATAATTTCAAGTTTATAAACATTTTATAACTTAAGTTCATACTCGTATAATACTCCACTATCTCCTAAGAGTATATACGAAACATCAAATTCATTTTACTTAACAATGATGTTCAATAAATTTAAACTTGTTTTAACTTACTACCTTCTCAATTTAAGAGTTACAAAAACTCATTTTTTACATTTGAACAAAACACTTAGCTTCAAATTTTATAATGATTTGAAAGTTTCCGACTGTAACAATCCAAAATTTTTGACATTTCGTATTTAAATATCTGGATTATTTAAATATTTGAATTATTTAAATATTTGAATCTTGGATTAAATTTTATTAAAATGATTTAAACAGCTTTTTAAATCCCTTTTAAATCCTAAGTAATGATTGCAAACTTGTTTTGGCAAAATGTTTACAAAAATAAATACTTTGAAAAATATTGATAATGTGACCAAAAATCGTTTTACCAACAAACAGCATCTTAACCATCAGAAGTTGTTCATAATTTTTTACACACACTAATTTTCTTAGGAAATTAATAAAATGAAATAAAAATATTTTTCCATTATGGAAATAAACTTTATGGAGTATCTCATGGGTGATGTTATCATAGATATTTAGGAAATGAGCAAATATGGAAATTCTTAAGTGTTAAGCATATGATAAAGGAGAAGTGATGTGTGTAACTAATGTTAGGAGTGTTTTAAGGGGTTTTTGGTCTTTCCCCATCACATTCCTAAGCCTATTTAAGCAGGGGTGAACCTTTGGAAATAATCATAAATATTTACAAAGCTTAGAATTCAAAATCAATGGCATATACATCTTCTTCTTCTCTTATGTTCTAAAATAAAATAGTTGCAAATCAACTCCAAATAACTTCAAATTTTCCACAAGGCTTAGTACAATATTATAAACCCTTCCACCAAGCCGAAACATGAAAAATAAAATCCATGCACCCTCTATGCTGATAGGCCATGAGCAGCATGTGGTAGAGGGAGTGCTATGAGCAAGGTAAAGCAAAGAAAAACGAAAGGAAGGAGGTGTTTGCAAGTAGGATTAGACTTGGGTTCTTAGATCTTTGTTATGGTTGGGTTAAAGGTGAGTTACACCTCACTTTGAATGGAAAATATAACATATATATGTTGTGCTTGATTGTTTTTATGTTGTTCGAATAGTTGTTAACTTATGTTAAACATTGGTTTGGATTTTTACTTTAAAAGTAAGTGACATATGTGGTCCATGTATATGGAATTGAACAAACTTAGGATGGACTTGTATGACTTGTGACAAGACATTGAACAAAGCATATAGGTTATAAATGAAATCAGATGAAATTTGGTTTAGAATGGACTTGGATTTGAAAGTGCACTTATAGTGGTAGTCGCTATAGAAGCATTTGGAATTGCCAAGGAATTGCCTTAGTTTTGGCAATTTCTATGAAATTTTGTAGAGAGATCCTTATGGGTTTCTCACCATATTTATATTGTTTTATATATATGTTTATTGCTATCAAAAGCTTGAATAGTAAAAAGTTAAGTAACATCTCAAAAAATGGCCAAAACATCACTAGTGCGAAACCGCCCCGTTTAGCCTTGATTTTGGACTTTAAAAAGGTTAAAAAGTTATTTAAATTTCAGTATTTCATTTCGTTCATTTTATAAGTAATTAATAACTATTATTAGAGTGGTTCAAAAGTGGTTTGATATATTTATGAATTTTAAAAAATTAGTTGTGAATTTTTAAAGAAGATATTTTTTATGGGAAAACATGTCATTTTCAAGTTTTAACAAAAATTGTAAAGTTGTTATTTTCATGTAATATTTTGGAGAGATGTTTTAAAACCTATTATAAGTATTTTCAAGTATTTTGAAAGTATAGACAAAAGGTTTAGTAAGGGGTTAGAATTGCTAAATGGCCAAATGGTTGATTGTTTAATTACTTGTTTGAAAAGTAATTAACTATGCTTAACATTAAAAGCCGACGAAGTATAGCTTATCTATTTATGAGAGTTAAGATTGATGTCGGGTAGAGATGGAGCAATAGAGCTCTAACCTACCGGGCTTCCCTCTTAATCGAGGAACAGCAAGTTGGAAAATATCAGAAACATGTTAATCGTGTTGATTTCTTATTCTTTATTGTAATCATTAATACTATACTTAACACTAAAATTCGATGACATAGACATATCCATTTGTGAGATTTAAGAACGAAATGTCTAGGCAAGGCTTTGATGCAACTAGTGCTCTAACTTACCTGGCTTCTCTCTTAAATGAGGAAGGCTTAAGTTAGCATGTCGGAAACGAGTTAAGCATACGAATCGTGATTTCTATAAGTAATCATTTTTCGAACTTAATAGTCAACTTGTCAAATGCTGGACTTGACCGAATATGAACTTAGATCCTTAAAACAAATGTTTTAAAGATAGTACAAGTATGGAATAGTTTTGGGATTATTGTGACAATGTGTTCATGGCATTCGTCTTTAACCCTTTTTTATTATACTTATGGATGTAAATAGATCTTCAAAAGAATGATTTAAAGATAAGCATAAAAAAATTATCGTGGGTTTGTAGTGACAATGTTTAAGTAACATTAGTCTTAAACATTTTGAATGGATTTGTGAAAGTACATAGATCCTTAAAATGGATATTTTGAAGGAAATTACAAGTGTGGAATCTTTTGGAAAAAGGTAGAAGTTTATTAGATAAAAGAAGTCTACTAACAAAGGAGTTTTTAATTAATAAAAGGATTAATTAAATAAAAGGGATCAGAAGTTGCTTAAGTAGCTTAACCAAACTTTGTGTGGCTTGATCGTACTTTGCGTGACCTGATAATGTTTTGTATATTCATCTGTTTATGGAAAGTATACTAGACTTGGTTTCCATTTACAAATAAACATCTTGTACTAGATAGTCGATTAGTTGACTATCGAAATTGTCCAAGTATAACTTTGGGATATCTAGAAGAAACATGAGTGCTATGTGGTACAGTTATCTTCAGAGATGTTATACTGTATGTATAAACTCGTCTTGCTCTTCTAGGACAAATGACAAGGAAATCCATCCACTTAAACGGTTAGAAGATGATCTCCGCCCTTATGTATTGTCTATTTATTTCAGAAAGAACCATTGTTGAGTTTACCGAAAATTCATCAATTGGTTTTAAAGAGTTCAGTAAGTGGGAAGAGTTTACTTATATGAGATGACTTGAACCCGAAACCACTTCAAAACCATATACATGATCTATGTTCTAGAAGCGGTTATGAAGTGGAATGTTATAAAGTTGAACAGTTAGTTCTAAGGTTAAGTCCAAGGGAAATGTCAGTGTCAACATTCCAGACGATGTCATCGTATGGGATTGTCTATCTTAAGGAGTATTTCAAGAGAGAGGGCAGCGTTAGCATTCGTCAAAGGACTTATGCAGGGAACCTATGTGGAGGTTCGAGATCTGTCAAGATGCTCGAATCCATGTAGTGATTCATGATCTGTTCGAGTTGTGGAAATCCAATTTGGGATTCATGCCCTGTTCGAGTAATGAAGACTCATGTGAAAAATGTCGAACGTGACCTCAACTTCGAAAATGACTAACAACAGAGTAGGCCTCACAACTTGGGGTTAGCAACCCATGTCAAGGTATTATCAACTCCACATCTGGAGATACTTATTGATTGTTGGCCAGTATGAGTTGATGATATTTGGTTCACGTTGTTCATGTTTATGTTCGAATGTTGGGCCACTTGTGTTTTCCTAAAGGTATATTTTATGTAGAAACATACATTGCTTGCAAGCTACTTTCTGATCCTTGTGCAGGAGATTGGATTTGGCTCCACCGACGAGATTTCCAAGGAAAAATCTATTATATGAACGTACCTTATCGGTTTTGGTTGTACTCCTATTATGCTTGTATGTAATTAATGTAACCATTTCGGCTATAATTAATATTTATGTTGAACCTTAGACATTATTATAGTATCATTGGATTTTCTATAAATGGTTTGTTTACCGTAAGGTAAAAACCCATCCATATTTATGTGCGGCATGGTCTTACGAGATACCTTTATTTTGAAAGGTTTATAACATTAAAATCCTATTTGATCTATGTTTCTCTTGTTGGTTTCCAAACTGATCTGGGTGTTATTTTCTTATAATGCTTGGGTCAGCCCAGTATATATTTTCAGATTTAGCGATTGACGCTTTGGAGCTTCTGGAGATTAGTTGGATGGTTTTCTACCGTAGTATTTATTTTCACCGCATTACTATTGTATCATCAGCATTTGTGAGGACATGTTGTTATAAATGTCCAGGCTAATTAGTGTAACTCTAGAAAACTTTGTATCTTAGGATGATCGTATATACTGTCTTTTGATATTATATATGACCGTTCCGTTGTGAGGTTCTGAAATTATGTTCCTTCTTCCTTAATCTATTTCCTTCTCTTTTATTTTACCCTAACAATTCGTCTTTTCAGCACTTGAGTGCTCGGCACGTAAATACCATAGATGTATTAGTGTCGACATTTGTGGTCAAAAGTCGGGCAGTTACAACTGGTATCAGAGCAAGGTTAAGTGAGTACCTTGGCTTTGGTGGGTATGACTCACTAAGAGATAGGGTAATGGAATGCCCTAACATGAGTTGAGTGTATAATACATATGAGAGCGTATTTGTTAGTGCTATAAAAATGTTTTATATTGTGTTTATTAGTCTGTTGAGTGGTTTATGAACTCTGATCGGTACATGGGACGCTATGATATCGATAAGGATTTCTAAACACTTGAACAGAGCAAACCAACACAATATTGTTTTTGAAATTAGTAAATGAAATAGTTTTACCTTGGATTATATTTTATATAAAAAATATACGATTTTCATAAGTTGGTATAGTTATTTATGATATGTTTGTTAGGAAATGATATGTAGCGACCTACCATTCTGCACCCTTTGAGCTGACATTAATTCACATTTGTCCAACACAAATTGTACGAAAGACGAATAACTAAGAGAAGAAGAGAATAGAAGAAGAAAACAGAAAACAATAACACAGAATCTCACAATCGCAGCAGAACAATATATAATAGATAATAACATATCTTTATACAAAAAGAACTATAACTGTTATTATACATACCATCATCAGAGTACAACAATCAACAAATCAATCTGGACAGTTATAATAACTAGTCCTCACAAGTGTTGAATATAATCAAGTACGTGGAATACACCTGAGTCTTCTTCAGCTCGTCTCCTGAAGCTCCAAGCATCCAAACTAATCTGTAATATACTCGGTCTGACCCGAGCATTTTAATAAAATAACACCCGAGTCAGTCTGGAAAACCAGCGTGAGAAAACACACTCAATTTGAATTTAATTATTTTCAAAAATCATTTTGAAAAACAAAGGCACCTCGTAAGACCACGCCACACATAAATACGACGGGATTTTACCTTACGATAGTCAAACCACTTTTATATAAAAATCCTGTGATATTATAGTAGTGTCTAAGTACGAATACTTATTAAAATAGCAGAAGTACTTGCATCTCACATTTCAACATAGTTGGGCACAATCAAAACCGTACGGTGCTTATTGGAGATTAGATTCCAACTAATGACTAGGCACTGGGGTACCACCTATCATAGTACATGTCTAGAAAATGTACCGAGATCGAACCTATCGATCCCTGCCAACACAAGACCGGCCTACCCCTTACTGGATAGTACCGAATATATTATCACCCCGGTTGCTTTGCAACCCTTTTGAGATCTCTTGCACAACCAATCATAAATATGTAGATGTAGAGTAATCTAGAAAGGTGACAACATACCCTAATAGGTGCGACCCACTTAGCCTTGCTGCATCTCCTCCGATTTTCAGTCATTCCCGGTTGATGAGGCTTGAGGCTACGATTACCTTTCAAGAAATTTATACTTAGAATGCTCATTGCCCCCTAATGACAATGTGCGATAGCATTCATCCATACAAGTTGTTCTAGGTCTGAACAAACCAAACCTCTAAAATCACCGTCTTTATTTTCTTCATGATATCACAATTCGTAATGCTCAAATCGGATCGAAGTGGTTTATGGATAATCAAATCTGATCCTGTTCTCTTTGAAACGATCAAGGAAATTGGTCAGGTTTGATAGTCGGTTATTTGATTATCAAATTACACACATAAGCACTCACTAGGCCATATTATAATTCCTTCAAAACATTTATTTCAAAAATATCTTTACAAAGATATATATTCAATCTCTTCTAATATTTTAATATTTGAAATCAATCTCAAATACTTATCCATAACAGGATATTTCCAAACCATATCAGTCTTTAAAAATATTTCCAACTTCAATTTATAATCCATTACTTAGGAAAATATTACTATATAATCATTTCGTCGCTAAAATATCTCCAAAACCTCTCTCCAATACTTAGGAAAATATTGTAAGCCTGTTTCCTAAAAATCATTTCTAATATCCCTACTTAGGAATATTCTATACTCATCTCATACATCTTCGGAATTTTATCAATTCCTTTTATAATTTCCAAAAATTATTGATTATACTTATTTATAATCCCACTAACCATTTATAATTCCTTTTATGAATTCAGATTCATTCCCGAAGTTCCCGAGTCTAACTATTTTGGAAATTCCCTAAATTTTCGGAAATCCTATTATAAGGCTTCACTTATACAATCACACCCATTTAATAAATCTACATTACAATCTTGAGAGTATTTAAAAATAAATTCCAATTACTTACTTTTAACCTATAAACATATATAAAAATAAATTTAAAAAAACATGATTAAACAATTATTAAAATATCAATACACTTTTAAAATAACCGTTAATAACTAATTCCAATTCATTTATAAAATTGCTAATTGATTTACAAAACTTGTTTATAAACTTAGAATTCATTTCAACAATTTAAATAACTAACTTTCTAAAATATTTTAATCCAAATAATAGGTTTTAAAACTACATAGCTTAATAAATAAAAATCCTTTTCTAAACAAATCTTAACTTATTGTGAAAAACTATTCTTAAAATTCAACATACCCATTTTTACTTATAAATCTCTCTCCATTTATTCCAAATCGATTTACATTTATAACTCCATAACTATTCCCAAATTCCAAAACTGATTCCCATATCACATTTTAAATTCACATTGTGAATTTATGCTTCCAATTTATCGAATGATAATCATTCCAGTTAATTTATAAACATTTTTTATAAATTTCATAAACCCATTCCCGGTTTTATAACAGGTTCATATTAAAAAAATCCATTATAAATCGATTTCTAGTTAAAATTCCATTTATAAATCTATTTCTAATTAAATAATCCAAACTATATTCCAAAATCAATCAAATCTTGATTCCGATTCCCATTCCATATTTCCAGAATCTTATTTAAAATCCATTGTTTAAAAATCTCAAATTAAAATTTCTATTTGAAACTATTTTACAAAATAGCTAAATAAATATCTCAAATAAAATTTATTCATTTTATCCAAATCAATTCCCTTTAAAATAATCCCGATTTCAATAAAGATAATTAATTTCCAAAATCGTCGTTGAATTCCCTTTAAAACTCAAAAATATTATTCATGGCATTCAAAATATCCAAAATTTAGGCCAGTGCTACTATAGCATCTAATAAATCAAATCATAACATAATCTATCACAGATTGTTCAAACACATCATATATCACTATAAATGAAATTAAAAATCAACATTTTTTAGGAATCCAGTTGGATCCCTCCAACCTGTTTCCCTGCAACCACAGATGTTATATAGCATAAAATACCAATCCCGCTTTGAGGTGGGATATTGCGGTAATATAGGGTCATCCGCTATTATGTGGGGCGCATAGTGTCTCATCCACTCCAACGGCGGGAATATATCAACTACTATATATATATACACTACTATATATAATATAATATTCAACTAATAATAGTATATCAATTTAACCAATCATCCAATAATTAATTTTAATTCTTATAAATTAAATCCAATAATCCAAATGAGTGAGATTTACTTACATTGATTTTAGTATTCGCCAAAACATTTCATTTTTGAATTAAAATTGAACTGACATTCAATTTTTAACCCAAAATTCTGATAAGCTCCAAATCCATCCAAACCAGTTTCATATCGTACATCTCGATGATACAAGCGCAAGCGACTGATCATGTTTGATTATGACTTAAAACGAACAAGATATTAATTTTATAAGCTTATGGAATTTAAATAATATATAAATTCCTTAACCTTATCATTAACTTTCAGATTAACCTCATTTAAAAAAATTAGCCACGCTAATCTTCTTCCCTAATCTCGAGTTGACCACGACCATATCCCTTTAACCGCGCCTCAACCCTGCCATGGTGCAATTCCGACCACCGCACCTCCTCCCTTAGACTCGGCTAACCTCCAGCTACCCTCGGCCCCAACAGCATCGCCATCTCTACCCTGTAGCTCCGCCACGAAACCAAATTAGATTTGCCGTTCATCTTGCCCTCGCTGCCACCACAGGCCATCAGCCTCCACCACACTCACGCCGCAGCTCGCCCACATCACCCCTTTTCCAACGACACCGACCATGACCTCCCTCATCCCCTGTAGCAGCCTGCCGAATTTCACCATCTCCTTCACGTTCAACCATGAACTATTGCCATCTCCAGTCGAATTAGCCAATCTCCACCGTCCACATAGTTCCCTACCTTGATGCGAACAAGACCCTAGTTGATGTCGAAGATCGAAACGGCCTATGGTGGCTTGGATTGCCCACAGCCGTTGGATGAGGCCTTTGTGGAAGAAGGAGAAGAACGTTCGTTCTTCTTCCCTCTCTCTTTTTATTTATTTATGTCTGTTTGAAATTTAAAATTGGGAAAGAAACATGTTTATAACAGAAGGGTGGATACGATCGTAGAGTAGGGTGGCTATATAGCATGTAGGCGTGGTTGAAACGATGTAATAGCGGCTGTGGTCAAATCAAATATATATATATATATATTAAAAAGGAAGTTTGTAAATATGAAGTTTGTATGCCATATGCTGAATATGATGAGATTCCCAAATAAACTTGTCAAACTAATAAGAAATTGTATCTCTTCCCCCACTTATTCTATTCTTGTTAATGGTAGTCCTAAGGGATTTATTTCCAACAATAGAGGGTTGAGATAGGGAGACCCTCTCTCCCCTTATCTCTTTTGTGTTGCTATGGAGTTCCATTTACTGATGATGTACAAAGCTCACAAGACTAATAATTTCCAGCCTATTTACAATCAAGATCCAAATGTCACTCATCTTATATATGCAGATGATCTTATGATATTTTCTAAATCCAAGCTTAAGTGTGCTAGAACTATTAAAGAGATGATGAAGAATTTAAAATATTTGGCAGGTCTGAATATAAACAATATGAAGTCTAAAGTTTATTTCAGTAGAGGGGTGATAAACGGAAATGTCTTGCTCAATATTTTGGATATAAGAGAAGGAGCATTGCCTATCAAATACTTGGGAGTTCCACTGTCCTATAATTATCTCCACTACTCTGATTGTGGTCATCTTCTAGATAAAATTCAGCTCAGAATGGATGGGTGGGACTGTAGGCTTCTTTCTATGGCAGGTAAGATCGAGCTTATTCACTCAGTTATTACTCCTAGGTAAGATCTAGATAAAATTCACTCAGTTATTACTCTGATTGGTGTCTAATACTCGAGAGTTTCGTTCCAACCAACTGCCTATTGCAACTATTGATAAAATTAATAAGATATGTGCTAATTTTATTTGGGGAGGCAGAACTCATAAAATAGCTTGGGATATCCTATGTAGACCTAAACTTGAAGGAGGGGTGGACCTGAGAAACTTTAGAGACATCAGAACTGCCACTGCTCTTAAATTGTTATGGCATTTTATTAACAACAATAACTTATGGTCTAACTGGATGAACAAAAGATACTATAAAGATAAATACTTTTGGACTATGGATATTGATAATAATAGCTCATGTACCTGGAAATCTATTCTTAAACACAGACAGAGAGGCATACAACACATACATAGAAATATAGTTGATTGGAAAAATACACTTATATGGCATGACCCTTGGATTAACAATGAATTATTGGTAAATATCCTTGGGTGGGATGCCCTTGGTTTAAATGGTGGCGACAATTTGAAGGTCAGTAGCATTATACAAGATAACATTATTAATCCAGAGACATTCCATTTCACTAGACAAATTAACCAAATCAAGAATGTGGAAATTTCAACTAATTATGACTCAGATTTCTAGAGCTGGAACAATAATCCAAATGGATTTACTTTCTACTCTGCATGGGATTGTGCTAGAAGTCATTTTCAGACAACTAATTGGTCAAAAGTAATCTGGAGTTACTGCAACAGCCCTAAAATGGCTCTATGTGCGTACAAAGTTATGTTAAACAGAATTCCTACCAAAGATAAACAGATTGAATGGGGATACTCTATAGATCATATATGTGTACTTTGCAATTGTGAATCAGAAGATAGGAATCACCTGTTTTTCCAATGTTCATACTCGGCTTATCTCTAGACTCGAAACAAAATGAAGCTTGGCATGAATCAGAATGGTCCTTTGTTGATTGATGTAGAAGCTACAGCTTTATACGACTCCTTTAAAGTTGCGAATCAGATCAAAGATCTGGCCTTGGCAGCTTCGTCACGATCATCTACCACATATGGTTGGAACGAAACTCTCGAATCCATGAAGGAATGAAATTGACAAGCTTCGGAGATGGAACCTAGTTGAATTAGACATTAAATATCAGATGACTAAAAGTAGAAAGCAGACAATGAGATCGAGAGAAAATGAAAATATTTTAGAAATATGGGGCATTGACTTAGTGGATACCGGCTAAAGCTTCGATCTTGTTTGTTCCTTTTTCTTAGCCGGTCAATTAGAAGGAGGAAGACATTTAGTTTAAAAGAAGTGAGAATTTTTCTTTTTGATAGTCTTGGTTGTGGTCTCTGCCGCGTGGCTATGCTGATTGTAACGGGATGTTTTGTTTTCCTGTTTTATTTTCTTATGGATTGTATGTACATATACTTTGTAAGTTCTTTTTATTGATGCGTTATCAATAAAGCACCACACTCTTTTTCCCCTACTAATTATCACGCCGATAGTTAGTAAGGTTTTTAATGAGGCGGTTTACCCAGTTTCAAAAAAAAAAATTAAATTCCAAAATATCTCAATTTTTATTCTGAAACCCAATCGAGGCGTGCCGCTAGGCGTTCCTAATGTTATACCCTTATTCCGAATGCAATGGAACAAATTTTGGAACCTAAATCGATCGTATGTAGAAGATAGCATTTTGGACCCACTTATTATATTAAATTTTCAATATTAATTTCAATGTGTTTCTATCTCGTACGACCAAACGGTAACTCCAAATGCTACGAAATTTGAAATCTGATAATAATACACTATTATGGATCCAATGGAACTAGTTTCGTCAAATTCCGAGCCTATGCCCCGGAAGGCTATTTTTGTATGTTAATTTAAACGAGTTATTTTTAAAATCTAGTAAATCACTAATAAATTCAAATTTAAAAATTTTATTATCTTCATTCTCATTAGTAGAAATTTAATAAGCCTTTGAAATTATTTTTATCTAGCTTAAAACACAAGATTCCACTATTTAACCAGATTTTAGTTATTAAATTCCACAATTAAATTACCCGATAAATCATTATATTTGAAATTCAAGTTATTAAATCTATAAATTAACTTTTAAATATTTAAAAATCAATTAAATATTCCAATTTAAAATAATCAAAATTCTGGGTCGTTACATTCCTCCCCCCTTAAAAGAATTTCGTCCCCGAAATTGCCAAGGAAGAAGAATGGCCCAAAACCCATTAAATTCCCAAAATCAATCAGTTGAAACAACTCCCCAAAATCAATTTGTTGAAACTGCATTATCACTTTTACTAATTTCCAAATTCATCCATAGATTCCAAATAAAATTATTTACTCAATCATTTCAAGTTATAATCCAAAATCAAATTTTAGTTATTACAAATTTCTTCAAAATTTTCTAACTCCTCAAATTTTCGAAAAAATTCGCCAGCATCTCCTTTGCGCGGCTAGATCAGAACAACTATAAATTTGCAACTACAGGCCCAAACCAACAAAAGAAAACAAAAGCCTAGTGGCTCAATCATAAAACCATCAAATTTAACCAACAATTTTAAACATGTACCTTTTAGTCGAGCAACCCAATTTTCTTATGAAATCAAAGGCATCAAATTTTCTCTTCCTTTTATATACCAGCCTCTTCTTTACCCATGATATCCAATCATATAATTCAAAATCATTTTATTTTGCAAATTTTCATTTTTCAACACTTGCCTTACTAAAGCCCGTACGATGTACATATATCATTCGCACGCAATATCAAATCTGATCGCTAGCTCGATCACACAATTTCACGACCTAGTATCGTTCACACGACCCTCTAGTGTGGATTCAGATCCGGTTCCTTGATTAGAAACCGTCATTCTCCTTTCATAGCCATATACTATGATAGATAATTCCATAATCAATCAAAAATCCATATCCATTGCTCTTCGTTAAAAATCGAGTGAAAAATCCTAACTCGGATCGATATAGATTATCTTGATATTCTGTGCTCGAATCTGGATCAAACTGTTATGCGAATAAAATAATATACGTACAACTTATGTATTTATCCCAATTGATTCTTAGTTACACCAAATTCTCTTATTTACATTCATTCTATTTACATTCAAATATTTACTTAGTATACTTCTTTCCATACTAATCTCACTTAAGAATTTATTCCATCAAATTCTATATTTAACTCATTTCACTCCATACTTACTTCATTTATGAATTATTCCATAAAATTTTCTTAAGTTTATAAACACTTTACACAACTCTTCTCATGTTTATTACCACTTCACAACTTAAGTCCTTATTTTTTTGGCAAAGCAACTTAAGTCCTTATTCAATTTGGTTAACTCTTCTCATGTTTATTACCACTTCACAACTTAAGTCCTTATTCAATTCTAACCAAATTCAATTTCATTCTCCAAATTTTAACATTCTGAACCATAACAAATTAACTAATTAATTTATTTCAAATCTCAATCAATTCCACCTCCAAAAATTATTTCATTTAACCTAACTTAGGCTATATTTCCAAAATTTACTTTATTTAACTTAATTTAAGTTAAATTTCATTCCATAATTCAAATTTCAAATTTTCCTTTCTTGCATTCATATTCAACAATATAAACATTGCTTTAACTTGTAAATTTTCAAGTTTTGTAAGTTATCAGACTTACTTATATTCAGTAAAACATTCTAAATGGAAATCCCAGAGTTTAAACACCTCGTCCTAAAGTATCTCAAATCATTTTTGAAATCATATATATACATAAAATCCCTTGGTATATCAAATCATTCCTTTGAATTTCAAAACCAAAACCAGTTCTTTTTACCAAACAAAACTTCAATGGTAGCAATTCCTCCCTTGAAAACTCGAAAATGAACGTCGATGATGTTGCAGTAATCACTGAAATTATTTTCCAGCGACCGAAGTGAGTTCAGTGCTCTCTATTCCTTTTAAACCTTTTTAAAACTCTTTCAAAAATATTTTCCAATTAATATCCCTATTGTTTCCCAAAACCTTTTGAAAAAAAATTCAAAACCAATAGGATTTAAATTTCCATCTTTTAAACCCTTTTATAAATCGTTTTTATAAACCATATATATATAATACACTTCAGGAACTTCATTTTATTTAATAAATCACATTTACAAATCATTTTTACATAATTCCTTTTTTTATATGAAATTATTTCTTAACTTTTAACCTTTTTTCATTATAATATCAACTTTTATTAGAGTACAACAACAAACAACAAATGATAATAGTATAACATTATCGTTTCCTCACAACCAAGCACACTGTATAATAGTAATTTTTTAAAAATTATTCCTTTATATATAAAGTAATCAAGGTAAAATTATTTCATTTACCTAATTTCAAAACAATACCATGTCGAGTTGCTTTGTTCAAGTGTTTAGAGATCCCTATCAATAACGTTAATTACTCGATTTGACCAGAGTCCATAAGCCACTCTACTCACCAACCAACACAATATAAAACAATTTTTATATTACTAACAAATACGCGCTCACACACACATACACCCAAACTCATTCTAGGGTGCTATGGACCCTATCTCTAATGAGTTACCCCACCAAAGCCAAGGTTCTCGCTTAACCTTCAGCTCTGATACCACATGTAGCGACCCGCCGTTCCGAACCCTTTGAGCTGACATTAATTCATATTTGTCCAACATAAATTGTACGAAAGACGAATAACTAAGAGAAGAAGAGGATAGAAGAAGAAAACAGAAAACAATAACATAGAATCTCACAATCGCATCTGAATAATATATAATAGATAATAACATATATTTATACAAAAAGAACTATAACTGTTATTATACATACCATCATCGAAGTACAATAATCAACAAATCAATCTGGACAGTTATAATAACTAGTCCTCACAAGTGCTGAATATACACCTACACACACTGCGGAATATAATCAAGTACGTGGAATACGCCTGTGTCTTCTCCAGCTCGTCTTCTGAAGCTCCAAGCATCCAAACTAATCTGTAATATACTCGATCTGACCCGAGCATTTTAATAAAATAACACCCGAGTCAATCTGGAAAACCAACGTGAGATAAGACACTCAATTTGAATTTAATTATTTTCAAAAATCCTTTTGAAAAACAAAGGCATCTCGTAAGACCACGCCACACATAAATACGATGGGTTTTTACCTTACGTTAGCCAAACCACTTTTATATAAAAATCCTGTGATATTATAATAGTGTCTAAGTACGAATACTTATTAAAATAGCTGAAATGCTTGCATCTCACATTTCAACATAGTTGGGTACAATCAAAACCGTACGGTGCTTATTGGAGAATGGATTCCAACTAATGACTAGGCATCGGGGTACCACCTATAACAGTATACATCTCGAAAATGTACCAAATCGAACATATCGATCCCTGCCAACATAAGACAGGCCAATACCTTACTAGATAGTACCGAACATGTTATCTCCCCAGTTGCCTTGCAAACCTTTTGAGATCTCATGCACAACCAATCCATAAATATGCAGATGTATGGTAATATAGAAAGGTGACAACATACCCTAATGGGTGTGACCCACTTAGCCTTGCTGCATCTCCCCTGATTTTCAGTCATTCCCGATTGATGAGGCTTGAGGCTATGATTACCTTTCGAGAAATTTATACTTAGAATGCTCATCGCCTTCTAATGACAATGTGCCGATAGCATTCATCCATACAAGTTGTTCTGGGTTTGAACAAACCGAATCTCTAAAATCACCATCTTTATTTCTTCAAGATATCGCAATTCGTAACGCTCAAATCGGATCGAAGTGGTTTTCGGATAATCAAATCTGATCTCGGTCTCTTCAAAATGATCAGCAAAATTGGCCAAGTTTGATAGTCGGTTATTTGATTATCAAATTACACACATAAGCAGTCACTAGGCCATATTATAATTCCTTCAAAACATTTATTTCAAAAATATCTTTACAAAGATATATATTCAATCTCTTCCAATATTTTAATATTTGAAATCAATCTCAAATACTTATCCATAACAGGATATTTCTAAACCATATCAGTCTTTAGAAATATTTCCAATTTCAATTTATAATCCATTACTTAGGAAAATATTACTATATAATCATTTCATCGCTAAAATATCTCCAAAACCTTTCTCTCTAATACTTAGGAAAATATTATAATCCTATTTCCCAAAAATCTTTTCTAATATCCATACTTAGGAATATTCCATACACATCTCATACATCTTCGAATTTTATTAATTCCCTTTATAATTTCCAAAAATTATTGATTATACTTATTTATAATCCCACTAACCATTTATAATTCCTTTTATGAATTTAGATTCATTCCCGAAGTTCCCGAGTCTAACTATTTTGGAAATTCCCTAAATTTCCAGAAATCTCATTATATCGCTTCACTTATACAATCAAACCCGTTTAATAAATCTGGATTACAATCTCGAGAGTATTTCTAAATAAATTCCAATTACTTACTTTTAACCTATATACATATACAAAAATAAATCTAAAAAATATGATTAAACAATTATTAAAATATCAAAACACTTTTAAAATAACCTTCGACAACTAATTCCATTTCATTTATAAAATTGCTAATCGATTTACAAAACTTGTTTACAAACTTAGAATTCATTTTGACAATTTAAATATTTAAATAACTAACTTTCTAAATATTTCAATCCAATTAATAGTTTTTAAAACTATATAGCTTAATAAATGCAAATCCTTTTTTAAACACTTAACTTGTTGTGAAAAACTATTCTTAAAATTCAACATACCCATTTTTACTTATAAATCTTTCTCGATTTATTCCAAATAGATTTACAATTATGACTCCATAACTATTCCCAAATTCCAAAATCGATTCCCATATCTCATTTTAAATTCACACTATGAATTTATATTTCCAATTTGTCGAATGATAATCATTCCACTTAATTTATAAACATTATTTATAAATTTCATAAACTCATTCCCAGTTTTATAATAGGTTCATATTACAAAAATCCATTTATAAATCGATTTCTAGTTAAAATTCCATTTATAAATCTATTTCTAATTAAATAATCCAAACTATATTCCAAAACCAATCAAATCTCGATTCTGACTCCCATTCCATATTTTCCAGAATCTTATTTAAAACCCATTGTTTAAAAATCTCAAATTAAAATTTCTATTTGAAACTATTTTACAAAATAGCTAAATAAATATCTAAAATCAAATTTATTCATTTTATCCAGATCAATTCCATTTGAAATAATCCCAGTTTCAATAAAGATAATTCATTTCGAAAATAGCCATTGAATTCCCTTTAAAATTCAAAAATATTATTTACGTTATTTAAAATTCCCAAAATTTAGGCCAGTCCTACTATAGCACCTAATAAATCAAATCATAACATAATATATCATAGATTGTTCAAACACATCATATATCACTATATATGAAATTAAAAATCAACATTTTTGTGGAATCCAGTTGGATCCCTCCAACCTGTTTCCCTGCAACCGCAGATGTTATATAACATAAAAATACCAATCCCACTTTGAGGTGGGATATCATTGTAATATAGGGTCATTCACTATTATGAAGGGCGCATAGTGTCTCATCCGCTCTAACGGTGGGAATATATCCAACTACTATACATATACACTACTATATATAATATAATATTCAACTAATAATAGTATATCAATTCAACCAATCATCCAATAATTAATTTTAATTATTATAATTTAAATCCAATAATCCAAATGAGTGAGATTTACTCACATTGATTTTAGTAGTCGCCAAAACATTTCATTTTTGAATTAAACTTGAACTGGCATTCAATTTTTAACCCAAAATCTGACAAGCTCCAAATCCATCCAAACCCGTTTCATATCGTACATCTCGATGATACAAGCGCAACGCGACTAATCGCGTTTAATTACGACCTAAAACGAATAAGATATTAATTATATAAGCTTATGGAATTTAAATAATATATAAATTCCTTAACCCTATCATTAACTTTCAGATTAACCTCATTTAAAAAAATTTGCCCGCTAATCTTCTTTCCCAGTCTCGAGTTGACCACGACCATATCTATTTTGACCACGCCTCAACCCTACCACGCTGCAATTCCGACCACTGCACCTCCTCCCCTAGACTCGCCTAACCTCCAGCTACCCTCGGCCTCAACAGCATCGCTATCTCTGCCCTGTAGCTTCGCCATGAAACCATATTAGATTCGCCATTCATCTTGCCCTCTCTGCCGCCATAGGCCATCAGCCTCCACCACACTCACGTCGAAGCTCGCCCATATCACCCCCTTTCCAACGACACCGACCATGACCTCCCTCATCCTATGTAGCGGCCTGCCCACCTTCTCCTTCTTGTTCAACCACGAACTGCTGCCATCTCCGGTTGGAGTAGCCAATCTCCACCGTCCACAAGTTCCCAACCTTGATACGAACAAGACCCTAGTTGATGTCGAAGATCGAAATGGCCTGTGGTGGCTTGGATTGCCCACAGCCGTTGGATGAGGCCTTTGTGGAAGAAGGAGAAGAACGTTCTTCTTCCCTCTCTTTTTTTATTTCTATTTGAAAATTTAAGAGGGGAAAGAAACATGTTTATAAAAGAAGGGTGGGTACGATCGTAGAGTAGGGTGGCTGGATAGCATGTAGGCGCGGCTAAAATGATTAATAGTGGCTGTGGTCAAATCAAATATATATATATATATATTAAATTCCAAAATATCTCAATTTTTGTTCTGAACCCGATTGAGGCGTGCCGCTAGGTGTTTCTAATGTTATACCCCTATTCCGAATGCAATGGAACAAGTTTCGGGACCTAAATCGATCGTATGTAGAAGATAGCTTTATGGACCCACTTATTATATTAAATTTTCAATATTAATTTCAACGCGTTTCTATCCCGTACGACCAAACGGTAACTCCAAATGCTACGAAATTTGAAATCCAATAATAATCCACTATTAAGGATCCAATGGAACTGGTTTCATCAAATTCCGAGCCTATGCCCCAAAAGGCTATTTTTGTATGTTAACTTAAACGAGTTATTTTTAAAAGCGAGTAAATCACTTATAAATTCAAATTAATTTTTTTTATTATCTTCATTCTCATTAATAGAAATTTAATAAGCCTTTGGAATTATTTTTATCCAGCTTAAAACTTAAGATTCCATTATTTATCTAGATTTCAATTATTAAATTCCACAATTAAATTACCCGATAAATCATTATATTTGAAATTCAAGTTTTTAAATATATAAATTAAGTGTTAAATATTTAAAAATCAATTAAATATTCCAATTTCAAATAATCAAAATTCTGGGTCGTTACATGATAATATTTAATTATTATCGTTTATTGTTTGATTAGTGGTGCATGGCCAGTTTATGAGCATTTACTATTGTTATTGATTTATAAGAAATTTACCTTCTTACAACAATGGGTTGGGTACATAGTAATTTTAGGAACATTAAATATAGACACCTTGTGAATTAAGTTTCACGGTTTGAATATAAGCCATTCGATGATAATGTTGGGTTAAAATTGAATTTTAACAATAGTTGTTTATTATAATCTAAATAAAGATATACATTTTTGAAACGATTTAGATAAGGAAGCAACTTTATATAAACAAGGTTTATAAACGAAAAGGAGTAAAATAGAGAATTTGAGGACATAAATCCTGATATCTCTAAAAATGTTTTTCAAGATTTTTGGGAAGATAATAGTAGTATTATTGGAAAGTAAGTAAGGGAAATCGGTTTACGAAATTGAGATCATGGTACTTAGTAACATTTACAAAGTATTTGATTCCGTTTTAAAATAATTTTGGTTAAGTCTGAAAGGCATGAATTGGATGTACTGAACTCACTCCTGTCGCTTGAAAATAATTCTGGTGATGACTTCAACATTATTGGCATTCATTTTTGGGTTTCTAAGTGTGGGATGCTCCAAAATTGTTTTGGTAAAACATATTTTGATTTAATCCCAAGGTATGATTTGATAATACAAAAGATATATGTATTGTTATCCCGCCTTTTGGCAAGGCCGTGACACCAAGGACTTGGCTAGATACCGGTGACAGATCGTCTCGGAAGTCGGTTACGCGTAAGGATCGCTACGGATATCGATGAAATTTGTTCAAGTCCGGATCGGGCTACAATTGATAAGGCACGTCAAGCAAAGCTGTGGGAACCAACGATCCAAGTTTCAAGTCAATCCGAGTTCGTATGCTCAAGATATCGTCGACAAAAGATGGAGTAGGCCACCCTTAGTTCGAATCGATTGGCCAGGAACCAGTTCGAATCCATCGAACTTCCATTGCCTCGACTCCATCAGCTCTCCCTTGCTTCGACTCCATCAGCATAGGGGCTCTCGTTCGAATCCAGCCGGACCAAGTAGTTAGCTGTACTTCGAATCGATTCGAACGATACCTTAAGTTCGAATCGATTGGAGCTTTCTACAATTCGAATCCATCAAGAGAGGGAGCTTCGAATCCAGGAGACATAGCTTCACTTCGAATCCAGAAGACATAGCTTCACTTCGAATCCAGGAGACATAGCTTGCCCTCGACTCCACCATCTTCGAATCCAAGTCGTGGATTCGACCCAGTCAATGCGGAATGCAAAGCGGACCGATGCGAAGAAAGCGCACCACGTTACCATCTTCACGAGCAGGAGGATCGATTCGAACGAATCGATTCGAGCATATCGATTCGAACGACTCCAGAATACGAAAAACACCAACTTGAATCGATCATAACTCGAGTTCTACAAATCCAAATCCCATGAAATTTTCACAGGAGCTTAAGCGCATGATGAAGAATGTTCACGCCAAATTTCAGCTCGATTGGATGCTTTCTTGATCGATTCGAACCAAGGGTCGAATCGATCCCAAAGTGGGCCCGGATCTCCAGATTTCGGCCATGTGGGCCCCCTGACGCACCAGAACTGGTCTCCCCTCATTTTAGGCGAAATATCAGCCTCCTACACCTATAAATAGAGCCCCTGGTCATTCAGAAAAGGGGTCGGAGAATTCTAAGTACTGAAGAGCGCCCAGATTCTGCCAGATTTACTCCAGAACACCGCCGCTGCTTTAGATTGAGACTTAGCATATAAAATCAGTTGTATTACAGTGTAAGAAATTGTAATCTTCAAGTATCGAGCAATAAAATCGTCAAACTTCATAGTGGACGTAGGCAAAACGCCGAACCACTCTAAACCGCTTGTCTTTGCAATTTACTTTCTGTTATTTGGAGTTTTTGTTAGATAATCCACAGTTTTAATTTTCATTCTTCACTTTTATCTCTTCAAAAACTTCCGAAGAGTGTTGTGCCCATTTTTGGTACAAACACTTTGGTGCTTTCACTGAGAACAAACCAGCTTTTTTCTCCTGCTCCTTGGATCTACCATCGATACCGGATTGCACAAATCCAAGAGGAAGATCCAGATCTTCGATTCACAGTCCTTCCATTCTACTCAGATTTGCATAAAATCTAGGAAAAGGATTCATCATTCAAAATGGTTAGCACGAGAACCACTTCTGCAGCTCCAGGACAAGAAGGTAGGGATGGACAAAATCTTGCTCAACAGCAGCCATCCAACCAAGACAACACTGCCCACTCGGATCCGTCTGGGGCAGTCACTAGACAAGAATTTAAGGTGTTACTTCAAGAGTTGACTCAGAGTCGGCAACAGTTAGCCGAACAGTTGCGAGCCAATATTGAATTGACGAATCAACCGAACCGCCAGGGCCGTAGGAGGTCCAGAAGGGATGATGTTTCCCGCTCACCCACTGAAAGTTCTGCCTCATCTGACTATCATCGTAGATCTACCCATCCCCGATTAGACGGAGATTATGCTCAGACTATGGGATATCAGCCCGCCCTGACTGTCGGGCAATTGAGGGTAGGACCATCAACCAGCTTCCAAGCTGGGCCATCAGCATGAGGTGGCCGCACTCCACAGTATACTACGGACAATCATGTCACAGCTGCAGCAGCAGAAACAAGGGTCGATACCCGATATCTTCCAGATTCGGGTAATCAACAGCAAGGACGTACTTCTGAACCATACGTCCCGGAAGACGCTGAGCCAAGGAGGCGAAACTTGGACCGTCGACAGCGCCCGGTCCAAACTCGCATTGTGGAACCCGACCACACCTTAGCTCAGCATGCTCAAAATGTAGCAATGCCAGACATCTCGACTATGATACGTCAGATGATCCGTGAAAGCCAAGGACTTACCAATGACGATTGGGGAATTTCTCGAAGCCATACTCCTTTCACGGACGAGATACTATACGCTGAACCTCCTCGGCGATTCAGAATGCCAACTCTCCCTATGTACGACGAAGTTCTGATCCCAATCAGCACATACTGAAATACGAATGGTCAATGAGCGCCGCAAGGGCCGACGATGCAGTAAAATGCCGCAGCTTCCCCATTTCACTGGGAGGAATTGCAACAATGTGGTTTACAAGACTACCTCCAAGATCTATTTCTTCATTTGACCAATTGGCTAAGAAATTTGTTGAACAATTCCGTATGCATGTTGCCAGACCCAAAGATGTTAACACCCTGTCCAATGTTACCCAGGCTCGTGGGGAAACATTAAGGCGTTACTTGGAGAGATTCCATGCGGCATGTGTGGAAATTAGTAATCCCAACGACAACTCAATTTTAATGGCATTGACAAAGGGAATTGATCCCGATTCTGAATTTGGAAACTGGTTAGCCGGAAAACCCCCCGCATCGTTGGACCGTTTCTACTCCAAAGCCGCTCAATTCTTACGGCAAGAGGACGCGAAACAGTCTAGGAAGCAGGACGATGCAAAACCCGGAAGTGAGGGAATACAAAGCAATGTCGCAGTTAAACAGTCCGGTGACCATTCCGGAAAAGTCCAGTTAAACATACAGAACAAACAAACTCAGCCAAGAGGTGGCAATGGTCAGAATAAGAAGAGAGACCCGAATCCAGGCCCACGGCGTAGGGCTCCGATGTTTGAAAGTTATACACCGTTAAACACATCACTAGAAAATGTGTACCTGCAAACTTGCAACACAGAACAGTATAAGAAACCCGCTCCGAAGCGGTCATCAGAAAGGCAGATTCAGACGGGAAAGTTTTGTAGGTTTCATGAGAGCTATGGCCACAATACTAATGACTGTCGCCATTTGCAAGATCTCATAGAAAAGTTGATCAGAGAGAGGAAGTTAGATCAATTCGTGCGGGCGCCGCAGTCTGGTGGTGCGGGCCCATCGAATCCAAACCGTGCGCAAGATCAGGAAAGACAAGAGGAACCCGCTCGTACGGGCGGGAGGCTAGTTATCAATACCATAAGTGGTGGTCCTCATCCAGCAGACAGGAGCTGGAGGGAAATGGAGTCGTATGCTAGCTCTATCAGGCATGCGAGCTTCGAATGCTGCAGTAATTGTGAGGATGGAACCCCGGCTAAGCAACAAAAAACGATGTCTGACGATATCATATTCAGAAGCAGGGATGCTGACAAAATCGAAGCTCCAACGATTGATCCACTGGTCATATCTGCCCAGGTTGGTCCTGCTTGGATGAAGAGGATCTTAGTTGACAGTGGGAGTTCTGTAAACATTCTATTCAAGCGAGCTTACGATTTAATGAAGATGGAAGCAAAAGACCTAAAACCCTGCCAATCCCGGGTTCATGGCTTCAATGGCAGTGCAACAATACCTACTGGGATAGTGGAATTACCAGTGGAACTGGGGATCGGAGAGCGCAGGAGAGTCCGACTACTGCAATTTGTTGTTCTTGACATTGCTTCACCGTACAATGCATTCCTGGGTCGACCAGCTCTTGCTGAATTCAGGGCAGCCATTGCCCCGTGGTGTTTAACTTTAAAATTCCCAACCGATCATGGTATAGGAATCGTTCAAGGAGATCAGGCAGCAGGAAGAGCCTGTTATGTTGCTGAATTGCGAGAAGCACAGAAGAAGGAGAAAGGAAAGGGCGTAGAGGAATCTCTCTGCGTCCGTTTTACTGATAATTGACAGCTAACGCCTGGGCCCCGGCCCGGGCACCACTACCAATTCCTTAGAGATCTTGACCCTAGAGATAGCGAAGATAAAGATGAAGTAGAAGAGAATCAAGCGTCTCCAGCCGAACTGACTATGGACGTCCCGGTCAGTGAGGATGACGACTCGAAAGTACTAAAAGTTGGGTCTCAACTGGGAAAACAGATACAACAGGAATTGGTTGAATTTCTTCAAGCGAATCTTGATGTCTTTGCCTGGACGCACTCTGACATGTGCGGAATCTCACCGAACATTGCAAGTCACTCTTTGAATATTGATCCGCGACATGTTCCGGTCAAGCAAAAGAGGCGTGGTATGGATCCAGAGAGATCTGCCGCCCTTAAAGAAGAAATTGACAAGTTGCATTCAAATGGTTTCATCCGAGATGCTCTATACCCAGAGTGGGTGTCAAATCCGGTAATGGTTCGGAAACCGAACGGGAAATGGAGAACTTGTGTCGACTACTCTGATTTAAACAAAGCCTGTCCAAAAGATAGTTTTCCACTTCCCCGAATTGACCAAATCGTTGACTCAACTGCAGGTCACGAATTGTTATCCTTTATGGATGCTTATTCCGGTTATAATCAGATACCCATGCATCTACCCGATCAAGAACATACTAGTTTCGTAACCGATCTGGGACTCTACTGTTACAGAGTCATGCCCTTTGGTTTAAAGAATGCCGGAGCAACTTACCAACGCTTGGTTAATCGAATGTTCGCTGATCAGATCGGGAAGACCATGGAAGTCTATGTGGATGACATGTTAGTTAAGTCCCGATTTTCCACAGATCACGTCAAGGATTTAAATTCAATGTTCCGCATCTTGCGTGAATATGGAATGAAGCTTAACCCGTTAAAGTGCCACTTTGGCGTCGCATCCGGAAAGTTTCTGGGGTTCATCGTCAACGCCCGTGGGATAGAAGCAAACCCCGAGAAGATCTGGGCAATAAGGAATTTGCAAACTCCAAAGACCATCAAGCAAGTCCAGAGTCTCAACGGGAAGGTAGTAGCGCTAAGCAGGTTCATCTCGAAATCCACTGATAAATGCATTCCTTTCTTTGATCTAATCCGGAAAGGGAAACGAAACTTTGAATGGACCACGGAATGTGAAGGCGCATTCCGATCGCTGGTTCAGCATCTCTCTACACCACCAATTTTGTCGAAACCAATTGACCACGAACAATTATACCTTTATCTGGCGGTGTCGGAGCATGCGATCAGTGCTGCTTTGGTCCGGGAAGAAGATCGAGTGCAGAAACCGGTCTATTATGTCAGTAAACGATTGACCGGAGCTGAAAGAAATTACCCCAGGTTGGAGAAACTGGCTTACTGCTTGGTCATTGCCTCGAGAAAGCTTCGTCCTTATTTCCAAGCACATCCGCTTACTGTGTATACCGATCAGCCGTTACGACAGGTCCTCACGCGGCCTGAGACGTCTGGAAGGTTACTCAAGTGGAATATTGAACTGAGCCAATTTGACATTACTTATGCTCCGCGGAGAGCCATTCAAGGGCAAGTCCTAGCTGACTTCATAGCTGAATTTACTGTTCCTGACGAATTACCTGAAACCAGCGAGTCTCCTGAATATGTCTGGAAACTTTATACAGATGGTGCATCAAACGATCGATGTTCAGGCGCTGGAGTTGTACTAGAAACCCCCGAAGGTCGATCCATATGCTATGCTTTGAAGTTTGATTTTCACGCAACCAACAATGAAGCCGAGTATGAAGCCCTGTTGGCTGGGTTAAAGCTTGCCAGAGATCTGAAAATTATCGCTATAGAAGTTTATTGTGATTCACAGTTGGTTGTGTGTCAGGTACGGGGAGAATATCAAGCGAGAGATCGAAGGTTAGCTGCTTATCTAGCCCGAGTTCAGGAAGCGCTGGATCAGTTTGATTATTATGCTATTTACTACATACCACGAGATCGCAATCAAAAGGCCGATTCATTGGCAAAGTTGGCCAGCACAGGTGAAGCACAGCAAATGGGACTCGTCCCGGTCGAAACTTTGCCTTTCCCAAGCATCGATCAAATCAAAACGAATGATGTGTTAGAGACCTTTCCCAGCAGAGAATCATGGATGACTCCGTATCAAAATTATATTGAGAATGGGATATTGCCTGAGCACCGAAATGAGAAAAGGCAAATTCTACGAAAAGCTTCGCGGTTCATCATTCAGGACGGGATCATGTATAGAAAAGGTTATTCTGTCCCACTCCTCCGGTGTATCGCTCACGACGAAGTCAAACGAGTGTTACATGATGTACACGAGGGAGAATGCGGCGATCACACCGGTGGACAAGCGCTTGCTAAGAAGATACTCCGATATGGATATTACTGGCCGACAGTAAATCGAGATGCTGCCAATTACGCCAGAAAGTGCGACAAGTGCCAAAAACACGCTCGAATTCCAAGAGCCCCGCCTACCGAGTTAACTCAAATGGTCAGTCCCTGGCCGTTCGCTATGTGGGGTATCGATATCATTGGCGCTTTGCCTCTGGCAAAAGGTGGTGCGAAGTATGCCATCGTCGCAGTTGATTACTTCACGAAATGGGCCGAGGCCGAAGCTCTCGCAACGATTACGTCAAAGAAAGTGATAAACTTTGTGGTCCGCAATATCATTTGCCGATTTGGACTCCCGCATACCATCATCACCGATAACGGGACCCAATTCGAAAGTTCAGAGTTCAAGAATTTCTACCAACGATTTCATATTCATAAAAAGTTCTCTGCAGTCGCGCATCCACAAGCAAACGGTCAGGTCGAAGCTGTTAACAAAGTTATAAAATCCATCTTAAAGAAACGACTGGAAAAGGCTGGGGGCAAATGGGTCGATGAACTTCCTATGACATTATGGGCTTATCGAACAACTCACAAGACCGCAACTGGACACACCCCATTTTCCTTATCCTATGGCTCGGAGGCCGTCATTCCAGTGGAGACAGAAGTATTTTCTCACCGCGTAACTTATTACGATCCGAAAACAAACGCTATATTGCTCGCTGAATCTTTGGATCTGTTGGACGAGAAACGAGAAGAAGCTGATTTAAGAGCGGCCGCTTACCGAAGTCGGGTCGCCCGATTATATTACACCAAAGTTCGCCCCCGAACCTTTGATCTCGGTGATCTGGTCCTCAAGAGAATATACCCGGTTCCTTCACACATGAAACCAAATTGGGAAGGACCGTACGTGATTACGCAACGACTTGGGGATGGCACATTCAAGCTATCAACCGTGGACGGTCTAGTTTTACCAAGAGCCTGGAACAGCGAAAGCCTCCGCCGCTATTACATATGACAGGCTTTATTTATTTCATTATGTTTTTTATTCAGCAATTTACTTTTGCATTTCGAAATTAGAATTTGTAATAAGGCAACTGATTTGCCATATTTTCTTATTTCAGCAATAAAATGCCATCTCTTCGAGCCAGAGCTGTGATTCATTAAATACAATGTACAACATCACGATGCACGAAGAGCTAAGTTCCATCACACAGTGGAATTTATTGAAGTAGGGAGTGGCTGTGAAGCAATCAACCACTCGCTAAATGAAACCTGAGCTCGGGGGCAAGCCATCACATCAGGCCACGAAAATGGGTTGATACACGACAACCCTTCATTCAACTCCGTACTCCCAGAGTGTGAGGCGGAGTATAAACATTTTACTAAACTCCGTGCTCCCAGAGCGCGAGGCGGAGTATAAAATCTCATCTAACTCCGTACTCCCAGAGTGCGAGGCGGAGTATAAACATTTTTCCTAAACCTCAGAGTACTCCGAGAGCGCGAGCTGGGTACAAGCTTTTTACTTAACTCCGTGCTCCCAGAGTGCGAGGCGGAGTATAAACATTCTTCTAACTCCGTGCTCCCGGAGCGCGAGACGGGGTATAAACATACGTCAAACTCCGCACTCCCAGAGTGCGAGGCGGAGTATAAACATTCATCTAACTCCGTTCTCCCAGAGTGCGAGACGGAGTATAAACATTCATCCTACTCCGAACTCCGGAGCGCGAGACGGGGTATAAACATACGTCAAACTCCGCACTCCCAGAGTGCGAGGCGGAGTATAAACATTCATCTAACTCCGTTCTCCCAGAGTGCGAGACGGAGTATAAACATTCATCCTACTCCGAACTCCGGAGCGCGAGACGGGGTATAAACATACGTCAACTCCACACTTCTCCCCAATACAGGGGGCAGAACCATAACACATAACAAGTTGAAGACAGAAAGGGAATAGATTTTCATTTCCATTATCAACAAAAAGAATCTGATTACAAAGTGTTTATGAAAAATTCTGCTAGTGGGAGCCGAATCCACATCTATACACGGCTATAGAAAAATCAACAAAATGCTACCCTACACAACAAAGATTTAGGGAAAGAGTTCAATCTTTCTTCTTCCTTATCTTCTTCTTCGGGGTAGCTCCACCCGATCCGCTGCCCGACTTCTTCCTCAATCGCTTGCTCTTTTCAGGCTTGCCCTCCGGCAGCGATATAATGTCGACATCTTCCTCAGAGCTGGAGGCGACGGAAGTTCTTCTAGGAGGACGAGCTGGAGGCATAGGAGTAGTAGCAGGAGGAGGGACAGGAGCCGTCTCGATCAATACAGTACCGCCCGGTGAAATCACCATTAACGGGGCAGGCCCAGGCGGACTAGCACTAACATTCCCTGCTGCCATCTCGGCAGCGATCTCAGCAATAACGTCGTCCTCACGAGATACTTGGGCCGCATCAGATGTGCCAATAGCTAGCATAGGTAAACTAACGGCCGGAGCAGCCTCGCTCACAACATCGGACGGATTGACAGAGGGATCGATGGGTTCATTGAGAAGCTCCTCAATCATTTGAGCGCTGAAAGAAAACATATTTGCATCTCCCTCCTCGCCAATCAAAGTAGAAGTCGTGATGGCTTCGGAAAAAACCACCCCTTGTGTTTGGTGAGGAACTGATAAAGCAAGGGGCGCAGAAACAATAGCTTCGGTCACTGAAATACGACAAAACGAAGATTGTTAGCCAAGTGTGTTGCTTAAGGTCCTTCACGACTAAACTACGAGAAGCGTTCAAATACCTTCCTTAGTCTGGACCGAAACATGGGTAGAATCATCGGCGGAAGATAATAACGGTTGGTCAGGATTATATGCAGGAACAGATTGGGGGTCTACCGCACCAGTGGTTTCGGGCAATGTTGGGATTACGGCTCCAACACTTGCCTCGTGATGCGCGGTCCCCGAACCTTCGCCTGTCTCTAGAGATTGGACGCCGAGTTTTTCTTTCGCCATAGAGATTACCACCTCATGAAGGGTCTTCCTCTCATCCTCGGTAAGCAGACGCATCTCCAGTTCAAAGTCGTCAAGTGCTCCATCTGGATGCGCTGCTCTCTTCTCATTCACCAGCCGGGTCCAGGCATTGTACAAGATCATGGAGTCATCTCCCAGCCACGCTAGATTTCTGTGTTCCAGCACATTAGCGTTATACGTGACTAAGAGATCGTCAAACTCAGCATCTAGCCTAGACCTCTCCTCCAAGATCTTTTCCTGAATCTCCGCTTCCACAGACTTAGCCTTGACCGCCGCCGCAGCAAGTTCGGCCCTGAGGGATACTGCTTGGTCGCAAGCCTCTTGAGCAGTAGCGTTCGCATCGTCCTTCTCCTTCACCATTTCAGCGAATTTGGCCTTGAGCTCGTTCAGCTCTTTAACGGCTAAGTCTCGCTCAGCTGCAACGGTGGTATTGCGATGGCCCATCTCTTCCACTGTGGCGCAATGTTCTTGCTGCATCCTTGCTAGTTTGGCCACGACACCCTCGTGTTTCTTAAGTGTTTCAAGCTCTGACTTTCGGGACGTTTCCACTTCGGATTGAAGAACTTGAATGATGCGTTTCTGCTTCGCAATGTCAACATCACGTTCGGCAATGACTTTCGCCCTGTCGAAAGCTACTCTAAAAGCCTTCACGGCTGCCTTATACCACTCCTTGTACTGAGCATAGAAGTCGTGGATGTAATTATGAGCAGTGGTCTCAGCTTCCGGAGGGATTCTTTTGAAGTTAGGAGGGAAGATATAGCCATCCATGCAAATTTCCGGGTAGTCGTTTTTCATTTGGGCGAGTTTAGCAGCTCCCTCGCTTGTCAACTCAGCCGGAGCTTGTTCAATTATAGCGGCTGCCGTTGGTTCCACTCTTGGCCGTTGAGCGTCAGGCCGAGAAGATTGAGAAGGCAACTGTTGCTGATGAGATGGCCCTGGGAGGTCTACTGGAGCCCTGGGAGGCGGAGGAGAACGAGATCGGGGTCGGTGCTGGTATCCCCGGTCTCTGTCAGAGTAATCATAGCCAGAACGGTTACGCGAGTAATCTCTATCTCTATCATAACGTTCTTGACTCGAGTAGCCTCGCCCATGGTCCCTATCTGTCTCTCTCCTACGGGAATCATAAAATGGAGAAGATTGGCGCACATTCCGAAGCCTATCTAGAGTGGAGCCACGCCCTGACATCTCACCTGCGATAAGAAAGAATTACGGATTAAAATCCCATAAAGCAATGTTTACTATGCAGAAGTCATGGAGTGCCGTGGAAGTGTGTGTAAATGTGTAAACCCCCAAACCGACCGGAAGTGTTGACCGCACTTAAAGGAAAGGGCTCGTTCATGTTTAGGACATCTTGCAATTCCTCCAACCCAGGATTATGAGAAATCGATATATAATCTGGGATAGGAATATCGTCAAGCCCTTTGAGAGAATCTCTCGAATGAGAAGGGGCGGCCTCAGAAATCATAACTCCGGAAGCGCGAAGAAACACATCTACAGATTTTCCCCCCTTTGACTTAAGTTTTTTGGAAACGGCGGCCTTGCCTTTCCGTTTTTCTCCCGATTCCTCCAAGTTTCCCGAAAGGTCGGCCATTGGCTCTGAATCCGTATGGGTTCTTTCTTCGTCACTCGCCTCGATTATTCTGATCCCGAGTGACTTCTTCGCTTTTCTCTTCTTGGGTTTCTTCTTATTTTCCTTCTTGGAGACGGACTTTGAAAATCCCTCAACAACTATGCTTTGATTAATGTCGATCAAACCCAGAACTCTTAAGTTGTAGTCGTTCAGCACCGAGTCAATATGCCTCAGCTCGCTTGGGACTTCTTGAAGACTCCGGACGGTACCCTTGAAACGCCCTCCATCAGGCCTAGAGATAATAGCTGTAAAAGGAATGAAATGTCAATTTTAACACCGAGGGGCTATTGGTCAAGGAAACAGGTTAAGGCACTTACGTCTAGACAACCATCGCCTAGCGAAACCCGGAGGGCACCGGACGTAGAACCATTCGTTCTTGAAATAGCTCGGTCGCGTCCAAGCTCCAACTACAACTTGGCAATTTCTGACTGCCTCCAAAAATGTAAACGACGGGCTATCACCCCTGCTCTTGAAGTTAAATATGTGTCTGATCTCGGAGGGCCTCGGCGGGCGAAAAAGACAGTCCATAAATATTACAAAGGCACTATTCAGCAGCGCGTGCCCGTTGGGATGAAGTTGTGAAGGAGCGATTCCTAAATATGATAGCATCCCTCTGATATATTGATTGAAAGGAGGAAGAGTTCCAGCCGCGCAAGCATGACGGTAGAATGCTGTATATCCTTCAGGCGGATTATGCGGTCTATCAGTGGCGCTGGGTAATAATACGTCACCAAGGGATATGTTATGCTTTAAGCATATTCGTCCCAATAAGGATTCAGAGATGTTGGACTGAACCGAATCAACAGGGTCCTCCATAAATATCGCCTCCGGCAATTCATCTGGGGCTGGATCGATTATATCAGCAAGGATATCGGGAATCTCAAGCACCGGAGGAGTCGAGCTCTGTACCTCTTGTTGTTGGGAGCTCGAAGATTCCATAATTAGCTAACTCATTAGAAAGCAACGTTAAGTTCATGAACAAGCCCGTGCATACCCCTGTGTAATGTGTATGGACGTGTCATGCAGTGCAAGTATTGTACATCACTCGAGCAAATTTAACAGAATGAAGCAAGATGTTCGTACAACATAACTTGGGAATTTGAGAAAGAAAATGACCGTCATCGCTGACCGTCATTTCCGCACCGTCCAAACGCTACGGACCAACTTCAAGTATAAATCAGTTGTATTATTGGTTAAGTCATAGTTCCATCGACGAGCTTCAAAGGAAATTCAGGTTCAAGTCTGTTGGTCAAGTTTGATTATGCAAGGCCGAAGCTCGTCGGAGTCAAGTATGCTAAAGTTCATTATGTTCGTCGGAGTACAACCTGAAGTTGGTCGTAGTTCGGATGATGGAGCAAATCATAAGAATAATGGTCTCAGGGGATGAAGGCGTTCGAATCCATCGACACGAATCGATGAGGGTCGAATCGATGAAGTTTGATTCCAGGCGCTTCGAATCCATATGGTTCGACTCGATGTAACCTTATGATGGAGGAGCCCTTCGAATCCGTGAGCTCCAAGTTACTTCGAATCGATCAATATTCAGTTCCTTCGAATCGATCTGGATAGCGTTACTTCGAATGGATCAATATTCAGTTCCTTCGAATCGATCTGGATAGCGTTACTTCGAATCGATCGAATCGATGCCCTTTCCCTCCAAGTCATCGATTCGGAACCTTGCCCATGGAATCGATTCGAAGATCGTTTGTTCCTGGATCAATGCAAAGCAACGGGAAACGACACTCTAATCTTTGGAACCCAAAAGACATCACTCCTCGACTCCATCGAGTCGACCCACTTCATTCAGATCTTGTCACTCCTTAGAGTTTTTCTAAGGCGAGAATAGTTTATTTTTCTCATCTCGAATCGATCCATTGAATACCTGTTTTGATTTCGAGTGAAAGCGTGGAAGGGATCGATCGTTTTGAGGAGAGCACGTTTGTCCTGGCCTTGGAGAAATCGATTCGAAGAAGGAGCTCTCGTAACAGTAAAAGTAAAAAGTTAAAAGTGAACAAGACCCCGGTATATATAGGGGAAACGAGACCATTCGTCTCCCGGTCAAGCGCAACCGGAAATAACAGGTCTAGCTCATCGATTCGAAGCAGTATCTTCGAATCGATCACTGCAAGGCATCGATCGATTCGAAGCTGCACCAGACAACTTCGAAACTTTTCCTTCGAATCCGCAGCATCGATTCGAAGCACGGCGTCAGAAGAGTCAGGGGGAACGTTCGACTCCATCGATTCGAACAAGTCAAGTTCGAATCCCTCAATTACGAATCCATCCAAGCATCGAATCCACACAGTGTCGATTCAAAGAACCATCGATTCGAAGCTGTCGACAGAAGATGAACCTGGGTCACTACGCCCCATCGATTCAAAGTGTCTACTTCGAAACCATCAACTCGAGGCGGATCCAGAAACATTGCTTCGCATCCATTAAATACCGCCGGTCAAATGGGCGAATCGTTCCCATATGAAAAATTGCTTGTCCACTCTTGTACCGATTCAGGAGAGGATCAGTACGAGAGGATGATCATAGACAATCATAAAAGCAGTGTTTTAACTCAAATCTCAAATCGGTCCAGGAGAGGACCGATGCAGATTTCGATAGCGAACCGAACGGACAACAACTTGCGATCACGCAACGTTAACCAAGGTCAAGAAAATACACGTATGCGCGTAATTTTTGACTAATGTTTTGGTCTTTATCATCAACAGGAGTCAAATGTTCATCTCGTCATGACTCAAAAGCCTAACAGTCAATCATGATCATACAACGATTGATTACGACAGCAAAGAAGACAATTTTTCGACAAAGCATGTGATCATTGTTCAACAAGGGACTGTAGCTTTTCAAAGCACGTCATGTTTACACAAGACGTACTTTGGGGGGCAAATGTTATCCCGCCTTTTGGCAAGGCCGTGACACCAAGGACTTGGCTAGATACCGGTGACAGATCGTCTCGGAAGTCGGTTACGCGTAAGGATCGCTACGGATATCGATGAAATTTGTTCAAGTCCGGATCGGGCTACAATTGATAAGGCACGTCAAGCAAAGCCGTGGGAACCAACGATCCAAGTTTCAAGTCAATCCGAGTTCGTATGCTCAAGATATCGTCGACAAAAGATGGAGTAGGCCACCCTTAGTTCGAATCGATTGGCCAGGAACCAGTTCGAATCCATCGAACTTCCATTGCCTCGACTCCATCAGCTCTCCCTTGCTTCGACTCCATCAGCATAGGGGCTCTCGTTCGAATCCAACCGGACCAAGTAGATAGCTGTACTTCGAATCGATTCGAACGATACCTTAAGTTCGAATCGATTGGAGCTTTCTACAATTCGAATCCATCAAGAGAGGGAGCTTCGAATCCAGGAGACATAGCTTCACTTCGAATCCAGAAGACATAGCTTCACTTCGAATCCAGGAGACATAGCTTGCCCTCGACTCCACCATCTTCGAATCCAAGTCGTGGATTCGACCCAGTCAATGCGGAATGCAAAGCGGACCGATGCGAAGAAAGCGCACCACGTCACCATCTTCACGAGCAGGAGGATCGATTCGAACGAATCGATTCGAGCATATCGATTCGAACGACTCCAGAATACGAAAAACACCAACTTGAATCGATCATAACTCGAGTTCTACAAATCCAAATCCCATGAAATTTTCACAGGAGCTTAAGCGCATGATGAAGAATGTTCACGCCAAATTTCAGCTCGATTGGATGCTTTCTTGATCGATTCGAACCAAGGGTCGAATCGATCCCAAAGTGGGCCCGGATCTCCAGATTTCGGCCATGTGGGCCCCCTGACGCACCAGAACTGGTCTCCCCTCATTTTAGGCGAAATATCAGCCTCCTACACCTATAAATAGAGCCCCTGGTCATTCAGAAAAGGGGTCGGAGAATTCTAAGTACTGAAGAGCGCCCAGATTCTGCCAGATTTACTCCAGAACACCGCCGCTGCTTTAGATTGAGACTTAGCATATAAAATCAGTTGTATTACAGTGTAAGAAATTGTAATCTTCAAGTATCGAGCAATAAAATCGTCAAACTTCATAGTGGACGTAGGCAAAACGCCGAACCACTCTAAACCGCTTGTCTTTGCAATTTACTTTCTGTTATTTGGAGTTTTTGTTAGATAATCCACAGTTTTAATTTTCATTCTTCACTTTTATCTCTTCAAAAACTTCCGAAGAGTGTTGTGCCCATTTTTGGTACAAACATGTATATATAATTTCAAGTGATTTAAAATGAAAATCGGTGTTTAGTTATAAAGTTTTCTTGTTAAGTCATTTCATGGACACATGTAGCTTATACACTAGGAAAGTATGGATGTGCATCATGATATGATATGTTTGGTAGTTTTCATTCATTAAAATAGAATGGGATTTTCGACAATTTTGGATTGTCGGGAACTTCTGAATTATTATAGAACTTGTAGTTAAGTATTTTTGAAGATATTAAGGTGAGTTTATATAACACTTGAATTAAGAAGGTAGCAAGTTAAAACAAGTTCTAAATTTGTTAAACATATTTGTTGCAAATTTGATGTTTTTGTATATACTCTTAGGATGAATGGAGTATTATACGAGTGTAAACTTAAGTTATAAAATGTTTATAAACTTGAAGTTAGGTGTTTTATGAAATGATTCATAAATAATTTTAGTATTGAATGACATACTATTTAGATAAATGAATGTGATTAAAAAGGAATTGGTATATTTAAGAAACTAATAAGAAGAATACATAAGTTGTATGTAGATCGTTTTTCATGTGATTGTTCTTGATCCAGTATTCGAGTACGTGATTTCAAGGTGGTTTACACCAGTCCAAACAAGGATTTTTCCACTAAATTCTTGATGACGAACACTTGATACAGATCCTTGATATGATCCCGAAGTTTTCTATCATTGTATGTGGCTATGTAAGGGGAACGATAGTTTCTAATCAAGGAACCTAATCGGAGTCCGCACTTGAGAGGTCAAGTGATCTATACTAGTTGGGAAGGGAAATCAATGTGATCGAGCAAGTGATTGGAATTAATATTGCATACGGATGGTCCATGGCATTGTACGGGCTTTAGTTTATTTTTTTACTATGTTCATTGGCTTATGGAGAGTTTTAGGAATGACTCTTCGATTTATTCTTTATGGCAAGAATAATCGTCTAAGTAAAAACCTAAGGCTGTTGAGCAGAAGGTACACTTAGTTGATTGATTATCATCCTGGCACGATGAGAGGGTTTGACTTGAGAAAACCATGAGCTTTGTTTGCTAGTGATTGAATACTAGTAAGTATGGATATGTGATTGGTTCTTTTGTCGCACATGTTGGAATTTCGAGGATGAAATATTCTAAGTGGCGGAGAACACAACAACTTGGAATTTCATACAGTTCATATTTAAATATCTGAATTATTTAAATATTCAAATCTTGGAAATGTTATTAAAATAATTTAATGATAAATTTAACCCCCTTTTAAATCATAAGTAATGATGGTAAACTTTTTTTGGAAAAATATTTACAAAAATAAATACTTTGAAAAAATATCGATAATGTGATCGAAAATAGTTTTGTCGATAAACAGCTTTTTAACAGTCAGAAATTGTTCATATATTTTTTACATACACTTATTTGTTAAGGAAATTAATAAAATGAAATAAAAATATTTTTCCATTTATGGAAATAAACTTTATGGAGTATGTCATGGGTGATGTCATCATAGATATTTAGGAAATGAGCAAATATGGAAATACTTAAGTGTTAAGCATATGGTAAAGGAGAAGTGATGTGTGTAATTAATGTTAGGAGGATTTTGGTCTTTCCCCACCACATTCTTAAGCCTATATAAGAAGGGGTGCACCCTTAGGAAATAATCACAAATATTTATAAAGCTTAGAGTTCAAAATCAATGGCATCTTCATCTTCTTCCTCTCTTATATTCTAAAATAAAATAGTTGCAAATCAACTCCAAATCACTTCAAACTTTTCCACAAGGCTTAGTATGATATTAAAAATGAAAAGAGTGTACGCTTATGCACACTAAGTATGGATCGTGTAATATGGACTAACAATATATGCGGAATGTTATTTACAGTTGCTATACAAGTAAATATTCAATAAACTAACAATATAGCAATTCACAGATATAGAATAGTAAATGCAGTAAACTGTAAAAATCACACCAGGGATTTTTATACTGGTTCGGACCTCCCATCCTACGTCCAGTCCCAGACTTCTATCTGGATTTTCACTACCAACTACCTCGCTTCACCCGGAGGAATAGGTTTACAACACCCGAACAGCCGAACGGGATTTCGTGCCTCTTACAACATCGAGGACTTCAACAAAAACAAATACAATTGCTGTTGACAACTTGTGCTCTTGATAACACGGATTTGTCACTTGTAGTACACCCTTCCTATAATCTTATCCTCAAAATATGTGAATGATGTTTGTGAAGATTGAAGGAAGTATATTACTTATTGAATCAACAGATATGAAATAATTTCAATGATTCAATAAGCAATTGAAATGTTTGAGAGCTTTTAGAATGCAAGAGTATTTAGAAAGTAAGATCAGAAATTAGAGCAATAATTCTTATCTTTAATCAATGATTTAGAAGTGTTTATATAGAGAAAAAATGGTTGTAACTCTTTGTGAAGAGTAGCCATTAATAGATATGATCATTGATGAAAGGTAATAGATGCAACCATTGGTGAAAGAAGTGTCTTTTGGGAAAGGTTGCTCTCTGTTTAAAAAACGGTCGACAGGTCAACAATGGCCAGTAGACAAGATTTCAAATATATAGACGTTATGTGCATGTGTGCACGTTCATTGTGCAATTTACACAGAAATGGGCGACCGCCTGGTTTAATACCGGTCGACCGGTCCCTGTCAAATTGCACAATGAATGTGCAATGCCATTCAAACGTATATATATTGATTATATTGAGGTGCATGATTATTTGAGGATAGATTTTAACAAGTTTATCACTATTACAACATTAAATAATCAACCTATAATCTAGAGTACCATATGTAGCTCTTTTGTGCCTCTTTATAGCCATGATGTCTTCTTTTTGTCGATCGCCTTTATTTCTTTGTCAGAAATCAAAACTTCATAGAATCTGTGACTCAACATTCTCCCCCTTTTTGATTGATGACAACATATATCTGAAGTTCTGAATCTCCCTCTGAATATGTGATCTCCCCCTGAGATTTTGTCTGTATTCTTTATATAGATATTCCTGCAAATAATTGTTAGCACTTTCTCCCCCTTTGTCATCGACAAAAAGGAGTAATAGATAATGGAATAATATAGGAATGTATTAACCAGAATATCCATGCATAGCAAAACATAACATATCCAAGCAAACCAAAGTATATTCATATCTGAATATATATGTTCTTATCACGATAACCCTAAAAAACAAGGTTCTTATCTCTATCTAATATGCTACACTTATTATTAGAAAAGGAAATACTAAATCCCTTATCACATAACTGACTAATACTCAACAAATTGTGTTTCAAGTTCTTAACTAGCATGACATTTGTAATAAGAGGTAAGTTAGATGTACCGCAATTACTCACATCGCCTTTGCCGATGATATAGCCTTTTGAATTATCTCTAAAAGTGACGGAGCCACCATCTGAGTATGTAATATTTGTCAATAAGCTCTTGTCTCCAGTCATATGCTTCGAGCAACCACTGTCCAATATCCACTTTCCTCTTTTCTTAAGTGGGACCTCATCTTCTGTTGCCATAAAACAAACATTGGCTTGTTCATTCTCCGGATCACTTTCACTTTCTGATGAAGATGAGTCTGAATCATCCCATGTTACTAAGAAGGCTCGTTTCTTTGACTTGTCCTTCTTATATTTGAATTTATCATTTTCTGAATTCTTCTTCTGTTCTGGACAATCCTTCTGCATGTGCCCCTTTTTATGGCAGTTGAAACATTCTATAGCGGATGAAGATGGTTTATTTGATCCAGGTTTCCTTTTGTTGTAACGACTGGCTTTTCGATATTTTAGGAATTTTTTGAATCCTTTTGCAATGAATGCCAGATCTTCATCTTCAGAATCTGATTCATTTTCATCTTTCTCAGCATGAAATGCTACATTTTTCTTTTCTTCTTTCTGTTCTTTTCTAGCCTGCAAATTTGCTTCATAGGACATTAAATTTCCTATCAATTCATCTGGCTTCATGACGGAAAGGTCATTAGCTTCTTCAATTGCTAATACTTTTTCTTCCCATTCACTAGTCAGAGAATGTAGGACTGTTGAAACAACATCAAAATCTGAATATTTTTGCCCTAATCCGATAAGTGCATGATGAATAGTTTGAAACCTTGAATACATATCATTGATTGTCTCATTCGGTTTCATTTTAAAATTTTGAAACTGACTCTTCAGCATGGCTATTTTGGCTTGTTTAACCTTGTTAGTACCTCCATGAGTGGTTTTCAGCGTTTGCCAAATTTGATATGCAGTAGTGCAAATACTAACACGGTTACATTCATTTTGGTCTAATGCACAAAACAACATATTTATTGCTTTTGCATTTACGGCTGCTGCCGTTTTCTCAGCCGCTGTCCATTCTGAATATTCAGTTATTGGATTCACTATTTCTTTTTGGGTAGCATTCCAAGCATCATAGCTATTTGATTGCATAAAAAATGACATACGTGTTGCCCAATAGCTATAGTTGAGACCATTAAAGAATGGAGGTCTTTGTGTTGATTGACCTTCCGTGTAAGTGTTAGTGCTAGTGCTTGCGTTATTTTCCATATTACAAGAATATATCAAATAACGGTGTTACGGTTATATGATGACCGTGCTCTGATACCAAATGAAAAGAGTGTACGCTTGTGCACACTAAGTATGGATCATGTAATATGGACTAACAATATATGCGGAATGTTATTTACAGTTGCTATACAAGTAAATATTCAATAAACTAACTATATAGCAATTCACATATATAGAATAGTAAATGCAGTAAACTGTAAAAATCACACCAGGGATTTTTATACTGGTTCGGACCTCCCGTCCTACGTCCAGTCCCAGACTTCTATCTGGATTTTCACTACCAACTACCTCGCTTCACCCGGAGGAACAGGTTTACAACACCCGAACAACCGAACGGGATTTCGTGCCTCTTACAACACCGAGGACTTCAACAAAAACAAATACAATTGCTGTTGACAACTTGTGCTCTTGATAACACGGATTTGTCACTTGTAGTACACCCTTCCTATAATCTTATCCTCAAAATATGTGAATGATGTTTGTGAAGATTGAAGGAAGTATATTACTTGTTGAATCAACAGATATGAAATAATTTCAATGATTCAATAAGCAATTGAAATGTTTGAGAGCTTTTAGAATGCAAGAGTATTTAGAAAGTAAGATCAGAAATTAGAGCAATAATTCTTATCTTTAATCAATGATTTAGAAGTGTTTATATAGAGAAAAAATGGTTGCAACTCTTTGTGAAGAGTAGCCATTAATAGATATGATCATTGATGAAAGGTAATAGATGCAACCATTGGTGAAAGAAGTGACTTTTGGGAAAGGTTGCTCTCTGTTTAAAAAACGATCGACAGGTCAACAATGGCCAGTAGACAGGATTTCAAATATATAGACGTTATGTGCATGTGTGCACGTTCATTGTGCAATTTACACAGAAACGGTCGACCGCCTGGTTTAATACCGGTCGACCGGTCCCTGTCAAATTGCACAATGAATGTGCAATGCCATTCAAACGTATATATATTGATTATATTGAGGTGCATGATTATTTGAGGATAGATTTTAACAAGTTTATCACTATTACAACATTAAATAATCAACCTATAATCTAGAGTACCATATGTAGCTCTTTTGTGCCTCTTTATAGCCATGATGTCTTCTTTTTGTCGATCGCCTTTATTTCTTTGTCAGAAATCAAAACTTCATAGAATCTGTGACTCAACAAAAAACCCATCCACCAAGCCAAAACATGAAGACGTAAAGCCATGCACCTCCTATGGTGATAGGCCGTGAGCAACATGAGGTAGAGGGAGAGCTATAGCAAGGTGAAGCAAGGAAAAAAGGAAGGAAGGAGGTGGTTGCAAGTGGGATTAGGCTTGGGTTCATAGATCTTAGTTATGGTTGGGTTAAAGGTGAGTTACATCTCACTTTGAATGGAAAATATAACATATATACGTTGTGATTGATTGTTTTTACATTGTTTGAATAATTGTTAACTTGTGTTAAAAAAATTATTTGGATTCTTACTTTAAAAGTAAGTGACATACATGATCCATGCATATGGACTTGAATGAACATGGAATGGACTTGTAAGACTTGTGACATGACCTTTAACAAAGCATATGTGTTATAGATGGACTTTGGTTTAGATTGGATTCTGATTTGAAAGTGCACTTATAGTGATAGTCGCTATAGAAGTAGTTTGGAATTACCTTAGATTTGGCAATTTCTATGGAATTTTATATAGAGATCCTTAGGGATTTCTCGCCATATTGATATTTTTATATGTTTCTTTGTTGTTGTCAAAAGCTTGAATGGTAAAAAGTTAGATAACATCTTGAAAAGTGGCCAAAACATCACTAGTGCAAACTGCCCCATTTGGCCCTGATTTTGGACTTTAAAGGGGTTGAAAAGATATCTAAACTTAATTATTTTATTTTATTTTTTTACAAGTGTTTACTAACTATTATTAGAGTATTTCAAAAGTGATTTGAGATATTTATGAATTTTTAAGAATTAGTTGTGAATTATAAAGAGAGATATTTTATGGGAAAACATATCGTTTTCAAGTTTTAAGGAAAATTGTAAAGTTGTTATTTTCAAGTAATATTTTGGAGAAATGTTTTAAAACCTATTATTTGTATTTTCATATATTTTGAAAGTATAAACAAAAGATTTAGAAAGGGGTTAGAATAAATGGTCAAATGGTTGATTGTTTAATTACTTATTTGAAAAGTAGTTAACTATGCTCAATACTAAGGCCGACGAAGTAAGGCTTATCTATTTGTGAAAGTTAAGATTGATGTCGAGTAGGGATGGAGCAATAGAACTCTAACCTACTGGGGTTCTCTCTTAACCGAGGAATAGTAAGTTGGAAAATGTCAAAAACATGTTAATCGTGTTGATTTCTTACTGTTTATTGAAATCATTAATACTATACTCAATACTAAAAGCCGACGAGGTAGACATATCCATTTGTGAGATTTAAGAATGAAGTGTCTAGGTAAGGCTTTAATGCAAGAAGTGCCTTAACTTATCTAACTTCACTCTTGAACGAGGAATAGTTAAGTTGGAATGTTAGAAACGATTAAGCGTATGAATCATGATTTCTATAAACAATTATTCTTAGAACTTGGTAGTTAACTTGTCAAATGTTGAACTTGACCAAACATGAACTTAGATCTTTAAAAAAATGTTTTAAAGATAATACAAGTATGGAATGGTTCTGGGTTTGCTGTGACAATGTGTTAATTTAATTTTTCTTTAATCCTTTTTTATTACACTTATGGATGTAAATAGATCTTTAAAAGAATGATTTAACGATAAGCATAAGAAAAGATTCTTAGGTTTATAGTGACAATGTTTAAGTAAAATTAGTCTTAAACCTTTTGAATAGATCTGCGAAAGACTTAGGTCCTTAAAATGGATATTTTGAAGGAAATTAAAAGTATGGAATATTTTGGAAAAAGATAGAAGTTTATTAGATAAAAGAAAATTACTAAAAAAGGAGTTTTTAATTAATAAAAGGATTAATTAAATAAAAGGATCAGGAGTTGCTTAAGTAGCTTAACCAAACTTTGTGTGGCTTGGTCGTACTTTATGCGACTTGATAGTGTTTTGTTTGTTTGTCTATTTATGGAAAGTATACTAGACTTGATTTCAATTTATAAACAACCATCTTGTACCAGATAGTCGATTATTCGACTATCAAAATTGTCCACATATAACTTTGGGAATATCTAAAAGAAACACGAGTGCTATGCGGTATAGTTATCTTCGGAGATGCTATACTATACGTATATACTCATCTTACTCTTCTAAGACAAATGATAAGGAAATCCATCAACTTAACCGGCAAGGAAGTGACCTCTGCTCTTATGTATTGTCTGTTTATTTCCGAAAGAATTGGGGTTTAGTTTACTAGAAATTCATCGATTGGTTTTGAAGAATCTGATAAGTGGGAAGAGTGCACTTATATGAGATGACTCGAACCCGAAACCACTTTAAAACCATACACATAATATATGTTCTACAAGCAGTTGTGAAGTGGAATGTTATAGAGTTGAACTGTCAATCCTAAGTTAAGTCCAAGGAAGAGGTCAGCGTTAACATTCCAAACGATGCTATCTTATGGGACTGTCTATCTTAAGGAGTATTCCTAAAGAGAGGACAGCATTAGCATTCATTGTAGGACTTATGCGGGGAACCTATATGGAAGTTTAAGATCTTCTCAAGATGCTCGAATCCATGTAGTGATTCATGATCTGTTCGAGATGTAGGAACCCAATTTGGGATTCGTGTCATGTTCGAGTAATGAAGACTCATGTAAAAGATGCCAAACGTAACCTTGACATCAGAAATGACTAAAAACAGAGTAGGCCTCACAACCTGGGGTTAGCAACCCATGTCAGGGTATTATCAACTCCACATCTAGTGATACCTATCAATTATTGGTAGGTAGGAGTTGATGATATTTGCTTCACATTATTCATGTTTATGTTCGGACGCTGGGCCCCTTGTGTTTACCTAAAGGTATATTTTATCTAGAGATATACGTCACTCGAAAGGTACTTTCTGACCCTTGTGCAAGAGATTGGATTTAGCTCCAGTGAAGAGATCTCCATGGAAAAATCAATTATGCGAACGTACCTTATAGGTTTTGGTTGTGCTCCTATTATGCTGGATTGTAATTAATGTAACCATTTTGGCTATGATTAATATTTATGTTGAACCTTAAACATTATTATAATATCATTGGGTTTTCTATAAATGGTTTGGTTATCGTAAGGTAAGAACTCATCCGTGTTTTTATGCGGCATGGTCTTATGATATACCTTTATTTGGAAAGATTTATAACATTAAAATCATATTGTTCTGCGTTTCTCGTGTTGGTTTACTAGACTGATCTAGGTGTTATTTTCTTATAATGCTTGTCCCAGCCTGTTGTATAGTTCCAAATTTAGCGGTGGACGCTTTGGAGCTTTTAGAGATGAGCTGGATGGTTTCCTACCATAGTATTTATTTTCGTTGCATTACTATTGCATCATCAGTATTTGTGAGGACAGGTTGTTATAACTGTGCAAGCTTATTACTGTAACTCTAAAAAACTTTGTATCTTAGGATGGCAGTCTATACTGTCTTTTGATATTATATATGACCGTTCCGTTGTGAGATTCTGATATTGTGTTCCTTTTTCCTTATACTATTTCTTTTTCTTTATTTTACCCTAACAATTCGGCTTTTCAGCACTTGAGTGCACGGCACGTGAATACCATGAATGCATTAGTGTCAACATTTGGGGATCGAAAAGTCGGGTTGTTACACCGACTATCCAAAATGGCCAAAAATCCCGTTTCCTTTAAACAAATGAAAACTGCCAAACAACATTTTATAACATGATGCACATACCATATTTTCTTAATACATAGGTTATATGTGTCAATAAAATAGCTTAGCAAAGTTTCACTTACTTATTAGACACACTAGTACTAAGAGAAAACAATAAATTGTTTCATATTTATTCGGGTTATGCGTCTACCACTTGGGTACCCTACATATCATATATACAAATCTTTTCCATATAGAAAGCTTATTTCAAAATCTTTATTAAATTACTCTATATTTTATATCAACTTCTTTAATGAAAACTTTTAGAACCAAACACCAGATTTCATTTCAATTCATTTGAAATATATACACGTATCCTTTTGTATCAAATCATATTTTTGGGATTAAATCAAAATTTGTTTTACTAAAACAGCTTTGTAGAAAACTATTATGGTAGCATCCCCCACTTTGAAACCTGAAAATGAACATCGATGATGTTGTAGTTATCACCCGAATTATTTTCAAGCGACATAAGGGAGTTCAGTACATCCAAATCACACCTTCATTACTTAATCCAAAATCAATTTCAAGGCGGTATCAAATACTTCGTACAATAGTACTAAGTATCATGATCTCTATTTGAAAAACCAATTCCCCAAATATGTATTTTAAAATCTATATGATACATACAAATAAATTGAGTAACACAATATTTATACTATGGAAATAGGTCCTACAAAGTCGTACCATATATTCCCTTGCTGAGCAGGGTAATGCCCATGAGAAGTGTTTTCCAACCGAGTACATCTCTTGCCCATTTTTATTCAATTTTGAGTCACTCGAACTAGATAACATAAAAATACTTTGTTCCTTAATTGACTCATCGATTTCGAGAGGAACCTTAAACTCGAACAAATCTTAAAAGTCTTTTCAAATATCAGTATTCACGAATACTTTCAAATAATACTACAATTATTTCCTAAAATCTTATAAAAATAATTTCAAAGACACTGAGATTTAAGTTCTCGAAATATCAATTTGAATTCTCTTTATTTATAAGCCATATTTATAACCCACACTAAATAAAATATTTTCACAATTATTTATTTCTAAAATTTTCAATCTTTCCTTTGGATTATAATATTCAGCTTGTACTAAATTTAACTTCTAACTCAACATTATCACCGAACGCCTTATAGTCAAACTATGAAACTCAATTCACAACGTGTTCGATTCAATGCATCTACAAATACTTCCTAGCCAACCTATGCTATAAAAAGGTAAACTACTCATAAACTGGTGGAGTACAAACAATAGTTAGCAAAATAATCAATGCTCCAAAATTGGCCGAGCATGACTAAACAATCATCAAGGTTACGGGATATGAAACAATGAGAAGCACTAGTGTCAAACAAAACACAAATAGGAAAGCCTCAAATAGTTAGGATACCCTCAAGAATCTACTTTCCCTGGTCAGTTGCAGAAATGGAAGGTGCTGAACCAAGTGCAAAAACTCTAGGTTGTTGCCCTTTTTGGGGCATTGGACAATCCCTAACTATATGACTGGGCTGACGACAGTTGTAGCAACTCCTCGGTGTAAACTGTGCCTTGACTGTTTGTGGCTCTAGCTTCGGTACCTTAACAAGCAGTACCTTAGCTATTTGTCCTCTCCTTATGACTTACGATTCCTAGAAAAATGCTTATTCTTTCCACATTTAAAGCAAGCTACATGAGAAATATCTTTCGATGGCTGGAACTTATGCTTGTTGCTTCCGGTTGGTGCAGTACAAACGACTTTAGAGCCAAACCACCGGACTATAATGCCATACGAATTAAATGCACGAACACTCCTTAGATATGATCTGTCATGTCCTTACATAACCTATCACACAAACAAAGCCAAGCCTAGACCTTGATGATAGTCCCAATGTCGTCGAACCTCTTTCTACCTAATACCTCAAATTCGGGCTATATCGAAGCAATGTCTTTCTGTGGTCGAACTTGCACCACTTCTTCTATTACATTTTCTTTAGCATTAGCAGCCCTAGTACTCATAGTTCTTACTTCCTAGTCATAACAAAACAACTATAGAAAACTAAAGGATAGAATTATTTCAAAGAAAGAGTTATTCGTAAGGAAAAGATGAAATAGGGGTGTAGGTTTGTAAACACAAATACGCTTCTGTATAATATAATACACTCGACTCATTCTAGGGTGTCACTTATCCTATCTCTAATAAGCCATACCCTACCAAAGTCAAGGTGTTCGCTCAACCTCACTTTGATACCAAATGCAAGGACCCGACTTTTCGACCCTCGAATGTTGAACTAAATACATTCACGATATTCGTACATCGTGCACCTAAGGGTCGAAAAGACAAATAGTTAGGATAAAATAAAACAAAAAGAATAGAATAAGAAAGATAGAATACAATATCAGAATCTCACAATGGAACAATAATATCCAAAAGATAGTACGAAGGGTTAATTCAAATATAGAATGATTTCAGAGTTACTAAGCCTATGTACTACCATCGGGCCGGATAGTTATAACTATCTGTCCTTACAATGCTGATACAAACATACATAACACAATGCAACATAAATAGGAATAAATAGATAACATAAGCCTTTAGCTTGTCTCCGGAACTCTAAAGCGTCCAATGTAAAATCTTCTATACTTAGCCTACTTGATAGAGTGAATGAGGAATTTAGGGAAAACAAAAACCACATGTCAAACATAAGTCTGGTATGAGAAAAATCCAATACACACATGTAACTGTAACTATTAAGACCGTATGGATTGCCATAACGGTTTTTCCCTTAAATGAAACCAACCATTTATTAATTTAATATAGTGATATAATAGATAATGTCTAGGGTGTAGAATATAAATCAAAAAATAGTTGTACTACTTGCATCTCACAACACAACAATATTAGAAGTACATCTGAAACCACTAAGGTACATTCGCATATGGATTTTTCCATGAAGATCTTTTCGGTCAAGCCAGATTTAACATCCATGCATAAGGATTAGAAACTACCTTCCGAGCGTCGTATATCTCTAGATAAAATATACCATAAAGTAAACATAGTAGACCCCGACCTAAAGGCGTGGGACCAAATATCATCAACTCCCGGTACCATACATATCGAAAGCATCTCTAGATATAGAGAATAATATCCTTGAAGATAGCGACTCCCTTCAGCCTATGCATCCTACTTTATCTTTAGCCATTTCCCTACGTTGAGGCTACGTTTTGACATCCCTCACACGAACCGAACATGAATCACTCTATGGATTCACACATAAGTCATTTAACAACTGCTAACGCTGACCTCTTCCTTGGACTTAACCTTAGGATAGACAATTCAACTCTATAGCAAGTTTGAAATGTTAACATTAATCTCTCTCTTAGACTTAACCTTAGGATAGACAGTTCAACTCTATGACATTCCACTTCCACATCTCCTTTCAAAACATAGACTCGTATACTAGTTTTTGAAATGGTATTCGATAAGTAAAACACTTACCGATCTCGGATTCTCCAAAACCAATCGATTAATTTTTGGTTAACCCAATTTGGATTCTTTTAGAAGTAAGCGAACTATATAAAGAGGAGTCCTCCCTCAGGGATCGTATATATAAGTTGTTAGAGCTAGAGATGTTTCATACCAATGCTACTACCTTGGGGATCTCAAATCTTATAAAGTTGTGAAGCTTTTAGATACTTCTTAAGTTATTTTTGGTTAAGTTCGATAGTCAACTAATCGATTATCTAGTTCTCAAAACAAATGCTTATAGCAATCAAGGTATGTATAATTAACACGTTTTTGACCTTCGCAACTTAACTACTCCTCTGCCAAGACTGAAGCTGATAGGTTAGAGCGTAATTGCTTATGTCTCTACTTAAACATTAATCTTAACTCTCACAAATAGATAAGTCTACTTCGTCGGCTTTTAGTGTTAAGTATAGTATTAATAACTTTTCATAAACAAGTAAGTAATCAACACGATTAATACATTTCCAACCTTCCCAACTTAACTATTTTTTAGTCTAGAGTGAAGCCGGTAGGTTAGAGAACAATTTCTTCTATCCCTACTCGAACATCAATCTTAACTCTCACACATACATAGGCCTACTTTGTTCGCTTTAATCTTAAGCATAGTTAATTACTTTTCAAACAAGTAATTAAACAAATCATGATTAAGCCACTAATCAATTCCTAACCCCTTTTTAAATCATTTGTTTAAAATTTAAAACCTTTTTTAGAAATGATATATATATATATAGTCATTTATTTGTAAAACTAGATATTTAATAAAACAATTAAGAAGATATTATATTACCGTTATCCCACCTTTTGGCAAGGCTGTGACACCAAGAAATTAACTGGATACCAAAGACAGTTCGTCCCGAAGATCGGTTATACACAGGTTCACTATGGGTACTGGTGAATTTGGTCCATGTCCGGATCAAGCTACAATCGATATGATATGACAAGTAAAGCAATGGGAGCCAACATTCCAAATTTCAGGTCGATCAGAATTCATATGCTTGAGATATGGATCGATCAAGGTCAAGAAAACCAGCTCTGTTCGTGTCCATACGATTAGGGATGGCAATGAGGCGAGTCTAGGGTCTAAACCTGATAGACCCGCCCTTATTTTGACCCGCTAAGACCCGCCCCACTGGGTCATCGGGGTGGGTAGACCCATGACCCGTTCTTAAGAGCTCCAGGTCTAGGGTCGGGTTGGGGCTTAGCCGACCCGCCCCAACCCGACCCGCACTACCGAGATTTCATAAAATCGCTTTATCACGATAACGATTATTTGTTAATCCTTTTATACATAAGCGGTTATAATATGGATTTTCTAATGTTTCATTTAATAAGTTATATAATTTTTATGATATTAAGTTGCATCACTAATAATTTTATAATAACGTATGCATGTTTTTCTTGAACCGTTATCACACACCTCATTTTTATTACCTTACTTATCATTGTAAACACATTGATATTTATATTTATTTTATCATTTAGTGACAATCCCTCTTACAAATAAAATAAATATATGTATATTAATACATAATTTTGAATGAATATGTAATGCTTCACCGGGTATTGGGGTGGGGCGGGTTTACCCTGACCCGTATAGGTTCCGGGTACGGGGCGAAAGTTCAGACCCGCACGGGGTCTACGGGGCGGGTCTGTGGCAAGGTTTGAAAAATCCGGGGCGGGGCTGGGGCATACAAAACCCACCCCAACCCTCCCCATTGCCATCCCTACATACGATGTTGTATCCATCCCTCAAGAAAGCCTCATTTCATATCCATCATGACTCAACCTCCTTCGTATCCATCAAAGTCGGGCTAATTCGTATCCATGGAAAATTGTCACTTCGTATGGATCTCATGTCTACACGCTTCGTATCAATCCAACCATTCATATATTTCGTATCGATCGGCCATTGATCGATACGAAGATCATATATTGGATCGATTAAAATCAAGGGATAAGCCATCGGTTCGTATCTATCATGTTCACTCCATTTCGTATCTATCATTTTTACTCCATTTCATACCCCTCATGATTGATCCTCTTCGTATCCATTGACAGTTGACATTTAGTATCGCTTCCACTTATACACAATTCATATCGATCATCATTTACACAGTTCGTATCGATCGGTCAACGATCGATACAAAACGTGCCACCAACAAACGATACGAAACAACACTTAAGAGGCATCGATACAAAATCGATCTTCAATTGATACAAAGAGCTTAAGTTTATATCGATATGAATTGGAGTGGAAGCTATCAATACGAGGTAGTCACTATGCTATCGATACGAAATAGAGTGGAAGCTATCGATACGAAGGAGCTCTAGGTGAATGATACGAAAGTAATTACTTTAGATCGATACGAAGGAAACACGTTCAAGTGGAAGACTCGGTCACTCGACATGAAAGGTGGATCGATCCTGGAATCTAGTGCCACATCACCCTGATCAATACGCGTGAGATGGATACGAACGAATCGATACGAACCAGATCGATACGAAGACGCCAGCTCCTTGAAATGTCAAACTTGGATCGATCATAACTCAAAATCTATAAGTCCAAATGCTACCAAATTTTCACAAAAGCTTGCGTACCACCTCTACTTGGTCTCTGATCGATCTCAGCCCAAATGGAGTCGTTTTTTATCGATACGAATTGTATACGTATCGATCATGGATCGATCTCAAATCGCCTCGGATCAATCACGTGGGCCCACCCACGTGTGAGAAGGAGCATTCCGAGATCTATGTTAGATTTTTCCAGCCAACGCTTATAAATAGCAGTCCTAGGCCTTTAGAAAAGGGACTTTTGACTCTCTTACGCCGATATTCTGCAAGAAACTCCATTGTATCTCGAGTGCTTAAGAGTGTATTGTTGTAATCAGTTGTAACCGGTTAACAAAGTCAATAAAACAGCAAACTTTCCATAGTGGATGTAGGCTACAACGTCGAACCACTCTAAATTATCATGTTTTTACATTTCTGTTTGTCGGTTCTGGCGTGTTTGTTAGATTAACTTCATTTTCCATTTATGTTTTTCACTTTAATCTCTTCAAATACGTCCAAAGAGGGTTGTGCTCAATTTTGGTACAAACACTTTGGTGCTTTCACTAAGAAAACCCAGCTTTTCTCCTGCTAATTGGAGCTACTGTCGTCGTTGGATTGCAAGAATCTAAGGAGAAGATCCAAATCTCATATCCAGTAGTTCTTCCATCCTATTCAGGTTGCATTAAATCTAGGAAGGAGCTACATCATTTACCATGGTTACTACTAGGACCGCCTCAACTGTTGCAGATCAAGAAGGATGGGATAGACAGAACCCCGCACAGCTACCCACGACGGGTCAGAACTCAGCTGGACCTTCAGATCCACAAGGCCCTGCACCAGGGAGGAATTCCAAATGCTGTTGTAGGAGCTGACTCAGAGTCGCCAACAGCTTATCCAGCAGATCCGTGCCAACACAGAGCTAACCAACCGACTGAACGAGGAGAGACGAAGGAGATCCAAAAGGGATCATGCTTCCTATTCATCCACCGAAAGCTCAGCTCCCTCTGATTACAATCACATATCTACACGTCCACGGCTGGATGGAAATTACGTGCAAGCCCCCGGGCATTAGCGCACTCTGAACCTCGGACAAGCTGGAGCCGGACCTTCAACAGGAAACCAATCTGGACCCTCCTCCCAAGGAGGGGAACTTCCCTATCACACCACTGATAACCATGCAGCCGTCGCCGCTATAGACATGGAAGCTGACGTTCGGAACCAAGTAGATCCGATCCTTCATCAACGCAATCATACTCCTGAATTATATATGCCCGAAGATCTGGAACCAAGGAGGTGAGGCATGGACCGTCGACCGCGCCCGGACCGTCCTCGCATTGTGGAACCCGACCACAGCTTGGCCCAAAATGTCCAAATGCCAGACATTCCAACCATGATCTGTCAAATGATCCACGAAAGTCAAGGCCTCACCAATGATGATTGGGGAATCTCCCAAGTCATACTCCATTCACTGATGACATCCTCTATGCTGAACCACCTCGCTGATTCAGGATGCCAACTTTACCAGTTTATGAAGGGAGCTCAGATCCTAATCAGCACATCCTAAAGTATGAATGGCTCATGAACGCTACTCGAGCTGACGATGCGGTTAAATGTAGAAGCTTCCCTATTTCCCTAAGGGGCATCGTAACCATGTGCTTTACTCATTTACCACCTCGATCCATTTCATGCTTCGATCGGTTGGTCACCAAGTTCGTTGAACAGTTTCGTATGCACGTCATAAGACCGAAGGATGTTAACACCTTATCCAGCGTCACTCAAGCTCCAGGAGAGACACTCAGACACTATCTGGAAAGATTTCATGCTGCATATGCGGAAATCGGTAACCCTAATGACCATTCCATATTGATGGCACTGACTAAAGGAATCGATCCTGATTCCGAATTCGGCAATTGGTTGGCTGGGAAACCCCCCACATCATTGGATCAATTCTATGCTAAGGCGGCCCAGTTCTTGAGGCGAGAAGATGCTAGACAATCTAGAAAGCAGGATGACACAGGGCCTAGTGTGGAAGGCATTCAAAGTAACATCGCTGTGAAACAAACCGGTGAGAGTTCCGGTAAAGTGCAGTTGAACATACAGAATAAGCGGAATCGGTAGAAAGGCGATGGGGGTTAGGGTAAGAAGCGAGATCAAAATCGCGGATCACGATGCAGAGCTCCAATGTTTGACCAATATACCCCATTGAATACATCCCTGGAGAATGTGTACTTGCATACCTGTAATACTGGCCAATATAAGAAGCCTGCTCCGAAGCAATCATCCGAAAAGCAAATTCAATCAAGGAAATTCTGTAGATTCCATGATTTCTATAGTCACAATACCAATGAGTGTCGCCATTTATAGGACATTATTGAGAAGCTAATCCGAGAGAGGAAGTTGGAATAATTTGTTCAGGCACCGCAGGTTGGAGGTGCGAGCCCATCAAACCAGAATCAGGCTAGACCAGAGGAACCCACACGTACTGGCGGGAGGTTGGTTATTAACAGAGTTAGTGGTGGTTCTCATCTAGCTGATCGGAGCTGGAGGGAAATGGAGTCATATGGCAGTTCAGTTAGGCATGCGAACTTCGAATGTTGCAGCAATATTGATGATGGGGCTCCCGCGAAACAACTTAAAATGATGATAGACGACATCGTTTTTCGAGACAGAGATGCTGATAGATTCGAAGCCCCCACTATCGATCCACTAGTCATATCAGCTCAAATAGGTCCTGCTTGGATGAAGAGGATCTTGGTAGATAGTGGAAGGTCCGTAAATATTCTTTTCAAATGAGCTTATAACCAGATGAAAATGGAAGCGAAGGACTTAAAACCGTGCCAGTCTCGCATTCATGGCTTCAATGGAAGTGCAACGATACCTACTGGGATGGTGGAATTACCAGTAGAGTTGGGAATAGGGGATCGTCGGAGAGTCCGGATTCTACAATTTGTTGTGTCGGACATTAACTCTCCATATAACGCTTTCTTGGGCCGACCGGCCCTAGCTGAATTTAGGGCAGCCATTGCCCCATGGTGCTTAACTCTTAAGTTCCTCATAGACAATGGGGTTGGAATTGTTCAGGGATATCAGGCGGTTGGATGCGCCTGTTATGTTGCTAAGCTGCGAGAGGCGCAGTGGAAGGAGAAGGGCAAGGATGTAGAGGAATCTCTCTACGTCCATTTTACTGATAATTGACAGCTAACGCCTGGGCCTAGGGCCGTCGCCACAACCAATTCCTAAAAGATCTTGATCCAAGGGATGATGATAATGAAGAGAAAGTCAAAGACGGTCAGGCTTCCCCGGTAGAGTTGACGATCGATGTTCCAATTGATGATGATGATGACTCCAGAATGATAAAGGTCGGATTTCAACTAAGCCAACAGATGAGAGAGGAATTGGTTGAATTTCTCCAGGCAAACCTCGACGTGTTTTCTTGGACGGACTCAGACATGTGTGGGATCTCGCCGGACATCGTGATCCATGCATTGAATATTGACCCGCGGCATGTTTCGGTCAAATAGAAAAGGCGCATTATGAATCCAGAGAGATTTGCCGCCTAGAAAGAAGAGGTGGATAAACTAAAGACGAACAGGTTTACAAGGTGCATTATATCCAGAATGGGTATCCAACCCAGTGCTTGTTAGAAAACCAAATGGAAAATGGAGAACTTGTGTGGACTACTCAGACCTAAATAAAGCATGCCCTATAGACAGCTTTTCGCTTCCCAGAATTGATTAGCTTGTAGATTCAATGGCCGGACATGAGCTCTTGTCTTTTATGGATGCGTATTCCGGCTACAATCAGATACCGATGCACCTACCCGATTAGGAGCATACCAGCTTTGTCACCGATCTGGGACTCTATTGCTATAAAGTGATGTCGTTCAGACTTAAGAACGCTGGGGCGACCTATCAAAGACTTGTCAACCGAATGTTTGCTAACCAGATCGGGAAAACTATGGAGGTGTACGTGGACGATATGCTTGTAAAGTCATGGCTCTCCATCGATCATGTCAAAGACTTGAAACAATGTTCAACATCCTTCGAGAGTACCGAATGAAGCTCAACCCGTTGAAGTGTCACTTCAGAGCCGCATCCAGAATGTTCCTTGGATTCATTGTCTACGCTCGAGGCATTAAGGCCAATCCTGAAAAGATCTGGGCAATTCGGAATCTCAAGACTCCCAGAACTATAAAGTAAGTACAAAGCCTTAACAGGAAGGTGGCAGCTTTGGGCAGATTCATTTTCAAATCCACCGATAAATGCATTCCTTTCTTCGATCTAATCAAGAAAGGAAAATAGAACTTTGAATGGACTGACGAATGTGAAGGCGCATTTCGAGCACTGATTCAACACCTAGCGACGCCACCAATTCTGCCGAAGCCGGTTGATCATGAAAGACTATACATCTAACTGGCGATTTTGGCAAACGCCATCAGTGCCGCATTGGTTCGTGAGGAGGATCGGGTCCAACGACCAGTCTATTATGTCAGCAAATGATTGACCTGGATGGAAAGGAACTATCCAAAGTTAGAAAAGCTCGCTTATTGCCTCATCATTGCCTCTAGAAAGCTCCGTCCATATTTCCAGACCCATCTGATCATAGTCTACACCGACCAGCCGTTATGACAGGTCCTTACGTGGCCTGAGACATTTGGTAGGTTGCTCAAGTGGAACATCGAATTGAGTCAGTTTGATATTGCTTATACACCGAGACGAGTCATCCAAGGACAATATCTGGCAGACTTCATCGCTGGATTTACTATACCAGAGGACTTGCCCGAAACCAGTGAACCTTCAAAATACATATGGAAGTTGTACACTGACGGTGCATCAAAGGACCGCTGCTCAGGCGCTGGAGTTGTACCTGAAACCCCAGAAGGTCGATCCATATGTTATGCATTGAAGTTTGACTTCCGCGTAACTAACAATGAGGCTGAGTATGAAGCTTTACTTGCGGGACTCAGACTTGCCAGAGATTTGAGAATTGTTGATGTGGGGATTTACTGCGATTCACAATTGGTCGTGTGCCAAGTTCGGGGAGAATTCCAAGCTAGAGACCGGAGGCTAGCTGCTTATCTCACTCGGGTCCAGGAAGTGCTGAATCAGTTCGATTATTATGCCATCTACTACATACCCAAAGAGCGCAATCAGAAGGCCGATTCTCTGGCAAAACTGGCCAGCACCAGTGAAGCAAAGCAAACGGGACTCGTCCCTGTTGAGAAACTTACCTCTCCGAGTATCAATCAGATGGAGATGGACTGGGTGCATGAGGCAACGCCCAAAAAGGAGTCATGGATGACTCTATTCAGAAACTATCTCAAACACGGAGTTTTGCCTGAGCATAGAATTGAGAAAAGACAAGTTCTTCGGAAAGCTTCGCGATTCATTATCTAGAATAGAGTCTTGTATAGGAGAGGATACTCTGTTCCTTTACTTTGGTGTATCGCCCACAAAGAAATCAAATGAGTGTTACACGATGTACACGAAGGAGAATGCAGCGATCACACTGAGGGGCAAGCCCTTACTAAGAAGATACTCTGATACGGGTATTATTGGCCGACTGTGAATCGAGATGCATCGGACTATGCTAAGAGATATGACAAATGCCAGAAACATGCTCGAATTCCAAGAGCCCTCCTACCGAAATTACTCAGATGGTCAATCCATGGCCATTCGCCACATGGGGCATCGATATAATTGGATCTTTACCTCTGGCTAAAGGTTGTGCGAAGTACACCATCGTTGTAGTTGACTACTTTACCAAATGGGCGGAAGCTGAGCCGCTTGCTACTGTCACGATGAAGAAAGTAATCAACTTTCTTGTCCGCAACATCATCTGTCGTTTTGGCCTCCCACATACGATTATAAATGACAACGGGACCTAGTTCGACAGTGTCGAGTTCAAGAACTTCTATCAACGTTTCCATATTCAGAAGAAGTTCTTAGCGGTTGTTCACTCTCAAGCAAATGGACAGGTCGAAGCTGTTAATAAAGTTATCAAGTTGATTCTGAAGAAGTGTCTAGAAAAGGCCAGAGGCAGATGGGTCGATGAACTTCCCATGGCACTATGGGCATATCGAACCACCCACAAGTCCGCGACCGGCCACACTCCATTTTCACTTTCCTACGACTTTGAAGCTGTTATTCCAGTTGAATTGGAAGTACCTTCTCATCGTGTGACATATTATGACCGGAAGACGAATGCCATATTACTCGTCGAATCTCTGGATTTATTCGATGAGAAGCGTGAAGAGGCTGATTTGAGGGCAGTCGCGCACCAAGTCGAGTCGCCCGATTATACAATGCTAAAGTATGACCCCAAACCTTTGAACTTGGCGATCTCGTACTCAAGAGAATCTATCCGGTCCCTTCGCATATAAAACCAACATGGGAAGGACCGTATGTCATCGAACGGAGACTTGGAGATGGCACATTCAAATTATCAATTGTTGATGGTCTCACTTTGCCCAGAGCTTGGAATAGCGAGAATCTCCGTCGCTGCTACACATGAAAGGCTTTGTTTATTCATTTAGTCTGCTTTATATTGGAAATTTGTTTATGCATTTTGAAATTTGAACTTGTAATAAAGCAACTGACTTTGCCGTACTTTCTTATTTAAGCAATAAAATGCAAACTCGTCGAGCCAGAGCGGCGATTCTTGAAATGCGTCTTGCGACCATCACAATGCACGGAGCGCTAAGTTCCATCCCACGGTGGGACTTATTCAAATAGGGAGTGACTGTGATACGATCGGTCACTCGCTAAGTGAAACCCCAGTCTCGGGGGAAAACTACTACACTAAAGCCAAAAAGGATTGATACACGACAATCCTCCAACAAACTCTGGTTCCCAGAGTGTGAGCTGGAGTATAAATTGCAAATCCAAATTGTGGGTTCGAGGAGGGTGGACCCATCCACCAACGACTTCGCCCATGTACAATCTAAACTCGAGGAGGATGGATCCATCCATCCACGACCTCGTCCCCATTTTTGTAAGCTCGAGGAGGATGGACCCGTCCATCTACGACTTCGCTTGCCTACTCAGGGTGGATGTGATCCGACCGTCCACGTCCTTGATCAACTTATCGTTCCCGGAGTACGAACGAGACTTCAACACTTAGGCAGATGTGACTGACTGTCTATCGATCAACTCCAAATTCCTAGAGTGTGAACTAGAGTATAAACATCAAAATGAGTGTCACTGACCACCCACCGACTAACTCTAAGTCACCAGAGCGCGTAATGGAGTATGAACATAAATTGAGTGTGACTAACCACCCGCAAATCAACCTAATTCCCCAGAGTGCGGACGTAATTCTAAATATTAAACGGATGCAAGTACTTATTGATGGGCAACTATCAACCAACCACTTCAATTCATCCCCAAGACTAGGGGCAAAGCTCGAGTACCATCTACTGATCGAGACAGTGCAATATTGGGACTCGACTTAACGTTTGGTTATGACCCGAAGCCATGACTTCAGGACTTAACAACAGAACTCAAGTCTGATTCAGAGACTAAAGCCTTACAAGTACATTAAATGGAAATTCAAGCGCTAAAACACTTAAGCAAATAAACACAGAGTTATACTGAAAACAACATGGAGTTTCATTTCAACTATTCTTTGAAAGAAAAGGATAAGTACAAAGAATTATTTCAAGAATTCCTATCGGCAGGGGCCGAACCTACGTCTATACACGGCTTATAGGAAGCAAAAAGAAATTCCTATCTATGTACCAAAAAAGGGAGCAAGAAGACACGTCTACTCCCTCGGCTTCTTCTTCTTCTTCCTCGACGTCGACCCACTAGAGCTACCGCTCGGATGCCTCTTCGAGCCTTTGCCTTTTGGTGGTTGGTCTCCGGCCGGAGGAATTATGGTAATCTCTTCCTCCGAACTCACAGGAATTGGAATACTTTCTGAATGTGGAGTCGGAGGAATAGGAACACTCTCGATGTTGGAAGACGAGGGAGGCACGCCAGTGTCGACAACTGTACCACTAGGAGAAATCATTCGCAGAGGAGCCAGGCCAGGATCCGCCATACCACCTCCGATACCGCTGGCCTGCACAGCTGCTTCTATTTTGGCATTAATCTTTGCCATTATCTCTTCCTCATGAATCGCTTGAGTGTCCACGGGAAAGCTGCTAGTTGGGCCCGACGAGCTGGCCGTAAATACATCTTCACCCATGACGAATGGCAGGTCGGTAAGTGGGTCACTTTAATGACCGAGGAGTTCTTCCATCATTTGTTCATCAAAAATAAAAGTGCTCTCTTGCACTCCCTCGGTTGGTGCAGCGATCGTTGTTGTGGTTGCCTCCTTCATAAGGGCCTCCTGCTCATGATGCAGCTCTTGGGTTGCAGGAGGCTCGGCCGGTGCAAACTCTATAACTGAATAAAGATAAGAGAAAACATTAGTGACATCTTCTGATAGCACTCTCAACTTTGATTGAGTACAAGAAGTGCTCAAAGTATCTTCCTCAGATTGGCTCACGGGCAGGACCGGTGCGCCTTCGGAGCCGTGCTCCCGTGCTGGAGACAAGGGCGGTGGATTGGGGTCATAAGATAGAACAGCTGGAGGGTCTATTGTAGAAATGAGCTCGGGCTGAGTTGTTGCAGGCAGTTCAGAACTTGTTTCGTGATGTTCAACTCCAGACCCTTCTCCAACTTCCGGATGCTGAGCGACAAGCTTTTCCTTTTCAAATGTGACAATGACATCATGGAGAACCTTTCTTTCATCCACGGTCAATATCCGGTTCTCCAGCTCAAACTCATCAATAGACGTTGCGTGATGATCCGCCTTTTCATCTTCAACCAAGCGACACCAAGCATTATACAGATGTGATAGGTAATCTTCGAGCCAGCTCAGATTACGGTGCTTTAGAACATTGACGTTATATGTGATCAAGAGATCCTCAATGTCACCCTCCAACCTGGCCTCTGATGTTCTCACTTCACCCTCAACGCTGGCCTCGGCTTCCTGAACCTTTAGCGTTGCCGCATCCCTCTCATCCCTGAGCACCATAGCATGCTCGCATGCTTCCTGAGCAGCTTTATTAGCATCGTCTTTTTCTTTGTCGACTTCAGTAAATTTGGCTTTAAGCTCCTCAAGCTCTTTAAGCACGACATCTCTTTCCGCCGTAACGGTGGCGGTTTTATGGCCCATTTCTTCGACCAAGGTCAGGTGCACCTGTCGCTTCTGTTCTATCTTCTTACTTGCCTCATCGACTTTCTTAAGGGCCTCCGTTTCCGAGATTCTTAAAGTGTCATTCTCGGTGGTAAGCACTTGGACTATGCGATCTTTTTGGGTGAGATCTTTCTACAGATTTTCAATTGTCTTCGCCCGCTCGAAGGCCACAGCAGAAGCTTTCGCCACCGTTTTCACCCATTCCCGATACTGATTGTAGACTTCATACACATAGTCATGGACAGTCTGCTCTGCCCCAGCGGGGATCCACTTCAAGTTTGGGGGAAGTGAAAGCCATCGAAGCAGATATTAGGGAAGTCCATTTTCAACTGAGCTATTCGGATGGCTCCCACTCCTGTGGTCTCCGTAGCCGTTGATGTAGTGACGATAGGAGCATCTGTCCTAGTTCTACGGCGCTGCTTGCCAGATCTCGAAATTTGTGGAGGCACTGGTTGGCGTGAAGTTTCAGAAGTTTATTTTCCAAATCCGAAGGGTTGCGTTGGACCTCTAGGTGGCGGAGAGCGCGGATGGTAGTGGCGCCTATACTCCCTCTCCCTTTCCCTCTCCATATCCCTTTCCCTCTCGTAATGCTCCCTCTCTTGACTGGAGTAGCCACAATCGCGTTCTCTTTCGGCCTCATGTCTGCGAGACTCAGAATAAGAGCTAGATGAACGACGCGCAGAACGGAGACTACCAAGCATAGATCCTCGCCTGTATCTGTAAAATAAAAGGAGAAACAGAGTTGGTAATCTCCAGAGATAAATAGCTTGTGATTAGAAATTGTGTGGTGCCGTGAAATGTGTGTGCATGTGCAAACCCCTCAACCAACCGGTTGTAATAGCCATACTCGGAGGAGTTGGCTCTCCTTTGTCTAAGGCGCTTTGAAACCCCTCTAATCTGGTATCTTGGTGCAAAGGCAAGTCATCTGGAATGGGGATGTTCGCCAGTCCTGCAAAAGAGCTTTCCATCTGCGAAGGAGCAATCTGTAACGCCCCACCTCTATACTCACGCTAGCCAAGGTCACTACTGGGTAATGCCGTCGACTAGCACGAAGAATAAGGCTGTTGAGGAGCAACCATCTGTGTTGCTTTGTGCGAGTACCAATATGCCAGATAATATAATATACATTTCATTTCAAGAGGAAATCCGACATATCAAATACAAACTCAAAGCTACCACACAATGGCTATACGGACTTCGGAAACAAATAAAGAAATAAACATAACACAAATCAGTCACAAATAATCATATCACTAGGGCGGAAACAGATATGAATATAACACATAAAAGTGTACATCAAAGTAGTGGTCAAACTAGATCCACTACATCACAAAAGAATAGGTACAAGTGCTAGATAAAAGAATATATATACATCAAGGAGTCTCTATCTCGAATGTATAACAACAAAAACTACTAATCTAAAGTAGTTAGCCAATAGTCAGAAGGTAGTCCCAACTAAATAGTCAAGTGGAGGCACCTGTACCACCTCGGTCTGACCCGAGTATTATTTAAGAAGAAAATAATAAACGGATCGGTCTAGCTATAAATATCATATAAAATGAGATAGAATAAGAGATATGATTAAAACGTATGATAACAATAAAATGCCATACTGTGACAAGTATACATTAAATAAGAACAAAAATCATACAATATCTCAAATCGTCTCAAATACCCAAAAAGAATCACATTCTTTAAATTATTCACCAAAACACAAATATTGATAGAACTTATCAATACAAACCACGAAAATTGGTGAAACACAAATTCTAGAAATCACAACCAGAAATCCAGAAATCACAAAGGGGGGAAGGCCTATCAAAAACGGGAGCATGAAAACTCACCAACACGTGCATCACAAACGGAACGCTATTCCATGGTCGCTAACCATCAATTTTGAGTCGAGGCTCCACAAACGGCCCGAAGACCATGGGTCACTACCCCACCAAATTGAACCGAAGTTCCACAAACGGGGTTTTTAGTCCCCACACAAACAAAGAGACATCGCACATCGCTAGTCTAAATCATAAAATGATCACCATTGATCAACAAGAAGTGTGAATCACACTAAGTCAGTAAATATAAGAGTTTAGCTTCATGTCCCATAACCACTAGCTTAACTTAAATATTTACAGACAAATTGTAGATTTCCACTCGAAAATTGTCACAAGAGTTCAATCGAACAAGTCCAAGAATTAACCGACAAAGTAAATGCAAGCGTTTCATACCACTTGTTTTACTAAGCCGTTTAATTAGATTTCTCATACGAATGAGGTAAAGGTTTGTATATACTAATAGATTAGAAAATGGTTTTATAAACAAACTTTGTATTAAAAATAGAGTTGAAATCATCTTTGTGAAAGAGTTTGAATATTTATTACTAGTATAGAAAACCTTTATATTTTAAAGTGACAAATCATAGAAATGATTGTAGAAACAATCAATCACCAAAATCCACATTCGAAGACGTGAATTGAAACCATAAAAATCGATACCGAATCCATCAAAATGGATATTCCCCAAAAATCCCGAACAAGAAGTCATCAAAGTCGATAAAAGTGATAACAACTAATCGGATCAACATAAATCGATAAACAATGGAAATTCACTCAAAAATAGGCAAATAGGCTAAGATAGCAAATTCAGTCGACTGAACCATAATGGTCAGTCGACTGACACTATGCCTGGAAACTTTCTGTTTCCAAGCTCAGTCAACTGAACCATAATGGTCAGTCGATTGACACTATGCCTGGAAACTTTCTGTTTCCAGGCTCAGTCGACTGACACAGGGTCAGAAACTCTCTGTCCCCCAGGTTCAGTCGACTGACCCTTATGGTTCAGTCGACTGAACTGCAATTCGCAGTATACTCACCCTAGCCCTATGAAGGGCAAAATCCTACCGGAAACGATCGATCGAGCAATGGAGACTAGGGATTTATGCCAAGCGACAACCCGGCCTTATAGACTCTTCGATACACCCCAAAACATGTTCAAACATCCATAAAAGGATTTTCACAAAATTGGACTTCAAAAACCAAAAATTGGAAAGTTCACCAAATCAAAAGCAAATGAACACGAATAGGTGTTAGGAATTCATACCTAACAACTATGATAGCTATAGACATAGATGTGAGTTTAAAAACTCACCTTTAAACCCAAAAACACAAGAGAGAAGCTATAGAGCAAGGCAAGAACAATCACTCTTCAATTTTAACCCAAGAAGCATCAATCTAAGCTCAAAAGAAAAACATTTCCTAAGTTAGGGTTTAGGAAATTTCTGAAATTGAAGAGGAAATGAGATGGAGAAGATGAAGAGGATGCTTACCTAAGCTTCTCTTAGATTTTGGTGCTAAAACTTGAGTTTGCAAATGAATCTAGGACTTAGGAATTTCTAATTCCTTTTCTCTTCCCCCATTTTTCTAAAGCTTGAAGTGTTAGGAAAATAATAGAATGAATGAAGAGGAGAGGGGTGGAGTTAGGATATAAGGTGAGTTGGGTTAGTGGGCTAAAACCCAAACCCAAGCCCAAAGCTCTAAGTGAAAATGTCAAAATTCTACTCAACACCAAACATATCGATGTTTATACTCAAAAAGGTCGCAAAGGCCATTTTGGACTCAATGGAAGTGGTCTCGAGTCCCAATTCGACTGTTTGCAAAAAGCAACATTTCGAACTTGAATCCAACTAACGATGCTATATTTAAATAAAACATTTAAATATTCAATCGTAAAATATGTGGGTTGTTACAGACTCCCCTCCTTAAAGAAATTGCGTCCTCACAATCTTAAGATATAAATAAAAAGTAACAACCATAAAAGCATATCAACATAAAAGTAGAAATTTGAAATAAGAAGTTCACCTTAAGGAGCACGAGAGAGTAAGTCCAGATGTGTTCGCTCGATAAAGTCTCTAGATTCCCAAGAGCAATCCTTAGGATTTGAGGACCATTGAACTTTCACAAGAGGAACATCTTTATTTTGAAGGCGTTTAACCTCCGAAGCAATGATACGAATAGGATGTTGCTCATAAGTTAAATTAGGCGAAACTTCAATTTCTTCAATAACACCGGGCTCAAGAATAGAATCGGAATCTCGAAAGCATTTTTGTAATTGAGAGACGTGGAATACGTCATGAATAGCAAAAAACTGAGCCGGTAATAAAAGGCGATAAGCCACGGAACCAATGCGTTCGGTGATGGGAAATGGACCAATATATCGAGGTGCTAATTTTCCCGATCGACTGAAACGCACAATACCCTTCATAGGTGAAACACGAATAAACACCAAATCTCCCACAAAAATTCTAATTTCCTTCTTCGGTTATCGGCATAGGATTTTTGTCTACTTTGAGCTTCTTTCATCCTATGACGAGTAAGGTCAATCTTTTCTGTGGCATCACGAATAAAATCTGGACCTAAAATCGGCTTCTCACCGGCTTCAAGCCAACACGAAGGAGATCGGCATGGCCTTCCGTATAGTGCCTCGAAAGGTGCCATACCAATACTAGATTGGAAGCTATTGTTATAGGAAAACTCAACAAGAGAAATATGATCTTCCCAACTTCCACCAAAATCAAGAACACATGCACGAAGAAGATCTTCAAGAGTTTGATTCACACGCTCGGTTTGTCCATCTGATTGAGGATGATAAGCAGTGCTAAAATTAAGCTTCGTTCCCAAATCTTTTTGAAGACCTTTCCAAAATCCACTAGTAAACAATGGATCACGATCGCTAATAATAGAAGTAGGAACTCCATGCAATCTAATAATTTCCTTGACAAAGAGTTTAGCCAAAATAGGTACGGTCTGATTGGACCGAACGGGAAGAAAATGGGCGGACTTGGTAAGTCTATCAACTATCACCCATAGGCTATCATTACCCGAACGAGAACGGGGAAGACCGTCAATAAAGTCCATGGAAATTTGATCCCACTTCCATATTGGAATTTCCCAAGGTTGCAATAACCCATCGGGCCTTCGATGCTCGGCCTTCACGAGTTGGCAAGTCATGCAACGTTTAATAAAGTTAGCAACATCAGATTTCATTTCATCCCAATAATAAAGTCGCTTCATGTCAGCGTACATTTTACTACTACCGGGACGAATGGTGAATTTAGAACGATGAGAATCTTCTAATATATCTTTAAGAAGATCAATAATATTTGGCACAATAAGTCTACCAAATTTTCGAATACCGCCACTAGCATCAATATCAAAGTCTTTCAAACCTTCAATATCAATTTTATCCCTACAACTTTGGCTAAGAAGAGCCAATTCGGGATCATGCTTTTGAGCTTCAAGAATGCGGTCAAAAAGGGAAGGATGAGCCTCAAGGCTACATAATACAAGAGATGAACATGAATTGGATTCACGATCTCGAATCTCACAAGTGGATAAAGTCGTGAGATCATTCCATTCGGATATCATCATGGAAACAACCGCTTGTTGCTTACGACTAAGGGCATTGGCGAACACGATTTCCCTTTCCGGGAGTATAAAGAATATCGAGATCACAAGATGCAAGGAACTCGAGCCAACGTTGTTGACCCAAATTAAGTTCCTTTTGAGGAAATAAATACTTCAAAGATTTATGATCGGTGTAGAGAACAAATTTCTCTCCCAAAAGATAATGACGTCAAATTCTAAGGGCGAAAACAATAGCCGCAAGCTCTAAATCATGAGTGTCATATCTAGTCTCGGTAGGTTTTTATTGCCTAGAAGCATAAGCAATAACCCGTTCCCTTTGCATGAGAACGGCACCCAAACCAACAGGACTAGCATCGGTATAAACAATAAAGTCTTGGTTCCCATCGGGAATCACAAGAATAGGAGCATCGGAAAGGAGTTCTTTTAATTTCTGAAATGAAGCTTTACATTTGTCTGACCAAATGTATTTAACTCCCTTCTTTGTCAAATTAGTAAGAGGTACGGAAATTTTAGAAAAGTCTTTTATGAACCGACGGTAATAGCCCGCCAATCCGAGAAAGCTACGAATTTTCGTCACACTCTCTGGTCTCTTCCAATTTTGAATTGCTTCAATCTTTGAAGGATCCACGGAAATTCCGGATTCAGAAATAATATGCCCCGAAAATTTCACACGAGATTGCCAAAAGTGGCATTTAGAAAATTTTGCTTTCAATTGGTTGCTCCTAAGAGTTTCCAACACAATCCGAAGATGATTTTCATGCTCCTCCTCGGTTTAGAATAAACAAGAATATCATCGATAAAGATGAGAACAAATCGATCGAGTAAGTCCTTGAAAACTCGATTCATAAGGTCAATGAAATAAGCTGGGGCATTCGTCAAACCAAATGGCATAACAAGCCATTTATAAGATCAATAACGAGTACGGAACGGTGTCAAAGGAATGCTATCCTCTGCAATACGGAGCTGATGAAAATCGGTTGTTAACTCTAACTGTGAAAAGACTTTAGCACCACTAAGTTGATCGAATAGATCATCAATCCGAGGCAAGGGATATTTATTCTTGATGGTGAGATCATTAAGCTTGCGGTAGTCAACACAAAGCCTAAGTGTACCATCGAATTTCTTCACAAAGATAGCAGAAGCTCCCCAAGGAGAGGAACTAGAACGAATAAACTGTTTTACTTCCAATTCGGATAATTGTTTACGCATCTCCTCATTTTCCTTATTGGACATACGATAAGGAGGACGGGTAATAGGTAGAGCTCCAGGGATTAAATTAATTCTGAACTCAATTGCTCGCTTAGGTGGTAATCCTAATATGGGCTCAAATATGTCGGGAAATTCACAAACAATGTGAATGAGAGAAATAACATCTTCCTCATCATCATTATCGTCATCATGAGGATTTAGAGAATACAAAGATGCTTCCGAATTAGAATCTGAATCTTTAAGAACAAAAGAAATCTTCTTAACAGATTGAGGATGTCGAAAATATATAGTCCGCTCAGGACATAGGATATGGGCTTCATAACGGTTAATCCAATCCATCCCCAAAATCATTCCAAAACCAAGGTAACGCATAACATGCAAATCGGCTCGGAAAGAATAATCGCATAAAATAGTTTCGACATCTTTACAAAGTAAACTGAGTGTTGCGGATCCACCAACCGGATTCGCAATCCTCAATGAAGTCATCAAGCCAATAATATTCAAAGACAAAGCATCAACAAGTTCTTTTGATATAAAAGAGTGAGATGCACATGTATCAAAGAGAACTCGAACAGGAAGATCATGAAATATAATAATGCCATCAAGTATAGAATGAGAAATACCTTGACCACGAGAAGTGTTAGTAGGGGCTTGTACAACATTTGGCTTGCCTTCCTTCTTGCTTTGAAGTTTGGGACACAAAGATATAGTATGACCCGAACTCTTGCAATAGCGGCAAGAAAGGGGCTTTGGGCACTTGTTTGCATAATGGTCCTTAGAACCACAATTGTAACATTCCCCACGATGAGAGGAAGGAGTATTTGCTACCGAAGTTGCTTGCTTCCCTTTCTTGTTGGGATTAGACTTGAATTTAAAAGGCCTCTTCTTATTGATGTTTTGTTTGACTTCAACATCACTTTCTTTATCGACCTCTTCGAGTCAAAGAGCGATATCAACAAGTTGATCGAAAGAAACTTCTAGCTTTAGAAGTAATGGCTTCTTAAGATTCTTATTCAACCCATAGACGAATATCTGATTTTTCTTCAATGGGGTATTAATATACTCGACCCCATACTTAGAAAGAGATTCAAATGATGCGACGTAATCCATCACAGAAGATTCACCTTGAAAAAGGTCAATGAAGCGTCGAGCTAGAGATACTTTTTCAGCTTCTGGCACAAATTTTAACTCGAATCTTTCCCGGAATTGCTCCCAAGTAAGATCCACTTCAATAATTTCGAAGATCAGAAGCTCATACCAATCTAATGCTCTTTCTTGGAGCATGCTAGAAGCCACTTGGACTCGATGCAGATCAATAAGATTCTTGCGGGAGAAGATGCGATCGCATGTTCTAAGCCAAGCTTGGACTTATATAACGCTCTCAGAACCCTTGAAAGGCTTTCCACCCAAGTTGGTGTAATCACTACACAAGCGTGAAAACCTAGATTTAGGATGAGTGGACTCTAGAATGGGTCCGATAGTCTGAGCATTTTTCACCAGATTCAAAAGTTGCTGAGCAGACATAAATACTCCGTCCTGAGGAGTAGCACTGGATTGACGGGCGCTGGGATGGCCTGGTCTAACCATTTCCCTTTTTTAAGAAAGAAAGAAAAGGGAAAAGGTTATTGACAAAATGAATATCAAACAAACTTGATTGATAAAACAAGGCATCACAAAAAAAAGGATAGAACGGTACGAAGACTCGAATTAAATCCTATGGCATGATTCCTAAGAAAGACTTAGGACGATGATCCTTGCTAGATTATTCTACATTGTTCCGAAGTTTGGCTCCGATACCAAGCTATAACGCCCCACCTCTATACTCACGCAAGCCAAGGTCACTACTGGGTAATGCCGTCGACTAGTGCAAAGAATAAGGCTGTTGAGGAGCGACCATATGTGTAATTGCTTTGTGCGAGTACCGATATGCCAGATAATATAATATACATTTCATTTCAAGAGGAAATCCGACATATCAAATACAAACTCAAAGCTACCACACAGTGGCTATACGGACTTCGGAAATAAATAAAGAAATAAACATAACACAAATCAGTCACAGATAATCATATCACTAGGGCGGAAACAGATATGAATATAACACATAAAAGTGTACATCAAAGTAGTGGTCAAACTAGATCCACTACATCACAAAAGAATAGGTACAAGTGCTAGACAAAAGAATATATATACATCAAGGAATCTCTATCTCGAATGTATAACAATAAAAACTACTAATCTAAAGTAGTTAGCCAAAAGTCAGAAGCTAGTCCCAGCTAAATAGTCAAGTGGAGGCACCTGTACCACCTCGGTCTGACCCGAGTATTATTTAAGAATAAAATAATAAACGGATCGGCCTAACTATAAATATCATATAAAATGAGATAGAATAAGAGATATGATAAAAACGTATGATAACAATAAAATGCCATACTGTGACAAGTATACATTAAATAACAACAAAAATCATACAATATCTCAAATCGTCTCAAATACCCAAAAAGAATCACATTCTTTAAATTATTCACCAAAACACAAATATTGATAGAACTTATCAATACAAACCACGAAAATTGGTGAAACACAAATTCTAGAAATCAGAACTAGAAATCCAAAAATCACAAAGGGGGGAAGGCCTATCACAAATGGGAGCATGAAAACTCACCAACACGTGCATCACAAACGGAATGCTATTCCATGGTCGCTAACCATCAATTTTGAGCCGAGGCTCTACAAACGGCCCGAAGACCATGGGTCGCTACCCCACCAAATTGAACCAAAGTTCCACAAACGGGGTTTTTAGTCCCCACACAAACAAAAAGACATCGCACATCGCTAGTCTAAATCACAAAATGATCACCATTGATCAACAAGAAGTGTGAATCACACTAAGTCAGTAAATATAAGAGTTTAGCTTCATGTCCCATAACCACTAGCTTAACTTAAATATTTACGAACAAATTGTAGATATCCACTCAAAAATTGTCACAAGAGTTCAATCGAACAAGTCCAAGAATTAACCGACGAAGTAAACGCAAGTGTTTCATACCACTTGTTTTACTAAGCCGTTTAATTAGATTTCTCATACGAATGAGGTAAAGGTTTGTATATACTAATAGATTAGAAAACGGTTTTATAAACGAACTTTGTATTAAAAATAGAGTTGAAATCATCTTTGTGAAAGAGTTTGAATATTTATTACTAGTATAGAAAACCTTTATATTTTAAAGTGACAAATCACAAAAATGATTGTAGAAACAATCAATCACCAAAATCCACATTCGAAGACGTGAATTGAAACCATAAAAATCGATACCGAATCCATCAAAATGGATATTCCCTAAAAATCCCGAACAAGAAGTCATCAAAGTCGATTAATGCGATAACAACTAATCGGATCGACATAAATCGATAAACAATGGAAATTCGCTCAAAAACAGGCAAATAGGCTGAGATAGCAGATTCAGTCGACTGAACCATAATGGTCAGTCGACTGACACTATGCCTGGAAACTTTCTGTTTCCAGGCTCAGTCGACTGAACCATAATTGTCAGTCGACTGACACAGGGTCAGAAACTCTCTGTCCCCCAGGTTCAGTCGACTGACCCTTATGGTTCAGTCGACTGAACTGCAATTCACAGTATACTCAGCCTAGCCCTATGAAGGGGAAAATCCTACCGGAAACGATCAATCGAGCAATGGTGACTAGGGATTTATGACAAGCGACAACCCGGCCTTATAGACTCTTCGATACACCCCAAAAACATGTTCAAACATCCATAAAAGGATTTTCACAAAATTGGACTTCAAAAACCAAAAATTGGAAAGTTCACCAAATCAATCCAAATCAAAAGCAAATGAACATGAATAGATGTTAGGAATTCATACCTAACAACTATGATAGCTATAGACATAGATGTGAGTTCAAAAACTCACCTTTAAACCCAAAAACACAAGAGAGAAGCTATAGAGCAAGGCAAGAACAATCACTCTTCAATTTTAACCCAAGAAGCTTCAATCTAAGCTCAAAATAAAAACATTTCCTAAGATACGGTTTAGGAAATTTCTGAAATTGAAGAGGAAATGAGATGGAGAAGATGAAGAGGATGCTTACCTAAGCTTCTCTTAGATTTTGGAGCTAAAACTTGAGTTTGCAAATGAATCTAGGACTTCGGAATTTCTAATTCCTTTTCTCTTCCCCCATTTTTCTAAAGCTTGAAGTGTTAGGAAAATAATAGAATGAATGAAGAGGAGAGGAGAGGGGGTGGAGTTAGGATATAAGGTGAGTTGGGTTAGTGGGCTGAAACCCAAACCCAAGCCCAAACCCTAAGTGAAAATGTCAAAATTCTACTCAACACCAAACATATCGATGTTTATACTCAAAATGGTCGCAAACGCCATTTTGGACTCAATGGAAGTGGTCTCGAGTCCCAATTCGACTGTTTGCAAAAAAGTGACATTTCGAACTTGAATCCGACTAACGATGCTATATTTAAATAAAACATTTAAATATTCAATCGTAAAATATGCGGGTTGTTACAGAATCTCTTGACTAGTAGCAGGAAAAGAGACTACGACGGTTTTGCACCTTATAGATTTTCCAGCAGTAGACTTGCCTCTTCTCTTCTACTCTAAAGATCGAGGACTTTGCGAAGGCCCAGCTGCGGGCTCGTCTCCAGCAGGCATATTCTCATCACTGCCTTGTTCGGTAATTACTATCCCAGGAGTTCTCCTTCGAGCTTGCCTCGCCGGGGCCGTCCTAAAAACTCCTACGAGTCCAATGCTTTGATCTCTATCAATTAGCCCAACGATAACCAGATTTTCGTCCATAAGGACTTAATCGATCTTTCTGTACTCGGCGGGCACCTCTTGAAGAACCCTTACAATCTCCCTAAACTGAGTGCCTTCAGGTCGCAGAATTGAAGTTGTGAAAGAAAGAAAGTGTTGGTTCCGAAATTGACTAAGATTATCCAGTTGATCAGCGAAGGGGTTAGGGCACTTACGTTTTGCTAGCCACCGTTTGGCGAACCCCGGTGGACACCGAACATAGAACCATTCGGTCTTGAAATAGCTCAGCTTGCTCCAAGCCTCGACCACGATCTAACAGTTCCTAACTGCCTCTAAGAAAGTGAAGGAAGGATTATCTCCTCGACTCTTTATGTTAAACAAATATCTAACTTCCTCTGGAGTTGGGGGTCGGAAAAGGTTCTCCATGAAGACGATGAATAAACTATTCAGCAGGGCATACCCATTCGGATGCAATTGGGATGGAGCGATCCTCAAGAAAAGTAGAACTTCTTGGATGAATTGATTAAATGGAGGGATTGTCCCAACTACACACATAAATCTATTACAGGCTGTATACCCTTCTGTGGGAGTGTGGGCTCTATCCTCTGGCCCTGGCAGCAAGACATCGTTTATGGATAGCCCATGCCTTAGACAAATCCTGCCCAGCATATCTTCAGAAATATTGGAATGAACGGAGTCTTGTGGATGTGTGATAAAAACTGCTCCCGGTAGTTCATCCGGAGCGGGGCTAATAGCGTCGGCTGCAATAACCAGCATTTCAATTACGGGAAGGGGTAGACTCTGGACATCCTGTGATTGCGAACTTTCGGGTTCCATAGCTATTGTACTCAACAAAAATCATTATTAGACGATAATAAACCCATGTTTCCCCCAGTGTGAAGTGCGTGAATGTGTTGTGCAGACTTCGGAATTTGAAAGACGTTCGAACGACAAGACTTCGAAATTCAACCCTCGCTGACCGTCACAACCGTACCATCTAGACTTCGGAGATCGATCTAAGTTAAAATTCATCAAATTTGTCAAGTTATAGTTCCATCGACGAGCTTTGAAGGGCAGTCATATATGCAATAAAACGGTTAAGTCCAATTATGCGAAGCAGAAGCTCGTCGGAGTTAAATGTTCAAGTGTGCAAAAATTTCGTATCCATCAAGATGCAAATTCGGATCGATCACCAGGAGTCATGTTCGTATCGATCACAGAGGAAAAGACTTCGTATCAATCACCTGAAGGCCAGTTCGTATCGATCTGAATCCTGCGTCTTCGTATCGATCGGTAGAGCCGATGCTTCATACCGATCGCGTGATTAGATTTTCGTATCGATCGCTCTGGATCGATACAAACTCCAACCATCACCCATCGATACGAAGCCACTCCATCCCTCGATACGAAATTCCATCAATATCCGTCGATACAAACTTTAATTGTTTTCAGAATGATACGAAGCACACTTCCTCAATCGATACAAATGATCCCTCTATATCCATCTACCCTCCTTCTTCTCCAAACAACGTTGAAGCCATTCCAACCCTCCTCGACTTTGCTCCGACCCATCTCCAGCCTCCTCATCACCAGAATCGGCCATGAATATGAATGGATTAGCAATTAAACTCAAGTCTCGTCATTTCTAGTGTGAAGTTATTGATCAATTACCTAATTTAAAGGTTTGGTCGAGGGATTAAAGAGTTGTGTTAATTTGGGGATGAAGACAGTTTTCTTTCCTCAATTTTTCAATCGATACGAAAGCAAAAGAAAAATGAGAGCAAGTGAAAAAATTTCTAAGTCCAAAATGCATTTATATGGACTCGAACTCAAGGAAAAAAGACGATTCATCTCCCAGTAGAATGGACCGGTCAGAACGGTCAAAGCCGGAATGATACAAAAGGCCTTCCTCGTATCCATCCACGGTCAATCTAGGACAAAGTTCTTCGTATCCATCAAGCCACCGCTATGAGGGCCACTGTGCAAATCAACCTGGAGCAGCCGCTACTTCCATCGACACGAAGAACCTACGCACATCCATCAATCTAAAGCGGCCTGAAGTTTAATTGTTCGTATCCATCGACCCTTCGATACGAACGAGATAACAGAAACTTGTTCGAGCCTTTCAGACCCATCAGAGATTCATCGATACAAAGAAGCAACTTCGTATCCATCACTTTGAAGCCCACAAAGATTTGTATCCATCGATACGAAATATTTCAGAGAGCTAATGACACGTATTGATAGTCATCGATACGATGCATGTTTTTCAACTTCTCAAATCGATCCAGGAGAGGATCGATACGAGAGGATACTCAAAAACGACCATCAAGCATTGTTACGACTCGAATTTCACATTGATCCAGGAGAGGATTGATATGAAATTCGATCCAAAAAAAAATCTTGACAATGACTCGTGAACGTGCAAACATTGACGGGAGTCATGTTAACATACGTGCATGTATGACGGACTAACGTTCAATTTTCAAAATCCGCAGGAATTGAACACTTACCTGATGGCAATTACAACAGTGAACAACAGATTGCTAACACTCGACACTCAGTTACAACCATGCACTACACAATCTTTGGCAGTCAACAGTTCAGTATTTATATTACTGGAAATCAATCAAAGGTTACATCTTTTGACGAAAAGACAACAACTATTCAACGAATCGGGCAGAACTTTTTAGAACGAAAATCGTAGCTTTTCAAAGCACGTCATGTTCTCACAAGACGTACTTTGGGGGGCAAATGTTATACCGCCTTTTGGCAAGGCCATGACACCAAAAAATTGACTGGATACTAAAGAAAGTTCGTCCCGAAGATCGGTTATACACAGGTTCATTATGGGTACTGGTGAATTTGGTCCATGTCTGAATCGAGCTACAATCGATATGATACGATAAGCAAAGCTATGGAAGCCAACATTCCAAATTTTGGGTCGATCGGAGTTCGTATGCTTGAGATATGGATCGATCAAGGTTAAGAAAACTAGTTATGTTCGTGTCCATACGATGTTGTATCCATCCCTCAAGAAAGCCTCATTTCGTATCCATCAAAGTTAGGCTAATTCGTATCCATCAAAAATTGTCACTTCGTATCGATCTCATGTCTACATGCTTTGTATCAATCCAACCATTCATATATTTCATATCGATCGGCCATTGATCGATACGAAGAACATATATTGGATCGATTAAAATCAAGGGAAAAGCCATCAATTCGTATCTATCATGTTCACTCCATTTCGTATCCATCATGTTTACTCCATTTTGTACCCATCGTGATCGATCCACTTCGTATCCATTGACAGTTGACGTTTCATATCGATCATCATTTACACAGTTCGTATCGATCGGTCAACGATCGATACGAAACGTTCCACCAACAAACGATACGAAACAACACTTAAGAGGCATCGATACGAAATCGACCTTCAATCGATACGAAGAGCTTAAGTTTATATCGATATGAATTGGAGTGGAAGCTATCAATACGAGGCAGTCACTATGCTATCGATACGAAATAGAGTGGAAGCTATCGATACGAAGGAGCACCAGGTGAACGATACGAAAGTAATTACTCTAGATCGATATGAAGGAAACACGTTTAAGTGAAGACTCGGTCACTCGACATGAAAGGTGGATCGATCCAGGATTCTAGCGCCACATCACCCTGATCGATACGCATGTGATGGATATGAACGAATCGATACGAACCAGATCGATATGAAGACGCCAGCTCCTTGAAATGTCAAACTTGGATCGATCATAACTCAAAATCTACAAGTCCAAATGCTACCAAATTTTCACAGAAGCTTGCATACCACCTCTACTTGGTCTCTGATCGATCTCAGCCCAAATGGAGTCGTTTTTTATCGATACGAATTATATACGTATCGATCATGGATCGATCCCAAATCGCCTCGGATCGATCACGTGGGCCCACCCACGTGTGAGAAGGAGCATTCCGAGATCTATGTCAGATTTTTCCAGCCTACGCCTATAAATAGCAGTTCTAGGCCTTCAAAAAAGGGACTTTTGGCTCTCTTACGCCAATATTCTACCGGAACTCCACTGTATCTCGAGTGCTTGAGAGTGTACAGTTGTAATCAGTTGTAACCAGTTAACAAAGTCAATAAAACAACAAACTTTCCATAGTGGACGTAGGCTACAACGCCGAACCACTCTAAATTCTCATGTTTTTACAATTCTACTTGTCGGTTCTGGCGTGTTTGTTAGATTAACCTCATTTTCCATTTATATTCTTCACTTTAATCTCTTCAAATACGTCCAAAGAGTGTTGTGTCCAATTTTGGTACAAACAATTACATTAGATATTAATAATTTAATAAAATAACTAACTACTTTTCTAAAATCTATATATACATAAAAATGCTTTTAAAATACTTATAATAGGTTTTAAAGCATTTATTCAAAATATTACTTAAAAATAATAAGTTTACAATTTACTTAAAAACTTGGAAAAACCATGTTTTCGTTATATTTAAAAATAAGCCTTCTACTTTGAAATACATAACTAATTCTTAAAAATACATAAAAATTAAAAACCCCTTTTAAAATACTCCAATATTATTTAAGCTTTGTAAAAAGAATGGAACAAAATAATTAATTTTAAAGTCCTTTTCAAACAATAGAAGTTCAAAACAAAGGCTAAAACTGGGCAGTTTTATACAAGTAAAAGTTTAGCCACTTTTCGATATGTTACTTAACTTTTTAACATCAAATCTTTTTATAGCAACTAACATACACAATATACATCATAAATATGGCGAGAAATGCCTAAGGATCTCTCTATAAAGTTTCTTTGAAATCGCTACACAAAGTAATTAATAAGTGCATCTATAGCGATTGTCACTATAAGAGCACTTTCAAATCCAAGTATAATTAAAACCAAAGTCTAACTACAACCTATGTGCTTCGTTTAAAGGCTATAAAACAAGTCATAATAAGTCATACAACTCCATTTAAGTCCATACATATGGATTACATATGAAATTTGCTTTCAAAGCAAGAAATAAATCTTAATATTACAACATATAGCAATATCAGTTCAAACAACATATAAGCAATCAATCACAAGCACATATACACATTTATATTCACCCAATGGTAAGTCAGCTCAGCCTTAATCAATCAAACAAGCAAGTATAAACTTCCACTTCCTAACTCAACCTTTCAAACACCAAACTTCCTTCTATAACCTTGCTTTGCACTTGCCATTGCCCAAAACTTCCCCCTTTTGCTCATGGCCTCCAAGTGGATTGGGGTATATGCTCCAAATCGTCAAGCTTTGACTTGTTGGAAGATGTTGTGATGTTGTTCTAAGGTTCATGGCAAAGTTGAAGAGATTTGGAAGTGTCTTGTGATTATTAATCTTAGGAAATTTGTGAAGAGAGAAGGAGAATGAAGTGCAATATTTTGCACTAAACTGTGAAGTGGATTTAAGAGACAAGCACCCTCTTATATTGGTATAACAATCTGCCTTTTCGATCCTCAGAAACTAATACATCTATGGTATTCACATGTCGAATATCTAAGTGTCGGAAAGACAGATCGTTGGAGTGAAAAAAAGACAGAACGGAATCTCATAACGTGACGGGTAATCTATAATATATCAATGGACTTTACAAAAAGAAAACTTTTATAAACATACATCAATCAGAGTACAATTATCCTATCATTAGGCACTAAAGTTATAATAACATGTTCTTACAATTTCTGATAAATACAAGAACAAATAGCGGAAGATAAAATACGAGAATACGCCTTGGAGGATTCAGCTCGTCTCCTGAAGCTCCAAAGTGTCTGGCTAAATCTAGAAAATATGCTCGGGCTGACCCAAGCATTATAAGAAAAATAACGCTTGGATCAATCTGATAAAACCAGCGTAAGAAACACAATCAAATGGATTCTTATATCTTATAAAACCTTTCAAAATAAAAGGTATCTCATAAGACCACGCCGCACATAAACACGAATGGGTTTTTACCTTACAATAACCAAAAATTTTTTACAGAAAATCCAGTGATATTATAATAATGTCTAGGGGTTTAAAGTAAATTATGAATATACCCAGAATGCTTGCACCTCACATTCCGGCATAGTTGGGCATAACTAAATCCATAAAGGCTCGTATTGGAGTTTGGATTTCCATCAATGACAAGGCTACTAGGGTATTACATGCAGCAGTACACCTCTAGAAAAATGTATCGACGGCCTCACATGGACCCCCTGCGAATAAGAGCTGGCTACCCCTTTAACATGACAGGTCGGATTACATCATTCCCCAGGACTAAGGCTCCAAAAACAATATGCACCAGCCGTGGCCCCACTTTCGCGCGCATACCAAATTTGTAAATATTGATTCTAGATTGAGGAATGACTATTCCTACTGGTAGCGAACCACATAGCTCGGAAGCTTATCCCCTATTTTAAACATTACCGGTTTATGAGGCTTGTGAGATCATGATTGTGTAACAACCCAGAATTTTAGTTATTTGAAATTAGAATATGTAATTAATTTTAAATATTGAAAAGATAATTCTATAGGTTAAATGACTTGAATTTCAAAAATAGTGATTTATTGGATAATTTAATTATTGAATTTAATAATTAAAAATTGTTTAAAAACATTGAATTATGGGTTTTAAGCTGGATAAAAATGATTTAAAGGCTTATTTAATTTCTATTAACAAGAATGAAGGTAATTAAACTTTTAAATTGGATTCAATAGCAATTTACCCGATTTTGAAAATAACTCGTTTTAATAACGAGTAAAAATAGTCTTTCGGGTCACAGCCTCGGATTTCGATGAAACCGGTGTCATTAGGTCCATAATAATGAATTATAATACGCCGTCAAATTTCGTAGCGATTAGACATAACGTCTGGCCGTACGGGATAGAAACACGTTGAAATTAATATCGAGAATTAAATATAATAATTGGGTTCAAAAAGCTATCTTCTGCATACGATCAAATTAGGTCTCGAAACTTGTTCCATTGTGTTCAGAATAGGGGTATAACATTAGGAATGGCAGGCGGCATGCCTTGATAGGAGTTTGGGATTTTAAGCTACTATAAACGAGATATTTTGGAATTGTAAATATAGATATATATATAGATCCTTCATTCACATCAGCCGTTTTCCTTCACATCTCAACCACCCTATCCCCTGAAACAACCACCCTACCCTATCTGCGTTATTCATGCTTTATATAAACGATCAGCAAGCAAGATTTTCAAAAGAGAAAAGATGAGAGCTTTCAAAAATCAATATCTTGGAATTCTCTCAATAATAAAATTTGAAGCCAACTTTAAAATTCCTCTTTTGACGTAAGATTCACCCTGATATGTGTGTTAAGGGGTGCGATGTCATGTTTTGGGGTTTGAATATTAAGGTCAAAAGCAGTTTTGAGCTAGGGTTAGAGTTTTTGGAAATCCTGATCAATGATTCGCGAATTAGAGCTCGTTTCGTTGGGTCGTTTGGCATCTAGGGGAGGGATATTGGAGGTCGTGGTTGTTCTTGGAGATACCCGACCTGGGTACAGACGAGGCAATGGTGGGGGTTGATGCGTTTTGGAGGAGGTAGGCAGACTCAAATTTGTTGGGGTGGTCAAGTGTGGTTCGAGACGAGATTTTCGTTGATGAAGGCGGATTTAAGTTTCATAAAGCCAAGCTCGGTAACACATGAATACCGTGCACAGCCATATGGGTTCTTTGTGCATGTATAGGGAAGGAAGGAGGAAGAAGGAGAAGTAAGGTTGAGGGCAAACTTGTAATTTTAAAAAGTTATGTAATTTTTTTAATTTAAAATTTGTTGATAACTTCTAAAATTCATAACTCTCTCATACGAGGTCCTATCGAGATGAAACTTTTTGTGTTGTGCTCGTATCAATGAAAGCTTCGCAATAAAACTAGCATGGATAAATTTGGAGACTATGGAAATTTAGGCTAAAATTGGATGTCGTCCGATTTTAGTTCCAAAACGGAACGCTTCGGCGACAGCAAAGGATAATGTGAGTAAATCTCACTCATTTTGGATAATTGGTTTTATTTTAAATACTTAAAAATTATTTATTGGTTGATTGGATGAATTGATAAATTATTATTATCAGTGGGATGTTATATTATATATTAGTATATATATATATATTAGCAGTTCGGTATATTCCCGCCGATTGGAGCGGATGAGACACTACGCGCCCTGCATAATAGCAGATGACCCTTTTTATTGCGATATCCCACCTCGAAGCGGTGATTATATTTTTGTGATTATATGACATCTGTGGTTGCAGGGAAACAGGTTGTAGGGATCCAACTGGATTCCTCAAAATCGTTGATTTTAATTTCATATATAGTAATATATGATGTGTTTTGAATAGTTTGTGATAGACTATGATGTGAATTGAATTTTTTGGATGTTATAGTAGCACTGTCCTTAATTTTGGTATTATAAATCCCATAAATAATATTTTTGAATTTAAAACGGAAATTCAAACGCGATTTTGAAAATGAAAATATTTATATTTAATTTTGGGATTATTTAAAAGGGAATGTTGGATAAAATAAATTATTGGATTTGGATATTTATTTAGCTATTCCGTGAAATGATTTCAAATAGAGAATTTTAAATTGAGGATTTTTAAATGATGGATTTTTAAATGAGATTCTTAAAATACGAAAAACGAGTCGAAATTGAGATTTGAATGGTTTTGGAATATAGTTTGGATTATTTAAGGAATAGATTCCTAAAATGGAATTTTGATTAGAAATCGATTTATAAATGGATTTTAGTAATATGAACCTGTTATAAAACTGGAAATGAGTTTATGAAATTTATAAGCAATGTTTATAAATAAAGTGGAATGATTATCATTGATAAATTGGAACTAATAAATGAGTGTGAATTTAAAATGAGATATGGAAATCGGTTTAGAAAGAAATGGTAAATTCTATTTTGGAATTTGGGAATAGTTATGGAATTGAAAATGTGAATCGATTTGCGATAAATTGAGAGAGATTTATAAGTATAAGATAGGTATGTTAAATTTTAAAATGGTTTTTCACAAGAAGTCAAGGTTTGTTTTAGAAAGGATTTTTATTTATTAAACTATGTAATTTTAAAAACTATTAATTGGATTAAAATATTTTAGAAAGTTAGTTATCTAAATATTTAAATTTGTTGAAATGAATTCTAAGTTTGATAAACAAGTTTTGTAAATCGATTAGAAATTTTATAAATGAATTGGGATTAGTTATTAACGTTTATTTTAAAAGTGCATTGATATTTTAAATAATTATTTAACCATGTTTTTTTGAAATTTATTATTATATATATATACACACACACACACATATAGTTTAAAAGTAAGTGATTGCAATTTATTTATAAATGCCCTCGAGATTTGTGAACTGGTTTTATTTAATGGATGTGATTTTATAAGAGAATCTTATAATGGAATTCGGGAACTTAAGAAAATTGAGAAAAGGAAATTTCCAAATTGTTTAGATATAGGAACTTCGAAAAGGAATCTGAATTCATTAAAGGAGTTATAAATTGTTAGTTGGATTATAAATAGGTATAATCGATAATTTTTGAAAATTGTAAAGGGAATTAATAAAAATTTCTGGAGAATTATGAGATAAGTATGGAATATTTCCTAAGTATGGATATCAGAAATGATTTCGGGAAATAGACTTACAATATTTTCCTAAGTATTAGAATTAATGTTTTTGGAGATATTTTAGCGACGAAATGATTTATATATAAATATTTTCTAAGTAATGAATTATAAATTGGATTTGGAAATTTTTCTAAGTATTGATATGGGTTGAAATATCATGTTATGGATTTAAGAATTTGAAACCATCTTCAAATATTGAAACACTGGAAGAGATTTGAATATATTCCTTTGTAAAGATATTTTGAAATAAATGTTTGAAGGATTTATAATATGGGCGTAGTCACTGCTTATGTAGGTAATTTGATAGTTAAATAACCGACTATCAAATCTGGCCAAATTCGTTGATCGTTTCGAAGAGACCGGGATCAGATTTAATTATCCGAAAACCACTTCGATCTGATTTGAGTGCTACGAATTGTGAAATCTTGAGGGTAATGAAGACGGTGATCCTTGAAGAGACTGGTTTGTTCAGACCCAGAACAACTTGTATGGATGAATGATATCGTTGTATTATTGCATGGAAGGCAGTGATTAGCGTTCCAAGTGAATTGCTATTCAAAAAGGTAAAACGTAGCCTCAAGCCTCATCAACCGGGAATGACTAAAAATCAGGGGAGATGCAGCAAGGCTAAGTGGGTCGCACCAATTAGGGTATGTTGTCACCTTTCTAGATACCCTACATCTATATATTTATGGATTGGTTATGCATGAGATCTCAAAAGGGTTGCAAAAAAATCGGGGTGATGACATATTTGGTACTATCCAGTAAGGGTTAGGCCGGTCTTGTGTTGGTAGGGAACGATAGGTTCGATCTCGGTACATTTTCTAGACGTGTACCGTGATAGGTGGTACCCTAGTGCCTAGTCATTGTATGGAATCCATTCTCCAATAAGCGTCATACGATTTTGATTGTGCCCAACTATGTTGAAATGTGAGATGCAAGCATTTCAGCTATTTTAATAAGTATTTGTACTTAGACACTATTATAATATCATGGAATTTCTATATAAAAGTGGTTTGGTTATCGTAAGGTAAAAACCCATCGTGTTTACGTGTGGCGTGGTCTTACGAGATGCCTTTGATTTTCAAAGATTTTCTTATGACTTTAAATCCAGTTGGTTGTTTTTTTCTCACGCTAGTTTTCCAAACTGACTCGGGTGTTATTTTATTATAATGCTCGGGTCAGACCGAGTATATTACAGATTAGATTTTGGATACTTGGAGCTTCAGGAGATGAGTTGGAGGCCCAGAGACGTACTTATATAGATGGTTATATTTTTGCCATATGCATTGGTGTGTTATCAGCAATTGTAAGGACAGATTGTTATAACTGTCCAGGCTAAAATGGGTTATTATACTCTGATTGATGTTTGTATATATATATATATATACATATTACAGTTTTTTTGTTTTCGTGTAAAGACTTGTGATATATTATTGATTATTCGTTCCGCTGTGAGATTCTATATTTTTTAGTTTTCTTCTTATCTTCTTTCTTCTTTTCCCTTAACAATCCGCCTTTTTGTTCAATTTGAGTTGACATGTGCTGTTTATTATCAGCTTAGACTATACAGAAAGGTGGGTCGTTACATGTGGTATCAGAGCTGAAGGTTAAGCGAGAACCTTGGCTTTGGTAGGGTACTCATTAGAGGTAGGGTCAGTAGCACCCTAGAACGAGTTTGAGTGTATATATATATGAGAGCATATTTGTTAGTGATATAAAAATTGTTTTATATTATGTTGGTTGATCTATTGAGTGGCTTATGGATTCTAGTCAATACGAGTAATTAACGTTATTGATAGGAATCTCTAAACACTCGAGTAGAGCAATTCAACATGGTATTGTTTTGAAATTGTGTAAATGAAATAATTTTACCTTGATTATATTTTATATATAAAGGAATAATTTTTCAGAAATTATTATGGTATATATGGTGTGCTTGGTTGTTAGAGAATGATAATATTTGATTATTATCATTTGTTGATTGCTGTTTATGATCAAATAAAGGTTGATATGATAATACAAGTAAGAATAACAATTAAGGAATGATTTTATATAACCAAAGTGAGATTATATAAATATATGACTTATAATTGTGATTTATAAATTAAAAGGAAATTCAGAAGTATATTTTAAATATGATTTATAAAAAGGATTTAAAAGCTGGGAATTTGGGAATTTAATTTCAGTTGGTTTTGGAAATGATTTTTCCAAAGTTTTGGGAAAATAATAATAGTATTATTTGAAAAATATTTTTGAATAAAAATATTTTTAAAAGGGTTTAAAAGGAAATAAAAGCACTGAACTCACTTCGGTCGTTGGAAAATAATTTCGGTGATGACTGCAGCATCATCGACATTCATTTTCGAGTTTCCAAGGGAGGAATTGCTACCATTAGAGTTTTGTTTGGTAAAACTGGTTTTGGATTTAAAATTTAAAGGGGTAATTTGATATACCAAGGGATTGTGTGTGTGTGTGTTTGATTTCAAAAATGATTTGAAATACTTAAGAACAAGGTATTTAAACTCTGGGATTTTCATTTAGATGTTTTATTGAGAATATGAGAAAATAAGTTGATAACTTATAAATTTTGAAAATTTGTAAGTAAAGCAAAGCTTTAAAACTGTTGAATAGGAATGTTGAGGAAAGCAAATTTAGAATGAAAAATTAACTTGAGTTAAGTTAAATAAGATGAATTAATAGATGAACTAATTTAAATGAATTAGTGAGTTGAGTATGATTTTGGGAATATGGTTGAAATATTGAAATTGAACAATGGAACTGAGTTACATAAAATTGGATTTGATATAAAATGGATATAGACTTAAGTTGTGAAGTGGAAATAAACATAAGAAGTGTTGAATAAAATGTTTATAAACTTGAGTAAAATTTTATGAAGTAATTCATAAATGAAATTAGTATAGAGTGAACTGTTGTTAAACAAGAAATTTTGTGAAATAATTCTTAAGAGGTAATTAGTATTTAAAGGAATATATTAAGTAAATAAGGGAATGTGGATAATTGATTGCAGATCAAATAAACATGAATAACTGAAAGTGAAAAATTGAAAGTGAATATAATGAATGTGAATAAAAGGAATTTGGTATAGCTAAAAATCAATCGAAATAATGCGTAAGTTGTACATATATTATTTTATTCGCATAACGGTTTGATCCAGATTCGAGCACATGATTTCGAGATGATTTATATCGATCCGAGTTGGGATTTTTCATTCGATTCTCGACGGTGAACACTGGATATGGTTTTTTGATTGATTCTGGGATTCTATATCATAGTATATGGCTATGCAAGTTGAATGATGGTTTCTAATCAAGGAATGGGATATGATTCTGCATTACAGTGGTTGTGTGAACGATACTGGTTCGGAACTGAAATTGTGTGATCGAGTGAGCGATCAGATTTGATATTGCGTACGGATGATATATGTACATCGTACGGGCTTAAGTAAAGCAAATATTGGAAATTTAAAATGCATAACAGTATGATTTTGAATTTTATGATTGGATATCGTTGGTAAATAAGATGCGGGTATAAATCAAGAGCTAATTTGATGCCTTTAATTTCATAAGAAAATTGGCTTGCTCGACTAAAAGGTACATGTTTATATTGTTGTTTAATTTGATGGTATTATGGCTGAGCCACTTGGCTTTTGTTTTCTTTTGCTGATTTGGGCCCGTAGTGGAGACTTGTAGTTGTTCTGATCTAGCCGCGCAAAGGAGACGTTGGCGAAATTTTCCGAAAATTTAAAGAGTTAGAAATTTTGAAGAAATTTTTAATAACTAAAAATTGAATTTTGAGTTATAACATGAAATGATTGAATGGATAATGTTAGTTGTAACCTATGGATGAATTAGGGAACTTAGTAAAAGTAATAGCAAGGTTTCAAAAAAATTATTTTGGAAAGTTCAGGCTTAAATGGATTTGGGAAGTTATTTCAACTAATTTGTTTTAGAAAAGAAATTGGTTCGGGGATTTTCCCTACCCTGGTAATTTCGAGGATGAAATTATTTTAAAAGGGAAGGAATGTAACGACCCAGAATTTTAGTGATTTGAAATTAGAATATTTAAAAAAATTAAATATTGAAAAGATAATTCTATAGGTTAAATGACTTGAATTTCAAAAATAGTGATTTATAGGATAATTTAATAGATGAATTTAATAATTAAAAATTGTTTAAAAACATTGAATTGTGGGTTTTAAGCTGGATAAAAATTATTTAAAGGCTTATTTAATTTCTATTAATAAGAATGAAGGTAATTAAACTTTTAAATTGGATTTAATAGCGATTTACCCGATTTTGAAAATAACTCGTTTTAATTAACGAGTAAAAATAGCCTTTCAGGTCACAGCCTCGGATTTCGATGAAACCAGTTTCATTAGGTCCGTAATAATGAATTATAATACGCTGTCGAATTTCGTAGTGATCAGACATAAAGTTTGGGCGTATGGGATAGAAACGCATTGAAATTAATATCGGAAATTAAATATAATAATTGGGTTCAAAAAGCTATCTTCTTCATACGATCAAATTAGGTCTCAAAACTTCTTCCATTGTGTTCGGAATAGGGGTATAACATTAGAAACGGCAGGCGGCACGCCTCGATAGGAGTTTGGGATTTTAAGCTACTATAAACGAGATATTTTGGAATTTTAAATATAGATATATATATATTTTCTTCATTCACATCAGCCATTTTCCTTCACATCTCAGCCACCCTATCCCCTGAAACAACCACCGAACCCTATCTGCGTTATTCATGCTTTATATAAACGATCAGTAAGCAAGAATTTCAAAAGAGAAAAAATGAGAGCTTTCAAAAATCAATATCTTGGAATTCTCTCAATAATAAAATCTGAAACCAACTTTAAAATTCCTCTTTCGACATAAGCTTCACCCTGATATGTGTGTTGAGGGGTGTGATGTCATGTTTTGGGGTTCGACTGTTAAGGTCGAAAGCAGTTTTGAACTAGTGTTAGATTTTTTGGAATTCCTGATCAACGATTCGCGAATTAGAGCTCGTATTTGGATTCGTGGGGTCGTTTGGCATCTAGGGGAGGAATATTGGAGATCGGGCTGCTCCAGGAGAAAACCGACCTAGGTATGGACGAGGCGAAGGTGGGGGTTGACGTGTTTTGGAGGAGGTAGGCAGACTCGAATTCGTTGGGGTGGTCGAGTGTGGTTCGAGACGAGATTTTCGTTGGTGAAGGCAGATTTAAGTTTCACAAAGCCAAGCTCCGTATCACACGAATATCATGCACGGCCATATAGGTTCTCTGTGCGTATACAAGGAAGGAAGGAAGGAGGAAGACGGAGTAGTAAGGTTAAGGGCAAACTCGTAATTTTAAAAAGTTATGTAATCGTTTTAATTTAAAATTTGTTGATAACTTCTAAAATTCATAACTCTCTCATACAAGGTCCTATAGAGACGAAACCTTTTGCGTTGAGCTCGTATCAATGAAAGCTTTGCAGTGGAACTGGTTTGGATAGATTTGAAGACTGTGGAAATTTGGGCTAAAGTCGGACGTCGTCCGGTTTTAGTTCTAAAATGAAAGGCTTCGGCGACAGCAAAGGATAAATGTGAGTAAATCTCACTCATTTTGGATAATTGGTTTTATTTTAAATAGTTAAAAATTATTTATTGGTTGATTGGTTGAATTGATAAATTATTATTATCAGTGGGATGTTAAATTATATATATTAGTAGTTCGGTATATTCCCGCCGATTGGAGCGGATGAGACACTACGCGCCCTGCATAATAGCGGATGACCCTTTTTATTGCGATATCCCACCTCGAAGCGGTGATTATATTTTTGTGATTATATGACATCTGTGGTTGCAGGGAAACAGGTTGTAGGGATCCAACTGGATTCCTCAAAATCGTTGATTTTAATTTCATATATAGTAATATATGATGTGTTTTGAATAGTCTGTGATAGACTATGATGTGACTTGAATTTGTTGGATGTTATAGTAGCACTGGCCTTAATTTTGGTGTTATAAACACCATAAATAATATTTTTGAATTTAAAAAGGAAATTCAAACGCGATTTTGAAAATGAAAATATTTATATTTAATTTTGGGGTTATTTAAAAAGGAATTGAGTTGGATAAAATAAATGATTGGATTTGGATATTTATTTAGCTATTTCGTAAAATGATTTCAAATAGAGAATTTTAAATTGAGGATTTTTAAACGATGGATTTTTAAACGAGATTCTTCAAATACGAAATGGGAGTCGAAATTGAGATTTGAATGGTTTTGGAATATAGTTTGGATTATTTAAGGAATAGATTCCAAAATGGAATTTTGATTAGAAATCAATTTATAAATGGATTTTAGTAATATGAACCTATTATAAAACTGGAAATGAGTTTATGAAATTTATAAGCAATGTTTATAAATAAAGTGGAATGATTATCATTGATAAATTGGAAATAATAAATGCACAGTGTGAACTTAAAATGAGATATGGAAATCAATTTAGAATGAAATGGTAAATTCTATTTTGGAATTTGGGAATAGTTATGGAATTGGAAATGTGAATCGATTTGTGATAAATCGAGAGAGATATATAAGTATAAGATGGGTATGTTGAATTTTAAAATGGTTTTTCACAAGAAGTTAAGGTTTGTTTTAGAAAAGGATTATTATTTATTAAACTATGTAGTTTTAAAAACAATTAATTGGATTAAGATATTTTAGAAAGTTAGTTATTTAAATAATTAAATTTGTTGAAATGAATTCTAAGTTTTATAAACAAGTTATGTAAATCGATTAGAAATTTTATAAATGAATTAGGATTAATTATTGACGTTTATTTTAAAAGTGCTTTGATATTTTAAATAATTATTTAACCATGTTTTTTTGAAATTTATTATTATTATATATATAGTTGTAAAGTACGTGATTGCAATTTATTTATAAATGCTCTCGAGATTTGTGAACCGAGTTTTATTTAATGGATGTGATTTTATAAGAGAACGTCTTATAATGGAATTCATGAACTTAGGAAAACTGAGAAAAGGAAATTTCCAAATTGTTTAGATATAGGAACTTTGAAAATGAATCTGAATTCATTAAAGGAGTTAAAAATTGTTAGTTGGATAATAAATCGGTATAATCGATAATTTTTGAAAATTGTGAAGGGAATTAATAAAAAATTCCGAAGATTTATGAGATAAGTACGAAATATTTCCTAATTTTGGATATAGGAAATGATTTCGGGAAATGGACTTATAATATTTTCCTAAGTATTGGAATTAAAGGTTTTGGAGATATTTTAGCGACGAAATGATTTATATATAAATATTTTCTAAGTAATGAATTAAAAGTTGGATTTGGAAATATTTCTAAATGTTGATATGGGTTGAAATATCATGTTATGGATTTAAGTATTTGAAATCATTTTCAAATATTGAAATACTGGAAGAGATTTGAATATATACCTTTGTAAAGATATTTTGAAATAAATGTTTGAAAGATTTATAATATAGGCCTAGTGACTGCTTATGTGTGTAATTTGATAGTTAAATAACCGACTATCAAATATGACCAAATTCGTTGATCGTTTCAAAGAGACCGGGATCAGATTTAATTATCCGAAAACCACTTCGATCTGATTTGAGCGTTACGAATTGTGAAATCTTGAGGGTAATAAAGAAGGCGATCCTTGAAGAGATTGGTTTGTTCAGATAAAGAAAAACTTGTATGGATGAATTTTATCATTGCATTGTTGCCTGAAAGGATGTGATTAGCATTCCAAGTGAATTGCTATTCAAAAAGGTAAAACGTAGCCTCAAGCCTCATCAACCGGGAATGACTGAAAAATCAGGGGAGATGCAGCAAGGCTAAGTGGGTCGCACCCATTAGGGTATGTTTTCACCTTTCTAGATACCCTATATCTACATATTTATGGATTGGTTGTGCATGAGATCTCAAAAGACAATCGGGGTGATGACATATTTGGTACTATCCAGTAAGGGGTAGGTCGGACTTGTGTTGGTAGGGATCGATAGGTTCGATCTCGGTACATTTTCTAGACGTGTACCGTGATAGGTGGTACCCCAATGCCTAGTCATTGTATGGAATCCATTCACCAATAAGCGTCATACGGTTTTGATTGTGCCCAGCTATGTTGAAATGTGAGATGCAAGCATTTCAGCTATTTTAATAAGTATTTGTACTTAGACACTATTATAATATCACGGGATTTCTATATAGAAGTGGTTTGTTAATCGTAAGGTAAAAACCCATCGTGTATATGTGAGGCGTGGTCTTACGAGATACCTTTGATTTTCAAAGATTTTCTTATGACTTTAAATCCAGTTGGGTGTGTTTTTCTCACGCTGGTTTTCCAGACTGACTCGGGTGTTATTTTATTATAATGCTTGGGTCAGACCGAGTATATTACAGATTAGATCGGATACTTAGAGCTTCAGAAGATGAGTTGGAGGCCCAGAGACGTACTCACATAGATGGTTATATTTTCCACTGTATTCATTGGTGTGTTATCAGCAATTGTGAGGACAGATTGTTATAACTGTCCAGGCTGAAATAGGTTAGTATACTCTGATTGATGTTTGTATGTATATATATATACATATTACAGTTTTTTTTTGTTTTCGTGTAAAGACTTGTGACATATTATTGATTATTCGTTCCACTGTGAGATTCTATATTATTTAGTTTTCTTCTTATCTTTTTTTTTCTTTTCCCCTAACAATCCGCCTTTTTGTTCAATTTGAGTTGACATGTGCGGTTTATTATCAGCTTAGACTGTACAAAAAAGTGGGTCGTTACACGCCTTTTTCCTATCTTAGAAAATCCCACTTGGAATGCTAACACTACCCTCCAAGCAACAATGCAATGTCAACATTCATCCATACAGGTTGGTTTGGATATAAACAAACCGAAGCACTACTTCTGCTATATCCATTTTGGAATCACCTTCAAAATTAGTAGCAAGTAGCCTTTGCTTTTCAAAGAGCTCCGTCTTTGATTTCATCATCTTTAAGATGTCTTCAATACGACACTTGAGTTGGTTTGAAGTGGTTTGAAGTGGTTTTCAGATAATTCATACTTATCCAATCCCGGTCTCTTCGAATCAACATTAGATAGTTTCCGGTAAATTCAACTCCAGTTCATTCGTAAACAATCAAACAATACATAACAGCAGAGATCACCTCCTAACCGTTTAAGTATACAGATTTCCTTTTCATTTGTCCTAGGAGAACAAAACAAGATTAATACGCACAGTACAGCATCATTGAAGATGACTATGCCATATAACCCTCATGTTTCTCCTAGATATTTCCAGAGTTATGTTTTGTGCCATGATTTGATAGCAGTTATTTTACTATCAAATAACAAGCAATCAATCATAGATCTAATTCCATATGGGATCCACTAAGCCTCTATAAATTAACCTTTCATTAATTAAATTCCCTTCAATTATTTGATTCAAAATACCTTTACAAAAGATATATTCACACCTCCCTTATACTCTTTTCAATACTTGGAAAAATATTCATATACTTATCTCACCAGTATAAGTATATTACAAAACATTATATTTCAAATACTTAGAAAATATATCAATATACTTATCTCAACGGCATAAGTATATTAACAAAATTTAAGGAAGATTTTCCTCTTTTCCAAAATCATATTTAAATGGGCCAAAACAAATATTATTTAAAATATTTCTTTTTTTTTAGCAAAGCTAAGCGGGGTTGGCTGGCCCCTACCAGTTTATTGCGAAAACAATAAAAGAAAATTGCACCATAACAAAACTACGGTACAAAGAAAAGGAAAAAAGAAGAAAAGACCACATAGAAACAAAAGTAGCAAAACTGAGACAACAAAGTCACAACAAGATCCAAATGCCATTGTTAATATTTCCAAAGTCATACGAGCTGTTTCTCACACCGTCTCTGATTGAGATGATGAGCCGATTCCATATTTCAATTTCACTTTTGTTCTTACCATTGAAAACTCTATCGTTTCTTTCTCTCCAGATAACCCGGATGAATTTTTTGAGGGTAAGCAGTAACAACATACTAGTTTCATTTTTCCATCTGGTGGCTTTGTATAAAGTGCACCACTCAACATTGCTATTTCTGGATCTGTTTCCATGCCCAAGCAGAACTAAGATCTTATCCCATAATCTATGCACAAATTTGCAGTTGAAGAATAAATGTAAGTTATTCTCATTTTCATCAGCGCAGAAACAACAAGACGCATCAATGACCATACCAATGCGGAGCAGTTTGTCTTTGAAGTTCATGGCATTTCTAAGCTCTTTCCAGAGAAGAAAGTTGTCATTTTCTTTACAGTGATGATTCCAAACTCTTTTTTCCCAAGCAAACCAGGGCGACGACGTTTCATAGGAAATACGGTCATAAATTTTGGAGATTGAATGTTCAACGAGATCAGTAGACCATAGAACTCTATCACTGGAAACCATAGGGTATTGTTGCCTACTGATCTCCTGCCACAGCTGACGAGTTATTTGGTTGCTGGAGTGCGGCAAGGTGATATTACCATCACATATGAAATCTTTAGCTTTGGCATCTGAAGGAATTCATGTTTGCAGTTTTTGATTGTATGACATTGTTTTGCTTAGAATGAGGCCAGACCTAGCCCAAGGGTCGTTCCATAAACTGACGGTACCACTAGGGGAAGTTATGTGCTTAATGTGGGGAAGCATCATGGGTCTTAGATTAAGGATGGATCTCCATGTCCAACTACACCCATGCGGGATGTCCATACACCAGAAAGACTTGCTGCGGAGGTGGTTCTTCATCATCCAAGACACCCAAATATTGTTTTTTGAATTAAGAAGATTGTCCAGGTGCGTGCTGAATGTAGCAGTATTCCAGTTTCGAATGTTAATGACCCCTAGGCCTCCCATGCTCTTTTTAGTTTCAACCTTGCAAAAGCTTAATGGTTTGAGACTGTTCGAGTGTATGCTTCCGTTCCGGAGAAAATTACACATCGCCTTCCTGATCATGTGGATAAGCTTCTTGGGTAGAATGAAGGTTCTAGACTAGTATGTGGTATATGAGAATATGACTGATTTGATCAGGGTGAGTCTTCCTGCCTGAGTAAGAAATCTATTAGACCAAGCTTTCATGGTGTGAGTGATCTTGTCATAAAGTTTCATACACTGAGTTGTGGAGACTTTGGTGGAGGTCATGGGGATCCTAAGGTAAGTGAGATTTTCAGGAGCCTGGGGAAGGTGGCATAAATTTATAAGAGAATGGGCTGAAGGGGCAGACATCCCAGCAATTTTTATCAAGGATTTGTCATAGTTAATTGCAAGCCCACTGAATTTGTGAAATGCATTGAGAACTTCCATTATGTTGCTGATAGATTGTGTAGATGGTTTGGTGAAAACGATGAGATCATCAGCAAACATAAGAGTAGAAATTAGGGGATCTTTGCACTTGGGGTGGATAAGAATTCTTTTGCAGGAAATCTCATGGTTAATCATAGCAGTAAGAACTTCCATGACCAGAATGAATATGTAAGAGGACATAGGGCATCCTTGTCTGATTTCTTGCCTACTCTTGAAGTAACCCACAGTTTTGCCATTGAAATTCAAGGTAAAGTGGACGGAAGAGATGCAAGTGAAAATCCAAGAAGCAAAATGGGGGGAAACTTCATTTTGGCAAGGATCCTGGATATAGATGTCCATTGAAAAGAGTCATAAGCTTTCCTTATATCAAGTTTTAACATGGCTCTAGGGCTTATTGAGGATTTGTTGTAATCTTTAAGTAGTTCATGTGATAGGAGCACATTGTCATGGATACTTCTCCCCTGCAAGAAAGCTGCTTGGTTGGGGGAGATGAGGTGGTGTAGCACATTCTTCAGCCTAGCATCAATTATTTTGGAGAGGCACTAGTAAGTGGTGTTGCAGCACGAGATTGGTCTTAAATCAAAGACGTTGATAGGATGGTCAGATTTGGGAATTAACGCGATGTTGGTTGCATTAATTCCAGAGAGCATTTTATTATGTTTGAAGAAGCTGTTCACCGCACAAACAAAATCAATTTTGATGATTTCCTAACAATTGGTAAAAAAAATTGCGTTGAAACCATCAGGGCCTCCACAAGAATCCTTGTTCATATCGAAAATGCTTTGCTTTATTTTGTCTTCCGTCACTAAGGAAGATAGGAAAGCAACCTGTTCAGGGCTAAGACATGGAAGTTTCAAATCATTGATGATTGAAAGATTAGGTTGGAACTTCTCATCATTCCGAAGAAGGTTGGTAAAGTAGTCAAGGAATGCATTCTCAACATCGAGAGGAGATGAACATATCTTCCCAGAGCGATCAGTGATACAATGAATATTGGATTTTCAATGTTTTACTTTTAGGCTATCATGGAAAAATTTAGTATTCCTATCACCAGAATTAGTCCACTTAAATCTGAGTTTTTGTCTTCTCATATCATTCTCAGCTTCAAGAGCTTTATGGTATTGGTCTTGTAACTTGTATTCAATGTTGGCTAATTCGACGTTGTCCGGGGATTGCATTGCTTGAGTTCTGGCAGTTGCCAAGGAGATAGCAATTGTGGAAGAAAGGAGGTCACCAATGCCAAACCTGCTTCTGGCCCAATTTCCAAGTGCTCTTTTCGTGTTCTTCAGTTTTTGCTGTAAAGCAAACATGGGAGTGCCAAAATAGTTATAGCTCCAGGCCTTTTTAACAATAATAAAAAAATCAGGCTCTTTAGTCCAAATGTTAAAAAATTTAAAAGAGGACTTTCTTATCAGGCGACCGGATCCCATTTGAATGATTTGGGGAGAGTGATCAGAGAGAAGTGGAGGAGGGAGGAAGGTGGATAAAATAGGCCACGTGGTAAAAGACGATAGGTTGCAAAAAGTATGATCGATTTTGCTATAGATTCTTCTTCCAGACCTACTTCTGTTATCCCAGGAGTATCTGGCACTAGCAAATGGAACGTGAATGAGGTCAGCTGAATTTATGGAAGAGTTTAGTGGAGAGATATCGTTCAAAGAAACAACATTCCCACCAATTCGATCATTGATAGAATAGAGGCAGTTAAAGTCCCTTGAGACTATCCAGGGATGGGTGTTTTGGGCTAAATGTGGAAGGTAGTTGTGGAGAGATTGTCTGCTTTGGGCACAGTTATCAGCATACACAATAGTGAGATACATGGATTTGGTTGTAGGTTTGTGAAGGATGTGAGAATGAATGAATTGTTTGTGAGAAAGAATCGGGGTCAGAGAGAACATGTTAAGGTCTTAGAGAATCAGGATTCTGCCATATGGGGCTTCAAGTAGGTTGTGACAAGTTTTCCATAGCGGGTTGACGATTTGCACTGCCTTTAAGCTAAGTTCAAGGTTAAGTTTAGTTTCTAGGATGGCAATGAGACTGAGATCATACTTGGAAATGATGTTTTTGATTTGGATTAATTTGGTTTCAAGGTGCGCTCCTCTAATATTCCACACAGCAAAGGTTAGTGTCATTGATGGAAATTGTTTAAAATGGAGTTCTGTATTGTCTTGCTTCTGGTTGCAGAAGAGGGGCTGTCACTTGTTTCAGGTAATATCCTGGTGGTTGAGGTAATTTTGGAATTATTGAGGTCGTTGCTGGGTTTATTAGCATGGTGGTTGCTTCCTCTTAATTTGAATTTGGTTTTGGTTTTATGTTGTTGAGGCTTTGAGGTTGAGGAAGTTGGAATGATGGATGGGGCAAGCGTGTCAGAGAAGCCAGGTGGAGCTGGAATGTTGGAATAAGGCTCAGGAGAGGGAGATAAAATGTTGAGGACAATGTCATCAAATTGATTGAGGGGAGAGGTGGTGAAAGATTGATTGGGTTTCATGATGGGAAGAGAATGAGTTTTGGTTAACTGGATTGTTTGCTGATCATTTTTGTGTGCACGTGACATATTCATGCACAGATCACCTGTGCATGTGTGGTTTCTATCAAAATTACTCTCTGTATCTTCTATGCTTATTGCTTCCCCTACTACGTCATTCTCTTCCAATGCTGACAACGCTGAGAATCTATTATGCTTTGTGTTGCCACACAGCTCGGATTCAACATTAAGCATCATCGAAGTTTCAGTGTTTTTTGTGACTGAAATTACCTCATCTGCATGGCTTTTTGGCAACTGAGCAGTGCATTTGTCTTGGGGGGGATTGCGAGTAAACCAAGTTTTTACTCGAATCAATTGCTGTGTTCTCTGTTGTTTTCTCTGGGAGCACGCAAACATCACTTTCCTTCATAGTACTTCTTTGTGTGTTGGTCCCCAATCTTTTACTCAGTGTTTCACTGTTCTTATACATCTGCTTACTCTTTGCAATTTTCTTCCATTGATGTGTTCCTACATTATTTCCTTTTTTTTATTTTTACTTTCTTGCATAATATTTTCCTGTTCTTGGATGGGATGCTCCACATGCTATTGCACCAATTTGTCATCACACAAATGCGATAAGTGACCAAAAACATTGTAGTGAACACAAATCTCAGGCTTCCATAGGTAGTTTACATGCACATATTGTTCACTTCCATCCAAAAGCATTACTGGAAATTTCTCGACCTGTTCTTTTTCTGGTGTCACCTCTACTAGACATCTAACATAGTTTATTCTATTAAGCTTTTCAGTAGTTTCATCAAGACATATCAACTTACCAATTCGATTTGCCAACCAGTTTATTCCAAGATGTGACCATGCATAGATTGGGATGTTGGATAGCTGAAGCCATACCGGAACTGCTCTGATGTTGCCTCTGACATTGCCAAGCTCAGGGGACCATTGTTGAATTATGAAGATCTTGTTTCTTATAAATAATGGGTCACTTCTCAAGATCCTGTTTCTATCCTCTTCACACGAGAGTTGAAAAAGGAATAAGACACCATCAAACTTGACTTTGACGGAACCTTTCAATTTCCATGTTCTTTTGAGAAATTCAACAACAATTGTGACTGACAGGGGTTTATCAAGGAAGAAACCAACAATATGATTTTGCCATATCTCCTTGCCTACCGCCAAGACATCTGCCGGAGGAACCAAGGCCTCACCACTGTATTCAAGGTTGACATTGATAGGAGAGTAAACACCAGCATTGCGTGGTTTGGTTTTGAAGAGATTAGTCCAGGCAAGGCCTGGTGTGGGAGATTGAACAGGCTGTGGGTTAAGGTGAGAAGGGACACTAGGAAGGTTGGAGGTGCTGGTTGGAGGAACAGTTGGAGGTGACGACAAAGATGTTGACGTTGACGCAGGGATAGGTGGTACAGGAAAGGATGGAAGGGGGAGGATAGACGGTATGGGAGTGTCATAAGACATGGTGAAGATGGGATGGGATTGGTCAAAAGAAAGTGTCAGAAGACATGGTCAAAAGAAAGATGGGATGAGTATTGACAAAACCACTATCTTTCAGTGTTAAGTATGGAAAGAATGTTTCCATACCACCATAATTAAGAAGGATTAATTACCAAAATCAAATCTCATTCCTTTTTATAAAATTCTCTTTTTATAAGCCCATTTCAAACATCAAATCCTTTTATAAATCTCCAATTTAATTTATAAAACTTCTTTATAAATCTCTTAAATGACATATAAACTCCTTATAAAATTTCTTTACCAAATATCACCTAAAATATCCCTATCAAAATATCATTTGTAAATCTCCTTAAATAAATCATTTTTACTAAGTAAAATCCTTTTTATAAAACAATTTATCATTTATAAACATCTTTATTCAATTAATTAATTACTTTAAAACATCATAAATAAATAACTTTAAAACAACACTAATAAGATAAGTAATTAACTTTAAACACATCATTAATTATATAATTAATTAACTTTAAAAAACTAAACCAATTAACTAACAACATTAATAATATAATTAAATAACTTAAAATATCATTAATAATATAATTAGATAACTTATATAAAACATCATTTATAAACACTTAAACTTAAATTTTTATACAATTGAAGTTACCATTTAATTCAATTTAACTTTTCCAGTCCCATAACTGGTATTTACATAAGTAACATGTATGTAATTCGAATCCATAATTAACAATCCATGGTTAAGGTGTCATCCCAGATAAATCAACTAGCATAAAATTAATTGCCCAAATTAATTTAATAGCAGAATATGGATTTATTCTAACAAACAGATGTCCAATATAATCTAGTCAATTTAAATATAGCAGAACAATGTTCTATTTTGCTAACATATGTCATCAATAATCTATTTAATTTAATTATAGCGGGACGGTGTTTTATTTGGCCAAATAGATATTACCAATGAAGTATAATAAATTTAACAACGCTATTATTTGAAATAACATAATTTTATTAAACCACTATGATTTTATCATAAATTTGTACTTCATTCAAACCATCAATTATTTATACAATAGCGTTGCCTCGTCAATCCAAGTCAAATGCAAAAATTCGCGAGTCGGACATATTTAAATCGAACGAAATACGGCATATTAAAGTTTGATAAACCTATTTCTTAAATTTAAACAAACAGATATTTAACACCATTTCAAAGGCCCAGCCCACACAACCAAACCCAACCCGCATGCCTCTTCTTCCCTTCTTCATTTCTCCAATTCAAATCAAAACTCCTTTCCCCAAAATGAATTGCGTGAAATCCGAAATCCAATGCACCAACGTGTAGGCGTGCATGTGCACGGAGCTTCGCCCACCCATCGCCAAATTCAAGCTCACCCACAAACCTACCTTGTCGAGCTCGTCACAATGCACCCCACCACCTTGACCAACGCCATATGGATCAAAACCCGACTAACAAACCCCTATTCGAATTCGCTTCCAAGTTCAATTCCTCACCAACCGCCGCTGCTTAACTGCCTTTGGACTAGACCTTGATCACTAATAGCTCCACGACACCCATACCTACCTCCAAGCCCATCCTTAATCATCTCAAAGCCTTCCCATCACCGTCGTGACATTGGTTACTGCACGCAACATCAACATTGCCCATAAACCCTAGTTCGAGTAACCGCCGCTACCTTGGCCCATCGGATGACTAACGCCTACTGCCTTAGCCTCCTCTCAACCGAAGCTTCTTCTAGCTCCGATCACTCCTCCCAAAACTTCTTTTATTGCCGAAATTCTGATTTAAACCTAAGTCGTTTCATCTCATTTCCTCGACCAATCCCGACCGCCTAAAATCATGCGATAAGCCTTAAAAATAATGATTTCCCCAGACGAACACGACCGTGAACTTTGTTCGTCGATTCAAGATGGTCAAAAAACTATCGACATTCGACTATTCACTAAAATCGACAAACTATGGTCTTTCTACTTGAAGAAACGACCCCCTTCTATTTTTAAAAATAACTAAGGACCAAGGAAAACAACTTTCCAGTTGGTCGTATTAGCTGATACCATACGGTTTTGGAGATGAGGATCTTTGAGCATGAAAGTGGGTGATGTTTATTCATTTATAGAGAGCAAAAGAGGGAGAAGATGCGTTTACCTATAGTCTGTGTTCATATCAGTGTGTATATCTAAGTACATTTCTGATTATAGGAATATGAAATCCAATTTCAAAGCAAATTCCAAACATAATATGGTTTGAATGATTATTTAAAACCTACTACAAATATACATAAATCGCATATTTGTAACGACCCAGAACTTAATCGCTATTTAAATGAATATTTAATTATATTTAAAAAAAAGAGTTTTTATTAACAAATAAAACTATTTTAAATAATAACTAATGATGTTAAAATCGTTTTCAAAATTTGTTTACCAATATATATAGTTTATAGAGAAATAGAAAATGCGACCGGAAATTATTTTCCGAAATATTGATTTTTTTTCATTGGTTACAAGTCATCTAAAATGTCATAACACTATTGTAAACACACATGCACACAATGCAAACCATTTTAAACAAAGTGTGTACATGTACATATGCTCACTTAAACATATAAACATATAAATTAAAATAAGATTTTATTTAATAAATATATATATGCATGACATATATAAAACCCTCTTTCTCAACACAAGTACTTAGTGCATGACATGAATAGTGCAAGATAAGGGGGGAGTGCTTGAGGATGGAAATGAAGGGGGGAGGAGAGGGAGTGCACGCATGTATATATTTTATAAAAAGCACTTACACATTTTTTTAAATAATTTCCTAAGATTTTGTATACCTCTCAACTTTCATGTTCTCATTTTTACAACCTTCTTCTTCATTTCAAAATTCCTAAGAAGCCTAAGCAAAAATCTATTGCTTCCTCTTCATAAATTTTTAAAGTGAGAAAATCCATTTCATTTTGTTTAAAATCTCCTTTTTTAATTCACAAAATCACTTCTACATCTTCTACAACCTCTTCTTCCAAGTAGCAAGCACTAAAATGCCCAAACACTGCATGGCTGATCTCAACATGCCCTAGGCTGAGCCCAAACACCACATGGCCAAGTCCATTTCAAGTATTCAAGGGTCCAAAGTTTCGAATTTTGCAAGTTTCTAAAGTTGTTTCAAGTTTTGGCAAAAGTTTGCTTTGATTTAATAAAGTTTCGGTGAGTAAAACTTTTGTTTTTGGAAAAGAAAAATATTTGATTTTGATGAACTATATGTTGTGAAAATATAATGGTCATTGTGTTGAATTACTATGTTGCGTTGATGGTGTATGATTATATGTTTATGGTTGAGCTTGGATTTGTGATTTAGCTGTTAAATGATACGTTTTGGATATGGATATGTGAATGGTTGGTTATGGTATGATGGTAGTGAGTTTATGAAACAAAACCAAATGTATGTGATGTAAATGTTATGAAGTTAGCACTTCGAAAAGTCGCAAGGAGATCCGATTTGAAAAACAAAAGCTCTTTTTCTAGCTTTGGACTTTGGAAATATTTTTTCAAGTTTTCACATTTTATTTAAGTTTTCAAAACCTTTCCATTTGTGTATTCAAACATGTAGTAGCTAGATTTAAAGTGGAGTTTTCACCTAGAAATCAATTCTAGCGAACTGCGTTTATAGCGATAGTCGCTATGGAGGCCGTTCAGAAAATTTCACGATTTCTAGTTCTAAACTGTTTTCTTTTGGATTGTTTTTTAAAACTCATTTCAAATAAATCAAGTAAGTCAAAAAGTATAAGTTTTAATTATTTAAAATTTATTTAATTTAATTATTTATTAGGGTAATTATTATTTTATTAATCAATTAAGTAATTAGGGTTTAAGAAATTATCTTATTTTTAATTACGTAAGTTTTAAATAATGATTAATTAAGATAAATGGGAATTAATTTTATTTAATCAGTTTAATTACTTTAATTAATTATTTAATTAGAGTTAGTTATTTAATCAATTATTATTTAATTAAAGGTTAATTATCCACTTAAATTGGGTTTAATTCTTAAATGAATGTTATTTAATTAAAGTTTAATTTAAGATAATTATAAATAAATTCTTAATTAATTAAGCTTTGAATTATGATTTTTAATTTAATTAAGAATGATTATAGTTTAGTTAAATACTAAACTTACGATTGAATTAAAGTTTATTTATTTTAAAGCCCCTTTTCAAACTCTATCGGTTATTTATTTTTTACCAATTTTCTAGTTTTAAGTAAATTGTGTTAAAACCAATGATCTCTTGTCCATGCTATTAAGTAGACAAATGAATTAAAATAGTTGTAATAAAACGTTGACACGTTTTATTGAAAGTAAGTCGACTTGTACTTATCACAAATACCGCACTTCGGGAACGTGATGAATACAAGGGGTTAATTTCGATAAGCTGGTCATGATAATCTAAGCATATGGAACGTATGTTCATATGTAAATCTTTACACCCTGATAAGGGAATGGTCCACTATAAACAACTTGGCCCTTTAAAATTATCGAACTTTGGTTTGGAGAGATTAGGATCGAATGGGAGTTATTATCCAAAAACCACCTCAAACCAACGTAAACGTTCGAATTCGAAATAGTAAAGGCAAGGTCCAAGATGAAGACTTTGAAGTGCAAGGGCTATTTGCTACTAACCCTGAGGGTGATTCCAAAATGGGTGTAGTGGAAATAGTGCTTTCGATTCGTTGATCTCCTGAATGACTTGTATGGATGAGTGCTGACAATGTAACAACATATGGAAGGCAATGTTAGCATTCCAAGTGGCAATGCTATAATAAAGCTAAACGTAGCCTCAAGCCTCATCAACCAGGAATAACTAAAATAGAGGAGATGCATCAGGGCTAAGTGGGTATCTCCCATTACGGTAAGGTCATCCCTATTTAAAGTCTCTAGTATAAACTCATGTATGCTTCGGTACGGTTACTGATCCCAACCGAGAGGTGATCTTATTCGGTACTATCCAATTGTGTTGGCAGGGGATCCAAGCGAGGTCCTCGGTGTTATTTTATTTAGAGATGCGCCATGATGGGCGGCACCCCAGTAGCCCAGTCATTGTATGGAATCCATTTCCCAATAAGTGTATACCTACTATGCTGGAATTTAATTAATGCAACAATTTCGGCTATGTGAATTATTTATTTGAAACCCAAGACATTATGATAATATTATTGGATTTCTATATAAAGTGTTTTGTTTATCGTAAGGTAAAAACCCATCCGTGTTTATGTACGGCGTGGTCTTACGAGATACCTTTGATTTCCAAAGCATTTTATAAATGTAAAAAATTATGTTGTTTGAGTTTACTCACACCAGACCCATGTCTGACCCGAAGTTTTATTTTCTTTTCCTAAATCTCTTGGGTACTCAAATTTGCATGAGTAGCCAAGTGATCCAGGTTTCTTACAGAAGCATTTTGAAGGAGCTAGAGTAGGTGGCTTCACCATTAGCTAGATATTATCTTATTCTGTTGTGTGTATGTATGATCTATGTATTTTTGTATAGGCAGGTAGTTATAAATGTCCAGTTGAAGGTTGTAATATATTGACTCTGGTGTATTATTATGGAAATGATAATGTAATATCCTATGTTATCTATTATATGTTGTTCTGATTCATGGTGATATTCTGTGATTGTGTAGTTTCTTCTTATCTTTCCTTCTCTTCTACCTTTAATGACTCATCTTTTGGAGTATGAATGGCAGTCGTTACAAATTTGGTATCAGAGCCTAGGTTAAGCGAGCACTTTGGCTTTAGGTTAGGATCAACTTCGAGAATGCGTATTTGTAATTTTTATTCGTGTATATATATATATATGTGTGTGTGTGTGTGTGTGTGTGTGTTTGATAGATATATCAGAGGCAGACGAGGTAGGGAAGCAGGTAGCACTACAACTATAGATGGTCGAACCTCAAATCCTAAAGGAGTTCAGATTGCCGAAGAGGCAGCGCTAGAGCAGCCAAGAGTGAATTTTGCACCCTTATGCAAGGATTACACCAACCTAGGAGGGAAACCATTTAAAGGAACTAAGTCTATCATGGAAGTGCAAGCTTGGTTGTGATCTTGCAAAAAGATTTTTAAAGGTCTTGGTTCATCCGATAAACATAAAAGGTTCTTAGTAGCATGGAAACTGCAAGAGGGAGCAACAGCTTGGTGGGACTCCCTTACTGCAAATATTCCGAAAGAAGAGTTTTCGTGATCCTAATTTAAAGAAGTTTTTTAGGACTAATTCTTACCAATAGCAGGAAGGACCAGGATGTACTAGAACTACATGAACTTTAAGCAAGGGGATCTATCTATAGTAGAGTATGAGACGAAGTTCAACGAGTTACCTTATTTTGGACCGGAATTGATCAACACCCCATTAAAGAAAAACAAGATGTTTGTTTTGGGTATGAGGGAAGTGTACCATGAGAAAACTGACTGCTTACATTAAAGGTACTTTTGTGGATTTAGTTGATATAGCTCTGAGGTACGAGGCCTTGGAAAAGAAGAAGCCTATTCTAGTAGTACCAAGTGGAAATACAGGTGGAAACGGTTCTAACAAGAGGAAGTTCAATCCAAATTGGAAGAATCATGGAAAAGTAAAATAGGAAGAAGGTTAAGGAGGTATGCCTAAGGATAGCGGTCGTTATATTTGTAAGCAGAAAGGAAAATTTTCCAGGTAGTGTCCAAATCGTGAAGCTCCAAAGCAACAAAGTGGACCTATCTTCCCGATGGTCCAGAAGACTCTCTTTTTTAATTGCCATCAGCCCGTACTTACAGTAAAGGACTGCCCACTCATAAAGAAGGTGCAGTAGCCTAAGGTGTATGCCATTAAGAATGAACCATCGAATTCAACAGATGTGAAAGGGAAAGGCGTCCTTGAAGCTACCTTACTGATTACTGGTATTTTTGTTCGAGCATTATTTGATACCGGTGCCTGTCATAGTTTTATCTCTTGTGAATCGGTAGGTAAATTTCATCTTATTCCTAGTAATATAGAAGACCCTATGTGCGTGTCCCCATAGGTGGTGTAATCCATTTGAATATGATTTGTGAGAATGTGCCAATTCCTACCTTTCTCATCACTTTTCTTGTGATCCATATATCTTAGACTTTAAAGGATTTGACATTATTCTTGGTATGGATTGGTTATCAAAATATGTAGCTGTTTTAGATTGTAATGAAAGAATTGTACTATTAGTAACCAATTTGGAAAGGGTTGCTAAAGTATCATGTAAGGGACCTAGTATTCATATGTGTAGTTTCTTGTATACCCTGGAGGCATCCCAATAAAATCTAGGGTTTATTGAAGTTGTTAATAATTTTCCTGATGTTTTCGAGGAGGTTAAAAGTTTACCCCCGCATCGAGAAATAGAGTTTTGCATTGATTTGGTCCTAGGCGCAAGGTCTGTGGTTCAACCTAAATGAAGGATGGCTCCGAGGGGAAGAGAGGAGTTGGTAAGTCAAATCCAGGACCTGTTAAGGAAAGGATTGATTAGACCCACTCATCCGGGTTGGGGGTCTACTGTAGTTTTTGCGGCTAAGTCTGGTGGATCTTTAAGGTTGTGCGTGGATTATAAGGAGTTGAATAAGCTGACCATTATGAACTAGTATCCCTTACTCCACATCGATGATCTTTTTGATCAACTTCATGGAGTTATGGTATTTTCTCAAATGGATCTAGCTATTGGATTCCATCAGTTGAGGGTTGCTGAAGACATTATACCCTTAACTGCATTTAGAGGCCCTAATTGTTTCTTTGAGTGGTTGGTTATGTCTTTCGGGCTAACTAATGCATCGGCATATTTTGTAAATCTCATGAACCGTGTTTTCGAGATATTCTTAATAAGTTTGTGTTAGTTTTCATCGACGACATTCTTATTTACTCCAAATCTGAGGAGGAGCATAAACACTATTTGGAAATGGTGTTGGAGACATTGAGGAGACATGTCCTGAAGGTGAAATTTTCTAAGTGCCATTTTTGGAAATCAAAGGTAAGATTCTTAGGACATATTATGACAAGAGAAGGTATTTCGGTAAATCTAGCGAAGGTGGAAGCTGTTCAGGAATGAAAATGACCGTGGACTCCTACCGAGGTTCGCATTTTGTTAGCATTGGTAGGATACTATAGGAGGTTTACTCAAGATTATTCTAAGATTTCCTCCCATTTGACTAAGCTGACTAAGAAGGAGGAGAAGTTTATATGGACTCCAAAGTGTGAAGAGGAATTTCTAGAATTGAAGAAGATATTGACCAGTGCACCGGTTTTGGCTATTCCAGATGGAAATAGTGGATTCACGGTTTTCATAGATGCTTGTGAAGTGGGACTAGGTGTTGTTTTGATGTAGATGGTAAAGTGATTGCGTATGCAAGCAGGCAGTTAAAGCCTCACAAGAAGAACTACGCTACGCATGACCTGGAGTTGCTGGCTTTTGTCTTTGCATTGAAAATGTGGAGACACTACCTGCTAGGTAAGGATCATTCTATTCCTCTTAGTTTCATTCTAATGTTTAGAGATTTAGGAGTAAGTTTTCTTTCTTTAATTAGGTGAAAATTTTGAACTCTTCACGGATCATAAATCCCTGAAGTATCTTTTTACTCAAAAGGATCTGAACCTGAGACAGTAGAGGTGGTTAGAGTTTCTGGCGGCTTATGACTTGGATATTCTTTATACGGCAGGAAAGGCTAATGCAGTAGTGGTTTCCTTAAGCAGGAATGCCATTTTGACTCTTTTGGAGGTTACCCCACCTCTTCTAGAAAGAATGGCGAGCAAGCAAAGAGCGGACAGAAGCTTAGTGGAAATCATCAGTAAGGTTGAGGAGGAGTGTACAAGTTTTAAGATTGATAATCAAGGAGTTTTGAGGATGAATGGATGGATTTATGTACCGAATGTCAACGGTCTTAGGCAGGAGGTTTTGTCAGAATGCCATCGTTGTAAATTGAGTATTCGTCTAGGTGTCTCAAAGATGCATTGGGATATGAAGCAAATGTTTTGGTGCAAGGGAATGAAGAGTGATGTCTCAATCTTTGTTAGCAGGTGTTCGTGCTGTCAACAAATCAAAGGTGATCATTATAAGACAGACGGATTATTACAACTCTTGGAAATACCTAATTGGAAATGGGAAATGATATCAATGGATTTTATCGATAGTTTACCCAGAATCAGAAAAGGAAATGACTGTGGATCGGCTGACGAAGAGAAAACATTTTATTCTGATGAAACTAACAAGGACCGTTGCTTCTTTAACTGAAGTTTTTATGAGAGACATAGTCAGGTTTCATGGAGTTCCTATTAGTATTGTAAGTGATCGAGACCCCATATTTACTAGTCAATTTTGGGCAGCATTGCAAACAACTCTTGGAACAAAGTTGAGCCTAAGCACAGCATATCACCCCTAAACAGATAGACGGACGGAGCAGGTGAATCGGATTCTAGAGGATATCTTGAGAACATGTATTCTGGATTTTGGTGGATCATGGTAGGATCATTTTCATTTAATTAAGTTCTCCTACAACAATATCTTCCAAGCAAGCATCGGGATGGCACCGTATGAAACCCTATATAGAAGACCAAGCAAGTCACCAGTATGTTGGGTTGAGGCGGGAGAAATATTAGTTCTTGGACCGGACATGATCCGAGAGACTACCGAAAAAGTGGCAGTGATTAAGAAAAGAATGAAGGAGGCCCAATATCGCCAAAAGAGCTTTTCTAATAGGAGGCGAATGGATTTGAATTTGTGATTAGAGACTAGGTGTTCGTAAAGATTTCACAAACAAGAGGAGCTGTTAGATTTGGGAAAGCAGGGAAGTTAGCTCCAAGGTATGTTGGACCCTTCCATATTCTTAAGAGGATCAGATTGCTTGCTTATAGGGTCAAGTTGCCAGAGAGATTGGCAACAGTTCACAATGTGTTCCACGTGTCTCATTTAAGGAAGTATGTTCATGACCCATCTTTGATTGTGGAACCATCAGTTCAAGAGGAATTGGAAATAGAACCGAACCTAACAGTGGTTAGACATCCATTTTATGTTGTGGATCAAGATGAAAAGAGGTTGCATAACAAGGTGGTGCGACTAGTCAAGATAAATGGAGTGAGGATCCAAAAGACTGCACTTGGGAGACTATGGATCATATGAGAGAAGCCTCTCCCGAGTTGATGTTACGATAGTTAGTTGTTTTTTTGTTGTATGTATAGTACATGTTTGTTTGCTATGGATGCTTAGTACATATCTTTGTATGTATTTTATGATATAAATATAGAGCTTTTTGCGTAGTTTGAATTCTCTCCTTGTTTGCTAATTTCGGAACGAAATTATTTTAAGGGGGGAGAGTGTAACAACCTAGAATTTAAATGATTTTAAATGAATATTTAATTATATTTTAAAAAAATTAATAAATGAGTTTTTATTAACAAATAAAACTCTTTTAAATAATAACTAATGTTGATAATCATTTTCAAAATTTATTTACCAATATATAGTTCATAGAGAAATAGAAAATGCGCTCGAAAATTATTTTCTAAAATATTGATTTTTTTTTCATTGGTTACAAGTCATCTAAAATGCATAACACTATTGTAAACACACATGCACACAATGCAAAGCATTTTAATACATATATGCTCACTTAAACCTATAAACATATAAGTTAAAATAAGATTTTATTTAATAAATATATATACACATAACACTTAGTGCATGACATGAATAGTGCAAGATAGGGGGAGTACAAGAGGATCGAAATGAAACGGGGAGGAGAGGGAGTGCATGCATGTATATATTTTATAATAAGCACTTATACCTTTTGTTTTAAATAATTTCATAAGCCTATATATACCTCTCAACTTTCATATTCCCATTATTACAACCTCCTTCTTATTTCAAAATTCCTAAGAAGCTTAAGCAAACATCCATGGCTTCCTCTTCATAAATTTTTAAAGTGAGAAAATCCACTTCATTTTGTTTAAAATCTCCTTTTTAATTCACAAATCACTTCTACATCTTCTACAACCCTCCTCTTCCAAGTAGCAATCACTCAAACACCCATACACCCCGTGGCCGAGCTCAACATGCCTTAGGCCGAGCCCAAACACCACATGGCTGAGCCCATTTCAAGTGTTCAAGGGTCCAAAGTTTTAAATTTTGCAAGTTTCTAAAGTTGTTTCAAATTTTGACAAAAGTTCGCTTTGATTTACTAAATTTTGGTGAGTAAAACTTTTATTTTTGGAAAAGAAAATTTACTTAAATTTGATGAACTATATGTTGTGAAAATATAGTGGTTGTTATGTGGGATTACCATGTTGTGTTGATGGTATATAATTATATGTTTATGGTTGAGCTTGGATTTGTAATTTAATTGTTAAATGATATGTTTTGGATATGGAAATGTGAATGGTTGGTTATGATATGATGGTAGTGAATTTATGAAACAAAACCAAGTGTATGTGATGTAAACTTTATGAAGTTAGCGCTTTGAAAAGTCGCAAGAACTTGAGATCCGACTTGAAAAAACAAAAGCTCTTTTTCTAGTTTTGGATTTTGGAAATGTTTTTCCAAATTTTCACCTTTTGTTTAAGTTTTCAAAACCTTTCCATTTGTGTTTTAAAACATGTAGTAGCTAGAGTTAAAGTGGAGTTTTCACATAGAAATCAATTCTAGCAAACTGTGTTTATAGCGATAGTCGTTATGGAAGCAGTCCGGAAAATTTCACAATTTCAAGTTTTAAAATGTTTTCTTTTGGATTGTTTTTGAAAACTCATTCCAAATAAATTAAGTAAGTAAAAAAGTCTAAGTTTTAATTATTTAAAAATTTATTTATTTATTAGGGTAATTATTATTTAATTAATTAAGTAATTAGGGTAAGTAATTAGGGTTTAAGAAATTTTTAACCAAGTAATTATTTTTAATTAAGTAAGTTTTAAATAATGATTAATTAAGATAAAAGGGGATTAATTTTTATTTAATCAAGTTTAATTACTTTAATTAATTATTTAATTAGAGTTAGTTATTTAATCAATTATTATTTAACTAAAGGTTAATTATCCACTTAAACTGGGTTTTATTCTTAAATGAATGTTATTTAATTAAAATTTAAGTTAATTATAAATAAATTCTTAATTAATTAAGGTTTTAAGTATGATTTTTGATTTAATTATGATTGATTAAATTTTAGTTAAATATTAAACTTATGATTTAAGTAAAGGTTATTTATTTTAAAGTCCCTTTTTAAACTCTATCGGTTATTTCACTTTTCTTGTTTTAAGTAAATTGTTTTATAACCAAGGATCTTTTATCCATGCTATTAAGTAGCCAAATGAATTAAAGTAGTTTAATAAAACATTGACACATTTTATTGAAAGAAAATCGAATTGTACATATCACAAATACTGCACTTCGGCAACATGATGAATACAAGGTGGTTAATTTCGATAAGCGGGTCATGATAATCTAAGCATATGGAACGTATGTTCATATGTAAATCTTTACACCCTGATAGGGGAATGGTCCACTATAAACAACTTGACCCTTTAAAATTATCGAGCCTTGGTTTGGAGAGACCGAGATCGAATAGGAGCTATTATCCAAAAACCACTACGAACCAACGTAAATGTTCGAATTGGAAATAGTAAAGGCAAGGTCCAAGATGAAGACTTTCAAGTGCAAGAACTATTTGCTACTAACCATGAGGGTGATTCCAAAATGAGTGTAGTGGAAATAGTGCTTTTGGTTCGTTTATCTGCTAAACGACTTGTATGAATGAGTGCTGACATTGTGCTAACATATGGAAGGCAATTTTAGCATTCCAAGTGGAAATGCTATAATAAAGGTAAACGTAGCCTCAAGCCTCATCAACCGGGAATGACTAAAAAATGAGAGATGCAGCACATCTAAGTGGGTCGCTCCCATTAGGGTAAGGTCACCCCTATCTAGAGTCCCTACTATCAACTCATGTATGCTTCAGTAGCTTTCTAATCCCCACCGAGGAGTGATCTTATTCGATACTATCCAGCAAGGGGTAGGCTGGTCTTATGTTGGCAAGGGATCCAAGCGAGGTCCTTGGTGTTATTTTATCTTGAGAAGCACCATGATGGGCGGTACCCTAATAGCCCAATCATTATATGGAATCCATTTCCCAATAGGTGCCTTCGGTCTTAGTTGTATACCTATTATGCTGGAATTTAATTAATGTAACAATTTCGGCTATGTGAATTATTTATTTGAAAACCCTAGACACTATGATAATATCGCTAGATTTATATATAAAGTGTTTTGGTTATCGTAAGGTAAAAATACGTCCATGTTTATGTGCAGCGTGGTCTTACGGGATATTTTTGATTTTCAAAGCGTTTTATAAAAGTAAAAAATTAAGTTGTTTGAGTTTACTTACAACAGACCCATGTCTAACCCGGATTTTTATTTTCTTTTCCAAAAAATCTGGGATACTCAAATTTTGCATGAGTAGCCAAGTGATCCAAGTTTCCTATGGAAGCATTTTGAAGGAGCTGGAGCAGGTGGCTTCACCGTTAGCTAGTTATTATCTTATTCCGTTGTGTGTATGTATGATCCATGTATTTTTGTATGGGTAGCTAGTTATAACTATCCAGTTGAAGGTTGTAATGTATTGACTCTGATGTATTATTATTATGGAAATGACAATGTAATATCCTATGTTATATATTATATGTTATTCTGATTTGTGGTGAGATTCTGTGATTGTATAGTTTCTTCTTATCTTTCTTTTTCTTCTACCCTTAATGACTCGTCTTTCGGAGTATGAAAGGCAGTCGCTACAAAATCAAAAATCAAACTATTAGTAATTTGTCACAATATTTATTATTTTCCAAAGAATGCAAAGTTTAGTGTTCCCATTTTTTTCCAAATCGATGAAAATGCAAAAGATCCTAGCTTTCTTCCCTAGCAATTATCCCCAATATAATTTCATAACTAAATTTCATACTTTTAGGTTAACAGATGAGTTTTTTTTCCTAACTAAAGGATGGAAGAGGAAGTGAAAAGAAGATGAAACAAAGAAGTTCAAAATGAAAAAGGAACAAACTTTTCCTTTTTTATAAATGCATGAATAGCCTAAGACCAAAATACCCTTAGCCTTATTTTCTTCCTACCAATCTTTTCTTAAGTTCAACTAAGTACTAAACCATGAATAAAATGGTGGATAATAGAAGGGTTCATGTACCCTTCTCAACTTTCATACTCAAGCCATCACTTTAAAATCAAATTCAAATAAATTTTATTTTTCATTAATTCTTATTATTATAATTCTTTATATATTATTACATTTTAAATTAAAAGATGTTTCTCTACACTTAAAATAACATTTAAATATTGTTTAAAATGTGTACAAGGGTTCAACAACTTTTTACAACTTGTCGTTTGGTGAACAGTCGAAAATACAAAAAAGGGGTTTCGATCGCATTTTCTATTTTTATCGAACTGCCTATTTATGTAAACAAAATTTAAAAATGAATTTTCTATTATTAGTTATAAATTAAAAGAGGGTTATTTAATTATTACAACCATTAATATAATATTTAAAATAAATTAATATTCACAAATCAAAGTGATAATTTCCGAGTCTTTATAATTGGTTCCAACATTGTAGCTTCACCGCCTCCCCTTACCATTGTGACCGGCCATGTGCAATGGATTCAAGAGCCAAGCACCCTCTTATATAGGCATATGAATACCATGGATGTAAGACTATCGACTTTAAGGCTTGAAGAGTCTAGTCGTTACAGTGGTATCAGAGCTGAAGGTTATGCCAGAACCTTGGCCTTGGTAGGGTAAACTCACTAGAGATAAGGTAAGTGACACCTTAGAATGAGTTTGAGTGTATATATAAGAGCGCTTATTTTTTAGTGCTATAAAAATGTCTTATATTATATTAAAATTGGTAAATGAAATAATTTTACCTATATTTTATATTTTATATGTAAAAGATTAATTTTCAAAAAAAATAGAAATAGTTATTTTTGTCGTGATTATTTGTTAGGAAATGATGATATTTATCTTCATTTGTTGATTGATTATTTGTGGTCAGCTAGTTTATGGGCATTTGTTTAATTAGATTAAATACGAATACCATGTGAATTTTTTTTCACGATTTGACTATAAGGCGTTCATTAGTAATATAGATTTAACAAGTTTACTTTGTTAAAAGGGATACTATAATAAAGAAGGTTATTGTATATAGATAATTTTATATAATTTGGGTTTATAAGATGTGTCTTATAAAATAAAGGGGATTTTTTGAGAATTTAAATCCCAGCGTCTTTGAAAAGATTTCAAATGAATTTTGGAAAAAGTAATAAGAGTATTACTTGAAAGAATTTATAAGTATTTTCGAATAGAATTTTAAGTCAAATACATTTTCTTTAGATAGTTCGGGGAATGAGTCTCGATTAATTTTGTGGCGATATGTTCTAAGTGACGATTGAATGTTTGCTTAGGCGAACATTGTAGTGCACTTAGTAATTATTTCCTCTGTCATTGTACGATCGAGACAAGTTCGAATCCGACCGAACCTAAACTATATGGTAATAGATATTTTGTTAAAACTATTTATTTGGAAATATATACAGTATGGTTTAAAAATGGATTCAAAAAGGAGAAGTATTTTTATGTTAACTAGTTCGAGTCGCTCGAAAATGACTAGAAAGGAACCAGAGATGTGTTCGAATGGTAAGCACTTTCTTAAGTACCCTTCTTGGTAAGGAAAAGTATGATGCTAATTGGTAGGATCCAGTTCCTCGGTATCATTTTGGTGTTACTCAGTCTATACGTATATTTTTTATGGATTAAAATATATTATATCATTTCAAAAAAAAGAACTTTAAATATAAATTGGGTATTTAATTCTTAAGTTTTTTAAAGATAATGGATTCAAAATAAAAAGGTATTTTGATAAAGGAATGTGTTGATAAATGAAATTTTAATATGGGTTCATATCACTTTTGGATAGAGAAGAAACAATTTTAACACAAGTTTTAATGGGTTAAATTTAATATGAAGGTTTAATAAACTTTGTTTTATTAAACTGTGTCTTTTGTTTTAACATCTAAGTTGTGAAAACTATTTGATGTTAGTGGATCGACTAATAAACGTCTTTACCTTAGAGGTGTCTAAGGAAAAGTAGACTCTAGGACTAAATTGGATACCAACATCCTACTCTTCTTAGCTACTTACCAGACCGGATGGGTAAAGAGGTCGAAGCGGTCTACTCAGTTTTAAGACCCAAATTTATTTTGGGCCTACATCAGAATTTAGAAAGAATGAGATTAAATAAGATAGTTGTATATACTCTTAGGATATACTAGGGTATTATACAAATTTAAACTTAGGTAATGTTTTATGAAATTTTTTCATTAATAATTTTGGAAAATTAGAAGAATTCGAGTAGTATAATTATTAAGTTATTAGAAAGGGATAAAATCGTAAGTTGGACTTGGACCATTTTATCCACATTACTTTTCTTGATCCAGAGTTCGTGCACATGATTTCTAGGTGTTATACACCAGTCCGAACTAGGCATTTTCACTCGATTTCTCAATGGCGAGTACTTGAGATGGATTCTCGGGATGATGTAAATGTTTTCTATCATAATTTAGGACCGTGTAAGGAAAAACATAAGTATCAGATCAAGGAACAGGATCATAGTTCTGCAATGGAGAAGTTAAGTGATCTATACTAATTTGGATGAGAGATTTATGTATCCGAATAAGTGATCGGATATTGCGTAATGATGATTCATGCACATCGTATAGGCTTAAGTTCATTTTCATTTAATGTTTTATGGTTTATGAGGAGTTGGGTAGATGATTCATCGATTTGTCATAAGATAGTGTGAATAATCGATCAAGTACTAAACTATAGCTGTTGAGCATGAGGTATGCTCAATAGATTGTTTATCTTCCTTGTATGATCAGAAGGTTGTAAACCTAGATAAATTATAAGTTTGTTTGTTAGTCATTTAAAATTTTGGAAAATGTTAAGAATTAGTATGGCTTGTTTCTTGATTGTTTGTTTGTGATGAAACTTTGGGGTCGAAATTCTTTTAGAGGGGAAGAATATAACGATCCGGAATTTTACCGTTTTGATTTATGAAAATTTAATTAATTTTAAATATTTAATTAATGATTTTTAATGGTCAAATAACCCTCTTGTTAATAAAAAAAAATGATAAACTCATTTGAAAGCCTATTTAAAAAAATAAATAGTTCGATGAAAAATTAAAAATGTAGCCGAAATCATTTTCGGACTTTCAATTTTTTATCGAATAGAAGTTGTCGCAACGTTGTTACACACATATGCACACTTTCATAACATACACTTATACGTATAATAAATGGTTTAATAAACTAAAAAGAATTAGTAAAAATAAGTATAAATAAAATGCTTAAAATAATAACTAATTAAGGTAATAAAGTATGAATGACTTTTCTTTTTTATTTTAAGTGATAAAGTACATAAATTTGTATGCTTCTTTTTGAGATGTGGTAGAAAGTACTTAGGCACATGGAGGAAGCTTAACATGGAAGGGTAAGAAAGGTAAATGAGTAATTTGGTAAAGAAGCAATTAAAGTCATTTGCCACCTTTTCAAATTGTATAAAAGGAGCATACTTCTTTCTCTTTTCACTTTTCATTTCCACTTTCATTTCTTTTTTTCTTCCTTTTCTTCACCCTCTTCTCTTCTCTCTTCTCTCTTCACTTTCCTACTTCAAAACACCTTCTTTCCTCCTTGAAACACTTAAACAAGCCTTGAAATGTAACTAACACTCTCTATACCCAAAGATTCAAACTTTGTCGCTAAACTTCATTTTTACACTTGGGCTATGAGCAATAATGCCTTCCTAGGCTTGTGCATGAGCATGTAGGTGAAGGGGGAGGGCCTTGGCAGAGCATGCAAGGTGGTAGGGTGATGTTGTGTTGGTTGTTGGTTCTAAGGATGTAGTGGTAGCTTCTAGCAAGAGTTGGTCATGATTAAAAGTGAGATATCTCACTTTAAAATGATTTTTAAATGAATGTTTATATATTATAAATATTATTGCTTATGTTGTGTATACAATATGTGGTACTGTTTGATTCACGCTTAGAAGCAGATAGCATATGTAACTTTGTTTTGCAGGGGACAAAAGCAACGAAAAATGAAAGTCGAAGTATCTTCGTAGCGAATAGATCGCTACGAAAGCACTTCGAAGAATAGAAATTTTATATAACATTGAAATACCGTATTTTCTTTTAAGTTGGTTTATTATCTTTTTTTCTAAAGTGTTTTGAAATGGTTTTCGAACTTGACTTTTAGTTTTCAAATCTTTTTGGCAAAGGTATTTAAAGTGGTTTAAAATATAAAAAGAAAATGGAGTTTAAAAACTATTTCATTTACAAAATAAAGTTTTAAAAGTTACGGTCCATATAGCGATAGTTGCTATGGATGCACTTTGAAAATCAATTTTAGTAAATTTATCTTCAATAGATATTTTGTAAATTCCTTTCGAATATGGTTTACAAAAGTTATATGAGTATTTTTAAAGGTGGTTTGAAATTTAAATATATTTCTAAAACAATTTGTTTGAAATATTTAAGCAAGGATTTATTTTATATAAAGGAAACTCCTTTGTTTTCCAAATTCAAATTCGTTTCCTAAAGTGATGACTTTTAAGTTATGTTTGAATAAAGGTTTTAAACGGTGGTTAAACTGTTTTAAATATGGTTGTAACTAAGAAGAAAGTATAGATTACAACATTGTTGTTGTAATAAATCTTTTTGAGAAAAAGAAAGAGATTATGGACTATAACACTCTTGTTATAGTAAATGATTTTGGGAAATTGGGAAGGAAGTTTAATTTATAACACTTGGTTATTATTAAATAAGTTGTTTACTTTATATATAGAAAGGATGTTTTCTTTTGTAACCAAGCTTTGGTTTAAATAAATGATTTTGAAAAAATGTTTCAAATAACTAGTTTGAAATTAAAGACTAGTATTAAGTTTATGGAGTTGGTTTTTCAGATTGTTTTAAAAAGACTTTGCTTTATGCAAGGGATTTCTTTAACATGTCATTAAGTAACATAAAACAAATATGATTAGTAGTGCTAAAATATTGGCACGTTTATGGAAAGTAAATCATCTTATATTTAGCACTAAAACTCGATGAGTAGACTTTCCTCTATCCGTGAGATCTAGAATCAGGGTGTTTTAACTAAAGCAAGGCGAGGTGCAACCAGTGCCTTGACTTACCTGGCTTAGAATTTGGACGACGGATAGAGAAGCCAAAATGTCGGAAGTGCGATAAGTATAAGGGAATTAATTTCTATAAATAGGTCATGATTAATTAAGTATATGGAAGGTACTTCATCTTATATTTGATACTAAATTTCGAGGTATAGAAGCCCGTTTCTATCTGTGAGAGTTTAAGAATGTACGTCGAGGAAGTATAGTACTCTAACTTCTCGGACTTCATTGTTAATCGAGATATAGTACGAGGTTGAAATCAAAAACTGGTGATAAGTATATGATGTCCGATTTTTCCATACGCAAATTATATACTTGCACCAGATAGTGGTTTGTCCACCATTGATAACTTGATCTATTTTGACTTAAGAAGTATATGAAAGCTTCGCGATTTCATACGGTTTGAGAACCCTCGGGAGAACTCATTTCGGTAAAACGTCTCTCACTTTAAGGGGTATATTAGAGATCCTCTTGGAACTCTTATATAGTTCGCTTACTTATGAAAGAACCGGGATTAAATCACTTGAAAGCTACCGATTGTTGGGTCGGAGATAACGATATCGAATAAGCATGAGTTATCCGAAAATCACTTCGAACCAACATAGACGTTCGAATTGAAGACATCTTGAAAATGATGGAATCGAAGATGGAGTTCTTTAAAATGCAAGGACCACTTGCTACTAATACCTATGGTGATTTCAAAAAGGATATAGCAGAAGTAGTGCCTTCGGTTTGTTCATATCCTGAATGTAACGATCCGCCTTTCTTACTCCCAAAGACGACACTTAATACATCCACGTATTCGTGTGTCGATCATCTAGGTGTCCGATAGACAGGCCGTTGGGATAGAAGAAAAGAAAAAAAAAGACAAGAAGAAAGAAACACAGAATCTCACAACGCAAGAGAGTCGAATATATAACATAAGATAATACATATAGTCACTTTCAAAATAAAACATCAAAGTTACAACAGGTACTAACTTCAGCCAGGGACGGTTATATTTGCACATCCCCACAATGCTGATACATTACATACACACAATGGAAATAAAATAGATAACGTTGAATCCTCCTGCTTCATGCTCCTTCAAATGTATCTGTAACAATCTGGACTGCTTGGCTATTCAAAAATTAGAGTACCCAAGAATTTAAGGGAAAAAGAAAAAAAAAACTCCAGGTCAGATATGGATCTGGTGTGAGTAAACTCCAAACAAATGAATTGTTATACTTATAAAAACCCTTTAAAAATAAAGATATCTCGTAAGACCACGCCACATAAACACAGACGGGTTTTTACCTTATGATAACCAAAACATTTCTACAAGAATATGTAATATTATAATAATGTCTAGGCACTACAACTGAAAAGATTTTAAATAGCCTTTTAGAAACGTTGTATTAGGTATTGATAGCGTTTTAAAGAACGCTGTACACCGACATGCCATAATAGACGCGGGACATATTATAGCATATTTTAAAATGCTATTATATATTACAAAATAATGACCTATGGTACGATTGCATCAACCAAACACTATAATATGACCATATACGACTGCACTTTAGAAACCCTGTGATACGTTACTCTATGCTATCTTTTTACAAATGATATGATAGCATTTAGGGAACATTGTGGTATAACTTTATACCACTTAGAGCACTTTATTTACATTTTTCAACTAATATTTATGTATAAGTAAACAACAACCAAAGACATACAATTAACAGTCAATGCATTATACATTAAATATAATAAAGTTTACATAATTCTTGATGCACAAAATAATACTGAGTAACAAAAGGTCCTATACACCCTACAACAAGTATTACTTTTTTAAGAACAAAGAATTTATATTACTCTGAGAAAACCATTGCTTTTTTGTTCAAAATCAGCTGCACATATCAGATAAGAAAAGAATATTCAATCACCTGGTGTCAGCCTTCTTCTCCCCAGTTGAATAGTTTTATCCAGAAAAGGCATGCAAAAAAACAAAGAATGAAAATCTTGAGGAAATGAGCAGATCGCTTTTTTGTGTTGATCATTGCTGAATGGATATAATCTTAGGCGTCGATGAAATAACTTAGCTGCAATGTACTACTTGGAGGGTTAAAACCATTCAGCGCAGTATGGTAGATTCGCTTTTCAGATTGCCCAATATCTGAAAATATTAAAATTACCCTGCACGAAATTGACGAGGCACAGGTTTATACACACAAACATAAAGGATATACATATTAATGAATTGGATGGGAGGTAAAGAAACATGGAAAAATTACATGACTGAATCTTGTGAGAGAAGAAAAAGGTAATAAATTGTTGATTCCCAATACCCAACAGAAAAGAAATAATTTTTTATTGAAAATGAATTGACAAACATTGTCAATATAATAATTCGCATTAAACATAAAGGTTCAACCTGACAAATATTTCAAGCTAGACTGAAGTCTATCTTAAGCTTTTGTGGATAACTCACACAAAGATTAAGAGAAACCATATACTTTCAGTAAAATGTGTAATTCAATAGCTATGTATTTTCGAACATTGCTAGCATACAAGTTTGGTTCATCCTTTTCTTGTTGAGAAGGATAATAAATTGGTAGTGGATAGGTTTTAGGTAATTTACAAGCTGAAAAGGAAGAAAAAATAGATGGAGGACCTATATATGAACTAATTAAAATTGTAAAAGACTTCCAACATATCAAAAAATTAGCTGACCTCAAATAAAATAGTGGCTCGGTTATGCAACTATACAACATCGTCATTGTATCATTTTTATCATTTTCCAGAGCTAATGGTATTGTAGGTCATATATTTATAAGCCACTATTTTCTGTAAAACTTATAATTAACACATGTATATTGCCTAAAAAAAACTAACTTTAGAAGTATAAGATGGCTCAAGTAACTGTATAAAATAATCAGAATTAAAAAAAGATGCACCAAATAAATTCACAATTTACAAGTACCTGAAACTCCCTTATACTCTGAAGATTTTGATTCCCATTGAACATATACACAACCAAGGCATTTGCTGCAAGAAAACAAATAAAACTGATATTATTTACATAAAAGAAAATTGCAGTCTATGATGCAAAATATTTATTACAGGTAAGATATTAGAACATTGATAGTTAAACAACAAAACAATAATGGAAAATCTTAACAACTGTTAGGACCAAGAGAGAGCATGAGAAGACGGTGCTATAAATATACAACTACTTCTATTCTTCTCTTGCTCACCTCTTTACCCACCAAAATTTTAATCCCTGCAAGTGATATGTACATGAGAAAATTCAACCTATAGTATGCATGTGCCGAGGCTACAAATTAACATACGTTAAATGCAAACGTAAGAGAGTCTGGTTGTTCATGCGAGAGGCTTATGGGTCATTGTTTATATAGATAAATGAGATAGGATCTGCAGCCTCTCTTATTTGGCTCCATCATCTAGGCCCCCGATATCAGCCACATGTTAATATTTAAATATTTGGTCGCCTCTTACATGGGCCAAATATTTAAATATTAACATGTGGCTGATATCGGGGGGCTAGATGATGAAGCCAAATAAGAGAGACTGTGGATCCTAGCACGTGCGCTCTCTCTCTATATATATTTGCGCATGTGCACGCGCACGCACACACACATACACACACACAGAGATGTGTGTGTGTCTATACACACACACATGTATATATTAAAAGTATACTTGAAGAAAGTAGTATTACAACTAAGACATGACCCACACCTTATCACCAAAAAAACATTATCTGCTACTGACACAGCCTCCATCATTTGACTTGCATAAAGGAACAAAAGGTCAGTATGAATCACATGATGTAAATGATTATAATGGTTGTGCTAGTGATTATATGACATTGTCACATACTAATCTTTTGGCAGGAACATTAGGAAATACTAATATGTGGGAATGCAAGTGCATAGGGCAAACAAGTAGGTTTGTTTATTCTTTTACCACATACATAATAGAGGTAAACTTTGAGAGAGAACTGATTTGAACTCACTCTCGAATTGTTTCTCACAAAATAAATGCAATATGACAAATATAAATTAAAAAAGATGCAAAATATCAATCATTTCTAAATAAGAATCAATCATGCTATTACATTTGTTGTTAGTTATGTAGGTTAGTTCTTGTAGTACACTAGATCCATCAACTCTAAATTACTCGTTTTGTTATTCAACATATAAAGGTAAAATTAGCTACCAAATTTTTGTTTATACTGCTAACATATAACACTTAAAAGGATATGTTAATTTAAAGTGGAAAGGACTTACAAGGCGATCTATCCCCGGTTATTTCATCGTGTTTAGAGATCCATTTGAGAAGTACTACTTTTCTTGTAGTGTAATAACCAAATTATCAGCATATGAGCAATTTACACCTCTCATAATCATTAAATTTTTACTATTTGTGCATACATCAACATACATACATATACACACATATATGTATACACAAAGATGTTTATGTTATTTTGACGATGGTTGAAGGAAAATAGTTATTATACAATCAATTCTCTTTAAAATAGTAGTGAAACAAAGACAACCAAAATGGAGGACCTTAATGTCACATACCAAATAATTCTAAAAGCAGCCTGTATTCTGATGGCAACATTCTCTTTTTTCGATCTTCCTTGTTTTAGTTGATATGAGCTTCTTTTTTTTAAACCAAGGAGTGTGCAGTCAAAAATATAGCATACCTCTTCATTTTCTGTAGTATGGCAATGAGGAAACATAGCTTGACCAGCATATGAATCATTACAAGCTCCTACTCTAGGAACAGAATAAAGGGCTGGATAAAATGCATAGGTGAGTGAGAAAAATGCATCTACGCGATAATCAACCAACTCGGAACTATGCTTCCTTGTGAACTGAAAAAAGCAATCCAGAAGGCACATTCTATACCAAAGAAGTTATTTCAGACTTCATATTAAAGGAGAGAGAGAAATGCACAGGTGAGTGAGATTGTATTTGGGACAATGAAATTATTTGTGCAATCGCTGGTGTGTTAGGAGTTCCATTAGGGTTGGATAAAATTACGGAAAATGCATCCAAGATTGGATTCTCTAGAGTTCTGATCGAAAGTTGTGAGCTTTTCAAATTTCCCCAAGTAGTCGACATTGACTTCTTCGACGATTTACTTCTTCGACGGTAAATCGTTGAGTATCTCCGTTGATTATGAATATAAACCACAATGTTGTGGAATGTGTAGTGTATTCGGCCACTTCCAAAATCAATGCAAAATGAAGAATCTTGGCCTTTGGGAACTCCATGTTTTTGCGCAGTTGCTCCTGCTCAAGCAGCGTCCCCTTCAGTTCTTCAGCCAATTGCTCCAGCTGTGCAGGCCGGTGCACCCAGTGCTCCCTCCGATACGCATTATTCAAATGCTCAAGCCTTTGTGTTTGCGCCTAAGGCAGCTACTTGCCTTAACTATGCCTCCACATGCTCGTCCTCATCTTCCTCAAAGTTTTGATATCACTCATGATGTCAGTGCTCCTATTACATCAGTTCCCGCACCCACACTTCAAAGACGTACGCCTTGTCCTCTCATGATGCTGCCATGCCTGCATATCGGATTGCAGCTCCGTATGTTGCCCAGACCAAGGCAATGCCTATGATGTGCATGTTTCATTTCCAATAAATGCACATGATCCTTCCCAAACAATTACACAAGCTGCTACATTAGATTCAGAATTCATACATCACTTGTAAGTGCAAACTCAAGCTCATGTGCATCTGCCTATTGATCTTCATGCATAACATATGCAAACTCAAATTCATCCACGTGTTGATAATTATGATGCTAACCACGAAGCTGCGTTGTTCTATCCAATGATGCTTCTGTCGTGCCTAATGACACTATGCAGCCTAAACATTCTGTTCCACCTTCACAAGCTGCAGTACTCCAAGCTTCTAGTCATTTAGCCACTACGAATTCTAGCCCTTACCACAATGCTACCTCACAGTTTGACCTGTCTGGTCGCAGAATTTGCATAGGCTCGTTCTTGTGCACCCATACAACTGCTACCCCTCATGCACAAGGTCCTACTTTGTATAAACCGATCTCATTGCAGTACCATACCTTACAAAATGCGCATATTTACGGTCTTTCCACCCCTAATGCTCTTCCAGAACAAGTGTGTTATGTAGCTCATTCTGATGCAGCTATGCCTCAAAGTTCTACTTCACAACCCCCACCTTATGCTGACTTACTCGCCTCATCTTCAAATAATTTTTAAGTCAGGTTGTGCTTTGATGCATGCTTATGAAGTTGCTCAATGTAATTTTAAGTAATTTATTTTTCTTTTTCAAAAAATAAAATAATAAAATAAAATAAAAAGTATTTGGTTAAAAATAAGTTTCATCATTGCAATTAAAAATGCAACGTATTGCATACTCGTACTAACAATTGATGCATATATGAATCAAATTTAAGAACTGTATACCAAAATTTATAATGTTAACTATGGAGACCAGTTCAGGTAAAATAAAATCCATATAATTGATTTTATGCAACAACAGTTTAGAGCCTCTACCCACATAAGGTTAAAATCTATGAAAATACATCCCAAATCTATAAAACGGACATCCCAAATCATATACTAAGATATAGTACTATACATATGAATATAACGAACAAATAACTAAAACATGCCAAAAAAAAGTAAAAATAGAAATCCCAAACCTAACATTACATTCATAGTGCAACCTTCCATATTGTTCGGAAAAACTCTAATTCAAGCATTTCATCAATCATTTCCTGTCCCTTCACAACCTCCCTACATGCACAATATCCCCTCAATAAGGTTGTGTAGGTCACAATATTAGGACCCATGCCCTTTTTTCCATCCTGCCCACCAAATATTTTGCTATGCTGACTTTCCCAACCCTACATGATCCGTCTACCAGCGTATTATCTGTAACAATGTCAGGGCTGCACCCATGCTCCTCCATCCGTTTGAAAACCCTAAACCCTTCATCAACCATTTTACTAATGCAAAACCTTTGAATCACTTCATTAAAGCTACAGGCATCTGGTTTCGCAGTACTAGTTTGAGCATGTATATTGATATAGTCAAATTAAGGTGGTTAAAAGTATACGCTAGTATTAAAGGAAAATATATAGAAAAAAGGGGGAAAAGTATATCAATTTTTTCTTTTTTTTAAAGTATGCCATATTAAATAATGACACTAAAACTAAAAGTTCACAATACTTAGTAACCTTACTATTAAATAGATAATGGGACCAGAAACAGATAATGACACCAAAACAAACAATACACAAATACTTCTTAAATCTTCATGCAAGTGCAATGAACTAATCCCATATTCGTTCTATAGCCACCACCAATACAAACGTAAATACATAAAATAAGTAAAAACATGAATGAATACACTGTTAATGTGATGATGCACTCGAGATTATCAGTTAAAAAAGACAATTCTCTTTTATCCTATTCTTATTTTCATGTAACCACACTTACACCTAGTACTTGTGTATATTATAAATATGAGTCAAATCTAGTGACAGTTTAATCAAGTTAAACAAGCATGCAATGTTATATCAGCTTTTAGCTACTCAATTTCAATCTCTTGTAGTTCCCACTATCAGTCTACATTAATACTAGTATGATGACACAATAACTAGTGTGTTATTAGATAAATGTTTTTCACAATTTGTTAAAAGGTGCAAGGAACAACATATGACTAAAAAGGTGGAACCCAGTACACGAGACTCCCTTACGATAGCGAGCTCTAGAGAGATCGATAATGTACGCAACCTTTTCTTTGCATTGCAAGGAACAACATATGACTATGTGTAAAAAAAGAATATATATGAACTAATCCAAACCATGTGCATATTTAACTTGAATATAACCTTGATATTAACAAACCAAATGGTACTATTTGATCTATGTTAGTATCTTCATCACTTAATATTTTACTGATAGAAGATGAAGACAGAGAAGAAGAAGAGTTTGAGACAAAGTGAAAAATAGAAATATCTTTATTATTCTTGATAATTGTGTTACAGAGAATGCTAATCTCAATTGTATTTCATAATACAACAGATACAAAGTCGTTTGCAATATATAATAGCTCTATGCAGGCTTTGGGCTGAAACATAAGCCCAGAACAGTTCAGCAGTGATGGATGCGTTCAAGGCCATTGATCTCTGAATCAACGGTTGCTGCAGATACAAAGAGATGATAACAGATGCTCTCTAACTCATATTCCAATATGCCCCCTCAAACCCTACGGCGATTAGGGTTTGCGGCGATTCTTGTCTGAGAGATCTTATATCAAAAATTGAAGCTAAAAAGAGTCAGATCTGGATTTGAGATGAAGTACTAGTCAATCGTCATCCTAATGGTGGCAATTGATTAGAGGTTCAGCAATCTTACAACACAGATGAAAGAAAAGATGACCACTTTGAGGTTCTTCTGCTCTCTGGAGAAGTGAAGAGCCAGAAGTATGACTATGGTGACCCAGCTTGCTTCAGTGTTGAGATGATGCTTGTATGGAAAGATCAACATGTCGGTTCACATGCTTTTTGGTGTGTGAATCGTCATCAGTACTTTTGACTTGCAGTCTCTCTCTGAATCGATCAAAGTTGTTCTTAGAAAGGGGCTTTGTCAAGATGTCAGCAGTTTGGTAAGTGGAAGGTATGTGGTTTACATATAGATTTCCCCCTGCAACTTGTTCACGAACAAAGTAGATGTCCAGTTCTACATGTTTTGTTCTTGAGTGTAGAACTGGATTGGCTGTTAGATGCACAGCACTCTGATTATCACACCAAATTGTTGTCTTGTTATCGGTTTTGACTTGTAACTCTTTAAGTAGTGATTCAATCCACATGACCTCTGCTGTAGCATTGGCAACACTTCTAAATTCTGCTTCGGTGCTTGATCTTGATACGGTAGATTGTTTTTTTGAACACCATGATACAGGATTGTTACCCATATATATACAGTACCCAGTTGTAGATTTTCTGTCATCTGGATCATTAGCCCAATCTGAGTCTGCATATCCATTGATACTGATTGACTTGTTTGCCTTTAAAACTAACCCATAGTTAAGTGTTCCTTTGAGGTATCTTAGAATCCTCTTAACTGCTTTCCAGTGGATGTCTGTTGGGTTTTGCATGAACTGACTTGCCTTATTCACACTGTATGCAATGTCTGGCCTGGTGATAGTTGCATATTGAAGTGCTCCAACAATGCTTCTATATTCCCTGTCATTAAGTAATGCCTCTCCTTTGTATTTAGATAGGTGCAAGTTGCTGACCATAGGTGTTGAGATGGGATTGGCTTCATGCATCTTTGCTTTGTGTAGAATCTCTGTTATGTATTTCTTTTGGCTTAGATGAATTGTTGCATTTGTGGATCTTCTGACTTCTATCCCCAGAAAGTAAGTTAAGTTGCCAAGATCCTTGATGCTAAATTCCATATTGAGATGTTGAATTAAATTGTTGATTTTCTGCTCGCTGTTACCTGTAATAATAAAGTCATCAACGTATATAAGTACGAATACTGTTATGTCTTTGTTGATTTTTGTAAATAGTGAGTTGTCAGACTTGGTTAAATGGTAACCAAGTCTGATCATTGTTTCCTTTAGTTTTTCAAACCACACTCTCGGGGCCTGCTTCAAACCATAGATTGCTTTGTGTAGTTTGCACACATGATTATCTTTCCCAATTTGTTTGAAGCCTTGAGGCTGTTCCATTTATACCTGTTCCTGTAAGATACCATTTAGAAAGGCATTATTTACATCAAGTTGTCTGATGGTCCAATTTCTATGTAAGGCTATAGCAATGACAATTCTTATAGTAGTTGGCTTCACTACAGGTGAGAATGTTTCTGTAAAGTCGAAACCACTCTGTTGTGAATAGCCCTTAGCTACTAATCTTGCCTTGTACTTAGAAATTGTACCATCAGCATTCTTTTTTAATTTATAGGTCCATTTACACCCAATGATATTTTTATCCTTTAGTCTGAGAACAAGATCCCATATCTTGTTTCTCATTAAAGCATGGTATTCTTCATTCATAGCATTTTTCCAGTTTTCATCTTGTATGGCTTGATCATATGTAGTTGGCTCCTCTGCATTTAAGGTAGTGTGATAAACTTTTGGTTTAAAGATGCCACTCTTGGATCTGGTTATCATGTGATGACTTGCTCTGTCAGTGATTTGCTGTTGAATGACTCTGTCATCTTCAGATTGCATGTTTGATTCTGTGTTTTGCCAGTTGTTTTGAGTCTGAAGTGGAGTTGGTGTCTCCGTAGTTCTTTGTTGTGAGTCTTGCTCAAGTATGTTTGTTGAGCTTGTCTGATCATTTGATGCATCAACTTCATTGTTGAAGTCTGTTCTTTGTGAATCTGAGCAGACTGCTTTCTGATTGATTGTGTCTTGAATTGACTTTGTTGGGCCCTGAATTATCTCAATAGATGAAATGGATACAGGTGGTATATATTCTCTAGTATTATACACTTTACTATTTACCTTAATGTTTACTTCTCTAAAGGGAAAAACTGTTTCATTAAACACTACATGTCTAGAAATGAATATTCTTCCATTATTGTCTAGACATTTATAACCCTTTTTATTGCTAGCATAGCCTATAAAAGTACAGGGGGAAGATCTAAAATCTAGTTTATGTTTATTGTAAGGTCTAATGTATGGAAAACATAGACACCCAAATACTTTAAGGCTATGATAGTCTGGACTAGTGTTTGATAATATTTCTATTGGACTCTTTAACATTAGGACTTTTGAGGGCAGTCTGTTGATTAAATAGACTGCTGTAGCAAAGGCATCTGGCCAAAATTTCTTTGGCATAGATGCCTGTGCTAGGAGAGTGAGACCAGTTTCAACAATCTGCCTGTGTCTCCTTTCCACTAGTCCATTTTGCTCTGAAGTGTATGGGCAGGTTGTCTTGTGATTGATTCCTCTTTTTTGAAAGTACTCCTTTAGTGGGAGATATTCAGTACCACCATCTGTTTGCATGATTTTGACTCTGCAGTTAGTTTGATTTTCTGCTTGTGCTATGAACTGCATAACTGCATTGTGAGTTTCACTCTTAGATTTCAAGAAATATATCCATATGTATCTAGAGAATGCATCTACAAAAGATACATAATACTTGTATCCATAATCAGTATGAATTGGGGCAGGTCCCCATAAGTCAGTTGTAACTAGTTCAAGAGGTTTACTATACAAAGTTTTTGAATCTGAAAAAGGTAATTTATGACTCTTACCCATTTGACAATAAGTACAGATGTATGGTAATGATATATCATTGAAAGAAATACTGTTTTTATTCATTACATGCTTAACAATATTGACATTTGGATGTCCGAGTTTACAGTGCCATTTGTCAAATATCTCATTCATTTCTTGTAGTTTGAATTCTGAGTTATTACACCAATTTCTGTTACTGACTGAGTTTCTTGAATTATCCACTTGGAACTTGTACAGTCCTTTACACTATTTACCCTGCAAAGGTACTTCCTTAGTTAGAATGTCTCTAACTAGGCAGTTATGTGGATAGAACTCAAAAAATACTCTATTGTCTTTTGCAAATTGCGACACACTAAGTAAATTTTTCTTAATATGTGGGACTCTCAATAAGTTATTCAAGTATAATTGTTTTCTTCCCATGATATAAGATTTACCTGTGTGTGTAATTGCAATAGACTTGCCATTACCCATGTGAATGGAATTCATACCTCTGTATTCCTTGCTCCCAAGATTTAAGTTGTTCAAGTTATTTGTGATGTGATTTGTTGCACCTAAGTCAGGATACCAATCTTCGTCTGGAGTGTGATCTGATCCTGTATTATCACTTTGAGAATTCTTTATCTCTGATTGGTTGACTGATTCAGACTGCAGATGTGCCATATTTGCTCTATAGTTGGCATTTCTTTGAGTATTTTGACCCTGTCCTGGCACATAATTGAGATTTAGCCTGAAATAACATTTTGCTGCTGTATGACCAATTTTCTCACAAATTTGGCACTTTGGTCTGTTGTTGTTATTCCATCTGCCTCTTCCTCTTGATCTGTTGGAAGAACCACCTCTTTGAGTGTATTGTTCTCCTCTGTTGTTGTTTTGACTTTTGCCTTTGTGACTAGATGCAAAATTGACAGATAAGTCATTTTCTTGAGGTTTCTTGATGTTAATTCTTGCCTCATGAGATAGTAAAACAGAATGTACATCTTCAATAGATGGCAGATTTCTCTGAGATGTCAGAACTGCAACCACTGCTTCATATTCATCAGTGAGTCCATTGAGTATTGTCATGATTTGTTCTGAGTCAGATACCTTTAGGTTGGCAGCCTCTAATGCATCACAGACTGCCTTAATTTTGAACAGGTATTCTCTCATGCTAAGGCTTTCCTTTTTCATATTATGAAGTTGTCTTTTATAGAACAGCACCTTTTCTGCAGATTGAGAATTGAACACCCTTTCTATTGTAGACCATATCTCATATGCTGTTTTGCAGCCTAGTACATGAGTAAGAAGATTTGTATTTATAGATGACAAAAGCCAAGAACATATTAATCTGTCCTGTCTATGGTGATTAACATAATCTTCATTACTGATCATTTTGTTTTGTTGATCAGCAATAACCATTGGTGGGACAGATATGGTTTCTTGAATATATTCTTCGAGGCCATAACCCTGGAGAGCTGTTTCAACCTGTAATCTCCAGAGCAGATAGTTATCCTCACTGAGACGAACTGTTACAAGTTGACTTTGAGGACTGACAGTGGTTTTAACCAGTTTCTCAACATTTGATGCAGTGTGTTGCAAATCACTGCCATTGGTGGGTGCGGAAGAGTTTGATTCATCTCCCATGATGATCTCAAGAACAAGTATAGATCAACAGAAAAACAAGAAACAGTAAATTCTTAAAGAAAATAATGCAGAATCAAGATTTTGATCAGACCTTCCTCTCAGGTAAGATGCAACCAGAAAGAGAATTCACGTGATGATAATTATCTGATGATCTCTTTTCTTAGGATGGCACTTTCCTTGTTTTCGATTGCTTGATGAATTGACTTCTTGATTTTGCTTCTTTTTGAATTTTGATTTCTGTTTCTTTTGGACTCGATGATAAATCCTTGTGCAGCCAGAACTTGTAAAAGACTGGCAAGGCAGATGTGATTATCTTGAGTCTCTTCTTCTCAAATGATGATGCTTAATCTGATGAGAGAGGGCAATGACCCTTCGGTGATTTTCTGATGAATTTCCTCCTCTAATGGATCTTGTAGTGCTGTTAGGCGATTTTGCTCCGATACCATAAAAGAGTTTGAGACAAAGTGAAAAAATAGAAATATCTTTATTATTCTTGATAATTGTGTTACATAGAATGCTAATCTCAATTGTATTTCATAATACAACAGATACAAAGTCGTTTGCAATATATAATAGCTCTATGCAGGCTTTGGGCTGAAACATAAGCCCAGAACAGTTCAGCAGTGATGGATGCGTTCAAGGCCATTGATCTCTGAATCAACGGTTGCTGCAGATACAAAGAGATGATAACAGATGCTCTCTAACTCATATTCCAATACCATGTGCATATTTAACTTGAATATAACCTTGATATTAACAAACCAAATGGTACTATTTGATCTATGTTAGTATCTTCATCACTTAATATTTTACTGATAGAAGATGAAGACAGAGAAGAAGAAGAAATCATTAAGTTTCTATGTCAATATCAATATTATTTATACAAAGTCCATGAAATTTAAAATAACAATCTTTACTGTTTATACATAGTACATCCGTTATATAAATGTTCAAGCAACCAAAATTGGCTGTGCGGTAGATGTATAGTTAAGTTCATAACACTTAATTTGATAAGAAACCTAAAAGAGTGTCACTACATATAAAAAGTGCTTCAGTGAATTACCTTAACAAGAGATCCTACCTTCACTACTTGTCAAAAGAGCACCCGCAAGGTCCAACAGGAGATCAACAGAAAAGAATCAAATCTGAAATAATAAATCAACCAAGAATCTTTTAAACAAGTTGAACAAACCCATGCTCAAGTGTATATTTTAAAGAATCACACTAGTAAGTACGGGTCACTCACTAGTTAGTAGTAACATGAGATTAAATGGTTTATTTTTTTGAAATTTGCAGGTGTTAACCTTTGTTTCACTTTACCATTGCTGCTGAAATATATGATTATTTAGTTATCAATAATTATTTGTTATAATACAAGTCGTATAGTTTTTTTTAAGATTAACAATATTCATAACTCGGCTTGGAAAAAATATTCAGGGTTCATATAAGTATATTAATTTATATCAATACAAACATTTGGTTAATATGTGTAGTTGAACTCTAGGTTCTTATAGCATATATGAAGAGACTAACACTACAAAACATCATTACACACACACATAAATATATGTGTGTGCACGCGCGCGCAAAAGCTAACTTCTTGTAGCATATGAAGATATCACCTTGGCTGCAAAATTAATTATTCTTCGATGCAACTATGTTTTGAAATAATTTATAAAGATATCACACGGTTTTGTCATCCTTTTCGTACTGATTTAATATGTCGATTTTTTGCATATAAATTATAATTTTTGCTTCAGTTTCGTTTTAACTTAAATAAATCGGTATTGTTCACTTTACCGAAATAAGTTATAAATATATCGCAGTGATAGAATCTACCGAGTATAAAACTAAAATAAAAGCAAATTGAAAAAAATCACCTTAATATACAAGGAGATAGAAATGAAAACAAATTGATGCCACATTTGACATTTTCTAATTGTTTGATATCATAAGAAAACTTTATGTAATAAGTAAATTATGATTGAAAATTTTAAAATTTTGTGTCATATTTGGGCATAACAGTAAAATGTAGTGTAATAAGTGATCAACACTAGTAAATGGCTTTCGTATGATAAAGAAGGGGTTCATCGTATTTACAACAAAGGGAAAGAGCTCACGGTATATATCTTTTTTGTTTCATAGTGGTAAAGCATTAATTCCTTTATATGTACAAATAATTTACATTATACCGTTTTATAAATAGAATCGTGGTAGAATGAGCTGTCATGGAGCATTCACAACTATGTTGAAATGGTGGAAAAAACTTAATGTTCGTCCTCAAATTAAAGATCCAGTGTTGAAAATATTTGGTAGATTTATGGATATTGAGTTGAAAAACTCCGATAATAGATGCATACATGCTATAGTTGAGCGGTGGTGGCCGACTACGCATACATTTTTATTTCCTAGTGCGGAGATTGGCTTTACACCCTTAGAATTTACGATGTTGACATCCAAATCCATTGGAATGAACACACTAAGCATACCGTATAATGAGAGTTGGAGTCAATTCGCCAATGCTAGTCAATTTTTACCACTTCTTGTTGAGAAAGATATTAAGATTGGAAACGTTGCCATATCATATCTTGTTAAGTACTTTAGTGATGACTGCATAGGGGCCAATGTCAATAATCTCGATCATATTGCCCGAATATTTGTGTTATACATGATGGGGACTCCTTTTTTTACGACAACAAATGACACGATTAGTCTTAGGTACTTGGAGTCCTTACTGGATTTGGACCTGGCTCAACAGTTTGATTGGGGTTCACCAATTATGGGTTATATATACCAGAGCTTGGACTTAGCTGTGATTAAGGGAGGTCATCTCACCGGCTTTGTCGAGCTGTTGCAGGTATATTAATTTATAGTACACGCGAAATATTTTATCTTTACTGTTTAATTATTTTATTGCTTAATATAGTAATTTGTGATTTGCAGTATTGGTTCTTTGAGTATATGACGGTTTGTGGTTATATTGTAAAAGAATCTATGAAGCAGTTAGCTTACCCAAGATTGAAAGCGTGAGAGAGAAAAAACAGACTCATAACACATGATACTTCAGCCCATCTGTTTTCTAGCACACATTATCATATTGATCAGTAGAATCATCTTTGTCCATAAATCGAGATCGTGAAGTTCAAGACAATCGTGATTATCAGAATGGAGAAAGAAGAGCTTATCGTGGTTACGAACATGAACCATATTGTGATTATGAAAGGTGTCGAGTAGAGGAAAGAAGAAGTAGAGAGGACGTGCATGGTCATAGAAGAGTCAATGTTCAGAATCGACATCAAAGCTCATCTAATTTTGAAGAAGATAGTTATGGAGATAGTGTTCACTTTCGATATCCAGGTCAAGGGCAAAATCGATATAGGAATGTTGAAGAGAATGGTCATACACGAGAATCAAGGAAGGATATGGAGATTCCAGAATTCCGAGGTGGTCTACAAGCAGAGGAATTCTTGGATTGGTTATCAACGGTTGAAAAGATTTTTAAACTCAACAACGTGTCTGAGGATCGTCAAGTTAAGTTAGTTGCTATCAGATTGAAAGGAAGAGCTATGGATTGGTGGCAACAAACTAAATCAACCAGAGAGAGAATGAGGAAATCCAAAGTTGTCACGTGGGATAAGATGAAAAGGATGATGAAGGCAAATTTCTTACCCTACAATTATCAGACTCGTGTGAACCAACAGTTGCAGAAGTTGAGTCAAGGGAGTCAAGGAAAGGGTGTGGTTACAAACCCCAGCAATTAGAATAAAGGCGTTAATTGCAGTATAAATGTTTCTAAGAGAGTCAACAAACCAGTTGTACATGAAATCACGAAGACAAATGTTGATGACCGAATTAAGCGCTATCATTATCAGGAGTCTGGCCTTAGAAGTAATGAATGTACGGAGGCCAAGATGAAAGCCTTAGTTGTCGAAGAATGTGAAAACGAGGATGTGAATGATTCTACTGAAAGCGAACCGGAAAGGGAAGAGGAACCGACTAATCCGTTATCTTTCAGCGAGAGTGTTGAAGAACCGGAAGGTAGTGCTGGATCATTGGTTAGGTATGAGGCAAGTAAAGAGCTTAAAACTCCTGAGGAAGTTAAACCAATGTTAGAAGAGTTTGAAGAGATCGGTTCTACAGAATCGTTCGAAGAATTACCACCGAAATTTGACAACGATGAAGGAGTTTTGTCAGGAGATGAAGGATGTAACTTGTTGAGGAGGACTGCTGAATTTGACTTTTATCAACCGCCGAAATTTGATGATGATGAAGAAATTGAGTCAAAGTATGTGGATGTAGAAGTTGATCATTCTTCACCGCCCAAGGTGGATGTCGATAGTATGGAAGAAAAAATTATGTTCGGAGTTGAGGGAAATTACTTGATGATGGAGGATTCTTGTTTAACACCTGAGCTTATGGACGAGAGGCCGCTAAGTGTTAATTCCATAATCTCCGAGAAGCCCGAACAAAGTAAAAGTGAAACAGAAGAGAAGGCAGAATCAGATAGTTTATTATCTTTGGAAGAGTTCGTCAATAAAATGAAAGCTAGTGATGAATTATCAATGTTGATTGAATCTGGGGAAAATTCTGATTTTGAGACACCTGAAGAGGTTGAAGTCTTTGAAGAGTTGGAGGATGAGATTTCTGAGAAACTGTCTGAAGAAACTAGTATTGTATTTTTGGAAGGGTCTGTCGAAAAGGTGAAAAATAGCAATGAATTGTTTGTATTGATCGAGCAAGGAACGAGTAAAGAACTTGATGTTTTTGAGGAAGTTGGATCAGAATTCGATGAATCTGAAGACGAATATCCTGAGGAACTACCCGAAGAGTTACCACCACTACAGGACATTCAACCTCACACTGAACTAGTATCAAATGCTATTCTACTACAAGGGTCGTATGATATTCAAAATCTGAAAGAACAGGAAGAGTTGATAAGACAGGATGAAGAGAATGATTGTCCGTTGGAATTGCCTGATCATGACCGCACTGCTGACGTTATCAACGTCAATTGCTTGGAATCGTTTCATGAAAATAAACATGTTGAAGGAAAAGCGAGTGGGAATTCATTTCAGTCAGGGGAAATTGATGCAACACAGCAAGGGAAGATTCTAAATAAGGACACACCTGAACAAGATAAGGAAAGACGAGAATCTGAGCATGAGTCCTCACACTTTTTCGGTCGTGATTTCCTAAGTCGTTCCGTGATTTTAAACTTCCTTATATCGTCTCACATTTTCGACACGTTGTGGTTCTATATCACATCTTCCTATTGGCACAAGCAATATGGTATACGACACTATTCTCATGAAGTTCTGTGCTACATGAATTGGATATGGCACCTAGTGCTTAGTTCATTCCACACTTTTTCATATGTCATCTCCCTCAGATCACTTCCTTATGCCGCCTGCCTAATGCCACGTCTGATTTATGCCATGCGTTCCTTATGGCGAGCCGCATCTTCAAAGGGTCAAGACAAGATCAATCTCAAGAATGGTTATCACCAGAACTGCACCAGACCAGATAATGAATGGAAGACAGTGTCTCGAAGAAGAAGAAAGTGTGAATTCGGGACGAATTCTTTTCAACCAGGGGAGGATGATGCAGCACGAAATAGGGAAGAACGACCTACCTTAAGTCGCGAGCAGCTCCAGCAAATTCCATAGGTCGCGAACGACCTAAATCCACATCCCCGCGACCTAACTTTCCAGAGACATCCTTCCCGCGACCTAAATCCACATTCCCGCGACCTAACTTCCTCCGCGACATCATTTCCGCGACCTAAATCCACATCCCCGCGACCTAACTCCACCAAGATTCCATCACCGCGACCTAACTCCACCACGACCCCATCACCGCGACCTAACTCCACCGCGACCTAACTCACGCGACTTAAATTCCATCACCACGACCTAACGTTCGCGACCTAAAATCCATCTTATGACGAAGATTGAAGCAGCGCAATTTCTTTCTTAGGTCGTTCAATCATGATACGCGACCTAACGAGTTAAGTCGCGAACGACCTACTTTAAGTCGTTCATCTTCTTAAGTTGCTGAATTTCTGATGCCGCGAAAGTTAGATCGCTACCGTGTTTCTTTAAGTCGCGAGAAGAGCTTATGTCGTTGCCGAGCTATCTTAAGTCGTTTATTTTGTTAAGTCGTGTTATGTTGTAATTGTTTGTTTGTTTTAGGTCGCAAATGTTGTAAAGTGCTGTAATGTGTTTTCCTTATGTCGTTTTGTATATAAGTCGTAGGTCGTTTGTCTAGATAGGTCGTTCACGACCTAAGTGTTGTGATGTAAGTGTTGAGTTGTAAGCCTATAAATAGGCGGGTAGTGTCATTTGTAATAATTAGTTGATTTTGAATAAAACTTGTTTGTGTGCTTTGTGCCACTTCTCAAATTGGTAGTTGAGTGTGATCTCCTATCTCCATTTTCGGTAATCGAGTGCGCTCGATTCAATGACTGTTGAAGCCGATTCACAGAATCTAGTGCGCTAGATCAACGTACGAAGAATCGTAGATCTTTAAACACGGTATCGTGCGCGATCAACGTGTTTGAGATAGCTAGAATCCGGCATCTTTGGATCAACGGATTTGGTCCTTTGGTATTCTTCAATCCACCGATTGCTACTTTCATCGTCACATACATTTTGATTATTCCGCTGCTGCATCAACAGGCCAGGCATATAAATTGGAACCCTTGGCACAATTCAGTCGCATTTGCTTTTGGTGAGGTTGTACATGCACGAAACTTATCAATGAAACGGTTGCCTCTGCTTGTTCCCTAAGTAGATTTTTATGAGTTGTTTCTAGGAGAGAGGTGCTTGCGTTAGTTGATTGGATGGACAACTATCCCTTTAGATCCTCCCTTGCACATGACACGTAGGATGACACATGCAACTTATGCGGAGATGCAACAAGAACTATACCAAGATGACTGCTAACAATATATCTATCAAGGCCAAGACATGAACTACAACACGTATTAGAAGTCAATTGGTAAATATGTTGGTACATTACTAGATGCTGCAGTGCATATAGGGAATATGGATTTTTTTGGCCTTCTGCTTTGAAGGCAGGTATTCAAGCCCCCATCGTCACGTCTTCAGAGGTCAATTATGCATCACAGTTTTATCCACAACCACAGTAAGCAGATTGGACATGGGATCTTGGATGGAATATGCAATGGACATGGCGAGATCCATTACCCATTACCCATTTTCCTGATATACCTCCGATTCCGTCGAACTACACCATCGATAGTCTATGGGAGATGAACATGGGTATGCGGCAGTTAGCTCTTCAAGAATCACAGTACTACGAAGAAGAATTGAATAGGATAAATACAGTAGCATATGACTTTGTAAGTTATTAATTTATTGTTCAATACACGTTTTACATTTATGTACTTAATAGTTTACAGCTATGGTGTTTGGTCATCACATTTGCACAAAATATGGAGATTATCAGGGAACATGTTTTGGGTCTTCGCACTAAATCCTTAGGTCGATCAAAACTTCGTAAAAAACGAAAGACAATCCACCAAATGCAATATGGCGACGAAGAAGAAGACGATGATAATGATAGGATTGAAGAAGAAGAAGAGGAGGAGGAAGGGGAGGATGCTGATGATGATGACGACGACGATCATGATGATGATGATGACGATGATGATGATGATGATGATGACGACGATCATGGAGGCGTAGCAAGTCATGTGCGTACAAATAGATATGGGGTTAAAATCAAAGGTCCAACCGCTTCTTCATTCACTTCGGGTACAATTTTAATTTATATTTAAAAACTCAATTTTATAGTCTTCATCTGAATAAATTAGTTTTTGCAGGTTCCGACCAGAATAAGAGTGTAGATAAAGGAAAAAAGAAGAGTGGTGGAATTGCGATCAAGGTGAAAGGGATAATTTTTAAAGGGATAAGTAAATCGAGCAAAAGCGAGAAGAGCATTTCGGGTTTGGAGGACTTGTAAGTGGGTTTGAATTTGCATGTAATGGTCTGTTTTTTCGTACTCTTTGAATCGACAATAAACCACACATGTCCAACTCAAATTGAACGAATAAGCGAATCATTAAGGGTAGAAAGAAAATAAAGACAGAACAGAATCTCACACGAATGGAATAACATATATTATTTCAATAATAATCTTTACAGCGGAAAATTTTAAAATACAATATCAGAGTCTAACCTAGATTCAGCCTGGACAGTTATAAACCCATGTCCTTACAAATGCTGAAAACAACAAAACAAATGCAATAGATGTAGCGGATAATAGAATTCGTCTATACGATGATGAAGATCTCCCACTCTCCTCTGGAAACTCCAATTGTCTTCAACTAAACCTGAAATTATTCGGATCTGACCCGAGTATTAAAAATACCCGGATCAGGCTTAATAAACCAGCGTAAGATACTCGAAATTTTAAATGCATAGATCATGACGATGATATCAAAACTTTTGAAAAGAAGGATATCTCATAAGACCATGTCCACACATAAACACGGACGGGTTTTTACCTTATGATAACCAAAACACTTTTATACCAAAATACACCTGATATTATTTTTAATGGCATTCTTTTAAAAACACTTTTCAAATAAACTTATTCAAATAAGGTATCAATACCCGAACTAAGTCTAAGGTAATATATCCAGACTGTATCAACGGAATATACCGAACGGAATAAGATAACAGAAGGGATAGCTGAAATGTTTGCAAGTCATTACAGCTATTTTGGGAATACAATCAAAACCGTAAAGCTCGTATTGGAATTGGATTTTCCAATATGATAGGGAACCTCGATAACCACGCATAGCAACTGGAATCCGATGGTTTTTAGTACAAGGACTCACACACCAATATTCCTCATATTGCCACACTTCTTGATATTCGGTGGCTTCTCATGCAAGGACTCACACGCCACTATACCATATAATAAGGGTCCCGTCTGGACACCTTGGTGACCTAGATCATACGCTGCCAATCACCTTGAGGGATCATACACCACCCTCGTCATCTCAACCTGAAATATGTAACATAGTTCCCATATCATTTTCGAGATGTGAGGCTTGGGAGTGAGGTTACGCTCAACTTAGACAAAGCCACGCTTTTCATATAAAACCACGCTTTGATCATAACAGGTTCCACTTTGAATGCCACATTGTCATTCCTTAATCACTATTTGACATCTACAAACATACAACCTCTGAGCTCATACGTCTCAGAGAAGGGTGTTAAGCTAAGAGAAGTTGCCTTCTCCGCCACCAAATAGATATATGTTTGTAAAAGTCAACGTTTGTGACTTAGCAATACAATGTCAGACACTCATCCATACAAGTTCATTCTAGGATTGAACGAAACTGAAGACACTCTCCAACTACCACTAGTAGATAGTCCTTGCAATCCGAAAAATCTCCACAATGAGGAGACCACTACTATAAATAACTCTATAATGGGAGCGACCCAGAGCATGTCAACAAGCAGCCCTCACGCTAAGAAGATCCTCGGTCTTAAATAATCATCGTCTTCAACATGTCTTCACTTTCGAACATATACATTGGTTCGAAGTGGTTTTCGAATAGGAATCACCCAAATCCGACCCCGGTTCCTTCGAAACCAATCATCGCTTTAAAAGATGTTAAGTTTATATGTGGATATCAATCATCAATCAATTACTTCATCTTTTATTTAAATCAAATATCTTTCTTAGATATACTCTTTTCAATTTATTCCATTTTCTTTTCAAGAGTATATGGAATCATTAAGCCTCATTTATCAAATCATTTGGTTTATTTAAACCTTTCTTAAATCCTGGAATAATTCCAAATCATTTTCTCTTTTACTTAGGAAAACTTTTCCAAATCATTCGTTAAATATTAATCAAAGATTTCTTATATTCAAGTTATAACTTTTAACTTAGGGAAAATATTCTCAAATCATTTATTAAATCTTAATCAAAGATTTCTTTCTTAACTTCAAATCATATTCTTGCAAATCGAAGATTTTCATAACAGAGTACTACTACCACCTTAGATATGGTAAATTTCACCTCCAGGAACTAGTGGCAAATAGTGCTACATCATGAAGATCTTTTTCATCAATGATCATTGGCTTCAGTATATTTTATTTCAAAAATTAGTTTGAATGCGTTTTCGGATAAGAATCACCCAAATCCGATCTCGGTTCCTTCATATCAATTGTCGAATAAAAGATGTTAAGTGGTTAAATAACATTCAAAGAATTTGTTTCTTTTATTTTATTTTGGAAAAACTTAAATATGATCTTTTAGAGCATTCGGGCTTTCATTTCGATCTATTCCACCCCTCGCCTAAAAAGAGAAAACATAGGTCAGGTAAGTTCAGGACACTGATTGCTCCATCCCTAACCTTAGTTAAACACCTTATTTTATCTTCGCAGATCTCACAGGCGGGACAAATGTACTAGTCATTTCCACATACTCAATTATTAGCTTTATTTTGGAATTGATTATAAGATTCCAAATTATCTTTTAAACTCTTAATTTTTCTTTTAAAAACATTCATAATTGATTCTAGTAAATATCGTTACGTTTAAACTCATATTCAAAAGGTTATAGAATTCGCAGCATAAAAGTGCTGCGAAAAGTGCTATATAAGCTTATTTGATTTAAATAACTTTTTAATATTTGAAAATTCATATTTTACATTCCAAATATCTTTTAAACTATTTTAATAGATTTATCAAATTTATTTCATATTTTTAATCATTTAAATATATCATTTATAAAGAAATCCCCTTTTGGATTTCGAATTGCAAAACCGCGATGTTTTTAGAAAATTGTTTTGAACATATTTCAAACTCTACTTCATGAAATTTTGATTTTATTTCTTCGTTGGAAAACTATTATCATTGTGGACCAAAGAATTTTTATTTTGGAGAAATCCGACTTATAAATCATTCTCTACGTTAATTTGATGTTACGGGTCGAAATTTACGAACTGCCGCTACGCGACGAGCTTGATTTTGACCAATTTTGTGAATTGCTTCGGAACTTGTCCGAAACACTTCAAATTTGTTTTAAACCATATTTAAACTATTTTAAATCATTTAAAACAGTATTTTCGTCACTAAAAACTCATTTTTCATTTTATTTCATACTATAATATTATATTATTATAATATCATTTCCAATCTTTTTTAGATATTTTGAAATCATTAAAAGGCTAAATAATTTCCATACACAAATTTGTATGGATTTAATTTTCATTTAATTAACTATGCTTACTAACCATTTCTCTTACCATTTATCAAACCAAGTTACCATCCATATCATAAATATATAATCAACCATAATATCAACCAAGTTATCAAACATTTAATCATCCAACATATACCAAACTTTTTATGTAATTAACTTGAAATATTTTTAGGAATTAGTAACTTAAAATATGAGTACTCAGCTTTAATCAAATCGTTTAACTTCCTACCAACATTCATTTAATCCAACACTTCACTAAATCATCTTAACTTTACCAAATCATCACCTACACAACTCTACCTCACTTTCTAGTGCGCGACCATCACTTCACTTCCACTTTCTCTCGACTAAATCTTCTAACAACACCAATAGGCTCGATCACACCTTGATCCTCCCATTTCTTCATCATTTCTTCACTTCTTAGATGCTAAACCATGTTTTGGTGATATTCTAAGATCTTTGGTAAAGTTTGGTGAAGTTTTGACTTTATTTGATATGGTTTTGAAAAAGTTAGTAAGGAAATGGAAGAGAAGAAGCCATTAAAGCTCTAAGGAAGAAGAAGAGAGCTTAGAAAAGGAAGAAGAAGAAGAATGAAAAGTGTGTGGAATTTGTGAAAGAAGTGGTAGGTATTTATAGAAAAAAGTTTGAAATAAAATATTATTATGTAAAATGAACAAAATACTCTTACTTTAATTTTAAACAAAGTAACACTTAACATCAAATATCAAATCATTACTTTATATCATTTTCACTTAAGTATTAAGTAAATAATATAATAATTATGTTTGTTTGATTTGATGTTTACTTTTTTACCTTTATAACACTTTTTGTCCTTTTATGCTTACTTTTTGTTAATTACATTCTAGTATTTTCTAAGTATATTTAGTAAAATTAAACTTGATTAGTGAATTAATTAATACTTATACTATTTGAATATATGTTTCTATATAAGAAAATAAAGCTGCAACAACGTTGCGACCACTTTTAATCGACAAAACGTTGATTTTTGACAAAATGTTTTACGGTCACATTTTGACGTTTTAGTTAAACTATTTATTTATGTAAACCAAATTTAAAAATAAATTTTTATATTTCTATTTAAAAATATAAACATTATAAATAAATTAAAATAATTTATTTAATCATTGAAACTTACTTTTCTGAAATCAACATTTTGTCACTTTTGTTGATATAGGCAAATGTTACTATTTTTGTGCATACTTCTCTTTTCAAATCCTATCTAATATTATTTGAATCATATAACCTTACCTATTTTACATTTAAAATCACTTTAAATGGTATATTTTAAAGTGGTCAAATTATGGGTCGTTACATTGCTGATGGAGCTTGGTTGTATATATGCTTGGCTATATGTTTGAATGCTAGTTTAGATGCTTGGATGTATGTTTGAATGCTAGTTTAGATGCCTGTACGCATGTTTAAACTTCTTATATATGTTTGCATGTATATATGTATGCATGTATGCATGTTTAAACATGCCTATATGCATGTTTAATGATTGTTGTTTATAAAAAAAAATTGACCTAAACGGCAAACTGTTTACCGTTTAGTGGTTACCGTTTAAGCTCTAAACGGTGTTCAGTTTACCATTTAGGGAAAAGGGATTGATTCCCGTTTAGTTTTAAAACCTCTTAAAAATAAAAATAAAAGGAAGTTTAACTAAAATTAACTTTAAAAAATTAACTTTGAATTAACTTTAAAGAATTAAAATTAAAATTAACTTAAAAACCCACAGTAAACATTTCAAAAAAATTAACTTTGAATTCAACAATGAATGAATAATTAAAATAAAAAAGAATCAAAATACTTAGATTGAATATGGTCGTTAAAGAAGTTTAAAATATAATTAAAATTCATAGCCGTTAAAGAATATGGCCGTTAAAGAATCAAACCACTGTCGAAGATTAAAATATAATTAAAATTTATAGCCGTTGAATTCCAGGTTTGCAAGGTCATAAAAGCGGATCTCAATTGTCCCAACAGCTATAAAAACGGCTATATTTTATACTTTAAATTCTTCGTATAACAATATCATTCAATTAATCTGTACAAAAATAAAAAATGTCCCATAACAGTTGTAACGATGATGAAGTTTTTGATTAGAATCCGATGATTGATGGTTCAAACAGCAACAGCCATATTGGTACGCAGGAAAGTCAAACTGATTCCGATGAAGGAGACGAACTGTTTAGACAAAGAGATTTTCTGCAATTATCATTGGAAAGCACGACTGATAGCGATGAGCTAGAGCTAATGATGCAAGCTATTACCGTTCACCAAGGAATGGTGCAAAAAAATTTAATGGAAGGATCCTCTAGTGGTACTCGTGGTGGTAGTGTGTATGGCTGTATAGACAAAAGGAAGATGCGGGATCATAAAGTAGGTACAGCTAGGTTACTTAAAGATTATTTCAACACCCCTTGTACTTACGGCCATGAAGATTTTCGTCATCGCTTTCGTATGAGTAAGAATATGTTTATGCGTATTTTTAATGGAGTTATCAGACATGATGATTATTTTATTCAAAAACGTAATAATGCTGGAACATTAGGATGTTCATCGTATCAAAAAAATCATAGATGCTTTATGTGTTATAGCATATGGGATAGCTTCGGATGCATTTGATGAGGTAGTCCAAATGGGTGAGGGTACAATTAGTTTAAGTCTAGAAAGGTTTTGTGTAGCTATCTTTGAATTATATGGCGAGGAATATTTGCGATCTCCAACGTGAAGCGATGTCAACAAACTAAAAAAGTTATGAGAGAAAAGAGGTTTTCCTGGAATGTTAGGTAGTCTTGACTGTATGCACTAGGAATGGAAAAATTGCCCCATGGCGTGGCATGGTCAGTTTGTTGGGCATTATCCCAAAGCAACAATGATACTTGAAGCAGTTGCCTCACACGATTTTTGATTTTAGCATGCGTTCTTCGAATGTTCTGGTTTCATGAACGATATTAACGTGTTACACCAATCATATTTGTTTAAGAACCTTGCACATGGATAAGCACATGTATGTAATTTTAATATTGCTGGAAATTCGTATGACATAGGATACTATTTAGCAGATGGCATATATCCTTCGTGGGGTACGCTCGTCCAAACAATTTCAAATCCGAACACAGAAAAAGAAAAATATTTTGCTAAAAGATGGGAGGCAGCGAGGAAAGACGTAGAGCATGCTTTTGGGGTTTTGCAAGCAAGATTTGACATTGTAAAACACCCTATCAAATTGTTTAAGCCATAGGTTTTGAGCAACGTGATGCGAGCATGTATTATACTTCATAATATGATCATTGAAGAAGAAAGAGGAACATTTCCATCTTATTTAGGTTATGATCCAAATAACACAGCAACAGTTGTTGCTGATAGAAATCCAGCAACCATTGAGGTATTCTTGAGTCGCTTGCGTAGAATAAGATCCTGAGAGATACATCAAAATCTACAAGATGTTCTGGTTGAACATTTATGGCATCTAAAGGGAATGCTCCGATGTAATCCATTCTTTAAATGCACTGTTTTTTTGTTGTAGTACTTTAGCGTTGTTGCCATGTGTGATGTATTGTTTACTCAAATCTATAATGTCATTTATTGTTTAGTCACATCTCGCTATGTACTGTTTTGTTCTGCTCTAACAGTTCTATGTCCATGCATGACACTTTAATTATTGCCACAATGACATTGACTAGTCATATCAATACATATTTTATGTTTCACTATGTTTATATATACCCACTATATATAGAGGTTCAGTGAACTTACAATTTGCAGTAAAAACAATGCACATTTCTCTTCCTACATCGTATGGCTATGAAGGTCCCATGGAGCATCCAATGCCCTCTAACCCATCATTACCGAAAACTGATATTGATTTCTACATTGAAATGCAAGAAAGACACTACGAAGATTTGCGCGAGCACAAACGAAAGCAAGAAGAACTTTGAAGACAAAATCGGGAACAAAGACGACGCGAAGAAAGGCTATGTCGACAACAAAGACGCATTTCATTGCATCAGCAACATCAAAACAACCAAGTGGAAAACGAATAGGAAGTTGACTCACCAATTGTAATCTGTGACTGTGGATATGCCGCTGTTGAAGACATTATTTCGGGAGGAAATAACATTGGTCGTCGTTATTTCAAATGCCACGTTTATCCAACAGGGTGTGCCTTTTGGTAGTGGATTGACGAGCCGTTTCCTCATCGAGCTGCTGACTATGCAAATGAATTAGCGTATCAACTTACAACGTTGCAAACTCAATCTGTTGGGTGGCAAAATGAAATTAGTAGACTTAACGACCATCTTCATCGCCTAAACATTAGAAGGCAAAATTAAAATATTGGTTCGTGTGTGTTTGTTTGGCAATTGTCGCAGTAAATGGTATATCCAATTGTATCCCTAGTTCCAGTAATGTAATTTGTTGATTCAAAAAAATGATTTATATTTCGATAAATAGCTCAAACAAACATTGCAGCGTACAAATAACGATAAATAGATAATAGTCTCCACATACACTATAAGGTTGTTACTCAAATTGTAACATATAGTTGTACCATAACTCGTACGCTTTGTGCCCTACGAAGTTTGTACGGTATTCGAAAAAGTAACGTGAGTCGTAAGTCGAGCGTGATAGTTGGAAAACATCCTCCTCTTTCAGCTCATCTATTATTTTGCGGTAATTCCTACATGATCAACTAAATGTGTAGAATGCACTTCTTGTGGCTAGATTCCTCCATATTAATCTACAATCTGAATGACTGGTGTACTTTTCATTAAGGGTAACCCAAAAATCTTGATCTATCTCTTCTTCCATGTGAAGTGTATCTGCTTGAATGTAGGCTTTTATCAATAATAAGTAATCCGCTGTAATCTATGATTCGGATGTCATTTTGAATTGTTATGGCTCAAAATGAAGTTGCATTCGTTTATATAAAAGAAAGTAAAAGAAACAATAAATAATTGGAACATTATATTCACGATAAACGATAAATGATAAAGAAGATCACTGTAAAGGATAAACAATAAATTAGATCACTGTAAGCACAACAATCGATAAAGTTTAACACTATTTTCACAATAACAAAAAAAGATGAATACTGCAGACTATACAGAAAAGAAAACAAGTGATAAACGAAAGCCCAAGGATTCTCAGGGTGAAGATTCTGCGGACGCAAGCAATGATAGTGGTAAGATGTGGAAAGCACATGACTATAAGGTGCTAGCCAACGCATGGGTAAATGCATCTGTCGTTCCATCGGGTCGATCTACTGGGAAGTTTTTCTATCTAAGGGTAAATGAGATATACAACGAGGATCCGGAATGCCAAATAAAGAGAACATTTGAAAGCACAAAGACAGCATGGTATAACTTGAATGGTATGTATACCAAATACAAAGGTATAATAGCACAAAGAGAGGATAGACTGAGAAGTGGACAATCTTTTAGAGACTTGAAAGACGATTATGATAAGATATATCGTGATACTTATAATTGCGATTTCATTGCTCATGAAGCAATTGAAATTCTTTCAACGAAGTCGCGTTGGGCCACTCTAACTGAACCAAATGATGTTGACCTAGGAGATACCGAAGCATCAAATTTAAGAAAGGTAGCTTCAAGACACTCGATGGATTCAACCCCTGGCAATTCAAACGATTCTCCCATGACAGTAGACGGAGAGGGGAACAGTAGCAGTCCATTGACTCCGACTTTGGGAATGCTTTATGGTGGAGTTGATACTCCGCCCGAAGGAATAAAATCAAGCAAGAGATCCTTGTTGAGAAGCAAGGAGGCAAGCGACTTAGCAATGGCTAATGATAGGCTAACTTCGCTACTAAGTGATATTTCAATTGCATCTGCCTCGAAAAAAGAAGAACGTTTGAAGCTGAAAGAGCAGAAGTTATGGCTCATGGAATTGCAAGTTCAACAAGATGCAAATAGAACTAGAGCTCTACGTGAAAGAACTGAATTGAAAAAGGTGCGTGAAAGACGTTTGAAGGAAAAGGAAGAGTATATAGCAAAAGATGTTTCTCATCTAACTGGAGAGTTTCTAGAGCACGTCTTGGCCAAAAAACGTAGCATTTTGAGAGCTCAACAACTTAGGTATCAAGAAGAAGAGGGTAGTTCTGGGATGTAGATGAATTCTACAGTGTTGTTTCAAGAGTGTTATTTTCTTATTATAATTTCAACGGTTGGCTTTGATTTTAATGTTTGTGTTTATAATGTGGTTTTGGGATTATGACTCAAACCGAATTTGACTATTAGTTTGTCTGTTTTTTCTGAATTATTGTAAGAATATTTCCCACGGTTATTATTATTTTATCGACTTTATGAATACACGTTAAAAATTTACAAAACAAACACATATATATAAATAAACAAATTAAAAATATTCAAAACTAAAATTAACAAATTAAAAAACATATATATATAAACAAATTAATAAATAAACAAATTAAACAATGATGAAAAAAAATAGTCAAAACTAAAAGAAAACCAGAAACAAACTTAAGAAAACAAAATAAATAAACTTAAGAAAACAAAAAACAAACTTAAACGGGGTTCTAAAAGCCCTTTTGGTTAAACGGTTTTCCGAAAAATGTTTATGCCTTAAACGGTTTTCTGAAAACCGTTTAGGGCTTAAACGATTTTCTGAAAACCGTTTAACGATCGCCGTTTTAAAAAATATGGGGGCAATCCCCACTTCACATTCCTCCCCACGCTCGAATTTACACCGCTGGGAAGAACGGGAGCGGGGATCGCCCCCATTTTAGCATGGATTTACTCTGCTGGGAATGCTCTTATGCTATTCAGGATAGAAGGTGTGTTTTTTTATTTTAGTGAATGTTTTTCTATTATGAGAAAAAAGCAGTAGTTTACTTGGAATAATTAGACTTTTTTATGCAAATATACGTCATTTTCACATATTTTTGCAGGTGGTTGTGCAAAAAACAGGTTAATATGATATGATTACCTACATGCCAACCACAAATGATAACATATATTACATACATCCATCTTGCCTTAATACATTGAGGTGAGAAAGAAGAAGATGAATATGATCAATTACTATCATCTTTAAAAATATTGAAGGCCGTGAGTTCCACCATTGTATGAAACTAGCAGGTTTTCTATAACAGAATAAAGAGATAATGAATATGTTTGCTTCCAAAAAAATGAAAGAAGTTGTTTGTCAGTATGTATTGATATTTTATGATACTATGTTGGCATTTTGATATTTTAAAATTTAACCCAGTTGATTTAATTAATTTATATTTTTTGATCAATGTTAAATTTAAATTGAATTTGCATTTTGGCTTTCATATAAAAATATTGATGTCTTTGAAATGCTGAGGCAACAAAATTGAAGAAAATTTTATTTGTCTAAGGCATTAGAAACCATGTGGCGTCTAAGACCACATCAGCCAACGCCCTTGCCTCTGCGGTCGGCGCCTCTGACAAGCGAAAGGCGGTCACCACGTTGGCTATTTCTGGCCGCCACGGCCTCCACACACCACCATTTTGAGTACAACAAGAACAAAAAGCATAGCTCTCTTTGTCCTCTATAACTTTGATGTTTACACTTTTGGCTAAATCTTGACGTATAAAGAGTTATTTGAATTATTAAAATGAACAATAAAGAAATGGGTTCTATTTTCATTTACCAAACTTGGAGCAAAAGAGCAATGTGAACATGCGTCCTATTTTCCTTGCGTGCCCAAATATATATAAACAAAATCAAGTTACTTCGAAGCAAAGTAACTCCAAAAGTCAAAAACTAAGAAACACACGCAAGTTGCAAGGACAAGGTAAACGATTTCAAAGCAAGATTGTGTGTGTGTGTATTTGTGTTTTGAAAATGTTTTATGGTGCTCTACCGCATAATAAAGCGTTAGCATACGATCCGCGAACGACAAAAATAAAAATACGAACGTGTACAACAATATAACACGATCACAAAACAACAATAAAATACACATGTTGACTTATTCTGTGCAATTTCAAAAATACCGACGTTTGCCGTAAAATGCTTTAAACTAAATTTAATTATTTTCCAAATTAAAAATTATGGAAAAATCCTATAAATTATTAAAAATACGTCACCAAAAATTGGGCAGTTATTTAAAACATATTTTTTGTTATAATTTAAATTTGAATTCAAATACTTAAATAAATTATATATTCAAATTCGAAACCCAAAAATTATGGGTCATTACGTTGTTACACACATTGAACATCATCGTTAACCATTTCAACTTTTTCTTCCTCATTATCCACTATAGGGTTATGGATAACTATATTTGCTTCAGCCCCTGGTTATTTAATGATTATTGGATCATCCAAATTGTTGAGAAGATGATTATGGATAGTCCTAATCATTTTTTCATGTCTCTCTTGCTTGTTATTCAATCGGATCTATAAAACTCCTATTTCAGTAAGCGTGTTCAGGACATGCTTCATTTACTCATTGATTTTATCAAGTTTAGAGAGTGGAAAATCCCTAAAGGGTGTGTATTTTTCATTGGATTTTTGGAATTGGTACGATCCATTAAAATAAATTTTAGAATGAGTTTACAAAAGGTAGATGAAGAAGAAATGGAGAAAACCATGAAATTAGATGGTTAAATAAGCAGTTTTAAATTTGAAATTAGGTGGGAAAATCGGCTATGCTAGAAATGACATATATGTTGACATATGTCTTGTAAATTTTGTTTTTCAACTTTTATAATATTTTGTGATATATATATTTGTGCAGTTAAACCCCGCTAAAGCCTCGCAAAATCTGGCTATAGTGCATAGAGCTCTTCAACTGCTATGCCTTTTTAATTTACCGCTATTAAACTATAAATTTTCTTTATACCCTGCTATTTTCTGCTACGTCTACTAAATCAAGGCTTTAGCACCTACTTTAACAACATTAAATATAAAAAGGTTGATTTGACTAGTTCCCTTTGGAACCAAATCAACAAAGTTAGGGTAAAGACCTAATTTTAAGGCATAAGTGCTTAATATAAGTTAGAAATTTATTATAGTCATCAAATTTGGACTGGATAAATCATAATATTCTTTAGTTTTTACTATATAAGATTAAATAATATATATTTTATTACACAAATGATTTGAGAATGAGAATAAATTAACTATAAATATTTAGTTTTATATCTAATGAAGCTTTTTACACCTCCATTATTTTCAAAATATCCCTGTTTTATCACCGCTTTAACTTTTTGCACCACCATCGATATAGAACCGCTAAGTGTTTTAACTGCACACACACAAATATATATATATATATATATATATGCATATGTTTTTCTTTTAAATTTTTGAGAGTGAACATAAACCTAATTCTCTCCTTAAGTTAATAAAAGTATTTCAATAAGAGGTTTAGCTAAAATATCCGCTATTTGATTTTTGGTATCTATAAATTCTAAAGTTATATCTCCTTTATTTATATGATCCCTTGGAAATTGGTGCCTTATGTCCATATGTTTTGTCCTAGCATGGTTAGATGGATTTTTTGATAAACTTATTGCACTTGTATTATCATTGTTTATAGGTGATTGATTAATTTTTAGGCCAAATCTTTTAAATTTTGTTGTGTATATAATACTTGTGCACATGCTAGAGTTGTCGATATATATTATACTTCTGTTGTAGATAGAGAAATAGAATTTTAATTTTAACTGAACTAAGATACATGTGAGAGTCCTAAGAAGTGACAACTCTCACTCATACTTTTTCAGTTATATTTGCATCCAACATAATCTGCATCACTATAAGATATTAAATCAAATGTACCATTCTTGGGGTAAAATAATCCATAGTCAAGAATATTATTTATGTATCTTAGGTTTCTTTTAACAACTTTATGGTAGATTTCTTTAGGGTTTGACTGATATCTTGCACAACGGCATTCACTATGCATTATATTAGGTCTACTTGCAATGACATAAAGTGGAGAACCTATCATTCCACGATATATTTTTTGATCAACATCTTTATATTTTTCTTCGTTACTTAAATTACTATAGATGCCATTGGAGTGGGTTTTCAACTTGTATTTGACATTCCAAATCTTTTAACTAGTTCTTTGGAATATTTTTTTGACTAATAAATATTCCATTATTTAGTTATTTAATTTGAGGTCCTAAAAGGAGGGCCAGTTATCTCATATGGCACATTTCAAATTCTTTTATAACTGTTTTTGAAAATACTAGTTTAGTTGTTTATTGGTTGGACAAAAAATAATATCATCTATCTAAATCTGTATTAATTGAATGTCATTATTAATTCCTTTTATAAAGAATGTTGTATCCACTTTACTTATTTTAAAGTCTGATTGGATTAAGTAAGATTTTATTTTTTCATACCAAGCATGGGGTGTTTGTTTTAATCAAAATATAAAGCTCTTTTTAGCTAATATACATGATTAGGAAATTTTTCATCCTCAAACAATGAGGGTTGCTCAACGTATACATTTTCTTTTATTATACTATTTTAAAAAGCACTTTTAACGTCCATTTAGCATAATTTAACATTATTATAATTGGTGAAAGCTAATAATATATGTATGGCTTCTAGACATGCTACGAGAGCAAAGTTTACATCATAATATATTTTTTCTTCTTCATTATACCATTGAGCTACTAATCATGGTTTATTTCTTACATGGTCTCTGAGTTCATTTAATTTATTCTTATAAACATATTTAGTTCCAATAACTAATTGACCTTTGGGTCATGGTACAAGTTTCCAAACATCATTTCTTATAAAATGATTTAATTCCTTTTGCATAGTAAGAATCCATGAATCATCGGTTAATGGTAGCTTAGGATTTTTGGGTTCACTTGTCGATATAAATGACATAGTACTCATTTTATTTAGTTGATTTCTTATTCTTAGGAATGATTATATATATCCTAAGATATTTTTTTCAGGTGGTCTTTTAAGATACAAGTTTTAGATAGCCTACTTTCATTTATATCATTATGGTTATTATTTTCATTAGTATTTTCATTATTTTTAGTTAGTTCATAAATTTCATCTTTTTCTGTGCTGGTTTCCTTAAATTTTTCACTAAAAGAAGCGTGTAGAGTTCCTACAATAGTGTTGGATCTAGAATTATAAATTATGCATGCCTTGCTTTTGTTAAAGTAACCAATGAATATTCCTTATCCACTTTAGCATCGAATTTATCTAAATTATCTATTGTGTTTTGTATAAAACATTTACTCCCAAAAACTTTAAAATATGATTCCTTCATCATTTTGTCGAAACATAACTCTTATGGTGTTTCCTTTGTTAGCGGTCTTATCAAAATTATGTTCAGAATATTACTACTGCTTCAGCCCTAAAGTTCTTAAATAGATTACTAGCACTCGACATTGTCCTACCACATTCTTGAATTGTTCTATTTTTATATTATACTACCACGTTTTGTTATGGAGTTGATGGAAATGAATTTTTTTGAGTTATTCCAATCTTATTACAAAAAATTTCATTTTTGAATTCTCCTATCTGATCACTTCTTATAATTTTAATTTTTAAGGATTTTTTATTTTGATTTCTTTTAAAAAAGGTTTTAAATATTTCGAATGTATTACTTTATGTTTTAAGAATATTGTCTATGTATATCTTGAAAAATCATTTATAATTACGACAACGTGTTTATTATGATTGATGGACTATCTAGATGAAGAAGTTCTATTGGTTGTGAAGTGATATCATATCTTTTGATTTAAAAGATTGCTTATGAAGTATACCCATTTGGTAGGCATCGCAAGGACGATTAACTTTTAGATTCATCTTTGGTAATTCTCTTACTAATTCATATTTTGAAATTTTTGATAAATGTACGAAGTTTAAGTGACCAAGATGTTATACCAAATTCGAGGGTCATTTGGTTCGACCATAAGGTAGAAGTTATTATTAGATGTTTTCATTCTTAATACATAGATGTTTCCTTTTATAATATCTTCAAAGATAATTTTAGAATCTTGATATAAGATATGACATGTGTCTTTATCAAAGTTTACTCTAAATCCTTTATCACATAGCTAACTTACACTGAGGAGATTATGTTTCAAATTCTCAATTAATAAAACATTTAAAATAGTAGAAGTTTTAGATTTATCGATGTTGTCGATGCCAATTACATATCCATTCTATTATCATCAAAGTTTACTTCTTCACCATCCTTGTAAATGATGTTTGCCAATAGTTCTTCATTCCAGCTATGTTTCTTAAACATCCAATGTCCAGTGTCCACTTATATAACGACCCGGATTTTTAGCCATCTGTTATGAGAGTAATTAACTAATTTTAAATATTGAAATATTAATTTCTATAAGTCGAATAAACAAATTTTCTGATATCTGAATATATAAATTTTGGAGACTATACTGAATTTTCAAACGTTAATTTCTGAATATGATAAAATAAATATATATATATATATAAAATAAAATTTCACCATTTCAAACTTATGATGACAAAAATATATATAAGTATATATATGTATATATGTTTATAAAAATAGTGTATATGTAAATCTATATATGTATATATGCATATGTAAATATGTATATATCTAAATATATATGTAAATATGTAAAAAATGTAAATATGTATATGATAAAAATATGTATATGTAAATGTGTGTGTGTGTGTATGTGTAAGCATCATGATGGCACACATCAAAGTCAAGCACACAAACATCAAAATCAAGCATACTATAAATCAAATCACACACAATAAATTAAATCAAAGATAAAAATCAAATCAGCAAAAGGGTTAAAAGAAAAAAATAAATATAAGATGAAGCCTGTACAATCTCAACCACCCTATGTTCACTGACCCTCCCATTCTCTTCTATATATATATATATACATGGCCATATTTGTTCACTTGTTCATGTACATATAAAAAAAATAAAGTACTGTCATTTAAATTAAAGAAAGAATATTAGAGATTGAAGATGAAGCAAAGCAGTGTCATCTATTTTCAAAAGACTGTGAGTAAAACAACTTAAGTTTGTCTACTGGTTAACATATCTATATATATATACACACACACACGCACAACTGTGATCTTGGTTGAATATTTGATTTGTATCAAGTATATATGTGTTTGCTATGGATATATATGTATGTATATGTGTTTAGACATGAATAAGGTCACCTACACATCAAAGAACCCGGTACATCTTCCAGGAAAATACTCCTTGTACATGTTTTAGTCTAAACTAATTAAGTCTTTCAACTTTGTAAAATCTATACCTCAACATATACTTAATTTTAAATATTGATTCCAAAAGGAAAGTTTCTTGATTTTGAGTATAGGTTATTTTAAAATTTATTTCATCAAGTTTCTTCAAATAAAGAGGAAGAAAACTATATATATCAGTAAGTAGGTCAGTTATGGCAAAAGTTCTACTTGCATAATTTAATCATTGGATCATATGATTGTGTTCGTCATGGAAAACGTGATTTTTGAAAGTAGTTTAAGGATTTATAGAGCTGCGTGGTGGGAGAATTTTGGGGTTGATCGATTTTGGGGAAAATGTCGAATTCCAGTGATTGTGTTGATTTCAGGTCAAGAGGTTGGATGTGGAGAGGCGTTGGGTAATGGCGCATCCATGAAAAATGGTGCATGATTTTCTTATGGTGTGGGTGGGCTTGGCGAAGCCGAAATAGGGGTTTAGGAGGGATGTTTCTGGGTTTTGGGTTTAAGAAAATGACAATGAGGAGAGGATGAAATATGCGTGCGTTAGGGGGCGAAAGGAATAAGAGACGATGGCGAAGCGTTGGGTGAAATCTGGTGGGTGATGGTGGACCGTGGTGGCGAGGCGAGGTGATTTGGAGGATGCGACTCCATTTCAGGCTTCGGTGGAAAGTTTGATTTTTTTTAACCAGAGCTTTGCTGTAGGTTCCAGGTGGCTAGGCGAGTTGCTCTGGTGGTGGGCGACGTGTGGAGATGGTCGGCGGCGAGGTTGGTCAACTGGAGCTCGGGTGCATGTGCACGTTTCGTGCTTTCACATAGAAGAGGGGAGGAAATGAAACAGGAAAGAAGAAGAAGGAGAAAAGGTTGGGCTAGGGGTTGTTTATGGGCCAGAGTTGATTAGGGCTGGGTTGGAAAATAATGAAGTAAATTTAAATTAATTTTTATATTTGTTAAATCTATAAACTTAGAACCCTATTTTTTTCACTCATTTTAAATCCAAACGACGAGCAGATTTTTTTTTTCGAGACCCTATCGCCGAGTAGTTCCATCTGAACTAATGTCGCCGATATTTCTGCAAATGTTAAATTTTAATGATCTTTAATATTTGAAGTGAACGAATAAGAAATCTCTTATTTGATTAATTATCTGTTAATTAATCAATAAATTTTTAAATGGACTGTTTAATTTTAATTAATTTAAATTGAATCGTTTTATTTAATTTCTTTGATTAACAAGTAATCAGGATTTAAAAATATAACTTGATTTAGTTAATTTAAACTGATGAAATTCTAATTTGTGAATTGATTTAATATTGATTATTAATCGTTGACTGAAATAATGATCTATGGTATTGATTTCAATTATCTTTTGTCTGTGCCATTAAGTAGCCAAACAAATTAAAGTATATAGAATAAAATGTTGACACGTTTTATTGGAAGTAAATCGACTTGTACTGATCACTATTCTGAATTTCAGAAAATGTGATGATTACAAGCGAATTAATTTTGATGGACGGGTCATGATAAAGTAAACATATGAAATGAATTTCCATATATGAATATTGACACCCTGATTGTAGAATTATTTATTTTAAGCAACTTGGCCATTAAAATTTATCGTTTTGGATTCGATGAGACCGGGACACGTCGTGTTTATATGTGACATGGTCTTACGAGATACCTTTGTTTTCAAAGTATTTTAAAAATAGTAATAATTCAAATTGAGTGTGTTTTTTCATGCTGGTTTTCCAGACTGACTCGGGTGTTAGTTTATTATAATGCTCGGGTTAGACCGAGTATTACAAATTCAGGTTAGGATGCTATGAAGCTCAGGAGACGAGCTGAATGGCAGAGACATATTCTCGTACTTGTTATTTTCTGTTCTGTGTGTAGGCTATATAGTCAGCACTGGTGAGGACAAGTTATTATAACTGTCCAGATTGCTTTGTTGATTGTTGTACTCTGATGATTGTATGTATATCAATGGTACGGGTTTCGGTCCGAACCCGCCCTATTTATGCTGGTACGGGTTTTGCCTATTTACTACCCAAGCCCGACTCAGGCCCGATCCAGGTCGGGTACATTTTTATCAAAACCCAGCCCGGTTAGGGCCCGACCCGACTATTAGCTTTTCGTCGTATCGAAACATGAGTGCGTATGTTATTTATTTACCATTTTGTTTGTTTACATGTAGATATTTTTGCATACTTTTGTTATGAGCTTGACTACATCAACGTCCAATTTATATGTTAACATTTTTTGTATAAATTTTTTTACCAAAGTTGTAGTTTTAAAATATGGTTTTAACATAAATATTCTGGGTTTGGTATACGGTTATTACCCAGCGGGTTCAAAAAGCCCGACGGGCCGGGCTCGGATATTGGGTTGAAATACCCTGCGGGTTCGGGCCGGGCTCGGGTTTAAATTATTGTAATTGGACTCGGGTCCGGGTTTTATAATACCCGGACCGAACCCTGCCCATTGACAGGCCTAATATTAACTGATATAGATTCTTTTGTATAAAAATCTATTATTATATATTATATTTTATTCCGCTGTGGAGATTCTGTGTTGTTGACTCTATTTTCTTCTGCCTTTTTGTTCTTTACCCCTAATGATTCGGTATTTTCGGCACTTGACTATTCGGCATGTTATACAGTGAACGTATGTATGTCGATTTTCGAGAGTCGAAAATCCCAGGCCATTACACTTGGTATCAAAGCTTTGGTTTAGCGTATACCTAAACCAGTAGGATAAGCTCATTGAGTGTATATATGTATAAGAGAGAGCGTATTTGTTAGTGATATAAAAATATTTTGATATTAATAAATGAAATGATTTTAACTTTGATTTTATATAGAATATAAAAGAATGAATTCTATAAACTGATAAAATCAATCGTGACTATTGATGATGATTGGATGTTATCTCTTTGTTGATTGATTATTCGATTAATATGGATGTGCATATTATCGCTTATTGATTGATGAGTCATGCTCGGCCAGTTTATGAGCATCGACTATTGACTGTTGATTTGAGCATTTGACTATGGTTGGAAAATTTTGGTTTTTGAAAAATATTTAACCAATTGAGAAACTGCATGTTTAACATGGATTTTGAAGTAAATATATATTTGAATTTCCCCCTGTATCATTTTAAAGAGTAATGGATACCATTTGAAAGTGATATATGAAATATGGTTTATCTAGACATGGTTAATAAATAAACAAAAAGTTATTCAAACTGAAAATTTGAGAGTTTGGATTCTGGGATTTTTTGAAATTGGTTTTAAGATTCGAAAAATATATAATAGCATAATTTGAAATTATTTTCCGAATAGAACTATTATAAAATAGGGATTTTCAAAAGATTTAAAAGAAATGAAGTTTGGAACTCACTTCTGTCGTTGGAAAATAAATTTCCGTGATGTCTGCAGCATCATCGGCATTCATTTTCGAGTTTCAAAGTGGTGGAGGCCACTTTAGTAGCTTTGCTACTTGATTGTTCATGAAACTGATTTGATTCAAATCCCTGAAGTAAGATTTGATATTCGAAAGAAATATGTACCTATTTATTTCAAACGATTTGAAAAAAAACCCGTTGTTCATGAATTTTGGATTGAATTATATTATGAACACATGTATCCTATGCATTAGGATTGATTGATTGATTAATTTTGCATCTTGTTGAGATGATTGATTGCCGATTTCCAATTTTGAATTAGAATTTGATTTTTCGGACTATTCTGAATAGTTGAACACTTCCAAATTGACAACTAATTTTCAAAGCTAAGAATTTTTGGAAAGTATATAAAGTTTAGTTTTAAAAAAATTTAAAATAAAAACTAATGGAAGTTGAAAAAGTTTTAAAAAGCTAAATATTTTGACAAGTAAATTGTATAAGCTTATTTTGAATTATACAAGTATGAAATTTAGTTTTGAAATGTTCTTAAATGAAAAGAGTTTTAAGAAATGTTTTGAACGTACTTAATATTTATAAAATCTTATTTTTTTGCAAATTGATTTTTCTTAACAGTTCCAACTTTGCGTAAATATGAAAAATAGTTTTGAAAGGTTTATAATGGAATTTGTTTCAAGAAATAATTTGAACCTAGTAAATGTTTATGAAAAAAGATTAAAAAAATTGATTTGGAAGTTTTCGAACCTATATAAAATAAATCGTATAAGTATGAAGTTAATTCGAAAACTATTGATTTTGAAAGGTACTCGATCTGAAAAGTGATGATCTTATATATATAATGGAATTATATAAGAATGATATATTCAAAATTGATGATTTGAAAAGGTACTATGTGTAGTATGATATACATTTTGAGATTGAAGATATGGGAAGTACCTTCTGCTGACTATCTACTTTGTGGCCACATTGTGGATACATTCTATTAATTATTTGATTTGATCCCATATGGACTTGGATGGATCCAGAAATGGGTCCTAATTGATATAGGTTGTCCGGACATAATACTCATGAGTTTCCTTTAACTCGGCTGCATAGCGAAATTCGCAGGGCTGTGAAGGCTTACGGTTACGGATGTTACCTGGGGGAACCAGACGAAACCATTGTGTAACTGCGATCTATGTTCGTTTTTGGTGTAATCTGCCTGGGTAAAGCGATTGCCTTGAGGTACGGATGTTTCCTGGGGGAACCAGGCAAAATCATTGTGTATCTGCGGTCCACATGGCGTAATTTGAGGGGGCAGATGATTGCCTTGAGTCTATGGGTGATAGCGCCGTAACCACCAGTGTTACTATTAAGTAAACTATGATCCATGCGAGTGTATTGCATAGCATAATTCGTAGAGCAGTGATTAATCACAAGTATGGATGTTACCTAGGGGACCCAGGCGAAACCATTATGTATCTACGATCTATGGTTGTTTTGGACGTCATGGCGTAAGACGTGGAGCGGTGACTACATAAAGTCGCATGAGGCCGCGTTGCTCTGTCCTCTCGACATAGCGAGAGAGCGACTTTAAGAACTATATTCCATGACGATCTCGTTCGTTTTATTTTGGTGATTGGATTGTACTTTCCATATCTATTTTAAAGGTTTTCAAGTATTTTCACTGGGTGTTAAAATGGGTTTGCTACGTACGTATAGATTTCTGGTCTTACGCCCGATCAACGAATTACTAGATTATGTAAGCACGAGGATAAACTTGTTGAAACATCGAGTTATAAAAGTATTTTTGGAAGGAAAATTTTCTTCGATATAGAAGTATTTTGTTATAAAAGAATTTTAAACAAAGAAAATTTTCAAACATTTAAGTATTTTGTTATAAAAGAAATTTTAACAAAGAAAATTTTCAAACATTTAAGAATTGAAAAAGAAAAAAAATAAAATAAAAATGGTTAAATATTGGAATAAAAATTCAAAATTGAATTATAAAATGAATTTGAACACAAGTCAAACTAATTGAAGTGGTTTTTGAAATAAAAATCGGATATTGAATTATAAATTGGAAGTGAACTAATTGGATAAATTAATTAGTTAATTGAATACAAAAAAATGGAACTTAACTTCGTTAAGTAAATTGGATTGTGGATTAAAATTGAAATTGAATGTGCAACTTGAGTTATAAATGAAATTAGACTTAAATATAAGCAAATTAAATATATGTTGAAATGTGATCGAATAAAATAGAAATGGATTGAAATGGTGATGACTTAAGTTATAAATAAATTCAATTTAAATGTAAATAAATTGAATATGGCTTTCGGATATTATTTAAATGAATTCGATTATGAAATTAAGTTTTGAAGTGGAAATGAATATATGTGTTGTATAAAAGGTTATAATAAACCTTTATATTAATTTTATTAAATGATCAAATAATACAGTGAAAATTGAGATATGCCAAGCAAATGGAAATACGAATCAATCGACAATAAATAAATTGAATAACAATCAATTTAAATGAAATGGAATTTGATTGCAATGGAAATAAACTTAAGCTATATAGTAGAATTAATTGGAAATAAATGAATTAACTTAAGTTAATATACTTGGATGCAAACTTAGCCCAGGTAAATTTACGAAATGACTCATAAGTAAATTTGGCATGGATTGGATTGATGTTGAAATTAAAAATGGAGCGAAACAAGATTTTTGTGAAAAAACTGAATGTGCATTAATAGAAGTGGAGAAATTAATTTAGAATCAATCTAAAATGGGTTATAAGCTTAAGTGACTATTTTATTAAATGAATCCCCGAATTACCATGGAGAATTTGTCGTTTGTCGCAAACGGAAGTAAATAAAATTATACAATATATGTAGAAAGTGGATAAATTGGTCTAGAATCCATTTGAAATGGATATGAATGTATATTGTGTAATATGAATTGAATGCAAATAAATGGTTGTGAATCGTTGGAATTGAATAAATGAGGTATAAATCGATTTTAAGATAATAATAATTGTATGTTGGAAACCTTATAATTGTTTTAAATACATGTGTGACATGTTGGTTTATGCAATCTAGGTGTTTGCATTAGTGAAATGAAGGTTAGGTCATTTAATTTCATAAAGTATGAAATTTACGGGTTTATTGAGTAAGTACAGGTATATGGGAGACTATGGATAGTATGAGGGATGCCTATCCAGAGATGATGTTAGGATAGCTAATTGTTGATTTGTATAGCGTATGCCTTGTTTGCTATGGTTGTTAGTGTATTACTTATGTATGTGCTTTACGATATAAATATATGACTTTTGTTGTGGCTTGAATTATTTTTTTTGCTTTCTAATTTTAGGGACGAAATTCTTTTAAGGGAGAGGAATGTAACGATCTAGAGTTTTAGCCATCTGTTAGGAGAGTAATTAATTAATTTTAAATATTGAAATATTAATTTTTATAAGTCGAATAAACATATTTTCTGATATCTGAATATATAAATTTTGGAGACTATACTGAATTTTCAAACGTCAATTTCTGAATATGATAAAATAAATATATATGTATAAAAAAAATTCACCATTTCAAACTTATGATGACAAAAATATATATAAGTATATATGTGTGTGTGTGTGTGTGTGTGTTTATAAAATAGTGTATATGTAAATCTATATATGTATATGCAAATATGTATATATCTAAATGTATATGTAAATATGTAGAAAATGTAAATATGTATATGATAAAAATATGTATATGTAAATGTGTGTGTGTGTGTGTGTGTGTGTGTAAGCATCATGATGGCACACATCAAAGTCAAGCACATAAACATCAAAATCAAGCATATTATAAATCAAATCACACACAATAATTAAAGATAAAAATCAAATCAGCAAAAGGGTGAAAAGAAAAAAAAATGAGATGAAGCCTATACAATCTTAGCCACCCTATGTATACTAGCCACCCTATGTTCACTGACCCTCCCATTCTCTTCTATATATATACATGGCCATATTTGTTCACTTGTTCATGTACATATAAAAAAACAAAGACCTGTCATTTAAATTAAAGAAAGAAGATTAGAGATTGAAGATGAAGCAAAGCAGTGTCATCTATTTTCAAAAGACTGTGAGTAAAACAACTTGAGTTTGTTTACTGGTTAACATATCTACATATATATATACACGCACACACACGCACAACTATGATCTTGGTTGAATCCTTGATTTGTATCAAGTACATATGTGTTTGCTATGGATATATGTGTGTGTATATGTGTTTAGACATGAATAAGGTCACATGCACATCAAAGAACCCTGTACATCTTCCAGGAAAATACTCCCTGTACTTGTTTTAGTCTAAACCAATTAAGTCTTTCAACTTTGTAAAATCTATGTCTTAACATATACTTAGTTTTAAATCTTGATTCCAAAAGGAAAGTTGCTTGATTTTGAGTATAGGTTATTTTAAAATTTATTTCATTAAGTTTCTTCAACAAGAGAGGAAGAAAACTATATATATAAGTAAGTAGGTCAGTTATGGCAAAAGTTCGACTTGCATACTTTAATCATTGGATCATATGATTGTGTTCATCATTGGAAAACGTGATTTTTGAAAGTAGTTTGAGGATTTTTAGAGCTGCGTGGTGGGAGAATTTTGGAGTTGATCGATTTTAGGGAAAATGTCGAATTCTGGCGATCGTGTTGATTTTAGGTCAAGAGGTTGGATGGAGGGGCGTTGGGTAATGGCGCATCCACAAAAAATGGTGTGTGATTTTCTTATGGCGTGGGTGGGCTTGGCGAGGCTGAACTAGGGTTTTAGGAGGGATGTTTCTGGGTTTCGGGTTTAGGGAAATGATGATGAGGAGAGGATGAGATAGGCGTGCGCTGGGGGGGAAAGGAAGAGGAGACGATAGTGAAGCTTTGAGTGAAATCTGGTGGGTGATGGTGGACCGTGGTGGTGAGGCGAGGTGATTTGGAGGGTGTGACTTTGTTCTAGGCTTCGATGGAGAGTTCGATTTTTCAAACCGGAGCTCTGCCGTGGGTTTCAGGTGGCTAGGCAAGTTGCTCTAGTGGTGGATGACGTGTGGAGATGGTCGGCTGCGAGGTTGGCCGACTGGAGCTCGGGTGCATATGCACGTATACAGGCTTGTGCACGTTTCGTGCTTTGTAACGACCTGGTATTTCCATCCATTCGCATCCGCACATGTCGGACTTGAATTGCTCAAAATATCAGATTGTTAATTTATATTTGGCAAAACTTAGCATATACAGTAAATAAATAAATCACAGAATCAGACATAGAGTATTACAATAATAAGCAGCGGAAACAAATGAATAGTAGTTTATGAAGCTACTATATGAAACAATGGAGTTTAAACCAAGATACAACAGAAGTCTCGAATATATAGAAGTCTCAATACAATAGTCAAATAACAAAATCTGAATATATCACTGGAGTCAACTGAACAACTGCAAGCGGAATAGATAGATGGATCTCCAAGCGAAGCTCCAACTCCATGGGTGGGTCTCAAATGCTGTGACACTCGGTCTGACCCGAGCGTAAAGCAAAACACAAAACACTCAAGTCAGGATTAACATTCTTATATCAATAAATCCAACTCAAGTGAAATATCAACTGAAATACAACTAACTTAAAGGATGTTTGGGATAACCATCCTCTAAGGATCCGTGGAACTATCTACTATGTAGTAATATACGCTATTATAATATGTCTATAGTAAAGTAAAGGTATTAAAATAGCGTTAAGGCGTTACCCATATCCCCCTTAACACATTTTATAAATTCCCATAGTCTATACAGTACCGTATGCTCCTCTGAGAGGTTTAAACAGAGGGCACTCCATAGGTATGGTACAAAACAAACTCGTAGAAGGCACGCTAGGGCATGTGAACACAACATACGAGGAAATGCCAGGATAGATATACCGTTTGCGGATCCGGACTGGTGGTAACGCATAGCAGCTACTTTGGAGCTTCGCTTGGAGATCCATCTATCTATTCAGCTAGCGGTTGTTCAGTTGACTCCAGTGATATATTCAGATTTTGTTATTTGACTATTGTATCGAGATTTCTATATATTCGAGACTTCTGTTGTATCTTGTTTTAAACTTTGGTGTTTCATATAGTAGCTTCATGAACTACTATTCATTTGTTTCCACTGCTTATTATTGTAATACTCTGTGTCTGTGATTTTATGATTTATTTATTTATTGTATATGCTAAGTTTTGCCAAATATAAATTAACAATCTGATATTTTGAGCAATTCAAGTCCGACACGTGCGGATCCAAATGGTTGGAAATACCGGGTCGTTACAGTTGGTATCAGAGCTAGGTTTTAGGCAAACTTAGCATATAGAGTAAAGATTAATTATGGAATCACCTTCGTTCGAGCTTGAGACTCTTTCTCTTTGATTCGAATCTCCTTTGAATTTTAAAACATTCCTTGTTCTGAAATCCATTCTTGTCTCTCCCTATTCGTGTTTTCTTAATTCTGGAGTATCCCTGTAACGCCCCACCTCTATACCCACGCTAACCAAGAACACTACGGTGTAGTGCTGTCAATTAGCACGGAGAATAAGGCTGTGTAGGAGCGACCATCCGTGTAACTTATTTGTGCGAGCACCGATATGTCAGATAGAATAGAATGCATATCATTTTATGGAGGAAATCCGACATACCGATACAAACTCAAAGCTATCACATGGTGGCTATATATAATCTTCGGAAAAAAACATAGAAATAAACGTAACATAAATCAGTCACAGACATCCATATCACAAAGGCGGAAGAAGATATGAAAAAAAATATAACACATGAAAGTGTACATCAGAGTAGTGGTCGGAAAGATCCACGATAATACAAAAGAATAGCAACACGTGCTATACAAAAGAATACGTACACAACATAGAGTCTATATCTCAAATGTGTACATCCAAAAACTACTAATCTATGTAGTTAGCCAAAAGTCAGAATAATCCTGAAGAGAAGTCAAGCAGAAGCACCTGTAACATCTCGGTCTGACCCGAGTATTATTTATAAGAAAATAATAAATGGATCAGTCTAGCTATAAATATAAGATGATATGGTATAAAGTAAAAGACATGACATGAACATGTAATAACCATCGTAGCATACTACTATAAGTATGTAATTGAAAATCAACAAGAGATTAATCAATATCACAAGAATCTTCTCAAAGATAAAATAGGGTATCATACCCTAAACTTGTATTCATAACAAGTCAATAACACATGAATTCACCAATGCACAAAAACTGATATCATATCAATGAAAATCATGAAAATTGGTGAAGAACAAAATTCCAGAAATCATCACCAGAAATCCAAAAAACACATGAAAAGGGGGGGAAAGGCCTAACACATGAACGGGAGTTATGCAAACTCACCAACGCGTGAAACACATAAATAAGAAGCTATCTCATGGAAGCTATCCATTAAATTTCCACACAGAAATGGCCCGAAGACCATAGGGTGCTACCCCATATATGTGATGGCGAAACATCACAAAAGCGGGGTCTAGTCTCCCTCGTAGACAAAGAGACATCGCTCAATCGCTAGTCTAAATCACAAAAATGATCTTCATGATCATAAGGAAGTGTCAATTACACTAAGCCAGTAAATATATGAGTTTAGCTTCATGTCCCATAACCACTAGCTTAACTTAAATATTTACGAACAAACTGTAGATCTTCACTAGGAAACTGTCACAAAAGGGTTCAATCGAACAAGTCCAAAGCTAACCGACGAAGTGAACGCAAGCGTTTCATACCACTCGTTTTACTAAGTCGTTTAAGTCGATTTCTCATCCGAGTGAAGTAAAGGCTTGTATATACTAGTAGATTGGAAATCGGTTTGAGAAAACGAACTTTTGACATTTAATATAGTGTTGAAATCGCTTTGATGAAAGAGTTTTGATATTTACTACTAGTATTGAAACCTTCATATCTTTAAAGTGACAAGTCACAAAACGATTGTTGAAACAAATAGAATCACATAAATTCACATTCGAAGACGTGAGAAAAGTCCAAAGAAATCAATCCAAAGCCATCATAGTAGGAATATACTTGCGACCAAACGTGGACGAGTTAAAGTACAACGGCTTTAAGTCGAATAGGTCGAACGACCTAATAGATGCGACCTGGGGGTCTAAGGGGTCAAGCGACCTAGTGGTTGCGACCTAGGGGTGTTCACGAGTTAGCGTTAAACAAGGCCAAACGACCTAGAAGAAAACAAGGTCTAACGACCTAACACCAAAGTGCCGAGCGACCTAGCGGCACAATGCCAAGAGACCAAGGGTTAACTCGCGAGCGACCTAACTCATAGCCAAGCTAAACAGTGGAACGGCAAAACAGGGGCGAGCGACCTAAGGGACTTCGCGACCTAAGGACTATCGAACGACCTAATTGTCGAACGACCTAAAAAAAAATAGGTCAAACGACCTAAAGGGGGGAAGCGACCTAAGGCCAGCGACCTAACAGAGAGGAGCCAAGCGACCTAACGAGGTTAATAGGACCGAGCGACCTAACATAAAACAAGGTCATGCGACCTAAAGGGGTTCGCGACCTAACTAGGCACGCGACCTAACGTTCCAAAGGGTGTGCGACTTAACATGCGGGTGGTCCGAGCGACCTAATGGCTTCACGAAGCCAAGCGACCTTCGACCTAACATCCCTGAGCGACCTACGACCTAACTCCAGGCGAGCGACCTAAGGCCAGAACGGGCTAAAAGCATGCAGAGTCTTCTCCACGCCAGAGCGACCTATGGCCCAACGACCTACGACCTAGCGACCTAATTTCGAACGACCTAAGCACGAACGAAAATCTGCAGGGCTAGTCTACGAGGCAGTGCGACCTAAGGCCCAGAATTTGCCGACAACGCTGAAGATTGGAGCTTTTCGCCAATCCAATCCAAATCAAATGCAGATATTCATACAAATGCAATAGGGGATCATTCCCAACAGCCCAATGACATCTATAGTCAAGATGTGAGATTAAAAATCTCACATTTTCACTAAAATGGATGAAGATGAAGCTTGAATGCAAGGAGAAGCAATCCAAAGCTTGAATCCAATATCTTCTACTTGAATTTGGAGTTGAATGTTGGAATTGCAATTGAATTTGATTTTTGAGTTTTAATTTCCCTTTCCCTCCTCCATTTTTGACAAAGCTTGAAGTGTTTGATAAAGTGAGGAAGAGGAGTTGGGTTGGGGCTGAGTTAGAAGGTGCAGTCCAACCAAAGTCAAAGGCGGGAAAAAGTGACGAAAATTTCCCTATCTCCAAACCTATCGAAGGTTACACTCAAAAAGATCGCAAACGTCATTTTGAACTCAATGAAGGTGGTCTCGAGTCCTAATTTGACCGTATGCAAAAAGTAGCTTTTCGGACTAACATCCGACTAACGATAAAATATTTAAATAAAAGATTTAAATATAAAATCGATAAATATGCGGGTTGTTACAGACTTCCCTCCTTAAAGAAATTGCGTCCTCGCAATATATACGGCGGAAATAAAAAGTAACAACCATAAAAGCATATTAACACCAAAAGAAATTGGAATTAAGAAGTTTACCTCAAAGAGCATGAGAAAGCAATTCCGGATGTGTACGCTCAATGAATTCTCTAGTTTCCCAAGAGCAATCCTTAGGTTTTGAGGACCATTGAACTTTAACAAGCGGAACATCTTTATTTCGAAGACGTTTGATCTCCGAAGCAATAATTCGAACAGGATGCTGCTCATAAGTTAAATCAGGTGAAACTTCAATCTCTTCCACAGCACCGGGCTCAAGAATAGAATCGGAATCCCGAAGGCACTTCCATAATTGAGAAACGTGAAACACGTCATGCATGGCAGAAAACTGAGCCGGTAATAAAAGGCGATAAGCCATGGAACCAATACGTTCAGTGATAGGAAATGGCCCAATATATCGAGGCGCTAACTTTCCCGATCGATGAAACGTACAACACCCTTCATAGGTGAAACACGAATAAATACGAGATCACCAACAGAAAATTCTAATTTCCTTCTTCGGTTATCGGCATAGGATTTTTGTCTACTCTGGGCTTCTTTCATCCTATGTCGAATAAGATCAATCTTCTCTGTGGAATCCCGAATAAAATCTGGACCAAAAACCAGCTTCTCACCGGTCTCAAGCCAACAAGAAGGAGATCGGCATGGCCTTCTGTAGAGTGCCTCGAAAGGTGCCATACCAATACTAGATTGGAAGCTGTTATTATAGGAAAATTCAACAAGTGAAATATGATCTTCCCAACTTCCACCAAAGTCAAGCACACAAGCACAAAGAAGATCTTCAAGAGTTTGATTCACACGCTCAGTTTGTCCATCGGACTGGGGGTGATAAGCAGTGCTAAAATTAAGCTTCGCTCCTAAAGCTTTTTGAAGACTCTTCCAAAATCCACTAGTAAACAATGGATCACGATCACTAACAATGGAAGAGGGAACTCCATGAAGTTTAACAATTTCTTTGATAAAAAGTTTGGCCAGAAGAGGAACGGTTCGGTTTGACCGAACGAGAATAAAATGGGCAGATTTAGTAAGTCTATCAACAATCACCCATAAGCTATTATGACCCGAACGAGAACGGGGAAGGCCATCTATAAAATCCATGGAAATTTGATCCCACTTCCAAACTGGAATTTCCAATGGTTGCAATAACCCACCAGACCTTTGATGTTCAGCCTTAACAAGCTGGCAAGTCATGCAACACTTAACAAAGTTAGCGATATCAGATTTCATTCCCTCCCAATAATAAAGTCGCTTCATATCAGCGTACATTTTACTACTACCGAGATGAATGGAATACTTGGAACGATAAGAATCTTCTAGTATATCTTTACGAAGATCACTAATATTTGGTACAATAAGTCTACCAAATTTTCGAATGCCGCCTCGAGAATCACTATCGAAGTCTTTCAAACCTTCACTATCGGTTTTATCCTTAAGATTTTGGCCAAGCAAAGCCAATTCAGGGTTTAGCTGTTGAGCTTCAAGAATGCGGTCTAAAAGGGAAGGACGAGCCTCAAGGCTACACAAAACAAGAGATGAACATAAATCGGAGACACGATCTCTAATTTCACAAGTGGATAAAACCTCGAGATCCCTCCATTCGGAAATCATCATCGAAACAACCGCTTGTTGCTTGCGACTAAGTGCATCGGCAACTCGATTTCCCTTTCCGGGAGTATAAAGGATATCAAGATCATAAGAGGCAAGAAACTCGAGCCAACGCTGTTGACGCAAATTAAGTTCCTTTTGAGAGAATAAATATTTCAAAGACTTATGATCAGTATAAAGTACAAAATTTTCTCCCACAAGATAATGTCGCCAAATTCGAAGGGCGAAAACGATAGCCGCGAGTTCTAAATCATGTGTGGCATATCTAGTCTCAACTGGCTTCAATTGCCTAGAAACATAAGCAATAACACGTTCTTTTTGCATAAGAACAGCACCCAAACCAACGCGACTAGCATCGGTATAAACGACAAAGTCTTGATTCCCTTCGGGAATAATAAGAATAGGAGCATCAGAAAGGAGTTCTTTTAATTTCTGAAAAGAAGTTTCACATTTGTCCGACCAAATGTATTTAACACCTTTCTTTGTTAAGCCAGTAAGAGGCACGCCAATCTTAGAAAAGTCTTTTATAAAACGGCAGTAATAACCTGCCAATCCGAGAAAGCTACAGATTTCTGTCACGCTCTCCGGTCTCTTCCAATTTTGAATCGCTTCAATCTTTGAAGGATCCACTGATATTCCGGATTCGGAAATAATATGACCGATAAACTTCACACTAGATTGCCAAAAATGGCATTTAGAAAATTTCGCTTTTAATTGGTTGCTTCTAAGAGTTTCCAATACAATTCGAAGATGCTTTTCATGTTCCTCCTCGGTTTTGGAATACACAAGAATATCATCAATAAAGATGAGAACAAACCGATCGAGGAAATCTTTGAAAATTCGATTCATGAGGTCAACGAAATAAGCCGGAGCATTCGTCAAACCAAATGGCATAACTAGCCATTCATAAGATCCATAACGCGTACGGAACGAAGTCAAAGGAATACTATCCTCTGAAATGCGAAGCTGATGAAAACCGGTAGCCAAGTCCAATTGTGAAAAGACTCTAGCACCACTAAGTTGATCAAACAGATCATCAATCCGAGGTAAAGGATATTCATTCTTAATAGTAAGATCATTAAGCTTGCGGTAGTCAACGCAAAGCCTAAGTGTACCATCGGACTTACTTACGAAAATAGCTGAAGCTCCCCAAGGCGAGGAACTAGAGCGAATAAGTTGCTTCTTCTCTAACTCGGATAATTGTATGCGCATCTCTTCATTCTCCTTATTGGACATGCGATAATGAGGACGGGTAATAGGTTGAGCTCCAGGTATAAGATTAATTTTGAACTTGATTGCTCGCTTAGGTGGTAGTCCTAAGACGGGCTCAAAGATGTCGGAAAATTCACGAACGACGCGAATAAGAGAAATGACATCCTCCTCGTCATCATTATCATCATCACGAGGATTTAAAGAATATAAAGATGCAACCAAAGCGGAATCTGAATCTTTAAGAACAATAGAAATCTGATTAACAGATTGCGGATGACGGAGATAAATAGTCCGCTCAGGACATAGGATATGAGCTTCATAACGAGTAAGCCAATCCATACCCAAAATCATTCCAACGCCTAAGTAACGCATGACATGCAATTCGGCTAGGAACGATAAATCACACAAAATAATCTCCACGTCTTTACAAAGTAAACTAAGAGTTGCGGATCCACCAACCGGATTCGCAATTCTCAAAGAAGTCATTAAAGCAACAACACTTAAAGAAAAAGTATCGACAAGTTCCTTTGATATAAAAGAATGGGATGCACCCGTACCAAAGAGAACTCTAATAGGTTGATCATGAAATATAATAATGCCATCAAGGACAGAATGAGACATACCTTGACCGCAAGATGTGTTGCCAGGGGCTTGAGCAACGTTTAACTTTCCCTCCTTCTCTTGAAGCTTAGGGCATTGGTGCATAAAATGATCTGGACTTTTACAATAGCGGCAAGAGCGGGGCTTTGAACACTTGTTCGAAAAATGGCCCTTAGTACCACAGTTGAAACATTTCTTATCACTGGGGGAAAATGTCGTTGCAGCAGGAGTTGCTTGCTTACCCTTTTTGTTGGGATAAGGACCCTTGAACTTGTTAGGCCTCTTCTTGTTGTTGAAGTTTGGTTTGGAAGCCACCACTTCAACATCACTGTCCTTATCAGCCTTTTCAAGACGAAGAGCTATATCAATCAGTTGATCGAAAGAAACTTCTAATTTTAGAAGTAATGGCTTCTTGAGATTCTTGTTTAAGCCATAGACGAATCTTTGGTTCTTCTTCAATGGGGTGTTGATGTATTCAACCCCATACTTAGACAGTGACTCGAAGGATGTGACATAATCTGTCACAGAGGATGCACCTTGAACAAGGTCTATGAAACGACGAGCCAATGTCACTTTCTCTGCTTCTGGTACGAATTTTAATTCGAAGCGTTCCCGGAATTGCTCCCAGGTGAGATCCGCTTCATTAATCTCAGAAATTAGAAGTTCGTACCAATCCAATGCGCTCTCTTGGAGCATACTGGAGGCCACCTGAACACGGTGAAGTTCGACAAGATTCATGTGAGAAAAGATTCTATCACATGTTCTTAACCAAGCCTGGACCTCAATAATAGTTTCGGAACCCTTGATTGTTTTCCCACCCAAGTTGGTATAATCGTTGCACAAACGTGCAAATCCAGACTTAGGATGAGTAGGTTCCTGATTAGGACCAACTGCCTGAGCATTCTTTACTAAATCAAGAAGCTGTTGAGCGGCCATAAAAACTCCATCCTGGGGAGTAACAGTAGATGGTCCAGCTCTGGGACGACCTGGTCTAGACATTCTCTTCTTTAAGAAAGAGAGAAGAGGAAAAAGGTTATCCATCAAATGATTATCAAGCAATCTCGATAGATGAAACAAGGAATCATAAAGAAAACAGGATGAATCGGTTCGAAGACTCGAACTAAATCCTGAAACACAACTCCTAAGGTGGACTTAGAACGATGATCCTTGTTAAGTTATTCTACATTGTTCCGAAGTTTGGCTCCGATACCAAGCTTTAACGCCCCACCTCTATACCCACGCTAACCAAGAACACTACGGTGTAGTGCTGTCAATTAGCACGGAGAATAAGGCTGTGTAGGAGCGACCATTCGTGTAACTTCTTTGTGCGAGCACCGATATGTCAGATAGAATAGAATGCATATCATTTTAAGGAGGAAATCCGACATACCGATACAAACTCAAAGCTATCACATGGTGGCTATATATAATCTTCGGAAACAAACATAGAAATAAACGTAACATAAATCAGTCACAGACATCCATATCACAAAGGCGGAAGAAGATATGAAAAAAAAATATAACACATGAAAGTGTACATCAGAGTAGTGGTCGGAAAGATCCACGATAATACAAAAGAATAGCAACACGTGCTATACAAAAGAATAAGTACAGAACATAGAGTCTATATCTCAAATGTGTACATCCAAAAACTACTAATCTATGTAGTTAGCCAAAAGTCAGAATAATCCTGAAGAGAAGTCAAGCAGAAGCACCTGTAACATCTCGGTCTGACCCGAGTATTATTTATAAGAAAATAATAAACGGATCAGTCTAGCTATAAATATAAGATGATATTGTATAAAGTAAAAGACATGACATGAACATGTAATAACCATAGTAGCATACTACTATAAGTATGTAATTGAAAATCAACAAGAGATTAATCAATATCACAAGAATCTTCTCAAAGATAAAATAGGGTATCATACCCTAAACTTGTATTCATAACAAGTCAATAACACATGAATTCACCTATGCACAAAAACTGATATCATATCAATGAAAATCATGAAAATTGGTGAAGAACAAAATTCCAAAAATCATCACTAGAAATCCAGAAAACACATAAAAAGGGGGAAAAAGGCCTAACACATGAACGGGAGTTATGCAAACTCACCAACGCGTGAAACACATAAATGAGAAGCTATCTCATGGAAGCTATCCATTAAATTTCCACACAGAAATGGCCCGAAGACCATGGGGTGCAACCCTATATATGTGATGGCGAAACATCACAAAAGCGGGGTCTAGTCTCCCTCGCAGACAAAGAGACATCGCTCAATCGCTAGTCTAAATCACAAAAATGATCTTCATGATCATAAGGAAGTGTCAATTACACTAAGCCAGTAAATATATGAGTTTAGCTTCATGTCCCATAACCACTAGCTTAATTTAAATATTTACGAACAAACTGTAGATCTTCACTAGGAAACTGTCACAAAAGGGTTCAATCGAACAAGTCCAAGAGCTAACCGACGAAGTGAACGCAAGCGTTTCATACCACTCGTTTTACTAAGTCGTTTAAGTCGATTTCTCATCCGAGTGAAGTAAAGGCTTGTATATACTAGTAGATTGGAAATCGATTTGAGAAAATGAACTTTTGATATTTAAAATAGTGTTGAAATCGCTTTGATGAAAGAGTTTTGATATTTACTACTAGTATTGAAACCTTCATATCTTTAAAGTGACAAGTCACAAAACGATTGTTGAAACAAATCGAATCACATAAATTCACATTCGAAGACGTGAGAAAAGTCCAAAGAAATCAATCCAAAGCCATCATAGTAGGAATATACTTGCGACCAAACGTGGATGAGTTAAAGTACAACGGCTTTAAGTCGAATAAGTCGAACGACCTAATAGATGCGACATAGGGGTCTAAGGGGTCAAGCGGCCTAGTGGTTGCGACCTAAGGGTGTTCACGAGTTAGCGTTAAACAAGGCCAAACGACCTAGAAGAAAACAAGGTCTAACGACCTAACACCAAAGTGTCGAGCGACCTAGCGGGACAATGCCAAGAGACCAAGGGTTAACTCGCGAGCGACCTAACTCATAGCCAAGCTAAACAGTGGAACGGCAAAACAGGGGCGAGCGACCTAAGGGACTTCGCGCCCTAAGGACTATCGAACGACCTAATTGTCGAACGACCTAAAAGCAAATAGGTCAAACGACCTAAAGGGGGAAGAGACCTAAGGCCAGCGACCTAACAGAGAGGAGCCAAGCGACCTAACGAGGTTAATAGGACTGAGCGACCTAACATAAAACAAGGTCATGCGACCTAAAGGGGTTCGCGACCTAACTAGGCACGCGACCTAACGTTGCAAAGAGTGTGCGACTTAACATGCGGGTGGTCCTAGCGACCTAATGGCTTCACGAAGCCAAGCGACCTTCGACCTAACATCCCTGAGCGACCTACGACCTAACTCCAGGCGAGCGACCTAAGGCCAGAACGGGCTAAAAGCATGCAGAGTCTTCTCCACGCCAGAGCGACCTATGGCCCAACGACCTACGACCTAGCGACCTAATTTCGAACGACCTAAGCACGAACGAAAATCTGCAGGGCTAGTCTACGAGGCAGTGCGACCTAAGGCCCAGAATTTGCCGACAACGCTGAAAGTTGGAGCTTTTCGCCAATCCAATCCAAACCAAATGCAGATATTCATACAAATGCAATAGGGGATCATTCCCAACAGCCCAATGACATCTATAGGCAAGATGTGAGATTAGAAATCTCACCTTTTCACTAAAATGGATGAAGATGAAGCTTGAATACAAGGAGAAGCAATCCAGAGCTTGAATCCAATATCTTCTACTTGAATTTGGAGTTGAATGTTGGAATTGTAATTGAATTTGATTTTGGAGTTTTAATTTCCCTCCTCCATTTTTGACAAAGCTTGAAGTGTTTGATAAACCTATCAAAGTTTACACTCAAAAAGATCGCAAACATCATTTTGAACTCAATGAAGGTGGTCTTGAGTCCTAATTTGACCGTATGCAAAAAGTAGCTTTTCGGACTAACATCCGACTAACGATAAAATATTTAAATAAAAGATTTAAATATAAAATCGATAAATATGCAGGTTGTTACAGACTTCCCTCCTTAAAGAAATTGCGTCCTCGCAATATATACGGTGGAAATAAATAGTAACAACCAGAAAAGCATATTAACACCAAAAGAAATTGGAATTAAGAAGTTTACCTCAAAGAGCATGAGAAAGCAATTCCGGATGTGTACGCTCGATGAATTCTTTAGTTTCCCAAGAGCAATCCTTAGGATTTGAGGACCATTGAACTTTAACAAGCGGAACATCTTTATTTCGAAGACGTTTGATCTCCGAAGCAATAATTCGAACAGGATGCTGCTCATAAGTTAAATCAGGTGAAACTTCAATCTCTTCCACAACACCGGGCTCAAGAATAGAATCGGAATCCCGAAGGCACTTCCGTAATTGAGAAACGTGAAACACGTCATGCATGGCAGAAAACTGAGCCGGTAATAAAAGGCGATAAGCCATGGAACCAATACGTTCAGTGATAGGAAATGGCCCAATATATCGAGGCGCTAACTTTCCTGATCGATGAAACGTACAACACCCTTCATAGGTGAAACATGAATAAATACGAGATCACCAACAGAAAATTCTAATTTCCTTCTTCGGTTGTCGGCATAGGATTTTTGTCTACTCTGGGCTTCTTTCATCCTATGTCGAATAAGATCAATCTTCGCTGTGGAATCCCGAATAAAATCTGGACCTAAAACCAGCTTCTCACCGGTCTCAAGCCAACAAGAAGGAGATCGGCATGGCCTTCCATAGAGTGCCTTGAAAGGTGCCATACCAATACTAGATTGGAAGCTGTTATTATAGGAAAATTCAACAAGTGAAATATGATCTTCCCAACTTCCACCAAAGTCAAGCACACAAGCACGAAGAAGATCTTCAAGAGTTTGATTCACACTCTCAGTTTGTCCATCGGACTGGGGGTGATAAGCGGTGCTAAAATTAAGCTTCGTTCCTAAAGCTTTTTGAAGACTCTTCCAAAATCCACTAGTAAACAATGGATCACGATCACTAACAATGGAAGAGGGAACTCCATGAAGTTTAACAATTTCTTTGATAAAAAGTTTGGCCAGAAGAGAAACGGTTCGATTTGACCGAACGGGAATAAAATGGGCAGATTTAGTAAGTCTATCAACAATCACCCATAAGCTATTATGACCCGAACGAGAACGGGGAAGGCCATCTATAAAATCCATGGAAATTTGATCCTACTTCCAAACTAGAATTTCCAATGGTTGCAATAACCCACCGGGCCTTTGATGTTCAGCCTTAACAAGCTGGCAAGTCATGCAACACTTAACAAAGTTAGCGATATCAGATTTCATTCCCTTCCAATAATAAAGTCGCTTCATATCAGCGTACAATTTACTACTACCGGGAAGAATGGAATACTTGGAACGATGAGAATCTTCTAGTATATCTTTACAAAGATCACTAATATTTGGTACAATAAGTCTACCAAATTTTCGAATGCCGCCTCGAGAATCACTATCGAAGTCTTTCAAACCTTCACTATCGGTTTTATCCTTAAGATTTTGGCCAAGCAAAGCCAATTCAGGGTTTAGCTTTTGAGCTTCAAGAATGCGGTCTAAAAGGGAAGGACGAGCCTCAAGGCTACACAAAACAAGAGATGAACATAAATCGGAGACACGATCTCGAATTTCACAAGTGGATAAAACCTCGAGATCCCTCCATTCGGAAATCATCATCCAAACAACCGCTTGTTGCTTGCGACTAAGTGCATCGGCAACTCGATTTCCCTTTCCGGGAGTATAAAGGATATCAAGATCATAAGAGGCAAGGAACTCGAGCCAACGCTGTTGATGCAAATTAAGTTCCTTTTGAGAGAATAAATATTTCAAAGACTTATGATCAGTATAAAGTACAAATTTTTCTCCCAAAAGATAATGTCGCCAAATTCGAAGGGCGAAAACGATAGCCGCGAGTTCTAAATCATGTGTGGCATATCTAGTCTCAGCCGGCTTCAATTGCCTAGAAGCATAAGCAATAACACGTTCTTTTTGCATAAGAACAGCACCCAAACCAACGCGACTAGCATCGGTATAAACGACAAAGTCTTGATTCCCTTCGGGAATAATAAGAATAGGAGCATCAGAAAGGAGTACTTTTAATTTCTGAAAAGAAGTTTCACATTTGTCCGACCAAATGTATTTAACACCTTTCTTTGTTAAGCCAGTAAGAGGCACGGCAATCTTAGAAAAGTCTTTTATAAAACGACGGTAATAACCTGCCAATCCGAGAAAGCTACGGATTTCTATCACGCTCTTCGGTCTCTTCCAATTTTGAATCGCTTCAATCTTTGAAGGATCCACTGATATTCCGGATTCGGAAATAATATGACCGAGAAACTTCACACTAGATTGCCAAAAATGGCATTTAGAAAATTTTGCTTTTAATTGGTTGCTTCTAAGAGTTTCCAATACAATTCGAAGATGCTTTTCATGTTCCTTCTCGGTTTTGGAATACACAAGAATATCATCAATAAAGATGAGAACAAACCGATCGAGGAAATCTTTGAAAACTCGATTCATGAGGTCAACGAAATAAGCCGAAGCATTCGTCAAACCAAATGGCATAACTAGCCATTCATAAGATCCATAACGCATACGAAACGAAGTCAAAGGAATACTATCCTTTGAAATGCGAAGCTGATGAAAACCGGTAGCCAAGTCCAATTGTGAAAAGACTCTAGCACCACTAAGTTGATCAAACCGATCATCAATCCGAGGTAAAGGATATTTATTCTTAATAGTAAGATCATTAAGCTTGCGGTAGTCAACGCAAAGCCTAAGTGTACCATCGGACTTACTTACGAAAATAGCTGAAGCTCCCCAAGGCGAGGAACTAGAGCGAATAAGTTGCTTCTTCTCTAACTCGGATAATTGTTTGCACATCTCTTCATTCTCCTTACTGGACATGCGATAAGGAGGACGGGTAATAGGTTGAGCTCCAGGTATAAGATTAATTTTGAACTCGATTGCTCGCTTAGGTGGTAGTCCTAAGACGGGCTCAAAAATGTCGGAAAATTCACGAACGACGCGAATAAGAGAAATGACATCCTCCTCGTCATCATTATCATCATCACGAGGATTTAAAGAATATAAAGATGTAACCAAAGCAGAATCTGAATCTTTAAGAACAATAGAAATCTGATTAACAGATTGCGGATGACGGAGATAAATAGTCCGCTCAGGACATAGGATATGAGCTTCATAACGAGTAAGCCAATCCATACCCAAAATCATTCCAAAGCCTAAGTAACGCATGACATGCAATTCGGCTAGGAACGATAAATCACACAAAATAATCTCCACGTCTTTACAAAGTAAACTAAGAGTTGCGGATCCACCAACCGGATTCGCAATTCTCAAAGAAGTCATTAAAGCAACAACACTTAAAGAAAAAGTATCGACAAGTTCCTTTGATATAAAAGAATGGGATGCACCCGTATCAAAGAGAACTTGTTTGTACCAAAAATGGGAAAAACACTCTTCGGAAGTTTTTGAAGAGATAAAAGTGAAGAATGAAAATTAAAACTGTGGATTATCTAACAAAAACTCCAAATAACAGAAAGTAAATTGCAAAGACAAGCGATTTAGAGTGGTTCGACGTTTTGCCTACGTCCACTATGAAGTTTGATGATTTTATTGCTCGATACTTGAAGGTTACAGCAGTTTATAATGTAATACAACTGAATTTCTAAGTTAATTCTCAATCTAAAGCAGCGGCGGTGTTCTGGAGTAGATCTGGCAGAATCTGGGCGCTCTTCAGTACTTAGAATTCTCCGACCCCTTTTCTGAATGACTAGGGGCTCTATTTATAAGTGTAGGAGGCTGATATTTCGCCTAAAATGAGGGGAGACCAGTTCTGGTACGTCAGGGGGCCCACATGGCCGAAATCTGGAGATCCGGGCTTACTTTGGGATCGATTCGACCCTTGGTTCGAATCGATCAAGAAATCATCCAATCGAGCTGAAATTTGGCGTGGACATTCTTCATCATGTGCTTAAGCTTCTGTGAAAATTTCATGGCATTTGGACTTGTAGAACTCGAGTTATGATCGATTCAATATTGCATTTCTGGGGAACATGGATGCTTCGAATCGATCGACTCGATAGGGTCGACTCGATGCTTATAGTGACGTGGCGCGTGCTTCTCGCATCGATTCGCTTTACACTCCGGTTTGACTGGGTCGAATCCATGGCTTGGATTCGAGGTAATGGATTCGAAGGTAATACTCCATCGAATCGATCAGACAAACATTCTCTTTGTATCGACTAAGGTAGGTCTCAGTTAATGGATTCGAAGCGGGGCGTCTTGTTGGATTCGAACTTAAGGATATGTCGAAGGAAACGAATGTGGATTCGATGCTTGACCCTCTGACGGATTCGAAGTGAAGTGGCATTATGGATTCGACGTGACTTGTCTTGAACCGATTCGTAGCGCCGTGACTTGATCGATTCGAAGGGTATCCTTGCTCATCGATTCGGAGTAGGGGAAATTCGATGGAGTCGAACACAGACTATCTCGTGGATACGAAGCCTGGTCACCAGATCGATTCGAACGCCAGCTCCTTCTATGGATTCGAACACATGACTGTCTACCCTAAATTGCATCGATGATAACTTGAGCGTACGAACTCGGATTGACTTGAGATTTGGAATGCTGGTTCTTATGGCTTTGTTTGACGTGCCTTATCAATTGTAGCCCGATCTGGACTCGGACAAATTTCACCGATATCCATAGCAATCCTTATGCGTAGCTGGTCTACGAGACGATCTGTCGCCGGTTTCTAGTTAAGTCCTTGGTGTCACGGCCTTGCCAAAAGGCGGGATAACATTTGCCCCCCAAAGTACGTCTTGTGTAAACATGACGTGCTTTGATAAGCTGCAGTCTCTCATTTGGCCATTATGACATGCTTTACCGAAGGTTGTATTCTGTATCGCTGTAAGTGACCGTCGTATAATTGTGACTGGCTGTTAGCTTTCCGTGTTATGACGAGATGAACATTCGATCCCTGTAAATGACAAAGATTAAACACTAGTCAAACATATGGGCATATATGTACCACTTTGACTTTGGTGAACGTTGCATGTTTGCAAGTCGTTGCCATTTTGGTTTGTTATCGAATTCTGCATCGATCCTCTCCTGAATCGATTTGAGATTCGAGTTTAATCAGTGCATTAATGTTTATTTATGACTATCCCTCGGTATCGATCCTCTCCTGAACCGTTGTACAAGGTAGTCAAGCAATAATTTTATATTCTAAGCAATGCTTTTATTCCCATTCGATCGTTTTTGATGGATTCGAGAAGATTACTCGAATTGATACTCTTGGTTGTGCTACAAGTCGATAGTTTTGAAGTTGGCACTCCAAATCGATGGTGCACAGCGACTTTGATTCATCTTCGGTTAACTGCCTCAATCCGATGGAACTTTGAAACGAGGGTTTTCGGGTGGATTCGAAGCTTGGATGGATTTGTAATTGAGGGATTCGAACTTGACTGTTCGAATCGATGGAGTCGAACGTCCCCTGACCCTTCTGACGCCGTGCTTCGAATCGATGCTATGGATTCGAAGGAAAAGTCTCGAAGTTGTCTGGTGTAGATATTTGAGTCCGAATCGACGAAGTTATCTGGTCAGCTTCGAATCGATGGATGCCTTGCAGTGATCGATTCGAAGATACTCATTCGAATCGATGAGCTGGACCCGTTATTTCCGGTTGCGCTTGACCGGGAGACGAATCGTCTCGTTTCCCCTATATATACCGGGGTCCTGTTCATTTTTAACTTTTTACTTTTACTGTTTCCTTGCCTTCTTCTTCGTATCGATCCTTCAGACTTGAGAGAGACGCTACTCCGATTCGATCAAAACCTTCAATCCTTCAATCATAATCACAATAAAACAGGTAATTAACGCATACGGCCAAACCACGGACGATGGAACTGGAAATTCTTGCCATCATTCTTGAATTCTTCTGAGGTTAACCTCGAAGGGTATCGAGATCTGAGTGAAATCGATCGAATCGAGGGATGGTGCGCGACAAAGTGCTGAGATCTTAAGGAATTACTTTTCTCTTTGCCTCATATCGATCTGGGATGAGGTAGTTCGAATCAATCTTGATCGTATGTGGCTTCGAATCGAAGCTTGCGAGGTGAAGTGGTTCGTATCGATCGATTCGAACTCATAACCCTACGATCGATTTGAAGATGCCGGGCCTGATCGATTCGAAGTGGTTGTTATTGACTGTCGTGAATGCTATCCTGATGGATTCGAAGCGTTCCTTCAATCGATACGAGATATCGTTCCAATGTCCATATCGATACGGAGCGCGTCGAGTCGACCCTGATCGATTCGAAGCACATCGAGTCGATTGGTGTTGATTCGATCGTCCTTAACTCAAAAAATGCAATATCTCTGGCTCGCTCCATGGATTCGAACGTGACCATTTTCAGTTGAAACTTGACGAACTTAATGAACTTTAGCATACTTTACTCCGACGAGCTTCGGCCTTGCCTAATTGGACTTGACTTTGGGACTATACTTGACTTCCTTTTCAAGCTCGTCGATGGAACCATGACTTAACCAATCATACGACTGATTTATACTTGAAGTGGTCAGTAGCGTTTGGATGGCGTGGAAGTGACGGTCAGCGATGATGGTCATTTTCATTCTCAAATTCCCAAGTTTTGTTGTACGGACATCTTACTTTAATATGTAGAATCTGTTTAAGTAACGTACAGCACTTGCACTGCACGACACGCTCACACACTTCACACTGGGGAATGCACGGGATCTTTATGAACTTAACGTTGCTTTCTGATGAGTTAGTTAATTATGGAATCTTCGAGCTCCCAACAACAAGAGGTACAGAGCTTGTCTCCTCCAATGCTTGAGATTCCCGATATTCCTGCCGACGTAATCGACCCGGCTCCGGACGAGTTACCGGAGGCGATATTTATCGAGGACCCTGTCGACTCTGTCCAATCTAACATTTTCGAATCTTTGTTGGGCCGAATATGCTTGAAGCATAACATATCTCTAGGTGACGTATTATTGCCCAGTGCCACTGATAGACCGCACAATCCGCCTGAAGGATATACAGCATTCTATCGCCATGCTTGCGCGGCCGGAACTCTCCCTCCTTTCAACCAATATATCAGAGGGATGTTATCCTACCTAGGAATTGCTCCTTCGCAACTTCATCCCAACGGGCACGCATTGCTGAACAGTGCCTTTGTCATATTTATGGACTGTCTCTTTCGCCCGCCAAGGCCCAACGAGATCAGACACATATTTAACTTCAAGAGTAGGGGTGATAGCCCATCTTTTACATTTTTGGAGGCAGTTAGGAATTGCCAAGTTGTAGTTGGAGCTTGGACCCGACTGAGTTATTTCAAGAACGAGTGGTTCTATGTTCGGTGCCCTCCGGGTTTCGCTAGGCGATGGTTGTCTAGACGTAAGCGCCTTAACCTGTTTTCTTGACCAATAGCTCTTTGGTATTAAAATTGACACTTCATTCCCTTTACAGCCATTATCTCCAGACCCCGATGGAGGGCGTTTCAAGGGTACCGTCCGAAGTCTTCAAGAAGTTCCAAGCGAGTTGAGACATATTGACTCGGTGCTAAACGATTATAACTTAAGAATTCTTGGTTTGATCGACATCAATCAAAGTATAGTCGTCGAGGGATTGGCAAAGCCCGCCTCTAGGAAGGAAGATAAGAAGAAAACCAAGAAGAGAAAGGCGAAGAAGTCACTCGGAATCAGAATAATCGAGGCGAGTGACGAAGAAAGAACCCATACAGATTCGGAGCCAATGGCTGACCTCTCGGGGAACTTGGAGGAGTCGGGAGGAAGACAGAAAGGCAAGGCCGCCGTTTCCAAAAAACTTAAGTCTAAGGGGTGGAAATCTGTGGATGTGTCTCCTCCCATTTCCGGAGTTATGATTTCTGAGGCCGCCCATTCTCATTCGAGAGACATTTTCAAAGGGCTTGACGATATTCCCATCCCAGATTATATATCGATTTCTCATAATCCTGGGTTGGAGGAATTTCAAGATGTCCTAAACATGAACGAGCCCTTTCCTTTAAGTGCGGTCAACACTTCCGGTCGGTTTGGGGGTTTACACATTTACACACACTTCCACAGCACTTCATGACTTTTGCATAGTAAACATTGCTTTATGGGATCCTAATCCGTAATTCTTTTTTATCGCAGGTGAGATGTCAGGACGTGGCTCTACTCTGGATAGGCTTCGGAATGTGCGCCAATCTTCTCCATTTTACGATTCCCGCAGGAGAGAGACAGATAGGGATCATGGGCGAAGCTATTCAAGTCAAGAACGTTATGATAGAGACAGAGATTACTCGCGTGGCCGTTCTGGCTATGATTATTCCGACAGAGACCGGGGATACCAGTACCGACCCCGATCTCGCTCTCCTCCGCCTCCCAGGGCCCCAGCAGACCTCCCAGGGCCTTCTCATCAGTAGCAGCTGCCTTCTCAATCTTCTCGGCCGGATGCTCAGCGGCCAAGAATGGAACCGACAACAGCCGCTATAATAGAACAAGCTCCGGCTGAGTTGACAAGCGAGGGAGCTGCTAAACTCGCCCAAATGAAAAATGACTACCCTGAAATTTGCATGGATGGCTATGTCTTCCCTCCTAACTTTAAAAGAATTCCTTCGGACGCTGAGACCACTGCTCATAGTTATATCCGCGACTTCTACGCTCAGTATAAGGAGTGGTACAAGGCAGCCGTGAAGGCTTCTAGAGTAGCTTTTGACCGGGCGAAGATTATTGCTGAACGTGATGCTGACATTGTTAAACAGAAACGCATCATTCAGGTTCTTCAATCTGAAGTGGAGACGTCCCGGAAGTCAGAGCTTGAAACACTTCAGAAACATGAAGATGTCGTGGCCAAACTGGCGAGGATGCAGCAGGAACACTGCGCCACGGTAGAAGAGATGGGCCACCGCAACACCACCATTGCAGCTGAGCGAGACTTAGCCGTTAAAGAGCTGAACGAGCTCAAGGCCAAATTTACTGAAATGGTGAAGGAGAAGGACGATGCAAACGCCACTTCTCAAGAGGCTTGCGACCAAGCAGTATCTCTCAGGGCCGAACTTTCTGCGGTGGCGGTCAAGGCTAAGTCTGCGGAAGCAGAAATTCAAGAAAAGATCTTGGAGGAGAGGTCTAGGCTAGATGCTGAGTTTGATGATCTCTTAGTCACGTACAACGCTAACGTGCTGGAACACAGAAATTTAGCGTGGCTGGGAGATGACTCCATGATCTTGTACAATGCCTGGACCCGGCTGGTGAATGAGAAAAGGGCAGCGCATCCAGATGAAACACTTGATGACTTTGAGCTGGAGATGCGTTTGCTCACCGAGGATGAGAGGAAGATCCTTCATGAGGCGGTGATCTCTATGGCGAAAGAAAAGCTTGGCGTTCAATCTCTAGAGACAGGCGAAGGCTCAAGGATCGCGCATCACGAGACAAGCGTTGGAGCTGTAATTCCAACATTGCCCGAAACCACTGGTGTGGTAGATCCCCAGTCTGTTCCTGCATATAATCCTGACCAACCATTATTATCTTCCGCCGATCATTCTGCCCACGTTTTGGTCCAGACCAAGGAAGGTATTTGAACGCTTCTCGTAGTTCAGTTGTGAAGAACCTTAAGCAACACACTTGGCTAACAATCTTCGTTTTGTCGCATTTCAGTGACTGAAGTCGTTGTTTCTGCGCCTCTTGCTCTATCAGTTCCACATCAAACACAAGGGGTTGTTTTTTCTGAAGCCATCACTACTTCTACCTTGATTGGCGAAGAGGGAGATGCAAATATGTTTTCTTTCAGCGCTCAAATGATTGAGGAGCTTCTTAATGAGCCCATCGATCCTTCCGTCAACCCGTCCGATGCTGTGAGTGGGGCTGCTCCGGCCGTTAGTTCATCTATGCCAGCTATTGGCACATCCGATGCGGCCCAAGTATCCCGTGAGGACGACATTATTGCTGAGATTGATGCCGAGATGGCAGCAGGGAATGTTGGTATGAATCCGCCCGGGCCTGCCCCGTTAATGGTGATTTCACCGGGCGGTACTGTAGTGATTGAAACTGCTCTTGTCCCTCCTCCTGCTACTACTCCTATGCCTCCAGCTCGACCTCCTAGAAGAATTTCCATCGCCTCCAGTTCTGAGGAAGACGTTGACATTATATCGCTGCCGGAGGGCAAGCCTGAAAAGAGTAAGCGGTCGAGGAGAAAATCAGGCAGCGGATCTGGTGGAGCTACCCCGAAGAAGAAGATAAGGAAGAAGAAAGATTGAACTCGTTCTTTAAATCCCTGTTGCGTAGGGTAGCATTTTGTTGATTTTTCTGTAGCCGTGTATAGATGTGGATTCGGCTCCCACTAGTAGCAATTTTTTGAACCATTTTGTAATCGGATTCTTTTTGTTGATAGTGGAAATGAGAATGTATTCCCTTTTGTCTTCAACTTGTTATGTGTTATGGTTCTGCCCCCAGTATTGGGGATAAGTGTGGAGTTGACGTATGTTTATACTCCGCCTCGCACTCTGGGAGTACGGAGTTGAGTAACGTTTATACTCCAGCTCGTGCTCTCGGAGTCTGGAGTTTGTCGATATTTATACCCAGCTCGCGCTCTCGGAGTACTCTGGGGTTTTAGGAAAACGTTTATACTCCGTCTCGCACTCTGGGAGTACGGACTTAAGTAAAAGTTTGTACCCAACTCGCGCTCTCGGAGTACTCTGGGTTTTAGGAAAACGTTTATACTCCGCCTCGCACTCTGGGAGTACGGAGTTAAGAAAAATGTTTATACTCCGCCTCGCGCTCTGGGAGTACGGAGTTGAATGAATGTTTATACTCCGCCTCGCGCTCTGGGAGCATGGAGTTTAGTAAAATGTTTATACTCCGCCTCGCGCTCTGGGAGTATGGAGTTGGGAAAATGTTTATAATCCGCCTCGCACTCTGGGAGTACGGAGTTGGGAAAATGTTTATACTCCGCCTCGCACTTTGGGAGTACGGAGTTGGGAAAATGTTTATACTCCGCCTCGCACTCTGGGAGTACGGAGTTGGGAAAATGTTTATACTCCGCCTCGCACTCTGGGAGTACGGAGTTAAGTTAAATGTTTATACTCCGCCTCGCACTCTGGGAGTACGGAGTTAAGTGAAGGGTTGTCGTGTATCAACCCATTTCTTGGCCTGATGTGATGGCTTGCCCCCGAGCTCGGGTTTCATTTAGTGAGTGGTTGATTGCTTCACAGCCACTCCCTACTTGAATAAATTCCACTGTGTGAAGGAATTTAGCTCTTCGTGCATCGTGACGTTGTACATTGTATTTAATGAATCACAGCTCTGGCTCGAAGAGATGGCATTTTATTGCTGAAATAAGAAAATATGGCAAATCAGTTGCCTTATTACAAATTCTAATTTCGAAATGCAAAAGTAAATTGCTGAATAAAAAACATAATGAAATAAATAAAGCCTGTCATATGTAGTAGCGACGGAGACTCTCGCTGTTCCAGGCCCTTGGTAGGACTAGACCGTCCACGGTTGATAGTTTGAATGTGCCATCCCCAAGTCTTTGTGTAATCACGTACGGTCCTTCCCAATTTGGTTTCATGTGTGAAGGAACCGGGTAGATTCTCTTGAGGACAAGATCACCGAGTTCAAAGGTTCGGGGTCGAACTTTGGTGTTATATAACCGGGCGACCCGACTTCGGTATGCGGCCGCTCTCAAATCAGCTTCTTCTCGTTTCTCGTCCAACAGATCCAAAGATTCGGCGAGTAATATAGCATTTGTTTTTGGATCGTAATAAGTTACGCGGTGAGAAAATACTTCTGTCTCAACTGGAATAACGGCCTCCGAGCCATAGGCTAAGGAAAATGGGGTGTGTCCAGTTGCGGTCTTGTGAGTTGTTCGATAAGCCCATAATGCCAAAGGAAGTTCATCGACCCATTTGCCCCCAGCCTTTTCCAGTCGTTTCTTTAAGAGGGATTTTATAACTTTGTTAACAGCTTCGACCTGACCGTTTGCTTGTGGATGTGCGACTGCAGAGAACTTTTTATGAATATGAAATCGTTGGCAGAAGTTCTTGAACTCCGAACTTTCGAATTGGGTCCCATTATCGGTGATGATGGTATGCGGGAGTCCAAATCGACAAATGATGTTGCGGACTACAAAGTTTATTACTTTCTTCGACGTAATCGTTGCGAGGGCTTCGGCCTCGGCCCATTTCATGAAGTAGTCAACTGCGACGATGGCATACTTCGCACCACCTCTTGCCAGAGGTAAAGCGCCGATGATATCGATACCCCACATAGCGAACGGCCAGGGACTGACCATTTGAGTTATCTCGGTAGGTGGGGCTCTTGGAATTCGAGCGTGTTTCTGGCACTTGTCGCACTTTCTGGCATAATTGGCTGCATCTCGGTTCACTGTCGGCCAGTAATATCCATATCGGAGTATTTTCTTAGCAAGCGCTTGTCCACCGGTGTGATCGCCACACTCTCCTTCGTGCACGTCATGTAACACTCGTTCGACTTCGTCGTGAGCGATACACCGGAGGAGTGGAACAGAATAGCCTTTTCTATACATGATCCCGTCCTGAATGATGAACCGCGAAGCTTTTCGTAGAATTTGCCTTTTCTCATTTCGGTGCTCTGGCAATATCCCATTCTCTATATAATTTCGATACGGAGTCATCCATGATTCTCTACTGGGAGAGGTTTCCAACACATCATTCGTTTTTATTTGATCGATGCTTGGGAAGGACAAAGTTTCGACCGGGAGAAGTCCCATTTGCTGCGCTTCACCTGTGCTGGCCAGCTTTGCCAAGGAGTCGGCCTTTTGATTGTGATCTCGAGGTATATAGTAAATGGCGTAATAATCAAATTGATCCAGTATTTCTAGAACTCGAACCAAGTAAGCAGCTAACCTCCGGTCTCTCGCTTGATATTCTCCCCGTACCTGGCACACAACCAACTGTGAATCACAATAAATTTCTATAGCGATAATTCTTAGATCTCTGGCAAGCTTTAACCCAGTCAATAGAGCTTCATATTCGGCTTCATTGTTGGTTGCGTGAAAATCAAACTTCAAAGCATAGCATATGGATCGACCTTCGGGGGTTTCTAGTACAACACCAGCGCCCGAACACCGATCGTTTGATGCACCGTATGTATAAAGTTTCCAGACATATTCAGGAGATTCGCTGGTTTCGGGTAAGTCGTCTGGAACAGTAAATTCAGCTATGAAGTCAGCTAGGACTTGCCCCTGAATGGCTTTCCGCGGAGCATAGGTAATGTCAAATTGACTCAGTTCGATATTCCACTTGAGTAACCTTCCAGACGTCTCAGGTCGCGTGAGGACCTGTCGTAACGGCTGATCGGTATACACAGTGAGCGGATGAGCTTGGAAATAAGGACGAAGCTTTCTTGAGGCAATGACCAAGCAATAAGCCAGTTTCTCCAACCTGGGGTAATTTCTTTCAGCTCCGATCAATCGTTTACTAACATAATAGACCGGTTTCTGCACTCGATCCTCTTCTCAGACCAGAGCAGCACTGATCGCATGCTCTGATACTGCCAGATAAAGGTATAATTGTTCGTGATCAATCGGTTTTGACAAGATCGGTGGCGTAGAGAGATGCTGAACCAGCGATCGGAATGTGCCTTCACATTCCATGGTCCATTCAAAGTTTCGTTTTCCCTTCCGGATTAGATCAAAGAAAGGAATGCATTTATCAGTGGATTTTGAAATGAACCTGCTTAGCGCTGCTACCTTCCCGTTGAGACTCTGGACTTGCTTTATGGTCCTTGGAGTTTGCAAATTCCTTATTGCCCAGATCTTTTTGGGGTTCGCCTCTATCCCACGAGCGTTGACGATGAAACTGAGAAACTTTCCGGATGCGACGCCAAAGTGGCACTTCAACGGGTTAAGCTTCATTCCATATTCACGTAGGATGCGGAACATTGAATCTAAATCCCTGACGTGATCTGTGGAAAATCGAGACTTAACTAACATGTCATCCACATAAACTTCCATGGTCTTCCCGATCTGGTCAGCGAACATTCGATTAACCAAGCATTGGTAAGTTGCTCCAGCATTCTTTAAACCAAAAGGCATGACTTTGTAACAGTAGAGTCCCAGATCGGTCACGAAACTGGTATGTTCTTGATCGGGTAGATGCATGGGTATTTGATTATAACCGGAATAAGCATCCGTAAAGGATAACAATTCCTGTCCTGCAGTTGAGTCTACGAGTTGGTCAATTCGAGGAAGTGGAAAACTATCTTTTGGACAAGCTTTGTTTAAGTCGGAGTAGTCGACACAAGTTCTCCATTTCCCATTCGGTTTTCGAACCATTACCGGATTTGACACCCACTCTGGGTATAGAGCATCTCGGATGAAACCATTTGATTGCAACTTGTCAATTTCTTCTTTAAGGGCGGCAGATCTCTCTGGATCCATACCACGCCTCTTTTGCTTGACCAGAACATGTCGCGGATCAATATTCAAGGAGTGACTTGCAATGTTCGGTGGTATTCCGCACATGTCAGAGTGCGTTCAGGCAAAGACATCGAGATTTGCTTGAAGGAATTCAACCAATTCCTGTTGTATCTGTTTTCCCAGTTGAGATCCAACTTTTAGTACTTTTGAGTCGTCATCCTCACTGACTGGGACGTCCACAGTCAGTTCGGCTGGAGACGCTTGATTCTCTTTGACTTCATCTTTATCTTCGTTATCTCTACGTTCAAGATCTTTAAGGAATTGGTAGTGGTGCCCGGGCCGGGGCCCGGGCGCTATTTGTCAATTATCAGTAAAACGGACGCAGAGAGATTCCTCTACGCCCTTTCCTTTCTCCTTCTTCTGTGCTTCACGCAACTCAGCAACATAACAGGCTCTTCCTGCTGCCTGATCTCCTTGAACGATTCCTATACCATGGTCAGTTGGGAATTTTAAAGTCAAACACCACGGGGCAATGGCTGCCCTGAATTCAGCAAGGGCTGGTCGACCCAGGAATGCATTGTACGGTGAAGCGATGTCAAGAACAACGAATTGCAGCAGTCGGACTCTCCTGCGTTCCCCAATCCCTAGTTCTACTGGTAGTTCCACTATCCCAGTGGGTATTGTTGCACTCCCATTGAAGCCGTGAACTCGAGATTGGCAGAATTTCAAGTCTTTTGCTTCCATCTTCATTAAATCGTAAGCTCGTTTGAATAGAATGTTTACAGAACTCCCACTGTCAACCAGGATCCTCTTCATCCAAGCAGGACCAACCTGGGTAGATATGACCAGCGGATCAATTGTTGGGGCTTCGATTTTGTCAGCATCTCTGCTTCTAAATATGATGTCGTCAGACATCGTCTTTTGTTGCTTAGCCGGGGTTCCATCCTCACAATTACTGCAGCATTCGAAGCTCGCATGCCTGATAGAGCTTGCATACGACTCCATTTCCCTCCAGCTCCTGTCCGCTGGATGAGGACCACCACTTATGGTATTGATAACTAGCCTCCCGCCTGTACGAGCGAGTTCCTCTTGTCTTTCTTGGTCTTGCGCACGGTTTGGGTTTGATGGGCCCGCACCACCAGACTGCGGTGCCCGCACGAATTGATCTAACTTTCTCTCCCTGATCAACTTTTCTATGAGATCCTGCAAATGACGACAGTCATTAGTATTGTGGCCATAACTCTCATGAAACCTACAAAACTTTCCTGTCTGAATCTGCCTCTCTGATGACCGCTTCGGAGCGGGTTTCTTATACTGTTCGGTGTTGCAAGTTTGTAGGTACACATTTTCCAGCGATGTGTTTAATGGTGTATAACTTTCGAACATCGGAGCCCTACGCCGTGGGCCTGGATTCGGATCTCTCTTCTTATTTTGACCATTGCTACCTCTTGGCTGAGTTTGTTTGTTCTGTATGTTTAACTGAACTTTTCCGGAATTGTCGCCGGACTGTTTAACTGCTACATTGCTTTGTATTCCCTCATTTCCGGGTTTCGCATCGTCCTGCTTCCTAGACTATTTCGCGTCCTCTTGCCGTAAGAATTGAGCGGCTTTGGAGTAGAAACGGTCCAACGATGCGGGTGGCTTTCCGGCTAACCAGTTTCCAAATTCAGAATCGGGATCAATTCCCTTTGTCAAGGCCATTAAAATTGAGTTGTCGTTGGGATTACTAATTTCCACACATGCCGCATAGAATCTCTCCAAGTAACGCCTTAGTGTTTCCCCACGAGCTTGGGTAACACTGGACAGGGTGTTAACATCTTTGGGTCTAGCGACATGCATGCGAAATTGTTCAACAAATTTCTTAGCCAATTGGTCAAATGAAGAGATAGATCTTGGAGGTAATCTTGTAAACCACATTGTTGCAATTCCTCCCAGTGAGATGGGGAAACTTCGACATTTCACTGCATCATCGGCCCTTGCCGGGCTCATTGACCATTCATATTTCAATATGTGCTTATTGGGATCAGAATTTCCTTCGTACATAGGGAGAGTTGGCATTCTGAATCGCCGAGGAGGTTCAGCGTATAGTATCTCGTCCGTGAAAGGAGTATGACTCCGAGAAATCCCCCAATCGTCGTTGGTAAGACCTTGGCTTTCACGGATCATCTGACGTATCATAGTCGAGATGTCCGGCATTGCTACATTTTGAGCATGCTGAGCTAAGGTGTGGTCGGGTTCCACAGTGCGAGTTTGGACCGGGCGCTGTCGACGGTCCAAGTTTCGCCTCCTTGGCTCAGCATCTTCCGGGCCGTATGGTTCAGAAGTACGTCCTTGCTGTTGATTGCTTGAATCTGGAAGATGTCGGGTATCAACCCTTGTTTCTACTGTGGCAGCTGTGACATGATTGTCCGTAGTATATTGTGGAGTACGACCACCTCGTGCTGATGGCCCAGCCTGGAAGCTGGTTGACGGTCCTACCCTCAACTGTCCGACAGTTAGGGCGGGTTGATATCCAGCAGCTTGAGCATGACTTCCGTCCAATCGAGGACGGGTAGATCTATGATGATAGTCAGATGAGGCAGAACTTTCAGTGGATGAGCGGGAAACATCATCCCTTCTGGACCTCCTACGGCCCTGGCGGTTCAGTTGGTTTGTCAATTCAATATTAGCACGCAACTGTTCAGCCAATTATTGCCGACTCTGAGTCAACTCTTGAAGCAACACCTGGAATTCTTGTCTAGTGACTGCCCCAGACGGATCTGAGTGGGCAGTGTTGTCTTGGTTGGATGGCTGCTGTTGAGCAGGATTCTGTCCATCCCTACCTTCTTGTCCAGCAGCTGTAGAAGTGGTTCTCATGCTAACCATTTTGAATGATGAATCCTTTTCCTAGACTTTATGCAAATCTGAATAGAATGGACGGATGATGAATTAGAGATCTGGATCTTCCTCTTGGATTTGTGCAATCCGGTATCGATGGTAGATCCAAGGAGCAGGAGAAAAAAGCTGGTTTTTTCTCAGTGAAAGCACCAAAGTGTTTGTACCAAAAATGGGCAAAACACTCTTCGGAAGTTTTTGAAGAGATAAAAGTGAAGAATGAAAATTAAAACTGTGGATTATCTAACAAAAACTCCAAATAACAGAAAGTAAATTGCAAAGACAAGCGATTTAGAGTGGTTCGGCATTTTGCCTACGTCCACTATGAAGTTTGATGATTTTATTGCTCGATACTTGAAGGTTACAGCAGTTTATAATGTAATACAACTGAATTTCTAAGTTAATTCTCAATCTAAAGCAGCGGCGGTGTTCTGGAGTAGATCTGGCAGAATCTGGGCGCTCTTCAGTACTTAGAATTCTCCGACCCCTTTTCTGAATGACTAGGGGCTCTATTTATAGGTGTAGGAGGCTGATATTTCGCCTAAAATGAGGGGAGACGAGTTCTGGTACGTCAGAGGGCCCACATGGCCGAAATCTGGAGATCCGGGCCCACTTTCGGATCGATTCGACCCTTGGTTCGAATCGATCAAGAAATCATCCAATCGAGCTGAAATTTGGCTTGGACATTCTTCATCATGTGCTTAAGATTCTGTGAAAATTTCATGGCATTTTGACTTGTAGAACTCGAGTTATGATCGATTCAATATTGCATTTCTGGGGAACATGGATGCTTCGAATCGATCGACTCGATAGGGTCGACTCGATGCTTATAGTGACGTGGCGCGTGCTTCTCGCATCGATCCGCTTTACACTCCGGTTTGACTGGGTCGAATCCATGGCTTGGATTCGAGGTAATGGATTCGAAGGTAATACTCCATCGAATCGATCAGACAAACATTCTGTTCGTATCGACTAAGGTAGGTCTCAGTTAATGGATTCGAAGTGGGGCGTCTTGTTGGATTCGAACTTAAGGATATGTCGAAGGAAACGAACGTGGATTCGATGCTTGACCCTCTGACGGATTCGAAGTGAAGTGGCATTATGGATTCGACGTGACTTGTCTTGAACCGATTCGTAGCGCCGTGACTTGATCGATTCGAAGAGTATCCTTGCTCATCGATTCAGAGTAGGGGAAATTCGATGCAGTCGAACACAGACTATCTCGTGGATACGAAGCCTGGTCACCAGATCGATTCGAACGCCAGCTCCTTCTATGGATTCGAACACATGACTGTCTACCCTAAATTGCATCGATGATAACTTGAGCGTACGAACTCGGATTGACTTGAGATTTGGAATGCTGGTTCTTATGGCTTTGTTTGACGTGCCTTATCAATTGTAGCCCGATCTGGACTCAGACAAATTTCACCGATATCCATAGCAATCCTTGTGCGTAGCTGGTCTACGAGACGATCTGTCGCCGGTTTCTTGTTAAGTCCTTGGTGTCACGGCCTTGCCAAAAGTTGGGATAACAGAACTCTAATAGGTTGATCATGAAATATAATAATGCCATCAAGGACAGAATGAGACGTACCTTGACCGCGAGATGTGTTGCCAGGGGCTTGAGCAACGTTTAACTTTCCCTCCTTCTCTTGAAGCTTAGGGCATTGGTGCATAAAATGATCTGGACTTTTACAATAGCGGCAAGAGCGGGGCTTTGAACACTTGTTCGAAAAATGGCCCTTAGTACCACAGTTGAAACATTTCTTATCACTGGGGGAAAATGTCTTTGCAACAGGAGTTGCTTGCTTACCCATTTTGTTGGGATAAGGACCCTTGAACTTGTTAGGCCTCTTCTTGTTGTTGAAGTTTGGTTTGGAAGCCACCACTTCAACATCACTGTCCTTATCAGCCTCTTCAAGACGAAGAGCTATATCAATCAGTTGATCGAAAGAAACTTCTAATTTTAGAAGTAATGGCTTCTTGAGATTCTTGTTTAAGCCATAGACGAATCTTTGGTTCTTCTTCAATGGGGTGTTGATGTATTCAACCCCATACTTAGACAGTGACTCGAAGGATGCGACATAATCTGTCACAGAGGATGCACCTTGAACAAGGTCTATGAAACGACGAGCCAATGTCACTTTCTCTGCTTCTGGTACGAATTTTAATTCGAAGCGTTCCCGGAATTGCTCCCAGGTGAGATCCGCTTCATTAATCTCAGAAATAAGAAGTTCGTACCAATCCAATGCTCTCTCTTGGAGCATACTGGAGGCCACCTGAACACGGTGAAGATCGACAAGATTCATGAGAGAAAAGATTCTATTGCATGTTCTTAACCAAGCCTAGACCTCGATAATAGTTTTGGAACCCTTGATTTTTTTCCAACCCAAGTTGGTATAATCGTTGCACAAACGTGCAAATCCAGACTTAGGATGAGTAGGTTCCTGATTAGGACCAGCTGCCTAAGCATTCTTTACTAAATCAAGAAGCTGTTGAGCGGTCATAAAAACTCCATCCTGGGGAGTAACAGTAGATGGTCCAGCTCCGGGACGACCTGGTCTAGACATTCTCTTCTTTAAGAAAGAGAGAAGAGGAAAAAGGTTATCCATCAAATGAATATCAAGCAATCTTGATAGATGAAACAAGGAATCATAAAGAAAACAGGATGAATCGGTTCGAAGACTCGAACTAAATCCTGAAACACAACTCCTAAGGTGGACTTAGGCCGATGATCCTTGTTAAGTTATTCTACATTGTTACAAAGTTTGGCTCCGATACCAAGCTGTAACGCCCCACCTCTATACCCACGCTAACCAAGAACACTACGGTGTAGTGCTGTCAATTAGCATGGAGAATAAGGCTGTGTAGGAGCGACCATCCGTGTAACTTCTTTGTGCGAGCACCGATATGTCAGATAGAATAGAATGCATATCATTTTAAGGAGGAAATCCGACATACCGATACAAACTCAAAGCTATCACATGGTGGCTATATATAATCTTCGGAAACAAACATAGAAATAAACGTAACATAAATCAGTCACAGACATCCACATCACATAGGCGGAAGAAGATATGAAAAAAAAATATAACACATGAAAGTGTACATCAGAGTAGTGGTCGGAAAGATCCACGATAATACAAAAGAATAGCAACACGTGCTATACAAAAGAATAAGTACACAACATAGAGTCTATATCTCAAATGTGTACATCCAAAAACTACTAATCTATGTAGTTAGCCAAAAGTCAGAATAATCCTGAAGAGAAGTCAAGCAGAAGCACCTGTAACATCTCGGTCTAACCCGAGTATTATTTATAAGGAAATAATAAACGGATCAGTCTAGCAATAAATATCAGATGATATGGTATAAAGTAAAAGACATGACATGAACATGTAATAACCATCGTAGCATACTACTATAAGTATGTAATTGAAAATCAACAAGAGATTAATCAATATCACAAGAATCTTCTCAAAGATAAAATAGGGTATCATACCCTAAACTTGTATTCATAACAAGTCAATAACACATGAATTCACCTATGCACAAAAACTGATATCATATCAATGAAAATCATGAAAATTGGTGAAGAACAAAATTCCAGAAATCATCACCAGAAATCCAGAAAACACATAAAAAGGGGGGAAAAAGGCCTAACACATGAACGAGAGTTATGCAAACTCACCAACGCGTGAAACACATAAATGAGAAGCTATCTCATGGAAGCTATCCATTAAATTTCCACACAGAAATGGCCCGAAGACCATGGGGTGCAACCCCATATATGTGATTGCAAAACATCACAAAAGCGGGGTGTAACATCCCGAAATTTTCGACTTTCGAAAATTCGACATCGATACTCACTTTATTGACTGCCGAGCCATCGAATGCCGGAAACCCGAAAAGTTATGGTTTTAAAAAGAAGAAAAAGGTAGAAGAAGAAGGAAAGAGTAGAAGAAGAAGAGAAGAGAGAAGAACAACATCAGAACAGAAAACAATATCAGAATCTTACACATCGCAGCGGAACAATATATAATAAATAAACACTAGTCTTTTAAAACAAAGAGCTATATCAGTTTATACATACATCAATCATCAGAGTCAATATACAACAATGGACAGTTATGTAAACTTGTCCTCATACATAATACACAGCGGAATAAATAATATCAGATACAAATACTACGTCTCGCCATCCAGCTTGCTTCCAAAGCTCCAGAATATCCAGAATATCCTGATAACCTAACTCTAGACTGCCCGTGTGGAAATTGGTGGGCACCCAGAGTTTAGAAGGGAAACAATAAACTCCGAGTCAGTCTTGGTGACTGGTGTGAGATCGTAAAACAGTTTATTTTTAAAACAACAACAAGATAATTTCAAAATAGATTCGCAATGCTTTTTGGAAAATGAAACTACCATAAGACCTCCCACCACACACACAATGCAAACGCAGAATTGGAGGAGATTTCTTCTTATGATAGTCAAAAATGCTTACTACGCAAAATCAAATCATTTTTGATATTATTATTAGTGCATAGTGTAGAAATCATTTCGAAAGTATAATATTAATCTTAGCCAACATACGACCAGTATCGTATGCCTACTATAGCTACCATCTAAACAGTGGTGACCACCGTACGTAAATGGCAGGTTCTACAACTAATACCGTACAAGGTTCGTATTGGGATTCAGATTTCCAACAAATGGTCAGGCTAAGGAACTTCCTATGCCACGATGGGTACGTCCCTGGAATAGACGACCCGAGAACCTAACGTTACGGTTAGATCTCTGCCAACACAAGGCCGGGTTACCTCTGCAAAAATAGGTAACTACTGACACGCGTATGCCATTCCCCGATCGTAACCGATCTTCCCGAGGATCCCCAATTTCCAACAAACCACATCAAAATAATAATGCAGCAACCACATAGGTTAAGTATTTGGGCTCCATACCATGATACCACCTCTATCCAGAAGGAATGACATACACTAAGGGGCGCTACTCCCTAGAACCTTGCTGCATCCTTCCTGTTTTGACCATTTCCGGGGTGTGAGGCTCGACGAAGTCTCGTCCACAAAGCTACGCTTTCTACAAAGTCATGCTTCGGGTCAAACAAATGATCAACCTATGATCACAAAGATATAAGATCAAACAAATGATCATATCACAAATGATCAAACACTGATCATTTCACAGCAACACTCAGTATGCCACGTTACCAAATTGGGAGTATATCGCTGATAAATTTCAACTACATAACCTCTGAGCTCGTACGTCTCAGAGAAGGGTGTTAAGCTAAGAGAATAAATTCTCCGCCACCAACAGATATGTATTTGAAAGAAATCGGCTTTATATCTCAAATTGTAATGTCAAACACACAATCCATACAAGTCTGTTCCGGGATCGAACAGAACCGAAGGCACTTCTCACGAAGCCCTTGCAATTCCGGATAATTTCCAATCACGTCCGGACTTCCCGTCACTAAGGGTGATAAAACCTCTAAACCGGAGATCTGCCGATGTAGAGTAACTCGACGGTAATCCTTCTGTTTTCAAAAATATCCGGTCTTCAACACCGGTCTTCAAATGCAATTCATAACGACGTATCACATATTCGGAATGGGTTATACGACCCCATGGTCCTTTCCCGGCTAACCCGAATAGTGAGCGATTATTCAAAAATAAGTGTGGCATTCAAATTCATCCAATCACAACAAATACCATATTCAAGGTAATTATTGATAGTCGGTTATTTAACTATCAATAAAGATGCGCAACATCATCAGATTCCAAATAATTTTCCAAATTATTTATTTTCCAAAAATATCTTTACTAGATATAAAATTTCCACACTTAACCATTTGAAAACAATTTCAAATCAATTTCCACTTTTCATTTTATCTTTGAAGATAAAATCTCAAAACAGTTCATTTCATATTGGAAAAGCATTTCCATACTTATTTAAAAATAAGTATTCCACAAATCTATTTATTTTCAACATTTGAAAATATTCGATATACTTAAATCAATATTAAGTATATATTCATTCTTTAAGGAAATCATTAATTTTAACATCTATTTGAGTCAAAACGAATGTTGCGTAAAACATCGTTACGACGACTCGAAATCACTAGTATAGAGATTCGGATTTTAAGATAGATATATATAAATCCCAATACTATATAAAACATTTCCTTTCGGAAATCATTTACTATAACAACAGTGTTATAGTCCACCATTTCCTTATTTTTCGAAAACGTCTATTTCAACAATAAATGTTGAAATCTATGATTTCGATATTCAATACATTTTAAAACATCGTTTAAAACAATTAACTTCATTTTTAATCTCCCTTTTTTCCAAAACATAACCATTTTACTTAACAATATATTCACTGTCCAAAATCGTGAATATACTTCACTAACCAAATCTTAATATTTTCTACACATTTATTTCAAGAATTATCCACTGTCCAAAATCGTGGATAAGATTCCCTTAATAATCTCTATATTAAATTCCTCAATTTTGATTGATTTCGAATTTATAAAACAACGTTTATAAATTTTATTTCCATTTTATAACAACTTCGATTTATAAATCGTCTTTAACGACCCATTCAATTTATAACTCAATGTATATACCAAAGGTCTATCTTATAAGTTAATATAACTTATAGTTCATTTATTTTAAAAGAAATCGTTCTTTTAAACTTCACAAAATTTAAAACTTTCAGATTTCATTAACTTATGAAATCCCATTTATACTTCATTTTAACACTTATAGAAACTTGTCTTATAATTCCAATATTTCAAATTTATAAATATCCATTTTTGTACATCTTTTTAAATAAACCGTTTATAATACTAGAAATCCCAATTTAAACCATTTCATAAATTTCTTAACTTTTATTTCAAAAATCACACTTTGATTTTATTTCACAAAAATCTTAACTTTTATAACTTTAAAATTTTAGACGTTTATTTATTTGAAATAAATCAATTCAAAAATTCAATAAAACGTCTACTTTCAAAAATTACTTTAAAATCCTTTTAAAGTAAAAGTCGTTATTTTTAAAGTTCAAAACTTGAATCCGATGATGCAACAGCACCAATTAGTCAATCACAACAACAAACATCATATATCAACATATGATAACAGAATATACATCACAATATCTATAAATAAATAAATACTGTTGAGGAATCCAGTTGGATCCCTCCATCCTATTTCCCTGCATCCACAGATGTTAGCACAATACCAATTCCACTTCGAGGTGGAATATCGCGGTATATGGGTTTTATAAAAATCATCCGCTTACTAACGGCGCAATAGGGTCTCATCCGCTATACGAGGCGGGAAATCAATCAATCCAATATATACATATGCCAATATGTATATATTGCTATATATATAGATATATATCCTACTATATCTAATATCACATCCAATAGCAATCATCTCAAACAATCAATAACTGCAATCAATTTTGAGTGAGAAAAATCTCACTTTTGCCGTTATTAGCAATCCATTTCCATCTTGACTCGATTTCCTTGATTTATACCTTGTATAAGTATTTACACAATTCATTAATATTCGAATTAAATCAGGTAATCAATTTTCGTTTTACAATTTATTTTACTTTAATCTAGCTGATGATTTAAATTTAACGTTTAATTTAATTCCAAACCAACTTTCTTAAAAAAAACCCTTTTAGTAATTAAAATAATCACCTAAGTTAACTAAACAATTTAATTACTAAAATATATTAGTAAATTGTATTGTCTCTATTTTCCATTTTTTTCCAAACTACATACATAAAAATAGGCTATATGGGTTTATAAAAATCTTACCTTTATATATTAAATTTGAATTGACAAGTATACTTAAAATGTGTGTGTATATATATGTACTCTTATATATGTTAAAACCTGTTTTTCTGTAAAAGAAATTAAAAATCCATATTATACGTCACTGTTTTAAAGTCATAAATTATAACAACTATACATTTATTCCCCTCTAACTACTGTAATTATTATTATTTGTTTAATATCAATTAGCAAATTATAATCTGTAAATATATATAAATGTATATTTTCTTTTGATAAATCTGTTTAACTAAAAATTAACTTTAACTAAATTTCCTTTAACTTACTGTTTTATAAAACTTACTGAAAAAGTTTCCCTCCAACAGTTTATAACTTGATTAGAATTTTTATTAACGAAATAAAATAATTTAACAAGCCAAGTAAACAAGTTAACCATCCTAATATTTTTCTTCTTTCTAAACAGTATAAAATTGAAACATTTACAATTTTCTTCTTTCTGTAATTTAAATATCAAAGAATCTGCAGATTCAAAATAGTAACCAATTTTACTATAAATCTCTAACTGATATATGTATAAATTAACTAAAGAAAAACCTCACCTTAAATCGCTCGACATCGCCATGCTTATCTCCAACGGCGACCTCGACTTCGCAACCCACTCACCCAGTCGCCTCCTCGCGATGATTGCTGCCCCTTCTCGACTGTCGACCTCGCGATAGTTGAAAACCCCAATATCCTACACGCGATCCATTCCCAGGCTAACCGACTTCGGCCTCGACTTCCACGTGCTCGAGTTCGAGCTCACGTCACCTCAATCGCCTCACTCCCCAACTCGCATCGATCGAACTCCCTCCCAGCACCGCCTGGCCTTTCTCGTGACTTCGATCTCCACGCGCTCGGTGAAGCACGGAGAGCTCTACGCGATGCAGTCGCGCGATGCATAGCTTTCCATTTCGTGCTCCATGATTATTTGATTTTCGATTTGACTCGAATTGTTCCAGTTTTAAGGAGGGGATTTCTTTTATTTTGTATGAGTCGAATACGACTGTGTTGGTTTCGTTTTGATTTGAGGAAAAGGGAAGGGAATTAGAGGTAACGGTTTGAATTGGGGAACGGAGCATCTGAGCTTTAGGGTTCGGCCATTTTTCTTGCTTTCTTCGTTCGATTTTTGAATCTGAGGAGGGAGAGACGTGATGATTTTTTTTAAAAAAAAGGAATGGGGAAGAGAACAAAGAGTAAGCGGCCATGCTTCACACGATCTCGCATCGTGATTTTAGGCGAAATTTATGGAAGGACGTTTGACTTAATTTTAAGTTTTAAATTTAAATTAAATTTCATTTTATTCAACGCGTTTGCATATCGTGCGGTCACAAAACAATTCCAATCAATACGAAATTGGAAATCCAGAAATAATACAATATTACGGACCCAATGAAACTGGTTTCGTCGAATTCCGAGACTGTGCCTCGGACGGCTATTTTTCTTAATATCGATTCGAACAATAAAATTTCAAAACCGATCAAATCGCTTCTAAATTCATTTCTGAAGCTTCTATTATCTTCAGTATTATCAATACGAATTTTAAAAGCTTTTGAAATATATCTTTGCAGCTAAATATTGAAGATTCAAATTTTTATTCAACTTACAATAGATTAAATTTTATAATTTAATCGCCAATTTCAAGGTTATATTGGGGATTCAAATTAAATTACCGTTCAAATATTTAAAATTAATTAAATATTTTCAATTTAATTTGTTCAAAATTCTGGGTCATTACACGGGGTCTAGTCTCCCTCGCAGACAAAGAGACATCGCTCAATCGCTAGTCTAAATCACAAAAATGATCTTCATGATCATAAGGAAGTGTCAATTACACTAAGCCAGTAAATATATGAGTTTAGCTTCATGTCCCATAACCACTAGCTTAACTTAAATATTTACGAACAAACTGTAGATCTTCACTAGGAAACTGTCACAAAAGGGTTCAATCGAACAAGTCCAAAGCTAATCGACGAAGTGAACGCAAGCGTTTCATACCACTCGTTTTACTAAGTCGTTTAAGTCAATTTCTCATCCGAGTGAAGTAAAGGCTTGTATATACTAGTAGATTGGAAATCGGTTTGAGAAAACGAACTTTTGACATTTAATATAGTGTTGAAATTGCTTTGATGAAAGAGTTTTGATATTTACTACTAGTATTGAAACCTTCATATCTTTAAAGTGACAAGTCACAAAACGATTGTTGAAACAAATAGAATCACATAAATTCACATTCGAAGACGTGAGAAAAGTCCAAAGAAATCAATCCAAAGCCATCATAGTAGGAATATACTTGCGACCAAACGTGGACGAGTTAAAGTACAACGGCTTTAAGTCGAATAGGTCGAATGACCTAATAGATGCGACCTGGGGGTCTAAGGGGTCAAGCGACCTAGTGGTTGCGACCTAGGGGTCTTCACGAGTTAGCGTTAAACAAGGCCAAACAACCTAGAAGAAAACAAGGTCTAACGACCTAACACCAAAGTGCCGAGCGACCTAGCGGCACAATGCCAAGAGACCAAGGGTTAACTCGCGAGCGACCTAACTCATAGCCAAGCTAAACAGTGGAACGGCAAAACAGGGGCGAGCGACCTAAGGGACTTCGCGACCTAAGGACTATCGAACGACCTAATTGTCGAACGACCTAAAAGCAAATAGGTCAAACGACCTAAAGGGGGGAAGCGACCTAAGGCCAGCGACCTAACAGAGAGGAGCCAAGCGACCTAACGAGGTTAATAAGACCGAGCGACCTAACATAAAACAAGGTCATGCGACCTAAAGGGGTTCGCGACCTAACTAGGCACGCGACCTAACGTTGCAAAGAGTGTGCGACTTAACATGCGGGTGGTCTGAGTGACATAATGGCTTCACGAAGCCAAGCGACCTTCGACCTAACATCCCTGAGCGACCTACGACCTAACTCCAGGCGAGCGACCTAAGGCCAGAACGGGCTAAAAGCATGCAGAGTCTTCTCCACGCCAGAGCGACCTATGGCCCAACGACCTACGACCTAGCGACCTAATTTCGAACGACCTAAGCACGAACGAAAATCTACAGGGCTAGTCTACGAGGCAGTGCGACCTAAGGCCCAGCATTTGCCGACAACGCTGAAAATTGGAGCTTTTCGCCAATCCAATCCAAACCAAATGCAGATATTCATACAAATGCAATAGGGGATCATTCCCAACAGCCCAATGACATCTATAGGCAAGATGTGAGATTAAAAATCTCACCTTTTCACTAAAATGGATGAAGATGAAGCTTGAATGCAAGGAGAAGCAATCCAAAGCTTGAATCCAATATCTTCTACTTGAATTTGGAGTTGAATGTTGGAATTGCAATTGAATTTGATTTTGGAGTTTTAATTTCCCTTTCCCTCCTCCATTTTTGACAAAGCTTGAAGTGTTTGATAAAGCGAGGAAGAGGAGGTGGGTTGGGGCTGAGTTAGAAGGTGCAGTCCAACCAAAGTCAAAGGCGGGAAAAAATGACGAAAATTTCACTATCTCCAAACCTATCGAAGTTTACACTAAAAAAGATCGCAAACATCATTTTGAACTCAATGAAGGTGGTCTCGAGCCCTAATTTGACCGTATGCAAAAAGTAGCTTTTCGGACTAACATCCGACTAACGATAAAATATTTAAATAAAAGATTTAAATATAAAATCGATAAATATGCGGGTTGTTACAATCCCATAACTCCACTTCGGATGATATCTACAATGAATCGACGATCCCGCCAATCTTAGAATGATTTGTAAAGGGCATTGATTCACCGGAGATTTCTGTATCCTCGGTTTAGATGCTGCTATCTCTTGCTATGCCTGAATTCTATCTCTTGTGATCATATGTCGATTTGTCTCAGAATTCTGGATCGATCTTATTTTTGAAGTTACGGTTGACCCTATTAAGGTTGCCCGCGATTAATACTAGTCTATCCATCCTTTCTCTTTTGTTATTTGATTATATTATCTTCCTTTCGAGCCTATCTTCTAATTAGAATTCTTCCGGATTAGGGTCCCTCTAAGCTGGATCCCTATCTTTTTTTGAAATCCATCCTGGAATCATCGAGTGAGGGAGGGTATTTGTAATTAATATTAAAATATTTTATAGTGTGTTGTTTGAGTTGTTGAGTTTGAATTTTGGGTTTCGATCGATTCGTTTGATCAACGTATCGATAGGAATTCCAAAACACTTGAACAGAGCAAACTGACACAATATTGTTTTCAAAACTTGGTAAATGAAATAATTTTGGGTATGATTATATTATATATATAAAGGTATAATTTTCTAAAATCGAATGGTTTATTAAATTGATTGTTAGAAATGATAATACTAGATTATCATTTATTGTTTTATTCAACATTCCTTAAACTATTAACTCTTGTGGTAAATTATAAGGAAATGAAAATTTTATAAATATAGTTCATAAATCTGATTTGCAAATGAAATAAACTTAAATTTGGAAATTGAGAAATGAATTTCCCGTGCTTTTCAAAATTTGGTTTTCAAAGTTTTGGAATATATTATTTGAAAGTACTTTCGAATGGAATTTTGTTTCAAAAGGAGAATTTTAAAAGAAATAAGTCAGTACTCTCCTCTTTTGTCGCTGGAAAATAATTTCGATAATGACTGCAGCATCATCGACATTCTTTTTCGAGTTTCATAGTAGAGAGACCACTTAGTAGCTTTGCTACACTTTTGTTTTGAGAAAAAAAAAGAATTTGATTTGAATTTCTTGAATATGATTTGATTTATATAACATATATGTATATATTTATTTATTCCAAATAGTTTGAAGTGAAACCGAAATTTGAATCTAAAGTTCATATTAAGAAATGGTTTCAAATTATTGAAATGAAATAAATTGTTGAATAATTGTAATACCTAAAATGATAAATGAAATTTAAACAACTTGAAATAGTTGAATGTGAATAAAGCTTACTTGTATAATACTAAATTGCATTCTAATATATATAACTTGCCTAAAAATATTCCAAAAGTTAAAATGTTAGGACAAAATAAAGGGTTGTACAAGAAGAAACTTAAGTAATAAATTGTTCAAACTAAAATTTGGCTTAATATAAATGTTGTAAATAAAAGAAAATTTGTACAGTGTTTAATTACATTCAAAAACATTTATATAACTTACCTAGAAAGTTTAAATGTAATTAGAAGGTGATTGGATAATATACACTATAATATAAATAATAGGATAGCAAAAATGATATTTGGTTAAGGGGTTCTATTAAATAATAAATGGAATAAAAGATTGAACAATAAAAAGAAAATTTATTTGTTGAATAATATATGGTTATAAGATGTTTATACATGTAATATATGTTGCAAAAATATATATTAAGTGGAATAAATTAAATAACTAAAGGAGGACGCTAGTTAAGCAAATAAATGTGAACTTAAGAATAGTGAAATTGAAATTTTAAGGGAAATCAGCTTAACTAGGGTAAATAAATGAGTTAAATCAAATAAATTTTGTTTTGAAAAGGAAATTTTGTAACAAATGCTAATAAATTGAAATCAAGTCTATTGATTGAAATGCATTAAATTGAATCAATAAAATATGAATATAATAAATAGTTATTGATTTAATAAAATGGATTAAACCAAATTGTTGAATATTAATTTATTTTGAATAGTTGAAGTTAAAGGTTGAGGTGGAGTTAATTATGGTTGATAAATAGATTTAATAGATGAGTAAAATATAACAAAGTTTGTTATGAAAATTTTGTAATAAATGTTAATAAATGGAAACAAATCAATTGAATAAAAAATATGTGGAAATGAAACCAATCAAATGTGAACAATAAATTTGATTGATTAAATAAAATGAATTGGAATCAATTAATTAAATATATGGTTTAAATTAATTGTGTATTGTTGTATTTCAATCTATTTTCTTTCTGGTTGTTTCTATTCTCCTACCTCCTCATTTTTCGGGGACGAAAAGTTTTGAGTGGGGGAGAGTGTAACGACCCGTAAATTTTAAAGTCTTTTAATAACGTAATTAACAGAAATTTTGTGAAATTTTAAAATGATTGAATTTGAAATAAAAATTTGATATTTGGAATACGTCTATATAAGCATAACAAATGGTAAATTTTCATCAGATAATATGGAAGTTTATTTTATTGTGTAATTTCATTTCAATTTAATCAGTTAATATTTGATTGTAATAAAATATTTTTCAAACCTGAATATTTTTATATAATAAATTTGTAAATCATTTTCTGAGTGAGACGTCATATTTCGTTTTGTCAAAATTGGACTTCTCTAGCTCCGTTTATCTTATTTTCTGCAATTTTGCAGCATTTCCGGTAGCGGAAATTCGAATTTTTATAATTCGATCGTATCCCTGATATCTGTGTACCGTTTTGATCGTCTCGTCGTGCTGACCGTCGTAGTACATTTATTTCGGCATTTTGAGGACCGGTACGTGACGGAAACGATGATAACGATCCGTCGTAACGGTACAAAAAATTTGTGACTTTCCACTTTTCTACCTTTTCAAATTGAAATGTGCTGTCCAATCAAGCCATAAAGTGTTAGAGGGAACCGTTGCTATTATAATTATTGCTTCATCTTTATACTACGTGCTTTTCTCCCTGCCGATTTCTATTCAATCAGGTACGTCTTTCTAGATCCATTATCTTCTTATCCTCCTTTTAAATGCTTGCAAAAAAAATATGTTGCTTTCATGAATTCTGAAGAAAAAACTAGGCTGCTCGTTTTCTCCCCCCTCTCTCTCTCACCCTACCCTCCGATTCTCTCTCGGCAGCCACCATCCCACGAATCCGAATCACTTCGCCATCCACCACCTCTGACCTCCGGCCGAAACCGCCCACTGCTGCAAGTCCCTAAAACAACCTACACCTCGTGCTCCACCCATCCCCTTTGTTTCAAACCAAAGCCACCATCATACCTTCCTCCACGGTAAAACCGCCACCCATCACCCACTTCTTCTCGGCCACTGCTCAGCCAGGCCCCACTTCTTCACTCCATCGGAACCACCCAGTACCTCACGTGCGGCCTCCCAATGCTCTGCCATCCCAAAACAGCCACCTTCCCCACGTACAGCAGCCCGCCCCTCCACTAGCACCGCGCCCACATTAGCTGCTCGCGTCCATCTCCTCTTCTCTTGCCGAACTAGCCTTGTCCCCCCGAGCAGTCTCTAAGGTTTTGCTCCTCTCTATTTAAATATGCACCTTTGTATATGACAGTTTATTTAGTTCATTTTATATATATGAGTTATAGAGTATATTATATTATAAACGAGGTGTCATCTATGTTTTTGTTTTACTGTATAACATGTTAATTTTATATATCAGTAGCATATATACTATTGTACATATAATATCTTAGTTTATGGTGTATATGTTAATGTCAGTTGGTTCTTATGTATATATAGTATATTATGTTAGTTTGAATATATATAACTTATTGCTTATATATGAGTCTTATATAATTGTATTGTGTATTTGTATGCCTGTTATATGTAGGACGGCTGATCTTATATAAAGTTCTGTAAAAGTATATAAATATTTCATTTTATTTGTTTGTATATATAAATATTTATAGTCTTTACTAATTCTATGTAAATGGTGATATGTTTATATATATAAGTTATAATATGTTTTAGAATATATATATGTACATTTACAAAGAACAAATTCTATCAAATTTCGTTTGTTTATATATGTTATATATATGTTATATATAACTAGTTGTTTATTAAGTATTTTTCTATTCGTATATATATAATATGCTCTGTTATATATTGGTCTGCATATGCCTATTTGTTTACATTTGCTTGTATCTGCACATAAAGTAGCCCGCACATGTATATATTGATTTTATATTGAATACTGAAATATATATATATAGTTAATAAAGTATGTTAACATTGACATTTCTGTTATATATTGTTTTAAAATATAATGTATGTAAGCTGTAAGGATTCAAGTTAAATATATGTATATATGTTTTGCATACAGAAGTATATTTGTACAAGTAAGTTACATATCAACTTATATATATTATATTTTTTTACTATTGATTTCAAAGTATACATGTATATTGGTTTATAGCAATATTTATTTCTCATTATGTGTATGTATATATAAAAAGCTGTATAAAGTAAATTCATATTAACATATGTATATATATAGGTATGCATGAGTTTGGTTTTCAAATTATATTTATATTATTATGTATGTTTTAAATTGATTTTTGAAATTTATATATATATAAAAATGTATCTTGTTAATCGATCTCTTGTCCATTTTGACTGACATTCTCAATATCAAATGTTTCGCAGCAAACTCCTAACTTGTCACTATCCCGCCCGCTTGATATATATGCTTGTCTTTATGTCTATTCGCTTTCAGTTTTGTTCATCTCTCTAGCCTCGAAAGGTGAGCAATCACTCACGATTAACATCCTTATATTTATTAAATTTGATTTCAATTGAAACGACAATTGAAATATACTGCTAAATTGAACTGTTAATTATTTAATTTTTATATATGATATGCTATTATCTGTAATTGTTCACCTGTGGGATATGACACCATATCCTGTTGTTTATATTATATGTGGTTGTTCTTGATACGATATGCCTGTTTTTGATATATTAAATTATTATCATATCTGTTCTCACTCTGCAAGTTCTCTATTCCCTATGGGTTGAAATGATACATACCCGAATGATTTTGTAGAATAGGGGAAAATCGTTATGGGTTGAAATGATAAACCCAAGCAATTTTCATTTAATTGAATTTGGGATTGCGGGTTAAAAAGATATATACCTGTATATATTTAAATTGCGGATTGAAATGATAAATATCTGTATCACTTGACCATAGGATAGAAAATTATATACAGGCACCGTTGGTCTATATATATATATATATATAAATTTTGAAATGATTTCCAAGGTTTTGAAAAGAAATATATGTGGTTTTAATAAATATTGATTTTAAGGTATTATATCTTTAATATAGATTTTATAATAATTTTAATAAATTAAGTTGGAAAGAGAAATAGAAATAAATTGAAATTTATTTGAATTTTTCTTAAATAAAACCGATTTGAAACTTATTAAATTTGAGATTTTAAAGATATGATTTATAACTTGATTTTGATTTAAAGTGATTAAATGAATATTTCAAGTTTAAATAAATTGAAGAAAATATTTAGTTTATTTGTAATTTGAGGCTTATTTAAATGATATTGGATTTTATTAAGTGAATATTTCAAAACTAAATAATAATGAAGTTAAATTGAGATATAAATGAAATTATCAAATTTAGTTTTGAAATGTTTAATATTTAAAACTTTGAAATTTATTGAAGCTGAAATGGTTTAATTTGTAGTTTATATTTGAAATCGATATAAAATGGTTTATCGAAACTTGAATTGAATTGAAATGAAGAACTGAGTTTTGATTTAAATGGGATTTGGAATTTGAGTTAATTCGAATTGATTTGTGAATTTTGAAGAAACTATTTTGTTATACAAAGTATTCTTAATATGTATATAAATAATTTACTTTATAAATGATTTTAATATAAAGCTATTATTAATATACTAATTATTCCATATAAAACTATTTTATTATATATACTATTTTATTTTATTTACTATTTTAATTTATATAAACTATTTTATTTTATTAACTATTTTATTATATATATACTATTTTCTATATATCATACCATTTAAGCGGAAAGTGTTACGATTTCAACATGTTATGATTTCCAAGGTGTTATGATTTCCAAAGTGTATAATTTCTAAGTGTTATAATTTCGAAGTGTTATAATTTTGGAAAGTGTTATGATTTTAGAAATAGATATATTTGAAGTGAAAAATGATATCGTATTGTTATGGTTTTGAAATGGATATGATATTTTGGTTTTGAAGTATGATATTTTGAAATGACTGCGGTGTTATAATAACATTGGTTGTTAAAGAGATCGGGATCGGATATTGTCATACTCTCTGCCAATACCGAAAACCGCTTTAACGACTGTGTACGTGGTGGAGATTCCAGAAATGAAGTAGGATGGTTTGGCGACGATTCTATATGGTATGACGTGACCCAGACTCCCGTGAGTCAGCTTAGATGTGACTAAAATCAGGAGCCATGTTGGGCCAAGTGAGGTCATTCCTCCTATCGGGCACGTTTTTTCAATACTATTCTGATTTTTGTCATTGTTTGGTGGCCACCCCTCGATTTTTGATATGGGAGTGTGTCCGAGGTGGGCAGTAGTAGCTGCTATGCGATACCACCAGTCCGGATCCGCAAACAATATATCTACCCTGGCATTTCCTCGTGTGCCGTGTTCACATGCCCTAGCGCGCCTTCTACGAGTTTGTTTTGTACCATACCTATGGAGTGCCCTCTGTGTAAACCTCTCGGAGGAGCGTACGGTATTGTATAGACTATGGGAATATATAAAATGTGTTAAGGGGGATATGGGTAACGCCTTAACGCTATTTTAATACCTTTACTTTACTATAGACTTATTATAATAGCATATATTACTACATAGTAGATAGTTCCACGGATCCTTAGAGGATGGTTATCCGAAACATCCTTTAAGTTATTTGTATTTCAGTTGATATTTCACTTGAGTTGGATTTATTGATATAAGCATGTTAATCCTGACTCGAGTGTTTTGTGTTTTGCTTTACGCTCGGGTCAGACTGAGTGTCACAACATTTGAGACCCACCCGTGGAGTTGGAGCTTCGCTTGGAGATCCATCTATCTATTCCGCTTGCAGTTGTTCAGTTGACTCCAGTGATATATTCAGATTTTGTTATTTGACTATTGTATTGAGACTTCTATATATTCGAGACTTCTGGTTTATCTTGTTTTAAACTCTGTTGTTTCATATAGTAGCTTCATGAACTACTATTCATTTGTTTCCGCTGCTTATTATTGTAATACTCTGTGTCTGTGATTCTGTGATTTATTTATTTATTGTATATGCTAAGTTTTGCCAAATATAAATTAATAATCTGATATTTTGAGCAATTCAAGTCCGACATGTGCGGATGCAAATGGTTGGAAATACCGGGTCGTTACAGTGCTTTCACATAGAAGAGGGGACGAAAAGAAACAGGAAAGAAGAAGAAGGAGAAAAGGTTGGGCTAGGGGTTGTTTATGGGCCGGAGTTGATTGGGGCTAGGTTGGAACATAATGAAGTAAATTTAAATTAATTTTTATATTTTATAAATCTATAAACTTAAAACACTATTTTTTCACTCGTTTTAAATCTAAACGACGAGCGGATTTTTTTTTTGTCGATACCCTATCGCCGAGTAATTCCATCTGAACTAACGTCGCCGAATTTTTGAAAATGTTAAAATTTAATGACTTTTAATATTTGAAGTGAACGAATAAGAAATCTCTTATTTGATTAATTATCTGTTAATTAATCAATAAATTTTTAAATGGACTGTTTAATTTTAATTAATTTAAATTGAATCGTTTTATTTAATTTCTTTGATTAACAAGTAATCGAGATTTAAAAATATAAGTTGATTTAGTTAATTTAAACTGAGAAATTATGATTTGTGAATTTATTTAATATTGATTATTAATCGTTGACTGAGATAATGATCTATGATACTGATTTCAATTATCTTTTGTCTGTGCCATTAAGTAGCCAAACAAATTGAAGTAGATAGAATAAAACGTTGACATGTTTTATTGGAAGTAAATCGACTTGTACTGATCACTATTCTGAATTTTAGAAAATGTGATGATTATAAGAGAATTAATTTCGATGGACAGGTCATGATAAAGTAAACATATGAAATTAATTTTCATATGTGAATATTAACACCCTGATTGTAGAATTGTTTATTTTAAGCAACTTGGCCTTTAAAAATTTATCGTTTGGGATCTATGAGACCAAAACCCATTGTGTTTATGTGTGACGTGGTCTTACGAGATACCTTTGTTTTCAAAGGATTTTAAAAATAGTAATAATTCAAATTGAGTGTGTTTTCTCACGCTGGTTTTCCAGACTAACTCGGATGTTATTTTATTATAATGCTCAGGTCAGACCAAGTATTACAGATTCAGGTTAGGATGCTATGAAGCTCAGGAGACGAGCTGGATGACAGAGACGTATTCTCGTACTTATTATTTTCCATTCTGTGTGTATGCTGTATAGTCAGCACTGGTGAGGACAAGTTATTATAAATGTCCAGATTGATTTGTTGATTGTTATACTCTGATGATTATATGTATATTAACTAATACAGATTCTTTTGTATAAAAATTTGTTATTATATATTATATTTTATTCCGCTGTGATTGTGAGATTCTATGTTGTTGATTCTATTTTCTTCTACCTTTTTCTTCTTCACGCCTAATGATTCGGTATTTCCGACACTTTATTATTCGGCATATTATACAATGAACGTATGGATGTCGATTTTTTAGGGTCGAAAATCCCATGCCATTACAACTTATCCTTCTTGAATTTTGGTACATGTTCATTGTTAGCCATAAAACATACCTCATTACCTTCATTCACTAGATCGGTGTTACTAGATGTAGTGTCATAGTCTTCCCAAGTTGATTTGAATGCTTATTTTTTCTTTTAGATTGAATATGTGATTGTGAATCTTTTGATTTCTTCAGTATTGGGTAGTCTTTTTTTAGATGTCCAGTTTTTCGCATTCAAAGCATTTTATGAATTTCCAAAGTAGTAGTAATAGTTGTTGTTGTTGTTGTCCATCCTTCTGAATTTTCTCCTCAATCTGTATTTCAAAAATCTTCTGAAACTCCTTGCCATAAATCTTATCTCTACATTGCCGTCGTCTTAATTCTTCGGTTGTAGCGTTGAAAGCGAGTGACTTGTTTTCATTTGCCTAGCTTTCCTTTCTTCAATGTAACTGAACTTCATATAACATTGAATTTTCCAATTAATTTTTCTACTCTCATAGTACTTATGTCGTTAGCCTCTTTTATTGCCAAAGTTTTTTGATCTCATTCACTTGAAAGTGAATTTAGAAATTTTCGAACATGATCTTACTTAGTAAAGTTTTTCCCTAGTGAAATTAATAAATGCAATATGTCTTAAATTTAGAATACATGTCACAAATAGACTCATTGGATTTTATTTTAGATAACCAAAACTGGTTAGTTAAACTAGAAATCTTAGTTTGCTTAACTTTACTAGTGCCTTCATGTGTAACTTGCAATATCATCTAAATTTCATATGCACTTTTACAAACAGACACTCTATTGAACTCGTTTTTATCTAGGGCACAAAATAAAATATTCATTTCCTTTGAATTATTGAGTGCTTGTGCCTTCTGCTTATTAGACCATTGTGCATAATTAGTCTGAGGCTCAATATGTACTCATAGTAGATTGTCCTTCTACAAAAAATGAAATTTGAAATTGGATCTTATCATGTTATGGTAATGATCTATTTGATTTGATTGATGTATCCAAGAATAAATTTTACTGAATTAATGAATGGTTTTATTCGAAACGTCTCGTGTTTTTTAACCAATTAATTGTTAAACAAAGTATTTGTGTACTAGCCGTTTAAACTTTTCAAAATTCAGGTTATGAAATTTTGAAAACCTAAATTCATTGATACCAAGGGTGGGGTTATGATGCACTACCCTAGTACTCTGCGGAATGGAACTTAAAGCTAATGTAAAACTAGAGGAGGGGGTGTGTTTTGTTTTTAAACTTACTGCCAAATTATATTGTACTTATCAAAATAGAATTAGATTCAAGGAAGTATTATAGTAAATGCAAAAATAAAAGCAACAAAAGTAAAGAGAAGACACCGAGAATTTTATACCGGTTAGGACTCCCAATCCTACATCCAGTCCTGTACCCTATACAGAATTTCCCCCATAACAACCTGCAATTCCACTGGTGAAAGTACACCTTTACAACTTTACTTTAAATCAGGTGGCAAGCAACACATATCCTGACTTTCCACGGGCAGCAGGACACACCTAACCGCTTGCACTTCCATGATTGGCAAGAAAACCTGACCTTTTGAGTTTTCATGGGTGGACAAGATCACCTATACAATCAAGACTTTCTACGGGTGGAAGGATATGCCTTTCCAAACAAATAGTAAAGTAATATCTATAAGAAATTGAATCTTTCTATCATAATTTCTAGTAGTCTTCAATACAACATTCTATAGATTCTGGATAGTAATGTATATTTGATTTCTTTGAGAAATATGATAAGAACAAAGAGTAAAAGATAGCGAATCATATGTAGGCTTTTTGATTTTTTAGTAGATTGTGAATCCATGAAGAAATAGAGAGAAAGAGAGTGGATTCACAAAATATACGTGTATGTAAATAAATGGACTTATTTGTAAACTGTGAGAATGTAGAAAGTGAGAGAAATGAGGGAGAATCACTTGAAAAATTCATTGTCCAAAGCCTTTAAATTAAAGATTAAGAGAAGTGACTTTTCACGATGGGATAAAAGGAAGTGTCTGTTCTTGTAATGACCACCCTACACCTATAGTGCAAAACATTTGTTAAAGGAAAGAAAAGAACTAAAGTAGAAGAAATAAAAGAGAAGATAATGGACAAGAAGAAAAAAAAACATAACCCGTCGTAGATCTCACATCGCAGCAGATAAAATATAATAAGCAACACAGGTATAAAACAGTCTAGATAGTAATAACAATGTGAACTAATCATCAGAGTATAAGATCCATAGAGTTATACAACACAGTAACAGAGTTTATACAACTGAAAAATAAACTCAACCGATACATTGTCTCAAATAATAGTAAGTCAAACACTGTCAAGGCTCCACAGTGTCACACAATGGAATATACAATAACAAACTCAAATATAAGTATGAGTAAACATCACCACTTGCTAGTCCATCTATAGAACTCCATATGTCATCCATACGTGCTCTCAAATCTACTCATTTAAGAGTACCTGAGATGATAAAAAGAAAAGCATAAGACTTTAGGTCAGACAACAGTCTGGTATGAGCAATAAACAATCACAAATTGCTATAAAAGTCGATATAATATATGGAATAGAGGGTACACGAATACCTGACATGTTCCTGCAACCAAAGAGTCAGCACATAACATATATAATATGCTATTCTACAACATCATAGAAAGGATCATCTATACTCAGTGTATGTCAGGGTGCCTAGGTATCTCCATCCACAATACCTGCTCCATACTAAGTAAACTGCTAGGTATCTCCATGCACAATACGTACTCCATACTAAGTAAAGTCGGGGTGTCTAGGTATTCCTATGCACAATACCTACCTCGTGTGACGTCCCTAGGGTGACAGATGACTAGTGAAGCAACCATGACAAAAATAGCATCCATCAAACAATACAAACTGTCACCCAGTGTGCTCTAAATATATGATAACTCGTATGACCACCAAGCAAGGGACTAATGGAAATTTTGATTCTCCATCGTACTCTCATATTTCACAGCCCAAAGCTGGATATGTGTCTCGCAGCCTAAAGCTGAATACTAATCCATGGGCATCCCCACTATACAATACCCCTGCTTTGAGTAAAATAGAAAACTCTTTGAGTCGTCAACGATCCCATACACATGCATATCCATCTGAGCCCTACTCACTTGTAATGCCCCAAAAATTTCATGAAAAATCATTTTTGAAAAATGATTTAATTTTTGAAATATTTAGATTTAAATATGGTGAAATTTCTGGAATAAATAGTGTGCAAATATATGTGTGCACGTGCACACTGAAATGGCACAAGGCAGAACTCCAGATTTCTTGGATTTAAAACAAGAATTAAAAAGCAATACAAACATGATTTTGCAACATGGATATTTGATTTCTGGAATTATATGGATCATCTTAGAAAATAAGAAAAGTAAGTTTTACTTTAAATCAGTAAACAGATTTTAATTAAAACCCAGAAAAGAAAATTATACATATGTATATGTTATAAGGAATTGTAAACTTGTATACATATAGGTGCATATGTTTCTGAATTTAAAAGAGGAATTAAAATAAGCCTAGATAAGATATGTATACAAATATACATTTTCTTTTATACTGAAAAGTGCATATATATATAAGCAAGTGAAACCATAACATTAAAATGACATGAAATGTGATACAAGTCAATATGCTTGTGTAGGCAAAAATAGCAAAGGGGATTTTCAGAAATAATTAAAACATAAAATAGGATAGTCACACTTTTAACATGACTAGGTGAGTGGCCATTTTCTGTAAAGTAAAAGAAAGAAAATGTAGCCTTTAAATTGGTTAATATGGCCGGGGTATTATGAATGCAAAATGCATGATGCTAGCCAGGACAGAAATGGAATTCTGTTTCAACAAAACCCTAGAGGAAAAATGCATATAAATAGGCAATAGAATTGTCTTTACCCCGGGCTGCACAAAAATAAGAAAAGAAGAAGAAAAATATTGGAAGGAAGGAGAAAACACTCAAACAAGAATTTTCTGGATTATTAAGAGGAAATATTTAGGTGAGTAATCTCACTGAGTTCATGGCATTAAGACCTGAGTTGAGGCAGCCACTTTTATATTGCCATTTATGTATTTCTGGTTTTGATGTATATGATTTCATCAATGCTTTTTGGATGTTTTATTTTAAATCTGATATGATTTAATATGGATGATTTTGATGATCTTTGATTGGTTGAGACATTTGCCTTTGGATGAGTATCATACTGTTTTATTTATACTCATAAATGTTAAAGTTTAGGATCTTAAAAATTATATAGAGAATACTCTCAACTGTTATAGATCTATGGCATGGAAACTTTATAAAAATGATTGGAGCTGCATTATACTTGGTATAAGTGCTGAGGCTTGAAAAGAAAAATGTTAAGGGTGCAATAGAAATTTTCTAAGTGCTGAGCCCTTAATCAAAAAAAAAAAAAAAGAAACCCACAAGCTAAAATTATGATTGAACCAGATCTTGAATCTGAATCAATCATAAAGGCTTGCAGATCAATATAACATGCCATGCCTCTTTTACAGTTGAAAATATTCTCATATTTTACTAAGATCAAGACATATTGACCCCATTTAGGAAATAACTGTCTGATTATTTCTGAGAAGAATTATACTAGAAGAAATTATGGATGTTTCCATGTTTGCAGTGATATGTTCACTTAGCATATTTGATGATAGGATTTAAGACAATACACTAGTAAATAAACTAGGGAAGGGAAGGCCAAGAAAGCTGCTGGAATGCTTGTCATATTTGAAGTATGCAAGTTGGCACATGGTTTGTTTAAGCCCTGAGATCTTTGTGCAATGATGTGAATTAGTTCATTGCAATGTGTCCCAGTGATTCCTTAATAGCAGATGAGGCAGGGATTTAAATTGAATTATACAACCTGTAAATGAAGAAATAGGAATATGGATATTTCTTAGGTTGAATGGTATGGAACCAAGATGATTCCAGTGAATGAAATGGTTGCAAATAGATAATTATGTTTGCATGATTATGTATGCAAGTGAAAGAATGATAAATGAATATATCATACCTGAATCAACTTAATTATACTATGTTAAAGTAATTGATTGCAGAAATTTGCTTAAATAACAAGTTAGTACCCTTATATTCTCTATTGCTTAATATCATGAATGAATTGATGTTACTCATACCAGATCATAGATCTGACCCTTGTTTGCTCATGGCATCTGGGGTGTCTCATTTTAAAATGAGGCAGCCACTCATGCTCTTTCAGGTAATCCAGGCACTAAGTAAAAATGAAGTAATGGCTGTTATGGAGGAGTGAATGAACATGCTAGCTAGTTTTAATAAGAGCTTAAATTGATTATATATGCATGTATTCAGGAAAAATTTTATGTTTCTAAGATTTCCAGTCATGTATTGAATATTTTATGGTTAGTGATCATGTTGCCCTTATGTTCTGTAAAGTGTCAGATTAAATTTGTTGGTCTGTTGAGATTGTTGTGTGTTAAGGTTTGATTTGTTTTTGAAGTAGGGTCTGGAACATAAACAAGAAAAATAAGCTCAAGTACCAGCTATAAAAGTCTAGTAAGAAATATACAATTATGTGAGCTACTGTTTTGCATAATTTATATATGTATTGGCTAATCTTGAGACATAACAGAGCACTGAGTTTTAGAACAAAATCTGGATTTAGCAAGAAGTAAACTTCAAAGGATTTTATTATCTTTTTACTGAAATGCTTTGTAAATAAGTTTGAATTCATTTCTGAATTGTATTGAGAAAAGTAAAATGTTTTTCTAAAAGCTTCAGACAGAATGCAATGAAAGGTATCTCCATTGCTTTGAGCTAGTGTGGTAGATACAGGATTCATGAGATAACCAGCTTCAAATAAATGAAGTATTGGTTGATCATGATAGATTGTATTCTGAAAATAAAAATGCATTTCAAAGCTTAGTACATTTAGCAATTGTTTCACCCAGTTTTCTGGAAAATGAGCAGAGATATTGACATGTACATGTATATCTGTGTACATGTTGATATTTGAGCAAAAATATAATTATAATTCCTAGAACAGTTGCAGGAATGGAATTTAAAAATAGTTATGTAAGAAGAATTGTTTTGTATGTTAGGTTATAGGCAAAAATTAAATATATATGTACAATTATAGGTAGGTATCAGATTTCTAACCATACAGGAGAAAAAAAAGAAAAACCAAAAATTGTGTTTGAACCGACCAGCATAGCACTCGAACTCGTGACCTTTCATGTATAAGTTAGGCGCGTTTCCATTACGCCTAGATGTTGCTTGTGTTCACTTGGGATCCACATTCTTTTATACTGAATTTGATACTATCCAGACTTTAACACAACCATCTATATTAAAAGCTTGTTTACTACTGATTATTACTTGATCATTTCTTAATTATAATGACAGACTAAAGTACATGTTTCCAGTGGATTTTATGGCCAAAAATCAAGATACAATAATTAAATCTGAATTGCTAAAAATCTAAATCAAACAGAATGTTCTTGTACAAAAAAAATAAAGTATATACTCTGAACTTAAATAAGAAGAACACATACATCTTCATATGTACGTGTATGTTATTAGATATACACTGATATATTTATATTGGTAAGTCCTTTTGATCCTGGATATATTTTGTTTATTGGAAAAAGAAAATGACCTTGGAAAACATATTTGTAATGAATGATATATCTATATATCATCTCTTAGCAAAAAAAAAATTCCTTATGAAATTAGGGTGGAAATAGGAGGGTCACTTCAGTTTGGTATCAGAGCACTTGGTTGCATTGATTGTTAAGTATTATAGAAATGTATTATGTCTGTTTGTTTTGGAAGAAATAATTTAGATAAGAAAATAGAAATTATAGAAGTACTCATAATATACTAATACCATTTACCCAGAATTTAGTTAGCAGACCATGGTAGGAAGAGGATCTCATCACAATGCAGGACCCAGTGCACCTCAAATGCTTGATATGCAAGAATTTGTGAGGGTTTTAAGAGATGGAATTGGGCATAGGCCTGAGAACCCACATGAAGAGCTTTCAAAACTACTGAAGACTTATTCCAATTTGGGAGGCAAGAGTTTTAAAGGAACTGAGAGTGTGATGGAAATTCAAGCATGGTTGAGAACACTTGATAGGATTTTCAATGACATGCAGTTGGATGACCAAAGGAAGAGGCAAGTAGCTTCTAGACAACTGAAAGGGGTAGCTTTAAGCTGGTGGGAGGTGATCATAGCTGGAAGAAATGAAAATGAAATCACTTGGAATCAGTTCAAGGAGATGTTGGAGGCAAGATTTGTACCAGCATCAGCCAAGACCATTTTGCTTGAAGAATTTATCAAACTTAGGCAGGGAACTTTGAATGTCACTGAATACACTCAAAAGTTTGAGGGGCTATCCAACTATGGAGCAATGCTAGTGGCAGATGAAGCATCCAAAAATGATAGGTATATAAAAGGACTGAACCCAGGACTTAGCAGAGCTATGCTACCATATGCAGATAGAACATTTGATCAAGTAATTGATCTGGCTTTGAAACTGGAACAACATGACAAAGAAAGAGAGAAATATAGGAATTTTAAGAGCAACAACAAGAAGGATAAGGGAAGATATCACCCTTATGATAAAAAGAAGGAGGAGGCAGACAACAGGAAGAGTAAAGATACAAAAGCCAATGATACTAAGAAGAAATTGGTCTGCCATCATTGTGGAAAAGAAGGACACATCAAACCAAGGTGCCCAGAGTTAAAAGGAGGAGCCTTCAAATGCTACCTATGTGGGAAAGAGGGGCATATGAAGAGGAACTGTCCTGAGAATAAACAGCAAGGGAAATTGGCAACTTTGGATGGGAAAGGCAAATCTGCAGTGAAAATTGATGCTGAAAATCATGGCCAAGTGGAAGGTACATTACTCATTTGTGCCATACCCATACCAGTAGTATATGATACTGGAGCAACACACTCTTTGATTTCCTATGAATTAGTTAAAGTGTTAAAATTAAACTGCATATTGGTTGAAACCCCATTGCTTGTACAAAGTCCCCTAGGGAGTTCTAGTGTTTTGAACATGAATTGTGTGGATGTGGAGTTAAACATAGGAGGAAATATTTTTATTTCCAATTTATATGTTTTAAATTACCCAAATATAGGAGTTATATTGGGGGTAGATTGGTTAAGGCAATTTAAAGCCATAATTAATTTAGACTCATCCACCATATCATTGCAAAATTCTAGAGGCCAGAGAATCACAGTTCTATGTGAAATAGCTAAGGAAGGGAAATTGTATCATCTAGTTGACTTAGAAAAAGATCTGAGTGAACTAACCATTGAAGAAATTCCCATAGTTAATGAATACTTGGATGTGTTTGGGGAAGTTAAGGGTGTTCCACACCACAGACCAGTTGAGTTCCAAATTAATCTCATTCCAGGAGCAAGTCCAATAATCAAGAAACCCTATAGGATGGGTCCAAGTGAACTGAAAGAATTGAAAAATCAGTTGGAAGAATTAGAAGGCAAGGGATTTATAAGGCCAAGCAATTCCTGCTGGGGTTCTCCAGTAGTGTTTGTAAGAAAGCATGATGGTACCTTGAGAATGTGCATAGATTACAGGGAACTAAATAAAGTAACCATCAAGAATAAATACCCATTGCCTAGAATAGATGATCTCTTTGACCAACTCAGTGAAGCTAAAATATTTTCTAGGCTAGACTTAGCATCAGGATTCCATCAAATGAAGGTTGAAGACTCAAGTGTTAAGTATACTGCATTTAACACAAGATATGGCTTATATGAATTTTTGGTTATGCCATTTGGTTTGACAAATGCTCCTTCATATTTTGTTGATTTGATGAATAGAATATTTAGAGATTATTTAGACAAGTTTGTACTGATTTTTATTGATGACATTTTGATTTATTCCAAGACAGTGGAAGAGCATAAAAATCATTTGCATTTAGTTTTGTCAAGGCTAAGGGAAAATGATTTAAAGGCAAAATTTTCAAAATGTGCATTTTGGAAAGAAGAAGTGCATTTCCTTGGGCATGTTATCTCTGCCAAAGGAATATCAGTAAACCCTAACAAGGTAGTGGCAATCCAAGCATGGAAAAGGCCTAGCACCATCAGTGAGATTAGATCCTTTATGGGGATGGCAGGATATTATAGGAGATTCATAAAAGATTTCTCAAAAATATCATCACCACTTACCAATTTAACTAGAAAGAACCAAGCCTTTGTATGGACAGAAAAATGTGAGCAAGCTTTTATCAAAATAAAAGAAGCCCTGATTAATGCACCAGTATTGAGAGTGCCAGAAGGAAATGAAAATTTGGTTGTGTACACTGATGCAAGTGGCTCTGGGTTAGGGGCTGTGTTGATGCAGCAAGACCAGGTGGTAGCCTATGCATCTAGGCAATTAAAGCCACATGAAACCAGGTATGCAACCCATGATCTTGAATTAGCAGCAGTTGTGTATGCTTTGAAACTTTGGAGACATTATTTGTTAGGTGCCAAATTTATTTTGTACACTGATCATAAGGCACTGAAATATTTATTCTCACAAAAAGATTTGAACATGAGGCAACATAGATGGGTAGAGTTCCTAGCTGCCTATGATCTAGATATACTGTATACACCAGGCAAGGCAAATAAAGTTGCAGATGCCTTGAGTAGACAACATGCCAAAGTAGCCATGTTGATGATGGAAGAGTTTAGGGATTTGTCTATACTTACTGATTTGGAAATTGAGGAAAACGGTGAGGAACAAATGATGCCCATTGAAGAAGGTGAAGGTAAAGGGAAATTAAGTATGATATCTCTACAATCGGATTTACTTCTTAAGATTGGGCAAATGCAGGAACAAGACCTAAACATGGTGGAAAAGAAAATGCTCATATCAAAGGGGGAGGAAGTAATAAATTATCAAGTTGATAAAAATGGATATTTGAGGAATAAAAATAGGATATGTGTTCCAGAAAATATAGAATTGAAAGAGGAAATATTAAATGAGTACCATAGGAGTAAGTACTCCATACACCCAGGTAGCACCAAGATGTATCAAAATTTGAAAAGAAATCTTTGGTGGAAGGGGATGAAGTCAGATGTGGCCAGATATGTTGCAAGGTGCATGACTTGCCAACAAGTCAAGGCAGAGACACAAAGGCCATCAGGACTGTTGCAACCCCTTAGTATACCACAGTGGAAGTGGGAGGACATATCTATGGATTTCATAGATGGTCTGCCTAGATCTAAGAAGGGAAACTCAAGTATATGGGTAATAGTGGATAGGCTAACTAAGGTAGCACATTTTATCCCAGTTAAAACAGAAAGAAATGCTCCAAAATTGGCTCAAATATTCATGAAAGAGGTAGTAAGGTTGCATGGCATACCCAAAACCATTGTGAGTGATAGGGATACCATCTTCACCTCAAGGTTTTGGAAAAGTTTTCAAGAGGCTATGGGGAGTGAATTGTGCTTAAGCACTGCCTACCATCCACAATCAGATGGTCAAACTGAGGTGGTGAACAAAGTCTTAGAGGATTTGTTGAGAGCATGTACACTGGACTTTGGAGGCAACTGGGAAGACCACCTCCATCTAGCTGAATTCACATACAATAACAGTTACCAAAGCACCATAGGGATGGCACCATTTGAAGCCTTATATGGCAAGCCATGTTTATCACCTATATGCTGGGTAGAGGCTGGAGAAAGGGCTATTCTTGGACCTGAATATGTTAAAGAAACTACAGAGAAAATTGGGTTAATAAGAAAAAGAATAGCAGCAGCTCAAGATTGGCAAAAGAAATTTGCAGATAGGAAGAGAAAGCAAGTGGAATATGAAGTGGGAGACTTTGTTTTCATCAAGATTTCACCTATGAAGAAAGTCATGAGATTTGGCAAGCAAGGTAAGCTTACACCAAGGTATGTTGGACCCTATAAAATTCTGGAAAGAATTGGTTCATTGGCTTACAAATTAGAACTACCAGAGGAAATGAAAGCAATGCATAATGTTTTTCATGTGTCCCAACTTAGAAAATGGGTACATGATAAAGAAGACATTTTGGAAGAGCCTACCAAAATTCAAATAAATCCTGACTTGGTTTATGAAAAAGAACCAGTGGGGATTATAGCCAAGGAAGAAAAGCAATTAAGGAGCAAAACCTTGAAACTAGTTAAGATCCAGTGGAGTAGTGATCCTAATGACTGCACATGGGAGTTAGAGGATAAGATTAGAATGGATTATCCTAAGCTTTTTGTAAATTAAAAGGTAATTTTTTTTTCTCTTCTGGAAAATTTTGTTATGCATGGTTGATATGGTTGAATTTGTTTGCTTATGCATATGTTTGATAAGTTTTCAGAAAAGAAAAAGATGCTCACTATAAATGTTAGAAAAATTGTGAGGACACAATTCCTAAAAGGAGGGGTGAATGTAATGCCCCAAAAATTTCATGAAAAATCATTTTTGAAAAATGATTTAATTTTTGAAATATTTAGATTTAAATATGGTGAAATTTCTGGAATAAATAGTGTGCAAATATATGTGTGCACGTGCACGCTGAAATGGCACAAGGCAGAACTCCAGATTTCTTGGATTTAAAACAAGAATTAAAAAGCAATACAAACATGATTTTGCAACATGGATATTTGATTTCTGGAATTATATGGATCATCTTAGAAAATAAGAAAAGTAAGTTTTACTTTAAATCAGTAAACAGATTTTAATTAAAACCCAGAAAAGAAAATTATACATATGTATATGTTATAAGGAATTGTAAACTTGTATACATATAGGTGCATATGTTTCTGAATTTAAAAGAGGAATTAAAATAAGCCTAGATAAGATATGTATACAAATATACATTTTCTTTTATACTGAAAAGTGCATATATATATAAGCAAGTGAAACCATAACATTAAAATGACATGAAATGTGATACAAGTCAATATGCTTGTGTAGGCAAAAATAGCAAAGGGGATTTTCAGAAATAATTAAAACATAAAATAGGATAGTCACACTTTTAACATGACTAGGTGAGTGGCCATTTTCTGTAAAGTAAAAGAAAGAAAATGTAGCCTTTAAATTGGTTAATATGGCCGGGGTATTATGAATGCAAAATGCATGATGCTAGCCAGGACAGAAATGGAATTCTGTTTCAACAAAACCCTAGAGGAAAAATGCATATAAATAGGCAATAGAATTGTCTTTACCCCGGGCTGCACAAAAATAAGAAAAGAAGAAGAAAAATATTGGAAGGAAGGAGAAAACACTCAAACAAGAATTTTCTGGATTATTAAGAGGAAATATTTAGGTGAGTAATCTCACTGAGTTCATGGCATTAAGACCTGAGTTGAGGCAGCCACTTTTATATTGCCATTTATGTATTTCTGGTTTTGATGTATATGATTTCATCAATGCTTTTTGGATGTTTTATTTTAAATCTGATATGATTTAATATGGATGATTTTGATGATCTTTGATTGGTTGAGACATTTGCCTTTGGATGAGTATCATACTGTTTTATTTATACTCATAAATGTTAAAGTTTAGGATCTTAAAAATTATATAGAGAATACTCTCAACTGTTATAGATCTATGGCATGGAAACTTTATAAAAATGATTGGAGCTGCATTATACTTGGTATAAGTGCTGAGGCTTGAAAAGAAAAATGTTAAGGGTGCAATAGAAATTTTCTAAGTGCTGAGCCCTTAATCAAAAAAAAAAAAGAAACCCACAAGCTAAAATTATGATTGAACCAGATCTTGAATCTGAATCAATCATAAAGGCTTGCAGATCAATATAACATGCCATGCCTCTTTTACAGTTGAAAATATTCTCATATTTTACTAAGATCAAGACATATTGACCCCATTTAGGAAATAACTGTCTGATTATTTCTGAGAAGAATTATGCTAGAAGAAATTATGGATGTTTCCATGTTTGCAGTGATATGTTCACTTAGCATATTTGATGATAGGATTTAAGACAATACACTAGTAAATAAACTAGGGAAGGGAAGGCCAAGAAAGCTGCTGGAATGCTTGTCATATTTGAAGTATGCAAGTTGGCACATGGTTTGTTTAAGCCCTGAGATCTTTGTACAATGATGTGAATTAGTTCATTGCAATGTGTCCCAGTGATTCCTTAATAGCAGATGAGGCAGGGATTTAAATTGAATTATACAGCCTGTAAATGAAGAAATAGGAATATGTATATTTCTTAGGTTGAATGGTATGGAACCAAGATGATTCCAGTGAATGAAATGGTTGCAAATAGATAATTATGTTTGCATGATTATGTATGCAAGTGAAAGAATGATAAATGAATATATCATACCTGAATCAACTTAATTATACTATGTTAAAGTAATTGATTGCAGAAATTTGCTTAAATAACAAGTTAGTACCCTTATATTCTCTATTGCTTAATATCATGAATGAATTGATGTTACTCATACCAGATCATAGATCTGACCCTTGTTTGCTCATGGCATCTGGGGTGTCTCATTTTAAAATGAGGCAGCCACTCATGCTCTTTCAGGTAATCCAGGCACTAAGTAAAAATGAAGTAATGGCTGTTATGGAGGAGTGAATGAACATGCTAGCTAGTTTTAATAAGAGCTTAAATTGATTATATATGCATGTATTCAGGAAAAATTTTATGTTTCTAAGATTTCCAGTCATGTATTGAATATTTTATGGTTAGTGATCATGTTGCCCTTATGTTCTGTAAAGTGTCAGATTAAATTTGTTGGTCTGTTGAGATTGTTGTGTGTTAAGGTTTGATTTGTTTTTGAAGTAGGGTCTGGAACATAAACAAGAAAAATAAGCTCAAGTACCAGCTATAAAAGTCTAGTAAGAAATATACAATTATGTGAGCTACTGTTTTGCATAATTTATATATGTATTGGCTAATCTTGAGACATAACAGAGCACTGAGTTTTAGAACAAAATCTGGATTTAGCAAGAAGTAAACTTCAAAGGATTTTATTATCTTTTTACTGAAATGCTTTGTAAATAAGTTTGAATTCATTTCTGAATTGTATTGAGAAAAGTAAAATGTTTTTCTAAAAGCTTCAGACAGAATGCAATGAAAGGTATCTCCATTGCTTTGAGCTAGTGTGGTAGATACAGGATTCATGAGATAACCAGCTTCAAATAAATGAAGTATTGGTTGATCATGATAGATTGTATTCTGAAAATAAAAATGCATTTCAAAGCTTAGTACATTTAGCAATTGTTTCACCCAGTTTTCTGGAAAATGAGCAGAGATATTGACATGTACATGTATATCTGTGTACATGTTGATATTTGAGCAAAAATATAATTATAATTCCTAGAACAGTTGCAGGAATGGAATTTAAAAATAGTTATGTAAGAAGAATTGTTTTGTATGTTAGGTTATAGGCAAAAATTAAATATATATGTACAATTATAGGTAGGTATCAGATTTCTAACCATACAGGAGAAAAAAAAAGAAAAACCAAAAATTGTGTTTGAACCGACCAGCATAGCACTCGAACTCGTGACCTTTCATGTATAAGTTAGGCGCGTTTCCATTACGCCTAGATGTTGCTTGTGTTCACTTGGGATCCACATTCTTTTATACTGAATTTGATACTATCCAGACTTTAACACAACCATCTATATTAAAAGCTTGTTTACTACTGATTATTACTTGATCATTTCTTAATTATAATGACAGACTAAAGTACATGTTTCCAGTGGATTTTATGGCCAAAAATCAAGATACAATAATTAAATCTGAATTGCTAAAAATCTAAATCAAACAGAATGTTCTTGTACAAAAAAAATAAAGTATATACTCTGAACTTAAATAAGAAGAACACATACATCTTCATATGTATGTGTATGTTATTAGATATACACTGATATATTTATATTGGTAAGTCCTTTTGATCCTGGATATATTTTGTTTATTGGAAAAAGAAAATGACCTTGGAAAACATATTTGTAATGAATGATATATCTATATATCATCTCTTAGCAAAAAAAAATCCTTATGAAATTAGGGTGGAAATAGGAGGGTCACTTCAAGTGTTTGCACCAAAAATGGTCACAAACCCCAAGTGTAGTGAAAGCACCAGCGTATGAATACGAATCAACAGTATTCACACACAAATCACAGATCTTAAATAAGTAACAAACAACAATCAAGAAATAATGAACAGTGACACGCAATTTATAGTGGTTCGGCTATCTCCGGCCTACGTCCACTTCAAGGTTTTTATGATTTTATTGCTCGATGCTTGAAGATTACAATTTCGTATGTTGTATTACAACTGATTTGCTGAACTAAGTCTGAATCTAAGGCAGCAATGATGATCTGGAGTAAATCTGGCAGAATCTGGGCGCTCTTTGCTCTTAAAGTTCTTCCGACCCCTTTTCTGAATGACCAGGGGCTCTATTTATAGGTGTAGGAGGCTGATATTTCGCCTAAAATGAGGGAAGACCAGTTCTGGCACGTGAGGAGGCCCACATGGCCGAAATCTGGAGTCCCGGGCCCACTTTGGGATCGATTCGACCCTTGGTTCGAATCGATCAAGAAATTGTCCAATCAAGCTGAAATTTGGTGTGAACATTCTTCATCATGTATTGAAGCTTCTGTGAAAATTTCATAGCATTTGGATGTGTAGATCTCAAGTTATGATCGATTCAAGGTTGCATTTCTGGTTGCAGTGTTTGGTTCGAATCGATCACGTTCGAATCGATTGCCTCGAATCGATCATGGCACGCGCGCTCGTGGTGACGTGGCGCGCAACCTTCGAGTCGACCCGAGCCATCTCGCTCAATCCAGACCCAAGCCTTACTCGCTCAATCCGGACCCGAGCCCTACTTGCTCAATCCAATTTCCACTATCTATGAGGAATAACCCACACATTTCTCCACTCCACAACTCCTACCATGAGTCTCTTTGGTACATACTCCTGACTCGAGTCACAAACCAAAGATACAGAGTGTCTAATCTTCGGTACCTACTACCCCCACGAGCCACAAACCAAAGATACAAGTTCATCATGTTGTACATAGCCATCCCCCATGATGTGAATGAGTCAACACCTCCAGCATGAGCTACAAAGTCCTAAACTATCTACCTCGGTACCTACTCCTTGATAGAGTTAAGGGTATGGCCTAGGGGCAATTATGTAATTTGTTAAATATATCTAACTCGTTGACCAATTTTGTTCGATGTGACTCACTAGATAGTTTTTTGTTGGTTAATATAACTAAGGTCAAGTAGAGAATATCGATGTGACTAATTTACATGGTTCTCTCGACTTGAGAATACTGTTGATCTTCAATGTGGAAACTTCGCTTTGATTATAATTAAATCGCGGCATGGCGTCCATCGAACGACTATAGTTGGGTCGAGTGGAAGCATTGGAAGTGAAACACTATTCAAGAGAGGATTCGTCTCCTCAGCTATTTGAGGTTAGTATCACAGTCAACTAAAGTCAACACAAAGTCAAAGTCTCTGGCCAGAGCATTTCGGTTAATAATAATTGTTATTATTGAACCAAAGACTTTGTGTTTGGACTATAAAGTTGAATGTGGATGATATTGGAATTTTGACCATTACAAAATTCCTTAAATCCAAAGTGATATAGTTTTGACGAAGAGAATTGGTGTAAATAATTGTCACTATTAGGTACCGCTTATAATAAGTAAAATTGGATTTTACCAAAAGATGTGTAAGCGATGAATTCAGCCAAAATGTCACACCACCTGCTAAGTGACATGTGAACGTCAATATTTGAATTGTTCAATATTAATCGCTGACTGAATTTACACCTTTGAGTTGCACAACCATAATGATGAATTCTTCGAAAAACCACATGATTTAATTAATTTATAAAAAGTTGTAAATTAATTAAATTAATTAGTATTTGAGAAATATTAATTATTATTTATTTTATTTGATGTCTGGGAGTTATTTTTAATTATTTGGATGCATTTATAAAAGTTATATTTACACACATTGATATATGATATCATTGTAATTAAATAAAAGATAATTACATGCGCTAATTTATGGAATCTTATGTCATTTGATGGCACGTAATTTTCAGCCATACCATGTAAAGAAATAGGAGTGAAAAGAGAAAGTTAATCAAGAGAATTAATTACAGAAGTTTTAATTAAAGAATGGGAAAAGTTTCCTTCTTTTTTGTACGTATAATTGAGTTTCTCATTTTTCATTCTTCTTTCTATAACTTTTCTGGTTCTCTTCTTCTCTAATGGCTGAAAATATGAGATCTTCCATGGCTTTAATTATTCCTAAAATCAAATACAAATAAAATCAATTATGAAAAGTGGTTTATTCCTCTTGATCCTTGCAACATTTGGAGGCTGATTTCTGAATCTAGGAGATTTGATTCATCATTCAAGGTACGATTCATTGGCTACATCTAGAGGAAAAATTCAATGTTTCAAGGTGTACTTCAAAGCTTTGGAATTAAGGTATGATCTTTTTATTCTATTAATTTTGATATAATGTTTTAATGAACAAAATTGAATATCTTAATTTATATGTCTATAATATTGTCTCATTTGATTTGAAAATGGTTTATGTATTTCAAATTGTTTATTATATGAATTGATTGGTTTTTTTAATTAGATAAATCAAAACTGAAACTTGTATATTATTATGCAATATTTTAATTTTAGATCTATGTTTAAAGATTCAAATCAAAACGTAATTTATTTTGATTTGAATGTTTACATGTTCTTGTTGTTTGCATTTTTTCTGTAATAGAAACTTACATATGATTAAATGATGTTTTGATAATAATTTGATTAGAATTAATTTCTAAATTTGTTACCCTATTTGACATCACAATTATCCTTCTTTAACTATTCAAAGGATTTTAACATATTACTTAGTTCAGTATGTATCACCCTTTGTTTTACAATTATTTATTTATATAGGTTGAATCTCCTTAGATTTGAAGTTTATTTGTTCTTATTATCTGCATCTTATTGTAATTGAAATCCAGACATGATTAAAGGAATGTTTAGATAATAAATTGATTACAATAAATTTATAAATTTGTTACAAGGAATGGCTGTCAACTCCCTAGAATTAAAAGATGATGGAAGAATAGTCCCTCCTGAAAAAGTTATGAAAATTAGGTCCTTATTTTTAGTTTTTGGCTAATTTATGTCACTTTTGCCCCAGATTTCCATGCTGGGCCGATTTTCTGGAAGGGGACAGTTTGGTAAAAATTAACAAAATGGGGACCTAATTTACATGGATTTATGGGTAGGGACTTTTTGTGCATGAGCTTTAAGAATAGGGACCTTTGGTTCATAACCCCGTTACTTGTTACCCTTATTTGACATGACTAATATCTTTCTTTAAGTATTCAAAGGATTGTTAATATATTGCTCAGTTTAGTGTGTTTCACTTTTGTTTAAAAAATATATTCAGATAGGTCGAATCTCTTTAGGTTTGAAAGTTTATTTGTTCTTATTATCTGTATTTTATTGTAATTGAAACACACACATGATCAAAGGATGTTCTAATAATAAATTGATTATAATAAACTTATAAATTTGTTACCCTCTTTGACATGAGTAATACTTTTTAAGTATTCAAAGGATTGTTAATATATTGCTCAGTTTAGTATGTTTCACTTTTGTAAAAAAAAATTCATACAAGTTGAATCTCTTGATTTAATTGTATATACATATATATTTTGTTAACTAATTTAAGTTTATATAAGTTCATAAATACATCAGAAAATTTAAATGTTATATGGTTTATTTTGAATTAATTAAGAAGTTTTGGATTGATCTTTATATACAAATAATTATATATATATATATATATATATATATATATATATATGTTTGTGTGTGTGTGTACATATAAAACTTAATGTTTATATTTCAAATTGTATAGTTTAAATACTTTATTAATATCAAACAATTTTAAACGAGGCAGTAGTTTATGCATATGAATTATTGTTGGCTATTCCTAATCTTATGTCATAATGATTCATTGATTGCTAATTGAATGATGCATAAATCCAGTTTGTCAAAAAGGGGAAGATGAATCATTCATCTTTGTCATCTTTTATTTCTTTCCATTTTATCCCTTAAACTATTCTTATTTATTCATATACATAATGTTATCAATTGATCATACTTGCCTTATGTTTAGCTATTCTGTCACACAGTTAAGGAGTGAATATATGTGATATATTCAAACCTTATTTTTATATCTCATTCTTTATTGTTTTAGAATCAAATTAATAAAACAAAATATGGTATTAAATAAAATACTGATTTTATTTAAATGAAATTTAGATAATATCTAAATACATTTAGACTTCATAGGCCCATTAATGATCCAAAAATGGTAAAAATCTTGAAATTCACCCTTTCTTCCGCTGCGAACTGGCCCAATTCCTTCAATGGTATCAGAGCCCAATTGTAACGACCATGACTTTCTCTCCATAGAAAGTCGTATCGCTAATAAGAAAGAAAGGGATAGAAAAGAGAAAAGAAGAGAAAGAAAGAACTAAACAATATCAGAATCTCACAGCGGAACGAAACAAAATATAATATATCACATAACTATTACATAGTCTTTACATAATCAGAGTTACACAACTTATACAACAAAATAGACAGTTATAATTTCTATCTATTATACAACTCAAGATACAATTCAAACAAAAGACTCAGATCAACCAACACAGCGGAATACTATCTATCTACGAATGCTGAAGCCTCCTGCTCCATATCTTCTCCATAGATTCGTCAAAGCTAACCTGAATCCCTTGGCTACTCGTAAAAATTTGAGTACCCAAGAGTTTAATAAAACATAAAATAAACACTTGGGTCAGACATGGGTCTGGTGTGAGTAAACGGGTTAAAGTTGCTTAACTTCAAAACCTTTTGAAAACAAAGGTATCACGTAAGACTTCCCACACATAAACATGGAAAAGTTTTTACCTTACGCTAACCAAAACATTGATAGGAAATCCGGTTATTATAATAGGTCTAGGGTTTTCAAGTAAATAAGAAATAGCTGAAATTGTTACATTATTAAATTCCAGCATACTAGCCAACAAAGTGGGTTATACAATCAAATCCGTTATCACTTATTGGAGATTGGATTCCATACAATGGCAGGGCTACCGGGGTACCGCCCGTCACAGTACGTGGCCTAGATCACCGTACCGAGGATCACTCCCAATCCCCTGCAACACAAGGTCGGAACATCCCTTACTGGATAATTCCCGCACAAGATACCTCACGGTTGGGATCAGCAACCGCACCACTAAGTCGAAAATAGAAAGGGACATCTAGACAGAGGTAATCTTGTCCTACTTGGGTGCTACCCACTAACCTTGCTGCACCTCCCCTGTTTTAGCCATTCCCGGTTTGTGAGGCTTGAGGTCACGATTACCTTAGAAAAGAACACATCACTTAGAATGCTCATCGTCCACCTGACGATGTTCTGAAAGCATTCAGGCCATACAAGTTCGTTCCGGGTTCGAACGAAACCGAAGGCATTATCTCGTTACACTCGTTTTGGAATCACCCTCAGAGTTAACGACCATAACCCTTGCACTTTGAATCTTCATCTTCACTTGATTCACGACCTATCGTTAATTTGGATCGATGTGGTATTCGGGTCTCCAGACCTGGAAATCCGGTATACGGAAACCCGATCCCGGTCTCATCGAAATCCAAAGCGTATCTTTTAAGGCCAAGTTGTTTTAAAGGTTAAAACAATTTAATTCATTATCTTTATACACAAAGAAAGATAATTTACAACAGATAATCAACATTATCAGATAATCCATATTATCATCACAATTCAACTAACATCCATATCATACAGCATATATCTCATCAGAGATATCAATCAATGCAAAGCATTCAGTATTATCATCCATCCATAAGTAATGATTTATATCATCTCTAATTAATTTAAAGTGAATTAAATTAATTACTTCATTTTATAAATCCTTCTTACTTAACCATTAATTAATTACAAATTAATTAATTATCCTCTAATTACCTTTTTCAATTAATCATTTTTGATTAATTATCTTTTAATTACCTTCAAGTAATTTATCCTTAATTAATTACTCAAATTAATTATCCTTAACCACTTATTGTAATTAACCTTTAATTACATCATTAATTAATTAACTAAAATTAATTAAGTTAATCAACTATAATTAATTACATTAATCCTTAATTAATTACATTGATTAATTACTTCATTTATTAATTATTACTTAATTAATCAATTCTTAATTACATCATTAATTATATTAATTAATGATCCTTAATTACAAATTAATTATTAATTACTTAATTAAATTAATTACATTAAGTAATTAACTTTAATTAATTATAGAAATCAATTAACTATTAATCACTTTCCTTTAATTAATTAAACCTTAATTAATTAATTAATTATACTAAGTAATTTTTCTTTAATTACTCCCATTAATTTACCTCAAATCATTTTCATTAAGTAATTATTCACAAATTACTTTCATTAATTATCCACTAATTATTTTAAAATTAAGTAATTATCCTTTTATTAATCACCTCTATTAATTAATCACATTAATTAATTTATCTTTAATTAATCACATTTATTAATTAAATAACCTTAACTTATCACATTAATTTACCTTTATTAATTATCTAAGTAATTAATTACTTCCATAAAGTAATTATCTTTTTTAATTAATTATATTAAGAAATTACACAATAATTACTTACACTAAGTAATTATCCTTTAATAAATCTCATCATTAATTAATTCTCAATTAATTACATTAAGTAATTAACTTATCTCTCCATTATTATTTTTATTAATTACACTTGATTAATTACTCTTAAATCATTAACAATAGTTAAATTACCTTGTTAATTTCACATATTAAAATCTTTAATGAATCAAAACCTTTTAATTACTTTAAAGATAAATTCTTTATTATAATTGATTATTAAATCCTTATTATAAACTTTATTTAAAATATAACATTTTTGGAAATCAATTATAATTAAACAATTTAATTAACTTTAAAATCTTCTAAAAACTTCCCAAAGTTGTTTAATAAATTTCAAAACAACCATTACTTTGAACACCCACTTATTCTACCTTTTTAACACTTATCGACTTATATATAAAACTTGTTAACTTATATCCTTAAAAACATTTACTTTGATAGGTAAAAACTTATTTTACTTTTGTTTGGAACTTAGAGACATTTCTAAAAATAAATTTCCCTTGTTTTTAAAACTTAGACATTTGCTGTTAAATTCTAAAACCTGCTCACCACTAAACCCCGAGCAAAACTACAATCTTCCCGAGCTAAACCCCCCCAAATCCCCGAGTCTCACTTGCTTCGAGAAAACATCGCAACTCACTCGAGCCAAACCCGAATACAACCCTTCTTCTCCAACCAGCGAATGAACCAGATACCATCGTGCACACGTGCACGTGCACGCAAGCTCGCCGCTCCTCCGATCAACTTTGCCGCCTTCGACAAGTCGCTGATGACCTCGCCGTCCCACTCGAACTCCTAGCCCTGACGATCTCGCCTCCGATTCGAAATCGAACATTTCGACATACAGGAACCCAAAACTCGATCGACTAAACATCTCGCCGACGATGAATCCCACCACCAGAAATCCTACCACCATGACCAGAGCATCACTACGTCACCATGCTTCCATTCCTACCCTTGCGATCGAACACGAAACATCACCGACGTCCCAGTAACCTCGACTACCATCTCAACAAAACTGGGCATTTTAACCCTAAATTGTTGTCGTCCGGTCATCACAGTCGTTTGAAACCCCAGCGAGTATTTTTCAGATGAACTATGATTCTCCACCAAGCTATCACCTGAACCTCGAGACCCAAAATCATTTCGACCGCCAGGAATTTAACTAAACTCGATTTCTGTTCATCTTTGAATTGCTCCATCAATACTTAACTAAAAATCGAGATTCTTCTTCCTAAATTCAACATTTTACAATACTAATCTGAATATATAATCAAATTTAGAAATTATGATGATTTATTTCTAACCATTATTCATTTCCTACTGTAATGTATTAGTCTTGAAACATCCACTGGTTATTTCTGCTTGCAATTGTTTTAACAATGATGTGAATCCTACATTCATTATTTAAATAAAGATCTAAGCCTAAAATCCATTGGTGTCGAGCAAATTAAAATTTTTCCTAGGGAAGATGAGCCTGGAATATAAACAGAGCTCATATATGTATATATATGTTCACTGGCATTCATAGGTAGATCACAGACATCATATATATGCATCTACATACATAAACACATACAACAACCATCATCTATAGAGATTTTGTCACAAACATTTAAACCACATCACAGATTTTTAAAACTGTTTTTAATTTAGATGTTTACTCACTTTAATAAAGCAGAGAACAGAGCCTCCATTTGAAAAGCTTTTGATAACTGTTGAACTTTAAAACTGGAAATGCTTCTTCGATTTAAAACTTGCATGTTGCTTGATGTTACTGGATCTTGCATGCATGCTATTATCTTGTTGATATATTGCTTTAGATTCCAGGTTTGGCTTGCTTCAAACAGATTCCAGATTTGAAGAAAATATGTAGGCTTTTGGTTTGATTTTGGAAAATGAGTTTACAGGCTATTGAATTTGGTTTTTGTTTGAGGAGAAACTGATTTTGTTTTGAAACAGGAAGTGGAAACTTTAGTTCTTAGATTTGCATGCAGGCATGACTTCCAGATTTCATTTGAAAACTTGGGAAAATGATTACAAGCTTGAAACAGAAACAGACTTTGGATTTTTCTTGAATTTGAAAATGTTTTCAGGTTATTGAATTTGGTTTTTGTTTGAGAAGTATTGATTTCAGATTTGATTTTGAGAAATAAGTTTTCAACTGAATTTCTTTGTTTAGAAATTAAATGAGAGAAAGAAAAAGAAAAATGAAGATGTGTGCTTATATAACTTAATTTATGAATTATCAAAAATCAAAGAAAAATAAAATACAAAATGACATTTGTCATCTTCCTATATTAACATGTTGACACATGTGCTTAGATGGTTTTACTAATTTACACATATAATTTTACATGCAAAAATGAATTTTATAAATGGATAAAGCTTTAATTAACAAATTTCTAATAACTATATACTTATTCAAATTTAAATCAAAGAGAATCAATCAACTTATATATATACATATATAACTACACATTAAATTTTTTTGAAAATAACAAATTCTATTTCCTTTAAAATCTATTTATTTTTATATATAAAACAATACATTATTAATATTGTTTGAAAATAACACATTTATTAATTTTAAATAATTTATAAAAGAAATTATCTCTTAATTAAGAAATATTTGAAAAGAAATAAAACAACCCTTTTTGTAAATCTTATTTAAATTTAAAACTTAAGTTATAATATAATTTAAACCATTATACATTTACCTTAAATATTTTAAAACTATAAAATTACTTATTTAAATATCTTTGAAAAGTCCAGATTAAATTAAATCTAAATTTCCAATTTACCAAAGCTCTATTTACAATATATATAAATAAATATATATATTCAAATAGAAAATATCTTATTAACTTTTAAAAGATAAAATTCCCAATTAATACTAATTTAATCAGATTATTAAATTAAATTCAAATTTTATTATCAAAGATTATCCATATCAATTTAATTATTTAACAGATTATTAAATTGATATTGTTAAAATTTCCGGATTAGAGTATAAATGAATAAAACCTCCAAGTCCCCAGATTGCGGACTGGAGTACTCTAAGTCCCCAGAGCGCGGACTAGAGTATAAATGACTTAAACCTCCAAGTCCCCAGAGTGCGGACTAGAGTACTCTAACTCCCCAGAGTGCAGACTCGAATATAAGCGAATCGGATCTCCAAGTTCCCTGAATATGAACTATGACACAAATGACTTGAATTTGTCAAATCCCTGACATACGGGCTAGAAAGTATTCTAAGTGCTCGAAGCACAGAATGGAAGTTCAACGACTCCCGAAGAGTTTCCGAGTTATATGAAGATGGACTGAGAAGTCTATGTTACTCACAACTGCTTGGATTAAAGTCCACAACTCGGGGCTCTACTATTACCTTGACTGTCTCCTCCTTCTCTATCTCGAGCCGTTCCTCCATGCTCAATTTGGATGTGTGCTCAGAGGCGCTTGTAATTTCTACTTCATAACCCCCGTCGGTAGGAGAGGAGGTTTCAGACTTGTCTTCATCAAGCGCTCCAATCACCTGAGCGTATGGACCAGGAGCCTCCTCTGCGTGAGTGGCTTTACTTGTTTTCTCCCTCACTTCCTTGGCGACATCGCTCCTCGGAGTGGGCTCGGGGTCAGAACGGCCTGCACAAAATCGTGGAAAACAAGCATTAGAATGCAATAGTCCTGCATAAAGAATAACGAGTTTCGAAATCTTAAAGAGAATCTTAAAGAGAAGGATTATCTACCAGGTTTAGGCAAACTCTCAGCCATCCGGGGGGTCTCACCCTCTGGAACGGGAGACAGAATGCGGACTAAAGTACTCTAAGTCCCTGAGTGCGGACTAGAGTAGAAATGACTCAAAAACCTCTACGTCCCCAGAGTGCGGACTACAGTACTCTCAGTCCCCAGAGCATGGACTAGATTATAGACAACTTCAGAAAAATCCCTAAATCCCAGAAGCGGACCAGATTACTCTAAGTTCCCAGAGTGCGAACTAGAGTATAAACGAGTTGACGAAAATCTCTGCGTCTCGAACTGTGGACTAAAGCGTAAACCGTTCGACAAATCTCTAAGTCCCCGGAGTGTGGACCGAAGCATGAACACAAATTGGGCATGAGTAAACCGGAGGGAGAATAACACTAAGTCACCAGAATGTAGAGTGGTGTATAAGCATCGATAAATAGACGAGTGGATTCCGACCATTTTCTATTCCGCAAACTTCGGCCTGGAATCGACAGGAGGATTATTAACCCGCTGAGGATGGAGTTTGACCATCCAACTAGTGACCTGGCCAAATCAATGCTGGGGGCAGGGGTACAAAACACTAATAACCCGAATACGACAGCTTAATATAGCTCTAGCATGGCGTTCTTTCTAACTTGAGGCAGCGACTGCATGGAGGCCTCAATACAGAACCAATCGAAATGGCATCCAAAGCTACGAGCAACCTACTATATCATACCTCAGACCAAGGGTCAATGCCGATCCGCACCAAGCACATACGAATGTGACTCGGATGTTTTTTTTTGAAAAACTATGACCCCCAGAGTATGGAAAGGAGGGTAAACCACGAATACTTGGTCAAAAATTCTCTAGCACCCTCGTTCGATTCGTCAGGAGGAGTATGAAACTGGATGAGCATAACCCGACTGCATTTGTAGCCAACTTTACCCCGAGATCTAATTACAGAGCATGAACCAAAGTGGACGTGGATGACCATCCACTGTCCAAATTACGCCCTGAAACTTACGTAGCATCGAAGTATTCCTCTTGGAATGAAAAACCACGATAAAATCCAAGATAGGCGAGACCTAGTCTCCTATCGACTTACATGATCCCACGATTCAACGGGAAAGAGAGTAAAGCTAAAGTGGGCATGGCTGGCCTTCCTACTTATCGGTATATGCCCTAGACCTGGGAGCACGAGCGAGAAGCAAGATGAATGTGAACCGACTATTCACCAATCACCTCTATGTCTTTGGAGTTTAGGTGAAAACATAAACATAGCTAGGACGAGACTCAACCATCCATGCAGTACATTTATCAACCCGAGACTGGGAGAAGACGCATGGTCATCCAAAAACTGGCCACGATAGCTCAGTATTAAAACTTATGTATAGTGCTTACAGCTACTCAAGGCAACGACCGAAAGGATGCCTAGAGATAGAATCGTTAAATCGATGCCAAAGCTTGGGGGCAACTGACTGTCACTCTAACCCGAAGGGCGTGTGAAGGATCATGAATGCATTGAATAGAAAATGTGTTACTCGAATATACAAGCAAATTCAAACTCATAGCAAGATCTAGCTATGCAGTTGCACGCAACTCGAGGCTGGCCCCTACTCGACATTTCCTTCAACGTGCTTTTAAGCCTGATCTTTGGCCATTTGTAGATAATCAATTAGAGCATTCAGAGCCCTTCATTATTTGACTTAACAACTCATGGCAAGACTCTAGGATTCGACCAGAGTAACCATCAACATTAACCATCCCAACCATATTTCACATTGAATGTTATGAAAAATAGTTACATCTTTACTCAAAGAATCTGGGATGGCACCTGCTAAGCTGACGGTCAACATAGCAGCCAGCCATGGCGACCTTTTCCGGGTGCTGAATATCGGATCACAACTCAGTGCAGTGATGATAAAAGAATTAGTTGGATTTTTCTGAATAAATGATGATATGTTCCCTTGGACCCATTCTGACATGCATATGTGATTTCATTAACTATCGCAAGCCATGCATTGGATATCAACCCGAAGCTACAAAAGCTAGCACAATCTCTATTGATTTCATCATGAAAGATCCACTCTTACTTTTAGGCTCACTCCATCAACGTCTATGCCTACCAGCCATTGCGACAGGGCACACAATGACCTAAGACGTTTGAAAGACTACTTAAATAGAATATCGAACTAAGCTAATTCAATATCACTTATTTCCCACGAAGGGCTATCCAAGGACGGAAATTAGCAGACCTCACACCCAGATTCACTACCTCAGATGACTACTCAAAGAGTAGCAGAGAACCAACCATAAGATGGAAAATGTACGTAGATGGAGCATCCAATGATCAGTGTTATGGCTTGATAATGACTCCTGAGGAACGATCAATCTGCTACGTCCTAAAACTCGATTTACTTGTAACAAGCAACGATGCTTAGTATGAAGCCTTGACTGCCAGCCTCAAACTTGCTAGAGGATTTGAAGTGAAAACTTTACATATCTTTTGTGATTCTTGATTGGTAGTATACAAATTTAAGGAAGTTGATCTTGCTAGGGGGCATTGTCTTGCTCCTTATCTCGGCCAAGTCCAAGAGCTACTAACCGACTTCACGTATTACATCATTACACACGTACTCAGCGAACAAAATGAAAAGGTGTCATGGTTGACTCCTATCAAAGACTATCTACAATGAGGAATTCTTACTGAACGGAGGAATGGAAAACGACACATCCTCCTCAAAGCTTCACGCCAGATAATCTAAGAATAAGTCGTGTGTCAAAAGGAGTTTATCCATCCCCTTGCTTCAGCATATCGCCCATGATGATATCTTGAGCAAAGTCTATGAAGAAGAATGCTGTAATAACATCAGGGGGAAAACCATGATAAAGAAGATACTCTGTTATAGGTATTACTGGCCAACTATCAACCCAGATGCGGTTGATCATGCTAGACAATGTGACGAGTGCAAGATGTATGCAAAAAATCTGGGAACCCCACCGATGGAAATTAGTCAAATGGCTAGTTCATAGCCGTTTGGCACTTGGGGGCACTGAAATCATCTTCTTGTCGATCCTAAAGGTGGTGCGAAATACACCATCATAGCAATTGATTACGTCACCAAATGGGCAGATGAAGAACTCTTAACCACGACCAAGATGAAGAAAATAATCAACTTCTTTATCCGTAACGTCATCTGTCCTTATGACCTTCCATGATCCATTATAACTGCAAATGGACAGGTTGAAGCTGTGAACAAAATCATAGAGTCTGTACTGAAGAGAGGTTTGGAAAACTCCTCAAGTGGCTGATTGCAACCCTTATTTCACAGAAAATACAAACAAGGAATCGCGATTGAATTGCAATTAAACTAGACGGAGTTGGTGATGACTTATGAGCATATAAAACGCATCCGAGAGCCAATGGCAAGAACATGTACCCGAACGTGCATGTGTACATCCGAAAAAGTTCAACTTCTTGAAATCAACAAAAATTGAATTCTCACTAAGGGTTATTAAGAGAAGACTAGATCATATAGCCGAAGCTTATTAGCTCTGCAGAATCAGACACGGATGGCCACTAATGAACTACAACCCTGGATTTATAATATTGGGAATCGACCGAGCATCACGATGACCAAAGAAGGATACAACACCTTGGGAGGATAAATTGGAGGATAATGACTATTCAAGAAACATGGTGGATTTCTTTCTGAAGACAAGGAATACTCGCTGATTCAAAGCGTGTTGTGTTGCTTCACACGACACACTTTGGGGGGCAAGTGTTAACCGGCATCTTGGCCCGGTTACAAAACAACGGTTGAAGAAATTATCATTAGCACTAGACAAGATTCTGATCAAGGAGAGACTGGAGGTGGTAGCAAGTTGTCAGGCCCACAATAAAGCAAGAGCATTCGGCCTGCCTGGCCTGGTGCGCAGATTCACCCACTATGGGCAGAGGCACCTTGTTCCTAAGCCCATGAAGGAAGTCCAACCCATCTTCCTCTATAAATAGAAGGGCAGGGGCACAATGAAACGGATCCTTTTTTGGAGAGAAAACACCGGGGAGACTCTGCCATTTTCAAGACTCATCTTCTCAACTCAACAACTTCACTCAAGCATTTGATTCACGAATTGTATTTGTAATCAACCATAAAGGAAATCAATAAAGTTGAACAAAGTGGACGTAGGCAATTACGCTAAACCACTATAAATTTGGTGTTCTTACTTTCTGCATTTAAATTAGCATTGTCTTCTCTGTTTAATTTACTTTCATCACTTATATCTCTACACAATCTTTCTGAATGAGGTTAGTGACCAATTTTGGTGCTAACAGTGTGCATTTGAGTTGTGTGAGTATAGTTGTTCCATTTGTTTTCTTCTTGCATTTGCAATTTTCATTTCTATTAAAAAAAACCATTCACATCATCTCAATTGAAAAGGAAAAAAAAAATTTATTCCATTTTTTTCTGTTTATATTTTTTTGTTTACATTGTACAGTATACATCTCTCTATTTTTTTTCTTTTTTATTTTACAATTACCGTCTCATTCCTCACTCCCTACATCTGCCTTCAACTCCTACAGTTCAATCTGTACACTTCAAAAACTTCCTCCAGTTGCTCCACAAACTACCATCATCACTGAGCCAACAATTACTCAACTGCACACTCCATAACCAAACTGCCCTACCTCCCAATTCCACTGCTCACCACCTACACTTCACCTGCTTGCACTGTCCATACCCACATACCCAATATCAACTGTGCATTCTCAACAAAACAGCTCTGCCATCTAACCTTCTTCCTTCACAATTACATCCCACTGCCTCTTTCCCTCTCCTTCCATTTCAAACTCCACAAACACCCCTTGTCTACCAGACTTACAAAATATCAAACCACATCATTCACCTCTTACCACAACCATCCCTACCCCTGACTGCACCTATGCCTGCCCATACTTCTCCAAGATCACTGATCTACATACGACATTGCAACAAATTTCCTGTGTGCACAAACTTCTGTGCACAAGCAATCACTCACCTGTTCCATTAAAATTGTGCACTGTACATTTCAATTCATAGCATCACTGCTAACCACTACATTTGTTGACCATCCCACAACATATTCATCAACACTCCACGATCACTGCCATTATCACAACCTGTTTAACTACCATTCAACTGCAACTTCAACACACCAACATTCAACAGTTCACTGTTTCTTCCACAAACCAAAAACATTCCTACAAAACATCCTCACAACCACCTTCAAACAACATACACTTCAACCAGTTACAGCCACTGTGCACCATAAATCTACCAAACAATCCATACAATCAACCTTGCCGATCAACAACAACCATACTTCTTATTGCTCACGTTACATCCTTCCTTCACCACAACCTATTTAATCCACTGTGTCCTACTAACTCCTCCCAGTCTCCTTCAACATCCTCCACCCGAATACCATCACGGCTACATCCACTTCTCCTACTACCACAGACATCCCCATATACAAACCCTTCAACTTTACACCACTCATCAACCGGCAAACAATAACATCACAATATCAATCTGCAGCTGTCTTCATATCAGTACTGCAACCACAAACTTGCCAACCTTCCAAAAAAAACTGTGAAAACTTCACTGCTTGCATACACAATCTACATCTCTGCCTTGACTTCACCATACATCCTCCACCATATTCACTTGCATTACAATCTTGTCGTCTTCTACATATAAGCAGCTCCACTACTCACAACATCCACTTCAACAAAACCACACCCACTGCCTTTTCAAACATCATTCACAAAACAGCGTCTGAGCATCTCAAATCGTAGAAGCTACCGCCTTCGATCAAAACCGAACCACGTCCATCCATTTCCAGTCAACAACCAAACATACTTCAGCCTGTCACTTCCTCTGTCAAAATTCAAAGCAACTAACCATCACTATACTTTGCCTCGAATCAGAAGACCACAACCAAGAAACAGAAGAAAAAAACTGCTTGCCTACACTACAAACTTCAACCTGTCTGATCAACCACTTACCTTCCTTTTGTCAAACAGTAGCCCACCACATCGACCTCGAACACTTTATCTCCTCATCAAACTCCAATTCGTGACCACGATCACCACAACAGCGAATTCGAACGAGTTTTGGATTGGGAATTTGATTTAAAAATTTAGAGTAAAAATTAGTTCGAGATTTTGATTTTGATTGTTTTTGTTCGAGATTTTGATTTTATTTGTTCGGGAACTGTTTGTGTTCGTTTTAACTGGGGAGTAGTGATAACATTTGGGTGTGGGCCGGGGTTTTGGGCTTGAGTGTGTGTGTTTGTTTTCTTTTGTTTTTAAATGTTTAGTTTTAGTTTGTAAAAAAAAGAGTTTGCTTTGTTTGTTTTGTTTAATTTGTTCTTAGTTAGTTTTGCTTTATCCTTAAAAAAAATTAGTTGTAAATTTGTTTTGTCTCATTTCAAGTTGTTCTTAAGTTTAATCCTTATATTAAAAAAAAAATTTAAGTAAAACTTCACTTTTAAGTTTCCTTTTCAAAAACATAAAAAAAAACTGTATATATATTTTGTTTTTATTTCAGGTTGCCAAAGAAGAATTGCAGAAGTGCTTGCTAAAATAAATTACTTGCGTGATAAGCTTGCCAAAAAAAACTGCTTGCTTATTTATATTTTTCTCTTTATTTGCCTTGCATTGTATATATCTATTGTTTTTGTTTGTCTTGCATTGTTGTTTGCTTGCATTTAAAAAAAACAAAAACAGAAATTTCATTCGTAGTTGCATTGTTAATACACGTTTATTTTCTGCTTTGCAATTCAACCTAGAATTTTTTTAATAATAACGATTAGACATCAATAACACACTTAATTGTATATTGACAATTTGTCTTCTTTGAACAATTTAATTTTTCGGTGTCTAGGCTATGGCAGAGTAATAACCATTTATAAATATTACGGTGATTCGTAAATATTATAGTGGTTGTTCCTCTGAAGGTACTTAAACCTTCGGCTGCATTGCTACGGTGATTCCTGGTGCACCGATAACCCATGCTCGTTACCTGGCTGAGAACTATCTTGTTGAATTAAGACAATGTGTGATTATACAATTTTGGGTTAACTTAGGATAAATCATTGGTAATTAACCACTGCATTCATTTAGTTGCATTAGTTCATGCATATTTAAAAAAAAATTCAAAATCCAAAACTAAATAAATTGTAAATATTTATTAACTTAGTTTTTTTTTTTTTTTCCTTTGAAAATTTTCAAATCAAAATTCCAAAAATCCAAAAAAAATTACTTAGTTTTTTTTAGAAAATCAAAATCCAAAAAAAAAAATTAAAACCTTCTCAAAACAAAGAAAAAATTGAAAAACAAAACAAAAATCAATTTCCCTTTTGAAAAACAAATTCTATTTGTAAATATTTTTCCTTTAAAAAAAACCAAAAACTTTCTTGAAAATGTCCGAATTTCCATATTCACTTGAATACAATAGTTGTGAAAATCAATATAATCCATATGATTTCACTCCAAATTCGTATGGATATTTTAACAACTATTGTGTAAATAATTCGAATTTCGAACAACAAAGTTTTCAAAATAATGAGCAACCCTCAAATCTTGAAAATAGCATTTCGTCTTTACTTGAAATCTCTACACAACAAAATCAAGAGATAAATGAGTTGTGTAATTCATATCTATGCGATAACTCAAATCAATGTTTTCAAAACAATCAAAACTTGAATTCACTTCAAAATTCAAACGATTTCGATTATAACCCATGCCAATTCAATTTTGAACTCCAAAATGAATTTCAAAATCAAAACGAAAATGGGATCCACTTTTCAAATAATTTTGGCAATGGAAATAATCTCGAATACGATACGAGTGAAATTTTTTGTCCTCAACAAATCCTAATCGAAGATTCTCAAGTAAATAAGTATAAATTGGATTTTGTTGAGCAAATGAACGAAACATACGATGATCACATGAATTCGTTGTTTGAAACATATATGAAACAACGTGATAAACAAAATCAAATCTCAATGTGTGACGAGTCAAGTGATAATCCATCTTTTACCCAAATCGACGATTTTCAAATAACAACTTTTGAAATTGAAAATAACAATCTTAATGAAGTTGTTGAAAACACGGTAATTGGGTTGGATTTCAATTCTTTTGAGGGTGTGGAACCAAATTTAAAATTCGAACTTCCTTTTCTCGATTCCAAAAATTTGAATACAACAACTTTGGATTTTGAACTTGAGATACGCAATGAATTTGTTAATAATCCAACAAAGGAAGACGAATTTAATGAACACGAATTTAATGAATGCGAATTCTTTGGACTTTTCGAAAACGAGTTATCGAATTCTGATGGGGAAGATTTAAATCACCATTTTGATTTTGAAATCAATAATTTTGAAGAAGTTTTCAATGATAAATTTGAATGTCAATGTGGTGAAAATGAACTTGAATTTCAATCAATCGTTTTATCAACCCTAAAAATCATCGAAAAAGAAACAACTCGTAAGATTTTTAATAGAATGATATTCGTTTTCCCAAATCCACATTCAATTTCGAAATCATTTATGGTTTGGTTTTTCGAGCTTAAGCTGTGTCTCATATACTTGACGAGACAAATGAATCGGTCTTTGGAAGACCGTTTCATTTACTTCTTGACGATATACTTTCTGAACTCTTGTAAATTATAATCTTTTCGTTTTCATGTAAATATAGATCATCTTTTTTTTTCTCCTTCCACTTGGGTTGACTGTGGGGACATAGTCAAAATCAAGTGTGGGGGGAGACTCATCATCATTTTTCAATTTTCATGGTTTATTTTTGCTTTTTCTTTTTTCATAAAAAAAACTCAAAAAAAAATTAAAAATTTTAAAAATCCCAAAAACAAATTTTCTTTTGATTTATTTTTAAAGAAGCACTAGGATAGATATATGGTTTTGGTTTATTAAATTGAAATTTTCTTAACAAAAACAAAAATGAAGTTTGATTACAAATAAAAATGGTTTAACTAGTATATAGGAAGATTCATACGTGATAATTATGAAATATATCCTAATTGAAAATCTTTGTTTTAAAAAGTGGTTGATTTAAAAGTAAGGATATAACATTTTTTTTGTCTTCTAATTTAAATGATGCTAAGATGATTTTGCGAAACTCTCTCCCTAAAACAAAACACAAAAGAAAAAAAAATTGTATATATGTATATATTTTCTTAATAAACACCTAGAGTCATGTGTTCACACTCGTGTGTTCACTCGCCATGCTCTGTACCCTTCTCGCGTAAGCCCGAAAGGCAGTGCACGATCGGTATATCTAGCCTCAGTTTATCTGAGTTAGGTGTGTATATAAAATTATTTTACTAATAACGCCTACAGTCAATAAGTGTTCACACTTGTGTGTTCACTCGCCACGCTCTGTATTCCCCTCACATCAGTCTGCAAGGCAGTGCATGGGTAATATATCTGGCCTCAGTTTATCTGAGTTAGGCATATGTAAATATTGCTAATATCAACAAAAATTTTCAAAAGAAAAAAATGGAGTGAGTAAGAAATTGAAATCCAAGCACTATTTTAACTTATTCAATTTGACTTGTTATTTTTTTGAGAGTGACGGGTGTGTAGCGTGGAGCTACACAGCCGGTTAAATAGTTATATTATATAGTACTAAAGAGGTCGATCGACATGCCCGATCGATGGCCAAAAATAGAAGTGAAGCTACAAACTGCACTGAAAATACAAGAGTATCATTAACTATTACATGTTAACTGTAGTACGAGATAACTCCCTGAAGGTCAAGACTATCTTTCCGGAGATGCGGTGGTGCTTCCTTGGGATTCTACTGGTTGACTTGTTATTGAAAAGAAATAAAATTACCACTTTGATAAACTTTGATAATCAACTAAGGATCCATTTTATAATTACACTTTGTTATCAACCGAAACAACGAGTTAAACTATAGTTTATTTGATTATGATAACTTAATTTTTGTTGGAAATTTTGACGAGTAAATGACTTAAATTTCAAGATAATAACCAAACCTATATTTAACTTATTTGTGTTAATTTAAAAGTAAATCCTTCATTGTAAATATTTTCAAAAACTCGCATTCATCTCTTTATAAATAAATCTTGCATTTTGTAAATATTTTCATTCTGCATTTGGATTTTGTGGGTAGTATCCGCTGAAAACCCTCACGAGACAACACTCGTCCTACTGGGGACACCCAGAGGTTTAACGGCTTGTTGCATACGCTCAATGCAATCGTGCTCCCTATGAAAATGGATCTATCTTAGTTTTTTTTCCTTTATTCGAGGACGAATAAAAAGATAAGTGTGGGGGTATTTGATGTGCACGTAAATGTGCATATTTTTACCACCATATTTAATCTATTTAAATTAAATAAATGATCATATTGGGTATTTTAACTTGTTTAAACCAAAATTAAAATTATTTGAAATTGTCACATATTCATCTTCATATAGGGGCAAAATGGTCATTTTTATGCATTTATTAAATTGTGAAAATTTACTTGGAATTTTCTATGTTGTTTTGTAGGAAATTTGGTGAATTTTACAAGTGGTTACATGATGATATATGCATGCACAAGAGTGAAGAGAACAAATGAAGATGGAAATAATTCAAAGTGAAGATAATGGAGGACCCCACCTACCCACCTACCTTAATGTACAAATTAGAGGCTAATGCACATGCTTATGGAATTAATGGCTTCATGTACACTTAAATGAGGATTATTTGAAGCTAATGATTACTTGGCCTCCACACTTCCTAAGAGGGTATTTTGGGCATTCCCCAAAAATATGAATTAGGGTTTAACACATGTATAAGTACCCCTTATGTTTCATGTAACCCTCTTCTCTTCTTAGTCTCTCTTACTTAGTTTTTAGCTTAGAAAATAAATCAAAGCTCTCTTTCTTTTCATGGCTACTTAGCCATTTCTTCTCTTATGTAATTCCTTTTTTTATGCAATGTAATTATTGTTTCCTTTTAATTACATGTTCATTTCCTTTCATGCTAGTAGTGTATTTCTTTTATGAAATTAGAATAGTTTTCTTTCATTTTGCTTTCTTTTTGCTTTCATGTTGCAAGCTACATTTGTTAATCAAATGACAAATATGAGAGGCTAAACCCCTTCAATTTAGGGGTAATGAAGCTCTCTAATTATGTAGCTTCAACTATTTGTTAATTCATGCTCTCTTTTTGTGTTTAATGATGATGATAGAAATGGTTTACTAGTTGTTTTTGCTTTGAATTTGATAGCCTATATTGTTGACATCAAATAGGCTATGCTTAAACAATCACTAACACTAATTGCCTCTTCATCAAAATATGATTATGGCAAAAGAAAGTGATTTGAAATTAAAATTTGATGGTCTATATTTCTAATCAATAGTTAATAGGTCATACTTAAAATAGATTTCATTTTCATTGTCGAATTTCATGAAAGTTAGTAAGTGGTTTAAGGGGTGTGTTATAGTTTGATAGCTTATGTTGGCTAATCAATAGCACAAATATGCCATACTTATGATAAGCACATCAATTAAAGCACTAATGACCATAAAAGAGAGATTATGATTTCATATGTGTTGAACTACATGATCTAGAGAGTGGATTTATTCTCTAAATTGTCATTTAACTCTTATATTTGCATTCCTTTTCTTTTAGTTAGTTAGTTAATTCTCTAATTCTCTAGCTTAACTTTCACTCGACTTTGGTTTAATTTGATTGAATAGATTTTTAAAATCATCAATTCCCTACGGATCGACCCGTACTCACCACGTACTTCAATAGTACATTGTGCGCTTGTGGTTATTTTTAATTTAAATTCGTTCGACGGTTTTCTAAACCGATAGAAAATCCGTCGTCGAACAATGCACGCAGACAAGTTTCATGGTGATTGGACGCACCGTTTGATTGTGCGAGCTCGAAACGCACGACTGTTTTATTTGAGAATCCAAATAAAAGAAATATTATATTATTTAAATAGTATCCAAAACCCTTCATCCTATTGGCTGACTACTGTTTCATTCATCTCTAGGAAGAAAATGACTGTCATCCTCTTATCTCATTCAAAAATTAAAATCGGCCTATATACTCCACGATAAATTACCGAATCACCTTCGTTGAATTCGTATTGAGAAAAGCTTCGAGCCCATATCCATGTTATAAGGTGCGATCATCACTATCGAGGTCGACATTTTTGGGCAGCCGGCTAGGGTTACGTCTAGGCGGTGATGGAGACAGAGATGGAAAAAACGGAGAGCACCGCTGGATTTCTTTTGCCGACATGCATGTTTCCACCGAGTTTCAAAATCTCCGGTCACCTATAGACGAATGTGACAATTGAAGGCTGACCCCTGGACGGGGATATCGCGATCTGAAGGAAGGAGGCAGAGGTGTGGTGCTTTGGTGCGTTACAAAGAGGGTGCATAGACGGACGATTTGGCGAAGACGGGGCATGATTTCACTGAGTATTAAGAGAGAAATCGAGGAATGAAAGTTGCGGCCATAGTTTGGAGGTGAACAGGCATGTACGACATGTACAAGGGAGAAGAGGAAGATGGGTTATCACTAATAAAGGTAATTAAGGAATATAATTATAAATTAAGTGAATTAATTATTTTATATAGTCCGATATCTTATATTATGCGTATCTTTTGCATATAAGGTCCATTTTAGATGTCGTTTCTTGTATTGCGCTTGTGATGGAGACCTCTATGACTTTGGCAATAGTTTGATCAGATTTGGTTAAGGTGAGTGATATTTTCTCTCACTGTATTACGATTGTAAGTATAGTATTAAAACGACGTTTTGAGATGATTTCTAACTTTAAAATGTGATTTCTAAAATACTTTAAGCCTATATCTTATTTTATAAAAGGATTAAAAGTGTTTTAAAATGGTTTTAAATTAACTATCACATTTTTTCCATTATCGCACTATTTTGATGATATTGCTAGACTTAGGCTATTTTTGACATTATTCCCATATTGGTTGCTTGGATGGATTGTTTGTGTGTTATTATACATGTAAGTAGGTTATAATAGACGTTGGTATGCTTCTTAGTTGCATGTATGCTTATTTGCTAGTTTGGTTGAAACGGCAATCAAAGGCAATATTGTATTAGAAAATATCCCATAGGATAGGATTTCATGCATGGAGTTTCATGCACGCCGATTGATCAAAAGATGAAGGATGGACTTGGGGACGTGCTTCAAATTTAGGGATGGATGCCGGAAGTTTTCATTTAGTTTGTACTTAACCACTTTTGGTTAAGTAAAGGACTAAAGCGATTGTTGTCGACTACTCTGGAGTGGTCGATATCTACCACTATTGATGATGGCCGATTTGGCCAATTTGATGTGGACGATGAAGAGGCTTCGAAGGGCATGATGTGATGGTTTTTTCATTCGTTCGACGTTCAATTTTGGTGTTACTACTCTTCGATAAGTAGTTTTAGCGGTGAAGCGAAGATGTGACGCTTCAACGAGATGACTTCACGATTCGATGACGATGATTTCGTGATGGGAAGTAATGGTTTCGATAATGGATGGCTACACTTTGGGATGCAGAGTAGGCGGATTGAAGGGATTATGGAGGAAGGTTATGGGATGCACGATGACATTCTATGACTAACGAAAGTTGTTGTAACATCCCACCTTTTTGTATGCTTAAGCAGACACACGTGCCAACTTAAACCATACAGAAGGGTGGATTGTTATGGGGTAAATAAGAAAAAGCGGGGAAATAAAAGAAATAAAATAGAATCTTGCAGCGGAACGATAAAATATAATAATCAAATAACAGTTCATGAAGCTGTTTTACAAAACATTTGATTATACTTATACAATATATATCAAAGTTACACATACCAGAGAATGATAATTATGCAGCGGAATACAATGGTGTAGTAGAATATATAACAAATAGTAATAATAAAATCTTCGTCTTCGTCCTTCAGAAATAGGGCCTTCAAATCCTGAAATGCTCAGGCTGACCCGAGCGAATTGAAAAAAACAAAACACTCGAGTCAGAACTAAAAGATCTTATGTAAGTTAAATCAATGAAATAAATATGAGTGTAAACGGCGTCAGAGATGTTTACGGGGTTTGACATCTTCTATCCAGTGTCTAACATGAGTGCAGTAACTTAAGAAATGTTCGGGATTCACATCTCTTAAGGATCCGTTAAACTATCTACTATGTAGTAATATTCGCTATATACAGTAGTGTCTAATAAGTAAAGTATAATCATATAGAAAATAGCATTAAGGGGATGGAGAACCTTAACGCGGTCGGATCTTAAAATCATAATCATAGTAAAGCTCGATATGGTAGGTGACACGGCACAACTAGGCAATGCCAGGGTAGATATACCAATTACGCATCCGGACTAGTGGTGACGCATAGCAGCCACTACCGCCCACCTTGAACAACACTCCCAAATCGAAGGGTGGCCACCAAAATAACAAAGTAATAGAATGGTATCGAAGAAGTGTGTCCGATCAGAGGTGCTACCTCATTGGTCCGTCAATCGCTTCTGTTTTAGCCACCTTATGCCAACTCGCGGGAGTTGGGTCCACGTATATACCTTAGGATCGTCGCCACCATCCTACTTCATTCTGGAAACTCCACCGCGTACACAGTTGTCAAAGTGGTTTTCGGTATCGACAGAGAGTATGTCCATATCCGATCCCGGTCTCTTTAACAACCAATCGTTATTATAACACCGTGATCATTTTAAAAATATATATACCTTTAAAAACACAATCATTGCCCTTTCAAAACATATTCTTTATTTCAAAATAGTATATACATCAAAAACCAAAATATTATTGCCATTTCAAACCATATCCTTTACTTCAAAATAGTATATACTTTAAAACCGAATTATTATTGCTATTTCAAAACATATCATTTACTTCAAAATAGTATATACTTTAAAAACCAAATTCAATAATATATCATTTAAATAAAATCCAAATTTTCAATCACTATTCTTACTTTTAATTATAAAACTTGAAATATTCTTTAAAACCATCTTAAACCCAAATCACAAAATGCAGTCATATTCTTAATCTCAAAATTTCAATCGGTTTCAAATCAATATATTTAAAGATAATTCTTAAATGAATTCTATTTCAAATAAATTCATTTTTCAAACCATATTACTTTCAAAGTTATAACAATTTCGAAACCAATACTTTGAAAAACAATAATACCTTAATTTCAATAAAACATTTAAATTTTGATATATTTCAAGTCTTTAAATATTCCAAAATTCCCAACCAAATATGATAATCTTATATATACCTTAATTCAATTTACTATTATTTAGTTTAGAAATATTTATTTAATAAATTCAATATCACTTAAATAAAGCTCAAACTTGAAATATTCGTAAATCAAACTTAAAACATCATCAAGTTATACATAGCTTAAATTTTTGAATTTAATCATATATAAAATAATATTTATATAATATCAAAATTTAATATTTATTAAACCGTATATTTCTTTCCAAATCATAGAAAAATCACTTTAAAATATTTTATATATAGACCACTGTGCCTGTATATAATTTTCTATCCTATGGTCAAGTGATATGGATATTTATCATTTCAATCCGTAATTTAAAAATAAAAGTTTACGGTTATATATCATTTCAAACCGCAATCCCGAATGAAATAAAAATGCATAATAACTTGCAGTTTATACAATATAAAATATAGCATTCATTCATCCAAATATCAATAAACAACCATTCATTACAATCATCATCCAATTTAAACAAAACATCAATATAAAGCATATAAAATATAACAGGCATCAACAAATAGTTTATATTCAATAAAAATTACTAACTTTCAACTGGCAGTTTATATGCAATGAATAAATTAATTAACAATTAATTGGCAGTTTTAAATGCAATGAATAAATTAATTAACAATTAACTGGCAAATTTAAATGCAATGAATAAATAAATTAACAATTAATTACGATGAATGCAATTAACTGAGATAATGATGAAATATATGCCAAAAAGCTATAAATAAATTTCTAAACACATCATACATGAATTTAACAAACATAGGAAATCTTAGAAGTTGTGAGTGGGTTAAAACACTCACCTTTTGAATTTAAATTGAATTTAAATTCAATTTAAACCCAAAAATTTGACCGTCTCAGAATTCGTCCAAACCAGCGTCATCAAGTCCGAAATTTTAATACAATCCTAACAAAAGAAACCGCGCGTGAAACGGAGTTCGTATGTGAAAGATATAGCGATTATTGTGGTTGAATTTTAATTTTAAAAATAAAATAAAAGAAACACATTACCTTCCTTGCCACATCACCACTGCAACTCTCCCTCCCACTCACGCACGCATCTTCCATTTACAGAGCACGCAGAACGCAGAAACAAGTAACGCACTCAACCTCCCCTTTGACCGGCCCTTTGACTGCGTTTTGCCGCCAATCCGACCGTCAAATCGCCTCCAAACTTCGCCCATGAACAAAGCGCTAGCCCTCTACAAAACCCAGAAGGGATTTTCCGATCAGACGCACCAGTCAAAAACGCCCAATTCAATTTTGACCGCGATTTCTGGTCAAACGATGCTTCGAATTGAAAAACGAATTACACCATTGAATTACGCTCGTCGAGAGCTTTAACATATGTTAATTTGAGATTTTTCTGAGGACTTTGAATTTTTGACTTTGATTTTGAAATGGATCTGGATTTGAAATTTTGTCTGCCATTGAGGAGGAGAAGGAGCTGATGAAAATTTACGCATAGACAAATGAGAATAGGCGGAGGCTAGGGTTTAGCGGGGATATTTATAGAGAAGGTTGAAAATAAAATAGATGGATAAAACAGGTGTACGCGCTAACGCCAACGTGGTCCAAAAAGCCCGTTCTGACCCCGGAACGAAATTGGGTAAACCCATATATCAAAATAGGTGTTTTAAAATATTTTAAACTCAATGGAGAAGGTTTTAGGTTCAAATTCCATCGTATGAAGAAGTTATGCTAAAAACAATATTTTCCAAATTGATTTCAATTGCATAAATTTCAAGGCGTTTCAAGTCCGTACGATCAAACGACAAGTCCGATCGCTACGAAACTTGAAACACTATTATAATTCACCGTTACAGATCCGATGAAACTGGTTTCGTCAAAATCCGAGTCCGTGACCAAAAAGGCAAATTTTATATTAATTAAATGAAATTAAATTAAATTAATTAAATCAAATTTTATATTTCAATTATAGAATTGACAATCTATCACCTTTATACTTCTCAATCATTTGCAATTATTTAAACAAAATTTAAACGTCAATCTAGAGAAAATAATTTATCAATTGAATTGAAATGCCCTATCTTAAATTTTCATTATATTCAAAATTATAAATTTTAGTTCCCAAAATTTCTATTAAATTGAATTTACCCATAATTATTTCATTCATAATTCCAAATAGAAGGGCGTACCATTGGATTTAAAATTATCACATAAATATTTCCCGTTTCAACTAAAATTTTAAATTACAGTAATAATTACATATTTGAGTTCATTCGTTTGCAATAAATTCAACTATTATAATCTATATAAATTAACTCACTATTAAAGGTTCAAATTCTATAATTCATAAATTTTTCCCTCTTGATTTACTTATTAATTTGTAATTCTTTAAACAAATTCCCGTCAGTTTAAAGTAGCTTAATTCTCTCATTAAAGAATTTATTTCGATTTCTTAAAATAAACCCTCAATATAAATTGAATCCCATTTTATCCTAATAAGTTTCAAATTAAATGGATAAGTCCCAAATTCAACCTTTAACTTACACTTAAGTTTAGGTAAAATCAATTTATAACGTATTTCCCTTTTAGTTATTACTTTACATGCTTCTAGTATTAATTTCTCAATTAATCCACATTATTAAAGTAATTCTTTTAATAAATATGACCCTATGATTACTCAACATTTAATGAACGTTATTTCATTTCCCATTAGTGTAACCTTCATTTATTTTATTATCACTTATTACAAATTCTAATTCTATTAACAAATAAGCAGGTAGTTTAAAATATATGTTACAAATTTTGAATTAATTACTATTCATTATTATTGACTTTAATTTAGCATCACTTACCTTGCATTAACATTGTTACTTAACAATCCCTACCCAATTGCAATTTTATATTCAAATGAATACATTTACCTAAATCCTATTTCAATTACATTCATTAATGGGTGTTGCATTGAAATCTAATTTATTAGGTTATATCACATTATTACCATTAATTACAATTGGCTTACCAATTTTTATTCAATACCATAAATAAATAACATATTATTCAATACTTACTCTTGTTTCTCATATTCTATTTAAAAATCAAATCGTAACATTTACATTATTTTATTGAATTGGAATTTCATTTTAAATATATATATATATATATTGTTAACTTTTAATTTCAATTGCTACATCTAATTCCTAACATTCATTTTACTATAAATTATGGAAATTATGACAAACTTAGTTAACGAAATTCACGGGTCGTTACAGTTGTTTATAACAGTTCCTAACTGTGACAACTTCAGACGGGAGTCATAAGGATAGTTTCGAGATGAACTCTGCGATGAGTAATGTGTGCAAAGAGATTATTGATATTCAAGGTTTTGATGAGCACTTATGAAGAGAGGGTATGTGTGATGAGATTCGTTGTACCCTGACTGATGCGATGATAGTCTTGTTCCTGGCCTATTGAGTGGCATGGATTCGAGTACTGAGGAACCAAGATGTTGAGTAGTCTCCGACGAGGTCATACGAGTACCATATATCCAACGCATTAAGTGAGTGAATGTGAGGATGGATGATGGATGCCATGTTTGCTTGATTATTATCACCTTGGGGATGTCACACGATGTAGATATTATCGATGCAAATATCTAATCACCCTTAGTACTTTGACGTGTAGTACACCCATGATGATTACGATATAGAGTAGCATATTACCAAAAAGAAGTTGTGTTCATGTGCAAATTCATTAAAGAGCTAGGAACAATCCCATGCATTAAAGGTCCAATGTTGATGTATTGTGACAATAATGTGGTAATACAGATTACCAATGAATCTCGAGCTCATAAGAAGTCGCGACACATACTCTATAAGTATTGTATATAGACAATTTATCAATGACGAAGAGATCGTAATCAAGGGAGTAAACACCAAAAATAACATCACACATCCATTCACTAAGGCCCTTTCTTAGTCCAACTACGGATTGATGAAGGTATGGGAATGAGACATCATAATTTTTACCAAGTGAAAGTGGGAGATTTATAGTGTAACAGTCCGCCTTTTCAACCCTCAAAAATCGACACTAGTACATCCATGGTATTCACGTGTCCACATCCAAGTGCCGAAAAGACAGATTGTTGGGGGAAAAAGAAAAGACAAAACAGAATCTCATATCATGACGAGTAATATATAATATACAACAGATCTTTACAAAAGGAAACTGTAATATACATACATCAATCAGAGCAACTATCTATCATCAACCAGGATAGTCATAACAACATGTCCTTATAAATGAGGATAAATGTAAACAACCAATGCAGCAGAAATAAAATATACGTGAGTACGTCATGGAGGCATCCATCTCATCTCCTAAAGCTCCAAAGCATCCAAACTAAATCTAGAAAACATGCTCAGGCTGACCCAAGCATTATAAGAAAATAGCGCATGGATCAGTCTGGTAAACTAGCGTGAGAAACACACATCATATGGATTTTAATGTTATAAAACCATTTAGAAAAAAGGTATCTCGTAAGACCACACCGCACATAAACACGAACGGGTTTTTACCTTACGATAACCAAACCATTTCAAAGGAAATCTTTTGATAATACAATAATGTCTAAGGTTTAAAATAAATATTGAATCATAGCCAAAATGGTTACATTAATTACATTCCAGCATAATAGGTATACAACTAAGTCCGAAAGGCTTTTATTGGAGAATGGATTACATCAATGACAAGGTAAGGGTCTACCTTCTATACAGTACACCACTAGATAAAATGTACGGAGGATACAAAACATTTGCACCTTTGCTACTCAGGACCAACCTACCCCTTTCTGGATAGTACCGAATATGATCACCCCTCGGTTGCTGGCCGACAACCGTATCGAGTCACAAGCATACATAAATTCATAAATACCGATCTGGATCAGGCGATGATCATACCCCAATGGGAGCGACCCACATATCACTACAGCATGTCCCTGCTTTAGTCATTACTGAGTGCGAGGCTTAAGGCTCGATTTACCTTTTATATAGTAATCCCACTTGGAATGTTAACACTCCCCCAGACAAAAATGCAATGCCAACATTCATCCATACAAGTTGTTCAGTATATGAACAAACTAAAGGCACTGCTTCTACTACATCCATTTTGGAGTCACCCTCAGGATTAATAGCAAGTAGCCCTTGCACTTCAAAGAACTCCGTCTTTGATTCCATTACCTTCATATGTCTTTAATTAGAACGCCTATGCCAGATCGAAGTGGTTTTCGGATAATATATCTAATCGCGGTCTCTCTCGATCGACAATAATAATTTTTAAAACTGGCCAACATTTGATAGTCGGTTACTTAACTATCAAATAAACAAACGATCAAATAGAGATTAAATTTCATAGGGAAAATAACACCGGTTAAACACATAAGCAACCCCTAAGCCTCTTTTAATTGATCCTTTCGTTAATTAAAACCACTTTGTAAATACTTGTATTAAAATACTTAAAAAAAAGATATATTTCCAAACCCTCTCTACTCTTGTCAATATTTGAAAAATATTGGTATAATTATCTCAACTATATAAGTATACTCACAAAACATATCACTTTCATAACTTAGAAAACTTTCCCATATACTTATATCAACCGTATAAGTATATTTACAAAACGTTACATTACCAATACCCAGAAAATGTACACATATACTTATCTCAACTGTATAAGTATATTTACAAATCTTAAAAGGATTTCATTTTCAAAAACCGTACTCAATTAGGTTAAAACAAATGTCATTTAAAAACAATAATAATCATAAACCCAAATCACTTTCCTTTTGGTGCAAGTAAATAGATCATATAGAAATTAGATCAAATATACTTAACATCACATTCCATTTTCAAACAGTACTAACCCTCGATTAACAATGAAATCAGACAAGTTAGAAAACTATCCTTACCTTGATACACATTCTTAATTCTTAAGATAAAGACGAGTTTCCATACCTTGAAATTTGGCGTTAAGTATGGAAAGAACATATTCCATACTGCCGTAATTTAAAATGATTATTTAGGGAAATCAGGTCTCAGACTTTTTATAAATCCTTTTTTTATAAAATGCCTTTATAAAACTCCTTATATTTAACAACTCCTTTTATAAAATATTATTTATAAATTTTAGAATTCCCTTTACAAATATCTAATCATAATTATAAACTTCATTTTATAAATCTCCAAATTTGTTTAATAAACTCCTTTATAAACATCCTTTATATTATTTATAAAACTCTTTTATAAAACTTCTTTTATAAAATATCATTTATAAAACTCCTTTTATAAATAAAACTCCAAATATAAAACAAAATTCCAAATATAATTATAAAACTCACATACTTTCCATAACACGATCATTCCAAATATTATAATAAATTCACAACTGTGATTTATTACTCCAATTTATCAAAATGATAATACTTCTGCTTTTAAAAAATACCATTTATAAATCTATTCTTTTATTTATAAAATAACGCTTAGAAATCTCTATTTATTTATAAAATACCATATATAAATATGTTCTTTTATTACAACATTTTATATAAAATGATTTCGGAAATATTATTCCAAATATTTTTATCTACTTTTAAAGACAAAATCACTTTAAAATAAAATATAAACCCTTTTTATTTTCTTTAAAATAAACATTCATTATTCTAATAACTTTCTATAAAGATAAATACTTTCCAAAATAATTTCAAACCATTTACATATATACATATATTAGAAAAAAATAATAAAGAAGTTGAAGTAAAATAGAGAAGTACAAAACTATATTTAAATAAAATATCATAGCAAATCCAAAAAGGTCAGATTACAAATCATTTACCAAATTGAAACCATTTCCCAATCAAAACAACAGTTAACGGTATTTCAAAATACTAGAACGGGGCCAATAGCTATTATAGCACTTAACCAATGCTATTATACCATTTTCACTAAAAAGGTTTAACTTTTAACATATGTCAGCGACACATCCAATATGGTCAAATTATTAACTTTTAGCATTTAACAATCTATATAATAGATATATAACTAAAATTAAAATCAATGGGTATATAACTAGAATTAAAAATCATCGATTAGAACTCTGGATTTCTCTATAATTTTCCCTGTATTTTATTTTAAACGTCATTCGCTTTTCAAAAGCAGATATTTAACCAAACCAAACCAATAATTCATCCACACATAAGACAATAATATATGCCTACTGTATATCATTATAGTAATCATTCAGATGTGAGGTAACTCACAGAAATTCCAATTGATGTCGAAGCATTCCAGTTTGAACGACGTTCAATTTTAACTCAAAATTTCGCTTGCTCCAAATTCAACAAACTAGTTCTAATGCATAGCTATCTCTTTTACGAGCACACCGCAAAAAATCTTGCCTCGATCAGTGTAACATCCCTAATTTTTTATAACATTATTCAAGAAATTTAATTAGATAAATTAAATAGAATAATGTTGGTAAAGGGATTGAGATTTGAATAAATCATATAGAGGGCCATGCTTAATAATAAAATAAATGGGCTTTAAATTGGTTTAGAGGTTAACTAAATCACACATGGGCATATTAGTACAATAGCCTCTTTATCATACACGGCTATACACATCTCATCCTTTTCCATTCACGTTCCATTTTTCATTTTCACAAACACAAATCTAAAACCTAAGAGCCGGCCATTACCAAGGAAGAAGGGAGGAAAATTTACCTAAATCTAGGAAGGATTAATCAACAACAAATATCAAATTCCTTATCATATCTAAGGTGAATAATAATTTCATGCCATTTCTATTTTATTCTATGGTTATATATGTTTTCAGATTTATGATTAAATTCGTTTTTTATGATATGGATGATGACATGCTTGAACAATATTATGTTTGATTTATTTTAATTCATTTATATATGAATTAGCACAGTTTTAGGGTAAAACCGAGAGTTTAAAATTTTAGAATGCCATGGAAAAATTTTATGCTAAATAATACATGATTTTGGAGATGGGTTTTGATTTTCTTTAAAATTTATTTTGAGTATTTCAGGAAGAAATTGGGTCTGAAATTTTAATATGTTTGATTGCATGATAAAATTGAATTTTTGTCATTTTTGGGGATTTTTTCCAATTGATTTACTAAGGGAAATAAATTATTTCAAGAGGACTTATCTGCATATACTAGATTTTGTAAATGGAAAGGCTTAACCATTTAAATTTATTCAAATTTATATTTGATAAATGCGGTGGTTTAATGATAAAGCATTTGAAAAGTTTTAAAGTAGCCAATCAAGGAGTTGCAACTGGCAGGTTAGTTATAAAGTAATGGCCATAGTTAGCTATAAATCAGTGTTTTCAGAAAAAGGAAATTCCAACTCTTTCGGAAGTACCCTTCAACTCCTTTACCTTCGCTCCCTCTCAGTCGAAACCATCCCAGACGAAACCAATGCGCATGGTATCAAGGGTATTGCTATGAAGTGAATTGGTAAGCAGCGGAAGGTAGGGTGTCGAAAGCAATGCTTTTGGCAGGGTCGAAACCAAGGTTCACTTTTAAAAAGATAAGCGCCTTCCTAGTTTTTGAAGGGCTTTCGACTGAGTCAATACCCTATAAAGTCGAAACCCTAGTCTGTTTTCTAAAGTTAAATTCCTACCTTGTTTTACTTAAAGCTTTTAACATAGTCGAAAGTCATGCTTTCGAAAGGGACTTTATAAATAGCTTACGAAGGGGTACCTTTCTCCCTAAATAAGAGCTTTTGAAAGGATTGGTTTCGACCAAGTCGAAACCCGGCCGCAAATTTCTCCTTTCAATTGTATTGAAGCCATCTATGATGTCGAAGGGTTCTCTTTGTTTTAATTTAAAACTAAGCCTTTTTCCTGAAAGCTTTCGAAGGGTTGGGAGTTTCGAAGGCAGTGGAGTCGAAAGGGGGTTTCGACTCTATCCTTTGATGTTTTAATTGAAAAGGTAGATGCTTTCGACTAGATGGTTTCGATACCATCTAATTTTTTCAACAAAACAATTTTATAATTGGTTTTGAAAGGGATGCTTTCATATATAATCATTTTGACCCAAAGAATGTTTTTAAAGAGTAAATCTAATGCTTTCGAAAGGATACTTTATTTGCTTCGAAGCTATGTTTTAAAGAATATTTTGATACCATCGAAAGGTACCATTGGTTTTGAAAGTGAAAATTTAATAAGGGCTTCGAAAGGTACATTTATTATGTTTTGAAAAGAAGTTTATGTTTTCGAAGGAGGTTATCCAGAGATTTTGAAGGTGATGTTTTAAAGTTTCGAAACAAATAACCCACTCTCACTTTTAAAAAGGAAATACTATGGCATAACTAAATATTTTAGAAGTATTACTTCTTCATATACTTATTCACATTGTAATTAACCCATTACAGTACTTTAGGGAAGAGCAGAATAACCAGTTAGGTCGACCCACTAGTGAATATAACTTAAGAAATGTAAAATCTTAATTAAAGATATTGGCAGGGGCCAATAGGTTTATAGTAAGCCCATGAAAACTGTGCATGACAAAAGATATTGGCAGGGGCCAATAGGTTCATAGTCGGCCCATGAAAACTATGATTTGATACTGGTAGGGGCCATTAGGTTTGTAGTTAGCCCATAAAAACTATATTCGGATTAAGATATTGACAGTTAGTCAATAGGTTCCTAGTTAGCCCATGAAAACTAGGATAAGAGATAAGATATTAGAGTTACCAATAGGTTCTTAGTGATCCTATGTAAACTATAATATTGGACAGATAGTCCATAAACAATTAACATGTTAATAATGATCCCATAATCTATAATTAAGACAGATAGTCAGAATGAATAGGGATGGGTAATCCAGATTTGATTTACTTGTTTTGCATATCATCATAATGTTTTTGAAATACTATGTTTTAACCATTATGGATGCAGGAGCATGACATATGGTTTTATAAATGTTTTAGAATACTACTGAGGGAAAAACCCGTTCCGCTAAGCGACGTGGTCTCACTAGATATCTAAATGGATTGAGATGGTAAATTATTATTCATACCAGGCTTTATGTCTGACTCAAAGTTTTTTTTTACCTTAAACTCTCGAGTACTCAATTGATTTTCAATAGGTTGAGAGTTAGGGTTTCTAGGTGTTCTTTTAGACGAATAAAGCTTTCGAGGACGTGCGGGAGGCAATCTTATTATTAGAGTTCATTTATTTCAACTGTGTGTTTTGATTGTAAAGGCAAATTTGTTTTCCTGCTTTATTATATACTCTGATCAACCAGTGGGGAATCTTTATATGTTGTTCTTGGCGTATTTTGTAATAATTATATGTTGTATGAACGTGGTCTGCAAACTGGAATTATGTAATCAATTTGGAATATTCTTAATGGAATGTGGAATTTGTTTGCTATTTAAAAAATTTCCAATCTTGTGTTTCTATGTATCAATGTATCTAATATCGTCGTATTTGGTCGTCGAGGATTAATAACTATTGATGACTGCAGCATCCGTAGCCGTTAGTTTTGGGCCTCTAAGTAGGGGGATGTTACAAGTTGGTATCAGAGCATAGGTTTATGAAACTTTAAAAATACTTAAACCTAAAAGATTTTCCAAACATAATCCAATGAATCAGATAATAATATTGGGGTTTGGGTTAACGCTATAGCAACGTACTTGTATTTGATATATATATATAGTTATATATATAAGTACGTATTCCCCACTCTCTTTGACCGTTCTTCTGTGTCTTACTAAGGCTTGTATGTGAATTATGAGAAATAAGATATGGAAGCAGGAAACAGAAGTGGAAATCTCGGTGGTGGAACACCATAACTAATGGAAATGCTCGATCCACTACTAGGAGGAACCCGGGTTGACAGGCTAATGCTAGTAATCAAAATGTTTGATGCCAATGTGAGTGCTGGAAATCCACCAGTAGATATAGGAGAGATGTATCAGTTCTTTGTTGGTTTGACGCAAGTTGGAGCTACTGCCGGTGTTGCTGGAAATGTAGGAGGAGCTAATCATGTGGCTCCAGTTGGGAATAATTATGCTTTGCTGAGTAGAGATTACACCAGTTTGGGTGGGATGCCATTCTTAGTAATAGAGAGAGCCATAGAGATTCAGAATTGGTCGTTGCATTGTGAGCGTATATTTACTGATTTGGGTCTGAATGATGGGAAAAAGAGAAGGTTGGCCTCTAGACAGTTGCAGGGGTCAACACTACATTGGTGGAATAGTGTCACTGTCGGGGTTCCGAAAGAGCGGTTAACTTGGGCAAATTTTAAAATAAGATTTGAGCAGAAGTTTGTGTCTGAGTTTGCTAAGTTTGAGCTGATGAGGAAGTTTAAGGATTTAGTGCAAGGAGATATGTCAGTAGTCGAGTATACTACTAAGTTTGAAGAGCTGTCTCGATATGGATATGCTACATAGATACTGACATCAAAAGGAATGTGAGGTTCATTCGGGGATTAAGGCCCGAGCTTGCTAGAATGACCATGACACATGTCCATGATCCTTGTAATCTAGTGGTGGAGATGGCATTCACCATGAGGAGTTACTTGCTGAGTTTGCTAAAGAGAAGTTAGTGGAAACTCAGGGTTCTCAGGGGAAGAAGAGGAAGTTCTTTAAAAAGAATAGAGCCCAAAAGGGGGATACTACTAAGAAGTCAAAGGCTGAGGTAGTTTGCTATAAGTGTGACAAGAAGGGTCACTTTGCGAATGAATGCTGGTCAGGAAATGGAAAGAAAGTTGCAACCAAGAAGAATGTGAAGTGCTTCAACTATGATCAAGTTAGGAATTATAAGAATCAGTATCCAGAGACACTTACGGAGGACAAAGGAAAGGTCTTTGCTATTGGTCCAGCTAGGCCTACTGCAGCAGATAAAGAAAAACTATGATGGAAGGTACGCTTTTGATTCAGAGTATTCCAGTTAGGGTACTTTTTGATGCCGGTGCATCACATTCATTTATATCTCGGTGTTTGGTTGATAGATTATGTTTAGAACCCACCTACCTTGTTACTTCCTTAAGGGTTGCGAATCCAATAGGAGGGTATGCAACTCTAGGGCTGAGATGTGACCAGTTAGAACTTGACTTATTAGGTCATAAGTTTGCATGCAGTTTGCATGTTATTGATTTTGTAGATATCGAAATCATTTTGGGTATGGATTGGTTGGGTAGGTATGAGGCTAGAATATTTTTCCTGATAGGGAAATATCATTGAGACACCCTGATAGTCATAACCGAGTGATATTCTCACTAGAGAATACCGACCGGAGTGTTAAGTGTTTTACTTAATGCTATGGAGGTAGGAAATGAGTTAAGTCAAGTTCGGGTAGCAAGAGAGTTTGTAGAAGTCTTTGAGTCAATCACTGGACTACCACCGAAAAAAGCTGTTGAGTTTAGAATAGATCTTATGCTAGGAGTTGAACTTGTAAGTAGAAAACCTAGCAGGATGACACCGACTGAGATGAAAGAATTAAAGGTGCAGCTAGTGGATCTAAAAGAAAGGAGTTTTATTAGACCAAGCAGTTCACCTTGGGGAGCAGCCGCGGTGTTCGTAAAGAAACCGGATGGGTCGTTAAGGATGTGCATTGACTATCGTAAGTTAAATGAAAGGACAATTTAGAATAAGTATCATTTGCCAAGAATAGATGATCTGTTTGATCAGTTGAGTGGAGCCAAAGTGTTTTTCCAGTTGGACTTGGCAACAGGTTTCCATCAGTTAAGAGTAGCAGAGGATAGTATTCCTTTGACAGCATTTCGAACTAGGTATAGTTCATATGAGTGGATGGTGATGCCATTTGGATTAACAAATGCACTTGCTTTCTTTGTGGATTTGATGAACCGAGTTTTGCGAGAGTATTTGGATAGGTTTGTGTTGGTGTTTATAGATAACATTCTAGTCTACCCTAAGGATGAGAGAGAGCATGAAGTTCATCTTAGAGTGGTACTTTAGACGCTGAGGCAGAATCAGCTAAAGGCGGAGTTTACCAAGTGTCATTTTTTGGAAGAAGAGGTTAAGTTCCTTGGTCACGTGGTTTCAGAGAAAGGGTTGTCAGTCGAAGTTGTTAATAATTGGAAGAGACCAGAGATAATGACTGAGATCATGATTTTTTTTGGACTTGCTGGCTACTACCGGAAAGTCATTAAGGATTTCTTGTGGATAGCAGCACCCTTAACTAAGCTAACCAAGAAGGAGGTGAAATTTGTTTGGTCCGACAAATGTGAGGAAGCATTCCTTAAATTAAAGCATTTGTTGACCAATGCACCTGAGTTAGTAGTTCCAGATGAAAACCAAGGATTGGTGGTGTATACTGATGCATGTGGAACTGGATTAGGAGCAGTGTTGATGCAGAATGGTAAAGTTATTACCTACGCATCCAGGCAGCTTAGACCGCATGAAGTTAGATATCCTACTCATGATTTGGAGTTAGCAGTTGTGATCTTTGCATTGAAGATTTGGAGACATTATCTCGTAGGGGGAGGTTTGAGCTTTATACCGATCATAAGTCTTTACGGTATTTATTCTCTCAAAAGGAGTTGAATATGAGGCAGCAGAGATGGCTGGAGTTTTTGGCTGCATATGATTTTGGTATAGAGTATACACCAGGAAAAGGTAATAAGGTAGCAGATGCTCTTAGCAGAAAACATTAGAATGTGGTATTAGCTATATTGGCAGAGTGGAAAGATTTAGAAGCTTTAGTCAGTTGTGATGTGCAATTAAGATCGACTACTGGTTCTAGTCAAAGTTACGCTAAGCTGTCTTGTTTAGAAGTTCGACCAGTATTGATTGAGAAAATTGCTTCTAAGCAGAAGTAGGATCCAGTGTTCGATGAGAGAATCAGAAGGCTTGAGGTTGGAACTGAGATCGATGATTTAAAGGACTTTAGCCTTGACCAGAGGGGATGGTTGAGAACGAAGGGACGATTGCGTGTTCCGAATATTGAGTACTTGAGGAAAGAAGTTCTTGGAGAATGTCATCAGTCCAAGTTCATGATTCATCCTGGAAGGACTAAGATGTATCAGGATATGAAGAGGAGCTTCTATTGGGAAGGCATGAAGAGGGATGTTGGTTTGTGGGTTAGGCAGTGTGCAAACTGTCAACAAGTGAAAGTCGAACATCAGAAGCCTAGTGGGTTGCTTCAGCCTTTAGAGATTCCAGTTTGGAAATGGGATTCGATATCCGTGGATTTATAGACGGGTTGCCAAGGAAAAATAAGGGTAATGAAAGTATATGGGTCATAGTGGACAGATTGACCAAGAATGCCCATTTCATTCCAGTTAGGTCAACCAGGACGGCACCTGTTTTAGCTAAGTTGTTCCTGAAGAACATAGTTAAACTGCATGGAGTTCCTAGTAGTCTAGTTAGTGACAGAGATGCTTTGTTCACTAGTGAATTCTGGAAGAGTTTACAGGAAGTGATGGGTACCAAGCTTAACATGAGTACTGCGTATCACCCTCAGACAGATGGGCAGACAGAGAGAGTCAACAAAGTACTTGAGGATCTACTGAGAGCTTGTGTATTGGACTTTGGTGGATCTTGGGAGGATCACCTATATTTGGTCGAGTTTTCCTATAATAACTGTTATCATACCAGTATAGGAATGGCACCGTTTGAAGCTTTGTATGAAAGACCATGCAAATCACCAGCATGTTGGTTGGAGACTGGAGACAGAATAGTCTTAGGTCCAGATTTGGTCAGAGAGGCATCAGAGAAGATTGAGTTAATCCGAGGAAGCATGAAGGAAGCTCAGTCAAGATAGAAGAGTTACGTAGGTAAGAGGCGTAAGGACCTAGAATTCTCAGTTGGAGATAATGTTTTCATTAAGGTATCACGAATGAAGGGTGTGGTACGATTTGGAAAGTCAGGGAAGTTAGCCCAAGATATGTAGGTCCATTCCAGATTATAGAGAGGATTGGAAAGCTCGCATACAGAGTAGAGTTTCCGATCAGTATGGCAGGTGTCCATAACGTATTTCATGTGTCTCATCTTCACAAGTATATGTATGATCCAAAGGCTACTATTCCTCCGACAGGGTTGGAAGACTTATTAGTAGAGCCTAATCTGACTTTTGTTAGACAACCAGTTCGGGTTGTAGCTAGAGATGAGAAAAGGTTAAGGAATAAGACAGTTAGGTTGGTGAAAGTTCAGTGGAGTGACAATGAGAAGGATTGTACTTGGGAGACAGAAGATAGGATTAGAGATACTTATCCTGATCTGCTTTGAGGGTATGTCTATATTAGATTTATATAGATAGTTGCTAGTCAGTTAGACTTGTATGGTTGTTAGGAGTTGTTACAGACGATTGCTATGTTTAGTATTTAGTCCTTACTAAATTGCGAGGACGAAATTCTTTAAGGAGGGAGCCTGTAACATCTCTAATTTTTTATAACATTATTCAGGAAATTTAGTTAGCTAAATTAAATAGAATAATGATGATAAGGTGATTGAGATTTGAATAAATCATATAGAGGGTTGTGCTTAATAATAAAATAAATGGGCTTTAAATTATTTTAGAGGTTAACAAAATCACACATGGGCATATTAGTAAAATAGCCTCTTTATCATACACGACAATACACATCTCATCCTTTTCCATTCACGTTCCATTTTTCATTTTCATAAACGCAAATCTAAAACCTAAGAGTCGACCATTACCAAGGAAGAAAGGAGGAAAATTTACCTAAAGCTGGGAAGGATTAATCAACAACAAATATCAAATTCCTTATCATATCTAAGGTGGATAATAATTTCATACCATTTCTATTTTATTCTACGGTTATATATATGTTTTCGGATTTATGATTAAATTCGTTTTTTTGATGATATGGATGATGATATGCTTGAACAATATTATGTTTGATTTATTTTAATTCATTTATATATGAATTAGCACAGTTTTAGGGTACAACCGAGAGTTTATGATTTTATAATGCCATGGAAAAAATTTATGTTAAATAATACATAATTTTGGAGATGAGTTTTGATTTTCAGAATTTTCCAAGCTATAAAAAATTTGTTATGAATTTCTAAAGGAAAATATGGTATAATTTGGTTTAAAATTTATTTCAAGTACAGGAAGAAATTGGGTCTGAAATTTTAATATGTTTGATTGCATGATAAAATTGAATTTTTGTGATTTTTAGGGATTTTTCCCAATTGATTTACTAAGGGAAATAAATTATATCAAGAGAAGGACTTATTTGAAAATACTAGATTTTGTAAATGGAAAGGCTTAACCGTTTAAATTTATTCAGATTTATATTTGATAAATGCGACAGTCTAGTGGTAAAGCATTTGAAAAGTTTTAAAGTAGCCAATCAACGAGTTACAACTGGCAGGTTGGTTATAAAGTAATGGCCATATTTAGCTATAATCGGCGTTTTCAGAAAAACGAAATTCCACCTCTTTCGGAAGTACCCTTTGACTCCTTTACCTTCGCTCCCTCTCAGTCGAAACCATCCCAGTCGAAACCCTCATAGTCGAAACCAATGCACACGGTATCAAGCGTATTGGTACGAAGTGAATTGGTAAGCAGCGGAAAGTAGGGTGTCGAAAGCAATGCTTTCGTCAGGGTCGAAACCAAGGTTCACTTTTAAAAAGACAAGTGCCTACCTAGTTTTTAAAGGGCTTTCGACTAAGTCGATACCCTATAAAGTCGAAACCGTAGTCTGTTTTATAAAGATAAATTCCTGCCTTGTTTTACTTAAAGCTTTCAACATAGTCGAAAGTCATGCTTATCAAAGGGACTTTATAAATAGCTTTCGAAAGGGTGCCTTTCTCCCTAAATAAGAGCTTTTGAAAGGTTTGGTTTCGGCTAAGTCAAAACCCAGCCGCAAATTTCTCCTTTCGACTGTATTGAAGCCATCTATGCTATCGAAGGGTTTCTTAGTTTTAATTTAAAACTAAGCCTTTTTCTGAATTCTTTCGAAGGGTTAGGGGTTCTGATGGCAATGGAGTCGAAATGGGGTTTCGACTCTATCCTTTGATGTTTTAATTTAAAAGGTGGATGGACTAGATGGTTTAAACACCATCTACTTTTTTCCCCAAAATAATTTTATAATGGGTTTTGAAAGAGATGCTTTCGTATATAATCATTTTGACCCAAAGAATGTTTTAAAGAGTAAACCCAATGCTTTCGAAATGGTACTTTATTTGCTTTGAAGCTATGTTTTAAAGAATATTTTGGTACCATCAAAAGGTACCATTGGTTTCGAAAGTGAACATTTAACAAGGGCTTCGAAAGGTATGTTTATTATGTTTTAAAAAGAAGTTTATGCTTTCGAAGGAGGTTATCCAGAGGTTTTGGAGGTGATGTTTTAAAGTTTCAAAACAAATAACCCACTCTCACTTTTAAAAGGGAAATACCATGGCATAACTAAAGATTTTAGAAGTATTACTTCTTCATATACTTATTCACATTGTAATTAACCCATAATAGTACTTTGGGGAAGGGCAGAATAACCAATTGGGTTGACCCAGTAGTGAATATAACTTAAGAAATGTAAAATCTTAATTAAAGATATTGGCAGGGGCCAATAGGTTTGCAGTAATCCCATGAAAACTGTGTATAGCAAAAGATATTGGCAGGGGGCAATAGGTTCATAGTCAGCCCATGAAAACTATGATTTGATACTGGTAGGGGCCAGTAGGTTTGTAGTTAGCCCATAAAATCAATATTCGGATTAAGATATTGACAGTCAGTCAATAGGTTCCTAGTTAGCCCATGAAAATTAGGATAAGAGATAAGATATTGGAGTTACCAATAGTTTCTTAGTGATCCCATGAAAATTATAATACTGGACAGATAGTCCATAAATAATTAACAGGTTAATAGTGATCCCAGAATCTATAATTATGACAGATAGTCAGAATGAATGGGGATGGGTAATCCAGATTTGATTTACTTGTTTTGCATATCATCATAATGTTTTTGAAATACTATGTTTTAACCATTATCGATCCAGGAGCACATTATATGGTTTTATAAATGTTTTAGGATACTAGTGAGGGGAAAACCCGTTCCGCTAAGAGGCATGGTCTCACTAGATATCTAAATGGGTTGAGATGGTAAATTATTTTTCATACTAGGCTTTATGTCTGACTCGAAGTTTTTGTTTTCCCCTTAAACTCTCGGGTACTCAATTGATTTTGAGTAGGTTGAGAGTTAGGGTTTCTAGGTATTCTTTTAGACGAATAAAGCTTCCGAGGACATGCAGGATGCAAGCTTGTTATTAGAGTTTATTCATGTCCGTTGTGTGTTTTGATTGTAAAGGCAAATTTGTTTTCTTGCCTTATTATATACGCTTATCAACCAAGGGGGCATCTTCATATGTCGCTCTTGGCGTATTTTGTAATAATTATATGTTATCTGAACGTGGTCTGCGAACTGGGCCTCTAAGTAGGGGGATGATACAGTCAGACCTCGTATGAGAGAGATTAATATTTTATGAGTTATTGGATTACTTAAAACAATTAATTATTCAATTAAATATTAGTTACCCTAGTTTAAACTAATCCCTCCCCCAAATCATCTTCTTCCCGCCTTGCTCATGCCTGCACACGAAATCACAGAGCCGCCTTAGTACACGCACGCTCCCATTCATCCCCTACTCGACGATTCTCAAATCCGACTTTACCATTGAGCATCTCTTCACACGAGCATCACATCCCTTCCCATCACAAAGCACTCAAACCATCCCTTCAAAGTGTTGCCTGGCACCTTCATTCTACGATAATAAAAAGTCACATTCTGCCCCTAATGATTGCATGCCACCAAAAGATAGCCACTAACTCTCCTTCACACGAGCATCTCAATGCCAATCTTCGATTCAACCAATTCCGCCTAAATCCCCTAAAAGTCCAAACCCTAGTTCACCTAAACCTCGTCTAAAATTTCCACACTCCACCACTCATTATCGAATGCCACCATATGCACGTAGATTTGTAAATTGCAACTCCACGAACTCAAAGATCTCAACTTTATAATTTTTAGTTGAGTAGATAATTAGATATTGATTTTTGAAGTTGCTTTTCCTTTTCTTCTTCTTTTGTTTGAGCTTACTGGAAAAGGAAAAGATATGGTAAAGTTGAAAATAGAAAATGAGGATAGTTTGTGTTGAAAAACTCAAAGTGTTGAGTTTAGTTTATATTGAAATTTCCAGCATATCGCCACACAGAATTTCATTCGTGTACGAACCATGAATGATAAAACAGAAATACGATCGTGCATAAAAATATGACATGATCTCAAAATAATAATAGGGTTATCTTATTCTGTGAAATCATAAAAATACCATCGTTTGTCGAAAATATTCAAACGATAATTCAGATACTTTCCAAAATAAAATTTGTGAAAAATCCTATAAATTAAATTAAAAACACTACAATAAAATCGAGTAGTTTATATTATAATTTGATTTTCTTATTATTTATTAAATTCAAATCAAATCTCAATATTTAAATAAAATAAATATTTTCATTCCAAACATTAAAAATACTGGATCGTTACATTCTTCCCCACTTAAAAGAATTTCATCCTCAAAATTCCTAAAGAAATAAAAATGTCCCAAACCCTTAGCTTTTAAAAATTTCTCCCTCTTAGGCTTATAAAATCAGTTAATAAAAATGGATTATTTAAACTTACAAAATCACTTAAGCTTTTAAAACCAATTAACTAAAATGAGTTATTAAACTTTTCAAAGTCTTATATGTTACGGAAAATTTTGATGGCACCTCCTTTATGCGGCTCGATCCGGAAAAACTACAAGTCGCCATAATAGGCCAAAACCAATAAAAGAAAACAAAAGCCCAAAAGTGGTCTCCCATATCTGGGACATAAAATCATCAATAACAACATGTGTACCTATTAGTCGAGCAAACAGGCTCTACTCATGAAACCAAAAGCAACAAGCTAGCCTTTGCTTTCATGAACCTATATCTCACTTAGAAATGTCGTCAAACCATATAACTTGCATTTATAATGCCAAAAGTGTATAACTATATTAAAATCCGTACGATGTACATATGTCATCTGTACGCAATATTAGCTTTTAGATTTGGATCCAAGGTAAACTTTAGATTTGGTTTTAATTAATAAATTTAATCTGAATCCCTTCCCTCTAATCCAAATTCTAATAGATCTATATAAAATATTGATTGTGGATTCAAGTAGGGAGTCAAAATGAAGAATATAGATAACATGGTTTAGATTTGGATTAGATCTGGAGATTTGGAAAGTGCTAAAAGGTGAGTGGGAAAATTATATATTTTTATATAATATTAGATTATATCGTTGCAAACCTATTTCTATATGCCTGCGAATTGAATTTAAATTGTGAATAAATTCAAAAATGTGAAAAGTTGAAGATATGAAATTTGCCTATGAAAATACATAATGATTAGTTTTAATTCTACAATTGCATAATGATTAGTTTTTATTTCTATAATTACGTGATGATTAGATTTTTTATGTAGTTGCGTAATGGTTAGGTTTAATTGGTATTTTTACAACAATTGTAATGAATAAATCATAATGAATGCGTAACGATTAGGAACTTTTTTTATTTGACAGATATGAATTAAGTTGAAATAAACTTCATTTTGTTATTTGGGATTTTTGTGATATTTTAATACATTGGAACTTGGATTATTACAACTAAACTCCGTATATCATCAAGTTCAAAATAAACAAAAGTGCGACGTTTGGGAAGGAATGCACATCTGAAAATAAAAGGAAAGAGATGTATAAAACAAGGAAAAATTTCCATTTTTTATACTGTCTATTTCAAGAAAAATATAAAGGCAATTCCTTGTAATTACAAATACCACACAAACATCTCTTCTTTTGATAAGATATGGAAATTTACTGTGTTAACAAATATTGAATAGAAGTTTAGTCATAATATATTCAAATGTAGTAAATCCCAAAAGTTAAACATTAAGCCATGAATAAAGTATGAATACCAATTAAAATGAAAGAAAGAGGCTTTGAGAAATAGACAAGAAAAAAATCGAGAATGAAATGGGAATAGAAATGTTGTTGGAACCAATAAATAAAAAGGCAACGATATAAGAAATTGGAAAAGAAGCGGTAAATGATTTGAAGGAAAAACTAAACGCATAATAAAATGAAGACCTAAGGCCAAACATAGAAGATGTAAAGAAAATGTCAAAAGAATAAATATACATGAATATGGAATATGTATATATGTAGCCTCAGATATGCATTTATAACGGGTGTAGATAGCTATAATTTAATATATAAATTATAGAAAGAAGGTTGACATATGAAGCCATATTCAACCGTAGGACCCGTCGAGAGTATACGCTCGTGTATAGATAAAGGGATACCCTCAAGTTATGTTAGTGCTTGGAGTGGAACCTCCGTAATTGTAGACACTGGGCAGAACTTTTGTGCATGTCAAGACTATACAAGCACTAGTAGGTCTACTTCAAATTTGTTAGAGGAGGGTATCGCCTTGATTGCATTAGGCAATCTAAATGGATGATGGGTGTGGTTCAGACTTATGCAATGGGGCACGCAGAGCTGGCATGCGTAGGTACCAAAATAAAAGGTAGGAGTTGCATATTTAGCGAGCTCGTCATGAATCCCTTGCGGTCAACAGGAAGGATAGGGCTACACCTAACTGATCTATTCCGCCTACTAGGATTGATTCAGTTGAGTTATGCACCGCAATAGTTGTTTGCTAGTTTGTTTGATAGGGAATGGCTAGTTAACCCATATAGAGATTCCTTCAAAACACGGATGGGATGGATCCGTTGAGTGATGGTTACTAGTGGGGATAGTATCTATGTAACGACCTAGAATTTCAGTCATTCGAATTTGGAATATTTAATTGATTTTAAATATTGAAAAGTTAATTTTATAAGTTAAATAACTTAAATTTCAAATATAATGGTTATTTGAATATTTGAAATTGTTTAAAGAATTAATCTTGAATTTTATATGAATAAAAATGGTTTCTGAATCTTATTTAAATTCTAAATAAATAAGAATAGGGTAATAAACTTTTAGATTTAGATTTAAAAAGTGATTAATTTGGTTTTTATAATAATTCATTTTAATTAACGTGTAAAAATATCATTCTGAGACACTATCTCGGATCTTGACGAAACTAGTGCCATTAGGACCATAATAAAAAGTTTTTGTATGTTAATGAATTCCGTAACGATTGGACTTATTGTGTGGTTGTGCGAGGTCAAAACACGTAGAAATTAATTAAAGGGATTTAAATTAATATAATTCAATTTAAAAAGCTATCCTATGCATATGATCGAATTAGATCTCGAGACTAGTTCCTTATGTTTGGAATAGGGGTATTTAGTATAGAACGTGCATGCCTCATTTGGAGTTTGATATTTTCAAACTTTTTAGTGCATCAAGCTAGATATTTTTTAATATATATATTCACCATACTTAAGCCATACCCTATCCTATACTCTTCCCTCTCTATAAAAAAATCACGTTCAAACTAGAGACGAGTTCGCCCTTTTTTTAAAAAAAATTCATCTCCTATCATCCTATGGCTCGAATCAATCGGAGCCATTTTCGACGTTATCAGGCAAAGTCACCAACTAGGGGATTGATCGCGATGACAAGTGGAGCAACTTGAACGGTTGGTTTCTCATAAATTGTCGCATGGTGGCTACAGTTTCGAGATGAACGTGGTTCCAGTTTTCGTCGATTCCGATGAATTGGTGAACTTTCAGGTGATGGTGCCTAAAGGAGATGTGTCGAGAGGAGGGAGAGCGATGTCATGGCGAAGTTTCGTAACCTATGGTGGCGCATGGTGGCCAGAATTCACCACGAATGGCGCGGCGTTTTGGTTCGATTTTCGAGGCGACGATGACGAATTGGGTGACGAGGCCGGGGGCGTAAGGAGGAGCGGAGGCTGGGCTAGCTTGGGGCACGATGCGGTGGCGTTCTGTAACGACCCACTATTTTGGACCATTCAAATCGACAATAATCCACACATGTCAGACTTGAATAATGCAAAATAACAGATTGTAATAAAATTTGGAGCAAATAAAATCATTCACAGAATCACAGACACAGAAATATCAGAATAACTCGCAGCAGAAATAAAATAAATAGTGGTTCATGAAGCCACTAAAATACAGAGTCTCAAAACAAATACAAAATACATAGTCTGAAAACAAATATAGTTCTGAAACAAGTACAGTAGAAATCCAAATACATAAGTCTCTAATACAAATGCTGAAATAGAACAACTGAAACTGAAATTGATAGATAACTAGATAAGCAGAATCTCCAGCGATTCCTAGCTCCAGAAAAGTGAAATCCAAAGCTGTGAATACTCAGGCTGACCGAGCGTAAATAAAACACAAACACTCGAGTCAGGACATACATACTTATGTAATGTAAACCAACTCAAGTGAACTGTAATAAAGGTACAAGTAACTTAAAGAATGCTTGGGATCGTCCATTCTTTAAGGATCCATTAAACTATCTACTATGTAGTAATATTCGCTATTATAATAATGTCTAATCATAAAATAAACATACTTTTAAATAGCGTTAAGGCTTTACATTTTCCACCTTAACACGTAATAGTCCCAGTAGTCTATCCAGTATTAGCATACTCCCAAAATGGGGGCTACCCTAAATACTCCACAGGCTACGGGAGAAATCACAAATCGTAGTAAAGCTCGATATGGTAGGTGACACGGCACACAAGGCAATGCCAGGGTAGATATACCAATTACGCATCCGGACTGGTGGTGACGCATAGCAGCCACTACCGCCCACCTCGAACAACACTCCCAAATCAAGGGTGGCCACCAAATCAATCACAAGTAATAGAATGGTATCGAAGAAGTGTGTCCGATCAGAGGTGCTACCTCATTGGTCCGTCAATCGCTTCTGTTTTAGCCACCTTATGCCAACTCGCGGGAGTTGGGTCCACGTATATACCTTAGGATCGTCGCCACCATCCTACTTCATTCTGGAAACTCCACCGCGTACACAGTTGTCAAAGTGGTTTTCGGTATCGACAGAGAGTATGTCCATATCCGATCCCGGTCTATTTAACAACCAATCGTTATTATAACCCATGGTTATAAATTTAAAACAATTTATATTTCAAATCAAATTACTCCAATTAAACCATTTAAAAACAAAGTCATTATTCTTTAAAATCAAATATTCAATTCCCAAAATTTTACCCTTTTCTGAGTTCATTTATTCACTTAAAAACATTGAAAACATTAAATTCCAGCTTTCACAGCATTTAAAAAGTGTTGCGGTAAGTTATATTTGAAAACAATTCAATTCAGCAAAGACAGCATTTATAAACTGTTGTAAAAGTTCAGTTTTAAAGGAAAAATAGTTCAGTTCAGAAAAGACGGCATTTACAGAACTGCTGTAATAGTTCAGGGTTCAAATTAAAGGTTGAAATTCAATTCAGCTAAGACAGCATTTATAAACTGTTGTAAAAGTTCAGTTATATACAAAAATCATATTTCAGCCTACTACAGCACTTAACAAGTGCTACAGTAGCCTCTTCAATAGTTCAGGTTAAATTTTAGTTCCTGCCACAACAGCACTTACCAAGTGCTGTCATAGCTTTAGTTCATTTTAGTCTTTAAGTTCATTTATGCAACCACAGCACTTACCAAGTGCTGCAGAATCTACTTAGTTCAGAATTAGTTCATTTCCAGAAATGATAGCATTTCTGAAGTGCTATAAATTGAATTTCCAGGTTTTAAGTGCAATTCCAGCCATAAATAATCTTCAATTTAAATCATTTAAACTTATAAAAATCATATTTTTCCATATTAAAAATGTTCATTAAATCCTTTAACTTATGATTTTTATAAAGAAAAATTTTCAAATAAAAATCAAAATTTCTAAAGTTCACTTATTAAATTCAAGTATGTAAATTCCCATTTTCATTTTTAAACAATTTATTTCAACACTTAAATTTAAATCTCCATTTTCCACCATTTAAAACTAAATTTTCATTTTTAATTTAATTAACTTAAGTCTCCATTTTTAAAAATCAGTTAAATTTTCAATTTTAAGTTACACTTTAAATCACTGTTTTCTTATCCATTCATTTTACATTTAAAACATAGAAAAACATTGACACTTTAATAAATCATTTAAAAATTCAATCTAAATCAATTTATCATTATTATTTTTTACATTTTTAAAAACATTTAAAAATTTCCAGAAAATATATAAAATAACCACGGGTCTGTATAATATTTTCTAGCCTAAGTCAAATGATACGGATAATATATCATTTCAATCCGTAGTTTACAAAGAAAATCCGGGTTTTATCATTTCAAACCCGCAATCCCAAGTAAATAAAATTTAATTAAAAGTCGCTCAGGCTTATCATTTCAGCCCATAACGATCTTTTCCTATTCTAAAGTCCGTTCGGGTATGTATCATTTCAACCCATAGTGAACCTAATCTACAGGGAACTTGCAGTGTGATAAACTGATAAAAATGAACAGTATACAATATATAACAGTAACAGATGATATAACATGTGTATAAATAGGGATGAACATCATATAATCATAATATAACAGTTATAACAGGATGATATAATTTTATAGATTCAAATGGTGTCAGTTTACTAGTTATATAAGTAGAAATCGTTTGGTGAGAATTACTCACTTATATAGGCTGGAGATGACAACCACGAACACACAACAAGGATTTCCAGAGGCACGAAAGCACGACAATGATTTGAGATTGGAAGAGCCAAAACTATACCCCTTGAAAACATTACACAAAACAAATATATAAAACATAAGTTTCAAAACAGGATGCCACTAAACAATGTTAGGAACAAATGCATAAAACAAAACCAAAGTATTTGCACTTGCTTTCAACATCATATGGTTCAGCTACAGGTCTGAAATGCATGGCTAAGGGGTGGGTTTGGATCTGGTTTTGGGTTTGCAAGTGGTCGGTCAACATGTGTCTTGAAGGTGAACAAGTCTAGGTGCATAAACTACCAATTCCAAGGCAAAATACATCATAACTATGCAATGGATGGGCTCGGCCAGAGGCTTTATGGCACGGCCAGTGGGTCCAGGTGGTGGTGGGTGATGTGGCAGAGGTTGGAGGTCAGGTCAGAGGTGGTGGTGGTGGTGGTAGTGGCGGCTAAAGGTGGTAGAAGGTGGTGTTGACAATTCTAGGCTTGTTTGCATAGTTTGTGATGGTTTTATTGGATTTTTGGTGGTGATCTCTTGCCTAGATGGCTCGGCCTGGCCATGGTGGGGTACTAGGGGGTTGGTTGATTAGAAAACAAGGTGGTAGAGGTCAGGTCAGATCTGGTTGAGGAGGAGCCAAGCTATGAAGTAGAGAACAAGTACAAAAATTCAATAGAAAAACTAGAAAAAACAAAGGAAGAAGAAGATGAAATTTACCCAAACTCTACACAACAATGGCCGTGATTTTTTTTGTTTAAGAAAGAATATTTTGTTGCGTGAAAAATGAAGAGGAGTCAGCTGAAAGAAGGTAAAAAAGGTCCAGAAAATACCATTATCAAAACTCTTCAAATTTCCATTATCTATTTTGTAATTATAAATACATATAAATTACTGATAAATAAGGATAAAACTCAGAAATGAAAATAAAATGAAAAAATAAATAAATAAATTTTAATTAAATATAATTAAATTAAGAAAATGACTTAAAAATGCAAACAATGTCCAGAAATTACAAATAAATCACCATTGACTTTGGAAAATTATTTACTTCATTTTAAAAATATTCTAAAACTAAATTGGAAATAAAAATGATTTTTAAAACATTTTCAAAGTGAAATAAATAGTTAAATTCAGAGAAAATAGCAAAAGAATTGAAGAAATTGTTTAAAAATAGGAAACAGAACATGAAAATTTCAACAAAATACCATTAATTCCAGAAAAATTTGTACTTCACTATAAAAATATTTTAAAATGAAATAAATTCAAATTAAAAATAATTTCCAAAATATTGGGTTGTTACAGTTCGGTCAACCGTGGCGGCGGCGGCGAGGCAAGAAAAGATGGCGCCTGCGTTATTCACGAACACGAGAGGGAGAAGGAGATTTAGGTGGGCCGTTTATACTTAATACGGTTGATTAATGTATACTAATGACTGTCATTAAGGATATTATTATATTATTAAAATTGTAAATCTTATTATGTCGATAACTCATCCATATTAGGTCCAAATCGAATGCGACTTTTTGCGTTTCATGCGCAATAATGTTTACTACGAAATTGAATTGGATTGGATGGATTTGGAGCTAGTAGAAATTTGGGTTAAAATTGAACATCTGTTCGGTACTAACTAAAAATGGAAGGCCTCGTGGACAATTGGAAATTTGGTGAGTTAAACTCACCTTTTTGGCTAACTAGTACGTTATATAGTGGATAAAAATTGTTGATTGGATGTTTGGATGATTTACTATTTTATCAGTTGGTTTGGTTTAATTCCCGCCCCGAGAGCGGATGACCTTTTATATGTACCTGCCTAGTAGAGGAAGACCCATATTATATAATTGTATATTGTTTATGATGCAGGGGAACAGGTTGGAGGGATCGAACAGGATTCCTCACCACCGTTGATTTTTATTTTTATATATGCTGATATATATTTGAGTTGTGATGCGGGGGACAGGTTGGAGGGATCCAACGGGATTCCTCGACATTGTTGAAATGTTTTTTATAATATTATTGTTGAATTATTATGGAATATCGAATGTGATTGTTAACCCTATGGGTTATGACATTATTATATGATCAACTTAAACCCTGTACTGATAGAAAGTCAAGATCGATATTGGTTAAACGTTGGGTAGCTATTGGCCTCAAATTAGTATTTTAAGAATACTATAAATTGTTGTTTGAGTTGAAATTGATTTTTGAGACAGGAAATGACTTGAATCTGAAATTGGGTTTTGAAAATATTTCGTTTTAAAGGATTTAACTGCTATTTTACTCCAACCTTTTATCTGTCTTTTCTAAGTCAATTGTTTATATTTAATATTGTTTAAAGATTATTTATATTTAATATTGTTTTCAGATCATTTATGTTTAATATTGTTTTAAATGATTATTTATTTATATTTAATGTTGTTTTAAAGCTATTTACTAATATTTTAATATTTTGAAAAGTTAATAATTTAAATAATTAATATGGCCTGAAATTAATAGTAATGATTTATTAATAATTTTTAGGAATAATTTATTACTAATTATAATAATGGTAAAAAAAATTAATTACTATTGTTTATTCAATAATGTTTTGAAATTATTTACTCTTATTTTTAAGCTGTTTTAAAGTTAATAATAATTATTTATTTATAATGTTAATTGTTAATAAATATTATTACATAATAGTGTTTTGAAGTGAATGATTTTTATTTATAAACATTTTCGAGATTTGTAAATAGTGTTTTATAAACGGACTTGGTTTTTTATAAGAGGATTTTTGTAAAATGGTTTGAAGACTTAAAGGAAGGTTATTTACAAGGTAAAGGAATTTTGTAAATGGTTAGATATTTATAAACGAATTTTAGAAATGGGTTTATAGAATTATAAGGAGAGTTTTATAATGAGTTTTATGGATTTATAAAGGGTTTATAAATGATTTTAGGAATGTATAAAAGGGAGTTTTATAAATGATTTTAGAGATTGATGAATGGGGTTATAAACGGGTTTAGGGATTTATAAAGGAATTTATAAATTGTTCTGTAAATATACTTATATTGTTGAGATAAGTATATGGATATTTTTTTCCAAGTATCGAAGATATAGGGATTTGTGAATATATCTTTGTAAAAGTATTTTGATACAAGTATTTACAAGATGAAATTAATTAATGAAAAGACTAATTAAAGAGGTTAGTGGTTGCTTATGCGCTTAACCAATATTTGTTTGTCCCTATGGAATTAAATCCTTGAAATTGAATGTGTGTTTTGTGGATAGTTAAAAACCGACTATCAAATATTTACCCAAACGTAACTTTGGAAATATTTAGGAGAAACACGTAAGTTATATGGCACAGTTATCTCTAATGACGTTGTACTGTGCGTATAAATCTCGTTTTGTTCTCCTAGGACAAATGATAAGGAAATCCATCCACTAACGGTTAGGAGGTGATCTACGCTCTTATCTTTGACTGTTTATTTCCTAATGAACTGAGGTTGAGTTTACCGAAAACCATCAAATTTTGTTTCGAAGAAATCGGGATCGGATATGTTATCTGAAACCACTTCGATTCAACTCAAGCTTTTCGAAGTGAAGACATCTTGAAGATGATGGAATTGAAGACAGAGCTCTTTGAAGTGTAAGGGATGCTTGCTACTAATCCCGAGGGTGATTCCAAAATGGATGTAGTAGAAGTAGTGCCTTCGGTTTCATTCAGTCCCAGAACGAACTTGTATGGATGAATACTGGCATTGCATTGTTGCCTGAGCAGCTTAGCATTCTAAGTGGGAAGTGCTATATAAAAAGTAAAACGTAACCTCAAGCCCCATCAACCAGAAATGACTAAAACAGGGGAGATGCAGCAATGTTAAGTGGGTCGCTTCCCAATAATGTATGACTATCCATGTCTAGAATTGATATTATCTCTCATTTGTATGCTTCGGGGCCCATTAACCATGGGGTGATCATATTCAGTACTATCCAGTAAATGGTATGCCGGTCCTATGTTGACAGGGGTCGATAGGTTCGGCCTCGGTGTTATTTTATCTGGGGATGCACCATAACGCGCGGTACCCCAGTAGCCCGGTCATTGTATGAAATCCATTCTCCAATATGTGCCTTTACGGTTTTGATTATTGAACCTAGTATGCTGGAATTTAATTAATGTAACAATTTCGGCTATGATTAATAAGTATTTGTATTATAGACATTATTATAATATCAAGGGATTTTCTATAGAAACTGTTTTGGCTATCGTAAGGTAAAAACCCGTCCATGTTTATGTGCGGCGTGGTTTTACGAGATACCTTATTTTGAAAGGTTTTTAGTAAACGCTTAAATTCCATCTAAGGTTTCTCAAGCTGGTTTACCAAAATGACTCGGGTGTTATTTTATTATAATGCTCGGGTCGGACCGAGCATATTTACAAATTTCTTTGGATGCATTGGAGCTCAAGAAATGAGCTAGAGGGCCAAGACGTATCTACATATTTCTTTGTGTTCCACTATGTGGTCTGTTGGTTTTTTTGTCAGCAATTGTAAGGACAGGCTATTATAACTGTCCGAGCTGAAAAAGTTTAGTATACTCTGATTAACATATGTATATTACATTTTTCTTTGGATAAAGATTTGTTGTATATTATAGATTATTCATTCCGCCATGAGATTCTGTATTGTTTAGTTCCTTCTTGTCTTCTTTCTTTTCCCTAACTATCCGCCTTTCTGTTTAATTTGAGTGAGTCATGCATGGTTGATTGTCCGCTTAAACTATATGAAAAAGTGGGTCATTACAATTTTGGTATCAGTGCCCAAGGTTAAGTGAGAACCTAGGTTTTGATAGGGATTACTCATTAAAGATAGGGTCAGTAGCAACTAGAATGAGTTTAAGTGTGTGTGTGTATGAGCGCATATTTGTTAGTGACATAAAAATGTTTAATATTGTGTTGGTTGATCTGTTGAGTGACTTATGAATTCTGGTCAATACGAGTAATTAACATTATTGAGAGAGATCTCTAAACACTTGAATATAGCAATTCGACATAGTATTGTTTTGAAATACGAGAAATGAAATAATTTTACCTTGATTGTATTTTATATATGAAGGAATAATTTCTTAGCGATTATTGTAGTATATGGTGTGTTTGGTTGTTAGTGAATGATAATATTTGATTATTATCATTTGTTGTCTGTTGTTTGTGTTCTAATAAAAGTTGTTATTATAATGTAAACAAAGATAAACAAATAAGGAATGGTTTTATATAACCAAAGTGAAATTATATATATGAGGAAAATTGATAAATATAATTGGTAAATAAAAAGGATTTAAAAGCTAAGAATTGGAGAATTTAATCCCGTTGATTTTGTAAAATTGTTTTTCAAAGTTTTGAAGAAATAATGATATTATTTAGAAAGTATTTTGTCTAGAAATATTTTTAAAAGGATTTAAAAGCTAGAAGCACTGAACTCAATTTGGTATTTGGAAAATAATTTCGATGATGACTACAACATCATCGACGTTCATTTTTGGGTTTCCAAGAGAGGAATTAGAACCATTGGAGTTTTGTTTCGGTAAAACTAGTTTTGATTTTAAAATTCAAAAGTATGATTTAAAATACAAAGAAATTATTAATAGTATTATTTCAAAATAATTTGAAATAAGAACGGGATGTTTAGACTCTGAAAATTTTCATTCGAGTGTTTTACGAAAATACGAGAGAATAAGTTTGATAACTTATAAATTTTGAGAATTAGTAAGTTAAAATAAAATTTTAAATTGTTGAATATAAATGTTAAGAAAAAGTAAATTTGGAATTGAACTAATAAAATGAATTTTTAGAAGAAATTTGACTCAAGTAAACTTAAATGAAGTGAATTAATGGAATGAGTTAAATGAAATTGAATTTGATTTGTAAGGAATTAATGAAATGGATATGAACTTGAGTTACAAAATGGAATTCAACTTAAGTTGTAAAATGAATTGAATATGTTATGGAATGTTGTTTGATAGAACTGAATATGAACTTAAGTTATGAAGTGATAATGAAAATGAGTTGTGTAAAAGTTATAATAAACTTAAGTAATGGTTTTATGGGATGGTTTATAAATGATAGTGGTATTAAATAAAATGTTTATAATAAACTTAAGTAAAATTTGATGGAATGGTTCTTAAGTGATATTAGTATTAAAGGAAATATTCTAAATAGATTAAATAAAATGAATGAAAATGAAATGAAAGTAAATAAAATAATTTGAAAAAAAAGAATGGGATATAATGAGAAATCCAATTGAATAAATTCGTAAGTAGTACGTATATTATTTTATTTGCAAAACTGTTTGATCCCAATTCGAGTACATGATTCGAGATGATTTAATCGGTCCGAGTAGGAATTTTTCACTCGATTCTCAACGACGAACACTGGATATGGAATTTTTGATTAATTTTGGAGTTCTTTATCATAGTATATGGATATGCAAGGAGAATGGCAATTTCTAATCAAGGGACAGGATCTGAGTCAGCACTAGAGTGGTCGTGTGGACGATACTAGTTCGGAACTGAAATTGTGTGATCGAGCGAATGATCAGGTAGGGTTTTGCGTATGGATGGTATATGTACATCGTATGGATTTTAATAAATTAAATGTTGACATTGGACAATGCAAATTGATATGGTTATGAATTAATTGGGTGGATATTATTTGTTTGATGGTTTCTCTGGTTACATTTGCATATGGTTATTGTATAGTCTATGTTATATATTGATTTTAATTTCCTTATACATGTTCTCATTGTTTGTTAAGTGATTAGTAGGTGTGGATGGCGTATTCTACGCATTTGGAGCTCGCTTTCACATTATATTGATTGTATATGCTTTCTAATATAAGGAAAAGGTACACATCTTGGATTACATATCATATTTTTATATTTTTCCATACGGAATGCCTCATCCTTAAAGATGAGAGGTATATTTGTGATTATACATATATATATTGTATATTTTTCCGATCGAACCACGCAAATGAGAAGTTGGAAAAAATTTCCAAAAATTTAAGGCGTTAGAAATTTTTTGAGAATTTTGGAAAACTTTTGATAACTAAAATTTGATGTTTATACTATAACTTGGAATGGTATTGGTTAGTAATTATGAATGAATTAAAAATTTAGAAGATGTGATAACAAAGTTTCAACAAATTGATTTTGGAAACTTAAAGGCTTAAAAGAATTTGGTAATCTATTTCAACTAATTGGTCTTGAAAAGTTAATAAATTTAGGGCATTTTCCTTACTTGCTAATTTCGATGATGAAATTCTTTTAAGTGGAAGAACGTAACAACCTAGAATTTCAGTCATTCGAATTTGGAATATTTAATTGATTTTAAATGTTGAAAAGTTAATTTTATAAGTTAAATAACTTGAATTTCAAATATAATGGTTATTTGAATATTTGAAATTGTTTAAAGAATTAAATCTTGAATTTTATATGAATAAATATGGTTTCGAAATCTTATTTAAATTCAGAATAAATAAGAATAGGATAATAAACTTTCAAATTTAAATTCAAAAAGTGATTAATTTGGTTTTTATAATAATTTGTTTTAATTATTGTGTAAAAATATCATTCCGGGGCACTGTCTCAGAACTTGACGAAACCAGTGTCATTGGGATCGTAATAATAATTTTTTGTATGCAAATGAATTTCGTAACGATTGGACTTATTGTGTGGTTATGCAAGGTCGAAACGCGTAGAAATTAATTAAAGGGATTTAAATTAATATAATTCGATTTAAAAAGCTATCTTCTGTATATGATCGAATTAGGTCTCGAGATTAGTTCCATTGTGTTTGGAATAGGGGTATTTAGTATAGAACGCTAGGAAACACGACTCGTTTGGAGTTCAAGGTTTCTGAGTGCATCGAGCTAGATATTTTTGAATATAAAATATATATATGCAACATACCTAAGCCATACCCTATCCCATACCCTTCCCACTCTATAAAAATCGCGTTCAAACCAGAGAAAGTCCACCCATTTTTCTTAAAATTCAACTCCCACCATTCTACGGTTCGAATCAATCGGAGCCATTTTCGACGTTATCAGGCGAAGTCATTAACTAGAGGATTGATCGCGATGACGAGTGGAGCAATTTGACCGGTTGGATCGTCATAAATCATCGTGCGATGGCCGTAGTTTCGAGATGAACATGGTTCAAGTTTTCGTCGATTTCGGTGAATTGGTGAACTTTCAGGTGATGGTGCCTGAAGGAGATGTGTCAAGAGGAGGGAGAGCGATGTCATGGTGAAGTTTCATGACCTATGGTGGCATGTGGTGGCAAGAATTCGCCCGGCATTTAGGTTCGGTTTTCAAGGCGACAACGGTGAATTGGGTGACGAGGCCGGTGGCGTGGGAAGGAGCGAGGTTGGGCTAGCGTGGGTGTAACGACCCAGAATTTTAGTAATGTGAAATTGGGATGTTTAATTGATTTTAAATATTTGAAAGTTAATTTTATAAATTTAATAACTTGAATTTCAAATATAACTATTTATTGGGTAGTTAAATTGTGGAATTCAATAATTGAAATTTGGTTAAATGGTGGGATCTTGAGTTTTAAGCTAGATAAAAAAAAATTCAAAGGCTTACTAAATTTCTATTAATAAGAATGAAGGTGAATAAAATTTTTAATTGAATTTAAAAGTGATTTACTCGATTTTTAAAAGTAACACATTTAAATTTAACATATAAAAATAGCATTCTAAGGCATAGTCTCGGATTTCGAAGAAACCGGTTCCATTGGATCCGTAATAGTGTATTATTGTCGAATTTCAAATTTCGTAGCATTTGGAGTTATCGTTTGGCCGTACGGGATAGAAACGTATTGAATTTAATATCAGAAATTTAATATAATAATTGGGTTTAAAAAGCTTTCTTCTCCATACGATTGAATTAGGTCTCGAAATTTGTTCCATTGCGTTCAGAATAGGGATATAACATTACAAATGCCTGGCAGCACGCATCGATCAGGGTTCGGGATAAATATCTAGATATTTTGGGATTTTATATATATATATATATATATAATCTTCATTTCACATCAGCCGCAAAAACATCCACTCAGCCACCCTATGCTCGTGCCTACCTATCTCCTATCGTTCTCTTCCTTATTTAAACGAGCAGCTAACGACAATGAAGAAAAATAGAGATTGAGAGCTTCAAAATTTTATTTCTCCATTTATACTCGATTGAAAAATGTGAAACCAATTTTAAAAATCATAATTCATCTTTTGCTTCTATCTGGTATAGTGTTTGTGGGATGCAGCACCTATTCGTGGAGCTTGACAGTTAGTCGAACTGCAGTTCGAACTAGAGTTTCATATTGTTTCTGATTGAAGGTGTGATTCGAGATATGGAGTAGTGATTCGCGTTCGTCTCGTCGAATGGTAGCTGTGGCCAAAGAATCGTGAAGTTCGATTATCTATTTCCCATCGCAATTGTCGCTACAGTGCTCGATTCTAGGTCACGTTTCGAACGGTCGAGGGTTGTTGTGATTTTTGGATATAGGCAAGGCGAGATGGTCGGGGGAAGTTCGTTGGCGAAGGCGGTTCGCGAAATAGAGCAGCGTAGCTCCATATCGCCATCCTTCGTGCACGTGTGATAATGTGATCGTGCACAGGCTTTAGTCGACCAGTTTGGGGAAGAAGGAAGGGTTGGTAGGCCGGGTTTTGTTTGTGGACTGGCTATTGGGTGGGTAATGAGAATTATAATGGTGATTAATTTATGAAAATTTTTCTTATTAAAATTCCAATCCTTATAAAATTCATACCTCATTCGTTTTAGGTCCAAATCCAACGCGGTCAGTCGCCTTGGGTTCGTATTAACGAGATCTTTGCTATGGAATCAAATTGGTTGAGTTTAGAGCTTGTAAAATTTTCAATTAAATTCAAATGCTTTCGAATTTAATCTTAACCAGAGCGCGAAAGCGACAATAAAAATCAAGGTGAGAAAAACTCACTCATCTTGGATAATTATTTTATTTTAAATAGTTAAAAATTTATTTATTGGTTGATTGGATGAAATGATAAATTATTATTAGTTGGATGTTATATTATATATATATTAGTGTGTGTGTGTGTGTGTGTATTAGTAGTTGGATATATTCCCGCCAATTGGAGCGGATGAGACACTATGCGCCCCACATAATAGCGGATGACCCCATATTACCACGATATTACACCTCAAAGCGGGATTGGTATTTTATGTTATCTAACATCTGTGGTTGCAGGGAAATATGTAGGAGGGATCCAACTGGATTCCTCAAAATATTGATTTTTATTTCATATATAGTGATATATGATGTGTTTTGAATAGTCTGTGATAGGTTATGATGTGATTTGAATTTATTGGATGTTATAGTAGCACTGGCCTCGATTTGGTATTATAAATACTATAAATAATATTTTTGAATTTAAAAAGGAAATTCAAAGGTGATTTTGGAAATGAATATATTTATATTAAATTTGGGATTATTTAAAAGGAAATTGATTTGGATAAAATAAACGATTTTTTTTATTTGTTTTGCTATTCCGTAAAATGGTTTCAAATTAAGAATCTAATTTCAGTATTTTTAGATAATGGATTTTTAATTGGGATTTCTAGAATACGAGATGGAAGTCGGAATCGAGAATTGAATGGTTTTGGAATATAGTTTGGATTATTTAAGAAATAGATTTACAAATGGAATTTTAATTAGAAATCGATTTATAAATAAGTTTTTGTAATATAAACCTGTATAAACTGGGAATGAGTTTATGAAAATTTATAAACGATGTTTATAAATAAGTGGAATAATTATCATTTGATAAATGGAAAATATAAATTCACGGTGTGAATTTAAAATGAGACAGGGAAATCGGCTTAGAAAGAAATAGTGGATTCTATTTTGGAATTTGGGAATAGTTGTGAATTTGGAAATGTAAATCGGATTGTGATAAATCGAGGGAGATTTATAAGTATAAAAATGGTTATATTGGATTTTAAAAATATATTTTTATCAAGAAGTGAAGTTGTTTTAGAAAAGAATTTTTATTTATTAAACTATTAATTGGACTAAAATATTTCAGAAAGTTAGATACTTAATGTGACGCCCCACCTCTATACTCACACTAGCCAAGGATACTACTGGATAATGTCATCGACTAGCACGAAGAATAAGGCTATTGAGGAGCGACCATCTGTGTAATTGCTTTGTGTGAATACCGATATGTCAGATAATATGACTTGCATTTCATTTAAAGAGGAAATCTGACATAACAAATACAAACTCAAAGCTACTACACAGTGGCTATGTGGGCATCGAAACAAATATAGAAATAAGCATAACACAAATCAGTCACAGATATTCATATCACAAAGGCGGAAACAGATATGAATATAACACATAAAAGTGTACATCAAAATAGTGGTCATACAAGATCCACTACATCACAAAAGAATAGGTATAAGTGCTGAGCAAAAGAATATGTATACATCAAGGAGTCTATATCTCGAATGTATAAAAACAAAAACTACTAGGCTAAAGTAGTTAGCCAAAAGTCAGAAGTTAGCCCCTGCTAAGAAGTCAAGTGGAAGCACCTGTAACACCTCGGTCTGACCCGAGTATTATTTAAGAAGAAAAATAATAAACAGATCAGTCTAGCTATAAATATCATATGAGATGAGAAAGGATAAGAGATACCACAAAAATGTATGATAACAATAATGCCATACTGTGACAAGTATACATTCAATAACAATAAAAATCATACAATATCTCAAATCTCGTCATATATCAAAAAAAAGAATATAACATTCTTTAGCTTATTCACCAAACCCCAAATATTGACAAAACATATCAATGTCAATCGCAAAAATTGGTGAAACACAAATTCCAGAAATCAACAATTAGAAATCCAGAAAACACAAAAGGGGGAGGTCTATCACAAACGGGAGCATGAAAACTCACCAACACGTGTATCACAAACGGGACGCTATCCCATGGTCGCTAACCATAGAGACGGTACAACGACGTAGTACAATAACGGTACGCGCGAGGAACCTGAAACTCAAATAAGCCGGAACAACAACGTAGTACAACGGTACAACCGATGAACCTGAAACTCAAATAAGTCATAACAACGACTTAGTACAATGACGGTACGCCCGATGAACCGAACTCCATAAATCCCATAGGTCGCTAGCCTATAAAAAATGAGACGAAGCTCAATAGAACGGGGTATGGTCCTCCACGGGGACAAAAGGACATCGCATATCGCTAGTCTAAACCATAAAATGATCATCATTGATCAACAAGAAGTGTGAATGACACTAAGCTAGTAAATAAATGAGTTTAGCTTCATGTCCCATAACCACTGGCTTAACTTAAATATTTACGAACAGATTGTAGATTTCCACTCAAAAATTGTCAGAAGATTTCAATCGAATAAGTCTAAGAATTAACCGACGAAGTAAACGCAAGCATTTCATACCACTTGTTTTGCTAAGTTGTTTAACTGAATTTCTCGTACGAATGAGATAAAGGTTTATATATACTAATAGATTGGAAAACGGTTTTAGAAATGAGCTTTGTATTAAAAGTAAATGTTGAAATCATTTTTGTGAAAGAGTTTGGGTGTTTACTACTAGTATAGAAACCTTTGTATTTTAGAAGTGACAAATCACAGAAAACGATTGTAAAAAAACAATCGATCACCAAAAATTCACATTCGACGATGTGAGTTAGAACCATAAAAATCGATATCAAATCCATCAAATGGATATTCCCAAAAATCCAGAAAAAAAATCATCAAAGTCGATAATAAGTGGCAAAAACTAACCGGATCAACAAAAATCGATATAAATGGAAACCGACATAAAAACAGGCAAGTTGGCTGAATTTGCCAACTCCAGACGTCTGGTGGTTCTCCCAGACGTCTGGTGGTTCTCCCAGACGTCTGAGATGAGGTGCTGGAAATTTTATTCCAGATCGACTAAACGTCTGGATAGTAAGTTCAGACGTCTGTGCTGAAAGACTGGAATTTTTATTCCGTGCTTCAGACGTCTGGCATACTACCAGACGTCTGAGCTGAAGCTTAGGGCAATATTTCACTTAGGCCAATAATGGCCGAATTATATCGGAAGTGATCGAATGAGCGACGATGGCTAGGGATTTATGCCAAGCGACAACCCAGCCCTATAGACTCATCAATACACTCCGAACAACATGTCCAAACATCCATATTATGATTTTTCATAGATTTTGACTTCAAAATACCCAAAATTGGAAAATTCACCAATCCAATTCAATTCAAAAGCGAATGAACATGAAATAGGTGTTAGGAATTCATACCTAACAACTATCAAAGGTATAGACATAGATGTGAGTTCAAGAACTCACTTTTAAATCCAAAAACAACGAATGAGAAACTTTAAAACAAGGCAAGATCAATCTCTCCTCCACTTAACTTCAAGAACCCTCAATCTATGATCAAATGCAAATATTTCCTCAATTAGGTTATAGGATTTTCTGGAAATTGGAGAGAGATTAAGGTGGAGAATAAGAAAAGGAAGCTTACCTAAGCTTCTCTTTGATTTTGGAGCTTGAACCTTGAATTTCCTAGTAATCTTGGGTTAAGGAATTTTAATTTCCTCTTCTTTCCCTCATTTTCCTTTAGCTTGAGAGTGTTAGGAAAATAGAATGAATGAATGAAGGGGGTGGAGTTAGGGTATTTTGTTGGGTTAGTGGGCTGAAACCCAAACCCAAAGCCCAATAGAAAAATAGCAAAATTCTACTCAACTCCAATCATATCGATGCTTATACTCAAAAATGTCGCAAACGCCATTTTGGACTCAATGGAAGTGGTCTCGAGTCCGGATTCGGCCGTTTACAAAAAGTCACGTTTTGGACTTTTAAATTCAACTAACGATGCTATATTTAAATAAATCATTTAAATATATTATCGTAAAAATATGCGGGTTGTTATAGACTCCCCTCCTTAAAGAAATTGCGTCCTCGCAATACTTAAGAAGAAAATAAAAAGTAACAACCATACTAAGGCATAACAACACAAAAGAAGAAATTTTGAAATGAGAAGTTCACCTTAAGGAGCACGAGAGAGTAAGTCCGGATGTGTTCGCTTGATGAATTCTCTGGATTCCCAAGACCAATCCTTAGGATTTGAGGACCATTGAACTTTCACAAGAGGAACATCTTTATTTCGAAGGTGTTTAACCTCCGTAGAGATGATACGAATAGGATGTTGCTCATAAGTCAAATTAGGCGAAACTTCAATTTCTTCAATAACACCGGGCTCAATAATAGAATCGGAATCTCTAAGGAATTTCCGTAGTTGAGAGACGTGGAATATGTCATGAATAGCAGAAAATTGAGCCGGTAGTAAAAGGCGATAAGCCACGGAACCAATGCGTTCGGTGATGGGAAATGGACCAATATATCGAGGTGCTAATTTTCCCGATCGACTGAAACGCACAACACCCTTCATAGGCGAAACACGAATGAACACCAAATCTCCCACGGAAAATTCTAAATTCCTTCTTCGATTATCGGCATAGGATTTTTGTCTACTTTGAGCTTCTTTCATCCTATGACGAATAAGGTCAATCTTTTCTGTGGCATCACGAATAAAATCTGGACCTAAAACCAGCTTCAAGCCAACACGAAGGAGATCGGCATGGCCTTCCGTAGAGTGCCTCGAAAGGAGCCATACCAATACTAGATTGGAAGATATTATTATAAGAAAACTCAACAAGGGAAATATGATCCTCCCAACTTCCACCAAAATGAAGAACACATGCACGAAGAAGATCTTCAAGAGTTTGATTCACACGCTCGGTTTGTCCATCGGACTGAGGATGATAAGCGGTGCTAAAATTAAGCTTTGTTCCCAATGCTTTTTGAAGACCTTTCCAGAATCCACTAGTAAATAATGGATCACGATCACTAACAATAGAAGTTGGAACTCCATGCAATTTAACAATTTCTTTGACATAGACTTTAACCAAAAGAGGTGCGGTCTGATTGGACCGGACAGGAAGAAAATGGGCGGATTTTGTAAGTCTATCACTATCACCCATAGACTATCATGACCCGAACAAGAATGGGGAAGACCGTCAATAAAGTCCATAGAGACTTGATCCCAATTCCAAACGGGAATGTCTAAAGGTTGCAATAATCCACCGGGCCTTTGATGCTCGGCCTTTATGAGTTGGCAAGTCATGCAACGCTTAATAAAGTTAACAATATCAGATTTCATTCCATCCCAATAATAAAGTCGCTTCATGTTCGCGTACATTTTACTACTACCGGGATGAATGGTAAATTTAGAACGATGAGAATCTTCTAAAATGTCTTTACGAAGATCACAAATGTTTGGCACAATAAGTCTACCAAACTTTCGAATACCTCCACAAGCATCACTAGCAAAGTCTTTCAAACCATCAACCTTATTTTTATCCCTACAACTTTGGCTAAGAAGAGCCAATTTGGGATCATGCTTTTGAGCTTCAAGGATGCGGTCTAAAAGAGATGGATGAGCCTCAAGGCTACATAAAACAAGAGATGAACATGAATCGGATTCACAATCTCGAATCTCATAAGTGGAAAAAGTCTCGAGATCGTTCCATTCGGATATCATCATGGAAACAACCACTTGTTGCTTACGACAAAGGGCATCGGCAACACGATTGCCCTTTCCGGGAGTATAGAGAATATCAAGATCGTAAGATGCAAGGAATTCGAGCCAACGTTGTTGACGCAAATTAAGTTCCTTTTGAGAAAATAAATACTTCAAAGATTTATGATCGGTGTAGCAAACAAATTTCTCTCCCAAAAGATAATGATGCCAAATTCTAAGGGCGAAAACAATAGCCGCAAGCTCTAAATCATGAGTGGCATATCTAGTCTCGGCAGGCTTTAATTGCCTAGAAGCATAAGCGATAACACGTTCCCTTTGCATGAGAACGGCTCCCAAACCAACACGACTAGCATCGGTATAAACAATAAAGTCTTGATTCCCTTCGGGAATCACAAGAATAGGAGCATCAGAAAGGAGTTCTTTTAATTTTTGAAAAGCAGCTTCACATTTATCTGACCAAATGTACTTAACTCCCTTCTTTGTCAAACTAGTAAGAGGCACGAAAATTTTAGAAAAGTCTTTTATGAACAGACGGTAATAGCCCGCCAATCCAAGGAAGCTACGAATTTCTATCACACACTCCGGTCTCTTCCAATTGAATTGCTTCAATCTTTGAAGGATCCACTGAAATTCCGGATTCAGAAATAATATGTCCTAAAAATTTCACACGAGATTGCCAGAAGTGGCACTTAGAAAATTTTGCTTTCAATTGATTGCTCCTAAGAGTTTCCAACACAATCCGAAGATGTTTTTCATGCTCTTCCTCGGTTTTAGAATAAACAAGAATATCATCTATAAAGATGAGAACAAATCAATCGAGGAAGTCTTTGAAAACTCGATTCATAAGGTCAACGAAATAAGCAGGAGCGTTCGTTAAACCAAATGGCATAACAAGCCATTCATAAGATCCATAAGGAGTACGGAACAACGTCAAAGGAATGTTATCCTCTGCAATACGAAGCTGATGAAAACCGGTTGCTAAGTCTAACCGTGAAAAGACTCTAGCACCGCTAAGTTGATCGAATAGATCATCAATCCGAGGTAAGGGATATTTATTCTTGATGGTGAGATCATTAAACTTGCAGTAGTCAACGCAAAGCCTAAGTGTACCATCGGATTTCTTCACAAAGATAGCTGAAGCTCCCCAAGGAGAGGAACTAGATCGAATAAACTGTTTTGCTTCCAATTCGAATAATTGTTTACGCATCTCCTCATTTTCCTTATTGGACATACAATAAGGAGGACGAGTGATAGGTAGAGCTCCAGGGATTAGATTAATTTTGAACTCAATTGCTCGCTTAGGTGGTTATCCTAAAACGGGCTCAAATATATCGGGAAATTCACGAACAACGTGAATGAGGGAAATGACATCTTCCTTATCATCATTAGCGTCATCATGTGGATTTAGAGGACATGAGAATGCCACCGAATTAGAATCTGAATCTTTAAGAACAATAGAAATCTGCTTAACAGACTGAGGATGTCGAAGATAAATAGTCCTCTCGGGACATAGGATGTGGGCTTCATAACGATTAAGCCAATCCATTCCCAAAATCATTCTGAAATAAAGTGAGTGTTGCGGATCCACCAACCGGATTCGCAATTCTCAGTAAAGTCATCAAGCCCATAACATTTAAAGATAAAGCATCAACAGGTTCTTTTGATATAAAAGAGTGAGATGCACCCGTATCAAAAAGAACTCGAATAGGAAGATCACGAAATATAATAATGCCATCAAGGATAGAATGAGAAATGCCTTGACCAAGAGAAGTGTTACTAGGAGCTTGCACAACATTTAGCTTTCCCACTTTCTTTCTTTGAAGTTTGGGGCATGAAGATAAAAGATGACCCGAACTTTTGCAATAGCGACAGAAAAGGGGTTTTGGACACCTATTTGCATAATGGTCCTTAGAACCACAATTGTAGCATTGTCCAGGACTGGAGGTAGGAGTCTTTACTACCGAAGTTACTTGCTTCCCTTTCTTGTTAGGATTAGGGCCTTTGAACTTAATAGGCCTCTTCTTGTTGTTGTTGAAGTTCTGTTTGGCACCCACAACTTTAACATCACTTTCTTTATCGGCTTCTTCAAGTCGAAGAGCGATATCAACAAGCTGATCAAAAGAAACTTCTAGTTTCAGGAGTAAAGGCTTTTTGAGGTTCTTATTCAACCCATAGACAAACCTCTGATTTTTCTTCAATGGGGTATTAATATACTCGACCCCATATTTAGAGAGAGATTCAAAAGATACGACGTAATCCGTCATAGAAGATTCACCTTGAACAAGGTCAATAAAGCGTCGGGCCAAAGTTACTTTTTCAGCTTCCGGCACAAACTTTAACTTGAACCTTTCTCGGAATTTCTCCCAAGTAAGATCTGCTTCAATAACTTCAGAAATCAAAAGCTCATACCAATCTAATTCTCTCTCCTGGAGCATGCTAGAAGCCACTTGAACTCGATGTAAATCCACAAGATTCATGCGAGAAAAGATGCGATCGCATGTTCTAAGCCAAGCTTGGACTTCTATAACGCTTTCAGAACCCTTGAATGGCCTTCCACCCAAATTGGTATAATCACTTCACAAGCGTGCAAACCCAGATTTAGGATGAGTGGGCTCAGGAATGGGACCGGCAGCTTGAGCATTCTTTACAAGATCCAAAAGCTGTTGGGCAAACATAAATACTCCATCCTGAGGAGTAGCACTAGATTGACCAGCGCTGAGACGGCCAGGTCTAACCATTTCTCTTCTTTAAGAAAGAAAGAAAGAAGGGGAAAAAGGTTATTCTCAGAATGAATATCAAACAAACTTGATTGATAAAACAAGGCATCATAAAAGAAAATAGGATAGATCGGGTCCTATGACTTAAATTAAATCCTAAGGCACGATTCCTAAGAAAGACTTAGGACAATGATCCTTGCTAGATTATTCTACATTGTTCCGAAGTTTGGCTTTGATACCAAGCTGTGACGCTCCACCTCTATACTCACACTAGCCAAGGACACTACTGGGTAATGCCGTCGACTAGCACAAAGAATAAGGCTGTTGAGGAGCGACCATCTGTGTAATTGCTTTGTGCGAGTACCGATATGTCAGATAATATGACTTGCATTTCATTTAAAGAGGAAATCCGACATATCAAATACAAACTCAAAGCTACTACACAGTGGCTATGTGGGCTTCGGAAACAAATATAGAAATAAGCATAACACAAATCAGTCACAGATATTCATACCACAAAGGTGGAAACAGATATGAATATAACACATAAAAGTGTACATCAAAATAGTGGTCATACAAGATCCACTACATCATAAAAGAATAGGTACAAGTGCTAAGCAAAAGAATATGTATACATCTGTAACATCCTGAAATTTTCAACCATTCGCATCCATACATGTCGGATTTGAATTGCTCAAAATGTCAAATTGTTAATTTAAATTTGGCAAAACTCAACATATACAGTAAATAAATAATCACAGACACGGAGTAATATAACAATAATGCAGCGGAAACAAAATAATAGTAGTTCATGAAGCTACTATATATATATATATATATATATATATATAACAGAGTTAAACAAGATACAACAGAAGTCTCGAATACATATATGTCTCAATATAAAGGTCAAATACAAGATCAGAATACATCACTGGAATCAACTGAATAACAGAAAGCTGGATAGGTATCTGGATCTCCAAGCGAAGCTCCAACTCCAAAGGTGAGTCTCGAACACTGAACCACTCAGTCTGACCCGAGCGTAAAGCAAAACACAAAACACTCGAGTCAGGATTAACATTCTTATATCAATAAATCCAACTCAAGTGAAATATCAACTGAAATACAAGTAACTCAAAGGATGTTTGGGATAACCATCCTCTAAGGATCCGTTAAACTATCTACTATGTACTAATATACGTTATTATAATAATGTCTAATAGTAAAATAAACTTACTTTTAAGTAGCGTTAAGGCTTTGCATTTTCCACCTTAACACATAATAGTCCCAGTAGTCTATCCAGTATCAGCGTACCCCCAGATCGGGAGCTACCCTAAATACTCCACAGGCTATGACACAAAACCCAACTCGTAGTAAAGCTCGATATGGTAGGTGACACGGCACAACAAGGCAATGCCAGGGTAGATTTACCAATTACGCACACGGGCTGGTGGAAACGCATAGCAGCCACTACCGCCCACCTCAGAACACACTCCCAAATCAAAAATCGAAGGGTGGCCACCAAATCAATCACAAAGTAATAGAATAGTATCGAAGTAATGTGTCCGATCAGAGGTGCTACCTCATTGGCTCGAGATTGCTCCTATTTTAGCCACCTTATGCCAACTCATGGGAGTCGGGTCCATGTTCATACCTCAATAGGATCGTCGCCACCATCCTACTTCATTCTGGAATCTCCACCGCGTACACAGTTGTTAAAGTGGCTTTCGGTATCGACAGAGAGTATGCCCATATGATCCTGGTCTCTTTAACAACCAATCGTTATTATAACACCGTGGTCATTTCAAAATAGTTTATACTTCCAAACCAAAATATCATATCCATTTAAAAACCATATCAATACAATATCATTTCTCACTTAAATAATATTCGTTTCCAAAAATCATAGCACTTTTCAAAATTACAACTCTTTCGAAATTATAACACTTTGAAATTATAACACTTTGAAATCATAACATTTGGAATCTATAACACTTTGGAAATCATAACACTTTGAGATAATAACACTTTCCTTTAAACAGTTTAGATATTAATAATATATAAAATAATTAGTTTATAAAATAAAATAGTTTATAATAAAATAATTAGTATATTAAAATAATTTATATTAAAATGATTTATAAAGTAAAATATAAAATAGTTTTTAAATATAATTTAAATTACTTTATAAAACAAAATAGCTTCCTCAAATTTCACAAATCAATTACAAATCAACTTAAATTCCAAAATTTCAAATTTAAATGAAATCTAAATTCATCAATTTCCACCAATTTTAGTTTCTCAATAAACCATTTCAAATTATATCGATTTCAAATACAGATTTGAACCACAAAATAAACCATTTGAATTTCAATATATTTCAAAGCTTTATATATTCACTATTTCAAAACTAAATTCGATAATTTCATATATATATCAAATTCACTTTACTATTATTTAGTTTTGAAATATTTACTTAATCATTTCAATAACATCTAAATACAGCTTCAATTCGCAAATTTAAATAAACAAAATATCCCATTTAAATTTATATAAATTTGAAATATTCATTTAAGTCACTTTTAATCAAATTCAAGTTATAAAACATATCTTTAAAATTTTGAATTTAATAAATTTCAAATCAAACTTATTTAAGTATAATTCTTAAATAAATATAATTTCAAATCAATTTCAAATTTATCTTTCCAACCTTAATTTATTAAAAATTATTATCAACTCTATATTTGAGAATATATATTTATTAAATAAACACTTAAACATATTATATTTCAACTTTATTAAATCTATTTTAATAAATCTTTAAAAATCAATATTTATTAAAACCATATATTTATTTTCAAAACCATAGAAATCATTTTCAAAATATATATATAAATAAACCAACGGTGTCTGTATATAATTTTCTATCCTATGGTCAAATGATACGGATGTTTATCATTTCAATCCGCAATTTAAATATATATACGGGTATATATCTTTTCAACCCGCAATCCCAAATACGATTCAATGAAAATCGCTTGGGTTTATCATTTCAACCCATAACGATTTTCTCCTATTCTATAGATCGTTCGGGTATGTATCATTTCAACCCATAGTGAATTCTATACTAACAGGGAACTTGCAGAGTGATAACAGATATGATAATAATATAACAAGCATATAGCATCAATATAAATAACAAATAATGGTGTCAGATATCACAGGTGAACAGATACAGATAATGGCATATATATAGCAATGTAATAACTAACAACAGCATATTTCAATTGTCGTTTCAATTGAAATCAAATTTAATAAATATAAGAACATTAATCGTGAGTGATTGCTCACCTTTCGAGGCTAGAGATGAACGAAAATGAGATGAGTTACGAATCCAAAGCAAGGTGAGATGGGCACGAATTTGACGATCAAAGTTGATGACAAGAAATCGATGAAATCAAATCAGAACCGGATCGAAGAATATAATTGGTATAAGTGAACTTATATAACTATATATATATATATATATCATATTCTGAATCCAAACACATATAAATTTTAAATATATATATATATATATCTCAAAATTATTGTTTCAAATTAAAACACATATGTTAAAATATACCCTATATATATTTACAAACCCTATTTGAAAACCAAATCCACATCTCTTGATATATAAATTAACATATATATATATAACATATACATCAAAAATCTAATTCTATATATATATATATATATATATATTCCAAGATCATTATTAAATTTAACACATACCTCTAATATATATAAATATATGATATTAACAGTACATGAAATCATTTAAAACTAATATTTTATATCTTATACTAATATAAACTTTATAGACTAACATGTAACTTATAACAAAATATATATATACAAACTTCTTTTATAAAACAACAGCCAGATTATATGTATCTAAACTAACTCATATAACAGTTCATATAGCAGATTTTATATAATAAAAATAACAGAATATAGCTTATCTATATAAGTGTATCATATACAGATTATACATACAACTAACATATAAATAAACTACACTTAAAAAAACCAAGTATATATATGAACTGCTGTTAAATTATATATTAGTTATTTAAAACATATTAGTTTATATGCATGAACTACATATTTAATAACCTATATATATAACTATATATAAATAACCAGATCATATTAGCTATATAACTTACATATATTAGGTTAAGGTTACCAAGATGTAAATCAAGATATATTAACAGCCAAAATTTAAGGTTATATACACTGACTACACAAACAACAGGTTGTCCACCTAAAAAATATATAACACAAACAACTTATATAACTTGTACAACCTGAAACAAATTTTACTCATATGTAATACCTATACATCTGTAAACAAACACTGACATACCCATATACAAAACATCATATTACAACTCACGTACATATATTACTATTTTTTTCTTTTCCGGTAACCAAACAACATATTATATATATACAAACATTTGTATGCAATTTCAATGCTTATGAATAAATATGTGCACACCCTATTTATAACTAAATATGCTTAAATATATATATATAGAAATCAGTTTTATAAAAGTACTTTATTCCTTATGTTTATAACAGCAAACAATATTACTAATAGTATGCATATATATAACCATATATATAAAAACTTGAAATATATATATAAGCAGCAAATTAAAACCGAACCAACTTATGATAGAAAATATATCACACTTAAAACATGAACAAAGTTGTTATAACTTATACGTTAATATCCAGCAGCCCATATGTATATAACAACGAATATATATATATATAAACATTATATTTTACAAAGCTTTAAACATATCACAGATATACAATCCACATATATATGTGTAATAAGGAATACTCACGTGACACAAAATTAAATAAGGAGGGATGACTATCGGCTATGAGTACTTGGTGGAGGAAACTTGCGGCTGAGGTTGGCTATCACAGCGGGAAGAGGAGAGATGGGTTAAGGGCGGTTGTGTCGGAGGCCGGAGAGGCTGCAGCAGGTCTGAGAGTGGCGAATCGGTTGGAGGAAAGTGGAGTAGTCAGACGTGAAGGCGAGGGGTTTAGAAAGGGAAGGCAGAAAAATTCTCACCCAAGCATATATGTGTAAATATACGTGTAGGAGAGGAGATCGGTTTTGAGGAGAAGAGAATGAATAGGGGAAAAATGGGCAGGCCAACGTTTAAACTTTATATAACAATTATATTTTGATTTCCAAGTGAACAGACGAAAGATGAAAGGCCAAACAACATTAAAACCAAACAAGTGGAAAAGTGTAAAGGCACGAATTAAATTCAGAATTATTACTGGTAAATTACTATTGACTGTTGGTTTCTAGAGTGGGTAACGAATCAATACAGAATTCAAAAAGGTTTGAAAATGGTTATCGATACGGTAATCGTTTTATTGATTTCATTGTGTTCCGAATTCCGAAACATACGAATGAATATACCGCGGAGATCAACGCGACAAGACGATCAAAATGGTATACAGATATCAGTGGTACGATCATCCTATCAAAAGTCGATAATCGATATCGAAAATGCCGCTATTCTGTCGAAAATAAGATAAACGGAGCAATAGCAGTCCAAATTTGAAGAAACGAAATGTGACGTCTTACTCAGAAGATAATTTACAAATTTTCTATATAAAAATATTCAGGTTTGGAAAACATTTCATTATCATCAAATATTAACTGATTTAAATTGAAATTGAATTACACAAGAAAATAAACTTCAATATTATTAATTGAAAATTTACCATTTGTTATGTTTAAATAGACGTATTCCAAATATCAAATTTTTATTTCAAAATTCAATTATTTAAAATTTCACAAAAATTCTAATTAAATATATTATTAAAACAGTTAAAATTTACGGGTCGTTACAACATCAAGGAGTCTCTATCTCGAATGTATAAAAACAAAATCTACTAGGCTAAAGTAGTTAGCCAAAAGTCATAAGTTAGCCCCTGCTAAGAAGTCAAGTGGAAGCACCTGTAACACCTCGGTCTAACCCGAGTATTATTTAAGAAGAAAAATAATAAACGGTTCAGTCTAGCTATAAATATCATATGAGATGAGAAAGGATAAGAGATACCACACAAATGTATGATAACAATAATGCCATAGTGTGACAAGTATACATTCAACAACAATAAAAATCATACAATATCTCAAATCTCGTCAAATATAAAAAAAATAACATTCTTTAGCTTATTCACCAAACCCCAAATATTGACAAAACATATCAATGTCAATCGCAAAAATTGGTGAAACACAAATTCCAGAAATCAACAATTAGAAATCCAGAAAACACAAAAGGGGGAGGCCTATCACAAACGGGAGCATGAAAACTCACCAACACGTGTATCACAAACGGGACGCTATCCCATGGTCGCTAACCATAGAGCCGGTGCAATGACGTAGTACAATAATGGTACGCGTGAGGAACCTGAAACTCAAATAAGAGGGGAAACAACGTAGTACAACGGTACGCCCGATGAACCTAAAACTCAAATAAGTCGGAACAACGACGTAGTACAATGACGGTACGCCCGATGAACCGAACTCCATAAATCCCATAGGTCGCTAGCCTATTAAAAATGAGACGAAGCTCAATAGAACGGGGTACAGTCCCCCACATGGACAAAGAGACATCGCATATCGCTAGTCTTAACCATAAAATGATCATCACTGATCAACAAGAAGTGTGAATTACACTAAGCTAGTAAATAAATGAGTTTAGCTTCATGTCCCATAACCACTGGCTTAACTTAAATATTTACGAATAGATTGTAGATTTCCACTCGAAAATTGTCACAAGATTTCAATCGAACAAGTCTAAGAATTAACCGACAAAGTAAACACAAGCGTTTCATACCACTTGTTTTGCAAAGTCGTTTAATTGAATTTCTCGTACGAATGAGGTAAAGGTTTATATATACTAATTGATTGGAAAACGGTTTTAGAAACGAGCTTTATATTAAAAGTAAATGTTGAAATCATTTTTGTGAAAGAGTTTGGGTGTTTACTACTAGTATAGAAACCTTTGTATTTTAGAAGTGACAAATCACAGAAAACGATTGAAAAAAAACAATCGATCACCAAAAATTCACATTCGACGACGTGAATTAGAACCATAAAAATCAATATCAAATCCATCAAATGGATATTCCCAAAAATCCAGAAAAGAAGTCATCAAAGTCGATAATAAGTGACAACAACCAACCAGATCAACAAAAATCAATATAAATGGAAACCCACATAAAAACAGGCAAGTTGGCAGAATTTGCCAGCTCCAAACGTCTGGTGGTTCTCCCAGACGTCTGAGATAAGGTGCTGGAAATTTTATTCCAGATCGACCAGATGTCTGGATAGTAAGTTCAGACGTCTGTGCTGAAAGACTAGAATTTTTATTCCGTTGCTTCAGACGTCTGGTATACTACTAGACGTCTGAGCTGAAGCTCAGGGCAATATTTCACTTAGGCCAATGATGGCCGAATTATATCGGAAGTGATCGAATGAGCGACGATGGCTAGGGATTTATGCCAAGCGACAACCCAGCCCTATAGACTCATCAATACACTCCGAACAACATGTCCAAACATCCATATTATGATTTTTCATAGATTTTGACTTCAAAATACCCAAAATTGGAAAATTCACCGATCCAATTCAATTCAAAAGCGAATGAACATGAAATAGGTGTTAGGAATTCATACCTAACAACTATCAAAGGTATAAACATAGATGTGAGTTCAAGAACTCACCTTTAAACCCAAAGACAACGAATGCGAAACTTTAAAACAAGGCAAGATCAATCTCTCCTCCACTTAACTTCAAGAACCCTCTATCTATGATCAAATGCAAATATTACCTAAATTAGGTTATAGGATTTTCTGGAAATTGGAGAGAGGTTGAGGTGGAGAAGAAGAAGAGGATGCTTACCTAAGCTTCTCTTTGATTTTGGAGCTTGAATCTTGAATTTCTTAGTAATCTAGGGTTTAGGAATTTTAATTTCCTCTTATTTCCCTCATTTTCCTTTAGCTTGAGAGTGTTAGGAAAATAGAATGAATGAATGAAGAGGGGGTGGAGTTAGGGAATTTTGTTGGGTTAGTGGGCTGAAACCCAAACCCAAAGCCCAATAGAAAAATAACGAAATTCTACTCAACTCCAATCATATCGATGTTTATACTCAAAAAGGTCGCAAACGCCATTTTGGACTCAATGGAAGTGGTCTCGAGTCTAGATTCGGCCGTTTACAAAAAGTCACGTTTTGGACTTTTAAATTCAACTATTGATGATATATTTAAATAAATCATTTAAATATATTATCGTAAAAATATGCAGGTTGTTACACTTAGATATTTAATATTGATTGAAATAAATTCTAATTTTCATGATAAGCTTTGAAAATCTATTACTATTATTTATGAATGAATTGGAAATTTGCTATCATGGTTATTTAACAAGGGGTGGTGATATTTTAAATAACTGTTTAAATGTGTTTGAAAATTTATTATTTTACTTTAGAATACTAATTTTAAAAAGGTAGATATTTTGGAAATTTATTGAAGTTTCTTATAAATACTCTCGAGATTTGTAAATAGGATTGTATTGATTGGATGTGGTTTTATAAGAAAAATCTTATAATGGAATTCGAGAACTTAAGAAAATTAGAGAAAAGGAAATTTCCAAATTGTTTAGATACGAAAACTTCGAAAATGAATCTGAATTGAATAAAGGAGTTAAAATTGTTAGTTGGATTATAAATAAGTATAATCGATAAATTTTGAAATTTTTAAAGGGAGATTACAAATGGTTTAAAATTGTAAAAGAATATTTCTCTAAGTTAAACTTTGAATTTTATAAAGAAGTTTTATAAATAGTTTCGAAAATATTTATGAAACAACGAAATTTTTCGGAAGTAATGGTATATTTTCATAGCGTAATTTGAGGGCAGAGATTGCCTACAGTTTGGGATGTTTTCGATGGGATAGCGATGTAACCATTGTGAAAACAGCGATCTATGATTGATTGCATGGAGAAAATCGGGAGGCAGAGATTGCCTAAGTTAAGTTTGGTTTTTCTGGGATAGAGACACAACCATCGAGCTGCGATCCATGGTCGATACCGAATGGTGCTTCCATATCTATTTTAATGAGTTTTTAAGTATTTTTGGAAGAAAGGATTTGTGAATATACTTATTTAGATGAAATAAGTATATGCCTGTTTTAAATGAGGAATTCAAATTTTTTAAATTTAAATTAAATGAGGCTTAGTGATTTCAGTGGGAAACGTAACCTTTGGTTGAATGTTTTGTTTATTTGATAGTTAAATAACCGACTATCAAATCTTGGCCCAAATATGTAATCCTTCTTAATTTTGGTGGTAGGAAACGATTTCCTACTTTATACTGAGGGATTTTAACTTTGGAAATATCTAGGAGAAACACGGGAATTATATGGTACAGTTTCCGTTCAAGGTGCTATATTGTATGTATAAACTCGTTGTTCTTCTAGGATAAATGATAAGGAGATCCGTCCACTTAAACGATTAGGGGGTGATCCCCGCTCTTATGTATTGTCTGATTATTTCCTAAAGAACCGGTATTGAGCATTCCGAAAATCGGCGAATGGTTTTTGGAGCACCTAGGAAATGGAGAGTGTACTCGTAAAAGATGACTTGGAACCCATGACCTACTCTGGAAACCATGTACGGTTAAATGGAGGAGATGCGTTATATTTTAGGATGTTGAAATCCATATGTGGTTCCATGATATATTTTTGGAGTGGTCCGTAAGCTGGAACGCCGGACGTAGCCTCATCAGTGGAAATGACTAAAACCAGAGGTAGGAGGCATGGTCAGTAGGGTTGGCAAACCCATAGTGTGTAAGCGGCTCCTTTTCTAGCAATACTGATACCTTTAGTTGTTTTTGGCATGCCAGAGCGATGCACTCGGTCTTAGCAAGACCAGTTATGTTTTTTCTATAATACCCCAGCTAGACGGGTATGATGCTTCGGAAGGATAACTCTGATCCTTGTGCAAGAGGACCGTTCTCGAAGTACTGAGGGCACCTCCGTGGAATCCTACACGATTAGCGAACGAGCCTTATTGAGTTTTGATTTATACTAGTATTGTTGTGATGTACACAGCACGAGCATCATAGCTACTTGATTATTATTATTTTGACCCTTAGACATTATTATAATATCACTGGATTTTTATATAAAATGTTTTGGTTATCGTAAGGTGAAAAACCGTCGCGTTTATGTGTGTCGTGATCTTACGAGATACCTTTTTCAAAGGATTCTTGAAAATAATTAAATTCAAATTGAGTGTGTTTTCTCAGGTTGGTTTTCCAGACCGACTCGGGTGTTAAGTTATTATAATGCTCGGGTCAGATCGAGTATTTCAGATTCAGGTTAGGATGCTATGGAGCTCAGGAGACGAGCTGGATGACAGAGACGTATTCCACATACTTGATTATATTCCACTATGTGTGTCAGGCTACATATTCAGCACTGGTGAGGACAAGTTATAATAACTGTCCATATTGATTTGTTGATTGTTGTACTATGATGATTGTATGTATATTAACAGTTACAATTTCTCTGTGTATAAAGATCTGTATTTTTCTATTATATATTGTTCCGTTGCGATTGTGAGATTCTGTGTTATTGTTTAGTTTTCTCTTATCTTCTCTCTTCTTCTTTTTCCCCTAACAATCGGGTTTCCCGGTATTCGATTGCTCGGCATGTGATACAGTGAACGTATCAGTGTCGATTTTCGAGGGTCGAAAATCCCGGTCGTTACAGTGGGACACGATGCGGTGGTGTTCGGTCAACCATGGCGGCGGCGGCGAGGCAAGAAAAGATGGCGCCTGGGTTGTTCATGAACGCGAGAGGGAGAAGAAGATTTAGGCAGGCCCTTTATACTTAATAAGGTTGATTAATTTATACTAAGGACTGTCATTAAGGATATTATTGTATTATTAAAATTGTAAATCTTATTATGTCGATTGCTCATCCATACTAGGTTCAAATCGAATGTGACTTTTTGCGTTGCGTCCGTAATAAAGTTGACTACAAAATTGAATTGGATTGGATGGATTTGGAGCTAGTAGGAATTTGGGTTAAAATTAAACGTCTGTTCGGTTTTAATTCAAATTGGAACGCCTTGGTGACAACTTAAAATTCGGTAAGTTAAACTCACCTTTTTGGCTAACTAGTACGTTACATAGTTGATAAAAAATATTAATTAAATGTTTGGATAATTTATTGTTTTATCAGTTGGTTTAATTCCCGCTCCTGGAGCGAATGACCTTTTATATATACCCGCCTAGTAGTGGATGACCCATATTATATAATTATATATTGTTTATAATGCAGGGGAATGGGTTGGAGGGATCCAACAGGATTACTCACCACCGTTGATTTTTATTTATATGTATATGCTAATATATATATATATATATATGAGTTATGATGCAAGGGGACAGGTTGGAGGGATCCAACAGGATTCCTCGACATTGTTGAAATGTTTTCAGTAATATTATTGTTGAATGATTATAGAATATTAAACCTGATTGTTAACCCTATGGGTTATGACATTGTTATATGATCAACTTAAACCCTGTAGTGATAGAGAATCAATATCGGTATTGGTTAAACGTTGGGTAGCTATTGGCCTCAAATTAGTATTTTAAGAATACTATAAATTTCCATTTTAGTTGAAATTGGTTTTTGAGAAAGGAAATGATTTAAATCTGAAACTGGAATTTGGAAATATTTTGTTTTAAAGGATTTAACTTCTATTTTACTCCAACCTTTTTATCTTTCTTTTCTAAGTTAATTGTTTATATCTAATATTGTTTTAAGATTATTTATATTTAATATTGTATATAGATAATTTATGTTTAATACTGTTTTAAAGGATTATTTATTTATATTTAATGTTCTTTTAAAGTTATTTATCAATATTTTAATATTCTAAAAAGTTAATAATTTAAATAACTAATATGGACTAAAACTAATAATAATGATTTATTAATAATGTTTTGGAATAAATTATTACTATTTATAAAAATGGTAAAAAAAATTAATTATTATTGTTTATTTAATAATGTTTTGAAATTATTTACTATTATTTTTAAGCCGTTTTCAAGTTAATAATAATTATTTATTTATAATGTTAATTGTTAATAAATATTATTACATAATAGTATTTTAAAGTGAATGATTTTTATTTGTAAATGTTTTCGACACTTATAAATAGTGCTTTATAAACAGACTTGGGTTTTTATAAGAGGAGTTTTATAAAATGGTTTGAAGACTTAAAGGAAGATTATTTACAAGGTAAAGGAATTTTATAAATGGTTAGATATTTATAAATGAATTTTAGAAATGGGTTTATAGAATTATAAGAAGAGTTTTATAATGAGTTTTATGGATTTATAAAGGGTTTATAAATGATTTTAGGAATGTATAAATGGGAGTTTTATAAATGATTCAGAGATTGATGAATAGGGTTATAAATGGGTTTAGAGATTTATAAAGGAATTTATAAATTGTTCTAGAATTGTGTAAAAAGGAAATCTTCCTCCGTTCTGTAAATATACTTATACCATTGAGATAAGTATATGGATATTTTTTTCCAAGTATCGAAGATATAGGGATTTATGAATTTATCTTTGTAAAAGTATTTTGGTACAAGTATTTACAAGATGAATTTAATTAATGAAAAGACTAATTAAAGAGGTTAGTGTTTGCTTATGTGCTTAACCAATATTTGTTTGTCCCTATGGAATTAAATCCCTGAAATTGAATGTGTGTTTTGTGGATAGTTAAAAAATCGACTATCAAATATGGACCCAAACATAACTTTGGAAATATCTAGGAGAAACACGTAAGTTATATGCACAGTCATCTCCGATGATTTTGTACTGTGCGAATAAATCTTATTTTGTTCTCCTAGGACAAATGATAAGGAAATTCGTCCACTAATGGTTAGGACGTGATCTTTGCTCTTATCTTTAACTGTTTATTTCCTAAAGAATCGGGGTTGAGTTTATCGAAAACTATCGAATGTTGTTTTAAAGAGACCAAGATCAGATATGTTATCCGAAACCACTTCGATCAAACTCAAGCATTTCGAAGTGAAGACACTTAAAGATGATGGAATTGAAGATGGAGCTCTTTGAAGTGAAAGGGTTGCTTGCTACTAATCTTGAAAGTGATTACAAAGTGGATGCAGTAGAAGTAGTGCATTCGGTTTCATTCAGTCCCAGAACGAACTTGTATGGATGAATGCTGGAATTGCATTGTTGCCTGGAGGGCAGCATTAGCATTATAAGTGGGAAGTGCTCTATAAAACGTAAAACGTAGCCTCAAGCCTCATCAACTGGGAATGACTAAAACAGGGAGATGCAATAGGGCTAAGTGGGTTGCTCCCAAGTAGGGTATGATCATCTCTATCTAGAGTCGATAATATCTCTAATTTGTATGCTTCGGGGCCCATTATAAAAGGGGTGATCATATTCAGTACTATCCAGCAAAGGGTAGGCCGATCCTATGTTGGCAGGAGTCGATAGGTTCGACCTCGGTGTTATTTTATCTAAAGATGCACCGTGATGGATGGCACCCCAGTAGCCCAGTCATTGTATGGAATCCATTCTCCAATACGTGCCTTTACAGTTTTGATTGTAGAACCTGGTATGTTGGAATTTAATTAATGTACCAATTTCGACTATGATTAATAAGTATTTGTATTGTAGACATTATTATAATATCAAGGATTTTCTATAGAAACTGTATTAGTTATCGTAAGGTAAAAACCCGTCCATGTTTATGTGTGGCATGGTCCTATGAGATACCTTATTTTGAAAGATTTTTGATAAATGCTTAAATTCCATTAGAGGTCTGTTTTCTCACACTAGTTTATCAGACTGACTCGGATGTTATTTTATTATAATACTCGGGTCAGATAAAGCATATTTACAGATTTCTTTGGATGTATTGGAGCTCAGGAGACGAGCTGGAGGGCCAAGATGTATCTATGTATTTCTTTGTGTTCCACTATTTTTTCTATTAGTTGTATTTATCAAAAATTGTAAGGATAGGTTGTTATAATTATCTGGGCTAAAATATGTTAGTATACTCTGATTATGTATGTATATTACATTTTTCTTTGGGTAAAGATTTTTTGTATATTATAGATTATTCATTCCGCTGTGAGATTTTATGTTGTTTAGTTCCTTATTGTCTTATTTCTTCTTTCTTTTTCCTAACTATCCTCCTTTCCGTTCAATTTGAGTGGGTCATGTGTGGTTGATTGTCCACTTAAACTATATGAAAAAGTGGATCGTTACAATCTAGGTCCATTAATGGATGATGAGATATATATTTATATATAAATATTTATCTATAAGAGGTAGATGAGAACAGTTCATACACGTGATGGAGTCATAGCGAGTAATGATAAAATCTAACATAACAAGAAATGGTGAAAAATCAGCATAAGCCAGTGTTATGTATAAGTTGTGTAATTTATTGGCCACCAGAACATTGTTCTGACCCCTCCTCATTACAACCCACGGGATTTAGAAGGGCAGGTACTGGTATTGTTTTCGAGCAGTTGTCTGGCTGAGACAATTGACATTTTATATGTCAATTCTGGGTCAGTAATTTTTATGATTTAATATATTTACTTAATTCCGCTGTGACTTATTACCAGTAATACTATGATATAATTTCTCTTTTGTAGGATACCAAATGGATAATCCATATTTTAGCGGATTTGGGTTTTCGGGTTTGCAAAAATCTAGGCCCACTGGAGTGCGGGTTATTACATGAACCCTGTCATTAAAAATTTGAAATTTATTTTGATAAAAAGTTAGTAACTTATCTAATCAAAAGTTCAGAAGAACTCTTGCTTTTAGTAAATTAGAAATTCATTTAATAACAAAGATTATCGTTATTAGAGCACCTGAATTCCATTCTAGGAGAACTTGATTTAGTGCTTTAAAGAACGAAGCTTTTAATAACTTTATCTTTCGACTTTATCACTTAGAGCTTTAGAGTTTGACACTTGAAGCTTTAGTCCTAATATAGTATTTATCGGGAAGTCCGTTTGATAACCGTCTATATTGAAGACTAAATATCCTATGGTAATAATTAGATCATTTGGATAGAAAATCAAAAGCCCATTCCACAATAATTTGGTTAGTAGGCTAGAAATCGATTCGGTAACAACTTCGAAATAATAGACTAGAAAATTATCTAGGAATAGAGCTATAAATCTAACTATCAAGATTCCCATTAGTTGATACTCTAAATTTTCACATAGAAACATGGATTGAAGATTGATCCATCATTAAGGATGAAGTCTCAGGCTTGGGTAATAAGTCATAAGAAATGACATGACACTTTGAACTCAACAATTCACATCTATACATACATGTTATATACATGGGATAAGCACTCTGAACTCAATAATTCACATCTATACACACATGTTATACAAATATAAGAATGCTGAAGGAGATGTAGGATGGAGTGATAGCCAGACAACAGGAAATGTTGGAAGGATTCTTCCAAAGGATGTTAAAACAAGGAATAGTTAGAGCTGTTAGAATTCAAAATCAAAGATCGGAAACAAATGCAGGAACACCTGGAGTTGGAGCGGAGCAAGCTGGAACATTGCCCCCACGACCAGAACCAGTTGTTACCAACTAGTTACCTCTCGGTACTGATACAAATCAACTCAGGGGCAATGTTGGTTTGGGCTTGGGACGAGATGGGATGCCGAGAACGGATGATGCTGGAGCCAGAATGCAAGTCAGAACATGAATATGGAAAAATCGGAGGATTATGTGTCGGAGCTTCCCTGAAGGAATGGGGACAGAATGGGGCTAGAGGTGCAAATCAGAATGCAGGTGCGCAGCCATAGGAGTACGTGCCACAGTACCCCCATTGGAGAAAGGGGTAGAATATAGCTTTTGGTGAAGACCTTCATTGGATGGCGATAATCGAATAGCTGAGTTGGTAAGGAGGATAGTGAGGGGTGGACTGCTAGACAAAAATTTGGAGGATGTAAATCGAAATCCATTTACCCCTAACATCCGAAATGCAAGGAATCCTCCTGATTTCAAACTTCCAAAGTTGGAAATGTACGATGGAAAGACAGACCCGACAATTCATCTAATGAGATACATCCGACATATGGAGGTGCTAGGTGCTTCAGAAGAGGTAATGGGGCGGTGCTTCCTATTATATCTGACAGATTTGGCGGCGATGTGCTTCAGACAGTTAGAGAATGGATCCATAAGCACGTGGACCGAGCTAGTGAGTAGATTCATGAGGCAGTTCGAGGTTCACATTTCGCGACCCAAGAACATGATGATGCTCTCAAGTGTGAAGCAAAGGGTTGGAGAGACCCTCAGTAGCTACTTGATCAGGTTTAACACAGTGACTGCCGCAGTCCATAAGTCGGATCCATCTGTGATTTTGATGGCGGTAGTTTTAGGTCAAATAAGATAGACTTCAAGATTGCTTTAGACAGGGATCCATCTATGGATCTCAGGGGTTTCTATCATGAGGCGGAGAGATATTTGCATTAGGAAGATGCTAAATCTAAAAACGCTAAAGTGAATGCCATGGGTAACGGAGAACCATCCGGTGTAGGACTTGGTGGAGACAAGGGAAAGCGAAAGCTGAAGATAATTTCGGAGGACTGAAGCGACTAAGGAGGGAGCCAAAATTCTGTTCTTATACTCACTTGATTAAAACCCTGGAGAGGATCTATCTTCAACTAGGGGACATATCCCTATAGAAAGCTAGCTAGCAGGGAACCCATAGATTGGGAATAAAGATCTGGAAAATGCCGCCTTTTTCATGAGATGGACGGGCATGGAATGGATAAGTGCTAAAACCTTCATAATCTTATAGAAGAACTGGTTCGAAAAAACCAACTGCAATAGTATGTGAGGAACCAAACTACAATGGTACAGCCGGAGCAAGCACCATCGGTAGCAAATGCATCAAGACGCGACCAGGGGTCTGGGTCGAGGATGATAATTTCATGATTGGGATGAACGGGAGTCGAATCTGATTCCCACGCTTTGCTTTTCTTTTCTTTTTTCACACTTTATTTCTGTATTAAGTAGTAAAGACAATAATAACCTCAGATTGCTTACATGTGTACAGGGTCTCAAACGATCCATAGCCATGTTTTGCGTTGGATTCCTAAGATGAATATTTAGGATATTTGCACAATAGTAACCTCGGACCACTAACACGCGTACGGGATCCCGATCGATTTCTAGGCACGCTCTGAGTAAGATGTCTGAGGTAGATATTTAGGTTGTTTCGCTTGATCATTTGAATTTGAATATTTGATTCTTGTAAAAACCATTTGAACGTGATGACTGATATTTGGTCATGGTAGTCCCGACCGAAGAGACGGGGCGATGACCGCAAGAAGTAAGTCCCCTGACCGGAGAGTGAGCAGATGGGCTTGTTTGAACGTTGGGCTCCCTTGTCAAAGAGCAAGCAGATTGGGCTCAGCTAAGATCCGGAGAGAACAAAAATAAGTCCCGTCACCAGAGAGTGAGCGGATGGGCTTGCTTAGTTGTTCATTCCTTTGCCGAAGAGCAAGCAAACTCAGCAAGGACCCGAGAAGGTCAAAACCCTAGATTGGAAGTTAAACGACCCGGAGAGGTCAAAACCCTAGATTGGGAGTTAAATGGTCCGGAGAGATCAAATCCTAGATTGGATTATGAACGATCCGGAGAGATCGAACCTTAGAGCAGATACAGATTTGGTAAAAGGATTTGAACGCCTTGTAATTAGAGTAAAATAGATAAATCCTGGATGAACATATAACGATTTTGCTATGTGATATAATAACTCGAATGAAATAAGAATAATTATGATGTATGTATGACACTTAAGCAAGGGTTAAAGTCCTTAGCTATAACATGTTTGGAATGATCTTTGATTTACAAGAGAATCAGAAGGAACCGGATGATTCATCGAGATCGGGATTGATGGAAGGTCGGAGGCTCAACTACTGAATAATGATTGCTAGGACTTGCTCTTGAACAAAGTACATCTTACATTCGAAATGCGTACTTTGGTGGGCAAGCATTAACCCACTTTTTGACCAAAACAGACATCAACCAAAGTTAAAAGGTCAAGACGAAGATGAAACGACTCGAAAAATTGAAAGTACGCCTAGAAGAAATAGAGAAACAACTAGGAGAAATTTCAAAGGATATTAGACTAAGGAGATAACTTGATAAAGAGTGATTTTATCTCGGTGAAGAGTGATTTTGCTTGGTGAAGAGTGATTTTAACTCAGTGAAGAGTGATCTTGTTCGGTGAAGAGTCATTTTGGTCGGTGAAGAGTGATTTGGGGTCGGTGAAAAGTGTTTCTTCTCTCCTTTCCGCCTCCCCAACTCCATATACTTCATACACTACTCCAACCACTTATGGACAGGTGATTTTCCCAGAGTTTGGACGAGCAATTCCAAGGATTGGTGAGAAGAAAGCAAAGGAAATAGGATAATTCAAGTGTTATCGGGAAGATCATTAGAATCTACTCAAAGTTAATGGAAAATAATTTGGAACAGATCGAATAGAGAGTAGAAGAGCAAAACAAGGGAAAGAGTTCACTTGTCAACAAGCAAAACAGATTGGTACCGATCAATTTTAGATCGGTACCGAGTGGTTTTCTTAGTTCGTGGGCCTTCGTGCTCACTTGTACAACACCAGGCTAGCTTCTGGACTTCACTACAAGCAGGCTTCTGAACCCATTCACTTGTTTCCCTATAAATACCAGCCTTATGGCAACCAAAAGGGAATCGGATTCTCTAACTTAAGAGATTTCTTCTTTTTCTTCACCTCTGACCTCTCCTCCCTTAAAATCACCTAGAATACCACTATTTGCTATTCTAGGACTTAGATCAGCAAATCTCTGGTGCTGGTGACTCTCAAACAATCTAAAAACTCCATTTTAAATCTAAGGTCCACTGGATAGTGGTTAGATCTGATATTGTAATCCGAATAGAGAATAACTAATAATAAAGATTAAAGTGGACGTAGACCAGAGATTACAACGAACCATTATAAATTCTTGTGTCTCCTTTTACTTTCCTACTGCTTTTACTTGTTTGATTTGGATCTCTACATTTTGGTGCTTTCACCTGATATTTATTGTGTTGGTGCCATTTTTGGCATCAACAACAGTCAAAAATAAATAAGTTTTATTGATTTATTTTTGATTTTGCATATGTTATGTGATTTCTCATGTGTTTTGATAAAATTTGGTTTAGAGAATAAGAAGGATAAATGTTGCATTGAGTGTGTATTTATTAAGAAGTAGGAACCAAATTGTTGGTGAGCTTAAATATATTCTATTATATAAGAAACCGAATATTCAACTTTTAAAAAAATTCATTCTAATTCATTCTCACCTCATATACCGACTTCTCCTTTATTTAGAGTAAAATTTTCATTTATGTCCTTGATTCTAATCCATAGGCTACGCACACCCCTTCATTTATTCTAATCCCTAAGTACCATTCTTTTTAAATTCCATTTATTTTTTCTCCAGGTTCCGTTTCTCACCATGATCCAAATCTAAACGCAATTGTATTCATGTTGTATGAAAATCTAATCAATTATTACCTTCGTTTACTAAAGAAACTTTGGGAATAACCCAAATCAATAAATTCCTTTCTAGGGTTAGGATTTTGGGACCTTCTTTCAAAATTAGCGACATCACTTCTCTTTCAATTAGAAATGTCCTCCAAAAAGGTTAGTTTTAAGTTTATGTTAAATTGTAATTTAGCAAAGCTTTTTAGATTCTGTTTGATGAAGTTTTGTTTTATATTATCATGGTTGCTATAATTGCATTTTCATATCATTTTCTACAACCGATAACACCAATATTACTCGTCGTCAATCTAACGTTCATTTGTTTGAATTTCTTTTTATTATTAAATTATATGGACTGGCATAATACAACATTCGTTTTAAATATATTGGCATAAAAGCTATCAACCAAATACAATGTTGCAGTTTATAATTTGGCACAATTATGCATCTTGGATGATTCAAGCAATAGATAGTATAAATATTTCCAGTTAGTGTATTGCATCAACCATGTAAGCATGGTCTAATGAAAAAAGGATATGAATACAGCTTTCTAAACAAATTTACCAATATTTTGTTTCTAATTTGTGATTCTACTTGATCATTCCAAATATGCACGTCCATCATTCACATAGTATTCCCATATCACATGTATTATGTGTAGTAATATTTAATAAGTTATTTCAGAGAAGTATTCGATGGGGTGAAATGAGGATACAAGTTATAATTACCTACACATTCCATATAGTAAAATTAAAACTATCAAATAAAAGATGATGCTTGTAAGGTTGGTTATATGTTGATGCATTGAAATGTTCATAGAAGTATTTACAAAATTTAGTGCAACCGATAGAATTTCCTTTCGTACACTTCAAGAGTTGATGCTTTAAGAAAAATTCTAATCTAGGAGTTGAAACTGGGTTTCAAACTTTTAGTTTTTTATGGAAGATTGGGAACAATCCTGAACCATTTACAATCTTGATTGGAAGAGGGTGGGGTTGCTATTTGCAAGTATCTTAAAATTCTAAATTATTTATAGGATAAATTGGTAATTTATAGTTGTGAATATTGAGGATCGAGGGAAACTTAGTGTGTTGATATGGTTTGATCCCCTTCTAGTTGGGTTATGGTCATATGGTTTTAGCCTACTGGTAATATGCAACTTATAAATATTTTTGAATAATATACTAAACACTAGTTATGTAAGCATGGACCGGTTTAATAAAAAACAGAATATTATATAAGAAACTGAATATTCAACTTTTAAAATTCTTCTTTCTTATTCATTCTCATCTCATATACCGACTTCTCCTTTATTTACAGTAAAATTTGCATTTATGTCCTTGATTCTAATCCATAGGCTACGCACACCCCTTCATTTATTCTAATCCCTAAGTACCATTCCTCTTAACTTCCATTTATTTTTTCTTCAGGTTCTGTTTCTCACCATGATCCAAATCCAAATGCAATTGTATTCATTTATTCATCCTATATGAATATCTAATCAATCATTACCTTTGTTTACTAAAGAAACTTTGAGAACAACCCAAATCAATATATTCCTTTCAAGGGTTAGGATTTTGGAACCTTCTTCCAAAATTAGCGACGTCACTTCTCTTTAAATTAGAAATGTCCTCCAAAAAGGTTAGTTTTCAGTTTACGTCAAAAATTGTAATTTAGCAAAGCTTTTCAGATTATGTTTGATGAAGATTTGTTTTATATTACCATGGTTGCTATAATTACATCTTCATATCATTTTCTACAACTAATAAGGCCAATATTATTCATCTTCAATCTAACGTTCATTTGTTTGAATTTCTTTTTATTATTAAATTATATGGACTGCAGTTGTATCAAAATGAATCTACAAGGTATTTAATGTTTTGATTTGCTTGGAAACTTTTAGCAATTAAATTCACAAATGTATTGACTTTTCCCGATGATAACAAATTTCCTTTTTCTTCTTCCATGAAGAAGTTGGCAAATCATGAACAGTCATTCATATGGACTACTACTATAGTAGAAAACATCTTAAGCTTTCAATCATGTAAATTTTGATCATGACATGCTACATGAAAATATAGTCGAGAAGACTCCCTCTTATTCTAGCATTGAACAATGAGTCGTCACAAAAATAAATTAACTTAATCAAAATTCATATGCATACGTACACCATATGCACATCATCTTTAAGTTTTCATGATACAACATTCTTTTTAAATATCCTGGCATAAAAGGTATCAACCAAATACAATGTTTTAGTCTATAATTTGGCATAATTGTGCATCTTCGATGATGCAAGCAACAAATAGTTTAAATATTTCTAGGTAATGTATTGCATCAAACATGTAAGCATGGTTTAAAGAAAAGATGATATAAATAAAGCTTTCTGAACAAATATACCAATATTTTATTTCTAATTTGTGATTCTACTTGATCGTTCCAAATATGCATGTCCATCATTCACATATTATTCCCATATCACATATATTATGTGTAGTAATATTTAATAAATTATTTCAAAGAATTATTCGATGGGGTGAAATGAGAATACAAGTTATAATTACCTACATATTCCATGTAGTAAAATTAAAACTATCAAATTTCATAAATCCAAAGTAATATAGTTTTGACGAAAAGAATTGTTGTAAATAATTGTCACTATTATGTACTGCCTATAATAAGTAAAATCGGATTTAACCAAAAGATGTGTAAGCGAAAAATTCAATCAAAATGTCACACCATCTGCTAAGTGACATGTGAACGTTAATATTCAAATAGTTCGATATTAATCGCACACTTAATTTACACCTATAAGTCGCACAACCGTAATGATGAATTCTCTGAAAAACGACATGATTTAATTACTTAATAAAATGTTGTAAATTGATTAAATTAATTGATATCTGAGAAATATTAATTATTTATTTGTTGTTTGGATTTTTTTTGTAATTATTTTAATGCATTTATAAAAGTTATTTTTGCATGCATTGATATACTATATCGATGTAATTTAAAGATAATTGCATGAAATGATTTATGAAAATTTTATATCTTTTGATGACATGATTTATGAAAATTTTATGACATTTGATGATAGGATTTGTGGAAATTTTATGTCATTTGATGACTTGCTTATAAAGAAAGGATTGGATAGAGAGAAAAAATCAAGGTAATTACTAGGGAAGTATTAATTAAAGAATGAGAAAAGTTTCATTCTTTCAAATAAAACATATTATCTAATTCGTTATGCAGGTATAATTAATTCTTTCTCATTCAGTCTGTTTTTTTCTTTCCTAACTTTTCAAGCCAGACAACAACAAAAATCCAAAATTTCTCAACTCCATATAAAAACATCAAATCAAATAAAACAAATATGTTTCATCCATCTCTTGCAAGGATAGGATAGGGATCTTAAAAATCTGAGGAGATATCATCATCCAAGGTGTGAATTCTAGGCAACATCCTAAGTGGAGTCCATTTCTAAGATGTGCTTCAAGGCTTTAGGTAATAAGGTATGTTTTTCTTTAATAGATAATGTTATTTGATGTAATGTTTTTTGAAACAGAAATTTAATTATCATAATTTGTATGTGCATATCACTGCCTCATTTAATTTGAAAATTGTTAATGTGTCTTGAATTGTTTGTTAAATGAATAGATTGGTATTTTATTTTAATAAATCAAACCTAATATTTGTATATGTTTAACGCAATGTTTTTTTAGAACTATGTTCTAAACATTCAATTTAAAGTTTAATTTTTAGATTAGAAATTTTGTATGTTCGATTTATCAACTGGGTCTTATTTTGTTAAACTAAAATTAAATTAAAATTTGTATATGTTTGAATACAATGTATTATTATAGATCTTATATTATAAACATTCAATTCAAAGTATATTCCTTTAGATCTAAAACTTTGTATGTTCGTATTGTTTTGATTGGATTTTACTTTAGCAAATTAAGCTAAAATTTGTGTATGAACATTATAGTGTTTTATTGAAAATTCATGTTTTAAATCATATAAAACAAAATGTAATTTTAGATTTGAAAGTTTATATGTACGTATTTTGTGTTTGTATTGTTTTAGAAATTTAAAAAAGGAAGATGTTTTGGCAATAAATCTAAATTTTAATTTGGTTACTATAAGTATCTAATTTGTATTGATTAGACATATTTTACTGAATCTTATATACACATAATTAATATTTTGACAATAAATCTACTTCCAAATTAATTTCTATAAATCTCTAATTTGTATTAATTAGATAGACGATTTAATCTTATATACACACAATTAAGTTTATATGTATGTTTGTATATTTAAAATTTATTACATGTATTTCATATTTTCAAAGTATGATTCAATTTCTTTCCAAAAAGAGGAAACAATTTAAATGGACAATAATATATACATTCATTTATATTTTATTATGATGCCTATTAATTGCCATTTATATGCTGCATTAATTAAGTTTACGAAATGGGAAATTGAATCAGTCATTCCTGTTACCCTTTATTTATTTCCCATTTTTCCTTTATGTGATTTGCTCTCAATTTAATTTTGTTTATATGTCTACACCTTGTCATCAATTGATAGCACCTATCATATGTTGCACTTATAGAATTTACATTATAATATATTTGTTTATACTTACAGTCATGTCATATACATGTTGCTAATTAATGACATTCATATAATCAATCAATTTAATTAAAGAGAAAGAAATAAAAGGTTTCTCTCTCCATCTAAATAAATTTATACCCCGTCATTAATTGAATAAGTTAAGTAGAAGGAAATGAATAGTTTTCTTCTCTAAATAAATTTATGCCCCGTCTAGTTGAATAAATTAAGAGAAAGGAAATGAAAAGTTTCATTCTCTAAATAAATTTAATATGTAACCTTCACACATAGATATTTATATAAGAGTATATGTGATATATTATAATTTATATTCAAATTAAATTAAACTTTATTAATGAAATTAAATAAAATATTAATTTCATTTCAAATAAACTTAGAAAAGTTCCAAGTATATTTAGACTTCATAGGTCTAATAAAGATCCAAAATGGCTAATTTTTTTGAATTTCACTCATTACTTCCGCTGCGGGCTGACCCAGTTCCAACAAGGATATTGGAACCTTTTTCCAAAATAAGCGACGTCGCTTCTCTTTCAATTAGAAATGTCCTCCAAAAAGGTTAGTTTTCAGTTTATGTCAAATCCTAATTTAGCAAAGCATTTCAAATTCTGTTTGATGAAGATTTGTTTTATATTACCATGGTTGCTATAATTATATCTTCATATCATTTTTTACAACCGATAACACCTGTATTATCCATCTTCAATCTAACGTTTATTTATTTGAATTTTTTATTATTATTAAATTGTATGGACTGCAGTTGTATCAAAATGAATCTACAAGATATTTAATGTTTTGATTTGCTTGGAGACTTTTAGCAGTTAAATTCACAAATGTATTGACTTTTCCCTATGATAACAAATTTCATTTTTCTTCTTCCATTAAGAATTCGGCAAATCATGAGCAGTCTTTCATATTGACGACTGCTACAGTAGAAAACATTTGAAGCTTTCAATCTTGTGAATTTTGATCATGACATGCAACATGAAAATATAGTCGAAAAGACTCCCTCTCATTCTGGCATTAAACAGTGAGTCGTCACAAAAATAAATTAACTTAATTAAAATTTCATATGCACACATACACCATATGCACATCATCTTTAAGTTTTCATGATATAACATTCATTTTAAATATACTGACATAAAAGGTATCAACCAAATACGATGTTGTAGTTTATAATTTGGCACAATTGTGCATCTTGGATGATGCAAGCAATAGTAGTTCAAATATTTCCCGTTAATGTATTGCATCAAACATGTAAGCATGGTTTAAAGAAAAGAGGATATAAATACAGCTTTCTAAATAAATTTACCAATATTTTATTTCTAATTTGTGATTCTACTTGATCGCTCCAAATATGCATGTCCATCATTCACATAGTATTCCCATATCACATATATTATGTGTAGTAATATTTAATAAATTATTTCAGAGAAGTATTTGATGCGTTGAAATGAGGATACAAGTTATAATTATCTACACATTCCATACGGTAAAATTAAAACTATCAAATTTCATAAATCCAAAGTAATATAGTTTTGACGAAGAGAATTGGTGTAAATAATTGTCACTATTAGGAACTGCGTATAATAAGTAAAATTGGATTTTACCAAAAGATGTGTAATGACAAATTCAGCCAAAATTTCACACCACCTGCTAAGTGATGTGTGAACGTTAATATTCGAATATTTCGATATTAATTGCTGACTAAATTTACACCTATGAGTCGCACAACCGTAATGATGAATTCTTTGAAAAACCACATGATTTAATTACTTTATAAAATATTGTAAATTGATTAAATTAATCGATATTTTAGAAATATTTATTAATATTTATTTGATTTGGAAGTTTTTTGTAATTATTTAATGCATTTATAAAAGTTATTTTTGTGTGCACTGATCTACGATATCGATGTAATTTAAAGATAATTGCATGAAATGATTTATGAAAATTTTATGTCATTTGATGATATGATTTATGAAAATTTTATGTCATTTGATGACATATGTGTAAAAAAAGAATTGAAGAGAGAGAAACAATCAAGGGAATTAATTAGGAAAGTTTTAATTAAAGAACGGAAAAAGTTTCATTCTTTCAAATAAAACATATTCTCTATTTCATTCTGTATGTACAATTGATTCTTTCTCATTCAGTCTGTTTTTTTCCCTAACTTTTCAGGTAGATAACCAAAAAAAGTCCAAAATTTCTCAACTCCATATAAAAACATCAAATAAAATAAAACAAAAGTGGTTCATCCATCTCTTGCAAGGATAGGATGGGATCTCGAAGATCTGAGGAGATATCATCATTCAAGGTGTGACTTCTAGGCAACATCCTAAGGGAGTCCATTTTTAAGATGTACTTCAAGGCTTTAGGTAATAAGGTATGTTTTTCTTTAATAGATAATGTTATTTGATGTAATGTTTTTTGAAAGAGGAATTTAATTATCATAATTTGTTTGTATATATCACTGCCTCATTTAATTTGAAAATTGTTTATGTAGCTTGAATTGTTTGTTAAATGAATCGATTGGTGTTTTATTCTAATAAATCTAAACTAATATTTGTATATGTTTAAACACAACGTTTTTTTGGAACTATGTTCTAAACATTCAATTTAAAGTCTAATTTTTAGATCATAAATTTTGTATGTTCAATTTATAAATTGGGTTCTTATTTTGTTAAATTAAAATTAAATTAAAATTTGTATATGTCTGAATACAATGTTTTATTATAAATCTTGTATTATAAACATTCAATTCAAAGTATATTCCTTTAGATCTAAAACTTTATATGTTCGTATTATTTTGATTGGATTTTACTTTAGCAAATTAAGCTAAAATTTGTGTATGAACATTATAGTGTTTTATTGAAGATTCATATTTTAAAAAATATAAAACAAAATGTAATTTTAGATTTGAAAGTTTAAATGTATGTATTTTGTGTTTGTATTATTTTAGAAATTAAAAAAAAGATGTTTGGCAATAAATCTAAATTTTAATTTGATTACTATTAGTCTCTAGTTTGTATTGATTAGACATATTTTATTGAATCTTACATACACATAATTAATGTTTTGACAATAAATCTACTTTTAAATCAATTGCTATAGATCTCTATTTGTATTAATTAAAAAACTTGATTTAATCTTATATAAACACAATTAATTTTATATGTATTTTTGTATATATAAAATTTACTACATGTATTTCATATTTTCAAAGTATGATTTGATTTCTTTCTAAAAGGAGGAAACAATTTAAATGAACCAATAATATATACTTATATTTATATTTGACTATTTATATCCTTATATTATGATGCATATTCGTTGTCATTTATATGTTGCATTAATTAAGTTTACGAAATGGGAAATTGAATCAATCATTCTTGCTATCCTTTATTTTTTTCTCATTTTTCCTTTATGTGATTTGTTATCAATTTGATTTTGTTTATATGTCTACACCTTGCCATCAATTGATAGCACCTATCATATGTTGCACTTACAGCATTTACACTATAATACATTTGTTTATACTTACATTCATGCCATATACATGTTGCTAATTAATGACATTCATATAATTAATCAATTTAATTAAATAGAGAGAAATAAAAGGTTTCTCTCTCCATCTAAATAAATTTATACCCTATTAGTAATTGAATAATTTAAGTAGAAGGAAATAAAAAGTTTCTTCTCTAAATAAATTTATACCCGGTCATTAATTAAATAAGTTAAGAGAAAGGAAATGAAAAGTTTCTTCGCTAAATAAATTTAATATGTAACCTTCATACACAGATATTTATATAAGAGTATATGTGATATACTCTAATTTATATTCATATTAAATTAAACTTTATTAATGAAACTAAATAAAATATTAATTTTATTTAAAAGAAACTTAGAAAAGTTCTAAGTATATTTAGACTTAATAGGCCCATTACGGATCCAAAATGACTAATTTTTTTGAAATTCACCCATTACCTTCACTGCGGGCTGGTCTAGTTCCAACAATGGTATCAGAACCCAATAGCCTATGCGGTCTAAATTAGTCATGTTAGGGCTAAATAATTAAGCTTGTGCACTTAGTGCGGTGTCTAAAAGGTGATGTCTGGGATTGGAATTGAGTAATCGAGTATCCTATCCTACCTGGTTACCTGCCCAGCCTAAAAGGTGAAGTGAGCCCAAGGTTGCCCCTAATAGAAAAGGCCCAATTTGAATTGGGCCTTGGGCTAATTTTCAAAATAGTTTTGAAAATTAAGATAAGATTTTAAATTTAAAATAAAAACATGTTTATTATAATTGGTTATAATATAACATAAATTTTCAAAATATCTGAAATTATTTAAATATTAATTTCGAAAATTAAAATTTATTAATAAGATTAATAAAACAAATTAATTAATTATGTTTATTAATTAATATTTATATGCATGTATTATATATGTTGATATATGTTATGTTATTTAAAGTGTTTAAGATAACATAAGTATTCATATATGTATATAAGATAAATTTTGAAATTAATATAATTTAATTAAAATTGTTTAATTAAATAAATAAATAAAAGGTTAATTATTTAAATATAAAAATACACATATATAAGATATATGTGTTATATTATAAAGGTTAGAGTATATATTATAAAGGTTATAGTAGATATATCCAATATAAATGTTGTATTGCAATACTAATATAAAATTAATTAAAGAGTTAATTAATTTAAATTAATTAAATAAAATATTATACATAAGACAATCATATAAGTATTATGAAATATAAAATTCCTATTACAATAAAACTAATATGATATGAACGTATAAACTAAAGGTGGAACATTAAAGAAATCCAAATAGACTTAAAGAATGAATACATACGTAAATGTACGTATACCGTGATTTTTGATGTGTCTAACACTTGAATCACGAGGGCATTTCACAAGAAATACATTATTCCATAAGTCGATATCACTAAATATAATATGTTGAAGATTATGAATCTTCAATGTAATGTTGTCCTCTACCATATATATATTAATAAATTACTTGCATACCCCTTAGTTGTTGAGCAAACTCAAGCTAGGGTTGTTATGTGCGGTCTTATTAATATATTGAATAAACAAAGTAAGGTAACTACATGTATTTGTTGAGCAAACTCAAGGTACATATACTACACTTAGGCCGTCGTGATTGGTAGGTATGAGTGAATAGTCTCTTTCGATTTGTGGAGCAAACTCAATATCGAAATAAGGTTAGGACACTGAAACATAGGTTAGGAGTTGTATGTGATACAACCGATAAGGAGTTTCCATCGTTTGTGGGGCTATGATTTGTTGAGAAAACTCAAGGTCAGAATACCAAGACAAACGAGTCATAATACTCACTAGTGAAGCCGAAAGACTTCTATGTTTCATCTTAGGGTTTGGAGAAACATAAAAGACTAGTGGGAGCCTTAGTAGAAAAATGAAATGGTAACATTTAACCTTTCTAATATTGTAAGAACATACGCTAAATAATGTTATAATTTTCTACAATGATAAATTTATGCATTTAATATGATTGATAAAACGTTTATCAATTAATATATACAAATGAACTGAATTGAGAATTGACTAATAAAAATATAACATATACTCACTATTAAATGCCAATTGCATGTTAATGTTTTCTATAACAATGCAAATGCCTAATTTTATAACTACTTAATACATTCGTAATATGGTCACTTACGTGTTTATTTGGTCAAGACCCTTTATTGCATTTTATGGGTTTCAAACTCTAAAAACAATACAAGGCTACGGGTATTTGATCCATATACTTCACATATAAATGTTAGATGGTGAACGATCATAATTCGTAATGTACGATACTTCAATTAATATAGTTCAATTGAAATAGACCAATAAACAGTACCATGCGATAAAGTATTCAATTTGACTGACTACCTAAAAGATCATATTGTGTTAATTGTAACATAAGGCCAAAAATACAGTATAAATCTAAGAACTTGATAGCTAAAATGTCGGTTGATCAATTTACATAAAGTGCAATACATTTGATGTTCTTAAATGTTAAGGATGATCGAATGCGCTTTTGTAAAAGGTTTGTTATAATATTGTAGTAAGGGTTTTCTTTTGAATGGCTTAACCATTTATAAAGAAAAACCAATGTATAAGAGTAAATGTGATTTAAGGTACAGTTGGGATGAAGAGAGTGAATAGTCATGTCTGCTTTATAAAGAAACAACAGAAACGAGAATTGTAATAATATTGATTGATACTTCACATTGGAATAAGAAATGTGATTTCTATTCCGAAATGTAATTCTGTATAGAAAATTATTTTATATGAAATTTATTTCTTTGGGTTTAGGATAATAGATCAAATAACTTTCCGCTGTAAACTAGTTACAGTATTGTTAACCCGCCTTTTGGCAAGACCGCGGACAGACGGGTTTAACTTAATCAACTGCATGTTCGTCGAGGCTATAGTACGATGGATTCAGTCGACTGGATGGATGGATGATGCAATGTGCTTGGGAGATGGAAATATGATTGGATAAAGATGAATCAACTATAATTTGGGTGTAGGAAACATGGTTCGGCATTAAAAATGGTTCGGCATGATGGAGGTTCAGCACATATGGTTCGTTTGGCATTCACGTTCGAATAGCGTTCAAGAGTAGTCGGCATTCCATGAAGCATTCGGCATCCAGGTGGCGTTCGGCGTCAAGATACGCTCGGCATCTCGGAAGCGCTCGGCATTCGGAAGCGCTCGGCATCAAGGAACGTTCGGCATCGAGAGACGTTCGGCAGGGTATAACGTTCGGCATGTACGAACGTTCAGCATGGCAGAATTGTTCGTCATAACCTATTGTTCGGCCTAACTATTGTTCGGCCTAAGTATCGTTCGGCCAAAAGGTGGTTCGGCCTTGATAGCGTTCGGCCAGAGTATCGTCCGGCCTAAGTTTTGTTCGGCAATCAGTCGTTCAGCACGAATACATTGGATCGGCCTCCGGTATCGTTCGGCGAAAATGTCCCCCACGGCATTCAGGGTGTTCGGCCTCACTTCTGATCGACATGAGGAGATCGTTCGGCATTCACACCTTGTTCGGCATTCAGCGTTCGGCATCTATGGTTCGGCATATGGAGACCACACCATTTAGGCTGAGGTATTCAGCTACCAGGCCCACCAGGGAAGTCCAACCCATCTTTGTCTATAAATAGAGAGGCAGGGGCACAGTGAAGAGGGATCTTCTTTTCGGCTCTCTGACTTTCTCTTTTAAGGCTAAGGCAACTCTGCCATTTTATAACTGTAATCGATTGTTACAGCAATAAAAAGCAAACTTCTAAGTGGACGTAGGCCGGAGTTAGCCGAACCACTGTAAAATCTGTTGTTCTTTACTGCTTTCACTTTAATTTTGATTGTTCTTCACATTATTACTCTCTACATACACACTATCTCTGAGCTGTGACTGGTATTTGGTGCTTTCGTCTGGATTTAGGGGTTAGTGACCAATTTTGGCGCTAACACTTTGGTGCTTTCACTGAGAATTGAAGCACTCAGGAATTTTGAAGTTAGGAACTTGGACCCTAGAAAACAATGGCTAGACCACCAACAAGGAAGCAAGCAGCAGAAAGAAGCAATCAGGAAGGAAGTCAAGCGGCCTCTTCTGGAGCTGGAGAGGATCATGCATCCATCTACATAACTCGGGATGAGATGCAGGCGATGATGAATTCTATGCAGGAGCAGATGATGAAATGGCAAGAGGAGATGATGCAGGCTCTTCTTAGGAAATTTGGACAACCAGGAACTGTAGGTGCTCAAGTTCTTGGAACTGGTCCAAGGGAACTCAACCAGCGGAAAGATGAAGTGATTCAGCAGGGGGCAGCTCCCAATCAACAAACAGCTAACCATCTAGATGGATCTAGACTCGGGGGCGCACCACCAGGTGATGCTGGACCAGTTCATGGAGGGATACCGGATGACGCTACGCGGCCTGACGTCCATAGGATTACAGGAGTACGTGATGAAGAATACGTGCCAGAATTTCCGCGGGGACTTAGGGGGCAATCCTTGGTTGGAAACACTGGATTGGCTGACATTATCAGGCGGACTATTCGCGGAGGTCTGACAAACAGGGATTTAGAGGGAGTTAACAAAAGTCATTTACCCAGAACACCAGGACAGCTAGGAATCCGCCCGATTTCAAACTACCCACTCTGGAAGTATACAACGGGAAGACGGATCCCACCGACCACTTGATGAGGTACACTAGGCATATGGAAGTGCTGGGGGCAACGGAGGAGGTTATGGCCCGATGTTTCCCCCTGTACTTGACTGATATTGCTGCTATGTGGTTCAGACAGCTGTAGGATGGATCCATTGGAACATGGACAGAACTGGTGGACAAGTTCTTAAGTCAGTTTCGAGTTCACATAAAAAGGCCAAAGAACGTGATGACGCTAACGTCAGTCAAACAGGGGGCAGATGAATCGCTCAGGACATTCTTAACTCGATTTAATGCAGCAGTTGCTTCGATGGATCGGCCAGATCCATCAATGGTCCTGATGGCTACGGTATCAGGAGTCAGAGATAATTCGGATTTCAAAGTATCGTTGGTATGGGACCCACCGTTGGATCTTGGGGAGTTCTTTCATGAAGCTGAAAGATTTTTTCGACAAGAAGATGCATGTTTGGACATGAGGTCAAAGGAAGTAAACATGACTAAGGATGGAGGACTACCCGGCGAAAGCTCGGGTGAGGGCAAGGAAAAAGGGAAAAGGAAGCGCTGGGGAGAACCAAAGTTCTCCACTTACACAGGATTGAACGCAACGTTGGAGCGGATTTTATTAGATACTCGAGATCGCCTTCCTTATCGAAGGCCAGCAAGGAGGGAACCCTCAGAATGAGAAAGGGCGTCAGGAAGGCACTGTCTTTTTCATGACCTGGACGGGCATGACACTAACAGCTGCCGGCATTTGAAGGACATAATCGAGGAGCATATAAGGAATGGTCAGTTGCGACAATATGTCGGAACTCGGAATGCGGCAGTGGAACAGGAGCAGCTACCGCCCACCTTGAACGATGAGGGCATGAGGCCCAGGGATGGTGGCCGATTGGTCATCAACTAATCTTGATGGTTTGGAATAAGTAACAAACTCCGGACAAACGGTTAAATCACTTACTCATGTACGGGGTCGGAGATAACCCCCAGGCATGCTCTGAGATGATGGCTTACCGAGACGCCCTGGTTTGTGAAATCTGTTTTTTTCCTTTGACTTGGACATTTGCTTTTTCTAGTTTGGTTTTGGAGTTTGGTTTGAACTCCCTGTTTTGCTCGTTTTTTGGTTTGGATTCAGGTTTGGATGTTTGTTTTTTGGTTTGGATTTTTGATATGGGTTTCTGGTTTTATGTTTGGATTTGGATTTCGGATTAGATTTTGATTGGATTTTCTCTGGATTTTGGCTAAAAGGTCGTCGAGTATGGACTATGCTCGGCAAGGGTCCAGAGAGACCAGGATTCTGCCTAGGACTTAGGCCATATATTATTGGTTACTATTTTAGGTCGTCGAGTATGGACTATGCTCGGCAAGGGTCCGGAGTGACCAGGATTCGGCTTAGGACTTAAGCCACGGCATTATTCGACGTTCAGGGACACTGAACCATGAATACCATGGAATTACTTAACATAAGTCGTCAAGTGTGGATTGCGCTTGGCAAGAACCTGGAGAGGTTACGGATTTGGATGCTAGCTATGAATAGCTAAGGATTCGGACAAGGACCCGGAGCGGTCCTAGATTTGAATATCGACCTGGAGAGGTCACAGATATGGTTATAGGTTATTGGATATGGATGGATTGGAACTCGGTAGTCGGGTTCAGATGGATGTGGAATTGGATAAGAACTTGGTTACTGGATAGGAATCAGACATCGACTCGGAATAGTCGCGGAAATGGATCAGGATATGGCAGTGGCACTTGGATAAGATGGTTTGGTAATGGATTGGATTATGAATCGGAAAGTATGGATGTGGATAACATACATACTTAGGATATTGGACTTGAGGCTATTCAAAACACACCTTTCACAGCAAGGCATGTTTTGGGGGGCAAGTGTTAACCCGCCTTTTGGCAAGACCGTAGACAGACGGGTTTAACTTAATCAACTGCATGTTCGTCGAGGCTATAGTACGATGGATTCAGTCGACTGGATGGATGGATGATGCAATGTGCTTGGGAGATGGAAATATGATTGGATAAAGATGAATCAACTATAATTTGGGTGTAGGAAACATGGTTCGGCATTAAACATGGTTCGGCATGATGGAGGTTCGGCACATATGGTTCGTCTGGCATTCACGTTCGAATAGCGTTCAAGAGTAGTCGGCATTCCATGAAGCATTCGGCATCCAGGTGGCGTTCGGCGTCAAGATACGCTCGGCATCTCGGAAGCGCTCGGCATTCGGAAGCGCTCGGCATCAAGGAACGTTCGGCATCGAGAGACGTTCGGCATGGTATAACGTTCGGCATGTACGAACGTTCGGCATGGCAGAATTGTTCGTCATAAACTATTGTTCGGCCTAAGTATCGTTCGGCCAAGAGGTGGTTCGGCCTTGATAGCGTTCGGCCAGAGTATCGTCCGGCCTAAGTTTTGTTCGGCAATCAGTCGTTCAGCACGAATACATTGGATCGGCCTCCGGTATCGTTTGGCGAAAATGTCCCCCATGGCATTCAGGGTGTTCGGCCTCACTTCTGATCGGCATGAGGAGATCGTTCGACATTCACACCTTGTTCGGCATTCAGCGTTCGGCATCTATGGTTCGGCATATGTAAACCACTCCATTTGGGCTGAGGTATTCAGCTGCTAGGCCCACCAGGGAAGTCCAACTCATCTTTGTCTATAAATAGAGAGGCAGGGGCACAGTGAAGAGGGATCTTCTTTTCGGCTCTCTGACTTTCTCTTTTAAGGCTAAGGCAACTCTGCCATTTTATAACTGTAATCGATTGTTACAGCAATAAAAAGCAAACTTCTAAGTGGACGTAGGCCGGAGTTAGCCGAACCACTATAAAATCTATTGTTCTTTACTGCTTTCATTTTAATTTTGATTGTTCTTCACATTATTACTCTCTACATACACACTATCTCTGAGCTGTGACTGGTATTTGGTGCTTTCATCTGGATTTAGGGGTTAGTGACCAATTTTGGCGCTAACAAGTATAAAATAAATAAACTATACTAAGTGAATGATGGACCTCTAAATTTAGTACGCTATTATAGTAAGGGCGGAAATAGCGGGAGCATGCTATATAGCACTTATTGATTGCATCATATTATGAAAATTATTTTCGTAAAACGTACCGAACACTATTTATGAAATAATGACTATTTTTCTGTATGGACTGAGAAATAGACAGCTATATTTCGATATGAATAATATGAATATTCGTTATGAAATAAAAGTATGATGTGATATTTGTTTTCATAACAAAAGTGATGTATTGGAAAATACAGAAGTATTTAATATTATTTACAGTTATTTTGGAATTATAGACTAAGCCATAGTTTTGAGAAAATAATTTTATTATATGATTTTGAATCGTATGATACCGGTTAACTATATCTCAAACAATTAAGGGTTATGCATCCATTCAGTGGGAACATCATAAGAGTTAATAAACTCTTCGAATTGATACATATAGATGTAAGCAATTGTAAGTCTATTAATACCAAAACAGTTCCACGTACTTCGTTATAGTCACCACTGAGTTATCACTGACATAAACATGTGTGTTTGATACATGTGTAGTATGTCTATGGTAAACTCATAGAGTATAAAACAGAAGGAAATAAAATAACATGCAATAGAAATGATTCGATTTGATCGAATGAGTGAGTATATTGGAAAAGGTCCTGCGTGCCTAAAAATGAATAAAGATTCAATCTCAAAAGTCAATCCTCCATATGATATTTAATGATACATCGATAAGGAGTAATCGAACTTTATTGGACAATGTACGATTAGTTGTGAGTAAAGTTGTAACAACCCATATTTTTAACTATTTTAAATTATTAAATTTAACATAATTTTTGAATAAAAATGGTTTAAAATAAAAATTAATGATTTATCAATGTAATTTATTGGATATGAACTTAGATTTAATTTTAAATATCAAAATCCAATATGAGAAAAGATGATAACTTATATTAGAAAGTAAATTAAATAATATTAAATTATAAGTAATTGATAACAGAAATTGAAATGATCAATGTTAAGTAAATAAAGAGTCGAATGAATGTTCATTTAAAAGTAAAAGCATGAATTTTATTTATAAGAAATTCTATGTATTGAATGTGTTTATAATCAATAGCTGGAATTGAATAATGAATGTTGAATTATTTAGATAAAAATAAAATAATTATTGATAACTAAAATTTATTTGCAATTCTAATATTGGAATTCATCTTAATTGAATTAGCCAAGGGCTTTGATTTATGAAGTGTAATCTTTGTATTTAGTGTAAGAACTTTTGTTGTTCTATATTTGAACGAACATTTTATTTTAAAAGTAAGTTGTTTGTGAATTTAAATGTAAGAGCATTGGTTGTATAAATTTTGACCAAATATTTTAATTTGTGAAATAGTTTAAGATTAAATTCAATTTGGAATATTTAGTTGATTTTAAATATTGAAAAGTTAATTTCATAAGTTAAATAACTTATATTTCAAATATAATGATTTATTGGGTATTAAATTTTTAAATTTAATTTCTGAAATTGTTTAAATAACTGAATTCTGAATTTAATAAAAATGATTTGTGATTTAAATTTTATTTAAACAAGAATGAAAATTTTTAACTTTTAAAATTGAATTTAAAGTGAATACATTTATTTTGGAAAATAGCTTGCTTTAATTAACGTGTAAAAATAGTCTTTTGGGCGCTATCTTGGATTTTGACGAAACCAGTTTCATCGGATCCGTAATAGTAAATTATTATAGATTTCAAGTTTCGTAGCGATCAGACTTATCGTTTGGTCGTGAGAGCTTGAAACGCATTGAAATCGATTAAAGAAATTTTATTGAAAATAATTTGGTTTTGAAAAGCTATCTTTTGAATATGATGGAATTGGCTCTCGATACATATTCCATTGTGTTCGGAATAGGGGTATAACATATAGAACGCCAGGCGGAACGCGTCGTTTGGAGTTCGAGAATTTCGCGGATGAATAGTGCCGTGAGATTTTCTACATAAGGCCATCATTTTTATTCATTTGCAAAACCCTAGTCTAAGAAGCTTCAACCGTTCCCTTTATCTCTTCAATGGCCGAAGTTTCTTTGCTTTCTTAATCATTTTCTCCCAATCCTCTCACAATCTCGACTCCAAAAGCAAAGTTGTAGAGCACAACGAGCTCTACATATCCAACTGTTGGATCGAGTCATTGTCGTCCGAATTCGCCAGAATCGAGGCTAGAAGGTGCGGCAGTTTTATGAGTTTTCATGCGCGTATGCGCGCGTGCGAAGGTCGAGGTTGTTGGCGTGGGTAGAGCTCTCGTAGGCGATCGCGGTGGTGTGCTTGGATCGGGGTCTGGTGGCACTGGCTATCACGTGCATCGAGGTTTCAGCGGCGAATGTTGGGTTCTCAGTCTGGGAGCGTGAGCGATGATGAGAGAGAGGTTACATTCTTTTTCTTTTAATTTTTATTATTTATTTAAGTTTGTTAATTATAATCTACTTATATTCCAATATTTAAAAATCCGTAACTTTTTCATACGAGGTCTGATTCGAGCGAAACAAGTCATGTTGGGTTCGTATCGACGAGGACTACGACATGGAGTTGAATTGAAGTTTATTTGACACTGAAAATTTTCGGTTTCAAATAAAGGTGAGTGTTTTAAATGCTCATGAAGTACTAAATATTCTTACGATTAGCAAAATCGAAATCATGAAGTGATTTATATTTATTGATGGTTGTTTAGTAAATTAACTAATATTTAGAACCGACATATGAATTAAAATATTAGGAATTGAATTGATAGTTAAATTGAAATTGAATTACTAGTTAAACAACCATTATTGATAACTAGTTAACTATTGTGATTTATTGACTGAAATTGAATTGGTTTAATTTGAATTGATCGACGGTTAAAACTGACATTTAAAATTTGATTGATAAATTTGATATTAAAATTGATTGTGTAAATTGACATTTAAAATTGATAGGAATTTGACTGTTAAATGGATAGTTGGAATTGATGGTAAATGTGACATTTAAATTTTATAGGAAAATTTTGACATTTTATACACTTATTAAATCGACATCAAAATATGATATTTAAATCGATATTGGATTGCATATCACCTTTAGCTAAACACCCCAACACTGATAATTATTGATTGTTGTGTGATATGGTTGAATTGGTTGATTTGGATGTTAACTCATATTGTGATGGATGATATTGTTGATTTGCTGTATGTTGCTAGTGGTTTTGATATTTCCATGTTATCACTCTGTTATTGCCACTATTGATATGATTGATCACCTGGACATTTAAATTTGATATGGACGTTGGATATCCTATCTGATATGCGAATTTTGATGCTTAGTTGACTGCTTTGGCAGAATTGTGATTTTATCGCCGTTCGGCGAAAATTGAGTTTTATTTATTGAATTTTAAAGGCTTTAAAATCTATTCTTTAGAAATTTATATATTATAAATAATTTACTTTTGTGAATCAAATTAAATTTAGTTTTTGAAGTTAACTTGAATTTTATTTATAAAATTTAAATTCTAATTTTTTTTATAATAATATATATTTTTCCTAAAAGAGCAACAAAAAGGGTTGCAAATTTTGCTATAACTTTAATAAATAAAAAGGAAAAGTTATAAGACCGATGTTTGAAATCCAACCATTAAATGATTTTGATACGTCTGAATTGGATTATTTTAAAATTCGAGCTTTGGAAATGTTAGAATTCAAATTTGTTAAAAGAATTTGTGTAAAGAATTCAATTTGAAATTTCGAAGTTTTAATCGATATATGTTTTGAATTATGGAAATTGGATTATTTTAAAATTTTGAATCTTAAAATTCGAACATTGAATTTAAATTGATTTAAGTGATTAAAATCAGTGTATTGAGATTAGACTCGAATTTATATAAACTGGAAGGGTTTTGAAATGAGATTTGAATTGAAACTCGAGCCACTAAATTAAATCATTTGAATCGAAATTGAAATTGATTTAAATTGAAATCGAAATTTAAATTGAATGAAACTGAATTTGAAAGGAATTGAATTGAAACATTGAAAATTCCATTCATTTGTTTGGAATTTGGATCTGAGTCTAGATTTGTTGGAAATAGAAAGAAACAGTTCATTTTGAAACTATATTTCTCCGGATTTGATTTGACTTACATGAGGAATTTTTGTCCTGACTTAAGTGTTTTGTCTTTTCATTACGCTCGGGTCAGATCGAATTTTTTAGATATCGAAGACAGTTTTTTTGGAGGACGAAGGCGAAGATTTGGTATATCATATTCACTAGTATTGATTCCGCTGCACTATTTCATTCCGTCTATTAAAATGTATAACTCTGATAGTATTGTATAACTCTGATTTATGTTGAAAAATTGAATTGTCTACAAATTGTAAACAGCTTCATGTATTGTTTATATGATTATTATATGTTATCATTCCGCTACGAGATTCGATTATTGTTTTCTTCTTTTCTTTTTATTTCTTTAAAATAAACCCATTGATAATCTATCTTTTTAAACGGTTTGAGTTGAACATGTGTGGTTTATTGTCGACTTGAACTGTTCAAAAAGGTGGGTCCTTACAAAAGTTGTGTTAATCTCTTTCTATGAGGTCATGTACTTAAGAGTAGTACACAAGATTAATATTATTTCATCTAAATAATAGTTTATAAAATCACACAAGACGAGGGTTTATAAGAAACCCCAATATATCCTAGGTCAAGGAGTTGGCAGGCTGTGCAAGTCGAAAGATTGCACGTAATATTTGTTCGTAAGGGATCTTGTATAAATCTCCCCAAAAGAATTTTTGGAAGACTATCATTGGATGACATATTTATGTTTTGAACATAAGTTTTGTAAACTAATACCAAAACAGTCTTATAAATAAAGAAATTCATAAAACATTTATGAATACATATTCTATTGCACTGAGAAATAATTGTTGTTTCAAGAAATACCAACTTCATTGTAAAGAAATTTCTTTGAGGAATTATTGGTAGTAAAATAAAATTAAATACGATCCATAGATAGAATTAATTAGATGAATGAAATGAAATTAACTAACCTAAATGAACACAACGCATTAGAGTGTCTAATAATTATTTTCGCATATTGAAAAGAAACCATGAATTTCTTTTCAACGTCGATAATATATAATCCTCGATTGTTTAAACTATTAAGAGTGTTGACTCTATGATATGGTATGATGCGCAAATCCGAAAAAATTCCAAGTATGCTATCAAAATATGATTTTGATAGTCGTAACCTAAGGGATGTGATCCATCGGCCGTGGTTGTGTCTTTATGAGCAAGACTAATGCAGTTGGAATTAAATGAGCAACGTTGATAAGAATAATATTGCAAATTTCAATTGTTGAAATTAGTGCAATAGATTCGGTATTCAACGTGCTCAAGTTAATTCGAATTTAGTCACAAAATTAACACTTGATATGACTTTATGTTTGGTATGTATGTATCGAAACAGAAAATTCTAGATAATGACTGAGTAAACTGTTTACACATAATAAGCAAAATGTCTCAAAGTCAGTGGGAGCAATATTGAGTTTGTGTGTCTGTGGATATGATCCAAGAAATGATAGAAATTATCATTTTATAAGCATCGAAATTGAACAAATATTTTGATAGAAATATCAAATAGTTTGATTATCAATCAAAATGCAGAGGAAGCGTATGTTCATAAGAAAGAACGTTAAAAAGTACATTGATATTTCTAAACTATAAGTAAACAACACGTTGTTGATTTTAAACGGTGTACTTGTCTTAAAATAAACCTTAGTTATTTTAGTGCTCAATTTTGGATTGTAAATGATGTCTATTATAGTGAGTATTAAAGATATTGGGAATGTTCCAAATCGATATGCAAAGACATTTTATTAAATTATTTAATATGGAGCATGTGAGATGAGTTCCTTATGCATTGGCAATAGAAATTATCATACATGTTATGTTGTCTACGAGATCGTGATTTTTTTGTGTATTTGATACATGAAGCAAATATCAATCCAAAATGATATTATTAAATGGTTGTTTAAAGTGTTCTCATGTATTTATGAAATACTAGAGAATTATTTATAGAAACAAAAACACCTTATGAAGGAGTGTTCAGACTCAAACTTCATAAGTGATATGAGTATAGTATGTCAATAATAAATTCAAGTGAAGAATCTTTAGTTGGAAATGTTCTAAATGAAAGACCATGATAGTCTGATGAAAAGGCTAAGTACATCACCTTGAATATTGCCGCAATAAAAATAATGTATATAAAATTATAAGTGCATAAATTTATATCTGAGCTGGTTCCAAATGTTGAGAATCTCATAACATTGTTACATGATAACAATGTCGCGATATGGTTTGCAATAGAACTTAGAGCTCACTAGAGGTAGAGGTTGAGAGACATACTCCAAATTGTTCCACATGATAAAACAGTTTATCACCGTCGAAGAGAGTTAATTGACAGAGTAGATAATTAAAACATAATAGCATACCCATTCACAAAGGAACTGGCACAATTGGTTTTGAGAAACCGATTGGAGAAGTTGGAATAAGATTCCATAATTGACCCTAAGTGCAAGTGGGAGATTGATAGAGTTAGGGGTATGCCCTAGGGGCAATTATGTAATTTATTACATATATCTAACTCGTTGACCAATCTTGTTCGAAATAAAGGTGTTTTCTTTCTATTATATACTTGATATATTATGGTTATATTAAATAATTAATTTAATTAAAAGTATATTTAATAGAAAATCCATAAATAGTATGTTTTATGATAGTAGTTACAAAGTGTTGTAACCATGAGCAATTTACCACAATGAAGAAAATATACCATTTTAAATGTTCCTAGTCAAGATGCGTTGAGATTGAATATCGATGTATCCGTTGAGACTAGAATACGTGGCGCTCTCCAAATGTTGGGCAGTGTTATTACTCATGACTGTTGGGGGCACCAAGGGGTTACGTACTAATAGTTATTAGATAACTATGGAATAACTTACTCGATAGTTTTATGTTGGTTAATATAACTAAGGTCAAGTAGAGAATATCGATGTGAGTAATTTACAAAGTTCTCTCGACTTGATAATATGGTTGATCTTCAATGTGGAAGCTCCGCTTTGATTATAGTTCAATCGTGGCACGGTGTCCATCAAACGACTATAGTTGGGGCGAGTGGAAGCATTGGAAGTGAAACACCATTCAAGTGAGGATTCGTCTCTTCAGTTATATGAGGTTAGTATCACGGTCAACTGAAGTTAACTCAAAGTCAAAGTCTCTGGCCAGAAAATTTCGGTTAATAAAAATTGTTATTATTGAATCAAAGACTTTGTGTTTGGACTATAAAGTGAATGTGGACGAATTGAAATTTTGACCATTACCAAATTCTATAAATCCACAGTGATATAGTTTTGACGAAGAGAATTGGTGTAAATAATTGTCACTATTAGGTACCGCCCATAATAAGTAAAATTGGATTTTACCAAAAAATGTATAAGCGATAAATTCGGCCAAAATATCATACCACATGTTAAGTGATGTGTGAATGTTAATATTTGAATAGTTCGATATTAATCGCTGACAAAATTTACACCTATGAGTCGTACAACCGTAATGATGAATTCTCTGAAAAACCACATCATTTAATTACTTTATAAAATGCCGTAAATTGATTAAATTAATCGATATTTGAGAATTTTTAATTATTATTTATTTGATGTTTGGAAGTTTTTTTGTAATTATTTTTATGCATTTATAAAATTTATATTTGCGCACATTGGTATACGATATCGATTTAATTTAAAGATAATTGCATGAAATGATTTATGAATTTTTTTTGTCATTTGATGACATAATTTATGGAAAACTTATGTCATTTGATGACATAATTTATGGAAATTTTTTGTCATTTGATGACATACGTATAAAGAAAGGGATTGAAGAGAGAGAAAGAATCAAGGTAATTAATTAGAGAGTTTTTAATTAAATAATGGGAATAGTTTCATTCTTTCAAATAAAACATATTCTTTAATTCATTATGTACGTACAATTGATTCTTTCTCATTCAGTCTGTTTTTTCTCTCTTTCTAACTTTTCATGGTAGACAACAAAAAAAAATAAAAAAATGTCAACTCCATATAAAAACATCAAATAAAACAAAACAAAAGTGGTTCATCCATCTTTTGCAAGGATATGATAGGGATCCTGAAGATCTGAGGAGATATCGCCATTCAAGAAGTGACTTTTAGGCAACTTCCTAAGGGGAGTCAATATTCAACTTGTGCTTCAAGGCTTTAGGTAATAAGATATGTTTTCTTTAATAGATAATGATATTTGATGTAATGTTTGTTGCAAGAGAAATTTAATTATCATAATTTGTATGTATATATCACTGCCTCCTTTAATTTGAAAGTTGTTTATGTAGCATGAATTGTTTGTTAAATGAATTGACTGGTGTTTTATTTTAATAAATTAAAACTAATATTTGTATATGTTTAAACATAATGTTTTTTTGGGACTATGTTCTAAACATTCAATTTAAAGTCTAAATTTTAGATTAGAAATTCTGTATGTTTCAATTTATCAATTGGGTTCATATTTTGTTAAATTAAAATTAAAATTGGTATATGTTTGAATGCACTGTTTTATTACAGATCTATATTATAAATATTCAATTCAAACTATAATCCTTTAGATCTAAAACTTTGTATGCCTATATTGTTTTGATTGGATTTTATTTTAACAAATTAAACTAAAATTTTTGTATGAACATTACAGCGTTTTATTGAAAATTCATGGTTTAAATTATATAAAACAAAATGTAATTTTAGATTTGAAAGTTAACATGTATGTATTTTGTGTCTGTATTATTTTAGAAATAAAAAAAACGGAAGATGTTTCGGCAATAAATCTAAATTTTAATTTGATTACTATATGTCTCTAATTTGTATTGATTTGACATATTTTATTGAATCTTACATACACATAATTATTGTTTTGACAATAAATATACCTTCAAATTGATTGCTATAAATCTCTAATTTGTATTAATTAGAAAGACTTGATTTAAGCTTATATACACAAATTAATTTTATATGTATGTTTATATATATATATATAATTTATTATATGTATTTCATAGTTTCAAATTATGATTGGATTTCTTTCGAAAAGGAGAAAACCATTTAAATGAGGCAATAATACATACATACATTTATATTTGACTGTTTATATCCATGATGCCTATTAATTGTCATTTATATGTTGCATTAATTAAGTTTACGAAATGGAAAATTAAATCAATCATTCTTATTACCCTTTATTTATTTCCCAATTTTCCTTTATGTGATTAGCTATCAATTTAATTTTGTTTATATGTCTACACCTTGTCATCAATTGATAGCACCTATCATATGTTGCACTTACAAAATTTACATTATAATATATATATATATATATATATTTGTTCATACTTACATTCATGTCATTTACATGTTGCTAATTAATGACATTCATATAATCAATCAATTTAATTAAAGAGAGAAATAAAAGGTTTCTCTCTCCATCTAAATAAATTTATACCCCATCATTAATTGAATAAGTTAAGTAGAAGGAAATGAAAAGTTTCATTCTCTAAATAAATTTATGCCCCGTCATTAATTGAATAAGTTAAGAGAAAGGAAATAAAAGGTTCATTCTATAAATAAATCTAATATGTAACCTTCACACAATATTTGTATAAGAGTATATGTGATATACTGTAATTCATATTCACATTAAATTAAACATTATTAATGAAGACATTTTGGAGAAAGAGATGGCTTTTCCCAGATGAAATACGAAACAAAAGAAATAATCTCCACGGTGCGAATTATTTTGATTCCATTTTGCTCTTCGTCTTCCCTTTCGCAAAAATAGAGAAATGAATTTCTCAATTCACGAGATCCAAGTTCGGGACGAATGCACTGTTCTTATAGAGAGAAACGCACTTTCACATCTTCTTAACCTGAAATGAAATAGCGCAAGGTTGAAACCAAGAAATTTTTATTGCTTTCCTGATGTTTCCGAACATTTTCAATAAACGCACTACTAAGATTTGCTCCACTTTTGGAAGTCCCTGTCCGAATCGGGATTTTTCATATATAAATGTAAATAATGTATCTCCTTTAGAAAGGGTTTCTACGTAATGTCTGTGAACAGTCGCTTCTGGAGAAGCCAAATACGTCTTAGCTGATTTTATAACTAAGGAATCAACATAAACAATTAAAATTTGACCAGATTTTTTATATGTGTCCCGTATTTAACTAGACATAAATTTTCAAAAATAAATTGTCCAATGCTAATTATTGTGGATGTTTCTTCACAATAATTGTAATGGAAAAAGCACCAATTCAAATGGGATGGATTCAAAATAATGGTATTGGACAAGAACCATTGACCCAGTGGTTAAGTGATTCGATTTTGGTGCGAGAGGTCACAAGTTCGAAACTTACGTAGCATGATTCGAACATATATTGACATGTGAGTTGTGTTATGTTGTCCTAGTGACATGTTGTATCTGTTAAATTTGGATGATTCAAATATTTGTTGAGGAGGAAAGAATTTGATTAATTGGTTCAATCAATCGATTAATTTGGCTTGTATATGGAAGGATATTTTGGAAGGAAACTAATTAATTGGCCAATCAATTAATTAGTCAATGCATTTGTTATATGAAGAAATAAATGATTAGGCATGGAGAATCAATCAATCAAGGGAAAGATATGGAAACCTAGATTACGCCATCTATTTATACTAAAATCCAATCATGCAATTTGGAAGATATTTGGGTAATCAGGAAATTGATTTTCATAATCTCCAAGCAACCCTTTATTATCAAGTCTATTTAAATGAAGGAATTTCATCTTCATATGCAAGTGAGTGTGTGAGAGCATCCACCATTATTCTTCTCTCTATTTTGTACTCTTTTCTTCAATGGAATAAAAGAAGTTGTTGGGTCTCCGTGGATGTAGGATATTCATATCTGAACCACGTTAAATCTTTTGTGCCTCTTATTTCTGCTATTGTTTCCGTGAGACTGCATAATTGATTTTTTTTAAGTTCCATTGATATCTAAATAGACAATACTAGATCCTGATCAAATAATTCGCTTCTGCTCAAATTAAAACAATTTTCACTACAGTTTGGTATCAGAGCTAGTGTTATTGTTCCTGTTTGGATATTAATGGCTACTTCTAGTAAGTCTATTGGTAGATATGGTGTCAATTATGAAGTAACACGTTTTGACAGAAAGGGAGATTTTGGTACTTGGAAGATGAAGATGGAGGCCGTATTAAAGAAGGAGAAGACTTATAAGGTTGTTTCTGCGCTTGAGAAATTGAAAGGTATTGATGCAGCTGATTTGGAAGAGATGGAAGATGAAGCTCTCACAATAATTCAGTTGAGTCTTTCAGATGAAGTTCTTAGAGAATTCTCTCATAAGAAGATGGCGAAGGAACTATGGGATGCATTATCAGATGCATATCAAGACAGGTCTCTCACTAATCGGATTATTCTTCAGCAACAACTCTATTCGTTCAAGATGAAGCCTGGAGCTGATCTCATGGAGCATGTAGATGTTTTGACCACTTTGATTATGAATCTGAAGGCATCGAAAGTTGATATTACCGACGAGGCTCAAGCTGTGATCCCCTTATGTTCCTTGCCTAAGGAGTTTACTGCTTTTGTTAATTCCATGATTTATGGCCACAGTAAAATTAGCCTGTCTGATGTAAAGGCCGGTCTTCATAATGAAGTATTAAGAGGTATATTGGCAAGCACTAGCTTGGATAGTGATACCGAAGGCTTATCTGTTCAGATAGGTAGAGGCCAAAGCAGGTCGAAGAAAGGTGGAGGACAGAATTCTTCATGGTCTCAGTCTAGGGGGCCTAAGAAGTTGACTTGTCATTATTGTAAGAAACCAGGGCACTTTATAGCACAATTTCCCAAGCTTGAAGGTAGAAGAAAAGATCCAAAGCAAGCCTCAGCTTCTATAGCAGAGAAATCAGATATAGAAAGTGACACCGATGTATTTACAGCTTTTGGCTCTTTTGGGAAGAGCAACTTATGGTTGATTGATTCTAACGCATCCTATCATATGACACATGATGGGAACTGCTTTTCCACTTACCGTGAAATTGATGGAGGAGAAGTTCTGATGGGTAATGATGCTTCTTGTCGTATGGTTGGTGTTGGTAGCGTGATAATTAGGATGTTTGATGGTGTTATTCGTACGATCACCGATGTTAGACATGTACCTGATTTGAGGAGGAGCTTGATTCATGTTGGGGCATTGAGTAGACTTGGCTTGAAGATTATAGTGGAAGGAGAGAAAATGAAGATATCGAAGGGTTCCATGATTGTTATGAGAGGTGTGAGGGCAGGAAATCTTTATCTATTAAAGGGCACTACTGTAATTGGTGAATCAGCTTCTGTTACATATGTTGATTCGGATTCTTCCAGATTATGGCACTTACGGATAGGTCACATCGGTGAGCCCAGCATGGATGAGTTGAGAAAACGAGGATTGATTGATGGAGTTCATCATTCAAAACTTGATTTTTGTGAAGAGTGTGTTCTTGGAAAGCAGACGAAGATTTCTTTTGGTATAGGAGAGCATAGAACAAAAGCTGTCCTGGAGTATGTTCATACAGATGTCTGGGGTCCCTCCCATTGTCAGTCTTTAGGTGGAGCCAGGTATTTCGTTTCATTTATAGATGATTTCTCTCGTAAAGTATGGGTATACTTTCTTCAGTCAAAGAGTGAAACCTTTGCCAGGTTTCGAAAGTGGAAATCTATGGTTGAGAAGCAGTCAGGGAAGAAATTGAAAGTTCTCCGTTCAGATAATGGTGGTGAATTTGTATCACATGAATTCATCGATTATTGTGAGTCTGAAGGCATTAAGAGGCATTACACTACACCAGGCGACCCCCAGTCTAATGGAGTTGCAGAAAGGATGAATCAAACATTATTGGAGAGAACAAGATGCCTCGGACTGACTGCTAAATTGAAGAAAGGATTTTGGGCTGAAGCTTTATCTATGGCGGCTTTCCTCATCAACCGCACACCTTCTACTGCCATAGATATGAAGATCCCTGAAGAAGTATGGAAAGGAGAGCATGTTATCTATTCATTTCTCAGAGTGTTTGGTTGCCCAGCTTATGTGCATGAGAGTAAAGGGAAGCTGGAACCAAGAGCTCGCAAGTGTATCTTTCTAGGTTATAGGAGAGGAGTGAAGGGATACAGGTTGTGGTGTCCTATTAGCAAGAAGATCGTTATGAGAAGGCACATGACTTTTGATGAGAAGACTATGTTGAAGGTGGAGCCTTCCTCATCGGATGACAATGAGAGGACATGTGAAGAATACCAGACACAAAGCAAGTCATCTGTTGATTCTTTCCATGGACGTTCAGATGGTGTTTCCGATGACACCGTGGTTGATGAGGGTAATATCGATGTTGGTATAGAGGATCAAACTCAAGGTGGAGCTCATTCAGAACCTAGGCCTGTCAGACAAAGAAGAAAGCCTAAGTGGCTTGATGAGTTTGCTGGATTGAGCATCAAAGACATTAACTTCGATGATAGGCAACATTTGCTTTGAATGTTGTCCATGATGAGCCCTATGATTATAGAGAAGCTATCGCATCAGTTAACAGTTCCAATTGGTTAGTTGCTATGGAGGAGGAGATTGAATTATTGCAGAGAAATCATACTTGGGATTTAGTGCCTCTTCCCACCGACAAGAGAGCTATTGGATGCAAGTGGATCTATAGAGTGAAAGACGGTGAAAATGGTAATCTCAGATACAAGGCAAGATTAGTCGTAAAGGGGTATGTTTAGAAGAAGGGGGTAGAGTATCATGATATCTTTGCTCTAGTGGTTAGGCATACTTCTATTCGTATTCTTTTGGAATTAGTTGCTTATTATGATATGGAATTAGAGCAGCTAGATGTCAAAACTGCATTCGTGCATGGTGATCTGGATGAGGAGATTTATTTAAAGCAACCGAAAGGGTTCAATGATAGTAGCTGTGACGACCGCCCATGACCCCTGCACCGAATCTAGAGATAGAGCGCTGTAAAGTGTGCCAGGCGACCATGGACGATTGTCAAGGTAAGATTAAAACGACAGAATCTATCGTATCACTCACAGCGCATGGACAAAATACAATAGAACATATGTATAGTGAAGCTTTACAGAACAAAATGACATCATATAAAACTCCATAATAGTTGAATACAAGCATCCACATAGTCAATACATCAAGCCTCACTACATATCTCTCAGAGAATACAAAACAGCGGAATATCCAGTACATATAAGAAAATAATATGCAACCCTCTAGCTCGTCTTCAATATCAGCATCGTGAGAAGAGAACAGCACCTGTCACCTGCTACCTAGTCTGCCCGTCCCAAAAATGGACGAACAGCCCAAGGCAATAAGAATTTAAAACATAAAGCCTTGAGTCAGACAACAGTCTTAGTGAGCAGTAAATTAACTAACAACATACCAAAAGAGCATAAAGGAAAAGGAATAGGAATACAACCCTCCCACTCCAACCTCATTCTACAGTGATAGCCCCCAGACACACACTAAGCAGAAGCAAACATAGCAGAGCATACAATTTAAAGTAAAACTACTATCACTCGAGTCAAGGGCGATGTTTTCCAAGTACCAAGGCCTAAATCAGATAAGCACCCAGAAAATACCGCTCCTGAGTCCGAATGACGATACAACCAAACATCCATGACTCTGGCTATCACTGTTATCATTGCTTCGATATCACCGTTAATTGAATGACCGGCACATTCTTTCAGCCGTCCGTCAAGGGCTAATGAAAACCCCGGTTCTAGACATAACTCCCGCACGTCGTCGCAGCCCGTGCCTAGGACTATCGAATCTGCCCAGAGTACTCGACCATCAACAGTTGGCCGTTGGGACTATCGAATCTACCCAAACGTACTCTTGCTTAGAGCATGCTAGAACCTTCAACAACGATGCTATCCAAGCCTCCTAGTCATCCTCCTCGACGACTATTCTCATATCCATTCATTATCCTCAACTCGAATCATATCACCGAGTTATCAACATGCTTGGAATGATCCCGTCTGGATTAGACCAAGTCTTCATCATACGATTGCCTCGCTTCATTACATCCTCGCGAAGCCTCATCTTATCATCACATCATCGAATCTATGCATAAGAGCTTCATCATCCTGCTACATATGCCACGAGCAGCTTTCCCAATTCAAGAGCCTTTCTCTTAGCTTTTGAATCATCTTCGATCTAAATCTAATCATTAATTATCTAATTCATAACAATCAATCAAATCAAACATCAATCCAAGCAATCAAGCATTCAAATATGATCTAAGTAGACAATTATAACAATAATGGCATTTTCGTAATTAAAGAGTTGAAAGTCCAATAAGCATGAAAACATGGATTATATCTCTACAAACTTGATGAATGAACTTGCATAGGTTAACATATGATAAAATGGATGTAACATCATCATGAACAATGGATCTATATGGATCTACAATTAGGATGAAGAAAATGCATGGAAATCACTATTTTAACACCAAATCGGGCCAACAATCCGATATACTCCTTTGGATCCATGTGAGAGATAATCACCACTCACCAAATCACCTAAACAAACCCAAATCAACACGCTTCAGATCTGGACAGCGAAGAACTAAGCTAGATCTATCACAAATCCGCTTCAAACGAAGAAATCTCTCTTGAAAAGATGAAGATCTTCAATCTAAGCCCTTGAATCTTCAATCTTGATCTTCGATTTGGATGGATGGAAGCACTAGATTAGAGTGGAGAAAAGAAGTGAAGAAGTGTAGAAGTCGAGCTCTCAAAATGGCAGCACTTCGTCGCTTCAAAATCCGGATCCCAAAAAGTGAGAACAACCCCTCCTATTTATAGCTGAAAACTGCCTAAGTCGTAACTCGGCTATCTCCCTAGGTCGTTTCCGACCTAAGCCTCTCCGACCTAAGCCTCTCCGACCTAACAGATGCACAACTTAACTCCCCAGCGACCCAACACTTGACGACCTAAAGCAATGCGCTTTCCTTCGACCTACGACTCAGTTGGGTTGCGACCTAACAACTTAGGTTTCTACGCGACCTAACACAACATACGACCTAACAGTTAGATCTACGCGACCTAACACTTAAACTATCCTAGCGACCTAACAACTTAGCAACCTACGCGACCTAACAGTGCTACGACCTAACACTTATCGACCTATCTCCTTAGGTCGCTAACACGGCAACTCCTTAGGTCGCTAACAAGCTAACCCCTTAGGTCGCTAACAAGCTAACTCCTTAGGTCGCTAACAAGCTAACTCCTTAGGTCGCTAACAAGCTAACTCCTTAGGTCGCTAACACGGAACCACTAGGTCGCTAACTTTCCCAGCCGACCTAACACTTAACAAAACTTAGGTCGCTCACAACACTCTCTTAGGTCGTTGCCGACCTAACTCTAACCCAGAATACTTAGGTCGCCTGAATCTCTTAAGTCGGTCAAGACTTATCTCCTAGGTCGGTCACTACCTTAAGTCGGTCAACCACACTTCCTTAACTCGGTGAGTTCCTTGAGTCGGCAACTCGACCCAGACTTGTTGCTTAACTCGTCCAACCCCTAAGTCGGCTACAACTTAGGACTTAAGCAAAATTCAAGCAAAATTCTGCCAAAACCAGAAATGACTTAACAACCATACAACCAAAGGTCAATCATTTTAGAATGTTTTGATCCGTAAAAATACGGGTCGTTACATTCTCTCCCCCTTAGGAATTTCGCCCCCGAAATTCCAAACAAACAAGGCAATCAAAGCTATTCTGTACGCCTATCATCCATAACAATCAATAAACCATGCATCCAATTCTAGCTTAGCGTACAGAATTCTAAGACTTAGAACAAGTTACAATTTCGCTAGATGACACGACACCTTAGGGCCATACCTTGAAGAGTTCAGGATGAGCTGCTTTCATCCTCTCTTCCACCTCCCACGTACAGTCGTTATCATCGTCACTCCATTATATCTTGAGCAACTTAACTACCTTTCTCCTAAGCTGTTTCGTGTCGGTTTCAACAACACGAAGCGGCTTACGAGGTCTTCTATCAACTGGATCAACTTCAAAATCTTCATAGCTATCAGCAGAAACCACCGCATTCGAGTCATGCACATACTTCCGTAGATACGATACGTGAAAAACATTGTGCACACCCGACATCTTCTCCGGTAATTCCAATCTATAAGCGAGCTTTCCAATTCGCTCGATGATCGGGAATGGTCCAACAAATCTCGGAGTCAATTTTCCTTTCTTCCCGAATCGAATAACATTCTTCAGAGGAGAAATCTTCACAAAAACCATATCCCCTACGTCGAATTCCAAATCCTTTCGACGCTTATCGGCATAACTCTTCTGACGGTCTTGGGCTGCCTTCATTCGTTGCCGAATGATCTCTATGCAATCTGAGGTCTGACGAATCATCTCTGGCCCAAGTATCAGCTTTTCTCCAGTTTCCAACCAACATGTCGGAGAGTTACACGGTCTTCCATACAACGCCTCATACGGTGCCATACCAATGCTTGACTGGTAACTGTTGTTGTACGCAAACTCCACCAAATGAAGGTGATCTTCCCATGATCCTCCGAAGTCCAAAACACATGCTCTGAGAAGATCTTCCAAAACTCGGTTGACTCTCTCGGTCTGACCATCTGTTTGGGGATGATAAGCTGTACTCAAACACAACTCGGTTCCCAAAACTTCCTGGAAGCTCTTCCAAAATCCACTAGTGAACAATGGGTCTCGATCGCTCAATATGCTCTTCGGAATACCATGGAATCGAACTATCCACTTAATATACAACTCAGCCAACTTTGATGCAGTCCTAGTCGATCGAACAGGAATGAATCGTGCACTCTTAGTCAGACGATCCACAATGACCCAAATTCCTTCATTTCCCGTTCTGGTTCTAGGCAATCCATCAATAAAATCCATCGAAACTTGTTCCCACTTCCATGTAGGAACTTCTAATGGCTGAAGCAATCCACTTGGCTTCTTCTGTTCGGCTTTTACCAACTGGCAATTCATACATTTGGAAATAAAATTTCCAACATCCTTCTTCATGCCTTCCCAGTAGTAGGTTCTCTTCATATCCCGATACATCTTGTTTCCACCTGGATGAATTGTCAACTTCGAGTGATGACTTTCCTTCAGAACTTCGCTCCTCAATTCATCTATATCGGGAACAACTAGTCGTCCTTGCTTTCGAAGCCAACCCTCTCGATCGACCTCGAATCCTTTATCCTTTTCTGGATCCAACCCAGATCCCAATTCACGGATAATCTTGACAAGCTTATCATCTCGCTTTTGGCCCTCGCCAATCCTTTCCACAAGAGTGGGTCTTATTGATAAGTTTGCCAACATCTCAGGTTCCAATTCGCATCTAGGCCTGAAGTCAAATCCAGCTAAAAACTCGAGATTCTTCCATTCAGAAAACATGGCTCCCAATCCTGCATGTCTTCGACTTAACGCATCTGCCACTGCGTTACCTTTTCCCGGAGTATAAGCTATACCAAAATCATATGATGCCAAAAACTCTAGCCAACGTTGCTGCCGAAGATTCAAATCCTTTTGGGAGAAAAGATACTTCAACGACTTGTGATCCGTAAACAACTCGAATCGAACTCCCAACAGATAATGTCTCCACATCTTCAGAGCAAATACAATCGCCGCTAACTCCAAATCATGAGTCGGGTAATTCCTTTCATGCGGCTTAAGTTGTCGACTGGCATACGCAACAACTTTATCCTTCTGCATCAGCACTGCTCCAAGTCCAGTACCACATGCGTCGGTGTAAACCACCATCTCATCATTCCCACTTGGAATAGTCAAAACAGGAGCACTCGTCAGTCTCTCTTTCAGGATTCCGAAAGCTTGCTCACACTTAGCATCCCAACTGAACACTTGGTTCTTCTTCGTCAATCCTGTTAACGGTGCAGCTACCTTGGAGAAGTCTTTGATAAACCGTCGATAATATCCTGCTAATCCAAGAAAACTTCTCACGTCTGATGCATTCTTAGGTCTAACCCAATCCTGGATTGCTGCCACCTTAGCGGGATCAACCGCTACTCCATTTCCAGAAATCACATGGCCTAAGAACCTCACTTCACCCTTCCAGAAGTGACACTTCGAAAACTTAGCCTTCAGCTGATGTTTCCGTAAGATCTCCAAAACAATACGCAAGTGCGTCTTGTGCTCTTCTTCCGTTCTGGAATAAATCAGAATATCATCCACGAACACAAGTACGAACTTGTTCAACTGATCTCTGAACACTCTATTCATAAGATCCACAAAATATGCTGGCGCGTTAGTCAATCCAAACGGCATTACCAGCCACTCAAAGAAACCGGATGGTGTCCTAAAAGCAGTCTTCGGCACACTATCCTTCGCTACTCTCAACTGGTGAAATCCCGTTGCCAAATCCATCTGAGAAAACACCTTAGCTTCGTGAAGCTGATCAAACAAGTCATCTATTCTCGGCAATGGATACTTGTTCTTCTTAGTCACCTTATTCAGCTCACGGTAATCGACGCACAACCTCAACGACCCATCTGCCTTGGTTGCAAACACAACTGGTGCACCCCACTCGGACACACTACGCCGAATGAATCCTTTCTGTAAAAGGTCATCAACTTGCACCCTCAACTCCTGCTGTTCTCTAGGCGCCATCCGCCTAAGAGGCATCACAACAGGTCTGGCTCCTTCAACTAGATCTATACGAAACTCGATCTCTCTATGCGGCGGCAACCCTTTGACTTTGTCAAAGACATCCTCGAATCCATTTGCGATTGGCACTAAAGACAGTCCATCCCGTGGAACAACTAGCGAATACATGAAGCTCATGAAGACGCCTTCCTCATGCTTACATCGTATCACAATCTTTCGCCCTTCCACATTCTCGACTGTCACCTCCAGCCTCTCACAATCAACCTTAGCCGCATACTTCCTAAGCCAGTCCATACCCAAGATAATTCCGAACCCCGCAAAGTTCAGAACAAAACAATCACAAACAAAAGAGCAACCATGACTCGACACAACTAGACCACGGCATAACATACACAAACAAGACGAACCCCCAACTGGATTAGTCACAACCAATGGCCTATCAACAATATCCGGCTTCAAGTCTAACCGGCCTACTAGTTCATTACAAACAAACGAGTGCGACGCTCCAGTATCAAACAGAACTCTAACTGGAACACCACATAGGAAAAGAGTACCTTGAACAACCACACTCTTTCCCTTCTCTTCAGCAGTAGGAGCTTTCGAAGACGACGGAACAGCTCCTAAAGCATAGGCTTGCACAATCTGCCTGTCCTTCCTCGGTTCTGGACAATTCTTCCTGAAATGCCCCGGCTTGTCACAGTTGTGACACTTCATCGGCACCTTAGGATTCTTACAATCCTTAGAGAAATGGCCCTTCTGCTGACAATTGTAGCAAGTCACCTCGCCTTTCGGCTTCTTCTGGCCATCCTTACCTTTCTGCTGCTGCTGCTTCCTCTTCTGGTTTCCACCCTGCTGTGGTTTAGATTCTCCCTTGGTAACAGCAACAACAGGTCCTTCCTTAGGAAACAGACTCTCATGCCTGAGAGCTTTCTCTACAAGTTTCTCAAATGAATCGTCCAAATGATCCACCAACTGTCTCCCAAGATAACTATCCAAGCCGGTCACAAACTTCTCGTTCTTCTGATAAGCAGATTCAATATATGACCGAGCATACTTGGACAAAGCTTCAAACTCAGAAACATACTCAAGAACAGATCTTCCACCCTGCTTGAGCTCTACAAACTTCTTGAACAGAACAGACTTCTGAGCTGTAGAAATGAACTTAGCTTCAAATCTAGCTTGGAATTGCTCCCAAGTAATCTCTTCCTCCGCAGTATCGATGGTAATAGAGCTCCACCAATCAGAGGCTCTCCCTTGAAGCTGCCTCGATGCCAACTTCCTCTTAGTTGCATCATCAATTCCCAAATCACCAAAGATCCTTCTACAAGCATCTATCCATCTCTGGACCTCAATAGTAGATTCTGTTCCTAAGAAAACCTTCCCTCCAAGAGCAGTATAATCCTTGCACAGCTTAGCAAAATCCACTGGTTTCGGAGTTTGAACTTGAACTCCAACATCAACTGCTGCCCCCGGAACTGGTATCCTTCTCATGATCGAAGTCATCATAGCTTCGAACATGGCTGCATAATCAGCAGTCTCTTCAGTAGCACGGCCTCCCCTAGCAGCTGGTCTCCCTCTTCGACTCATTCTCAATATCTATAAAAAGGAATGATTAGAACATCTAGAGAAACAACTGCATAAAGGACTCAAACCCTACTAAGCTACTATATTATATATAGTAATCATCCATCAAAATACAATTACGTCTCTCATACGTAGTTACGACAGCGAGCGTTGGGTAAAATCGATTAACCAATGCTCTGATACCAAATGTGACGACCGCCCATGACCCCTGCACCGAATCTAGAGATAGAGCGCTGTAAAGTGTGCCAGGCGACCATGGACGATTGTCAAGGTAAGATTAAAACGACAGAATCTATCGTATCACTCACAGCGCATGGACAAAATACAATAGAATATATGTATAGTGAAGCTTTACAGAACAAAATGACATCATATAAAACTCCATAATAGTTGAATACAAGCATCCACATAGTCAATACATCAAGCCTCACTACATATCTCTCAGAGAATACAAAACAGCGGAATATCCAGTACATATAAGAAAATAATATGCAACCCTCTAGCTCGTCTTCAATATCAGCATCGTGAGAAGAGAACAGCACCTGTCACCTGCTACCTAGTCTGCCCGTCCCAAAAATGGACGAACAGCCCAAGGCAATAAGAATTTAAAACATAAAGCCTTGAGTCAGACAACAGTCTTAGTGAGCAGTAAATTAACTAACAACATACCAAAAGAGCATAAAGGAAAAGGAATAGGAATACAACCCTCCCACTCCAACCTCATTCTACAGTGATAGCCCCCAGACACACACTAAGCAGAAGCAAACATAGCAGAGCATACAATTTAAAGTAAAACTACTATCACTCGAGTCAAGGGCGATGTTTTCCAAGTACCAAGGCCTAAATCAGATAAGCACCCAGAAAATACCGCTCTTGAGTCCGAATGACGATACAACCAAACATCCATGACTCTGGCTATCACTGTTATCATTGCTTCGATATCACCGTTAATTGAATGACCGGCACATTCTTTCAGCCGTCCGTCAAGGGCTAATGAAAACCCCGGTTCTAGACATAACTCCCGCACGTCGTCGTAGCCCGTGCCTAGGACTATCGAATCTGCCCAGAGTACTCGACCATCAACAGTTGGCCGTTGGGACTATCGAATCTGCCCAAACGTACTCTTGCTTAGAGCATGCTAGAACCTTCAACAACGATGCTATCCAAGCCTCCTAGTCATCCTCCTCGACGACTATTCTCATATCCATTCATTATCCTCAACTCGAATCATATCACCGAGTTATCAACATGCTTGGAATGATCCCGTCTGGATTAGACCAAGTCTTCATCATACGATTGCCTCGCTTCATTACATCCTCGCGAAGCCTCATCTTATCATCACATCATCGAATCTATGCATAAGAGCTTCATCATCCCGCTACATATGCCATGAGCAGCTTTCCCAATTCAAGAGCCTTTCTCTTAGCTTTTGAATCATCTTCGATCTAAATCTAATCATTAATTATCTAATTCATAACAATCAATCAAATCAAACATCAATCCAAGCAATCAAGCATTCAAATATGATCTAAGTAGACAATTATAACAATAATGGCATTTTCGTAATTAAAGAGTTGAAAGTCCAATAAGCATGAAAACATGGATTATATCTCTACAAACTTGATGAATGAACTTGCATAGGTTAACATATGATAAAATGGATGTAACATCATCATGAACAATGGATCTATATGGATCTACAATTAGGATGAAGAAAATGCATGGAAATCACTATTTTAACACCAAATCGGGCCAACAATCCGATATACTCCTTTGGATCCATGTGAGAGATAATCACCACTCACCAAATCACCTAAACAAACCCAAATCAACACGCTTCAGATCTGGACAGCGAAGAACTAAGCTAGATCTATCACAAATCCGCTTCAAACGAAGAAATCTCTCTTGAAAAGATGAAGATCTTCAATCTAAGCCCTTGAATCTTCAATCTTGATCTTCGATTTGGATGGATGGAAGCACTAGATTAGAGTGGAGAAAAGAAGTGAAGAAGTGTAGAAGTCGAGCTCTCAAAATGGCAGCACTTCGTCGCTTCAAAATCCGGATCCCAAAAAGTGAGAACAACCCCTCCTATTTATAGCTGAAAACTGCCTAAGTCGTAACTCGGCTATCTCCCTAGGTCGTTTCCGACCTAAGCCTCTCCGACCTAAGCCTCTCCGACCTAAGCCTCTCCGACCTAACAGATGCACAACTTAACTCCCCAGCGACCCAACACTTGACGACCTAAAGCAATGCGCTTTCCTTCGACCTACGACTCAGTTGGGTTGCGACCTAACAACTTAGGTTTCTACGCGACCTAACACAACATACGACCTAACAGTTAGATCTACGCGACCTAACACTTAAACTATCCTAGCGACCTAACAACTTAGCAACCTACGCGACCTAACAGTGCTACGACCTAACACTTATCGACCTATCTCCTTAGGTCGCTAACACGGCAACTCCTTAGGTCGCTAACAAGCTAACCCCTTAGGTCGCTAAAAAGCTAACTCCTTAGGTCGCTAACAAGCTAACTCCTTAGGTCGCTAACAAGCTAACTCCTTAGGTCGCTAACACGGAACCACTAGGTCGCTAACTTTCCCAGCCGACCTAACACTTAACAAAACTTAGGTCGCTCACAACACTCTCTTAGGTCGTTGCCGACCTAACTCTAACCCAGAATACTTAGGTCGCCTGAATCTCTTAAGTCGGTCAAGACTTATCTCCTAGGTCGGTCACTACCTTAAGTCGGTCAACCACACTTCCTTAACTCGGTGAGTTCCTTGAGTCGGCAACTCGACCCAGACTTGTTGCTTAACTCGTCCAACCCCTAAGTCGGCTACAACTTAGGACTTAAGCAAAATTCAAGCAAAATTCTGCCAAAACCAGAAATGACTTAACAACCATACAACCAAAGGTCAATCATTTTAGAATGTTTTGATCCGTAAAAATACGGGTCGTTACAGTAGCAGACCAGACTATGTTTGCAAACTCAACAAATCTCTATATGGACTGAAGCAGTCTCCTAGACTGGTATAAGAGGTTTGATAAGTTTATGCTTTCACAGGGATACTCCAGAAGTTTCAAAGACCAGTGTGTTTATTTCAGGAGATGTGATGGTGATATGATTTATTTGTTGTTATATGTTGATGATATGCTGATTGCATCTTGGAGTATGGTCAAAATTAAGGAATTGAAAGCGGAGCTCAGTAGAGAGTTAGACATGAAGTATTTGGGAAAGGCACAAAGAATATTGGGTATGGAGATAAGCAGGGATAGGAAGCAGAGAGAGTTAAGGCTCACTCAAGGGCAGTACATCGAGAAGGTCCTCATTCGATTTGGAATAGAGAAAGCCAAACCGGTTTGCACTCCATTAGGCTCTCATTTTAAGTTGTCAAAAGACTTATCTCCCTCATCGGAAGAAGACAAAAGGTATATGGCTGATATACCTTATTCTAGTGTTGTTGGTAGTCTTATGTATGCGATGGTGTGCACAAGACCAGATTTGGCCCATGTAGTGGGTGTTGTGAGTCGATATATGTCTAACACAGGCAAAGAGCATTGGCAAGCTATGAAGTGGATTCTTAGATATCTTCGAGGCACTTCTTCGGTGGGCTTGTTATATGGTGGAGTGGATGGTGACATCTTTCTTAAAGGATACTGTGATTCCGATTATGTTGAGGATAGAGATGCTAGGAAGTCAGTGTCGGGCTATGTTTTTACACTTGGCATAGGATCGATTTCATGGAGATCAAAGCTGCAATCTATCGTAGCTTTATCGACTATCGAAGCAGAGTTGATATCGATTGTGGAAGCAACAAAGGAAGGATTATACTAACTTCAGTTGTTGGATGATCTTTCAATGGTGCAGCGGGCAGTAGAGCTATTTTCAAACAGTCAGAGTGCGATTCATCTTGTAGAGAATCAAGCTTATAGTTCACGGACGAAGCACATTGATGTTAGAGGTTTCTTTCTTATGCTTGAGGAAGAACGAAGCAAGATCAAATTGTTAAAGGTGAGTACTTTGGATAATCCTTCAGATATGATGACAAAGTCACTTCCAAAGGACAAGTTTGAGCATTACTCAAACTTGATCAGTTTGATTCCTGTTACTTGAGCGCCATGGGGCGCTAGACCCAACAACTTCTATGTTGATTGCTTGATGATAGGTGATGAAGAGAGATTGTTATATTGGAATCAAGGTGGAGTGTTAAATTTGGATGATTCAAATATTTGTTGAGGAGGAAAGAAATTGATTAATTGGTTCAATCAATCAATTAATTTGGCTTGTATATGGAAGGATATTTTGGAAGGAAACTAATTAATTAGCCAATCAATTAATTAGTCAATGCATTTGTTATATGAAGAAATAAATGATTAGGCATGAAGAATCAATCAATCAAAGGAAAGATATGGAAACTAAGATTACGCCATCTATTTGTACTAAAATCAAATCATGCAATTTGGAAAGATATTTGGGTAATCAAGAAATTGATTTTCTTAATCTCCAAGCAACCCTTCATTATCAAGTCTATTTAAATGAAAGAATTTCATCTTCATATGCATGCGATTGTGTGAGAGCATCCACCATTATTGTTCTCTCTTTTTTGTACTCTTTTCTTCAATGGAATAAAAGAAGTTGTCGGGTCTCCGTGGACGTAGGATATTCATATTTGAACCACGTTAAATCTTTTGTGTCTCTTATTTCTGCTATTGTTTCTATGAGACTGCATAATTGATTTTTTTTAAGTTCCATTGATATCTAAATAGACAATACTAGATCCTAATCAAATAATTCACTTCCGCTCAAATTAAAACAATTTTCACTATAGTATCTAAAGTGCCATTTTCAAAAAAAATGATGGTATTGCATGGGTTGGGTTTGAGTGGCATTTCACCCCCACGACTCATCTGCTGATTCTTCGACATCAGTCGGTTCGGACCTCCACTTAGTTTCACCCAAGCTTCATCCTGGTCATGGATAGATCACCCAGTTTCGAGTCCATAAGCAGTGATAATCGCTTATGAAGGCAAATAAAATATTGATTTTATTTCAAAGAAACTTAGAAAAGTTCTAAGTATATTTAGACTTCATAGGTCCATTAAAGTTCCAAAATGGCTAAATTTTTCGAAATTCATCCATTTCTTCCGCTGCGAGCTGGCCCAATTCCAACAAGGATTTTGGAACTTTCTTCCAAAAATAGCGACGTCACTTCTCTTTCAATTAGAAATGTCCTCCAAAAAGGTTAGTTTTCAGTTTACGTCAAATTATAATTTAGCAAAGCTTTTCAGATTCTGTTTGATGAAGATTTGTTTTATATTACCATGGTTGTTATAATTACATCTTCATATCATTTTCTACAACTGATAACACCAATATTATTCATCTTCAACCTAATGTTCATTTGTTTGAATTTCTTTTTATTATTAAATTGTATGGACTGTAGTTGTATCAAAATGAATCTGCAAGGTATTTAATGTTTTGATTTGCTTGGAGACTTTAGCAGTTAAATTCACAAATGTATTGACTTTTCCCTATGATAAGAAATTTCCTTTTTCTTCTTCCATTAAGAAGTTGGCAAATCGTGAACAGTCTTTCATATTGACGACTACTATAGTAGAAAGCATTTGAAGCTTTCAATCTTGTGAATTTTGATCATGACATGCAACATGAAAATATAATCGAAAGGACTCCCGCTCATTCTAGCATTGAACAGTGAGTCGTCACAAAAATAAATTAACTTAATAAATATTCATATGCATAAATACACCATATGCACATCATCTTTAAGTTTTCATGATACAACATTCGTTTTAAATATACTGGCATAAAAGGTATCAACCAAATACAATGCTGTAGTTTATAATTTGGCACAATTGTGCATCTTGGATGATGCAAGCAATAGATAGTATAAATATTTCCATTTAATGTATTGCATCAAACATGTAAGCATGATTTAAAGAAAAGAGGATATGAATATAGCTTTCTAAACAAATTCACCAATATTTTATTTCTAATTTGCGATTTTACATTATCGTTCCAAATATGCATGTCCATCATTCACATAGTATTCCCATGTCACATATATTATGTGGAGTAATATTTAATAAGTTATTTCAGAGAAGTATTCGATGGGGTGAAATGAGGATATAAGTTATAACTACCTACACATTCCATATAGTAAAATTAAAACTATCAAACAAAAGATGATGCTTTATAAGGTTGGTTATATGTTGATACATTGAAATGTTCATAGAAGTACTAACAAAATTTAGTGCAACCGATAGAATTTCCTTTCATACACTTCGAGAGTTGATGATTTGAGAAAAATTCTAATCTAGGGGTTGAAACTTGGTTTCAAACTTTTATTTTTTTATGGAAAATGGGGAACAAACCTGAACCATTTACAATCTTGATTAGAAGAGGATGCGGTTGCTAGTTGCAAATATCTTAAAATTCTAAATTATTTATAGGATAAATTGGTAATTTATAGTTGTGAATATTGAGGATCGAGGGAAATTTAGTGTGCTGGTATGGTTTTATCCCCTTCTAGACGGGTTGTGGTATATGGTTTTAGCCTATTGGTAATATGCAACTTACAAATATTTTTGAATAATATACTAAATATTAGTTGTGTAAGCATGGACGGGTTTAATAAAAAACTGAAAATCTTAACGTAGCTTTATAGATAAATAAACCAAGATCTCTCATTTCAATTTTATACTATACATAATCCTTCAAAGTTTCCATGTCCATCGTGCTTAGGTGATGCATGTATCACATGTGGGATACACACTGGGTTGTTCAATAGGTCGGCTTTAAGGAACCGTTTAAAGACAAAAAAACAAGAAAAAAAGAAACAAAAAATAATAGTATGACTTATAATTTCCAAAATGATCCATATAGTGAAGTTATAACCATCACATAAAACAAAATGATTACTATGTACAGTATATTATATATTAAACATGTTGAAATGTACACATGTTTGTGGACATTTAGATTCAGCTTCTACAAACATAATCACACTTTCCCTATAATATTTTTTCTTCCCATTCAAAATTTTAACCCAGTACAAGTTTTAATCATTCTAAGGCCTTTGTTTAGACAAGTAACATTTGGCAAAACACGCAATTTTGCAACTACGAACAACGTGATCACTATGACACGATATTAAAAATAATTCAAACAAAGACAACTTGATCGTAGTCTCTAAGTAGAATCTTACTGGACAGTAGTAAATTTACTACTCCAGTCCATACTTGAAGCCAAATTAAATATTAAAATAAATTCCCTTTTAATCGATGATGTTATTGGAAAACTATTTTACAAACAAGAATTACATTGTTGCAGGTTATAGATTATTTCGAATTAAGGGAAAAGTATTCCACCTTTAGTTACATAAGGTGCAGGTTTAACTAAAGTGTTATTTCTTTTCGTTTTTCTTTTTTAAGAGACTTTCACCGCATTTTGATTTGGTATACCTCTATTTCTGCATTGTTGCATTTAAATTTTGTTTGCTTTTGTAAAGCGTAACAATGAAATGCATACGATTCATTGTAAGCCCCTGGTTGGCAATAAATGTTACAAATCATATGAATACAAAATTTCAAATCTTAATATACAAATAACATTCTTAATTTTGATATACAAAATAAATGCGTAGTGACAGGAATAAAGGAGGCGCTCCGTATTTACTTGATGTATTTCTCAATACTTTCGGTCTACAAATAAGTATGAGGTACCTTATTTGTTGTGAAATAAACTTATTAAAGGAAAAACATGTTGCTTCCATATTGTTTATTTTTTGTTATCAATGTTTTATGATATTGCAGTGTAGATGAAATCAATAATTTAAAGTGTTCGTGCATGTCATATGTTGTATAATATAAACTTCTTATTTACATATATGTAATGAGACTGTATGCATGATTGTAGATGAAATCAATAATTACAGTGTTCATGCATGCCATATGTTTCATAATATAAACTTCTTATTTACATATATGTAATGAGACTGTATGAGATACCAAGAAATTTGACTGATTATAGTTGTTTGCTTGTTTCAGAAAATACTAAATAGGTATACTCGAAGCTATGAATGAATACGGCCGACCGGGACCCCGGCCCCGATCCAAGTGCAATTAGTATGGAATGATTTACAGAGCTCTAGGAAGTCTTATTTCAAATTTCAAGTCAATCGGAGTTCGTATGCTCAAGTTATAAGCAAAACAAGCACTCATGTACTCCATCTAGGATCGATACTAGAAACTGTTCAAATTAGCAAGGATCGATCAATATCTCAAAATCTACAAAGCCAATCAACTTGAAACTTTCAGAAAGTCAATAAAATAGTATAAGAAGCCCACCCAAAAAATTACAAGTCAAAAAATGAAGTTGAAAAATCCTTCGTATCCATCATTTTCGTATCGATTTGATGGATACAAAAATGTTGCTTTTTGACACAAAACATGGTATATCTCACTCATTTCGGATCCAAACGACTCCAAATTTTGAGGACATGCTTAGAATACTCTAAGAAGCTTGCACAATCGATCTCAAACCAAAATTCAACAGAAAAATATTTTCCCTATCGATCATTTTCGTATCGATCATATGGATACGAAAAACGCCCATCTCGTTGAGGATCTATAGCTAAACTCACTGGATCGATCTCAAACTTTCACACAATGCTCCTAAGCCTCCGGAGACCCACTCCAGCAAGTTTCATCATCATAAGACAAGTGCTCTTATCGATGCGGAATTGATATGGATCGATACGAGGGCCTCACCTACTCCATAATTGCAATCTTGATCGATCAATAACTCCGCAACCACAACTCCAAATGCAATGAGATTTTCACAGCAAGTTACATAACACTTCAAAAGCCTCCATGATCGATCATGGCTTGATTGGAGCATTTCTTGATTGATACAAAATGCTATGGATCGATCAAGGACCGATCCCAAATGACCCTAGATCGATCATGCGGGCTCACTTGGGCTTGAGAAAGAGTATTCCGAGATCCAACGCAGATATTTCGAGCTCCACACCTATAAATAGCACCTCCATTGCAACTAAAAAGGGACTTTTGGCTCGGGACTCTGCGTGCTGCTACTTTTATTTCTGATTTAATTGTAATCAATCATTAGCCATTACAAGCATTGTACTGGAGTAAAAAAGCAATAAAAGATTGATCTTCAAAGTGGACGTAGGAAAAATAGCGCCGAACCACTATAAATTTTGTGTTTCTTATTGTTCATCTATTTTCTAAGTGTGATAGCTATATTATCCTCATTTTAATTTTACTTTCTTCGTTTATTTCTCTCTACAATCACGCTCAACGAGGTTTGTGACCATTTTTGGTGCAAACAATAGGCATGAATTCGCAAAATGATATTTATTGATAATAATATTATAATTTTTAATTTTCACTATAATTCCTTGCTACTTAGAATCATCTTATTCCTATTGGAAATGTAGTATGCTCATCTAAAATTTGAAAGTGTTCCAAGTAATAAAAATTCCATTATTTGAAGGAAAGCCTTTCCTTGAAAAGTGATAAAATTCAAATGTGTTAAACAAAAAAATGAAAACAAATATTTTAAGAAAAGAGAAAGCCCATTCAAAAATGCTCAAACTGCTTTAAAGAAATTATGCATTTTTAGAAGAGTTTTTCATTTTGACAAAACTCAAGTTTTTACAGTAACATCCATTTTTCAAATCAAGAATCTTTTCAAAAAAATATAATCCAAATTGAAAGATCCAAAGTTTACCATAAAGGATAGTTGTTGAACATTTTTTTTATTTTTTATTTTCATCTTTTTTCAAAGAATTCCCGAAATTGATTTATCCTTTGGTTTATATTTTATTAAGAAATCAACAAAGATAAACGTTTATTAGAAAAGTCAACACACTTTGAAATTCATATTAATATATACATTCAAAGAATTGAAATAAAACCAGTTAGTCTCAATAAGTTCTAAATTTCAATTGAAAACTAAAGTACATCTTAAAGTAAATCAATTTTCAAGTAATTTAAGTTTCTTGAAGCCGTCAAATATGTTAATGTTATCTATTGTTTGAAAAAAGTTCTAAACTTCTCAAAATATCAAGCAGTATAAAGGAATCAATTTTTCAAAAATAACTAAAAATTAGACTCCAAACAATTTGAAATTTATGAAAACAAATCATTTTATCTAAAAGAATCACCACTCTTTTTCAATATCATTTCATAAAAATGGATCGATAATCCCAAAATTATACAATAAAGTTTAGAAAAATAATACTTACTAACAAAATTAATCTTGATTGAAATTATAAAAGATAATTATTTAGTGTTTTAATGTATGAACTGTAAATTTTAATAAAAAACCAGACTATCAATTATTTTCCGAGTACATGAAACAAATCAAAACATCATGTGCGTAGCATGGGTTTGAACTAGTATACGAAATATATTCAAGTAAAAAGATATCTACTCATCTGGTTAGACAAAATTATTAACCCTTTGAGTTAGGCCAGGTTTATTCTCAACCCATCCTTTTTCTTAATCACCCCAGTTAAATAAAAAAAAGTTAGAAGACAAAATTATCCTTGTTTAATCTGATACTGACAAATTAATACATACATGATTGCTTTATAGGTTGTAACGATCCACCTTTTTGGACGGTTTAAACCGACAATAAACCACACATGTCAACTCAAACCATTCAAAAAGGAGGATTGTTAACGGAGTAAATAATAAAATAAGAGAAAAGAAGGAAAAAAAACACAGAATCTCACAGCGGAATGACAAAATATAATAATCAAATAAATAGATCATGAAGCTGTTTTACAAATACATTTGATTACACTTTACAATACAAATTAGAGTTATACATACAACATGTATAATAGGAAAATGCAGCGGAACAACATGATGCAGTGGAATAATACTAGTAATATAATAACAAGCTTCGTCTTTGTCCTCCAGAAATAATGTCTTCAGCACTGAAAAGCTCAGGCTGACCCGAGCGTAATGAAAGACAAAACATTCGAGTTAGAACTAAAAGATCTTATGTAAGTTAAATCAACATAAATAAATATGAGTGTAATGGCTTCAGAGATGTTTACGGGATTTTACATCTCCTATCTAGTGTCTAACGTGCCTGCAATAACTTAAGAGATATTCGGGGTTCCATCTCCTAAGGATCCGTTAAACTATCTACATATATAATACAATACACTATTATAATATATCTACAATAAATTAAAGTATTAAAATGGCGTTAAGGCGTTACCCATATCCCCCTTAACACATTTTTATATAAGCATCATAGTCTATACAGTACTATAAGCTCCACCATAAACTGGTGGGATACTCAGGGAGCACTCCATAGGTACGACACAAACCAAAGTTGCAGTGGGATCGATCGGGATAAATATGACAAGGCACGCGAGGCAATGCCCAGGGTAGGATTCTACCGTTTTGCACTCCCGGACTGGTGGTAACGCATAACAGCTACTACCGCCCACCTCGAAACACACTCCCATAATCAAATTGAAGGGTGGCCGCCAAATCAAATCACAAAGTAATAGATATGGTTTCGAAGAAGCATGCTCGATAGGGGAACGACCCCACTTGGCCCGGTATAGCTCCTGTTTTAGTCATTTTAATTATGACCCGAAAGTCAAGACTATCCATCATCATTCTCTTACTTCATTCCAGTAGCGTTCGCCAAACCATCCTACTTCGTTCTGGATTTCTCCACTATGCGCACAGTTGTTAAAGTGGTTTTCGGTATTGGCAGAGAGTATGACAATATCCGCGGTCTCTTTAACACCAAAACCTTATTTCACATCGTGGCCATTTTATAAAATATTTCAATAAAATCTCAAATTACAAATTTAATCAGTACCAAAATATTTAACTTCAATTATATTTTAGTTTTGAAACTCTTAACCTAACAATTCTTGTCAAATCGAGGTATTCCATTTTAAAATCATATCTTTTGGAAATCTCATAAATAAATAAGTTTTAAATAAAACTTATTTGAAGTCAATCCTTAAAACGGATTTAATTACCATTTAATCTTAATTTATCTTTCCAAATCTTTTATTTATTAAAGTTATTACAAAATCTATATTCATTATATTAAATTAAATTTCTAAATAAATCTTTAAAACCATGTTATATATATTTTTTACCAAATCTTATTTTATTAAATTAAATTTTATTTATTAAAGTTATTATAGAAAATCTGTATTTTTATATTAAATTTAAACCATATTTATTATATTAAATTAAGACTAAATTTCTTATATTAAATAAAACTAAATTTATTATATTAAATAAAAACAAATTTATTAAATTAAATTAAATTAAATTTATTATCTTATAACTATATTAAATATTTTATTAAGTTAAAATTTAAAATTATTTAAATTATATGTATAAAACTAAATAAAATTATAAGTTAAATCTTAAAATTACATTTAAAATCATATATTAGCTTATAATTTTAAACTTTAAACATATAAAATAGTTTATTTTCCAAATATAAGTTTTAAATAAAATCATTAAATTAAATTAAAAAATCAAAATTCTTAGATCAAACATACTTTATAATTTTAGAAAATAATTTAAAACCGACCAACTGTGTCCGTATAAATTTTTTTACCCTATGGTCAAGTGATACAGATATATATCATTTCAACCCGCAATAAATTTAAATTTCCGGATATATATCATTTCAACCCGTATCCCGAATCACAATTTTCCAAATCCATAAAATCGCTCGGGTTTATCATTTCAACCCATAATGATTTTCCCCTAATCTATAAGATCGTTTGGGCATGTATCATTTCAACCCATAGTGTTTTCCTAACAATAACTAAGGGAACTTGCAGTGTGATAACAACATATAAAATAAACATAACATCAAATCATCCAAAATGTCAACAATTAAGCATCCATCATAATCATCATTCAAATCAACCAATAAATCACAACAATTAATTGGTTATCATTATCAGGTATTTAACTAGCAATTCAATTCCAGTATTAATTAAATGGCAATTTAATTCAATAAAACTCAATTTAAATTAAAATGACAACTTAAACTATCAAACAGCAACCAACAACATTATTATCCCTTCATAAATTTAATTCAACCAACATAAGAAGATTTAGTATTGCGTGAGTGTGTTGAATCACTCACCTTTGATTTTCAGTCGATTAAAATCCAAATAAAGGTCCAAATTTGAACTGTCTCAGAATGCAACCAAACCAGTTTCATATCGTTCGGAATTTCGATACGAATCCAACGGAGCAAACCGCGCATCAATCGGAACTCGTATGCAAAAGTTATTCGAGTTAGAACGTTTGGATTTTAAAGTATAATAATTAATTAATAAAATAAGAAACACGTCATCACCTTTCCTCTCCCTCTCAATGTCGTGACCACCGAACCCAAATAGGCCGAAAATTACCCATCTTTGACCGCCAAATACGCACGCCTCCGACCACCAGAGAACCGCCGACCACCGCCATTGTCACCGTCTCGATGTGCCGCACCCGCTAGTGCCCACCGCGCTGCCTCCGGCCTTCCAATCGACACCGCCACCGCCTCAAAAATTTAGGGTTTCGAACCCTAATAGCCAAAATCCAATCGCCATAGGGCAACTTAGGAGATGCGACCGCTACCGATAGACTCCTGGAAGCCACCTCTACAAAACCCCTTAACCAATTTCACTAATCAATGCTACGATCAAAACGCCCAATTTGACTTTGACCGCGATTTCTGATCGATCCGATCACTATCTCGAAAAACGAACGCCAGACGTAGATTCCATTCATCGAGATCTTTCCAACGATATATAATTTGATATATTGGAGAGTTTGAATTTTCAATTTGATTTGGAATTGAAATTAGGTTTTAGGATGTTTCTAACATTCGAGAAGGAGGAACAGGTGAGGAACTGAAAAGTACATACGGTAAAATGGAAAGGCTGCTAGAGTTTTCAAAAAAATCTATTTATATAGACAGAGGTGGATAAGAATGAATGGACATATCGAATTAGGTCGAAACGATAACGACGATCCGAAAAGCCCGTTTTATTTCCGAAACGAAAAATAGGTCATCATATATATTGAAATATAGGTTTTCAATATTTTTAAACTCAATGGAACAAATTTCAAACTCTAATTCCATTGTTTAAAAAAGTTAGCTTTCAAAATTTGATTATATTAATTTGAATTTTTTTAATCAATTTCTACGCGTTTTGAGCTCGCACAATCAAATGGTAAGTTCAATCGCTATAAAACTTGAAGTCCTATAATAATTCACTGTTACGGATCCGATGAAATTGGTTTCGTCGAAATCCGAGACAATGACCATAAAAGGCTAATTTCTACGTTAATTAAATAAATTATTATTAAAAATCAATTTAATCATTTTTAAATTCAAATTTAAAAGTTAACAATTTCATCATTCTTAATTACATAGAAATTGATAGTCTTCTACAATACAGTTTCCACATTAAATTCAATATTTAATTATTACCTAAATTTCAACATTATATTATAATAGAAAATAAAACCTAATTTATTACAATTTAAATTTCAACAAATTATCTTATTTTGATTCAAATTCTTATTACTAAATCAACAATTCCCTTATGAAATTTATTAACATGAGTTTCATTTTATTTCACTCAAACTCTACAGTTAACATCTTTACTCAAATTAATTGAAATATTTAATTACATTAAGTTCCAACCATCGATTTCCCAAATTAATTTCAACTGGATTTAAAAATAAGAAAATAAATAAACGATTGTTATTCATTAATAATTCAAATCTATTAACTTATTATTTATGAAAAGGTTCATAAATTACTTACCACAAACTGATTTCATATTCTATATATAAACCAATTTCAATTTATAACAGGTAATTCCAACATTGAATCCAACGTTTAATTTATTCTTTATTTACAATTATAACCTAATTAACTTCACAATAATTTCAATTGATTGAAATTACATTAAAATAATTGTCAAAACATTCAAACAATATTATTAAGTCATATTCTAATTATTTTCTTCATTTATAAATCAAAATTTTTAATTTTTCACAATATTAGATTTCAAATCTTATTTAAATTTAATATTTTTAATTATAAAAAAATTACGGGTCGTTACATAGGTCATTTTTATGACTCTAAGTACTACTGCAGATCAATCTCGGCCCATCCAAATACATCAAAATTCAAACGCGTCAACAAATATTTGTCAAACCAAAGTATTATTGATGCTAAACAGGAGTAATGTAGAGCTGAGAAACCGAGAAATTTTTTTGATAAAGTTTTGAGATTGATTCTCTTTAATATTTACTTCTAGTATACTTGTATTATCTTTAGGATTGGTGAACCAAACCCATACGAGTAGTGTTTCAATAACTAATTGAATTGTAAAAATCTAGAGTTAAAATACTCTATAGATTCACTTCTACGTTTGAATAAGTTTTAGCATTAATCCCCAAATATCAGAGCAGTAGGTTGAGTGAATACCTAGGCTCTAGAGTGGTATCTATCGTGAGAGAGCGTATTTGTAATTTTTATATAACTATATATATATATTCTACCTATATTGTTGGGTTACCCGTACAGGTTTTCCAATATAAGATATAAAGGTAGATAGGGTGGTGAGACCAGATACGTTTCCAGGTTTAGATTTTTAGACTCGAAATTCTCGTTTTTGATTTCGAGTGTTGTTCGAAGGTTGGAGGATCGTAATCTGGTTATGTAACGACCCGACTTTCTATGCCCAGAAAGTCGCATCATTATGAAGAAAGAAAGGGGTAGAAAATAGAAAAGAAAAGAAGAAAGAAAGAAACAACAACAACGATCTCACAGCGGAACGAATAAATTATATTAATAACATAAACTATTACATAGTATACAACAATTTACAGAGTTACACAGCATATACATCACTTACTAGACAGTTATAAACATCTGTCTAGACATTACAACTCAAATACAAGACAAGACACTATCACAGATATCAAACATCCAGTATTAATCAATTATCTAAACAGAATTGATTAACTCTAATCAATTTAATTAACCTTTAATTAAATTAATTACTATTCTTTAATTACTTGGATTATCTTAATCCTGCTCACTATCATTAATTAATTACAAATTAATTAATTAAACATCTAAATGATCTTCCTTAATTAATCTCCTTTGATTAATTATCTTTAATTACATCAAGTAATTATCCTTAACCATATACAGTAATTAACCTTTAATTACTATTATTAATTACAATAACTAATGAACCTTCATTTATTTATTAACTATAATTAATTATATTAATCCTCAATTAATTACAATTAATTAATCATATTTAAATTAATTACCTTTATTAATCAACCTAGATTAATTTCCATTAATTATATTAATAATCCTCTAATAACTTAATTAATTAATTAATTAATTAATCTTTAATTAACTACATTCTTTAAGTGATGTTTTATTGATTAATTAATTAATGTAATTAATTTTAGGTTAATTAATTAGTCTAATTAGTTAAGATAATCATTTATGATTAATTAAGTGTAATTACTTAGTAAAGTAATTAATGGGTAATTACTGAATGTAATTAAATTAAGAAGAATTGCTCATGGAAGTAATTAAATGAAATTAATTAAAGGTTAATCACTTGATGTTATTAATTAAAGGATAATTAATAAAATTGAATTGAAGTTAATTAATTAAAGAGTAATTAATTAATTAAAGGATTAAGGTTAATTAATAATATGATTAATTACTAGTTAAGGTAATTAATTAAAAGAAAGTAATTAATTAAGGAAGTAATTAAGGATCATTATTCAAGTAAACCAATTCAAGCTGAAACCAAGAACATCTCAGTTTTCAAAGATCAAGTTTCCCAGTAACAAGCTTTCAAAGATCGTCATAGTATTCAGTTTTCAAAAGTTTTGAATCATCTCAGTCAACAAAAGGATTTCCAGTTTCAAATCAAAGCATTTCAGTTTCGAAGTACTTTCTTCTCCAAATTCAAAGATTCCAGTTTTAAAGAAATCAAAGTTTTAAAGCAATTCAAAGTTTCCTGTTTCAAATCTCAAGCCTCTGCCTTTTTAATCTGGTGAGTAAACCTATATTTTTAAAACAGTTTTAAAATCTGAGAATAAATTTAAATGTTGTGATAGTAATTTGGTTTGCATATGATTTATCTGTGAATGGATGCTGGTATAATAAAATGCATGTTCTAAAAATCAGTATGTATGCATGCTCTCTGTTATTTTCCTGTGAGATCGTTGTTGTTGTTTCTTTCTTTCTTCTCTTCTTTTCTATTTTCTACCCCTTTCTTTCTTATTAACGATGCGTCATTCTGTGGAATGAATGGCGGGTCGTCACAGTTGGTATTTTTTTATATAGAAATTATTTTTGGGTAGAATTATTTCATCTACCTCTTTAAAACAATATTGTGTCCGTTGGCCTGGTTCAAGTGTTTAGAGATCCCTATCAATAACGTTAGCTACTCGTATTGACCAGAATCTCTAAACACTTGAACCAGGCCAACGGACACAATATTGTTTTAAAGAGGTAGATGAAATAATTCTACCCAAAAATAATTTCTATATAAAAAAATATATATATATTGCCATCGAAAAAAACTCGAGCACAAACTTGATCATCCACAGTTCACCATATCTATAAAATCTTAGTGAACCTTCCTTAATTAATCTTTCTGGATTAATTATACTTTAATTACATTCAAGTAATTAGCCTTAACCATATACAGTAATTAAAATTACCTTTAATTACTATCATTAATTACAATAATTAATGAACCTTCATTAATTTATTAACTATAATTAATTACATTAATCCTCAATTAATTATAATTAATTAATCATTCTTAAATTAATTTCTTTTATTAATCAAACTTGATTAACTTTATTAATTATATTAATTAATAATACTCCAATTACTTCATTAATTAATTAACTGGATCCCTCCAAATTATTTAGATTATTTGATATTCTGTTCTGTGAATATTGATATCCTGTGATGATTTTATTGATGATTGAAATAAATTGTGATAGAATTCCAAGTAATGTTTGGATATAAAATTTAATGGACTTAAATGAATAGTCCCAGATCTTAAGCATGTAAGTTAAAACTTATGAATAGAAATGAAATTGTAAGTCATAAATGGGAATTCATTACTTTGAACCATTAAGAGTTATAATTTGAAATTGTAATTATCAAATGGAAACGACTAAGATGAGCAATCTTAATTTTTAAATAAATCGAAGGGGTTTCTAAACACTTGAATAGAACAGTTCGACACAATATTGTTTTAAATAGGGTGAATGAAATAATTTTGCCCAAATTATTTTGTATATAAAAGAAATAATTATTCGAAAATTATTATAGTTATATATTTGGTTGCTTGGTTGTTAGGAAGTGATAATATTAAATTATTACCACTATTGTGTAGAAATTGAACAAGTAATTGAATTATAACCAAAGTTAAGAAATAATTTATATAATAAGGGAATTTCGAAATAACAAGGGAAATATTAACTTTAAATTAAAGTGATATTAAATTTAAAGAATAAAGGATTTATTTTGAATGTAAGGAATTAATTTAATTAAAGGCTAAAGAAGGAATTTTGGAAGTTTAAAATTGGTATTTTCAGTTAAAAAGAGTTTTAACTCAAATAAAGGAATAAATCTAAAAGTTAATGTATTTTGAAATAAATGAAGTAGTAAAGGAAATTTATTTCAAAGTAAAGTAAAGTAAATTGGAAAATCAATTGGAAATTTATTTAATTGTTAAAAATTGGAATTTTAAAAGAGAAGTAAGATTTTGGAGATATAAACTGGATTTATAAAAAAAGATATGGTTTGGTTTAAAAATAAATGTTGATTTATTTTTAAAAAAGATGGAAATGAGAAGTGTATTTCTCTGGATGGCGTGACGTATTTCCCGTACTTGTTTATATATATTCCGCTGTGTGGATTGCTGTACTCTGTTATATTGAGGACATGATATGGTTATTGTCCAGTTGTATGTTATGTGTTCTCTGGTGTATATTCTAATGCTATATTGTATAAACAGATATAGTTTTGATTTGTGTAAAGATCTGTTGATATATTATATTTTATTCCGCTGCGATAGTTAGATTCTGATTTTGTTTTCTATTTTTCTTCTTCTACCTCTTCTTCTTAACTAAAATGGTCCGGTTTTTCGTGTTAGAAAAACCCGGGTTGTTACACTAATTAATTGTTGGTTAAGGTAAATTAATTGTTGGTAGTTTGACGAATATTCTGGAGGAGCAATGGAGCAGGAGGCTTCGGCGTTCGTAGATATAGTATTCCGCTGTGTTGATATCTGTGATAGTGTCTTGTCTTGTATTTGAATTGTAATGTCTAGACAGATGTTTATAACTGTCTAGTAAGTGATGTATATACTGTGTAACTCTGTAAAGTGTTGTATACTATGTAATAGTTTATGTTATTAATATAATTTATTCGTTCCGCTGTGAGATCGTTGTTGTTGTTTCTTTCTTTCTTCTTTTCTTTTCTATTTTCTACCCCTTTCTTTCTTCATAATGATGCGACTTTCTGGCTTAGAAAGTCGGGTCGTCACAGTTGGTATCAGAGCTTGATTTAGTTGCAGGTTGATTTCGAGTTGCAGCATTCACTTTCAAATTGATTTTGCACATTTTAAATTCCCAGATTTTTATCTTCATTTGCTTTTAGTTTAATTTCAGGTTTTTAGAAGAAGAAAGAGTATTTAGAAAGAAAAGATTCGAACTGAACAAATGAAGACCAGCTTTCTTCTTTTACTACATTATTTTTAAATTAAATTTTAAATGAAGATAATGTTGCCACTTGTATTTTTTGAAATTAAGTTTTAGTTTAAAATCTGCCTCTGTTCATTTGCATGTCTGGTGAGTAACAATTTTTTTTAAAATAAACTTAAGTTGATCTGAAATTCATGTTAAGTATTGAATGGAAGTTGGTTGCATGTGAATATTATAGTAGTTCTGCATATAGATATATTGATGATCTTTGATACCAACTGTAATAACCCGACTTTTTCTCCACAGAAAAGTCGGATCATTATGAAGAAAGAAAGGGGTAGAAAATAGAAAAGGAGAGAAGAAAGAAAGAAACAACAACAACGATCTCACAGCGGAACGAATAAATTATATTAATAACATAAACTATTACATAGTATACAACAATTTACAGAGTTACACGGCATATACATCACTTACTAGACAGTTATAAACATCTGTCTAGACATTACAACTCAAATACAAGACAAGACACTATCACAGATATCAACACAGCGGAATACCATATCTACGAACGCCGAAGCCTCCTGCTCCATTGCTCCTCCAGAATATTCGTCAAAGCTAAACCTGAATCCCTTGGCTACTCGTAAAAATTTGAGTACCCAAGAGTTTATAAAAACAGAAATAAACAACTTGGGTCAGACATGGGTCTGGTGTGAGTAACAGGTTAAACTTGTTTAACTTCAAAACCTTTTGAAAGAAGAGGTATCACGTAAGACTCCCCACAAATAAACATGGGTAAGTTTTTACCTTACGCTAACCAAAACATTTGATAGGAAATTCGATTGTATTATAATAGGGTCTAGGGTTTTCAAATAAATATGAAATAGCCGAAATTGTTACATTATTAAATTCCAGCATACATAAGTATACAATCAAGTCCGTTATCACTTATTGGAATTTGGATTTCCATACAATGGCAGGGCTACCGGGGTACCGCCCATCACAGTACGGGGCCTAGATCACCGTACCGAGGATCACTCCCAATCCCCTGCAACACAAAGCCGGAACCATCCCTTACTGGATAATTCCGAATAAAATCACCCCACAGATGGCCGTCGCCAACTGCACCACTAAGCCGAAATAAAAGAAGGAACTCTCTAGACAGGGATGACCTTACTCTCAGTGGGTGCTACCCACGAAGCCTTGCTGCACCTCCCCTGTTTTAGCCATTCCCGGTTGATGAGGCTTGAGGTCACGATTTACCTTTAAATCAGAACACATCACTTAGAATGCTCATCGTCCACCTGACGATGTGTTGAAAGCATTCAATCCATACAAGTTCGTTCCGGGTTTGAACGAAACCGAAGGCATTATCTCGTTACACTCGTATTGGAATCACCCTCAGAGTTAACGACAATAACCCTTGCACTCTTAATCTTCATCTTCACTTGAGATTCACGACCTATCGTTAATTTGGATCGATGTGGTATTCGGGTCTCCAGACCTGGAATTCCGGTATACGGAAACCCGATCCCGGTCTCATCGAAATCCAAAACGTATCTTTTAAGGCCAAGTTGTTTTAAGGTTAAAACAATTCATTTCAGTTATCTATACTACAGGGATAGATAATTCACAACAGATAATCTACATTATCACAAACAGACAATTCATATTATCATTTCAATTTAACCAAAGCATCCATATCATACAGTATCAATTATCTCATCAAATGTAAAATCATAAATGGAAGCCGTATCAGAATATAATAGTGCAATAAAGAAGATGGAGAAATATAATAAATTATAATATAACATGTTATCAAATGAATTCTACATTTTATATCAGAGCATAGCATATTAAAGAAGAAAGAGACATACTGTTAATTTCAGCAGTGTATATTATTAGTCCAATAACAACCGGACCTATTAACATTTGAACATAAAATGATACATATTACACAAATGTGAATGATGCTTTAAACTTCAATACATATTACACAAATAAGAAAAAAAATCATAAGTTGATACTTTAAACATAAAATGATACATATTACACAAACGTGAATGATGCTATTTCTTCATAACTGAGAAATCTTGTTGCAACAATTTTCATATTTCTAAACGGCAATATAGTAACTAAGAATTTGAAAATTGATCGGTTCTTTTGTTGCAATTGAACTCGAGAAGAAAAGATATAATGAAACCAGAAAAGTTAAATAATATAAATGAGGGTATGATAGGAATTTAAGGGGGTGGACAAAAGGAAATAATGGGGCATTATAGCTTTTTGTAAAATAATGGGGTGGTAAAATGTAATTGTAGTTGTAGGGTTGCGAATAGAAATGGCCCTTCAATTATTCTCAATTTTACAGCATTCTTCATCCATCTACGCTGTTCTCTTCCTCAAAATCCTAATTCTTAGCTCACCGTAATTTCAAAATCCGTTTTCAGTTTAAGCAACAAGTCTTAATCTATTCATCTAATCCTAATTATATTATCTCAGTTTGCTTATTGATAGCCGAAATCGTTGAAAGACGCAATTCCTCTCCATTTATTGTACAAAATCCGAGCAGGGACAGCAGCACCCTATGCCTGTGTCGACCCACCATTGGTCCTACGTCCTCAAAACCTGATTGCTTACTTCCTGCTTTCACAGAATCAGATAAATCAAATCCAAAGAAAGCAATCTCTGCAGGTAAGTTATTCGACTTGTTTTGACATTTATTTGGTCGGCAATTGATAATTGGTATATGATTTTTTCGGTCGAAGACAAAAATTGTTGTCCGAAGCAAACATTGATTCTTATGCATTCACTAATTTCTTTGCAATTTTTTAATGGTTGTTTCTTTTGGAATTTCTCTGTAGTATTTTGATTTTCCATTTGTGTAGAACTAAAGGCACCGTCGTCGGAACTATGGGCGCCGCGGTTGGCGGACTACCGCCGACCACGGTGCCCCTAGCACCCAGCGCGTGTCTTTAGCATCGCACTTTCCATTTTGATAAGTCTATTGGTAATTTGCAATCAGCATTAACCCTAAAATGTTTTGGTCAGAAATTGAATAAGTAGTAGAGTAAATGTACTGCGGATCAGATTAAGTTACTAGTATGGAGTACAACATTTCACTGTAGTTTCATTTTTATTTTATGCGTAAAAAATAGTTGCTGTCAAAGGCTATGCATCCCGACCACAACAGTGTTGACGGTGATGATGAAAGAGAGGAAGATTCGGAAAACGAAGAAGTTTCCGAGAATGAAGAAGTTTCTGAAACAGAAGAAGAAGAACCAAGATTAAAATATCAAAGATTGAGTGGAAGTTTACCATCAATTTTATCAACTGATGCAGCTTCTTCTATTGCTATAGCTGAGAGGATGATTGCTTTAGGCACCCATGATGGCTCTGTTTATATTCTCGATTTCCAAGGAAATCAGGTATTTTTTGGGTTTTTACCGATACGAAGTTGGAAGTGATTTCATTTTACAGCATATCTTACAGTTATTCATATTATTATTTTAATGAAAGCAGCTTTAGTATTGGGAAAGTTAGCTTGAGGCCATTAGGTGATAAACTTAATAAATATTGAGTGCAGACCCATTAACGAATACTTTTGAATGTGGATACAGCTATATCCACTTCTGCATCCGAAATTGTTCTCGGATATAGGACATCGGTATCCGTGGATAGCAGACAGATACCATATAATATCACATCCGTTGACAAATTAACAAGTCTAAATACATAGAAAATTTTAGTTAGCGTAAAATTATTTCAGTCCCAATGATTATAAAAGTACAGAAAATAAAAAATATGATGATAAAAAAATGTTTGGAGCAATGAATATGCGTTTATATATACATATATTAACTATTATCGTGATAAAACAATAAATGCATATCATTCATTGAACTAAAATATGCATAGTATAAACTATTATCTTGACGAAAACCGGATGGATCGTTTTTGAATGCGGGTACCGTCATATCCGCATCCTTGTCAGATTTCCGGATATCGGATATTTATTCGTTTTTTGAGATGCGAATGCATTTTGGAAAATTCGGATACTGACAAGCTTAATTTAGGGGTACATATGGAATGATGTAGTTGTGTATTAAAAAGCAAGCTTTGCTATCTGACTTGGTCATCTCAAGGGAATCTGACTTCTAAACAAAATCGTAAAGTGACCATTAGTAAAAGAACTTTAATAGGCTACATATTTATAATATTTATTATTCAGTACCAACTTTCTTGATCATAAACATATTAAGAAAATATATTAGGCTATTAGCTACATATAAATTTCCGTAAGTTGAATGTCACACACGTATCTTAATATTAAGAAGACAATAACTATTAGTTAATGGTAAAAATTAATTAAATTTCAAATTTAGCCAGTAGAATTAAAGAAAATAAAAGAGAGTAAAAAGTATTATAGAAAAATACAAGTGACAGTTCAAATTATAGATGAAGTCCAGCAACACATTTGCAACGAATCAACTTCTCTATGTTCAACTTGTTAACCTTACCAAAGTAACTAGATGGTTATGAATAATTACACATAACTTAGTCCGGCAATTGTGAAATCAACTTTCGTAACACATGCGCGCGCGCACACACACTCTCAACTAATAATTACAGATGATTATTTTGCTTAGTTGATGAATTTATGCCTTTCTTACTATCTTGTATCATATGGGCTTGAAATGAGCATTGGAATTTTTTTACAATATTCATATAAAAGCAATAATTTATAATTTAATAAATGCCAGGCCGATCGTATCAGGGTTCTAAACATTCACATAACCATTCTTTATATCCAACCGGTCCTGCTATATGACATTTTTGGTTGATTGTTATGCTCTTAGTTTTCTGACTGTTTATAACTCAGAACATGAAAGAGATAGATTTGCTGGGAACATACAGTTCTATCGAAAACACAGCTTTAGACTGTTCTGCTGAAGTTAGGCAATATTGAATTTGGTGTATAAAAATTTGGGAGCACGGAACAGAAGGTAGTCCAGATGTTATGTAATGTTATTAGGCTGATACTTATTTCTTCATGTAATGTCTAACGAAAATGGTTTTGTTAATTCTATTTGTTGAAATACAAATTTATATCGCGGGACATATTGCGCATTCAAGTTTTGCAATCAATTCATTGTTGAAAGCTTGGTCAGTATGGAGGGATGATTGAATTAGGGGGAATAATACTGCTAGCAGTCATGAAACATTATAATTAGTCGGTGCATATGCCAATATTATTTCTTGTTATTACTTTCTCAAAGTTGAGCAATTTTGTGGCTAAGCATGTGGATTATGCTATTGATGTAATTTACTGGTAGTCTGAAAGTCCACTATCCCCAAACTATGATGCAATCATTAACATGCATGCCCTATAGGTTCATTGTTATGAAATATAGAAAATAAGATCCACAATATAGGATATCTACAATTTGAAATCACTTCTTGGTTGGGTTAAAGCATTGAAATCCAAAGAAATTCATATACATATTTTAAAATGCCGGGAAACATGGATGCTTCGAGTCACTTGAAAAATGGGTTGGTGTACATTTTCTGGCCAGTGTTGCATAAAAAATTCCACAGGTTGCACTTCATACTTGATTTCAGGTTATTTATTGCTTTACTTTAGGAAAGTTTGCTACATTTTTAATACATGGCTGCAATATCTTTGGTGTCGTAACCTTTTTGTGTAAAAGTAAATTACCAAAATGACCTTTTATTTGTTATTATTGATAAACGTTGATTTGTGAAGTATATACTTTCAAGTCTTTCCACTAATTTTGATTTCTGTTATAAAATTCAAACTAACAGATCAATATGACAAGATATTATTTTAAAATAAGTAAAAAATTGCTAAACTAAGATGTGAAATAAAATTTGATCCAAAAATCATAAGATTTTTTTCTAAAATCTTTTGATACAGATCATATATTGTTCTTAAATTTAAAACTTATTTTTTTGTTACAAATATAATTCTGTTTCTATTTTTTTAAGCTGTCAGTTTACTGACTATGCTTTCTTGAATTTAATATTTTCAACATTATGAGTTTTTAAATTTATGTTTTTCAAATTCGAAGTAATTTTTTTTTCTGAATTCCAATCGAATGCAATCGGATCTAGTATAGTATGAACCGGTGATCATAATATATATGGATAGAACTTTTAACAGGGTCTCGAAAAGCAAGTAACTTTTGCCGGGCTTTATTCCTTTTTAAGGTTTTTCAGGATTTCAAACTATTTTTGGTTTTGGTTAATTATTTTTTGAAATTTAATTCAATTTTCTTTTTGAACATGGCTATATATATATATGCTTAGCTGATCGAAAACAAGACCTTTAGCGGCGAACTAAATGTATTACCATTGGACCGATGGTCATTATTGTTAAAAAATCATTATCTTTACCGGATTGATTTGAATTTTTAGTTTTATTTCTAATTTTTGAATATAATTCAAGTTTATTATTTTTAAAGATATTTGAATTACTTAATTTGTCGCAAAGCCAAAATATCTAGCAACTTTGCACTATATGAAATTTGAAAGTGGATTTCTATTTTCTTTATTTTTTTTTCTATTTGAATATTTGTTTTAAAATCGTTTATTCTTTTTAGAAGCTTTATACATATACCAATACTAAGAGTGTGTTCTTTGCGAAGCGAACAATGCATGAACGTAGAAAGTTCAATGAAAGGAGAATGCGTTTTCGTACCACGAAAGGGGGTGTGGAAAATGATGTAGTACCAATGTGAATGGATCTTAAGACAATTTTAGCACTAGAGGGGAGTGAATAATGTTTTATATAATTTTTATGGAACTTTTTAACTTATTTCAAAATTTGAATCAAACACAGATAATCAATCATACACACACACACCAACAGACAACCACTGATATAAATAAATGTAGTAAAAATAAAATAATGAGTTAGAAAGATACACCAAAAGTTTTATACTGGTTCAGATTTCTCCTACATCCAGTTCCACACAATTTCTTATACATATTTCTTTTCAATCGTCTACTTAGAACATGTAGCAAACAAATCAGAATACAGTCGATTTCAAGGCTACGAAATACACCATTCTGTCTCATGAATCCGGGATAAACTCTCTTGATTTACTAGGCAACAAGATCACCCATGAGATTTAGACGGGCTAATAAGCACATCCACTTGATTTGAACGGACAACAAGCACACCCAAACAAATAAGAGTATAGTTGTTGATTTTCAAATACAAACAGTTTATTTAGGATACAAAATATCCTATAACCCTTCTGATAGCGGTTTGATCTTTGAATTTGTAGAGAGAATGCTTTCAAAATAGTAACTAATTTGTAGAGAATCAATCCAGTAGTGTATGGATTGATTCTATGTAGTTTTGAAGAATGTAGTAAGCAACTTTCAAGAAATATTTTAAGGGAGTAAGGAGTAAGAAGGAAGTAAGAGAAATTAGTTAGAAAATTCGTTTACACTCCCCTTTATATAGTAAATGAACAGATGTATCCATCCATGAAGAGGTGTGTCCAAAAGACACAATTTTTCAAAATTTAAAAAACAAATTAACGGTCACTATATCGATACACACACATGGAATTTTTCATGTTTTTTCCTTTCTGCATTTTTCAGGTTTCTTGGATTATATTAACTGACTACATTGTCAAATTTGTACTCATGACCAATTTAGTGATTCAAAAAAGTTTAATGTCTGAAAATATTCACGAACCGACAATTATATGAATAAGTAATTGATTGTATCCGAAGTATATGGACTACAGATTCATCTGAAGTATAAATAAATAAGTAATTAGATTTGGTTAATCAATCATAGATCCGAATAGATAACTCATATTGATTGGATTAAGAAGAAACCAGAGAAAAGTAAATAAATCAGCGGAAACCATTCCCGAATCCATGGTTGTTGATTGAAAGAGAAGAAGAGTTTGTTTAGTCTTCCAATGTGTAATTTAGGGACCATAACCTTATATTCGTAGTAGTGTGACTTTTTTCAGTTTGGCCTTCAAAAAACTGAAATGTCTATGATATCTACACATTATATGTCTATCTGACGATTATACCCCTGAAGCCTTAAGATATTTATTTCTAAATTGATCACTTAATTTATGTTTAGTCAAAAAGATAACATATACATTCAAGTATTAACATATGTGGCCCCATCATATTGAATTATTCCAATACTTTTATGATTCAAATTGCCACATTGACCACATCTATTTTGTCTACGATCTTCCATTTGATCCATAGCACCTTTAATTCTTGTCGATCTTGACCTTCATGTAGATCTGTGAGCTGGTAGTGGTTTTATAATTGGATCTTTGTACACATTCTAATACCTACTGTTGGGCATAAGTTGAAAAACAAAAGCGTATGTATTTCTATAATTTTCTACTGAAACAACGATGAAATAAGATCATGATATGCTCTATCTGCACCTCCTTTGCATCATGCACATGCAATTAATATATATGTGAACATGGAAACTGTGCAAGTATAGCAATGCTGCATGAACACTTGCAAACATAGACAAAATATTTGATGGAAAATATGCTCTATTAGCACCTCCTTTGAAACCCATGTAGTCTGAATCACACACAGAGCACCTCTATTTTTAGTCCCTTTGTAGCCCCCACCATACTAGCCATTGGATTTATAAAATTATTGATGATGTAAAAGAGGGAATCACATCAAATCCGATCACTCATTTTCTAAATCCAGCGACCAATATGAGGGGCTGCAAAGAGGTTAAAAATCAAGGGGTTATTGATCCCTCCTGTGTTTGTATAGTGATACATTCTGTTTTAAAATAATAGTAAGTAGTATTTTATAATTTTATTTTGTATTATACTGAGGTAATTACCAAATTACCCTTAAAACTAGTATTCTAGTAGTTCATGAGACACACCTTTTAATTCTTATACTTAAACCTGATTTCGCCCAGGTCAAATTAAGTGTGGTTAAAAATGCAATTAGTTTTGATTTTATGAGTGGGCTTCACCCCCCCCCCCCCACCCACCCACATATATTCAATTATTAGAATAATGTCTTACTCTTGGCCAAAAATGAAGTTCCTTTGATAAACCCCAGTAATAATTGCACTGTAGGGTATATGTTTTCATAAAAGGAAAAACATACGATCTTTGATACCGACAAGACGTATTTCATATATTGTTTTAACGCACCTTCCTACCTGACAGGTTAAAGAATTTGCTGCTCATACTGCTACGGTAAATGACCTTAGCTTTGATGTTGAAGGTGAATATATTGGCAGCTGTTCAGATGATGGAACCGTAGCTATAAATAGTCTATTCACTGATGAAACTTTGAAATTTGAATACCATCGTCCAATGAAAACCTTAGCTCTGGACCCAGAGTATTCTCGAAATTCTTCTAGAAGACATGTTACTGGTGGTTTAGCTGGCCATCTGTATTTGAATTCAAAAAGCTGGTTTGGCTATTCTAAGCAGGTTTTGTAATGTTCTTATAAACCTAGATATGAGATGGGGATGTTCCAATCCATACCCTCAGATCATACCTATTTTGATATCAGTTTCTTATTAAGCACATTTGTCGTTGGATCCCTAAATCTATTAAATTGTTTCAATTTGAATTAAAACTTCAAACATAATTACCACATTTGACTTGAGAAGTTATACTGAAATTGTTGAGATTTAAGGGGCTGATTGTAACATAAGGAGCTTACCGTGAATATTTTAAACGTTTCTGAACACTTTCTTATAAGTTGCGACGTCTTTTAGGAATTGCATGCTGGTGAGGGTCCAATACATGCAGTGAAATGGAGAACTAGTCTAATTGCCTGGGCTAATGATGCTGGTGTAAAAGTTTATGACATGACAAATAATGCTCGCATCACATTTATTGAGAGGCCTCGAGGAAGCCCTCGTCCTGAACTTTTACTCCCGCATATAATTTGGCAGGTCCATTCTATTTTTTTTAATACATATGTGTATATTTAAATGAATAAGAGCTCCAGTTGTTTCGGTGCAACTCAATAGCTTCTCCGCAAGTCATCCATATCCCAAAAGAACTTGATCATGTTTCTTATGCTACACGGTTCTTTGACCATTCGGTCGTTTTAAGGTTAAATATGAAAAACCAAATTGAAACTTGGGAAGAAGAAATTAAAATCTAACCGACCAAACCGAATTACTTTTCGGTTATTTTGATTGGTTCTCAGTTAATCCGAGTTCTATTTCCGATTTAAGCAACCATTACTTTTTATGATTTGAATAATAATACGCAGAAAAGAATATCAGATCATAATTAAATTATGATTATTGAATATTTTCGTGAGTCATGTAGATAATTCAATATTTTTTTTAAATATTTTGTTTAAGCAACCATGTTTCATTATTTAGATTCTTCAAATTAACATAGAACTGGCTGATTTAGTTAGGTCAACACCAAATAAAATTATGATCAAATCAATTACAAGGTGGATATTACAACCAATACCCACCGTTTAAGTTGAATTTATCGACCAAATTAATCAAACTGTATTAACTCGGCATGTTATTTAATTCTAGCCAAACACTGCTCACCACTTGTTACTTTACCATGTTTTTGGTATATGATTTACGCATAATTGTAAAGTTAGAAAATTTCATTTGGTTCAAACAAAGCTATAAATTGTTCATAACAAATAAAATAAAATAAAAAGCTCATGACATTACATTGTGGCGGTTTACAAGAACAACACAAGGTACGCTAATCAACACTACTTCTGAATTTATGCATATGAATATATTTAATTTGACCATCTCTGTATTCCGTCTTGTGTAAATTGATCTTGTCCTACTATGTGGACTAATATTAATATGTAAATCAAAGACTCAAATGTGTGCACTAAGCATTTTTTATATAATATGAATTATGTTATATAACACACTCAATGCGTATATGTGATAAAAAGTTAAGCATATCCAAAATAAAATATTAGATGTCAATATTATATGATTCAGTTGGGAAACAAGAAAAGGCGAAGCTAGTATAGAGTTCCAAAAATTTAATATAATTTAGACAAATAATACTTTTATCATTTAAACCAATACCTCCCATATATAGTTAGACTGGAGGCTGAATTCAATGACTTAGTGATATGATGACATCCATTTGCAATACTGAAGTATTTGCCATAGGTTCCACATTCCTTATAAATCCAATATCCTTCGTTTTTCATAACTACTAAATTTGAAATTTATTATGTTTTGAAGATATTCTTTTACCACTTTTAGATCAATTATACAGTAAGTTTGGAACATTTTAGAATCTATTTCAAATTGTAGTTAAAACAAGTACTTGAATAATTCATATGACCTACCATTCTAAAAGTGTTTAGAATTTCAAAACTCTGTAAGATCATTTTACATTTTCACGTATACTATCATGATGGCAATGGGATCATTCCTATTAAATATTGGCTTATTTCGAAACTCTCATATAATTTTTTTTAATAATGGATGGATGCAAGTGAGGTTAAGGGGATGATATGGAACCTTTCCCGTCGTATAAAAAAGGTGGAATCCAGTGCACGAGGCTCCCGCACGATGGCGGGCTCTGAGGAGGTCGATAATGTACGCAGCCTTTTCCTCGCATTGTGAAGAGGCTGTTTCCGGACTCGAACTTTTCCCGTCATATACACTAGCATAATCATATGCATGATCTGTGACTATATGCAAAATCACACTGTATTACGTGTTGTCTTTTTGTTGTGGATTCTAATTTTTTATTTGTAAAACCTGTTTACATCATGATATATTGTGATTTAGCAAATGAAATCATAATAACTTGAAAATCATTGCGTTAAAATGATGCTATGCAATTTTAACTTTTGAACATTTTGAAATTTGCCTACGGTCATGGAATTTAACATGCCTTGCTTTTCCTTTACCAAGAGATTGGTTTTGTATGCAAATATATTGAATTCCATGCATGATGGTCTGCATGGTAAAATGTTATAACAATAAATGGGTTTCATTACCAAAAATATTATTTAAAACCTTACTCATCTTTGCTTGATCAAATCATCATAGTTTTTGTACACACATTTTCCTATAACAAAATGAAACAGTCATAAATGTCATAATTATCTAATGGTCTATCTCATTGGAGAATATGAAATATCTTATTAAAAACAAAAAGGGTACAACTGTGAAAACATATGCAATGGAACTCCCCATCAACGAGACTATCTAGCTGAGTGACTCAGCAACAACCAATTAAAATTCAACCATACCAAAAATTTAGATTATACTAATACAACTGTTTGGCGAATTCTCCAATCTCCCAAATATTTGGTATAGTTACATGACTGCTTAGCATGTACCCATACACATCGCCAACACTGTTGTTTAATAATATAACATATTAGATTCTTCTTATTATCCCAACCATGGTTTTCAAAACATGATTCTTCGTAAATTTCAAACTTTAAATCACAATTAGATTTAAATTGTGTAAATATAATAATTATACTTGCATGCTATGAATTTTGCTCTATTATATTACTTAAGTTTCATCTATGTGTGTGAAAACATCGACTCTTCTTTTCGTAGTAATAATATATATTTTTGAAATTGATTTGAAAAAAAAAAGAATGATTCAGGGATTATTTTGGAGGATGCATGTCTGCTTTAACGTACATCTTGGTATTTCTATAGCGTGTTTATGCCATGACTGTTGTCTGAATCCTGCACTTACCTCTCAACAATGTTTGAAATTGATTATGATGCTTGAACTTGTATATATGTAGATCTAAAACTTAAATTTCTCTTTTGTTCTATTATTATATTTTTGTTTGAAAAAAATAAATAAATTTTGAATCATAGATTCGAGTATCTTTTGTGGTTTTCAGCGAATAATTTTTCTCAGTTGTGGTTTCAGTTCAATTTTGAATCGGTACTTGCCAATCAAGTCGTAGTCGGAAAGATTCAATCTGAAGCGCAATTGAAATCCTAAGGTAGCGTTTGGTTTATAAGTGAGTTTTGTGTTTTCAACGTGCACTTTAAAATGCATGGAAAAGGGAGAGGGAATGGAAAACGGTCGATTTGGAAAATGGTTTCACATAAAATTAAAAATGATTTTATCTTGTTTTCCCTCCTTTTGGGAAATATCAACAACTCTCTCTTCCTCGCCCTTCTCCCCATTGTTGGAATGACAAGGATTTTCCATCTCATACTTCTCTCCCACGCCATTTGACATACATATTAAAAACGCAAAACACAAAACTTGTTTTCAAACTAAACACTACCTAAGATTTTTTAGATTTTCAGCAGCGAGTTCCCTCTACCAAGGGTGCATAGCAGTATAATATAAGTTAACATAAAATATCATTTTTGAGTCAGAAAATCATAATCATACAAGGCTGATATCACACTGCTGTAATTTCCTAACATGAGTTTTTCAAAAGCATATATCCACAAATGACCTCGATCATAAAATAATATAGTAGGGAAAAAAAGTAAAACAATCGCTACGTATGACACTTTATGCAGGGAAGTTTTTTCTTCTTCTGATGAATTCAAAGCTTTTTCACAAAACATAATAACAGCAAGGAAACACAATAGAATGATAAAGTGCCTTGCCATCAAATTTTGGATGAGCTTGCTCAAATCATGATCTGAAGTTCCTACGGGTTTCCATCAATTTTTTTACTAAGCTTATTCTTTTCATACCATGTTCTTGTTTCTTCAACTCTCTTTTCCTTTGAATTTTATTTTATAAATCTGCATGTATGATGAGAGGAAATGGGGGGTTTTTTTTTTTGAAATTTAAGTAATGGTAATAATCATTTACTAGATGATGACTCAACCTCCATATGACAAAAATTGATATGATAACGAGGTTCGATTGCTATGATGAAAATACATAATTGTTGAGTTGTCCAGTGAAAACTCATTCATGACCAAGGAATCGGTGTTGCATTGTATGTTGACAGAAGGTGCGACAGGCTAAGTTGTTGATCTAGATGACAGTCTATTACTGACATTTTTTCATCATTTAAGTCCTAACGAAAAAATACGCTCCTGCGGCCTTTATAAAACCATCCAACTGTACATATATTTGTATTTCCACTTATGTAATGAATCAGCCTCACATTGCAGTTTTGCTTTGCATGCTAACATGTCTATATGATATAGGATGACACACAGTTGGTAATTGGATGGGGAACACATGTAAAGATTGCAGCAATTAATACCAATCCTCCTCGAAGACCAAATGGAGTTGAAAAGAATGCTCAAGCATCGAACACTAAATATGTAGATATTGTTGCTTCTTTTCAAACTACATATTACATATCCGGCCTTGCACCCTTTGGCGATGCTTTGGTCATACTAGCATACATTCCTGTGGCTGAGAATGGTCAAAAAGATTTTGATAACACTGTTCCTTCACGGCAGGTTATCCCTTTCTCAATCAAATAGTAGCATTGTAGTTGTTTTTCTTCCTTAGAAGTTTTGCTTATGCTCAGGAAAATGAACCGTCTTGATCTTCGCTTTGCGCATTTACAATATCCAACGACCGTCATGTGCAGCAGATTATCGTATTTTAATTAATTATTAAAATCGATTGCACAAACGAACCATCTTGTGTATCTTGATGTCACTTACTTCCCTCAATCTAAATATTCTACTAGCATATACACACCCCTAATTTGGAAATGTGGCCTTTTTTGGGGGTCACATATTGTGCTGATATGACATGAAGGAATACATTTGCAATTTGAGGCTATTAATTTGGATTTTTTGCTACAAACCATCAAGATTATGAATACCCTATATATTTTTTTGCAGCTCATTAGAATCTGCTGCTCCGTCAAACAAAGATCTAGTTTGACATTAGACTAAGGAACCATTAGGAAATGATGTTGTTTGCACCTTCATGCTGCATTTAAACTTTATCACTCTTTAGTTTAGCCTTGTTTTGTCTGTGTATTGAATATCACTAGGGGTCGCGGTATTGTGATTGAACCACTGCCATCTGCTGCTGTTTGCTTTAGATGCATGAGAACTTACCGATAGTCTAAGTCATCCTCTTTTGAATCCATGATTTACTAACACAATAATGTGAAATTTTGCAAAGCTTTGTTATCCTTCTTATTTTTGAATTGGGTTTAGCGAGTAGGTTGAGAGGGCAGTAATATATATATATATGAGAATAAGGGTATTTTGGTCTATGCAAAATTTGAACTTTTTAGGGGCTAGGAACAGAACATTTTAAGGTTTAAACGAAAAAAACACTTTTCTGAATCCATAATTGGATGTGATGTCAGGATTTAGTATCTGTTGCATGCCCTTAAATGAAGCATTCCGTTTATTGGCTGTATCATACAAATTCATGAGTTAGGGTCCATTCTTTATGAAGCGAGTGAGACATTTGAGCGGAGAAGTTGGTTGAAAGCAAGGTTCGAGAACTCGGTTTCGGTCATTTGAAAATTTGTTTGTTTCGGTCAGTTTCGGTCATTTCGCTCGTTTCGGTTTTTGTTTCGGTTTCGGTCTTGATATTGGATTTTTGCATTTTTAAAGAAAACGTAACGATAAACGATTCAAATTCATATAGAAATATAGCAAGCTTCACGATTCAAAACGTAACGTAACGATAACCATTTTATCCAAACAGCTTATGCTAAGAACATATGCAAGCTTCACGATTAACAAATAAATGCAAACTTCACATTTATACTTTATATACAAGCTTCAGCCCATTACCCCATTAAAAATTAAAAATATCCCTAACCGGCCCAGCCCAGAACAATTACAAACGAAAATAACCCTTCCCATTATTTTGCCTCGTCCATTTCATTTTAACAGCACATAACACATACGAACGAGAAAAGAAAAAAAAAGCGGTCGACGATGAAAACGAAGGCGGCAAAGCGAAAAAAAAAATCACCTGCGTCAATCGTTACTGTCGAACTCGAAGGCGAAGGCGAATTCGAAGGTCGTCTGAGTGATTTCGAAGCTCGGCTGTGTTGATTTCGTGTGCGAATTCGAAGCTCGGCTGTGCGATTTCGCGTGCGAATTCGAAGCTCGTCTGTGCGAATTTGAAGTTCGTCGTTGTGATTGGGAAGCTGAAGATTATTTCTGGTAATTTACTGATTTCGATTGTTGTATTTATAGATGAATTTGATTCCCCTTTTCACTGTTCGATCACGTTGGTTTGTTTTTTTAGCAATTATTTGATTCGTTGCTTTTTTTTAGCGGTTATTTGATTCTCGTGGTCGCGCACACTTCTTTGAACGGGACGGGATTTTGCCCTAATCCCGTCCCGCTTCCTACCGGCACCGGTCCGAGATCGTCGAGATCTCGTGGTGCCGGCCGGAACCTCATACTTTGGTTGAAAGGGGAATGTGTTTGGTGATGCGAAAGAGGGTATTTAAGCGGAGTATTTGAGTGGAGTATTTGATGAAGGATGAAATATATAGGAGAATGGTGGATGGAGTAGCCGTTGGGGGCCAAACGGCTGTACGCGTCGGACGCAAATGCACCATTTTCCCCCATTCCACACAACGGGCCATTTGAGGGAAATGGTCCGTTGCAGCGTCGGACGCGTCCGATGCGTGTGGAACGGAAGCGTGGCGAAGAAAGGGGGCCAACAGTACCTTAGTGCCGTCTCTACTACAGCAAAGAATTATCTGGACCCACAGACATGATTATTTTATATAAAAGAATTGAGCGATTATTTGCTTCTGAAAGCTCTGTTTCTTTGTTGACAGACTTTGTAATTATCACTTTATGATGTACTTGTCATAGTTTATGTATTGTATCCATATAATAGCCATATAATGTTAGAAGCTTATCTGACACAAATTGTGTATCTCAGGGAACTGCTCAAAGGCCGGAAATCCGTATCGTCTCCAGGAAGAATGAAGAGCTCACAACAGATGCTCTACCTATGCTTGGGTTTGAGCATTATAAGGCAAAAGATTATGCTCTTGCACATGCTCCTTTTGCTGGTTCAAACTTTAATTGTTTTTCTGTTTTTAATTTTTAATTTTAAAACTTTATATGTTATGATCTTCTACATAAACATGTAGGAAGCAGTTATGCAGGTGGTCAATGGGCAGAAGGCGATGAACCATTGTATTATATTATCTCTCCTAAGGATGTTGTTGTTGCGAGACCTAGGTTAGTTGTTAACACATATTATACCCTAAATTTTCTTGCTTTGTATGCAAATTGAGTACTTTCAAATCTGCTTTGTCTTCATTGCTATTTTGTTTAAGATGCTGTCATTTATATTGTACGTTAAATTGCAAATCTTACATGTTCTGTTATGGTTTTGTATGTTGCTATGATGGCCAATACTTGCAGCTTTTTTGTGCTTGACTTTGCTAATTGTTATATTATCCTTTAAGCATTCAAAGAGGCGCTAATAGAAACTTAGCGGACTTACAATATCCAATATGCAGAGATGCTGAAGATCATATATCTTGGCTTCTTCAGCATGGATGTCACGAGAAGGCTTTAGCTGCAGCTGAAGCAGGGCAAGGGAAAACAGAGCTTCTTGATAAGGTGAATTGTTTTCTAATGAAGTCCTCAGCATTTAAATTTTAGAGGGAAAATTTATATAAAAATGCTAGCCTACTTTTTCCCAAGTATAGATGTACTAACACTAATAAAATTCTATATAATTTTGCATGTATCTTTCCACCATGTATCAGTGGAATGATAACTCTAAAAGATGTGAAATATAGTTCATTTTGAAGACCTCATCTTATCCCAAATAATAATTAAACATCATGGTCATTTTATGAGGACATCCTCGTATTTTTGTTACATTCATTGTTTTACTTGCCATTCATGTACAGGTCTCATTATGAAGGCCTTTTTTCATCAATATTACTAAGTAATTTTGTGCATAATAACAATCAATAAACAGTATAAAACTATTAATTAGCTTCTGAGACAAAACACAAACGAACAAAAACCCCACGATCCTCCATGCCATCTTCATGTCTTCATGTAAGAACCATTTTGATCTTTTCCTCTAAAGCAACTCCTTGAAGAGAACCCTTTTGACGTGAATAATCATCTCATTTGGCGGTGATAGGAGGCACATGTTTCTTAGGTAGATTCGTATTTTGGTCTTTTTTTTATATATGGAAAGTCCTCGAAAACATGGTTTTAGGCAGATGAAATACGGTTCTATATAGATGAGGATATGGTTCTTTTGAGATAAAAATATTTTTGACATCTTTATAAAAATGAAAGAATGTTGTGTATATATATGTATGTATGTACATTAAAGTGGATAACATTTTTTTATACCTTCCTAACAGTATTTTACCCATGGTTTTAAATCTCCTATATATCGCCCGAGATCTCCTCCGAGATCTCCTTTTCACACTTAAAAGAGACGAGACATCAAATCTCCTCCATATCTCCCTCAACACTCATCTCGTCCGAGATATTCAAATCTCACCCGAAATATGGATCAAAATCTCAATCCGAGATCTCACCCGAAATTATACATTTTTCTTATTTTCCACAATATTTTTTTTTTTCATATTGATTCAAAAGAAACTAGTCAATCCAATTATAAATTACCAACTTCTTGAACATATTCTTTACCTTTTATCTTAATGAGTCATGGTGAAAGGTTTCACTTCTTTATTATGTTCAAATAAAATGATATTATTCAATCATTACCAAATCAATTAAGCTAATCAAGCTATCACTCTTCTAAAAATATTCTATTTTCCATGTAAATCAAGTATGTTACCATTTTTATTTTTACTAAGAAAGTTATAACCGTTAAATAAATTTTAGACACATAAGTACATCCGAGATATTCCCGAGATGCATTATAAGACCCGAGATGTCAATCCGAGATGTACACCCGATATGTACTCATCTCGTCCGAGATCTCCCCCGATACGAGATAACTTGTGTAAAAATTCTAAGACGAAACGTGACCGAAATCCGATATTTAAAACCTTGATTTTACCTTTCTCAAATTCCGATAACAAGTCATACAGTTTTTAATTTTATCAACCAATTTATTAACACAGGTATTATCTCCTTCTCAAAAGGGAAGTAGAACATGAACGCTTGTTTTTTTGAAACCTGGAACCTCTAAGAAGGCACGTGCTTGTAACATTGATTTGTATTTCGATGTTTTTCACATGGAAACTCAAGAGAAACATGATTTTAAGTAGGTAACCCAGTGCACGAGGCTCCCGCACGATAGCGGGCTCTGAGGAGGTCGATAATGCACGTAGTCTTTCCCTCGCATTGCGAAGATGCTGTTTCCGAACTCGGACTCGATGATTTTAAGTAGATGAAATATATTTATGGAGATTAGCCTCTTTTGAGATACGAATATTTAATAACATGACCAAAATCGGGAAAAAAAGATCGTTTAAAACAAGAATAATGATCAATTTTTTATATAACAAAGTATATGAAAACACTTTTTTGTTAACATTTAGTTTCCTAGCAATATTTTTAAGTAGATGTAACTTTTTCAATTACAATAACAATTAATACAGTTTTATAATTGGTTTATTAACACACATTCATCTTGTTGTCGACTTTAGACTTAAGAGTTATGTTTTTATGTATCCATACACGTTTTTGTTACCACCTCCATTTCTACGTTGAGATTCAAAGTATCTACGTCATCATTTCTCTTTGTATGGTTGGTCATATCTTAAATTGACAACACAATATACGCTATTTGAAAATATAAATTTACTGGAAATTTAAACTTTGTACCTGGAATCTTATTGGGAACAAAGAACATTGATATTGGTTTTTAAAGCTGGAACCTTATAGTTGTACCGGAACACATTTTTTAGGTTAACTCGTGTTTCAATGTTATTCTACATGGAAAATCAACAAAAACATGGCTTTAAGCAAATTAAACTAAGGTTCTATATAGATGGGAATGTCCTTTTTTTGAGTTGAGAATATTTTTGATAATATGACCAAAATTTTAAAAAAGAACATCTTTCTTCAGATGGAAGTTGGATAATTTTCTTATATACTAAATTGGATGAAAAAAATGTTCTTTTTAAACAGCACTTGAGAAACAAGATATTTGTAGGCAGTAAATTTCAAGGGGAAAAGAAAAAGAATTTTTATTTGATATCGTAGATACTTTTTAATTTTTGAACTGCGGCATTAAATTTTTAGAGGTTCGGAGTTACCCTTTTTGTTTTTCACAAAAATAAGGCCCTATCCGGACCATCCCAGATCATACTTCTCCAAATCCCTCATCTTCTTCTCTGTCTTGCTAAAACTCTATATTTGGGGAAACTTTCAAATCCATGATCTATATTTGTTTTTAATTTTGGCGAATTGGGAACTTCAATAAATTATCTACAGTTTTAAAAATACTGATTTGATTTTTTGAATAATTGCACATGCAAAATTTTGGAACTAGGGTTTTAATAAATATGCATGAAAGAAGAAAAATTATGGAAATTACCATATATATATATATATATATGCTTTTAAAAGAGGATAGAGGGTAACTCTATTACATCTTTATTAGGGCAAATGCTTTGTTTTTTCTCATCCCTTAGCCATTTTTCTAATTCTAAATTCAAAATAAATTCCACTCCTCTTATCAATTTTTTTCTCCTTTTGTAATTTTATAAGATGTATATAATTTCCTAACAATGTTTAAAAAAAGTTCATCTTCATCAAACTACTATACTATTTCATACAATTTAATTTGTTGATTTATTAGTACGCATTTTTATACAGGTCTTAATTTTGAACTTTGTTAAGAGTTTTTTTAGTACCCATACCCATTCTCGCTACCACCTCTTCTACTTTGTGCTTCTAAGCTTGGATGTCAAATTGTCAACAATCATCTTCATATGGTTGACCATGCTTTACAATGACAACACGCTTTTTGAGCACATAAACTAATTGGGAAATTGAAATCTAACAACCCACCTTCCGTAACCTTAGAATCCGTGCACCCAAGCCACCATATTTTCCAGCGGTGTCATGGACGACGTTCCATTAAGGATAGTATATATATAACACAATGAATATCACTGAGCATCTATCACCACGGCGGAATGATATAAAATATAATATCATCATATATAAGTAGAATATTAGATGCATAACATATCAAAAAACAAAAGATTCAATACTATACACAGTGTAACTAGTGCATCAAATCCCCATATGAATGCATGTCTCATATAATACATATGACCTACATGTCAATACACTGAAAACTGGATGGATATAATCATAGCGGTATTATAATCATGGCTCAATGATTTGCCTTCAGCTAGCATTGATTCCCTCCTCTTTAAGTCAACCTACCTAAAGAATGGACAATAAAAGAAACAACAAATAGAGTCTGACATAAAGTCTAGTAAAAAGGAAATATCGGTGATCTGCATGATTATCAATATGCTACTATGTCATAAACAATACAAAAATGGTAATACTTGAGGTACTGAAACCATACATCAACCTGCATCTTCACCTGCATCCAATAACCTAGCACATTTCTACTATAGTGCTACGCTATAACTATCATATACAAAACAACACGACAGTAATCGTGATCCAAACATCACAAACTAGGATAGTGAACCATGAGTCTCACGATAAGGCCAAAATCCGCCAAGCATGGTCACTAATATAAAACCAATACTGTGATGCTTCAACGCATCGTCCACCACTTACAATCGTATCGAACCCGAATCGATATTCACGTGCCTAACCACTGCCAATTGTTTATCATAAGAACTAATGACAAGTAACCTGATGATCTATAACCCTTGCTACAATGTAGCCCAATGTCCATAGTTCTACGTTACCGAGATAGAACATCTCCTATCTCCATGTCGGATAACTGACACAACAACCGCTCACGCTAAAAATGGTCTATAAACAACAAATTTCAAGACCTTAGCCAAGGGACACAGATTCACAACGTATATGCAATATCATATGTAATCGTATATTAGAATACCCTAGCCATCGCGTCTCATAATAATCGGATGAACGCATAAAAACCACCATACGAATCAAAACGCATCGCAAGCATCACATATGACATCCTTATCATCCAACAACGTCAATATGTCTTCCCGTTCTCTCTTCAAATTTTTGGTTTTGGAATATGTGTCGACGTGAGTCGCGCTTGGCGGCTTGAGCCCCGAAATCAAAGTATTCCAAAACCTGCCAAGCTCTATGGATTGTAGCATTGAAAAACGATGAACACAGGTTCAAACCACACCTTAATCCGAATTCGTATGCTGAAGTTATCGCGTTTCGAAGTGTGACGACTCACATTTCGAAAGGTTTAAATCGACAATAATCCACACATGTCCAACTTAAACAATCCGGAACATAGATAATCAATGAGGTTAAATAAGAAAAATAAGAAAAGAAGAAGAAACAAACACAGAATCTCACAGCGGAAACGATAAAATATAATAATCGAATAACAGTCCATGAAGCTGTTTATATCATACATTTAATTATAATCTATACAACATTTATCTGAGTTATATATACATCAGGGATAAATGAACAATACAGCAGAATAGCATGATGCAGAGAATAATAATAGTAATAATATACCAACTCTGTCTTCGTCCTCCAGAAAATAATCTTCAATACGCTGAAAAAACTCAGGGCCGACCCGAGCGTAATGAAAAACAAAACACTCGAGTCAGGACTAAAATACTCTTATGTAAGTCAAATCAATATCATGAAATATGAGTGCAATAACTTAAGAAATGTTACGGGTTTTTCCATCTCCTAAGGATACGTTAAACTATCTATATATAATAGTGTACGCTATTATAGATAATGTCTATCAGTAAAATAAATATCAAAATAGCGTTAAGGCTTTATATTATCCCCCTTAACACATTTTTATAACATGTAGTCTATGCAGGTCCTGTAACACAATCAGTAACGTCGGTAACCAGTGAGTCCCCTACAGGTACAGTACTAAACCAAAATCGTAATGGGCTCGTATAAGTATAAATATGACAAGACACGTGAGGTAATACCCAAGGTAGGATTCTACCAGTTTACCCTTTCTGGCTGGTCGTAACCCATCCGTGGCCGACCGCGACAATCAATCCAAACAAAAGGTGCACCCATCGAGTCGAAAATCACAATAGTAATGCGAAAGATCAACGTCGCTAGAGGTAGCTAACCTCATTGGCCAGACATAGGCTCCTGTTTTAGTCATTTTAATTATGACACAAGTGTCAAGGCTATCCATCATCGTTCTCTTACTTCATTCCAGTAAACGTTCGCCAATTCAACCACTACATTCTGGATATCATCCACCGCGTACACAGTTATTACAGTGGTTCCAATATTGATAGAGAGTATGCCAATAAGAGGCCCCGGTCTCTTTGACAATCAATCGTCATTTTACACACCGGTTGATACTTTTACATTTTAAAAATAATCCGTACTTGATATCAAAATATCATATTCGTTTCAAAATCAAATCCATTTTGAAATCATCATATTCGCTTCAAAATGAAATCCATTTCGAAATCATCATATTCGCTTCAAAAATCATATTTTACTTCAAAATGTCAATTCAGTTCGATGTATCGATTTCACTTCAAAATTTGATTTGAATTACAATTTTGGTTATAACTTCATTTTAACCCAATTCACATTTAAATCCAAGATTTAAATATAAACATTCCACCCTTTTGACCAGTTTGAATTTTTAGAAAATGGTTTAAATAGTTTTAAAAATAGTTAAATAGTTTAATAGAAAATAGTTTGAGTATTAAAAATAGTTTATATAGTAAAATAGTTTGGAAAAATAAAAATAATTTGAATATTTAAAGAATATAGATTTTAAACCGTTTATACTAAAATAATTCATTAAAAAAAATAGTTTCAAAGTCAAACCGGTTCACTTCTAAATTTTTCCAATTCAAATCAGTTCCAATTTCCATTTCGATTTAATCAATTTAATTCCGATTTCAAGTCGAATTTTACTTCGATTCCAAATTAATTCAGTTCCAATTCCAAATTAATTTAAATTCCAATTCCAAATTAATTTCAGCTCAAATTCCAAATTAATTTAAATACCAATTCCAAATTAATTTCAACTCAAATTCTAAATTAATTTAAATTCCAATTCCAAATTAATTTCAACTCGAATTCCAAATTTAAACCATTTTGATTTATATCAATTCCGAGTTCGATTTCCAAAATATCGATTCAAAACACTTAAATCAAATTTTCTTTCAATATCCAATTTAAAATTCCAAACCTTCAAATATAATTAAATTCCGAACTCAATTTCAAAATATCGTTTTATATCACTTTTACTTAGCAATATCTAAAGTTCGAATAAAAGTCCAATCCTTTAAAACAAATCAATTTTTGAAATTCACATCATATTCCGATTATTACTTAAAAAATCTCAATTTCGATTATTAAACAATTCATGTTTCAAATTTAAATTTCAACATTCCAAGTTCTAATTCGAAAATAATTCGATTTCCATAAATTCGATTTTTGTTTCTTAAAACCAAATCATTTAAATAATTTCAAATCAAAAATTTAAAATATTTAATTTAACCAATCCGGTGTCCGTATATAATTCTCTATCCTATGACCAAGTGAATCAATTATTTCAATTTAATTCCAGGGATGGATATGTATCATTTCAATCTAAAATAAATGTCATAGGTATATATCATTTTAATCCAAAATAAATGCCATAGGTATATATCATTTCAACCTATTTCTTAATTTATTCGAAATAGTTCAATTTACAGTTTTGTATACTGTAAATAATATACGGAATGATATATCAAAATAAATAAATATCCAAATATCAACCAATAGCATCCATCACAACCAAAACATCCAAACAGTCAATAAAATTCACAACAATTTCATAATTATCATTATCGGGTATTTTACGGGCAATTAAATTCTAATTCAATTTAACTATCAATTCATATTCTATCAATTAATTCAGATGTCAATTTAAATGTCAATTAAACTTATCAAATAACAATCAATAAATTTTCAATCATTTCACGATATAAATTTAACTGCATAAAAATTATTTCAGTCAATTGTGAGCGTCTAAACACTCACCTTTGATTTATCGACGATTTAAAATCCAAATAAAGGCTCAAATTTGAACAGTCTCAAAATGCGGCCAAACCAGTTCTATAACGTCCGGAATTTCGATACGAACGCAACGGAGAAAACCGCGCGTCGATCCGAGCTCGTATGCAAAAGTTATTTGAGTTAGAACAATTGAATTTTAATATAAAATAATTAATTAATAAATAAAATAAAAATACGTTACCTCTTCTTCTCAAACGTACGCACGCACGTTACCAGACCCATCTTCACGCGAACAAGGTTCACGCACGCGCCCACTTTTGCACGATCGGACCACGATCGAAGGTGGCCATCTCGAGCGCCCCGGTCCACTCCACCTCCACCACGAACACCTTCGAACCCGCCGCCTCCGTTGGCTCTAGAAAAAGGAAAACGCGCGCAAGCTTCTACCTCCGATTCTGGTGAATTCATGACGTAATAGCATAGATCAACTGTATGGATTTGAAGAGGAGATCGAGATCTACAACTTTCATGTTGGAAGTTTTTAATTTCGATGAACGGATCGAGAGAAATTAAGAAGGGAAGTTTAACGAATTCTGGCCGTTGAAGACAATAAAGACAATGGCCATTGTTTCTAGAGTTTCCAAAAAATAAAATAATAATTTATCTCGATATGCGTGCCGTAATTTATATAGTTAGGTCCAAAACCGTCCGAACTCCAATCGAGACGTGCCGCCTGTCGTTTATAATGTTTTACCTCCATTCCGAACGCAATGGAACTAGTCTCGAGGCCTAATTTGATCGTATGCGGAAGATAGCTTTTCAAAGTCAAATTATTTTATCGAATTCCTTAAATTGATTTTTACGCGTTTCAAACTCGCACGGCCAAACGATAAGTCCAATCGCTACGAAACTTGAAATCCTACAATAACTCACTATTACAGATCCGATGAAACTGGTTTCGTCGAAATCCGAGACAGTTGTCAAAATGGTTATTTTTTACTCGTTAATTAAAATATAAGATTTCCAATTTTTAATTATTCACATATAAATCCGATTTTAAATGTTAAACATCTTCATTCATATTTAAATAAAATTTGAATCAATTTCCTATACCATTTTTAATCGTATTAAATCCATAATTCAATTATTCAAATAATCTCCAATATTAAATTTAAACAAATTAAATTATCCAATAAATCAATATTAACAAATCATTAAATTTCAAATAAATTTAGTTATCAACATTATTATATTTCTATCTAAACAATTCACATTTATTATTCAACTTCAATATTGATTATAAACACAGTCAATACATAGAATCTATTTCAATACTTGTTATCGCCAAAATCTTCGAAATTAGTTATTTCAAAGTTTTATTCAAATTCATATTCAAATAAATTACAGTAATAAATTAGTAAATTTTATTTCCAACCATTTTTATCCAATAACCACATTAAATTTAAAAAATTAAAATGGTTAGAAATACGGGTCGTTACACGAAGTTTTAACCAAAACCCTAAAACAACCCAACATCTCTCATTTGCAGTTGATCAGTCGACCAATCCATATGGGTCGGTTGATAGATGACCCATTGTAGCCAATATTGGCTACAGTCAAACAATCGACTGGTCAACGTCAACCAGTCAGCCGACCACCTTGACAGTCGACTCGTTGAACCTGACTAGTCGACTGTTATATGCCATATTTGGCCTATTTCTTTTCGGCCACTCAACTTTGCGCAATCTACTTCGACCAGTCGACTGATACCCCTTGATCAGTCGATTGTTCGCCTGTAGAGGTGTTGTACTGAACCTGGGTGGGGCCATTTAAACTTCGTTCGATCGTCGTCTCGACTTTCTTTGTCTTAACGTCGTGCCCCATGACATTGCAATCTTACCCCGCCATCTACATCTTGCACCCAAGCTCATATCATCGACGATTTGTCATGGGACGAATGCCACTTGAAGGCAATTCGACGAATCACCCCGGTACTCAAATGCTCTACAAACCATACGGGTTTCACTACTCGATCAACCACTTCAACTCCATATTTCCATCTTTAATAACTTCAACTATCATTAAATTGCTACTTAACAACGCTATCCATTATCAAATCAACGATCAATAAAAAAAACACAATCCAATTCATACCAAACATTCTAACACATCAAATCAAATTATATAATTTAATCTTTCAAAACATTTATAAATTGGACTCTCATATCTAAAACCTCAAACCAATAAAGTTCATCACTCAAGTCCGACCCAACATTTGCACATTTAACATGATTATAACATATCTAGTGATCATAGAGTATAGGGAATGAATCTCACTTACCAAATCTTATAGAAATTCAAGCTCCAATGTACCCAATTCGAAGCTCTCCCATGATTTCTGAAATCCAGCTTCTATCTTCTTAAACAAGCCAACTTATTAGTATGGATTTCCAGAGAATCCTTCAACTAGAATTAGGTATTCATTTTGAAATTTTTGGTTAAGATACGAAGGAGTTATGGGGATTTAAAACTTGGAACCTTGACTTTCTTTTTGTTTAAAAAAGAGGAAGATGAGAATGAAGAGATCAAAAGACCAAGAGGAAGATGACTCATTTTAGAATTAAGTAACACAAATGCTGGCTAAATAATCTTTTTGCCCCTACCTTTTCTTTTCTTTTGATTTTACCGATCTTATCTGATTTTAACAAACTTTATATGTATTTTATATATAAACAATCTTACGAATGTGACGGAAAAAGTCTCGAGTCCTGTTTCATTCATCTTTAAAAATTCTTATTTTAAGCCATTAATTCCTTAATCCTCAATTAAACGATTAATTGCATTTAATTACTAAGCATAAAGTCATAGATTTTTCTAGCATTGAATATTTCTGACTGGTTTGGTTTCTCACATGAGCCTAACTATTGTGTCCCTCTCAAATGACTGAATCATTTAGCATAGTAGTTAAGGCGCAAGCCTTGGCCTTTTTGCATGCCTTCTATACAAGTTTGATCTACTATTTTACTAACTACAAATTAAAATTTAAACCATATTTCATAATTCATTCAACCATTTAAATATCTTATTAACTAAATTTTGAATTTTAAACCATATTTTATAATTCATTTAACTATTTACATTTTTTATTCAACTATTTTGTAAACTAAAATTTGAATTTTGCAAAAAGGCGCCTCGAACTGCAAAAAAGCGCACTCAAACTGCAAAAAGACGCAAAACGTGCGCCTAAGCCTTTTTTGAGCCTAGACGCGCTCCTTGATAACAGTGTCATTTAGTAAAAGTGTTGAATGTTGTAACCTAGTAATATAATACTGCAATTTAAATGAATTGCACATCTGCAGCAATACCAACATTGAAATGAAAAACCAACAAAAATCAACATAGATATAATTTTTTTTTTTTTGCTGCAATGCACTAGGTGTGCAAAACTTTGTTGCTTTGGTTTTGAACAATATGAAGCATCAGTTCCTCTAATTTATTACTAAATAAACATAAAGCTCTTGACCATATGTTGCACCATACCTTTTACCATTTATGTAACCAATGAATCATGTGCTAGGAGTTTCGATACTTGGATGGTAGAGAAAATGGGACCAGTGTGAATATTTGGACAATTATTGTTCTTTTGCAGGCTAAACTTTGTTAGAGAATTATTTTATTGATTTATTAATAATTAGAGTAAGCATATGTATCCTAATTTACATAATTTGTTTTTCTTGATAAGAGAAGTAGATTGAAACATGGTTCTAGAGGTCTTGGGTTCGATTCCCCGAGACACAAAAATGAGTGCTCCACTTAAATTAATTATCATTCTTGTTATATAAAAAAAGAAGAAGTAGATTGTAACAAAATAAGGAAATGGGTCAAGTCAGATTACTGTCGTGTTCTTTTCACTACTTCTGTGCATTGAGAAATCCGTTGTCATGTATATTTCTAAAAAATTCCCATGAATTATTCGATTATTTTACCGACTGTCAAGAAAACAAAAAATAATTCTTTACTTGCATCATTGCATGGTTATACATAAAGATAATATTATATGTCTAGGTAGGATCAAGATACCTCGACCATTTGATTGTTGAAAGAAAATATGCAGAAGCAGCTTCATTGTGTCCCAAGCTACTTCGTGGCTCAGCTTCTGCATGGGAAAGGTATATTAATATATCTTTTATTAAATTGCAGAAAAATCTCAGTTTTGACCAAGTAGAAGTACCGAGATGATTCAAACAGTGGTGTTTTTCACCACAAGAAACTTTTATTCTGATTTACTATTTTCTTCTGCTTCACTTTTGAATTTTAGTTGTTTAGTTTCTTACAGTTAAATTCAAAATAAATCCTTTTTTAATTAATGTCCATCTCGGAATAGAAAATAATAGGCTAATTTTTATTAGGGAAGAATGGTGAAAGTGAAGAAGGTAAATTGATAAGATGTAATGATTCAGCATGGATTGAAAAAATAATCATTTGTGGTAAATTGCTACCTTTCGAAATAGAGTATGGTGTCAAGCTCTACATGTAAGAGTAAGAGCATAGGCTGTAATTTAGCTCTCTGCAGCGTATTTCTTATCAAATCAACAAATTAAGGGTTACCAGATTAGACTGGGTCATCTATTTTAACTAACTGTCATGGGGTACTGGGATATAAAAATTATTTGTTAATGTATGATGAGGGATAGATACATATATTTAACAAGAAAAAAAAACCTCAACAATCTACTCTTCAAGTAACTTTTTTTTAAAGTGAAAAATAAATAAAAGACAATGTTCCCTAAATCACCACCTCGTGCACTCTTTTACTAGCACACATTTGTGTTGCATATGAATTAACTTAGCTTAGATGTTGGCATCACATCAAATATTTCTTTACTAATAATCTTTCATTGAATGAGCAGAATAGTAATTGTCTTACTAGAACTTTTTTTTTCAGATGGGTTTTAAGTTTTGCCAATCTCCGACAATTGCCTGTGTTGGTTCCTTATATGCCGACTGAAAATCCACGGCTAAGCAATACATTTTATGAGGTGCATACACATTTCACAGTAATTTTATCACAATTTTGTATGTCAATTTTGATGTGTTTTTACCATATAATTTGACTTGTAGATTGCCCTAGTTGCATTGGCTACCAACCCGTCTTATCACGAGGTTTTGTTAAAGATCATAAAGTGTTGGCCACAAACTTTATTTTCTGCATTGCCAGTTATTTCTGCTATTGAGACTCAAATATACACATCTTCGATGACTGATATGCTTAAGGAGGTGAAAGTAGTTTGGTTTTGTAAAAAGTTTTGCTTGCTTCTTTACTTTTTGCTTATGTTTTTTCAAACAACAGACATTGGCTGAATTGTACATTATTGACAATCAGTATGAGAAAGCGCTGGCTTTATTTGCAGAGGTGATTTTTTGTTTTTTGGTTTCATATAATACTTTGCTCTTTGTTATAATTTTCAATATTGAAGCTTAAAAGCCACTAACCTAAAGACAACTGGATTGCTTTCTAGAACTGCCAGATCTAATTTTGATTAATGTTATGATTCAGCTAATGAAACCAGAGATATTTGAGTTCATCGAGAAGCATTATTTACATGAAGCCATTCGTGACAAGGTAATAATGTTGATATTATTAATTTGTGATTTTCCTCATATACAAACACCTGAATTTTGATCCACTGAATGATTATCCTGTGTTCATGGTTGATCTTCTGGATAATTATTTAATTTTGAATCTTTTACCTACTTTCAGATTGTACTTTGGACTGTTTGCTTACCGTATGGTATTTAAATTTGGGCTCTGAATCATGCTTCAAAAAAGCACATGATTTCCCTCCATTCTTATACTCCAAATTTGTAATTAGAGCAGCTTTAGATACTCTTTCTTATAGTTTAAGCTAATTTTCGTAATGTACACAGAAACCCTTGTTTCCTAAGCACTATGTGCACGAAGTACATTGTTGACCAATACTAGTCACTAACATTTACATGATGCGGGGGATTACAGCAACATCACTTATATTTTTTGAGTTTTAGTTTAACGGTTGAATAATGCAAAAGTTTTTTCTTCTCCTTTCCTTCTTTAAGTTGTACAGTCAAGGGATTATTCTTTTGTAGCTAATGTTAGAAACCTCAAAACACGGAACTAATATATTAATATTGAATCATGCAAGTTATGCATGTGTCCATTGATTATTGGTACCGCTCCAGTGTTGATTATATCCTTTTGCTCTTAAATAAAATTCTGTAGGATATTATAACAAATTATTACAAAATAAATTAATCATATTGTAATTGCAAATAACTTTTGTTATAATCGAAAATGATGCTCAAAATTTTCTTCCTGTTGTAGTACCCATGAAGCCCTAAGCATCAGTTTGCTGTCATTCTTTGTAATTCATATGTTATATTCGTGATAGAAGTAAACAAGAGGATACAATAGAATATAAGCACCCTTTTATCTTACTTGATGGACTCGTTTTCCTTTTGGTGTGTCATGTGTGCATGTTTTTTTTTCTTTTTCGGTGGGATGGGTGGTGGGGGTGGTGGTTGGGGTCTCAAGTGGATTTACTGGAATATCGCATGGCATGTTTGTTTGCGTCACTTTCTTTTTTTGGTTCACATGAGTTTTGTTTTTACCTCCTTATTTAGAAGAAATGGCTATTTAACATTCCTGGCATCAATTGGAGCTGTATAAAGTTATGGTTCTTTATAAATCTGATTACTTTATCACTGTTTCTGGGTAATAATTTTTGAGATGTATATGCACAAATCATTCCTGAATATAATATTCTTTCCTTGTTATATAGGTGGTTCAACTCATGATACTGGATGGTAACAAGGCAGTATCTTTACTAATCGAAAATCGTGATATCATAACCCCTCCTGATGTTGTAGGACAACTTCTTGGTGCCAGTAAAAAATGTGACAATAAACGTTTCTTGCATATGTACTTGCATTCTCTGTTTGAAGTTGACCCAAATGCTGGGAGTGAATTCCATGATATGCAGGTAACTTATATTTTTCTGGTAAAGTTGAATGCTATGGCTTTATGTGATGAAACATTGTTTATATTTTGATTAACTTTAAGTATTTATAGTTTAAACTAAATTGCTGATTGAGTGAGACTAAATTAAGTTGTTCTGGGGTTTAGTTTGAAAGAAATTTTGCAGCTAAAGGAGATTATCTGAGGAGCTAGTTGAAGTGTTAAACTTACTGAGATAAGCTCTCATCTTTTCAATCTTCCAGTGCATACGGAAATTTATGTGTTACTGCAGTTTATTGATTATATGTTTATTAATCCTTCCCCAAAGTAGAACTTAACATTTTGCATTGTTTTAAAATGCGAAAGCGTAGGCGTAAGCCTCGAATCGAAGAGTTGAGGCGTAAGCTTTTCGGATTAAAAAAAAAACCGCAAAACATATAACGAAATTTGACATTTTAAATTAACCCATGCAAAATATGAAGATCAAATCATTCAGGTCAGACTCTGAACATGTATGCATCTCTTATTTTCTTTAATTAAAAATTTTAAAAATAAATTACTTGAATCCATTCGAAGTCGATTCCAATCGACGATTCCACTTCAATAATTGTATTTGTACTTACTTATTTTTGAAAAAATTACCTGCTTGCTCAACATTTTCTTTCTTTTGTTGATTGTTGGATTAGTTTTTACTGGAATGAGGTAGGAGGTAGGGTTTTGGGTGAGATACATAATTAAAGGCACATATTTATTTACTCAAGGGCTTAAGCCTCATCAGCATGAGGCACCGAGACTCGTGTTTTTTGCGCCTCAAACGACTGAGGCGTACGTTTTTTGGGTAAAATGCCTTTGAAATACGCCTTGAGGCTTTTTTGCCTATGCCTCACCTTGAGGCGTTCTTCGCACGCGTTTTTTAACAAATTGATGTTTTGAACCTTCTTACGTATAAATTTAAACTTAAAACGGATGTACTAGCATTTGTATCTAAATGTCTTGCAGTTTGTTTGGAAGTGGAGGAAAGTAGGGAGAATGTGTATGCTGTTGACATTTGTGATGCTAACCACCATGTAGAAAATAGACATGGAGACAGTAGAACTGAAAATCTTTGAAGAAAAGAAAAGACTGCATATGTTGATGGAGCATGAGTTACATGCACACATCCAATTTTGGTCTACCAAACTCTAAATGGGCTATTTTTGAACGTAGTTTGGCTGTGCTGCAGTACACACTATTATAGTTATCTCAAAGCTTCCTACACAATTAGATTTGGAAAAAGATGAAGAAAAATAGTAGACAAATAATTTCCTCCAAACAAATTTTATTAGATTCATCAAAAGATTACGAAGAAAGACCACTAAAGTTGTGAAGAAACCTCAATCTCCAAATCCCTACTACAATAACCTTCATCCTCTCTTACAATGAACCCTAAGCAAGCCTTTATAATAGCCTGATTTAATTTCAGTCATTGGATCAAAGATATGCAGAAATCTATAGTAGAAACTCCAAAACATTCCAAAAGAGATGAAAATGTCTCTGAAATCTCGAACCCAAAATTCTTCATAGTTTGCCGATCCAGAAGATTGGAAATCCCATCAATCGACTGATGCCGGTCGACTGGAAATGATTTCCAGTCGACTGCAAAAGCAGTGCTCTCCTCGGGTCCAGAATGCCACAAACTTCAGTCGACTGGTAGATTAACTTCAGTCGACTGGTTCCAGTCGACTGGAAGTCTGTAGCTAGTGTTACAGACTTCAGTTTGTCTCCTTCTTCGTCTCTTTGCTGCTGCTCCTCCGCTTTTCCAACCGACGTGCCGTCTTCACGGATAGGATTGTGGCGCCTTCTGCTTCGATCTAGAAATATCGTATCACCAATCCCAACACACACACAATATTTGGGTAGCTACCGAGTTTTAGGATTGACATAAAATGGGGATTGGAAGGCTTTTCAACCATTAGAGATCTTTGTTTCAGAATAACCATTTTTTTCTCCAAGCATAGAATAATCTATCACTTGAGAATCAAGACTCCTTTCTTGATTTAGGTTATTTTTTGTTGTTTATTATTATCTAATGTTAGATTAAATTTGAACAAGTAGTTTGAGTATAATAAAAAGGTGGTCGGAAGAAACAATTTTTTGTGTGTTGATTTATTGATTGCTTGGTGTTGGTTTGTCAACTGCTTGTTTGAATTGATTTTTAAATAATATTTTCTGTAGTTATTTTATTATGGGTTGGTTCATTTCTGTTAAAAAACTGCCACAGTCCTTTTTATTGCATATCAAATTTTTAGTAAATAATGAGTGGTAGCATATGTTTTTTTAACACACACACACATACTAAGATAATAACCGTAGTTATATATTTCAAGATAATTATTTCGGATGCTATAAATTTGGGAACATGAAAGACTATAATGATATTTGTAGGCGATGAGAAGAAACCTTCACAAATGAAGGGAGCCTGTGAAGAGTTTGCAAGAAAATTGGTTGGATTTATTAGTCAATAATTAAATGATCCTTTTTTCTGTTCACATTTTGGAAAAGTTGGACCAGTGAAAACTTTGCGAGACATGTTAGATTCTGCATGTCACAGTATAAGAGCGATGCTAATAACAATTTTCTCTTTAGAAAGTTGGCCAAATCGGTTATATAAGGTGAAATATTTGACCAAAAACTTGAATGAGTTTTGATTGTAATGAATCAGCTGAATGATTCGAACCATATATTAGTGATGAGTTGTATGTTTCATTAATCACGAGTATGCTTTCAAAGAGTTGGCAATTTTTTTATTGTACCATCTTTCGAAGAGTTGAAAACCTATAATGGTATTTGGCATCCAAGGAGTTGAAAACCCTTGATGGTGTTGTCAAGTAATTCTAATGCTAATAACATCACCTCTTTGGATAAAGTTGGAATTTCTCTATCAATTGGGAAACATAGAAAAAAGACGAGTTGAATTGTTAAATCAGTGTGCAGTTATGGTAGCAAGAAGATTAAGAAGAAATTCTAGTGGAAAGAGAAATTGTTGTTGAAGAAAATATTTGCAATAAGTGTGGAGCTCTCAACTGAAACAATAATTTTGCACTTAGCTGGAGATAGATATGTTTTCTGTAATATTTTAATGGTCGATGAAAACATTAAAAAAGACAAAAATATAAGAGCAAATATCCAAATGGTTTGATTCACACTTCTGAGAACTATGCAGACATACTTAGAACCAAGGTTTTGAATCTGGATTTCGGTCACGTCCCCTCTTGAAGAATTTAGTTCCAATCTCATGTCAAGGAAATCCCAAAAAAGACAAGTGTATTTTGGAAGGTCATGTTGGATTTACATCTACGATCCTAAAGTTCATCTCGGGTCAATCTCATAGCATGTATGATGTCTAGTATTGATTTGCATACAAACTAAATTTAGAAATATTAATTATTAGAAAATAGTTAAATGAATCTGTAGTTTTTGCTTTTAAAATCAAATTTGCAGCAATTTGATTCAGAAAAAAAAGTCAGATTTTGTTCAAATTGCAACAAAATATATTTGGTTTCAGTAAAAATAAGAGTTTTCAGCAGTTTAAAAATTGAAAATTAGGTAAAATGATCTGTAAAAATCAGCATAACAAAAAATAATAATACAATATTTGCTGTGAGAATTGAAGTTAGAAGAAGAATTGAATTTGCTCTGGAATCACTGAAAAATAAATAATAAAAACAAACCAGAAATTTGCGACTTGGAAGATTAAAAAAAAAACCTGCAGGTAACCTTGCGGCCAAAAGGAAATTGTAAAAAAGCATCAGCTTGGTCGAGATCTCATAAATAGATCCCATTTGAGTTTTTTGCTGATATTTCCAAATCTCGACCTATATTTAGGTAAGTCGATATGTAGACGAAATTTGATGTTTGAATCACTCAGTCCCAAAAACGGTATCTTGAATGGGTGAGATATAAAACCTTGATTGGGAATGACAATATAGTCGAGCTAACATTTTCTGGTATTTAATTGTTCAGTTTTGTATGCATAATGGTGTGATATAGAAATCTCGCTGCAAGACATGTAATGATTTAATGATTAGCACTTTTTAACATTTTTTCGGTCACTTACAGTGCCATATGGCTTTAGTGGTAGGACATATGGTTAATTTTTGGGATTGCAAGGTTGCCTGTGAGGTGACTACAGGAGTGTTTGTGGATCTTGATGATATTTGTTCCATCTGTTCGATAGATGATGCAAAAAACTTTGTAGCATCGAGTGGTGTGGAGTTTTGAGCATCTTGAGTATGAGCTAATGTTGCTACTTGGTTTTTCTTGACCTTCAAGAAAGAAGGTAATCTTTTTACGGTCCCGACCAAGAACCAAGTTTAATCTCATTAAATAGCTCAAACGCAAGTCATATATAACTACGTTCCCTATAAGCAACAAGTGCCTTAATCCACAATGAAGTTTAAGGTCGATGCATAAGGGTGAGCGTTCGGTTGGTCCAATGATCAAATTGTTAAACCAAACTAAAACTAATAAATAAAAACCAAACCAACCGAATTAAGTTTGGTTGGCTATCCGATTTACCAAACTAAGAATGATTTACATTTTTTGTTTGGAATATTCTTTGTACTTCAAAATAAAACATAAATATATGACTAAAGTATTCTTATATAGTATTCTTTTGCTTTTTAATACTAATTTTGACATATATATGATAAGTAAAATTTATTTAGACCACTAAACTAATTTAAAGTATCATTATAACATCGGTAATTTTGACAATATAATAAAAATTTCGTTAATTTGATTAAACCAAAGTTTTAAAAAGCGAAAAGCATACACGAGAATTATTTTGCTCGCGAGGCGAGACGTAAGCCTTAGAGGGCATAAGTTTTTCAGGTGAACATCGAGGTGTAAGTTATTATTACTTTGTTATTATTAATTTTTGACTATACATAAAAGTTAACAATTAATCAAAATTGTAGGTAGATATACAATATAAACACTTAACTTTAAAGAGTTCCGTCCTAATAATTATTCATTATTCATTCATAAAACTATAAAAATTAATTTAAGCACTTGATAATACATACACATATATATTCAATCTTTTGAAGAATTCATATTCACCTTTCAGTTCCGTGACGGTATTTATTCTTTTCTTCCTCTTCTATTTGTCTTCAAATTTTTTCTAGATTTTGAAAATGATCTTTGATCATTTGATCAATTCTAGTGGAATCGATCTCAATTACAAGTAGTAGGAAATAACGTAAATTATTATTTTATTTATCCTTATATCAATTCAAATCGATCACCAAAATTTATTCGAAGATTCAATAATGTCTATTTAGAAATTTTCTGTAAATATCAATGAAAAAATCCATTACGTAGCCCTCGATCGTCTTTTCAAAATAATATTGCTTAATCACGTCGATATTGAAATTGAAAAGTAAAAAAAAAACACTAACTTCAGTTTTCTTAAAATTTGTTCTTTTTTTTGTTTTTCATTAAATAATTAAAATTTAATAATTTTGTTCAATATTTAAACTAGGGATAAAAAATTTCTTGAGTCACATGCCTCAACTGTTAGAGGCGTGCAAAGCGTACACTTTGTATGCTTTTTATGCCTTAAATTGTTGAGATGTAAGCCTTAGAAGTAAAAAAGCCTTTTTGGGGAAAGACTCAAGACATTTTATCTTCCATTTTCTCAAGGCACCTCTCGAGACGAGTATCGAGGTGGGTTTTTTTTAAAACAATGGGTTAAACCGATAACCGAATTAATGTTTTTACAGACCGATAAGAAACCAATCTAATTTCAAAACTAAACCAAACCGACTGAAATAAATTAGTTTGGCTGGTATCTTTGTTTTAACCAAAGATTACTCATCCCTATCGATACGTGTGAACGTATCTATGATGATAATGTTGATCATCGTTTGTTTGATATGAGTCATTTTCTTAATGAAATTTATGAACTCGATCATATATTAAATGATGGACAAATGTTGAAATAAGAAATCACTAATTAGTCATTGCGTTAATGAGGTTTTTGTTGTATAGCATATGTTAACCTAGCGTTGTGTTGTATCTCACAATGCAGAGGCACATAATTAGTGAATGGTGGTATTAGTTTGCTGATTTGTGTGATTTAGCATGATATGTAAATGTTAGGCCTGTATGTTTTTTGGTAGGTCGATGGAAATCATCTTTATGCAAGCATTTGGTGAACACTCACTATGTCTCATATAAAGCTCACTAGCCAAGTTAGCTTTAGGGGGGTATGGGTATGGACAAGTTCGCGAAAGTAGAGTTAAGTGAATAAAGTATTTCCAAATATAAGTTGAAGAGTTGGGTTGAAAGTGAGACTGTAACCAGGATTAGTGTTTTATTATTTTGTAATAATTTTATTACGCTACTATGTTATTTTATGTGTTTATGTTACATGGCATTAATTTCAAATTGAATTCAATAACTTTAAATAAAAACGACAACTTTAAATTAATTTCAAGTGAAATACTAAACCTCAAATAAAATGCAGCTTCAACTAAAATACGTTTACATTTTATTGTTATTCCAATATCTGCATGCGTTTATATATTATTTTTTATTGCATGTGCATGGTTTTGAGAATGAGGTAAATGTTGGAAATTTGCCCAACTCAGTCGCATAATCAGAAGAATCAACCTTAATGAACATCATATCCTTCAAATTTAAAATTTTAGTTGTTGAACTTCCTTATAAAATTATGAGGTGCACATGGGAAAAACATAATCTTTTTTTTGTTTTCTAAAAGGAGATGTCAACATCTCCCCCTTGAATAACTTTTATTCAAAATCCTGCACGTTCGTTTGGTTTCAATATGTAAAGCTTAAGTGATAAGAATTAAAATCTCTCTCACTGATTTTACATTATTCTGTGGCTGAGCAAATCCGAAATATAACATCATTTGATCCAGTATGGTGACAAGATAATCGTTTCTAAGCTTGTAGCTTGAAAGTATTATAGTATATTTTTTATTTGGTGGAGGATGAGGAAACTTTGAGTCTTTGGAAATGTGTTGAATTACATTGTCATGATTAGATTATGCCAACCAGACTTTATGTAGCTAAATGTTAACCAAAAAATACTATTATTTGTTTGTCTGACATGAATGGAAACATGTGTTCCAGTGTTACCTTCAACACGATTTGAAAGAAAGAAAAATAATGATGATCATAAAATATAATTTGGTTACACCATTTACATTTATTGGTTTAATAATACTATTAGCTAGTCACTGAACACTGTTATGTATGTTATTCACACATATCGATATCGCACTACCAAAATAACCAAATTTTCCTATATTCCTCTGCTTATTGTTTGGTGACAAACAGTGTAAAAAAACATTTCTACGGATTCTTTTATAAATTATATGAGCCATGCAATTTAAGTTATGCCTACTTGTCATAACGCCACAAAGTCGCCAAAATCATATATTTTTCATTCAAAATAAATAATGACATACGTTTACATGATCATCTCCAACTAGACCACACTCGTTATTCTGAAGTATGTTGTGTAACATGGTTCATTTTTTTATACATATCAGAAACTAATCCTCCAGTAACTTCAAAATCATTATATTATTAAGTCAGTATAAAACTTGTGCACCACTGGTTAAGAGGAGTAGAAGAATTTGAAGAAACGATGAAGAGGAGGTGGGGAGAGGTGGTTAATTTATGAGGTAATCAAGCAATGTTCATAACAAAGTTTTTGTGAATTTAGCTTTACATTCCACATAACCTTACATCATGTTTGACGTAAGTTTGCGTCATGTTGGATGGCTTATGTCTGATGTGAATGTTTGGCTTTGTTGTGGAAGAACTTTGGTTTTTGACAGCAGTAATAAGCTTACATCAAATCAGATGTAACTCATGGCAGACATGATGAATGTTGCAGTCAGAATATTCATGAATAAGCCATAATTTTTAAGGACGTGCTAGTCTCACTGGTACTAACATCGTGCGGAAAAATGGTTGAAAAAGGGAGACAGAAAGAAGAGGAAAATAGCAGTGTAACACATTCTCAACAATAATAATACTATATTCAGCTTACTCATTTGCTAAGTGACACAAATAAAAGTGTTGAATTTTGCTCAATAAAAGACAAATGTTGTTTGAAGCAAGATGCTGTCATTGTATGCTATGCTTAATGTTTAATTATGTACAGTTGGCTTAAAAGTGATATTGGAGTGGTTAAAGAAATACTTCGTTTGCGGGGTTGGTTGATTCTTGTGTTGTTATAATTGATGAACAGTGTTTTTAAAAAGTATATTCATAGTATTTTTATCTTGATGTTGCTTATAGAAACCATTAGTATGTGCAAAGCTATTAGCATATCACTTGCATCTCAGTTGTTTACCACAGTGATAGCCTAAACTATGTCATGCAGTTGTTGGCACTTCCCAGTTGGTATCAAAATCCTAACATGCATTTTTGTGTCTTTTGTTTTCCCACTCTCTCAGTTGTAATCCTCCAAAGGCGAATAAAGAATTGTTTGGTGAAGTACAAGATTTGAAAATACAGTAGATTTCTACTGAATTTATATTTTGATTTTAAATATTGTAAATAAAATGGATTCAAACAGGGTAAATGAAATGAATCACCACCTGGTCAGTTCTAAGAGTAACAAATGGAGATATATTTTCAATATTCATCCTGAATATGAATTTTCATTATTTAATTGAAGGCCTATAGTTAACTACTTTTATGCGATTGGATCCTTTATAGGTAGAGCTATATGCTGAGTATGAACCAAGGTTGCTTCTGCCGTTTCTTCGCAGCAGTCAACATTATAGACTAGACAAGGTTTGTAATTTCATCGAAATTTTCTAGGAACTTGATATAGAATCAATAACAGGTTTTTTTTCATCGTTAATCAGGCATATGATATTTGTCTAGAAAAAGATCTTCCTAGAGAGGAGGCTTTTGTGCTTGGGAGAATGGGAAATACCAAAAAAGCCCTTGGTGTCATTATAAACAAACTAGAAGATATACAAGAGGTACATATATTCAGTCAAATTATCACTAGCCAAATTATTTTAGGTTTTATCTCAATAGGTACTGAAAATAATATTTTTATAGGCAGTTGAATTTGTAACCATCCAACAAGATGATGATCTATGGGAAGAGCTAATTAAACAATGCTTTCGCCAGCCTGAAATGGTAAGTGATTTTTCTTTTGAATTATACTCAGGAGAACCAGCGGACCGGTAAACTCCTGAAAAGGAATTAAGTTGTGTTTGTCCGCTTCAATTCATGACACCTAATAGCCCCGGGCTTTATTTTTTGCGTGAAGTGTGTGCAAGGCAGCGCTCGAATATAATTTATAACTGTCAATAATGTGAATATATACATCTTATATCTGAAATTAAAATATGGCAGGTAGGAATGTTGCTCGAGCACACCGTAGGTAATCTGGATCCATTATACATAGTCAGTCGAGTGCCAAATGGTCTAGAAATACCTCGGTATGTGGTTTCCCTTCTTTGTTATCATGTCCTTATAGCAGTCAAGGAGAAGATTGATACGTGTTTTCTTGTTTCCTGTAGGTTAAGAGACCGCCTTGTCAAAATCATCACCGATTATCGAACTGAAACTTCTTTAAGACATGGATGCAATGACATTCTAAAGGTGATAACTTCATGATATTTGTTTCTAAGTATACAACTATACTTCTTTCTATTAGGCTAATTGTATTACTATACTATTTATAGTTTGCATGGGCATGTAGCTACTCTACCAAAAACCACGTGAATTCCATGTCAATTCCAAAATATGATGTTTTTAAATAAGCAATTCAATTTTGATAATAGGGTTATTAGGCTTCTTGATATTAATTGAAAGTGTTACTGGTCAAGCAAAATTGTTGTGGGTGTTATCAAAATTGATTTCCTCACTGCACAAGCAATAACAATAAACAATATACTTGTAATTTTCCACTTGCTCATTGTTTATAATCACAACTAAATAAAACAAACATAATTATGTTTTAACATATCAAGTAAATCCTTTTATAATCTCCAAATTCCAACCATTTAACGTTTTTTCTTAATATATCTTTTTTTGAAGAAAACACACACACAGAAATTGAAAATAGTTTTCATAAAAAAATAGTAACATTTATAGCAATCAACTTTTGTCCAAAAAATAAAAGTTCTTAAAACAACTTGAAAATGTTGATTTTTTTAAATATAATTCTGTCCTAAATAAACCAAATCAGTTTTTTAATAAAACATGTTTTTTTAATAGAAATAGTGAAAAGGGTCAGCTAATGGTATTTTAGTAAGATTTACCAAATTAGCTATGAAGGTTACTGAAAAAGACCCAAATAAATTGATAAATTACCTTGCCTCTGCCGTAAGTTTTTGCCTTCTGATTACACAATCTTTTTACGTTATGCAGTGATCATAAATAAAACAGTTGCTGAATTAGCATTTTTCCCATTAGTTAGCTATTCTCAATAAGCTAGTTTTTATTTTTATTTTTAATAATAATTGTCTAAAAATAAAGAAGGGAACTTTTGTAAACACCATTTTTAGTTTCAAAATACACCGTCGTCCCTCATAAAAACAAGTTTTAAAAAATACCGCTGATTTTAGTTTCAGGCTTTCAGCCAAAATGCAAATATTTGCAGTAAAACACTGCAAATATTTTGCACTTTTTCAAATAAGTTCAGAAACATAAAAAAATAAGTTTTGGTCATAAAAACATGCGATTAAGTTCAGATTCTATTTTAAAAAAAACCATAAAAAAAAATTGTCGAAAATAAAAATAGGGGGTGTAATTTAAAACGTGTTTTGAGAAGGGTTTTTCGCGTATTAAACTTGAAAATAAAGAGCGGATCCTAATTTCAATTTATGCTAATCTAAGACATATTTGAAGCTTTCTGAAAAGTGTTAAATTGACTGAAGGGCCTTTGTCCACACAATTTCAACTATTCTGCTGACCACACAAGGATTACTTCATAAAGTCTTTTGCTAGTTGCTAGGACATCACATTTCCTTACCGAGTTAAAGCTTATTGACAGATATTGAATGTAAATGAAGCATAACTAACTGCAATTCAAGATAATCTTCAGTCATGATTATTTATTAAACGCCAATTTACAGACTGATAGCATTAACCTTTTGATCAAGTACTTACGAGAGGCTCGTCGAGCAATCTATTTCAGCAGCATTGAAGAGAAAACACATGGTGAAAGAAACGGGAATGATTCAAGACTAGATATAGAGCGAGTAACTACTACGAAAACTATGGAGGTTAAGTCAAGAACGAGGGGCAGTGACAAATGTTGCTTGTGTTTCGACCCATTTCCGATTCAAAATCTTTCTGTTATTGTTTTCTATTGTTGCCATGGATACCATGTTAGCTGTTTATTGGATGGTTCAGAAACCATCGATACCAACGACATGGATAGTGATGACAATAATGAAGATGACACTAGCGATGAAGATGTTCGCACTAGTAAATCTCGCTTGCGTTGTGTTTTGTGCACCACTGCTGCTGGTTGATATGGAGATGATATATTCCTGTGCAATTGCTTTCTTAACTATTCTTTTATGTAATTGTAACATTTTTTGCTGTATCATATTGTACTTAGTTCCTTTTTCGGGGTGTTACAAGCCTTGTGATTATCGGAACACATGTGTGATTGTTGGTGAGTTCAGAGTGCTTATCCCATGTATAACATGTGTGTATAGATGTGAATTGTTGAGTTAAGAGTGTCATTTCATATGGATGATCTCTTTTATAAAATAAATGATCCGAGACAAATATGAGAGCATGTTTGTTTGTAATGTTAAACATGAATTCCAGAAGAGGATTATTTTTATCCTCCCTCATTATGTAGAAATATATGGATATTAATATGCACTAATGATAATCGGTAGGATAAATTATGCTGTTCGCTCATGAGACATGGTCAAGCTTTAACATTTAGGTTCGGTATATTTGTGTGGTTCACATGTTAGAACAGTTTGTTTTTCTAGTTGCGTAGGTATCCACGCTAAAATTATTGTGGAATTCATGGTTACCACGCTTCCTTCGAGCCTTTGAGATGATTTCTATTCTTCTTCTTCTTACCGTTACAACTTGAACTTCTAATATTATTACAGCCCATCTTGCCGTTTTAACACTTTCTCCTGTCAGGTCCGGTGATCTCTAGTCCAAATTTCCTCTCAGATTATCAATTGTTAATATATTGGAAGGGAAAAAGAAATGCTATTGTGCCTTATTTGCAAATTGGGTATACCTGTGAGTTGAATGGAGGGCCAAGTAGTTCAACTTTCTCTATACATTTTGGTGAAATGGTGAAATGAGCTTCCAGGAGTTCCGTTGTTTTATTAGCGAAAATTCATGTTGTTTATCTATAATCTGAACTTTTATTTATTTATTTTATTTTATTTTTGAGGCGGGCCTGATCTTCTTGATTTTGAGTTGTAACATCCATAATTGTAAAAAGTAGGAAAATATGATAAAATTGTAGCATAAAAATGAAAGTTAAAACCACTAAAACGAGAATGCATTAAATTAAATGGAAAGATGCAGTAAAATTGTAACATTAAATTTGTGTAACAAGTAGAGGATTTAGTCGGTCCGATCCGATTTTTAATTGAATCATAAAATTTGTTCTGCATCTGATCTGCATAGCATATAAATCCGTTGTGATTCATAATTTTTTGGATTGGATTGAATCGGATATTAGTTAGTGTTTGTGGTAAATTCTGCAATACAAAAAACGTCAACTATAAGTTGAGCCATATTTTTTTATAAAAAACACAATTTATTATATTTTCTAGAAATATTTGTCTTTTTACTATATAGTCTAATTTTCATTGTCTAACCAAATTTTATAACATTGTTATGAATAATTCTTTGTGTCAAAAACTTGAATTGTAAAGTTGATGTTTGTTAATAAAAAGATAAAATATCTTATAATAAATTTCAAACTAAAAATAGAACATTCAGTTTTGATAATTCAAAGTAAATTAGATCGGTTATCCAATTGTCTTCGAGCATGAGGATCCACTAACCGATCCACCATAATTGGATCTATATAATTTGAATCTGACCCATTGAATTTGTTTTGATCCCACTTTTTCTTGGATTGGATTCGATCCATTGGATTGTTAATCCATGTGTACTATTTGTAATAAATTCTATCAAAATAAGTTTGCAATACCCGTTGATCATGCTTATACAACAAAATTACACTAAGGCTCGCTCGATGGTAGGCTACTGTTGATAAATGAATAAGAAAAACTTTAAATCGATAAAAAGATGATCTGCCTTTTATATACAAGTGCACACTGTTTGTACATGTATATTCCACGTGCATATGCATTTTATCCTTTTTCTCTTGTTTATCATCGAACATGTGCACTTTTGCTCCATTTGTTTATCATTGAATCTTCTCAACTCTCTAATGGATTTTGATCCACTGCTTGATCCTTTTGAAGGAGCTTGCTACCAAGTAGCCATTGCTTCTTTGAAACGATGCATTTTCTCCAATAAGTGCATACGAAATCAAGTTATGGTGAGTATTTGAGGTAGTCTCTAATGAAATTGTAGGCACACCATATCAAATAGAGGAGGAGATCATGATACTATGAATGGTGAAAATTGTTTGCAAAGTAGAGATCGTATGTATAAGTTATGATTTATGGCGGTAAGTAAGTGATATGGAATACGAACAGGTAGACCAGTTGATTTGGTCGACCAGTACAGAGTTGATGGACCAATCAAAAAGACTCTATTGGTTGACCTATTTGTTAGTCGATTAATCTGGACTTGAGCTTGGTTTTTGGTTTATTTTATTGGAGAATCAAATGCTCTAAATAATCTTAAGTGCTATCTAACTATTTATAGTAATCTAGAGTTTTTTTTTTGTTTTTTTGAAATGGTACTTAGATACAACATGTCACTGGGACAACATAACACAAATCACATGTCAAAATATGTTCGAATCACGCTACGCAAGTTTTGAACTTGTGACCTCTCGCACCAAAGTCGAATCACTTAACCATTGAGACAATGACGTCTGTCAGTAATCTAGAGTTTATGTGTTAATCATGCCTTCTCTTCTAGAGATATGAATCAAATCAGTGGGGTTTGTATTGAAAAAGGAAAATTAAATTATTGAGATAGCAATTGAATCATACGGTTAGCGTTTATCAAATTTATAATCAATCATTGTAAATCTTTTTATAAAATCTCTACCAAAATGGATCGACACTATCACATCAACAATGAAACGAATATATATATATATATATATATTATTTATTTCAATTATATTCTATCTATTATTGCTTGATAATTGTTTGACTTGTGAAAAATTGTGAATTGAATTTGTTGGTGATTATCAATTGATTTTTCTGTTTCTCTACTCTTGCAAGTTCCCTCTTCCGCTATTAGTGGACATTTTGGATTCTTGTCGACTGGGACAGATTTTCCAACTATCTATCACAACTTATTGGTACCCAACTTGTTTGTTGAGACGACATTTCTAGAAGATAGTTTAGATTTCTCCTACATTAATTTCCAACTTGGATTTTGTTATTGCTTTATATGTTAGAACTCATATGCGACGTCATGATCACAACTAATATTGGGGAAACTAAAAAGTTAAAATGACTTTAAAAAATAACAATGAAAAACTAAGACAATTTTGAAGAGAAATTAAGTCCATCGGATAGTGATTATTACAATTTTATTGCCTATAGATATCTGACATGTTAAGAAGAAATAGATGGAAGGACAAACTTTTATTATACTTTAGATTGTAATAGTGGAGAAATATCTCTAGAAATGGTGATGAAACAACTAGTAAATGTATTAGGGATAATTTATAGAGGTTTACATTAAAAAATCACTTACAAATTATTTGATTATGTTAGATGCCTTTTACTTTTGAGATGAAAAGAGGTTGTTCATCGAGGGTGCATCTGAATTCATTGGTTGATTTGCTAACGAAGATGTAAATGAAAGATTTGAAGATTGGTAGGGAACAAAAAATAATGATTTTATTTGTCTGCTGCTAGAGAAAACATCGAGTTTTGCAATATCTATTATAACTGTATCTTTTTATGATATTAAGGTTGATCTTCTTAGCAAGGAGTTGTGCAATCGGATGAATTTGTTGAGTAATGGTAGTGGAGTGGGTAGTGGCGATGATATAATTATTGAGAAAGGTATAAGTGAGAAGGGAAAGAGAAATAGAGAGCATTCCAAGTATAAGATACCCGGTGATAGATCATGAAGTAAATTGAGAGATAACAAGTATCATTATTGTAAGAAACCAAGCCATAGAAAGAATTGGTGTTTGGAAAAAAAAAAGAAGTGGTTCTGACTTCTTTGATTTGGGTGAAGGATATTTATTGTAACGACCTACATTTTTACACGATAGAACGTATAAATATTATTTTCATAACTAAATGACATTAGATTGGACTAAAATTTTGGATAGTATCGTGTTTTGATATTTTTGACCAAATTCCATCAATTGAGGGTAGCCAAAGATAGCAAAGCAAGGAATGCTTTTTGCACACCAGATGGACTATTTGAATGGGAAGTGATGCCTTTTGGTTTGACCAATACCCCTGCATACTTTGTAGATCTAACGAGCAGAGTTTTTAGGGGACAACTGAACTAGTTTGTTATGGTATTTGTGGATGATATTCTCATATACTCCAAGACAAAGAGCGAGCATGAAAAGCACCTAAGTGAAGTATTAGAGACCTTGAGAAATCACCAACTAAAAGCAAAATTCTCTAAATATCATTTCTGGCAAAGAGAGGTGAAATTTTTGGGTCATATTGTTTCCAAGAAGGGATTGTCTGTTGATCTGACTAAGATGGAAGTTGTTCAAGGCTTAAAGGTGCCAAAGAATGCTACGAAGGTTAGGAGTTTCCTTGGTAAGCCAGTTATTATTAGAAATTCATCAAGGACTTTGCAAATATAGCAGTACTCTTAACTTGTCTAACCAAGAAGAACCTTGTTTTTACATGGGACGAAAAATATGCAAGATCTTATGAGACTTTGAAGAAGTTTTTTACTTGTGCACCAGTGTTAACGATTCCTGACAGATTGAAACCTTTCAATGTATATACCGATGCATGCAGTACGGGATTGGGAGTTGTCCTTATGCAAGAGGTATAGGATGCAGCTTGTGCTAGTAGGCAAGTAAAGGATCATGAGAAAAGGTATCCTACTCATGACTTAGAATTAGCAGCTGTTGTTTTTGCTTTGAAGATGTGGAGGCACTAATCACATATCTCTTAAGTATCTCTTTTCCTAAAAAGACTTGAACCTTAAGTAGTAGAGATGGATGGAGTTTATAGCATCATATGACATATGTCATGCAGTTGTGGATTCTAATTTTTTATTTGTAAAACCTGTTTACATCATGATATATTGTGATTTAGCAAATGAAATCATAATAACTTGAAAATCATTGCGTTAAAATGATGCTATGCAATTTTAACTTTTGAACATTTTGAAATTTGCCTACGGTCATGGAATTTAACATGCCTTGCTTTTCCTTTACCAAGAGATTGGTTTTGTATGCAAATATATTGAATTCCATGCATGATGGTCTGCATGGTAAAATGTTATAACAATAAATGGGTTTCATTACCAAAAATATTATTTAAAACCTTACTCATCTTTGCTTGATCAAATCATCATAGTTTTTGTACACACATTTTCCTATAACAAAATGAAACAGTCATAAATGTCATAATTATCTAATGGTCTATCTCATTGGAGAATATGAAATATCTTATTAAAAACAAAAAGGGTACAACTGTGAAAACATATGCAATGGAACTCCCCATCAACGAGACTATCTAGCTGAGTGACTCAGCAACAACCAATTAAAATTCAACCATACCAAAAATTTAGATTATACTAATACAACTGTTTGGCGAATTCTCCAATCTCCCAAATATTTGGTATAGTTACATGACTGCTTAGCATGTACCCATACACATCGCCAACACTGTTGTTTAATAATATAACATATTAGATTCTTCTTATTATCCCAACCATGGTTTTCAAAACATGATTCTTCGTAAATTTCAAACTTTAAATCACAATTAGATTTAAATTGTGTAAATATAATAATTATACTTGCATGCTATGAATTTTGCTCTATTATATTACTTAAGTTTCATCTATGTGTGTGAAAACATCGACTCTTCTTTTCGTAGTAATAATATATATTTTTGAAATTGATTTGAAAAAAAAAAGAATGATTCAGGGATTATTTTGGAGGATGCATGTCTGCTTTAACGTACATCTTGGTATTTCTATAGCGTGTTTATGCCATGACTGTTGTCTGAATCCTGCACTTACCTCTCAACAATGTTTGAAATTGATTATGATGCTTGAACTTGTATATATGTAGATCTAAAACTTAAATTTCTCTTTTGTTCTATTATTATATTTTTGTTTGAAAAAAATAAATAAATTTTGAATCATAGATTCGAGTATCTTTTGTGGTTTTCAGCGAATAATTTTTCTCAGTTGTGGTTTCAGTTCAATTTTGAATCGGTACTTGCCAATCAAGTCGTAGTCGGAAAGATTCAATCTGAAGCGCAATTGAAATCCTAAGGTAGCGTTTGGTTTATAAGTGAGTTTTGTGTTTTCAACGTGCACTTTAAAATGCATGGAAAAGGGAGAGGGAATGGAAAACGGTCGATTTGGAAAATGGTTTCACATAAAATTAAAAATGATTTTATCTTGTTTTCCCTCCTTTTGGGAAATATCAACAACTCTCTCTTCCTCGCCCTTCTCCCCATTGTTGGAATGACAAGGATTTTCCATCTCATACTTCTCTCCCACGCCATTTGACATACATATTAAAAACGCAAAACACAAAACTTGTTTTCAAACTAAACACTACCTAAGATTTTTTAGATTTTCAGCAGCGAGTTCCCTCTACCAAGGGTGCATAGCAGTATAATATAAGTTAACATAAAATATCATTTTTGAGTCAGAAAATCATAATCATACAAGGCTGATATCACACTGCTGTAATTTCCTAACATGAGTTTTTCAAAAGCATATATCCACAAATGACCTCGATCATAAAATAATATAGTAGGGAAAAAAAGTAAAACAATCGCTACGTATGACACTTTATGCAGGGAAGTTTTTTCTTCTTCTGATGAATTCAAAGCTTTTTCACAAAACATAATAACAGCAAGGAAACACAATAGAATGATAAAGTGCCTTGCCATCAAATTTTGGATGAGCTTGCTCAAATCATGATCTGAAGTTCCTACGGGTTTCCATCAATTTTTTTACTAAGCTTATTCTTTTCATACCATGTTCTTGTTTCTTCAACTCTCTTTTCCTTTGAATTTTATTTTATAAATCTGCATGTATGATGAGAGGAAATGGGGGGTTTTTTTTTTTGAAATTTAAGTAATGGTAATAATCATTTACTAGATGATGACTCAACCTCCATATGACAAAAATTGATATGATAACGAGGTTCGATTGCTATGATGAAAATACATAATTGTTGAGTTGTCCAGTGAAAACTCATTCATGACCAAGGAATCGGTGTTGCATTGTATGTTGACAGAAGGTGCGACAGGCTAAGTTGTTGATCTAGATGACAGTCTATTACTGACATTTTTTCATCATTTAAGTCCTAACGAAAAAATACGCTCCTGCGGCCTTTATAAAACCATCCAACTGTACATATATTTGTATTTCCACTTATGTAATGAATCAGCCTCACATTGCAGTTTTGCTTTGCATGCTAACATGTCTATATGATATAGGATGACACACAGTTGGTAATTGGATGGGGAACACATGTAAAGATTGCAGCAATTAATACCAATCCTCCTCGAAGACCAAATGGAGTTGAAAAGAATGCTCAAGCATCGAACACTAAATATGTAGATATTGTTGCTTCTTTTCAAACTACATATTACATATCCGGCCTTGCACCCTTTGGCGATGCTTTGGTCATACTAGCATACATTCCTGTGGCTGAGAATGGTCAAAAAGATTTTGATAACACTGTTCCTTCACGGCAGGTTATCCCTTTCTCAATCAAATAGTAGCATTGTAGTTGTTTTTCTTCCTTAGAAGTTTTGCTTATGCTCAGGAAAATGAACCGTCTTGATCTTCGCTTTGCGCATTTACAATATCCAACGACCGTCATGTGCAGCAGATTATCGTATTTTAATTAATTATTAAAATCGATTGCACAAACGAACCATCTTGTGTATCTTGATGTCACTTACTTCCCTCAATCTAAATATTCTACTAGCATATACACACCCCTAATTTGGAAATGTGGCCTTTTTTGGGGGTCACATATTGTGCTGATATGACATGAAGGAATACATTTGCAATTTGAGGCTATTAATTTGGATTTTTTGCTACAAACCATCAAGATTATGAATACCCTATATATTTTTTTGCAGCTCATTAGAATCTGCTGCTCCGTCAAACAAAGATCTAGTTTGACATTAGACTAAGGAACCATTAGGAAATGATGTTGTTTGCACCTTCATGCTGCATTTAAACTTTATCACTCTTTAGTTTAGCCTTGTTTTGTCTGTGTATTGAATATCACTAGGGGTCGCGGTATTGTGATTGAACCACTGCCATCTGCTGCTGTTTGCTTTAGATGCATGAGAACTTACCGATAGTCTAAGTCATCCTCTTTTGAATCCATGATTTACTAACACAATAATGTGAAATTTTGCAAAGCTTTGTTATCCTTCTTATTTTTGAATTGGGTTTAGCGAGTAGGTTGAGAGGGCAGTAATATATATATATATGAGAATAAGGGTATTTTGGTCTATGCAAAATTTGAACTTTTTAGGGGCTAGGAACAGAACATTTTAAGGTTTAAACGAAAAAAACACTTTTCTGAATCCATAATTGGATGTGATGTCAGGATTTAGTATCTGTTGCATGCCCTTAAATGAAGCATTCCGTTTATTGGCTGTATCATACAAATTCATGAGTTAGGGTCCATTCTTTATGAAGCGAGTGAGACATTTGAGCGGAGAAGTTGGTTGAAAGCAAGGTTCGAGAACTCGGTTTCGGTCATTTGAAAATTTGTTTGTTTCGGTCAGTTTCGGTCATTTCGCTCGTTTCGGTTTTTGTTTCGGTTTCGGTCTTGATATTGGATTTTTGCATTTTTAAAGAAAACGTAACGATAAACGATTCAAATTCATATAGAAATATAGCAAGCTTCACGATTCAAAACGTAACGTAACGATAACCATTTTATCCAAACAGCTTATGCTAAGAACATATGCAAGCTTCACGATTAACAAATAAATGCAAACTTCACATTTATACTTTATATACAAGCTTCAGCCCATTACCCCATTAAAAATTAAAAATATCCCTAACCGGCCCAGCCCAGAACAATTACAAACGAAAATAACCCTTCCCATTATTTTGCCTCGTCCATTTCATTTTAACAGCACATAACACATACGAACGAGAAAAGAAAAAAAAAGCGGTCGACGATGAAAACGAAGGCGGCAAAGCGAAAAAAAAAATCACCTGCGTCAATCGTTACTGTCGAACTCGAAGGCGAAGGCGAATTCGAAGGTCGTCTGAGTGATTTCGAAGCTCGGCTGTGTTGATTTCGTGTGCGAATTCGAAGCTCGGCTGTGCGATTTCGCGTGCGAATTCGAAGCTCGTCTGTGCGAATTTGAAGTTCGTCGTTGTGATTGGGAAGCTGAAGATTATTTCTGGTAATTTACTGATTTCGATTGTTGTATTTATAGATGAATTTGATTCCCCTTTTCACTGTTCGATCACGTTGGTTTGTTTTTTTAGCAATTATTTGATTCGTTGCTTTTTTTTAGCGGTTATTTGATTCTCGTGGTCGCGCACACTTCTTTGAACGGGACGGGATTTTGCCCTAATCCCGTCCCGCTTCCTACCGGCACCGGTCCGAGATCGTCGAGATCTCGTGGTGCCGGCCGGAACCTCATACTTTGGTTGAAAGGGGAATGCGTTTGGTGATGCGAAAGAGGGTATTTAAGCGGAGTATTTGAGTGGAGTATTTGATGAAGGATGAAATATATAGGAGAATGGTGGATGGAGTAGCCGTTGGGGGCCAAACGGCTGTACGCGTCGGACGCAAATGCACCATTTTCCCCCATTCCACACAACGGGCCATTTGAGGGAAATGGTCCGTTGCAGCGTCGGACGCGTCCGATGCGTGTGGAACGGAAGCGTGGCGAAGAAAGGGGGCCAACAGTACCTTAGTGCCGTCTCTACTACAGCAAAGAATTATCTGGACCCACAGACATGATTATTTTATATAAAAGAATTGAGCGATTATTTGCTTCTGAAAGCTCTGTTTCTTTGTTGACAGACTTTGTAATTATCACTTTATGATGTACTTGTCATAGTTTATGTATTGTATCCATATAATAGCCATATAATGTTAGAAGCTTATCTGACACAAATTGTGTATCTCAGGGAACTGCTCAAAGGCCGGAAATCCGTATCGTCTCCAGGAAGAATGAAGAGCTCACAACAGATGCTCTACCTATGCTTGGGTTTGAGCATTATAAGGCAAAAGATTATGCTCTTGCACATGCTCCTTTTGCTGGTTCAAACTTTAATTGTTTTTCTGTTTTTAATTTTTAATTTTAAAACTTTATATGTTATGATCTTCTACATAAACATGTAGGAAGCAGTTATGCAGGTGGTCAATGGGCAGAAGGCGATGAACCATTGTATTATATTATCTCTCCTAAGGATGTTGTTGTTGCGAGACCTAGGTTAGTTGTTAACACATATTATACCCTAAATTTTCTTGCTTTGTATGCAAATTGAGTACTTTCAAATCTGCTTTGTCTTCATTGCTATTTTGTTTAAGATGCTGTCATTTATATTGTACGTTAAATTGCAAATCTTACATGTTCTGTTATGGTTTTGTATGTTGCTATGATGGCCAATACTTGCAGCTTTTTTGTGCTTGACTTTGCTAATTGTTATATTATCCTTTAAGCATTCAAAGAGGCGCTAATAGAAACTTAGCGGACTTACAATATCCAATATGCAGAGATGCTGAAGATCATATATCTTGGCTTCTTCAGCATGGATGTCACGAGAAGGCTTTAGCTGCAGCTGAAGCAGGGCAAGGGAAAACAGAGCTTCTTGATAAGGTGAATTGTTTTCTAATGAAGTCCTCAGCATTTAAATTTTAGAGGGAAAATTTATATAAAAATGCTAGCCTACTTTTTCCCAAGTATAGATGTACTAACACTAATAAAATTCTATATAATTTTGCATGTATCTTTCCACCATGTATCAGTGGAATGATAACTCTAAAAGATGTGAAATATAGTTCATTTTGAAGACCTCATCTTATCCCAAATAATAATTAAACATCATGGTCATTTTATGAGGACATCCTCGTATTTTTGTTACATTCATTGTTTTACTTGCCATTCATGTACAGGTCTCATTATGAAGGCCTTTTTTCATCAATATTACTAAGTAATTTTGTGCATAATAACAATCAATAAACAGTATAAAACTATTAATTAGCTTCTGAGACAAAACACAAACGAACAAAAACCCCACGATCCTCCATGCCATCTTCATGTCTTCATGTAAGAACCATTTTGATCTTTTCCTCTAAAGCAACTCCTTGAAGAGAACCCTTTTGACGTGAATAATCATCTCATTTGGCGGTGATAGGAGGCACATGTTTCTTAGGTAGATTCGTATTTTGGTCTTTTTTTTATATATGGAAAGTCCTCGAAAACATGGTTTTAGGCAGATGAAATACGGTTCTATATAGATGAGGATATGGTTCTTTTGAGATAAAAATATTTTTGACATCTTTATAAAAATGAAAGAATGTTGTGTATATATATGTATGTATGTACATTAAAGTGGATAACATTTTTTTATACCTTCCTAACAGTATTTTACCCATGGTTTTAAATCTCCTATATATCGCCCGAGATCTCCTCCGAGATCTCCTTTTCACACTTAAAAGAGACGAGACATCAAATCTCCTCCATATCTCCCTCAACACTCATCTCGTCCGAGATATTCAAATCTCACCCGAAATATGGATCAAAATCTCAATCCGAGATCTCACCCGAAATTATACATTTTTCTTATTTTCCACAATATTTTTTATTTTCATATTGATTCAAAAGAAACTAGTCAATCCAATTATAAATTACCAACTTCTTGAACATATTCTTTACCTTTTATCTTAATGAGTCATGGTGAAAGGTTTCACTTCTTTATTATGTTCAAATAAAATGATATTATTCAATCATTACCAAATCAATTAAGCTAATCAAGCTATCACTCTTCTAAAAATATTCTATTTTCCATGTAAATCAAGTATGTTACCATTTTTATTTTTACTAAGAAAGTTATAACCGTTAAATAAATTTTAGACACATAAGTACATCCGAGATATTCCCGAGATGCATTATAAGACCCGAGATGTCAATCCGAGATGTACACCCGATATGTACTCATCTCGTCCGAGATCTCCCCCGATACGAGATAACTTGTGTAAAAATTCTAAGACGAAACGTGACCGAAATCCGATATTTAAAACCTTGATTTTACCTTTCTCAAATTCCGATAACAAGTCATACAGTTTTTAATTTTATCAACCAATTTATTAACACAGGTATTATCTCCTTCTCAAAAGGGAAGTAGAACATGAACGCTTGTTTTTTTGAAACCTGGAACCTCTAAGAAGGCACGTGCTTGTAACATTGATTTGTATTTCGATGTTTTTCACATGGAAACTCAAGAGAAACATGATTTTAAGTAGGTAACCCAGTGCACGAGGCTCCCGCACGATAGCGGGCTCTGAGGAGGTCGATAATGCACGTAGTCTTTCCCTCGCATTGCGAAGATGCTGTTTCCGAACTCGGACTCGATGATTTTAAGTAGATGAAATATATTTATGGAGATTAGCCTCTTTTGAGATACGAATATTTAATAACATGACCAAAATCGGGAAAAAAAGATCGTTTAAAACAAGAATAATGATCAATTTTTTATATAACAAAGTATATGAAAACACTTTTTTGTTAACATTTAGTTTCCTAGCAATATTTTTAAGTAGATGTAACTTTTTCAATTACAATAACAATTAATACAGTTTTATAATTGGTTTATTAACACACATTCATCTTGTTGTCGACTTTAGACTTAAGAGTTATGTTTTTATGTATCCATACACGTTTTTGTTACCACCTCCATTTCTACGTTGAGATTCAAAGTATCTACGTCATCATTTCTCTTTGTATGGTTGGTCATATCTTAAATTGACAACACAATATACGCTATTTGAAAATATAAATTTACTGGAAATTTAAACTTTGTACCTGGAATCTTATTGGGAACAAAGAACATTGATATTGGTTTTTAAAGCTGGAACCTTATAGTTGTACCGGAACACATTTTTTAGGTTAACTCGTGTTTCAATGTTATTCTACATGGAAAATCAACAAAAACATGGCTTTAAGCAAATTAAACTAAGGTTCTATATAGATGGGAATGTCCTTTTTTTGAGTTGAGAATATTTTTGATAATATGACCAAAATTTTAAAAAAGAACATCTTTCTTCAGATGGAAGTTGGATAATTTTCTTATATACTAAATTGGATGAAAAAAATGTTCTTTTTAAACAGCACTTGAGAAACAAGATATTTGTAGGCAGTAAATTTCAAGGGGAAAAGAAAAAGAATTTTTATTTGATATCGTAGATACTTTTTAATTTTTGAACTGCGGCATTAAATTTTTAGAGGTTCGGAGTTACCCTTTTTGTTTTTCACAAAAATAAGGCCCTATCCGGACCATCCCAGATCATACTTCTCCAAATCCCTCATCTTCTTCTCTGTCTTGCTAAAACTCTATATTTGGGGAAACTTTCAAATCCATGATCTATATTTGTTTTTAATTTTGGCGAATTGGGAACTTCAATAAATTATCTACAGTTTTAAAAATACTGATTTGATTTTTTGAATAATTGCACATGCAAAATTTTGGAACTAGGGTTTTAATAAATATGCATGAAAGAAGAAAAATTATGGAAATTACCATATATATATATATATATGCTTTTAAAAGAGGATAGAGGGTAACTCTATTACATCTTTATTAGGGCAAATGCTTTGTTTTTTCTCATCCCTTAGCCATTTTTCTAATTCTAAATTCAAAATAAATTCCACTCCTCTTATCAATTTTTTTCTCCTTTTGTAATTTTATAAGATGTATATAATTTCCTAACAATGTTTAAAAAAAGTTCATCTTCATCAAACTACTATACTATTTCATACAATTTAATTTGTTGATTTATTAGTACGCATTTTTATACAGGTCTTAATTTTGAACTTTGTTAAGAGTTTTTTTAGTACCCATACCCATTCTCGCTACCACCTCTTCTACTTTGTGCTTCTAAGCTTGGATGTCAAATTGTCAACAATCATCTTCATATGGTTGACCATGCTTTACAATGACAACACGCTTTTTGAGCACATAAACTAATTGGGAAATTGAAATCTAACAACCCACCTTCCGTAACCTTAGAATCCGTGCACCCAAGCCACCATATTTTCCAGCGGTGTCATGGACGACGTTCCATTAAGGATAGTATATATATAACACAATGAATATCACTGAGCATCTATCACCACGGCGGAATGATATAAAATATAATATCATCATATATAAGTAGAATATTAGATGCATAACATATCAAAAAACAAAAGATTCAATACTATACACAGTGTAACTAGTGCATCAAATCCCCATATGAATGCATGTCTCATATAATACATATGACCTACATGTCAATACACTGAAAACTGGATGGATATAATCATAGCGGTATTATAATCATGGCTCAATGATTTGCCTTCAGCTAGCATTGATTCCCTCCTCTTTAAGTCAACCTACCTAAAGAATGGACAATAAAAGAAACAACAAATAGAGTCTGACATAAAGTCTAGTAAAAAGGAAATATCGGTGATCTGCATGATTATCAATATGCTACTATGTCATAAACAATACAAAAATGGTAATACTTGAGGTACTGAAACCATACATCAACCTGCATCTTCACCTGCATCCAATAACCTAGCACATTTCTACTATAGTGCTACGCTATAACTATCATATACAAAACAACACGACAGTAATCGTGATCCAAACATCACAAACTAGGATAGTGAACCATGAGTCTCACGATAAGGCCAAAATCCGCCAAGCATGGTCACTAATATAAAACCAATACTGTGATGCTTCAACGCATCGTCCACCACTTACAATCGTATCGAACCCGAATCGATATTCACGTGCCTAACCACTGCCAATTGTTTATCATAAGAACTAATGACAAGTAACCTGATGATCTATAACCCTTGCTACAATGTAGCCCAATGTCCATAGTTCTACGTTACCGAGATAGAACATCTCCTATCTCCATGTCGGATAACTGACACAACAACCGCTCACGCTAAAAATGGTCTATAAACAACAAATTTCAAGACCTTAGCCAAGGGACACAGATTCACAACGTATATGCAATATCATATGTAATCGTATATTAGAATACCCTAGCCATCGCGTCTCATAATAATCGGATGAACGCATAAAAACCACCATACGAATCAAAACGCATCGCAAGCATCACATATGACATCCTTATCATCCAACAACGTCAATATGTCTTCCCGTTCTCTCTTCAAATTTTTGGTTTTGGAATATGTGTCGACGTGAGTCGCGCTTGGCGGCTTGAGCCCCGAAATCAAAGTATTCCAAAACCTGCCAAGCTCTATGGATTGTAGCATTGAAAAACGATGAACACAGGTTCAAACCACACCTTAATCCGAATTCGTATGCTGAAGTTATCGCGTTTCGAAGTGTGACGACTCACATTTCGAAAGGTTTAAATCGACAATAATCCACACATGTCCAACTTAAACAATCCGGAACATAGATAATCAATGAGGTTAAATAAGAAAAATAAGAAAAGAAGAAGAAACAAACACAGAATCTCACAGCGGAAACGATAAAATATAATAATCGAATAACAGTCCATGAAGCTGTTTATATCATACATTTAATTATAATCTATACAACATTTATCTGAGTTATATATACATCAGGGATAAATGAACAATACAGCAGAATAGCATGATGCAGAGAATAATAATAGTAATAATATACCAACTCTGTCTTCGTCCTCCAGAAAATAATCTTCAATACGCTGAAAAAACTCAGGGCCGACCCGAGCGTAATGAAAAACAAAACACTCGAGTCAGGACTAAAATACTCTTATGTAAGTCAAATCAATATCATGAAATATGAGTGCAATAACTTAAGAAATGTTACGGGTTTTTCCATCTCCTAAGGATACGTTAAACTATCTATATATAATAGTGTACGCTATTATAGATAATGTCTATCAGTAAAATAAATATCAAAATAGCGTTAAGGCTTTATATTATCCCCCTTAACACATTTTTATAACATGTAGTCTATGCAGGTCCTGTAACACAATCAGTAACGTCGGTAACCAGTGAGTCCCCTACAGGTACAGTACTAAACCAAAATCGTAATGGGCTCGTATAAGTATAAATATGACAAGACACGTGAGGTAATACCCAAGGTAGGATTCTACCAGTTTACCCTTTCTGGCTGGTCGTAACCCATCCGTGGCCGACCGCGACAATCAATCCAAACAAAAGGTGCACCCATCGAGTCGAAAATCACAATAGTAATGCGAAAGATCAACGTCGCTAGAGGTAGCTAACCTCATTGGCCAGACATAGGCTCCTGTTTTAGTCATTTTAATTATGACACAAGTGTCAAGGCTATCCATCATCGTTCTCTTACTTCATTCCAGTAAACGTTCGCCAATTCAACCACTACATTCTGGATATCATCCACCGCGTACACAGTTATTACAGTGGTTCCAATATTGATAGAGAGTATGCCAATAAGAGGCCCCGGTCTCTTTGACAATCAATCGTCATTTTACACACCGGTTGATACTTTTACATTTTAAAAATAATCCGTACTTGATATCAAAATATCATATTCGTTTCAAAATCAAATCCATTTTGAAATCATCATATTCGCTTCAAAATGAAATCCATTTCGAAATCATCATATTCGCTTCAAAAATCATATTTTACTTCAAAATGTCAATTCAGTTCGATGTATCGATTTCACTTCAAAATTTGATTTGAATTACAATTTTGGTTATAACTTCATTTTAACCCAATTCACATTTAAATCCAAGATTTAAATATAAACATTCCACCCTTTTGACCAGTTTGAATTTTTAGAAAATGGTTTAAATAGTTTTAAAAATAGTTAAATAGTTTAATAGAAAATAGTTTGAGTATTAAAAATAGTTTATATAGTAAAATAGTTTGGAAAAATAAAAATAATTTGAATATTTAAAGAATATAGATTTTAAACCGTTTATACTAAAATAATTCATTAAAAAAAATAGTTTCAAAGTCAAACCGGTTCACTTCTAAATTTTTCCAATTCAAATCAGTTCCAATTTCCATTTCGATTTAATCAATTTAATTCCGATTTCAAGTCGAATTTTACTTCGATTCCAAATTAATTCAGTTCCAATTCCAAATTAATTTAAATTCCAATTCCAAATTAATTTCAGCTCAAATTCCAAATTAATTTAAATACCAATTCCAAATTAATTTCAACTCAAATTCTAAATTAATTTAAATTCCAATTCCAAATTAATTTCAACTCGAATTCCAAATTTAAACCATTTTGATTTATATCAATTCCGAGTTCGATTTCCAAAATATCGATTCAAAACACTTAAATCAAATTTTCTTTCAATATCCAATTTAAAATTCCAAACCTTCAAATATAATTAAATTCCGAACTCAATTTCAAAATATCGTTTTATATCACTTTTACTTAGCAATATCTAAAGTTCGAATAAAAGTCCAATCCTTTAAAACAAATCAATTTTTGAAATTCACATCATATTCCGATTATTACTTAAAAAATCTCAATTTCGATTATTAAACAATTCATGTTTCAAATTTAAATTTCAACATTCCAAGTTCTAATTCGAAAATAATTCGATTTCCATAAATTCGATTTTTGTTTCTTAAAACCAAATCATTTAAATAATTTCAAATCAAAAATTTAAAATATTTAATTTAACCAATCCGGTGTCCGTATATAATTCTCTATCCTATGACCAAGTGAATCAATTATTTCAATTTAATTCCAGGGATGGATATGTATCATTTCAATCTAAAATAAATGTCATAGGTATATATCATTTCAATCCAAAATAAATGCCATAGGTATATATCATTTCAACCTATTTCTTAATTTATTCGAAATAGTTCAATTTACAGTTTTGTATACTGTAAATAATATACGGAATGATATATCAAAATAAATAAATATCCAAATATCAACCAATAGCATCCATCACAACCAAAACATCCAAACAGTCAATAAAATTCACAACAATTTCATAATTATCATTATCGGGTATTTTACGGGCAATTAAATTCTAATTCAATTTAACTATCAATTCATATTCTATCAATTAATTCAGATGTCAATTTAAATGTCAATTAAACTTATCAAATAACAATCAATAAATTTTCAATCATTTCACGATATAAATTTAACTGCATAAAAATTATTTCAGTCAATTGTGAGCGTCTAAACACTCACCTTTGATTTATCGACGATTTAAAATCCAAATAAAGGCTCAAATTTGAACAGTCTCAAAATGCGGCCAAACCAGTTCTATAACGTCCGGAATTTCGATACGAACGCAACGGAGAAAACCGCGCGTCGATCCGAGCTCGTATGCAAAAGTTATTTGAGTTAGAACAATTGAATTTTAATATAAAATAATTAATTAATAAATAAAATAAAAATACGTTACCTCTTCTTCTCAAACGTACGCACGCACGTTACCAGACCCATCTTCACGCGAACAAGGTTCACGCACGCGCCCACTTTTGCACGATCGGACCACGATCGAAGGTGGCCATCTCGAGCGCCCCGGTCCACTCCACCTCCACCACGAACACCTTCGAACCCGCCGCCTCCGTTGGCTCTAGAAAAAGGAAAACGCGCGCAAGCTTCTACCTCCGATTCTGGTGAATTCATGACGTAATAGCATAGATCAACTGTATGGATTTGAAGAGGAGATCGAGATCTACAACTTTCATGTTGGAAGTTTTTAATTTCGATGAACGGATCGAGAGAAATTAAGAAGGGAAGTTTAACGAATTCTGGCCGTTGAAGACAATAAAGACAATGGCCATTGTTTCTAGAGTTTCCAAAAAATAAAATAATAATTTATCTCGATATGCGTGCCGTAATTTATATAGTTAGGTCCAAAACCGTCCGAACTCCAATCGAGACGTGCCGCCTGTCGTTTATAATGTTTTACCTCCATTCCGAACGCAATGGAACTAGTCTCGAGGCCTAATTTGATCGTATGCGGAAGATAGCTTTTCAAAGTCAAATTATTTTATCGAATTCCTTAAATTGATTTTTACGCGTTTCAAACTCGCACGGCCAAACGATAAGTCCAATCGCTACGAAACTTGAAATCCTACAATAACTCACTATTACAGATCCGATGAAACTGGTTTCGTCGAAATCCGAGACAGTTGTCAAAATGGTTATTTTTTACTCGTTAATTAAAATATAAGATTTCCAATTTTTAATTATTCACATATAAATCCGATTTTAAATGTTAAACATCTTCATTCATATTTAAATAAAATTTGAATCAATTTCCTATACCATTTTTAATCGTATTAAATCCATAATTCAATTATTCAAATAATCTCCAATATTAAATTTAAACAAATTAAATTATCCAATAAATCAATATTAACAAATCATTAAATTTCAAATAAATTTAGTTATCAACATTATTATATTTCTATCTAAACAATTCACATTTATTATTCAACTTCAATATTGATTATAAACACAGTCAATACATAGAATCTATTTCAATACTTGTTATCGCCAAAATCTTCGAAATTAGTTATTTCAAAGTTTTATTCAAATTCATATTCAAATAAATTACAGTAATAAATTAGTAAATTTTATTTCCAACCATTTTTATCCAATAACCACATTAAATTTAAAAAATTAAAATGGTTAGAAATACGGGTCGTTACACGAAGTTTTAACCAAAACCCTAAAACAACCCAACATCTCTCATTTGCAGTTGATCAGTCGACCAATCCATATGGGTCGGTTGATAGATGACCCATTGTAGCCAATATTGGCTACAGTCAAACAATCGACTGGTCAACGTCAACCAGTCAGCCGACCACCTTGACAGTCGACTCGTTGAACCTGACTAGTCGACTGTTATATGCCATATTTGGCCTATTTCTTTTCGGCCACTCAACTTTGCGCAATCTACTTCGACCAGTCGACTGATACCCCTTGATCAGTCGATTGTTCGCCTGTAGAGGTGTTGTACTGAACCTGGGTGGGGCCATTTAAACTTCGTTCGATCGTCGTCTCGACTTTCTTTGTCTTAACGTCGTGCCCCATGACATTGCAATCTTACCCCGCCATCTACATCTTGCACCCAAGCTCATATCATCGACGATTTGTCATGGGACGAATGCCACTTGAAGGCAATTCGACGAATCACCCCGGTACTCAAATGCTCTACAAACCATACGGGTTTCACTACTCGATCAACCACTTCAACTCCATATTTCCATCTTTAATAACTTCAACTATCATTAAATTGCTACTTAACAACGCTATCCATTATCAAATCAACGATCAATAAAAAAAACACAATCCAATTCATACCAAACATTCTAACACATCAAATCAAATTATATAATTTAATCTTTCAAAACATTTATAAATTGGACTCTCATATCTAAAACCTCAAACCAATAAAGTTCATCACTCAAGTCCGACCCAACATTTGCACATTTAACATGATTATAACATATCTAGTGATCATAGAGTATAGGGAATGAATCTCACTTACCAAATCTTATAGAAATTCAAGCTCCAATGTACCCAATTCGAAGCTCTCCCATGATTTCTGAAATCCAGCTTCTATCTTCTTAAACAAGCCAACTTATTAGTATGGATTTCCAGAGAATCCTTCAACTAGAATTAGGTATTCATTTTGAAATTTTTGGTTAAGATACGAAGGAGTTATGGGGATTTAAAACTTGGAACCTTGACTTTCTTTTTGTTTAAAAAAGAGGAAGATGAGAATGAAGAGATCAAAAGACCAAGAGGAAGATGACTCATTTTAGAATTAAGTAACACAAATGCTGGCTAAATAATCTTTTTGCCCCTACCTTTTCTTTTCTTTTGATTTTACCGATCTTATCTGATTTTAACAAACTTTATATGTATTTTATATATAAACAATCTTACGAATGTGACGGAAAAAGTCTCGAGTCCTGTTTCATTCATCTTTAAAAATTCTTATTTTAAGCCATTAATTCCTTAATCCTCAATTAAACGATTAATTGCATTTAATTACTAAGCATAAAGTCATAGATTTTTCTAGCATTGAATATTTCTGACTGGTTTGGTTTCTCACATGAGCCTAACTATTGTGTCCCTCTCAAATGACTGAATCATTTAGCATAGTAGTTAAGGCGCAAGCCTTGGCCTTTTTGCATGCCTTCTATACAAGTTTGATCTACTATTTTACTAACTACAAATTAAAATTTAAACCATATTTCATAATTCATTCAACCATTTAAATATCTTATTAACTAAATTTTGAATTTTAAACCATATTTTATAATTCATTTAACTATTTACATTTTTTATTCAACTATTTTGTAAACTAAAATTTGAATTTTGCAAAAAGGCGCCTCGAACTGCAAAAAAGCGCACTCAAACTGCAAAAAGACGCAAAACGTGCGCCTAAGCCTTTTTTGAGCCTAGACGCGCTCCTTGATAACAGTGTCATTTAGTAAAAGTGTTGAATGTTGTAACCTAGTAATATAATACTGCAATTTAAATGAATTGCACATCTGCAGCAATACCAACATTGAAATGAAAAACCAACAAAAATCAACATAGATATAATTTTTTTTTTTTTGCTGCAATGCACTAGGTGTGCAAAACTTTGTTGCTTTGGTTTTGAACAATATGAAGCATCAGTTCCTCTAATTTATTACTAAATAAACATAAAGCTCTTGACCATATGTTGCACCATACCTTTTACCATTTATGTAACCAATGAATCATGTGCTAGGAGTTTCGATACTTGGATGGTAGAGAAAATGGGACCAGTGTGAATATTTGGACAATTATTGTTCTTTTGCAGGCTAAACTTTGTTAGAGAATTATTTTATTGATTTATTAATAATTAGAGTAAGCATATGTATCCTAATTTACATAATTTGTTTTTCTTGATAAGAGAAGTAGATTGAAACATGGTTCTAGAGGTCTTGGGTTCGATTCCCCGAGACACAAAAATGAGTGCTCCACTTAAATTAATTATCATTCTTGTTATATAAAAAAAGAAGAAGTAGATTGTAACAAAATAAGGAAATGGGTCAAGTCAGATTACTGTCGTGTTCTTTTCACTACTTCTGTGCATTGAGAAATCCGTTGTCATGTATATTTCTAAAAAATTCCCATGAATTATTCGATTATTTTACCGACTGTCAAGAAAACAAAAAATAATTCTTTACTTGCATCATTGCATGGTTATACATAAAGATAATATTATATGTCTAGGTAGGATCAAGATACCTCGACCATTTGATTGTTGAAAGAAAATATGCAGAAGCAGCTTCATTGTGTCCCAAGCTACTTCGTGGCTCAGCTTCTGCATGGGAAAGGTATATTAATATATCTTTTATTAAATTGCAGAAAAATCTCAGTTTTGACCAAGTAGAAGTACCGAGATGATTCAAACAGTGGTGTTTTTCACCACAAGAAACTTTTATTCTGATTTACTATTTTCTTCTGCTTCACTTTTGAATTTTAGTTGTTTAGTTTCTTACAGTTAAATTCAAAATAAATCCTTTTTTAATTAATGTCCATCTCGGAATAGAAAATAATAGGCTAATTTTTATTAGGGAAGAATGGTGAAAGTGAAGAAGGTAAATTGATAAGATGTAATGATTCAGCATGGATTGAAAAAATAATCATTTGTGGTAAATTGCTACCTTTCGAAATAGAGTATGGTGTCAAGCTCTACATGTAAGAGTAAGAGCATAGGCTGTAATTTAGCTCTCTGCAGCGTATTTCTTATCAAATCAACAAATTAAGGGTTACCAGATTAGACTGGGTCATCTATTTTAACTAACTGTCATGGGGTACTGGGATATAAAAATTATTTGTTAATGTATGATGAGGGATAGATACATATATTTAACAAGAAAAAAAAACCTCAACAATCTACTCTTCAAGTAACTTTTTTTTAAAGTGAAAAATAAATAAAAGACAATGTTCCCTAAATCACCACCTCGTGCACTCTTTTACTAGCACACATTTGTGTTGCATATGAATTAACTTAGCTTAGATGTTGGCATCACATCAAATATTTCTTTACTAATAATCTTTCATTGAATGAGCAGAATAGTAATTGTCTTACTAGAACTTTTTTTTTCAGATGGGTTTTAAGTTTTGCCAATCTCCGACAATTGCCTGTGTTGGTTCCTTATATGCCGACTGAAAATCCACGGCTAAGCAATACATTTTATGAGGTGCATACACATTTCACAGTAATTTTATCACAATTTTGTATGTCAATTTTGATGTGTTTTTACCATATAATTTGACTTGTAGATTGCCCTAGTTGCATTGGCTACCAACCCGTCTTATCACGAGGTTTTGTTAAAGATCATAAAGTGTTGGCCACAAACTTTATTTTCTGCATTGCCAGTTATTTCTGCTATTGAGACTCAAATATACACATCTTCGATGACTGATATGCTTAAGGAGGTGAAAGTAGTTTGGTTTTGTAAAAAGTTTTGCTTGCTTCTTTACTTTTTGCTTATGTTTTTTCAAACAACAGACATTGGCTGAATTGTACATTATTGACAATCAGTATGAGAAAGCGCTGGCTTTATTTGCAGAGGTGATTTTTTGTTTTTTGGTTTCATATAATACTTTGCTCTTTGTTATAATTTTCAATATTGAAGCTTAAAAGCCACTAACCTAAAGACAACTGGATTGCTTTCTAGAACTGCCAGATCTAATTTTGATTAATGTTATGATTCAGCTAATGAAACCAGAGATATTTGAGTTCATCGAGAAGCATTATTTACATGAAGCCATTCGTGACAAGGTAATAATGTTGATATTATTAATTTGTGATTTTCCTCATATACAAACACCTGAATTTTGATCCACTGAATGATTATCCTGTGTTCATGGTTGATCTTCTGGATAATTATTTAATTTTGAATCTTTTACCTACTTTCAGATTGTACTTTGGACTGTTTGCTTACCGTATGGTATTTAAATTTGGGCTCTGAATCATGCTTCAAAAAAGCACATGATTTCCCTCCATTCTTATACTCCAAATTTGTAATTAGAGCAGCTTTAGATACTCTTTCTTATAGTTTAAGCTAATTTTCGTAATGTACACAGAAACCCTTGTTTCCTAAGCACTATGTGCACGAAGTACATTGTTGACCAATACTAGTCACTAACATTTACATGATGCGGGGGATTACAGCAACATCACTTATATTTTTTGAGTTTTAGTTTAACGGTTGAATAATGCAAAAGTTTTTTCTTCTCCTTTCCTTCTTTAAGTTGTACAGTCAAGGGATTATTCTTTTGTAGCTAATGTTAGAAACCTCAAAACACGGAACTAATATATTAATATTGAATCATGCAAGTTATGCATGTGTCCATTGATTATTGGTACCGCTCCAGTGTTGATTATATCCTTTTGCTCTTAAATAAAATTCTGTAGGATATTATAACAAATTATTACAAAATAAATTAATCATATTGTAATTGCAAATAACTTTTGTTATAATCGAAAATGATGCTCAAAATTTTCTTCCTGTTGTAGTACCCATGAAGCCCTAAGCATCAGTTTGCTGTCATTCTTTGTAATTCATATGTTATATTCGTGATAGAAGTAAACAAGAGGATACAATAGAATATAAGCACCCTTTTATCTTACTTGATGGACTCGTTTTCCTTTTGGTGTGTCATGTGTGCATGTTTTTTTTTCTTTTTCGGTGGGATGGGTGGTGGGGGTGGTGGTTGGGGTCTCAAGTGGATTTACTGGAATATCGCATGGCATGTTTGTTTGCGTCACTTTCTTTTTTTGGTTCACATGAGTTTTGTTTTTACCTCCTTATTTAGAAGAAATGGCTATTTAACATTCCTGGCATCAATTGGAGCTGTATAAAGTTATGGTTCTTTATAAATCTGATTACTTTATCACTGTTTCTGGGTAATAATTTTTGAGATGTATATGCACAAATCATTCCTGAATATAATATTCTTTCCTTGTTATATAGGTGGTTCAACTCATGATACTGGATGGTAACAAGGCAGTATCTTTACTAATCGAAAATCGTGATATCATAACCCCTCCTGATGTTGTAGGACAACTTCTTGGTGCCAGTAAAAAATGTGACAATAAACGTTTCTTGCATATGTACTTGCATTCTCTGTTTGAAGTTGACCCAAATGCTGGGAGTGAATTCCATGATATGCAGGTAACTTATATTTTTCTGGTAAAGTTGAATGCTATGGCTTTATGTGATGAAACATTGTTTATATTTTGATTAACTTTAAGTATTTATAGTTTAAACTAAATTGCTGATTGAGTGAGACTAAATTAAGTTGTTCTGGGGTTTAGTTTGAAAGAAATTTTGCAGCTAAAGGAGATTATCTGAGGAGCTAGTTGAAGTGTTAAACTTACTGAGATAAGCTCTCATCTTTTCAATCTTCCAGTGCATACGGAAATTTATGTGTTACTGCAGTTTATTGATTATATGTTTATTAATCCTTCCCCAAAGTAGAACTTAACATTTTGCATTGTTTTAAAATGCGAAAGCGTAGGCGTAAGCCTCGAATCGAAGAGTTGAGGCGTAAGCTTTTCGGATTAAAAAAAAAACCGCAAAACATATAACGAAATTTGACATTTTAAATTAACCCATGCAAAATATGAAGATCAAATCATTCAGGTCAGACTCTGAACATGTATGCATCTCTTATTTTCTTTAATTAAAAATTTTAAAAATAAATTACTTGAATCCATTCGAAGTCGATTCCAATCGACGATTCCACTTCAATAATTGTATTTGTACTTACTTATTTTTGAAAAAATTACCTGCTTGCTCAACATTTTCTTTCTTTTGTTGATTGTTGGATTAGTTTTTACTGGAATGAGGTAGGAGGTAGGGTTTTGGGTGAGATACATAATTAAAGGCACATATTTATTTACTCAAGGGCTTAAGCCTCATCAGCATGAGGCACCGAGACTCGTGTTTTTTGCGCCTCAAACGACTGAGGCGTACGTTTTTTGGGTAAAATGCCTTTGAAATACGCCTTGAGGCTTTTTTGCCTATGCCTCACCTTGAGGCGTTCTTCGCACGCGTTTTTTAACAAATTGATGTTTTGAACCTTCTTACGTATAAATTTAAACTTAAAACGGATGTACTAGCATTTGTATCTAAATGTCTTGCAGTTTGTTTGGAAGTGGAGGAAAGTAGGGAGAATGTGTATGCTGTTGACATTTGTGATGCTAACCACCATGTAGAAAATAGACATGGAGACAGTAGAACTGAAAATCTTTGAAGAAAAGAAAAGACTGCATATGTTGATGGAGCATGAGTTACATGCACACATCCAATTTTGGTCTACCAAACTCTAAATGGGCTATTTTTGAACGTAGTTTGGCTGTGCTGCAGTACACACTATTATAGTTATCTCAAAGCTTCCTACACAATTAGATTTGGAAAAAGATGAAGAAAAATAGTAGACAAATAATTTCCTCCAAACAAATTTTATTAGATTCATCAAAAGATTACGAAGAAAGACCACTAAAGTTGTGAAGAAACCTCAATCTCCAAATCCCTACTACAATAACCTTCATCCTCTCTTACAATGAACCCTAAGCAAGCCTTTATAATAGCCTGATTTAATTTCAGTCATTGGATCAAAGATATGCAGAAATCTATAGTAGAAACTCCAAAACATTCCAAAAGAGATGAAAATGTCTCTGAAATCTCGAACCCAAAATTCTTCATAGTTTGCCGATCCAGAAGATTGGAAATCCCATCAATCGACTGATGCCGGTCGACTGGAAATGATTTCCAGTCGACTGCAAAAGCAGTGCTCTCCTCGGGTCCAGAATGCCACAAACTTCAGTCGACTGGTAGATTAACTTCAGTCGACTGGTTCCAGTCGACTGGAAGTCTGTAGCTAGTGTTACAGACTTCAGTTTGTCTCCTTCTTCGTCTCTTTGCTGCTGCTCCTCCGCTTTTCCAACCGACGTGCCGTCTTCACGGATAGGATTGTGGCGCCTTCTGCTTCGATCTAGAAATATCGTATCACCAATCCCAACACACACACAATATTTGGGTAGCTACCGAGTTTTAGGATTGACATAAAATGGGGATTGGAAGGCTTTTCAACCATTAGAGATCTTTGTTTCAGAATAACCATTTTTTTCTCCAAGCATAGAATAATCTATCACTTGAGAATCAAGACTCCTTTCTTGATTTAGGTTATTTTTTGTTGTTTATTATTATCTAATGTTAGATTAAATTTGAACAAGTAGTTTGAGTATAATAAAAAGGTGGTCGGAAGAAACAATTTTTTGTGTGTTGATTTATTGATTGCTTGGTGTTGGTTTGTCAACTGCTTGTTTGAATTGATTTTTAAATAATATTTTCTGTAGTTATTTTATTATGGGTTGGTTCATTTCTGTTAAAAAACTGCCACAGTCCTTTTTATTGCATATCAAATTTTTAGTAAATAATGAGTGGTAGCATATGTTTTTTTAACACACACACACATACTAAGATAATAACCGTAGTTATATATTTCAAGATAATTATTTCGGATGCTATAAATTTGGGAACATGAAAGACTATAATGATATTTGTAGGCGATGAGAAGAAACCTTCACAAATGAAGGGAGCCTGTGAAGAGTTTGCAAGAAAATTGGTTGGATTTATTAGTCAATAATTAAATGATCCTTTTTTCTGTTCACATTTTGGAAAAGTTGGACCAGTGAAAACTTTGCGAGACATGTTAGATTCTGCATGTCACAGTATAAGAGCGATGCTAATAACAATTTTCTCTTTAGAAAGTTGGCCAAATCGGTTATATAAGGTGAAATATTTGACCAAAAACTTGAATGAGTTTTGATTGTAATGAATCAGCTGAATGATTCGAACCATATATTAGTGATGAGTTGTATGTTTCATTAATCACGAGTATGCTTTCAAAGAGTTGGCAATTTTTTTATTGTACCATCTTTCGAAGAGTTGAAAACCTATAATGGTATTTGGCATCCAAGGAGTTGAAAACCCTTGATGGTGTTGTCAAGTAATTCTAATGCTAATAACATCACCTCTTTGGATAAAGTTGGAATTTCTCTATCAATTGGGAAACATAGAAAAAAGACGAGTTGAATTGTTAAATCAGTGTGCAGTTATGGTAGCAAGAAGATTAAGAAGAAATTCTAGTGGAAAGAGAAATTGTTGTTGAAGAAAATATTTGCAATAAGTGTGGAGCTCTCAACTGAAACAATAATTTTGCACTTAGCTGGAGATAGATATGTTTTCTGTAATATTTTAATGGTCGATGAAAACATTAAAAAAGACAAAAATATAAGAGCAAATATCCAAATGGTTTGATTCACACTTCTGAGAACTATGCAGACATACTTAGAACCAAGGTTTTGAATCTGGATTTCGGTCACGTCCCCTCTTGAAGAATTTAGTTCCAATCTCATGTCAAGGAAATCCCAAAAAAGACAAGTGTATTTTGGAAGGTCATGTTGGATTTACATCTACGATCCTAAAGTTCATCTCGGGTCAATCTCATAGCATGTATGATGTCTAGTATTGATTTGCATACAAACTAAATTTAGAAATATTAATTATTAGAAAATAGTTAAATGAATCTGTAGTTTTTGCTTTTAAAATCAAATTTGCAGCAATTTGATTCAGAAAAAAAAGTCAGATTTTGTTCAAATTGCAACAAAATATATTTGGTTTCAGTAAAAATAAGAGTTTTCAGCAGTTTAAAAATTGAAAATTAGGTAAAATGATCTGTAAAAATCAGCATAACAAAAAATAATAATACAATATTTGCTGTGAGAATTGAAGTTAGAAGAAGAATTGAATTTGCTCTGGAATCACTGAAAAATAAATAATAAAAACAAACCAGAAATTTGCGACTTGGAAGATTAAAAAAAAAACCTGCAGGTAACCTTGCGGCCAAAAGGAAATTGTAAAAAAGCATCAGCTTGGTCGAGATCTCATAAATAGATCCCATTTGAGTTTTTTGCTGATATTTCCAAATCTCGACCTATATTTAGGTAAGTCGATATGTAGACGAAATTTGATGTTTGAATCACTCAGTCCCAAAAACGGTATCTTGAATGGGTGAGATATAAAACCTTGATTGGGAATGACAATATAGTCGAGCTAACATTTTCTGGTATTTAATTGTTCAGTTTTGTATGCATAATGGTGTGATATAGAAATCTCGCTGCAAGACATGTAATGATTTAATGATTAGCACTTTTTAACATTTTTTCGGTCACTTACAGTGCCATATGGCTTTAGTGGTAGGACATATGGTTAATTTTTGGGATTGCAAGGTTGCCTGTGAGGTGACTACAGGAGTGTTTGTGGATCTTGATGATATTTGTTCCATCTGTTCGATAGATGATGCAAAAAACTTTGTAGCATCGAGTGGTGTGGAGTTTTGAGCATCTTGAGTATGAGCTAATGTTGCTACTTGGTTTTTCTTGACCTTCAAGAAAGAAGGTAATCTTTTTACGGTCCCGACCAAGAACCAAGTTTAATCTCATTAAATAGCTCAAACGCAAGTCATATATAACTACGTTCCCTATAAGCAACAAGTGCCTTAATCCACAATGAAGTTTAAGGTCGATGCATAAGGGTGAGCGTTCGGTTGGTCCAATGATCAAATTGTTAAACCAAACTAAAACTAATAAATAAAAACCAAACCAACCGAATTAAGTTTGGTTGGCTATCCGATTTACCAAACTAAGAATGATTTACATTTTTTGTTTGGAATATTCTTTGTACTTCAAAATAAAACATAAATATATGACTAAAGTATTCTTATATAGTATTCTTTTGCTTTTTAATACTAATTTTGACATATATATGATAAGTAAAATTTATTTAGACCACTAAACTAATTTAAAGTATCATTATAACATCGGTAATTTTGACAATATAATAAAAATTTCGTTAATTTGATTAAACCAAAGTTTTAAAAAGCGAAAAGCATACACGAGAATTATTTTGCTCGCGAGGCGAGACGTAAGCCTTAGAGGGCATAAGTTTTTCAGGTGAACATCGAGGTGTAAGTTATTATTACTTTGTTATTATTAATTTTTGACTATACATAAAAGTTAACAATTAATCAAAATTGTAGGTAGATATACAATATAAACACTTAACTTTAAAGAGTTCCGTCCTAATAATTATTCATTATTCATTCATAAAACTATAAAAATTAATTTAAGCACTTGATAATACATACACATATATATTCAATCTTTTGAAGAATTCATATTCACCTTTCAGTTCCGTGACGGTATTTATTCTTTTCTTCCTCTTCTATTTGTCTTCAAATTTTTTCTAGATTTTGAAAATGATCTTTGATCATTTGATCAATTCTAGTGGAATCGATCTCAATTACAAGTAGTAGGAAATAACGTAAATTATTATTTTATTTATCCTTATATCAATTCAAATCGATCACCAAAATTTATTCGAAGATTCAATAATGTCTATTTAGAAATTTTCTGTAAATATCAATGAAAAAATCCATTACGTAGCCCTCGATCGTCTTTTCAAAATAATATTGCTTAATCACGTCGATATTGAAATTGAAAAGTAAAAAAAAAACACTAACTTCAGTTTTCTTAAAATTTGTTCTTTTTTTTGTTTTTCATTAAATAATTAAAATTTAATAATTTTGTTCAATATTTAAACTAGGGATAAAAAATTTCTTGAGTCACATGCCTCAACTGTTAGAGGCGTGCAAAGCGTACACTTTGTATGCTTTTTATGCCTTAAATTGTTGAGATGTAAGCCTTAGAAGTAAAAAAGCCTTTTTGGGGAAAGACTCAAGACATTTTATCTTCCATTTTCTCAAGGCACCTCTCGAGACGAGTATCGAGGTGGGTTTTTTTTAAAACAATGGGTTAAACCGATAACCGAATTAATGTTTTTACAGACCGATAAGAAACCAATCTAATTTCAAAACTAAACCAAACCGACTGAAATAAATTAGTTTGGCTGGTATCTTTGTTTTAACCAAAGATTACTCATCCCTATCGATACGTGTGAACGTATCTATGATGATAATGTTGATCATCGTTTGTTTGATATGAGTCATTTTCTTAATGAAATTTATGAACTCGATCATATATTAAATGATGGACAAATGTTGAAATAAGAAATCACTAATTAGTCATTGCGTTAATGAGGTTTTTGTTGTATAGCATATGTTAACCTAGCGTTGTGTTGTATCTCACAATGCAGAGGCACATAATTAGTGAATGGTGGTATTAGTTTGCTGATTTGTGTGATTTAGCATGATATGTAAATGTTAGGCCTGTATGTTTTTTGGTAGGTCGATGGAAATCATCTTTATGCAAGCATTTGGTGAACACTCACTATGTCTCATATAAAGCTCACTAGCCAAGTTAGCTTTAGGGGGGTATGGGTATGGACAAGTTCGCGAAAGTAGAGTTAAGTGAATAAAGTATTTCCAAATATAAGTTGAAGAGTTGGGTTGAAAGTGAGACTGTAACCAGGATTAGTGTTTTATTATTTTGTAATAATTTTATTACGCTACTATGTTATTTTATGTGTTTATGTTACATGGCATTAATTTCAAATTGAATTCAATAACTTTAAATAAAAACGACAACTTTAAATTAATTTCAAGTGAAATACTAAACCTCAAATAAAATGCAGCTTCAACTAAAATACGTTTACATTTTATTGTTATTCCAATATCTGCATGCGTTTATATATTATTTTTTATTGCATGTGCATGGTTTTGAGAATGAGGTAAATGTTGGAAATTTGCCCAACTCAGTCGCATAATCAGAAGAATCAACCTTAATGAACATCATATCCTTCAAATTTAAAATTTTAGTTGTTGAACTTCCTTATAAAATTATGAGGTGCACATGGGAAAAACATAATCTTTTTTTTGTTTTCTAAAAGGAGATGTCAACATCTCCCCCTTGAATAACTTTTATTCAAAATCCTGCACGTTCGTTTGGTTTCAATATGTAAAGCTTAAGTGATAAGAATTAAAATCTCTCTCACTGATTTTACATTATTCTGTGGCTGAGCAAATCCGAAATATAACATCATTTGATCCAGTATGGTGACAAGATAATCGTTTCTAAGCTTGTAGCTTGAAAGTATTATAGTATATTTTTTATTTGGTGGAGGATGAGGAAACTTTGAGTCTTTGGAAATGTGTTGAATTACATTGTCATGATTAGATTATGCCAACCAGACTTTATGTAGCTAAATGTTAACCAAAAAATACTATTATTTGTTTGTCTGACATGAATGGAAACATGTGTTCCAGTGTTACCTTCAACACGATTTGAAAGAAAGAAAAATAATGATGATCATAAAATATAATTTGGTTACACCATTTACATTTATTGGTTTAATAATACTATTAGCTAGTCACTGAACACTGTTATGTATGTTATTCACACATATCGATATCGCACTACCAAAATAACCAAATTTTCCTATATTCCTCTGCTTATTGTTTGGTGACAAACAGTGTAAAAAAACATTTCTACGGATTCTTTTATAAATTATATGAGCCATGCAATTTAAGTTATGCCTACTTGTCATAACGCCACAAAGTCGCCAAAATCATATATTTTTCATTCAAAATAAATAATGACATACGTTTACATGATCATCTCCAACTAGACCACACTCGTTATTCTGAAGTATGTTGTGTAACATGGTTCATTTTTTTATACATATCAGAAACTAATCCTCCAGTAACTTCAAAATCATTATATTATTAAGTCAGTATAAAACTTGTGCACCACTGGTTAAGAGGAGTAGAAGAATTTGAAGAAACGATGAAGAGGAGGTGGGGAGAGGTGGTTAATTTATGAGGTAATCAAGCAATGTTCATAACAAAGTTTTTGTGAATTTAGCTTTACATTCCACATAACCTTACATCATGTTTGACGTAAGTTTGCGTCATGTTGGATGGCTTATGTCTGATGTGAATGTTTGGCTTTGTTGTGGAAGAACTTTGGTTTTTGACAGCAGTAATAAGCTTACATCAAATCAGATGTAACTCATGGCAGACATGATGAATGTTGCAGTCAGAATATTCATGAATAAGCCATAATTTTTAAGGACGTGCTAGTCTCACTGGTACTAACATCGTGCGGAAAAATGGTTGAAAAAGGGAGACAGAAAGAAGAGGAAAATAGCAGTGTAACACATTCTCAACAATAATAATACTATATTCAGCTTACTCATTTGCTAAGTGACACAAATAAAAGTGTTGAATTTTGCTCAATAAAAGACAAATGTTGTTTGAAGCAAGATGCTGTCATTGTATGCTATGCTTAATGTTTAATTATGTACAGTTGGCTTAAAAGTGATATTGGAGTGGTTAAAGAAATACTTCGTTTGCGGGGTTGGTTGATTCTTGTGTTGTTATAATTGATGAACAGTGTTTTTAAAAAGTATATTCATAGTATTTTTATCTTGATGTTGCTTATAGAAACCATTAGTATGTGCAAAGCTATTAGCATATCACTTGCATCTCAGTTGTTTACCACAGTGATAGCCTAAACTATGTCATGCAGTTGTTGGCACTTCCCAGTTGGTATCAAAATCCTAACATGCATTTTTGTGTCTTTTGTTTTCCCACTCTCTCAGTTGTAATCCTCCAAAGGCGAATAAAGAATTGTTTGGTGAAGTACAAGATTTGAAAATACAGTAGATTTCTACTGAATTTATATTTTGATTTTAAATATTGTAAATAAAATGGATTCAAACAGGGTAAATGAAATGAATCACCACCTGGTCAGTTCTAAGAGTAACAAATGGAGATATATTTTCAATATTCATCCTGAATATGAATTTTCATTATTTAATTGAAGGCCTATAGTTAACTACTTTTATGCGATTGGATCCTTTATAGGTAGAGCTATATGCTGAGTATGAACCAAGGTTGCTTCTGCCGTTTCTTCGCAGCAGTCAACATTATAGACTAGACAAGGTTTGTAATTTCATCGAAATTTTCTAGGAACTTGATATAGAATCAATAACAGGTTTTTTTTCATCGTTAATCAGGCATATGATATTTGTCTAGAAAAAGATCTTCCTAGAGAGGAGGCTTTTGTGCTTGGGAGAATGGGAAATACCAAAAAAGCCCTTGGTGTCATTATAAACAAACTAGAAGATATACAAGAGGTACATATATTCAGTCAAATTATCACTAGCCAAATTATTTTAGGTTTTATCTCAATAGGTACTGAAAATAATATTTTTATAGGCAGTTGAATTTGTAACCATCCAACAAGATGATGATCTATGGGAAGAGCTAATTAAACAATGCTTTCGCCAGCCTGAAATGGTAAGTGATTTTTCTTTTGAATTATACTCAGGAGAACCAGCGGACCGGTAAACTCCTGAAAAGGAATTAAGTTGTGTTTGTCCGCTTCAATTCATGACACCTAATAGCCCCGGGCTTTATTTTTTGCGTGAAGTGTGTGCAAGGCAGCGCTCGAATATAATTTATAACTGTCAATAATGTGAATATATACATCTTATATCTGAAATTAAAATATGGCAGGTAGGAATGTTGCTCGAGCACACCGTAGGTAATCTGGATCCATTATACATAGTCAGTCGAGTGCCAAATGGTCTAGAAATACCTCGGTATGTGGTTTCCCTTCTTTGTTATCATGTCCTTATAGCAGTCAAGGAGAAGATTGATACGTGTTTTCTTGTTTCCTGTAGGTTAAGAGACCGCCTTGTCAAAATCATCACCGATTATCGAACTGAAACTTCTTTAAGACATGGATGCAATGACATTCTAAAGGTGATAACTTCATGATATTTGTTTCTAAGTATACAACTATACTTCTTTCTATTAGGCTAATTGTATTACTATACTATTTATAGTTTGCATGGGCATGTAGCTACTCTACCAAAAACCACGTGAATTCCATGTCAATTCCAAAATATGATGTTTTTAAATAAGCAATTCAATTTTGATAATAGGGTTATTAGGCTTCTTGATATTAATTGAAAGTGTTACTGGTCAAGCAAAATTGTTGTGGGTGTTATCAAAATTGATTTCCTCACTGCACAAGCAATAACAATAAACAATATACTTGTAATTTTCCACTTGCTCATTGTTTATAATCACAACTAAATAAAACAAACATAATTATGTTTTAACATATCAAGTAAATCCTTTTATAATCTCCAAATTCCAACCATTTAACGTTTTTTCTTAATATATCTTTTTTTGAAGAAAACACACACACAGAAATTGAAAATAGTTTTCATAAAAAAATAGTAACATTTATAGCAATCAACTTTTGTCCAAAAAATAAAAGTTCTTAAAACAACTTGAAAATGTTGATTTTTTTAAATATAATTCTGTCCTAAATAAACCAAATCAGTTTTTTAATAAAACATGTTTTTTTAATAGAAATAGTGAAAAGGGTCAGCTAATGGTATTTTAGTAAGATTTACCAAATTAGCTATGAAGGTTACTGAAAAAGACCCAAATAAATTGATAAATTACCTTGCCTCTGCCGTAAGTTTTTGCCTTCTGATTACACAATCTTTTTACGTTATGCAGTGATCATAAATAAAACAGTTGCTGAATTAGCATTTTTCCCATTAGTTAGCTATTCTCAATAAGCTAGTTTTTATTTTTATTTTTAATAATAATTGTCTAAAAATAAAGAAGGGAACTTTTGTAAACACCATTTTTAGTTTCAAAATACACCGTCGTCCCTCATAAAAACAAGTTTTAAAAAATACCGCTGATTTTAGTTTCAGGCTTTCAGCCAAAATGCAAATATTTGCAGTAAAACACTGCAAATATTTTGCACTTTTTCAAATAAGTTCAGAAACATAAAAAAATAAGTTTTGGTCATAAAAACATGCGATTAAGTTCAGATTCTATTTTAAAAAAAACCATAAAAAAAAATTGTCGAAAATAAAAATAGGGGGTGTAATTTAAAACGTGTTTTGAGAAGGGTTTTTCGCGTATTAAACTTGAAAATAAAGAGCGGATCCTAATTTCAATTTATGCTAATCTAAGACATATTTGAAGCTTTCTGAAAAGTGTTAAATTGACTGAAGGGCCTTTGTCCACACAATTTCAACTATTCTGCTGACCACACAAGGATTACTTCATAAAGTCTTTTGCTAGTTGCTAGGACATCACATTTCCTTACCGAGTTAAAGCTTATTGACAGATATTGAATGTAAATGAAGCATAACTAACTGCAATTCAAGATAATCTTCAGTCATGATTATTTATTAAACGCCAATTTACAGACTGATAGCATTAACCTTTTGATCAAGTACTTACGAGAGGCTCGTCGAGCAATCTATTTCAGCAGCATTGAAGAGAAAACACATGGTGAAAGAAACGGGAATGATTCAAGACTAGATATAGAGCGAGTAACTACTACGAAAACTATGGAGGTTAAGTCAAGAACGAGGGGCAGTGACAAATGTTGCTTGTGTTTCGACCCATTTCCGATTCAAAATCTTTCTGTTATTGTTTTCTATTGTTGCCATGGATACCATGTTAGCTGTTTATTGGATGGTTCAGAAACCATCGATACCAACGACATGGATAGTGATGACAATAATGAAGATGACACTAGCGATGAAGATGTTCGCACTAGTAAATCTCGCTTGCGTTGTGTTTTGTGCACCACTGCTGCTGGTTGATATGGAGATGATATATTCCTGTGCAATTGCTTTCTTAACTATTCTTTTATGTAATTGTAACATTTTTTGCTGTATCATATTGTACTTAGTTCCTTTTTCGGGGTGTTACAAGCCTTGTGATTATCGGAACACATGTGTGATTGTTGGTGAGTTCAGAGTGCTTATCCCATGTATAACATGTGTGTATAGATGTGAATTGTTGAGTTAAGAGTGTCATTTCATATGGATGATCTCTTTTATAAAATAAATGATCCGAGACAAATATGAGAGCATGTTTGTTTGTAATGTTAAACATGAATTCCAGAAGAGGATTATTTTTATCCTCCCTCATTATGTAGAAATATATGGATATTAATATGCACTAATGATAATCGGTAGGATAAATTATGCTGTTCGCTCATGAGACATGGTCAAGCTTTAACATTTAGGTTCGGTATATTTGTGTGGTTCACATGTTAGAACAGTTTGTTTTTCTAGTTGCGTAGGTATCCACGCTAAAATTATTGTGGAATTCATGGTTACCACGCTTCCTTCGAGCCTTTGAGATGATTTCTATTCTTCTTCTTCTTACCGTTACAACTTGAACTTCTAATATTATTACAGCCCATCTTGCCGTTTTAACACTTTCTCCTGTCAGGTCCGGTGATCTCTAGTCCAAATTTCCTCTCAGATTATCAATTGTTAATATATTGGAAGGGAAAAAGAAATGCTATTGTGCCTTATTTGCAAATTGGGTATACCTGTGAGTTGAATGGAGGGCCAAGTAGTTCAACTTTCTCTATACATTTTGGTGAAATGGTGAAATGAGCTTCCAGGAGTTCCGTTGTTTTATTAGCGAAAATTCATGTTGTTTATCTATAATCTGAACTTTTATTTATTTATTTTATTTTATTTTTGAGGCGGGCCTGATCTTCTTGATTTTGAGTTGTAACATCCATAATTGTAAAAAGTAGGAAAATATGATAAAATTGTAGCATAAAAATGAAAGTTAAAACCACTAAAACGAGAATGCATTAAATTAAATGGAAAGATGCAGTAAAATTGTAACATTAAATTTGTGTAACAAGTAGAGGATTTAGTCGGTCCGATCCGATTTTTAATTGAATCATAAAATTTGTTCTGCATCTGATCTGCATAGCATATAAATCCGTTGTGATTCATAATTTTTTGGATTGGATTGAATCGGATATTAGTTAGTGTTTGTGGTAAATTCTGCAATACAAAAAACGTCAACTATAAGTTGAGCCATATTTTTTTATAAAAAACACAATTTATTATATTTTCTAGAAATATTTGTCTTTTTACTATATAGTCTAATTTTCATTGTCTAACCAAATTTTATAACATTGTTATGAATAATTCTTTGTGTCAAAAACTTGAATTGTAAAGTTGATGTTTGTTAATAAAAAGATAAAATATCTTATAATAAATTTCAAACTAAAAATAGAACATTCAGTTTTGATAATTCAAAGTAAATTAGATCGGTTATCCAATTGTCTTCGAGCATGAGGATCCACTAACCGATCCACCATAATTGGATCTATATAATTTGAATCTGACCCATTGAATTTGTTTTGATCCCACTTTTTCTTGGATTGGATTCGATCCATTGGATTGTTAATCCATGTGTACTATTTGTAATAAATTCTATCAAAATAAGTTTGCAATACCCGTTGATCATGCTTATACAACAAAATTACACTAAGGCTCGCTCGATGGTAGGCTACTGTTGATAAATGAATAAGAAAAACTTTAAATCGATAAAAAGATGATCTGCCTTTTATATACAAGTGCACACTGTTTGTACATGTATATTCCACGTGCATATGCATTTTATCCTTTTTCTCTTGTTTATCATCGAACATGTGCACTTTTGCTCCATTTGTTTATCATTGAATCTTCTCAACTCTCTAATGGATTTTGATCCACTGCTTGATCCTTTTGAAGGAGCTTGCTACCAAGTAGCCATTGCTTCTTTGAAACGATGCATTTTCTCCAATAAGTGCATACGAAATCAAGTTATGGTGAGTATTTGAGGTAGTCTCTAATGAAATTGTAGGCACACCATATCAAATAGAGGAGGAGATCATGATACTATGAATGGTGAAAATTGTTTGCAAAGTAGAGATCGTATGTATAAGTTATGATTTATGGCGGTAAGTAAGTGATATGGAATACGAACAGGTAGACCAGTTGATTTGGTCGACCAGTACAGAGTTGATGGACCAATCAAAAAGACTCTATTGGTTGACCTATTTGTTAGTCGATTAATCTGGACTTGAGCTTGGTTTTTGGTTTATTTTATTGGAGAATCAAATGCTCTAAATAATCTTAAGTGCTATCTAACTATTTATAGTAATCTAGAGTTTTTTTTTTGTTTTTTTGAAATGGTACTTAGATACAACATGTCACTGGGACAACATAACACAAATCACATGTCAAAATATGTTCGAATCACGCTACGCAAGTTTTGAACTTGTGACCTCTCGCACCAAAGTCGAATCACTTAACCATTGAGACAATGACGTCTGTCAGTAATCTAGAGTTTATGTGTTAATCATGCCTTCTCTTCTAGAGATATGAATCAAATCAGTGGGGTTTGTATTGAAAAAGGAAAATTAAATTATTGAGATAGCAATTGAATCATACGGTTAGCGTTTATCAAATTTATAATCAATCATTGTAAATCTTTTTATAAAATCTCTACCAAAATGGATCGACACTATCACATCAACAATGAAACGAATATATATATATATATATTATTTATTTCAATTATATTCTATCTATTATTGCTTGATAATTGTTTGACTTGTGAAAAATTGTGAATTGAATTTGTTGGTGATTATCAATTGATTTTTCTGTTTCTCTACTCTTGCAAGTTCCCTCTTCCGCTATTAGTGGACATTTTGGATTCTTGTCGACTGGGACAGATTTTCCAACTATCTATCACAACTTATTGGTACCCAACTTGTTTGTTGAGACGACATTTCTAGAAGATAGTTTAGATTTCTCCTACATTAATTTCCAACTTGGATTTTGTTATTGCTTTATATGTTAGAACTCATATGCGACGTCATGATCACAACTAATATTGGGGAAACTAAAAAGTTAAAATGACTTTAAAAAATAACAATGAAAAACTAAGACAATTTTGAAGAGAAATTAAGTCCATCGGATAGTGATTATTACAATTTTATTGCCTATAGATATCTGACATGTTAAGAAGAAATAGATGGAAGGACAAACTTTTATTATACTTTAGATTGTAATAGTGGAGAAATATCTCTAGAAATGGTGATGAAACAACTAGTAAATGTATTAGGGATAATTTATAGAGGTTTACATTAAAAAATCACTTACAAATTATTTGATTATGTTAGATGCCTTTTACTTTTGAGATGAAAAGAGGTTGTTCATCGAGGGTGCATCTGAATTCATTGGTTGATTTGCTAACGAAGATGTAAATGAAAGATTTGAAGATTGGTAGGGAACAAAAAATAATGATTTTATTTGTCTGCTGCTAGAGAAAACATCGAGTTTTGCAATATCTATTATAACTGTATCTTTTTATGATATTAAGGTTGATCTTCTTAGCAAGGAGTTGTGCAATCGGATGAATTTGTTGAGTAATGGTAGTGGAGTGGGTAGTGGCGATGATATAATTATTGAGAAAGGTATAAGTGAGAAGGGAAAGAGAAATAGAGAGCATTCCAAGTATAAGATACCCGGTGATAGATCATGAAGTAAATTGAGAGATAACAAGTATCATTATTGTAAGAAACCAAGCCATAGAAAGAATTGGTGTTTGGAAAAAAAAAAGAAGTGGTTCTGACTTCTTTGATTTGGGTGAAGGATATTTATTGTAACGACCTACATTTTTACACGATAGAACGTATAAATATTATTTTCATAACTAAATGACATTAGATTGGACTAAAATTTTGGATAGTATCGTGTTTTGATATTTTTGACCAAATTCCATCAATTGAGGGTAGCCAAAGATAGCAAAGCAAGGAATGCTTTTTGCACACCAGATGGACTATTTGAATGGGAAGTGATGCCTTTTGGTTTGACCAATACCCTTGCATACTTTGTAGATCTAACGAGCAGAGTTTTTAGGGGACAACTGAACTAGTTTGTTATGGTATTTGTGGATGATATTCTCATATACTCCAAGACAAAGAGCGAGCATGAAAAGCACCTAAGTGAAGTATTAGAGACCTTGAGAAATCACCAACTAAAAGCAAAATTCTCTAAATATCATTTCTGGCAAAGAGAGGTGAAATTTTTGGGTCATATTGTTTCCAAGAAGGGATTGTCTGTTGATCTGACTAAGATGGAAGTTGTTCAAGGCTTAAAGGTGCCAAAGAATGCTACGAAGGTTAGGAGTTTCCTTGGTAAGCCAGTTATTATTAGAAATTCATCAAGGACTTTGCAAATATAGCAGTACTCTTAACTTGTCTAACCAAGAAGAACCTTGTTTTTACATGGGACGAAAAATATGCAAGATCTTATGAGACTTTAAAGAAGTTTTTTACTTGTGCACCAGTGTTAACGATTCCTGACAGATTGAAACCTTTCAATGTATATACCGATGCATGCAGTACGGGATTAGGAGTTGTCCTTATGCAAGAGGTATAGGATGCAGCTTGTGCTAGTAGGCAAGTAAAGGATCATGAGAAAAGGTATCCTACTCATGACTTAGAATTAGCAGCTGTTGTTTTTGCTTTGAAGATGTGGAGGCACTAATCACATATCTCTTAAGTATCTCTTTTCCTAAAAAGACTTGAACCTTAAGTAGTAGAGATGGATGGAGTTTATAGCATCATATGACATATGTCATGCAGTTGTGGATTCTAATTTTTTATTTGTAAAACCTGTTTACATCATGATATATTGTGATTTAGCAAATGAAATCATAATAACTTGAAAATCATTGCGTTAAAATGATGCTATGCAATTTTAACTTTTGAACATTTTGAAATTTGCCTACGGTCATGGAATTTAACATGCCTTGCTTTTCCTTTACCAAGAGATTGGTTTTGTATGCAAATATATTGAATTCCATGCATGATGGTCTGCATGGTAAAATGTTATAACAATAAATGGGTTTCATTACCAAAAATATTATTTAAAACCTTACTCATCTTTGCTTGATCAAATCATCATAGTTTTTGTACACACATTTTCCTATAACAAAATGAAACAGTCATAAATGTCATAATTATCTAATGGTCTATCTCATTGGAGAATATGAAATATCTTATTAAAAACAAAAAGGGTACAACTGTGAAAACATATGCAATGGAACTCCCCATCAACGAGACTATCTAGCTGAGTGACTCAGCAACAACCAATTAAAATTCAACCATACCAAAAATTTAGATTATACTAATACAACTGTTTGGCGAATTCTCCAATCTCCCAAATATTTGGTATAGTTACATGACTGCTTAGCATGTACCCATACACATCGCCAACACTGTTGTTTAATAATATAACATATTAGATTCTTCTTATTATCCCAACCATGGTTTTCAAAACATGATTCTTCGTAAATTTCAAACTTTAAATCACAATTAGATTTAAATTGTGTAAATATAATAATTATACTTGCATGCTATGAATTTTGCTCTATTATATTACTTAAGTTTCATCTATGTGTGTGAAAACATCGACTCTTCTTTTCGTAGTAATAATATATATTTTTGAAATTGATTTGAAAAAAAAAAGAATGATTCAGGGATTATTTTGGAGGATGCATGTCTGCTTTAACGTACATCTTGGTATTTCTATAGCGTGTTTATGCCATGACTGTTGTCTGAATCCTGCACTTACCTCTCAACAATGTTTGAAATTGATTATGATGCTTGAACTTGTATATATGTAGATCTAAAACTTAAATTTCTCTTTTGTTCTATTATTATATTTTTGTTTGAAAAAAATAAATAAATTTTGAATCATAGATTCGAGTATCTTTTGTGGTTTTCAGCGAATAATTTTTCTCAGTTGTGGTTTCAGTTCAATTTTGAATCGGTACTTGCCAATCAAGTCGTAGTCGGAAAGATTCAATCTGAAGCGCAATTGAAATCCTAAGGTAGCGTTTGGTTTATAAGTGAGTTTTGTGTTTTCAACGTGCACTTTAAAATGCATGGAAAAGGGAGAGGGAATGGAAAACGGTCGATTTGGAAAATGGTTTCACATAAAATTAAAAATGATTTTATCTTGTTTTCCCTCCTTTTGGGAAATATCAACAACTCTCTCTTCCTCGCCCTTCTCCCCATTGTTGGAATGACAAGGATTTTCCATCTCATACTTCTCTCCCACGCCATTTGACATACATATTAAAAACGCAAAACACAAAACTTGTTTTCAAACTAAACACTACCTAAGATTTTTTAGATTTTCAGCAGCGAGTTCCCTCTACCAAGGGTGCATAGCAGTATAATATAAGTTAACATAAAATATCATTTTTGAGTCAGAAAATCATAATCATACAAGGCTGATATCACACTGCTGTAATTTCCTAACATGAGTTTTTCAAAAGCATATATCCACAAATGACCTCGATCATAAAATAATATAGTAGGGAAAAAAAGTAAAACAATCGCTACGTATGACACTTTATGCAGGGAAGTTTTTTCTTCTTCTGATGAATTCAAAGCTTTTTCACAAAACATAATAACAGCAAGGAAACACAATAGAATGATAAAGTGCCTTGCCATCAAATTTTGGATGAGCTTGCTCAAATCATGATCTGAAGTTCCTACGGGTTTCCATCAATTTTTTTACTAAGCTTATTCTTTTCATACCATGTTCTTGTTTCTTCAACTCTCTTTTCCTTTGAATTTTATTTTATAAATCTGCATGTATGATGAGAGGAAATGGGGGGTTTTTTTTTTTGAAATTTAAGTAATGGTAATAATCATTTACTAGATGATGACTCAACCTCCATATGACAAAAATTGATATGATAACGAGGTTCGATTGCTATGATGAAAATACATAATTGTTGAGTTGTCCAGTGAAAACTCATTCATGACCAAGGAATCGGTGTTGCATTGTATGTTGACAGAAGGTGCGACAGGCTAAGTTGTTGATCTAGATGACAGTCTATTACTGACATTTTTTCATCATTTAAGTCCTAACGAAAAAATACGCTCCTGCGGCCTTTATAAAACCATCCAACTGTACATATATTTGTATTTCCACTTATGTAATGAATCAGCCTCACATTGCAGTTTTGCTTTGCATGCTAACATGTCTATATGATATAGGATGACACACAGTTGGTAATTGGATGGGGAACACATGTAAAGATTGCAGCAATTAATACCAATCCTCCTCGAAGACCAAATGGAGTTGAAAAGAATGCTCAAGCATCGAACACTAAATATGTAGATATTGTTGCTTCTTTTCAAACTACATATTACATATCCGGCCTTGCACCCTTTGGCGATGCTTTGGTCATACTAGCATACATTCCTGTGGCTGAGAATGGTCAAAAAGATTTTGATAACACTGTTCCTTCACGGCAGGTTATCCCTTTCTCAATCAAATAGTAGCATTGTAGTTGTTTTTCTTCCTTAGAAGTTTTGCTTATGCTCAGGAAAATGAACCGTCTTGATCTTCGCTTTGCGCATTTACAATATCCAACGACCGTCATGTGCAGCAGATTATCGTATTTTAATTAATTATTAAAATCGATTGCACAAACGAACCATCTTGTGTATCTTGATGTCACTTACTTCCCTCAATCTAAATATTCTACTAGCATATACACACCCCTAATTTGGAAATGTGGCCTTTTTTGGGGGTCACATATTGTGCTGATATGACATGAAGGAATACATTTGCAATTTGAGGCTATTAATTTGGATTTTTTGCTACAAACCATCAAGATTATGAATACCCTATATATTTTTTTGCAGCTCATTAGAATCTGCTGCTCCGTCAAACAAAGATCTAGTTTGACATTAGACTAAGGAACCATTAGGAAATGATGTTGTTTGCACCTTCATGCTGCATTTAAACTTTATCACTCTTTAGTTTAGCCTTGTTTTGTCTGTGTATTGAATATCACTAGGGGTCGCGGTATTGTGATTGAACCACTGCCATCTGCTGCTGTTTGCTTTAGATGCATGAGAACTTACCGATAGTCTAAGTCATCCTCTTTTGAATCCATGATTTACTAACACAATAATGTGAAATTTTGCAAAGCTTTGTTATCCTTCTTATTTTTGAATTGGGTTTAGCGAGTAGGTTGAGAGGGCAGTAATATATATATATATGAGAATAAGGGTATTTTGGTCTATGCAAAATTTGAACTTTTTAGGGGCTAGGAACAGAACATTTTAAGGTTTAAACGAAAAAAACACTTTTCTGAATCCATAATTGGATGTGATGTCAGGATTTAGTATCTGTTGCATGCCCTTAAATGAAGCATTCCGTTTATTGGCTGTATCATACAAATTCATGAGTTAGGGTCCATTCTTTATGAAGCGAGTGAGACATTTGAGCGGAGAAGTTGGTTGAAAGCAAGGTTCGAGAACTCGGTTTCGGTCATTTGAAAATTTGTTTGTTTCGGTCAGTTTCGGTCATTTCGCTCGTTTCGGTTTTTGTTTCGGTTTCGGTCTTGATATTGGATTTTTGCATTTATAAAGAAAACGTAACGATAAACGATTCAAATTCATATAGAAATATAGCAAGCTTCACGATTCAAAACGTAACGTAACGATAACCATTTTATCCAAACAGCTTATGCTAAGAACATATGCAAGCTTCACGATTAACAAATAAATGCAAACTTCACATTTATACTTTATATACAAGCTTCAGCCCATTACCCCATTAAAAATTAAAAATATCCCTAACCGGCCCAGCCCAGAACAATTACAAACGAAAATAACCCTTCCCATTATTTTGCCTCGTCCATTTCATTTTAACAGCACATAACACATACGAACGAGAAAAGAAAAAAAAAAGCGGTCGACGATGAAAACGAAGGCGGCAAAGCGAAAAAAAAAATCACCTGCGTCAATCGTTACTGTCGAACTCGAAGGCGAAGGCGAATTCGAAGGTCGTCTGAGTGATTTCGAAGCTCGGCTGTGTTGATTTCGTGTGCGAATTCGAAGCTCGGCTGTGCGATTTCGCGTGCGAATTCGAAGCTCGTCTGTGCGAATTTGAAGTTCGTCGTTGTGATTGGGAAGCTGAAGATTATTTCTGGTAATTTACTGATTTCGATTGTTGTATTTATAGATGAATTTGATTCCCCTTTTCACTGTTCGATCACGTTGGTTTGTTTTTTTAGCAATTATTTGATTCGTTGCTTTTTTTTAGCGGTTATTTGATTCTCGTGGTCGCGCACACTTCTTTGAACGGGACGGGATTTTGCCCTAATCCCGTCCCGCTTCCTACCGGCACCGGTCCGAGATCGTCGAGATCTCGTGGTGCCGGCCGGAACCTCATACTTTGGTTGAAAGGGGAATGTGTTTGGTGATGCGAAAGAGGGTATTTAAGCGGAGTATTTGAGTGGAGTATTTGATGAAGGATGAAATATATAGGAGAATGGTGGATGGAGTAGCCGTTGGGGGCCAAACGGCTGTACGCGTCGGACGCAAATGCACCATTTTCCCCCATTCCACACAACGGGCCATTTGAGGGAAATGGTCCGTTGCAGCGTCGGACGCGTCCGATGCGTGTGGAACGGAAGCGTGGCGAAGAAAGGGGGCCAACAGTACCTTAGTGCCGTCTCTACTACAGCAAAGAATTATCTGGACCCACAGACATGATTATTTTATATAAAAGAATTGAGCGATTATTTGCTTCTGAAAGCTCTGTTTCTTTGTTGACAGACTTTGTAATTATCACTTTATGATGTACTTGTCATAGTTTATGTATTGTATCCATATAATAGCCATATAATGTTAGAAGCTTATCTGACACAAATTGTGTATCTCAGGGAACTGCTCAAAGGCCGGAAATCCGTATCGTCTCCAGGAAGAATGAAGAGCTCACAACAGATGCTCTACCTATGCTTGGGTTTGAGCATTATAAGGCAAAAGATTATGCTCTTGCACATGCTCCTTTTGCTGGTTCAAACTTTAATTGTTTTTCTGTTTTTAATTTTTAATTTTAAAACTTTATATGTTATGATCTTCTACATAAACATGTAGGAAGCAGTTATGCAGGTGGTCAATGGGCAGAAGGCGATGAACCATTGTATTATATTATCTCTCCTAAGGATGTTGTTGTTGCGAGACCTAGGTTAGTTGTTAACACATATTATACCCTAAATTTTCTTGCTTTGTATGCAAATTGAGTACTTTCAAATCTGCTTTGTCTTCATTGCTATTTTGTTTAAGATGCTGTCATTTATATTGTACGTTAAATTGCAAATCTTACATGTTCTGTTATGGTTTTGTATGTTGCTATGATGGCCAATACTTGCAGCTTTTTTGTGCTTGACTTTGCTAATTGTTATATTATCCTTTAAGCATTCAAAGAGGCGCTAATAGAAACTTAGCGGACTTACAATATCCAATATGCAGAGATGCTGAAGATCATATATCTTGGCTTCTTCAGCATGGATGTCACGAGAAGGCTTTAGCTGCAGCTGAAGCAGGGCAAGGGAAAACAGAGCTTCTTGATAAGGTGAATTGTTTTCTAATGAAGTCCTCAGCATTTAAATTTTAGAGGGAAAATTTATATAAAAATGCTAGCCTACTTTTTCCCAAGTATAGATGTACTAACACTAATAAAATTCTATATAATTTTGCATGTATCTTTCCACCATGTATCAGTGGAATGATAACTCTAAAAGATGTGAAATATAGTTCATTTTGAAGACCTCATCTTATCCCAAATAATAATTAAACATCATGGTCATTTTATGAGGACATCCTCGTATTTTTGTTACATTCATTGTTTTACTTGCCATTCATGTACAGGTCTCATTATGAAGGCCTTTTTTCATCAATATTACTAAGTAATTTTGTGCATAATAACAATCAATAAACAGTATAAAACTATTAATTAGCTTCTGAGACAAAACACAAACGAACAAAAACCCCACGATCCTCCATGCCATCTTCATGTCTTCATGTAAGAACCATTTTGATCTTTTCCTCTAAAGCAACTCCTTGAAGAGAACCCTTTTGACGTGAATAATCATCTCATTTGGCGGTGATAGGAGGCACATGTTTCTTAGGTAGATTCGTATTTTGGTCTTTTTTTTATATATGGAAAGTCCTCGAAAACATGGTTTTAGGCAGATGAAATACGGTTCTATATAGATGAGGATATGGTTCTTTTGAGATAAAAATATTTTTGACATCTTTATAAAAATGAAAGAATGTTGTGTATATATATGTATGTATGTACATTAAAGTGGATAACATTTTTTTATACCTTCCTAACAGTATTTTACCCATGGTTTTAAATCTCCTATATATCGCCCGAGATCTCCTCCGAGATCTCCTTTTCACACTTAAAAGAGACGAGACATCAAATCTCCTCCATATCTCCCTCAACACTCATCTCGTCCGAGATATTCAAATCTCACCCGAAATATGGATCAAAATCTCAATCCGAGATCTCACCCGAAATTATACATTTTTCTTATTTTCCACAATATTTTTTATTTTCATATTGATTCAAAAGAAACTAGTCAATCCAATTATAAATTACCAACTTCTTGAACATATTCTTTACCTTTTATCTTAATGAGTCATGGTGAAAGGTTTCACTTCTTTATTATGTTCAAATAAAATGATATTATTCAATCATTACCAAATCAATTAAGCTAATCAAGCTATCACTCTTCTAAAAATATTCTATTTTCCATGTAAATCAAGTATGTTACCATTTTTATTTTTACTAAGAAAGTTATAACCGTTAAATAAATTTTAGACACATAAGTACATCCGAGATATTCCCGAGATGCATTATAAGACCCGAGATGTCAATCCGAGATGTACACCCGATATGTACTCATCTCGTCCGAGATCTCCCCCGATACGAGATAACTTGTGTAAAAATTCTAAGACGAAACGTGACCGAAATCCGATATTTAAAACCTTGATTTTACCTTTCTCAAATTCCGATAACAAGTCATACAGTTTTTAATTTTATCAACCAATTTATTAACACAGGTATTATCTCCTTCTCAAAAGGGAAGTAGAACATGAACGCTTGTTTTTTTGAAACCTGGAACCTCTAAGAAGGCACGTGCTTGTAACATTGATTTGTATTTCGATGTTTTTCACATGGAAACTCAAGAGAAACATGATTTTAAGTAGGTAACCCAGTGCACGAGGCTCCCGCACGATAGCGGGCTCTGAGGAGGTCGATAATGCACGTAGTCTTTCCCTCGCATTGCGAAGATGCTGTTTCCGAACTCGGACTCGATGATTTTAAGTAGATGAAATATATTTATGGAGATTAGCCTCTTTTGAGATACGAATATTTAATAACATGACCAAAATCGGGAAAAAAAGATCGTTTAAAACAAGAATAATGATCAATTTTTTATATAACAAAGTATATGAAAACACTTTTTTGTTAACATTTAGTTTCCTAGCAATATTTTTAAGTAGATGTAACTTTTTCAATTACAATAACAATTAATACAGTTTTATAATTGGTTTATTAACACACATTCATCTTGTTGTCGACTTTAGACTTAAGAGTTATGTTTTTATGTATCCATACACGTTTTTGTTACCACCTCCATTTCTACGTTGAGATTCAAAGTATCTACGTCATCATTTCTCTTTGTATGGTTGGTCATATCTTAAATTGACAACACAATATACGCTATTTGAAAATATAAATTTACTGGAAATTTAAACTTTGTACCTGGAATCTTATTGGGAACAAAGAACATTGATATTGGTTTTTAAAGCTGGAACCTTATAGTTGTACCGGAACACATTTTTTAGGTTAACTCGTGTTTCAATGTTATTCTACATGGAAAATCAACAAAAACATGGCTTTAAGCAAATTAAACTAAGGTTCTATATAGATGGGAATGTCCTTTTTTTGAGTTGAGAATATTTTTGATAATATGACCAAAATTTTAAAAAAGAACATCTTTCTTCAGATGGAAGTTGGATAATTTTCTTATATACTAAATTGGATGAAAAAAATGTTCTTTTTAAACAGCACTTGAGAAACAAGATATTTGTAGGCAGTAAATTTCAAGGGGAAAAGAAAAAGAATTTTTATTTGATATCGTAGATACTTTTTAATTTTTGAACTGCGGCATTAAATTTTTAGAGGTTCGGAGTTACCCTTTTTGTTTTTCACAAAAATAAGGCCCTATCCGGACCATCCCAGATCATACTTCTCCAAATCCCTCATCTTCTTCTCTGTCTTGCTAAAACTCTATATTTGGGGAAACTTTCAAATCCATGATCTATATTTGTTTTTAATTTTGGCGAATTGGGAACTTCAATAAATTATCTACAGTTTTAAAAATACTGATTTGATTTTTTGAATAATTGCACATGCAAAATTTTGGAACTAGGGTTTTAATAAATATGCATGAAAGAAGAAAAATTATGGAAATTACCATATATATATATATATATGCTTTTAAAAGAGGATAGAGGGTAACTCTATTACATCTTTATTAGGGCAAATGCTTTGTTTTTTCTCATCCCTTAGCCATTTTTCTAATTCTAAATTCAAAATAAATTCCACTCCTCTTATCAATTTTTTTCTCCTTTTGTAATTTTATAAGATGTATATAATTTCCTAACAATGTTTAAAAAAAGTTCATCTTCATCAAACTACTATACTATTTCATACAATTTAATTTGTTGATTTATTAGTACGCATTTTTATACAGGTCTTAATTTTGAACTTTGTTAAGAGTTTTTTTAGTACCCATACCCATTCTCGCTACCACCTCTTCTACTTTGTGCTTCTAAGCTTGGATGTCAAATTGTCAACAATCATCTTCATATGGTTGACCATGCTTTACAATGACAACACGCTTTTTGAGCACATAAACTAATTGGGAAATTGAAATCTAACAACCCACCTTCCGTAACCTTAGAATCCGTGCACCCAAGCCACCATATTTTCCAGCAGTGTCATGGACGACGTTCCATTAAGGATAGTATATATATAACACAATGAATATCACTGAGCATCTATCACCACGGCGGAATGATATAAAATATAATATCATCATATATAAGTAGAATATTAGATGCATAACATATCAAAAAACAAAAGATTCAATACTATACACAGTGTAACTAGTGCATCAAATCCCCATATGAATGCATGTCTCATATAATACATATGACCTACATGTCAATACACTGAAAACTGGATGGATATAATCATAGCGGTATTATAATCATGGCTCAATGATTTGCCTTCAGCTAGCATTGATTCCCTCCTCTTTAAGTCAACCTACCTAAAGAATGGACAATAAAAGAAACAACAAATAGAGTCTGACATAAAGTCTAGTAAAAAGGAAATATCGGTGATCTGCATGATTATCAATATGCTACTATGTCATAAACAATACAAAAATGGTAATACTTGAGGTACTGAAACCATACATCAACCTGCATCTTCACCTGCATCCAATAACCTAGCACATTTCTACTATAGTGCTACGCTATAACTATCATATACAAAACAACACGACAGTAATCGTGATCCAAACATCACAAACTAGGATAGTGAACCATGAGTCTCACGATAAGGCCAAAATCCGCCAAGCATGGTCACTAATATAAAACCAATACTGTGATGCTTCAACGCATCGTCCACCACTTACAATCGTATCGAACCCGAATCGATATTCACGTGCCTAACCACTGCCAATTGTTTATCATAAGAACTAATGACAAGTAACCTGATGATCTATAACCCTTGCTACAATGTAGCCCAATGTCCATAGTTCTACGTTACCGAGATAGAACATCTCCTATCTCCATGTCGGATAACTGACACAACAACCGCTCACGCTAAAAATGGTCTATAAACAACAAATTTCAAGACCTTAGCCAAGGGACACAGATTCACAACGTATATGCAATATCATATGTAATCGTATATTAGAATACCCTAGCCATCGCGTCTCATAATAATCGGATGAACGCATAAAAACCACCATACGAATCAAAACGCATCGCAAGCATCACATATGACATCCTTATCATCCAACAACGTCAATATGTCTTCCCGTTCTCTCTTCAAATTTTTGGTTTTGGAATATGTGTCGACGTGAGTCGCGCTTGGCGGCTTGAGCCCCGAAATCAAAGTATTCCAAAACCTGCCAAGCTCTATGGATTGTAGCATTGAAAAACGATGAACACAGGTTCAAACCACACCTTAATCCGAATTCGTATGCTGAAGTTATCGCGTTTCGAAGTGTGACGACTCACATTTCGAAAGGTTTAAATCGACAATAATCCACACATGTCCAACTTAAACAATCCGGAACATAGATAATCAATGAGGTTAAATAAGAAAAATAAGAAAAGAAGAAGAAACAAACACAGAATCTCACAGCGGAAACGATAAAATATAATAATCGAATAACAGTCCATGAAGCTGTTTATATCATACATTTAATTATAATCTATACAACATTTATCTGAGTTATATATACATCAGGGATAAATGAACAATACAGCAGAATAGCATGATGCAGAGAATAATAATAGTAATAATATACCAACTCTGTCTTCGTCCTCCAGAAAATAATCTTCAATACGCTGAAAAAACTCAGGGCCGACCCGAGCGTAATGAAAAACAAAACACTCGAGTCAGGACTAAAATACTCTTATGTAAGTCAAATCAATATCATGAAATATGAGTGCAATAACTTAAGAAATGTTACGGGTTTTTCCATCTCCTAAGGATACGTTAAACTATCTATATATAATAGTGTACGCTATTATAGATAATGTCTATCAGTAAAATAAATATCAAAATAGCGTTAAGGCTTTATATTATCCCCCTTAACACATTTTTATAACATGTAGTCTATGCAGGTCCTGTAACACAATCAGTAACGTCGGTAACCAGTGAGTCCCCTACAGGTACAGTACTAAACCAAAATCGTAATGGGCTCGTATAAGTATAAATATGACAAGACACGTGAGGTAATACCCAAGGTAGGATTCTACCAGTTTACCCTTTCTGGCTGGTCGTAACCCATCCGTGGCCGACCGCGACAATCAATCCAAACAAAAGGTGCACCCATCGAGTCGAAAATCACAATAGTAATGCGAAAGATCAACGTCGCTAGAGGTAGCTAACCTCATTGGCCAGACATAGGCTCCTGTTTTAGTCATTTTAATTATGACACAAGTGTCAAGGCTATCCATCATCGTTCTCTTACTTCATTCCAGTAAACGTTCGCCAATTCAACCACTACATTCTGGATATCATCCACCGCGTACACAGTTATTACAGTGGTTCCAATATTGATAGAGAGTATGCCAATAAGAGGCCCCGGTCTCTTTGACAATCAATCGTCATTTTACACACCGGTTGATACTTTTACATTTTAAAAATAATCCGTACTTGATATCAAAATATCATATTCGTTTCAAAATCAAATCCATTTTGAAATCATCATATTCGCTTCAAAATGAAATCCATTTCGAAATCATCATATTCGCTTCAAAAATCATATTTTACTTCAAAATGTCAATTCAGTTCGATGTATCGATTTCACTTCAAAATTTGATTTGAATTACAATTTTGGTTATAACTTCATTTTAACCCAATTCACATTTAAATCCAAGATTTAAATATAAACATTCCACCCTTTTGACCAGTTTGAATTTTTAGAAAATGGTTTAAATAGTTTTAAAAATAGTTAAATAGTTTAATAGAAAATAGTTTGAGTATTAAAAATAGTTTATATAGTAAAATAGTTTGGAAAAATAAAAATAATTTGAATATTTAAAGAATATAGATTTTAAACCGTTTATACTAAAATAATTCATTAAAAAAAATAGTTTCAAAGTCAAACCGGTTCACTTCTAAATTTTTCCAATTCAAATCAGTTCCAATTTCCATTTCGATTTAATCAATTTAATTCCGATTTCAAGTCGAATTTTACTTCGATTCCAAATTAATTCAGTTCCAATTCCAAATTAATTTAAATTCCAATTCCAAATTAATTTCAGCTCAAATTCCAAATTAATTTAAATACCAATTCCAAATTAATTTCAACTCAAATTCTAAATTAATTTAAATTCCAATTCCAAATTAATTTCAACTCGAATTCCAAATTTAAACCATTTTGATTTATATCAATTCCGAGTTCGATTTCCAAAATATCGATTCAAAACACTTAAATCAAATTTTCTTTCAATATCCAATTTAAAATTCCAAACCTTCAAATATAATTAAATTCCGAACTCAATTTCAAAATATCGTTTTATATCACTTTTACTTAGCAATATCTAAAGTTCGAATAAAAGTCCAATCCTTTAAAACAAATCAATTTTTGAAATTCACATCATATTCCGATTATTACTTAAAAAATCTCAATTTCGATTATTAAACAATTCATGTTTCAAATTTAAATTTCAACATTCCAAGTTCCAATTCGAAAATAATTCGATTTCCATAAATTCGATTTTTGTTTCTTAAAACCAAATCATTTAAATAATTTCAAATCAAAAATTTAAAATATTTAATTTAACCAATCCGGTGTCCGTATATAATTCTCTATCCTATGACCAAGTGAATCAATTATTTCAATTTAATTCCAGGGATGGATATGTATCATTTCAATCTAAAATAAATGTCATAGGTATATATCATTTCAATCCAAAATAAATGCCATAGGTATATATCATTTCAACCTATTTCTTAATTTATTCGAAATAGTTCAATTTACAGTTTTGTATACTGTAAATAATATACGGAATGATATATCAAAATAAATAAATATCCAAATATCAACCAATAGCATCCATCACAACCAAAACATCCAAACAGTCAATAAAATTCACAACAATTTCATAATTATCATTATCGGGTATTTTACGGGCAATTAAATTCTAATTCAATTTAACTATCAATTCATATTCTATCAATTAATTCAGATGTCAATTTAAATGTCAATTAAACTTATCAAATAACAATCAATAAATTTTCAATCATTTCACGATATAAATTTAACTGCATAAAAATTATTTCAGTCAATTGTGAGCGTCTAAACACTCACCTTTGATTTATCGACGATTTAAAATCCAAATAAAGGCTCAAATTTGAACAGTCTCAAAATGCGGCCAAACCAGTTCTATAACGTCCGGAATTTCGATACGAACGCAACGGAGAAAACCGCGCGTCGATCCGAGCTCGTATGCAAAAGTTATTTGAGTTAGAACAATTGAATTTTAATATAAAATAATTAATTAATAAATAAAATAAAAATACGTTACCTCTTCTTCTCAAACGTACGCACGCACGTTACCAGACCCATCTTCACGCGAACAAGGTTCACGCACGCGCCCACTTTTGCACGATCGGACCACGATCGAAGGTGGCCATCTCGAGCGCCCCGGTCCACTCCACCTCCACCACGAACACCTTCGAACCCGCCGCCTCCGTTGGCTCTAGAAAAAGGAAAACGCGCGCAAGCTTCTACCTCCGATTCTGGTGAATTCATGACGTAATAGCATAGATCAACTGTATGGATTTGAAGAGGAGATCGAGATCTACAACTTTCATGTTGGAAGTTTTTAATTTCGATGAACGGATCGAGAGAAATTAAGAAGGGAAGTTTAACGAATTCTGGCCGTTGAAGACAATAAAGACAATGGCCATTGTTTCTAGAGTTTCCAAAAAATAAAATAATAATTTATCTCGATATGCGTGCCGTAATTTATATAGTTAGGTCCAAAACCGTCCGAACTCCAATCGAGACGTGCCGCCTGTCGTTTATAATGTTTTACCTCCATTCCGAACGCAATGGAACTAGTCTCGAGGCCTAATTTGATCGTATGCGGAAGATAGCTTTTCAAAGTCAAATTATTTTATCGAATTCCTTAAATTGATTTTTACGCGTTTCAAACTCGCACGGCCAAACGATAAGTCCAATCGCTACGAAACTTGAAATCCTACAATAACTCACTATTACAGATCCGATGAAACTGGTTTCGTCGAAATCCGAGACAGTTGTCAAAATGGTTATTTTTTACTCGTTAATTAAAATATAAGATTTCCAATTTTTAATTATTCACATATAAATCCGATTTTAAATGTTAAACATCTTCATTCATATTTAAATAAAATTTGAATCAATTTCCTATACCATTTTTAATCGTATTAAATCCATAATTCAATTATTCAAATAATCTCCAATATTAAATTTAAACAAATTAAATTATCCAATAAATCAATATTAACAAATCATTAAATTTCAAATAAATTTAGTTATCAACATTATTATATTTCTATCTAAACAATTCACATTTATTATTCAACTTCAATATTGATTATAAACACAGTCAATACATAGAATCTATTTCAATACTTGTTATCGCCAAAATCTTCGAAATTAGTTATTTCAAAGTTTTATTCAAATTCATATTCAAATAAATTACAGTAATAAATTAGTAAATTTTATTTCCAACCATTTTTATCCAATAACCACATTAAATTTAAAAAATTAAAATGGTTAGAAATACGGGTCGTTACACGAAGTTTTAACCAAAACCCTAAAACAACCCAACATCTCTCATTTGCAGTTGATCAGTCGACCAATCCATATGGGTCGGTTGATAGATGACCCATTGTAGCCAATATTGGCTACAGTCAAACAATCGACTGGTCAACGTCAACCAGTCAGCCGACCACCTTGACAGTCGACTCGTTGAACCTGACTAGTCGACTGTTATATGCCATATTTGGCCTATTTCTTTTCGGCCACTCAACTTTGCGCAATCTACTTCGACCAGTCGACTGATACCCCTTGATCAGTCGATTGTTCGCCTGTAGAGGTGTTGTACTGAACCTGGGTGGGGCCATTTAAACTTCGTTCGATCGTCGTCTCGACTTTCTTTGTCTTAACGTCGTGCCCCATGACATTGCAATCTTACCCCGCCATCTACATCTTGCACCCAAGCTCATATCATCGACGATTTGTCATGGGACGAATGCCACTTGAAGGCAATTCGACGAATCACCCCGGTACTCAAATGCTCTACAAACCATACGGGTTTCACTACTCGATCAACCACTTCAACTCCATATTTCCATCTTTAATAACTTCAACTATCATTAAATTGCTACTTAACAACGCTATCCATTATCAAATCAACGATCAATAAAAAAAACACAATCCAATTCATACCAAACATTCTAACACATCAAATCAAATTATATAATTTAATCTTTCAAAACATTTATAAATTGGACTCTCATATCTAAAACCTCAAACCAATAAAGTTCATCACTCAAGTCCGACCCAACATTTGCACATTTAACATGATTATAACATATCTAGTGATCATAGAGTATAGGGAATGAATCTCACTTACCAAATCTTATAGAAATTCAAGCTCCAATGTACCCAATTCGAAGCTCTCCCATGATTTCTGAAATCCAGCTTCTATCTTCTTAAACAAGCCAACTTATTAGTATGGATTTCCAGAGAATCCTTCAACTAGAATTAGGTATTCATTTTGAAATTTTTGGTTAAGATACGAAGGAGTTATGGGGATTTAAAACTTGGAACCTTGACTTTCTTTTTGTTTAAAAAAGAGGAAGATGAGAATGAAGAGATCAAAAGACCAAGAGGAAGATGACTCATTTTAGAATTAAGTAACACAAATGCTGGCTAAATAATCTTTTTGCCCCTACCTTTTCTTTTCTTTTGATTTTACCGATCTTATCTGATTTTAACAAACTTTATATGTATTTTATATATAAACAATCTTACGAATGTGACGGAAAAAGTCTCGAGTCCTGTTTCATTCATCTTTAAAAATTCTTATTTTAAGCCATTAATTCCTTAATCCTCAATTAAACGATTAATTGCATTTAATTACTAAGCATAAAGTCATAGATTTTTCTAGCATTGAATATTTCTGACTGGTTTGGTTTCTCACATGAGCCTAACTATTGTGTCCCTCTCAAATGACTGAATCATTTAGCATAGTAGTTAAGGCGCAAGCCTTGGCCTTTTTGCATGCCTTCTATACAAGTTTGATCTACTATTTTACTAACTACAAATTAAAATTTAAACCATATTTCATAATTCATTCAACCATTTAAATATCTTATTAACTAAATTTTGAATTTTAAACCATATTTTATAATTCATTTAACTATTTACATTTTTTATTCAACTATTTTGTAAACTAAAATTTGAATTTTGCAAAAAGGCGCCTCGAACTGCAAAAAAGCGCACTCAAACTGCAAAAAGACGCAAAACGTGCGCCTAAGCCTTTTTTGAGCCTAGACGCGCTCCTTGATAACAGTGTCATTTAGTAAAAGTGTTGAATGTTGTAACCTAGTAATATAATACTGCAATTTAAATGAATTGCACATCTGCAGCAATACCAACATTGAAATGAAAAACCAACAAAAATCAACATAGATATAATTTTTTTTTTTTTTGCTGCAATGCACTAGGTGTGCAAAACTTTGTTGCTTTGGTTTTGAACAATATGAAGCATCAGTTCCTCTAATTTATTACTAAATAAACATAAAGCTCTTGACCATATGTTGCACCTGTGGTGAAAAAATTGAGGATTGATAACAATTCAACACCACGGTGCGCTGCGGAAGCGATTTCAATTCAAGACCTAGTATTGCCTATTTAGATACCAATGACAGTTAAAAGGAATTATGAAATCTCACAAAAAAATAACAGAAATAAGAGACAGAAGATTTAACGTGGTTCGGATATGAATATCCTACGTCCACGGAGACCCAACAACTTTTTATTTCACTAAAGAAAAGAGTACAAGAGAGGAAAGAATAATGGTGGATACTACACTTTTCTTGTTTCTTATGAAGATGTAATTCCTTCATTTATATAGACTCATGAAGGAGTTACTTAGGGATTAAGAGAATAATTTACAGATTATGTTTTTGAAACCTTTCCAAATATCCATGATTTAATTTCTACGTAAATGGATAATGGTGATTGGTTTCCATAATTTTCCTTGATTGAATCTCCATCAGCAATTTCTTTCTTCATATAACAAATTGACTAATTAATTGATTTCCTTCAAAATATCCTTCCATTAATTGATTTGATTGAATCAATTAATCAATTTCTTTCCTCTTTAACAGATATTTGAATCATCCAATTTCAACACTCCACCTTGATTCAAATATAACAATCTCTCTTCATCATCTTATCATCAGGCAATCGACATATAAGTTGTTGGGTCTAGCGCCCCATGCCGCTCAAGTAACGGGTATCAAACTGATCAAGTTTGAGCAATGCTCAAACTTGTCCTTAGGAAGTGACTTTGTCATCATATCTGAGGGGTTGTCTGAAGTATTCACTTTCAACAACTTGATCTTACTCCGTTCTTCCTCCAGCATAAGAAAGAAACCTCTAACATCGATGTGCTTCGTTCGTGAACTATAAGCCTGATTATGAACAAGATGAATTGCACTTTGACTGTCTGAAAATAGCTCCACGGTCTTCTGCACCATAAAAAGATCATCCAACAACTGAAGTAAATACAAACCCTCCTTAGTTGCTTCAACAATCGATATCAATTCTGCTTCGGTAGTTGACAAAGCTACAATAGATTGCAACTTTGATCTCCATGAAATCGAGCCTATGCCAAGTGTAAAAACATAGCCCGACACTGACTTCCGTGCATCTCTATCCCCAGCATAATCTGAATCACAGTATCCTCTAAGTGAGATGTCGCCATCCACTCCACCATATAACAAGCCAACAGATGAAGTGCCTCTAAGATACCTAAGTATCCACTTTACTGCTTGCCAATGTTCCTTTCCTGGGTTAGACATATATCGACTTACAACACCCACTGCGTGGGCCAAATCTGGTCTAGTGCATACCATGGCATACATAAGACTACCAATAGCACTGGAATAAGGTATATCAGCCATATACCTTTTATCTTCTTCCGATGTGGGAGATTGGTCTTTTGACAATTTAAAATGAGAGCCTAATGGAGTACCAACCGGTTTGGCTTTCTCCATTCCAAATCGAGTGAGGACCTTCTCGATGTATTGCGCCTGAGTGAGTCTCAACTCTCTCCGCTTTCTATCTCTACAAATCTCCATACCCAATATTCTTTGTGCTTTTCCCAAATCCTTCATATCAAACTCCTTGCTAAGTTCAGTTTTCAGCTCCATAATTCTTACCATACTCCGAGATGCAATTAACATATCATCTACATATAACAACAGATATATTAAATCATTATCACATCTCTTGAAATAAACACACTGGTCTTTGAAGCTTCTAGAATATCCTTGTGAAAGCATAAACTTATCAAATCTCTTATACCATAGTCTAGGTGACTGTTTTAGTCCATATAGAGATTTGTTAAGTTTACAAACATAGTCAGGCCTGCTACTATCAATGAATCCCTCCGGCTGCCGTAAATAAATTTCTTCATCCAAATCACCATGCAAGAATGCAGTTTTGACATCTAGTTGCTCCAACTCCATATCATAATGAGCCACTAATGCCAATAGAATGCGAATGGAGGTATGCCTAACAACTGGAGCGAAAATGTCATGATACTCAACTCCCTTTTTCTGAACATACCCCTTTGCTACTAACCTTGCTTTATATCTGAAATTTCCATCGCCGCCGTCTTTTACTCTATAGATCCACTTACAACCAATAGCTCTCTTGTTGGTGGGAAGAGGCATCAAATCCCAAGTATGATTTTTCTGCAAAGATTCAATCTCCTCTTCCATAGCAACTAACCAACTGGAACTGTCAATTGAAGCAATAGCGTCTCTATAATCTCTGGGTTCATCATGGACAACATTCAAAGCATATGTTGCCATGTCATTGAAGTCAATGTCTTCGATGCTCAATCCAACAAAATCATTAAGCCAATTAGGCTTCTTCTTCTGTCTAACAGGTCTGATCTCTGAACTAGCTCCACCTTGAGTCTGATTCTCTGTACTAATCTCTGTACTTTCCTCATCAACCACGGTGTCATCAGAAACACCTTCAGAATTTCTATGAAAAGGAACAGTAGATGACTTACTTTGTGTTTGGTATTCTTTATTTGTCCTCTCATTGTCATCTGATGAGGAAGGCTCCACCTTAAACATAGCCTTCTCATTAAAAGTCACATGCCTGCTGGTAACAATCTTCCTGCTAATAGGACACCACAATCTATATCCCTTCACTCCTCTTCTATAACCTAGAAAGATACACTTGCGAGCTCTAGGTTCCAGCTTTCCTCTGCTCTCATGTACGTAAGCTGGACAACCAAACACTTTGAGGAATGAATAGCTAACAGGCTCTCCTTTCCATACTTCTTCTGGGATCTTCATGTCTATGGCGGTAGAAGGTGTGCGGTTGATGAGGAAAGCCGCCATAGATAAAGCTTCTGCCCAAAATCCCTTTTTCAACTTTGCAGTCAATCTGAGGCAACGAGTTCTCTCCAATAATGTCTGATTCATTCTTTCAGCAACTCCATTAGACTGAGGGTCGCCAGGTGTGGTGTAATGCCTCTTAATACCTTCAGACTCACAATAATCGATGAATTCCTGTGATACAAATTCACCGCCGTTATCTGAACGGAGAACTTTCAATATCTTTCCTGACTGCTTCTCAACTGTAGATTTCCACTTTCGAAACCTGTCAAAAGTTTCACTCTTTGACTGTAGAAAATATACCCAAACTTTACGAGAGAAATCATCTATAAATGAAACGAAATACCTGGCTCCACCTAAGGAGGGGCAAGGGGAAGGTCCCCAAACATCTGTGTGAACATACTCTAAGACAGCCTTTGCCTTATGCTCTCCAGTACCAAAAGAAATCTTCGTCTGCTTCCCAAGAACACACTCTTCACAAAAGCCAAGCTTTGAATGATGAACACCATCAATCAAACCTCGCTTTCTCAACTCATCCATGCTGCGCTCACTAATGTGACCCATCCGTAAATGCCATAATCTGGAAGAGTCCGAATCAACAGAAGTGACAGAAGCTGATTCGCCAACTACAGTAGTGCCCTTCAAAAGATAAAGATTTCCTGCCCTTACTCCTTTCATAACTATCATAGAACCTTTTGATATTTTCATCTTCTCTCCTTCAACTACAATCTTCAAACCAAGCCTACTCAGAGCCCCAATAGATATCAAACTTCTTCTCAAATCAGGTACATGTCTAACATCTGTAATAGTACGAATAACACCGTCAAACATTCTAACCTTCACACTACCAACACCAATCATACGGCAAGAAGCATCATTGCCCATCAGAACTTCTCCTCCATCAATCTCACGGTAAGTGGAGAAACAGTTCCTATCAGGTGTCATATGATAGGATGCGCCAGAATCGATCAGCCATAGGTTGCTCTTCCCAGAAGAGCCAGAAGCTGTAAACACATCGGTATCACTCTCTGTATCTGACTTCTCAGCGGTAGATGCTGAAGCTTGCTTTGGGTCTCTTCTTCTACCTTCAAGCTTGGGACAAGTTGCTACAAAGTGCCCTGGCCTTTTACAATAATTGCAAGTCAATTTATTAGGCCCCCTAGACTGAGACCTTGATTTATTTCGACCTCCACCATATTTTGACTTGCTTTGGCTTCTTCCTCTCTGAACAGATAAGCCTTCTGTATCACTGTCTAAACTAGTGCTTGCTAATCTATCCCTCAACACTTCATTATGAAGTCCAGCTTTAACATCAGATAGGCTAATTTTACTACGACCATAAATCATAGAATTAACGAAAGCAGTGTACTCCTTAGGCAAGGAACATAAAAGGATTACCGCTTGAGCCTCATCTGTAATTTCAACTTCTGCTGCCTTCAAATTCATTACTAAGGTGGTTAGGGCATCCACATGTCCCATGAGATCAGCTCCAGGCTTCATTTTGTACGAATAGAGTTGTTGTTGCAGAATTATTCTGTTAGTGAGAGACTTGTCCTGATATGCATCAGATAATGCATCCCATAATTCCTTTGCTGTTTTCTTTTGAGAAAATTCTCTAAGAACCTCATCTGAAAGACTTAGCTGGATGGTAGTTAGGGCTTCATCTTCCATCTCTTCTAAAGTTTCACTATCTAACTCTTTCAGCTTCTCAGGCGCAGAAATTATCTTAAAAGTCTTCTCCTTCTTCAATACAGCCTCCATCTTCATCTTCCAAGTTCCAAAGTCTCCTTTTCCATCAAAACGAGTAAGTCCATAATTGACCCCAGATCTACCAATAGATTTACTTGAAGTAGCCATTAATATCCAAACGGAACAATAATGTTGTGCAAAAATGGTAGCGCTTTGCGGAAGCTTATATCAACGGATCTTTGTCACCCAAATCACAAAGAGATAACTTGGATTGAAAACAAGACGGAATTGAAATTAAAAGCAATAAGACAAGATATTCCACCCAACCACCCACTTTATTGATTCACCAAAAAAAATTTTTGTTTACAATTAATAGAACAAAGCTAAAATAAACAAAATACCATTGAATCAATAACCAAATTGAGAAAGGGAGCAAATATCTATATGGCTAAAATTATTGGAGAAGAAGAACAAAAATGAAGAAGAGAAAATTATCAAATAGACTTTCCACCATATGTTTATCCTCTCCTCTAGTCTCTATTTATATAATCAATTTACTTAATGCCCAAGTTAACATTAGAGGCAAAAAAATAATTTGATTAGCAAATTAGAGAAAGAAATAAACATACTTAAATATGTCTATTTAATCAGAGGAAACAAAATCTTCTCTTTCTTTCTTTTGCATATTTCTTTCCCTCTATGTGTGATTTTGTATCACCAAAATTTAACACTCCACCTTGATGCAAAATCACATATCTCCAACATATCAAACATGCCATATCTAGATCTATCACAACTCCCTATATCTCAATCATACCAAATTACAAACCTCTACCACCGTCCGCAAGTGATGCATCTCCCACATGAGGTGCACCACACAAATCCGGTCTCAAAAACGTTTGTAATACCACAAAGATCTCCGTCTTGTCTTTGTGGATTTTGCAACTCGACACCCGTCTATCACTCGATCTGAGCTCATTACCTGATCACTATCGATCCCCCGAGCATCATCAACATGAAGACCCCTGTCTAAAATATGATCCTCAATGCTAGAATCATAAGCAGTGACCACATTAACCTCTCCACCTTGCTGTGGACTAGGTTCTTCAACCGTCACTCGCTTTCCATAGTCGACTACAGAACCAACCAAGCTATAAAGGTTTCCTTCTTCCAATACTCCTCTCATCCTTACACGACCACCTTTCTTCACTCTCAAAACTCCACCTTGAGTCTCATAAGTGCAACCACGGCGATCCAACTGACCGAGAGAAATAAGATTATGCGAAGAAGTGGGTACATGTCTGACTCCAGAGACTTCTCTAACCACACCATCATGCATACGAAACCGGATAGATCCAATACCACAAATCGGTAGCTCTTCTTCATTGGCTGTCCTAATCATGCCGACACTCTTCTCATAAGAAGAAAAATAATTCACATCTCTACATATGTGAAAACTAGCTCCCGAATCCATCTTCCAAGGCTTATTTTCACTAAAGAGGACATCATAAGAAGCATCACTATCGGTACCTTCAGCAAAACCTGCATGTGCATCACTACTAGTATCACCATGCGCAGCCTTTTTCTGATCTCTTTTATAAGCATAACACTTGCTACGTATGTGACCTTTCTTATTACAATAATGACAAGTGATAACACCTTTACCATTAGCATCCTTCTTCTTCCAAATTGTATCTTTCTTCGAGTCCCTTGCCACCATAGCCTCACTTTGAATTGATTTCATACCTGACCCTTTTCTTCTAAGCTCCTCATTCAAAAGACTACTTCGAACAGTTTCCAAAGAGATAGTTCCATTAGCATTGGAATTACTCAATGAAACAACCAAAGTTTTCCAACTTTCTGAAAGCGAACTCATCAATAAAAGAGCTTGTAACTCATCATCAAAATTGACCTTCATATTTGCCAATTGATTTATTACATCCTGAAATTCATTCAAATGCTCTGCAACAGACTTCTCTTCATCTAATCTCAGTTGTACCAACTTTCGAACCAGAAAAGCCTTACTAGTAGCACTCTTTGACTCATACAAAGATACCAACTTGTCCCACAAAGCCTTCGCGGATTCACAACTAGCCACATGATGGAAAACTGAATCATCAAGATACTGGCGAATCAAAGCAATCGCCTTCTTATCCATCTTCTTCCATTTTCCCTCATCTACATCAGAGGGCTTCTTTCCATCTCCATCAATCGGATCATGAAGATCATTGAGGTACAGAACATCCTCCATCTTAGGCTTCCAAATACCCCAATTTTTCCCATCCAAAATAGCCATCTTCGAAAATGAAATCATATCCGACATTAATAATTTTTCAATCCAAAATTACTCTAAGCTTTGCGATGATCTGGCTCCGATACCAAACTGTTGTGCAAAAATGGTAGCGCTTTGCGGAAGCTTATATCAACGGATCTTTGTCACCCAAATCACAAAGAGATAACTTGGATTGAAAACAAGACGGAATTGAAATTAAAAGCAATAAGACAAGATATTCCACCCAACCACCCACTTTATTGATTCACCAAAAAAAATTTTTGTTTACAATTAATAGAACAAAGCTAAAATAAACAAAATACCATTGAATCAATAACCAAATTGAGAAAGGGAGCAAATATCTATATGGCTAAAATTATTGGAGAAGAAGAACAAAAATGAAGAAGAGAAAATTATCAAATAGACTTTCCACCATATGTTTATCCTCTCCTCTAGTCTCTATTTATATAATCAATTTACTTAATGCCCAAGTTAACATTAGAGGCAAAAAAATAATTTGATTAGCAAATTAAAGAAAGAAATAAACATACTTAAATATGTCTATTTAATCAGAGGAAACAAAATCTTCTCTTTCTTTCTTTTGCATATTTCTTTCCCTCTATGTGTGATTTTGTATCACCAAAATTTAACAAATAACACCAGCTCCGATACCAAACTGTGGTGAAAAAATTGAGGATTGATAACAATTCAACACCACGGTGCGCTGCGGAAGCGATTTCAATTCAAGACCTAGTATTGCCTATTTAGATACCAATGACAGTTAAAAGGAATTATGAAATCTCACAAAAAAAATAACAGAAATAAGAGACAGAAGATTTAACGTGGTTCGGATATGAATATCCTACGTCCACGGAGACCCAACAACTTTTTATTTCACTAAAGAAAAGAGTACAAGAGAGGAAAGAATAATGGTGGATACTACACTTTTCTTGTTTCTTATGAAGATGTAATTCCTTCATTTATATAGACTCATGAAGGAGTTACTTAGGGATTAAGAGAATAATTTACAGATTATGTTTTTGAAACCTTTCCAAATATCCATGATTTAATTTCTACGTAAATGGATAATGGTGATTGGTTTCCATAATTTTCCTTGATTGAATCTCCATCAGCAATTTCTTTCTTCATATAACAAATTGACTAATTAATTGATTTCCTTCAAAATATCCTTCCATTAATTGATTTGATTGAATCAATTAATCAATTTCTTTCCTCTTTAACAGATATTTGAATCATCCAATTTCAACAGCACCATACCTTTTACCATTTATGTAACCAATGAATCATGTGCTAGGAGTTTCGATACTTGGATGGTAGAGAAAATGGGACCAGTGTGAATATTTGGACAATTATTGTTCTTTTGCAGGCTAAACTTTGTTAGAGAATTATTTTATTGATTTATTAATAATTAGAGTAAGCATATGTATCCTAATTTACATAATTTGTTTTTCTTGATAAGAGAAGTAGATTGAAACATGGTTCTAGAGGTCTTGGGTTCGATTCCCCGAGACACAAAAATGAGTGCTCCACTTAAATTAATTATCATTCTTGTTATATAAAAAAAGAAGAAGTAGATTGTAACAAAATAAGGAAATGGGTCAAGTCAGATTACTGTCGTGTTCTTTTCACTACTTCTGTGCATTGAGAAATCCGTTGTCATGTATATTTCTAAAAAATTCCCATGAATTATTCGATTATTTTACCGACTGTCAAGAAAACAAAAAATAATTCTTTACTTGCATCATTGCATGGTTATACATAAAGATAATATTATATGTCTAGGTAGGATCAAGATACCTCGACCATTTGATTGTTGAAAGAAAATATGCAGAAGCAGCTTCATTGTGTCCCAAGCTACTTCGTGGCTCAGCTTCTGCATGGGAAAGGTATATTAATATATCTTTTATTAAATTGCAGAAAAATCTCAGTTTTGACCAAGTAGAAGTACCGAGATGATTCAAACAGTGGTGTTTTTCACCACAAGAAACTTTTATTCTGATTTACTATTTTCTTCTGCTTCACTTTTGAATTTTAGTTGTTTAGTTTCTTACAGTTAAATTCAAAATAAATCCTTTTTTAATTAATGTCCATCTCGGAATAGAAAATAATAGGCTAATTTTTATTAGGGAAGAATGGTGAAAGTGAAGAAGGTAAATTGATAAGATGTAATGATTCAGCATGGATTGAAAAAATAATCATTTGTGGTAAATTGCTACCTTTCGAAATAGAGTATGGTGTCAAGCTCTACATGTAAGAGTAAGAGCATAGGCTGTAATTTAGCTCTCTGCAGCGTATTTCTTATCAAATCAACAAATTAAGGGTTACCAGATTAGACTGGGTCATCTATTTTAACTAACTGTCATGGGGTACTGGGATATAAAAATTATTTGTTAATGTATGATGAGGGATAGATACATATATTTAACAAGAAAAAAAAACCTCAACAATCTACTCTTCAAGTAACTTTTTTTTAAAGTGAAAAATAAATAAAAGACAATGTTCCCTAAATCACCACCTCGTGCACTCTTTTACTAGCACACATTTGTGTTGCATATGAATTAACTTAGCTTAGATGTTGGCATCACATCAAATATTTCTTTACTAATAATCTTTCATTGAATGAGCAGAATAGTAATTGTCTTACTAGAACTTTTTTTTTCAGATGGGTTTTAAGTTTTGCCAATCTCCGACAATTGCCTGTGTTGGTTCCTTATATGCCGACTGAAAATCCACGGCTAAGCAATACATTTTATGAGGTGCATACACATTTCACAGTAATTTTATCACAATTTTGTATGTCAATTTTGATGTGTTTTTACCATATAATTTGACTTGTAGATTGCCCTAGTTGCATTGGCTACCAACCCGTCTTATCACGAGGTTTTGTTAAAGATCATAAAGTGTTGGCCACAAACTTTATTTTCTGCATTGCCAGTTATTTCTGCTATTGAGACTCAAATATACACATCTTCGATGACTGATATGCTTAAGGAGGTGAAAGTAGTTTGGTTTTGTAAAAAGTTTTGCTTGCTTCTTTACTTTTTGCTTATGTTTTTTCAAACAACAGACATTGGCTGAATTGTACATTATTGACAATCAGTATGAGAAAGCGCTGGCTTTATTTGCAGAGGTGATTTTTTGTTTTTTGGTTTCATATAATACTTTGCTCTTTGTTATAATTTTCAATATTGAAGCTTAAAAGCCACTAACCTAAAGACAACTGGATTGCTTTCTAGAACTGCCAGATCTAATTTTGATTAATGTTATGATTCAGCTAATGAAACCAGAGATATTTGAGTTCATCGAGAAGCATTATTTACATGAAGCCATTCGTGACAAGGTAATAATGTTGATATTATTAATTTGTGATTTTCCTCATATACAAACACCTGAATTTTGATCCACTGAATGATTATCCTGTGTTCATGGTTGATCTTCTGGATAATTATTTAATTTTGAATCTTTTACCTACTTTCAGATTGTACTTTGGACTGTTTGCTTACCGTATGGTATTTAAATTTGGGCTCTGAATCATGCTTCAAAAAAGCACATGATTTCCCTCCATTCTTATACTCCAAATTTGTAATTAGAGCAGCTTTAGATACTCTTTCTTATAGTTTAAGCTAATTTTCGTAATGTACACAGAAACCCTTGTTTCCTAAGCACTATGTGCACGAAGTACATTGTTGACCAATACTAGTCACTAACATTTACATGATGCGGGGGATTACAGCAACATCACTTATATTTTTTGAGTTTTAGTTTAACGGTTGAATAATGCAAAAGTTTTTTCTTCTCCTTTCCTTCTTTAAGTTGTACAGTCAAGGGATTATTCTTTTGTAGCTAATGTTAGAAACCTCAAAACACGGAACTAATATATTAATATTGAATCATGCAAGTTATGCATGTGTCCATTGATTATTGGTACCGCTCCAGTGTTGATTATATCCTTTTGCTCTTAAATAAAATTCTGTAGGATATTATAACAAATTATTACAAAATAAATTAATCATATTGTAATTGCAAATAACTTTTGTTATAATCGAAAATGATGCTCAAAATTTTCTTCCTGTTGTAGTACCCATGAAGCCCTAAGCATCAGTTTGCTGTCATTCTTTGTAATTCATATGTTATATTCGTGATAGAAGTAAACAAGAGGATACAATAGAATATAAGCACCCTTTTATCTTACTTGATGGACTCGTTTTCCTTTTGGTGTGTCATGTGTGCATGTTTTTTTTTCTTTTTCGGTGGGATGGGTGGTGGGGGTGGTGGTTGGGGTCTCAAGTGGATTTACTGGAATATCGCATGGCATGTTTGTTTGCGTCACTTTCTTTTTTTGGTTCACATGAGTTTTGTTTTTACCTCCTTATTTAGAAGAAATGGCTATTTAACATTCCTGGCATCAATTGGAGCTGTATAAAGTTATGGTTCTTTATAAATCTGATTACTTTATCACTGTTTCTGGGTAATAATTTTTGAGATGTATATGCACAAATCATTCCTGAATATAATATTCTTTCCTTGTTATATAGGTGGTTCAACTCATGATACTGGATGGTAACAAGGCAGTATCTTTACTAATCGAAAATCGTGATATCATAACCCCTCCTGATGTTGTAGGACAACTTCTTGGTGCCAGTAAAAAATGTGACAATAAACGTTTCTTGCATATGTACTTGCATTCTCTGTTTGAAGTTGACCCAAATGCTGGGAGTGAATTCCATGATATGCAGGTAACTTATATTTTTCTGGTAAAGTTGAATGCTATGGCTTTATGTGATGAAACATTGTTTATATTTTGATTAACTTTAAGTATTTATAGTTTAAACTAAATTGCTGATTGAGTGAGACTAAATTAAGTTGTTCTGGGGTTTAGTTTGAAAGAAATTTTGCAGCTAAAGGAGATTATCTGAGGAGCTAGTTGAAGTGTTAAACTTACTGAGATAAGCTCTCATCTTTTCAATCTTCCAGTGCATACGGAAATTTATGTGTTACTGCAGTTTATTGATTATATGTTTATTAATCCTTCCCCAAAGTAGAACTTAACATTTTGCATTGTTTTAAAATGCGAAAGCGTAGGCGTAAGCCTCGAATCGAAGAGTTGAGGCGTAAGCTTTTCGGATTAAAAAAAAAACCGCAAAACATATAACGAAATTTGACATTTTAAATTAACCCATGCAAAATATGAAGATCAAATCATTCAGGTCAGACTCTGAACATGTATGCATCTCTTATTTTCTTTAATTAAAAATTTTAAAAATAAATTACTTGAATCCATTCGAAGTCGATTCCAATCGACGATTCCACTTCAATAATTGTATTTGTACTTACTTATTTTTGAAAAAATTACCTGCTTGCTCAACATTTTCTTTCTTTTGTTGATTGTTGGATTAGTTTTTACTGGAATGAGGTAGGAGGTAGGGTTTTGGGTGAGATACATAATTAAAGGCACATATTTATTTACTCAAGGGCTTAAGCCTCATCAGCATGAGGCACCGAGACTCGTGTTTTTTGCGCCTCAAACGACTGAGGCGTACGTTTTTTGGGTAAAATGCCTTTGAAATACGCCTTGAGGCTTTTTTGCCTATGCCTCACCTTGAGGCGTTCTTCGCACGCGTTTTTTAACAAATTGATGTTTTGAACCTTCTTACGTATAAATTTAAACTTAAAACGGATGTACTAGCATTTGTATCTAAATGTCTTGCAGTTTGTTTGGAAGTGGAGGAAAGTAGGGAGAATGTGTATGCTGTTGACATTTGTGATGCTAACCACCATGTAGAAAATAGACATGGAGACAGTAGAACTGAAAATCTTTGAAGAAAAGAAAAGACTGCATATGTTGATGGAGCATGAGTTACATGCACACATCCAATTTTGGTCTACCAAACTCTAAATGGGCTATTTTTGAACGTAGTTTGGCTGTGCTGCAGTACACACTATTATAGTTATCTCAAAGCTTCCTACACAATTAGATTTGGAAAAAGATGAAGAAAAATAGTAGACAAATAATTTCCTCCAAACAAATTTTATTAGATTCATCAAAAGATTACGAAGAAAGACCACTAAAGTTGTGAAGAAACCTCAATCTCCAAATCCCTACTACAATAACCTTCATCCTCTCTTACAATGAACCCTAAGCAAGCCTTTATAATAGCCTGATTTAATTTCAGTCATTGGATCAAAGATATGCAGAAATCTATAGTAGAAACTCCAAAACATTCCAAAAGAGATGAAAATGTCTCTGAAATCTCGAACCCAAAATTCTTCATAGTTTGCCGATCCAGAAGATTGGAAATCCCATCAATCGACTGATGCCGGTCGACTGGAAATGATTTCCAGTCGACTGCAAAAGCAGTGCTCTCCTCGGGTCCAGAATGCCACAAACTTCAGTCGACTGGTAGATTAACTTCAGTCGACTGGTTCCAGTCGACTGGAAGTCTGTAGCTAGTGTTACAGACTTCAGTTTGTCTCCTTCTTCGTCTCTTTGCTGCTGCTCCTCCGCTTTTCCAACCGACGTGCCGTCTTCACGGATAGGATTGTGGCGCCTTCTGCTTCGATCTAGAAATATCGTATCACCAATCCCAACACACACACAATATTTGGGTAGCTACCGAGTTTTAGGATTGACATAAAATGGGGATTGGAAGGCTTTTCAACCATTAGAGATCTTTGTTTCAGAATAACCATTTTTTTCTCCAAGCATAGAATAATCTATCACTTGAGAATCAAGACTCCTTTCTTGATTTAGGTTATTTTTTGTTGTTTATTATTATCTAATGTTAGATTAAATTTGAACAAGTAGTTTGAGTATAATAAAAAGGTGGTCGGAAGAAACAATTTTTTGTGTGTTGATTTATTGATTGCTTGGTGTTGGTTTGTCAACTGCTTGTTTGAATTGATTTTTAAATAATATTTTCTGTAGTTATTTTATTATGGGTTGGTTCATTTCTGTTAAAAAACTGCCACAGTCCTTTTTATTGCATATCAAATTTTTAGTAAATAATGAGTGGTAGCATATGTTTTTTTAACACACACACACATACTAAGATAATAACCGTAGTTATATATTTCAAGATAATTATTTCGGATGCTATAAATTTGGGAACATGAAAGACTATAATGATATTTGTAGGCGATGAGAAGAAACCTTCACAAATGAAGGGAGCCTGTGAAGAGTTTGCAAGAAAATTGGTTGGATTTATTAGTCAATAATTAAATGATCCTTTTTTCTGTTCACATTTTGGAAAAGTTGGACCAGTGAAAACTTTGCGAGACATGTTAGATTCTGCATGTCACAGTATAAGAGCGATGCTAATAACAATTTTCTCTTTAGAAAGTTGGCCAAATCGGTTATATAAGGTGAAATATTTGACCAAAAACTTGAATGAGTTTTGATTGTAATGAATCAGCTGAATGATTCGAACCATATATTAGTGATGAGTTGTATGTTTCATTAATCACGAGTATGCTTTCAAAGAGTTGGCAATTTTTTTATTGTACCATCTTTCGAAGAGTTGAAAACCTATAATGGTATTTGGCATCCAAGGAGTTGAAAACCCTTGATGGTGTTGTCAAGTAATTCTAATGCTAATAACATCACCTCTTTGGATAAAGTTGGAATTTCTCTATCAATTGGGAAACATAGAAAAAAGACGAGTTGAATTGTTAAATCAGTGTGCAGTTATGGTAGCAAGAAGATTAAGAAGAAATTCTAGTGGAAAGAGAAATTGTTGTTGAAGAAAATATTTGCAATAAGTGTGGAGCTCTCAACTGAAACAATAATTTTGCACTTAGCTGGAGATAGATATGTTTTCTGTAATATTTTAATGGTCGATGAAAACATTAAAAAAGACAAAAATATAAGAGCAAATATCCAAATGGTTTGATTCACACTTCTGAGAACTATGCAGACATACTTAGAACCAAGGTTTTGAATCTGGATTTCGGTCACGTCCCCTCTTGAAGAATTTAGTTCCAATCTCATGTCAAGGAAATCCCAAAAAAGACAAGTGTATTTTGGAAGGTCATGTTGGATTTACATCTACGATCCTAAAGTTCATCTCGGGTCAATCTCATAGCATGTATGATGTCTAGTATTGATTTGCATACAAACTAAATTTAGAAATATTAATTATTAGAAAATAGTTAAATGAATCTGTAGTTTTTGCTTTTAAAATCAAATTTGCAGCAATTTGATTCAGAAAAAAAAGTCAGATTTTGTTCAAATTGCAACAAAATATATTTGGTTTCAGTAAAAATAAGAGTTTTCAGCAGTTTAAAAATTGAAAATTAGGTAAAATGATCTGTAAAAATCAGCATAACAAAAAATAATAATACAATATTTGCTGTGAGAATTGAAGTTAGAAGAAGAATTGAATTTGCTCTGGAATCACTGAAAAATAAATAATAAAAACAAACCAGAAATTTGCGACTTGGAAGATTAAAAAAAAAACCTGCAGGTAACCTTGCGGCCAAAAGGAAATTGTAAAAAAGCATCAGCTTGGTCGAGATCTCATAAATAGATCCCATTTGAGTTTTTTGCTGATATTTCCAAATCTCGACCTATATTTAGGTAAGTCGATATGTAGACGAAATTTGATGTTTGAATCACTCAGTCCCAAAAACGGTATCTTGAATGGGTGAGATATAAAACCTTGATTGGGAATGACAATATAGTCGAGCTAACATTTTCTGGTATTTAATTGTTCAGTTTTGTATGCATAATGGTGTGATATAGAAATCTCGCTGCAAGACATGTAATGATTTAATGATTAGCACTTTTTAACATTTTTTCGGTCACTTACAGTGCCATATGGCTTTAGTGGTAGGACATATGGTTAATTTTTGGGATTGCAAGGTTGCCTGTGAGGTGACTACAGGAGTGTTTGTGGATCTTGATGATATTTGTTCCATCTGTTCGATAGATGATGCAAAAAACTTTGTAGCATCGAGTGGTGTGGAGTTTTGAGCATCTTGAGTATGAGCTAATGTTGCTACTTGGTTTTTCTTGACCTTCAAGAAAGAAGGTAATCTTTTTACGGTCCCGACCAAGAACCAAGTTTAATCTCATTAAATAGCTCAAACGCAAGTCATATATAACTACGTTCCCTATAAGCAACAAGTGCCTTAATCCACAATGAAGTTTAAGGTCGATGCATAAGGGTGAGCGTTCGGTTGGTCCAATGATCAAATTGTTAAACCAAACTAAAACTAATAAATAAAAACCAAACCAACCGAATTAAGTTTGGTTGGCTATCCGATTTACCAAACTAAGAATGATTTACATTTTTTGTTTGGAATATTCTTTGTACTTCAAAATAAAACATAAATATATGACTAAAGTATTCTTATATAGTATTCTTTTGCTTTTTAATACTAATTTTGACATATATATGATAAGTAAAATTTATTTAGACCACTAAACTAATTTAAAGTATCATTATAACATCGGTAATTTTGACAATATAATAAAAATTTCGTTAATTTGATTAAACCAAAGTTTTAAAAAGCGAAAAGCATACACGAGAATTATTTTGCTCGCGAGGCGAGACGTAAGCCTTAGAGGGCATAAGTTTTTCAGGTGAACATCGAGGTGTAAGTTATTATTACTTTGTTATTATTAATTTTTGACTATACATAAAAGTTAACAATTAATCAAAATTGTAGGTAGATGTACAATATAAACACTTAACTTTAAAGAGTTCCGTCCTAATAATTATTCATTATTCATTCATAAAACTATAAAAATTAATTTAAGCACTTGATAATACATACACATATATATTCAATCTTTTGAAGAATTCATATTCACCTTTCAGTTCCGTGACGGTATTTATTCTTTTCTTCCTCTTCTATTTGTCTTCAAATTTTTTCTAGATTTTGAAAATGATCTTTGATCATTTGATCAATTCTAGTGGAATCGATCTCAATTACAAGTAGTAGGAAATAACGTAAATTATTATTTTATTTATCCTTATATCAATTCAAATCGATCACCAAAATTTATTCGAAGATTCAATAATGTCTATTTAGAAATTTTCTGTAAATATCAATGAAAAAATCCATTACGTAGCCCTCGATCGTCTTTTCAAAATAATATTGCTTAATCACGTCGATATTGAAATTGAAAAGTAAAAAAAAAACACTAACTTCAGTTTTCTTAAAATTTGTTCTTTTTTTTGTTTTTCATTAAATAATTAAAATTTAATAATTTTGTTCAATATTTAAACTAGGGATAAAAAATTTCTTGAGTCACATGCCTCAACTGTTTGAGGCGTGCAAAGCGTACACTTTGTATGCTTTTTATGCCTTAAATTGTTGAGATGTAAGCCTTAGAAGTAAAAAAGCCTTTTTGGGGAAAGACTCAAGACATTTTATCTTCCATTTTCTCAAGGCACCTCTCGAGACGAGTATCGAGGTGGGTTTTTTTTAAAACAATGGGTTAAACCGATAACCGAATTAATGTTTTTACAGACCGATAAGAAACCAATCTAATTTCAAAACTAAACCAAACCGACTGAAATAAATTAGTTTGGCTGGTATCTTTGTTTTAACCAAAGATTACTCATCCCTATCGATACGTGTGAACGTATCTATGATGATAATGTTGATCATCGTTTGTTTGATATGAGTCATTTTCTTAATGAAATTTATGAACTCGATCATATATTAAATGATGGACAAATGTTGAAATAAGAAATCACTAATTAGTCATTGCGTTAATGAGGTTTTTGTTGTATAGCATATGTTAACCTAGCGTTGTGTTGTATCTCACAATGCAGAGGCACATAATTAGTGAATGGTGGTATTAGTTTGCTGATTTGTGTGATTTAGCATGATATGTAAATGTTAGGCCTGTATGTTTTTTGGTAGGTCGATGGAAATCATCTTTATGCAAGCATTTGGTGAACACTCACTATGTCTCATATAAAGCTCACTAGCCAAGTTAGCTTTAGGGGGGTATGGGTATGGACAAGTTCGCGAAAGTAGAGTTAAGTGAATAAAGTATTTCCAAATATAAGTTGAAGAGTTGGGTTGAAAGTGAGACTGTAACCAGGATTAGTGTTTTATTATTTTGTAATAATTTTATTACGCTACTATGTTATTTTATGTGTTTATGTTACATGGCATTAATTTCAAATTGAATTCAATAACTTTAAATAAAAACGACAACTTTAAATTAATTTCAAGTGAAATACTAAACCTCAAATAAAATGCAGCTTCAACTAAAATACGTTTACATTTTATTGTTATTCCAATATCTGCATGCGTTTATATATTATTTTTTATTGCATGTGCATGGTTTTGAGAATGAGGTAAATGTTGGAAATTTGCCCAACTCAGTCGCATAATCAGAAGAATCAACCTTAATGAACATCATATCCTTCAAATTTAAAATTTTAGTTGTTGAACTTCCTTATAAAATTATGAGGTGCACATGGGAAAAACATAATCTTTTTTTTGTTTTCTAAAAGGAGATGTCAACATCTCCCCCTTGAATAACTTTTATTCAAAATCCTGCACGTTCGTTTGGTTTCAATATGTAAAGCTTAAGTGATAAGAATTAAAATCTCTCTCACTGATTTTACATTATTCTGTGGCTGAGCAAATCCGAAATATAACATCATTTGATCCAGTATGGTGACAAGATAATCGTTTCTAAGCTTGTAGCTTGAAAGTATTATAGTATATTTTTTATTTGGTGGAGGATGAGGAAACTTTGAGTCTTTGGAAATGTGTTGAATTACATTGTCATGATTAGATTATGCCAACCAGACTTTATGTAGCTAAATGTTAACCAAAAAATACTATTATTTGTTTGTCTGACATGAATGGAAACATGTGTTCCAGTGTTACCTTCAACACGATTTGAAAGAAAGAAAAATAATGATGATCATAAAATATAATTTGGTTACACCATTTACATTTATTGGTTTAATAATACTATTAGCTAGTCACTGAACACTGTTATGTATGTTATTCACACATATCGATATCGCACTACCAAAATAACCAAATTTTCCTATATTCCTCTGCTTATTGTTTGGTGACAAACAGTGTAAAAAAACATTTCTACGGATTCTTTTATAAATTATATGAGCCATGCAATTTAAGTTATGCCTACTTGTCATAACGCCACAAAGTCGCCAAAATCATATATTTTTCATTCAAAATAAATAATGACATACGTTTACATGATCATCTCCAACTAGACCACACTCGTTATTCTGAAGTATGTTGTGTAACATGGTTCATTTTTTTATACATATCAGAAACTAATCCTCCAGTAACTTCAAAATCATTATATTATTAAGTCAGTATAAAACTTGTGCACCACTGGTTAAGAGGAGTAGAAGAATTTGAAGAAACGATGAAGAGGAGGTGGGGAGAGGTGGTTAATTTATGAGGTAATCAAGCAATGTTCATAACAAAGTTTTTGTGAATTTAGCTTTACATTCCACATAACCTTACATCATGTTTGACGTAAGTTTGCGTCATGTTGGATGGCTTATGTCTGATGTGAATGTTTGGCTTTGTTGTGGAAGAACTTTGGTTTTTGACAGCAGTAATAAGCTTACATCAAATCAGATGTAACTCATGGCAGACATGATGAATGTTGCAGTCAGAATATTCATGAATAAGCCATAATTTTTAAGGACGTGCTAGTCTCACTGGTACTAACATCGTGCGGAAAAATGGTTGAAAAAGGGAGACAGAAAGAAGAGGAAAATAGCAGTGTAACACATTCTCAACAATAATAATACTATATTCAGCTTACTCATTTGCTAAGTGACACAAATAAAAGTGTTGAATTTTGCTCAATAAAAGACAAATGTTGTTTGAAGCAAGATGCTGTCATTGTATGCTATGCTTAATGTTTAATTATGTACAGTTGGCTTAAAAGTGATATTGGAGTGGTTAAAGAAATACTTCGTTTGCGGGGTTGGTTGATTCTTGTGTTGTTATAATTGATGAACAGTGTTTTTAAAAAGTATATTCATAGTATTTTTATCTTGATGTTGCTTATAGAAACCATTAGTATGTGCAAAGCTATTAGCATATCACTTGCATCTCAGTTGTTTACCACAGTGATAGCCTAAACTATGTCATGCAGTTGTTGGCACTTCCCAGTTGGTATCAAAATCCTAACATGCATTTTTGTGTCTTTTGTTTTCCCACTCTCTCAGTTGTAATCCTCCAAAGGCGAATAAAGAATTGTTTGGTGAAGTACAAGATTTGAAAATACAGTAGATTTCTACTGAATTTATATTTTGATTTTAAATATTGTAAATAAAATGGATTCAAACAGGGTAAATGAAATGAATCACCACCTGGTCAGTTCTAAGAGTAACAAATGGAGATATATTTTCAATATTCATCCTGAATATGAATTTTCATTATTTAATTGAAGGCCTATAGTTAACTACTTTTATGCGATTGGATCCTTTATAGGTAGAGCTATATGCTGAGTATGAACCAAGGTTGCTTCTGCCGTTTCTTCGCAGCAGTCAACATTATAGACTAGACAAGGTTTGTAATTTCATCGAAATTTTCTAGGAACTTGATATAGAATCAATAACAGGTTTTTTTTCATCGTTAATCAGGCATATGATATTTGTCTAGAAAAAGATCTTCCTAGAGAGGAGGCTTTTGTGCTTGGGAGAATGGGAAATACCAAAAAAGCCCTTGGTGTCATTATAAACAAACTAGAAGATATACAAGAGGTACATATATTCAGTCAAATTATCACTAGCCAAATTATTTTAGGTTTTATCTCAATAGGTACTGAAAATAATATTTTTATAGGCAGTTGAATTTGTAACCATCCAACAAGATGATGATCTATGGGAAGAGCTAATTAAACAATGCTTTCGCCAGCCTGAAATGGTAAGTGATTTTTCTTTTGAATTATACTCAGGAGAACCAGCGGACCGGTAAACTCCTGAAAAGGAATTAAGTTGTGTTTGTCCGCTTCAATTCATGACACCTAATAGCCCCGGGCTTTATTTTTTGCGTGAAGTGTGTGCAAGGCAGCGCTCGAATATAATTTATAACTGTCAATAATGTGAATATATACATCTTATATCTGAAATTAAAATATGGCAGGTAGGAATGTTGCTCGAGCACACCGTAGGTAATCTGGATCCATTATACATAGTCAGTCGAGTGCCAAATGGTCTAGAAATACCTCGGTATGTGGTTTCCCTTCTTTGTTATCATGTCCTTATAGCAGTCAAGGAGAAGATTGATACGTGTTTTCTTGTTTCCTGTAGGTTAAGAGACCGCCTTGTCAAAATCATCACCGATTATCGAACTGAAACTTCTTTAAGACATGGATGCAATGACATTCTAAAGGTGATAACTTCATGATATTTGTTTCTAAGTATACAACTATACTTCTTTCTATTAGGCTAATTGTATTACTATACTATTTATAGTTTGCATGGGCATGTAGCTACTCTACCAAAAACCACGTGAATTCCATGTCAATTCCAAAATATGATGTTTTTAAATAAGCAATTCAATTTTGATAATAGGGTTATTAGGCTTCTTGATATTAATTGAAAGTGTTACTGGTCAAGCAAAATTGTTGTGGGTGTTATCAAAATTGATTTCCTCACTGCACAAGCAATAACAATAAACAATATACTTGTAATTTTCCACTTGCTCATTGTTTATAATCACAACTAAATAAAACAAACATAATTATGTTTTAACATATCAAGTAAATCCTTTTATAATCTCCAAATTCCAACCATTTAACGTTTTTTCTTAATATATCTTTTTTTGAAGAAAACACACACACAGAAATTGAAAATAGTTTTCATAAAAAAATAGTAACATTTATAGCAATCAACTTTTGTCCAAAAAATAAAAGTTCTTAAAACAACTTGAAAATGTTGATTTTTTTAAATATAATTCTGTCCTAAATAAACCAAATCAGTTTTTTAATAAAACATGTTTTTTTAATAGAAATAGTGAAAAGGGTCAGCTAATGGTATTTTAGTAAGATTTACCAAATTAGCTATGAAGGTTACTGAAAAAGACCCAAATAAATTGATAAATTACCTTGCCTCTGCCGTAAGTTTTTGCCTTCTGATTACACAATCTTTTTACGTTATGCAGTGATCATAAATAAAACAGTTGCTGAATTAGCATTTTTCCCATTAGTTAGCTATTCTCAATAAGCTAGTTTTTATTTTTATTTTTAATAATAATTGTCTAAAAATAAAGAAGGGAACTTTTGTAAACACCATTTTTAGTTTCAAAATACACCGTCGTCCCTCATAAAAACAAGTTTTAAAAAATACCGCTGATTTTAGTTTCAGGCTTTCAGCCAAAATGCAAATATTTGCAGTAAAACACTGCAAATATTTTGCACTTTTTCAAATAAGTTCAGAAACATAAAAAAATAAGTTTTGGTCATAAAAACATGCGATTAAGTTCAGATTCTATTTTAAAAAAAACCATAAAAAAAAATTGTCGAAAATAAAAATAGGGGGTGTAATTTAAAACGTGTTTTGAGAAGGGTTTTTCGCGTATTAAACTTGAAAATAAAGAGCGGATCCTAATTTCAATTTATGCTAATCTAAGACATATTTGAAGCTTTCTGAAAAGTGTTAAATTGACTGAAGGGCCTTTGTCCACACAATTTCAACTATTCTGCTGACCACACAAGGATTACTTCATAAAGTCTTTTGCTAGTTGCTAGGACATCACATTTCCTTACCGAGTTAAAGCTTATTGACAGATATTGAATGTAAATGAAGCATAACTAACTGCAATTCAAGATAATCTTCAGTCATGATTATTTATTAAACGCCAATTTACAGACTGATAGCATTAACCTTTTGATCAAGTACTTACGAGAGGCTCGTCGAGCAATCTATTTCAGCAGCATTGAAGAGAAAACACATGGTGAAAGAAACGGGAATGATTCAAGACTAGATATAGAGCAAGTAACTACTACGAAAACTATGGAGGTTAAGTCAAGAACGAGGGGCAGTGACAAATGTTGCTTGTGTTTCGACCCATTTCCGATTCAAAATCTTTCTGTTATTGTTTTCTATTGTTGCCATGGATACCATGTTAGCTGTTTATTGGATGGTTCAGAAACCATCGATACCAACGACATGGATAGTGATGACAATAATGAAGATGACACTAGCGATGAAGATGTTCGCACTAGTAAATCTCGCTTGCGTTGTGTTTTGTGCACCACTGCTGCTGGTTGATATGGAGATGATATATTCCTGTGCAATTGCTTTCTTAACTATTCTTTTATGTAATTGTAACATTTTTTGCTGTATCATATTGTACTTAGTTCCTTTTTCGGGGTGTTACAAGCCTTGTGATTATCGGAACACATGTGTGATTGTTGGTGAGTTCAGAGTGCTTATCCCATGTATAACATGTGTGTATAGATGTGAATTGTTGAGTTAAGAGTGTCATTTCATATGGATGATCTCTTTTATAAAATAAATGATCCGAGACAAATATGAGAGCATGTTTGTTTGTAATGTTAAACATGAATTCCAGAAGAGGATTATTTTTATCCTCCCTCATTATGTAGAAATATATGGATATTAATATGCACTAATGATAATCGGTAGGATAAATTATGCTGTTCGCTCATGAGACATGGTCAAGCTTTAACATTTAGGTTCGGTATATTTGTGTGGTTCACATGTTAGAACAGTTTGTTTTTCTAGTTGCGTAGGTATCCACGCTAAAATTATTGTGGAATTCATGGTTACCACGCTTCCTTCGAGCCTTTGAGATGATTTCTATTCTTCTTCTTCTTACCGTTACAACTTGAACTTCTAATATTATTACAGCCCATCTTGCCGTTTTAACACTTTCTCCTGTCAGGTCCGGTGATCTCTAGTCCAAATTTCCTCTCAGATTATCAATTGTTAATATATTGGAAGGGAAAAAGAAATGCTATTGTGCCTTATTTGCAAATTGGGTATACCTGTGAGTTGAATGGAGGGCCAAGTAGTTCAACTTTCTCTATACATTTTGGTGAAATGGTGAAATGAGCTTCCAGGAGTTCCGTTGTTTTATTAGCGAAAATTCATGTTGTTTATCTATAATCTGAACTTTTATTTATTTATTTTATTTTATTTTTGAGGCGGGCCTGATCTTCTTGATTTTGAGTTGTAACATCCATAATTGTAAAAAGTAGGAAAATATGATAAAATTGTAGCATAAAAATGAAAGTTAAAACCACTAAAACGAGAATGCATTAAATTAAATGGAAAGATGCAGTAAAATTGTAACATTAAATTTGTGTAACAAGTAGAGGATTTAGTCGGTCCGATCCGATTTTTAATTGAATCATAAAATTTGTTCTGCATCTGATCTGCATAGCATATAAATCCGTTGTGATTCATAATTTTTTGGATTGGATTGAATCGGATATTAGTTAGTGTTTGTGGTAAATTCTGCAATACAAAAAACGTCAACTATAAGTTGAGCCATATTTTTTTATAAAAAACACAATTTATTATATTTTCTAGAAATATTTGTCTTTTTACTATATAGTCTAATTTTCATTGTCTAACCAAATTTTATAACATTGTTATGAATAATTCTTTGTGTCAAAAACTTGAATTGTAAAGTTGATGTTTGTTAATAAAAAGATAAAATATCTTATAATAAATTTCAAACTAAAAATAGAACATTCAGTTTTGATAATTCAAAGTAAATTAGATCGGTTATCCAATTGTCTTCGAGCATGAGGATCCACTAACCGATCCACCATAATTGGATCTATATAATTTGAATCTGACCCATTGAATTTGTTTTGATCCCACTTTTTCTTGGATTGGATTCGATCCATTGGATTGTTAATCCATGTGTACTATTTGTAATAAATTCTATCAAAATAAGTTTGCAATACCCGTTGATCATGCTTATACAACAAAATTACACTAAGGCTCGCTCGATGGTAGGCTACTGTTGATAAATGAATAAGAAAAACTTTAAATCGATAAAAAGATGATCTGCCTTTTATATACAAGTGCACACTGTTTGTACATGTATATTCCACGTGCATATGCATTTTATCCTTTTTCTCTTGTTTATCATCGAACATGTGCACTTTTGCTCCATTTGTTTATCATTGAATCTTCTCAACTCTCTAATGGATTTTGATCCACTGCTTGATCCTTTTGAAGGAGCTTGCTACCAAGTAGCCATTGCTTCTTTGAAACGATGCATTTTCTCCAATAAGTGCATACGAAATCAAGTTACGGTGAGTATTTGAGGTAGTCTCTAATGAAATTGTAGGCACACCATATCAAATAGAGGAGGAGATCATGATACTATGAATGGTGAAAATTGTTTGCAAAGTAGAGATCGTATGTATAAGTTATGATTTATGGCGGTAAGTAAGTGATATGGAATACGAACAGGTAGACCAGTTGATTTGGTCGACCAGTACAGAGTTGATGGACCAATCAAAAAGACTCTATTGGTTGACCTATTTGTTAGTCGATTAATCTGGACTTGAGCTTGGTTTTTGGTTTATTTTATTGGAGAATCAAATGCTCTAAATAATCTTAAGTGCTATCTAACTATTTATAGTAATCTAGAGTTTTTTTTTGTTTTTTTGAAATGGTACTTAGATACAACATGTCACTGGGACAACATAACACAAATCACATGTCAAAATATGTTCGAATCACGCTACGCAAGTTTTGAACTTGTGACCTCTCGCACCAAAGTCGAATCACTTAACCATTGAGACAATGACGCCTGTCAGTAATCTAGAGTTTATGTGTTAATCATGCCTTCTCTTCTAGAGATATGAATCAAATCAGTGGGGTTTGTATTGAAAAAGGAAAATTAAATTATTGAGATAGCAATTGAATCATACGGTTAGCGTTTATCAAATTTATAATCAATCATTGTAAATCTTTTTATAAAATCTCTACCAAAATGGATCGACACTATCACATCAACAATGAAACGAATATATATATATATATTATTTATTTCAATTATATTCTATCTATTATTGCTTGATAATTGTTTGACTTGTGAAAAATTGTGAATTGAATTTGTTGGTGATTATCAATTGATTTTTCTGTTTCTCTACTCTTGCAAGTTCCCTCTTCCGCTATTAGTGGACATTTTGGATTCTTGTCGACTGGGACAGATTTTCCAACTATCTATCACAACTTATTGGTACCCAACTTGTTTGTTGAGACGACATTTCTAGAAGATAGTTTAGATTTCTCCTACATTAATTTCCAACTTGGATTTTGTTATTGCTTTATATGTTAGAACTCATATGCGACGTCATGATCACAACTAATATTGGGGAAACTAAAAAGTTAAAATGACTTTAAAAAATAACAATGAAAAACTAAGACAATTTTGAAGAGAAATTAAGTCCATCGGATAGTGATTATTACAATTTTATTGCCTATAGATATCTGACATGTTAAGAAGAAATAGATGGAAGGACAAACTTTTATTATACTTTAGATTGTAATAGTGGAGAAATATCTCTAGAAATGGTGATGAAACAACTAGTAAATGTATTAGGGATAATTTATAGAGGTTTACATTAAAAAATCACTTACAAATTATTTGATTATGTTAGATGCCTTTTACTTTTGAGATGAAAAGAGGTTGTTCATCGAGGGTGCATCTGAATTCATTGGTTGATTTGCTAACGAAGATGTAAATGAAAGATTTGAAGATTGGTAGGGAACAAAAAATAATGATTTTATTTGTCTGCTGCTAGAGAAAACATCGAGTTTTGCAATATCTATTATAACTGTATCTTTTTATGATATTAAGGTTGATCTTCTTAGCAAGGAGTTGTGCAATCGGATGAATTTGTTGAGTAATGGTAGTGGAGTGGGTAGTGGCGATGATATAATTATTGAGAAAGGTATAAGTGAGAAGGGAAAGAGAAATAGAGAGCATTCCAAGTATAAGATACCCGGTGATAGATCATGAAGTAAATTGAGAGATAACAAGTATCATTATTGTAAGAAACCAAGCCATAGAAAGAATTGGTGTTTGGAAAAAAAAAAGAAGTGGTTCTGACTTCTTTGATTTGGGTGAAGGATATTTATTGTAACGACCTACATTTTTACACGATAGAACGTATAAATATTATTTTCATAACTAAATGACATTAGATTGGACTAAAATTTTGGATAGTATCGTGTTTTGATATTTTTGACCAAATTCCATCAATTGAGGGTAGCCAAAGATAGCAAAGCAAGGAATGCTTTTTGCACACCAGATGGACTATTTGAATGGGAAGTGATGCCTTTTGGTTTGACCAATACCCCTGCATACTTTGTAGATCTAACGAGCAGAGTTTTTAGGGGACAACTGAACTAGTTTGTTATGGTATTTGTGGATGATATTCTCATATACTCCAAGACAAAGAGCGAGCATGAAAAGCACCTAAGTGAAGTATTAGAGACCTTGAGAAATCACCAACTAAAAGCAAAATTCTCTAAATATCATTTCTGGCAAAGAGAGGTGAAATTTTTGGGTCATATTGTTTCCAAGAAGGGATTGTCTGTTGATCTGGCTAAGATGGAAGTTGTTCAAGGCTTAAAGGTGCCAAAGAATGCTACGAAGGTTAGGAGTTTCCTTGGTAAGCCAGTTATTATTAGAAATTCATCAAGGACTTTGCAAATATAGCAGTACTCTTAACTTGTCTAACCAAGAAGAACCTTGTTTTTACATGGGACGAAAAATATGCAAGATCTTATGAGACTTTGAAGAAGTTTTTTACTTGTGCACCAGTGTTAACGATTCCTGACAGATTGAAACCTTTCAATGTATATACCGATGCATGCAGTACGGGATTGGGAGTTGTCCTTATGCAAGAGGTATAGGATGCAGCTTGTGCTAGTAGGCAAGTAAAGGATCATGAGAAAAGGTATCCTACTCATGACTTAGAATTAGCAGCTGTTGTTTTTGCTTTGAAGATGTGGAGGCACTATCTTTTAGAAGAGAAATTTGAGCATTCACTAATCACATATCTCTTAAGTATCTCTTTTCCTAAAAAGACTTGAACCTTAAGTAGTAGAGATGGATGGAGTTTATAGCATCATATGACTTTGAGATTTAATATACAAAACTTGTTTTCAAACTAAACACTACCTAAGATTTTTTAGATTTTCAGCAGCGAGTTCCCTCTACCAAGGGTGCATAGCAGTATAATATAAGTTAACATAAAATATCATTTTTGAGTCAGAAAATCATAATCATACAAGGCTGATATCACACTGCTGTAATTTCCTAACATGAGTTTTTCAAAAGCATATATCCACAAATGACCTCGATCATAAAATAATATAGTAGGGAAAAAAAGTAAAACAATCGCTACGTATGACACTTTATGCAGGGAAGTTTTTTCTTCTTCTGATGAATTCAAAGCTTTTTCACAAAACATAATAACAGCAAGGAAACACAATAGAATGATAAAGTGCCTTGCCATCAAATTTTGGATGAGCTTGCTCAAATCATGATCTGAAGTTCCTACGGGTTTCCATCAATTTTTTTACTAAGCTTATTCTTTTCATACCATGTTCTTGTTTCTTCAACTCTCTTTTCCTTTGAATTTTATTTTATAAATCTGCATGTATGATGAGAGGAAATGGGGTTTTTTTTTTTTTTTGAAATTTAAGTAATGGTAATAATCATTTACTAGATGATGACTCAACCTCCATATGACAAAAATTGATATGATAACGAGGTTCGATTGCTATGATGAAAATACATAATTGTTGAGTTGTCCAGTGAAAACTCATTCATGACCAAGGAATCGGTGTTGCATTGTATGTTGACAGAAGGTGCGACAGGCTAAGTTGTTGATCTAGATGACAGGCAACGTAAGAAACCGCATCAAAAATGGACCTCGTATGCAAAAGATATTGATCAAATATGATTTGAGATTAACAAGATAATTAATTAATTAATCAATTAATTAACTAGTTACCTTTTTATACTTAATCTTCCTTCTTCTTCTCTCCAGGCCGTGCATGAGACGTTTCACCATGCATATCCGATCCATTCAATCACCGATTTCTCTTTCATTTATCGATGAAATTTCGAATTGCCTTGACCAACGAATCTTATTACTCGATCTCATCTATCTGCACTCAACCGATTCTCGACTGCATGCTCCACGAATTTCGCGACCTGGTTGGTCCATCTCATCTAGGCCAATGTTGCAATTCACGAACGATGATCGGAGCTCCTCCAAGCAGTGCAGCGAGATGCGTCTCAGCATAAGGAACATGAATATAATCCTCATTATACCTATCTCCACCTATAGTCGTGCCTAAGTCAAACCCTAGATCCACGGTAGATGGGTTGACTTCGGCCAATGGTGGTTGCACGTAAAATTGTGGGTATGAAATCGAAGCCCTCATCGGTACGAACACTCTGGATTTTGTTTCATGATTTTTAGTTGAGTATTTCACTCGATCTCGATTTTTGAAGGTAAAGAATGGAGTGGCCATGGATTCTTTAATGAAACAGTGAAATAGAAAATAAGCTAAAGAGGGAAAGAGGATTTTAAATAATATTTATATTATTATTTTATTCCATTTATTTAATCTCTCAAATAAATGGTTGTACCTTTCGAGTCCGTACCATCACACGACGCGTCCGATCGTCATGGAGCTCGTCTGCGTACATCATCTTATTTTTCCAGATCCAATGGTACTAATCTCATCGCCATCTAAGACTGCACATAAGGATACTAATTTCGCGTATTTTGAGATCGTTTCGGCCATCGGATCGTCCAATCTCAAATCATAGTGATCCTTATACTCGTTTTAATTCGCAACTTCAATCTGAACTCAACGGAAGTGGTCTCGAGTCCTGATTCGGCAGTATGCAAAAAAATCACATTTTTGGGCCTTTATTTAATTAACGATTAAATATTTAAATAATCTATTTAAATATACGATCGTTAAAAATATGGGTCGTTACATTTATGGGAGTGCATGACGTATTTCATGTTTCCCATTTGAGGAAATGTCTACATGTAACTGCAACTGTAGTTGAAACTGATTAGTTAATAGATGCCGAGAAGGAGCCGATTTCCCCTCATGTCATCGCACGCATAGTGGAACATGATATTAAGAGGCTTCGTAATAAGGAAATTAGGTTGGTCCGAGTTCAATGGGAAGATAACCTAGTGGAAATCACGTAGGAAACCAAAGAAAACATGAAAGCTTCTCACCCCTAGCTTTTCTCTGGTAAAATTTTCTCTTTAAATTTAATAATTGGTTGTATCATGGTTGCTAGATTGGATGGTAGGAGATGGTTGCCACACTTTTATTTTATTTTATTTTTGCACTCATATAGAACTTTACGTATATTTAGGGTGTTTGCATACATGCCTATATATCACGACCTTGCATCCACGCTAGGATTGAGCTCACCTATAGTATGTTGCATACATAATCACATTGCATTTTTGGTTGAGTGGGTGGTTGTGTAGATTATTGTAGATAACTTGGTTGCATAACATAATTGTTGACTGCGCGTTACATTATCTGCCCTTGGATTTCAGGACGAAATCCACTTTAAGCGGGGAAAATGTAACACCCCATAAAATTTAAATAATAAATTTAATAATTAAAATGAGGCTTAAATTGTAATTTCTGTAAATGTTAAAACTTGGTCACGGAAGTTGCACCATTACGTCCATAATGATTTTCTGATGACTTTTCGTATATAATATGTTGAAAACAGAATTAAAACGAAGAAGTTACGAATGAGTAAATACTTGAGTTTAAAATAATTTAAAATGAATTTAATATTTGAAATTTGAAATTTTGAAAGAATTTCAAAGGTTTGAAATTTGAATTTGAACATTTACTTAAGCTGGAAGTAACGTTTAAGGAGAAATTAAAGTTAACGGTGATTTAATTAAGATTAAATGAGTAATAAATCAGGGAAATAACGAAAGAAAACAAAGCAACGCTGGTTTAATAAGGCCGGTCGACCGCCCTTAGTATAGCGGTCGACCGGTCGTGACTTTTCAGGGCAATAACGCCCTGGCTAAACGGCTCGGATTCGTTGTAAATCAATCCAACGGTTCTCGTTTCTTTCTACCTCTATAAATAGACCCCTAGATCCCCTTACCACTTTTCCACACAAATTATGTAGCAATGTCGAGACTCTGTTAAAATCATTTCTCCTAGGGTTTCAAAAAATAGTAAACTTTAGGTAAATAATTCTAAATTCTAATCTCTAATTCAAATTAAATTATCAATCCTTCTTCTTTCTATCTTCTAATTTCTAAAATCTAATATATATATATATATATATCACTATGCCAAAAAATGCATCAGACCACAGACATGCTCCGTTATCTGAAAGCATATCTATATGTCGTTAAATCCGGTGCCGTCTCATTGCACATTAGACCATAGATATGCCTCGTTATCTAATATGCACTAAGACAACAAAAAAAGACCGTATGTTGTCTGATGTTATAGTATCATTTCTAGAATTTTCTATTAGACAACATATAAATATTGACTAATATGAATACCAATTACAGTTATATATTGTTCACATAATGAAATAAATATTTGTAGAATGAAATAATTGAATCACAATTTTATTTAAACAAATATTTTATTTCAATTCAAATTCAAATAGTACACATTTGGCTTCCACTTTACATTTTCAAATACAATACAACTTTTATTATACACTATATCACACTCTCATATACTGCATTTTTACTCTCACTCGAATTTGTTTTTGATATCTTCTTGCTCTGGCCTGTCTAGTCGTCTGCTATACCTGTCAATAAATAATGCAGTAAAATGGAAATAGAAACAAACAAAAATGACAAAAATAAAATTATAATTGTGATTTAATATTGCCTCGGTTATTTGGGTTGTTTGTTTTCATATTTTAGACTGGGACAAAAATTAAGTGTGCACGAACAACTTAAGATATGCACAGTGTATCACTGTGAATATCACAAGGTCGAGCATCGATTATCTCTCAGGGAGAAATGCAAAGGTCAAGCCTGAAGGCTCAACACAGTGCAAGTGTGCACAAGGTCAAGCCAAACCAGGCTCAACTCAAGTGCAACATAAATATCAGTTTTGAAAGAACGAACAAGGCTGATGTGCAAAAGTTCGAGCATATGGTGAGGAAAGAAGACTAAGTGTACACGACCTATCAAATAAAGTCAGGGACATGTGCAAACCAGACCAAACAAGCATGCATGCTGGGTAGAATGCTAGTGCAAGTGCACAAACAAGTAAAGGCACAAGCACATGAATGAGTAATGAACATAACACATAGCATTCCAAAAACTAGATCGACATCAACCACGACCATCTCCATATCAGACCATCACAAGAACATGCCACATCAACATAAGTTCGAATGTATGGAAATCAGTTTCAGGCAACAATGTAACAAGATGGATATAGTTTCAGTTTCAAGCAACAATGCAGCAAGTTGGCAACAATGCAATCTGTTTCAGTTTTAGACTCAAGGCTAAGCCAGAAGCCAGACAAGTGCACTAAACATAACTAGCGAGGCCATTATGAAGCAAACAGTTTAGAGCAAAAGGTATAGGGATACACATTAATGTACTAAGGACAGAACATGCAAAATAAGGAGAAGCAAGTGCATGGAAATATACAAGTGCACATGTATAAACCAAACATGAATGAAGTAGTGCAACACCACATAGTGCACATAGACAAAAGAAAAAAGGGTACATCAATGATGTAGATCAACAAGCTAGTGCAGGTGCAAGTGAAGATTCAAGGGGAATTATACATGGTGCTGTGATATACAAGCAAAAGTTCAAGCATATGACAAGTATCAGTTTTAGTGAAGACTCAAATTACAAGGCAAAGCGTATCACTCCAACATCCAAAAGAATTATCAACCACCAACATTCACACATATATACATATATATGTATGTATGTCTATACATGGAAGTTCAAAGCATCCACTAACTCAGACATGAACTCATCAAAGTAGCAATCAATTTAAGGTTTTCACCATCACAACAAAATAGTAATAGTGGCATTCAGTAGCAATAAGGACAATCGCAAGGCAAATCAAAATGAAAATCAAATCAGTAGCAACATGAACCGGGACTTATAATTTCAAACTCACATTGACAACTGTAGGTGCACATATACACATTTGTATCAATTTTGAGCGATATGGTCAGGCAACATAGTCAAGAGCACATAGTCAGGCAACATAGTGAAAAACAAGGTCCAACATAGCAATCAAATTAGCAAACAAAAGCCAAAGCAGAAATTTAAGAATTTGAAAGGTAATCAAACTATGGATAAGAACCAAAGCAGAAACCAAATGATGGACAAAATATTTTCAAAATATATCCAAGAATCTCAAATATATATCAATGAACAAGTCAGAATGCTAATCAAACTCTGAAAAAATTCAAACAAAAAGTATATACAAATATATATGAAATTGATTCCTATATAAACACCCAAATCATCACAGGAAAATCAAATATTCAAAATGAAAATATAGGGATTCAAACCCTGTAAATTAACCCATATCATCTTCGGCAAAATTAACCGACTTCGAGCATAAAATTGAAAAGGGGCAAAATTGTTAGACATACCAAATCGTTAGCAATCAACTCGACAAAGAAAACAACCGCATAATTAATCATTGCTAATCGAAATGTGTGAGCATCAGAGAAGAAGGAGTACCATTCACACTTCAAATTCCCAACGGAAGCTTTCGAGCTAGAAACCCTATACCAGAATGAAGACAAAAGGAAGACGACATGGAAATGAATGCGGGCTTAAAGGAAAATAAAACAATTAATTTTTGGCTTAATGGGTTCTGCCGATTTGGTTTTGAGAGTGAGAGAAGAAAACGAGATGAATAGGGTTTAATCATTTGATTCTCTAGTTTGAGAGATGAGGAAAAAATAAAATGGAAAGAAAGAGGAGGGAAATAATTAAGGAATACGCGACCACAAAATTTTTGAGAGGGAAACAAAAATATTGATATGGAGCCAAAACTAAATTTTTTGATAACTTCAATCAAACAATAGATAAATATTTTTTGAAAACAAATGTTGTCTGATCATTGTTGTGTCACACAACAGATGATTTTTTCATATGTTGTGTGAAAAAGTAGGATAACTGAAAATTTACCATATGTTATGTTATCACCGTTGTCTAATTCACTTTGTGGCATAGTGTATAAACAATCTATTTGTGTAAATTAAAAAGGGGGAGATCTATCATAGGTTTCAGAGTAGTTTAATTCAGATCTAAACCTAAAATCAAAGGAACCTTCTGTGAATGGAATTTCACCTTTTCCTATTCTAGTATCTATATTGTACCTATCTGGATCTGATATATACCTTGGGAAATTCTAGAAACGCAAAACTCTAAAAAAGTAAAAACCTAGAATTTCGTTAATTAAATAGCAATCTTTGTATATGTTGGAATTATAATTGTTTTTGTTATTGATATATTAGAATCTAATTAAATGCTTAGAATTAGATAATCTATGGTCCATTCAACCTATTTTCCATCTTTTAACTTGGAGTGTTAAAGGGTTCAAGAAGAAAATAAATTAGAAATGGTGTGTAAAGTAAAAATTGAATTGTTTTTACTTTGCACTACCTATTTCTATCATTTAAATAAATAAGAAACTCCTTTCTCACTTCAAAATGATGTATACAAAGGTTGAACTAAACATAGTCGATCTAATTTGGGAAAGTCTGTTCTTTAAAATAGAAAAGTGATTCTAGTGTATTAATATGGAACAAGTTATAGGTATTCCATGTTGTACAAATCTATTTTTATTTGGCTGTGGTAGTAGCAGTTCTTGTTGGAATTGTAGATTTGTTATGAGATTGATATTTCAAAAATACCTTATATGTGAATTATTATTGAATTGTGATAACGTAGTGATTAGACACTAAATTCTGCACGTAAATATAAATATGTATATATATTATGACATATTGACTATAGCGTATTGATTATAGCATATTAAATGTGATAACTAGTATTATTAGAATAGTTAGGTAATATTAATTCATAGGAAGGAAGAAAGAGTAAATTAGGGAAATTAATCCCTAATTAGAGGCGTAATAATTTGATACCTTATATAGCCTCGGTCATTTATGTATAGGATGATATATGTATGTAGTGGACATACATATAAGTTATGACTAAGTTATAAGGATGCGAGGTTAGCCTAAAGCTACATGGAAGTTTGTCTAGTTAAATCTGGCTACCAGCGATGTGGCTTTGCGGACTATGTGAGACATCACCTATAATACTTAAGCATAGTGGACGTGAGGTTAGTCTCAATTCTATAGAGTAAATCTACCCAGTCAATCTGGCTACCAGTACATACGAATAGTCGGACTAATGTGAGACGTCATGAGTGGGTTATGGGTCATGGGTCATAAGTTGCATTTTGGTTCGATAGGTGAAATCCTAGGAGGGGTCCGCTTCGGGTTAGAGGTATTTAGTGGCTATGGTAGGGCCCGCCTCTTTCTTAGATGAAGTATTAAGTAACCTAATTGGATTTCTTGCAATGTCATTAAGGAAGAACCATGTAGGGAACCGCCTTGAAGTTAGGTCTTAAATGATGGGGATCTACCTATTTTATAGGTCTTAAGTGATCAAAGTCTACCTATGCCCATTTAAAAAGGTATTAAGTGGTTTAGGTGTTTCCGTTTTGCATCAAAGATGCTAGTCACGTTTGAGTTGATAGGTTGGACTGGAAAGGCCTTTGGGCTTACAGTTGACTTTTGTATAGTTGGGCCGGAAGGGTCTATGGGCCTACAGTTGACTTTATACATATCTAATAACTTTAATACGTAAGACATATTACAATTTTGGATAATACTGCCCATGTTACTATTATGGTAAAACTTGAAGTTTCTTTCACCAGACTTTGTTGTTCTGACTCCCTCCTCATTTCAACAAACAGGTTAGAGGCGTAGGGTATTGTTGAAGGAGCAAAGATGGGAATGCTAATTGATGTGGCAGTGATTATCCGCTATTATTTACTTATGTTATTTTCTTTCATGTACCCAGACTTTGAGACTATGTTGTTACTATTTCCATTTTCAGTTTAAGACTTATGTATTGAGATTATTATGTTGGGATATTTTGAGACTTTAGACAATGTTTCCGTGTCTCTGAAATGGCTTTTATTTATGGGTACATATTTAACTATTATATTTTATCCATTTCGTTGTGAGATTCAGAGAGTTAGATAAATAGCTCTGTGTACAGTGTAATGTTTTTAATTTTTTTCACCAACCAATGGCCAGTCTTGGAATGGCTCTAAGTTCCGATGGGTCTTTTTTGGGTCGGGATTTAGGTCTGTTTTGGGATGGGCTGTTACAGGCCCCTGCCCCTCAAAGCTTCTTAAATTCAGATCAGTACCGACCTGATTCTGGTCGGCACCGATATTAATTCCATTAGCAGGGGCTCGGGTGCTTCATCTAGCGTTCCCCCTGTTGCTCTAGTAGTCCGTTCCTTCATCTTTTTCTTTCCATCCCTTCTGTTCTGACCAGAAGCAGATGAATTTTCCTCCACCGAACCAGCGGGTGATGCTTCTCTCCCGTCCTTCATGGGCCTTTAAGACTGTTGGATCAGCAATGCAATTCTAGCATCCATCTTGTCAAGGAGAGCCTTCTAACTATCTACCATCCTTTGATTCAACTCTTCCATCATCCTGTCAAACTCCACTTTAGTCACCATCTCATGCGGGGCGGATGGTCCTGGCCACACGGTTGTCGGTTGGTTGGTCACCTCATCATGGTAGGAATCTCCGTCTTCTCTACCAACAACTGCTCTAGATCTTCTAGATCTCCTTATTGTCATTACTTACAATACGAAATTTCTTTTAGACTTTAAACAAAAACCTTTCGGATCTAACTCTCAGATGTTCTAATCTATAATAGATAGCTAAATCTATGCTTGAGAAGTTCTGTTCTCAGTCAAAGCACAAAAAATGTTGGGCTAAAAGGTGGCACAACACCCCAAAACAAATTGTAAGAGATTGATCTAACTATAATCAACAAATAATAGTAGAAGACATGCAAATTTTATAGTGGTTAGGCTAATCTGAGTGTTATGTCCACTTTATTTTTATTATGGAGAGTTTTTGTCACAAGTAAAAGGGTTTTATAGTTCCTAACAGCCTAGAATAGCAAAGTGTAACTTTCTTTGTTGACAAAGTTGAGTAGAGAGAGGAGATGAAGTGCCAAAAGGTCCTCTCCAAGTCATTATAGGCTTCAAATTTATAGAGGAATCGTCCAACGAAGTCGCTAGATCATAAAATACCATTTCAAACTCCATATCTGAAGAAGTAGAAGGGGGACAACGTCTCTTGAGTGATAAATTCATATTTGTATCGACTTGATCAGGTTGATACCGACCTGATTTGTTGATTGCAAATCATCCCATCTTCCATTACTTTGCCTTCTTAGTTCGATCCATCATTCCTGTCTTATAAATCAGGTTGTTACCGAGAGGTTCTAACACGTCTAGTACTTGTCCTTTTCTTTAAAGCCGTTTGGAGTTGTTCACCTACTCCTTTAGAAATGGGCTCCAGGATAATAACTTTAGCCAACAATCCATAGACCATAGCTCTAGAGTTCACCGAAATGCCAGAAAACTACTCGGAACTGACCAAAAAAGTGGTCGGTATCAACCACTGTACTTAGTAAAATTTCACTCTCCAACTTCTTGCAGCTCCTTCTATTGTCCTTCCAAGCATGTCTCTAAGTCCTTGAACCATCTCGTCTTCATCATAATGTTCAGATTCATTTAAAATCTACTTGGTCTCAAAGCTGGATAATAGTATGCTTTCTTTTTACGATGTACATGTTCATGTTTTACTTGATACCAAGGCTTCACATTTCTTTATATCTAGTGACCTGGTAGATAAACTAGGTTTGAAACCTAACCTAGTAGGCAAACCGTTGAATGTGTCAAACCTTGTAGTCAGTTCGACTAGTTTGAGTCTGGTTTGTGATGATGTGGTCTTATTGAGTCATGGATGCATGTTTGAGTATGATTATTTTGTACTTGGGTTTATTGGGTTTGGTATTATATTAGGGATATACTAGCTTCATAGATACAGAGTAGTGATTGATTGTGAGAGGTCGATGGTGATAATAAGGACAAATGGTGAGTGTAGTATATAATTGAGCTACTTATCGGATGATGAGATGATGGTTAACTTTCTATATTTGCTCAAGAGACCACACGATGAGTTGTCATCAGTACCCAATGCTAGAGAGTACTTGAACATATTCAAGGAGGTGACCGTGTTACTACCACATATGGAGATTGAATTCTATATTGATTTAGTAAAGGATGCTAGGCAAGTAGTTATGCCATTGGAAGTATGGCACCCAAAGAGCAGAAGGAACTAGAGGTCCAAGTGAATGACCTATTGAGGAGAAGGTTCATTCGTCGGAGTATATATAAGTAGGGAGCACCTATAGTGTTCGCCATTAAGGTGTATGACTCTCTGAGACTTCATATGGATTACCTTGAGTTAAATAAAGTGACAATGAAGATCAAGTATCCACTTGTACGTATTGCTGACTTGTTTGATCATCTCTACGGTTCAAAGGGGTATTCTTAGTTGGACCTAGTGATACCGTTTCACCAACTGAAAATGACAATGGTGAGTGTGCTGATTACTGCGTTTTGTGCACCATCAGGATTTTACGAGTGGTTGGTTATGCCGTTCGAGCTAACCATTGTGCATAACCAATGCATCGACATACTTTGTTGATCTGATGAACCATGTTTTCAAAGATCGGCTAAATAGGTTTGTACTTGTGTTCATTGATGATATTCTTGTATGTTCATGGATGGAAAAGGAACACAATATGCAACTGAGGATTGTGTTAGAGATGTTGAGGAAGCACTAGCTAAAAGCAAAGTTTAGAAATGTAAGTTTTAAAGGAGGGAAATGTGATTCTTAGGTCATGTTGTTTCAGAGCAGGGCATCGCAGTGGATCCTAACAAGGTAGCAATAGTCCGAGATTGGAACAAACCTAAGAATGCTATAGATGTTAGGAGTTTTCTTGAATTAGTGGGATATTATAAACAATTTATAAAGGACTACTCAAAGTTAGCAACTCCACTGACTAACTTGACGAAGAAGAATTATACTTTTGATTGGGACACAAGGTGTGAGCACACATTTGTGAGTTTGAAGGAGAGGTTGATGAGTGCACCAGTGTTAGTCATTTGGAGTGGGAATGAGGAGTTAAAAGTATACACAGATTCTTGTGGTACTAGATTGGGAACCATATTGATGTAGAGGGGTAGAGTTATCACATATGTTAGTTGGTAGTTGAGATCGCATAAGAAGATATACCCGACCCAGAATTTGGAGTTAGCAGTAATGGTGTTTGCATTGAAGATTTGGAGGCACTACATTTTAGGAGAGAGGTTTGAGTTATTTACCAACCGCAAATCATTGAACCAGCTTTTGTCATGGAAGGACTTTGACCTTCTTCGGCAGCGATGGTTAGAATTCTTAGCCTTACGACTTTGAAATTTCTTATATGACTAGTAAGACAAATGCAGTTGTTAATGCTTCATGTAGAAGACAATTCACCTTGGGAGCTATGTTCCTAGAGTGGACACAGTTAGAGTATATTTCTTGTTATGATTGTTGACCTAGATGTCAGCTAGTGCCAAAAGTATTGGCAAGCTTGACCATTAGACCTACCGTGATTAGAGAAGATCGGTATCAGTCAGAGGCGTGAAGCTAGACTAGCTGAGATTGATGCAAACATAGAGACATCAGTAGAGTCTAAGGAGATAAGTAGTGTTCATAAGGATGGTAGATTTGTTTGTACCCGATGTTGATGGACTGGGATGAGGTGCTTCGAGAGTGCCATCATTCGAGATTGGTTATATATCCTGAAGGCATTAAAATGTATCAAGATATGAAGCATACATTTTGTTGGGAAGGGATGAAGAAGGATGTCGGGACATTAACTGAAAAATGTATCAATTGCCAATTAGTAAAAGCTGAGCAAAAGAAGCCAAGTGGTTTGCTACAATCGCTTGATGCCACTGGAGGAAGTGGGAACATATGCCGATGGACTTCATCAATGGGTTGTCAGGACTAGAGGAGGGTATGATAGCATATGGATCATAGTCGATAGATTGAAAAGGAGTGTTCGAGCCATACCTATAAAGTCCGGTAAAAAGACATTGAAGTTGGTTGAGTTGTATGTTAACTGGATCGTATGATTCCATGGTGTGCCGAAGAACATTGTAAGCGATCGAGACTCATTATTCACAAGTGGATTTTGGAAGAGCTTACATGAGGCATTAAGGAAAGAACCGCATTTGAGTATAACCTATTAGCCATAAACTTACAATCAGACTGAGAGAGTGAATCGTATATTATAGGATCTCTTGTGAGCTTGCATACTTTGGAGGCTCATAGGATGATCATTTTCATTTGGCAGAGCTCGCATTCAACAATAGTTATCATTCTAGCATAGCTATGACACTGTTTGAGGCTTTACATGGTCGACCATTGTAACAACCCACCTTTTCCACCCCGGGAGAGGCGCCCGAACCGACATCAACACTCGAGAATTGAAAAGATGAGTCATGGGAGAAAGATATAATGTAAGCAACTAAGACAGATACAGATGGATATCAAATACTAGTTATAAATTCTAACTAACACTAGCTACTTTCAGAGTCTCACAGTAAAATGAATAAAATACAACATATAATCAATATCATAGTCACTTTACCAGATCATGTCTAAAACTGCCAAATAAACATGTCTAACAAATATAGATTCAACCCAATCCCCTTGATACATAATAAACTCCAAATGCAGTACTAAAAATCTCTGTATATAGAACACATAAATATATCTCCATCTCTAATACTACCTAATTTCCAAACTCCATTAACTTGGATACATGTAAAAAATTGAAGTACGAGTGGGTTAGACATAAGTGTGATGAGTGAACTATACTCTACTCTACATATACTACAAAATTAATACTATAACATGATACGAGTCTATCATTTGACAACCATATGTTCTGTCATCACGCCATGCCTGAATGTCATTCATATTTAACCATATCACATCTATACAGATTAATGCTCTGGTCCAGCCCCTATGCCCTACAGAGTTGCCTATTTCTCATCTCCTAATACATCGTATATGACTCACGCCCAAGGTCGCCCATAGCCTACAAGGTTGCCTGGTGTCATCGTGCTACCTAGTTGGACTCACATCGTATACCACCTATAGCCTACAGGGTCACATACCATCCACTGGTCCGCCAAAGCACTACAGGGAAGCAAAAATTGTCTGGCCTAGACCACCTATTAAGTGTCACAGGACCCCATATGAATTGCATACACATTCTGGGGCGTCTATCCTGCGTCCTAGACTCGTTCCTATCTATGTTCATCATAGTATCACAATATTATTTCATGATACATACATATGTATATTTATACTCTCTTTACATAACAATCAAGCCATTCAATATTTATTCATTTCATAACATGATCACATTCCATAAATCCATTCGTTTCTTATCAAAATCACACTCCATACATCCCTTCATTTCGTAGCACCGTTACTCGTCTTGTCACATCTCAGATCACCTTCTAGAATATAGGAGAAAGAACAAATCAAATTATATATTATATATTTAATATGGGCCATTTAGCCATGGTTCAATTCTCTAAAACCAGAAGTGCACCAGTGCACCGGTCAAGGCGATCAGTCCACCGGTGTACGTTATTGTTTTCAAATTCTAAAATTCGAGTTTTGATGATTTCAATGTCATTTTCGATTCTGCTCACCAATGCTTTGTCTCAAATCATCAGAAAAGTTCCTAGACTCTAGCTTTAGATTCCTAATTCTAAATATATCAATTATTTCATGGATTTCGGTGTTTTACTTCAGTTTTATAGAAATTTGCTTAAATCTTGTTTCTAGTCCTTTATATTAACCAAATCCCTCCCAAACCAAGTTATATTCGAAATTTTAGTGTGTGATTATGAAATACTACTCTAATATAGTATGCAGATCAGTTTGTAGCATTAAAATTTCATTATAGGAAGAGTAAGGTGCAAACTACTCACCGAATAGCTAATTCTAGTCTAATGTCTCGCTGTTTGGATTTTTTGCACTTCCTACCTTAGAGTTTCCACCTCTAATTCATTGTAGGGTCGTAGCCCCATCTACTAGCTTCGAATCGCTTTACGTTTCATTGAATTTAGTTGAGAAATGAGAGAGTTGAGTTCTTTTTGGTAGAGTGGGTTTCTGAAGAACGAAGGAAGAAGAAGAGGGAGTTACGGAGTTGTTTCTGAAATTGGAAATGTGGAGTACGTAGTTCAGTTTTAAGTCGAAGGAAGGAAAATAACCGTATTCGGCAAAATTCAAAATTCAAGTTCAGCCCGTGTAGCACTCGTTCGATTCGATGACGTTTCCGGTCATATCTCTTTCATATGAACTCCTAACGACATAAAAAAATACCGTGCCAACCCGAAAAACGAGACGGTCGCAAGGGCGCTAGTTACGTCGTCAAATTCCAAAGTTTTAAAAATGACTACTTTGCCCTTCTTATATTTAATTAATTCATTAATTCCAAAAAAATTCATATCTTCGTATTATTATATTTTATTTAAAATATTCCTTAAATTCTCAGGGTATTACATTCATCCCCTCTTAAAAGAATTTTGTCTTCGAAATTCTTAAGGAACGAAGAATATAATATAGCGCTTATTCCATAATATATATCAACCAAGTTATAACATCCAAATTAAAGTAACCAAACAATATATCAGGATATGAGTGCGGGTAGGCATGCCATGAACTTGCAATTTATAGATCTAAGATGCGTAAATGTTGCTAATGCATCCTATATGAATGCGATAATATGGCATATAAGGCATGATGCATAACATCCTAGTATAGAATATATATGTATTTCTCTATGAATGCAAATCAATCATATACATATATATTCAACAATAGATCATCCAAAGCATTCAAATCCTAATCCTAGAAAGATTTAACTAAAGAAATCAAACGAATATCGAGAACGTAAAAGAAAAGAGTTGTGGTTGTGTAGCCTTCATCTTCTCTTTAGGCTCTCACCTGCTCTCTGCTAGATAATTTCCCCTATGCACTCTAATCAATTTCATCATCTTATTTCTAAGTTGTTTTATGCCACGTTCAATAATACGGGTTGGATCATGGGATGAACTCGGCTCGGACTCCAACTCTACTTCCACCTATTGGCTAGGTGCTATTGTGGTCGTTAGGTCATGTGCACATTTTCGCAAATGTGACACGTGAACTACGTTATGGACTCTTGCCATCTTCTCTGGTAGCTCAAATTTATATGCCAATCTTCCTATCCTTTCAAAATTGGGAACAGTCCGACAAATCTCGGTGCTAATTTCCCCGAGTTTCCAAAACTTATTACTCTCTTCAATGGAGAAACTTTGAAAAAACTAAATCTCCCACTTCAAATTTCAAATCCTTTCTCCTTTTATCCGCCTACGGTTTATGCCGGTCTTGTGTAGCCTTCATCCTTTTCTTTATGAGTTTAACTTTCTCCTCTATATCTTTAAACATTTCTGATTTCAAAATAATTTTGTCGATAGATTCACACTAGCACGAAGGTGACTTACACGATCTTCCGTATAAAGCTTCAAATGGTATCATGCCTATACTAGCCTAGTAGCTATTATTGTATTCAAAGTCTACCAAAGGTAAATGGTATTCCCAAGATCCTCTGAAATCCATTACACATGCCCTCAACAAATCCTCTAGCACTTTGTATACTCTTTCCGTCGGTCCATGGATGGTATGCAATACTCAGATTCGACTGTGTTCCCAAAGCTTCCTATAGACTCCTCCGAAATTCACTCATAAAAAGTGGATCTTGGTTGCTCACAATAATAGTTGGTACTCCATGCACCCTAACCACTTCTTTAATAACTGAATTGCCAAAGTCGCTGCAGATCTCGTACTCTTCACTGGAATAAAATGAGCACTCTTCGTAAGACAATCTACTATCACCCATATACTTTCATTTCCTCTTCTACTTTGGGGTAATCTGTCTACAAAGTCCATGGATATACACTCCCACTTACATTGTGGCATATCTAATGGAAGTAATAGTCCACTTGGCTTTTTCTATTCCACCTTCACTCTTTAGCACGTCATGCACTTCACTACGTAATCAGCTACCTGCCTCTTTATTCCTGGCCAATAGAATGCTCCCTTTGCATCCCTATACATCTTATCTACCTCTGGATAATTTGTTATTCTGGAACGATGACATTCACCCAAAACCTCTTCTATCAACTCCTTAATCCTCGGCAAGCATAATCTCACATCTCTTCTCAAATAACCTTTCTGGTCTACGGAGTAAGGATCCAAGTGATTTGATCATTCATCCCATTTCAACTGCTCCATAATATCGACGCACAATGTATCTTGCCTCGACTTTCACCAATACAATCCATAAGTGTTGGCATAACCTCCATCGCTGCTAATAATCCAAGTATATACTCTGATCTAGGCTTGAAATAAAATTTTGATATAAATTCCAAACTACTGCATTCTACTAACATATGCATTCATTGCTGCATGCTTCCTGCTCAAAGCATCTACAACCATATTTCCTTTCCCAAGAGTATAAGAAATCCCAAAATCTTAAGATGATAATAATTCCATCCACCTCTACTATCTTTGGTTCAGGTCCTTTTGAGAAAACAATTATTTGAGAGAGTTATGGTCATTAAATAGTTCAAATCTCTCATCTAATAAATAATGTCTCCTTGACTTCAAAGCAAATACAATTGTAGCCAACTCGAAGTCATGCGTCAAAGAATTCTTTTTGGGGTTCTTTAGTTGTCTACTCGATAACGCTACTACTCTTCCTTCCTACATAAGTACATCACCAAGACCAGCATTGCAGGCATCGGTATACATCGTAAATGTTTTGGTACCATCCAGAATAACTAAAATAGGAGCACTCATCAATAGCTCTTTCAGTCTTACAAATGACACTTCACATTCTGAACTCCAAGCATATACTAAGTACTTCTTAGTTAAATGAGTCAAAGGCATTGAAATCTTTGATGAACTTTCGATAAAATCCCGCCAATCCCAAGGAGTTGTGGATCTCTGAAGCATTCTTTGGTGTTTTCTAATACCCAACAACCACTACTTTCCCTGGGTCTATTGCCAATCCATTTGCCGATACTACATGCCCAGGAAAACAAACTTCATCTCTTTAGAAATAGCGTTTCGAAAATTTAGCCTTTTACCGATTCCTCCTCAAAACGTCCATCACTACTCTTAAATGCACTTCATGCTCATCTTCACTTCTGGAATAAATAAGGATTTCATCCACGAAGTCCAATACAAACCTATTTAATTGCTCTCTGAATACTCTACTCATCAAAACCACAAAATAAGCTGGAGCATTCATTAATCTGAAAGGCATCACCAACCACTCAAATAATCCAACATGCATTTGAAAAGCAGTCTTCCGGATACTATCATCTGCAACTCTTAACTGGGAAATCCAAATGCTAGGTCAAGCTACGAGAAAACCTTTGCCCCGACCAACTGATCGAAGAGGTCATCAACACGAGGCAGTGGATAACAAATTTTCTTCATCGGCTTGTTTAATTCTCAATAATTGATGCATAACCATAGGGATCCATCCGCCTTTGTAGCAAAAATGATAGGTGCTCCCCATTTCGAAATAATCCTTTGAATAAAACCCTTCTACAATAATTCAGACACTTGCTTATCTAATTATCGTCTTTCCTTCGGAGCCATATTGTTGACGCTGAAAATGGCACAACACCCAAAGACCTATTGAAATATTGAGATCTAGCAAATACTATATGAAAATTAAAGAGAACACGAGAATTTTTATAGTGGTTTGATAATCTTTGGCCTACGTCTATTATAGTTTATCGATTATTTGTTTAGGAGTCACTAGTATAAGGTATTGACAAGTTCTTAAAGCTTAGAACAACCAATGGTGTCTGCCTTAGTGACTATGAAGAGGAGAGATAGGAGATGAAGAAAACAAAATAGCCAAAAGTTCTTTTCCAATAGCCATAGGGTCTATATTTATAGGGAAATGCCTAGCACAGCCGAGGGCCCATGAGATATGAAGTCCAGATCTAAGCTCAAGTGTTCAGAAGTGAGCTTCGAGGCCCACATTCAAATAAAAACCACTTCAAGTGGAACCACTCGATACCGATCGGTTTATATGGGAGAAATGCTCTCCTATTTCTTCAGTTTAGTCTTCCACCTCTCCTATAGAGTGTTTTGAGAACTCTTCCTTAAATATCGTGTTGCTTCCGGGGATACCTCTTGCACATATCCTCTTTCTTTATTTTCTTCTCGTGAATACATGGAGTTGTCCTCTTATTCCTTGAGAAAGGCATTTCCTAATGATCGCTCGAGTTAGCGCCTCTCATACAAGCGGCTTTGAGAGTCCATAATGCTGCAAAAATCACTTGGTACCGAGTGATTGGCTCAATACCGATGGGTCCACTTTTCTCCTTTGGCTTTGAAAGTTGTTAAGTATGATCTTGTTGTCCTTCCGAGCGTGTCCCAACTCTGTGAATCATTTTGTTTTCATCTTGAATTCTAATTTCTATTGAAAATCTGCTTAGTTAAAAACTCGGATAACACTTGCCTCCCAGAGTATGCTTTTGTTAAGAAAAAACATACTCGGGAACAAGACGAGCATTGGCTACTATCTCCACATTTTGGTTGGTTGTTTAGGAATTGCATTGAAGCGTCGATTTCTTTCCATAGATATACCCTTAACTGCTTTACATAGATGAAATTCCATCTTCCATGCTAAGGACATGTTCTACACTCTATAGATTGTCCCATGCCTTAGCCGAGCTTGCACATTTCCTACTTTGAGTCAAATTCTTGGTTTGAGAAAACCACTCGGTACCGAGTGCTTTCACTCGACCCTTAAGTAATATAAGTACTCGAGACTTAGAATTTTCAGCCACTTTCTCAACTTTCCTCTATTGATCGTTTTCCTTCCGAGTGTTGAAAGCTTCGATCTCCTTTGTCGAAAACCAATCACCAGAAGCCAACGTCGACCGTTCATGTTCACCATCGTCACTTGAACACCGCAGCCGACCTTGAAACTTCACTCGCTCGGACCAATGTTTGTTTAAGCAACCCATCTTCTATCCCTCTTTTCAATTTGACTCCGGATCCTTCAATCGATCATCCAAGTAATAAGTTATTGAGGTGGGCTGCTGATCGGCGATCATGTCATGGTCGTTCGAATTACGAATTGTGGCAACGATTTGGTTGATCTCAACATGGGTTTGGTTGAAGCAAACATCGATTTTTTCCTTTTGGGTCTGGTTCGAAATATACTCGGGTTCGACTTGAGGAGTGTTTGGGTGAGATGGTCGGTTGTCAATAATCTAACCCTTTGCCTTACAAAGCTCCTTGATTTGCTTTGACTAACCCTTGACGAGTTTGTTGTCTCCATTCGATTATCAATATGATGGTTTTTTTCAAAGAACATTCATGTTGAACGGCCTTGCTGCATTGCATGTCTGGCCCTGCACTTCCGCTGTCCCATAAAAGAGAAACTTCCGCATTCCTCTAGGCAATGGTTCCATTATGGATTATCTGACGATAACGGGTAAGATCCAATGCACAGTTCTGTTGTGCGACGTGGCTCATTTTCCTAGCATGGGCTAGCTATCTACACATGATGGTCCGTTCACCACGTACGGGACATGAGATTCACATTGCATAGTTTAACACTTTCACTTGCCCATGTTGATGCTCGGAATCCAACTGGTCAACACACATCGACATATATTGGATTCTAGGCATTGGTCATAAGGATTTAATATTTTAAAATAGAACACACCTAACCGTGTTGATCTCCATGCTTCCAGACCAGTGCCGGGACATCCACTCCTCCCAAAGCCAGTTCCTCCAAAGTTCAGGCTTCACCTTCCGTACCTATCAGGCCTGGTCGTTCAATCACCGTTGAGTTACAAGGCGTGGTCGTTTCGGTGAAACCACTGCAAAATCAACCTACATCTTTAAACGAATACATTGGTCTAAGGATCTTGGATGACCCATTCGAACAAATGCCGACAATTCTTACTCCAAAGGTGCTCTAAAACATATGTCGCCAACACGAGATCCCTGAAAGCGGCTTATTTCTCCCAACAAAGGGTTAACGAGCGCAGCGTCCACCATTGGGATACATGTCATGCAATCAGTATATGTGCTTAGGTGGTGCTGTCTTGCCCTTCAATCCTTTTATACGCTTAATTCTTCAAGAGCTTGGGCCGGCTCTATCCAAAGTTCATCCCAACGGGTATGCTTTTTTGAGCTCCCTATTCATGTTATTTGCAAATCGGTTTCAAAGCCACCGAACTTCAACGTGCTAACTTATCTCTTGACTTTCAAACAAAGGCATGACTCACCATCATACATGATTATCGAGGCCTGGTGTCGGTGCAAGGTCATCAATAAGCTCCACAACAAATGTTCTTACTTCAAGAATGAATATTTCTTTATCTGATGCTCGTATGGTTTCAATGGGTGTTGGATTTATGGAAGTAAGATCCCTTCCTCTTTGCTCTTGCCGCACTTGGATTCCTTTTGTTCAAGTGTTTGACTTACTATTTACTCCTTCATAGACATTCCCACTCGAGATGATACCAATGAGCATGATGATATCCTGAAAGCTCTAAAGGAGATTAGCTTCCAAATCACACCATCACATATCTGCTAATAACCGATCTGACACCCGAATAGATCCGTTGTTTATGTATCGTCTTTGCCAAGCAGTTCTAGAGTGCATGCCCAATCTTATGCCCCCACTCGTAGCTATGGCAAGAATCTTCAAGGGGAATTGAAGGCACATCAAGCATGGCACATGCCGAGGAGCTCATTGAAAGGGGAACAGAAGAAAAGGCTGTAGGTGATGCCTCAAGAGAAGCGGATGAAAGAGCTAGAATGCCACAAATCTCGGAAGAGAGTGACAATTCAAGGAGGAGAGAAGGGAAGTAAGAGACGAGGAAAGAGGAAGGAGAGGAAAAAGAGGAAAGCGCTGATGAGGATGACAATGAAGGCGCTGGCAGTTTGGAGGGAGATGAATCGTACGACGACACGTCTCCTAAAGGAACCGAGTTTCTTTCTTCGCCTCCGAAGTGCATTATCATCAAAACTCCCAAGAAAGCTAGGGAACCAAGTACACTGCCACCCATCGAGACAACTCTTTCAACTTGTTCGTTAGGTGGTGTTTTCGATGGCTTGAGCTATTTCGACATCTCTATTGGCGATCCCCTCACCGAAGGTTCTCCTAACTTTAGCTTCTCGCTTGGGGGTATCTTAGTTGTCGATGGTGAGACAACATCTTTACTTCTATGTGAACATGGTCCCTAGAGCACTTAGGGTGTCATTGGCACTTTGCACTTCACTAGGATCACGAACACACATCCCTGCATTTACTTGCCTTTTGAAGTTCCAATACTTATACAATTTTTCTTCTTGTTTTAGGTTCCATGGCTAGAGATAAATATCAAATGCTTAAGTATAGCTATGAAGGGTCTAGAGGACAAACCTCCGATCTACATTCGTCGTGTCCTAGCTATTAGGATCGTCATGAGACCAACAAAGAAATATTTAGAAGGAAGGAACGAGAAGCGGATGAGGACCATAGGGTTGAAAGAGAAAAAAATGAAAAGGCATGCCAAAGAGAGGCTTTTAGGAAACGGTGTACTACTATTGTGAATGGATCTTAAGGCTACTTTAACACTAAAGGGGGTGAATAGTGTTTAATAACGCATATGGAATTTTTCTAACTTATTTCAAGATTTAAATTCAAAAACAGACAATTAACCACAAATATATATTAACGAATAGCCACTGATATATAAATGCAGTAAAAGTAAAGTAAAAGTAAGAGAGATGACACCAAGAGTTCTTAGACTAATTCGTATCAACTAATCCTACGTCCAGTCCTGTATAGCGTATGTATAGATTTATTTTCCAACGCCTACTTTAAACAGGTAGATAGCAAACTAGAATACAGTCTTGATTTCAAGGCAACGAGATACACCCTCCTTATTTATGAGTTCAGAGTAGATTCTCTTGATTTAATAGGGCAACAAGATCAACCAATTGATTTGACCGAGCTACTAGCATACCCACTTGATTTGAACGGGCAACAAGCACACCCAAATAAATAAGGTATATTGACATACATAGGTAAGGTATATTGACATACGTTTGTTAATTTTGAAAAACAATAATTCTTTTAAAGTGTTTATAAAATTCTAATAATTTGTAAAACTTTAAAACATAGTTTTTTAAAATACTTTTAATACACTCAATATAAGTTCCAATGGACTCTTGATCATTAAAAAGTTGACTTTGGTCTTTTTGGTAAGCCTAATGGCTTTAGATGAGAAAGGTTGATTTGAGGAAGACATTTCGATTTGTTTTGGAGGAAAGAGACTGAAGAATAAGTTTGAATTTTAAAATAAAGTGTGTATAGAAGATGAGATAAGAGAGAGTGAGTAAATAGAGATTGAAGAGTCAATGACAGATGAAAAGGTTGCAATTCAAAATTTGAAACTAATGCAAGAGAGTAATTTCAAAAGTTTGAATTTCGAAAAGACTCTAAAAATTCTTCCAGATATGTCGACATACCTATGTGACATTTGTCGACATATGGGCCGAAATTTCAATGTTAAATGAAATAAAGAAGCATTATATATATATATTTATATACTTATATATATATATACATTCGTATATACTTATTTTTATTATATTCCTATATTATTTTTAAACTAAAAATAAAATAATAGAATATGAAATGTAAAAGGTACTGATTTTGCCATTTTCTTTGTCACTTTTGATTAATCTTCCATCACTGTGAAACACATGTTGACATTTTATGTATCTGGTTCATTGTCATTGAAATGTAATATTTGAATCGTCTAAAGTTGCATTGTAAGCTCTCTTTTTCTTTTTGAATGAATCAATGTTTGTAGTTTTCTTTTGTCAGGGGCAGTCTCTTCTTAGATAGCCATATTCACCACAATCATAATACTTATAAACATTTATGTTTTCGTAATTTTTATTTTCAGTTTTACGAAAGTTGTCAATCTTTCTGTACTAGGAATTTTCTAAAATTTCAAGTCATAAGAGCAATCTCCTCATCATTATCATCCTCATTTGAATCTTGATCATTAGTTATAGAATTGAAAGTAATTGATTTCTTTTCGATTACTTTATTTTCCCTTCTACCCTGCAACTGTGCTTCATAGGACATTAGATTACCAATTAGCTCTTCAATTTTCAATATTCTAATATCATTAGCTTCCTCTATTGCTAACGCCTTTTGAAACCATTCAGAGGAGAATGAATTAAGAATTTTTCTAATTTGATCTTCTTCTGAGAAATTTTTCCTAATGATACTAATGATACTAATGAATGAATATATCATGGAATCCAGAATACATGTCAAAAATAGACTCCCTTGGTTTCATGTTAAAAGGTTGAAACTAGTTGGTTAGCATAAAAATTTTGTCAGTTTTACTTCAATAGTACCCTCATGTGTAGCTTGCAATGTTCTCCAAATTTTATATGCAGGCTTACAAGTAGAAACACTATTAAATTCATTTTTATCCAATGAACAAAATAAAATATTCATGGCCATATAATTATTAATTACTTGTGTCGTTTGGTCTTGTGCCCATGTTGAGTATACAGTTTGGGGTTCAGTGTACGCACTTTGTGTAATATATCAAATATCTAAACCATTGGACTGTAAATAAATTTTCAGCCTACATGACCAGTAAGTATAATTACTACCATTTAATAGTAGGGGTGTAGCAGTTCATTGTCCTTCTATAAAAGTGTTAAAAAGTGCACTACCTGTGTTATTAGCCATTTATACTTTTCAAAAATCAAATAACAAGTTTTTTAAAACCTAATGCTCTGATACCTAATTTAAGAAATGGTGCGATACTATTTTAAATGGATCTTAAGGCTACTTTAATATAAGAGGGGGGGGGGGTGAATAGTGTTTTATAGCTTATATGTAATTTTCTAACTTAATTTCAAACACAAATAATCAATCATAGATATATGTTAACAGATAGTCATATATATATATTGTGTAGTAAAAGTAAAGTAAATGTAAGAGAGATGACATCAGAAGCTTTTATACTAGTTCAGATTAACCAATCCTACGTCCAGTCTTGTATAGTGCATGTACAGTTTTCTTTTCCAACACGTACTTTAAACAAGTAGCAAGCAAACTGAAATACAGTCTTGATTTCAAGAAAACGAGATAACCTATTCTGATTTACGAGTTCAGGGTAGACTCTCTTGATTTAATCGGGCAACAAGATCACCCATTTGATTTGACCGAGCTATAAGCATACCCACTTTATTTGAATGAGTAACAAGCACAACCACTTGATTTGAATGGGAAATAAGCAAACCCAAAAAAATAATAGTAGAGAGTTATTGATTCCAAATACAAATAGTTGTACTTAGGATATAGAATATCCTATATCCCTTTTGATAGTACTTTGATCTTTGAATTTATGAGAGAATACTTTCAAATCAGTAAGTAGATTGTAGAGAATGAATGTAGTAAAGTAGAGATTGAATTTGATTGAATTTGTAGAACATAGAAAGTGGATTTTGTGAAATATATAATGAGAATTTGGAGTAAGAAGAAAGTAGTAGTTAGTAAGATTCATTTTCCAGTCCCTTTTATATAGTGTATGAAGGTGTGACACCCCACCTCTATACCCATACCATCCGAGAGTATTATAGTGTAACACTATCAAATAATACAGAGAATGAGGCTATATAGGGTACATATGTGAATATTACCTTGGACTAACACCGGTACATTTTAAAACATCAAATATAAAACTGATTCATAAATACACAGTAAAGGTACAAAGCAATATACACGTGTGGCTGTAGGACAGAACAATACGTAACATATAGTGAAAAATAGAGAACATAGAGCCAATCATAGTGAAAAATAGATAATATATAATACAATAATGTTATAAGAGTATAATACAACTCAAATGTCAATTAAATAAATATATGTACATACAATGAATCAATACTAAAAAAATATCTTATAACAATTCTAATGTAAATTCCACTAAGCCCACTAAACAAATGTCGGTCGTGTCATCCATGTATTTGAAAAGTCTCGTACTGACATATGCATGGTTCATATTTAATACAACTTAAAATATCACTGAAAGTAATTCATAACATAAATATCACCAAAAAAATCATGCATAAGGATGACATCACCCAAATAATTTAACAGAAAATAAAAATATTATATTCAATGGGTGAATCATATCATACAAAAAAACATCATCATAGAAAATGAAATTGTCAAGTGAATCGGGCTAACACACAGCAATGCCCTAATATAATATCATAAAATCACATTATCATTAGAAAATGTGAGATAGCCTACCAAATCATCAAAATGATATCCAATATTATACAAATCACAAAGATAACTATCATAATCCAAATCACAACCAATAATAAAGGCTATCTCAAAAATATTAAATCATCAAACAATATGGATGTAATAAGGACTGACTACACTTTAGACTCATCTAGTCTCTAGTATAGCCACCTCATGGGATAGTGAGTAATATATGCCAATCCACCACACACACATAACCCTGAACTAGAAAGGGAGACTGATAGTACATAACATGCTCCAGGAACCTAGGGTCTACTAGCCTCCCGCTAATAGCCGAATCTGTTCCTACAGTCTTCGGTTACCTTGATGGATTTTGTTACCCTACCACCAATGGCTCATCAACACGTAGCCTTGGTCATGACCCTGCACTTGCCATTATGGTAACAGACTTCTAGCCTATGCGACAGAAGGGGCTATAGGGAACCTACCCTACCACCTACCGATCTTGTGATGAACATCGAATAATGACCAACAACGGAGTCGTAGATCTGGGGCACGACCCACGATCAGGACGTCAGGGTGGATACTGGCCAATCGGGTTCACTCTCGAACCATAAAGGAAGTTGGACACAAGTGGATGACATATAGTACTCATATCCTATCTACACATAGCTCAAGATGTAAGCCAACACACGACTCTGTATAAGTCAACACATGACTTTGATATACCAAAGCTCTAATCCCTTGCCGTTACACGACTATACTCATTAGCCAACACATGGCTATAATATACTCACTGTAGTGAGTATTATCACATGCATGAGTAATCCCCGTTTGAGTGACATTTACTTGCAAGGAATAATCAAACATATAACATAACGACATCCATACCACCGCATGTTATTCAAACAATTATTTAATGCTCATAAACTATACTCGACCCACACCAGATATCTCTATATGACAAGTCTAATGAATAACCAAAAAAGTGTTACCAAAAGTCCCATACCAGACGGTATCACTGAATTGTTTATTCAAATTTCTCATCACGCAGAAATAAAATCTCATAAATCAATAGAAATATGTCATCACTATATCATATCATAACACTACCAAATCAATATCAACGGTGAATCATTCATATAATTCATTTCAATATATAAAAGATAGTAAAATCAGAAAAACAAGATAAAATAAAGTTGACTAAAATACACATAATTATATGAATCAAACAAATCATTTATTAATGAATCATTCACAATGTATATCTTAATATTACGAAATAAGTATTTATAAACAAATAACTAAATAAGACCAAATGTAATATTACTTTACAAATAATAATTAATTTCACAATCTATTATAAAATTAAATAATAATTTAATATTCACAAATAACATTAGAAAACTCAACTCTTATATTTTAGAACTCCTAATAGTTATTAAAATTAAATATTACATATAAAAATTATTTAATATTTTACTATAATTATACACTATTTTAAATAATTACAAAATATCCAAATTAACTTAATACATTCGTTATCAAATAAATATATATTTAAAATTTAATATGTATATAAATGAGTATATAAACACTCACATACACAAAACACATGCATTCATTAATTTCCAACTTATAATTATATTCGGTACTGGCATTCACTAGGAATTTTACACACACAAGTCCATCACATAAATATAATGCATAAGGTACAAACAGGGCAATATCAAGGCAGTGAACAAGACAACGACCATATATATATATATATGTATATATTGATTTTGATTTAGGAATAAATATATCTACCCTTGGTACTTGTTTACATACACAAAATCTTGCACTAATACTCTCGAAACCAACAACACATGCACACATAAAACATATACACCAACACTAGTGTGCACACATATACACAAATACACATCCCACTGTACATGACTTTATATAGCTCACTGCTCACGCAAGAAACTAGGGGCGTAAATGGATCGGACTAGACCGAACAAAGGAGTGTCCATGTACTATAATAAATTCAAACGGACATGGACCGAACAAGGTTTATGTTCGAACGTTGTTCGTACGAGCAAGATAGGGGACAGACAATGTTCTAACAGTAGAAAACAAATTATGCACGAAGCATGTGCCATTATCATGCGCAAAGTGCGTGCTGTAAACCTCATGTGTGTGTGTGTATTGATTTACCTATATTTCATTCATTCATTGTCCATGATGAACATTGTCCGCTTCATGCGTAAGCGTGATAGTGTTCTAAGGTCTGTGTCCATTCGCTGTTCGTGAATGAAATATGGGCCAATTAATACACACACACACACATACACATGAGGTATACGGCATGCACTTTGCATGTGCTGATGGCATATGCTTCGTGCATAATTTGTTTTCTACTGTTCGAACATTGTCCGTCTGCTATCTGGCTCGTACGAACAACGTCCGAACATAAACCTTATTTGGTCCGTGTCCATTTGAATTTCTTATAGGACATGGACACTTCTCCGTTCGGTCTAGTCCGACCCGTTTACACCCCTAGTTTCTTGCATGAGCAGTGAGCTATATAATGTCATGTACAGTGGGATGTGTATTTGTATATATGTGTGCACACTAGTGTTGGTGTATGTGTTTTATGTATGCATGTGGTGTTGGTTTTGAGAGTATTAATGCAAGATTTTGTGTATGTAAACAAGTACCAAGGGTAGATATATTTATTCCTAAATCAAAATTAATATATACATATATATGGTTGTTGTCTTGTTCATTGCCTTGATGTTGCTCTGTTTGTACCTTATGCGTTATATTATATGGTGGACTTATGTGTGTAAAATTCCTAGTGAATGCAAGTACCGGATATAATTATAAGTTGGAAATTAATGAATGCATGTGTTTTGTGTATGAGTGTTTGTATACTCATTTATATATATACATATTAAATTTTAAATATATATTTATTTGATAACGAATATATTAAGTTAATTTTGATATTTTATAATTATTTAAAATAGTGTTTAATTGCAGTAAAGTATGAAATAATTTTATACGTTATATTTAATTTTCACAACTATTTTGGAGTTCTAAAATGTAAGAATTGAGTTTTCTAACGCTATTTGTGAATATTAAATTATTATTTATTTTATAATAGATTGAGAAATTAATTATTTTTTGTAAAGTAATATTGCATATGGTCTTAATTAATTATTTGTTTCTAAATACTTGTTTCGCGATATTAAGATATACATTGTGAATGATTCGATAATAAATATTGACTAGTTTGTTTTGTATAATCATGTTTATTTTAGTCAATTTTATTTTATCTTGCTTTCTTGGTTTTACTACCTTTTATATATTGAAACAAATTATATGAATGATTCACCATTGATATTGATTTGATAGTGTTTTGATATGATACGATGATGCCATCGTTCTATTTATTTATGAGATTTTATTTTTGTGTGATGAGAAATTTGAATAAACGGTTTAGTGATACCGCTTGGAATGGGGCTTTCGATAATACTTTTTCGGTTATTCGTTGGACTTGTTATATAGATATATCTAGTGTGGATCAATTGTAATTTATGAGAATTAAATAATTGTTTGAATAACATGCGGTGGTATAAGACAACGTTATGTTATTTATTTTATTATTCTTTGCAAGTAAATGTCACTCAAATGGGGAATACTCATGTATGTGGTAAGACTCGCTGCGGTGAGTATATTGTAGTCATGTGTTTGCTAATGAGTGTAGTGGTGTGACGGTGAGGGATTAGAGCTCTAGTATATCATAGTCATGTGCTGACTATACAGAGCCGTGTGTTGGCCTACGCTAGAGGTATGTGTAGATAGGATATGAGTACTATATGTCGTCTACTTGTGTCCAGCTCCCTTTATGGTTCGAGAGTGAACCAGATCAGCCAGTATCCACCCTGCCAGCCTGATCGTGGGGTCATGCCCCAGATCCACAACACAGTTGGTTATTATTCGATGCATATCAAAGGACTGGAGATGGTAGGATAGGAGTTTTATAGCCCCTTGTGTCACATAAGCCAACAGTCTGTTACAATAGGGCAAATGCAGGGTTGTGAACAAGGCTACATGTTGAGCCATTAGTGGATAGGGTCACAATGTCCATCGTGGTAACCGAAGACTACAGGAACATATCTGGCTATTAGCGGGAGGCTAGTAGACCATGGGTTCCTGGAGCATGCTATGTGCTATTAGTCTCCCTTTCTAGTTCAGGGTTATGTATGTGTTGTGGATTAGCATGTATTACTCACTATCCCATGTGGTGGCTATACTAGAGACTGGATGAGTCTAAAGTGTAGTTAGTCCCCGTTACATCCATATTGTTTGATGATTTGATGAGATAGCCTTTATTATTGATTATGATTTGGATTGTGATATGTTATCTTTGTGATTTGTATAATATTGGATACCGTTTTGATGATTTGGTAAGCTATTTCACATTTTCTACTGATTATGTAATTTCATGATATTATATTAGAGCATTGTTGTGTGTTAGCCCGATTCACATGATGATTTCATTTTCTATGAAGATGTTTTATTATATGAGATGATTCACCCATTGAGTATAATATTATTATTTTCTATTGAATTGTTTTATATGGGTGATGACGTCTTTATACATGATGTTTTGGTGATATTTATGTTATGAATTACTTTCGGTGATCTTTTAAGTTGTAGTAAATATGAACCATTCATATGTTAGTATGATACTTTTTAAATACATGGACGACACGACCAGCACTAGTGAGCTTTGTAGAATTTGCATAGGAATTGTTACTAGATATTTTTTTAATATTGATTCACTGTATGTATATATATTTAATTGAAATTTGAGTTGTAATGTATTCTTATACATTATTATATTATATATTATATATTTTTCACTACGATTGACTCTATGTTCTCTATTATTCACTACATGTTACATATTGTTCTGTCCTGTCCTGCAGGCACATGTGTCTATTGCTTTGTACCGTTACTGTGTACATATAATGAGTTGTATATTTAATGTTTTAATACGTACCAGTGTTAGTCCAAGGGAATATTCGCATGTGTATCCCATATAGCCTCATTCTCTGTATTATCTGATTGTATTACACTGCAGTACTCTTGGACAGTATAGGTATAGAGGTGGGGTGCCACAGAAGGTATGCGTCTATTCGTGAAGTGATGTGATTAAAAATCACAACTATTGAAAATCCAAAAGACACCTTTTCAACGGTCTATATGTCGACGTACATAGGTAGGATATGTCAGCATACCCTTGTTAATTTTGAAAAACAATGATTCTTTTAAAGTGTTTATAAAATTCTAATAATTTGTAAAACTTTTAAACATAGTTTTTAAATACTTTTAATATGAAAAACTCTTTCTAAAATATTTGTAAAATTATACTTTTAATAAAATATACATAATAAATAATTTGATAAGAGAGTATTCAAAGAATGGATGGTTGTTATCCAAGGACTTTGACAAATTATTCTAATGTTTATTTCCTATGATCTATAGTCTTGAACTCTTCGCGTTTCATCTTTAAACTTATGAATCTTCAAATATCTTAATCATCTCTGAATCTTGGTCACTATTCTTTTTACTGATAAATCTTCAAACTCGATTATCCCGTCGTTGTATAAACCTGTGTAATATCCTATAAAAATACACTATACAACTTAGGAAAACATTAGTACCTATATTTATATGGTTGTCATCATCAAAATCAATATTTGTGGAATTAACAAGGCTATACTCCGATTAATCCAAATGGCACAAAGAATCACAAGATCGCCACGGTTCCTCTTCTGGCACTTCTCTGCCTCGTATTGAATCTCTACTTCCTCCTCACCATCAAGTTCCTGTCACAAAATCCTTGACCACCACTGCATCTTTGCGCTATAAGGGAATTTCTATTCCTCCAAATTCCTACTCCTGGTGCACGACCTCGGCTGCAAGCTGCCTTTCCCACACTTTCCTTACAGAGAGTCATTTTTGATCATGACATCAAAGACATTCCAAAGGAAGAGGCAGACTAGGATGTCCAACAGATACAGAAGCATATAGATCAAAGCAACAAATGGAAAATCTCTTTTTTGCTCTCTCTAAGGTCAATAAAATCTCTAAGATGCAAGGTTGGGAGTGCAAATTCCTCACAGTTACAGGAAGAATTGAATTGATAAAGGCTGTTATATATCCTATGGTTAGTTTTTGGATGCAGTGTTTTATGCTTCCCAGCCTAACTATTCAACAAATCAATCAATTATGCAAACTTTTCATCTGGAAGGGTAAAAAGAGCAGTGTCCCATGGGAAACAGTTACAAGTGCTAAATCTGAAGGTGGAATGGGGTTGAAAAAACTATCTGATATAAATATCACTTTCTGCATAAAAAGAATTTGGGAGACACTTAATAATTCAACATTCAGTGCAAGGTGGTTAAATGAGAGATATGCCAACAAAGAAACACTGTGGGAGTCTAATTACAATAACAATTTCTCATGCACTTGGAAAAAAATGCTATACCATAGAAGATATGCACAAAAAATAATTGACAGAAGAATTGTAGATGGGAAATCTACAAGTTTATGGTTTACTCCATGGATAAATGGTTCAACATTATTAGAAAAATTGGGGCAAGATACTTTATCATACTCCAGAGGACAAAAACATAAGGTAAACCATATCATATCTGGAAATACATGGAGAACTGAGACTATATCATACCTTGGTAACATAAGTGATGATATAAGACAAGTACCCATTCATCACGACAGAGCAGAAGACTACTGGTTTTGCAAAAATAGTAAAAATGGAAATTTCTCCTTTCATAATGTTTGGGACAATCTTAGAATCAAACTTCAAGAGATCAATAACCACAAAATCATATGGAACAACATACCCCTTCCTAAACTGAATGTTTGTCTTTACAGAGCCAATTTCAACTATCTACCAACAAAAGATAAATTAAAAAGGCAAGGAGTGACTGAAGATTCTATCTGTGTTTTATGCAATTTAGAAGAGGAAACTTGCAAGCATTTATTTTTCAACTGTTCTTTCTCCAAACATGTGTGGTGTTGGATCAGAATTATGTTAGGTGACCCTACAACTCATAGTAACATTGACACGTCTATCTCAGACACCATTACCTACATAAGTCAAAATTTTGCAGCAAACAACATTCAGAGAGATATCAGTATAGCTGCTCTTAGCTCAGCCGTATGGTTCATTTGGAAAAGCAGAAACTCTAAGATCTTTAACAATGACAATGCAGACAAAATTGCAGTTTGTAAAACCATAAAAAATATGGTTCGTGACTTAATCATCAACAGATCTAAGTTCTTCCCTCACAGCTTGATTAATACTGATGACATCCTAATAAAATGGGAAATTTTACCTTCGCGTGCAGACCTTACCTTTCCCTCGATCCCTAATTTCCCAACCACATCAACACCCTCAAGGTACATGATTGATAGAGAAGATGATGAAGCTGAGAACTCTATTATTTCCAGACGCACTGAAAGTAGCAGCGCTATAGTTGGAAGAGAGGAAGATTTGACAGGCAGAGAAAACGAGCCGCCATGAGGAAATAGAATCACTTATTTTTCACAATGTGTTTAGGGTTTGGTCGTGATTGTGTTTGGGCCGCATTATAGTGTTGCTGTGTATTTATGTGTATATATTGTTGTTGTATTGATTCTTCAATATCAATAAAGCTTTTGACCTTTATTCAAAAAAAGGTCAATAAAATAAACTATATCAATATCCAGTCCTTCTAATCTGAGAAGAAAACACTATGATAACCTCATTGAGGGTTACAAAGAGTTCATAGAAAATATGAAGGCGGAGAGAGATTCTGGCTTAAGTCCAAGGCGAACTCTGAAAGCTTGACGGCTAAGATGAGGAAGGCCCATAATGGCGCCATGATCGTGTTATAGAATACGCTAAAGTTTGCCTATGAGGACGGGGCCGCTCTGAAAATGAATATGACCGAGAGGGTCTTGGAAATTACCGCAAAAGATGAAACTATCTAGGCCAGGGACAAAACCATTAAGAAGTAGGCAACCGAGATCCACAAGCTTTATGTGGAGAAGGACAAGCTGGAGGAGAATCTATTATTGGTGAAGACTGAGAAGTTAGACCTAGAGGTTGATTATTCCCTCACTACGTAGGAGTTGAAAGATCTCAAGGCAACATGGGCCAAGGAGAAGGAAGAGCTGAATAAGACTCTCCAGCACTTCTTTCGTGAGTGTGATTCAATACAGGAATCTAAAGTGGCTGGGGAGTACATATGCTAAAACCCTAGCCGGTGCTTGGAAGGAAGTTCTTCTTCGCTATGAAGCGGCTAGTGAAGGCCTCATCAAGGAAGAGCAAATGGCTAAGTACCTCGATGTCGAAGACATAGCAAAAACCCGAGGAGGGAAAAGCCATACTTGCTATTGAAAATGTCATCGCTGCTGTTACCACCGTCGAAGCGCTCGCTAGCCCAAGTACGTCGGATCCAACCAAATCATCTATCCTAAAATCCAAAGAGTCTACGACATATATTCCCATGTTTGAGGGGGCCAGCTTCGCGGTCTCCTAGATTATTCTAGCATCTATAGTGGCTACTCTCGTTGAGCCGTACATTCCTCCTTTTGTAGACCAACCGATCCAGTACTCACCCAAAGAGGGCGAGTTTTCTAAGTCTCCTGCTTTGCAATCAATCCCAGGCAAAGGTATCGCTTGTTTCTTTGATTTTCAAGAAACTTCAATTGGTGCACGAATCTATTTCTATGCTTTACCATTCTATTTGTCAACTTGAGGTCAGCCACATCTCTCGCCTCCACCTCCAGCCACTCAAGGATCGGGCGTCGCAGCTATGTTCATCATGTCAACCTCCATTTCTATGAGACTTGTCGCTTTATTCCTACTTCCTAGTTCTGAGCCTGGCCCCGATTCTCAATGGATCGCAGCCCTGGAAGGGCTGGAGGATATCTCTCACTCCTTTAGGGAAGATGCTTCAATGACTAGTGCTGCGGGCCAGACCAATCCTATTATAATGACGGAGACGTCGATGACCGACCTTTCTAAATTCAAGATTAAAATGGTGACTGGTACTGAAAAATCTATCAACTCCACAACTACAAGCCCTACCATAAAGCTTCCATTAATTAAGCTAAGGCCCCTCAAAATCAAATGCTCTGAGACATCTACCGAGAAGACTGCCAATCTACCCCATGCCACAACTAAGGGAGAGACTACCCACTCTAAGGGCGACACTCCCGAGGGGAGGACCAAGGGCGAACAAAACCATAAAAGGTAGATCAGTGGCTTCGGTCGGAAGGGTAGCAAAAAAGGGAAGAACAAATAGATGATTCCTGAAGCCTGTTGTGTATTAGCTTGTATTTTGTTGTATCTATTTGTTGTAAACATGCTATGTTTGTGCGGGAACGGCCCCGACTACTTTTGTATAAAGATTGAAGGAACGAAGGATCACTTTTTATTTTATAATCCTTGTTTCATTTACTTTTTCATATTTTTATACACAGTGCCTGCCTATAAATAACTACTTGCATATATAATACAACAGCTTGTACTGCAATTTACCTATATTATGTATGCATGTTCATGTGCAATGCGTTTATTTATTACAACTCCGTGCATATAAATGAAATTCCTATAATTATTTTGGTTATATTTTGTTGTTTAGCCCTGTTTATAGTTGCCAAACTGTTCCTTCTGGAAAAACGGAGTCGCGATTGAACTAACTCCATGGTTATTCCTATTTTGGTTAATTTGAGTTATCTTCGAACGATTATTAAGTGTAAATAACCTATATGCCGTGTTGCTACCCATTACCGGGGAACAAAAATTGGAGTATTCATTTTCTTTTACATGCATTTCCGCCGCGAACCAAATCTTATTCACAGGACCTATTCTTCCAAATGCTAGAACCCGGGCATTAGCAGGAGACAAACATTGTGAGGCAAATTATCCAATTTCCCCCAATTTGATTGTGCTTTTCCAAGCCTAATACTGGATTGAAAGAATCTGATAATACCTGTCTTGGATTTTTAATGATAATCCTTGCTTATCCTCGACCAATCATGTCCTGCTAGGCCACTATTGTAGTCGCAAAAATCTAGTTTGTACACCAGTTCCCATCTCCGAGAACCAACAGTTTAGTTGCTTGATTTCGAGCATTCCTTTTTGACATTCCATTCTTCGAGCAACAACTGGTACCTACAAATTGAGATTGAATTATCCAATTGACCCTAAAGTGTTCATTCCCTCTTGACGTTGCCAGTCTCTAACAACGACAAATTCTTGAAAGTCAGGGTCAAATTATCCGATGGACCCCGAAGTGGTTATTCCTTCTTATCGTTGCCAATCTCCGGGCAATGGCAAATAACTAAAGGTCAGGGTTGAACTATCTGATCGACCACTAAGTATTTATTCTTTCTTGTTGTTGCTAATCTCCATGCATCAACAAATTCTTGAAGGTTGGAATCGAATTATTTGATCGACCCTTAAGTGGTTATTCCTTTTTATCATTGCCAATCTCCGAGCAATGGCAAATTCTGAAAATATCGGGATTGAATTATCCGATCGACCCCTAAGTGGTTATTCCTTCTTTTCATTGCTAATCTCCTTGCAATGGAAAATTCTTGAAAGTCGGGGTCGAATTATCTGATTGACTCGGAGAAGATACCCCCCGACCATTATCCTAGGCCTAAGGAATATATTCCCATCCATATTGATAATCGCATGGTATAAGATTTTTTTCTTGCATGAACATGGTTCCATTAGTTCAACAAGCAAGCTGCATTTATAAACGAAAAATATGGCAAGTCCTTCCTTACTACATTGCCTCTAGAGTCTATAGGTGGCTTATATACGAAAACAAACTAAACAAAATTAAATATTATAGTGATGCAGCAAGTCACTATTCCATGCCTGTGGAATCGAAATTCCATCAACTGTAGCTAGCTTGAATGTTCCATCTCCAAACTTCTGTTCGATTGCGTATGGGTCTTCCTAATTCGGACCGAATGCCCCTGTACCTGAGAGAACTCGTTTTAGAATGAGATCCCCTACTTCGAAGTAAGGTTTCAGACCTTGGTGTTGAATTGACGTGCTACTCTTTTCTGGTGAGTAGCTGCCCTCAGTTCTGCTTCCGTTTTTTTTTCTCATCAACCAAATCAAAGGACTCAAGCAAGAGTTCCTCGTTTTCCTTTGGATTATCAAACCTTTTATGAAGAGAAGGGATTTCTCGTTCTATTGGGATCATCACTTCTGATCTATATGCCAAACCGATCGGAGAATGTCCAGTTGTTGATTTCTAGGTTGTCCTATAAGCCCATAATGCTAGTGGAAGCTCGTAGACCCAACTGCCTTTAGCTTTAGTTAATCACTTCTTTAAGGTGGACTTGATGATTTTATTCACTGCCTCTACTTGTCTATTCACTGCGGATGTGCTACCATTGAGAAGCTCTACTTGATTCTGAATTGATCGTAGAAATCCTTGAACTCGGTACTTTGAAATTAAGTTCCATTGTCTGCGATGATCTTCTAGGGTACTCCAAACCTGCAAAAAACGTTCTTCATCGCAAAGTCGATCACCTTTTTCATTGGGATCATGGCAAGCGGTGTCGTTTCAACCCACTTCGTGAAATAATCTACTATGACTATTGCATATTTGGCTCCTCTTTCGTGATCAGTAGCCCTCCGATTAGATCAATTCCCCAAACTGCAAACGACCATGGGCTAACTGTTTGTGTAAGTTCTGTAGACGAGGCTGTCGAAATCTTCGCAAATCTATGGCAATGATCGAATCGTCTGGTGTAATCAACTGCATCATAATTTGTTGTTGGCTAGAATTATTCATAACAAAATACCTTTTTATCTAGAGTCTGTCCCCCGGTGTGATCCCCCACTGCTGCCCTCATGGATTTCCATGAGGATCTTTCGAGCCTCATCCTTGGTTACATAACGAAGTAAGGGGGTTGAGAATCCTCTTCTGTATAGCACACCTTCTTGCATCATGAATCAAGGTGCTTTTCGGAGGAGTTTCTTTCGTTCATTTTTGTCTCTTATTGAAATCCCCTGAGCAGATAATCCTTGACTGGAGTCCTCCACGGCTTCTCTTCTTCCGTAGTCTCCAAAATCCAGTCGGCGCCCATTTGATCGATGCTTGGATCCATTAAAACTTCCACCAAAACCAGACCCGTCATTTTTGCTTCTCCGGAATTAAGTAGCTTAGCTAACGAATCATCTTTCATGTTCTCCTCCCTGGGATATGCGTAATTGTGCAGTTCTCTACATCATCCAACAGTTCCAGTACTTTCATCGGGTAAGGGGAAAGCCTTGCTCCCTTAGCATGATATTCCTTCCTCACTTGAAAGACTACTAGCTGGGAATCATCGAATATTTGTAGTGTCCTTATCCTTAGTTCTTTCGCTATCCTCAGTCCCGCTAGCAATGCCTCGTACTCAGCCTCGTTGTTGATTGTGAGAAATTACACCCTCAGTGCATAACAAACTGAACGCCCTTTTGGAGTTTCAAGCACTACTCCTAGGCTTGAACTATGCTCGTTTGAAGCTACATCCATAAATAGTTTCCAATGAGTAAGTGTGACCATATCATCCTCCTCTTCACCATCCCATGCGGTAAAATCGACAATAAAATTTGTCAATGCATGCCTGTTTATCGCTCTCCTTAGGTGGTATGTTATGCCATACTAGCTTAATTCTATATTCCATTTCAGCAATCTTCCCGAAGTCTAGGGTCGGTACAATACCTGCTTAAGGGGCCGATTAGTTAGCACTTTAATCAAGTGGGCTTGAAAATATGGTCACCGTTTCCTTGATGCAATCAGCAAGCAATATGCCAGTTTCTCCAACTGTGGGTAGTTCCTTTCAGCTCCCATAAACCGCTTGCTGATATAGTAGACCGACCTTTGAATTCTTGCCTCCTCACGCACTAGTACCGCATCACTACAAGATCGAACACTGCTAAATAAACAAATAAGTCATCTCCATCCATCAGTATGGATAAGACTAGTAGCGTCTCCATGTGCCTCAATAATTCCTCAAAGGTATTCTGACAATCCTGATTCCACTCAAGACTCTTCTTACCCTTCTTGAAGGCATTGAAGAAGGGTATGCATTTTTCCATTGCCTTTGAGATGAATTGACTCAAAGCCGCGATCTTCCCATTCAAGATTTGTAACTCCTTCTTCATAATTGGGGAAGTTATGTTCCTCAAGGCATTAATTTTATCCAGATTGGCCTCGATGCTCCTTGCGTTAACAATAAATCCCAGAAATTTTCCCAATGCTACTCCGAAAGAACATTTCAATGGATTCAACTTTATTCCATACTTTCTTAAAATCAGAAACATCTCTGAAAGGTCATCTAAATGGTTCCACAATACACGTGATATAGACAATCCTACATGGGTCCTAAATGGATGTGTTTTCTTGGACGTATTCGGGAATGTCATCAAAGATAGCACGTCACACACTGAATATTGATCCAAAGTTTAAGCCAGTAAGACAACAAAGATGCAGTCTGGGTCCAGAGTGATCCACTGCATTGAAGGAAGAAGCAGATAAGATGATGGAAAATGGCTTTATCTGCGATGCTTTATACCCCATATAGGTATCCAACCCTATATTGGTCAAGAAATCTAACGAAAAATGGAGGACATGTATCGATTATTCAGATTTGAATAAGGCATGCCCTAAGGACAGCTTTCCTCTACCCAGGATTGACCAAATGGTAGATGGTACAGCAGGGCATGAGTTACTCTCGTTCATGGATGCTTATTCAGGTTATAACCATATTCTGATGCATATACATGATCACTTATAAAGGATTTAGGATTATACTTATATCGAGTAATGCCGTTCGGTTTGAAGAATGCTGTCCATGTATACCTTCATTGTCCGTCCAATTTGACTCTTGAACATATAATTTACAAAACTTTGGCACATAGCTCCAGCATTCTTCAAACCGAACGGCATTACTTGATATCAATATAATCCTAAATCCTTTATAAGTGATCATGTATATGCATCAGAATATGGTTATAACCTGAATAAGCATCCATGAACGAGAGTAACTCGTGCCCTACTGTACCATCTACCATTTGTCAATCCTGGGTAGAGGAAAGCTGTCCTTAGAGCATGCCTTATTCAAATCTGAATAATCGATACATGTCCTCCATTTTCCGTTAGATTTCTTGACCAATATAGGGTTGAATGCCTATATGGGGTATAAAGCATCGCAGATAAAGCCATTTTCCATCATCTTATCTGCTTCTTACTTCAATGCAGCAGATCGCTCTGGACCCAGACTGCATCTTTGCTGTCTTACTGGCTTAAACTTTGGGCCAACATTCAGCGCGTGACATGCTATCTTTGATGACATTCCCGAATACGTCCAAGAAAACACATCCATTTAGGACCCATGTAGGATTGTCTATATCGATCGAATCAATTTCTTTCTCAAGTTAATGATAAGTTGAGATCCAACCTTTAGGACCCATGTAGGATTGTCTATATCGATTGGAACGTTCACTGTCAACTTAGCTGGTGTCGCTTGCCCTTTCCTTGACTTCTTCCTGGGATCCATAGCCTTATCAAATCTACTATGGTTCCTAAGCCAGGGTTCAGGCTTTAGTTGCTATGCTTGCGAACCTCGAATGCAGAGGGTCCCTTCCACATTCTTTCCTTTCTCCCTTTGCTTCTCTTCCCTCGGCTCTATGACATAACATTCTCTTTATGACGTTTGGTCCCCTCTTTTTTATCCGACCCCATTACCCGTGGGGAACTTCATCATTAATCATAAAGGAACCAGTGCTATTCTAAAGTCAGCCAGGGCTGGTCGGCCTAAAAAGGCATTGTATGTTGAATATTCATCCACAATGATAAAATTTCAAATTTGTACTATTTTGCGATCTCCGTTGCCCAACTCCATGGGAAGGTCGATAATCCCGATTGGTTGTTTTGCTTCGTCTATAAACTTTGGATCTTGGTTTTGCAAGCCGTAACCTCCTTCATGTTACTTCATTTGATCGAACGTTTTTTTGAATAGTATGTCCACAAAACTTCCAGTATCCATTAAGACCCGATGTACTATTTCTGGTCCAATACCTACCATTAACAACATGGGATCAAAAGTTGGCTCTTCGAATCCATCAACATCTCTATTTTTGAACATGATAACATCCGTTATAATTCTCTAATGCTTAGCCGGAGCTCCATCTTCCACGGCAAAGCAATCCTACTTTGGTACATGCTTTACTGAGCTAGCACATCTCTCCATTTCCTCTAACTTCTTTCCACTGGATAAGGTCCTCTCGTTATGGTATTGATAACCATTCTTCCATCATTTCGCCTGGGCATGTCTCCGCTTGGTCCAGGCTGACTCCTTGTGTAGGCAACTCATGTTGTCTTGCGGTTTGACCACCTTCCTGTGGTTCTTTAATGTACTGTTGGAGCTTATTCTTCCTTATTAATTCCTCAATGAGATCTTTCAAACACTGGCACTCGTTTGTGTTATGTCCATGGGTTTCATGGAAATGACAATACTTTTCGGAGCGCCTTACATATTTCTTGGGGGTTTCTTAGTTTCATTACACCTATTGCCAAGGCCTTGATTCCTTTTCTTCTGGTTACTAGAGTTTTCAACATTGACACCACGTTACCAGAGTTATCTCCTGCTTCTTTAATGCTACATTGCTATGAATAACTTCCTTTGATTGTCCGTCGTCAGTTTTTCCTACAGCTAGACTTACTTCTTCCAACCGCGGGAACTGATTAGCCTTCCGATAGAACTCCCTCTATAGTTGTAGGTTGTTTCATTTTCGTCCATCTACCAAAATCTATGCCCGTGTGTATGCTTCGGGTTAACACCATGATACCAGACCCTCTTTTGGATTACTCACTTCTATAATAGCAACATTAAACCGATTCAAGGAACCTTTCAACGACTCCCGAGGTCCTTGAGACAAGCTTAATAAGGACATTATGTCCTTAGGTTGAGTGGCATGGGGCCAAAACCACTTTATAAATTTCCTGGCCAACTCATCAAAGGTTGATATGGATCTCGACATGAAACTTGGTAAACCACATTGATGCAACACCTTCCAAGAAAATAGGAAAACACCTACATTGAACAACATCCATCACCCCGAAACCATCCATGTGACATTCATACTTAAGTAAGTGCGACCTATGATCCGTAGTCCCATTATACAATAGCATTGTCGGCATCGTAAACTTCTAGGGATATTCTTTCCTCGGAATCATTTTCGTAAACGAGTTCTGCTCGGTGCGGAATCCCAATCCTCGTTCTTTCTACCTTTGCTTTCCTCTACCAATCGTTTAACCATATCTGCTACATACTCCTCGGTGACACTATACTCCGAAGGACAACTATCAAGGGCTGTCTAAGTGTTTGGCTCTACAAGCGATCTAGGTTTGCCCGTTGACGTCTAGACTCTCCAATCTCTGGGAGAACCACTCCTCTGGTCTTCCGTTAACATCCGATTGGTTCTATTGCGGCTGTTTGAACTCCATCTCCATTAACTCCAACATCCAGCTTATAATCATCATTGTCGTGTTGTAGGTTGTCCTCTGAGTCTCACAAGTCCACAGCCTCAACTCCCTATCCCCCATGCCCTTTAACATTCCTCTCGATACCGACCTGATTGTGGTCAGCACCGGGTGGTCTCCTTTTAGAGGAAGCACTCCTACTTCTTCCAGCAACTCCCTCTGGTGCTCCACCAATTACTTCCTTCTATTTTTGCCTTTCATTTTTTCTATTCTGATAAGAAATAGATGAATTTTCTTTTTTAGATCTTGAAGTAGAAACTTCCCTCGTAGTCCTCATGGTCCTTTGTGGTTGCTGGGTCAATAGTGCTATGCTAGCATCCGACTTCTCCATTAGAGCTTTCTGACTATCTACCAACTTCTGATTGAGTTCCATCGTCATCTTTTCAAACTCACCCCTTTTAATCATCTCATGTTCAACAGATGATCCTGGTACTGCTTACTAGTTACTAACTTCCAACTGGTGAGCATTTCCTTCATCACCACCGACTACTGCTCCCTCTATACCAATAGTTGTCCCAGTTGATCTTACTGGTTTCCTAGGTGTTATTAATTCCTATAAGCAAGTTTCCAAATTCCTTCAAGCAAATCTTCTATGTCTAACCATTGGATCTCTCAAAATCCAAAATAGCAAGCAAGATCTAAGCTAGAGAATCAAGGTCTCGGTGAAAGCATCAAAATGTTAACGCTAAATATGGCAAAACACCCAAAAGACCTTTTGAAATATTGAGATCTAGCAAACACTATATGAAAATTAAAGAGAACACGAGAATTTTTTATAGTGGTTCAACAATTGTTGGACTACGCCCATTGTAGTTTATCGATTAATTGATTGAGAGTCACTAGTACAAGGGATTGACAAGTTCTTAAAGCTTAAAATCACTAACAATGTCTGCCTTAGTGACTATGGAGAGAAGAGATAGGAGATGAAGAAAAAAAAAGACCCAAAAGACCTTTTCCAATAGCCATATGGTCTGTATTTATAGGGAAATTGCTTAGTAGAGACGGGGGCCCATGAGATACGAAGTCTGGATCCAAGCCTAAGTGTTTAAAAATGAGCTTTGGGGCCCACATTCCAATAAAACCACTTCGAGTGGAACCACTCGGTACCGATCGGTTTGTATGGGAGAAATTCTCTCCTACTTCTTCTATTTAGTCTTCTACCTCTCCTATAGTGTGCTTTGAGTACTCCTCCTTAAAGATTGTGTTGCTTCCGGGGATGCCGCTTGCTCATATCTGCTTTCTTTGCTTTCTTCTCATGAATCCATCGAGTTATTCTCCTATAACTTGAGTAAGGCATTCTGGACGATCACTTAAGTTAGCACCTCTCATACAAGTGGCTTTGAGAGTCCATAATGCCGCAAAAAGCATTCGGTACCGAATGGTTTGGCTTGGTATCGAGGGTTCCACTTTGCTCCTTTGGCTTTGAAAGTTGTTGATTATGATTTTCTTGTCTTTCTGAGCACGTTTCAAAGTCTGCGAATCATTTTGTCTTCATCTTGACTTTCTACCTCCTATTGAAAATCTGCTTGGTCAAAAAACTGGATAACACATATGCATAAGAGTTATTACAACTGGCCTAGCGTTTTTCTCGAGGTAAATACGAAATTCAGTTTCCCTTCGGGGAGGAAGACCGGAAACTTCTTCGAATATACCAGGATAGTCTTTTCTTCACGTGATAGGCTAGGCGAATACAAATAAGTCTCCATAACTGAATCATTAGGCTCACAACATAAAATTAAATCAAACCCATCGGTTTTCCTCAACCGAACCATCATCTTGTCACAATCCAAAACTGCTTCATAGCGAGATGAGTCTTCATATGCATCACAAAAAAACTCCACACCGGATGACTAACTTTAGATTATGATACAACATCATAAATGGGTCGATCCCCCAACAAGATTTAACAACATAACAGTTTCGTGCGCGATATCGGATATAAGAGATAAGTAATCAACTAATGCACTTACCATGAATAAATGAGATACACTAGTATCTTCCACCACAAGTTGTTTTCCTTCCTCTTGCATTGACAGTGGTGCCTTACTGGAAGTAAGAATGACATCTAGAGCATATGTTTTCACAATTTGACCCTCTTTCCATGATGATAGACAGTCTCTCTTTATATGCCCAATCTGATCACAGTTATAGTACCTCAATTTTTCTAAGCTGGGGATGCCTTACAGTCTTTAGCCTTATGTCCCACCTAATTGCAATTATACCATCTTCCCTTTGAAAGGTTTATCCTACAATTCTTTGCTATGTGTCCTACCTTCTGACACTTGTCGCCTGTAACAACCTGCTTCTTGCTGTGTCCTCCTGTGGGTCCATTTCCTTTCCGTTTTCCTTATTGTTGCTGCCGTCCTTCCATTTCCTTACTATGTCCTTCACCAAGTTTTTATTCAAAGAGTTTAATTATGCTGCTTCTAATAATCCTTCAAATCTCCCTCCATACAGTATTTCATTCAATGCCAATTCTCTCAATGGTGAATTCAGACCTTTTACAAACTTCAACGCCTTCTTCACCGGAGTATTCACCACTTCAAGTCCAAACCAGGTTAATTCGTTAAACCAACCGACATACTTACCTACTGTTGATTTTTGTTTTGGATGAATAGACTTTTCTAATAACAAATCCTTCTCAGCACCAAAAAGAAACTATATCTTGAATCGAGATTTAAACATCCTCCATGAAATAGCATTCTCATCCACCTCAGTCATTATTACTACCCACCAACAAGCTGCTTCACCTTTCAAATGCCAAGTACCCAACTGCCTCTTCATTGCATCACCAAGTCCCAATAGATTGAAAATCTTTTCACAATCATTAAGCCAAGCCCGAATCACCGAGGATGGTTCCATCCCGTGAAATGGCTTCCTACCAAGGTTAGAGAAATCCTTACACAACTTAAGAAAGTCAATAGTTGGTGGTGCAGGGCTAGAATCACACCTTGATTAGCAGTGGTATTGGTGGCTGCAGCTTCGATAAGGATGGTACTAGCTTGGTTCGTCACTTGAAAGTAGCGTCTGAACCATATTGGAATGTTAACACTAGGAATATCCAGTATATCTACCCTAGTCCCTGCTCTAGTTTCCACTCCACCAGTATTGACTGTATTGGTCTCTGTTCTAGTTGAATTACTCATATTCAGCTATCTAAAAAGAAAATAAAACTCATTAGAAACTTTCCAACAAATAGTGAATAAAAATGGAATAGTAAATAAATGTGCGCATATATACTTTTTCATTTATTCCTATATATATGTGTGTGTGTGTATTAGAAAAATACAAGTATGCTCTCTTAATACGCTCCTAAACTCTTATCCTAGTCCCTAACCTATGGGCTGATACCAAATGTAACAACTTTCCTTTTCGACCCCGGGTTTGACTCCCGAACTGACATCAACACCCGGGAATCGAAAAGATGATTCTTTGGGAGAAAGATATAATACAAGCAACTAAGACATATATATATGGATATCAGATACTAGTTAAAAATTCTAACTAACATTAATTGCTTTTAGAGTCTCACAACGAAATGGATAAAATACAATACATAATCAATATCATAGTCACATCACTAAATCATGTCTAAAACTATCAAATAAACATGTTTGACAAACATAGATAGAACCCAATCCCTTAGATACAGAATCAACTCCAAATAAATACTAAGAACTCCATATATACAACACATAAATAAATCTTCCACTTTGATATCGCCTCATTACCGAACTCATCAATCTGGATACGTGTATAAAAATAAAGTAGGAATGGGCCAAACATAAGTCTGGTGAGTAAACTATACTCAACTCTACATATACTGCAAAATTAATACTATAACATGATATGAGTATATCATCCGACCACCATACATTCTGTTGTCACGACTCACGGCATACCTAAATGTTTTTCATATCTAACCATATTGCATCTATACAGACTCACTTTCTAGTCCGGCCCTCATGCCCTACAGAGTTGCATGTTGTCCATCTTTTAATACATCGTATAAGACTCACGCCCTGGACCACCCGTAGCCTACAAGGTCGCATGTTGTCCTCGTGCTATCTAGTTGGACTCATGGCCTGGACCGCCCGTAGCATACAGGGTCGCTTGCCATCCATTTCCTTCAACTGGTCCGCCGAAGCATTACAAGGAAGCAAAAATCGTCTAGCTTGGACCAGCTACTAAGTGTCACAACCGCATTCGCATCACGTATACATTCTAGGATGTCTATCCTACGTTCTAGACTCATTCCCATTTACATTCACCATATTATCACAATATCATTTCACGACACATATATACGTATATTTATACTCTCTTTACATAACAACCAAGCCATTCAATATTCATTCATTTCATAACATCATCGCATTCCATACATCCATTTGTTCCATATTAAAATCATTCTCTATACATCCCTTTATTTTGTAGCATTGTTACTCATCTTGTCACATCTCAGATTACCTTCCGGAATATAGGAGAAAGCATGAATCGAATTATATATTACATATTTAATTTGGGCCAGTTGGCCAAGGTTCAATCTGCCAAAACAGACGTGCACCGGTCAAGGCCACTGGTAATTGGTGTACATGATTATTTCAAAATTTTAGAATGTGAGTTTTTATGATTTCGTCGTCGTTCTCGCTTCCGCCTGGCACTGCTTCATCTCGGATCATCAATAAACGTTCCTAGACTCTAGCTTTAGATTCCCAAGTCTAAATATATCAATTATTTCATGGATTTCAGTGTTTTATTTCAGATATCCAGAAATTTTCTTAAACCTAGTTTCTCAACTTTTATATTTACCAAATCCCTCCCAAACCAAGTTACATTCAAAATTTAAGCGTGTGATTATGAAATACTACTCCAATATAGTCTACAGATTAGTTTAGAGCATTAAGATTGCATTATATGAGGAGTAAGGTGAAGATCACTCACTGAATTGCTAATTCCAGTCCAATGTCTCACTGTCTGGAGCTGCTGCACTTCGAGTTTTCACCTCCAATTCAATGTTGGGTGGTAGCCTTGTCTGCTAGCTTCAAATCCTTTTTGTTTCATTGAATTGGTTGAGAAATGAGAGAGTTAAGTTAGTTTTGGTAGATTGGGTTTCTAGAGAATGAAGGAAGAAGAAGGATTTACAAAGTCATTTGTGAAAATGGGAAATGTGGAGGACATAGTTCAGTTTTAAGTAAAAGGAGGCAAAATAGCTGTATAGGCCAAAATTCAAAAGTCAGCCTGTGTAACGCTAGTTCGACTCGATGATGCTTTCGACTATCTCTCTTTCATACGAACTCCAAACGACATAAACAAATATACTGCATGAACCATAAAAATGAGACATTCGCAATGACATTGATTTCATCATCAACTTCCAAAGTTTCAAAAATGATAATTCTTCCCCTCATTATATTTAATTAATTTATTAATTCCAAAAAATTCATATCTTCGTATTATTTTATTTTATTTAAAATATTCCTTGAATTTTTAGGGTATTACAACCATGTAGCATGTTTTTATGTTGGTGGGAGGCGGGTGAGAAACTAATACTTGAGCCATATATGATTAGGTAGACTTCGGAGAAGGTCGAGATCATTCGGCAATGAATTAAAGCTGCTCAGGATAGATAGAAGAGCTGTGCTGATAAGAAAAGACATGATCTTAAGTTTTCCATTAGTAATATGTTGTTTGTAATGATTTTTCCATTGAAGAATGTAGTTTAGTTCGATAATAAGGGGAAGTTGGCACCAAGGTTCGTAAGAGCTCTTTCGATATTTGAGATGATTAGGCACTTAGCATACATGGCCGACTTACCTCAGAAGATGGGGGTTGTGCACAACGTGTTCCTTGTTTCTCATATTATGAAGTTTGTGCACAACTCAGACATGACCATTACACTGGATCAACTAGAAGATATTGAAGTTGAATCTAAATCATCGAGACCTCGTAGGACTGTTCGTATGGTCGAGCGGAGTATGAAATAGCTCAGAAGGAAGATGACGAAGTTAGTAATGGTTCAATGGAGAGAAAGTGAAGATGATAGCACTTGGGAAACCGAGAAGAGCATGATGGTCGCTTATCCAGAGCTCTTCACTTAGTATGATTCCATTTTTATCATTAGCTTTCATATTTAGCATTTTGGTTTGCTTAGTTCAATACCTTTCGTGCTAGGGTTTGCATAGGTTAGGTTTCTTGCTTGTGAATACATGATTAATGATTGTTATGCCTATTTGATTATTAGGCATGCTAGGTATTTATACTGTTTTTTTACTTTTTGTTTGCTTCGAATTTCGAGGGTGAAATTCCTAGAAAGGCGAGGTGGGAGAAAATGTAACAAAACACATTTTTAAATATCAACGAACTGTAAAAATATTATTTTCAAAATTAAATTTGGTTGGATTAGGCTATAATTTTAGAGAGTATTGGCATTTTTGACCTCAAGAATAAATGGTGGACGGTTTTGACCTTGAAAATTTTGTAAGGAATATAACTTTTGATAGAAACCGAATTCAGATCTGAAACCACTTCCAAATGAAAGATATGATTGTTTGTCTTTTCGGAGAGTGGTTATAATAGATTTTTAGCCTTACAGTTTGTAAGATATGGCTATTTGAAGTTTGGACAGTTTTTAGGTAGACTAGCAGGCAATTAACTTAAGCCCACTTAGTTATTCCGGGATTTGTGCCTAACCTCAACTGTGTTAACAGCCCCTAATCATTTTGGAACTCCTAAAAACTTTCCTTAACCTATATTAAGTAACTTCTAAGCCAAAAACCATCAAATTCCTTCTTAATTATAAGCCAAAACAAGCAATTAAAGGGTGATCAACATAGGGATTAGCAGGGGGACTGTTGGGATTCCATAAATCACTACTCTAGTATTCAAGCTTGGTTGTCTACACTAGATCTAGATAATTTTTGGTTCTATTGGTTGACTATGTGAGTGATACATCATCTCACAACCTTTTGAAATGTTTTATACACCTATAAATGCTTTGTTTACTATGTGAGTGATTTATCATCTCATAATTTTTGGTGCTGTTTTCATTTTCTATTAAGTAACTTAAAAATGCTGTTTTAAAATGTTCTAGAGCACACTTTGTTTCCAACGAAAGCATACTCTGGAGGGAAAATGTTAATTGGGTTTTAACCAAACAGAAATTATTAGGAGTTAGATCGTCGGTATGAAGACAAAACGACCTGAAACTTGGTAGAGATACTCAGAAAGACAAAGGGAAGATCTCAAGAAAATATAAAGCACAAATAAGCTAAGTAGCTAACTCGACCCGAGTCAACCCCCTTGACTCGGTACCGAGTCTAAATGCCAAGTCATGAAATCCTTATATTTTTAGCAAGTGGTCCCCGAGTCTTTTAAGCATGTTAAAGAAGTTTCGTAGAGTTCTAGTGAGCCAATCGTAAGAAACGAAGACGTGACGGTCCAAACCGTAGGATAGTCCAAGTCAAGGAGGAATGATAATTAAAACTCATCAACAATCTACCAAATCACATGGAAGACATCTAGATGAAACAAGGAGCTCGACATGAAAGACTTAGTCTAGTTATGACTAAGGATTAGACTTGGCACCGAGTCAAGGGCTTGACTCGGTAACGAGTCTAATGTATAGCTCGGGTCATCGCAACATTTTTCATACTACCTTGGGCCACTCTCTGGGCTTCTCTGGTAGTGGTCTTCTGATCTGATATGATTGCTACCCCTATAAATATAAACCATAATGCAACAAAGAAAGGATTTGGATTCTACTATCACTACACGGGATTTCCATCTCTTCATCAACTCTTTCCTCTACACCATACTCACCAAGGCAGCTACTCTAGACAATTCTAGGACTTAGAATTAGTCCAACCCCTGTACTTGTGGCTAATTCTTTCTCAATCACCTTGTAATATTACTCAAGCTAGATTAACCAGTAATCAAAGCTATAAAGTTAGATTAACCAGTAAATTTGGCAAAGGCAACTTGGCTTCTTCCAGCCTCTCTAAGAAACTTCATTAAATTCAAGAGTCCATGCTTTCTGATCCTTCTAACTGTGAGTGGGCTGCGCTTGAAGCTACTGTTTCTTTGCAACTTATTGAGGCTCTATATCATGAGAACCTGATGGTCAAGCAGAAAACCAGGCTTGAGTGGTTTAAGGATGGTGATAGAAACTCTTTCTTCTACCATTCCACTCTTAAAGCTAAACAATCTAGGGATTCTATAAGTGTTCTTAAGGATGACAATGGTGAGTTTATCACTGACCCCACTCTTATTGCTAATAAATTTCTGGACTACTTTAGTAAGTTGCTTGGAAATAGTTCTGATTTCTCTCCTTCGCTTGAGCTCCTCGACTCTATAAACATTCCCAGAATTTCAAAGGAAAATAATGCTTTCCTCTGCACTGCTATAACTGATGCTGAGATTAAAACTGCTCTCTTCTCCCTTAATGCTAACTCTACTGGAGGGCCTGATGGCTTTAATGCTAGTTTTTTCATGGCTTGTTGGGGAATAGTTGGCTCTACCTTTCTCAAGGCCATCCATAACTTTTTCAACAAATGCAAAATGATAGGATCTATCAATGCCACCAATATTGCCCTTATTCCTAAAGTTAAGAATGCTTGCCACGTCGCTGAGTTCAGACCTATTTCTTGTTGTAACACCATATACAAATGCATTTCTAAGATAATTGCTAGTAGATTAAAGCTGGTTCTGCCTAACATCATTTCATCTAATCAAGCTGCCTTTCTAAGTGGGCGTAGTATTCTTGATAATATTTTAATGTCTCATGAATTATTAAAGGGGTACAACTCTTCCCAGGTTTCCCCCAGAGCTATGTTCAAACTTGATATCTCTAAAGCTTTCGACTCATTACACTGGGACTCTGTGGTTAGAATTATGGGGCTGATGAATTTTCCCAAGCACTTTGTGGCATGGATTGAAGCGTGTATCTCGACTGCTAGATTTTCCATTACGGTTAAGAGCAATACTGTTGGTTACTTCCAAAGTAAACAGGGAATCAGGCAGGGTGACCCGATGTCTGCTTATTTATTCATAATTGTGATGGAAATTTTAACCCAAATAATAAATCAGCTTGTCAATAATGGTAGCTTCTCTGTCCATCCTAAATGAAGGAATCCTCTCATTACCTCTCTTATGTTTGCGGATGATCCGGTGGTCTTCTTCAAGCCAAATTTGCCCACTGTCAATTCTATTATGGATGGCCTTGGCATATTCTTTAGAATCACTGGCCTTTCCATCAATTTAGCCAAGTCTGAGATGATGATTGCTGGTGTTGCCAATGAAATTATCGATCAAATATCAAATCTTACCTCTATTACTCGAAGAGCTGACACTTCCAAGTACCTAGGAATCCCCCTAGCTACTTCTAGAATATCATATGCCCAATGCATTCCTCTATTTGAGAAGATCACTGCTAGACTTGCTGTATGGACTAATAGAATGCTTAGTCAAGCTGGTAGGTTGACTCTCATTAACTCTGTTATTTTCTCCATGACTGTGTACTGGTCTAGAGCTTTTATCCTGCCTATCAGGCTGATCAAAATGATTAGGGGTGCAATGTCTAACTTTTTCTGGCATGGTTCTATTATCTCTAATAAACTTACCCCTTATGCTTTCTCCAAACTTGAACTTCCTAAATCCAGAGGAGGCCTTGGTATTAAAAATATGCTTCTGTGGAATCAAGCTGCCATTGTTCATCATATTGACAACCTGAATAACAAAGACAATATTTGGGTGAGGTGGTCTTACAAGTTTATTATTGGCAATAAGAACTTCTGGACTATGAATATTCCTCATTCTTACAGTTGGACGTGGAGAAGTATTCTGAATCTTAGGAAAGATATTCTTCCATGTGCTAGGAGCTTGATTGGAGTTAATAGTCGTATTTCCTTCTGGTCTGACCCGTGGGCTAAGGAGGGTATTATTCTCCAAAATTTACTTAGCTTCAATCAGCAAATGCAGTCCGGAATCAGCAAAAATGCCTTGGCAAACAACTTTATTCATCATGGTCGTGCTGCTCTCCCCTTCAATAGTAATCAAATTGTCAGACTTCTTTGGAATCATCTTGGTAGTTATAAGATTAACCTAACGCAGCATGATGGCATTTCTTGGTCCTTCTGTCAGAACAATTACAAGATTAGTGGCATGTACAGTTTCCTTGTTAACCGTAGTAGCAGTGTGATTTTTAGTTGGTATAAATGTATTTGGTTAAACCACAACTCTGAGAGACAAAACCTTATGCTATGGAAGATCTTCAGCAATGCATTGAAAACTAAAGCTATGTTGAACCAGAGAGGTGTTGCTATTGATACTTTATGCATTTTCTGCAATACTACTGAGGAGAATACTTCTCATTTATTCTTCAGTTGTCCATATGTTTTCTCGTTATGGTGTTTTACGAACAACCTCATCTCTAACAGAAGAGTTGCTTTGGTTAGTGACGTTGAATGGGACTTAATTTACAAGGCCACGAGATGGAAGGGTGAGGAAACATATATCCTTCTTTTCTCTCTCAAAGTTTTTGTTACTATTATCTGGGAAGAAAGAAATGCCATCATCTTCAATGCTAAAAGGAAATCCGCCACGCAAATGAAGCATTCCATTGTTGAGGGTCTGAGGGTTGGCTTTGTTGCTTCTAGTCATGCATTTGACCCAAGTCTCCTCTCTGCTCTCACCTGAGTGTGTGTCCTCCTCCTTTGTTTCCCCTGTTGTTGTGTGTTTTTTCCTTTTCTTTTTATTGGTATGCCTTGTTTTCCTTTGTTTGTTTCTTGTTTCTTTGTTTTTCTGCTTGCCTATCATGTTAGGTGGCTTGTTCTCCTGTCTTTGTTCTTCATTCCCGGTATATCAATAAATGGTAGGGGTCCATTTTTAACCCCGCTGGCCTTGCCAAAAAAAAAGCTATAAAGTGGACGTAGGCTTAATTAACAGCCGAACCACTATAAAATCCTTGTGTCTCATCTGCTTTTTTTGCTATTTTCTATTAAATTTGCTTTGTTCGCTAGTGCTTTCACATCATACTCCAAGGTGTTGATCCATTTTTTGGGTTAACAAATCCCACAGACAGAACATGCCTACTTTGTCGTCTTTTAGTGCTATGTACATGACTAAATACTTTCCATGGATAAGTAAACACATAAAGCACGTTTAACACACACAAAGCACGATCAAGTCACATAAACAACTTCTAATCACCTTTTTATTTAATTATTCCTTTATTAATTAAATCTCTTTTATTAGTAAAACTCCTTTTTATCTAATAAAACTTCTTTCATTAATCAAAACTTCCTTATTAATTAATAGTCCTTTATTAACTAAAACTTTCTTTATTAATTAATACTCCTTTATTAATTATAACTCTCTTTATGTCTTGTATATATACTTAATTTCTCTTTATAAAAGATATACACTTGTATTCTAGTATTTCACCATTTATTTCTACTATTTTCAATATCTCGAAAAGTATTCATATACTTATCTTAATGGTATAAGTATATTCACAAGTCGTTAACAAGATCTCTTACTTTAAACCTTTCTTTTTCTATCCTTTCCAAAAGATTTCATACTTGTTATTTCTTTTAAGTATCCATTTAAAAGTTACAATTACATTCACGAGTCTATTTCAAAGGGCTTAAGACAAATGTTACTCAAACATCGTCACTACAAACCTAAAACCATTTCACTTATGCTTTTCTTTAAATCATTATTTTCAAAGATCTATTTACATTTATAAGTATAATTGTTTGTACCAAAATTGGGCACAACACTCTTCGGAAGGGTTTGAAGAGATAAAATGAAGAAATTAAATGGAAAAAGAGGATTATCTAACAAACACTTCAAAAACAAACAAGAAAGTACGTAGAAACACGGAAATTTAGAGTGGTTCGACATGTTGCCTACGTCCACTATGAAATGATTGATCTTTATTAACTTTTGATTACTGATTACAACGAATTACAGCAGTAAATCTCTAGTACAACAGTGGAATTTGAATACAATGGTGAATTCGGCAGAGTCTGGGCGTCAAAGAGCCAAATGAACCTTTTTCTGTAGGCTCTGGGATGCTATTTATAGGTGTAGGATGCAAATATCTCGCTCAGATCTTGGGAGACCTCTTCTGGCATGTGAGCGGGCCCACGCAATCGATCTCACGTGATTTGCACTCGGTTCGTGATCGATACGAACGAATTTCGTATCGATCAAGATTTGACCCAATCGAGTCGAAATTTAGCATGAACATTCTTTAGGTTGTATGCAAGCTCCTGTGAAAATTTGGTGGCGTTTGGACTTGTAGGTTGTGAGTTATGATCGATGCAAATTTGGGCTATCCGGCCGCTGCTCTCTTCGTGTCGATGCTCCTCGTATCGATCTGTTCGAATCGATCCAAGCACGTGCCTGCAAGTTGACGTGGCGCTAACTATTCGAATCGATCCATTTTTCGCGCCGAGTCGACCGAGTCTTCCTTGTGCACGTGCCTTATTCGTATCGATCAGAACTAGCTCTGTTCATATCGATCACTCATCTTTGTTCGTATCGATTGTTATTGCGTTGTTCGTATCAATCGACTGCATCTCACTTCGTATCGATCCTTCACATGTCCACTGCATATTGACGAGAGGTGTTGGTTTCGCATCGATGTAAGGCCGATCGATACGAAGTGTGCGTGACACTTGATCGATATGAAATGGACATTAACGTTATAATCAATGGATACGAAGTGCGATGCTTTTTCATGGATGTTGATCAGTGGTCACCTGATGGATACGAACTGAGGTCACTTGATGGATACAAACCGAGGTTACTTGATGGATACGAACTGAGGTCACTTGATGGATATGAACCAAGGTCACTTGATGGATACGAAGAACAGGTAATTGATGGATACAAAGAACATGTAATTGATGGATACGAAGAATAGGTAATTTATGGATACGAAGAACACTGCTCTCCTGATCGATACAAAACCATGCGCACCTAATGGATACGAACCAGATCGATTCGAAGGAGGGTTTTCTCTGGTTGCTTTAATGGATACGAACAAGTTGGTCGCTTGAATTGCATCGATCATATCTCGAGCATATGAACTCCGATTGACTTGTAATCTAGAACGTTGGCTTTCATAGCTTTGCTTGTCTCGTCATATCAATTGTAGCTTGATCCGGACTCGGATAAAATTCATCGATATCCATAGTGAACATGCGTATAACCGATCTTCGGGATGGGATGTCCTCGGTTTTCAATTAAGTTCTTGGTATCACGGCCTTGCCAAAAGGCGGGATAACATTTTCCCCCCAAAGTACTCCTTGTGAAAACACGACGTGCTTTGAAAAGCTGCAATCTTCATTCTGAACAGTTTTATCTGACTTGTTGACTGGCAGCTGTCTTTTCGTCGAAAGATGTAACGTTTGATGTATCTTTAGTAATATAAATAATGAATTGTTGACTGCCAATTGTTGTACCGTGCACTGTTGTAACTGAGTGTTGAATGATAGAAAACTGTTATTTGTTGTTGTCATTGTCGTCAGGTGAGTATTCAATTCCTGTGAATTTTAAAAATTGGGCGTCAACCTGTTATACATGTATGTATGTTAACTTGACTCTCGTTAACGTTCGTACGCTCACAAGTCATTGTCAATGTTTTTTTATATCGAATCTCGTATCAACACTCTCCTGAATCAATGTGAAATTCAAGTTGTAGCAACGATCGATAGTCGTTTTAAGTAATTTCTTCCACATCGATCCTCTCCTGGATCGATTCGAGAAGTTGGAATGCATGCTTCGTATCGATGGCCATCGATATGAAATGGGCAGTCTTCGCAGATGCTCCGTATCGATGGATACGAAGTCTTGGGTCTCGAAGGTGGTGGATACGAACAAAACAGTTCGTATCGATGCGTTTAAGATGGGCTCGAATGTCGATAAGACTCGAGTTGATGGATACGAATAGTTCCTTTCATATCGATCATGGGAGAAACCTGTGTCTACCGGTCGAGAAAACTGGGAGGCGAATCGTTTCTCTTCGGTTCTTGGGTCCATATAAAAGTGTTTGGGACTTAGCCAAATTTCTATCTATCATTGTTTTCACTCTTGCCTTCGTATCGATAGAAAGATCGAGAAAAAGAACTACCTTCATCTTCGAATCAATTGACTCGTTAATTCCTCCAACCAATCGCTTAGGCTAGGTAATTGAAACATGAATTTGCATCGAAAACAACAAGACTCGAAATTCTTTGCCGTTTCCCTCGTTTCCGTGACCGGTTCTGGTGAGGTGGTGGCCGGAGATGATCGAAATGAGGTCGAGGAAGGAGGAGTCTTTGCAAAGCTTTGGAGAAGACGAAGTGTGGGGGGAATATGAAGAGGTCATTTGTATCAATCGAAGAGTTGAGGTTCACATCGATCTGAAAGTATCTAAAGTTCATGACAATGGTTACAGACATGGTTTTGTATCGAGAGAGGGAGTGCCTTCGCATCGATTGGAAGTGGTTGGAGGTCGTATCGATCCTGGATAATCGATACGGAAATCTAATTGCATGATCGATGCGAAAGGACCGGTTTGATCGATACGAAGTGATCGGTTTGATCGATACGAAGTGATAAGCTTCGATCGATATGAAGGGACCAGTTTGATCGATATGAAGTGATCAACCTCAATGGATATGAAATTTTATGTGCGCTCTAACACTTGACTCCGGCGAGTTTCTGTCTTGCATATCTGGACTTAATTGTTAAACTGCATACTTGACTGCCTTTCGAAGCTCGTCGATGGAACTGTAACTTAATCAAAACCTTAACAAACTGTAACTCGAATCGGTGTCTAAAGTCTGGATGGCACGGTTGTGATGGTCAGCGATGACGGTCACTCCAGTTGAATTTCGAAGCCTTGTCGTTTGCATATTTTCTCATATTCTGTAGAATTTCTCAAGTAGTTTATAGCACTGCACTGCACAGCACATTCACGCACTTTACACTGGGGAACACTCGGGTTTATTATCTTCTAATGATGGTTTTTAATAAGTTGATTAGTTATGGAGTCCACAAGTTCTCAACAGCACGAGTTTCAGAGTTCATCTCCTTTTCGGCCTGAGTCGCAACACCATCTTCCCACGCTTCTCGGCCTGAGTCGCAACACCATAGAACTGAGGTTGAGCCTCCTCGTCACAAACCATCTTCCCACGCTTCTCGACCTGAGTCGCAACGCCATAGAACTGAGGTTGAGCCTCCCATCATCGCTGAGCAAGCTATCACTGATCCCACTGGGGAAGGGTCTATTAGAATTGCTCAGCTAAAGAAAGATTTCCCAAATATATGTTTTGACGGCTACATTTTCCCCCTCACTTAAAGAGAATTCCATTGGAGGCGGAGAACACAATGCATGATTACATTCATGACATCTATTCCTAGTACAAAGAATGGGCGAAGGCTGTAGAGAAAGCGTCGAAGGTGGCCTTCGAACGGGCTAAAATAATCGAAAAGTTAGAATCTGATCTCGCCCAGAAGGACCAAATCGTCCAAGTGCTTAATGATGAAGCCAAGTCCTCTTGGAAATCAAAGATAGAGGCCACCAAGAAGGCCGATGAGGTGAACTTGGCCATGGAGAGGATGAGGCAGACACACTTTGCCTTGGTGGAGTAGATGGGCCACCGAAACACCACTGTCACCGCTGAACGGGACGTTGCTCTGAAAGAACTTGCTGGGCTTAAAGAGAGATTTTCCGAGATCATCAAAGAAAAGGATGATGCAAACAAAGCCGCCCAGGAAACATGTGAACATGCCATTGTGCTTCGGAGCGAACGAGATGCAGCCACGGCTAAGTTCCGGGTGGTGGAGACTGAGGTCGAGGAGAAGGTCCGAATGGTAGAGTCTAGGCTAGAAACTGACATTGAAGATCTCCTCATTGTTTATAATGCTAACGTTTTGAGGCACAGAAATCTGGCCTGGCTCGACAACTACCCGACACATTTATACAATGCCTGGGGCCGATTGGTTGAGGAGGAGAAGGCGATGCATCTGGGTGAATCAATCGACGAGTTTGAGCTTGAGAATCGTATGCTAAATGAAGATGAATGAAAGATTCTCTATGAGTCGATGATTTCACATGAAAAATAAAGGCTCGGCACCCAACACTCGGAGGCCGAAGAAGGTTCAGGTGTTGAGCACCACGATGCAAGTGCTGAAGTTCCTGTGCCAACCCAGCCTGAATCTGCACCTGTGGTTGATCCCCAATCAGTTCCTGCTTACAATCCGGATCAGCCGCAGTTATCTTCGGCTAGAGAACAAGTTTCTGAAACCGTTCAGCTGTCCACGAGCCAAATTGAGGAAGGTACTCTGAACATTCCGCATACTTGCTCAAAATCAGGAGCTTGATTTGAAGCGTTTACTAACAGTTTTCTTTTTTTTTTCCTATCCAGTGACTGGAGTTACACCGATCGCGCCTCCTGCAATTCAAGAATCACATCAAGCGCAGGAGGCCATCATCACTGAAGCGACCACCATAACTACAATTGCACCGATTGATGGAACATAGGGGAGCACGCTTATTTTTGATGAGCAGATGATGGAGGAACACCTTGGTCATCACAGCGACCCCTTTGCGGACCTACCATTTATTATGGGTGGAAGTGCACTTGCTACTGGCTCTTCAATGCCGACCACTGATGCCCCCAACGAGCCTTAAGCGATCTGTGAGGAAGAAATATTGGCCGAAATCGATGCTGAAATGGAGGCAGCGGCTCGTGGTGGTAATTTTGGAGGTGGGATGGCGGCACCTAGTCCAGCTCCGTTAAGGATGATATCACCTGGTGGTATAGTTATTGACACCAGTGTGCCTATCCCGCCTCCTATAGTCGATCCAGTTCCTCCGACTCCACCTTCAGGGAGCATTCCCGTACACTTGAGCTCGGATGAGGAAGTTGATATCATGCCCCCTGCTGGAGATCAGCCGTCAGAAGGTAAAGGCTCGAAAAGAAAAACAAGTGGCAGCTCCAGTGGGTCCATACCGAAGAAGAAGTCCAAAAAGAAGAGAGAGTAGACGTGCTTCTTTGGTTTATTTTTGGTAGATAGAGAGGAATCTATCTTCGTTTTTCTTTTGTAGGCCGTATATAGAAGTGGGTTCGGCCCCCGCTAGTAAAAATTTTGGAATCAACTTGTACATAATTTCTTTTCACAAATAGTTGAAATGAAACTTTATTTTGTTTTGAACTTGATGTGTGTTTATTTGCTTAAGTGTTCCAGCATTTGAATTCCTTGTTCAGTACACTTGTGAAGTTTCAACTTTTGAATCTCGTTTTAGTTTATCCGTCAAGTTCTGAAATCACGGCCACAAGTCTTGACTGGGTATTAGGTTGAACTCCGATGTTGTACTGCTTCAGTCAGCGATGGACACTTAAGTTCTGCCCCCAGTTTCAGGGATGATTTGGAAAGGTCGGCTAACGGTCGTATTTCACCTTCAACGCATCATGCTTAATATCGTTGAATTGATGCTAAAACAAGGAAAAATCGAGTGGTCGAATCACACTCGCTCTTTTATTGATGATTGTATCCATACTCCAGGGATTTAAGTCATTTTCGTGGGTGATCAGCCATGTTCGCTTGACACTTAGCATTTCGTTTGCACACTGGGGACTTGAATAAATTCGCGGGCGCTCAGTCACACCCGACCTGAGTTTATACTCCGGTCCGCGCTCTGGGGACTTAGAGTCAATTAGCATTTTATAATCCAGTCCACGCTCCGGGGACTTGGAGTTGGTTGACGTTTACTCTCCAGTTCGCACTTTGGGAACCTGGATCGTTTTGATGTCTATACTTCGGTTCGCATTCCGGGAATCCGGAGTTGGTAAATAGATGGTCAATCACATCTGTTGTGAGTTTTTTGAATTTTGTTCGCACTTCGGGAATGAAAGGTGCATCAGGATCGTGGATGGTCAGATCACATCCACCCTGAGTTAACAAGTGAGGTCGTTAGATGGACGGGTCCATCCTCCTCAAACTTGGTTCGAATACGGGCGAAGTCGTTAGGTGGACGGATCCACCCTCTTCGAAACCGTATTTGTAAGTTTATACTCCAGTTCGCACTCTGGGAATCCGAAGTTATGTAAAGGATTGTCATGTATCAATCCTTTTTTGACTTTAATGTGATGGCTTGTCCCCGAGCTCGGGTTTCACTTAGTGAGTGACCGGTCGTATCACAGTCATTCCCTATTTGAATAAATTCCACCGTATGATGGAACTTAGCTCTTTGTGCATAGTGATGGTCATACAAAGTATTTCATGTAAATCACAGCTCTGGCCTGAAAAGATTGCACTTTATTGCTGAAATAAGAAAATAGGGCAAAATCAGCTGCCTTATTACAAATTCAAATTTCGAAGTGCATAAACAAATTGCAAATGAGAAATAGACTGAATAAATAAACAAAGCCTGTTATGTGTAGTAGCGACGAAGACTCTCGTTGTTCTAGGCTCTTGGAAGAGTGAGACCGTCAACGGTCGATAATTTGAATGTGCCATCTCCGAGCTTTCGTTCAATAACATACGATCCTTCCCAAGTTGGCTTCATATGCGAAGGGACCAGATAAATTCTTTTGAGTACGAGATCACCAAGTTTAAAGGTTCAGGGTCGGACCTTGGCATTGTATAATCGGGAGACTCGACTTCGATATGCGGCTGCCCTCAAATCAGCCTCTTCACGCTTCTCATCCAATAAATCGAGAGATTCAACAAGTAATATAACATTTGTCTTTGGATATGTCACACGATGAGAAGGTACTTCTAATTCGATTGAAATAACAGCTTCTGAACCATAAGAGAGAGAATGGAGTATGTCCGGTCGTGGACCTGTGGGTTGTACGGTAGGCCCATAAGGCCATAGGAAGCTCATCGACCTATTTGCCCCCGGCTTTTTCCAGTCATTTCTTCAGAATGGATTTTATAACTTTATTAACAACTTCAACTTGTCCATTCGCTTGAGGGTGTGCAACTGCGGAGAATTTCTTCTGAATGTGGAATCGTTGACAGAAATCCTTAAATTCGGCACTGTCGAATTGGGTCCCGTTGTCAGTGATGATAGTACGTAGGAGACCAAATCGGTAGATGATGTTGCGCACTACAAAGTTGATCACCTTCTTCGTCGTGTTTGTAGCAAGGGGCTCAGCTTCCGCCCACTTGGTAAAGTAATCAACTGCTACGATGGCGTACTTTGCACCACCTTTGGCTAGAGGTAAAGAGCCAATAATATCGATGCCCCATACCGCGAATGGCCATGGGCTGACCATCTATGTTATCTCGGTAGGTGGGGCTCTAGGAATTCGAGCATGCTTCTGACACTTATCATATTTCTTGGCATAATCCGATGCATCACGATTCACAGTCGGCCAATAATATCCGTATCGAAGTACTTTCTTGGCAAGAGCTTGCCCCCGGTATGATCGCCACATTCTCCTTCGTGCACATCATGCAATAATCGTTTGATTTCATCGTGAGCGATACACCGGAGTAAAGGAATAGAGTATCCTCTTCTATACATGACTCCATTCTGAATAGTGAACCGCGAAGCTTTTCGAAGAATTTTCCTCTTTTTGCTCCTACGCTCTGGCAGGGTTCCGTGCTCGAGATAATTTCTGAATGGAGTTATCCATGACTCCCTCTCGGAAACGACATCAAATATCCAATCGGTTTCCATCTGATCAATGCTTGGCAAAGATAATGTCTCTATAGGAACGAGCCCCATTTGCTGTGCTTCACCTGTACTGGCTAACTTTGCTAACGAGTCGGCTTTCTGGTTGTGCTCTCGTGGTATGTAATAAATGGCATAATAGTCAAAGTGATTCAATGTTTCCTGAACCTGAGCAAGGTAAGCGACCAGTCTTCGATCTCTGGCTTGGTACTCCCCTCGAACTTGACACACGACCAATTGTGAATCACAGTAAATTTCCACCGCAATGATTCTTAAATCTCTGGCAAGTTTCAATCCAGCCAGTAGGGCTTCATACTCGGCTTCGTTATTAGTTGCATGGAAGTTGAACTTTAGAGCATAACATATAGATCGACCTTCAGGAGTTTCAAGTACAACCCCTGCACCTGAGCAATGGTCATTTGAAGCACCATTTGTATGTAGCTTCCAGATATACTTGGGAGATTCACTTGTTTCGAGCAAGTCCTCTGGGATGGTAAATTCAACTATGAAATCTGCTAAGACTTGTTCTTGGATGGCTCGCCTCGGAGTGTAAGTAAGGTCAAACTGACTTAACTTGATATTCCATTTGAGTAACCTACCAGACGTCTCAGGATGTGTAAGGACCTGTCATAACGGCTGGTCGGTGTAAACGATGATTAGGTGAGCTTGGAAATATGGACGGAGCTTCCTTGAGGCAACAACAAGACAATAATTCAACTTCTCTAGCTTCGGATAATTTCTCTCACCGACCGTTAGCCATTTTCTTATGTAGTAGATCGGCTTTTGTATTCGGTCTTCCTCCCGAATTAGGGCAGCACTGATTGCGTTTTCTGATACCGCCAAGTAAATGTACAATTTCTCGTGATCGATAGGCTTTGACAAAATTGGTGGTGTGAAGTGATGTTGAATTAGTGCTTGGAATGCGCCCTCACATTCCGTAGTCCGTTCAAAGTTTCATTTTCCCTTTCGGATCGGATCGAAGAAGGGAATGTACTTGTCAGTGGACTTTGAAATGAACCTGCTCAGTACCACTACTTTCCCGTTGAGACTCTGGACTTGCTTTATAGTTTTTGGAGTTTCAAGGTTTCTGATTGCCCGGATCTTTTCGGGATTGGCTTCGATTCCTCGAGCGTTGACGATAAACCCAAGGAATTTTCCGGATGCTACCCCAAAGTGACATTTCAATGGGTTGAGCTTCATTCTGTATTCTCGGAGGATATTAAACATTGACTCCAGGTCTCTGATGTGATCGGTGGAAAATCGTGACTTGACTAGCATGTCGTCCACATACTCCTCCATGGTTTTTCCAATCTGGTTAGCGAACATTCGATTAACTAACCGTTGATAAGTTGCCCCAGCATTCTTGAGTCCAAAAGGCATAATTTTATAACAATAGAGTCCCATATTGATTACGAAGCTGGTATGCTCCTGGTCGGGTAAGTGCATGGGTATTTGATTATAGCCAGAGTATGCATCCATGAAGGATAAAAGTTCATGTCCAGCCGTTGAGTCTACAAGTTGATCAATTCAAGTGGAAAACTGCCTTTAGGGCAAGCATTATTCAAGTCTGAGTAGTCAACACATGTTCTCCATTTCCCATTTGGCTTTCGAAAAAGTACAGGATTGGATACCCATTCCGGGTATAATGCATCTCGAATGAATCCATTCGTCTTAAGCTTATCTACCTCTTCTATAAGGGCGGCAGATCTCTCTGGATCCATACCACGCCTTTTTTGCTTGACCGGGACGTACCGTGGGTCAATATTCAGTGTATGGCTCACGATGTGCGGCGAAATACCACACATATCAGAGTGCGTCCAGGCAAACACATCAAGGTTTACCCAGAGAAATTCAACCAATTCCTCTTGCATTTGCTGGCTTAGCTGAGATCCAATCTTTATCATTTTCGAGTCGTCGTCATCGTCGATTCGAACATCGATCGTCAGTTCGGCCGGAGAAGCTTGACTGTCTTTACCTTCATCTTCACTTTCGGTATCTCTTGGGTCAAGATCTCTTTGGAATTGGTTGGGATGCCCAGGCCCGGGCCCAGGCGCTAATTGTCAATTATCAGCAAAGCGGATGCAGAGAGATTCCTCTACGCCCTTTCCTTTTTCTTTCCATTGCGCCTCACTCAGCTCAGCGATGTAACAGGCTCGTCCTGCGGCCTGATCCCCTTGAACAACTCCGACACCATTGTCGGTAGGGAATTTCAAAGTCAAACACCATAGGGCGATGGCAGCCCTGAATTCAGCTAAGGCTGGTCGGCCTAAGAAAGCATTATATGGGGAGTTTATATCCAAAACAACAAACTGCAGTATCCGGACTCTTCGGCGTTCACCAATTCCTAACTCCACTGGCAATTCCACCACTCCAGTGGGTATAGTTGCACTCCCGTTGAAGCCATGAATATGAGACTGACATGGCTTCAAGTCTTTAGTCTCTATTCTCATCTGGTCATAAGCTCGTTTAAACAAGATATTCACAGAGCTTCCGCTGTCTACCAAGATCCTCTTCATCCAAGCAGGACCTACTTGAGCTGATATGACAAGCGGATCAATAGTGGAAGCTTCGACCCTATCGGCATCCCGACCTCGAAATATGATGTTATCTGCCATCGTTCTTTGTTGCTTGGCCGGAGCGCCATCTTTGGAATTACTACAACATTCAAAGTCCACATGCCTGATAGAGCTGGCATACGACTCCATTTCCTTCCAGCTTTGGTCTACTGGATGAGGACCACCACAAACAGTGTTTATCACCAATCTCCCGCCAGTACGAGCGGGTTCCTCCTGTCTAGCCGGATTTGGTACATGATTTTGATTCGATGGGCCCGCACCACCGGACTGCGACGCCCGCACAAACTGCTCTAACTTCCTCTCTCTTATCAACTTTTCGATGAGATCCTCAAGTGACAGCATTCATTTGTGTTATGGCCATAGCTTTCGTGGAATCTACAAAACTTCCCCGTCTGAATTTTCTTCTCTGATGACTGTTTCAGAGCAGTCTTCTTGGACTGAATGGTGTTGCAGGTTTGTAGGTATACGTTCTCCAGCGACGTATTCAGAGGAGTATAATTATCAAACATAAGTGCTCTACATTGTGTACCACGGTTCTGATCCCGTTTTCTATTTTGGTTACCATTGCCTTTTTGCTAAGCTTGTTTATTCTGAATGTTCAATTGCACTTTTCCGGAACTCTCCCCAGATTGTTTAACAGCAATATTACTCTGAATTCCTTCCACACTAGGCCCCGCATCATCCTTCTTCCTAGACTATTTTGCATCCTCCATTCTCAAGAATTAGGCTGCCTTAGAATAGAAATGGACCAATGATGCAGGGGGTTTTCCGGCTAACCAGTTGTCGACCTCAGAATCGGGCTCAATCCCCTTAGTCAGTGCCATAAGAATAGAGTTATCATTTGGGTTGCTGATATAAGCACATGCAGCATGAAATCTCTCTAAATAACGCCTAAGTGTCTCTCCAGATGCTTGAGTGACACTGGATAAAGTATTAACATCCTTCGGTCTCGCGACATGCATACGAAATTGCTCAATAAATTTTGTTGCCAACTGATCAAAACATGAGATAGATCGAGGTGGCAGTCGGGTAAACCACATAGTCGCTATGCCCCCAGTGAGATCGGGAAGCTTCGGCACTTGACTGCATCATCAGCTCATGTAGCATTCATCAACCATTCATACTTCAGGATATGCTGATTAGGATCAGAGTTTCCTTCATAAACGGGTAAAGTCGGCATCCTGAATCGCCGAGGTGGTTCAGCATAGAGTATCTCATCAGTAAAAGGGGTATGACTCTGAGAGATTCCCCAGTCATCATTGCTAAGAACCTGACTTTCACGGATCATTTGACGGATCATTGCTGGCAGGTTGGGCATCTGGATATTTTGAGCAGGTTGGGCCAAGGTGTGGTCGGGTTCCACAATGCGAGGAGGGGCCGGTCGCTGTCGACGGTCCATGTCTCGCCTCCTTGGTTCTATGTCTTTGGAGACGTAAGGCTCAGGATGGTATTCACGCTGGTGATGGTTTGGATCTGTTCGATTTCGGGTCTCAGCACCCAAATCAGTAGCTGTCGCAGTACGGTTATCAGTAATATGGTGTGGGGTAGCGCCCCCTCGGGAGGAGGGTCCAGTCTGATGGTTGGTTGACGGGCCAACTCTTAGTTGCCCAACATTCAATGTGTGTTGATGCCCAGTAGCCTGGGTGTAGCTTCCGTCTAGCCGTGGGCGTGTAGATCTATGATGATAATCAGAAGAGGCTGAACTCTCGGTGGAAGAATAGGAAGCCTGATCCCTCCTGGATCTCCTTCATCATTGACGGTTCAGTTGGTTGGTTAGTTCCACATTAGCACAGAGCTGTTGAGTGAGCTGTTGGCAGCTCTGAGTCAATTCTTGCATTAACATTTGAAATTCTTCCCTGGTGATAGGGCCTTGCAGATCTGATGGTTCATTAGCATTCTGATCAGTTGGAGGCAGTTGTACGGGATTCCGTCTATCCCGTCCTTCTGGGTCTGCAACTGTAGAAGTAGTCCTTGTGTTAACCATGATGGATGATAAAGCTCTCTCCTAGGCTTGTAGCAAATCTGAATAGGATGGAAAAACTTCTGAAATTGAGATCTGGATCTTCCCCTTGGATGTTTGCAATCCGATATCGGCAGTAGATCCAATGAGCAGAATGAAAAAAACTAGGGTTTTTCTCAGCGAAAGCACCAAAGTGTTTGTACCAAAATTAGGCACAACACTCTTCGGAAGGGTTTGAAGAGATAAAATGAAGAAATTAAATGGAAAAAGAGGATTATCTAACAAACACTTCAAAAACAAACAAGAAAGTACGCAGAAACACAGAAATTTAGAGTGGTTCGGCATGTTGCCTACGTTCACTATGAAATGATTGATCTTTATTAACTTTTGATTGCTGATTACAGTGAATTACAGCAGTAAATCTCGAGTACAATAGTGGAATTTGAATACAATGGTGAATTCGGCAGAGTCTGGGCGTCAAAGAGCCAAAAGATCTTTTTTCTGTTGTCCCTGGGATGCCATTTATAGGTGTAGGATGCAAATATCTCGCTCAGATCTCGGAAGACCTCTTCTGGCACGTGAGCGGGCCCATGTGATCGATCCCACGTGATTTGCACTCGGTCCGTGATCGATACGAACGAATTTCGTATCGATTAAGATTTGCCTCAATCGAGTCGAAATTTAGCATGAACATTGTTTAGTTTGTACGCAAGCTCCTGTGAAAATTTGGTGGCGTTTGGACTTGTAGGTTGTGAGTTATGATCGATGCAAATTTGGGCTATACAGTCGCTGCTCTCTTCGTGTCGATGCTCCTCATATCGATCTGCTCGAATCGAACCAAGCACGTGCCTGCAAGTTGACGTGGCGCTAACTATTCGAATCGATCCATTTTTCGCCCCGAGTCGACCGAGTCTTCCTTGTGCACGTGCCTTATTCGTATCGATTAGAACTCGCTCTGTTCATATAGATCACTCATCTCTATTCATATCGATTGTTATTGGGTTGTTCGTATCAATCGACTGCATCTCACTTCGTATCGATCCTTCGCATGTCCACTGCATATCGACGAGAGGTGTTGGTTTTGCATCGATGTAAGGTCGATCGATATGAAGTGTGCGTGACACTTGATCGATACGAAATGGACATTAACGTTATAATCAATGGATACGAAGTGCGATGCTTTTTCATGGATGTTGATCAGTGGTCACCTGATGGATACGAACTGAGGTCACTTGATGGATACGAACCGAGGTTACTTGATGGATATGAACTGAGGTCACTTGATGGATACGAACCAAGGTCCCTTGATGGATACAAAGAACGGGTAATTAATGGATACGAATAACAGGTAATTGATGGATACGAAGAACAGGTAATTGATGGATACAAAGAACACTGCTCTCCTGATCGATACAAAACCATGCACACCTAATGGATACGAACCAGATCGATTCGAAGGAGGGTTTTCTCTGGTTGCTTTGATGGATACGAACAAGGTGATCACTTGAATTGCATCGATCATATCTCGAGCATATGAACTCCGATTGACTTGAAATCTAGAACGTTGGCTTTCATAGCTTTGCTTGTCTCATCATATCAATTGTAGCTTGATCTGAACTCGGATAAAATTCGTCGATATTCATAGTGAACGTGCGTATAACCGATCTTCGGGACGGGCTGTCCTCGGTTTTCAATTAAGTTCTTGGTATCACGGCCTTGCCAAAAGGTGGGATAACAATAATAAAAAAGGGTTAAAGATGAATGTTATCAACACATTATTGCAACAAACCCAAAACCAATTTGTCCATGTTATTCTCCTTAAAAACTTTCTTCTGAAGATCTAGGCACGTCTGCATTTATTAAATAAGGTAATATACTTGTCAATAAATTTTCAGAACCATTTATTATAACATAAGTGTTATAATCCAAAACTTCCTTTATAAAATAATTAATTTACTTTTCCCAACTTATATATTTACTAAAAACCCTTTTTAAAATGATATTAAAATGTATACTGACTCATTTATAGATAAAATATTTAATGATAAAAAAAATTTAAAAAAATATTACATTACATAAGCTTCTATTTACTTTAATAAAATATTTAACTAATTTTCTAGAAACGACATATATTGAAAAATACTTTAAAAAATACTTATTCTATGTTTTAAAACATTTATATTAAATATTACTTAAAAATACTTATTTTATAATTTATTTAAAAATCATAAAAGCCTGTTTTATAATTTAAAACCATTAATTTAAAAATCCATAAATAATTTTCAGTAATATATTTAAAACTTGATATTTCCCCATAATAAGTACAGTTATAGTACTTATTAAAAATATGAAGAAGCCCCAGGATGTCTTTCAAAGTTAACTTTAAAAATCACCGAACACAAAGTATTTCAAAGTGCATCCATATCGACCTTTTCGCCTTTAACTATCACAACTTCGTTCCACAATTTCTACAAATGTCCAAACGAATTCCTCCATGTTAAACACCGAAATGTGCATAGGGAACAAACAAATATATATTCCCAATATAATCACAATTTAACCAATTTAACATACGTCAAATACAAGGGATTTCAAAGTGTGTTTATAGCGACTATATCGCTTCAAACATTCACAACACACTATCAAACATGTAAACAACAAGTCCTGGCCATGATACATATTTTAGAGGGTTTTCAAAGATAGATTATACTACATATAATGTCGTTACTTTCTTTCAAAAGCAAGAAGGGATTCATAAGTAATAACTTGCATTGTTATCAATTTTAACTTATACTTAACACAACAACATTCTATACACCGCATATACAAATTTGATGGTGACTAAACTCACCCAAGCCTAAGCCAAACCAAGATGTAGAAAATGTCACTACGAGTGCAACAGCGAAGAGGGCGTCTTGATTGGACCACGTGTGCAAAAGTTATGAATTTTATAAGTTTACAGATACAAACTTTAATTAATTAACCAATTAATTAACAGATTACCTTTATAAATCCTTCTTCCCCAAATCCACATTTCCTTTTCTGTACGTGTCCGTTTACACCTAAAATGCACACACATTCTCTCCTTGAATTCTCCATCTTTGGTCGACGAAACACTGCCCCGTCTTTACCAACATGCCCCTCTTCGTGCGCTCTCCGCAATGCACATGACAATGACAAGCTTGGCCACTCCTCTCAAAGTCTGACCTTCTCAAACCCATGACCTTGACCAAACTTTGACCATACTTCCACCATGCTACGGTCCACGAAATCGGCCGCCACCACTTCCAATCAATTACACTCCAATGGACATGAAGACAACCACTCCGCAGCTTCTCTGCCAATCCCAACTTCCGCCCTCCACTAGCGACAGTGAAATGTCGTGATTCACTAGGAGCGGCCGCACCACTCAGACTAATCCCATTTACTCGCCTCCGCACTAGAAGTATAATGTCCCCTTCGCCCTTGCCTAAAGCTGCCTAAATCATCAACAATGTCAAACCCTAGTCGACAACAAGCAAATGTCGATCACCCCAATTGTTGTCGCACCCTACATCGCACACACCAATATGAAGCCCTCCTCACCAATATCCCAATGGATCCAACACTAAGCTTTACCGATGTCTCTATCTCTAGGAACAATTCTAACAAGGTAGTGGCTGAGTTTTTCTTTACAAGTAATTGAAAACGAAGAGAGAGGAAGAGAAGTGCGGGTGCGAAGGGGTATTTATAATAAATATAAATATTCTATTTAATTCTCTTAAATAAATCATCTTGTGTCTCGAGCGCACACAACCACATGGTACATTTGATCGCCATGAAACTCGTCGGCATACATCACCTCATTATTCCAGTTCCGATGGTGCTAGTTTCATCAAAATCCAAGACAGTGCCCCGAAATGATAATTTCACGTGTTTCGAGAATGTTTATCGATAAAATGATTTTTGATCACATTACCGATATTTATTCGAACTATTATTTTTATAAATAAATTTCAAAAACAAATTACTCATCATTAGTTATTGTTTAAAAGGGGGTTAACACGGTTACTAAATCAGTTTAATCACATCAAATCCAATATTCAAATATTTAAATATGAAGTGTCCAAAATTCCAAGTCGTTACAAATAATATTCTCAAGTCGAGGGAACTATGTAACATCGTCAATTCGAGATTTAATGTTTGACCTAGTTGTTATTAGCCAACTCGAAACTCTTGGGTGAGTCACATAACCTGTTGATCCCCCCAGCAGCCATGATTAATACGCTACCCAATATTTGGATAGCGTTATGTACTCTAGTCTCGATAGATGTATCAATATCCTTTCTCGAAACATCTTGATCAAGAATATTTAAAATAATATGTTATTTTATATCGTGATAATTTTCTCATGATTACAACTCCTTATAATTATTATCACATAACATATCATTTAAGGATTTTCTATTTAATATACTTCAATTACTTACTTAGTTAATATATCACAATATAACAAGTATATAATAGAAAACATATACCTTTATTACAAACAACGGGTTATAGAGTTAGATATATGTAATAAAATACATAATTGCCCCTAGGGCATACTCCTAGCTCTCTCAGTACCATTGTAACAATCAGTGAAAGCTTGGTTTTTCAATAATTTCTTAGTGAATGATTTAGGAGAGACAACCTTTATACATAGCGTAAGGATCTATAACGATAAACAGAAAAGGTTATTGGGATTGTCCCAATCTATGTACATAAGCATCGTACTAAGAAGATTTAGTATGGAGAATTCCAAGCGTAAAAATGTTCCAATATGACATGGAATTGTTCTTTTTATGAAGGACTCTCCATCTATAAATGAGGAAGGAAAATGTATGAATAGTATTCCTTATGCTTCAGCAATAGGATCCATCATGTATGTTGTGTTATGTACTATGCCAGATGTCACTTTTGCACTAGGTGTAGTTAGTAGAAATCAATCAACTCCAGGAGAAAATCATTAGACAACAGCCAAGGTCATCCTTGAGTATTTAAGAAATACTAAGGATTTGTTTCTTATAACAACCCGCAGTTCCAAGCACATTGATTTAGTGCCTAAAAGCGATGTTCGAACTCGTGACATGCCAAGAAGTACATATTTTTAGGTTTAGATAGTTTATATGGTACATAGATAAATATGAATTTTAAATCATCTACACCTTTAGATCTCGTGGTGGAAGGAATACAATATAAATAACTGAAATAACAAAATTATCTATTTGAAACAACGTGACCGATACAGGAAACAAACTAAGTCAAGTTCCTGATAATAACCAGCTAGAAATATAAATAGTAATTGTCTGACTAGTATAATAAAATACATATGGAATGACTGTACATATAACAACTTTTGTGCTCATGGTCACCTTCTGCATGTATCCTACTATATCCTCATTACCCCAAATCCACATCAACATGTAAAGTAGGTATAAATAGGGAAAGAGAGAGGGGGTCAGACATAATCTGGTGAGTAGGAAATATCACTAATTATATGGTACTAATAGGCAATTAAATTAACATTTACAATCTACCCAACCTAGTTGTGCTTACATGAACCTGTTTATTTGCACCCAATAAGTTGGCCAACTTATAATATATAGGATGATAACCTGTAATACACCTCCGATAATACCCCACATGGACCCTAGAGAAGGTTGGATATCAAGAAACTAGGTAAATATAATGAAAAATTGATTATATAGTCTTGATGGTAAACTACCTACACAATCTAATACATAGAGTATATAGTCCTGATAATGCACCACCTATATAACATAACACATTGAGCATACAATCCCGACAGTACACCGCCTAACGATACATTAAGTAGATAATCTCAATGGTAAATCACCTAATGATACATCGAGTAGACAATCTCGATGGTAAAGCGCCTAATAATAAATTGAGTAAACAATCTCGATGGTAAATTGCCTAAGGCACACACCAAGTATACAAAGTAAAATTCATTATAGATTCATTCTATTATTTATTCATTTTCATTTGCATAACATAGTATGCACTAACCATTATTAACTCATTCAGTTCAATTATAACCCATTTTTAATGTAAAATTTTACAATTTAATCATATAATTATACCACGATTGATATATCCATAAGATTAACTTATATTTATCTTTAACAGTTATAGAACTATGGAATCAATTCTTTCTACAAACCTAGAACCAATTGTATGTATATCAATTTAATCCAAATCAACCCTCCCCCCAATCCATGTCAGTTTTATCATTAATGTGATAGTATATGGTTCCAGCTTATTCGATTCATGTAAATCATCTATTAAAACATCAAATAATTGTTTTAAAATTTTATTTTAAAAGTTAAATAGATGTGTAAAATGTATTATAATGCATATATAACAATATAATCATTTCATAGATAAACCCACCCATCTCAGTTCGCTATTTTGGTTGATTTTTGGTAAAAATATACAAATCCTCTTCTTTTATTTGATTTGAATTCAGTGTCTTTCTTCTGCTATTTGATTTACTAAGGTTTGGATTAGAATTAATTTTCTTTTCTATCTGATTTGGAATTTTACATGAAGAATTTGATTTATATTTGAGGAGGAGGAAGAAAAATGAATGGAGTTTTAAGTTTAGGGTTGAGCGACGGCTACGGAATGAAGAAAAATGAGTATGGGTTTAATTAGGGTTATAACTTTCCCATATATAGGTACAAATCCTGAAATCCCCTCAACCCATACTGGTTTCTGACCCTTGTGCCCTAAAATGCGTGTTGCGGTAAACTGACCTATCTCCTTCATTTGATATCTGTTTTTTTCATTTTATATATGAATTTGGGGTTGAAAATTCTACTTTACATAATGGAAAAGCCATATTTTCCAAGTTCCTTCATTTGTAGAATTTTTATTTTTCAGCTTTATGTAAAATTATCAAAATGCCATTTTTAAATTAATTCATTAATTTAATTGAAAATAAAGGGTGTTATAATTTTCCTTCTCCCAAAATTCCAAGAGGCAGAAAAATGTAACTTATAGACTCGACAATACAATAACAACCATATGTATGTGCAATACATGCTCAAACCACACCATAACCAAAGCAATCTGAACAATTCACATCAAACATACTCCATTCCTAACATTTCAATGACATATGATGTGATACCCATATGGATACCGTTATAACCAAAATATATATAACAACATAACAATAATAGTATAAATGCAAACAAATAATACACACCCATCAAATCAAATTTTGTCATGAATAGAGCATGCGGTAAATGCATAAATGCAACTAACATGGCTCCTTTATGAATACAAGACCATGACATATATGCATGGATGCATAACATCCTAGCATGAGCATAAAATTTCTACATGTATGCAACATAATATACAATAAGTCAGGCCATATAATGAAATATATGCCACATAATAAAGCATACCATACCATCCAATTTTCCTAGTTTAACTAAACAAACAAAACATGAGAAACATATCGGAAAAGAGTGAGGGATAGGAAGCCCTAATCCCCTCCTCTAGCCCCTAAGTACTCTCAATCAGATCTCCTTTCCCAATTTAACTTGTCGACCTTACTACTGGCATATACACTCAATCCAATTTACTAACCTCAAATGTATGTGCACATGTACAACTTCTGCAATTCATTCTACCAACTTAGACAAACTGATGTCGTAATGCACCATAACCAATAACCTTGGCATAAATATGCCCAAACTGAAATGCAGTTTCATACAACTCCTAAATGCACATACACGATGCTTTAAATCATCCCAGTAGTATACATCTCATTTTCACCTAAGAACATCAAAATCGGGTGATGTCTTAAACTGGTAAATATAGCATGACTTCTCTTCTAATTTAGATCCAACTTTAGTAGTACCATTTCATTTATGATATCACTTCTCTAATCGTCGAACAATCATGATACTAAGGTACCATGTTTTTAATCCAAGGTAATTTTATCCTAAGGTCTATAACATTCAAACATGTAAACATTCAAGCAAGCCAATCCTGTTCTAGTCACCTATGCAAACATAAAAACCAAAATCCTAAATCTATGTGAAATACCAACCTAAACTTGTTTCAATATTAAAAGTAATCGACTAGATGATACATCGTTCACGTGCACTCATTATGCAACACGAACTATGTACCCTTAAGTTGATGGCATGTACCCTTAAGCCAATGCTTCACCATAGCTTGTTTAAATAGATAGTCTCCCTTCAATCCATGGGATGATTGAAATGAATTTAACTATCTCCTTCTCAAAATAACACAAAAGTCTCCAAATCTCATTTTCCAAGAAAATTTCCTCCGCATCTTCAACTCCTACAAACTATAATATATTTTCCATCATCCCTCGAATTATGTTTTTCCAAATGCCTTGGAAAACTTCATTCTACCTTATTTGTATACCACATTATATAATCCTAACACAACCTTAGCCCTGAATTTCTTTTACTAATCCAAATTCCATGATTTAAACATTCTTTGTATAATCTTAACTCTAACTTAATCCTACACATCTTAAATCTAAAGTTCCAAATTTGACAATTCCTTTATGTGAACCCACTAATACCATCTTTTCCAAACATAACTTTTCACCATTTTACTTAAATTGTACTATGGTCAAGACAACTCAATATGGAATGATGTCTTTCCATATTAATCTGATAGAGATAATATTCAATAACCTAAACAACGTTGTACCATTTAGGAACATCTGAAATGGACGGTGTCCTCGCCTAATGAACATAATATGGAACTTACATCACATCCAACCCAAACAATGTACTTGCAGTTGCAACGACAACTCATGTATCAGTACTTTATAAATATCGCCTCAAAACACATACAGTGAGAGGACAACCTACTTACTTGGTTATCTACAACCTCCCAAGCCAAAAACCAACATTTGTGACGTTACTCGAAATGTCAAATCAACGATACATCCACGAACCAACTAAATCGTCTACCTTTACCGGTGATGTCAAAACAAATCATTCAAATGCTATTCACCTCCATTACTAACCATTTCCGCGGTTATATGTTATGAAAGAAGGTGAATGTGACCTATTTAAAAAAATTAATATATTGATCGAGCACAGAGTCAAATCCAATGGAAACACTATTGGGTCCCCGGGACCTATCACATAACAAACTCTAGGCCTTTTTTAAATAAATTTCCAGTCACATTCTAAATAATTCTTCAATCAATGGTCAACGGGATCCAAACAACTGAAATTCCAAAACCACAAGCGTCTCTTTTACGATCATCTTTCTAAGTGTAACTTGACTTCTACCATATCTTCAAAACTTCCTATATCATTTGAACATAACTTTGGTATTTGATTTTGTTGAACAGTTCTGTTAAAAAACTCATTTTGAATAAAAAGTATGCCATTTGTGATGCCATAACGGCTAAGCCACTTACACATGTAAGGGATCGCGAACGGTCCTCAGGCATGCTCTGAGATGGCGATAAACCGCCACCACAAACAATTCAGAAACTCACTCGAACGTGAAATCTGACATTGATAATACTAAGTCCCCCCCGGGCACACACAATTCGCCTCGAATGGCACTCGACCGCGAACGGTCACAAATCGCCTCGAACGGCACCCGACCGCGAACGGTCACAAATCGCCTCGAACGGCACCCGACTGCGAACGGTCACAATTCGCCTCGAACGGCACCCGACCGTGAACGGTCACAATTCGCCTCGAATGGCACCCGACCGCGAACGGTCACAATTCGCCTCGAAAGGCACCCGACCGCGAACGGTCACAATTCGCCTCGAATGGCACCCGACCGCGAACGGTCACAATTCGCCTCGAACGGCACCCGACCGCGAACGGTCACAAATCGCCTCGAACGGCACCCGACCGCGAACGGTCACAAATCGCCTCGAACGGCACCCGACCGCGAACGGTCACTATTCGCCTCGAACGGCACCCGACCGCGAACGGTCACAATTCGCCTCGAACGGCATCCGGTCGTGAACGGTCACAATTCGCCTCGAACGGCACCCGACCGCGAACGGTCACAATTCACCTCGAATGGCACCCGACCACGAACGGTCACAATTCTCCTCGAATGGCACCCGATCGCGAACGATCACAAATCGCCTCAAACGGCACCCCGACCGCGAACGGTCACCATTCGCCGCGAACGACATCTGACCTCGAACGGTCACATACTACCCCGAATGACATACGATCCCGAACGATCGTCATTCGCGGTCAGATAAGGCTATCAATTTCTTTGCAGGTCATCAACAGGATATGAACATCCAGCTCATGGCATTATAAAGCAACAACTTTCATCGAAGATGGCTATTCAAGATGAAGATGGCAGCATTTCAAAGCACATCATGTTTCCACAAGACGTACTTTGGGAGGCAAATGTTATCCCGCCTTTTGGCAAGGCCGTGACACCAAGAACTTGACTAGAGACCAAAGACAGTTCGTCTAGAAAATCGGTTATACACAGGTTCATTATGGATATCGATGAATTTTGTCCGAGTCCGAATCAAGCTGCAATCAACAAGACACGACAAGCTAAGCTATGAGAGTCAACGTTCCAAATCTCAAGTCAATCCGAGTTCGTATGCTCAAGTTATGAACGATACAAGATTGGATGAAAACCAACCACCGGTCGAATCGCTCCGCTTCGACTCGCTTCGCCTCCATCAGAAGCCAACGTCGACTCGCTCAGTTCGACTCGCTTCGCAACCATCAGAAGTGACTACTTCGACTTGCTTCGCCTCCATCAGAAGCCAACTTCGACTCGCTCAGTTCGACTCGCTTCGCAACCATCAGGAGTGACTACTTCGACTCGCTTCGCCTCCATCAGATGCCCACTTCGACTCGCTCCGCTTCGCCTCTATCAGATGCCTTCTTCGACTTGCTCAACCAACGCACACTTCGACTTGCTCAATTAGTGCTCATTTCGACTCGCTCCGCCTCGAGCCATTCTTCGACTCGCTCCACTTCGTCGACTTCGCATCCATCTGAAGACTTCTACTTCGTGTCCATCGATGTGGAGCAAAGCACAGCAATCACTACAAGTTAGCGCCACGTCACCGAGTCAAACAGAACCGAGTCGAATGAAAAGCGAGTCGAACCAAACAGCCTACCGAGAATCCCAATTCGTATCGATCATATCTCCTAATCTACAAGTCCAAATGCTATGAAATTTTCATAGAAGACTACGTGCATGCTAAAGAATGTCCACGCCAAATTTCGACGCCATTGGATGAAATCTTGATCGATACGAAATATGTTCGTATCGATCACGGATCGGACCGAAACTTCACGGGCTTGGGCGCGCGGGCCTGGTCACGTGCCAGAGAGGGTCTCCCGAGATCTGAGCGAAATACCAGCCTCCTACACCTATAAATAGAGCTCCAGGGCATGGAAAAATGAGATCTTCTTCTTCTTTGAGATCTCCAACGCCCGGACTCTGCCAGATCCAGATCTGAACTCCATTGCTGCTGCAACTAACTACTTTCATTGCTGTAAATCATCATTATTGACTGTAATCTGCTGTAATCGATGGAAACCATCAAGTGAACATCAATAAAATCATCAACTTCAGAGTGGATGTAGGCAAGATCGCCGAACCACTATAAAATCTTGTGACTCTGTCTATTTCTTTCCGTTTTAAGTTTATTATTCTTCAGTTTTTATCCTCTACATTACTTAGATCTGAGATCTGTGATTCTATATTGCTAATTTGTGTTCATACACTGGTGCTTTCATTGACATTTGGGGTTTGTGACTAATTTTGGCGCAAACACTTTGGTGCTTTCACTGAGAATTGAACTCAGGAATCCTATCGTTTGGAAGTTGAGTTTGAAGGCTTAGAGATTCAGATCTGAAAAGCTATGACAAGGCAATCAAGTAGAAGACAAAGGCCAGAGAGAGGTCAGCATGAAGGGAGTCAAGAGGCTTCCTCAGGTGCAAATCAGACATCAATCTTCATCACCAGGGATGAGATAGAGACAATGATGAAAAGATAAGAGGAGATGATCCAGAACTTGCTTCTTCAAATTGGGCAGCTTGGAGCGAAAAATCAAGGAGCAACCAGGGTTCAGAACGGAGTAGGACCATCTGGCACAGACCCAGAACTAGGGGGTGATAACCCGGAGCATGTTGGCCCAATCCTGAACAGAGTACCAGACGGAACTGCGCAACACGACATTGACAGAGACATGAATGCTCAGCCAGGAGAGCAGATTCCAGGAATCCCCCGTGAACTCGGGGGGCAAATCAGAAACAACGGACAAGGACTACAGCTTGGAGATAGTGACAGGTTGGTGGAGATGGTCAGACGAGCCATGAGAGGCGGACTAGTGAATAGAGATCTGGAGGATGTGAATATGAGTCCCTTTGCTCCTACGATCAGGCAAGCCAGGAATCCACCAGAGTTCAAGCTACCAACATTGGAGGTGTATGATGGAAGGACAGACCCTGCTGTTCACTTGACGAGGTATATGCGACACATGGAGGTAGTGGGGGCATCAGAAGAAGTCATGGCCAGGTGTTTCCCGTTGTATCTGACAGACATAGCAGCTTTATGGTTCAGACAATTGGAGAGCAGTTCCATTAGAACATGGATTGATTTAACTGAAAGGTTCATGAGGCAGTTCAGGGTTCACATTTCAAGACCCAAGAATGTGATGAATTTGGCAGCGCTAAAGCAAAGAACCGGGGAATCTTTGAGGAACTTTCTAACACGATTCAATGCAGCGGCAGCATCAGTGGATCGACCCGATCCATCCATGGTTTTGATGGCAGCTGTATCCGTCATAACCGATGGCACAGAGTTCAAGAATTCGTTACAAGGGATCTCCTATGGATCTAGGAGAATTTTATCACGAGGCTGAAGGATTTTTATGATTAGAGGATGCAAATGCTGAAAGAGAGGAAGGAGAAGGAACCGAGGTTTATGCAATCAAGGGTGAAAATCCTCCTAGGACAGATTCAGGGACTGGTAAAGGGAAACGAAAGGCTGAGGATAATAGTGATGGGCCGATGCAACCACGAAAGGAACCAAGATTCACCTCTTATATGGAGTTGAATGAGACTTTGGAGCGAATCTACCAAGACACCACGGGGCAGGTTCCTTATCGAAAGCCAATGAGAAGGGATCCGACCAACAATGAAAGAAGGTCAGACAAGTACTGCTTATTCCACGAGCTGAATGGTCATAGCACGAATGATTGCAGACACTTGAAAGATGAGGTTGAGGGATATATCCGGAATGGTCTGCTATCGCAGTACATAAGAAGGGGAACAACGACGGTGGAACGAGAGCGACCACCACCTGCACCTACTCGGACGACTCAGGATCGAGACGTCAGCTTGTCATCAATTAATTGGGATAATGACAAATAAGTAGCAAACTCCACACCAACACGATTAAGTCATTTACACATGTACAAGACCACGAATGATCCTCAGGCATGCTCTGATACGACTACTAATCGCAACGGTGTAGGTGTTTGCACTTTGACGTCCCTGTTTTACTTTTATTTTCCATTTCTGATGTTTGAATTTGATTTTGTTGAACAGTTCTGTTAAAAAACTCATTTTGAATAAAAAGTATGCCATTTGTGATGCCATAACGGCTAAGCCACTTACACATGTAAGGGATCGCGAACGGTCCTCAGGCATGCTCTGAGATGGCGATAAACCGCCACCACAAACAATTCAGAAACTCACTCGAACGTGAAATCTGACATTGATAATACTAAGTCCCCCCGGGCACACACAATTCGCCTCGAACGGCACCCGACCGCGAACGGTCACAAATCGCCTCGAACGGCACCCGACCGCGAACGGTCACAAATCGCCTCGAACGGCACCCGACCGCGAATGGTCACAATTCGCCTCGAATGGCACCCGACCGCGAACGGTCACAATTCGCCTCGAACGGCATCCGGCCGTGAACGGTCACAATTCGCCTCGAACAGCACCCGACCGCGAACGGTTACAATTCGCCTCGAATGGCACCCGACCACGAACGGTCACAATTCGCCTCGAATGGCACCTGATCGCGAACGATCACAAATTGCCTCGAACGACACCCCGACCGCGAACGGTCACCATTCGCCGCGAACGGCATCTGACCCCGAACGGTCACATACTACCCCGAATGACATATGATCCTGAACGATCGTCATTCGCGGTCAGATAAGGCTATCAATTTCTTTGCAGGTCATCAACAGGATATGAACATTCAGCTCATGGCATTACAAAGCAACAACTTTCATCGAAGATGGCTATTCAAGATGAAGATGGCAGCATTTCAAAGCACATCATGTTTCCACAAGACGTACTTTGGGGGGCAAATGTTATCCCGCCTTTTGGCAAGGCCGTGACACCAAGAACTTGACTAGAGACCAAAGACAGTTCGTCTAGAAAATCGGTTATACACAGGTTCATTATGGATATCGATGAATTTTGTTCGAGTTCGGATCAAGCTGCAATCAACAAGACACGACAAGCTAAGCTATGAGAGTCAACGTTCCAAATCTCAAGTCAATCCGAGTTCGTATGCTCAAGTTATGAACGATACAAGATTGGATGAAAACCAACCACCGGTCGAATCGCTCCGCTTCGACTCGCTTCGCCTCCATCAGAAGCCAACGTCGACTCGCTCAGTTCGACTCACTTCGCAACCATCAGAAGTGACTACTTCGACTCGCTTCGCCTCCATCAGAAGCCAACTTTGACTCGCTCAGTTCGACTCGCTTCGCAACCATTAGGAGTGACTACTTCGACTCGCTTCGCCTCCATCAGATGCCCACTTCGACTCGCTCCGCTTCGCCTCCATCAGATGCCTTCTTCGACTCGCTTAACCAACGCACACTTCGACTCGCTCAATCAGTGCTCACTTCGACTCGCTCCGCCTCGAGCCATTCTTCGACTCGCTCCACTTCGTCGACTTCGCATCCATCTGAAGACTTCTACTTCGTGTCCGTCGATGTGGAGCAAAGCACAGCAGTCACTACAAGTTAGCGCCACGTCACCGAGTCAAACAGAACCGAGTCGAATGAAAAGCGAGTCGAACCAAACAGCCTACCGAGAATCCCAATTCGTATCGATCATATCTCCTAATCTATAAGTCCAAATGCTATGAAATTTTCACAGAAGACTACGTGCATGCTAAAGAATGTCCACGCCAAATTTCGACTCCATTGGATGAAATCTTGATCGATACGAAATCTGTTCGTATCGATTACGGATCGGACCGAAACTTCACGGGCTTGGGCGCGCGGGCCTGGTCACGTGCCAGAGAGGGTCTCCCGAGATTTGAGCGAAATACCAGCCTCCTACACCTATAAATAGAGCTCCAGGGCATGGAAAAAGGAGATTTTCTTCTTCTTTGAGATCTCCAACGCCCGGACTCTACCAGATCCAGATCTGAACTCCATTGCTGCTGCAACTAACTACTTTCACTGTTGTAAATCATCATTATTGACTGTAATCTGCTGTAATCGATGGAAACCATCAAGTGAACATCAATAAAATCATCAACTTCAGAGTGGATGTAGGCAAGATCGCCGAACCACTATAAAATCTTGTGTCTCTGTCTATTTCTTTCCGTTTTAAGTTTATTATTCTTCAGTTTTTATCCTCTACATTACTTAGATCTGAGATCTATGATTCTATATTGCTAATTTGTGTTCATACACTGGTGCTTTCATTGACATTTGGGGTTTGTGACCAATTTTGGCGCAAACAGGGGTGAATAGGGTGATACTATTAATTATATTAATTATTGCAGAAGTTTATATAAAATAATTTCAATATAGATCACAGAATAACAGCACAGATAATATCAGAATAATAAAATAGAACAAACAGATTTACCCAGCTTCGGCAAAACCCTGCCTACGTGCTGCCCCCAATGTTTCTACTAGAAATTAGAGAGTCAGACGCTTACACACGTAAACTCGCGACACCCGCTATCGACTAATCCTAACTCTACGCTCAAAACCCTGCCACAACTCAGCCACTGAGTTGCGAATTCTCAAACTACACCACGCAGTTTGTCCCCTAGTCCCACGACTAGAAATTACAACGGTTTAACAGAAGAATTTAAATTTAAAAACAAATTTAAATAATAAAGCTATAATTTAAAAATGAAGCCCTAATCTCTTTTAATTAGCCGACCCAAAACTAATAAACACAGAGAAACCACGCCGGCCCATTTCTTCTTTTATTTCTTTGCTATTAAAAATAATGTCCTCCTTCGTTCCTCTCTGATGAAAAATTAGGGCTTGTGAAAATCTTCAAAGCCGCCGCTTGAATGTTGATCGATCGAATGGATATTCGCGTGTTTGCTTTGTCGATCGTTCGTTTCCTTGAGTTGCGCTCAGCTGCTTCTCGATGATTGAGTTCGACTTTGATTTCGGTATGTAATTTATGCCTTTTGCTCTCTTTGTTGAATGCTTGAACTTGATGATCATTTTGCCGATGATGATAGTTGTTTATATAGGATTTGATTTCCTATTTTTTCATTCGTTCTGATGATTTGAATTTGTCAATTATTTTATCTCTGGCCGTTCGATGTTGCTTGGATGTTTATGATCTCTCTGACTTTGTCACTTCGTATATTTTAAGTTACTTGATTCCCACGGTGTTGATTCTGACTTGGTTCTTTTCCTTGAATGCCACGGTATTGATTTTGAACTGTTCGATTCCGTTCATTGTTGTCTTGGTCATCACGGCGTTGATTTTCTGGTGATTTCGGTTATGCTTTGCTTTGACCTTGGCCTTGATAAAATTGATTTGCTATTGCCTGTAAAAAAATCATGCCTGATAGCACTTTCGACTTGTTCGATTTTTACTTGCCGTTCCATGTAGATATCCATGATTTAGTGATACTATAATGTTGGCTTGCATTTAGTTGTAGCTGCTGTCCATTTTGGTTTTGCTAGCTGTACTTGTATTCACTTGAGCTTGAGTTCATTGTGTAGCCTGGTTGACTTTTGCAGTTCACTGGTCTTGCATCATGTGTATACATACATTCATGTATGCATATATGTGTATGTTAACTTGTGTTTTGAACTTTGGTTTGTGTTTGAAAACTTGAACCCTGTAGCTTGACGTCTACATGCTTTTGTTCTCGAGTCATCATGTATGCTTTTGATTGTTGCACTTGCAGTGTACCATGCTGTAGCTTGGTTGCTTTCCTCTAATCAGTTGGCACTTTGCCTGTACTCTGGTCTTTGCTGGTCCTGTTTCATTTGATATAGATACGTATGTGTATACATATATATATATGCATACATGTATATTTGTATTTAATGTTGGTCCTGGTTTGAGTACTTCATTTGTTAGTGCACTTGTATTTCATGGTTGTTGTTGCCACTCTTGTTTATGTGCATGCTGTTTCATTCCTGTTTGTTGCCTTGCTGTTCCATAACTCTCTGGCTTGACTCGAATTTGCTTGATCACATGCATGCATTCATATAGTAGCTGGACTTGGTCGAGTTGCTTGATTCACTACAACCATATTTATACTGTATATTTGCTTGAGTCTGATCATTGTCGTGACATTATTTTTATTGCACTTGAGTTGAACCCGGTTTTTCATTTGGGTTTGACATGTGTTCACCTGTCCCTGTAATTGTATCAAGTGTATACCGGTGTGCACGGCCTTGTGGCATGTATAATGATACACTGTGCATGCCACAAGCTGTTCGTGTTTGATGAATTTAGAATTAAACGATGACGAACAACCCAAATAACCGAGGCAAATAATATTTTTTAAATCATATTTATTTTACACTGCAAAAATATTTTATTTTCAATTTTACTGCGTCAGTGTATATTTTTGCAGATTGCTTAGATGCTGGATTCAATCTGGACTTGAGTTGAAGATAGATACGAGTTGAGTGAATGAGTGATATGTAGTGAGGTCAAATGTAAATGTGAATCGTTATGTAGTCAAATTTGTATTTATATAGTGAGAGCTCAAATTTGTACTATTCAAAATTGTAATAAATATTTGTTTGAATAAAATATCCGTTTGAATTTAAATTCTGTGTTATTTGTTTTATTCAGCAAATATTTATTTAATTATGTGAAAAATAAAATAGTGCATTAACAAATACATTTAAATGAATATATATATATGTTTATCATCATCAAACAAAAATCATATACTCACATATTCAACAATCTCCCCCTTTTGATGATAACAAACATATATTTAAGATTTTGAATTTATTAAATGTATTTGATCATTCAATTTGCTCCACCTATTTGAATGCTCCCTTTCTACACAAAACTCCCCCTGCATGTAAATAAATAAAAATATGCAAATGAGCCTAGATGCAAATAGAAAATATTTGACCTTTATTTACAAAATCTTAACTTTTCTCTCCCCCTTTTGTTATCAGCAAAAGAGTAATAGTGTTAGAAAAATAGAGATAAAGTGATAGACATTAATATAATATTAATTCCCAATTGAGTATAAATATTAAATTTCAAATAAAAAATCAAACAAAAATCATAAATACTTTGTTTGACGCATATTCCACTTTAGAATGATATGGATAATGTCATCATATAAAACCATATAGTTGTGTCTATTTGTGGTATATTTATATCAGGAATTTGAATATCTACTAACCATGCATAACCGTTAGGACTTTTAAATGAGATTAGTAGTATTCCAAAATTTAAAAAAATAAATGAATTCAAGTATCTTCTAACCACGCATAACCATGAGGACTTTTAAATGGGATTACAATCAACTTGTCTATTTAATTAATCAATTTTGATATGCGTTCCATACATGCCTAACCGTGAGGACTTTTAAATGAGCATGGAAGCACATAATAAAAAATCCAAGTAATTCACCCATGCATAACCGTGGGGACTTTTAAATGAGAGTGAATACTTTGGATGTTTTTATGTGTTAAAAATATAATAAAATGAAAAACGAATGATTCCCGTTTAAAATACCACATATTGACATACTATATTGGATTATGATGAGTGATGGTCGACAGAAATATGATAGAAATAGAAATGATCATGGAATATTTATCAATAAAGAGTTTTTATAACTCTTGTTTAAATTTCTAAAGAAATTTACTAATTATACTGTCTTGAGTTATAATATATGATTAATATCAACACTCATCACTTTTTAAATTACTATTTACTTTTTCGATAATTAGTAGAGAGAATTTTTTTTAAATAAGTAGAAAATCAAATTTCTAAAACACCTTAGCTGAGATGTAGTTTACAAATCTATTTTCTGGTAGGGGTTTTGTAAAAATGTCTGCCAATTGAGAATCGGTTGAAATGAAATTTATGCAGATATTTTCCTTGGAAATATGATCTCTAATAAAATGATGTCTAACATCTATATGTTTTGTTCGTGAGTGATGTACAGGATTATTTGTGAGATCAATTGCGCTTTTGCTATCACACATTAGTGGTACACGTTTAAACTTTAGACCATAGTCTTGCAAAGTTTGTATCATCCATAAGATTTGAGCAGAGCAACCACTTAGAGCAATATACTCTGCCTCTATGGTGGATAACGCAATACAATTCTGTTTTCTACTTGACCATGCCACTAATGAATGTCCTAACATAAAGCATGCTCTACCGGTACTTTTTCTATCAACTAGACTTCCAGCATAATCCGCATCTGAAAATCCTTTTAATTCAAAATTATCATTTGTTGGATACCAAAGACCAAACCGTGGGGTGTGCAACAAATATTTTATAAATGAGATTCTTTTGGGTTAGATTGAAATCGTGCACACAAGCAGACAGAAAACATGATGTCAGGTCTAGAAGCGGTAAGATACAGGAGTGATCCAATCATACCTCTATATTGCTTTTGATCAACTGCCTTACCTTTTTCATCATTGTCAAGTTTTATTGTTGTGCTCATGGGGGTTCTTGCTGGTTTAGCATCTTTTAATCCAAATTTGTTGACAAGTTCCCTAATATATTTTGTTTGAGAAATGAATGTACCTTTATCACTTTGTTTGACTTGAAATTCTAAAAAGAACTTTAACTCTCCAACCAAGCTCATTTCAAACTTTTCCTGCATAACTTTTTCAAATTTCTCATATAACAAATTGTTAGTAGCACCATAAATGATGTCATCAACATATATTTGAACAATCAAAAGATCATCGTTTTCATGCAACAGAAATAGTGTGGTGTCTACACAGCCGTTTCTGAACCCATTTTCAAGAAGATAAGTACTAAGGCATTCATACCAAGCTCTAGGAGCTTGTTTTAATCCATATAATGCCTTTTAAGCTTATATACATGGTTAGGATATTCATGACTTTCAAAACCTTCTGGTTGTTCAACAAATACATCTTCTTTTAAAATTCCGTTAAGAAAAGCACTTTTAATATCCATTTGTCTTAGTTTAAATCCTTTGTAGCAAGCAAAAGCTAACAATATCCTAATTAATTCTAGTCTAGCTACTGGTGCAAAAGTTTCATCAAAGTCAACTCCTTCAATTTGATTATATCCTTTAGCGACTAATCTAGCTTTATTTCTAATCACATTTCTAGATTCATCATATTTATTTTTAAAAATCCATTTTGTTCCTACGACTGGATAATCCTTAGGTCTAGGTACTAGACTCCAAACATCATTTCGCTCAAATTGATTTAGCTCTTCTTGCATAGCCATAAACCAGTTTTCATTATTAAGAGCTGTATCTATGTCTTTGGGTTCTATTTCTGAAATAAATCCACTATATAGACACAAATCACATAGATTTCTAAAGGAGGAACGAGTTTGAACACATGTGATAGGATTTCCTATTATCAATTCTGGAGGATGATCTGCTTTGAATTTCAATCTCTCTGGATCTAGATTCCTTCGGACTTCTTTTGTTGTTGCAGTTTCTTTTGGTTTTTCATTTTCATCTTTTTCATTCTCCTCTTCAACATTGCTTTTGACGGTTTCCTGTTCATTAATGCCTTCATCAAATTTCACATTGATTGACTCCATAATTGTTTTATTCCTTTTGTTGTAGACTCTATAAGCTTTGCTTCTAGAAGAGTATCCCATGAACATGCCCTCATCAGCTTTTGCTTCAAATTTTCCTAATTGATCACCTGTATTGAGAATATAGCACGGACACCCAAATACTTTGAAGTAAGCAATGTTTGGTTTATTTTTAAACCATAGCTCATAGGGTGTTTTGTTAAGAATCGGTCTAATCATAACTCTATTCATTACATAACAAGCTGTATTTACTGCTTCTGCCCAAAAATGCAAAGGTAGCTCATACTCATTTATCATAGACCTAGCCAACTCTTGCAATGTTCGATTCTTTCTCTCAACTACTCCATTTTGTTGTGGAGTACGTGGTGTAGAAAATTCATGTTTGAATCCATTTTCATCACAAAAATTTTCGAATTCATAATTTTCAAATTCTCCACCATGATCACTTCTTAACAAAATAATAGGAACTCCTTTTTCATTTTGAACTAATTTTGTGAATTTTGTGAAGTATGAAAAAGTTTCTGATTTTTTAGCTAAGAAATATACCCATGTATATCTTGAGTAATCCTCAACTAACACAAAACAATATTTCTTACCACATAAGCTAGCAATGTCATTAGGTCCAAACAGATCCATATGAACTAGTTCAAGAACTCTAGAAGTGCTTACATTGTTCTTGGCATGAAATGATGATTTTTTAAGTTTTCCCAAGGTACATGCTTTGCATAAAATTTCTGTTTCGAAATCATGTGATGGCAACCCTCTTACCAAATCTTTTCTTTTCAATTTGTTTAACAAATTCATGCTAGCATGCCCTAATCGTCTATGCTATAAATTTACTTCTATATCCTTAGCTACCAAACATTTTGACAGGGTGAGATCATCAAAAGATAGAGAATATATATTACCTTTCCTCTTACCTGAAAATAAGATTTCTTTTGATGATTGGTCAACAATTTTGCACAAGTTAGAGTCAAAAATAACATTCATACCTTTATCACATAGCTGGCTGATTGATATCAAATTGTGGTGCAGATTTTCAACATATAGTACGTCATTTAAGGTAAATGTATTGTTACCTACTTTACCTTTACCGACAATTCTACACTTGTCATTGTTACCCATTGTGACTCTACCACCTCTGTACTTTTCTAGGCTAAGGAACTTTGATTTGTCGCCTGTCATGTGCCTGGAACAGCCAGAATCCAAGTACCATTGCTGTTGTTCCTTAGCCTGCCAGCATACCTACACAAGAAGAGAGTTCAGGGACCTATTTGTTTTTATAGGTCCATGATTGTTAGTGGCAACAGATTTTGAAAAATAAGTTTGTGGAGACCCAAAACTGTTTATATATGTTCCTTTCGGCACCCAGATTTGTTTGACTTTGAGCGATTTTATATTCGTGCCTTTGGGAACCCAAATTGGAATTATTTTCACGTTTTTGGGTCTATACCAACAAATATTTTGATTGTGTCCAATTTTTCTACAAATAGTGCACTCGGTTTTGACCTGATTAATTTTGCTTTTAACAGATTCAGATTGATTATACCCAAGTCCTTGTCTATATATATTAGCAGTTTGTTTTCCTATTAGCATATTTAGTGATCTTTCACTTTTGGAGAATTTTCCTAAAGTTGTAGACAATTGTTGGACTTGTGTTTTAAGAGATTCATTTTCGTTCAATAATTGTGTGCACTTTTTAATTGAATTTTCTCTCCTCGTGTTTTCACTTTCTTTCAAAATCAGAATATCATTTTCAAGTGATTTAATTTTAATTTCTTATTTTTTTAATCTCTTCTTCGAATGTTGGACACTTATCACACTTAGGGATTCTACTTTGATAGTTTTTAACTAATTGATCAAGCTGTATATTTAATTCTATCAAGGTATCTTTTTGTGATTCAAGTTTTGCGTATCTTTCCCTAAGTCGTTCAAAACAGACATTTACCTCGTGAAAATATATAAGTAATTCTAAATGAGTAAGTTTCGATACCTCACTTGGCTCGTCATCATCATTGTCAATTATTTCACCATAAAGACACAAATTTGCTTTTTCACTCTCACTGCCAGTGCTATCACTTCCATCTTCATCACTTTCATCCCAAGTAGCTGCAAAACTTCTCCTTTTCAGTTTCTTTCCTTGGCTGAGTCGATTTTAGGGACAATTTGGCTTGATATGGCCGGGTTTATTGCACTTGTGACAAATGACTTTCTGCTCTTCCGGGTTGTCTAGTGCTTTGTTTATTCTGCTCCTTACTTGATGATTTTTGGCCGGATTGCCATATTTGCGATTCCACTTTTTGAATCTTCTTATTAATAGTGCTAGTTCTGCTTCACCATCATCATCATCATCATCTTCACTTTCAGTTGTCCCTTTAAGAGCTATTGATTTCTTTTGAGTGTCTCCTCCTTCACGCTCTTCCTTGAATTTCATCTCTAGCTCGTAAGTGGTGAAGTTTCCGATGAGTTCTTCAACTTTCATTTGTTTCAAATCTTTTGATTCTTGAATGGCAGTCACTTTGGCTTCAAAAATTCGTGGAAGGATTCTGTGGATTTTTCGGACTATTTCCAATTCTGTGTATGATTTTCCAAGAGCCTTTGATTTGTATACGATATTGGAAAGTCGTCCATACATCTCTTTGACATTTTCTTCCTTCGTCATTGTGAAGTTCTCATATTCGCTGCTTAGCATGGCAAGGCGAGATTCTTTGACTTGAGACGTTCCTTCATGAGTTACTTCGAGTGTGTGCCATATTTCCTGCGCAGTTGAACAATGTGAGACACGATTAAATTCAAATTGATCCAATGAACAGATAATAGAATTCATAGCTTTAGCATTAGCATTTTGTAATTTATTTTCAAGCTCTGTCCATTGATCCTTCGGTTTATTTATTTCCTGATTATTTACAATTATAGTGGGTGCTTTATACCCTGTCTCAACAATATCCCAAGCGTCAATGGTTTTCAGAAAAATTTCCATCCTATTTTTCCAGTAAGCATATTCACCATTGAACATTGGTGGTCTAACTATGGACTGACCCTCAGCAAAAGCATTATTAAAAGAAGCCATTGTAAAAATTCAAATTTTTAAAATAAAAATTGGTTTTTGAAAAATCGAATTTTTAAAACAAAAGTTGACTTCTATTCCTAGCTCCGATACTACTTGTAGGATCGATTTCACCCTAGAGGGGGGGGGGTGAATAGGGTGATACTATTAATTATATTAATTATTGCGGAAGTTTATATAAAATAATTTCAATACAGATCACAGAATAACAGCACAGATAATAGCGGAATAATAAAATAGAACACACAGATTTACCCAGCTTCGGCAAAACCCTGCCTACGTGCTGCCCCCAAGGTTTCTACTAGAAATTAGATAGTCAGACGCTTACACACGTAAACTCGCGACACCCCCTATCGACTAATCCTAACTCTACACTCAAAACCCTACCACAACTCAGCCACTGAGTTGCGAATTCTCAAACTACGCCATGTAGTTTGCCCCCTAGTCACACGACTAGAAATTACAACGGTTTAACAAAAGAATTTAAATTTAAAAACAAATTTAAATAATAAAGCTATAATTTAAAAATTAAGCCCTAATCTCTTTTAATTAGCCGGCCCAAAACTAATAAACACAGAGAAACCACGCCGTCCCTTTTCTTCTTTTATTTCTTTGCTATTGAAAATAATGTCCTCCTTCGTTCCTCTTTGATGAAAAATTAGGGCTTGTGAAAATCTTCGAAGCCGCCGCTTGAATGTTGATCGATCGAATGGATATTCCCATGTTTGCTTTGTCGATCGTTCGTCTCCTTGAGTTGCGCTCGGCTGCTTCTCGATGATTGAGTTCGACTTTAATTCCGGTATGTAATTTATGCCTTTTGCTCTCTTGGTTGAATGCTTGAACTCGATGATCATTTTGCCGATGATGATAGTTGTTTATATAGGATTTGATTTCCTATTTTTTCGTTCGTTCTGATGATTTGAATTCGTCAGTTATTTTATCTCTGGTCGTTCGATGTTGCTTGGATGTTTATGATCTCTCTGACTTTGTCACTTCGTATATTTTAAGTTACTTGATTCCCACGGTGTTGATTCTGACTTGGTTCTTTTCCTTGAATGCCACGGTATTGATTTTGAACTATTCGATTCCGTTCATTGTTGTCTTGGTCATCACGGCGTTGATTTTCTAGTGACTTCGGTTATGCTTTGCTTTGACCTTGGCCTTGATAAAATTGATTTGCTATTGCCTGTAAAAAATCATGCCTAATAGCACTTTCGACCTGTTCGATTTTTACTTGCCATTCCATGTAGATATCCACGATTTAGTGATACTGTAATGTTGGCTTGCATTTAGTTGTAGCTGTTGTCCATTTTGGTTTTGCTAGCTGTACTTGTATTCACTTGAGCTTGAGTTCATTGTGTAGCCTGGTTGACGTTTGCAGTTCACTGGTCTTGCATCATGTGTATACATACATTCATGTATGCATATATGTGTATGTTAGCTTGTGTTTTGAACTTTGGTTTGTGTTTGAAAACTCGAACCCTATAGCTTGACGTCTACATGCTTTTGTTCTCGAGTCATCATGTATGCTTTTGATTGTTGTACTTGCAGTGTACCATGCTGTAGTTTGGTTGCTTTCCTCTGATCTGTTGGCACTTTGCCTGTACTCTGGTCTTTGCTGGTCCTGTTTCATTTGATATAGATATGTATGTGTATACATATATATATGCATACATGTATATTTGTATTTAATGTCGGTCCTGGTTTGAGTACTTCATTTGTTATTGCACTTGTATTTCATGGTTGTTGTTGCCACTCTTGTTTATGTGCATGCTATTTCATTCCTGTTTGTTGCCTTGCTGTTCCATAACTCTCTGGCTTGACTCGAATTTGCTTGATCACAACATGCATTCATATAGTAGCTGGACTTGGTCGAGTTGCTTGATTCACTACAACCATATTTATACTGTATATTTGCTTGAGTCTGATCATTGTCGTGACATTATTTTTATTGCACTTGAGTTGAACCCGGCTTTTCATTTGGGTTTGACCTGTGTTCACCTGTCCCTGTAATTGTATCAAGTGTATATCTGTGTGCACGGCCTTGTGGCATGTACAGTTATACATTGAGCATGTCACAAGTTGTTCGTGTTTGATTTATTTAGAATTAAATGATGACGAACAACCCAAATAACTAAGGAAAATAATATTTTTTAAATCACATTTATTTTACACTGCAAAAATATTTTATTTTCAATTTTACTGTGTCAGTGTATATTTTTGCAGATTGCTTAGATGCTGGATTCAATCTGGACTGGAGTTGAAGATATATACGAGTTGAGTGAATGAGTGATATGTAGTGAGGTCAAATGTAAATGTGAATCGTTATGTAATCAAATTTGTATTTATATAGTGAGAGCTCAAATTTGTACTATTCAAAATTGTAATAAATATTTGTTTGAATAAAATATCCATTTGAATTTAAATTCTGTGTTATTTGTTTTATTCAGCAAATATTTATTTAATTATGTGAAAAATAAAATAGTACATTAACAAATACATTTAAATGAATATATATATGTTTATTATCATCAAACAAAAATCATATATTCGCATATTCAACAAAAACATGTACGTCAAGTGTTCATATATATAGTAAACGGCTTCAAACCATCAGGAAATACTAAAATATGTGCACTAGTCAGTAACTCCTTTAGCTAAATAAAAGCATGCTCGTATTTTGGCTTCACGTGAAAACCAAATTCTTCTTAGTAAGCCATGTCAAGGGCATAGATTTCTTTGCGAAGTCTTTAATAAACTTCATGTAATAGCCAGCCAAACCCAGAAAACTTCTTACCTCTACAACATTTCTCGGTACATGCCAAATCTTATACCGTAACAACTTTACTTTAAAATTAAATAAGTTTTAGATGAGTAACATTTTTCTAGTCATTTCATGCTAAGCTCCAACAACTCAAACCATATTTGGGTAAAATGATAAAAAGTAGTGTTTACCTTTTATTAGTATGGAAAAATTCAATTTGGTACTTGCCTTTCAAACTCGAACATCGATTGAAAAGGTCACCAAATCTCTATGCTAATTTTTCCTTCTCCCTAATTCTTCCCACACCTCACAATTCCATAATGTTCCGTACCAGCAAGTCCTTAACACACTGGGACATTGACCATCTATCTAGTTCACCATAATAAATTCAAACTTTGTAAGCTATGTAACTCTTCTCTAACTCCAATCAAATTTCAAGTGAAAATATTAATAACTTTTCATTTTTAGTTCAGCTTTCAAACAAAAAGTCAATAATTTCCAGGCGTATTCTTCATAAAAATTAGTAAGCTTCGAAACCATAAATTCTCTATTTACTTTAACAAACGTTTAATTTTCATAAAAACCATAACACATTTTTTCAGGTTAAAATCTTTAAATTCTACTTTTCAAATAAGTTTCCAAAAAGTTTTAATTTAAACATTTCATACTAAATGATCTCATAGGAAATCATAAACTAATTTATTTTCTTCAAAATCTTAAATATTTAATGTTTCTAACCTTTTAGAAAACATCTCATGTAGTTTAATACTTAAATTGGAGTAGATGAAAATTATCTAATTTACACAAGCCCAACTACATCATGCAATAAACAATGTTTTGAGTGCAAAGGGTTTTGTCTCCTCTCATATTAAAAAGGTTACCAACCACCTATCCTCTAATATAGTGTCCAACTCTAATGTAGGAACATTCTAACTGTTCAATTCAAGTCAGTCGGAGTTTATGCAACAATTCCTATATAAGAATAGGATTTCCAATTTAACTAAAGGGATTTACTCTAACTTTGAGCTATCCCTCTTCTATGTCTTCATTATGCCTTGTCAACATTATATTTATTTTCATCCATGCCCGAGTCTCCACAATTGATGCAGTTCCCACATAATTATTTCCACACAAACTCTAGAAATCTTAACATAATTTGGGAAAAATCCAAGGCAGGCAAAGGAGTTGGAACTACACCATGTGCTTGAGATGCGAGTCCTCCTTTGAGGTTAAATTCGGTTTGGCCTCTTGCCTGAAGATACCGATGGAACATAATGGAATGTTCATGTCGGAACCTCAGTTACTTCCTCACCAAAAGTATTTCCAATTTGATTTCCTATTCTTCTATCACCTATAAACTTGAATCATTAGCAGATTTCCTTAGATAATAGTAAACATTACTAGGACTTTATATGTGTGTATCCATGTTATACTTATATATATATATATAATTTTCAAAATATACAAGCACGGTTTCTTAATAAGCACCTAATCCCTAAGGAACCCTAAACTTAAGCTTCGATACAAACTATAACAATCAACCTAAATGGTGGTGGCTATAATACCTTCAGCTACTTGCTTTACGGCCAGCATCTCGACTGCCTAGGTCAGTCTCTAGATTGCCCACCAACACACATATTCGGGGCATGTAGGGGTAAGAGGCAAAGCTTCGCAATAGTTCACAGTGCAAGAACCACCTATCATGCATCAATTAGCTCTAATACCAAATGCAACAACCCGCACTTTCAAACACATTGGTTCAACACCTGAAAGTAACTCGCATCATGGAAAGAGGTACAGATCGTTAGGTTTATATAGTTTGTATGGTATAGAGATAAATATTTTCATCAGTCTACACTTTAAGATCTCACAGTGGAAGGAAAAAATATGAATAACAGAAATAAGAAAATTAAATCTGCTTTAAACAATAATGACCAATACATGAGATAAACCAAATCAAGTTATTAATAACAACCAACTGGAAATATAAATAGTAATTGTCTGACTAGTATAATAAGATTCATGTGGAATGACTATAAATATAACAGCTTTAACACTCATGGTCGCCTTCTCCAAGTATCCTACTCTATTCTCATAATCCCAAAACCCCGTCAACATGTAAAGTAGGTATAAAGAAAGGAAAAGAGAGGGGGTCAGTCCGGTGAGTTTGAAATATTGTAGGGTTATAATGTGCTACCCTAGTACCATGCATAATGAATCTTAAGGGTAAGGTAACAATAGAGGAGGGGATGAAAGTGTTTTTAAACTTATTACCAAATTATATTATGATTATCAAACTTATCAAAATAAAATTAGAATCACAAGCAGTAATATAATAAATGCAGAAAGTAAAAGCAATAAAAGTAAAGAGAAGATACCAAGAATTTTATACTAATTCGGATTCCCAATCCTACATCCAGTCATATAACCTACATAGAATTTCCATTATAACAAACTTTTAATTCCATGGGTGGCAAGTACACCTTTACAAATTGACTTCGAATCAAGTGGCAAGCAACACTCATCCTGACTTTCCACGGGTGGTAGGATACACGTAACCTTTTGCACTTCCACGGATTGCAAGAAAACCCAACCTCTTAACTTTTCGTAGGTGGTCAAGGTCACTTGTACAATCCTAACTTTTTACAGGTGGCAGGATACACTTATATAAACAAATAGTGAAGTAATATCTACAACAGTCGAATCTTTCAAAAACAATTTCAAGTAGTCTTCAATACAACTTCCTATAGATCTCAAGTAGCAATATATCTTTGATTTGTTTGAGGTATGATAAGAACAGAGAGTAAATGATAAAGAATTGTATGTAGACTTTTTGACTTTTTAGTAGATCGCAAATCCGTGAAGAAATAGAGAGAAAGAGAGTGGATTCCCAAAGTGTAAGCATATGTAAATAAATGGACTTATTTGCAAATGTGAGAATGTTGAGAGTAAGAGAAATGAAAGATATAGCTTGAAAAATTTGTTGTCCAAATCCTTTAAATAGAAGATGAAGAGAAGCGACTTTTCGTGAAGAGGTGAAAGGAAGTGTTTGTTCGTTTAAATTGAAAAGTTGCACCTAAAGGCTAGTATATCGATATATAATTTTTTATATGTTGACATATCCCAGTGTAAAATGGCAATATTTTTATAGGAGTTATCTCATCTATTTCAACTTCTAAAACCAATATTGAACTTTTATATAAAGGTGATTGTAATACCTTATAGAATTTATACGTATATTTTATTTCTAGGGGCAAAATGGTAATTTTACAAACTTTAGAATTAAGTGGTGGGACTTTTACCATTGCGTAGAGATCATATTTTTGTCAAAATGATATGCTGGTTTGTCCAGATCGGAGTCCGTATAAAGAAGTTACGTGTGTTTTAAGTTGCGGGTTTTGAATTGTTTAAAATGGGCCGAGCCAATTTTAGAATGAAGCGACGGTTTGAGAAGTTATAGCATGAGGGAAGAGGAGTTTGAATTCCTTTTCTTTTTATGTATGTTTCTATTCTAACTCCTCTTTCTTCCTCTATCCCTCTTTGATTCACTCTCCTTATCTCAAATATAAATCAAACCCTAGAAATCTATATACCAAATTGAAGAGCACGACGTGGACTACGCAAAGAAACCCTTCATTTGTGGATTCAGGGATATTGGAAGGATTGTAATTCTTGACAGCGAAGGTTTTGGGGGCAAAATAACGGATTCTAGGGCTTTGTAATGCAATTCGGTGAGTGGGAATCATTACTAAAGATATATTATTGCACGAGAATAGTTTATGTTGTATGATTACTATCTAGGTTAATTAAATAGAGAATTTAGGAAATATAAGTTAGGAAATTAGTACTGGAATAATCATAGGAATTAATGATGCTAATAATAACTGAATTTTGTTTAGATTTCATTTATATTGTCCATGTAATTGAAACCGAGTATAACGTTTAGAGTTTGATGATTGAGGAATTAAAGTAAATATATTGATGGTATAGGATATATAAAAGGTTAGTGGAGCATGATGTTTATGTGAAATATGGAGTGTTAAAATAGTAACAATGGAGTAGAAATCGAATTAGGGAAGAAGAGAATGAAATCTGAATGCGTTTACTAGAAAGTCAATGCGATGACAGGTGGATCGGTGCATGTAAACCGGCGCACCTTTTAACTAGCTAGATTGAATTTGGACCAGGGCTGGAGCGATTTAACTCCAGCCAGGCCTATAAAAAATAATTATTAAATAACGTGTTGGATTTCTAGTGATGTTTGGGAGTGTTTAATATATAGATACGTATTCTGTTGATTGTGCATTTTGAGGAGTGGTTAAATCATGTGTAAAGAAGTCAGGCCATGTTTATCTATCCTTTACGTATATGCGGATTAGACTACGTTTATCTAATGCATTTGTTTATGTTTATGAGAATAGTCTAAGTTTAACTATATCTTGGGGTTAGTCTCTGTTTAACTAACACTTATGTGTATCGTTTGGTTAGTTTCTATTTAACTAACTCTCTCATTTATCAGTGGATTAGTCTGAGTTTAACTAACTCTATTATGTTTTCTTTATCATATGTACACGAACTAGCCTACTTTTAATTAACTCTAGTATACGTTAAATGTTAATAAATATATAATAGTGGCCATCATATCATGTTAATTATGATGGACTAACTCCGTGGATGCACGTGAGACATGTTGAGGTAAGTAAGCATTAGTATTCATATGATGTTTATGAAATCGAGTATGTAACAATTGCCTTCTCGATCCTCGGGTGTCGACACTAATACATTCACGGTATTCGTGTGCCGAGCACCCAAGTGTTGGGAAGGCAGAAAGTTAGGGTAAAATAAAAGAAAATAGAAACATAACAAGAAAGAACATAATATTAGAATCTCACATGCGGAACGATATTATATAATATACCAAAAGTGTAGTACAAAGAGTTACTCCAATATACATGAATCTCAGAGTTACAAAGTTGACTAAGTACTACCATCAGCTTGGACAGTTATAACTGCATGTCCTTACAATGCTGAATACATACATAATAGTGGACGGAAATGAAAAGAGGTAGATAGATAGATAAGTGGAAGCATCTACCTTGTATCCATAAGCTTGAAACATCCAACCCTATGACCTGCTTTACTCAATCTACTCGAAAGGGCACACGAAGAGTTTTGGGAAAAGAAAACACCACATGTCAGACAGAAGTCTGGTATGAGAAACTCAGAAATGCATATAAATACATAACAGTACTTCCGAGACCAACCGAATCATCGAATTGGTTTCCCCTCGGAAGTACCAACTCAATTGATATTTACATTAGGTGATATTATAAATAATGTCTAAGGTGAGTAATATAAATATGAAATTAGTTGCGATGCTTACATTTTTTCACACCACAACATGTTAAAGTACATTTCAAAACCGCTAAGGGACATTCGTATGGATGGATTTTCCATGGAGACCTTCTCAATGAGACCGATCTCCTATGACAAGGATTAGAAGATACCTTCCCAAGCGTCGTATATCTCTAGATAAAATATACCATAAGAAAAACATAACTAGCCCATGCCCAAACATGTGGACCAAGTATCAACAACTCCTGCTAGCAACATCTATAAGCATACTCTAGATAATTGGAGTTGATGTACCCCTTATTTGGATTAGCTAAACCTTGGATTGTGCAGCCTACTCTATGTTCAGTCTTTTTTTTCCGTTGTCGAGGTTGTTAACTCGCCTTTTGGCAAGGCAGCGTACAGGCGGATTTAACTCAAACGACTGCTCGGTTATCGAGGCTGGAATGTCAGGGACTGGGTCCAGATGAATGGATGGACGATCAATCACGGATAGTAAACATGATTATGAGGCCAAGATACAGGATAGTCAATGGACAAACAACGCATGATACTTGGAATATAGATTTCGACAAAGGATGGGTTGCTTAGAGTTTGCTTCGATTCATCCTGAGGTTTGCTTCGGGTCTTCATGAGGTTTGCTTCGAGTCAGGGAAGTGCTTACTTCGGGCCAGTGTTCAAGGCTTTGGGGTCGGAAAAGGAGAGGTCGGCATATGGAGGGTTCGGCATTGCTTCGGGTCAACAATTGGATGGGGTCGGCATTTGGTATGCTTTAGGTCGGCATTCACCAAACTTCGGGTCGGCATCTGAGGTGACTTTGGGTCGGCAATTGGTCACAGGGATCGGCATTCAATTAGGAGGGGTTGGCACATGGAGGGGTCGGCATTGCTTCGGGTCAGCGGTGACTATTCTTCGGGTCGGCTTATGGGCAAGGGATCGGCATAGGAGCAAGGGTTCGACATATTTGCAAAGGATCGAATATGGAGCTAACTTCGGGTCAGGGAGGCATTTTCTTCGGGTCGGTGTGGTAAATGCTTCGGGTCGGCAGAGATGTAGCTTCGGGTCGGCATTGATGGATCAAGCTTGGGGTCGACAATGTTCTACTTCGGATCAGATACGAGCTTGCTTCGGATTCTGCTTTGAGTTTTACTTCAGATCGGCGTAGATTGACGAGTTGGGCTCGACGTCACTATGGTGGGCCCATGTAAGTAAGGAGGCCTTGTAGCCGGGGTTTTGCCTATAAATACAGCAGGCATGGCTTCAGAAAAGGGATTCTCATTCTGCTTCCTTTCATCTTCGTCTACAAAAGCTACTCTGCCATTTTTGTTTCAGAAATTCCGAATTATAACTCTAATCAGATTTCAGTATAATAAAAAGGAAATTTCTAGAGTGGACGTAGGCCGGAGTTAGCCAAACCACTATAAATCTTATCTTTTTTTACTACTTTCATTTTAATTTTGATTGTTCTTTATATTATATCCACTACATATATTTTATCTATGATATGTGACCAAATATTGGTGCTTTCACTTGCAATTGGGTGTTTGTGACCATAGGAACTCAGATTCTAGAAGCTATGGTTAGGCAATCAACGAGGAGACAGATGACAGAGAGGAGCCATCAAGAGGGAAGTCAAGAGGCTTCCTCCAAAGCTGGAGCAGATCAGGCATCCATATACATTACAAGGGATGAGATGCAGACAATGATGGATTCCATGCGGGAATGGTTGCTGAAAAGGCAGGAAGAGATGATGCAGAATCTCTTCAGGAAAATGGGAACAGGTAGGGCACAAAACCTAGGAAATGGACCAACTGCAACTGCTGGCAATGTAACAAGGAGTCGGAGCTGCAGAAATCTTTAGAGGTTAGATCCAGAACCAGAATAGAGAACGTAAAGGGAATCAGCAAAGGCTTAGGGGCAGACCCTCGGGATCGGATATTGGAAGGCCCATGAATGAAGCTCAGTAGGTTGGGGCCAATGCAAATGTGAATGAGCAACATGAAGAGTGTTACCCAGAGTACCCTCCAGGACATGGATGCAGGGTGGAAACGCATATAGGGGGACACCCCTGGATGGAGACGAGCGGATGGCTGGATTAATAAGAAGGATTATGAGAGGAGGGTTACTGAGCAGAGGCTTGGAGGAAGTTAGTCGGGGTTTGTTCACTCCGAATATCAGAAACGCAATGAACCCTCAATAATTCAAACAACCAACGTTGGAGGCCTATGATGGGAACTCAGACCCAACTATGCACGTAACCAGATACATCAGGCATATGGAAGTGCGGAGGGCATCTGAGGAGGTTATGGCCAGATGCTTCCCTTTATACTTGACGGATTTGGCTGCGCTTTGGTTCAGGCAGCTAAACAATGGATCGATCAGGACATAGGGCGAATTAGTGGAACGCTTCATGAGATAGTTCAGGGTCCACGTTACGCGACCCAAGAACGTAATGACATTGGCTTCGATGAAGCAAAGGATAGGAGAGTCCGTAAGGAATTTTCTAATGCGGTTCAACGCAGCCGTGGCTTCGGTGGATCGCCCGGATCCATAATGATTTTGATGGCGGCAGTAGCAGGAATTGCAGAAGGCATTGAGTTCAAAGTTTCATTGGCATGGGATCCACCTCAGGATCTTGGAGAGTTCTACCACGAGGCAGAAAGGTTTATACGATTAGAGGATGCACGCACCGAAAGGCAAGAGGTGAATGCCGCGCAAGGCGAAGGAACGTCTGGAGAAGGACGTGGGATGGATAAAGGAAAGAAAAGGCAGGACGATGGATATGATGGTTCTAACAAGCGGAGGAGAGACCGGGAACCCAAATTCACAACATACACAGACTTGACGGATAATCTAGAATGATTTACTAGGAAACATGGGGGCGACTGCCCTATCGAAAACCACCCAAAAGGGATCCCACAGAGCGGGAGTGCAGGAGCGAGAGGTACTGCCTATTCCATGAGCTGGAAGGGCATACCAAAGATGAATTCCGCCACTTGAAGGACATGGTGGAAGAACACGTTAGGAGTGGCAGATTGCCATAGTATGTGAGGAACTGGACAACAACGGTAGAACACGAGCAGCTACCGCCTGCACCAAACAGGAATGATCCCAGATCGGGGTCACAACTCGTCATCAGCTGATCCTGATGGCATGGGCCGAGTTCGGGATTTGAACTTCGGCCATCAAATATATTTCTAGTTTTTTTTAAAAATAAAGCAGCTATGCCACTTGCACATGCAAGGGAACCAGAGCGATTCCCAGGCATGCTCTGCGATGGTAGTAGACTGCCCTACCCGGAGAGCCAGCATTTAGCTTTTTGTTTGAACATTTGGAATTTGGATTTAATAAATGGATTTGGATTTTGCGAAACACATCCCTAACCGAAGAGTTAAGGGATGGATACTGGAAGTCAGATGGAAATTGATCGCTTTGTAACCCTGTCCGAAGAGACAGGGACCGGAGTGCAGGAAGTGAGTCGCTTCGCTAGAGAGCGACAAGATCGGCTCACTTGACGTTGTTCCCCATTCACCAGAGAGTGATTGGATCGGGGTTCAGCAAGAGCCTAGAGTGTCTACAATCGGTCTAGGACTTAGGCCATGGCATCGCTTAATGTTCAGGGATACTGAACTGGAGTGCAAGGAGTGATGCCGCTTCGTAGAAGAGCGACAGAATCGGCTCGCTCGACGTTGTTTTCCCTTCACTGGAGAGTGATAGGATGGGATCCAGCAAGAGCCCGGAGAGGCTATAATCGGTCTAAGAGGACCAGGACATCGCTATATGCCCCTACCGGGGCCGGAGTGCAAGGAATAGGTTGCTTTGCCGAAGCGCAACAGAATCTGCCTATTCAATCGTTAAGTTTGGATCAAGCTTAGCAAGGGTTCAGAGAGGCCGTTGATGATCCAAAGAGATCGTGGGATTCGATTACTGGCTTCCCAGATGTGAAATGGATATTGACTCGACTTTGAACAGCTAAGGATTTGGTTAAGGACCCGGAGTGGTTCCGAATTTGGATATTGACTTGGAACAGTCGTGGATGTGGCTATCAGACTTGGATGGAATTGCTTGGTAATGGATTGAATTATGGATTGGACGATATGGCTATGGATGGAATATGGACTTTGGATGTCGGATTTAAAGCTATACAAAACATGCCTTCCGATCGCAAGGCATGTTTTGAGGGGCAAAGTGTTAACCCGCCTTTTGGCAAGGCAGCGTACAGGTGGATTTAACCCAAACGACTGCTCGGTTATCGAGGCTGGAATGTTAGCAATTTGGTTCAGATAAATGGATGGATGATCAATCACGAATAGTAAACATGATTATGAGGCCATGATACAGCATAGTCGATGGACAAACAACGCAGGATACTTGGAATATGGATTTCGACAAAGGATGGGTTGCTTGGAGTTTGCTTCGAGTCATCATGTGGTTTGCTTCGGGTCTTCATGAGGTTTGCTTCAATTTAGGGAAGTGTTTACTTCGGGTCAGCGTTCAAGGCTTTGGGGTCGGCAAAGGAGAGGTCGGCATATGGAAGGTTTGGCATTGCTTCAAGTCGGCAATAGTGAAACTTCGGGTCGGCAAAGGCAAGGTTTCGGGTCGGAAATTGGATGGAGTCGGCATTTGGTACGCTTCGGGTCGGCATTCACCCAACTACGGGTCGGCATCTAGGGTGACTTCGGGTCAGTAATTGGTCACAGGGATCGGCATACAATTAGGAGGTGTCAGCACATGGAGGGGCGGCATTGCTTCGGGTCAGTGGTGACTATTCTTCGGGTCGGCATATGGGCAAGGGATTGGCATAGGAGCAAGGGGTCAGCATATTTGCAAAGGATCGAATATGGAGCTAACTTCGAGTCAGGGAGGCATTTTCTTTGGGTCGGCGTGGTAAGTGCTTCGGGTCGGCAAAGATGTAACTTTGGGTCAGCATTGATGGATCAAGCTTGGTGTCGGCTATGTTCTACTTCGGGTCAGATACGAGCTTTCTTCGGGTTCTGCTTCGAGTTTTACTTCAGGTCGGCGTAGATTGACGAGTTCGGCTCGACGGTCACTATGGTAGGCCCATGTAAGTAAGGAGGCCCTGTAGTCGGGGTTTTGCCTATAAATACAGCAGGTGTGGCTTCAAAAAAGGGATTCTCATTCTGCTTCCTTTCATTTTCTTCTACAAAAGCTACTCTGCCATTTTTGTTCGGAAATTCCGGATTGTAACCGTGATCAGATTTCAGTACAATAAAAAGGAAATTTCTGGAGTGGACGTAGACCAGAGTTAGCCGAACCACTATAAATCTTGTTTTTTTACTGCTTTCATTTTAATTTTGATTATTCTTCATATTTATATCCACTACATATATTCTAGTGGAAATTAGGGAGACATCCCTATCATACTTTTATATTGTAAAATGGGTCCCTGTCAAAGTTTCATTGTAAAGCGGGTCCCTGTTTTCTGAAAACGAAGAAAAATTATTGCTGAAATGTCAGCAACTTTTATAAATAAGTGCTGATATTTCAGCAACTATCTGTGTCAAAGTTTTATTGTAAAAACAAAGAAAAATTATTGCTGAAATGTCAGCAACTTTTATAAATAAGTGCTGATATTTCAGCAACTATCTGTGTCAAAGTTTTATTGTAAAAACAAAGAAAAATTATTGCTGAAATGTCAGCAACTTTTATAAATAAGTGCTGATATTTCAGCAACTTTAATAAACTGTGTTCACAGTGTACAGAAATGTTGCTGAAATATCAGCAACTTTTATAAATAAGTGTTGATATTTTAGCAACTTTCATACACTATGTTCACAGTGTACAGAAATGTTGCGGAAATGTCAGCAACTTTTATGAAATGTTGCATCATGCTCTGCAATAATCGTGAATAAAAAACAGGGATCTAATTTACACTGAAATTTAGTGAAGGACTTTTCGTGAATTTTGAAACTTAATAAGGACCTGTGCCAAAAGTACCCTATATTCTATCCGTGATCTGTGACCGGATATTGCTGCTTTCACTTGCAATTGGGTGTTTGTGATTAATTTTGGCACAAACAAAGGCTATGTTCGACACCTTTCATACGAGTCTTCATCACTCGAATAGAATCCACTTCAATGACCTCTTCCCGAACTGAACCATATAATATTTTTGAAGTGGTATTTGGCAAGTAAAACACTTACCGATCCCGGACTCTCCAAAACCAATCGATGAATTCCCGGTTAACTCAATTCTGGTTCTTTTAGAAGTAATCGAAAGCTAGAAGCATTTCATACCAATGCTCCTTCCCAGGGGTTCTCATTGGTATAAATCCATGAAGCATTTTGTATACTTCCTAAGTAAAGTTTGGTCAAGTTCGGTAGTCGACTAATCGACTATCGAATCTCAAACACTTGCTTATGGAAATCAATGTTTGTATACTTAACTCGTTTCTGACGTTTCTGCTATATTATTCCTCGGTCTAGAAGGATGTTGATAGGTTAGAGCTCTATTACTCTATCCCTACCTAAACATCAGTCTTGACTCTCATAAATAGGGAAGCTTACTCGTATGGCTTTTAGTGTTAAGCATAGCAGTATAACATTCCATAAACAATCAAACTAATGTCATTACATAGTTGTTACTTATCATCCCCTCTTTTAAATCAAAAATCCTTTGAAATTATTTGTATAAAAAGATTTGAAACTCTTTTTAAAATGATTTATATAGTAGTTTTACTTAATAAGGAAATAGAATTTAAAATAAGTTAAGGAAGAAAGTGTGTAAAAGTTCTTATTTTAATAAATTAGTTAAAAATGATTTTATAAACTTATATATATATATATAATACCTTTAAATTACTTATAAATAAGATATAAATAGTTATAGGAAATATTACTTTAAACATAGTTACTTAATACTAATTTTTGAAAACCTTTATTTTATTTATAAATAAATAAGTTGTGTATATATAAAACAAAAATAACCTTTTCTTTAAAACTTAATATAATTATTTTAAAACATATTTAAACTTCTTACTTCCTTTAAAATACTAATTTATCTTTTATAAAAAATCCCTTGAAAAGATTTCATAAAATATCCAATTTACCAATAATTTAAACTTGCTAAAAACTGATTTTTCAAAACTGCATCCATAGCGGCTATCGCTATATGGACCATAACATCACTGACTTTGTTTTATAAATACATGGCTTTAAAACTTCATTAATTATTAGCTTTTATACTACTATAAGTATATAAAACACTGTACTTGAAAATAACCAAAATATGGAGTTTAAAAAGTGAGATAGAAGGAAGGGATTTCAAAGTGCGTTTATAGCGACTATCGCTATACGACAAATCCGTATTCAAATCAATATTTAGTGTCATTCACTTTTATACACATTTAATTCCAAATTCCATCCACATTACTACTAAACATGTTTTAATGTATAAATAAGCTAACATGTCCACTTTAAGCATTCGAATGCACTTAATTTAAACTACACATCTTAATGGTTTAAAATGCAATACTTTAGCAAATCACATACTTTTTGAAGCATATAATCGTGGTCATAACTTTAAGTAGTTAATTTTTATTATTACTAATATATAGCAAGCAATATTACCAAGCAAAATTAACACATATAATATCACATATGACATGTTTTATGGGTTTTGATTATTGAGTGAGATAACTCACTTTTACTTGAATCAAAATCCACTATCTTCCTACCAAAATTCAATAAAATCCCACTACACTTCCTTCCTTTAACACATAAGCCTAGAATCAAGCATAACAAGAGAGGAGGGGGACAGGAAGTGCACGGCCAAGCCTTGGACCTCCCTATTTGGGTACGGCCTTGGTGGGTTCAAGAGAAATGGCTCCTATGATTTTGGTTTTGAGGTGGTAGAATGATGTTATATGGTATATTAGGATGATAGCATGAGTTTAGAGGAGTTTGGATTTTTTTAGAATTGTTTTGATTTAAGAACTTTGTGTAGAGAAAGAGAGTGAAAGAATAAATTTTTTAGGAGTTAGGAATTGTGAAAATGAAGAGAGCCTTTCATATGCTTATATAGGCTTAGGAAATGTGGAAATAGACCACTAATACCCTCCTAGGGTCAGCCATGAAGTTACTCCTTTCCATACCTCTTACACACCATGCCTTCCATGATTTGCTCCATCATTTCCTCCTTAAATCAAGTGTCCTTATGTCCTCTTTCTATAAGCTTTTAACTTAGTTAATTACCATTGGTTATAAGATGATTTAAGCACTTGTTAATGTGTTCATTTATTATCCTACATATGTACAAAAATTCCTACAACTTTTATTTAACAAAAGTTGATTTTTAACAAAATACTTTTCGGTCACATTTTCAGTATTTCTTCAAAGAATATATTTTTGTAAACACATTTCAAAAAGAAGTTTTCTAACATTAGTTATTAATTAAAAAGTGTTTAAAAATGTCATAAAATCGTATTTTAATATTTAATAAGTTTCCAAAAGTTGAGATATTCGAAGATGAAATGATCGAATTTTCAGATCGTTACAGTGTATCAGTATATACTTAGTTCTATTTTTACTCACCAGACATGTGTTTGACCCTTATCCTTATAAACTATAGATGAAGGAAGTAATCATGATGGTGTGATGTTTGAAGACAGGGACTATGGATATATTTATATATGTTGTATGTTTGTCTTGTATATGATATATATATATATATATATAATGTGACACTTTATGTACGTACAAAGACTACATGTACCTTATGATGTATATTGATGGAATATGTTTATTTTATCTATATGTTATAGTTTGATCCTTTCCGATGTGAGTTCTGAAAGTTTCAGTTACTTAGTTTATATAGCTCTCTGCATACTATTATATTTAAAACGATTCGGCTTTTCATTCCACAGCGATTTTATGCCTGCAAAAAGTTGTGTTATTACATTTGGTATCAGAGCTAAGGTTAGGATGTATTAAGAGAGCGCACTTGTATATTTTTTATAATATAAACGTATATGTGTATATGGATTAAAGTAAATGGGCGTAAGATGTTTAATTTCGGGTTTATGTTTACCATCTCAGTTTACTACTCTGAGGGATCTAACGTTGAATCCTATTTTATAGATAGTAGAGATGAGTAACCCGGCTGAAACTAGCACTAGAACTGGCATTGGAAATGAAGCTGTGGAAGTACCATTCATGAACAAACCACTTTGGTTCTACGTTATCTTTAGACTAGAGACCAGGCCACAGTTACCGATGGGGCACCTGTAGCTGGAGTACAAGATGGGAATATTGTTACTGTAGAGTGGCAAAATTTCCTAAAATTGTGTAAGGATTTTCTAAATATGTGCAGCAAATCATATAATGGTAAGGAGATTTTGTGAAGACCCGAGCTTGGCTATGTACATGTGATAGGATTTTCAGTATGTTGAATTTGAGTGATGAGACGAAAAGGCAGCTTGCTTCTTGACATCTACAACCGACGGGAACTGGTTATAGAAGAAGTTAATAAAAATGAAATCTCCTGGACTAATTTTAAAGAAAGGTTTGAGATAAAATTTTTGTCTATGGATGAAAAGGAGGTGATGTTCGAGAAGTTTATAAATCTCAAATAAGGAAATTCTTCTGTGAAAGATTATATAAATAATTTTAATGAATTGGTGAAGTTTGGTTTTGACTTGGTAAATACGATACCCGAAAAGGCGATGAAGTTTGCGAAAGAGTTAAGTTCGCAACTTAGAGAGTTAGCACCTTTTCAGATTCCTATGAGAGCGACTTTTGAGAGTTTAGTTGAGGCGGTACTACTGAATACTACTATGTTGGAAATTTCTAAAGCGCAGCCGACGATGAGTGTCAATCCAAGTAAGTGTAAAGATTTTGGAGGTTCAGTGGACGGAGTGGTATGCAAGACAAGAGATGTGAAAGGTGCAATATGCGAGGGCATGAGTTAAAGAATCATAGGGTTAAAGTTTCAAAGATAAAATATTATAACTGCAATCAGATAGGTCATATGAAGAAGGAATGCCGTGCTTTGGGAAATTTGATTTAAAGGTTCATTATATACGGTATTATCCTATGTTTATATATATATATATATCTGTGTGTATATGTATATATGTATGTGTGTGTGTATATATATATGTTTATATATAGCATAAGATGCATAGATATGTGAAACAGAGTTGCGTTCACAATTTCGAGGAAAAAATTATTTTAAGGGGGATGTAATAACCCATAGAATTTAAATGTATGTTTAGTTTCTAGGGGCAAAATAGTAATTTCAAACTTTAGGATTAGGTAACGGGACTTGTACCATTTTGTAGAGCTCATGTTTTTGGTTAGAATGATATATTGGTTTGTCCGGATCGGAGTTCGTATAAAGAAGTTACGTCGGTTTTAAGTTGCGGGGTTTGAATTGTTTAAAATAGGCCAAAGCCCATTTTAGAATGAAGCGACGATTTGAGAATTTGCAACATTTAGGCTGAGAAGTTTGAATTCATCTTCTCTTCACGTACATTTCTATTCTAACTCCTCTTTTTTCCTCCGTCTCTCTTTGACTCACTCTCCCTCTCTCAAATATAAACCAAACCCTAGAAATCTGTATACTAAATTGAAAAGCGTTACGAGGGGTATATGAAGATGCCTTTCGTTTATGGATTCGAGGATATTGGAAGGACTGCATTTCTGGATAGTGAAGGTTTTAGGGCAAACTAACAGATTCTAGGGCTTTGCAGCACAATTTGGTGCATGAGAATCATTACTGAAGATATATTGTTGCACGAGAGTAGTTTATGTTGTATGGTTAATATCTAGGTTAATTAAATAGCAAATTTGGGAAATACATGTTAAGAAATTAATACTGGAATAATCATAGGGATTAATGATACTAATAACGTGGGTTGTGGAATTATGGATCATAAGGCTAATTAAACACTAGATGGGGATGAATAATGTTTTCTAACTTATGTAAATCTTTTAATTTTCTTTCAAGTTTGATATTAAATCATAGATTAACAACAAAGAATTATACTAATAATCAATCACAGATGCAATCACATATAAAAATAAAAGCAATAAAGTAAAGTAGAGAGTTAGAGAGATGACACCGACGTTTTATATTGGTTTGGATTTCTCCTACATCCAGTCCCGAATAATTTTGTGTACAGATTTATTTTCAAATGCCAATATTTAACCAGATAGAAGGCTAACCCAAATATAATCCCGATTTTGAGGCTACGAGACACACCCTCCTAAATTTCCGATCTTAGGGTAAACTCACTTGATTTGACGGACAACAAGCACACCCACTTGATTTGAATTGGGCTATAAGCACATCCACTTAATTTGAATCGGGTTACAAGCACACCCATTTTATTTGAACGGGCTGCAAGCACACCAAAGCAAATACAAATAGAGTTAATAGTTTTTCTAAAGATAAATTCATGTACTTTGGATACAATGGATCCTATAGCCTCTTGGATAGCACTTTGATCTTTGAATTGAGAGAGATGTTTGCAAAATAGTAAGAAAGTAGTATTGAATTAATACAATAAAGTATGAATTGACTCTATATGATTTTGAAGAGAATTGAGTATATTTTTTTAGGAGAATTTTCAAGAGAGTAAGAGGAGGAAAGAAACTAAGTAGTTAGTTATCAAAAAATTCATTTCCACTCCTCTTTATATAGCAAATGAACAGGTGTATCCATTTTTATGAAGAGTTGCGACGAATAGACACTTCCTTTCAAAATTTGAAAAACCAATTGGCGGCATGTATGTCGACATATGCTAGTTAAAAATGAAAACTATAATTGTTTTGAAAATCCTATACTTTGTAAAATAATTTGATACTTTGTAAAATAGTTTGAACATAGTTTATAAACATTTTAAACTTTGAAAAACTTTTATAAAATATTTTGAAGTTATTTTGGTTAAAAATATAAAAGATAGAAAATTGGAAATAGAGATCAGAGATTTCTATCAAGGACTTTTACAATATATGATATGACTCTATACACTAAATTATAATCTTGAGATCTTCATATCTTGGTCTTTGAACTCATGATTCTTCATGTCTATCTCTTGAGTTTTTATACTATACAGTCTTCGATTTAATACCTGTGTAATATTTTGCACTATATACTATATAACTTGAAAAAACATTATTAACTATATTTTATATGTTTGTATATGGTTGTCATCGTCAAAATCAATAACTGAGGTATTAACAATCTCCCTCTTTTTTATGATGAGAAACATTAAATATTCCTGTATATAAAGTATAATCTAACTCTCGTCGTCAAAATCAATAACTGAGGTATTAACAATCTCCCTCTTTTTTATGATGAGAAACATTAAATATTCTTGTATATAAAGTATAATCTAACTCCCCCTGAGTTGGATAACCCCTCCTGAGTTGGATAACTCCCCCTGAATATATGCATGTGTATATTTTATATTTTTCTCCCCCTTTGTCATCAACAAAAATGGATAAAAAATAAAGTCCCCCAAAATGAAATACTTATAAACTGTAGAGGTCAAAAAAGTATTATGACGTAGTATGATTTAATGATTATGATATAAATGATGATAGTTAAAACTAGATATATGATATAATTATGGCACAATGATAAATAAGATAACACAAACTATATTTATTAATTCAAATTCATCTATTCAAATCACACTATTGATCCAAATATACTTTTTTAAACAAACCAAACCAAATCAAAACCTAATAAACTAACAATCCAAACCTAGATAAGCAAAACTTAAACGTATGAATTAATGCGTCCTTTTGATTATGTGGAACTTATGGATGGGACAAAAGGGATAGTGGAGACAAACATATCATTTTTGTTCCATAAGATTTCCATCTTGATCAAAGCAAACTTCTCCTACACATTTGACTTCATCGTCATCTTCAGCGACATCTTCCTCCTCCTCTTCTTACTCTTCTTCCTATTCATCATTCATAAGGTTGTGAATGACAACATTAGGAGTTTCTTCTTCGATTACTATTGGATTGGATGCATTATCCAATAGATGCTTCTGAAGAATTCGAAGGATTCGTCCTTGCTTTTCTTGTTCCATTAAGAGGAGTGTTTGGATGCCCTCTATTTTTGAAAGCATGTTGAGGACAAGCTCATCTTCAACTTTGATGACCATGGTGGTGGTTTGGAAGGGGGCTAGAGCGGAGGTTTCAAAGTTTAAGGGGGCAGTCTCTTCTCGTGGTCGCTTGGAACTTGAGGAATCCATAATTTTTATTTTAGTTGGAATTTACAGAAAGAAGAACATAGGGAAATGGGAAATAATTCAAAATTTGGTGGTTATATAGTAATATTTCGAATTTCGAATTTAAGTGGGAAAACAGTTTTAAAAAATCTACAGTATATGTCGACATATAGGTAGATAGTATGTTGACATATGTAGTTTAATTTTGACATTTTATTTTCTTTTTAAATTTATAATTTTTATGTTATTATATTTATATTTCAAACAAAAAACATATTTCTAACTCTCTTCTAAGTTTAATAAAAGAGTTTGAGTTAACGGTTTTGTTAATATATCGGTTATTTGATTTTCAGTATTTATACATTCGAGTGAAATGACTCCTTTATTTATGTCATCTCTCAGAAAATGATGTCTTATGTCCATATGTTTGGTCCTACCATGATGTGTTGGGTTTTTAGATAGATTTTTGCACTAGTGTTATCATAGTATATTGGTGATTTATAGAAATTTAAACCAAAATCTTTTAAAGTTTGTTATATATAGATAACCTGTGAATAGGCTAATGCAGCAGAGATATATACTGCTTCTGTTGTAGATAGAGACAAAGAATTTTGATTTTTGCTAAACCAGAAAACAAGAGAGTGTCCTAAAAAGTGACAAGTTCCACTTGTACTTTTTCGGTCTGATGTGCATCCAACATAGTCAGCATCACTATATGAAATTAAATCGAAGGAATCTTCTTTTGGGTAAAAGAGTCCATAAGCTAGTGTGTTGTTTACGTATCTTAGTATTTGTTTTATGAATTTTAAGTGAGTTTCCTTAGGTTGAGTTTAATATCTTGCACAGAGACAGACACTATGCATTATATCTGGTCTACTAGCAGCTATATAGAGTAAGGATCCTATCATAGCTTTATATAATTTTTGATCTACATCTTTTGAGTTTTCTTCTTTATTTAATTTCTCATTAGTTTCCATAGGAGTTGGCTTACCACTAGTATTTGACATACCAAATTTCTTAACTAAACCTTAACATATTTCTCTTGACTTATAAAAGCACCATTACTTAATTGTCTTATTTATAATCCTAGAAAGAAAATTAGTTCTCCCATATAACTCACTTTAAATTCCTTAGTCATTATATTAGAAAATCATTTATTTAACTATTCATTTGTTGACCTAAAAATAATATCATCTACGTATATTTGTATAAGTTGAATATTATTATTACTTCTTTTAATAAATAGAGTACTTTCCTATTTCAAAGTTAGATTGTAATAAATTGAATTTAAGTCTATCATACCATGCTCTAGGAGCCTGTTTTAAACCATATAAAGCTTTCTTTAATTTATAAGCATGATTTGAAAGTTTTTCATCTTCAAAAAGTGAGGGTTGTTCTACATAAACATCTTCTTTAATAAAACCATTTAAAAAGGCCCTTTTGACATCCATTTGAAATAATTTAAAACTATAATGATTTGCTAATGCAAGTAGAATTCTAATAGCTTCTAATATAGCTACAGGAGCAAAGGTTTCATCAAAATCTATACCTTCTTCCTTACTATAACCTTAAGAAACTAAACGAGCTTTATTTCTAATGACTTCTCCTTGTTCGTTCATTTTATTTCTATAGACCCATTTAGTTCCTGTTATAGACTTATTTTCAGGTCTTGGAACAAATTCCCAAGCATCATTTCTGGTAAACTGATTCGGTTCCTCTTGCATCAAGAATCCATGAATCATCTAATGATGCTTCCTTCAGATTTTCAGGTTCATTAGTTGAGATAAAAGCTACATTACTCATTTTGTTTAATTGGCTTCTTGTTTTTACAACAGACTCTATATTTCCTAGAATATTTTCTGTAGGATGAGCTTTGAAATATTTTGTTCTTTTATTTGAATGTAAATTGTTAACAAGAAAACTTGTCAACACCCCAAACAAAGTTTTAAAAGAAAATGATCCATTCGAAACCCCCTTTCGAACAGATGGAGATAATAAAAACCTTTCGATTCCCTTAAGACCACCTTTCGAATAGGCTGTGGCAGTTGAAACTCCTTTTTTAATACCCTTCAACATGGTCGAAACACCTGAATCCCTTTTTGGAAATTCCCTTCGAACTAGTTGACTTGGTTTAGGACCCTATCAGAACCTCCTTTCGAAGTAGTCAAGGTAACTCGAAGTTAAGGCCTAATGGTCTAAAGATATTGGATGAATTAATAGGTTTCGACTTCCGCGGAAGATAGCCTTTCGGTCATATCGACACAAATAGAATATAATCATAACCATACAGAAACATTAAATCAGCAAACATATCCAAAAATGATATATACTTGCTATGATATTATTTTCCTTTATTGCTTGCATTTTAAGTAATAAAGTGGTCAAATCCCCAATTTAATTTTAGAATTAGGGTTTACAAATTTAAGAAAGTACAAGAATGAAGTTAAAGAAATCAGATCCCCTAAACTAGACCCCTTGGGTCTTACTTATAGGTGCAAGTTGGCACCTTTTGAATTAGTCCTTTCGACTTGGTCGAAAGGTAGCCTTGGGGACCATTCATTGCCGTTCACATTAGGACATCCTTCTACATTGCTTTTAAATGGACTTGAGCACTTTCGACTTCAATGAAAGGGGTATATGCGCTTCTGCACTTTGTGTTGCTATGTTGTTGCAAGCAAGAAAAGTCACGAGTTTTTGACTCTGTCAATAGGTAGATCTTTGGGGCTTCGAAGAAGTTCAGGTGCAGAAGGTTTTAATGCGGAAGGTAGCTTTGGAAGGCATACTTGCTGATTGATGCAAAACTCCATCCTCTGGTGTAGGAGATTGCAATATTGAACTTTAGTAAGCTCTTATTTCATAATTGTGAATGGTTTCGACCAGTTCAAAAAGCTTATATATGCTTTTGAGGGGGTTGCTCTAGCAAAACATCCTTCTGTGGAATGTGAATGAAGGTGAAACCCTCTGTTTCAAAAGGTTTGGTGCGCATATAAGAGCCTGTAATTCGTTGCCTTCGAAAGATGTTCCTCAACTTATTCAAAGCGTCTTCATGCATGTGAAAGCATCATTTCGAAAGAAAGCAATTGAAGCGAAAGGGTGCTTTTTCCCCTTCCGACCCCTTCGAAAGCTTATAGCACCTCTAACTTTTTCTATAGTATCCCTTCGACTCCTTTGAAAGGCTTTATTGATGCTATCATCTCTTGTAAATCCTTCTCTTTTATTCATCTTGGTTTCGACAAGGTTGAAGTGAAAATTGGTGGCAGGACTATCCCCTGCCCCCCTCCCCCCATCCCCGCGAAGGTATGCTCTTGACTTTCCTAGTCAACCATTTCGAAACCCATAAAATTTCCCACCTTTTGATATTTCCAGGTAGATCTTGACCATTCTTTTAAATTTGATTGGATGGCTTTCTCTGCATCTGCTACTTTTATAAATTGCGCTTTCTTCCTCTCTTTTTCGTTTACATGCCATTAAAAGCTTACCGCAAAAATAAAAAATTTCAACTTCTTTTGAAATTCCTATTTTCATTTAACACGAGTTCAAATTCAAGGTATGTGCTTGTGGTTTTATCTTTAAAACTAATTTTCCATGTTTGATTTCGATTTCAAATTCTTTAGGTTTGAACTTGTCTTTCTGTTCTAAGTTCGTTAAGACGATTCATGTTTTCATTCGTATGAAATTATCCTTGGATTATCTTATATGTTTATTTTGTTCGATTTATGATGTTAAATTTGAGTTAGAATTCAAATTCATCATGTTTAGGTGTTATTTGCCATTACTAAGTACGAACTCAAGCTTTTTTTAAATTATGGTTCGAGTTTATATTTTGGGGATTTTTGTTGTTGTTGATTGTAAATTCGCGCTCGAATCGATTTAATTATGAACTTTTTGAAGTATTGGGTCAAAATTGAATTGGGGTGAAAGCACCTTTCCAGTGGCTTCAAAGTGAAGGCTAAATTGTACGAATTAACACCTACAATTGTAACTTGACTTTTCAACCCTTCTTTCAATCTTTTCGAAAGTGGTTGAGGCGGTCAATTTTACTTAACTATTTCGACCTCTTTCGAAGGGGTCGAAGGGAGGTCATGTGTTTATCCTTGAGCGAACCCCGTCGAAGAATTTGATGCAGTCAATAAGAAATGGACTCCTTTGAAAACAGAAGTATGTTTCGACACTCTCTGATACCTTTCGAAGAAGTCGTCTTAATGTGTTTCATTTAATGGTCACATAAGACATACTTTCGAAAGCCCAACTTTTACATTAAAGGATTCAAAACCTAATGTATATAAAAGTGGATTTAACCTGTTATTGGATTCATGCCCAATTTTAATAATTTTTAGTTTTTTTAAAAAGGTGTTGAGAGTTAGAAATTTACACTTCTTATCATAAATTGGACTGAGAATAATATATTTTGTTAAAGTTGTAATTCTTATCAAGCCTTTTGACTGATTGAAACCTCCTTAATCAAAACAAGTTTAGTTGTCTGCATGCTTTCAAAATCTTAGCCCCCTTTCGACTTCCTCGAAACCCATTGTAGTTATCAGGGGTGTAAATATCATTTTTATAAACACCGTCGAAACGTTCCAAAGCACTTTTTATTTGTATCAAAGTTATTTGGATTTGCATCTTTCGACTTAATAAGAATATAATGTTTCAGTAATATTCATATTCTTTTAGAAAAACAAAATTTGTTGGTTTCGACGTTATCGAAGGGTTTATTGGGTTTAATTGTGAAATGTTGTTAACGTATATATATTCAAACAAGTAATATAAGGTTAGTTATTCCATTTTAGCAGTAAAATTTTCCCTGGGCTTTCGACATTGTCGAAGGGTGTTTCTAGGTGTTTCCATTCCATTTAACCCTTCGACATCTTCAGAACCCTAATGAATTTAGTTACATACTTGGTTGATATTTTAACCATTGCAATAGGTTTTTCGACATCTTTGAAAGGTGTTAATTATAAAACAAATTATAACTTTTAATGAAATGATTTCACCTGACAGAATCATGGGCTTGAAAAAGGTCTCCAAGAAACCTGAAAAAGCTATAGCACCAGAGGTAGAATCTTCTCCAAAGAAGTTTGATGCCGTCTCCAAACATTCTCTGAAATCTTCTCAGGATGAGGTTGATGCCATTCTAAATGACTTTGGCATCACTAGAGTAGAAGCCATTTCACCTAACGATAGCGATACAATTCAAAATCCTCCCAAAGGGTACTTCACTTAGACTGCCACTCATATTTGGCATGGTGGTTTCCTTCCCTTCCCAGATTTCTTGTCTAAGTTTCTGACCCATCCGAGCATTGCACCCATTCAGTTATCACCTAATGTTTATACATACCTTCTCTTTTTGGAACTTTTGGCTCTAGAGTCAGGCATTCCTTCACTAAATGCTGAAGTTCTCAGCTATTTAGTTCGCCTAGTCAAACTCAGCAATCCGAACAACAAGATTTTTAGAGCTAATCACCTTAAAAAATTAATTTCAGAGGAGGTAAATAAATTTAGAGACCGCGAGACGCAGATTTTCTTCGTCAAATGTTTTTCGAATATCAATGGAGTCTTTTCCTCTCCTCGTAAGTTGATCATAGTCTTTACCTTTATTCAATTACTTTCTTTCGCTAATCTGCGCTTCTTTATCAGGTCCTATTGCTAAAGATCTCAATGATGAGGATAAAAGAACTGTAAAGCTGTTGATCGCTACTTCAAGTAGCATCGAAAATAGGCTTACACTACTGACATCATCCGATCTTCGAAAACATTCTTTTCTCCCTGCTAGTCAGAGGGTTCTTGGACAACCTCCTGTTGTCCAACATACTTCTCGGAGCAAACGTTTCTTATCTTTGGACGATCCCAAGAACTTTTCTCCTATGTCTCCAATTTGCCCAGATCATTCTGGTAAGCTTAAGCATAGTACTTGCAATTTATTGTCGTGTTACTCCTTAGAATACTTAACTAACTTATACTTTTCAAATTTTCAGCAACTGCTCCTCCAATCGAATTGATTGTAAGTGACCCAGTTCTCCCAACTTCTACATCTAGTGCATCATCCTTGACTTAGGCCATCGCTAGGTCGAAGATGATCGCCAAAAAAAAAGGGTGAGATGGCTGCAGCGGGCCCTTCTCCTAAGAAAGCTAAGATTGTTGACGTCCAATCTTCTCTACCACTAAAAGAGGGTGAAACTATCGACATGGTCAAAACTTAAGAGAGTCCTATTCTTTAAGCTCCTATTGATCGATCTAAAACAACTCCCTCAAAGGACGATCCCATATCTCGTATTGTTGTTTCCGACTCTCCTCATGTCATCAAGAAGATGCAAAAAGATTTAGGAACTTCAACTCCCTCTCAGAAGTTGAACCCTTCTAGACCCACATCACTAGTGCCTTCTAATAATTTTGAGAAAATGGTACAATCTATCACGAACTCTTCATCTTTTACTTCCATTCGTCTACCTTCTTCTGTTCCTGACCCAGTAGGTCATTGCTGATCTTTAATAGAGCAACAACTTCTAGTACATTCCAAATTATTCCTATTATTATTTCTCACTAAATTTTGATCCATGTTGTAATCTTCCTTTCATATTTCTAAAAGCCGGTTCTCTCTTTAAGAAAGTGCTTCGAAATCTTTGCTGAGACATCCAGGCTTCAAGAGGAAATCTCAACCTTGAACAGTTAGATTATCTCGCTTTCTGCTGACAAAAATAATGCTATGAAGGAACAGGAAAGATTGGGTGCCTCTCTTGCTCAAGCAGAATTTATTATTGGGTACTTTTGGCACAGGTCCTTATTAAGTTTCAAAATTCACGAAAAGTCCTTCACTAAATTTCAGTGTAAATTAGGTCCCTGTTTTTTATTCACGATTATTGCAGAGCATGATGCAACATTTCATAAAAGTTGCTGACATTTCCGCAACATTTCTGTACACTGTGAACATAGTGTATGAAAGTTGCTGAAATATCAACACTTATTTATAAAAGTTGCTGATATTTCAGCAACATTTATGTACACTGCGAACACAGTTTATGAAAGTTGCTGAAATATCAGCACTTATTTATAAAAGTTGCTGACATTTCAGCAATAAATTTTCTTTGTTTTTACAATAAAACTTTGACACAGATAGTTGCTGAAATATCAGCACTTATTTATAAAAAGTGCTGACATTTCAGCAATAATTTTTCTTCGTTTCCAAAAAACAGGGACCCGCTTTACAATGAAACTTTGACAGGGACCCGCTTTATAATATGAAAGTATGATAGGGATGCCTCCCTAATTTCCACTTTATTATTTCTGAAGAGAGGAAAGAAAAACAGCTCTTAACCCATGAAAATTTGGCTTTAAAAATAGCTTTGAAAGAATCTGAAGATGAGAAAGCTCAAATGGTGGTCATACAATCCTCTCTCAGGATGAAGCTAGAGAAAAAGAAAAATTCCTTAACGTTGGTCGTTAATACTATTTATGAAGCCAAGCAAAGGGTGTCACAATTTCTGAGTACTTCCCTCAACGACATCATTGTGAACTCTTATAAAGACGCCTTTATGCTCGCCTAAGCTGACAACAAGTGCCTAGACTTGAGCTTCCCTTCACTCGATCCTGCTCTAGTAAAAAGATTTATGGACAAGGTCAAAGGAATGGAGCAAGGAGTCGAAGTCCCTGAGAGAGAAGAGATTGATGCTGTCAAAATCTTATCTTTTAAAATCCCTTCTATCGAAGTAGACTCTGATTCCGATGAAGAAGGCAATGACGATGAAGTCACCGCAGAAGAAGGCGGCAATGATGATGATAATGATAATGCTGATAATAACGATGATGATAGAGATAGAGGTCGAGGTTCAGGTGGAAACGGAGGTGATCATGCTGATGCTTCTAAAAAAGATGGCGATGATATCACTGGGGCCTCAAAAAAAGTTAACCCCGATCCTAGCGATTGTGAAACAAACCCAATTGCGTTTCCAGAGCCTTCTGATCATCATGAAGAAACTGCCGACATTGATGTCAAAGAACAAAGGGAGAAAAAACAAGTCCTGCAAATTTCAGTTCCTGTTTCTTAGGTATGGTATTCTTTGTCTAAATGGCTTTCGCTTCCAAGATAATAATAATTGACATCGTTTTATTTTAGATAAAGAAGAAATCTATCCAACTTTATAAAACAAAGCTTGAAAGAAAACAAGCAGAAATAAATAGCTTGTATGGAGAGTTAGAGAAGCAATTGAAAGAACACAACGCACTCTCTGACCAGTATCATAGGCTTAATAAAGTGCTGCGGTGTTAGCATCTTTCAAAGACCAGGAAGCCGCCTCCCGGCTAAAGAGGGCACGCCTTCGATATGATAGACTTTTGGAAGAGAATCGGGAATTAATTACACTCTTTTGGATGTTAGTTGAAGAAAGAGATATCCCAGTGGACTTCTTATACAAAGATTATTGCAGACACTCGACCGTCGATTTTTCTTACTTGGGCAATTTTAGTGAGGGTCTACTTAGGCGTCTGCATAGGAGATATTTAGATGAATTTGGGTCTGATCCACATCCAAGGGTTTGCTGGAATTTACCGCTTGTCAAATCAATTCCTCATGAGTTGCCTCTTGAAAAACTTAAATATTATAAGGATGAATTTGTTTCTGAGTTATTCAAAAAATCAGTTTTGTATGAACCAGATGAACATTTGTAATTATGTAATATGAGTTATTAGTTTCCTTTTGTACTTAGTTGTGTGTTATTACGTTATCACAGAATAAACTTATCTCAAGCAACCCTGCTTCTAAAGATTATTTAAGCAAATACGTTAAATTAAGAAGAGATTATTTAAAAAAGGCTTTGCTTTTGAAATCTTCAAAATTAGCCAGATACTGCTTTCTTAGAGACCTGCAAAGACTTTATATGGAACATCCCCGCATGCGTTTCAATTTTCTTAGTGAAAAAAAAGAAAAGCTTCTTAAGGAAATTTGAACATATCATACCAAATTAATATGTAGTCGCGATAGTCCTCCTGCGGGGGAATGAGACTATAGCAAATATCCTCTAGTTATTACCCCGGAAGGATTTAATGCCCCTTTTGATTCAATAGTTACTCTTTCCGGTAATTCCTTCAACAAAGTCAAAAATGATGTTTCTCAACTTTAAGTGTAATAAAACAAGTGTTTGATTAAAATAATGGAATTGTATTTTTTTACTTCGTTTTGAGTTGTAATCAATATTGTTGTTATAAAAGAGATTGGTTATTTGAGTCTTGACTTTATTTTCTTGTTTATATAGGACTTACAGTTAGCTATTGCACCTCTCTCATCGGATTCCTTATCTCGCTTTATTAGCATCAAAGACAAATTGAGCAGATGTTAAAAAGAGGCGTTCACTTAAGGATCCTTTGTCTACTCGTTTTCAAGGCAATGCGGATGCAATGGAATGGCATAGAGATACTTGCTTCAAAAGACAATTGTTAGAAACCTTAATGATCAAATTGCCAATCTTGAAGTGGACATCAAGAATAAGGATGAAACAATTTCTATATTGAAGCGCCAAATTAAATCAAATCCTTCGATTGATTTCGATCATAAGATGTCCGAGCTTCTTCAGCAAATAAGCAATTTGGAGATTAAATTAAAAGACAGTCAAGCTCAACGAAAATCATTAGAATTCATCCTGGGGAACAACATCCCAAATATTGATTTACCAGCTTCTCCCATCACTTCAGCTGTCATAAAATTAATAAGGTCTGCATCTCTTGCAATTCAAAAAATTTCTACTACGACCAACCCACCTCCTGGCTTAGATGAGAAGGTAGTAGGAGAATGGTGCAGGAAATTCAAATTCGAAATGGTGAAATATTTTGATGAACAACAAAAAGTGAGGTATTCACAGCGTATAAATGAGTATGCAGCTAGAATACAAAAACTTGAATACGAAAAGTATCTTCTTCAGAAGCGTATTGCTAAGGGAAAATAAAACCCTCAAAGGTGCCAACAAAGCTTTTAATCGCGCTCTAAAGACTCATATCGATTCTATTGATGACGCCGACAAAATAAGGAAAAAGGAAAAGAAACTTAAAGAAACTCTTTGTATAGCAATCCGTCACATCGTTGATCCTTTAATTACTCAAAATCTAGGTAAGGCTGTTCAAGATTTGTGAAATACACACTTGTATTGTATATTTGTAAATAATTTTATAAATTATGTAAATATCACCTGGTCCGAAGTCCTTTCTTACAATGTTATTTTTGAATTTGCTTTTTGATAAATTAGACTATAGTTTTTGTATTTTCTGGTCCATTCATTCTTCCTTACTGATCTCATTTCCCTAAAAAATACAAAGTAAATAATATTCTTTGTTGTTAACTTGAAATCTATATAGTAGTTTATCAACATTATAATTGGAAGTTATCAGATCATTATGTAAACATATGATAATAAGCAAGAAGTAATTCCATAATTGGATACGGTTGAATGCCTTGAAACCCATCTTTGGTATGACGAGAGAGAAAGAGGAATTCAACTTCAGCTATATTAACAGAATACCAAAAATCTAATCATAGAGAACCATAAATCCAATTCCGGATTCAATTATAGAAGTTTAGGAATTCCTCATATGGAAATTACTAATAGAAAGCCAGTAATAATCGTTGAATAAAAGTCCAGAAATCATCATCTGAAAGTTTGTAGTAAAAGTCTAGTGACCCTGATTCGAGCATTAATGAGATAGTTCTCAAGTTTAATTGAAGACTCGAAATTCATGGAAATCTCAATACTAATTGCTTTGGAACCCAGATTTGAGCATTGATGAAAGAAATTTAAAAGTTAAAAGACCCGAAACCTAGATTCGGGTATTAGGGGATGATAACTAGAAATCCATAGTAATGGTCTCCATAATAGAAGTCTAGAGCCCAGATCCGGCCATTAATGAGTGAAGTCAGAAGTTAATAATAGCCCTGAAACCCAGATTCGGGTATGGTGAAGACTAGAGATTAATAGTACAAGACCGAAACCCATATTCGGGTTTTAATAATTGAAGTCCTAAAATTCTCTTCTTGGGAATAAGTCGAAGGCTGTAGATTCTTATATAAGCCTTTTGTTCTGCACCGCTCTTTGATTTTTGATTCTTTTGTCATGTACCACCCTTTAGGCCTTGTATGTTGTCATTGTTTGACATGCCACTTCTTGGGCTCGGACATCTTAGTCCATTGTTTGATATGCCACTTCTCGGACATGGATGTCTTAATCCGTTGTTTGATATGCTGCTTCTCAGGCGTGGACATCTTAGTCCATTGTTGTCTGCTGCGCTTGGTTAGATTATCCACAAGCAGGACCTAAGGACTTATCCAACCTCCCTCCAGAAGGTGCTCCAACTAGGCCTTATAGGTGAGACTGAAGGCTTGTTCGGTGCCTTGGTCATGCCATAGAGTGGCGGGACCAAGGGCTTACTCCGTCCTCCCTATAGAAGGTGCCTTGACCTGGTCATAGCGTGGCATGGTCAAGGGCTTATCGATGCTTTAACCTGACCATAGCATGGTGTGGATAAAGGCTTATTCTAACCTCCCTTCAGGCGGTGCCTTGACCTGGCCATAGCGTGACGCGATCAAGGGCTTGTCTTTGCTTTAACCTGGCCATAGCATGGCATGGTTAAAGGCTTACACTAACCTCCATCCAGGAGGCGCTTTGACCTGGCCAACTCGGCGCGGACAAAGGCTTTGACTGTCTAAGGTAATTTCCAAGTGCAAAGAGAATTCTACACCCAACCATGTAGATTTTCCTTGTGAAAGTGGCACTTTATTGAATTTAATTAGGATCTCTTTACAAATCTATAAATTTTTCCTTGTCTGAAAAAGTAAATCACCATTCCTTCAAGTGCTTTACATTGATTTGTCTCATGTCCATTCATCATGTGATAATGGCAATAGGATCCTCCCCGATTCCTTACATATTTAGGTTTTTTCTTCTATGATGGCCAATAGTTGAGTTCTTCCTTAGTTAGCAAATAAACATTCTCAATTGATGTAGTCAGATTGCATTCCTTGGGAAGTCTCAACTTGAAGCTTGTCTTTTGAGGATGGTTTCTATATCTTTTATTACTTGATTCGAAAGCTTCACCCTCAATGAATAATTTCCTTTTCAAAACCTTTTGGAGCTCACATGTAGGCAATATCCCACTTGTTGCTTGATGCTATTTTTGTGCAAAGGTGTTGTAATCAACCATCATTCCCTCTTCAAAGATTGTGCCTTTGGTATAGAGTTGGATTGTCTTCCTCATTTGGTCAAATAAGTTATCACTTTCATTTTTTGTTCCTCCTAGGGCAAAGATAAGTGTGGGGCCAATGTGAAAAGGGTTTAAACCCCATTTGTCTGGGTCGTAAGATTAAGCTCTCTTTTTCTTTATGATCCTTAAAGCTTCCAATCTCAACATTTGCTCTTCTTGTAGTTTAGAATCATTAATTGTTCTATGGGAGAATCCAATTAGATGTGGCTCTGAGAATCCTTGTACGAACCTTTTGATTTTGCTAATCATGGTAATGTATATTCTAAAGTAGGTAAAGTTAGAAGTTCAACAAGGTTGGAGGTTTAGGCCCCCTTCTAGCACGTTAACAAGAAAACTTGTCAACGCCCTAAACAAAGTTTTAAAGGTAAATGATCCCTTCAAAACCCCCTTTCGAACAGATGGAGATAATAAAAACCTTTCGATTCCCTTAAGACCACCTTTTGAATAGGCTGTGGCAGTTGAAACTCCTTTTTTAATACCCTTCAACACAGTCGAAACACATGAATCCCTTTTTGGAAATTCCCTTCGATCATATCGACACAAACAGAACATAATCATAACCATACAAAAACATTAAATCAGCAAACATATCCAAATATGTTAAATACTTGTTGTGATATTATTTTCCTTTATTGCTAGCAGTTGAAGTAATAAAGTGGTCAAATCCCAATCTAATTTTAGAATTAGGTTTTACAAATTTAAGAAAATACAAGAATGAAGTTAAAGAAATCGGATCCTCTAAACCAGACCCCTTGGGTCTTATTTATAGGTGTCGGTTGACACCTTTCGAATCAGTTCTTTCGACTTGGTCGAAAGGCGGCCTTGGATACCTTTCATTGCTGCTCACATTAGGGCATCCTTCTGCATTGCTTTTAAATGGACTTGAGCACTTTTGACTTCATCGAAAGGGGTAGGTGCGCTTCTCCACTTTGTGTTGCTATGTTGTTGCAAGCAAGAGAAGATATGAGCTTTCAACTCTGTCAATAGGTAGATCTTTGGGGCTTCAAAGGAGTTGAGGTGCAGAAGGATTTAATGTGGAAGGTAGCTTTTGAAGGCATACTTGCTGATTGATGTGGAACCCCATCTGCTGGTGTAGGAGATTGCAATATTGAACTTTAGTAAGCTCTTCTTACATAATTGTAAAGGGTTTCGACCAGTTTGAAAGGCTTATTTATTCTTTCGAAGGGGTTGCTCTAGCAAACGTCCTTCTGTGGAATGTGAATGAAGGCGAAACCCTCAGTTTCAAAAGGTTTAGTGCGCATGTGAGAGCCTGTAGTTTGTTGCCTTCGAAAGGGGTTCCTCAACTTATTTGAAGCGTCTTTATGCATGAAAAAGCATCTATTTCGAAAGAAAGCAATTGAAGCGAAAGGGTGCTTTTGTCCCATTTCGACCCCTTCGAAAGCTTACAGCACCTCTAACTTTTGATGTAGCATCCCTTCGACTCCTTCGAAAGGCTTTATTGATGCTATCATCTCTTGTAAATCCTTATCTTTTATTCATCTTGGTTTTGGTAAGGTTGAAGTGAAAATTGGTGGTAACATAAATTTTCAGAGTTATTGTTACTTTCATTATTAGAGATTTCATTATTTAAAGTTTCATTAATTTTATTAATATTTTCTTCTTCATCAAAACTGGAATTATTGATTTTAAAATATTAATTAAATGAAATATGTAAAGTTTCTTCAATAGTGTTAGTTCTCGTATTAAAAACTCTATAAGCTTTACTCCTATAAGAATAACCAATAAAAATTCTTTTATCTTATTTGGCATCAAATTTATCTAAATTATCTTTTGTACTTAATATAAAACATTTACTGCTAAAAACTCTAAAATAAGATATTTTAGGCTTTTTATTATAAAATAATTCATAAGGATTTTTCTTAGTCAAAGGTCTTATTAAAATTCTGTTTAAAATATAACATGTTATAGCAACTACTTCAGCCCAAATTTTTTCTTGTAAATCACTATCATTTAACATCATTCTAGCACATTTATTTATAGTACTATTCTTATGTTCTACTACTCTATTTTGTTGGGGTGTTCACTAAAATGAAAAGTTAAGTGTAATCCCTTTCTTATTAAAAAAATTCAAAATTTTCATTTTTGACCTCTCCTCCATAATCACTCCTAATCGTTTTAATTTGGGTTGAAATTTGATTTTAAATTCCTTTAGTAATAATTTTAAACGTTTCAAAAGCTTAACTTTTAACTTTTAAGAAAATTGTCCATGTAAATCTAGAAAAATCATCTACAAGTAGAGAAACATACCTATTATGATTTATTGTTTGTATTACGATGGTTTGAAAAGGTCTAGGTGAAAAAGTTCCAGAGGTTTACAAAGTTTTCCTATTGTACAGGCATCACATAAGTTGTTGACATCGAAAATCATTTTAGGAAGACCCCTAATAAGTTCATATCTAGAAACTATAGATAGGTGTTTAAAATTCAAATGACCAAATCTTTTGTGCCAAATCCAAGGGTCATTAGATTCAGCCAAAAGACAAAGATTGTCATTAGACCCTTTCATACTTAAGATATAAATGTTACCTTTCCTAATACTTCAAAGATAATGTTTAACTTGTTATATTCGATGTGGCAATTATCTTTTTCAAACTTAATTTTAAGACCCTTATCACATAGTTGATTTGTTTGCACAAAAAATGGGCAAACACCTCCAAATCGTATGATTTAGTTGATTTTATGTTGTTTTTAGTGGTCTGGGTGATATATGCAAATATGTAAAAAGTAGGGACTAAACTGTAAAAGACACACAGATTTATAGTGGTTCGGCCAGAACGTGCCTACGTCCACTTTATATGTTATTTCTCCTTTCTTGTTCAGATTACAAGTACCAAGCTTTGATACAAGTATATGAAAGTTGTTTGAAAGTTCTCTCCGTGCTTGAGCTCTCAAACTTGTCCCCCATTGTTGTACCCTTGTCCCTCTATTTATAGAGTGAGGCTGGGGGTAGGGGTCTTGGATGTATAAAGCTGCTGGTGGGCCTGGGCTGATGCAATCTGGCCTGGCAATGTTGGTTCGGTACTCCCTGGTTCGGTGATGGTTGGAGCGTAGAGTGGACCGGTTGTAGGTGATTCGGTGATAGGTGGTTCGGTGATAGGTGATTCGGTGGTTCGGTGATAGGTGGTTCGGTGATAGGTGAGTCGGTGACTCGGTGATAGGTGGAGTGCATTGGTCTGGTAGTAGAGGAGAGAGCTGGTTCGGTGGGCATGGGATGGAGCCGGTCGAAACACACCCAACATTTGCCCCCCAAAGTAGGGCATATGCCTGTATATGGCGTGCTTTGTTTTAGATCATTCACGCTATCATTCGGTCTCTAGTGCCGAACAAACTGGTCCGGTCATTGATATTTGCTTATAAGTAGGGGCCTTGTGCTTCCATTATTCCTTACCAGCCGAATCACACCCTTGCCATTGCCGGACCAAACGTGTTAGCCGAATCAAACGTGTTAGCCGAATCAAACCCTTGTCATTGCCGGACCAAACGTGTTAGCCGAATCAAACCCTTGTCATTGCCGGACCGAACGTGTTAGCCGAATCAGGTGAGTTCCCCCCCTTTTTCTACCGAATGAGCCGGATGGACTCGTGGATCCCGAGTACCGAACGGAACCGATACCGAATGAACCCGAAAATTTTCTGTACCGAATGAGCATATGTTTTGAATTCCAAGTAAAACTCCAGACAGCACATTTTTACATCCTTTATTTTAACAACGTGCTTTTCTGTGTTTGTAGATAAATGTCTCACAAAGTGGAAACCCGATCAGAAAAGAAGAGATCCCAGGACTGAGAAGAGCCTTCCGCCGTGCCCCTAGTCCAGTCAGGACCAGGACGTTATGGGCCCACCCCAAGATCATTGGTAGATGGATATGGTCCTCAGGAGCTTCTGAACTCACCTCCTGATTGTTTCCCTAGCTCACTCAAAGGCGAGCAGCTTGATGTTATTTCTCGCTCCTTTGGGATTGACAGAGCACGCATGCTATTGCCGGGGGAAGGAGTGATGCCGTATGACCCCCCTGAAGGCTACTTTGCTTACAGCAGCTATCACTGTATGTGTGGTGCCATCCCGCCTCTCAATGCCTGGATAGTCAGCTTTGTCACATATCTGAAGGTGGCTCCATTCCAGCTTCAGCCTAACTCCTACGCCATTCTGGTGAGCCTATTTGTCATTTTCCAAAGGAGATACGGGTGTCCTCCCTCCAACCGGGAGATCCGGTATTTGTACAACTTGAGAGGCTATAAGAAGGGGTCTCCATACATCAGCTTGGAATCAGCCGTATCTTTCAAGCCGGTCCTGGACTTATATTCGAAGTTCAGCATGTTTAAGAAAGAATTGTTTTTTGTTAAGGATGACTCTGTTTCCATCCGTCGCTTCACCTCAGGCTGTAAGTCGAAGTTTATTTATGATTTTTGCTCTGACTGCAATGCTTCTTCTCATGTGTTTTTATTTCTTGCTAGCGACAGGTGGCTTTGCGGTCGTAGAAAATGACCGCCTGGTTCAGATGGCTGCGGAAATAGAAGCCATCACGGGAAGGGATATGTCGGCCTCTTACTTGATTAGGAACGCTACACTTCTGGGGCACAACCTGATCCTACCACATCAGTCTGTGGTCAAGCAGAGAGACACGGCGGAGGAGAGGGCTGCCAAAGCCACAAGAGGGGCCATGACGAAGAGCGGCAAAAGGAGACCCTTCTCGGCGCATCCCGTCGCCGGGGGAAAGAAACTCAAGAAGTCTGATGGACCCTCTCCCAGCACACATCCAGATGTTCAGGAGGAGGATAAAGTGGAGGGGGAAAAAGGCGAGGATGGAGGAGGTGAGGCAGAGAGCAGAAGCGGTGGAGAAGGTGACGATGATGATGGTGGCGAAGGACGGGGCGGTGATGGCACCGGGGATTTGCCTCCTGGGCAGGCGGGCGTGATCCAAGAGTGGACGGATGATGCTCTCCGCCAAGCCTTTGAAGAGTTGGAGGAAACGGAGAAGTCCAAGAAAGCTGATAAGGTTGGGACCGGCGTCGATTTATCTTCCGGGAGTGCTTCTACTGAGGCAACTTCTGCGGTTCAAGGTGAATTTCTCTCCTTCCTTTTTTAATTCTCGAATGATGGCTCAACGCATGCTGGTGACACTTGATTTTTATTCTAGGAGCGGGAAAAACGGCCAAGACCTCGGATCTTCGGTACAGGCTTGAACAATACAAACTCCTCAAAGCTTCTGCCAAGCCGAAGCCTCCTACTAACCGTCCTGGAGACGTAGTCGGCTATCGTCCTCTTCTTGGAGTTATTGAAGAAGATATACAAAAGAGGAAGAGGAGTCGATCTACGTTTGAATCTCTTCCTGGCCCTCCAGCCCCACTCCAGCCTATTCATGATATTGAGGAGGAGGATACCGAGTTGATACCTTCCCCACATCTGTCTGAGAATCCAACCGTCACCCCGATAGATCATCCTGGCTTAGTTCGCAATCCGTTTGCGGGTCATCCGGACCTGGACCCGGCATCTCATGACATCTCCTTCGATGAGGTTACTGGTGAGCATCTTCTCCCTCGCAATCCTATGGTATGGGTGCTTGACGAAGCTAAGTCCCTGGACCTTGATTTGCTTACTACCCGGGTTGTAACTCTGGGGGATGAGGCTAAGGCAAATATTGACCGGGTTGCTGAGGAGACCAGGAAATTGATGAGGCACCACGCCCGACTGGTCAAGGCTGGGGAGGAGATAGGGAGCGCCAACATTCGGCTACGGTTGATGGTTTCCGACCAAGCTAAGCAACTTGCCGACCAAGCCATCCAAATCTCTCAGCATGAGGCCGCATCCAGACAATTGAGGAAGACTATGGAAGAGGCCAGTAGGGCAGAGTTGCGGAAGATGGAGGCCGTCTGTAAGGAGCGGATTGACATGGCCATTGCCACGGTGGATGAGGTTCGGCAAGCGGACCTCGAGCGGGTAGAGGAACTATCGGGGAGACTTGAGGCCGCGGAGCTTGCTCAGGCTAAGTTGAAGGAGGAGATGGAGGCGATGAGGAGGTCCCTTCAGGCTGACCGTCTACGGTATCGATCGGAGAGGGATGCTGTCATTGCGAAGCTGCGGGCTTCTGAGGTCCGAATGAGGGAGTTTGAGGAGAACGAGGGGATGATGGATGGGATGCTCCAGGATATGTACTTCTGTACTTGGAGGCAGGGTAACTTGTCCTGGATGGATGATTACCCCCGGGTTATGGCTTAGATCTATCTCAGGGCTCTAGAGGAGGCCAAGGCTGAGGCAGATAAGGAGGGTGGCATGGCCTTCAGGATGGATGTGGTTACTGCCCAGTTTACCAAGGAGGAGAAGGTGGCGGTGAAGGAGGGCATGCGGTTGCTTGCAGCTGAGGAGGCAGGTGTGCAAGTAGAGGATGATGATCAAGATGATCAAGGAGCAGATGCTGGTAAGTCTTCCTTTCTAGTCTTTCCGTTAACTTGGTTGCTTATCATTAATGAATTCTTTCTTTGACCGGACAGGTGGGCAATAGGACAAGGATAAAACTCCGACGCAGCCGGCTCCTTGATTTGACCTGGATATCCTTTTGTGAACTTGACATTGTTGTGTATGTTAGTCTCAGAACAGTAACGTAACTCTTAGGCTGTAATTATGCTACTTGTAATAAACAACATTATTCTCGACGTGTAATTTTTTAACTTAAGCTGATTTTGTCGTTTTTGAATGTTTTTGCTATTTTGACATGTTGTATGAGAAATATAGCTATGCATATTCTTGTAATTAAATTGTGTTTGACGTCAAGTTCTTGTTTAAAACATAATTTCATGTCTTGCAATATTAGTGTGATGTGTGAATAAATTATAGCCACGTGTCTATACATGAAAGAAGGAAATACCGCCCTTCATATTTTGCTTGTAGATGGCAGCTTTGAATGTCTTGTGTGACCGAGTATGGAATGCAGTCCAGTGTCTCGTTGCAAGTACCTGCTTCCATTAGCGAATGTTTCCTATTCTGTGTCCTGTATTTTAGGGATTGTTACAGGGGATAGGAGAATAGTTTATTAAATAAAGTTGAAATATGAGAAATAGTAAAACTTCCAATCACGGAAGGCCTTCGATGTGCTTAAGTTCGTGGAAAACGGGCTTTGTAATCACTTTCCCTAGCTGTGGGTCTTGGAGACATTTGTCACCCATCTTACGCCTCCGCGGGGAGTTAATCTTTTTTACCACTGCCGTACTTAAGACACATCGGAGTCGAGATCGCGCACAGTAACTACCCGGGCCATTATGGCCCGTAATCATGGGTATTATTCGATTTACTGTGGCCGGCTAGCGCGGGTGCCGATCATCAACCGTGAACTACCCCTGGCTGGCCACACCTTATGTTGGGGCTTAAAGTAGGTTCACAGTTGCCGGCGAGCCGAACGCCGTAATGAGCTGCCTCGGCTATAGTCGGCCTTCTTGGTGGCTTATAATCGGCTCATTATAGTTGGCTTTGAGGGCCGTCGCGAGCAATGAGTTAACCCGCAGCAGAGGGATGCTGGAGCAAAAGTGTCTCATTGGCGAGGGCATAGATTCGTATAGTACCTGTTAGGTCTTGTCCAGAGAAGTCGCGCTGTGGAGCACCTTGAGTGAAAATGCTATTTGCACAGGGTTTTGTTCACCAGAAAAGGATAAAGTTAACAAGCAGCCAAGATATAAAGGAACAAGTTAAAAAGGAGACAAGGTTTTTTAAAGTGGTTCGGCACGAAAATGCCTACGTCCACTGATTCTCTTTGTTAATTCACTTCATATGAGCAGTACAAGTTAAGAAAAGTATCGACGAAGGTGTTGAATGTTCCATGCCCTCTGGAACACCTCTCCATCCACTGTTGACAAAATATAAGCTCCATTGTGGAGATCTTTATGAATTACATATGGTCCATCACAAATTGGATCTAGTGCCTCGGGGCGAGGGAAGATTCGCTTAAGGACAAGATCTCCTTCTTGTAAGGTACGATGCTTGACTTTGAAGTTGTATTGTGCTGCCACTTTTTGCTTGTGGGCTGCTGCTTTGAGGGCTGCATCATTTCTTCTCTCCTCAATTAGATCCAAAGACATGTGAAGGAGTTCTTTGTTCTCTTCTGGGTTATAGTGGATCCTACGGTGGGAAGGCACGATGGTTTCAACTGGGAGCATAGCCTCTGATCCGTATGCCAAAGAGAAAGGAGTATGCCCCGTTGATGTTCTGAAAGATGTGCGATAGGCCCACAGTGTCGTAGGGAGTTCATCCACCCAAGCGCCCTTTGACTTTTCGAGTTTCTTTTTTATTAGAGTTTTCAGAATTTTGTTGATGGCTTCGACTTGTCCGTTTGCCTGGGGATAAGCTACGGATGAGAAGCTTTTGTGAATTCCGTGCTCTTGGCACCAGTTGGCGAACTCCTCGCTGTCAAACTGGAGTCCATTGTCTGATATAATTTTGAATGGGACTCTGTACCTGCATAGAACATTTTTGATCAAGAAGTTAATAACTTTTGCTGAAGATACTTTATTTAGGGGTTCTACCTCCACCCATTTGGTGAAGTAGTCGACTGCCACTATAGCATATTTGGCCCTGCCTCGGCCCATTGGTAGTTTGCCGATCAAGTCAATTCCCCATACTGCAAAGGGCCAAGGGCTGGTCATTTGAGTAATCTCAGTTGTTGGTAGCCGCGGAATCTTAGCAAACTTCTGGCATCTGTCACATTTTCTGACGAAATCTAAGGCATCCTTGCTTAAGGTGGGCCAGAAATATCCATATCGGAGTATCTTTTTTGCCAAAGTCTGCCCTCCAGTGTGATCTCCGCAGCTTCCTTGATGAATGTTGGATAAGATTTCCTTAGCTTCCCTTCCAGCGACACACCTTAATAAGGGGTTAGAGAAGCCGCGCCGATAGAGGGTGCCCTCTTGTATTGTGTAGCGCGAAGCTTTCCTCAAGATTTTCTTGAATTTGTTACGCCCGTTGGGCAATGTGCCACTTTGTAAGTAGTTTCGGAGGGGAGTCATCCAAGTTGCTTCTTCGGTTGCAGCTATCAGATTTACTTGCTCAAAACTTGGGATCAGTTGCTTTGAGATGGCTACTACTCCGGAAATAGCGCCGTCTCTCATGCTAGCTTGCTTCGCCAATTCGTCGGCCTCTTGGTTCTCTTCCCGAGGGATGTGTTTGACTAAATAGTGGTCCAATCGATCAAGAAGTAACTTGGTCTTCTTTAAATATGCTATGAGTCGTTCTTCTCGAGCCTGGAATTCTCCTAGTATTTGATTTACAATAAGTTGACAATCGCTATGAAGACACAAAGAATTGGCTCCGATTTCTAAGGCAAGTTCTAATCCAGCTATCACTGCTTCATACTCTGCATCGTTGTTAGTGGCAGTGAATTCCAACCTTATAGCATAGTGCAGCTTACTTCTCCTGGGGTGATTATTACCACACCTGCCCCCGAGCCTTGTTCGTTTGATGCACCATCCACAAAGAGGTTCCACTTGATGTCTTCTGCTATCTCTGATTGCTCCTTACCTTCGTTGGTAGTGAATTCGGCAATGAAATCGGCCATGGCTTGCCCCTTGATGGAGGTGTGAGGATTGTAGGTAATATCATATTGACTTAGTTCAATGCACCATTTAAGTAGTCGTCCGGAAGTGCCGGGACGATGGAGTACCTGCCTCAGCGTTTGATTGGTCAGAACTCAGATGGAATGGGACTGAAAATAGTGTCGCCATTTTCGTGATGCGATTAGTAGACAGTATGCTAGCTTCTCAAGTTTAGGATATCTGACTTCTGCCCCTGTAAACCTCTTACTTACAAAGTATACTGGCCGCTGCGTGCGGTTGTCTTCTCTTACCAAAGCAGCGCTTAGAGCATGAGATGATACAGCAAGGTATAGGTATAACTCTTCGCCTTCGTTTGGAGTCGAGAGTACTGGCAGTTTCTGGAGGTGTTCGATTAAGTTAAGGAAAGCGGTTAAGCATTCGTCAGTCCATTCGAACTTTCCTTTGTCTTTCTTTAGAGCTTCGAAGAAGGGGACGCACTTGTCCGTTGCTTTGGAGATGAATCGGCTTAGGGCGGCCACTTTCCCATTCAGTCTTTGCATTTCCTTTCGAGTGGAAGGTATTTTGATATCTTTTAGAGCTCGGACTTGTTCAGGGTTTGCTTCAATCCCTCTGGAATGGACGATGAATCCCAAGAACTTTCCTGATGATACTCCGAAGGAGCATTTCAGAGGATTAAGTTTCATTCCATACTGGCGAAGTACTTGAAACATCTCGCCCAGGTGGCTTACGTGATCGTCGGCTTTCCTTGACTTTACCAGCATGTCATCCACATACACTTCCATAGTTTGTCCTATTAGCCCTGCAAACATCTTGTTGACGAGGCGCTGGTAGGTGGCTCCTGCGTTTTTAAGTCCGAAAGGCATTACCTTGTAGCAGTACAAACCCCGGTCAGTGATGAAACTAGTGTGGTCTTGATCGGGAGCATGCATAGGAATTTGGTTATATCCTGAGTATGCGTCCATAAAGGATAAGAGTTCGTGCCCGGCTGTGCTGTCTACAAGTTGATCGATTCGTGGAAGCGGGAAGCAATCCTTCGGGCAGGCGTCATTTAAGTTGGAGAAGTCAATGCATGTTCGCCACTTCCCATTAGCCTTCTTTACCAGCACCGGGTTGGCGATCCACTCTGGGTAGATGGCTTCTCGTATAAAGTCATTGGCAAGTAGATTCTTTACTTCTTCATCGAGGGCTGCTGATCGTTATGCCCCCATGCTTCTCTTTCTTTGTTTTACGGGCGCCTTGGTAGGATCAATGTTTAGTACGTGGCATGCTATGTTAGGGGAGATTCCGGTCATGTCAGCATGTGACCATGCAATACATCCAAGTTGTGGCGGAGAAAATCAATGAGTTGTTCCTTCAACTCTGCTTTTAGTTGGGACCCGATTTTCAATAGTCTACTTGAGTCATGCTTGTCTACAGATACAAATTCCATAGCCTCTGCAGGCTCGGCGGTGGCCTCCTCCTCTTTGTCCCTGGGGTCTAATTCATTGAAAGGGTCGCTGGTATATCGAAGAGGAGGGGCTTTCTTTAGTTGCTATGCTTCCAAACTTTTTGTGCAGAGGGCAACCTCTACACTCTTCCCTTTATCCTTCCTGTGGTTGTTGCGAAGTTCAGTTACATAGCAGTCTCGAGCAACGTCCTGGTCTCCCTCTACCTCCCCTACTCCATTATCCGTTGGAAATTTCATCTTTAGGCACCATGGGGCCAGGACAATTTGGAAGTCAGACAAGGCTGGCCTTCCTAAGAAAGCGTTGTAGGCCGTGTGGTTTTCTATCAGCACAAATGTCTGTTTCCGCACAACGGAGCGGGGATGACTTCCAATTTCAACAAAGAGGTCTAGTTGCTCGAGGGGTATCTTCGCATCTCCAGTGAAACCGTGTAGTGGTTTATTGCAGGGAGAAACGTTCTTTATTGATAGTTTCATTTTGTCGAATGCATGTTTGAATAAGATATTTATGGAGCTTCCAGTGTCTACTAGAATTCGGAAAACTTCGGCCGGACCGAGCCGGGCAGAGATAACCATGGGATCCATGTGAGGGTACTGCCTTCCCTCTAGGTCACGCCTACTGAATGTGATGTTATCACTCTCTTTTCGCTTCGGGTGACGTTCTTCTGTAATAGAATTAACACAGTCTTCATTGTTTCTAAGCGACTTTCTGTATCTTTCCATTTCTACCCAGCTTCTATCGGCGATGTGCGGTCCTCCCGAGATGGTATGGACCACTATCTTCTCTTGACTGGAGCCGCTAGTGTTGCGATTTCCTCTGCCTACCTCTGGGGAGGGTAGCCTTAGGTTCTCATTGGCAAGAGCTGGAGTCCTGTTCTGACCTTTTACATAGCGTTCCAGTCTCTTCCTTCTGATGTGTTCTTCAATCAAGTCCCGGAGATGATGGCATTCATTGGTATCATGCCCATGGGATTCGTGGAAGCGGCAGAATTTTCCAGACTTAATCGCGTTATCTGATTCCTTCTTGTGCAGGGGGCGTTTGTATTTAACTTCGTCTTGGGTGGCAAGGAAGATGTTTTCAATGGTTTCATTCAAAGGATTGTAAGTGTCGAATCTCGGTCCTGGCCGATATAGGCGCTTTTCTCCCTTCTTGCCCCCAGCATTGTCTCTAGAATCATTTCTTCGAACGTCCTTCGCTGCAGCGGGCGTGTAGCCGTGAGCTGCCTTATTTTGTTGCCCTGACCGTTCCTCAGTGGCAGCGTCTTCGAGCCTCATATATTTCCCGGCTTCATGGAAGAAATCGGGTAAATTAGCTGGTTTTTCTTTTGTCAATCTTCTAGCAAATTTAGTATCCGGATGCACACCACTACAGAGGGCCATTAAGACAAGCTTCTCATCGGCATCTTGGACTGCGGCCGCTGCGACATTGAATCGGGTTAAATATTGCTGCAGCTTCTCTCCAGGTTTCTGTTTGACATTGGACAAGGAATAAGCGTCCTTGGGTTGTTCCACATGAATGCGGAACTGGCTGATAAACTTTTCTTTCAACATCTCCCATGAGCTGATGGATCCTTGGGGTAGATGGCAGAACCATGAAGTAGCTAGATCTGCTAAAAATAGTGGAAAGCATTTGCACAATACCCCCTCTGTTGCCCCGCTCATGAGCATATGCTGTGTGTATCTCTGCAAGTGTACAACGGGGTCAGAGGTTCCTTTGTAAGGTTCCATTGTTGGCATTTTCCATTCTCGAGGGGTGATAGCAATTTCGATATTGCGGGCGAAAGGGCTGGTTACCCTAGCGCCTATCCCTCGATCTCTTTGATCCCGTTGGACGCACTCTCTGAACAAGCGTTCCATCCTTTCATCAGAATTTGGAGCAGATAGAAATGAGTTCGGTTCTGTTCTGTGGGATTGATTCCGTCCAGATGACCTGTAGGGATGGTATCGTCTATCATTCCTAATACTTTCCAGTGGCTGCCTTCGGTCTTCTGGGAGCATGTTAGGGTCAGCTACAGTTGGCCCTTGCCTTGATCTTCCCCTGCTGGGGTCTGATCTAAGCACTTCCTCGGGTCCAACTTCGGGCTGGACTGTAGCTCGGCCCCGTTAATTAGTGTTTTTGTGGTTAGGCAGTATGACCGGCTCAGCTACAGTTGACCTCCGCCCGGTACCTCCCCCGTTGGGTTCGGTTCCAAGCGTTTCCTCAGGCCTAACTTCGGGTTGTGCTCGGTCTCGGCTCCTACCATGGCTGCTTCTGTCGTTAGCTCCTTCGAAGAAGGAAGATCTTTGTTGTCTCTGAGATCCTCCAGACTGGGACTCACCCCATGATTCAGTGTTGCGGTTGGACTCTTCAGCATCCCTTAAGCGTGACATGAGATGGTCCACCAAGGCTTCCTGCTGGGACGTGAAGCGGTTAGTCACTTCAGCCACAACCCTGTCTAGATCTGCCCTAGTAATTGCTGCCGGCTGTTCTGCGGCAGGGGTGGTCGGATTTGCCTGACCTTCATTTGGTACTGCTGCTGGAGGGGGACGATCTACTTGATCTGTGACCACTGGATCTGGAAGACTGCTGGTTGCGATGTTTTTTTCTTTGTTAACATCTTTCTTCTGCTTGGGAGGCATGTTTTCCAAGCGATGAACAATGCTGTTAGGAAGAATGTTAAGTGGAAGAAGTTGAAGCTTCGAGCTTCAACTCTCAATGAAAGCACCAAAAATGTTTGCACCAAAAATGGGCAAACACCTCCAAATCGTATGATTTAGTTGATTTTATGTTGTTTTTAGTGGTCTGGGTGATTTATGCAAATATGTAAAAAGTAGGGACTAAACTGTAAAAGACACACAGATTTATAGTGGTTCAGCCAGAACGTGCCTACGTCCACTTTATATGTTATTTCTCCTTTCTTGTTCAGATTACAAGAACAAAGCTTTGATACAAGTATATGAAAGTTGTTTGAAAGTTCTCTCCGTGCTTGAGCTCTCAAACTTGTCCCCCATTGTTGTACCCCTGTCCCTCTATTTATAGAGTGAGGCTGGGGGTAGGGGTCTTGGATGTATAAAGCTGCTGGTGGGCCTGGGCTGATGCAATCTGGCCTGGCAATGTTGGTTCGGTACTCCCTGGTTCGGTGATGGTTGGAGCGTAGAGTGGACCGGTTGTAGGTGATTCGGTGATAGGTGGTTCGGTGATAGGTGATTCGGTGGTTCGGTGATAGGTGACTCGGTGATAGGTGGAGTGCGTTGGTCCGGTAGTCGTTGGTCCGGTAGTAGAGGAGAGAGCTGGTTCGGTGGGCATGGGATGGAGCCGGTCGAAACACACCCAACATGACTAATATTAAGAAGGTTATTGTAACAACCCTCATATTTATCGATTTTATATTTAAATATTTTATTTAAATATTTCATCGTTAGTCGGATTATAGTCCGAAAAGATACTTTTTGCAAACAGTCGAATTAGGACTCGAGACCACCCCCATTGAGTTCAAAATGACGTTTGCGACCTTTTTGAGTATAAACTTCGATATGTTTGGAGCTAGTCAAAATTTGACCATTTTCACTTTGGGTTGGGTTTGGGTTCAGCTCACTTGTTCAAATCTGGTTATATCCACCCAACCACTCCCCACTTATCTTCATTCATTTCATTTACCTTATACATTCAAAATACAACTGAAAATGGTGGAGAGGAATGGGAAATTGAAAACTCCAAGCCCTAGTCTTCATTAGCAAATCCAACTTCTGGCTCCAAATTCAAGTGAACCCATTGGTAAGCATCTCCTTCTTCTTCTCCAACTCTTTATCCTTCCAATTTCAGTTATTCCTAAACCTAACTTTGGGAATGTTCTTATTTTAAGCTTTGAATTCAAGGTTGGTGAGTTGGAATTGAAGTGTGATTTCTCTTGCCATTGCTCTATAGCTTCTCATTCATTGTTTTTGGGTTCAAAGGTGAGATTTTTATCTCACATCTATGTCTATAACTATCCTTGATTTCTTGTTATGAATTCCTAACAATTATCCATGTCAATTGCTTTTGATTCGGATGGGTTTTGTGAGCATTGCAATTTTTGGTGTTTTGGAAGTCTAAAACTCTAAAAATCATAGCTTTGATGTTGGATCATGTTTTTGGTGATAAATCGAAGAGCTTATATGGCCGGGTAGTCGATTGGCGTAAACCCTTAGCGCCGTTGCTCGTCCGGTTGCAAGTTGTGAGTGTTTGCACTTCAATTGTCATAGGATAGGAAATGCAGAAAATCAGGTTCAGTCGACTGAACCTCTGTTCAGTCGACTGAGCTGAAGCTCGGAATTTTCTGGACAGTGTTCAGTCGACTGAATAGGGATTTCAGTCGACTGACCTGCTCCTGTTTTCCTGATTTGCCTATTTATGCTCGTTTTGATTGGGTTTTCCGAATTTTATCGATTCATGTTGGTTCTTAGTGGTTGTTATCATTTATTATGACTTTGATGACTCCTTTTTCGGGATTTTTGAATATCCATTTCGATGAATTCTTTATTGGTTTAATTGGATTTGATTCACGTCTTCGAATGTGAATTTTGATGATTGATTGTTTCTACAATCGTTTTGTGACTTGTCACTTTAAAAATATAAAGGTTTCAATACTAGTTGTAAATATCGAAACTCTTCCATCAAACGATTTCAACACTATTTTATTACAAAGCTCTTTTCCTAAACCGTTTTCCAATCTATTAGTATATACAAGCCTTTACTTCACTCGGATGAGAAATCGACTTAAACGACTTAGTAAAACGAGTGGTATGAAACGCTTGCGTTCACTTCGTCGGTTAGCTCTTGGACTTGTTCGATTGAACCCTTTTGTAACAATTTCCTAGTGGAGATCTACAGTTTGTTCGTAAATATTTAAGTTAAGCTAGTGGTTATGAGACATGAAGCTAAACTCATATATTTACTGGCTTGGTGTGATTGACACTTCCTTATGATCATGATGATCATTTTTGTGATTAGACTAGCGATTGAGCGATGTCTTTTTGTCTGCAAGGGAGACTAGACCTCGTTTGTGTGATGTTTCTACTCACATCCGTGGAGCATTCGGCTCATAGGTCTTCGGACCATTCGTGGAGCATTCGGCTCATAGGTCTTCGGACCATTCGTGGAGCATTCGGCTCATAGGTCTTCGGATCATTCGTGGAGCATTCGGCTCATAGGCCTTCCCCCTTTTTGTGATTTCTGGATTTCGTGTGTTGATTTCTGGAATTTGTGCTTCACCAATTTTCGTGATTTTCATTGATATGATATCGGTTTTTGTGCATTGGTGAATTTGTGTGTCATTGACTTGTTATGAATACAAGTTTAGGGTATGATACCCTATTTTATCTTTGAGAAGATTCTTGTGATATTGATTAATCTCTTGTTGATTTTAATTACATACTTATATTAGTATGCTACGATGGTTATTACATGTTCATGCCATGTCTTTTACTTTATACCATATCATCTGATATTTATAGCTAGACTGATCCGTTTATTATTTTCTTCTTAAATAATACTCGGGTCAGACTGAGATACTACAGGTGCTTCCTCATGACTTCTTATCTGGAGCCATCTTCTGACTTTTGGCTAACTACTCTAGTTTAGTAGTTTTTGTTGTATACATTTGAGATTTAGACTCTATGTTGTGTACTTATTCTTTTGTATAGCACGTGTTGCTATTCTTTTGTGTTATTGTGGATCTTATTTGACCACTACTCTGATGTACACTTTCATGTGTTATATTCATATCTATTTCCGCCTTTGTGATATGAATTGTCTGTAACTGATTTGTGTTATGTTTATTTCTATGTTTGTTTCCGAAGATTATATATAGCCACCGTGTGATAGCTTTGTGTTTGTATCGGTATGTCGGATTTCCTCCTTAAAAGATATGCATTCTATTCTATCTGACATATCGGTGCTCGCACAAAGAAGTTACATGGATGGTCGCTCCTCAACAGCCTTATTCTCCGCGCTAGTTGACGACATTACTCCGTAGTGTTCTTGGCTAGTGTGGGTATAGAGGTGGGGCGTCACAGCTTGGTATCAGAGCCAAACTTCGGAACAATGTAGAATAACTTAACAAGGATCATCGTCCTAATTCCAACTTAGGAGTCATGCCTTAGGATTTAATCCGAGTCTTCGTATCGGTTAATTCTATATCCCTTTATGATTCCTTGTTTTATCTATCAAGATTGCTTGATATTCATTCGGTGAATAACCTTTTTCTTCTTTTCTCTTCCTAAAAGAAGAGAATGTCTATACCAGGTCGTCCCAGAGCTGGACCATCTACTGTTACTCCCCAGGATGGAGTTTTCATGACTGCTCAGCAGCTTCTTGATTTAGTAAAGAATGCTCAAGCAGCTGGTCCTAATCAGGAACCTACTCATCCAAAGTCTGGATTTGCACGCTTGTGCAACGATTATACCAACTTGGGTGGGAAGCCATTCAAAGGTTCTGAAACTATTATTGAAGTCCAGGCTTGGTTAAGATCATGCGATAGAATCTTTTCTCGCATGAATCTTATCGATCTTCACCGTGTTCAGGTGGCTTCCAGTATGCTCCAAGAAAGAGCACTAGATTGGTACGAACTTCTTGTTTCTGAAACTAATGAAGCTGATCTCACCTGGAAGCAATTCCGGGAACGCTTAGAATTAAAATTCATACCAGAAGCAGAGAAAGTGACATTGGCTCGACGTTTCATAGACCTTGTTCAAGGTGAATCCTCTGTGACAGACTATGTCGCATCCTTCGAGTCACTGTCCAAATATGGGGTAGAATACATCAACACCCCATTGAAGAAGAATCAAAGATTCGTCTATGGCTTAAACAAAAATCTCAAGAAGCCATTACTTCTGAAATTAGAAGTTTCTTTCGATCAACTCATTGATATCGCTCTTCGTCTTGAAGAGGCCGATAAAGAGTGTGATGTTGAAGTTGTGGGTGCCAAACAGAACTTCAACAATGATATGAAGAGGCCTATTATGTTCAAAGGCCCCAACCCCAATAAGAAAGGGAAGCAAGAGACTTCGGTAGCAAAGACCCCTACCTCTAGCAGTGGGCAATGCTACAATTGTGGTTCCATGGGCCACTATGCGAGGGAGTGTCCGAAACCCCTTCATTGTCACTATTGCAAAGATTCGGGTCACCACATATCTTCTTGTCCCAAACTTCAAAGTAGGAGAGAGGGAAAGCTAAATGCGCCTAGTGACACTTCTCGTGGTCGAGGTACTCCTCAATCAATCCTTGATGACATTTATTTTGTGATTATCTTATTCGAGTTCTTTTTTGATATGGGTTTCGTCTCATTATTTTATAACAAAAGAACTTGTTGATTCCTTTTCTTTAGACATTTTTGGGCTTGTTGACTTCTTTGAGGATTGCGAATCCGGTTGGTGGATCCGCAACACTCAATTTGCTTTTTATCGATGTCGAAATCATTTTATGTGATTTTCTTTCCGAGCCGATTTTTACTTATGCTTCGGAATTGACTTTTGTAAGGATTGGCTTAATTATTATGAAGTCATACCCTTTGTCCCGTGTGGACTATTCATCTTCGACATTTTCAATCTGTTAAGCAGATTTCTGTTTTTCCTTTGTGATTTTGATTCCAATTTGATGGCATCATTTTATTCTTTAAGCTCACATGATGAGGAAAGTGTTATTTCTCTCATTCATGTAGTTTGATAATTTTCCGGTATTTTTGAGTTTGTCTTAGGATTATCACCTAAGCAATCTTTTGTGTGGCGTTAAGGTCTTTTAAGCTCGACCTTGCCACCGATTTTCATTTGCTACGAGTTGCGGGAGTTAGCATTCCATTTACCGCATTCTGCACTCGTTATGAAACTTACGAATGACTTATTATGTCATCCAGTTTGTCCAGCATATTTCATCCATTTTATGAATCGAGTATTCTACGAATATCTCGATGACTTCATTTTTGTTTATTGATTTTGGATGGAAATAGTAATTTAAGATTTTGCAAATCTTTTTCATAAGATTTATTTATAAGTACAATTTGATTTTCGCTCTTAAACGAGCAAAGAATATTCTTAAAGGTTTTTAAGAAACATGTTTATCATATAGAAAAAGATTTTTTTGATTTGTATTGCCCATTGAGTGCTTTAAGAATTCTGGCCGATGCGCTTGATCAACGTTATCGATAGGAGTTTCCTAAACGCTTTGATGAGACAATCAGACATAGTAAATTGACTTATAAAAATGTAAATTTCTCTAGAAAGATTATTACATAAAGATAAATGTAATTTTGAAAATTTTAGCTTTTCGGGAAAGAAGATTATTTGAAAGAATTCTTTTCCGATACTCTTATTCTTGTGATTCCCGAAGGAAACCAAGATTTTATCTTTTGTACCAATGCTAATCGTATTGGTTTCTATGTCATTCCCTTGCGAAAGAGAACGTGCTATCACTTATGTTTCTAAACCATTAAAGCCTATCGAGACTAGGTATGCCACTCATGATCTAGTGCTCGTGGCTATTGTTTTTGCTTTTAGAGTTTGGCATCATCATTTTTGGGGGAGAAATTTGTTCTCCACCTTGATCATAAATCTTTGGAATATTTATTTTTCTCATAAGGAACTTAACTGGTGTCAACAATGTTGGCTCGAGTTCCTTGCATCTTATGATCTTGATATTCTTTATATATTCCCGAAAGGGGAATCGTGTTGCCAATGCACTTAGTCGTAAGCAACAAGTGCTTGTTTCTTTGATGATGTCCGAATGGAATGATCTTTTTACCAAGTTCATCGGACGTTTCGATATATTTCGTTTTATTGAGCTTCGTCTCATTTCTTTTATAGACTAGCGTCCGATGTTCTTTTATTGAGTTCGGTTCATCGGATGTACCGTTATTGTACTGCATCGATGTCCAGACTTTTCAGTTCGTTTGACGTACCGTTTGCACTACGTCAATGTTCTGAATTATTTGAGCTTTGGTTCATCTGGCGTACCTTTATTGTACTACGCCGTTGTTCCAAATTATTCGAGTTTCTCGTTTCTCTGGCGTACCGTTATTGTACTACGCCGTTGCACCGGCTCAATTTTTTGCTATTCATGACGTTTTCCATGTCTTCCAACTACGGAAATGCCTTAGGGATTCCAATTTTATTCTTGAGCCCGGTGTTATAGTAGGGATTGAAGTTTCACCAGATTTGACTTTTAAGCAATATTCTATTCGAATCATTTCTTCGAAGGATGAGCGCCTTCGAAATAAAGATGTTTTTCTTGTGAAAGTTCAATGGTTCTCAAATCCCAAGGATTGCTCTTGGGAAATCTAGAGAATTCATCGAGCAAACTCGTCCGGGTTTACTCTTTCGTGCTCTTTTATGGTGAACTTCTTATTTCAAATTTTCTTTTGTGTTGATATGCATTTATGGTTGTTACTATTTATTTTCTTCTTAAGAATTGCGAGGACGCAATTTCTTTAAGGAGGGGAGTCTGTAACAACCCGCATATTTATCGATTTTATATTTAAATATTTTATTTAAATATTTCATCGTTAGTCGGATTATAGTCCAAAAAGCTACTTTTTGCAAACAGTCGAATTAGGACTCGAGACCACCCCCATTGAGTTCAAAATGACGTTTGCGACCTTTTTGAGTATAAACTTCGATATGTTTGGAGCTAGTCAAAATTTGACCATTTTCACTTTGGGTTGGGTTTGGGTTCAGCTCACTTGTTCAAATCTGGTTATATCCACCCAACCACTCCCCACTTATCTTCATTCATTTCATTTACCTTATACATTCAAGCTACAACTGAAAATGGTGGAGAGGAATGGGAAATTGAAAACTCCAAGCCCTAGTCTTCATTAGCAAATCCAACTTCTAGCTCCAAATTCAAGTGAACCCATTGGTAAGCATCTCCTTCTTCTTCTCCAACTCTTTCTCCTTCCAATTTCAGTTATTCCTAAACCTAACTTTGGGAATGTTCTTATTTTAAGCTCTGAATTCAAGGTTGGTGAGTTGGAATTGAAGTGTGATTTCTCTTGCCATTGCTCTATAGCTTCTCATTCATTGTTTTTGGGTTCAAAGGTGAGATTTTTATCTCACATCTATGTCTATAACTATCCTTGATTTCTTGTTATGAATTCCTAACAATTATCCATGTGCAATTGCTTTTGATTCGGATGGGTTTTGTGAGCATTGCAATTTTTGGTGTTTTGGAAGTCTAAAACTCTAAAAATCATAGCTTTGATGTTGGATCATGTTTTTGGTGATAAATCGAAGAGCTTATATAGCCGGGTAGTCGATTGGCGTAAACCCTTAGCGCCGTTGCTCGTCCGGTTGCAAGTTGTGAGTGTTTGCACTTCAATTGTCATAGGATAGGAAATGTAGAAAATCAGGTTCAGTCGACTGAATCCTCTGTTCAGTCGACTGAGCTGAAGCCCGGAATTTTCTGGACAGTGTTCAGTCGACTGAATAGGGATTTCAGTCGACTGACCTGCTCCTGTTTTTCTGATTTGCCTATTTATGCTCGTTTTGATTGGGTTTTCCGAATTTTATCGATTCATGTTGGTTCTTAGTGGTTGTTATCATTTATTATGACTTTGATGACTCCTTTTTCGGGATTTTTGAATATCCATTTCGATGAATTCTTTATCGGTTTAATTGGATTTGATTCACGTCTTCGAATGTGAATTTTGATGATTGATTGTTTCTACAATCGTTTTGTGACTTGTCACATTAAAAATATAAAGGTTTCAATACTAGTAGTAAATATCAAAACTCTTCCATCAAACGATTTCAACACTATTTTATTACAAAGCTCTTTTCCTAAACCGTTTTCCAATCTATTAGTATATACAAGCCTTTACTTCACTCGGATGAGAAATCGACTTAAACGACTTAGTAAAACGAGTGGTATGAAATGCTTGCGTTCACTTCGTCGGTTAGCTCTTGGACTTGTTCGATTGAACCCTTTTGTAACAATTTCCTAGTGGAGATCTACAGTTTGTTCGTAAATATTTAAGTTAAGCTAGTGGTTATGGGACATGAAGCTAAACTCATATATTTACTAGCTTGGTGTGATTGACACTTCCTTATGATCATGATGATCATTTTTGTGATTAGACTAGCGATTGAGCGATGTCTTTTTGTCTGCGAGGGAGACTAGACCTCGTTTGTGTGATGTTTCTACTCACATCCGTGGAGCATTCGGCTCATAGGTCTTCGGACCATTCGTGGAGCATTCGGCTCATAGGTCTTCGGACCATTCGTGGAGCATTCGGCTCATAGGTCTTCGGATCATTCGTGGAGCATTCGGCTCATAGGCCTTCCCCCTTTTTGTGATTTCTGGATTTCGTGTGTTGATTTCTGGAATTTGTGCTTCACCAATTTTCATGATTTTCATTGATATGATATCAGTTTTTGTGCATTGGTGAATTTGTGTGTCATTGACTTGTTATGAATAAAAGTTTAGGGTATGATACCCTATTTTATCTTTGAGAATATTCTTGTGATATTGATTAATCTCTTGTTGATTTTCAATTACATACTTATATTAGTATGCTACGATGGTTATTACATGTTCATGCCATGTCTTTTACTTTATACCATATCATCTGATATTTATAGCTAGACTGATCCGTTTATTATTTTCTTCTTAAATAATACTCGGGTCAGACTGAGATACTACAGGTGCTTACTCATGACTTATTATCTGGAGCCATCTTCTGACTTTTGGCTAACTACTCTAGTTTAGTAGTTTTTCTTGTATACATTTGAGATTTAGACTCTATGTTGTGTACTTATTCTTTTGTATAGCACGTGTTGCTATTCTTTTGTGTTATTGTGGATCTTATTTGACCACTACTCTGATGTACACTTTCATGTGTTATATTCATATCTATTTCCGCCTTTGTGATATGAATTGTCTGTGACTGATTTGTGTTATGTTTATTTCTATGTTTGTTTCCGAAGATTATATATAGCCACCGTGTGATAGCTTTGTGTTTGTATTGGTATGTCGGATTTCCTCCTTAAAAGATATGCATTCTATTCTATCTGACATATCGGTGCTCGCACAAAGAAGTTACATGGATGGTCGCTCCTCAACAGCCTTATTCTCCGCGCTAGTTGACGACATTACTCCGTAGTGTTCTTGGCTAGTGTGGGTATAGAGGTGGGGCGTCACAGCTTGGTATCAGAGCCAAACTTCGGAACAATGTAGAATAACTTAACAAGGATCATCGTCCTAAGTCCAACTTAGGAGTCGTGCCTTAGGATTTAATCCGAGTCTTCGTATCGGTTAATTCTATATCCCTTTATGATTCCTTGTTTTATCTATCAAGATTGCTTGATATTCATTCGGTGAATAACCTTTTTCTTCTTTTCTCTTCCTAAAAGAAGAGAATGTCTAGACCAGGTCGTCCCAGAGCTGGACCATCTACTGTTACTCCCCAGGATGGAGTTTTCATGACTGCTCAGCAGCTTCTTGATTTAGTAAAGAATGCTCAAGCAGCTGGTCCTAATCAGGAACCTACTCATCCAAAGTCTGGATTTGCACGCTTGTGCAACGATTATACCAACTTGGGTGGGAAGCCATTCAAAGGTTCTGAAACTATTATTGGAGTCCAGGCTTGGTTAAGATCATGCGATAGAATCTTTTCTCGCATGAATCTTATCGATCTTCACCGTGTTCAGGTGGCTTCCAGTATGCTCCAAGAAAGAGCACTAGATTGGTACGAACTTCTTGTTTCTGAAACTAATGAAGCTGATCTCACCTGGAAGCAATTCCGGGAACGCTTCGAATTAAAATTCGTACCAGAAGCAGAGAAAGTGACATTGGCTCGACGTTTCATAGACCTTGTTCAAGGTGAATCCTCTGTGACAGACTATGTCGCATCCTTCGAGTCACTGTCCAAATATGGGATAGAATACATCAACACCCCATTGAAGAAGAATCAAAGATTCGTCTATGGCTTAAACAAAAATCTCAAGAAGCCATTACTTCTGAAATTAGAAGTTTCTTTCGATCAACTCATTGATATCGCTCTTCGTCTTGAAGAGGCCGATAAAGAGTGTGATGTTGAAGTTGTGGGTGCCAAACAGAACTTCAACAATGATATGAAGAGGCCTATTATGTTCAAAGGCCCCAACCCCAATAAGAAAGGGAAGCAAGAGACTTCGGTAGCAAAGACCCCTACCTCTAGCAGTGGGCAATGCTACAATTGTGGTTCCATGGGCCACTATGCGAGGGAGTGTCCGAAACCCCTTCATTGTCACTATTGCAAAGATTCGGGTCACCACATATCTTCTTGTCCCAAACTTCAAAGTAGGAGAGAGGGAAAGCTAAATGCGCCTAGTGACACTTCTCGTGGTCGAGGTACTCCTCAATCAATCCTTGATGACATTTATTTTGTGATTATCTTATTCGAGTTCTTTTTTGATATGGGTTTCGTCTCATTATTTTATAACAAAAGAACTTGTTGATTCCTTTTCTTTAGACATTTTTGGGCTTGTTGACTTCTTTGAGGATTGCGAATCCGGTTGGTGGATCCGCAACACTCAATTTGCTTTTTATCGATGTCGAAATCATTTTATGTGATTTTCTTTCCGAGCTGATTTTTACTTATGCTTCGGAATTGACTTTTGTAAGGATTGGCTTAATTATTATGAAGTCATACCCTTTGTCCCGTGTGGACTATTCATCTTCGACATTTTCAATCTGTTAAGCAGATTTCTGTTTTTCCTTTGTGATTTTGATTCCAATTTGATGGCATCATTTTATTCTTTAAGCTCACATGATGAGGAAAGTGTTATTTCTCTCATTCATGTAGTTTGATAATTTTCCGGTATTTTTGAGTTTGTCTTAGGATTATCACCTAAGCAATCTTTTGTGTGGCGTTAAGGTCTTTTAAGCTCGACCTTGCCACCGATTTTCATTTGCTACGAGTTGCGGGAGTTAGCATTCCATTTACCGCATTCTGCACTCGTTATGAAACTTACGAATGACTTATTATGTCATCCAATTTGTCCAGCATATTTCATCCATTTTATGAATCGAGTATTCTACGAATATCTCGATGACTTCATTTTTGTTTATTGATTTTGGATGGAAATAGCAATTTAAGATTTTGCAAATCTTTTTCATAAGATTTATTTATAAGTACAATTTGATTTTCGCTCTTAAACGAGCAAAGAATATTCTTAAAGGTTTTTAAGAAACATGTTTATCATATAGAAAAAGATTTTTTTGATTTGTATTGCCCATTGAGTGCTTTAAGAATTCTGGTCGATGCGCTTGATCAACGTTATCGATAGGAGTTTCCTAAACGCTTTGATGAGACAATCAGACACAGTAAATTGACTTATAAAAATGTAAATTTCTCTAGAAAGATTATTACATAAAGATAAATGTAATTTTGAAAATTTTAGCTTTTCGGGAAAGAAGATTATTTGAAAGAATTCTTTTCCGATACTCTTATTCTTGTGATTCCTGAAGGAAACCAAGATTTTATCTTTTGTACCAATGCTAATCGTATTGGTTTCTATGCCGTTCCCTTGCAAAAGAGAACGTGCTATCACTTATGTTTCTAAACCATTAAAGCCTATCGAGACTAGGTATGCCACTCATGATCTAGTGCTCGTGGCTATTGTTTTTGCTTTTAGAGTTTGGCATCATCATTTTTGGGGGAGAAATTTGTTCTCCACCTTGATCATAAATCTTTGGAATATTTATTTTTCTCATAAGGAACTTAACTGGTGTCAACAATGTTGGCTCGAGTTCCTTGCATCTTCTGATCTTGATATTCTTTATATATTCCCGAAAGGGGAATCGTGTTGCCAATGCACTTAGTCGTAAGCAACAAGTGCTTGTTTCTTTGATGATGTCCGAATGGAATGATCTTTTTACAAAGTTCATCGGACGTTTCGATATATTTCGTTTTATTGAGCTTCGTCTCATTTCTTTTATAGACTAGCGTCCGATGTTCTTTTATTGAGTTCGGTTCATCGGATGTACCGTTATTGTACTGCATCGATGTCCCGACTTTTCGGTTCGTTTGACGTACCGTTTGCACTACGTCGATGTTCTGAATTATTTGAGCTTTGGTTCATCTGGCGTACCTTTATTGTACTACGCCGTTGTTCCAAATTATTCGAGTTTCTCGTTTCTCTGGCGTACCGTTATTGTACTACGCCGTTGCACCGGCTCAATTTTCTGCTATTCATGACGTTTTCCATGTCTTCCAACTACGAAAATGCCTTAGGGATTCCAATTTTATTCTTGAGCCCGGTGTTATAGTAGGGATTGAAGTTTCACCAGATTTGACTTTTAAGCAATATTCTATTCGAATCATTTCTTCGGAGGATGAGCGCCTTCGAAATAAAGATGTTTTTCTTGTGAAAGTTCAATGTTTCTCAAATCCCAAGGATTGCTCTTGGAAAATCTAGAGAATTCATCGAGCAAACTCGTCCGGGTTTACTCTTTCGTGCTCTTTTATGGTGAACTTCTTATTTCAAATTTTCTTTTGTGTTGATATGCTTTGATGGTTGTTACTATTTATTTTCTTCTTAAGTATTGCGAGGACGCAATTTCTTTAAGGAGGGGAGTCTGTAACAACCTGCATATTTATCGATTTTATATTTAAATATTTTATTTAAATATTTCATCGTTAGTCGGATTATAGTCCGAAAATTTACTTTTTGCAAACAGTTGAATTAGGACTCGAGACTACCCCCATTGAGTTCAAAATGACGTTTGCGACCTTTTTGAGTATAAACTTCGATATGTTTGGAGTTAGTCAAAATTTGACCATTTTCACTTTGGGTTGGGTTTGGGTTCAGCTCACTTGTTCAAATCTGGTTATATCCACCCAACCACTCCCCACTTATCTTCATTCATTTCATTTACCTTATACATTCAAGCTACAACTGAAAATGGTGGAGAGGAATGGGAAATTGAAAACTCCAAGCCCTAGTCTTCATTAGCAAATCCAACTTCTAGCTCCAAATTCAAGTGAACCCATTGGTAAGCATCTCCTTCTTCTTCTCCAACTCTTTCTCCTTCCAGTTTCAGTTATTCCTAAACCTAACTTTGGGAATGTTCTTATTTTAAGCTTTGAATTCAAGGTTGGTGAGTTGGAATTGAAGTGTGATTTCTCTTGCCATTGCTCTATATTGCTCTATAGCTTCTCATTCATTGTTTTTGGGTTCAAAGGTGAGATTTTTATCTCACATCTATGTCTATAACTATCCTTGATTTCTTGTTATGAATTCCTAACAATTATCCATGTGCAATTTCTTTTGATTCGGATGGGTTTTGTGAGCATTGCAATTTTTGGTGTTTTGGAAGTCTAAAACTCTAAAAATCATAGCTTTGATGTTGGATCATGTTTTTGGTGATAAATCGAAGAGCTTATATGGCTGGGTAGTCGATTGGCGTAAACCCTTAGCGCTGTTGCTCGTCCGGTTGCAAGTTGTGAGTGTTTGCACTTCAATTGTCATAGGATAGGAAATGCAGAAAATCAGGTTCAGTCGACTGAATCCTCTGTTCAGTCGACTGAGCTGAAGCCCGGAATTTTTTGGACAGTGTTCAGTCGACTGAACAGGGATTTCAGTCGACTGACCTGCTCCTATTTTCCTGATTTGCCTATTTATGCTCGTTTTGATTGGGTTTTCCGAATTTTATCGATTGATGTTGGTTCTTAGTGGTTGTTATCATTTATTATGACTTTGATGACTCCTTTTTCGGGATTTTTGAATATCCATTTCAATGAATTCTTTATCGGTTTAATTGGATTTGATTCACGTCTTCGAATGTGAATTTTGATGATTGATTGTTTCTACAATCATTTTGTGACTTATCACTTTAAAAATATAAAGGTTTCAATACTAGTAGTAAATATCAAAACTCTTCCATCAAACGATTTCAACACTATTTTATTACAAAGCTCTTTTCCTAAACCGTTTTCCAATCTATTAGTATATACAAGCCTTTACTTCACTCGGATGAGAAATCGACTTAAACGACTTAGTAAAACGAGTGGTATGAAACGCTTGCGTTCACTTCGTCGGTTAGCTCTTGGACTTGTTCGATTGAACCCTTTTGTGACAATTTCCTAGTGGAGATCTACAGTTTCTTCGTAAATATTTAAGTTAAGCTAGTGGTTATGGGACATGAAGCTAAACTCATATATTTACTGGCTTGGTGTGATTGACACTTCCTTATGATCATGATGATCATTTTTGTGATTAGACTAGCGATTGAGCGATGTCTTTTTGTCTGCGAGGGAGACTAGACCTCGTTTGTGTGATGTTTCTACTCACATCCATGGAGCATTCGGCTCATAGGTCTTCGGACCATTCGTGGAGCATTCGGCTCATAGGTCTTCGGATCATTCGTGGAGCATTCGGCTCATAGGCCTTCCCCCTTTTTGTGATTTCTGGATTTCGTGTGTTGATTTCTGGAATTTGTGCTTCACCAATTTTCGTGATTTTCATTGATATGATATCGGTTTTTGTGCATTGGTGAATTTGTGTGTCATTGACTTGTTATGAATACAAGTTTAGGGTATGATACCCTATTTTATCTTTGAGAAGATTCTTGTGATATTGATTAATCTCTTGTTGATTTTCAATTACATACTTATATTAGTATGCTATGATGGTTATTACATGTTCATGCCATGTCTTTTACTTTATACCATATCATCTGATATTTATAGCTAGACTGATCCGTTTATTATTTTCTTCTTAAATAATACTCGGGTCAGACTGAGATACTACAGGTGCTTACTCATGACTTCTTATCTGGAGCCATCTTCTGACTTTTGGCTAACTACTCTAGTTTAGTAGTTTTTCTTGTATACATTTGAGATTTAGACTCTATGTTGTGTACTTATTCTTTTGTATAGCACGTGTTGCTATTCTTTTGTGTTATTGTGGATCTTATTTGACCACTACTCTGATGTACACTTTCATGTGTTATATTCATATCTATTTCCGCCTTTGTGATATGAATTGTCTGTGACTGATTTGTGTTATGTTTATTTCTATGTTTGTTTCCGAAGATTATATATAGCCACTGTGTGATAGCTTTGTGTTTGTATCGGTATGTCGGATTTCCTCCTTAAAAGATATGCATTCTATTCTATCTGACATATCGGTGCTCGCACAAAGAAGTTACATGGATGGTCGCTCCTCAACAGCCTTATTCTCCACGCTAGTTGACGACATTACTCCGTAGTGTTCTTGGCTAGTGTGGGTATAGAGGTGGGGCGTCACAGTTATATTTCAGATTCCTAATTAGCAAAATATTAGAAATAATAGAAGATTTAGAGTTAAGGACATTACCGATGCCAATCACATATCCTTTTGACTTGTCTCCAAAGTTAACTGATCCACTATCTTAGTATATAATATCTTTTAAGATTTTTGGATTTTCAGTCATGTGTCTTGAGCATCCATTGTCCAGTATCCATTTGTTGTTCTTGATTTGTGATGATTGAATATCAAGTGTCTGTTCACCATTAGCCATATAACAAACTTATTCTTGCAATTCAAAATTATACCTTTCCGAAAAATCAAGTGACTTTTCAAAATGATTAGTTTCTAATCACTTGAAAGTAATATATTGGCTTCATAACATTGTTTTTCCATAAAGGTATAAAAAAGAGTACTAACATATTACTAGCCATTTAAACTTTTTCAAAATTCAAATTATGTGTTTTTGAAAACCGACTACTCTGATACCAAATGTGGATTGCAGAATTATGGATCTTAAGGCTGATTAAACACTAGAGGGAGGCGAATAGTGTTTTCTAACTTATGCAAATCTTTTTAGTTTTCTTTCATGTTTGATATTAAATCAAAATTAACAACATAAAATTATACTAACAATCAGTCACAGATGCAATCATAGTTAAAAATAAAAGCAATAAAGTAAAGTAAAAAGTTAGAGAGATGACATCAGTAATTTTATACTGGTTCAGATTTCTCCCACTTCTAGTCTCGTACAATTGCTTGTACGTATTTCTTTTCAAATGTCAATTTTTAACTGGGCAGAAGGCAAACCCAAATACAATCTCAATTTCAAGGCTATGAGACGCACCCTTCTGAATTTTTGAGCTTAGGGTAGAATCACTTGGTTTGACCGGGCTATAAGCACACTCACTTGATTTGAATTGGGCTACAAACACACCCACTTGATTTGAATCGAATTACAAGCACACCCACTGTAACACCCTGTAAAATGAACCATAAATAAATAAAGTAAATTGAATTAAATATGATAAGGATTGGATATGGAAATTTTATAAAAGTTGGAATTTGACCATGATAGTTATTCTGTTTCATTCGTGGAGAAATTCCGACCTGTTTCTATATATAATATGCTGAAAACGGAGCTCAAACAAAGAAGCTATGAGCATTTGAAGTTCTCAGATTCAAATTAATTTATTTTGAATTCAAATTCAAATGAGAAATTAAATTTAGGGTTTAAATTTCAAAAATTAGCTTGGGGGCTAAGTAAACGTTTAATTAACGTTTAACGTTAAAAAGTTAATTAGGGAATAAAATAATACGGCAACGGAAACAAAATAAACACCCTTGAATAAAAGAGCAATCGACCTGAATAGGTCAACTAGTCGACCAGTCGCCCAAGGGCGGTCGATCGCTTGGCAATGAAGTTGCCAGTAGCGTCTAGGGTTTTATGTTCTATTCGGTTGTGCGCTCCACATTTACCCATTTCCTATCTATTTCCATCCCACGGTTCTTATGTGTTTCAACTCCTATAAATAGGAACTTATCCTCTCCACTTTTATTCATATTATTTTGAGGAAATACGACGAAATTGTGCCATTTCTATCTCTCTAATAAGATTCAGAAACTCCATAGAGAATTCAGGTAAGGATTCAACCTATTTTCTATTTGTTTCTTCTTCCTCCAATCTATTCTTATCTTATTCCTCTCCAATTATTCTGAATCTAATGAATATATATACCTCTTCCCTATTGTGTGTGTATATAAAAATAGAGAGATTCTATAAGAGATCGAAAGCCTATAAATCCATTTGAGTAAAGCTAAGGCTAATCTGTGAGTGGTAACTTACTATTCCTTTTCAGCAATTGTTTAGTGTATTTCTTTTAGATTTGAATATGCCTTAGGGATTTTGGAATTTCGAAAATATGATAGATAAAATCCCCCAAAATTCCTTTTTAATTGGATATGTCAATTCTATGCTGAGATTCCCAATTATTTACATTAATTTGATGGAATTTGTTTTGTTATGCAATTTTTGATAATTTCATAGTATATTCTACTTCTTCTTTTTTTGGGTCAAACTGTGATCCTACAACAAAATAAGGGGTTTAGATTAGAATTCTATTCGTAGTTTACACCACTTATTCTTATCTATTTCTTTGTAAAAAGAGGAGTTGAATATAATATGGGGTTTAGATTGCAATTCTTATTGTTTAAGATGTTGCATTGGATTAGTGTAATGAATTCAGTTTCTATTTTATTTACAAGTTTGTTATTGCAGTTTTGATTATGAATATTTATTCCCTGTTTTGGATATCGGAAATCCATGAAACCTTGGGAAATTGAAGAAAAAATACTTGTAATAATAATTGGTTGGAGATTTGACATTTAACGCTAGTTTAGGATGTAAAATCCATGCGTTTAGGACTTATTAAGCACGAATATTTATTTATTTATATTTATGTAACTAACGTATGAATATTGTGTATATTGCGTAGTTAATTAGGCACTTATTTACATTTATTTTTCCCCATTAGGATGGTAATTGATTTTTTGGTGAAAATAAGAGGAAACTCTTATATAGCCTAATTATTATTTTAAGATGTAATAAGGAAGGTTCCTAATAAGGCCTTATTTATGAAACGGTGAGATGAATGTGTGTGTATGGAGAGTAATTGATTTATGGCTAAGTCATAGGGATGCAAGGTCAATAGAGTTACATGACGGAAGTCTGCCCTTCACTTTGAAGGTACCAGCAGTTGTGTACACTTTTATTGATGTGAGATATCCTTATGATAAATATTTGTAATGACGCAAGGTTGTTTCAAATTCTGTAGGGGAAATCTGCCTACCTCATTCGGCTACTAGTTCCTACGAATAGCGGACTAATGTGGGATGTCATGATTGGTATGGGCCATAAGACGAAGGGTTTGCTTCGGGGTTTGAGGTATTAAGTGGCTGGACCCGCTATTTTCCCCAGACGAAGTATTAAATGGCCAAGGGGTTACATTAGGTGGTATCTCTATAGGGGTCCGCTTTTGGAATCAGGCCTTAAATGAATGGGTCTGTCTATTTTTCACTTAGAAGTAGTAAGTGGCCTATGAGATTCCATATGATGTCAGCTAGATAGTACCATTAAGGAGCATGCTTCTGGAATTAGGCCTTAAATGATAGGGTCTGCCTATTTTCCATTGGGAAGTATTATGTGGCTTGGATATTGTTTCTTACATTCTTAGCTATTTATGATGTATGATTGGATATGGGATCTTCTTCTAGAATAGAAGGTATTACGTGGTTGGACCCGCCTCCTTTCTTATAAAGAAATATTAAATGATTTTATGTTCGTAGACATATTCTTAGTTTAAAAAATACTGCCCAAGTACTGAAAATGTAAGAATCGAGGTTTTTATTCACCAGACACTTGTTGTTCTGACTCCCTCCTCATTACAACATAGGGTAAGGACAGAGTGATGGCGGTGACGATGCTTAGAGATGGAGAAGCATGGCTTGTGGCAGTATTTATTATTATTACTTGCTTTTATGTGTACCTATGTATTTAGACAATTGTTGTAACTAATATTATGTTACGGTTTTCATGGAATTTTTTATAATGACATTTTTATGGTTTTGAAATAAATGGGTGCACTTTGCTATTATATTTTGTTCCATCCGTTTTGAGTTCTAAAAGTTTAGTTATGGCTCTATATCGTTATTTTCTTAGTTCTACCAACCGCTTACCTTAGAATGGATCTAAGTTTCGATGGGCCTTTTCTGGGTCGAAATTTAGGTATATTCCGACGTGGGTTATTACATTTGGTATTAGAGCCCTAGGTTACCCAATTAACGGGGAAAGTATATTTTATGTATGAGTGTTGTACTTATTATTTAAGAAAAAGGTTTTTCATAAGATTTTTTCAAAATGCCATACTATATATATACTTATTTTGAATTTATGCTTAACTCTATAAATTTCGATTGTTGAAGTAGTTGCAACCATATTCCGAAAGGATAGGCGTGGCGATTATGAGTTCGAAGAATAAATAGAGGTAATTTCAACTCCTACTTCGATTACCCTGGAGCGGAGATCATATCTTTAGAAGCAAACTTGGGAGAACATGACCTCAACTTATGGAAGCACCCTAGAAGCTCGATAGTAATTGACTCCTTGATAGGGCCTAGTCTTCCTTATCATTGTGGACCCAATAGACATATTTAAAAATAGAGGTGGCCGTATATGGAAAGGTTGATATGAAATAAATGACCTTAAGGAAAGTCCGTTAGGCTGACAATTAATACGGACAAATTAACATTTGTGAAGATAACAAATGAAGGTGTTATGCATTAATAAAATACGGAAGTAAGGAAAGGAGCAAACTTCTGTAAAAAGGAATGCATTTATCACCACAAGGAGGAAATTAGACTTTTAAAGGGTAGAGTACAAAGGTTTAAAAGAAAGAACAAATTTTAAACCTACCTTTTGGGACATCATTTGATAAAAAGGTTTCTTTGAAAACCCCTTAAAAATTTTGAAAGCGCCTTTCAAAAGATTTTGAAATGAAAATCTTATTGGTTAAATTTTTTTGATAAAAACTGATTTTAGATGACTTTTAAATTATACCACCAATTGTTTTGTAAAAAGTTTGAAAAGAGGTTGTAAATTTAAAATGGTAATGAAACATGGTTGGTGATTTTAATTTAAAAATTTACTGACTTGAGAAGTTGAAAAAAAGTTTCCATTTATTAACTTTTCAATTTAAAATTCGGCCGAATTAGAAAAGCTTTCAATGTTTTTGTTTTTGTATTCTTCCATTTTTCTATGTTATATTTCCTATGCAATAAATTTGATAGTTCTTTCCTTTATAACTTCTTAGAGGCTGTATAAGTTGGAAATTTTTAGAAATATAAATATGGTTTTTGTTTGTACCAAAAATGGGCACAACACTCGTCGGATGTAATTAGAGAGATTAGAATGAAGAAGTAAAATGGAAAATGAGGCTAATTTAACAATTGCACCAAGAAAAATAACCAATAATAGAAAGAAAACAAGAATTTATAGTGGTTCGGCGTTATAGCCTACGTCCACTTTGAAGGGTTTGATGTGTATTACTGATTAGAAACTGAATTACAACAGTACAACGACTAACACTCAAATTTCAATGGAGTTTAACCCGAGCAGCAACATAAATGTCATTTTTTAGTGCAACGAGGGTGCTATTTATATGTGTGAAGCTGGAAATATCTGCCTTGAATCTCCGAATACCCTTTCTCAAGCCTAGGTGGACCCACACAATCGATTTGGAGCCGTTTGGGATCGATTCCTGATCGATCCACATTGCTTTCATATCGATCGGAAGTTGCTCCAATTGAGCTGCGATCGATCATGGATGTTCCTGAGATGATATGCAACCTTCTATGAAAATCTCATTGTATTTGGATTAGTGATTGTGGAGTTCTTAATCGATCAAAGTTGAAAATATGGAGTGGCTGAAGCTTTCGTATCGATACCTTCGTATCGATCTCTTCGTGTCGATGACGTAGCGTGCGCGCATTGTGGAGATCCATATTTTATGCATAGGGACCACTTCTTTTGGGATGACCGCTTCTTTCGTATCCATCTGATACCTTGCTTCTCGTATTGATGCCTTGCCACTGTCTTCATATCGATTATAAGCTCTGTTATTCGTATCGATCAAGTAGGTGATCGAAACGAGAAATGCAGTTGCTGGCCAAGTGAAGTGCGATAGATCTGGGAAGTGCCGAATTCCATCGTTATGTGCTTGAACCATATAGATACGAATGATGGATGCCGAGTGATGGAGTTACGTTCATTTTGTATCGATGTTGATGGATACGAAATGATGGATACAGATGGATAGATAAGAAATGATAGATACGAGATGGGCATGCTTCACATGGATCTTGATCGTTCCATAACTCGAGCATATGAACTCCGATTGACCTGAAATTTGGAATGTCGCCTTGCATAGCACTGCTTGTCATATCATGCCAACTGTGGCTCGATCTGAACTCGGACCAAGTTTGCATGTACCCATCGTGAATCTGCAGAAAACTGATTTTCGGAGCGGATTATCTTCTGTCTCTAGTCCAGTCCTTGATATCACGGCCTTGCCAAAAAACGGGATAACATTTTCTCCCCCAAAGTACGTCCTATGTGAACATGACGTTCTTTGAAAAGCTACAATCTTCATTCTGAAAAGGCTCTATCCGATTTACTGAATAGTTGTTGTCCTTTCATCAACAGATGTAACCAGTTGTATAAATATTGCGTTGTAGACTGCTAATGATCACGCAATTTTTGTTGTAGTTGAAGGTCAAGTGCTAGCAATTTGTTGTTGATTGTTCTGGCTGTCACCAGGTAAGCATTCAATTCCTGTTAACTTTGGGAATCAAACATTAGTACAACATGCATGCACGTATTTTAACCTGACTCCTATTCACGCTTGCACGTCCACGGGTCATTGTCAAGTTCTAGCTTCTTCCTTTTCTTTTCTTTTTTAAATCGATTTTGGTGAAAAGAAGTTCTTGCCATCGATTGATGGTTCCTTTTAGATCGAGTTTCGTATCGATCCTCTCCTAGATCGATATGAAATTCGAGTTGCAACAACGATTGATGGTTGTTTTATTGTCCTTCTTCGTATCAATCCTCTCCTGGATCGATCTGGGGCACATCAGAGTGGATTTTGTATCGATGGATATGAGAGTTATAAGCATAAACACATGGGAACGCTTCGTATCGATGGATATGAGATGTTGGGGTTCAGATGTGCTTCGTATCGATGGATACGAAAGATGCGGTTCGTATGGATGGATACGAGATGGATACGAAATATGTGCTTTGTATCGACGGGCACGTTGACCGATTCAATCAGTGAGGAAATTGGGATATGGATTGTCTTTCATGTTGGATACGAAGGAGTATAAATACTTTTTGTACTTAGCATATTTTTCCACCTTGCTTCTATTGCCATTTCCTATTCATCAGAGAAAAAGAAGAAACTATAGATCCTTCGTCCCCAAATACCAAACTGCTAATCTTTAACCCAGATCCTTCGAGCTAGGTAAATAATCAATAAAATCATGCTTATAATGAGGAGACTTGAGTTTCGTTCCATTTCGTTCATGGCAATGGCCATCTCCGGTGTCGTTGGCGCTGGAGTGTGATTGGGGTGAGGTTGAGAGTGTGGCTAATGGAAATTTGGAAATTTGGAGAAAAATAAGGGTAGTTGGAGAGGATCGATGGACATGGAGTCACTGATTCTAGGACTATCTAACTCAGGCGACGATCTCGTATCGATGCGAGGGGATGGATGTGGAATCGATTATAATACATGGAGTTTTGGAGATGGTGGAAAGCAGTCTTCATGATCGAGGCGAAGAGTAAGCGTTTGGAAACGATGTGGAAAAATTGGCTTGTTGATCGATCCGAGGTGGAGCAACTCGTATCGATATGGGTGAGATGTCTTCTGATCGATCCAAAATCATAGTCCATGGATCGATACGAAGTGATGGAATGATGGATACGGGGAGCATTGATACAAATGAAGGCTATGGGTAAAGTGATCGATATGAACAAGTTATCGACCCGAAGGTTTGACCGATACGAAGATATCGATCTGAATCACTGATTGATACGAACAAGTGACATGTAATCGATACGAAAGCTTGCTTCAGGGGAACGATCCAAAATGAATTATGATGGATACGAATGTTATGACTTTAGCATACTCGAACACTTGACTCCAACGAGCTTTAGCCTTGCATATTTGGACTCCACGTAAAATTGCATATGTGATTATCCCTCAAAGCTTGTCGATGGAATTGCAACTTGTTAAATGTAACAAATTTGAACATGGATCGTTCTCCGAAGGCAAAATGGCATGGTTGATACGGTCTATGTTGACGGTCGCTCCGGTCGAATCTCGAAGTCTTGTCTCTTTACCATCTTTTAACCTTGTAGAAATTTAGAGTACACAACACGCTCACTCACTTTGCACCGGGGGACACGGGTCTTTTTTACCATCTAATAATGGTTTTTACTAAGTTCAATAGCTATTGATCCTGGAAGCTCAAAGCAGCAAAAAGTTCAAAGTCCTCCATTCCCTAGAATAGAAAGGCTGGATGTCCTGGCAGATACAGTGAATCTTGCTCCAGATGAACTGCCGGATGCAATGGTGATAATGAATCTGAAAGATTCCGTCCGGTCCAAGATTATAGAAGAAATGCTAGGAGGAATTTGACTTAGACACGGACTGTCTTTGGAAGAAGTTCGATTACCAAGACTGGAAGATAGAGCATGCAATCCCTCGGAAGGGTTCACCGCATGCAACAGATTCATATGCTGGACTGGAACAAAGCCCCTATTCAACCAGTTCATTAGGGACATGCTGTTTTATCTGAGGATCGCACCTTCTCAGCTTCACCCTAATGGATACACGCTACTTAATAGCTTGTACATTATATTTATGGAACATCTCTTCCGTACCCCGACCGTCGATGAGATCGAATATTTATTTAATGTCAAGAGTCGGGCGGATAATCCGTCATTCACCTTCTTAGAAGCCGTTAGGAACTGCCAAGTTGTGGCAGGCGCATGAGGCAAGCTGAGCTACTTCAAAACGAAGTGGTTTTACGTAAGGTGCCCACTAGGATTCGCCAGGCGGTGGCTGGCCAGACGTAAGTTCTACTACTTGTTTCGTTGTTAGCCATGATTGGATAATATAGATTGATGTTGAATTCATTGATGCGTTTCTTTTACAGCTGCTATTCCACGGCCCGAAGGAGACAAGTATAAAGAGCTAGTAAGGACACTCCAGGCAGTGCTTGTTGAATTAAGAGCAATAGATGAAGTTCTCACTGACAACAATTTGATAGTCGTTGGGCTTTTAGAGGAAGGACAGAGCATATGGCTCACGGGGATACCAAGAGTGGCCCCAATAAGAAAAGGTGAAAGACGGGCTCCTGTCGTGCCCCCAATCGAGGGAGCTTAGGCCGCACCCGACATAATAATCATCGAACCTCAGGATAATGAGGGTACAGAAGCTGGTCAGGAGCCTGTGGTCGTGCCTCTGCAGGGCCCTCAATCATCTGTGTTAAAGAGAAAAGGCAAAAATCATGTCCACAAAATCAAGAGGCAAAAGAGCACCGAAGGAACCCAACTTGTTACTACTTCTATAGGTCCAGAGACCTCTTCCCTGCAGACAGAAAGTTCACTAAAATGGTCGTCGGATATTCCTATCCCAGAGGAGATACCATCGTTCCCTGATCTTGGGCTAGAGGGGTCCACTCCCCTTCAAGAACCAGCGTAGACTTAACCTCAATAGATATAGGGGAGCCGACTCCAATAAGCAAAGTTGCTACAACCGGTCGGTCGGGGGGTTTGCACACACATACACGCACTTCACGACACTGCACGACATTCCATCATATGCTTCTCAATATTTGGTGATGACTGATTTCCTTCTTCTTTTTTGCAGATACAATAGTGAGGCAAGGTTCTATGCTTGGAAAACTCTGCTCTACGCGCTATTCGTCTGGATCGCACTCTGAATCACACAGCTGCGAGAGCGAGAGAGAGTATGGTTGCGGCTACTATCCTAGCTAGGAGCGTGAGCGCCACGATAGGGAAAAAGAGAGATCACACCATAGCAGGCGTAGCTCTAGGTCACGATCTCTGCCACCGAAAGGGCCTTCTAAACCTTCTAGCCCCAGCAGGCGCTCTTCTGAATCCTCACACCAAACAGTGCCATCGCACGCTCCAAAAACCGACGAACAGCGTCGCAGAATTGAAACAGATGCTCCTGTGGTCGTAGAACAAACTGCTATAGAGCTAATGGGGGAAGGAGCCATACGCATTGCTAAACTAAAGATAGATTTCCCAAACATATGCTTTAATGGTTTCCACTTTGCTCCCAACTTGAAGAGGATCCCAAATAATATAGAAAAGCTGGTGCAAGATTATGTGCATGATGCATACAGCCAATACCGTGAGTAGGTTAAAACGGTAGAGCGGGTCTCGGTTGTGTTCTTCAAACAAGCCAAGGCGATTGAGAAACTGGAGGGCGACCTTTCTCACAATGGCAAAATAATATAGGTGCTCACGAATGAGCTCGAGTCCTTGAGAAAAACTAAGATGAAGGTTAGCCAGAGAGCTGAGGAAGCTAGGAAGTCCATATAAGAAATGAGAAAAACTCATATGGACTTGGTGCAGGGGATGGGTCACCGCAACACTATTATCATTCAAGAAAAGGATGATGCGCTGAAAGAAGTTGCCGAATTAAAGGCAAAGCTGACTAAGGCCACCAAAGAAAAAGATGAAGTTAATAAGGTTGCCCAGGAAGCATTCGAGGAGGTGGTGAAGCTTAGAGAGGAGAGGGACATCGCAAATCAAAAGGTCGAAGAAGCTGACACCAGGGTTGAAAGGGAAATAAAAGCCGTTGAGGCCAAGATGGAAAGTGAATTCAAGGACCTCCTGGTCACCTACAATGCAAATGTCTTGAGGAACCGTAACTTGAATTGGCTTGGCAAGGACTATCCCTTCCAATTGTATAGGGCCTGGGAACGCCTGGTTGAGGATGAAAAGGCAACCCGTAAAGTTGCAACTATCGATGAGTTTGAATTGGAAACTCAAGTGTTGATCGGAGACGAGCCCAAAGTTATTCATGACACAACCATCTCACTCCAGAGAGAAGCCTTGGCTGCCAAATACCTAGAGGCCGGAGAAGGATCTGGAGGTGAACACCATGACGCTACTTCTGAAATGCGCCCAACGTCTCAAACTGCGCCCACATCTTCTGTTGACCCCCTACTCGTCCCAGAGTATGATCTCGACAGGCCACATCTCTCTCCAGTCATCGAGCATAGCTCGGAAGGCATGTCGGCTGTAACACCCCAGATTTTTGATAACATTATTTAGGATTTAGTTAGATAAACTAAATCAAATAATGTGTAGATAAGGGGATTGAGATTTGATTTAATTAAGGTAGACATGCCTTTCTAACTAATAAATTAAATGAAAGGTTTAAAAATGAATTAGAGGAGGGGTATTATGGGAAAGAGGCCATTCATATATCACCTTCCTTAGGCCGTGTATTTCAAAACACACATTCATTCTCATTTTCAAAAATTTAAAAGCTTGGCCGACCACCATTAACGAAGGAAGAAGAAGAGGAAACAAAAGAGAAGCTTAAGGAAAGCAAATTCAAATCAAACTCATTCAAATCTCAAGTTCCTTAATCATTAAAGCAAAAGGTGAATAATGTTTACATCTCTAAATAATTTTGGTTTCGGTTTTAAGGTTAATTCCGAATGATTTTGCAAAGATTTGTCATGTGTTTGAATTATAAAAAGATTATATATATGTGTTGATTATTTATATATGGCATATAGATTTTATGACATGTTTTGAGATAAAACCCTATTAAATGACATCCGTTAGCCTTGTGAATTTTTATAATGATCTAAAATGTTATTTTAGAGATGGGTTTCGATTTTCAGAATTTTCATTTTTGTGGAATTATTATGAATTTTCTAAGGAAGAAAAGGTTAATTTGGATTATAAAATTATTTACGGGAAAAATAATTATAGTTTGGATTCGAAAATTTTATATGCTGAAGAGAACATATTATTAGATTTTCTAGAATTTTTCCACAATTTGTCAAGGTGTTTTAATAGTTATATAAAATTATTTAAGGTATGGGACTTAAATGTTTTATATTAATTATAAAGGAGAAAGGGGCTTTTTCAAAATTATTCAAATTTTCAAATAAGGAAAGTCGGCAGCACTTTTGAATATAAACTTCTGGTAACCAATCTAATTTAGACAAACAAGGCAGGTGAGGTACAAAAGAACTGTTTTAAAGTACAAATAAATAGTCTTTCTTCTATTTCAACCCTTTCGGCAGAGCTTCCACTTTCATTCCAGACCTTCCAACAAAGTCGAAAGGTATCAAACCTTTTGACTAGGTCAAATACCAATGTACAAGGTATCAGGCAACTGATACGTAGTGGATTGGATGGAGTCGAAAGGTTTAGGGACGAAAGGTTATAGCTTTCAAAAGTGATGAAGTTTTGTTTTGGTTTAAAGAAAATACGCCTGCTAACTTTCGACAAAGAGCTTTTGAAATTGTCAAAAAGGTTTAAAAGAAAAATGTTTCGATTGGTTTTCTTTCTTGTTTTAAATGAAACCTTTCAATAAGGTATAGCTTTCGACAAGGCCGAAAGCATTATTGCCGCTTCCTAACCTTTCGACACAGATGGAGTCAAAGTTTATCTTTTGTTTTCTAAAACTTGCCGCCTCTCTCCATTGAGTTCGAAGGGTTGATTCCAATGCCAACACTTCATTGTTTTCTAAAGGTTTCGAAATGTTTTATAAAGGTTTCGAAGCAGTTGCTTTCGAGTCCAATGTTTTATAAAAGTTTCGAAGCAGTTGCTTTCGAATCCAATGTTCATAATTCAAAAACATAAGAAAAGGGGAGCTCAAAGCCGGCCACAACCTAGGGGAAAAGGAGATTAAAACTTTACTAAAGCTTATGATTCAAGCAAAGGAGGATTAAGCAAGATCAAATATCAAGTTCCTTATCCAAAGCAAGGTGAATAATAATCAAAACCATCTCGTTTTCGTTTTTAAAGAGCATTTGATTTTGGGTTTTAAGTTTAAAACCTTTATGATGATTTTAATGATGATATGCTTGGATTACACGATATGTTTGATTCAAACAAGTATGTATGATAAATGTTTTATTCGATTTTAAGGCTAAAATCGTAGTTATTGGGTTTCGAATGCCACGAGGATTTAATATGTTATGTAAAACATTATTTTAGAGATGGTTTAAATTTTCATAGTTATCCAAGCTATGGATAATTTACTATGAATTTTTGAAGGAAGAAATAAATAATTGGGTTTAAAAATTTATTTCGACAATAATATAAAGGATTTTGGGTTTGAAATTTTTATATGTTATATAACATATTAAAAGTGAATTATGATGATTTTTTGGGGATTTTTCCTAAGTAATTTACTATGTAAATTAAATTATTTAAGTTGGAGGACTTAAATGTCTTAATTGTTTTGTTAAAGGGAAGGGCTACTTTGTAAACTATTTTTAATTAATTCTGGATGAATTCGGCAGTCTTCTAGAAAAGATTTTGGTAAAGTTTAAGGCAACCAATTATATTTTTACAAATAGGCAAGTTAGTTGAAAAGCATTTACTCAAAAAGGCAGCAAAACAGTTTTGCACAGATTTACTGCTTTGCCACTTCCGTTTGCTACCTTTCGACCCCATACCTCCACCCTCACCCAAGTTGAAACCAATACACTTGGTATCAATGCTTTGGTATGTAGTGGATTGGAGAAAGGCGGAAGGTATAGAGTTGAAACCATGTTTTCGAAGGGGTCGAGACCATTTTAAATAGCTTTCGAAGGTCTTTGTTTTGCTTTCAAAAGAAATGTCGCTTGCCTTGCTTTTAAGAGGAAGCTTTTAAATGGGCTGAACCACTTATATATAGCTTTCAAAGGGGTTGCCGCCTTTTTGTTTAAAGGGTAGCTTTCAAATGGGTTGCCGTATATTATGTTTTAAAGAGAAGCTTTTGAAAGGGTAGTTTTGAACAAAGACGAAACCTTGCTGCTGTCTTCCTTCCTTTCGAATAGGTTGAAAGTTTTCAATGAGTTCGAAAGGCAAGCTTTTGTTTTATAAATATAAGCCGCTTCCCAATGCTTTCAAAAGGGCTCCAGTAGCCATTCAAACTAAAGGTTTCGAAGGAATGGCTTCGAAAGGTTTTTTGAAGCTATCCTTCCAATTGTTTTACTTAAAAGATTAAAGCTTTCGAAAGGATGGTTCTGAAGTCATCTATTTCCCCAAACTCTTTTATTTGAAGGTTGTTTCGAAAGGGGTACTTTCGCTTATGTTCACCTTGACCTAAAAGTTATATTTAAGATTAAACCCAATGGTTTCGAAAGAGGTATTTTCAAATGATTTTGAAGCTAGGCTTCTATAAGTTGGAAAGGTATGCTTTAATACTTTCGAAAGGAATGTTTTGATGGTTTCAAAAGGAAGGATTTGATGTTTTCGAAAAAGATGTTTTAAAATGTTTCGAAAGTCGTATGTTTAAGTGTTTTAAAAAGAAGATTTGAATGCTTTCGAAAGATATATTCTAATGGTTTCGAAAGCAAAGGTCTAATGTTTCGAAAGCCTTAGTTTTCAAAACAAAGAACCCAATCTCATTTTTAAAGGAAAACCCATGGAAACATAAAAGAGCTTTGAAATGGTTTTTAATTTTGGAAACTTTGAAGAAGCATTCCTTGATGAAAATAATGGGTTAAAGGGATTAACCATATTTCATGTGCAAATGATTTCAAGGGTATTAAACCATAAAATGTTGGTATTGTTATGTTATTGTATTGTTTTCTTCTATAAACATATTCACTGCATATTGGACCCATAAATGTATATTATGGAGAAAGGGTAGAATAACCAGCTAGGTTGTCCCAGTAGTGAATATAATTGAGTTAACTCCTGAATGAATAGAGTTGCATCCAGGAGGTCAGGTAGACCAGAACATAGGATGCCCAAAGACTGATCAAGAAGTTGTCAGTTTAGACAGGTTCATAGTAAACCCATGAAAACTATGTTTGAAGAGAGTTATTGGTAGGGGCTAATAGGTTCATAGTGATCCCATGAAAAAAATATCTGGATAAAGTTATTGACAGAGATCAATAGGTTCATAGTTATCCCATGAAAACTATGATATGAAAGAAGTTATTGGAGATACGAAAGGTTCAGGGAGAACCCATGAAAAAAAAATTGGATGAAGTTATTAGAAGGGGCCAATAGGTTCTTAGTGATCCCATGAAAACTATGAAACCGGACAAATAGTCCATAAGCTTTGAACAGGGTATTAGTCAGCCCATGAAAACTAATAGGTTAATTGTGACCTTAGAAACTATAACCAAGACAGATAGTCAAATGAATGGGGATGGGAAATCCAGGATATTTTGCTTGTTTACATATCATCACGATATTTTAAATTGCTATGTTTCTAACCATTGTGGATGTAGGAGCATAGTATATGGTTATTATAAATTTTTGGGCAAGATACTAGTGAGGGGAAAACCCATTCCGCTAAGCGACGTGGTCTCACTAAATATCTAAACTGTTCGAAATAGTAGGTTATTATTCATACCAGGCTTTTTGTCTGACTCGAAGTTTACATTTTCCCCTTAAACTCTTGGGTGCTCAATTAATTTTGAGTAGTTTGAGAGTTGAGGTTTTTAGGTTCTCCTTTAGACAAATAAGCTTCCAAAGACGTGCATGAGGCAAACTAGCTATTAGGAGTTCTTTTCTATTTGATTCCACTGTGTTTTGGTGGTAAAGGAAAAGTTGTTTAATTGCCTACGTTTAGACCTTGATCATCCAAGGGGGCATCTTCATATGTCACTCTTGGCGTATTTTGTGATAATTATATTTTCTCTGAACGTGGTTCTTGGATTTGGGATTATGTAACGAGTTTGAAATATGATTGAAATGGAATGAGAAATTTGTTTAATGATTTAAAAAAAAATTCATATCTATGTGTTTCTGTTATACCAATGTATTTAACATTACCGCATTTGGTCACCGAGAATTAATAACTATGGATGCCTGCAGCATCCGTAGCCGTTAGTTTTGGGCCTCCAAGTGAGGGATGTTACATGGTTCGAAGTGGTTTTTGGATAATTCATACTAATACGACCCCGATCTCTTCCAACCAACATTCGATTGTTTCCGGTAAACTCAACTCCGGTTCTTTTGGAAATAAACAGACAATAGATAAGAGCGGGGATCACCCCCTAACCATTTAAGTGGACGGATCTCCTTATCATTTGTCTTAGAAGAACAAAATGAGATTTATACACACAATACATCATCATCGAAGATGATTATGCCATATAACTCACATGTTTCTCCTAGATATTTCCGGAGTTCAAAACTAGCCAAGATTTGATAGCCGGTTATTTAACTATGAAATAAACACACATATATTCCAGATTTCATTTCCCATGGAAACCACTAAGCTTCATTTAATTAATCTTCCATTAATTGAATCTCTTTAATTATTTACCCAAACTATTCATTTACTTATTTCACCGATATAAGTATATTCACAAACCAATTAAGGAAGATTTTTCATTCAAATTCATTTTAAATGGATCAAAACATATGTCTTTAAAAATACCATTCATCATGAATCCCAAACAACTAATCTTTCGGTGTTAAGTAGAGAAATACTACCACCAAATCAAGGACTACTTATTTATTTGATTCATAACTTGATTAAAATAAATGATCAAATCAAACTTAATAAGCCCAATCTTTCTTTCTAAAATCCAAAATCTCTTTCCAAAATATAACTCTTTTATCTAGTTCTTTTTAAGACGTAAAAAACCCCTTTATAAAACAAACTTATAAGCTTTTAAACCCTTCTTATAAAGCAATATCACTATTTAAAGGCTTACTCTTAAGTTAATTAAATTAACTTCAAGACCATTTATAAATAAATTAAACAACTTAAAATTAATTAAATAAATGACTAATTATAATTTAAATAAATGATTACTTAAGTTTAAATCCCCATTATTTGATAATTAATCAATTTTAAATTACCCTTTAACAAAGAAACTAACAAGTCTAAACCTTGTTAAAAAAATCATTAATTAACTTTGAATACTTTTAAGATTAATTAACTTAAACAATCATTAATTAAAATGATAATTACCTTAATCATTATTAATTCAATTAATAATAAATCTTGGAAATAATTATTATCAAGTAATAATTTCTTAAACATTTGTTAATAACATTAGCTATTCAACTTATTAAAATCTAACATTTTCTTTAAATTGTTATATCATCTTAAATTGACTTCAATCCATTACTTGTCCATTTTGGAAGGAGGCTTAGCAATCTCAATGATACTTAAACAAGCTACCATTATTTCATAACGACATTCAAGTCGCAACACAAATATTTACATAAACAACAGATATGTAAATAAAATCCACAATTATCAATTGATATATAATGTGTCAACATAAATCAACCGACATATAAATACATGTCCCAATTAACATAATAGTAGGATAGTGATTTATCCTACTAAATAGATGTCTAAATAATCTATTTAGTTTAACTATAGCAGAATGATGTTTTATTCTGCTAAAAGATGCCATCAATAATCTATTCAATTATAGTAGAACAGGGATGTATTCTACTAAACAGATGTCAATGTTTTTTTGACTAATTCATCTTATTGGTTACTTAATGATACTGACAATAGAATCCCTTATGTTCAAACAATTCTTTGTAAAGGAGGTTGCTTTTAAACAAATTGATCCTTGGAAAATAAAGTAATTAAAACTTAAACCTCTTTAAATAATTAATTACAAGTTAAACCCTTTACTAAATCATAATTAAGTCTTAACTTGACTTAATTACTAATTAAGAAATAATCAACTTATAATTAATCCTTTTATCTATTAATTAATCATAATTAAACACTTGCTTAATAATTAATTAATAATTAACCCAATACTTAATTGATAATTAATTAAAAACTAATTAATAATTAATTTAAAATAAACTTATACTTAACCAATGATTAATTAAAAATTAATCTTTCTTAATTAATAACTAATTAAAATTAATCTTACTTTAAAAGATAATTAATTAGTAACTAATTTTGACTTAATTATAATTAATAAATCTTACTTAATACTTAATTAATTATTAATTACCAAAACTTAATTAATAATTAAATAAATAAATACTTGATTAACTTGCTTAATGCTTATTATTAACTTTAGAAAACATTTCTAAAGTGTGCTTAAGTATAAAACTCTTTTTGGCAAAAGTTGAACTTTTACCGAAACTTCATCCATAGCGATAATCGCTATGCATGCCATAACTTGAAAATTTGTTTTGGCTTTACTTTTGAAAACTTATCACCTTTAAAAGATTATTTACTTTTTCAAACATAAAGTAAGTATTTATTAAAACTAAACAAAGTTTAACTTGAAAATGATTTTATTTTTAAAACTAATCATCATAGTTTTACACAAGGATTCCATGTCACTTTAACCAAGTAAAGATGCCAACTTTCTTAGCATATCACCATATATTCATGTCTATAACATCCATAAACATATCATAACCACATCATAAGCAGAGATCTAACTTCAAAACATTCACATCACGTTTAGACTTTTTTTCAAGTCTAAACTACATCACATATAAGCACATATATACTCACATAAACAACATCAAATTTCACCCAAACATCCAACAACATACTACTATGTTAAGCAAAATATAAAGTTCAAAACTTGTTTAAAAATGTAAGGTTTACTCACCAAAACTTAACCAAATCGACCTAGAACTTGAAAAGAGCTTAGATCTTAGTTCTACTTAGTAAAAATTGCATTTTGGACCATGGAAGTGCTAAATGGGCTCGGCCTAGTAATGATGGGGCTCGGCCTTGGTGGGAGGGGGAGGGTTTGAACTTGTTTTGAGAAGAAGGAGTTGTAGTAAGGAAAAGAAGAGTGTTTAAAAAAATTTAAGAGCTTTTAAAGTGAAAAAGAAATGTTTTTTTATTTAATTTGAAAACTATGGAAGCCATTGAAGAGCTTTTGAAAAGCTTAAGGAAGAAGAATAAGATTTTGAAAAGGAAATGAATGAAGAAGGAGAGAGAGAAAAGGAATTAGTTTTTATAAAAACTGAATTAAGGAAATTATCTAAATGCCACTTAACTACATACCCTCCGCCACATTCATGCCACATCACCGCTACCTCCTCCTCTCTTGTACACGTCACCAAGGTCCTCCATCCTTTGTTCAACATACTTATTTCCTCTTTGAACTTTGATGAGGTATAAATGTGACATTATATTCTTTTTATTTCTTTATTAAAATATTTGGTTACACATCACATCGCATATTTATTTACTTAGGTAAATAATTATTTACCAAATTATATTCTTAAACATGAATAACTTATTAATATATGTTTGTGTATATTTATACCATAGTGTACACGACATTTTCGACAACTTTTATACGATGAAAGGTTGAAAATTCGGAAACGATTTCCGATCACATTTTCTGTTTTTCATCATTTATTCAACTCTACCTCTTTTAATTTCGCTTGTAGTGTTAAAGGGTTCTAAAAGTAAATAAAGTGGGAAATGGTATTCCTCCTTTTCAACCATTGAAATTCGACACCAAATACATCCATGGTATTCCAATGTCGATTATCCAATCGTCAAAAAGGCAGATTATAAGGGTAAAATAAAATGAAAAAATAAGGGAAGCAGAATCTCATAGCGGAAATGACAACATACAATATAATAAAGATAGTATAAACTGTCATTCCAAGATACAATGTATATTAGAGTAAAAAAAAACCCCATCAGCTGGATCGTTATAAATTTCTGACCTTACAATTGCTGATAGGTATAAATAATGTAGTGGAAAATAAAAATATTACGGCAGGTGAACATCCAGCTCTACTCCATGAGCCCCATGTCCCACCAACGACAATCTGGAAAAATACTTGGTGTGACCCGAGCATTATAATGAAATAACACCTGGATCAGTCTGGAAAACCAGCGTAAGAAAACTCAAATAATATGGCGAACATTTAAAAATTCTATGAGACCACACCGCTAAACGCAAAATGGGTTTTTAGCTCATAAGAACAACTTCCATACATGACAGAATGGTAAACATATCAGAACACCAATCCAAACAAGTAAGGATGAAAACCGACATGATCTAAATCCAAATTTAAAGAATGGAAACAAATAATTAAACATCGAGAAGAGCTCTGAATGCTTCTCGATGCAATTAAGAAAACAATTAAAAGATTTGAATCAAATAACAAAAGGGAAATTTTCCAACAACGACTAGGAGGGTGCGCCCCCTTACCGAAAGTATATCTCTAGACAATATACTTGAGAGGGTCATTTTCTCTGTAACTCTCTCGAAAATGTACAAGCCGGACACCGCCAACCTTACCGACTATCTGAGTATTTCACATCTCTGCGCATACAAACGAATCTAATCTAGAGTAGATATGAAGATACCTTAGTGGGAGTAACCCCACATAGCTTGACATGCACTTGCTTTTTGGTTTTAGTCATTTTCATCAAAGGATATCAATGCTAAATTGAGCAACAAATCGTCTTGGATTAACGAAACACAAAAGAAGGAAAGATTAATTCCAAGGTTCAAATTGAAACAAGGAGAATGAATTGATCCAACATGACTAGGAGGGTGCACCCCCTACACCGAAAGTATACCTCTAGATAAAATATACTTGAGAGCGCACCCATCACTCTCGGGAACTTCCAACTGGATCCTGTTAAACTGCGGGTCATCCGAATATTTCACATTAATGCATGCAAGCCAAAACCTCTCCGGATATATGTGAATTGTTTGCCCCAAAAATTGGCACAAAAATCCAATAGAATGAACGTAGAGAAATAAATGAAGAAATTAAACTAAATTAAAACAGAGGAAACCAGTAGAAAACAAGTAAAAAACAACGACAAATAGATTTATAGCGGTTCATCGTCGAATGCCTACGTCCACTTTAATGAAACATCTTTATTGATCACTTGAATTTCTGAGTACAAGAGGGATCGGATTGGAATCTGAAAATACAATAGAGTACAAGAAAAATAACAGCATAAAAATACCTAAAATGTACAATGAACTCTGTATTTATAGGGGTGGACGATCGAATATCTTCCTGAAAATTCGCCGGCAGAACCTTCAGTTGTAGACGAGGTCACCTAGATAATTTCAAGGCCCAGCTCCAAATATAGAGCAATCAGCATCGATCGGTCTTCCTTGCCATATGGCACCATGCGATCGGTCATATGGGCCCCCCTCTATGCTAGCTTCATGTTTCCAAAGTCATGTTCATGTATTTAGAGATATCGATCGATTCCCGTTGAGTTGAACTGTTGGTTGATGTTATTCATTTCTATAGTGATACAATCTGATCCTCTACCTAAGGGAAGTGATAGATACTGATCCTTTACCTAGGGGAGGCACTAATACATACTTAGAATGTTCCATAGAGTCTATCTCTTGGTTTCGCTTGATCATTAATTCATTTTGTTGTTTGTGCTTGATCTCTGGACTCTATGATAACCTCTTTGGACTGCTTGCCTTGTCTATCATCGATTCTAACTTATTCAAGTAGTCTGAATATAGTTAGGTCAAAAGGCCGGATAACACTTGCCCCCCTAAAGTATGTCCTGTTTCGAACATGACATGCTTTGAATCGAAGCAAGTTAGAGTTGCAGGAAAGGATTCTATCCAGTTTCTTGAATAGTCATTATCCTTCCGTCGAGTTGTCTTTCCGAAGAGTCGTATCACTCTCTGTTCGCAATGACGCTTGGTCGATATTAGTCGGTATAAATGCAGGATGTAATCCTCAGTCTTTGTCTATGCTTGGTTTCTTTAAGCTTATCAATTGAGTTACTAGGCCTTGGCTATCTGAATTGATTCTCTTTCTCGAGAGATCTCAGGTGATGATTTAATTTCTGTCGAGTCAAGAACACATTCGTATGCTAATAGGTTGTTGCCGATTCCACATAGTTTAAATACAATTGCATTGCTATTTTTTTTCTCTCTTTTTTTAAAAAAAAAGGGGGCTCGAAACCAATACCCTAAGTAGGGGGATCGGTACCGACCCCTTTATTTATCTAGACTCGATTAGTTTGGGCCGTAAGGGAGACGGGTTACATCTCATAATAAGCTAAGTGACTTAGCTTATTTTTCTTCACCTCACTTCTTCATTTATCTAATCAAACTGATCCCTTTCTTGGTCTCTGCCATTATCAAGCTCGAGATTCATCACCACGAATTACAAATCTCCATCAAATCAAACTCCCATCCTCCTTGAACCAATCACCATCACCTTCAATCAATTCGCCACCTCCATTAATCTAATTCCAACACCCAACTTCAATATCCCCAACTCGAATCGAACCCGACGCTTCATCCATTCCTTGTCATTGAGTCTTTTGTCTGTCGAATTACATAGGTGGGTTTCAATTTAAGATGTATACGATTTAGAGGTGACGAGGCGACTTTGGGTAATTTATGATGGTGGTTGTGAAGGAGTGGATTAATGTGGATACGGAGAAGATGAAGTGGATGTGGATGGAGATAAGTTAGATCGGTGTAGGCATTGGGGTCGGTTATGGCATGGGATAGGTGTGGATATGTGATAGAGGGATCGGTTCTACTAGCATAGAGGGACCGGAATTGCGCAAGGAAATACTGCCAAGGCTAGGGATCGGTCACGATCCCTTGCCCTATGTGGACTTAGGTGTTTCAGCACTTAGGATTAGTTGCATTTGGACTTTAACATTGGGACTAGTGAACTTGCATATGATCTTGAACTTTGAATTGCGTGCAAATACATATGACTCGCAATTTTATCAGATTTTCCATATGCCTATATGAACTTAAATATGAATGTCGAATTCCTCATGTCGATAACTGATCCCAGAGTTTAGATAAAATTCACAACCATTGACGTGAAAGCTGGTTGTGACGGTCAGCGATGATGGTCACTCTGATCGAATTCTAGAGTCTCATCATAGCTATTGTTTTAAATTTGAATTGTTTATCACTGCATTGCACAAAACTGCACCACACCGCAATAGTTTACGCTTTACACGGGAGGAGCAGGTTAATTTCTCTAATAGTGATTATTTGCTAAGTTTGATAGCCATGGATTTCAGACACTCGGAGCGTTTAGTCGCTATGGGCACTGAACAAACTTCTTCTTATGACAATCTCAATGCTAAATCAAGCTCTACAACAATATCCGCTGGAAACTCTCCGTGCCATCAACCTGAACAGCCCGAAAGTTCTCAATAGGTGCCAGAAATTCCTTCAAATTTAGAAGCAAAAATCAAGCCAACTCCTGACACTTTAGAAGATGCCATATTTTTAAATGATTTGGAGGATTCAGTGGCTTCAAGGGTCAATGAGGCCTCTCTCCACGGATTGTATATTAAACACAGGATTTCGTACGAGGATGTGCGAGTCCCGTCTCGTAACGATAGGGCTCACTTTCCCCCAGAGGGGTATACTGCGTGCAACAAGTTTATGTGTTGGGTAGGTTGTGTTCCACCTTTTAATCCATTCATTCGGATAATGTTACGTTACTAAAGATTGGCGCCGGCTCAGCTGCATCCAAATAGCTACGCGTTTCTGCACTGCACGTATATGATATACCTCAAATTCTTATATCGTGAGCCGACTCCAGACGACGTCAAATTCATTTACAATCTCAAGCAACGAAAGGGAAGTCACCCATACACTTTCCTCGAGTCATTCATTAACTGCCATGTCATGACTGGTGCTTGGAACAAACTGAGCGCTTTTAAGAATGAATGGTTTTATATGTGTCGCCCACATGGTTTTGCAGGACGGTGGCTGGAAGGATGTAGGTGTCGTTTCAAACTCAACTTTAAGTGATTTTTTTCAAGTCGTATCCTAAACTAAGCAGTTTTTAAAAAAAAATTGCAGCCAGCCATCCATGACGCAATGATAATAGATATTTAGTGGCGGTTTCAGTGCTTAAAAATATATTGCACCTGGCGGATAGGGACATCGGATATCTTCTTACCGACAAGCGCCTTTTTATCTTTGGGTTACTAGTAGAGGGTTGCAGTACTGGGTTGCCAAGGAACACTGAAGGTGAGTTGGTAGAAAGAAAGGGTGCCATTGAGCAGGGAGGTAACAAAGTTGATCTTGTCATGCCCCTAGTTGAGGGAGCTAAGGATGTCGCCAAAGAAGGCGAGGTGAGGGGCGATACTAATGAGCCTCGTCGCGACAATGTGAGCTTAAGTCATGAGCCTGCAGTCTGATCCTCCCAAGACCCACATCTCCCCTCCTTAGAGAAGAGAAGAAGAAAAAGGCTCGTTTAAAAGCTTCGCAGAGGGTGGGTCTTTAAGGAATCCATGTCAACCTCCACTGCTAAAGATCAATCTAGCTCTCTGCCTCTAGAAAATTTATCTAAGGGGTTGTTGGACATCCTAATTCCAAATAATATTGGGAATTATGATTTTGCCAATTTAAGCCTCGGAGGATCCAAATCTCTTATTAGAGTCGACGTTGATGTTCCTCTAACTAGCATGGGAGAGATTACTCCAGCTAGCAAAGCTCCAGTAACTGGTCTGTTAGGGGACACTAGGACACTCATGATCACCTGCACTGCACCGCACGACACTTATCCACCTTTAACTCCAATGATTCTTATACATTTTTATTTTGTTTGCAGGCTCGATGGGACGCCCCCACAACTATGATCGCTTGAACAGATTAGCATACTCCTTGCCATCTTATTTTAGGCCCAGTCGAGGTCCGGACCCTGGTCAAGTTAGAAAAGTCATAAAGGAAGAGAAGACCGAGACCGAAGCCACCAATCCGATGACTCGTCGTCCAGGCATAAGTCAAAATCTCAGTCTTCTCACCATAAGGGTGCCGGTCAACACCCTACTATATAGTAGTAGCAAGTCGCTGCCTCATGCTCTAACTTCGGCTATTGCACTCGAGCAACATTCGGGCTCTTCCGGCGCTCGTTGATCTTCGAAACGCTAGTCTAGCATAGTAGGTCTTGATACATCATCCCACGGGTACAAGAAATGTCCCCTTGCAGCTCCAACTATTCTTGATTCCACTGCTGCAGAAAAGATGGCTGAGCTCGAGGCCACTTTTCCTAAGTTATGTTTTAATGATTTCACGTTCGTTCCTCCTATGTATCCGATTCCCAAAGAGGCTAAGAACACGGTGCTCTCTTACGCTAATGACATCTAAATCCAGCATAGTATAACTCTCTGCATAACTGAGAGAATTTCTGAGGTGTCGATGGAAAGGAAATACGAAATTGGTTGCTTAACTCTTGAGGCGATCCATGACAAAGACTTTATTAAACACTTGGACAAAGAGGTCAAGCAGTTGGGTACAAAGCTGGTTGATGCTGAGAAGAGACGAGTTCAATCTGTTGCTGATATATTACAATGCATGCGTCCTCATGAATCACAGCCTCCGCTTCCTTGGAGAGGGGTATCCTAAGTCGCTTGTCGAAGCCTGGGACCATATTGTAGACCTGATGAAGAAGTCCTTCAGTGGTACTGAAGTGGATGAAGAGTAGCTTATGCATGAATCTTGCGCAATGAAAAGCACGATGAACTCAGGGTTGCTCGGCTTAGTTTACTCAGTGATCCAGCGACCAACGAAAAGAGGAAAGATGGTGGTAAAGCTTCTGGATACGGTTCTCAAGACCCTCCTCCAAATCAAGCAGTTGATGTATCAGATTTGCATGCCCCTGAAAAGAACACGAGCTATAATCCAGATCAACCAGGGATGCACAAGTCTTTTAGGCCGTCTTCCATCCTTGAAGGCAGCACTCCAGCTACGATCGAAAGCCAATCTAGTGAAGGTATATCTCTCACTTCTCGGATGTTTGAGAAATTTTACACCTCGCGTCCGATAGTCATAGGCTTACCCATTGATCTTCATGAAATTGCTGGTTTGTTTGCATCTATCCATGCTCCCGATAATGATGTTATCCTGGGACAGCAGGCACTGACCATGTGGTCCACTACGCCCATCACTTTACAATTGAATCCTACCGATCAACCAGTTGAGACTCCAAGACCGGATATTGAAGACATAAGGGCTCTGAATGAAGAAAAGAACGATGACCAGTAGGGCCTAGATGAAACACAGGACGTCATAGTGACTCATGTCTACGAACACACTGGTAAACTTACCATGAAGGAGCGCATTGAAAAGGAGGAGCCAGATTTGCAAATAAAGAAGGAGAGTGTTGAAGTGGGTATTACTCCGCTCCAAGTTATACTGTCGGGCGATGTCACTCCTGAGGAGGTCAACCCTTCTGTATCCCAAAGTGAGACTGTTTCTGCTCCAATCTCTAAAAGCATTTCTCCTAAGGGTGGCAAGGGAAAATGAGGGTCGATGAGGAGAGGATGAGGCGGTAGCTCTGGAGAGTCCACCCCAAAAAACACCCTAAAAAGCACAAAAAAGATGAGAAATAGCCATCGAATCGGCTTAGCTAGGTAGCTAGTTTCATTTTGTTGGCTATAGTTGTGTGGGTACAACCCCCGCTTTTGGCTTTTATTTTCCAAAATAAACTTGTACATAGTTTCCAAATTTCAGTATGTGAATAAAAACTAGTTCATTTCTATTCAGCTTTTGTACCAAAATTTGTTTAAGTGTTTGAGCTATTACGTTTTCCATTCAATGTACTTGTAATTCATCGCTCGTCATTCAAGTTGCAATGTTTTTCGGTGGCCCGTTGCTTCAAGCATCGATCCGACAAATCCATCTCAAGGCCTCCTTTCGGTTGTGGCCTTAAGTCTTATCAAACACTAGGTGCGAGCCACAGTGTTACACCGTCGTGTTCAGCGGTTAAGTGATTATACTCTTGCCCTAGTCTTGGGTTAGCGGAGTTAGTTCGTGAACGGTCGGTTCTCATCCATGATGAGTTTATACTCCTTCTGTCGAGTTCAGGACAGAGTTGGAGAATGAATGGTCAAATTGCACTCATTCATTTTGTTTATACTCTTATCCACACTCTGGGGATCAGAGTTAGTTGATGGGCAGTCAATCACACCCGTTTGATGTTCATAATCTAGCCCACACTCTAGGAACTGAAGTTGTTCTGGGAAACGGTCGAATCACATTTTCTTTGACTAATTCCCTTGCCCCCAAGTCTGGAGCAAAAGTCGAAGAGTGGTGATCGTATCACGATCTCCTTTACTTTACATTCTTCCCGTTGAATTAGGAGATGGAGTTAGTTAATGGATGGTCAAATCACACCCGTTCTTTGTTTTATGCTCAGCCAGTCGGATTGCAGGTGATAGTTAATGGATGAATTGTCGAGTCACGTTCATTTTGTTTAGTTCGATTATGTACCAAAGTACTTGGTTGGCACCAAACTCCAGGTACTTGTTGGTTTATATTAGGCATATGTAGATGTAAGTTGGTTGCATATAAAAACTATTATATTATGCATAAACAATTCATAGATATGGAGCAAACTTCAGATTTTATTGCAAACTGAAAAGAAGCGACAGAGTTTGTCTTATTACATGACTTTGAATTCAAATGCAAAAGCAAATTCTAAATGAAATACAACTGAATGAAACAAAACTAAGTGAAATAGCATCGTAAATGCTCGTTATTCCATGCTTAGGGAGTGTAATGCCATCAACAGTCATTAGCTTGAAAGTTCCATCTCCAAGCTTCTAATTGATGACATGAGGTCCTTCCCATCTCAGACCCATGTTTGCAGGGCTAGGAAAGATTCATTTCAGGACAAGATTACTAGGTCCTAGGTCAGACTTTAACATTGTAGTACCGGGCGACTCGGTGTCGGTGTGCAACTGCCTTCAAGTCAACTTCTTCGTGCTTCTCATCAACCATGTGTAAGATTCCAAAAGGAGATCTCTATTAGTTTTGGGGTCATATTAAGTCACTCGATGATAAAGGACTTCCTGTTCTATGGGAATTACGGCTTCAGAGCCCTAAACAAGGGCGAATGGAGTGCAGCCAGTCGTGGACTTTTGGGTGGTTCTATATGTCCATAATGCCGATGGGAGTTCATCAACTCACTTGCCTCTAGCCTTTTCCAAATGCTTCTTTAGAATGGACTTTATGATTTTATTAACAACTTTGACTTGTCCATTAGCTTGAGGGTGAGCAACTTCCACAAATCTTTTCTCAATATGATGCCGATGACAGAAGTCTTTGAATTCAACACTGTCGAATTAGGTCCCATTGTCAGTTACAATTACTAGGGGAAGACCAAAATGACAGATGATGTTTCGAACCACAAAGTTGATTACTTTCTTCATTGTGATCATGGCTAATGATTCGGCTTCAGCCCATTTAGTGAAGTAATCGACTGCTACAATGGCATACTTCGCACCATCTTTGGAAATTGGTAAGGAGCCGATGATGACAATACCCCAAGTAGCAAATGACAATGGACTGACCATCTGAGTGATTTCCATCAGTAAGGTTCTCGAAATCTTTGCATACATGTGGCACTTATCGCATCATCTAGCATAATCAACTACATCTCGATTGGCAATTGGCCAGAAATAACCATAGAGGCATATCTTTTTCACCATGGTTTGCCCCCCGGTGCGATCGTGACATTCTCCTTCATGGACTTCTCTTAATACTCGCTTGATTTCATCGTTGGCAATACACCGAAGTAGAGGGATGGAGAAACCCTTCTTATACATGACTCCTTCTTGAAGGATGTATAGTGAAGCTTTACGAAGGATCTATCGTTTTTCATTCCTCCATTCGGGAAGAATTCCCTTTGTAAATAGTCTTTAATCGGAGTCACCTACGACTCCTTCTTGAGCTCCATCTCTAAGACCCAAACAATCTCTATCTAGGCAATGCTCGAAGCGTTAAGTACTTCAATTGGGACCAAGTCCATTTGTTGTGCATCCCCGAAACTGACCAGCTTGGCCATTGAGTCGACTTTCTAACTCTATTCTCTAGGGATGTGTGTAATGGTGTATGCTCGAAATCGCTTAGCACCTCTTGGACCCGGTTGAGGTAAGGAGCAAGTCGCGCTCCTTTGGCCTGATAATCTCCCCTGACTTGGTCTACTACTAGTTGGGAATCATTGAAAATTTGCAATGCCTTACTCTAACTCTCTACCAAGTTTAAGCCCAACGATCAAGGCTTCATACTCAGCTTCATTATTCATTGCTGGGAAGTCAAGTTTCAGGGCATAGAAGATCGAGCGTTCCATAGGGGTTACCAGTATGACCCCAGCGCTAGAACATCGATTGTTGGATGCTCCATCCATGTACAACATCCATCCGGATGGTAGGTTCTCCATTGCTCTCTAGAGAGTCATCCTTTGCAGTGAATTCAGCTATGAAATCTACCAATGCTTGTCCCTAGATGGTCCTCCGAGGGAGATAAGTGATATCGAATTAGCTCAATTCAATGTTCCATTTAAGTAACCTTCCAGACGTCTCAAGGAGCTGTAGAACCTGTCGTAACGGCTGGTCGATGAAGACATTGATGGGATGAGCCTGGAAATAAAGGCGGAGCTTTCTTGACGCAATCAACAGGCAGTACGCAAGCTTCTCCAATTTTGGATAGTTCCTTTCAGCACCTATCAATCGCTTGCTAACATAATACACTGGCTTCTGGATCTGATCCACTTCGCATAGTTGTGCGACACTTATAGCATGTACCGACACTGCCAAGTAAATATACAAGTCTTTACAGTCCAGTGGCTTGGACAAAATGGGGGGTCTCTTTAAGTGATGTACCAAAGCTTGAAACACATCAATACAATCCTGCATCCATTCAAAGTTCCATTTCCCTCTCCTGATCAAGTCAAAGAAAGGGATGCACTTATCGGTGGCCCTGGAGATGAATCGACTCAGGGCGGCGACCTTCCCATTTAGGCTCTGCACCTGCTAAATTTTCTTTGGTACTTGAATATTTCTAATCACTTGAATCTTCTCGAGATTAGATTCAACTAAACGAGAGTTAACGATGAAACCCAAGAATTTCCTCACACGGCGCCGAAAGAGCATTTCAAGGGGTTAAGTTTCATTCCATATCTCCAAAAAACACTGAACATCTACGTCAATTCATCGATGTGGTCGTTTAATCACCGTGACTTCATGAGAATATCATCCAAATATACTTCCATTGATTGCTCGATTTGGTCTTTGAACATCCGGTTGACCAGTCCTTGGTAAGTAGCTCCAGCATTCTTTAGTCCAAAAGCCATCACAATGTAGTAGTATAATCCTAGGTTGGCAATGAAGCTGGTATGTTCCTGATCTGGGACGTGCATCAGGATCTGATTTTATCCGGAGTACACATCCATGAATGAAAGTAGTTCATATCCAGCGGTTGAGTCTACCAATTGGTTGATCCTCAGAAGTGGAAAGCTGTCTTTCGGGCACGCCTTGTTTGAGTCTGAGTGGTCGACGCATGTCCACCACTTTCCATTAGCTTTTCTCACAAGAACTGGATTGGATACCCATTTCAGGTAGAGGGCATTGCAGATAAACTCATTGTTTTTGAGTTTATCCACCTCCTCTTTAAGTGCAGCAGATCTCTCTGGATCCATGCCGCATAGTTTTTGTTTCACCGGGACATGCCTCGGGTCGATATTTAATGCACGGCTCACGATGGTTGGCGAGATCCCACACATGTCAGAATGGGTCCAAGCAAACACATCAAGATTTGCTCGGAGAAAGCCAGCTAATTCCTTCATCATTATTGCACTGAGTTGTGATTCGATCTTTAGGACCCACGATGGGTCGTCGTAGCTGACCGTGATGTTGATCGTCAGCTCAGCGGGTAAAGCCTTGGTTTCTTTGTGCTCCTCTTCTTAATCTCTCAGATCAATATCATTATAGAATCGATTGTGCTGTCCGAGCCAAGGCTCGGACACTGATTACTAAGTTTCATTAATTCTGATGTAGAGAGGCTTCTCTGTATCCTTTTCTTTCTCCTTTCGTTGAGCGTCTCTATACTCAGCCATATAACAGGAAAGTCCAGCCGCCTGATCCCCATGGATAATTCCCATGCCATTCTCTGTTGGGAATTTAAGTGTCAAACACCAAGGAGCAATAGCTATCCTGAATTCAGCAAGGGCCGATCAGCCAAAAAAAGCACTGTACGGAGAGTTCACAACCATCAAACGGCAGCACTCGCACTCTCCTTCGATTGCCGTCTCCTAACTCCGCTGGTAGCACGACATAGCCTACCGCTTCAGTTTTAATACCGTTAAAGCCACGAATACGGGCTTTGCATGGTTTCAAATCTTTGGCTTCCAGTAACATCTAGCCATATGCCTTCTTGGAAACGATATTCATAGAAATTCCACAATCAATCAGAATCTTTCCGACCAAGACGGGGCCGATCATGGATGAGATCACTATTGGGTTGATCGTAGGACCCTCCACATTGTTCGCATCTCTACACCGAAATATGGTATCATCTGTTGTTGACAAGAATTCTTATCAACACCCCGAATCTGAAGTTGAAGTAGGAATAATGCTTCCGAAACCTCTCTTTGAAATGGTGAAGTTAGCTTAAGCTTTTTAGATGAACAAGTATGATTAAGAGTTTGTCTTTGAGACCTTTCGACGCAGCCGAAAGGGTAGACTCCCTACTGATAGCACCTTTCGAGTGAAATGAATATAGTTTGTGTCCAAACCGCCTTACGACGCGGACCAGAGAGTTTGGGTAAGGACTCTAAGAGTTTCTGGTAATAGTAGAGTTGGAATGGTTTCGGCTCAGGTGAAAGGGGTAACACTTGTAGTCTGATTGATTTGAGCCAAGGCTTCTAGGAAATTTGAGAACTAAAGGTTTCGACACAGTCGAAAGGGGAACCTTTCAATTAGTTTAACTGCAGACAGACATATTCATGAAAGGTAAGAAAACCTAAGCTACCAAGTAAATGCCATTATCATAATCTTCTTGTATTTGAATTCAATTGTACAAATTGACCAAATCCCTAATTTGATCTTAGAATTAGGGTTTATAAGCTTAAGAAAGATACAAGTGAGAAGTAGAGAATATCGGATTCCTCTTCACTGACCCCTGGGGTCATATTTATAGGCGCGGGTTTGGACTTTCTGACCCCAAGCTGTCGACATGGTCGAAAGGTCTATCCCTTTGCTTTCGTGAATGTTCACTGAGCTATACCTTTCGACCTGGTCGAAAGGGTTTTAGTCATCCTTCTGTTGCTGTTTGAGGTTAGGCCTCTTTCTTTTGCTTTGTTTGTCTTCGACCTTATCGAGAGGGGGGTTGCTTGATATCCTTTCGACCTTGTTGAGAGGCATGTTGTTGCGCTTTTTGACTTGAATGCTGATGTGCCTTATAGTTAATTTGGACATTTTCTTTCGACGCTGTCGAAACCAGTCTTTCTTTTGCCTTGATTAACTCAGAACCCTGTATTTTTATGGCAATAGGTGTTTAGCTCTTCCTTCATAGGTGATAGTAGTCCTAACCGTTTCGAAAGGTTATATATGCTTTCAAAAGGGTTGAATTGGTTGATTATTGTAGGATTGATTTCACCCTAGACGGGGGGTGAATAGAGTGATACTATTAATTATAAAAATTTAATGTGGAAAAATTATTGCAGCACTGATAATAGCAGAATAATAGCAGCACAGATAATAGCAGAATATTAAAAGCAAAAATAGAACAACACAGATTTACCCAGCTTTGGCGAAGTCTTGCCTACGTGCTGACCCCAAGGTTTCTACTAGAAATTAAGTAGTCAGACGCTTACATACGTAAACTCGCAACACCCACTATCGACTAACCTAACTCTAAGCTCAAAACCCTGCCACAACTCAGCCATTGAGTTGTGAATTCTCGAACTACACCACCGTAGTTCGTCCCCTAGTCACACGACTAGACTATACAAAACTTTAAAAGAGAAATATAAAATAAAAATAACTAAATGCACAAAACCTTAATTTATAATTAAAAGCCCAATATGAATTAGAAGATGTCGGCCCAAAAGATTTAAGTAATAAAAAAAACTGTCCCCCTTTTATTTTAATTCTTCGACCGTATCCTCCTTTGTGAAAAAATGTCTGCTTCTTCGTTTGGTCCTCCTTCAAAACTTTAGGGTTTTTGGATTTCAAGTAGCTGATTGATTGTTGATCGATTGAATTGATATTCTCATGATTTCTTTGTCAATCGATTGTCTCTTTGATTTGTGAACGGCTGCTTCAATTTTGGCAAGTTCGGTTTGGATAAATCTGGTAAGTGATTTTCTTTATTACTCTCGTTGATATGCTTTGAACTCGATGTTATATGTCGATGATGATAATGGGTTTTATAGGATTGAAAACCCTAAATTTTCGATCGAATATTTTATTTGAATTCGTCTGATAATTTTAGCTCGGCCATTTGATTATGATCGAATACATGTGATTTATCCTGACTAGTTCAATTTCGTATATACTTTTGCTTGATTATCACGCCTTTGATTTTGACTTGTTCGATTCGACTTTGATCGAATACTGCAAAATTTTCAATTCTTTCTTTAACTTTCATTTAACTGTTACTGATAGAAATTTGAACACTTCAACAGTTTTGATTTACAATTTCTTTCCTCCTTGACTTGTTCGACCTGTACCTTTTTCACCACGGTTTTGTATTGACTGGTTCGATAGTTTCACTTGAGTCTGGTTTGGTTTGCATATGACTTTCATGTGTATATTTTGTTGAGGCTCCATGTTAACTGTTAGCTCGATTCTTGTTCGAACTGTTGTGATGTTGATATCTGATTGCATTTCATGCATGTAGTCTGTTGCTCTTTTGAATGCTGGTCATTTCCATTTGTATACATACATTTATGTATGTATATATGTGTAATGGCTCTGCTATCATTTCTGGTCGTTCATGTATATACATGGTGTACTTGAGTTGATCTGGTCCACTTCATTTTGATGTTATTGCCACTGCCTGTTAGACTTTAAGTCTGTATTCATGTTTGAAGCTTCGTCTTGATTTTGGAATTTGTCTATGTTCATTAACATTGTATTTGACTTGCTCTGCACTGGTGCTATTGATATTTGTGTCTGCTGCACCATGTAGTACCCTTGCTTGCATATTGAACTACTTTCATTGTATCCCATATTTGACTGCATATGTATATATGTTGTTTAGTCATGTATATATGTATGCTTGTGATTTTTCTTTGCCTCCATTTGTTTGGGATTTTTGTTTCACTGGTGATCTTGTAATCTGGTTCACCGGTCCTTGTACCTTTTGTAGCTTGCTTGTGCACACTTGAGTTTGTATTGTCTATTTTCAAGTCATGTGAGTATGTTGGATTCATGAAGCTACATGTTGCTTTGTATTGTGCCTGGTAGAAGTGTTGCATTCACCATGCTTGATTTTAGTTGGGCATGTGTGCTTGTTACTATAGCCACCTCCTTTTGTGCTGATTCATTGTGATTTTGGAATTTGTCTTCATGTGTACATCAATGTCTGGGTTGCTCCTGACCATTTAATTGAACTTGTGCATTTGGATTGCACCTGTGTTGAATCCAGCTTATGGCTTGGGTTTGACCTTGTGCTCACCTGTCCCTGCAGTTTTGTCAAGTGTATATCGGTATGCACAGCCTTATGGCATGTACGGTGATACACTGTGCATGTCACAAGTTGTTTGTGTAGATGAATTCAAATGTAAATATAATGACGAACAACCCAAATAACTGAGGCAAATAATATTTTCAAAATACACATTTTATTTTACACTACAAAAATATTTCTTTTTCAATTTTACTGCGTCAGTGTTTATTTTGTAGATAACTCAGATGCTGGATTCAAATTGGAATACAGTTGAAGAACAATTATTAGTGAACGAGTGATATGTAGTGAGAAGCTGATGTAAATTATAATTGTATAGTGACAAATTGTATTGTAATTTGAAATGTTGTATATATAGTGAAAGCTCAAATTTGTTTGAATACAATATCTGTTTGAATTTAAATTCTGTGTTATTTATTTTATTCAGCAAATATTTATTTAATTATGTGAAAAATAAAATAGTACAATAACAAATACATTTAAATGAATATATATATATATGTTTATTATCATCAAACAAAAATCATATACTAACATATTCAACAATCTCCCCCTTTTGATGATAACAAACATATATTTAAGATTTTGAATTTATTAAATGTATTTGATCATTCAATTTTCTCCCCCTATTTGAATGCTCCCCCTACACCAAAGCTCCCCCTTCATATATGCATGAAAATAAATAACACTATGCAAATAAACTTAGATGAGAATATGCAAATAAAAAATAAGACTTTGAATTATTTGCCAACCAAAATCTTAACTTCTCTCTCCACCTTTTGTTATCAGCAAAAGAGTAATAGTGTTAGAAAAATAGAGATAAAATGATAGACATTAATACAACCTTAATACCCAATAAAGTATAAATATTAAATTTCAATAAAAAATCAAACAAAAATCATAAATACTCTGTTAGGCGCATATTCCGCTTTAGAATGATAGGGGTGATATTGGTATATAAAACCATATAGTTGTGTCTATTTATGGTATATTAATATCAGGAATTTGAATATCTACTAACCATGCATAACCGTTTGGACTTTTAAATGAGATTAGTAGTATTCCCAAATTAAAAAAAAACAAATTTCAAGTATCTTCTAACCATGCATAACAGTGAGGGCTTTTAAATGGGATTAGAATCAACTCATCTATTTTAATAACCAATTTTGATATGTGTTCCATACATGCATAACCGTGAGGACTTTTAAATGAGCATGAAAGCACATATACAAATATTCTAAGTAATTCACCCATGCATAACCGTGAGGACTTTTAAATGAGAGTGAATATTTTAGAAAAAATAAATAAAATAAAAAAGAATAATTTCCTATTTAAAATATCACATATTGACATACTATAGTGGATTTTGATAAGTGATGGTCGTTAGAAATATGATAGAAATAGAGATGGTCATGGAATTTTTACCCATCAAAAGTTATTATAAATCTTGTTTAAATTTTTAAAGAAATTTATATACTTTCTCAAGTTATAATATATGATCAATATCAACACTCATCACTTTTTCAATCACTATTTATCTTTTTGATAGTCAGTAGGGAGGCAGATTAGTTAATGTAGTCATTTAAGATCAAATCCAAAAATAATTATAAAATCAAATTTTCTAAAATGACTAATCTGAAACAAGGTCAACAAAAATGATTTTCTGGAAGGGGTTTTATAAGAAAAATGTCTGCTATTTGAAAATTAGTTGAAATGAAAAATATGCATATATTTTCTTTGAAAATGTGATGTCTCTATAAAAAACACGTTCTACTAGTATTTTTTTATCAACCCAATATAATCTGCATCTGAATACCACTTAGACTTAAAATTATCATTAGTTGGATATCATAGACCAGACGGTGAAGTTGTGACAAATACCTTAAAATCATTTTACAGCTTTTAAAATGTGATTCCTTAAGGATTTGATTGAAACGGTGCAAATAAACAAACTGTGAACATAATGACTGGTCCAGAATCAGTAAAATAAACAAATATATCCACAAAACAACATCTCTTATCACTTAACTTTGCAATATAGTTAGTCCAAGAAAGTTTATATGAGATAGTTCAAAGATGAAAAGATGATTAGTCAACATTTTTGCACAAATCAAAATCAAAATCAAAATCAACATTTATTTTCATATCACATAACTGGCTGACTTAAATCAGATTATGGTGTAGATTTTCACATTTAATATATCATTCAGGATAAATGTACCGTTACCTAATTTACCTTTACCGATAATTTTTCGTTGTTATCCATTGTTATTCTATCACTTTTCTACTAGGCTAAGGAACTTTGATTTGTCGCCCATCGTGTGCCTGGAACAGCCAGAATCTAGGTAACATTGTTGTTGTTCCTTAGCCTGCCACCACATCTACACGAGAAAAGATTTTTATGACCTATTTGTTTTTATAGGTCCATGGTTGTTAGTGGCAAATGATTGTGAAAAATATGTTTGAGTAGACCCAAAACAATCTATATTTGTTCCTTTCGGCACCCAGATTTGTTTGATTTTAAAGGATTTTACATTCGTGCCTTTTGGAACCCAAATTGGAATGGTTTTCACGTATTTGGGTCTATACCAGCAATTATAGTGATTGTGTCCAATTTTTCCACAAATCGTGCACTTTGAATTGACTTGATTAATTTAGTTTCTAACACGTTCAGATTGATTATATCCAAGTCCTTGTCTAACAATATTAACATTTTGTTTCCCTAATAGCATATTTAACGATATTTCTCCTTTGGAGAATTTTCCTAAAGTTGTAGACAATTAATGGACTTGTGTTTTGAGCGATTCATTTTCATTTAATAATTGAGTGCACTTTTTAATAGAATTTTCTCTTCTTGTGTTTTCACTTTCTTTCAAAATCAGAATTTCATTTTCAAGTGATTTTATTTTAATTTCTGATTTTTTAATCTCTTCTTCAAATGATGGACACTTGTCACACTTAGGGCTTTTATTTTGATAGTTTTTGACTAATTGGAAAGTTGTTTATTTAATTGTATCAAAGTATCTCTTTGTGATTCAATTTTAGCATACTTCTCCCTAAGTCGTTCAAAATAGCTATTTACTTCATGAAAATATATAAGTAATTCTGAGCGAGTAAGTTTTGATACCTCGCTTGGCTCGTCATCATCACTATCATTTATATCACCTCGAAGACACAAATCTTCTTTTTCACTCTCACTGCCAGTGCTTTTATCATCTTCATCAGTTTCATCCCAAGTGGCTGCAAAACTTTCCTTTTCGGTTTCTTTCCTTGGCCGAGTCGATTCTGTAGACAATTGGACTCGATATGACCGGGTTTATTGCACTTGTGACATATGATCTTATGCTCTTCTGAGTTGTCTAGTACTTTGGCTATTCTGCTTTTCAATTGTTGATTTAGAGATGGATTTCTGTATTTGCGATTCCACTTCTTGAATCTTTTTATCAATAGTGCCAATTCAGCTGCTCCATCATCATCATCATCATCACTTTCTATTGTTCCTTTAAGAGCTATTGATTTCTTTCGAGTATCGCCTCCTTCCCGTTCTTCCTTGAATTTGATTTCTAGCTTGTAAGTGGTGAGATTTCTAATGAGTTCTTCGACTTTGATCTGTTTTAAATCCTTCAATTCTTGAATAGCAGTGAATTTGGCTTCAAAATTTCATGGAAGGACTCTGAGGATTTTCCGGACTATTTCCAACTCTGTGTATGATTTTCCGAGAGCTTTTGATTTGTATACAATATTGGAAAGTCATCCATACATCTCTTTGACATTCTCATCCTTAGCCATTGTGAAGTTCTCGTATTCGCTACTAAGCATGGCAAGGCGAGATTCCTTGACTTGAGATGTTCCTTCGTGAGTCACTTCAAGTGTGTGCCAGATTTCCTGTGCAGTTAGCAATGTGAGACATGATTAAATTCAATTTGATCTAATGAACAGATAATAGAATTCATAGCTTTAGGATGAGCATTCAATAGTTTATTTTCACGATCTGTCCATTGATCCATTGGTTTTCCAATTTCCTGATTATCTATCACTATAGTTGGTGTCCTATATCCTGTCTCAACAATATTCCAAGCATCAATGGTTTTAAGAAAAAATTTCATTCTATTTTTCCAGTAAGCATATTCACCATTGAACATTGGCGATCTAACTATGGACTGACCCTCAGCAAAAGTATTATTAAAAGAAGACATTTAAAAAATTTATAACAAAAATTTGTTTTTGAAAATTCAAATTTTTAAAACAAAAATTGGCTTTTGTTCCTAGCTCTGATACCACTTGTTGGATCGATTTCACCCTAAAGGAGGGGTGGATAGGGTGATACTATTAATTATAAAAATTTAATGTGGAAAAATAATTGCAGCACTGATAATAGCAGAATAATAGCAGCATAGATAATGGCAGAATAATAGCAGCATAGAATAATAGCAGAATAATTCACAAATCATTTATTTATTTTCAACATTTGAAAATATTCGATATACTTAAATCAAAATTAAGTATATTTTTCATTCTTTAAGGAAATCTATTTGAGTCAAAACGAATGTTACGTAAAACATCGTTACGACGACTCAAAATCACTAGTATAGGGATTCGGAATTAAGATAGATATGTAAATCCCAATACTAGATCAAAACATTTCCTTTCGAAAATAATTTACTATAACAACAGTGTTATAGTCTACCATTTCCTTATTTCTCGAAAACGTCTATTTCAACAATGAATGTTGAAATCTATGTTTTCGATAGTTAATACATTTTAAAAACATCGTTAAAACAATTAACTTCATTTTTAATGTCACTTCCCCAAAACATATCCATTTTACTTAATAATATATTCACTGTCCAAAATCGTGAATATACTTCACTAACCAAATTTCAATCTTTTCTACACATTTTATTTCAAAGATTATCCACTGTCCAAAATCGTGGATAAAATTCCCAACCAACTCTTATTATTACAACATTTAACTTAAAGGATAATTCGCTGTCCAAAATCACGAATATATCTCCTTTATTAACTTCTATGTTTAATTTATCAAATTCAATTGGTTTCGGATTTATAAAACAACGTTTATAAATTCACCTTTATATTTCATAACAACTTTTGATTTATAAATCTCCTTTATTAACAAATTCGATCAATATTCCATTTAAAGGAAAAAATCCAATTTATAAGTTAATTTCTTATAAATCTTTTATTCTACAATTTCATTCATTTTATAACTTCACAATTTATAAATCTATAAATTTCATTCACTTACGAATTCCATTAATATTTCACTTTTAACACTTATAAAAACTCGTTTTATAATTCCAATATTTTTAATTTATAAATCTTTTATATAAAACGTTTACAAAAATTCAAAAATCTCAATTTAAACCATTTTATAAATCAATCAACTATTTATTTCAAAAATCACTTTTCGGTTATATTTCACAAAGATCTTCACTTTTATAACTTTAAAATTTTAACGTTTATAAATCAATTCAAAAATTAAGTAAACGTATACTTTCAAAAATCACTTTTAAAATCTCTTTTAAAATCATCATCGTTATTTTTAACTTCAAAAATGAATCCGATGATGCAACACACAAATTTGTCAATCATGACAACAAACATCATATATCATCATATGATAACAGAATATACAACAAATATCTGTAAATAAATCATTACTGGTGAGGAATCCAGTTGGATCCCTCCAACCTGTTTCCCTGCATCCATAGATGTTAGCACAATACCAGTTCCACTTCGAGGTGGAATATCGTGGTATATGGGTTTTATAAAAATATCATCCGCTTACTAACGGCGCAATAGGGTCTCATCCGCTATACAATGCGGGAAATCATAACTGCAATATATACATATGCCAATATATATATATTGCTATATATAGATATATCCTACTATATCTAATATCACAAATCCAAACAGTCAATCATCAATCAATAACTGCAAAATTAAATTTTCCTTCGAGTGAGAAAATCTCACCTTTGCTTTTTATTTTGCGATCCATTCTCATTCCGACTCGATTTTATGGATTTATACCTTGTATAAATATTTATACAATTTATTAATATTCATACAGATCGAATAATAAATTTTTCATTTTGATAATTTCGATTCATCGGTGATTTCCTTTTAAACAAAAATTTAAATTTTTAACTGATTTCCTTTTGAAATAAACTTATTTAACTAAGATTTTATTTTGACCCAATTTCTTTTAAATAAATTTATTTAACTAAACCTTTTAATTTCCTTTTCCGCACAGCTGTTCATATAGCCTAATTTTCTATTTTCTTATAATCATCCAAAAACAGTATATTAAAATTTTTAAAACTGCTCATACTTCACCTTTTTATATATATATTTTATAAGTTTAAAAGTAAAAGAAAAACTGTCTGTATGTATTTATATACTTTACTGCAAACTAGAATTTTAAAACAGTTTAAATAAAAACTCCACCTTGCAGTCTATAAAACTGACAAAACAGATTACAGTAATTAGCAAAATGATTCTTGATAACCAAATTAAACTAAAAGTTTTAACTTACTTAACCATAAATTAAACACTAATTAAAAAGGAAAACTGTTAACTTTATTGTTTTAAACTAGAAAATTATTTCCACGCACTATCATTCATTTTATTTTCTCTACATATATACATATATGAATAAATTTCAAAATTACCTTACTGATATCGAGCACTTGATCGCCAGAAATGCTCCACCCACCACGACAGTTCATACTACCATCAAACCCAGATCGAAGTCGATCACGACCACCACGAACAGTCGAATGCACATCGAACTCGCCCTCATCGTCGCGCCTTGCTGCCGCGATACACCCTCCAGGTCGCCGCTTTCCAGTCGCGAGTCCCCATGCCTACTGTCGCGCTACCCTAGTCGCGACCCACAGAGGAGCCGCCGTCATCACCTCAAGCTCGCGATCGCCTTGAAACCCCTAATCGAGGTCGCGGCCTTCCAATGCGAGCGTCACTCGAGCCCGTTTCGCCATTTTTTTCGTTTGAATGAGAGAGGGCTTCGGCCGTTTGATTTTGATTTGGAATGAGCTGTTAAAATGATTTCGAGAGCCACCATAGATTCGAATATCGATTTTTATTTGAATGAGAAAGGAGGAAACAGCCATTATCATTTTTTTTCTCTGAAGCTTTCGTCCTTTGAAAGAAAAGAGTCGCAGGCAACTTAGAAGAATGGAAAGCGTGTACGAGTGGGAGACAACGTGGTGGCTAGTTGTACGTATTATCGGAAAAAGAATAAGCAATATAATTTAAATTGATTTCAAACTGTCTCGAATCTGTAGCTTAAATTTTTGACCTCCTATCGAAGCGTGCCGCTAGGCGTTCGTAATGTTATACGCCTATTCCGAACGCAATGGAAAAGTTTCCGAGTCCAAATTCGATCGTATGGAGAAGATAGCTTTTTGGACCAGTTAAAATATTAAATCTTCGATTTAATATCAGCGTGTTTTCTTATCGTACGGCCAAACGATCACTTCAAATATTACGAAAATTGAAATCCGATAATAATACAATATTACGGATCCAATGGAACTAGTTTCGTCGAATTCCGAGACTGTGCCCCGGAACGCTATTTTTAAATATCAATTCAAACGATAAAATTTTCAAAACTGAACAAATCATTTTCAAACTCGATTCTGAAGCTTCTATTATCTTCAGTAATATCAATATAGATTTTACAACCCTTTGAAATATTTTTAATCAGCTTAAAACTGAAGATTCAAATTTTTATTCGACTATCAATAGATTAAATTTTATAATTTAATCGTCAAATTATTCTGAAAACTTGAAATTCAAGTCAAACCATCATTCAAATATTTAAAATTAATTAAATATTTTCAATTTAAATTGTTCAAAATTCTGGGTCGTTACAATCTTCCCCCCCCTTAAAAGAATTTCGTCCTGAAATTACAAGTTAGGAAAAAAATGGTCCTTAACTCGTCTACTATTTTTCACAATCTAATAGTTTTATCAATTCTCAAAACAAATCTTTCTTTTATTAGAGATTCATTATTAATTAATCTAGCTTTCCAACTTCAATTATAAGTTCCAAAACATTGTTTACTTCTCAATTCAAATTTAAATTTAAATTCAACTTTAAATTCAAATTTAAACTTTCAAAATTTTCTCAAAAATTTCCTAACACCCGAAATTTTCGAAAAATTTCGCCAGCGTCTCCTTTGTGCGGCTAACACGGCACGACTACAAAACGTCCCTACGAACTCTCAAATTTCAAAAAGAAAAGAAAAGGCCAAGCGGCTAGACAAGAAAATCATCAAATTTCATATTGAAATTCAAATACATACCTTTTGTCGAGCAATTCAAATTTATCTTTGAAATCAAAATTTCCAATTCCTTTATAACACCTGTATATCCTACTAGCCATAATATCTAGTTACACTATTCAAACTATTTTGCACATTTTATTACAAAATTTACAATACTTACTTCTTATACATTTTTACTTCACTATTGAAGTTACATATCTATTTTCATTCAATTTTACATTTCAAATTCCATTTGAATTCAATTTCAATCTAATTTGGATTCAGTTTAACTTCTGAATATTGAATTTCATCAACTATCTTTCATTCATAACTGCACTATTTTAAATTAGTTTCAATTACTAATTCATCACAAATTCTAGTTCACTTTATTCAAATTTGTTTTCAACATTCAGTTTCAATTCTAGTTTTATTTACTTTCAAATTCAAAATGAATTTTAACATTCAATTTCATTTTCTTGCACTTGCAATTGCAAATTTATTTATTCATTCACAAATTCATTCATTTTCAATTTGAATCTCATTTCAATCAAATTCCAAATATTTTATAAGTCTTCGACTTATTTACATTTTGATTTATAAAATCATTTATACATTCACATTAATGAATTTTAATTTTTCAATTACTCTTTCTGGAATTCTACTTCCAATTTTTCAATTATAAATCACATTCAAAATTTATATTCACAATTTCCATTCGTATATGAATTTATTTCCTTATCTTTGGTTATACATTTTAATTTCATATTCAATTTATATAACAATGATAATAATTCAATATTATCACTTCCTAACAACCAAACATCCATATACTATAATAATTCATAGAAAAACATTTCTTTTCTATACAAAAATAGTTTTGGGCAAAATTATCTCATTTACCCCATTTAAAAACAATACTGTGTCAGTTTATCTTGTTTAAGAGTTTAGAAACCCCTATCGATTACAGTTGGCCAGACTGCACCGACCAGAATCTATAAACAGTCAACCGATAAGTCAACACAATACATAACAATTTCATATTTACTAACAAATACGCGCTCATATCTATTATTACACTCACACTCATTCTAGAGTGCTACTGACTCTATCTCTAATGAGTAACACCCAACAGAGCAGGGTTGTCGCTTAACCATATGCTCTGATACCACGTTGTAAGGACCTGATTCTTCGACTTTCGAAAATCGACATCGATACGTCCACTGTATCAACTACCGAGCAAACGAATGACGGAAAACCGAATTCTTAGGGTTTAAAAGAAGAGGTAGAAGAAAAGATAGAAGAAAAAGAAAAGAAGAACAACAACAGAAAACACAGAACAGAGACAATATCAGAATCTCACATATCGCAGCGGAACAATATATAATAGATAATCACTAGTCTTTTAAAACAAAGAACTATATTAGTTTATACATACATCAATCAGAGTCAATATACAACTCAATACAACAATGGACAGTTATATAACTTGTCCTCATATAGAATACACAGCGGAATAAATAAACAAATACGGATGTACGTTTCGCCATCCAGCTTGCTTCCAAAGCTCCAGAATATCCAGAATATCCTGATAACATAACTCTAGGCTGCCCGTGTGGAAAATAATGGGCACCCAGAGTTTAGAAGGGAAACAATAAACTCCGAGTCAGTCATGGTGACTGGTGTGAGATCGTAAAAACAGTTATTTTTCACAAAGAAAATAAAACAGATACGCAATGCTTTTGGAAAATGAAACTACCATAAGACCTCCCGCCACACACACAATGCAAACGCAGAATTGGAGGAGATTTCTTCTTATGATAGTCAAAGATGCTTGATACACAAAACAAATCATTTTGGGATATTATTATTAACGTCTAGTGTAGAAAACATTTCGAAAGTATAATATAAATCTTAACCAGCATAGGCATTCCGCACTTATGCCTACTATAGCTACTATGTTCAATAGCCGGTTACCGCCACATTCCATAGCAGGTAATACAACTAAAACCGTACAAGTCACGTATTGTTTCTTTGGATTTCCAACAAATGGTCAGGCCAAGGAACTTCCCATTGCCACATGGAAACGCCTCTGGAAAGACGTCAAGAGAAATAACCTAACATTACGGTTAGATCTCTGCCAACACAAGGCCGGGTTACCTCTGCAAAAATAGGTAACTACTGACACGCGTATGCCATCCCCTGATCGTAACCGATCTTCCCGAGGATCCTCGATTTCCAACAACCACATAATAAATTTGCAGTAACAACATAGGTTAAATATCTGGGCTCCATACCATGATACCACCTCTATCCAGAAGGAATGACATACACTAAGGGGTGCTACTCCCTAGAACCTTGCTGCATCCTTCCTGTTTTGACCATTTCCGGGGTGTGAGGTCCGACGAAGTCTCGTCCACAAAGCTACGCTTTGTCACAAAGCCATGCTTCGAGTCAAACGAATGATCAAAGAAATGATCACAAAGATAAATGATCAAACAAAGATCATATCACAAATGATCAAACAATGATCATTTCACAGCAACACTCAACATGCCACGTTACCAAATTGGGAGTATATTGCTGAGAAATTTCAACTACATAACCTCTGAGCTCGTACGTCTCAGAGAAGGGTGTTAAGCTAAAAGAATAAATTCTCTGCCACCAACAGAAATGTATTTGAAAGAAATCAGCTTTATATCTCAATCTGTAACGTCAGACATGCAACCATACAAGTCTGTTCCGGGATCGAACAGAACCGAAGGCACTCCTCACGAAGCCCTTGCAAATCCGGATAATTTTCTAATCACGTCCGGACTTCCCGTCACTAAGGGTGATAAAACCTCTATATCGGAGATCAGCCGATGTAGAGTAACTCGACGGTAATCCTTCCGTTTTCAAAAATATCTGGTCTTCAACACCGGTCATCAAATGCAATTCATTATGACGTATCACATATTCGGAATGGGTTATACGACCCCAAGGTCCTTTCCCGGCTAACCCGAATAGTGAGCGCTTATTCAAAAATAAGTGTGGCATTCAAATTCATTCAATTCACAACAAATACCCCTTCAAGGTAATTATTGATAGTCGGTTATTTAACTATCAATAAAGATGCGCAACATCATCAGATTCCAAATAATTTTCCAAATTATTTAATTTCCAAAAATATCTTTACAAGATATATAATTTCCACACTTTAAAAATAAATCAACGTTTATTTTTTTTTAAACGAATTTCCATTTCTTTTATAAATTCCATAGTGAATTTATATTTCAAATATCTACTGATATATGATTTTCAATCGATTTCAAATATTCAGTTTCAATTTATCTTTAAGAAGATAAAATCTCAAAACGTTTCATTTCATTTTGGAAAACATTTCCATACTTATTTAATAATTAGTAATTCACAAATCATTTATTTATTTTCAACATTTGAAAATATTCGATATACTTAAATCAAAATTAAGTATATTTTTCATTCTTTAAGGAAATCTATTTGAGTCAAAACGAATGTTACGTAAAACATCGTTACGACGACTCAAAATCACTAGTATAGGGATTCGGAATTAAGATAGATATGTAAATCCCAATACTAGATCAAAACATTTCCTTTCGAAAATAATTTACTATAACAACAGTGTTATAGTCTACCATTTCCTTATTTCTCGAAAACGTCTATTTCAACAATGAATGTTGAAATCTATGTTTTCGATAGTTAATACATTTTAAAAACATCATTAAAACAATTAACTTCATTTTTAATGTCACTTCCCCAAAACATATCCATTTTACTTAATAATATATTCACTGTCCAAAATCGTGAATATACTTCACTAACCAAATTTCAATCTTTTCTACACATTTTATTTCAAAGATTATCCACTGTCCAAAATCGTGGATAAAATTCCCAACCAACTCTTATTATTACAACATTTAACTTAAAGGATAATTCGCTGTCCAAAATCATGAATATATCTCCTTTATTAACTTCTATGTTTAATTTATCAAATTCAATTGGTTTCGGATTTATAAAACAACGTTTATAAATTCACCTTTATATTTCATAACAACTTTTGATTTATAAATCTCCTTTATTAACAAATTCGATCAATATTCCATTTAAAGGAAAAAAATCCAATTTATAAGTTAATTTCTTATAAATCTTTTATTCTACAATTTCATTCATTTTATAACTTCACAATTTATAAATCTATAAATTTCATTCACTTACGAATTCCATTAATATTTCACTTTTAACACTTATAAAAACTCGTTTTATAATTCCAATATTTTTAATTTATAAATCTTTTATATAAAACGTTTACAAAAATTCAAAAATCTCAATTTAAACCATTTTATAAATCAATCAACTATTTATTTCAAAAATCACTTTTCGGTTATATTTCACAAAGATCTTCACTTTTATAACTTTAAAATTTTAACGTTTATAAATCAATTCAAAAATTAAGTAAACGTGTACTTTCAAAAATCACTTTAAAAATCTCTTTTAAAATCATCATCGTTATTTTTAACTTCAAAAATGAATCCGATGATGCAACACACAAATTTGTCAATCATGACAACAAACATCATATATCATCATATGATAACAGAATATACAACAAATATCTGTAAATAAATCATTACTGGTGAGGAATCCAGTTGGATCCCTCCAACCTGTTTCCCTGCATCCATAGATGTTAGCACAATACCAGTTCCACTTCGAGGTGGAATATCGTGGTATATGGGTTTTATAAAAATATCATCCTCTTACTAACGGCGCAATAGGGTCTCATCCGCTATACAATGCGGGAAATCATAACTGCAATATATACATATGCCAATATATATATATATATTGCTATATATAGATATATCCTACTATATCTAATATCACAAATCCAAACAGTCAATCATCAATCAATAACTGCAAAATTAAATTTTCCTTCGAGTGAGAAAATATCACCTTTGCTTTTTATTTTGCGATCCATTCTCATTCTGACTCGATTTTCTGGATTTATACCTTGTATAAATATTTATACAATTTATTAATATTCATACAGATCGAATAATAAATTTTTCATTTTGATAATTTCGATTCATCGGTGATTTCCTTTTAAACAAAAATTTAAATTTTTAACTGATTTCCTTTTGAAATAAACTTATTTAACTAAGATTTTATTTTGACCCAATTTCTTTTAAATAAATTTATTTAACTAAACCTTTTAATTTCCTTTTCTGCACAGCTGTTCATATAGCCTAATTTTTTATTTTCTTATAATCATCCAAAAACAGTATATTAAATTTTTTAAAACTGCTTATACTTCACCTTTTTATATATATATTTTATAAGTTTAAAAGTAAAAGAAAAACTGTCTGTATGTATTTATATACTTTACTGTAAACTAGAATTTTAAAACAGTTTAAATAAAAACTCCACCTTGCAGTCTATAAAACTGACAAAACAGATTACAGTAATTAGCAAAATGATTCTTGATAACAAAATTAAACTAAAAGTTTTAACTTACTTAACCATAAATTAAACACTAATTAAAAAGGAAAACTGTTAACTTTATTGTTTTAAACTAGAAAATTATTTCCACCCACTTTCATTCATTTTATTTTCTCTGTATATACATATATGAATAAATTTCAAAATTACCTTACTGATATCGAGCACTTGATCGCCAGAAATGCTCCACCCACCATGACAGTTCGTACTACCATCAAACCCAGATCGAAGTCGATCACGACCACCACGAACAGTCGAACGCACATCGAACTCGCCCTCATCGCCGCGCCTTGCTGGCGCGATACACCCTCCCGGTCGCCGCTTTCCAGTCGTGAGTCCCCATGCCTACTGTCGTGCTACCCTAGTCGAGACCCACAGAGGAGCCGCCGCCATCACCTCAAGCTCGCGATCGCCTCGAAACCCCTAATCGAGGTCGCGGCCTTCCAATGCGAGCGTCACTCGAGCCCGTTTTGCCATTTTTTTCGTTTGAATGAGAGAGGGCTTCGGCCGTTTGATTTTGATTTGGAATGAGCTGTTAAAATGATTTCGAGAGCCACCATAGATTCGAATATCGATTTTTATTTGAATGAGAAAGGAGGAAACAGCCATTATCATTTTTTTTCTCTGAAGCTTTCGTCCTTTGAAAGAAAAGAGTCGCAGGCAACTTAGAAGAATGGAAAGCGTGTACGAGTGGGAGACAACGTGGTGGCTAGTTGTACGTATTGTCGGAAAAAGAATAAGCAATATAATTTAAATTGATTTCAAACTGTCTCGAATCTGTAGCTTAAATTTTTGACTTCCTATCGAGGCGTGCCGCTAGGCGTTCATAATGTTATACGCCTATTCCGAACGCAATGGAAAAGTTTCCGAGTCCAAATTCGATCGTACGGAGAAGATAGCTTTTTGGACCAGTTAAAATATTAAATCTTCGATTTAATTTCAGCGCGTTTGCTTATCGTACGGCCAAACGATCACTTTAAATATTACGAAAATTGAAATCCGATAATAATACAATATTACGGATCCAATGGAACTGGTTTCGTCGAATTCCGAGACTGTGCCCCGGAACGCTATTTTTAAATATCGATTCAAACGATAAAATTTTCAAAACTGAACAAATCATTTTCAAACTTGATTATGAAGCTTCTATTATCTTCAGTAATATCAATATAGATTTTACAACCCTTTGAAATATTTTTAATCAGCTTAAAACTGAAGATTCAAATTTTTATTCGACTATCAATAGATTAAATTTTATAATTTAATCGTCAATTTATTCTGAAAACTTGAAATTCAAGTCAAACCATCATTCAAATATTTAAAATTAATTAAATATTTTCAATTTAAATTGTTCAAAATTCTGGGTCGTTACAGTCACCATGGCTTTGATTTTGGCTTGACATTGACTTTGTTTGAAACACAGCTACCCTGATTTTTGTAACTGCAAATTGACTTCGGCCACTTTGAATTTGTGATGCTATTTTGAGCTTCGACATGTTCAATTTTGTGTCACCTGCTAGTTACCTTCTGACAGCATTCGAATCTGAGATAATATTTTGACTTGTTGAAAAAAAATCGACTTGACATGATTATTGACTTTGTTTGAAAGCTGCTACCCTGATTTGAAGCTGCTAACGTGGTTTTTGTTCGAACTACTAGATTTTAATTTTAGTCGAATGATTCACTGATTCATGTTAACAGCGACCTTTTCAATTCTTTCTTTAAATTTCATTTAACTATTACTGATAGAAATTTGAACACTTCAACAGTTTTGATTTACAATTTCTTTCCTCCTTGACTAGTTGACCTGTACCTTATTCTCCACAGTTTTGTATTGACTGGTTCGATAGTTTCACTTGAGTCTAGTTTGGTTTGCATATGACCTTCATGTGTACATTTTGTTGAGGCTCCATGTTAACTGTTAGCTCGATTCTTGTTCGAACTGTTGTGGTGTTGAGACTGCATTTCATGTATGTAGTCTGTTGCTCTTTTGAATGCTGGTCATTTCCATTTGTATACATACATTTATGTATGTATATATGTGTAATGGCTCTGCTATCATTTCTGGTCGTTCATGTATATACATGGTGTACTTGAGTTGATCTGGTCACACTTCATTTTAATGTTGTTGCCACTGCTTGTTAGACTTTAAGTCTGTATTTATGTTTGAAGCTTCGTCTTGATTTTGGAATTTGTCTATGTTCATTAACATTGTATTTGACTTGCTCTGCACTTGTATCATCACTGGTGCCATTGATATTTGAGTCTGTTGCACCATGTAGTAGCCTTGCTTGCATATTGAACTGCTTCCATTGTATCCCATATTTCATTGCATATGTATATATGTTGTTTACTCGTGTATATATGTATGCTTGTGATTTTTCTTTGCCTCCATTTGTTTGGGATTTTCGTTTCACTGGTCCTTGTACCTTTTGTAGCTTGCTTGTGCACACTTGAGTTTATATTGTCTATTTTCAAGTCATGTGAGTATGTTGGATTCATGAAGCTACATGTTCCTTTGTACTGTGCCTGGTAGAAGTGTTGCATTCACCATGCTTGATTTTAGTTGGGCATGTGTGCTTGTTACTGTAGCCACCTCCTTTTGTACTAATTCATTGTGATTTTGGAATTTGTCTTCATGTGTACATCAATGTCTGGGTTGCTCCTGACCATTTTATTGAACTTGTGTATTTGGATTGCACTTGTGTTGAATCCAGCTTATGGCTCGGGTTTGACCTTGTGCTCACCTGTTCCTGCAGTTTTGTCAAGTTTATATCAGTATGCACGGCCTTGTGGCATGTACGGTGATACACTGTGCATGTTACAAGTTGTTCGTGTAGATGAATTCAAAAATAAGTATGATAACGAACAACCCAAATAACTGAGGCAAATAATATTTTCAAAATACACATTTTATTTTACACTGCAAAAATATTTCTTTTTCAATTTTACTGCGTCGGTGTTTATTTTGCAGATAACTCAGATGTTGGATTCAAATTGGAATACAGTTGAAGAACAATTATGAGTGAACGAGTGATATGTAGTGAGAAGCTGATGTAAATGATAATTGTATAGCGACAAATTGTATTGTAATTTGAAATGTTGTATATATAGTGAGAGCTCAAATTTTGTACTACTCAAAAATTGTAATAAAATATTTGTTTGAATAAAATATCTATTTGAATTTAAATTTTGTGTTATTTATTTTATTCAGCAAATATTTATTTAATTGTGTGAAAAATAAAATAGTACAATAACAAATACATTTAAATGAATATATATATATATATGTTTATTATCATCGAACAAAAATCATATACTAACATATTCAACAATTATTTCTTTTGCAGAAGTAATTGAAGGCGGATCCAAGACGTGTCGAATGGTTTGGTGCAAAGTATAGAATGTCTGCTATCCATTGCCTCCGAGAGGTGCTTGCGACCTTGACGAAGGCTCTTTTGTTGATACTGTCGCAACATCCTTTTGTCTCTATCGAATGGTATTGCTAGTGTGCTTTCACCTCCTTGTTCGAAGCCATGTTTAACTAGATCAACTTGGTGCTTTTTGATCTTTACCAATGCTCTTGTGCTTCTTCTTTCATACCTTTATTCCTGGGAATACTTTATGGATAACATTTAGCCCCCCCCCCCTCCCGCAGTATGAAAGAAGCTTTTGTTCTTTAGGACAAAAACTCCAAGGAACTTCTCCTTTTATTTCCTGTGAAATAGATAATAACCTCTATTAAGATCGTAACCTGGTTAGGAGACCTTAAAGAGTAGTCTTAAATTTATAGAGCCGATGTCAAGATATCGTTTAACAACATTTTTGAATAAAATATTCCGACATATCATGATTAAACCTCTCTTATTAAAAATGTGGAATAATGTCACCTGATCCACAAATTTTGACTAAAATAAATAAGCCTTTGGGAAATAGCCTATTATCTACTCTAAACATTCCTCCTTTGAGTTATGCCTTTTGCAACCTATGGGCATCTATTTTGTACTTTAGGTGACCTTACCTCGTCACTTTAAGTTTCCTTTATTTTCAACCTTAAACCATTGGTTCGAAATTCTCATTTAGTGAAAAAGTATAGAGTAGTTTAGTAATGATTCTATTTGGTGTCATGAAGATCTCATATTGAAATCAAATTTTACATTCAATGGAAAATTCAAAAATCATCATAAAATTTAATAGTAGAATATAAAATTTATAAAGTTAGGAATTTAGTGAAAGTCTCATAAAGAAATCAGAGATGTGAAATTCATAAATCGTAAACAAAATCGACGAGGAAGTCTTAAAATCCATTAAATTGGTTAATTGTCGAAAGATCATTCAAAATTCAATGAGAAAATCAAGCATAGAAAGTCCATAAATCATCAAGGAAATCCACTGGGACATTCCAAAATTCATTTGATCAGAAACCCAAAAAATGATCGTCAAAAACCTCAATAAGGATAATAGGAATATGAAATTCACGAATCACCATGAAAATGATTAAAGAAACACTAGATTTTCAAAGTCAAGGATCTAAAAATCCAATAAGACAATCAGGAATAGGAAAATCATAAATTATCATCAAAATCCAAAGGAAAACGCGAGTCTCAACAAATCAGAAAACAAGCAGAAAACCATCCAAATTCTACCAGGGAAGCGAGGAACACAACAGTCAGGAATAATTATAAAAACCAACAAAGAAATTAAAAATTCATTATATCTCAAATCCAGTAAGAGATCATCACAGATACATTGAGAAAATTAGGGATACAAAATTCAACAGTCATCATAAAGATCCATAAGGAAATTTGGAATTCACTAAATCAAAAATCTCAAAATAGATTATTGAACACTCAATAAAGAAATCAGATATCATTCAATAAGGAAATCAAAAATTCGCAAATTATCATGAAAATCAACTAGTAATTCAGAATTCATCAAGTCAAAAGCTTAACAAAAGATTATCAGAAATCCAAATAAGGAAATTAGGAATGTGAAATTAATAAATCACCATGGAAATCGGCAAGGAAATTTAGGAATCCAAGAGTTTCCAAAAAAGTGGTTTGAAACCAGTCATTCTTATTCAAAATCGTGAAATCAATGGCAAATCCAAAAATCATCCCGCAAACTCAATAAAGGGAACCAAGAAACCATGATCTCATGAAACAAGTGATCAATAGGAAGTCGTCATCAAAATTCATTGGGGAATCGTAACATGCAAAATTCATGAGTCATCATAAAAGTCAATGGGGAAATTAAAAATTCATTAAACCAATAGTTCAGCAAGAAATTACCACAACATTTTAACAAAGAAATCATGAATAAAAAATCATCAAATCATCACAAAAATCAATGGGAAATTCATAAATTATCATGGAAACTCTACAAAAGAGTTATGAAATTAAGAGCTAATAAAACAAATGATAGATAGGAAATTATCATGAAAATTCGTGTATGTAAAATTTATAAATCATTTCGAAAGTTAATGAAGAAATTAGGAAACCTTAAAACCAGGAATTCAATATGAAGCCTCTACAGAAATTCTCCAATGAAATCAAATAATCATCATGAATTCAATGTAGGAGTTTTGGATTTAGTCAAAATCTTGTCAAGATCCAAACTGACAAATAGATTATTAGAAATTCATTCAATATCAAAATTAGAAATAGGTCTGGCCATAATAAATTTAGTAAATCCAAACAACAAATTCCTAGTCCTATGGGTTAGTAGAGTTTTTGATATATTAGAGTTGGGTCGCATCTGCAAAACCTTGTAGCTAATTGGAATATTGGTTCCTCATATACTTGTAGAGTTTCTTTTGTTCTAAGGAATTACTCTATTCTCAAGAACTCAATTGTGGTTTACTCAATCCATCCTTGGAGTGTGGACTCTACTTTCATTAAGGGTAACTGGCTGCTTATTCCATTCTTTTGGCTTTGGTAGAGATCTTTACTTTGTTACCATATAATGGATTCTCTTTTCCATTTTCCAATCTCGTGCCTTCTTTTGGGATATGGATTTCCTAATCGTTTTCAAACATTAGATGTTTTAAGATTTTCTAATTCATATCTTGTCTCTTTTGGATATGATTTTGAGCTCTTTGTCTATTTTCTATTACAATGTTGGACACCTTTGTCCTATTGCCTTTGTTTGTATCCCTCTTTGGGATTTCAACTTTGTCCCAATTGATATATAGATTTCTTTCTTTGACCCATTATTCTCTTGGGTTTTAACTCTTGCCTTGAGTCGTAGACATCTTTGTCTTTATTCTTTTGTTTGGAGAATCTTCTGGGCTTGGACATCTTAGTCCACTCTTTGTTGAGCCTCTCTCTAGGCTTGGCATATTAGTCCATTGTTGGATGAGTCTCGAAGGGGTATTGCATACTTAGCTGACCTTCCTCCAAAAGGTTGTTGATGGGTGCTACCCTGACCCATCCCCTAAGAGGTGGTTTTGACGTTAGGGGTTCTATCTCTCCCTCTAGGAGATGCTATGGAATAGCATCGTAGGCTTATGTCCCTCCCTCGAAGAGGTGCCACAGAATAACGTCGTGGGCTTATGTCCCTCCTTCTAGGAGGTTCTACAGAATAGCATCGTAGGCTTGAATATTTGTATATGAAAATATTTTTTGGCCAATTAAAATGAAGTCTCCTTTGAGAGAAAGAATTTTATAATTAAACCCTTCTTATATATTGAAGGGTTACCTTTTGAAAAATAGTTTGGACTCATGAATCCTTTTGATAAAAGAGTTTTTATTAATGCAGCCTTTTGCAAGAATTTTCTTGCTGTTCTTACAATGGAGACACAAATCTCAAATAGGAGACTAGGGTGTCATGATTCATGAACCAACAGTCTTTTAGTTGAGAATAGGATTCTCTAATTTGAGTTTCAATAAACTTCTGATGATTTCAAAATCTTTTTTGAAAAAGTATGAATAGGCTTTTCTCTGCCCATAACTCTTAGAAAATCTTGAAATATTAAAATTGATCAGTTTGAATTCTTTGATGTGCATTCACTAATGCTTTATAATATATCGAATAGGTCACATAAACTAGCTTTTAGGACAAATAGATATTCGTTTTCTCCTAGGCCGTGGGGTAATTGAAAATAGTTTTCTTAAGAAGATATGTTTAAGAAATTTCTTTTAAAATTATTTGCTAAAAATAGAGTTGGTATATATGGACTTTCCCTTAAATTAATGTTGGATTTGATGGTGATCTACTATATCTTGGAGGGTAGCCTTTGTATTGTGTTGACTGAAATATCGATAATCACCTCATATCCGGCATCTGAGCTACCTTTTTTAAAGTAGCCATGAGTGCGTTGTTCTCTAAGAGTATGTTGAATGTTTTGGTCTGATTCTGTTTTACCTGCAATAGCATTCAATTTTTAATTAGTATATGGCCAATACACTACACAAACCTAAGTATGAATGAAAATACAAATTGAGTTAAAAAGATATGAAAAGAGAAAGAGAAATTTCATAGTTGAGCTAATGCCATGAGTCCTCATGACTTGATAGGGATATGCATTTAGAATTTGCTGACCTGCGTTCCCCTCAGTTTGATCAAGATATCCTTTAGGTTTCTTTGACGAACTCTTGCAAGAACCCTGCCCTGATCATGCCTTGAATTTTCTCTAATAGGACATGGCATTAATCGGTTTCATGTCCATTTGCTTTATGGTACTCACAGTAACTTCCTCCTTTATTTGGCTCTGGGGCACTTCGAACCTTATGAGGTACGGTAAAATTCTCATTTCCTTTCATCTTGGTGAATATGTAGGAGAGGGGTTTGTTTAAGACCGCATAATTTGTTTTGGAATTCTTTCATCGACTTCCCTTCGGGTTTTCACTTTCTCTTAGTCTCTTGTCAAGATGCCTAAAATCAGGTTTCTCTTCCTTGGATTCTTGGTGGAATTCTTTCTTACCATGGTGCATATTGTCCAATTGAATAAATTTCTCAGCCCAGAGGAAGAAATATTGTAGATATTTGCATCCATTGATATAAAGGTCTTTCCAGAATGGAGTTTGTTCAATTAGTCCTGATCGAACTGCCATAAACTTTTCTCTATCATTTGTACTTTGTGCCCTTAATGCTTCTGCACTGAACCTGTTCAAATATTCGGCAAGTAGTTCCTCTGGCTTTAGTCTGATGGTTGCTAGTAAGCTAAAGTCTATAGTTGTATCTCTGAATATAGAAAATTGGGCCACGAAGTTGCAAGTAAATTGTTCCCAAGAATATATGGTTTCCATTCGGTAATTCCTATACCATTTGATAGCGTCTCCCTAAAAAGTAATGGAAAAGAGTTTACAGCGAACTGCCTCTGGAGCGTTGTATAAGTTCATCCAATTTTCAAAGACAATAAGATAGTCATTTGGATCAGTTGTTCCATCATACTTTAGCGAAGGAATTTGGATGTGTGGGGGGAGATTTGTCGCCATTATTTCTTTGGAAAAGGGATCCTTTTGCAGGATAACATATTCCTCTGGATCAAAAATTTCTTTTTCTCTAAGCGTATTCATCATTATTTGGTGTTGGATGTTTTCTTGGTCAAATTTATTTCTGTGACTACTCATGATGTTTTCTTAGGTTGGGCTATTCGATCGCTCGAGGGAACCTTTTATTTGACTTTCTCGGTTAAACTCTTGATCCTCTACCTAATTTGGAAGTCGCGCTTCATCCTCTATTTCCATAACTCTTATCGATTCCCGAGATGGAGCTCTTTCAGGATATTCTTGTATTGCTACCATTTGTGGCCATTGATTTTGGACCTTGATCACATTGCTTTTCAATTTTGTCGGGTTGAGGGTTTCTCAATTCCTGTATTCCCTAAGTTAGAGTTTCAGACCGTGTGATCTTTCAAAGTTGACTGTGAAGCAACCTTTTCTCTTGGATTATTGTTATTACTCCTTGCACTTACCATTTTTCTTCTTCCAAATGACTAACTTTATGTAATTAATCTGAGATGAAAATTATTAGGGATCGGAGGTTCAAGCCCTCCTTCTAGCACCAAAAATATTGATAAGAAATCTTTCAACACCCCAAATCTAAAGTTGAAGTAGGAACAATGCTTTCAAAACATCTCTTCGAAATGGTGAAGTTAGCTTAAGCTTTTTAGATGAACAAGTATGATTAAGAGTTTGTCTTTGAGACCTTTCGATGCAGTCGAAAGGGTAGACTCCCTACTGATAGCACCTTTTGAGTGAATTGAATATGGTTTGTGTCCAAACTGCCTTACGACACGAACCAGAGAGTTTGGGTTAGGATTCTAAGAGTTTTTGGTAATAGTAGAGTTGGAATGGTTTCGACTCAGGTGATAGGGGGAACACTTATAGTCTGATTGATTTGAGCTAAGGCTTCTAGGAAATTTGAGAACTAAGGTTTCGACACAATCGAAAGGGGAACCTTTCGATTAGTTTAACTGCAGATAGAATATTCATAAAAGGTAAGAAAACCTAAGCTACTAAGTAAATGCCATTATCATAATCTTCTTTTATTTGAACTCAATTGTACAAATTAACCAAATCCCCCATTTGATTTTAGAATTAGGGTTTATAAGCTTAAGAAAGATATAAGTGAGAAGTAGAGAAAATTGAATCCCTCTTCATTGACCCCTGGGGTCATATTTATAGGCGCGGGTTTGGACCTTCCAACCCCAAGCTGTCGAGACGGTCGAAAGGTCTATCCCTTTGCTTTCGTGAATGTTCACTGAGATATACCTTTCGACCAAGTCGAAAGGGTTTTAGTCATCCTTCTGTTGTTGCTTGTGGTTAGGCCTCTTTCTTTTGCTTTGTTTCCCTTCGACCTTGTCGAGAGGGGGTTGCTTGATATCCTTTTGACCTTGTCATAAGGCCTATTGTTGCGCTTTTTGACTTGAATGCTGATGTGCCTCATAGTTGATTTGGACGCTTGCTTTCGACGCTGTCGAAACCAGTCTTCCTTTGGCCTTGATTAACTCAGAACCTTATATTTTTATGGAAGTAGGTGTTTAGCTCTTCCTTCATGGGTGAGAGTAGTCCTAACCATTTCGAAAGGCTATATATGCTTTCGAAATGGTTGAATTGGTTGATTATTTCTTTTGTGGAAGTGATTGAAGGTGGATCCAAGATGTTTCGAATGGTTTGGTGCAAAGTATAGAATGTCTGCTATACATTGCCTCCGAGAGGTGCTTGCGACCTTGACGAAAGCTCTTTTGTTGGTACTGTCGGAACATCCTTTTGTCCCTATCGAAAGGTACTGCTGGTGTGCTTTCACCTCCTTGTCGAAAGCCATGTTTAACCAGATCAACTTGGTGCTTTCTGATCTTTACCGATGTTCTTGTGCTTCTTCTTTCATACCTTTATTCCTGGGAATACATTATGGATAACGTCTGTCATAGTTCGATGCTGCTTTGCTGGAGCACCGTCCTCTATGTTCTAGCAACATTTATTATCAACATGTCTAATAGCATTCACGTAACGCTCCCTTTCATTCCAACTTTTGTCGGTTGGATGCGGTCCTCCAACAATGGTATTATTAACTAATCTCCCTCCTATCCGTCGAGGTTCCTCAGCACTGATGGCGGAGCTTGTCCTTGATTGGGGTCGGATGTCCCATGCCCGCTATTTTGCGGGGCTTTAACAAATTGCTACAGCTTTCTTTTTCGAATTAAGTTCTCAACATCATGGAGGTGGCGACACTCGTCCGTGGTATGTCCATAACTTTTATGAAATCTACAGTACTTTCTAGATTGTCTCTGCTTCTTCGTCGGTTCCTTCGAAGGTGTTTCTTGTACTGCATAGTGTTACAAGTCGATGGATAAATATTCTCCAACGATGTATTCAACAGCGTGTATGTATCAAACGATGGGATCCTCGGCTTCCCTCTCCTGAAATTCCGTCTTCAGTCCTGATTTCTATTACTGCCTTTCTTCTGCTCATTCCGTTTGTTCTGAACATTGATTTGAACTTTCCTAAAACTATCACCGAACTACTTCACTACCACATTACTTTGTACTCCCTTGGTGCTTAGGCCTACAACATCTCTCTTCATGGTTCGCTTTGCCTCCTCCTTCCACAGAAACGAGCTGCCATTGCAAAGAAATGGTCCAATGTAGAAGGAGGCTTTCCCACTAACCAATCGCCAAAATCGGAATCAGGGTCGACTCCCCTAGTCAGTGCCATGAGTATTGCTTCATCATTCGAATTACCGACTTCTGTAATAGCAGTATTTAATCTTTTAAGAAAATCTTTTAATGACTTCCCTAGTACCTAGACCAAGTTGGAGAGTGACATTACATCCTTGGGGCAAGTCGTGTGCATGCGGAACTGCTCCAGGAACTTCTTTGCTAACTCATAAAATGAAGATATTGGTCATGGTCGTAGCTTAGTGAACCACTTAGTCGCAACGTCTTCTAGAAAAATGGGAAAACACCTGCACTTCACTGCATCAGTGGCTCGGGTGGATTCCACGTGCCATTCATACTTCAAGAAATGCTGCATGGGGTCAGTTTTTCCCACATAGGTAGGCATTGTAGGCAAATTGAAACTCTGTGGATATTCTACATATAGAATGTTGTCGATGAATGGAGTATGACTTCTGGAGAGTCCCCAATCATCGTTGGTCAAGCCTTGACTTTCTTTCACTAGCTGTCTCACCATGGCTGTTAAGTCTGGTGTTTGGAGAGTTGGTTCCATGTGGTAGTCATGTTCTACCTCACGTGAGCGACCCGATCCATGCCTTCGGGCAGTGCCACATTGCTTAGGGTCCTCTTACTCTTGATCCATTTCCTAAGCACCAGTTCTATCATCATCTCTTAGCTGTGGTTCAACCACATTCGCCTGAGCTCTAGCATCTTGATCGATCGTGGCACCTCTAGAGTGAGCTCCTCTACCTGCATGCTGACTGCCCCCACGATTCGAGGGTTCGGTGATGATCCCCCTAGGGGGTTCGGTGCCGATTGGCCATAGCCGATCGTCTGATTCTGTCCCGATATTCTGGCTGCATATGCATTCGCTTTGCGGCATCTGTTTCTATGATTGTCGTCAGATGAGGAGGAGTTCTCTAATCCACAGTATGGAGTAGGCTTCCTTCTTGTCTTTCCATGCTGATCTTTAAACTGGTTCATCAGGTTGATGTTAGCCTGGATTTGCTGGTTGAGCTGCTGACGGCTATCCATCAGTTCCTTCATTAGGACTTCAAAGTCTGCTTTGGTGATGTAGTCAGCTGGATTATGAGGATTGGCAGTAACTGGTTGTACGCTCTGATCAACCTATTGGATGCCGGTATCTTCATTTCCTTCAATAGCATGGGAAGTAGTAGACTTTCCTCTAGCCATGGCTAATGGCTTCCTTTTAGATCTTCTTCAAAATCTGAGTAGAAGTGGAAACTTGTTGGCAGAAATCTGGATCTATCTCACGAAATATGGGAATCCACAAGTAGATGATGAGATCCAATGAAGCTGAGAATTCGTTCTCTGTGAAAGCACCAAAATATTTACGTAACAAGTTGGCACAAACACCCAATAAAATGAATGTAGAGAAATAAATGAAGAAATCTAAATTAAAATATAGGAAACCAGAAGAAAACAAGTAAAAAACAATGACAAACGGATTTATAGTTTATAGTGGTTCGACGTTGAAAGCCTACGTCCACTTTGACGAAACAACTTTATTAATCACTTGAATTTCTGAGTGCTAGAGGGATCAGATCGAAAACCGTAAATAAAATGGAATACAAGCAAATTAATAGCATAAAGATCCCTAAAACGAACAATGAACTCTGTATTTATAGGGGTAGACGACCAAACATAGGGCTAATATAGATCAATATGTAGATGAGGTCACCCATAAAATTTCGAGGCCCAACTCCCAATATAGAGCAATCAGGCCCGATTGGTCTTCCTTGCCACGTGGCACCATGCGATCGATCATGTGGGTCCCTCTCCATTTAAGCTTCATGCTTTCAAAGTTGTCTTCATGTTTTTAGAGATATCGATCGATTCTCATTGAGTTGAACTGTTGGTTGATGTTGTTCATTGCTATGGTGATATGATCTGATCCCCTGCCTAGGGGAGGCACTAATCCATACTTAAAGAATGTTCAATAGAGTCTGTCTCTTGGTTTCGCTTGATCGTTACTTCATATTGTTATCAGTGCTTGTTCTCTGATCTCTATGATCACCCCTTTGGACTGCTTGCCTTGTCTATCATTGAGTCTAACTTGTTCAATTAGTCTGAATATATCCGGATCAAAAGGTCGGATAACATGAACATACCAACGCTGAAAACGAGCGACAAATCATCTTAGATTGACAAAACATAAAGAATGATATCAAAATCGATAGTTAAGAAATCAACCATCGAAAGTAAACGAATGGCTGTACATACGAATTAGATCGCATACACTTGTCACCAATAGACGAATCAAGCTTTAAGACATTTGAATATTACTTGTGCTTGATTTTCACATCATAAATATTTGTAAAACATTTTAAAACGCTTCTATAAAAATATTCTTTTAAAAGGACAAATTAAATTTTCTAAGTTTATTAAAAAGAGGTTCTAAAACAAATGTCAGCAAAGCATTTTTCACTGTAAATCCAAAACCAATTACACTTAGCTCTATTTTTAAAACATTCCCTTTTAAAGATTTACACAGTTATAAATTTAAAACAACATTTATTACCCAAAAGACAATAAATCAAATTACAATCTTTTTATATATTTAAACAACATTAATTATCTTGAAAAATAATAAATCAAGTTTATAATTATTTAAAAACAACATTAATTATCCCAAATATAATAATTCAAATTTATAACTTCTTTTATAAATATTAGTCAATACTTAACCTTTATTTCAAAATTCTTAAAATATTTGAAAATATAGTTAAACAACTTCCAAAATGCAAAAACGCAACCAAACATTTTTTTTATAGAAATACAAGCACAAGTTTAACATACACAAGAGTTTAAGGAGAGAATATTTCATAAGTGACGGTATAGCAAAAATAGTTATAACAACACTTACACAATTCAAATAGCATGTCACAAATATTTCAACCAACATTAATATAAGCAATACAAGGATGTAAGTAAGATGCATATACTTGTAAATTAATAATGGCAAGAAACCTCTTAGGGTCTCTCTACAAAAGACCCATGTAAATCACACATATATATGTATTTTCGAAGTGTTCCATCATGACCTATTCTCTAGGAAAACACTCCTACTTCTTCTTTTTATCCTCTGCAACAAAATGGTTATTTATGTCATCCGCTATCAAGCGGGAGTTCGAATCCAAACAACCAACCAAATAATAATGATCTTTTTTACTTTGCAAGCACAGAACGATGATTTATTCTGCTCGATAAATGTCCAAATAATCTATTCAGTTGAATTATAGCAAAACGGGGTTTTATTTTGCTAAATAGATGTCCTAAACGAAGTATTACTAATTTAACTACGTTAAGCGTAATTAAATTAAATCATTATAGTTTCGTCACTAATCTATACTTCGTTAAAACAATCAATTATCATCCAAGCATTCAATAACAATCTATAACAACACAGATATCACATAGTTTATTTGAAGGTGAGTTAACTCACCGAAATTCCAGTTGATGCTTTCGTGTTCCAGTTTGAATTAAAATCTAACAGCGTTCGATTTTAGTCCAAAATTTCACTTGCTCCAAATTCCACCAAAATAATTCCATCGTGTACCTAACGTTCCTATGAGTCCAATGCAACTGACCACGGGTTAACGGACTCTGTATGGATAATAAAGTTTTTTAAAGTTAACCCATTTAATAAACAAAATCAATTTAACAAAATTATTTTTAACTTATACTTAACTAATATTTAGTTCTCATCCCACACAGGCCAAAGGCCCAAACCTACTTTCAACATGCATGCAGATTGCAATAGGGTTTTCCTAAAATCAAAGAACATATGCTTGGAAAGAAAATGAGCACCGTAACTTCCCCTGCCTCCTTCTCTCACAACGAACCGTTAAACCATGTGCCGTCTTCACCATTCAACTCCTCGTCCAAGACCACATCGTCCAACACCCTCGCCTCCGGGCTCGGCTCCGCCTCTAAGGATCAAAACGCAGTCACCACGTCAGTTATTTCTAGCCTCCATACGCCACCATTTCAAGTACAACAATAATGAAAAGCATAGCTCTCTTTGCCCTCTACAACTTTGATGTTTACGCTTTTGGCTAAATCTTGTTGTAGAAAGAGTTATTTTAATTATTAAAATGAACGGTAAAGAAATGGGTTCTGTTATCATTTACAAAACTAAGAGAAAAAGTGAGACGTGAACATGCATGTCCTATTTTCCTTGCGTGTCCAAATATATATAAACATAATCAAGTTACTTCAAAGCAAAGTAACCCCAAAAGTCAAAAACCAAGAAACACATGCAAGGTGCAAGGACAAGATAAAAGATTTCAAAGCAAGATTGTGTGGTGTGTGTGTATTTGTGTTTTGAAAAAAATTTGTGGTACTCTGCCACACAATAACGCGTTAGCGCATGAGCCGTGAATGACAGAAATAAAATACAATTGTACACAACAATATGACACAATCACAAAACAATAACAAAATGCACTTGTTAGCTTATTCTGTGCAGTTTCAAAAACACTAACGTTTGACGCAAAATGCATCAAACAAAAATTTAATTGTTTTTCAAACAAAAAATTATGAAAAAATCCTATAAATTAAATTAAAAATATGTCACTAAAAATTGGGCAATTATTTGAAACATATATTTTATTATATTTTAAATTCAAATTCAAATACTTAAATAAATTAAATATTCAAATTCAAAATGAAAAAATTACAGATCGTTGCATTCTTCCCCATTAAAAAGAATTTTGTCAATGAAATTCCATGGACCGAAAAAATATAATGAAAGCCAAACAATTAACAAAAGTTACGCATACCAAAATAATATCACCCATAACCCCAGTCGAAGGTACGGTGCCTTATCCTATCTAATTTTTCAAAGATAAAGTTTTAGGACTAAATACTCAGGATTTTATATTCCAAATATATTTTTCCTCAAATTCCTCTAAAGAGAATAAATCAAAACCAAAATCAATTTTGACAAGAAGGGGCTCTTTTTACTGAAGCATGGTATAACTCTAGAATCAAAATAACACAGAGCATCCAGTGGTATTTCGGTTCCTCATAAAATCAACTAAAGTAAACAAATATACCTAGCGAGTCTTCCAAATTGGAAAACTCCCTATCGCCTAACTTTAGTCATAACAAAAAATATTTGAAAAACCACTTCACAAAACCTTTTTCAAATATTCTGAAATATTAATACTTCACCAATATTTTCAAAATTATATTATTATGGTTTTCACAATTTCTTTCGAAAGCACCGGGATTTAAGTCCTAATAAACAACAACTTTATAAACCGTAGTCTATAAAATCACACTATCAATCAAATCAAATCCCATAAGGTAATAAATGAACACTTAACACTATTTAAAATGTCAAAGGACCATCAAAAAAGATTTAGAATTCACTTAGATTCACAAATTTCTTGATCGTCCAAGGACATAGATAAATTCCTAAGCAACCAAACGTAAGATACAAAGATACTCAACCCCGTAAGATATACGTAAATCATCCATACGCAATATCTGACCCGACCACTTTCTCAAATACATAAACTTCACTTCCAAACTAGTATTGCTCACCCGACCTCTCTAATATGGATCCGGTCAGGTTCCTCGATCAAAAACCTCTGTTATCCTTACATAGCCATATACTATGATAGAAAACCTCAGTATCATATCAAGAATCCGAATCAAGTGTCCACTGACAAGAATCAAGTGAGAAATCCTTTTCTAGACTAATGTGAATCACCTCATGGTTAAGTATTTGAATCCTAAATAAAGAACCATGCGAATAAAATGATCTACGTATAACTTACATGCTTAATCTGATTGGTTTCTTAATTACACCAATCTTTTCTAAATCATTTTCAATTTTATTTATAGTATTTCATTTAATACTAAAATTATTTATGAATTACTTCATAAATTTTAACTTAAGTTTATAAACATTTTATAAAGACGCAACTTTATAAAACATTGAATTTAAAACTTACTCCACTTTTGTTTACTTGTATAATATTCTTCTACATCCTAAGAGTATATACAAAATATCAACTTTTATTTATTCTTTTTTTTTCAAAATTCAAATGAAGGTCCAAACAAAATATGGGTCTTTAAAACCGAGTCAACTACTTCGACTTTTTTTACCTTAAAGCGTTCTAAGGAAAGATGTGTATTAGTCGGTCCAATAACATCAAATTTTTTATGATGCTTAGATGTTTAAAAACAAAACTACAGTTTTAATAAAAAAATGCTTATTAAAACCTTCCAATCCAATTTAACCCATTTAAAAAATGAGTTAAGTTATCTCTTTTCTATCCAAGAGTTAAAAAAATTTGTTTACCAACTATTTTTTTATAAAAATACCTTTTTTATTTTTAAATCAATTTCCTTTAAGGGAAATTAAGAACTAAATACCCAGTTTTTATTCCAAAACCCTTTTTTGGAAACATACCTCATATATTTCTATATATATAAAATAATTTTAACAATTTATTCACTAACACTCGCTTTGGGTTCGTTCGATCGAACTCATTTCGATCACACAATGATAAAGGGAATAATTTCCTAAGTGCACTACGATGTTCGCTTAAGCAAACATTTGATCGTCACTTAGAAGATTATACGGATTACCACAAAGCTAATCGAGATGTTTTCCCTTAACTATCCAAAGAAAATGTATCTTTATTAAAAATTCTCTTTGAAATATTTATACTTACAATTATTTTCAAGTAATACTACCATTACTTTCTCAAAATCCTTTTGAAATTATTTCAAACAAATCCGGGATTTAAATTTAAAAATCATTTTTAAATCACATTTTATAATCCAAATTTATATAAAGTTACCTTTATATAAAATCATCTCATATTATAATAATTCTCCTTTACAATAAGAAATTTTTCCTCGAATATTCATCCTATAAATGTCTTATCTTCCCATTTGGGTTATATTAAACAACTTTATTAAAAGTTTACTGTTAACTCAACACTATGAAAATATGACTTTTAACTTAACATTTCCTCCAAATACCTTATAGTCAAATTGTGAAACTTAGTTCACAAAGGGGTTCGTTTTAATGTACTCGCAATTTTTAATAAATGCTTATAAACTAGTTGAACATAAATCAACAAACAATAGCCAATGCTCCTAAACTACACGAGCATGACAAATCAAATAACAATGATAATAAATGGATATTATCATTTCAAACAAACAAACACAACATAAATAACTATATCAACTTTGAAAATTATTCATATATATATAATATATATCCTAGGTAAATATTTCATTACCAAATTTTCAAAAATCAATATCATGTTTGTTTGCCTTGTTCAACTATTTAGAAATCCCTATCGATATAGTGGCGTCCCACATCTCGACCAAAATTCATAAACAACTCAATAGACCAATAAACATAATATAATTTTTAGCAATTAACAAATACGCTCTCGTACATATAATACTCTCAAACTCATTCTACGGTGTTACTTACTCTATCACTAATGAACCATACCTACCAATGCCAAGGTTCTCGCTTAACCTTCAGCTCTGATACCACATGTAATGATCCGCCTTTTTAACCATTGAAAGTCAACACCAAATACATCCATTGTATTACAATGCCGATCATCCAATCGCTGAAAAGGCAGATTGTTGGGGTAAAATAAAACGAACAAATACGGGAAGCAGAATCTCACAACGGAAATGACAACATATAATATAATAAAGACAATATAAACTATCATTCCAAGATACAATGTACATCGGTGTAAAAAAAACAAACCCATCAGCTGGACAGTTATAAATTTCTGACCTTACAATTACTGATAGGTATAAATAATACAACGGAAAATAAAAATATTACGGCAGGTGAACATCCAGCTCTAGTCCATGAGTTCCATGCCTATCAACGACAACCTGGAAAAATACTCGGTCTGAGCCGAGCATTATAATAAAATAACACTCGGATCAGTCTAGAAAACCAACGTGAGAAAACTCAAGTAATATGGCGAACATTTAAAAATTCAGTGAGACCACGCTGCTAAATGTGGAATGGGTTTTTACCTCACAAGAATAACTTCCATACATGAAAGAATGGTAAACAGACCAAAACACCAATCCAAACAAGTAAGAAAGAACATAGACAAGATCAAAATACAAACTTAAAGAATGGAAACAAATAATTAAACATCGAGAAGAGCTCTAGAGCTTTTCGATGCAATTAAGAAAATAATTCAAAGATCTGAATCAACTAACGAAAGGGAAATTTTTCAACAATGACTAGAAGGGTGCGCCCCCTTACCAAAAGTATACCTCTAGACAATACATGAGAGGGTCATTTTTTCTATGACCGGAAATGTACAAGTCGAACCCCGCCAACCTTACAGAGTATCTGAGTATTTCATATCTCTGTGTATAGAACCGAATCCAATCTAGAGTAGATGTGAAGATACCCTAATAGGAGTAACCCTACATAGCTTGATGTCCACTCGCTATTTGGTTTTAGTCAATTCCATCAAAGGATATCAATGCTCAAATGAGCAACAAATCGTCTTGGATTGAAAAAACACAAAAAAAGGAAAGATTGATTCCAAGGTTCGAAATGAAACAAGGAGAATGAATTTATCCAACATGATTAGGAGGGTGCGCCCCCTACACCGAAAGTATACCTCTAGAAAAAATATACTTGAGAGCACATGCGTCACTCTCAGGAACTTCCAAGCAGGACCTAGTTAAACCGCGGGTGATCCGAATATTTCACATCAATGCATTCATGCCGAAACCTATCTAGATAAATGTGAAAATACCCTAATGAGTGCAACCCACATTGCTTGGCTTCCACTCGCGCTTTGGTTTAAGTCCTCCAATGTTGGTTACCAATGCTCAAAATGAGCGACAAATCATCTTAGACCGACGAAGCACAAAGAATGATATTAAAATCGATAGCTAAGAAATCAAACATCGAAAGTAAATGAGTGATTGTATATGGGAATTAGTTCGCATACACTTAGTCACCAATAAACGAATCAAGCTTTTAAGACATTTGATTCTTACTTGTGCTTGATTTTCAGATCATAAGTATTTGCAAAACACTTTAAAAACATTTCTATAAAAATATTCTTTTAAAAGGGTAAATTATATTTTCTAAGTGTATCAAAAATTGGGTCTAAAACAAATGTCAGTAAAGCATTGTTCACTGTAAATCCCAAACCAATTACACTTAGCTTTATTTTAAAAACGTTCTTTTTTAATGATTTCTATATTTATAAATTATCATTTATAAATTTAAAACAATATTTATTATCCTAAAAGACAATAAATCAAATTATAATATTTTTATATATTTAAACAACGTTAATTACCATGAAAAATAATAAATCAAGTTTATAATTATTTAAAAACAACATTAATTATCCCGAAAATAATAAATCAAATTTATAACTTCTTTTATAAATTTTAATCAATGATTAACCATTATGTTCAAATTTCTTAAAATATTTGAAAATATAGCTAAACAACTTTCAAAGTGCAAAAACGCAACCAAATATTTAGTTTGTAAAAATAAAAGCATAAGTTTAACATGCACAAGAGTTAAGGAGAGGATATTTCATAAGTGACAGTATAGCGAAAATCACTGTAATGACACTTATACAATTCAAATAGTATGTAACAAATATTTCAACCAACATTAATATAAGTGATATAAGGATGTAAGTAAGATGCATATAACAATAAATTAATAATGGCGAGAAACCCATTAGGGTCTCTCTACAAAAATGCCTTGTAAATCACACATATGTATGTGTATTTTCGAAGTGTTCTGTAGCAACCTATTTGCTACGAAAACACTCCGACTTCTTCTTTTTGTCCCTTGAAACAAAATGGTTGTTTATGCCATCTACTATCAAGAGGGAATTCGAATCTGAACAACCAACCAAATAATAATAATCTTTTTTACTTTGCAAGCACAGAATGGTGACATATTCTGCTCGATAGATGTCCAAATAATCTATTCAATTTAATTATAGCAGAACGGGGTTTTATTATACTAAATAGATGTCCCAAACGTGGTATATCTAATTTAAATACATTAAGCATACTTAAATTTAACCACTATAATTTTGTCACCAATCTATACTTCGTGAAAACTATCAGTTATCATCAAGGCATTCAATAACAATCTATAACAACATGGATATCATATAGTTTATTTAAATGTGACTTAACTCACCGAAATTCTAGTTGAAGCTTTTGCATTCCAGTTCAAACTAAAATCAAACGGCATTCGATTTTAGCCCAAAATTTCACTTTCTCCAAATTCCACCAAAACAATTCCATCACATAGCTAACTTTCATACGAGTCCAATGCAACTGACCACAGGTTAAACGGACTCTGTATGGATGATATAAACCTTTTTAAAGCTAAGGTATTTAATAAACAAAATCAATTTAACTAAATTAATTTTAACTTATACTTAAATAATATTTAGTTCTCACCCCACAAGGCCCAAAGGCCCATACCCATTTTCAACACGTATGCAGATTGCAATAGGGTTATCCCAAAATCAAAGAACGCATGCCTAGAAAGAAAACAAGCACCACAACTTCCCCCACCACATTCTCTCAGGCCCAGCCCGAGACCTAAGCAGGCAAGAGTAATGCCTAAGGCAACGCGAAGGGAAGGGACAACAAAAAAATCCTACTTCTCAATCTTGATTTTGCACTACCTGCCTTTCCACTATCGTCGCTCCGCTACTCCCTTTCGACAACAACATGCTCCCTTCTTCTCGCTTGCTGACCCGCTGGCTGCTGCAAGACTCCCTTCATTTGCCCTAATTTTTTGTATTTCAATTGTTACTGTCATCCTTTTGATTGCTTGAACTGTACGTTTTCCATTTATTGCAACTATTGTTAACTAAAAATTGTAAAATCGTTTATAGATTTATAGTAAATCAATTTATGATTTCATAACTAGATATGCATTTCTTTAATGAAAACGAAAACAACTTTACTATTAATTCATGGTGAAGTTAATAAATTCTATTATTTTATGAATGAATCATGTTGATTTCATTGTTTAATGAATGAGTTATATTAATTCGCAAATAATAAATCCTTTTATTCATCTTGATTCCTAATTTTATAAATTCAAATGGGTTATGGATTGAATTAATTGAATTGTGAATATAACCGAATTGAATTAAATTGAGTAATCAAATTATGATAGAATTAAAATAGATTGGTCGAAGCATTGGATTGTAACCCTTCTAATCATCATTTTGTTATGCCCATTGCAGCATTCAAGGAGATTGCTATTTGGAAAGTTAGGGTTGTCCTATTCAGGACAGAAGGTCCCTTTTTTTATTTTAGTGAATGTTTTTCTATCAAGAGAAAAAGAGCAGTTTACTTGGAATAATTAGACTTTTTTATACAAAGATATGTCATTTTCACATATTTTTGTGTGCTTGTGCAAAAAAACAAGTTAATATAGTATGATTACCTACATGCCAACCAGAAACAGTAGCATATTACATATGTCTTGTCTTAATACATCGAGGTGAGAAAGAAGAAGATGAATATGATCAATTGTTATCATCTTTAAAAATAGTAAAGGCCGTGAGTTCCACAGTTGTATGAAACTAGAAGGTTTTCTATAACACAATAAAGAGATAATGAATATGTTTGCTACAAAAAGAAATGAAAGAAGTTGTTTGTGTTAGTATGTATTGACATTTTATGATACTATGCTAGCATTTTGATATTTTAAAATGCAACCCAGTTGATTTAGTTGATTTATATTTTTTGATCAATGTTAAATTTAAATTGAATTTGCATTTTGGCTTTACATATAAAAATATTGCTATGTTTGAAAAATTAGGGCAACAAAATTGAAGAAAAATTTATTCGTCTAGGGCATTAGAAACCTTTGGGTCGGCTTTGCATTCTATCGCCTCCAACCACGAAACAGTGTGCCGTCTTCACCATTCAACTCCTCGTCCAAGACCACATCGGCCAGTGCCCTTGCCTTCGTGCTTGGCCGCACCTCTGATGAGCAAAGCGCAGTCACCACATCAGCCATTTCTGGTCGCCACAGCCTCCACATGCCACCATTTCGATTACAACAAGAATGAAAAGCATAGCTCTCTTTTCCATCTACAACTTTGATGTTTACACTTTTGGCTAAATCTTGATGTAGAAAGAGTTATTTGAATTATTAAAGTGAATGTTAAAGAAATGGGTTCTATTTTCATTTACAAAACTAAGAGCAACGTGAACATGTGTGTCCTATTTTCCTTGTGTGTCCAAATATATATAAACAAAATCTAGTTACTTCAAAGCAAAGTAACCCCAAAAGTCAACAACAAAGAAACACATGAAAGTGCAAGGACAAGGTAAAAGATTTCAAAGCAAGATTGTGTGGGTTTGTGTATATTTGTGTTTTGAAAAAGTTTTGTGGTACTCCGCCACACAATAACACGTTAGCGTATGAGCCGCGAACGACGAAAATAAAAATACGATCGTGTAGAATAATATGACATGATCACAAAACAACAATAAAATACACATGTTAGCTTACTCTGTGCAATTTCAAAAATATTGACTTTTGCCGCAAAATGCGTTAAACAAAAATTTAATTATTTTCCAAACTAAAAATTATGGAAAAATCCTATAAATTAAACTAAAAATACGTCACCAAAAATCAGGCAGTTATTTGAAACATATATTTTGTTGTATTTTAAATTAAAATTCGAATACCTAAATAAATTAAATATTCAGATTCGAAACCTAAAAATTATGGGTCGTTGCATTATTGCACACATTGAACATAATCGTTAACAATTTCAACTTCTTCTTCCTCGTTTTCCACTATAGGGTTATGGATAATTATGTTTGCTTCAGCCCTTGGTTCTTTAATGATTACGGGATCATCCGTATTGTTGAGAAGATGATTATGGATGGTCCTAGCCATTTTTTCATGTCTCTCTTGATTATTATTCAATCGGATCTATAGAACTCCTATTTCAGTAAGCGTGTTCAGGACATGCTTCATTTTCTCATCGATTTTATTAAGTTTAGAGAATGAAAAATCCCTAAATGATGTGTATTCTTCATTGGATTTTTGGAATTTGTACGATCCATTAAAATAAATTTTAGAATGAGTTTACAGAAGGTAGATGAAGAAGAAATAGAGAAAACCACGAAATTAGATGATTAAATAAGCTGTTTTAAATTTGAAAATGAGAGGGAAGATTGGCTATGCCAAAAACATCATGTATGTCGACATATGTATTGTAAATTATGTTTTTCAACTTTTATAATATTTTGTGATATATATATATATATATTTATATATTTATATATGTATATGTATGTATATGTATATGTGTGTGTGTGTGTGTGTGTATTTGTGCAGTTAAACCCTGCTAATGCCCCGCAAAATCTAGCTATAGCGCGTAGCGCTCTTCGACTGCTACACTTTTTCAACTTAGTGCTATCAAACAGTAGATTCGCTTTATGCCTCGCTATTTTCCATTGCGTCTACTAAATCAAGGCTTTTAACACCTGCTTTGACGATATTAAATATAAAAAACTAGTTCTCTTTGAACCAAATCAACAAAGTTAGGGTAAAGACCAAATTTTAAGGCATAAGTGCTCAATCTAAGTTAGAAATTTATTATAGTCATCGAATTTGGACTGCATAAATCATAATATTCTTTAGTTTTTGTAGTATAAGATTAAATAATATATTTCACTACACACATGATTTGGGAATGAGAATAAATTAATTATAAATATATGTGTTTTATATCTAATGAAGCTTTTACACCTTCGCTATTTTCAAAATATCCCTGCGTTATGCCGCTATAACTTTTTGCACCACCACCGATATAGAACCGCTAAGTGCTTTAACTGCACACACATACATATACACATATTGTAACGTTCCGCCTTTTCAATCCTTGGAAGTCGACACTAAAACATCCTTGGTATTCACGTGCCGAACATCCAAGTGCCGGAAAGGAAGTTTATTAGGGTTAAAGAACAAGAAGACAGAATAGAATATCACATCGTGATGAGAAAAATATAATATACACATGATCTTTGCAAAAGAAGTCATCTTTACTATACATACATAACACAATCAAAGTACACTACATCAGCCATGGATAGTTATAACAACATGTCCTTACAATTGCTGATAAATACAGGCAAAAATCAAGAATAACAAAATAACAGACGAATATAAGATATGTAAATACACCTTGGAGGCACCCAGCTCGTCTTTTGAAAGCTCCAAAGTATCCAGCTAAATCTGGAAAATATGCTCGGGCTGACCCGAGCATTATAGAAAACAACGCTCGGGTCAGTCTAGTAAAACAAACATGAGAAACACAATCAAATGGATTTACTTAATTTTATCAAAACCTTTCAAAACAAAGGTATTTCGTAAGACCACGCCACACATAAATACAGACGGGTTTTTACCTTACGATAACCAAAACATTTTATAGAAAATCTGATGATATTATAATAATGTCGAAAGGTGAAAATAATAATAATCAAGTAGCTGTGACGCTCGTGAGTGTACATCACAACACTACTAGGTATATAATCAAAACCCGATAAGGCGAGTTCGTTAATTATGTAGGATTCCATGAAGGTGCCCTCAGTACTTTGAGAACGGTCCTCTTACACAAGGATCAGAGTTATCTTCCGAAGCAGCAATAGGTCCCTAGTGATATATAATAGGAAATATATAGCTGGCCCCAAAAACAGTCAAGCCGAATGCATCGCTCCATGCATGCATATCAACTGTAGGTAACTGTAGGAAGGAAACGACGATTAATTAAATTCAAAATATCCTTAATATAATAATCAATTAATTTCAAAACATTATTAATATAATTCTTAATTATTTCAAAAATTATTAATAAAATAATTAATTAAACTTTTTATTATTTTCGAAATCATGTATATGATTTCTCTCCAAATTTCAAGATCCCTTTTAATTTATAAAACTCTTTTCATAAATTTTCTTTATTTAAACAAAGCCTCTTTAATAAACCTTAATCAATAAAGCTCCTTTGATAAAGAATCAATAATTTAAAACACTTTTTAAATAACAAGTTATTATTTAAAACATCCTTTTATTTAATTATCTTTAAACCTCATTCAAAATAATAACTTTAGAATATCATTATTAATATATATTAAATTAATTTAAATAATATTAATATACTAATAAATTAACTTTAAAATAATACTAATACAATAATTAATTAACTTCAAAAAAAACCACAAAACAATAATGGGGACCGCTCCATTTCTTCTTCCCCTTCCCACTGACCCATCCCATCCATCTACTTCCATTCAGCCTTGTCCTTCTTCACCTATTCTCGTACCTCCCTCTGTGCCACCCATACTTCCACTGCCAGACCTTTTTTCTTCTTCTCAACTCCCCTCTGTCAGTGTCGATCTTGTCCCTCCTTTTCCTGCTCCTGCCTCATCTTTGCCTGCTCCTCCTCTTCTCTCTAATCCTTCCATGTCATCTCTTTCTCTCCCTAAACCTCCATTAGCTTGGAACTCTCTTTTCAAAGCTAAACCCAATAATGCTGGCTCCTATGCGCCTCGTGTCATTCAACTAGAATTCCAAGGAGATGTTATTGTGCCACCTACTGAAGTCGTCAAGGCAGGTAGTTCTTTGTGGAGTGATTATCTTGTTGGATTTTTCCTAGATAATCCTCTACCGTACTCCACTGTTTTGTATTATCTCAAGCGTGCATGGAAGCTTTCTGGGTCCATTTCTGTTAAATCGGATGGTTTCCTGTTTTTGTTCAAGTTCAGTAATGAAGACGATAGGAAAAGAATATCTGAATCAGACCCGGTAGTAATGAGGAATAAGTTATTCATAGTGAAGCCTTGGGATGAAAATATAGGTAATAGCTGTAGTAGCATCAAAGCGGTACTAGTGTGGATTAAGCTATCTAATATTCCTTTGTATGCTTGGTCTCCTTTGGGTATAAATTGGTTAACTGCTACGGTTGGAAAGCTTCTTTGTATGGATTCATCAACTGAAAATTTTGAGCGTATCTCTTTTGCCAAATGTTTAGTTGAAGTTTCTCCAAACAATGAACTACCGGATAACTTCACAGTGATGTTGCTTGATGGAACTGAACAAATTGTGAAAGTAGAATACTTGTGGAAACCGGAAATTTGTACCTTTTGTAAAGAGTTTGGGCACTTGAATAAAAACTGCAAGAAATATGAAAGTGATGAAATTGTTGAGCAATGTGAAACAAATGACCAACGGAAATCTAGTGATGATATAAAGAACAAGATGAAGAAGGGGAAAACAAATGATAAACATAAAGTGAAGCAAGTTTGGCAAAAGGTAAACAAGAACAAGGATAAAAGAAGAATTTTGAGTGAAGATGTGGGAGCAAATGTTTTGAAGATGCAAGGTGAAAATTTAGTTTCAGAGAATGATGGAAATGGGAAAATTAAAATTGGGCATAATGATGTGCATAAAACTCCAAGATGTGATCAAGCTTGTTCTGTATCCACACAAAACAAGTTCCACTTGCTCAATTCTGGTGTTGATGAGGAAGACATAATGGAAATGCTTGATGTTGAGGAAGGTGAAATAACAAATGAAGACTTTAGTAAAGTACAATGTATTGGTGGACACAAATACAATACTACTTCTGCTGAAGGTAAAGAAAATGAAAATAATGATCTGACAACAACTGAAGAATACCAAAACTTGCATACAAAATATACAAACAGCCTGGAAACTTGCCTTGTAAATGGAATTGGAAAATATGATGTGCATGTTCCCAAAGATATTCATGTATCTGAAATGGATAAAGACTGGTTATAACGACCCGATATTTCCAACCATTCGCATCCATTATAAGTGTATAGGTAGACACTCATGCCGGAGTTGAATTGCTCAAAATACCGCGTTGTAATTTAAATTTGGCAAATCTCAGAGTATACAGTAAATAAATATAATCACAGATCACAGACACAGAGTAAAATAATGCAGCGGAAGTAAAAGAGATAGTAGTTCATGAAGCTACTATATATAAAAGATATATCAGAGTTAAATAACATACGACAGAAGAAATAAAGTACAACAGAAGTCTCAAGACATAAGAGTCTACTAAATACAAGAACTGAAATAGAACAACAGACTGAACAGATAAAACCAGATAGCAGCTGGATAAGGATGATCTCCAGTAGTCCTAGCTCCGTGAAGATGAAGTCCAACTGATATTCAGGCTGACCCGAGCGTAAAATAAAACATAAACACTCGAGTCAGGATATTTATACTTATACAATGTAAACCAACTCAAGTGAACTGTAGTAAAGATACAAGTAACTTAGAAGATGCTTGGGACCGCCCATCCTCTAAGGATCCGTTAAACTATCTACTATGTAGTAATATTCGCTATTATAATAGTGTCTAAATAAGTAAATTATAATCATATCGGAAATAGCGTTAAGGGGATGGAGAACCTTAACGCGGTCGGATCTTAAAATCATAATCGTAGTAAAGCTCGATATGGTAGGTGACACGGCACAACTAGGCAATGCCAGGGTAGATATACCAATTACGCACACGGACTGATGGATACGCATAGCAGCCACTACCGTTCCACCTCGAACAACATTCCCAAATCGGAGGATGGCCATCTAGTCAAATCACAGGTAAGAGTATAATATCGAAGAAATGCGTCCGAGAAGAGGTGCTACCTCACTGGTCCGAGATCGCTCCTGTTTTAGCCACCTTATGCCAACTCACGGGAGTTGGGTCCACGTAACATACCTTAAGAACGTCGCCACCATCCTACTTCATTCTGGAATCTCCACCGCGTACACAGTTGCCAAAGTGGTTTTCGGTAAGACAGAGAGTATGTCCATATCCGATCCCGGTCTCTTTAACAACCCAACGTTATTATAACCCGTGATTATGAGTTTAAAAAAACAGTTTATACTTCAAAATAGAATATCATTTCAAATCCAAATCTTTATCAAAATAAAGATTAAATCAATTCCAAACCATTTCCATATTTTTAAAATATCATATCATTTCAAACTTCATTTCAAATCATTTTAATATTCCAAATATCATTTGAGTTCAAATCTAAATATTCAACTTTAAATACCCTTTGAATTTAAAGGTATACTCATTTATTATCATTTCAAGTCACCTTTTAAATAGTTTATATTCCAATCAAATAATTCATTTAAACCTTTTAAAAGTGTAATTATTATATTTTCACATCAAGTATTCAATTTCCAAAGTTTCAAACCATTCTGAGTTCGTTTACTAAGTCAAAAACCCTAATCATTAAAATTTCAGCATTTCACAACATTTAAAAACAACTACTATAGGTTATATTTGAAAACATTTTATTCAGCAAAACAACATTTATAAACTGCTATAACAGTTCAGTTTAAACAAAATCATATTTCAGCCTACTACAGTCCTTAACAAGTGCTACAGTAGCCCTTTTATTAGTTCAGGTTCAATTTTTAGTTTCTGCTACAACAGCACTTTACCGTAGCCTTAGTTCATTTTAGTCTTTTGGTTCACTTATATAATCCACAACACTTAACAAGTGCTACAGATTCTACCTAGTTCAGAACTTATAAAATCATACATTAAAATGTTCATTTCGATCCTTTAACTAATTTATTTTAAAGAGAAATTTTACAAGTTAAAACCAAAACTTACAAATTTGCTTGTTACATTCATTTCAACATTTAAAATTAAACTCCATTTTTCCACCAATTTAAAACTAAATTTTCATTTCAATTTAATTAACTTAAGTTTCCATCTTTTCTTTTAATCAAAATTTCAAATTTAAGTTTCGTTTTAAAATCAATATTCCTCCATTTATTTATATTTATCACATAGAAAAATTATTTCTATTCTAAATAAATCACTTAAAAATTCGATTTAAATCAATTTAATATTATTACAATATTTAAATTATTTAAAAGTATCCAGAAAAATACAGAAAAATAACCACGGGTCTGTATAATATTTTCTAGCCTAAGTCAAGTGATACGGATACTATATCATTTCAATCCGTAATTTACAAAGAAAAATCTGGGTTTTATCATTTCAAACCCGCAATCCCAAGTAAATAAAATTTTATTGAAAATCGTTCAGGCCTATCATTTCAGCCCATAACGATCTTCCCTTATTCTAAAGTCCGTTCGGGTATGTATCATTTCAACCCATAGTGATTCTATTCTACAGGGAACTTGCAGTGTGATTTAACAGAATAGAATAACAGTAAAATAAGAATAGAACATAACAGATGATACGATATGCAGTTTTAACAATTAACATCAACTATAAATAAATCACAGGTAATTATAACATCATTTATTTATTTATTTATTTCTACACATTCAGTTGCGGTCGTTTCACAATCATATAAGTATGAATATTCGTGTGAGATTTACTCACCTCTACGGAGCTGGAGATTCGATAGGGAAAGGAAAGACGATGTCTATTGGAAGCACGCGGAAAGCACGATCAGTTGTTGGCGGATTCACCAACTGGATTCAAATCTAAAATCAAAAGAATAAAGCAAAATTTGAATAAGCTAACGTACGTCAACTACCTCAACAATTTGAGTAAACCAACTGGAAATCAAACTGAAACAAAAGTAAGGCTCGAAGGACAATTTGGCCGTGACTTCAACCAAAAGCTGGGTGGCATACAAATCATGAATTCAAACACAAAAATGACGAAAACAATTTTTTCAAAACAAAGGTCAGTCACGTGACAAAAGCAACTTTCTCATACCCTATTATTTTTCTAAACAAAGCTGAGTAGAAATTGTACGACAAAGTACAAGGTGACATGTACTTTTCAATTTTTTTTTTCAAACAAGGCAGAGGCAAATAAAACAAAACTAAAGCAAAGCTTGGTCAGGAAAATCCAACAAAAGAAAAAATGCAAGAGGTGTCAAAACAGTTTTCTCATTTCCCTTTATTTCTGTTTTGCAAATACAAGGTGACAACCGAACTTCCACTTCTCCTCTGTTTTTCCACACAAGGTTCGGCATTGGGTTGGAGACGACTGTTCTCGCATGGGTTCAGGGGTTCTCGGTGGGGTTGTGGCTGAGTAGGGGTTCGAGCTCCCCTGGGGACATGTGTGGTGGCTGCACGGTCGTGGTGGTGGCAGGGCTCAGGGTTTGGACATGGGATCTCGGCTGGTGGCGAATGGGTGGGTCAGGCGAAGGAGTTGGTCAGGCATAGGCCGAGCGTGGTGGAGTGGGTGGTGGTAGGGCTGGGTTCGGTTGGAGTAGAGGCGGTGGTCTCGGCAGAGGTTTGTGACTGACGTGGGTTAGCGTGGATCAGTAGATTGGGTCTCGGTCTGGTGTTGCCTTGGAGGCGGTGGTGGGTGACACGTTGGTCTCGGCTGGGCATGGGGTAGATCTCGGTCTGGTGGTTGACGTGGGTGTGGCTGGCGAATGGATGGTCTCGGCCTGTAGAGGAGATGTGGCTGGTGGCGAATGGCATGGAGTGGTGGTGGATGGCAGGGCTGGGGTAGGAGTGGTCTCGGCCTGGAGTTGGTGGTGGGTTGGGGTCGTATTGGAGGCGAATGGATTCGGTGGGGTGGTGGTTGGTCTCGGTGTTGACGTGGAGGCTGGAAAGGCTGAGCTTCGGTTGGAGAGGGACGTGGGTTTCGAATGGGTAGATGGTATGAAGTGAGTCAAGGAATAAGGCCAAACAGCAAACAGCCAAAACAAAATATAAATAAAAGAAGAAGGATGGAATTAAAACAGCAAGCAGCTTACCTGAGATGCTCACGAATTTTAGAACGAAAGTTGCAGAGCTTTTGTGAAATGGAGATTTTTGAACCAAAGAAAATGACCAGCTGTCTAAAATTTGTAGAGAGGAGGCAAAAAGGTTTTGAACGGTAGCAAAAGTTAAGGCAATAAATGTTATTAAGTTTGAACGAAACGTAAGGAAGATAAAAGGGGAATGGAATGATTCTCACGTGCACAATTCAATGCAAGATTCTATTGAAATTTTCAAACTGAAATATACAGCTGAAATTTATGGACAATGGAACAATGCACGTACAGTGTAACGCCCGAAGTAACGTACAATTTGTTTTATTTCTTTTATCAATTAAAAATTGAAACAAATGCTAACAGTTTTCTTTAATAAAATAAAGTATCATTTTAAACCAACAATTTAATAGCTATTACCATAATAAATAAATTTGATTGTTAAATATAAAGTTAAGAAATGATATAAATACACGTAACAAAAAGTAAAGTCTAAATTTTCCGTTTTACACTAGTTATTACACTTTTAATTCAAATCAATATTTCAAAATGTTTATATAAAAAAAATTCGTTTAAATTTTTTGGGCTGTTACACTCTCCCCCACTCAAAGCTTTTCGTCCTCGAAAAGGAACAAAGAAGGAAAACAAAGAAAAATAAGACAGAATAGCAAATCAAGAATATAAGCACGAAAAAGATTCTCTAGAGTCTGAATCACCCTTTTTACTTGAGCGACGGTCCATAGATGGAAAATAGTGTTCAGATTCCAAAATGAGTAACAAAGATTATAAAAAGATTTCTAAACAGACTGGTATAAGCAATAGCCTTCCCATTCTGTAACAAGATAAGAGAAATAAGGACAACCAAAATAGTTTGAAAAACAAAATAAGATAATAAATTTGAACAATAATGCTTTGAAATCATAATAATTTAGGGATGTTTATCATTTGGAAATCATACTACTAAAAATCATAACACTTTGGAAATGTTATTCTTAAAAAAGAACATAATACTTAGAAAATCATTACACCTTTTAAAAATAATCTTCATTTAAACCATTTTAATCCAAGATCAAACAATATTCATTTTAAAGTTGTAACATTTCTAAGTTCATTCAATTTTAAAAATTTCCAAAACACTGTATTTTCAAAACAGCATCACTTATAAAATGCTACAGTAGGTATATTAGTACTTCAAATCAGTTTAATTCCAGAAATATTCATTTGGATATCATTTAACTTATGACTTATTAAAACAAACTTTTATGAATGGAATATCCAAATAAACTATACTACATTTATTAAGTCAAAAGTTCATTATTTTACTTAGCTCTTAATTTAACACATAACCTATCACTTTATTTAAAATACCCATTTCATAAATAGATATTCCTTTAATAAGTTACACTTAAAATTCCATTTGAAAACCAAATTCTCAATTATCAATTTTTAGTGATGTAAAAATACATTTTAACTATTTGAATCATAATTATTCATTTTTCAAGACATATCTATTTCATAAATAAAATATTTATATAGCAAATATAACAATCAAATTTCTTTACACATTTATTCATTTAGAAATCAATTAAACTATGAATTCAAGTTAAATAAGCTTTATTACAAAATGTCTAATTCCAATGTATTTTATTTTATCTATTCAAAGATACTTATTATACAACATATTCATTTCAGGAAATAACCTTTATTAAAATTCCTAGGTTAGACTTAAGGTTCCATATAAAATCAAATTTGATTATTAAGTTATTTAAATAAAATCGCTTTAAATTCCTTTTTCACTATTTACCTCTGTTAATCTTTTATAACTAAAATTTAAGTGTATAACATTTATTATAACCACTCAAATTTTATTTATAAAATCCTTTCTATATTGTATATTATCTAATTTCATATTCAACTTCAGTGAAATTTTGGTAAGTTATATTGGAATGAAATTGTGTGTTATACAAGTAAAACTTTCCAATTCAATTATCTCAAGTTTGAATCATTTATCCAAATTTATAATTGAAATTATTCTTTAAGAAAAAAAAATGTAAGAATTAATTTCCGATTCCCTTCAAACCATTAAGAGATAAATAAATATATGTATATAATATGTCAAATCAAATTTAAATCATATATCTACATATATTATAAATCAAGTCATATTTTTAGAAATTCATATTAATTAAATTCCCCAAAACAAAGCTGTAGCAAGACTACAGAACAGTCTCTTCACTTCGAAACTCAAAAATGAACGTCGATGATGCTGCAGTCATCACCGAAATTATTTTCCAGCGACAAAGAGAAGAGCACTAAATTTTAAACTTTATAATTCTTTGGAAACAAATTTCTACTGGAAATACTTTAAATAATATATCCTTTTAAAACTTTAAACACAAGGTTTGAAACCATCGGAAATTAAATTAATTAAATTTATTGTTTTAAATTCATTTCAGTTCCCAAATAAATTTATAAACAACTATTTATAATTTCATTTATAGAACAATAAATGATAAATCAAGTATTATCATTTCAAATAATCAATTTAAATCAATTTATTAAGTTCCATAAAATTATATATCCAAATTTATTTTATTAACCAAATTTTTTTTAAAATAATATTGTGTCAGTTTGTTCTGTCAAAGTGTTTTAGAAATCCTATCGATAGCGTTGATCAAACGAATCGATCGGAAGCCCAAATCAACATCAACAACTCAAACAACACAATATATAAAACAAACTTAGATTTACTAGTACAATTCAAAATGTTTGGAGATAGTTTAGAAACAAAAAATAAGATGGTTAACAGAGTAGAGAGATGGGTAAGCTTAGATAAATCGCGGACAACCTTAACCGGGTCAACCGTGACTTAATGGATAAGATCAAATATGGATTTTCTGGGGTAAATCTATCTTCGATCTCAAGAGATAGAGTTTGGAATAATAAAAGATATTAGCATCTAAACCAAGGATAGATATAAATCTCTGGTGAATCAATGCTAATTTGTAAAGGAGTTTCCCCCTTTACCAGAAAATTAGAATATTGGCGAGACAGCCAATTCACTATAAAGATCATTCGAAGTGGAGTTATGTGATACTCCAAAATCAAAAGAAGATGAATAGTGAGGGACAAGAATGAATTTTGGAACCACAGGGAACGTTCCAAAAATTCAAAGGAAATTCGAATCAAGAGGAAAAGATTCAAACTCGAACGAAAGTGATTCTGTAAATAAATTTACCATACATTCTAAGTTTTGCCTCAAAACCTGGCTCTGATACCAACTGTAACGACCCGATATTTCCAACCATTCGCATCCATTATAAGTGTATAGGTAGACACTCATGCCGGAGTTGAATTGCTCAAAATACCGCGTTGTAATTTAAATTTGGCAAATCTAAGAGTATACAGTAAATAAATATAATCACAGATCACAGACACAGAGTAAAATAATGCAGCGGAAGTAAAAGAGATAGTAGTTCATGAAGCTACTATATATAAAAGATATATCAGAGTTAATTAACATACGACAGAAGAAATAAAGTACAACAGAAGTCTCAAGACATAAGAGTCTACTAATACAAGAACTGAAATAGAACAACAGACTGAACAGATAAAACCAGATAGCAGCTGGATAAGGATGATCTCCAGTAGTCCTAGCTCCGTGAAGATGAAGTCCAACTGATACTCAGGCTGACCCGAGCGTAAAATAAAACATAAACACTCGAGTCAGGATATTTATACTTATACAATGTAAACCAACTCAAGTGAACTGTAGTAAAGATACAAGTAACTTAGAAGATGCTTGGGACCGCCCATCCTCTAAGGATCCGTTAAACTATCTACTATGTAGTAATATTCGCTATTATAATAGTGTCTAAATAAGTAAAGTATAATCATATCGGAAAATAGCGTTAAGGGGATGGAGAACCTTAACGCGGTCGGATCTTAAAATCATAATCGTAGTAAAGCTCGATATGGTAGGTGACACGGCACAACTAGGCAATGCCAGGGTAGATATACCAATTACGCACACGGACTGATGGATACGCATAGCAGCCACTACCGTTCCACCTCGAACAACATTCCCAAATCGGAGGATGGCCATCTAGTCAAATCACAGGTAAGAGTATAATATCGAAGAAATGCGTCCGAGAAGAGGTGCTACCTCACTGGTCCGAGATCGCTCCTGTTTTAGCCACCTTATGCCAACTCACGGGAGTTGGGTCCACGTAACATACCTTAAGAACGTCGCCACCATCCTACTTCATTCTGGAATCTCCACCGCGTACACAGTTGCCAAAGTGGTTTTCGGTAAGACAGAGAGTATGTCCATATCCGATCCCGGTCTCTTTAACAACCCAACGTTATTATAACCCGTGATTATGAGTTTAAAAAACAGTTTATACTTCAAAATAGAATATCATTTCAAATCCAAATCTTTATCAAAATAAAGATTAAATCAATTCCAAACCATTTCCATATTTTTAAAATATCATATCATTTCAAACTTCATTTCAAATCATTTTAATATTCCAAATATCATTTGAGTTCAAATCTAAATATTCAACTTTAAATACCCTTTGAATTTAAAGGTATACTCATTTATTATCATTTCAAGTCACCTTTTAAATAGTTTATATTCCAATCAAATAATTCATTTAAACCTTTTAAAAGTGTAATTATTATATTTTCACATCAAGTATTCAATTTCCAAAGTTTCAAACCATTCTGAGTTCGTTTACTAAGTCAAAAACCCTAATCATTAAAATTTCAGCATTTCACAGCATTTAAAAACAACTACTATAGGTTATATTTGAAAACATTTTATTCAGCAAAACAACATTTATAAACTGCTATAACAGTTCAGTTTAAACAAAATCATATTTCAGCCTACTGCAGTCCTTAACAAGTGCTACAGTAGCCCTTTTATTAGTTCAGGTTCAATTTTTAGTTTCTGCTACAACAGCACTTTACCATAGCCTTAGTTCATTTTAGTCTTTTGGTTCACTTATATAATCCACAACACTTAACAAGTGCTACAGATTCTACCTAGTTCAGAACTTATAAAATCATACATTAAAAATGTTCATTTCGATCCTTTAACTAATTTATTTTAAAGAGAAATTTTACAAGTTAAAACCAAAACTTACAAATTTGCTTGTTACATTCATTTCAACATTTAAAATTAAACTCCATTTTTCCACCAATTTAAAACTAAATTTTCATTTCAATTTAATTAACTTAAGTTTCCATCTTTTCTTTTAATCAAAATTTCAAATTTAAGTTTCGTTTTAAAATCAATATTCCTCCATTTATTTATATTTATCACATAGAAAAATTATTTCTATTCTAAATAAATCACTTAAAAATTCGATTTAAATCAATTTAATATTATTACAATATTTAAATTATTTAAAAGTATCCAGAAAAATACAGAAAAATAACCACGGGTCTGTATAATATTTTCTAGCCTAAGTCAAGTGATACGGATACTATATCATTTCAATCCGTAATTTACAAAGAAAAATCCGGGTTTTATCATTTCAAACCCGCAATCCCAAGTAAATAAAATTTTATTGAAAATCGTTCAGGCCTATCATTTCAGCCCATAACGATCTTCCCTTATTCTAAAGTCCGTTCGGGTATGTATCATTTCAACCCATAGTGATTCTATTCTACAGGGAACTTGCAGTGTGATTTAACAGAATAGAATAACAGTAAAATAAGAATAGAACATAACAGATGATACGATATGCAGTTTTAACAATTAACATCAACTATAAATAAATCACAGGTAATTATAACATCATTTATTTATTTATTTATTTCTACACATTCAGTTGCGGTCGTTTCACAATCATATAAGTATGAATATTCGTGTGAGATTTACTCACCTCTACGGAGCTGGAGATTCGATAGGGAAAGGAAAGACGATGTCTATTGGAAGCACGCGGAAAGCACGATCAGTTGTTGGCAGATTCACCAACTGGATTCAAATCTAAAATCAAACGAATAAAGCAAAATTTGAATAAGCTAACGTACGTCAACTACCTCAACAATTTGAGTAAACCAACTGGAAATCAAACTGAAACAAAAGTAAGGCTCGAAGGACAATTTGGCCGTGACTTCAACCAAAAGCTGGGTGGCATACAAATCATGAATTCAAACACAAAAATGACGAAAACAATTTTTTCAAAACAAAGGTCAGTCACGTGACAAAAGCAACTTTCTCATACCCTATTATTTTTCTAAACAAAGCTGAGTAGAAACTGTACGACAAAGTACAAGGTGACATGTACTTTTCAATTATTTTTTTCAAACAAGGCAGAGGCAAATAAAACAAAACTAAAGCAAAGCTTGGTCAGGAAAATCCAACAAAAGAAAAAATGCAAGAGGTGTCAAAATAGTTTTCTCATTTCCCTTTATTTCTGTTTTGCAAATACAAGGTGACAACCGAACTTCCACTTCTCCTCTGTTTTTCCACACAAGGTTCGGCATTGGGTTGGAGACGACTGTTCTCGCATGGGTTCAGGGGTTCTCGGTGGGGTTGTGGCTGGGTAGGGGTTCGAGCTCCCCTGGGGACGTGTGTGGTGGCTGCACGGTCGTGGTGGTGGCAGGGCTCAGGGTTTGGACATGGGATCTCGGCTGGTGGCGAATGGGTGGGTCAGGCGAAGGAGTTGGTCAGGCATAGGCCGAGCGTGGTGGAGTGGGTGGTGGTAGGGCTGGGTTCGGTTGGAGTAGAGGCGGTGGTCTCGGCAGAGGTTTGTGACTGACGTGGGTTAGCGTGGATCAGTAGATTGGGTCTCGGTCTGGTGTTGCCTTGGAGGCGGTGGTGGGTGACACGTTGGTCTCGGCTGGGCATGGGGTAGATCTCGGTCTGGTGGTTGACGTGGGTGTGGCTGGCGAATGGATGGTCTCGACCTGTAGAGGAGATGTGGCTGGTGGCGAATGGCATGGAGTGGTGGTGGATGGCAGGGCTGGGGTAGGAGTGGTCTCGGCCTGGAGTTGGTGGTGGGTTGGGGTCGTATTGGAGGCGAATGGATTCGGTGGGGTGGTGGTTGGTCTTGGTGTTGACGTGGAGGCTGGAAAGGCTGAGCTTCGGTTGGAGAGGGACGTGGGTTTCGAATGGGTAGATGGTATGAAGTGAGTCAAGGAATAAGGCCAAACAGCAAACAGCCAAAACAAAATATAAATAAAAGAAGAAGGATGGAATTAAAACAGCAAGCAGCTTACCTGAGATGCTCATGAATTTTAGAACGAAAGTTGCAGAGCTTTTGTGAAATGGAGATTTTTGAACCAAAGAAAATGAACCAGCTGTCTAAAATTTGTAGAGAGGAGGCAAAAAGGTTTTGAACGGTAGCAAAAGTTAAGGCAATAAATGTTATTAAGTTTGAACGAAACGTAAGGAAGATAAAAGGGGAATGGAATGATTCTCACGCGCACAATTCAATGCAAGATTCTATTGAAATTTTCAAACTGAAATATACAGCTGAAATTTATGGACAATGGAACAATGCACGTACAGTGTAACGCCCGAAGTAACGTACAATTTGTTTTATTTCTTTTATCAATTAAAAATTGAAACAAATGCTAACAGTTTTCTTTAATAAAATAACGTATCATTTTAAACCAACAATTTAATAGCTATTACCATAATAAATAAATTTGATTGTTAAATATAAAGTTAAGAAATGATATAAATACACGTAACAAAAAGTAAAGTCTAAATTTTCCGTTTTACACTAGTTATTACACTTTTAATTCAAATCAATATTTCAAAATGTTTATATAAAAAAAATTCGTTTAAAATTTTTGGGCTGTTACACTGGTGCAAAACTTTTGAGCAACAAGTAACACAACTAATAACCTCCTTGTATGAAACCTCTGTAGATGTTCAAGCTCCTGACCCAACTCACTATAACTTTTCTATTGAGTTGCCAGGATGGCCAGCATGTATCACCAATTTCCAATCTTCCTCAGTTCCTCCTCTTCATTCTACCTCCATCCAAACTAACCCCCAACCATCTTCCCCTCGATCTCAGTCACGTAGGAAAATAGAAACTAGATCTCTTTCTGCTAAGAGAAGAAATAACACTTCCTTTCCTCAATAATTTTTATGATTAAAAAAATTGCATCGTGGAATCTTAGAGGAGCACACAGTAATTTGAAACTAGATCAAGTAAAAATCACAATCTCTGAGTATAATATTTGTCTCTTTGGTCTTCTCGAAACAAAGTTAAATTTACCTTTAACAATTAAAGCTGCTTCTTATATCAATCCATCCTAGTCCTTTCATCATAATCTTGACAGTGCCTCTTATGGTAGGATTCTAGTTATCTACGATCCTGCTGTCATATCTCTTACTCCCCTCCTAACAACAAGACAGTACATCCACTTTCATGTTCTTGAAACTCAATCCCATTCCTCCTTCTACACTACTTTCGTTTACGCTGACAACTCGGTCAACTCCATGAAAGTCTTCTTTAACTCTTTGCCACCATTAAGACAATCCACTCACCCCTGGATTGTGTTGGGTGATTTTAACTCCTGCTATGAATATAGTGACAAATTTGGTGGAACTCCCCTTACTTCAGTGGACCTTGATCCTCTCAACCTTGCTGTTTTTGATTCTGATTTGATCATGGTCAATAAATCTGGTGCTAAGTATTCTTGGAATAATAGAAGTCGTAGTGGTATACGTACCTTCACTACTATTGACCACTGCTTCTGTAATTTCCAAGCTATCACCCTCTGGCCAACTCTTTCTGTTTACCTTCCGCAACCAATTATGTCTGATCACTCCCCTTTAATCCTAACTCTTGGCCTCCATTTTAAAAAGGAAAAGAGAAGTTTTAAATTTTTTAATGCTTGGGTTAAACATGAATACTTCCTTGTTTTAGTTTCTAAAGTCAACACTGATTTTTCATGTTTTGGTAACCCAATGTATAAGTTTTGCAGGAAGCTTAAAAGTATTAAGCAGGAGCTTAAATTGTGGGCTTCCTCCACTTTTGGTACTGGTTGCCTGCTGTCATCAAGCCTAAAGGAAAAGCTGAAGAAACAACGGGATTACATGATGGAGCACCCTCTTGATGTCCAAGCTGCTGAAGAAGAAAGTAAACTTTACAAGAAGGTTAATGATGCTCTGTACTTGGAGGCTAGTATGAAGAGACAACAACTGCATAAAAGATGGATTGCTGAAGGAGATAAAAACACTAAGTTTTATCATGATTCTATAAAGGTTAAGCATGCGAGAGAGAATATTTATAGTATTTTAGATTAACATGGTTCTTTTTTTCAACTGCGGAATCTGTTGATAAGGCTTTCATAGACTATTTCACAAATTTGCTTGGTAACTCTGACGAATTTATACCGGAACTTGAACTTATATCATTACTTGCACTACCTAGCATTTCTTCTTAGGAAGCTGCAACCCTCATTTGCCCAGTCTCAGATGAGGAAATTAAGAATACTCTCTTCTCTATGAATCAACATTCATCAGGAGGGCCTGATGGGCTAAATGTGATCTTTTTTATCTCTACATGGAGTGTGCTAGGTAGTGAGTTCTGTCGAGCTATTCACAACTTTTTCAACAAATGTAAGTTGCTAGGTGAAGTTAATTGTACTAATATTGCTCTTATTCCCAAAGTCAATCATCCAACTTGTGTCTCCTCTTTCAGACCTATATCATGCTGTAATGTTGTATACAAATGCATATCTAAAATTCTTGCTACTCGTTTAGTCAAAGTACTCCCCTCTGTTGTTTCCAGTAATCAGGCTGCATTTATACCATCAAGGAGTATTCTTGATAACCTGCTTCTTACTCAAGAATTATTGAAAGGTTATGGTAGAAGTAAGGTTCCCACTACTGCAGCAATTAAAATTGATATTTCCAAGGCTTATGATACCATCCACTGGGCTTCTATAGTTAGGGTCATGGCTGAGATGGGTTTTCCCAAAAAAATTGTCTCCTGGATATATGTGTGCATCTCCTCTCCCTCCTTCTCTGTTGTTATTAATGGTAGACCGGTGGGTAACTTCAGAAGTAGTAAAGGTATTAGACAAGGTGATCCAATATCTTCGTATTTATTCTTGCTAGTTATGGAAGTCTTTACTGTTATTCTCCAAACTAGGTATGCTCAGAAGAAAATTAAGTTCCACCCAAAGTGTTCTCAACATCATATAACTTCTATTATGTTTGTTGATGATGTCATGTTGTTTACAAAACCTGAGCTACCATCCTTAAATGCTATATCTGAGGCTTTGCAAGAATTTTATAGAATGACTGGACTTAAGATAAATCAAGACAAATCTTCTATATTGGTTTATGGAGTTAGTGAAGCTCAAGCTACTGCTTTAAAACGACATACTGGTTTCTCTTCCATGGACACTGATATGAAGTATCTTGGTCTTCCATTAATTACAAAAAGAATAACAAAAGTTGATTGTTTTCCTCTTTACAATAAAATCACTTCTGTCATGAATGCTTGGGAAAATAGGCACTTGTCTCAGAGTGGTAGATTAGTGCTGATTAAATCTTTTGTTTTTTCCTCACTTGTCTACTGGGCTCGCACTATGATTCTCCCTGTCAGACTAGTGCAACTAGTTAGGTCTGCAATGAATAGATTTTTTTGGACAGGTAGTATTCATAATAGGAAGCTGATTCCTTGTTCCTTTGCTAAATTTGAAACCACTAAGAAGATGGGTGGTCTTGGGGTTATTGATGTCAGGAAGTGGAATTTTGCAGCAATTAGTAAACACATTGATGATCTTATCAACAAGAGAGACAGCTTATGGGTTCACTGGGCATGGCATTACAATATAAAGAATAAATATTTTTGGTGTATGCCCAATCCTCTGAATGGTAGTTGGATTGGGAGAAATATTTTGAAACTGAGAGATGTTTTCCTACCTATGATCCAATATTCTATTAAGGCTAATTCTTCTATCAGTTTCTGGCACGATCCTTGGGTCTGTAAGGGTCTTATCTTGTCTAATTTGTGTGATTATAACCAGATTATGCAGTCAGGAATACACATTGATGCAAAGGCTTTTGATTACATACATGATGGCAAAATTGTGCTGCCATACAATAGTAATCAAATTTTAAGGCAACTGTGAAGTGAAATGCAACAACAATTCTACCCTGCTAATCATTATGATACTGTTGTTTGGGATATGAAGCCTCATACTATTAAAGGAGTTTACAACTATGTCTCTGTTTGTGCTCTTTTGCCTGCATCTAAATGGTGCTCTGTCATCTGGTCTAGTGATTCCCAACCTAAGGATAATTTGATGCTCTGGAAAGTTATAAATCAAGCCTTGCTAACTAGAAATGTTCTGACCAAATATGGTTTGGGATGTTCTTTGAAATGCCTATTTTGTGACCAGTATGAAGAGACTCCTCAACATATTTTCTTTGACTGTCCAGCTCTTCTTTTTCTTTTACATAGAATTGGTACTAAAACTGGTATAAATCTTTTTATTGCTAACTCTGGGGATGTTTGGGATGTATTCTACTCAGAAACAATGATGAAAAATGAAGAAGGTAGAATTCTTGCTGTTTGCATGAAAATGTATATGTCTGTCATATGGAGAGAAAGAAATGCAATATTTTTTGAAAATCAAAGAAAGAATTGGGATGAGCTTTGGAATGAAGTTAAGTATGGTACATATACTCAATTGAAGAATCGCCATGCTGTTTTCTCACCTGATTTGCTGCATAATTGGGATTGAGTCCTGTTTGCTTTTCTTTTTGTTTTCCCTCCTTTGTTTTCTCATTGTATCTTCTGTATCATTTATTGTTTTGCAATAAAACTGGTAGGGGCCCAGTTAACCCCGCTGGCTTTGCCAAAAAAAATTAATTTTAAAACATCCTTGATATAATAATCAATTAATTTCAAAACATTATTAATATAATAATTAATTATTTTTAAACTTTACCAATATAATAATTAATTAAACTTTAACATTATCCCCCTTTTTGATGATGACAACTATGTAAGTTTTTATATAGGGTAATTTTTTCCCCGTGACTGGATACTCCTCCTAACATTATGACGTACCTTTTTCTCTCCCTTTGTCATCGACAAAAAGAAAAACTTAATAGATAGGAGAAATATTAAAAATATTCCTTTTTGATACTCTAATAAAAATACCTACCCCAAACTAAAAAAATGAGTTAGATATACCGAATTTGTTGTAGTTCCATTGTATATAAATTATTGTTCTCCATTGTATGCACGGAACATTTGTTATTCGAAATCCATCTCATCCTTTTATCTTTTTTTGGTACCTGTAAAAAATAAATTCTATATTTTGGTACCCATTTTCTATCATAGGGTCCAATAGATTAGATCGAAGGTAACCATACCCGAGTGGGTTTGGTTGAACCTTTGAGAATAAAATTTTCATTATTAACTACTGTGTCAAAATAATTATCAATGTATTTTTCTCTGTTTTTCCAATTAACAGGAACCCAAATACTTAGATAATTTTCATTCATATTTCCCGTCAATGATTTTGTACTTCTAGAGATATTATAAACATTATAGGTCATAGTAGTAGTAGAATTTTTTTAAAAATTGGATTTAGACTTTACTCGAAATCTAGTATTAGCACCAACATTTTTACTATACATGAAAGCGTATTTAGTGCTATTTCTATGATCAGTTTTAATATATCCTAAACCACTTTTATCACATAAAGGTCTAGAACTAGATAAAATTATGTTTAAATCGTTTTGACCTTTATTAAATGTTGTGACTTCAGTTTTAGGTTTATTAAATTTAGCTTTAAAGTCACAATTATTATTTTCAAAAGAAACATTACTATTTTTCAAAATATCAATTTGCTTATTTGATTTAGAATTCTCGTTTTACAGTTATCATTTCTGAGAAGAAAAATTCGAGATTTTGAATTATCTAAAGATGATTGTAATAAATCATTTTGTCTTTTCAAATCCATAATTTCTTTTGAAAAATTTTCGTTTTCTTTTTCAAACATAGTATTTTGTTCATCTAGAAAATCTTTAAGAGCCTCAAAATTATTTTTCAAAGCACCATGTTGATTTTCTAAATCTAATTTCTCATTTTTCAATTTTTCATTTTCAAGTTCGACAGATTTCATTTTTTCTAAAATAATAAAATTAAGCTTTGAGACCTTATTGCTTATACTAATTAATTCATTATTATCATTTACTAAAAGTTGTAAATCAGAAGGTATATTTTTGTAGTCCCCATTGGTAGCTTTGACAGGATTTTGCTTGTTGAATTTCGATTTGACCTTTTTCTGGCCATTATTCTATGATGTTGTGACGATCGATAGAATTCCAAGCTCTGTTACCAAATGAAAGTGACTAAGGATTGAGTAATATGGAATATTAAATAAAGTATTTACTTGTGCGGAATATAAAAGTAAAATAATTAAGTAAATGACACCAGAGATTTTTATACTGGTTCAAACTTCCCGTTCTACGTCCAGTCCCAGATTCCTTCTGGAATTCAACTATAAACCCTCACCTAACTCGGAGGAACAAGTATTACACTGCCTGAGCAATCGAACATGACTTCAACCACCTAAGGAACAAAATAGGACTTCAACCGCCTGAGCAACCGAACATGACTTCTAATACAAACAGTAAAATTGCTTCTGACGAAGTATGCTCTTGAGTAGCACAAATAAGTAAATAACATACACCCTTCCTATAATCTTCTCCTTTGTGGTATATAGTGTAATTCGTGAAGATAGGAAGTTTGTTTAATTGCTAATGAAGTTTGCTTGAATGAACAAGTGATTAGAACAAAAATATAGAATGCAAATGGCAAGATTGTTTAGACAATAAGAATGAGAAATAGAATCAGAATTCAGTTATTAAAACAATGGATTTCATGGCTATATATAGTGATTAAGAGTTGCAATCATGTATGTAAATAGAGAGAAAGAGAGTAGATTCACAAAGTATAAGTGTATGTAAATAAATGGACTTATTTGTAAACTATGAGAAAGTAGAAAGTGAGAGAAATGAGGGAGAATTGCTTCAAAAACTCGTTGTCCAAAGCCTTTATATAAATAGAAGATTAAGAGAAGTGACTTTTCACGATGGAGTGAAAGGAAGTGTCTGGTCGTGTAACGACTGCCCTACACCTACGATGCAAATCGGTAGTCAAAGGAAAGAAAAGAAGTAAAGAAGAAGAAATAGAAGAGGATGGAAAAGAAGAAAAAGGAAACATAACTTGTCATATATCTCACATCGCATCAGATAATATAAGCAACACAGGTATAGAATAGTCTAGAACAGTAATATTAATGTGAACTAATCACCAGAGTATAAGATCCACAGAGTTATACCACACAGTAACAGTGTTTATACAACTGAAAAATAAACTCAACTAATACACTATCTCAAATAATAGTAAGTCAAACACTGTCAAGGCTCCACAGTGTCACACAGCAGAATATACAATAACAAACTCAAATATAAGTATGAGTAAACGTCACCTCCTGCTAGTCCATCTGTAGAACTCCATATGCCATCCACACCTACTCTTAAATCTACTCATTTAAAGAGTACCCGAGATAATAAGAAGCAAAGCATAAAATCTTGGGTTAGACAACGGTCTGGTGTGAGTGATAAACAATCTCAAAATACTATAAAAGTCGATATAGTATATGGAACAGAGGGTACATGGATAATACCTGACATGTTCCTGCAACCAAAGAGTCAGCATATAACATAGGTAATATGCTACTCTACAACATCATATAAAGGGTACTCCATACTCAGTAACTGTCGGGGTGCCTAGGTATCTCCATCCACAGTACCTACTCTATACTAAGTAAACTGCTAGGTATCTCCATCTACAATACCTACTCCATGCTAAGTAAGTAAAAGGCGTCTAGGTATCCCTATGCACAATACCTACCTCGTATGACATCCCTAGGGTGACAGGTTGTAACGACCCGTTATTTTTGGACTATTCGCATCCGCACATGTCGGACTTGAGTAATTCAAAATACCGAATTGTTAATTTAAATTTGGCAAAACTGAGCATATACAGTAAATAAATAATCACAGATCACAGACACAGAGTAATAATTGCAGCGGAAACAAAAGATAGTAGTTCATGAAGCTACTATATACATATCAGAGTTAAATAAGGTACAACAGATGTCTCGAATACAATAATCAAATACAATATCAGAATACATCATTAGAATCAACTGGATATTTGAAACTGGATAGATAGCTGGATCTCCAAGCGAAGCTCCAACTCCAAAGGTGAGTCTCGAATACTGGTACACTCAGTATGACCCGAGCGTAAAGCAAAACACAAACACTCTAGTCAGGATTAACATTCTCATATCAATAAATCCAACTCAAGTGAAATAGCAACTAAAATACAAGTAACTCAAAGGATGTTTGGAATAACCATCCTTTAAGGATCCGTTAAACTATCTACTATGTAGTAGTGTACGGTAAATAGATAATGCCTATCAGTAATATAAAGTATCAAAATAGTGTTAAGGCGTTACCATTATCCCCCTTAACACATTTTATATAAGCATTATAGACTATACAGCACTGTAAACTCCACCGTAAACTTGTGGGATATCAGGGAGTACTCCATAGGTATAACACAAAACAAATCGTAGTGGTCGCGTATATAGGGATACGAGTATGACAAGGCACATGAGGCAATACCCAAGGTAGTGAAACTACCGTTTGCCTGATCCGGACTGGTGAGAACACATCGCCGCAGCGATCGCAACACCGCGAAACAACACTCCCAAAATCAAGGGTGCACCAATCGACAACAAGTAAATAGTAGTTTTCGAAGAAGTGTGTTCGCTCGAGGTAGCTAGCCCCCATTTGGCCCGGCACGGTACCTGTTTTAGTCATTTCCAATTTGACACAAGTGTCAAGGCTATCCATTATCGTTCTCTTTCTTCAGTCATCACATTCATCATTCCAACCACTTCATTCTGGATCACACTCCGCGTGTAGTTATTAAAGTGGTTTTCGGTTTAGACAGTGAGTATGTCCCTAACCGATTCCGGTCTCTTTAATAACTTTCGTAATTATTACACCGATTGGTCGTTTAATAAATTTCAAAACCAAATCAATTACAATTTCAATTAGAATTTGTAAATCAACATTTCATTTGTCTTTCTAAACCAATTTCCATAATTTATGTTTCAAAACTTCCAAATTACCATTTCAAAATCTTATAATTCAATTTCAATCTTTATTTTAAAACAATTCAAATATTGATTTAAATTCGTATATAAGTTTCATTCCGAAATCATTTAAATTAATTTAATTTAACATTCAAATCAATTTAACTTCATTTATCGATTTCATTCAATATTCCTTAAGTAAATTTATCATTCAAAACAATTTCTATTTAATTTCCAATTCATTAAATCAATTACTTAAGTTCAACTCCATTATATTAAAACTTACAAATTGCATTAAATTAAATTCATCAAATCAAATTCTTTACATTTTCAAGTCTTACATAAATATCAATAAAACACATTTTATTTCTTATTAGAGAATTTCAATTTCACTTATTAATTTACTTAGTTACAATTTCAAAACTCGATTAATAAAGAAACTTGATTTCACTTATTCAAGAAGTTCAATTTTTACTTAATAAAGAATTCAATTTTATTTAATTATTAAATAATTCAATCTCATTAAATTATTAAATAATTTCAAAACTTAATTCAATCATTTCTTAAATTAAACAACATTCTTTCATCAATTTCTTTATTAATATTTTGTTTCAGGTTATTAAATATTCACATTTAAATTTCATTAAAATTCAATTTCCAACTTCGTTTCAAAACCATATTATTTATTCAAATAAAATCTTCATTTTATTTTTAAATCAAATTATTGACCAATCGGGTTTTTATTTAATTCTCTATCCTAGGTCAAAGTTCAATTTGGGTATTTATCATTTCAACCCGATTCCATTCCAATTCAAAAATCAAAACATAACAAAGGGAACTTGCAGTGTGATAACTGGGATGGTGTCAAAGTAAATAAACAAGCAATAACAACAATCAATAACAATCCAATAATCAATTCAAATAATCCCGAAATAACCGCATTAATTCACATTGTTGTTTGTGCGAATTAATATAATTATTTCTAGAATCTACACTATCATTTCATGTAGATTAAAGATTATTACACTAATTATCTATGCAATTTTACACTTAACATCAATTATTCAATTTTCATACTTCATCAATTAATACAATCATAAATTCAAATGGTTCAAGGGTAATTAACTATTTTCTACGTGTTAATTTATTTAAACATTTAAAAGAGGTCACATTATACAAATTTAGCTATCCTATATCAAATTCAATTGCATACTATTTATCACTTTAACATTTGCAATTTAACGTCTAATATAAACATCAACGATCAATCAATTTTCAGCCAAACTGTATTATCATCGCATAAATAATAAACAGAAAATGGTGTCAGATGTCATATGTGAACTGATACGGGTAATAACATATAAAACAGTGTAAATAACTAACTGCAGCATATTTCAATTGTCATTTCAATTGAATCAAATTTAATAAATAAAAGAACATTAATCGTGAGTGATTACTCACCTTTCGAGGCTAGAGATGCACGAGAAGATGACACGGATACGCACACTGATACGGACATAGAGATTGAGTTATGAATCCAAGCAAAACAAATCGGCATGAATTCAACGATCAAAGCTGATAACAGAAATCGATGAAATCAAATCAAAACATTCAGCATAGCAACAAATAAAAAAACATGTCCTGCATCAAAGTTTAACAATATAATTCTATGTGCTACCGAGATCGAAATGGTCTGAAATTTTGTATGAATAAAGATCAAAACTTGTATTTCAAACTGCAAAAGAATCACTTGATTTGGACAAGAGACGAGAAAAGTTACGATGTCACGAACATAGACTCGGGCCATGTTGCGACTGTCAAATGTTCAGGTCTGAAAACCCCTCTCAGTCTGACTTTCAGGTAAGAAACAGAGGACTGAACCACCTCGTATGAAGCTAAAATTTTATATACAAAAAGTAGAAAACTTTATCTTTTAAACAAAAAGAGAATCACTGTATTCCGACGTAAGACAGAAGAGATACGATGCGTCAAACATGAACTCAGGTCGTGTTTGCAGCAGTGTAAAATAATTTCAAGTACAAAAGAACAGCTGCCTGGGTCAAACTTCCAGATCCTCGACCACTAATCAAACGATGTCGGATTTTGCTGAAATTTGACAGGCATAAACTAGGTAACTTCGACTCTTTTTTAAAAATAGAATCAACCCTTTCCGATAAAACATGAGTGAGATATGATATCGTGAACATGAAGTCTAACTGCTGTTCAGAAAAGAAAAAAAATAAACATATGTTCATAATAAAATTTTGAAATAAATACATATATCTACTCTCCAACTATTAACATTAGTGTTAGTTTAACATATTGTATAAATATACCATTTTCAAAATGCTAATATAACTTATGTATATGTTTGAAAATCCAACACAAAATATATATACTAAATTTTCACAACAAACCATCATTGTAATATATGTGTACAGGGGATGTATAACTGCAAACCGAAATTGAAGTGTACACTTGAATATAACTTGTGTGCTTTCATATATAACGACACCCCAAAAATTATATAGATTAGTTATATATCTATAAAAGGTAACACTATATATATTCGTACCTACTAACAAAGCTTCTACACGCAAAAGATAAAGGCACTCTGGCCGACAGGAGAGGGGAAGGCACGGCGAGTGATGGGAGAGCCCGTGGGTTCGGTGGAAGAGCGAAGTGATGGCTGCTGTGAAGAGGAGACTCGGGGTGGTGGTTACACGCGTGAGGCGTTGGTTAAGGGTGGAGCAGCCATTGTCTGGGAGAACGTGATGGTGGGGTGTGCGAGCTGCTGTTGAGGTCGAGGAAGTGGCGGGTTCGGTGTATTCGGCTGATGTATGGTGTCGTTTGAAGGCTGAGGAGGTTCGCGGCGATGGGCTGATGGGTGCAGGCGGTTGTCTTTGGTGGAGCTGGGTTTCAGGTGGCCGAGAAGGTGTGGGCGGAGGGAGGAAAGTGGCTTCGGTTGCTGGGTGAGTCGTGGAATGCGGAGGGTGCTGGCCATGGTCAGAAGTGGCGGTGGACGTGGGGTTTGGTCGGAGGTCTTTGATTTTTGTGGAGGTGGCTCACGGTGGAGAGGGGAAGAAGGCGGAGCGGTCATGGCAAGGTGGGCCGGGTGGTTAGGCGGAGGAGAGAGAGAGGAGGAGAGGAGCTCGGTAGGAATTTGGAATTAATCTTCAACGAAACTGAATGCTACAGGGAGGATAGAATAGAAAAGAAGGTGAGGAGAGAAGGCAAGAAGAAAAAGAAAAAAGGAGGAGGTAAGAGGACGTGTAGGATTGGCAAAGAGCAAAGATTTAGAAAAGAAAATGAATGGGCACGTTTTTCATCATTTTTTTTTATTTGGAACTGAACCAAATAAATGAAATGAACGAACAGGCAGAAGTTAAATTCAGAAGATATAAATGCAATAGTAACGAACAGTCACAAGGAAAATGAAAAGGCTTAAAACGAATACCGATACGAAAAATCGTTTTCACCAATTTCGCAGCGTACCGGACTCCGACACGCAAAGATGAATATACTGCTGAGATCAGCACGACGAGACGATCAAAACGGTATATAGATGTCAGTGGTCTGATTGAATTATAAAAATTCGAATTTTCTACTACGGAAAATGCAGCAAAAACGCAGAAAAATAAGATCGACGGAGCTAAAGAAGTCCGAATTTGGAAAAATGAAAATGACGTCTTGCTCAGAAGATGATTTAAAAAAATTCTATGTAAAAATATTTAGGTTTCGAAAACATTTTATTTTCATCGCTTTTTAACTGATTAAATTGAAGTAATTTACGCGCGAAATAAACTTTCATATTTTCGGACGAAAATTTACCAGTTGCTATGTTTAACTAGACGCATTCCAAATATCAAATTTATATTTCAAAATTTTATCGTTTAAAATTTCAAAAAATTTCAACTAATTACGATAATAAAACAGTTAAAATTTACGGGTCGTTACACAGGTAGCTGATGAAGCAACCATAACAAACATAGCATCAATTAAACAATACTAACTGTCATCCAGTATGATCTAAATATATGATAACTCGTATGATCACCAAGCTAGGGACTATTGGAAATTTCGGTTCTCCATCGTACTCTTGTATCTCACAGCCCAAAGTTGGATACGTGTCTCGCAGCCTAAAGCTGGACACTAGACCCAACACCAATGGTCTAGGGTATATGGATCCTCGCTACCAATCCATGGGCGTCGCCACTATACAATACCCATGCTTCGAGTACAACAAAAAACTCTCCGAGTCATCAGTGATCCTTTAGCACGTGCATATCCATCCGAGCCCTACTCGCTCAATCAGGATCCAAACCTTACTTGATCAATCCAATTTCCACTATCTACAAGCAACAACCCCCACATTCCTCTACTCCATGACTCCGAGCACGAGTCTCTTCGGTACCTACTCCCGACTTAAGTCACAAACCGAAGATACGAAGTGTCTAATCTTTGGTACCTACTACCACCACGAGCCACAAACCAAAGATACAAGTTCATCATGTTGTACATCTCCATCCCCTATGATACGAACCAACACCTCCAGCATGATCTATAAAGTCCAGAACTATCTACCCCAAAACTTACTCCTAATACGAGACAATATTTAAAGTACGAACTCTCATGTCGAAGCGTCACATCATTGCCTCGCCATCCAAATCGCTTGTCCATGGAGCAATAACATCAAGACTCCAAGTCTGTCGCACGAACAAACCATCAAATCACGCACCAAGAAATCTCCTCAACGTCCAAGCCAAAGATCGACCAAATCGCCAATCAACAATAGTGATGGACATTTACCACTCTACAGTAGTCAATACCAACCACTTTGGTCTTGTACTTAACCAAAACGGATAAGTACAAACCAAACGAAAACATCTGACATCCGTCCTGAAGTCCAAAGCCTCATCTTCCACCTCGGATCCATTGGCGCGTATCCTAACCCTCCTCTACAACTTATCTTGCTCATTAAGTTTCTGCATGTACGAAACCCCAACATACAAGATATTCCCCTAAAACCTGATCACGCTAATCGGCGTTTTCAACCAAAATAACCAAACAAGACAAACAACCAACAATTATACATACATCCAAAATAGTATACATACAACATGTATTATCCATCCATATCAACCAATGTGGGAAATCATATCAAAAATGGCTCAAAGCTAACAATTCCCTAAAAATGGCACATTGATGGAAATTGTGTGATACTCGTTATATATCATTTTAAAATAATTTTATTTTCTTTTATAAAAATCTAGTAGGTATATAAGAATAGGAAAATCACATTTTAAAACCAAAAATCATTCCTAAGCGTCAATCTAATACTATACAAGCAATCATAGTATGATGAGAGATAATATCACTCACCTCATCAAAATCTATCCATAAAAGGGCTAAAATGTAGATCTCTCCAGAGTGCAATGCAAGAAACTGCATCCAAAACGGACCTTGTATGCAAAAGATATAGTTAATATAAGATTCAGGATTGTTTAAATAATTAATTCACTAATTACAAATACTAATTACCTAATTATCTCTCTAATCCTTCTTCCCTAATCAAAATCAACTCCCTGTATATGTACAAGAATAGGTTGTGCACATCGTCTTCTCTTCTCTCCTCGATTTCTCCTAAATTACTCAATGACATTCCATTCCGTTTTCGCCTACGAACTCCACTTCACATTCTCTCCGCCCACGGACACCAACATAATCAACTCGATCACATGAATGGAGATGTGACCAGATCAAAGCCTGGAAATGCCCATCACAACCTGGTTCGAATGCATTTTGATCTCCTCCACCAAATCCAACAAGATTTTGCAGATAAGTGCTATCGCTAAGAGAAATCCAACGGCGATCTCTGTTTCGCCTATCGTCGACCGTAGCTGATTTGAGAGGAGCGGCCATTATTTTGTTCTCAGGAATAAACAGTAAATGGAAATTTGGAAATTGGAGGGAGAGATCTGATTTTAGGGATATCTATATTATTATTTTATTCCATTTATTTAAATTCTCAAATAAATGGTCGTACGTTTCGAGTTCGTACGATCACATGATGCATCCAATTGCAACGAAATTCGTCTGGGTACATCACCTCATTTTTCCAAATCCAACAGTATAAACTTTGTCACCATCTGAGACTATGCCCTGGGATGCTAATTTCGTACATTCCGAGATAGTTTCAGCTATCGGACTGTTCGATCTCCAAATATAGTGATCCATATACTCATTTTAATTCGCAACTTCAATCCAAACTCAACGGAAGTGGTCTCAAGTCCAGATTTGGTCGTATGTGAAAAATCATTATTTTGGGCCTTTATTTAATTAACTATTCAATATTTAAATCAATTATTAATATATATGGTCGTTAAAAATACGGGTCATTATAGTTCGTTTAGATTTAAAAGTTGCAACTAATGGCTAGTATGTCGACATACAATTTTGGATATATCGACATAACTTAGTGTAAAATGGAAATCGTTTTATAAAAATTTCTTTAACTCTTTCAACTTGTAAAAATAGTACTGAACTTTTATAAAAAGGTTATGAAGAATAAAATAAAGAGTTTTTAAAGAGAAAATTCAAAGAATTGCTATGAGATCTTTTACGATTAAATCTAAGACTCTATATACTTTACAAACTGACTGATTATTGTCTTGTATTCTTTCAGCCATTGTTCCTTGAGTCTCCTATGTTCTACTAGCTTTGCCTTTGAATCTACTTTGTTCTTCTAGTCCTATTTTTGTTTCCTTGATTTTGATTCCTCTTGATCTACCTGGTCTTGTACTTGAGTTCTGTTAGTACCTTAGGCATTGGTTTTGATGACAACAACCATATAACAATATATAAATATAGGTACTAATGTTTTTATCAAGTTATATATAGTATATAATGCAGGATATTAGACGGGTGTTGATTAAGAAGACTGTATAGAAGATTCAAAAGGCTGATATAGAGATTCAAGAGATAAAGATTGAAGACTCATGAGTATTGAAGAATTCAAGATATCCAGATAAGTTATAGAGTCATAGATTACCTAATAGCACTTCTTTGATCTCTCTCCTCATTTTTCAAAAAGGTTTTAAAATCTATTTTCTGTTTTTAAATGGTTTTAAATATTATGAATTTAAAAAATGATTTTAAAAGAATTCCTATTTTCAAAATAGCTTTCAAATGATTTCTTACTTTTTGATTTTATAATTATATATTGAGTAATTAAGTTTTTAAGCATTTTATATCTTCAAATACTTTAAATCTATTATACTTTGTTATAGTTTTAGTTTTATGCTTTTTAAATATTTATAAGTATATTATAACATTCATTATAACTTTGTTTTTAAATGTATATTCTCTTATACTTCATATATATTATTTTCAAAAGAAATTCATATTTAAATCCTTTATATATTTAAAATATTTCAAAATATTTTAAAAAGTTTTATTGTGATTAAAATATGTATAAACTATGTTTAAATGATTTCACAAAGTATCAAAATATTTTACAAAGCCTAATATTTTCAAAAAAAATTCATAAAGTGTTTTTCAAAATAGCAAGGATATGTCGACATACATAGTTGGGATATGTCGACATATAGACCGATTTTTTCAAAATTCAAATTTAAATGAAAGTGTCTTTTTATCATATCTCTTCGTGAATGGACATAACTGTTGTTTCTCTATAAATAGAGGTTAACACAACGAAATTTGGTTAACTACTTTCCTAAATTTCTCTCCTATTTTTAGTCTCTTGTTTTCTAATAGAAATTGTACTCAAACTCTTCACAAATTCAATCATATTCAAACTGCATTGATTTGATTCTCTATTGATTACCCTTTGATCTCTATCATCTCTCTCACTCAAATCACGATCAAAGTGCTATTTAAGAGGTTATAGGATCATTTTTACTCAAGATTAAGAAACTAGACTCTATTAGATCATACTCTTTATACTTTGTGGTATGCTTGGTATCCCTGAAATCCAAGTGATTGTGCTTGTGTCCCGTCTGAATCAAGTGGGTGTGCTTGGTGTCCCGAAAATCCAAGTGGGTGTGCTGGTGTCCCGTCCGAATCCAGTGAGTGTACCCAGAGCTAAGAAAATCTAGAGGGTGTGTCTCGTAGCCTTGAAATTGAAACTGTATTGACTTTAATATTTGAAAAGAAATATGTACAAGAAATCATACGGGATTGGATGTAGGGTAACTTCGAACCAGTATAAAATTTGTGGTGTGATCTCTCCAACTCTTTACTTTTTACTTTTACTACATTTATATATGTCTGTGTTTGCATCTATTATTGTGATTCTGCATTGCTTAATTATAATCTTAAAATAATTTAAAAAGATTCATAAAAATCAGTAAACACTATTCACCATCCCCCTCTAGTGTTAAACTAACCTTAAGATCCATCTTTCGCAAAATAAAAAGTTCTTATATTGATATGTATATAGCATCTTCACTTTATTATCCTATAATGTGCCTTGATAGATTCCTATATTTTTTTGTACTATATTATATATAAACTTGGAAAATCATCAGTATTAATATTTATCTAGTTATTATCATTAAAACTAATGCTTGCAATTCAAACAACTATCACTAATGGTATTGTGCTAATATGCAACTAAATTGAGATTTATAATCTATACAACCTAGTATTGCATACCCTAACTGTTCACCTGTACCCAACAAGCTAGCCAACTTGTAATATATAGGATGATAACCTACAAATACACCTATGAGTTCAATAGTATCCCACATGGACCCCACTCGAAGGTTGGATAGCCAAAAAATTGGTAAACATAATAATACATCGAGTATACAGTCTCAACCGTAAACTACCTACACAATCTAATACATTTCCATAAATATGATTTTTTGCATACGATCGAAGCAGGACTCGAGGCTGCTTTCTTTGAATTCGTATTAGCGTTGCGAATTAAAATGAGTATAGGGATCGCTATATTTGGAGATGGAAGATCCGATGGCCGAAACGGTCTTGAAAAGCACATAATAGTAACGAAATTTATACCATCGAGACCAGAAAAATAAGGTGATGCATGCAGATAAGTTTCGTGGCGATCGGATGCACTGTTTGATCGTGCGAGCTCGAAACGCACAACCATTTTTTTTGAGAATTCAAATAAAATAAATATTCTATTATTTAAATAATATCCAAAACCCTTCATCATATTGGACGACTACCGTTCCATTCATCTCTAGGAAGAAAATGGCCACCATCCTCTTATCTCATTCAAAAATTAAAATCGGCCTATATACCTCACGATAAATTACCAAACCACCTTCGTTGAATTTGTATCGAGAAAAGCTTCGAGCCCATATCCATTTTATATGGTGTGATCATCACTGTTGAGATCGACATTTTTGGGTAACCGGCTACGGTTATGCATAGGCGGTGATGGAGGTGGAGAGGGCAGAAATAGAGAGCACTGCTGGATTTCTTTTTCCAACGTGCACATTTCCAACGTGCTGTAACAACTCGTATATTTGGACCATTTAAATTGACAATAATCCACACATGTCAACTTAAATAGTACAAAACACGAATCGTAATTGGAGTATAAGTATATAAATGAGAATCATCACAGAATCACAGAAAATATAACATAATAGAATAGTGCAGCGGAATTACAACAATGTCATAATAGTAGTTCACACTACGCCATAAATGGCCTACTGCAACACAAAAAAAATGTTGGCTCAGGCCCGAAAAATGTTGCCATAGGTCTATGGCAACACTTTTAGGGTGATGCAATTTTTGCCGTTGCCTTAGACCTCAAAGGCAACATTTTGACTATCTAAGGCAACATAAGTAATATTGTTGCAATAGAACCCTATTTGGGTCTATGGCAACACCCATAGGTATCTGTAGCAACATTCCAAAATGTTGCTATAGATATGAACTTTTTGAAATTGTGGGGCCCACAATGTAGAGCATATTTGATTTTTTAATAGAAATAAATATTTATTTAATAAAATGCTATTGCACAGAATTTGATATTCAAACAGTAATTTATTTAAATAAATATTTTATTTCAACATTTGAAATAGTACAAATTCCTGACCCCACTATTTTACAATTCAATGATATATAACACTGATATTCACATATACAGATATTCCTCACTACATCACTCAGTTCACTCATTACATATGCAGTTTCAATTTATACAAACACCGACACTGACAAATATATGCCGAGCCGAAGGCGAGCCGAGTGCCGAGCCGAAGGCGAGCCGAGAAGCGGGTCCGGGCGCAGCGCCGGCGGGGGTCCGGGGCACCGCAGTCCCGGCAGGGTTCGAAAGATCGAGCCTTCTTTGAAACCTGTCTTCAAGCTCATGCACATTTGATTTGACTCTGTCTTCAAGCTTATATCCAGCTGTCCAGTCTTTAATACCTGTCACATATAATTCAAAAGCAGTAATCTGGAAAATAATATTTAACTCGAACAGAAAATGAAAATATTTTTGTTATATTATTTGCCTCAGGTATTTGGGTTGTTTCTTTTCATAAGTGCATAAGCCAAACATGAATGCAACACATGGATACAAGGCAGTATGGAAGACAGCAAGCAACAGTTCAAGCAAAAATGCACAAAGGAGAAGCCAAGTGCACAAAGTAGTACTCAACACAGCAAGCAACATAACATGACCAAGAAATGCATGTACATGGATGAACATACATGCATCATAAGGCTTGGTACAAGAAACTACTCAAGTGCAACTACTCAAGTGCAAGTTCATACTCAAGTGCAGCCAGATATGTAGACAAGCCAAAAAAACGGACACGGCACAAGGTCAAACCCGAGTCATCGACTGGATTCAACTCAGGGCCAAGCAACCAACAAAACAAACAAGAACCAGGTTCAGCAAAATATAGACAAGCCAGTGCAAGAAACACAGCAGTACACATAGGCAGCCCATCAAGCAAAAACAGTGAATGCATCAGGCATGTACAAGAGAAACCTAGGCAGTAACATGATATACAGAGGACTTGGAGCATCAGTTCATGTTAAAGAACAAGGTTAGCATGGTACCAGTTCAGTCCAGACCAAGCAAAACCAACAAAGCTCAACACACATATGTTTGTATTCATCATTGCAATCCAACATACCAGATTTCTCAAAGTCCAACAGAAAGATTAAACACGAGATTATAGGAAATAAAGCCTATAAATAAATCCCAATTCATCATCGGCAAAAGCGTGCGAGTGTAACCAAAATCAAGAATATTCAAGTAAACCAGAAGGCAGAAAACATACCAAATAATATCACATCGCACCCTACGACGAAGTCAAAGCAATTCGAGCAATCAATCAAGGAGAACGAAGGAGCAAGCTACCAGGAACGTTTCTCACACTAGATTCGATCAATTAGAGCATCAAAGCAACTGGAATCGCGTGCCCTAGTTTTCACCGAAACCAATTCGACTACCCCCTGCCACTCTGACATCAGGCCCCAACCACGAAATTGCGACCAAATCAGCAACTCCTTGAACCATCGCAATCCCACAACCTTACCTCGAATCACCAGAATCGCCAAAAACCTGAACAAAATCGCAAATCCGGAAGTAGTGAGGAAAACTGACGCGAGGCGAAAGAAAATAACGGAAATTGATATGGCCGACAAGGGATAAAATCAAAGCCAGTTATTCTCCAGATCGAAGAAACAAGGAGGAGCGGCGTCATTTTTTTTAAAGTCGGAGGAATAAAAATTAGGGATTGAAAAATTGGGGGTGAGAAACGAAAGCGGATGAGTGAAAAGTAAAGCGGGAAATGGAAATTGGTAAGGTGTGGATCGATGGTGTGAATCGACGGTTGAGATTTTGTTTTAAATGGTGGTATGGATCGCTGAGGTGTAATTTTTTTTTAATTTTTTAATCTGATAACATCTATGGCAACACTATATAAAAATGTTGCATCCGTGTTACACTTGTTTAGCTAGAGCAACACATTTCTATGGCTAAGGTAACACCAAAAATACAACGTTGCAGTAGGACCAAAATTCTATAGCTATCGCAACATTTTAGCTGGCAACACCTTGCAAAAATGTTGCAGAAGGTCATTTATGGCGTAGTGTCATGAAGCTACTAAGAAAATACAACAATGTCTCAAATAAAGAAATACAACAACATAGATGTCCAAATGGAAAGAACAATACCGATAAAGATAAGATAGTCTTCAAGTCTTCAGCACCAATAAGCAGCAGCAGCAATCCTCAGTCTGATCCGAGCATATGCACAAACAAACACTCGAATCAGGACATATATTCTTATACAGATAATATGGTTAAAAATTTGAAATAACAATAACTCAAAGATGATTGGAATAAACATCTTTCAGGATCCGATAAACTATCTATATATAGTAGAGTGCGATAAGTAGATAATGTCTATCAATAATATAAAGATATCAAAATAGTGTTAAGTCATGGCCCATTCCACCCTTAACACATTTTTATTCCCAAAAGCATATACAAGACCGTAGTTTCCCCAAAACCGGAAGTCACCAGAGGGCAATACATATACTAAAGGTACAAATCAAAATCGTAGTTGTCGCGCATAAATGGAATACAAGTATGACAAGGCACATGAGGCTATACCCAAGATAGTGATACTACCGTTCGCCTGATCCGGACTGGTGAGAACGCAACGCCGCAGCGCCCGCAACACCGTGAGACAACACTCCCAATTCAAGGGTGCGCACCAATCAATCACAAAGTAAAAGAATAGTTTACGAAGAAGTGTGTCCACTTGAGGTAGCTAATCCTCCATTGGTCCGGCACAGCTCCTGTTTTAGTCATTTCAAATTTGACACAAGTGTCAAGGCTATCCATTATCGTTCACTTTCTTCAATCATCAACGTTCGCCAATCCAACCACTTCATTCTGGATCATCACTTCGCGTATAGTTATTAAAGTGGTTTCCGGTTTAGACAGTGAGTATGCCCCAAACCGACTCCGGTTCCTTTAATAACCTTCGTGATTATAACACCGATTGGTCGTTAATATATTTCAAAACCAAAACCATTTCAATTTCAATTGGAATTCGTAAATCGACAATTCGTTAGTCTTTCGAAATCAATTTCCAAAATTACGTTTCAAACTTTCCAATTTCAATTTCAACATTTCTATAAATTCAATTTCAAAGTTTCAATTAAAACAATTCAAATATTCATTGCATTTCGTATATAAATTTATTCCAAAATCATTTAACAATTTAACGTTCAAAACGATTCAAACTCGATTATCGATTTCATTTGATATTTATTTAATAAATTTATCATTAAAAAATTTCAATTAAATTTCCAATTCATTACATTACTTCTTAAGTTCATTTTCATTATCAAAGTTTACAACTTATTTACAATTACACTTATCAAATCCAATTTTTAAATTACAAGTCTTTCATTTGTTTCGATAAAGCGCATTCAATTTCTTATCAAAGATATTCCTTTCAAATTTCAAACTTAGTTAAACTTATTTACACTTGTTCAAAATTTCAATTTCTCTTAATAAAGATATTCAATTCAATTTAATTATAATTCGATCTCATCAAATTTCAATAATTTTAAATCTTAATTATTGATTATTTCAAACCCATTCATTAATAATTTCAAACTTAATTGTTAATAAATTCAAGAATTTAATTATTAATTATTTCAAACTTCGTTATTAATAATTTCACAACTTAACTATTAATAATTTCAAAAGTTAATTATTAAAAATTTCAACACTTAATTATATTCAAAAATTTATTATCAAATAATTCTAAATTTAATTATTAAATAATTAAATTTAAACAATATTCTTTTTGTCAATTATTACTTAAATATTCATTCCAAATTCAAATGTTCACATTTACATTCATTCGAATTTCAATTCCAAATTATTCAAAACTTTGTTATTCGTCAAATAAAACTTATTTTTAATTAAATCAAAACATTTGACCAATCGGGTTTTATTTTAATTTTCTATCCTAAGTCAAATTGTTTGGGTATTTATCATTTCAACCCGATTCCATTTAAATTCAAAATCAAAACATACAAAGGGAACTTGCAGTGTGATAGCTGGGATGGTGTCAAAGTAAATAAACAAGCAATAGCATCCATTCACAACAATTCAACAATTTCAAATAATCCCGAAATAATCGTATTAATTCGCGTTTGTTATTTACGCAAATTAATATAACTATTTCTAGAATCTACTCTATCATTTCAAGTAGATTAAAGATTATAACATTTCGATTTCACTTGTCGTTCAATTTCAATTACAACAGTTAATTCAATACGTTCAATAGTCCAAAGTGACATTATCAAATTCTACGTGTCAATTACTTCAAAATTTAAAGGGTCAATTTAATTAATCAATATTCATCATATAAAGGGGTCAAGTTAACAATCAAAATTCGACATATATAATTCTTTTTAAATCGTTAATCATCCTATATCCAATTTTAACTTGCAATTAATTTATCACTTAACAATAACAATTTACATCCAATTCAACATCACATAGCAATCATTTATTAATCCAACTTGCATAAGAATATAGTCGTGAAAATTTATTCACCTTTCGTGGATAAGAAATTTGACGACGAAGCAAAAGAAGCACGAAAAAGTAAGAACAGAGTCGGTACAGCACGAACAACGAACACTGTAATATCGACAAAAGGAAACGATATTAATACAATGAACATTGTATATAATTTATAAATTTATATAAATGCGCTTACCGAAGACGGAGGAAAGAACAAAAGCTGGAGATTGACGATGCTGCAAAAGGCGTTCAAACGGACGTTTCTGCACACAACGAAAAAGAAAAGTCGGTTACTGTTTTGGCAACCAGAATAGATATTTGCGTAAATACTTTCTACAATATCTAAGAGCTAATTGCAAGACTTGATTGCATTTTTTTTTTCAAAACAAAAATATTGAAACGCACGCAACTCTTCTTTTCATTTTTTTTTTAAAACAAAACACACACACACATCAAACTTACTACACCCAACCTAACGCACGCACAGCACATACACATATCTACTACACACGCACACACTAGATTTTGAAAAATAAACCCATGCGCACACCAAAAAAAAAAAAAAAATTTTTTTTTTTTTAAACATGCCATGACAAATAAAATGAATTTATTTCAAAACGAAAGAAGGCAGATTTTGTACGCACGCAACACCAACACGACCCACAACTACTCACGGCCTCCGCCACATGCACGTTGTTTTTTTTTTTGTTGAAAAATATGCCTGCATAAAAATAACACCCATCACCCTCACCCTCTCGTACAACATAATTCATGCCTGCATTTTTTTGTATTCCAGGCCGAGACTCACGCAACACACACAACACACCATAACGCACGCATACACCACAAACACTCACGCACACAAAGCAGGGAGGAGGAGTTCAAGGAGTAATATTTGGAGGGAATGTGAGTGGAGAGGGGTGAGCTGATTTTGGCTATGGGAAGTGAAGAGAAAAGTGAGTTTGGAGAGATGAAGTTTATTGTTTCAGCCATCTCATATTTTTTTTTTATATAATTCTCACGTTACAGAAGAGAGGAATAGGAGGAAAAATAAAAGAAGAAGAGGAGAAGGTAAATACCTGAAGACGTGAGAACAAGGTGAATTGGAAAAGTGAAGTGTCTTTGTTTGCTTTATCTTGTACGTGAATACATGTCTTTTGGGTTCCAACGTTTCAATTTCCCAAACGTGACTCTTCACACTTCATCTCCCTAGTAAATGCCCATTCAGCTGAAGTTATTTTTATTTTTAAACGGGTAGAATCCTAGGGCTGCAACGTGTTTAACCGGTCCGTTCGGAACCGTTAAATCAACGCGACGGGTTTTTTTGTCGGACTCCGATTTGTCAGAATAAATATACCATTTTGATCAGCGCGACAATACGCTTCCAACGGTATACAGATTATTGCGATACGATGATTTTATAAAATTTGCATTTACGCCGCTTAAATTGTGCGTTTTGCAAAATAATATAAACGGAGCAGGCGATGACAGTTTTAGACGAAACGAATCATAAAATCTTGATCAGAATAATTTTTACAAGCGGACTGTGTAAAAATATTTGGATTTGGAAGATAAATTTTACGCAGCTTTATATGGACTGATATACAGTAAAACGCGAACGGACTTTACTGTAATATTTTTCAACGAAACTTTTTCTATGTCCATATCTAACTAGACGTATGTCACAAATAAAGTTTGGACGTAAATTGAGATCGTTTAAAATTTCAAAATTTTTATTGAAACGATGAATTTAAAATTTTAAATTGGGTTGAAAATTTAGGGTCGTTACAATCTCCCCCACTCAAAACTTTTCGTCCTCGAAAAGGAACGAGACGAGTGAAGTAGAAATGAAATAAGTAGGAAAGTCAAGATAGATTTCGAAAAATTTGAATAATACCTGAAATTAATAGTTCGGGGTTTGGATCCCGAATACTATCCTCAGTTTCCCATGTGCAATCTCGCTCATCTGCACTCCACTGTACTTTGACGAGATTTACCGACTTCCTTCTGAGTTGCTTTGTCTCACGATCGACTATCCGAAGTGGTTTCCGCTCAATAGTCAAGTCAGGCTCAATAACTATCTCTTCCAACTGAGCAGTGGGAATGGTCGTAGATGGATCGTGTACAACTTTGCGAAGATGTGAGACGTGGAACACGTTGTGAACACCAGCGAACTTCTCTGGTAATGCAACTCTATATGCCAATGTTCCAACTCTTTCTGTAATCTCAAACGGACCAACAAATCTGGGAGCTAATTTCCCCTTCCTTCCAAATCGAACAATATTCTTCAAAGGTGACACTTTCAGAAATACTTTGTCCCCAACACTGAATTCGAGATCTCTTCTCCTTTTGTCAGCATAGCTTTTCTGTCTATCCTGTGCCGTCTTTATCTTCTCTCTGATTTCTTCGACTTTTTCAGAAGCTTCCATAATCATTTCTGGTCCAAGCACTAATCGATCTCCAGACTCAATCCAACAAGCTGGTGATTTGCACGGCCGTCCATATAAGGCTTCGAACGGTGCCATACCAATGCTTGCCTGGTTTATAAAGGATAATTAGTTCAAATTCAAATATACTTATTCAAATTTGAAATTCAAATTCTTTACCTGGTAACTATTATTATAAGTGAATTCAACCAAGTGAAGATGGTCTTCCCAAGATCCACCAAAGTCAATAATACAAGCCCGGAGAAGATCTTCCAAAATCTGATTCACCCTCTCAGTTTGGCCATCTGTCTGAGGATGGTATGCTGTGCTCAGATTCAGTTTGGTGCCCAAGGTATCCTGAAATGCCTTCCAGAATTTACTGGTGAAAATAGGATCTCGATCGCATACAATACTAGATGGCATGCCGTGAAGTTTAACAACCTCCCTCATGTATATCTCGGCCAAACTCGAAGCTGTACGGGTGGTCTTGACTGGAATAAAGTGAGCGGACTTCGTCAGTCTGTCGACAATCACCCATATGCTTTCGTTACCCTTTCTAGTCCTTGGTAGCCCATCAATAAAGTCCATAGAAATCTGCTCCCATTTCCAACCTGGAATCTCTAGCGGTTGGAGCAATCCTGCGGTCTTTCTGTGATCAGCTTTAACTTGTTGGCAAGTGGTGCACCTGCTAACATAGATAGAAATATCGCGCTTCATTCCACTCCACCAATATAGTTTCTTCATATTCTGGTACATTTTAGTGACACCAGGATGAAATGAAAGCGAAGACTTATGATTTTCTCGCAGTACTTCCTGTCTAAGACCATCAACATTAGGAACACAAATTCGATTATCAATCCTCAAGATTCCATTACTATCAACATGTGCACCCACTTTATTATCAGCATTTTCAACTCTGCCAAGAACTATTTCTTTGATGCGATAAAGCAAAGTGTCCTCGTATTGTTTTGCTATAATACGATCTATAAGAGCTGGGGAGACGGAAAGCTGGAATAACATTCCCTCAACAAGATTACAACATATCATAGCTTGGTTTCTGCTCAAAGCATCGGCTACGGCATTTGCTTTCCCCGGAGTGTAGTTAATATCAAGATCATATGCAGCTAGAAATTCGAGCCATCGGACTTGTCTCTGATTCAAATCCTTTTGCGAGAAGATATATCTCAATGACTTGTGGTCAGTGAATAACTCGAATTTTGTTCCCAATAGATAGTGCCTCCATAGCTTAAGAGAAAATACAACCGCAAGAAGCTCTAAATCGTGAGTTGCATAGTTTGTTTCATGGGTCTTTAATTGGCGACCAGCATAAGCAATAACTTTTCCTTTTTGCATTAAAACAGCTCCAAGTCCATCTCTACAAGCATCTGTATAAACAGTCAATCCTTCGCTACCATCAATAACTGTAAGAACTGGGGCAGATGTCAACTTGCGCTTCATCTCATTGAAAGCTGCTTCGCACTTTTCGCTCCAAATAAATTTCACATTCTTTCTGGTCAGTGCGGTAAGTGGTGCGGCAATACGGGCAAAGTTTTCTATGAATCTGCGGTAATAGCCGGCCAAACCCAAGAAACTGCGGATATCTGTAGGAGTTTTGGGAGTCTCCCAATCCTGCAAATTCCAAAGATTCGAATTAAGAAATTGATAAGTTGTTTTGATAGAATTGATGAGTAAGAATAGAACTTACATTGATTACGGCGATCTTAGCTGGATCGACCGAAATCCCATTCTCTGAAACAATATGGCCAAGAAATCGAACTTCATCCTTCCAAAAGTGACATTTTGAAAACTTGGCTTTAAGCTGATGGCTGCGTAGAGTTTCAAGAACAAAGGCCAAATGTGACTTATGCTCTTCCTCATCCTTAGAGAAGACGAGAATGTCATCGATGAAAACAAGAACAAACTTGTTAAGAACATCCCGGAAAACTCTATTCATCAAATCGACGAAATAAGCTGGAGCATTAGTAAGACCGAACGGCATAACCAGCCATTCAAAGAAACCAGTCTCAGTGCGGAATGCTGTCTTAGGAATACTCTCCTCGGCAATTCTGAGTTGGTGAAAGCCAGTAGCCAGATCGAGTTGAGAGAATACTTTAGCTCCATGAAGCTGGTCGAAGAGATCGTTGATGCGGGGCATTGGATATCTGTTATTGTGTGTGAGCTTGTTCAGCTCTCTATAGTCCACACACATTCTGAGAGAACCATCAGATTTTGTGACGAACACTACTGCAGCACCCCATTCTGAATGACTTCGCCGAATCAAGCCTTTAGAAAATAAGTCTTCAATTTGAGCATTCAGTTCAGCTTTTTCTTTAGGAGCCATTCTCCGAGGAGGAAGAACTACTAGTCGGGCACCAGGAATAAGGTCAATGCGGAATTCGATTTCCCGCTGTGGTGGTAGAGAATTGACTTCTCCAAATACATCAGAAAAGGATTGGACCACAGGAGTAGAGCTTAGTTCATTTGGATGGGAGTCAAGTGAAAATATAAAACTCCCAGCATATTCTTGAGGTGATTTGCCTTCTATAACCAAAGACATGCCCTGGTTATCGATGAAAGATACTGTTCGAGCTTTGCATGAGATATTGGCTTCGAACTTCCGTAGCCAATCAATGCCCAATAGTATATCGAATGCTTCAAATCCGAGAACATAGAAATCCCAAGTGAAGTGGTGAATGCCATGCATAAGAGTGACATATTTACAAACCCTTTTAAGGTTAGCGGGCCCTCCAATAGGGTTTGATACACATAAGAAGATAGATGAAAGAATGGGTTCCAAACCAAGTTTATTGCACAAATCGATAGATATGAAACTATGTGTTGCTCCGGTATCAAATAGAACTTTAACTGGTAAAGTATGCAACATAAAAATACCCTGTAATGTACCTTGGTTATCAGTAGGAGCAGGTGGGGTAGGTGGATCATGGGCTGAAGAAGTCATAGCAAAAAACCCGGCCGTCTTTCCCTTTTTGTACATGGGACAATCCCTCTTGAAATGGCCTGGCTGCAGACATACGTGACAGAGATCGTTCCTAGTATTCTGAGGCGGCGGAACAGCGGCACCGGCAGATGTTGGACAGCTGTTGGCGTAGTGACCCCTCTGGTCGCACTTGAAACAAGTGATGGAGGATATGTCAATAGGCTTCTTCTGAGAATAGCCAATTCCAGATTTCTGCTGCCAATTCTTCTTCTGTTGCTCAAAATTTTGCTTCCTCTTTCCCGACTGATTAGCTGGTGTCTGAGTAACTGGGGCTTTGGGGACAGATGTTCCTTTGGGCTTTCCCTCGTATCGAAGAGCGAAATCCATCAACTCAGTGAAAGTTCCATGGACATGAGCGGTGAGTAGCTCGTAATACTCTGGGCGTGCTCCATGTACGAACTTCTCGTTCTTGAGCAGAGGTGTGTCGATCAAGCCAGGTCCGAACTTGGAGAGTTCGTTAAACCTCCTTTCGTACTCAGTAAAGGTCATGCTGCCCTGTTTGAGATCCATGAAAGACCGATAGAGTTGGGCCTTCCCAGCAGCTGGCATCCACTGAGCCATGAAAGAATCCCTATTACAAATGATATGAAACGAATCAAAATTATGACGAGATAAAAGAGAAATTTATTTAGTAGAAATTTAGATAGATTACTACCTAAACTGGGCCCAAGTGATGGTTTCCTCATCAGTTCGAGAAGTGACTGATTCCCACCAATCTTGAGCAGCATCCTGAAGCTGCCAAGCGGCCAACTTGCGCTTCTGAGCATCTGCGATCTCTAAGCCAGAAAAGATCCTCTCCAAACTCTTTAGCCATTGTTGTGCTTCGATAATACTCTCGGAGCCAGTAAATTTGCCTCCTCCAAGCTGAGTATACTCCTTGCTAAGAGTGGAGAATCGGACTGCGGGAGCTGGAGCATGTGGACCAGGAGCATTTCCACCCCTGCCTCTAACATTTCTTCTGTTAGCCATCCTGGAATACCAAAAGTGATTTAGAATCAAAGATAGAAATTTATAGAACTTAAGGAAATTCTATTCAACGAATTCAATAAGAAAGATGAATCAAAGGAGGTGATCTGCAATGATTCTCCTCATTCTAGGGTATGTTCACCCTATCTCTAATGAGCTTTAAACTCCACAGGCTAAGGTTATCGGGAACCAAAGCTCTGATACAACTGTAACAACCCGTATATTTGGACCATTTAAATTGACAATAATCCACACATGTCAACTTAAATAGTACAAAACACGAATCATAATTGGAGTATAAGTATATAAATGAGAATCATCACAGAATCACAGAAAATATAACATAACAGAATAGTGCAGCGGAATTACAACAATGTCATAATAGTAGTTCATGAAGCTACTAAGAAAATACAACAATGTCTCAAATAAAGAAATACAACAACATAGATGTCCAAATGGAAAGAACAATACTGATAAAGATAAGATAGTCTTCAAGTCTTCAGCACCAATAAGCAGCAGCAGCAATCCTCAGTCTGATCCGAGCATATGCACAAACAAACACTCGAATCAGGACATATATTCTTATAAAGATAATATGGTTAAAAATTTGAAATAACAATAACTCAAAGATGATTGGAATAAACATCTTTCAGGATCCGATAAACTATCTATATATAGTAGAGTACGATAAGTAGATAATGTCTATCAATAATATAAAGATATCAAAATAGTGTTAAGTCATGGCCCATTCCACCCTTAACACATTTTTATTCCCAAAAGCATATACAAGACCGTAGTTTCCCCAAAACCGGAAGTCACCAGAGGGCAATACATATACTAAAGGTACAAATCAAAATCGTAGTTGTCGCGCATAAATGGAATACAAGTATGACAAGGCACATGAGGCTATACCCAAGATAGTGATACTACCGTTCGCCTGATCCGGACTGGTGAGAACGCAACGCCGCAGCGCCCGCAACACCGTGAGACAACACTCCCAATTCAAGGGTGCGCACCAATCAATCACAAAGTAAAAGAATAGTTTACGAAGAAGTGTGTCCACTTGAGGTAGCTAATCCTCCATTGGTCCGGCACAGCTCCTGTTTTAGTCATTTCAAATTTGACACAAGTGTCAAGGCTATCCATTATCGTTCACTTTCTTCAATCATCAACGTTCGCCAATCCAACCACTTCATTCTGGATCATCAATTCGCGTATAGTTATTAAAGTGGTTTCCGGTTTAGACAGTGAGTATGCCCCAAACCGACTCCGGTTCCTTTAATAACCTTCGTGATTATAACACCGATTGATCGTTAATATATTTCAAAACCAAAACCATTTCAATTTCAATTGGAATTCGTAAATCGACAATTCGTTAGTCTTTCGAAATCAATTTCCAAAATTACGTTTCAAACTTTCCAATTTCAATTTCAACATTTCTATAAATTCAATTTCAAAGTTTCAATTAAAACAATTCAAATATTCATTGCATTTCGTATATAAATTTATTCCAAAATCATTTAACAATTTAACGTTCAAAACGATTCAAACTCGATTATCGATTTCATTTGATATTTATTTAATAAATTTATCATTAAACAATTTCAATTAAATTTCCAATTCATTACATTACTTCTTAAGTTCATTTTCATTATCAAAGTTTACAACTTATTTACAATTACACTTATCAAATCCAATTTTTAAATTACAAGTCTTTCATTTGTTTCGATAAAGCGCATTCAATTTCTTATCAAAGATATTCCTTTCAAATTTCAAACTTAGTTAAACTTATTTACACTTGTTCAAAATTTCAATTTCTCTTAATAAAGATATTCAATTCAATTTAATTATAATTCGATCTCATCAAATTTCAATAATTTTAAATCTTAATTATTGATTATTTCAAACCCATTCATTAATAATTTCAAACTTAATTGTTAATAAATTCAAGAATTTAATTATTAATTATTTCAAACTTCGTTATTAATAATTTCACAACTTAACTATTAATAATTTCAAAAGTTAATTATTAAAAATTTCAACACTTAATTATATTCAAAAATTTATTATCAAATAATTCTAAATTTAATTATTAAATAATTAAATTTAAACAATATTCTTTTTGTCAATTATTACTTAAATATTCATTCCAAATTCAAATGTTCACATTTACATTCATTCGAATTTCAATTCCAAATTATTCAAAACTTTGTTATTCGTCAAATAAAACTTATTTTTAATTAAATCAAAACATTTGACCAATCGGGTTTTATTTTAATTTTCTATCCTAAGTCAAATTGTTTGGGTATTTATCATTTCAACCCGATTCCATTTAAATTCAAAATCAAAACATACAAAGGGAACTTGCAGTGTGATAGCTGGGATGGTGTCAAAGTAAATAAACAAGCAATAGCATCCATTCACAACAATTCAACAATTTCAAATAATCCCGAAATAATCGTATTAATTCGCGTTTGTTATTTACGCAAATTAATATAACTATTTCTAGAATCTACTCTATCATTTCAAGTAGATTAAAGATTATAACATTTCGATTTCACTTGTCGTTCAATTTCAATTACAACAGTTAATTCAATACGTTCAATAGTCCAAAGTGACATTATCAAATTCTACGTGTCAATTACTTCAAAATTTAAAGGGTCAATTTAATTAATCAATATTCATCATATAAAGGGGTCAAGTTAACAATCAAAATTCGACATATATAATTCTTTTTAAATCGTTAATCATCCTATATCCAATTTTAACTTGCAATTAATTTATCACTTAACAATAACAATTTACATCCAATTCAACATCACATAGCAATCATTTATTAATCCAACTTGCATAAGAATATAGTCGTGAAAATTTATTCACCTTTCGTGGATAAGAAATTTGACGACGAAGCAAAAGAAGCACGAAAAAGTAAGAACAGAGTCGGTACAGCACGAACAACGAACACTGTAATATCGACAAAAGGAAACGATATTAATACAATGAACATTGTATATAATTTATAAATTTATATAAATGCGCTTACCGAAGACGGAGGAAAGAACAAAAGCTGGAGATTGACGATGCTGCAAAAGGCGTTCAAACGGACGTTTCTGCACACAACGAAAAAGAAAAGTCGGTTACTGTTTTGGCAACCAGAATAGATATTTGCGTAAATACTTTCTACAATATCTAAGAGCTAATTGCAAGACTTGATTGCATTTTTTTTGAAACGCACGCAACTCTTCTTTTCATTTTTTTTTTTAAAACAAAACACACACACACATCAAACTTACTACACCCAACCTAACACACGCACAGCACATACACATATCTACTACACACGCACACACTAGATTTTGAAAAATAAACCCATGCGCACACCAAAAAAAAAAAAAAAATTTTTTTTTTTTTTTAAACATGCCATGACAAATAAAATGAATTTATTTCAAAACGAAAGAAGGCAGATTTTGTACGCACGCAACACCAACACGACCCACAACTACTCACGGCCTCCGCCACATGCACGTTGTTTTTTTTTTTTTGTTGAAAAATATGTAAAAGAAACCATGCCTGCATAAAAATAACACCCATCACCCTCACCCTCTCGTACAACATAATTCATGCCTGCATTTTTTTGTATTCCAGGCCGAGACTCACGCAACACACACAACACACCATAACGCACGCATACACCACAAACACTCACGCACACAAAGCAGGGAGGAGGAGTTCAAGGAGTAATATTTGGAGGGAATGTGAGTGGAGAGGGGTGAGCTGATTTTGGCTATGGGAAGTGAAGAGAAAAGTGAGTTTGGAGAGATGAAGTTTATTGTTTCAGCCATCTCATATTTTTTTTTATATAATTCTCACGTTACAGAAGAGAGGAATAGGAGGAAAAATAAAAGAAGAAGAGGAGAAGGTAAATACCTGAAGACGTGAGAACAAGGTGAATTGGAAAAGTGAAGTGTCTTTGTTTGTTTTATCTTGTACGTGAATACATGTCTTTTGGGTTCCAACGTTTCAATTTCCCAAACGTGACTCTTCACACTTCATCTCCCTAGTAAATGCCCATTCAGCTGAAGTTATTTTTATTTTTAAACGGGTAGAATCCTAGGGCTGCAACGTGTTTAACCGGTCCGTTCGGAACCGTTAAATCAACGCGACGGTTTTTTTTGTCGGACTCCGATTTGTCAGAATAAATATACCATTTTGATCAGCGCGACAATACGCTTCCAACGGTATACAGATTATTGCGATACGATGATTTTATAAAATTTGCATTTACGCCGCTTAAATTGTGCGTTTTGCAAAATAATATAAACGGAGCAGGCGATGACAGTTTTAGACGAAACGAATCATAAAATCTTGATCAGAATAATTTTTACAAGCGGACTGTGTAAAAATATTTGGATTTGGAAGATAAATTTTACGCAGCTTTATATGGACTGATATACAGTAAAACGCGAACGGACTTTACTGTAATATTTTTCAACGAAACTTTTTCTATGTCCATATCTAACTAGACGTATGTCACAAATAAAGTTTGGACGTAAATTGAGATCGTTTAAAATTTCAAAATTTTTATTGAAACGATGAATTTAAAATTTTAAATTGGGTTGAAAATTTAGGGTCGTTACACGTGCATTGCGAAGAGGGTGCAGAAACGGACGATTCAGTGAAGACGAAGCACGATTTCACTGAGTATTGATCGAGAAATCAAGGAATGAAAGTTGCGGCCTTGGTTTGGAGGTGCACAGGCATGTACGACATGAACAAAGGAGAAGAGGAAGATGGGTTATCTCTAATGAAGGTAATTAAGGAATATAATTATAAATTAAGTGAATTGATTATTTTATATAATCTGATATCTTATATTATGCGTCTCTTGTGCATACGAGATCTGTTTTGGACGTTGTTTCTTGCATTGCGCTCATGATAGAGAGCTCTATGACTTGGCAATGGTTTGGTCTGATTTGATTGAGGTGAGTGATATTTTCTCTTACCATACTATGATTGTTAGTATAGTACTAAAAAGGTGTTTTGAGATGATTTCTAACTTTAAAATGTGATTTTTAAAATACTTAAACCTATATCTTATTTTATAAAAGGATTAAAAGTGTTTTAAAATGGCTTTAAACTAAATATCACATTTTCCCCATTATCGCACTATTTTGACGATATTGCAAGACTTAGGATATTTTTGACATTATTCCTACATTGTTTGCTTGGATGTATTGCTTGTGTGTTATTATAGATGTAAGTAGGTTATTATAGACGTTAATATGCTTGTTAGTTGTAGTAAGCTTGTTTGCTAGTTTGGTTGAAATTGCCGATCAAAGGTGATATGTATTAAAAAATATCCCAAAGGATAGGATTCGATTGATCTGAAGATGAAGGATGGACTTGGGGACGTGCTTTGGATTTCGGGATGGATGTTGGATGTTTTTATTTGGTTTGTACTTAATCACTTTTGGTTAAAAGTACACGACCAAAGTGGTCGTTATCGACTACTCTAGAGTGGTCAATATCTACCACTATTAATGATGGCCGATTTGGCCAATTTAACATGGACAATGGAGAGGCTTCATAGGGCATGATGCGATGGTTCGATCATTCAATGTTCAATTTTGGTGTTACTGCTCTCGACAAGTAGTTTTGGGGGCGAAGCGAAGATGTGACGCTTCGATGCGATGACCTCACCATTCGACGATGATGATTCTGTGATGGGAAGTGATGGCTTCGATGATGAATAGCTACACTTTGAGAATATAGAGTAGGCCGATTGAAGGGACTGTGAAGGAAGGTTATGGGATGCACGATGACATTCTATGACTAACAATGGTTGTCTAGAATAGTTCCCAACTGCGACGACTTCAAATGGGAGACATACAGATGGTTCTGAGATGAACTCTACGGTGAGTAATGTCTACAAAGAGATTATTGATATTCGTAGGTTTCGATGTGCACTCGCGAAGCAAGGGTATGTGTGATGAGATCTGTTGTACCCTGGACTGATGTAATGATAGTCTTGTTCTTGGCCTATTGAGTGGCATGGATTCAAGTACTGAGAAATCGAGCGTTGAGTAGTCTTTGACGAGGTCATATGAGTATCATATATCCAAAGCACTGAATGAGTGAATGTGATGATGGATGATGGATGCCATGTTTTCTTTATTGTTTATCAACTCAAGGATGTCACACGACTTTGATATTGTCGATGTAGATATCTAAGCACCCTCAGTACTTTGATGTATAGTACACCCATGATGATTACGATATAGAGTAGCATATTACCGATAATATATGCTAACTCTTTGGATGCAGGGATAGGTTAGGTATGATTCTCCATACCCTCTGGTCCATATACTATACCGACTTTTATAGTGTTTTGAGATTGTTTATCGTTCACACTCGACTGTTGTCTGACTTTAGATTTTATGCTTTGCTTCTTATTACCTTGGGTGCTCTTAAATGAGTAGAATGAAAAGCAGGCGAGAATGGTACATAGAGTTCTACAGATGGACTACCAGGAAGCTACGCTTTCTCATACTTATATATTTTAGGCTTATTATTATTTATTCTGCTATGTGACACTGTGGAGCCTTGACAGTGTTGACTTTCGTTATTAGAGACAGTTTACGAGTTGAGTTTATTTATCAGTTGTATAAACTCTATTATTGTTTTGTATAACTGTATGAGCTTGTGTACTCTGATTCTATGGTTCATGTAGTTATCGTTGTCTCATCGATTTTATATCTGTGATGACTATTATATTTTACCTGACGTGCTGTGAGATATACGACGGGTTATGTGATTATATTATGTTTTCTTTTTCTTCTCTTCTATTCTCTTCTCTTCTATTTCTCTTCTTTTCTTCTTTTCTTTCCCTTGACCATCGTCCTACATCAGCCGGATGCTCCAGCAGCGTACTATTCAGTTATATGAGCATCAGTGGTGTAGGGCAGTCGTCTCATTTGGTATTAGAGTTTAGGTTACGTGATTAACCTAATTTGATACCGTGATCCGGTAGATATGGGGTATGAGTTATCTCCTTAGACTAGATCGAGAGTGTGCCTATATATAAGAGAGTGCGTATTTGTTATATATTTTGATTTTCAAAAGTATATAGTAGTATATATAGTATATAAGTTGTATTACACACATGAGTACCATTGATGCAGTTTTTCTCTATGAGAGACTGGTCATTCTTATTATGTATTAAGAGTGATCTAGCATACGAGAAATGATGTTATTGACTCCATCTCTGGAGTAGAGGAGTGGGCAGGACCAGGGATCACTAACCCTGATTTATAGCATATGTTCATTACGATGGGGTGAAACATTATCTGGAATGCCCAAGTTGCTCCAAATGATTATGGTGCTCAAGTGCAAACGCCTAGAGTCGACTTTGCCGAGTTGTATAAAAACTACATGAGTCTAGGAGGCAGACCGTTCCTTGGAATGGAGTCGGGTATTAAGATGCAAGACGGGATGGATATTTGTGAAAGGATCTTCGATGACTTGGAGTTAGATGATGCAATGGGGTAGAAGTTGACCCCTAGATGACTCCAAGGACAAATAATGAACTGGTGGAGTTCCCTTATATCTTTGATTCCTAAGGAACATTTTACTTGGGATTAGTTCATAGTTCGCTTTGAAGAAATTTATCTCGGCCTCTCAAAATTCGGTGTTGTTTAGGTAGTTCGCCGGTTTGAAGTAAGACAATATGTCTATGGTGGAGTGTGTGGCCGAATTCAATGTTCTATCGAAGTACGGTCTATCTTCCATTGATACTCCACTCGGAAAGAATGAAGAGTTCATCATGGGGTTGAATGATCATCTTGGGAAGCGATTGATTAGTTATATTGACAAGAGCTTTGAAAAGTTGATCAAAATGGCTTTACGATGTGAGAGCTTGTACCAAATGTAGAAGCATTGTCCAAAACCAGCTAAGTAGGGGCAGATAATGGAAGCATATGTGTTGAATGCCGTTTCGATTTCATCGAGTGCTCCATTAACAAAAGAGAAGGGAAAGGGCATCACCATCTAGGGTATGCTTTCCATTATGATATTCCATACGTGTTTTATTCGATGTCGAGGTTTCACATTCCTTCATATCTAGTGATTTGTAGATTGATTGGGATCCAGACTCGAAATTGTTGACTGATTTTTTAATTGTGACGAACCTTTTTGGGGGCTCAGCTAGCCTATACATGGTTTGTCGAGACTTTTCCTTATCGACTCATGGATGCTTATTTGTTTGTTATTGATTTGTTTTGAGTTCACTTGGGTTCGATATTTTAGTTTGGGAATTGACTGGCTGAAGGGGTACGAAATAGTGGTGGATTGTGAGAGGCCGTTGGCGACGATAGGGACAGATGATGAGCAAAAGGTATTGTTCAGTTGCCCACCTGATGACGATGTGATGGTTAGCTTTCTATATTCACTTGATATCCCACACAATGAGTTATCATCTGTGCCTGTAGCTAGAGAGTGTTCGAACACATTCGATAAGGTGACCGGATTACCACAATATAGGTGGAGTTCTATATCGATCTGGTTAGAGGTGTTAGACCAGTAGTTATGCCTTTAAGGCATATGATGCCCAAAGAGTGCATAAAACTAAAGGTGCGAGCGGACGACCTATTTAGGCAAGGAGTACCTATGGTATTTTCATAGTGGTCGAATGATTCTTTGAGATGACTTCAGAGCCTTGTTCAACGACACGAGGCGCTTGATCGAGTACTTCAAGTAAGAAGCGTGAGATAGGACTAGAGTAGTCTGAAGAAGCACGTTCGACAAGGTGAAGTAATGCAGGGGATCATGAGATGCTTTGGATCGAGTCAGATGCTGAAGGGATTATTGATAACTCTAGATACGATAGTTGTTTCTAGGGGCAGGGACACATGAGGACGCTCACCTATGTACCCTGGACTGTGAGACAGTCTGGCTTGTCCTGAGAGGACAATATCTATGAGATAGGTATGAAAAAGAACACCGGATCGAATTGTGGCATGAGATGTCACTGACCTGAGAGGTTGTTGAGTGAGTTATCATGTGTCCTAGAGAGACTTTGAGAAAGTCATAGCAGGGTGAGACTCTAGGAATAATCATGATGGGTGAGACTTTGAAAATGGTCATACCGAAGTAAGACTTCAGGGGTGCCTTGAGAAGGCCAAAATGAAGAGGGACTATGAGACAATCATAGTGGGGTGAGACTCTGGGAATGATTATGATGGGGCAAGGCTTCAAAAATGGTCATACTGAAGTGAGACTTCAGGGATGCCTTGAGAAGGCCAGGATGAAGAGAGACTTGGAGAAGGTCATAGTGAAAGTCAAGGCGATTGCGTATGAGAGACCGATGAGAGCATCAAAACCGCTTGCCCGGAGCTCTTTACTCGGTGAGATTTCATTTTTCTTCAGCTTTCATATTTGATATCTTATACTAGACAGTTTAGTAGCCTTCATGCTAGGATAGATATGGGTGTTACTTTTCAATGTTTGATCTTATAGGTGCCTATTTGGTGTTTTATTGTTGGCATTTGGTATGATAGCTTATGCTTATATGGTTGCTAGGCGTGCAGGATAATTATGATGTGATATAGCATATTTATTTGAGATGATTGCCATATTTACGATTTAGTAGGCTTAAATACATGATGATGTTGATATTGTGCTTAATCCTCTTTGTCGAGTATATATTCAAGTAAATGGAAGCAAGTGTTGGCTATTTGGATGCATACTCGCTTTTATTCGCATCTAAATGCGATGCTCTTGCTATGAAAGAGGTATGTAACATCTGTACTGTAGATTTGGGTATATATGATTGGTTTTCCTCGGAAAGGAGATGCCTTGGATATGAGATGGCTCGAATACGAGATGTTTATATATCTATGTTGTATTGGGATTTTTCCTGGACCTAGCTGCGCAAAGGAAGTGCTACCGATATTTTCCGTTAGATAAACCAAAATTGATAGAGAAGTCAATGTATAGGATATTAATGTTGTCGATAGTTGAGAGAGTAGATAATGTATGATATTTAGTTGATTTGCCTTTTGATTAGTGAGTTGGTGCTTCTGTTTTCCATTATCCGTTTCTTTAGAAATAAGTGTGTGACTTAGACGTTTGGTTTAGCCACATTGAATTCGGATTTGATAGTGATTGTACTTTAGGGATGAGGATGATGGCTCCAAGCTAATTCTGAGTCTATTTTCTTTGTTGTGATCGCTTTCAATGATTGTTGTCGTGAGTTGATAAGTGACGATTTATTTTGTGTCGTAGCTTATGTGAGGGTGTTGGGTTATATTGCTTTGTCCTTAGGATTTCGAGGACGAAATTCTTTTAAGGAGGGGAGAATGTATTGACCTGTATTTTTAACAATAAGATATCTAAACAATTTATTTAAATATTTAATAGTTAATTTATTTAACGGTCCCAAAAATATGATTTTGCACATATGATGGAATCAGGACTCGAGGCTACCCCCATTGAGTTCGTATCGACTTTTCGAATTAAAATGAGTATATGGATTGCTATATTTAGAGATTGGACGATCTGATAGCCGAAACGGTCTCGAAAAACATGAGATTATCCTCCAGAGCGTAGTCTTGGATAGCGACGAAATTTATACCATCAGGACCGGAAAATTGAGGTGACACACACAGACAAGTTTTATGGCGATAGGATGCACCGTTTGATCGTGCGAGCTCGAAACGCACAACTGTTTTATTTGAGAATTCAAATAAAAGAAACATTATATTATTTAAATAATATCCAAAACCCTTCATCCTATTGGCCGACTACCGTTCCATTCATCTCCAGGAAGAAAATGGCCACCATCCTCTTATCTCATTCAAAAATTAAAATAGGCCTATATATCCCACGATAAATTACCAAACCACCTTCGTTGAATTTGTATCAAGAAAAGCTTCGAGCCTATATCCATTTTACAGGGTGTGATCATTACTGTTGAGATTAACATTTTTGGGTAGCTAGCTACGGTTATGCATAGTCGGTGATAGAGGCGGAGAGGGCAGAAATAGAGAGCACCGCTGGATTTCTTTTGCCAACGCGCATGTTTCCATCGAGTTTTGAAATCTATGATCACATATAATTAACGAATGTGACAATTGAAGGCCGACCCTTAGGCGGTGATGTGGCAATCTGGAGGAAGGAGGTGGAGATATGGTGCTTTAGTGCGTTGCAAAGAGGGTGCGGAAACGGACGATTCGGTGAAGACGGAGCACGATTTCACTGAGTATTGATCGAGAAATCAAGGAATGAAAGTTGCAGCCTTGGTTTGGAGGTGCACAGGCATGTACGACTTGAACAGAGGAGAAGAGGAAGATGGGTTATGTCTAATGAAGGTAATTAAGGAATATAATTATAAATTAAGTGAACTGATTATTTTATATAATCTGATATCTTATATTATGCGTATCTTGTGCATATGAGATCCGTTTTGTACGTTGTTTCTTGCATTGCGCTCGTGATAGAGAGCTCTATGACTTGGCAATGGTTTGGTCTGATTTGGTTGAGGTGAGTGATATTTTCTCTCACTATACTATGATTGTTAGTATAGTACTAAAAAGATGTTTTGAGATGATTTCTAACTTTAAAATGTGATTTCTAAAATACTTAAACCTATATCTTATTTTATAAAAGGATTAAAAGTGTTTTAAAATGGCTTTAAATTAAATATCACATTTTTCCCATTATCGCACTATTTTGATGATATTGCAAGACTTAGGCTATTTTTGGCATTATTCCCACTTTGTTTGCTTGGATGTATTGTTTGTGTGTTATTATAGATGTAAGTAGGTTATTATAGATGTTAATATGCTTGTTAGTTGCATGTATGATTGTTTGCTAGTTTGGGTGAAAATGCCGATCAAAGGTGATATAGTATTAAAAAATATCCTAAAGGATAAGATTCGTGCATAGAGTTTGAAGAACGCCAATTGATCTGAAGATGAAGGATGGACTTGGGGACGTACTTTGGATTTCGGGATGGATGTCAGATGTTTTTATTTGGTTTGTACTTAATCACTTTTGATTAAAAGTAAATGACCAAAGTGGTCGTTATCGACTACTCTGTAGTGGTAAATGTCTACCACTATTGATGATGGCCGATTTGGCTAATTTAACGTGGACAATGGAGAGGCTTCGTAGGGCATGATGCGAAGGTTCGTTCGTTCGATGTTCAATTTTGGTGTTACTGCTCTTCGACGAGTAGATTTGGCGGCGAAGCGAAGATGTGACGCTTCGATGCGATGTCCTCACGATTCGACGATGATGATTCTGTGATGGGAAGTGATGGCTTCGATGATGGATGGCTACACTTCAAGAATGCAGAGTAGGCCGATTGAAGGGACTGTGGTGGAAGGTTATGGGATGCATGATGACATTCTATGACTAACAATGGTTGTCTAGAATAGTTCCCAACTGTGACGACTTCAAATGGGAGTCATACGGATGGTTCCGAGATGAACTCTGTTGTGAGTAATGTATGCAAAGAGATTATTGATATTCTTAGGTTTCGATGTGCACTCGTGAAGCAAGGGTATGTGTGATGAGATCTGTTGTACCCTGGACTGATGCAATGATAGTCTTGTTCATGGCCTATTGAGTGGCATGGATTCAAGTACTGAGAAATCGAGCGTTGAGTAGTCTCTAACGAGGTTATACGAGTATCATATATCCAAAGCACTGAGTGAGTGAATGTGATGATGGATGATGGATGCCATGTTTTCTTGATTGTTTATCAACTTAGGGATGTCAGACGACGTAGATATTGTCGATGTAGATATCTAAGCACCCTTAGTACTTTGATGTATAGTACACCCATGATGATTACGATATAGAGTAGCATATTACCGATATTATATGCTAACTCTTTGGATGCAGGGATAGGTCAGGTATGATTCTCCATACCCTTTGGTCCATATACTATACTGACTTTTATAGTGTTTTGAGATTGTTTATCGCTCACACTCGACTGTTGTCTGACTTGAGATTTTATGCTTTGCTTCTTATTACCTTGGGTGATCTTAGATGAGTATACAGAAAAGAAGGCGTGAATGGTACAAAGAGTTCTACAGATGGACTACCAGGAGGCTACATTTTCTCATACTTATATATTTTAGGCTTATTATTGTTTATTCTGCTGTGTGACACTGTGGAGCCTTGATAGTGTTGACTTATCGTTATTAGAGACAGTTTATGGTTTAGTTTATTTATCAGTTGTATAAACTCTATTATTGTTTTGTATAACTGTATGAGCTTGTGTACTCTGATTCTATGGTTCATGTAGTTAACGCTGTCTTGTCTGTTTTATATCTGTGATAACTATTATATTTTATCTGACGTGCTGTGAGATATACGACAGGTTATATGATTATATGATGTTCTCTTTTTCTTCTCTTTTATTCTCTTCTCTTCTATTTCTTTTCTTCTTTTCTTTCCCTTGACCATCGTCCTACATCGGACGGATGCTCCAGCAGCGTACTATTTGGTTATATGAGCATCAGTGGTGTAGGGCGGTCGTCTCATTTGGTATTAGAGTTTAGGTTACGTGATTAACCTAATTTGGTACCGTGACCCAGTAGAGATGGGGTATGAATTATCACCTTAGATTGGATCGAAAGTGTACCTATATACAAGAGAGTGTGTATTTGTTATATATTTTGATTTTCAAAAGTATATGTGAAGACCCAAATAATTGAGGTAAAAATAATTTTATAAAAATCAGTTAATGGAAAATATTCAAAGAATAAAATAAATTGAAAATAAATATCAAGAATAAGTGAAATAAATAAGGAAGAGGATAGTTGTTTTCAATAAATAATAATGGGAAAGAAAATAACTAAGTATGAATAAGTTTTATATTCACATATCTCATATATATATATATATTGCATATAAGTAGCCAGAGGAGTATAGAGTGATAAAATAAACTCTTATGATGATTAAAATATATGAAACCAGATTAGTATTATATAGGTATAAATACATTTTATAATCAAGAGAAAACAAATGGCTTGAAACATTAGCAAGGAATTAATTGATAAAACGATATATATATATATATATGTGTGTGTGTGTGTGTGTGTGTGTGTGAACATTTCAGATTTGTCTTAAGAAAATAAATAATGTAGATAAGTCACATGAAAATAGTGTGTATGTGAAACATGCAAATGGCATGTACACAGCAAAAGAAGAAAAGCAACTGAAATACCCGAAATGGAATCAAAAAGAAAATGGCATATTTAGTCATAAAAACATTTACAAAATTCTCTTATTTGTGTAGGGATAAAATGGGTTTTTCACTCCACTAAAACCCTAGTTAAATGTTTTAGAAATCAAAGGAAAGGCAGTAGTTATTTTTGAAAACAGAAAGATATTTTTAGAAAATAAAAAGAAGAGCAAACTCACACTGTTTTCAAATTAGAGCATTCTTGGGGAAAGAAGAAGGAAGGTGAGTGATTAATCATCTTTTGAGATTTAAGGCATTAAGACCCAAGTTAAGGGCAGCCATATTACTTATATAAAAACATATCATGTTTTTGTTTAATTTTATTCTCTGAATAAATAAATGTTGATCATGGTTAGTGTTTTGGCTGAGTCTTTGGTTGATGTTTTGATCTGTTTTGATTGTTTTGGTTAATGCTTTGAAAAGACAAACACCCTGATCACAGAAATGGCTTCTGTAACTTATAATCCAGTTTTTATATGGGAATGAGATAAACATTTTTACTGACAAATAGGGTACTAATGAAGAATGAAGTAGGCAGTGTGAATAAGGAGATTCATGATTATGTCTAGTTCATTTGAAAAATGATATGAACAATGCAATATTATATATATATATATATGTGTGTGTGTGTGTGTGCTGATTTGTTCAAATCACAAGTCAATATGTTTTTATGGGTTTTTCTCAAAAACCTTACCCTATGTTCACAGTAAAATAAATGCAATGTTTTATATGACTTCACCAAATTTATGTAAGAAATGGGAATATTTCTGGAAATAAATTTATGCAAGTCTTAGAAAATATGATTGAATAAAAATAACCTTAAAATGGGATGTGGTGTTTTACATGAATACTTTGTATGTCTGGCTGAAATCCCTGAGTGAGTTTAGTACTCTCTGATTTATGAAAGGAAGAAAAAGAATAGGAAGCATTTCAAGAATTAATAAAATTCTCCTAAAAGAAAAATGAGAATGGTCTCTAGATTATAAAGCTAATCTAGGAGTAGTGCCTTGATCTATTCATCATTAGGTGGATGATGGGTATGTGCATGACTTGTTTAAGTCCTGTAGGCCTCTGTGTAAAGGGTTAACAGAATTGAGCCCCTTTGCAATCCACACATGGTGTTCAATGGCAAGAGTTAAGACCAAATAAATGATAAATGGGGATTGACAAATTGAGCTATGGAATTAAGGAAGTCAATCCATAGGAGTATATGTACATACAACTGAATTGTGTTGATGAATGAATACTTGTGTGCATGTATGTTAGTATGAGCTTCTATTTATATATATATGTACCCAGATTTTTGTATGAATCTAAATAAGTATCAAACATATGAGTCTCTGCACAGAGTTTAGTAATTATAAGTTATTTATAAACTATGATTTCACTCATACCAGAATATATTTTCTGACCCTATTTGTTGCCTTTGCAATCTTTGGGGTGTCTCATTTTCATTGAGGCAGTTCAAAGTGTTGTTGTAGGGAAAGATGCTTGAGTAGATTGCTTGTATGGATGTTTGAAGAACTTGTTGGTTTTAAAATGCTTTAGAGAAGTAGAAGTTTGATTGTAATAAATAATATAGGCAAACTCTCTTATGTTTTGTGTATTTCCAGGATTGATACTTGCTTTGTTTTCTTGAAAAGAACATGTAAAAGGAAAAAAAACTTAAGTATCATATGTGCTTGTGAGTTGTTGATTCAAGTAGTAGACTCTGGAAATAATCCAGAGGATCATAAAAAGGGAGAACATGCCATTTAATTTGATATGTGGATGTGTTCCCCTTGGCATGTTTGCTATATTTCAGTTATAAAGTTCAAGTGTTTTTGAATAAATATGTGCCAAAGTATTGAGAGGATGAGTTGAACATGGTCTTGGCTAACCAGTAAGGCTTGTACATGTCTTGTAATTGATACAAGTACATGCAAAAGCTTGAAGCCATAGTCTTCAGATTCCTGAAGCAAACAAGACTATAGAGCAAGCTAATTCGAAATGCAACTAAATCCTATGGTATGTCTGGAACAAGAGTAGGATTATATTACCATAAAACCTGAAAATCACAAGTATATAAGGATTTAGGAATTGGAATTAATAAAATCTGGAACTGACTTAAATAGGAAACTGAAGTAGCAAGTCAGAAAATAGGGATAAACAATATAGACTTAAACAAGAATGTAGAGTAATTTTGTTAAGTGTATAAAAATCCAGAACAACACACTCTATATGCTTTTAGCCAGAAAAATGCAGAGACCTTTCTAAAATCATATTCAACACTATATCCAATCTAAATGTCAAAAATCTGTATGACCTTTAGATTAGTTTACAACTGTATTACTCACATGATCATTACATGCTTCATGAACCTGGATATGTGCATTTTGCTGACCTGAATTGCTTGTGCATGTTTGTGCATGTTTTGTGCATGTTTATGTTTGAACAAACCAGTGATCCATAGATCAAACCAAGTTTCAAAATGTTTTATCACTCTAAAACAACATGTATGAATTTCTGAATTCCAAAGATCTATTACATGGGTTATAAATCCACAAATTAATCAATCTGGTTTAATAGAATAAACTGGAAAATGAAGAAGAGAATAATAGGTGCTAATACTTGCAAAATGTATTAGTCAATCTTGAGTCATTCCAAGATGAAAATATCTAAAAATGTATTAATTAATCCTGAGTCAATTAAGGTAGTAACACTTGAATCCTGTATTAGTCAGTCTTGAGTCAAATAAAAGATTAAATTGTAGAAATAGCTATGTGACACAAAACCTTTCAATTATGGAAAATGTTGTGTGATTATATTTCTTTGATACTTTAACACTCTGATAGGCAAAGAAACGTTTATATATCTTCACATATATAAATGATATGACTTGATTAAAATATTGATATTTTTATATTAGTAAATTCTGGATCTTGGGAAATTAATTAAAAGAAATGAAAGAGGCAAGAAAAGAAGTGATCCCTTGCTTAAAAAAAACTCAACTAAAAATCAGTGAAATATAGTAGAAGAAAAGTGGGTCACTTCAGTTGGTATCAGAGCTATGTTACCAAAAACATAGCAAAAAAAATCTAATTTTCTCATATGGATAAAATTCTAAGGAACAAACCACATAAAAATATTTTCAGTAGGAATAAATTACTGAAACAATTAAATCAAAAACAAGACTAACTAGCTATGTAAATTATATAGAAAATCATGGTAGGAAGACCACCAAACTCTGGAGCAAGACCCTCTAGTGCAACACCATTGGTCAATTTGCAAGATTTAGTGAGGGCATTTAGGGAAGGAGCAGTGCAGAGGGAAGAAAATCCTCATGAGGAGTTATCTAAGCTACTGAAAACATTCTCAAATTTAGGAGGCAAGGATTTTGAAGGCACTGAAGGAGTCATGGGTGTGCAAACATGGCTAAGAACTTTGGAAAGGATATTTGCAGACATGCAAATCAATGACCAAAGGAAGAGGCAAATAGCTTCCAGAAGGCTCAAAGGAGCAGCACTGGATTGGTGGGAGGTATTCATCACAGGAATACCAGAAAATGAGATAACATGGGATCAGTTCAAGGAAATGCTTGAGGCTAGATTTGTCCCAGCAACAGCTAAGGAAACATTGCTTGAGGAGTTTATAAGATTGAGGCAAGGATCAATGAGTGTGACTGAATACACTCAAAAGTTTGAGAGCTTGTCTAAGTATGGAACCATGCTCATAGGGAATGAGGAATCAAAGAATTCAAGATTTATTCAATGACTTAATGCTGGTTTAAGTAGAGCAATGCTACCATATAAAGACAAAACATTTGATCAAGTCATAGATCTCACTCTTTCTTTTGAACAACATGATAATGCAAGGGACAAATTTAGGAACATGAGAGCTAATAACAACAACAAGAAGGGGAAAAATAGAGCACATCCTTATGACAAGAAGAATTCAGACAAGAAGGTTGAAGGAGCAACTAGTGGGGAAGTTAAGAAGAAAATTATTTGCTACAACTGTGGCAAGGAAGGACACATGAGTAATAGGTGTCAAGCAGCTAAGAAAACCCCATTCAGTTGCTATAATTGTGGGAAAGAAGGTCATATCAAAAGGAATTGCCCAGAGTTCAAAAAAGGAGCAAAGATAGGAGCATTGGAAGGCAAAGCAAAAGCAAATGCAGTGGGAAATTCTGGACAATTGGAAGGTATGCTCCTAATTAAAGATTATCCAATCTCAGTTATATATGACATTGGGGCTACACATTCCTTAATATCAGAAGACATAGTAAATAAATTGGCTTTCACATGCAATTTAGTTGATAAGCCTTTGTTTATTCAGAGTCCCCTAGGTAGTTCTTGCATGCTAGGAATTAAATGTTTGGGAGTAAAATTAAACATAGGAGGAAATATGTTTAAATCTGATTTGTTTGTGTTAAAATATCCTGGAATAGGAATTGTTCTAGGAGTAGATTGGTTGAGTAAATTCAAAGCAATTTTGAACTTGGAAAATTTTACTATTTCTTTGAAAACAGAAAATGGTAAAAATATTATAGTCATGAGTGAAATGGCCAAAAAAAATTGCCTTAATCAAATGTGGAGCATGACTGAAAAAGAATTAATTTTGGAAGACATAAAAGTAATAAATGAATACCCAGATGTCTTTGGAGAGGTTATAGGAGTTCCAGAAAATAGGCAAGTTGAATTTCAGATAAGATTAATCCCAGGAGCAAGTCCTATCATCAAGAAGCCTACCAGAATGGGTCCTAAAGAATTAGTGGAATTGAAACAACAATTGGAAGAATTGGAGCAGAAGGGCTTCATAAGGCCTAGTAGTTCAAACTGGGGTTCTCCAGTGGTATTTGTAAAGAAACATAATGGTACAATGAGGATGTGTATTGATTACAGGGAATTAAACAAAGTTACCATCAAGAATAAATATCCACTCCCCAGAATTGATGATTTATTTGATCAATTAAATGGAGCAAGAATCTTTTCAAGGCTAGACTTAGCCTCTAGATTCCATCAAATGAAGGTTGAGGAGGAGAGCATTAAATACACTACATTCAACATAAGATATGGGCTTTATGAATTTTTAGTGATGCCTTTTGGATTGACAAATGCACCATCCTATTTTGTAGATTAATGAATAGGACATTAAGAGATTTTCTAGATAAATTTGTAGTTGTTTTCATTGATGATATATTGGTGAATTCAAAATCAGAAGAGGGGCATGCAAGGCATTTGCATCTGGTTTTGTCAAGATTAAGAGCACATGATTTAAAGGAAAAATTTACTAAGTGTACATTTTGGCAGAATGAAGTTAAATTTTTGGGACATATTGTATCTCAACAAGGGATTTGTGTAGACCCAAACAAAGTCATGGCAGTGCAATCATGGAGTAGACCCAAATCAGTGACTGAGGTGAGGTCATTTTTAGGAATGGCAGGCTACTATAGAAGGTTTATAAAAGACTTTGCAAGGATAGCCATTCCATTAAACAAGCTAACCAGAAAAGAGCAACCATATGTGTGGACAGAAAAATGTGAACAAGCTTTTGAATCATTGAAGAAGGCATTGATGGAAGCTCCAGTCTTGCAAGTTCCAGAGGGAAATGAGGGATTAGTGGTTTATACTGATGCTAGTGGGTCTGGGTTAGGGGCAGTACTCATGCAACATGGAAGAGTCATAGCATATGCATCAAGGCAACTCAAGCCAAATGAAACCAGATATGCCACACATGATCTAGAGCTTGCTGCCATCGTTTATGCATTGAAGCTATGGAGACACTACTTGTTAGGTACTAAATTTGAATTGTTTACAGACCATAAATCACTTAAGTATTTGTTTTCTCAAAAAGACTTGAATATGAGACAACATAGGTGGGTAGAGTTTTTAGTTGCCTATGATCTTGATATATTATATACTCCTGGAAAAGCTAACAAGGTAGCAGATGCTTTGAGTAGACATCAAGCAAGATTGGCAAGCTTAATGATGACTGAATTCAAGGATTTAACAATCCTTAGTGAAGTAGAAATGAAGGAAGAAATTGGTGCATCAGACAATGTACATAGTGACATGATTGAATATGGAAAATTAAGTCTCATCTCCTTAAGATCAACCCTGGTTGATAAAATAGGAAATATGCAGAATCAAGACACTAATTTAAAAGAAATGAAGGACATGATATCACAAGGCATGTCAGTGGAAAATTATGAAGTTGATGATAGAGGCTACTTGAGAAAGAAAGGGAAACTCTGCATACCCAATATAGAAGAACTGAAGCAAGAGGTTATGGATGAGCATCATAAGACAAAGTACACTATACATCCAGGTGGTACAAAAATGTACCATGATCTTAAAAGAAACTACTAGTGGCCAGGAATGAAAAGGGCAGTGGCAAGATATGTGGCAAAGTGTTTAACATGTCAACAAGTCAAGGCAGATTATCAAAGACCTTCAGGCTTACTACAACCTCTGGAAGTGCCTACCTGGAAATGGGAAAGCATTTCAATGGATTTTGTGGATGGTTTGCCCAGAACAAGAAGAGGCAATGATAGTATTTGGGTTGTGGTTGATAGACTCACAAAAACAGCTCACTTCATTCCAGTGAATTCAAATAGAAATGCTCACAAATTAGCTCAATTATTTGTGAAGGAGATAGTGAGATTACATGGAATCCCCAAGACTATCATTAGTGATAGAGATACCTTGTTTACCTCGAGGTTCTGGGGTAATTTCAAGAGGCTATGGGGACATAATTAAGCTTGAGCACAGCTTACCACCCACAAACAGATGGGCAAACTGAGATTGTTAACAAGATTTTAGAGGATTTGCTTAGAGCATGTATACTTGATTTTGGAGGCAACTGGGAAGATCATCTCTATTTAGCTGAATTTGCTTATAACAATAGCTACCAGTCCACTATAGGTATTGCTCCATTTCAGGCCTTGTATGGGAAGCCTTGTGTATCTCCTGCATGCTGGATGGAGGCAGGTGAAAGAGTGTTGCTTGGACCAGAACATGTGAAAGAGACCTCTGCAAGGATTGAACTTGTAAGGCAGAGAATGAGAGCAGCACAAGAGAGACAAAAAGCCTATGCAGATAAAGGGAGAAGGCCAGTGGAATTTAAAGTGGGAAATTATGTATTTCTCAAAGTTTCACCAATGAGAAAAATATTGAGGTTTGGCAAGGCAGGAAAATTGTCACCAAGATATATAGGGCCATATAAATTATTCAAAGAGTAGGATCTTTGGCTTATAAGTTGAAATTGCTAGAGGAATTGAGTAATATACATGATGTATTTCATGTATCTCAATTAAGAAGATGGGTGCATGATAAGGAGACCATTCTGAAATCTCCTACACAAGTTGAAATTTAAGAAAATCTGGTTTATAAGAAGGAACCAGTGGGTATTGTGGCTAGAGAAGAAAAGAAATTGAGAAATAAAATGATTAAATTGGTTAAAATCCAGTGGAGTTTAGATGAGAGTGATTATACATGGGAGACTGAAGATAGGATGAAAGATAAATATCCTAATCTATTTTCTGCTTAAAGGTATGCCTAAAATTATGATAAACTTAAACATTACTTATGTATGTTTGATTGGTTTTGAATGCATGAGTTTCTGAAATTTCTGAAATGAAATTATGCTTTATATACATTTGGATGGAAATGTATGAGAAAAATAATTGTGGGACACAATTCCTTTTAGGAGGAGAGTATGTGAAGACCAAATTATTGAGGTAAAAATAATTTTATAAAAATCAGTTAATGGAAAATATTCAAAGAATAAAATAAATTGAAAATAAATATCAAGAATGAGTGAAATAAATAAGGAAGAGGATAGTTGTTTTCAATAAATAATAATGAGAAAGAAAATAACTAAGTATGAATAAGTTTTATATTCACATATCTCATATATATATATATTGCATATAAGTAGCCAGAGGAGTATAGAGTGATAAAATAAACTCTTATGATGATTAAAATATATGAAACCAGATTAGTATTATATAGGTATAAATACATTTTATAATTAAGAGAAAACAAATGGCTTGAAACATTAGCAAGGAATTAATTGATAAAAAGATATATATATATATATATGTGAACATTTCAGATTTGTCTTAAGAAAATAAATAATGTAGATAAGTCACATGAAAATAGTGTGTAGGTGAAACATGCAAATGGCATGTACACAGAAAAAGAAGAAAAGCAACTGAAATACCCGAAATGGAATCAAAAAGAAAATGGCATATTTAGCCATAAAAACATTTACAAAATTCTCTTATTTGTGTAGGGATAAAATGGGTTTTTCACTCCACTAAAACCCTAGTTAAATGTTTTAGAAATCAAAGGAAAGGCAGCAGTTATTTTTGAAAACAGAAAGATATTTTTAGAAAAATAAAAAGAAGAGCAAACTCACACTGTTTTCAAGTTAGAGCATTCTCGGGGAAAAAAGAAGGAAGGTGAGTGATTAATCATCTTATGAGATTTAAGGCATTAAGACCCAAGTTAAGGGCAGCCATATTACTTATATAAAACCATATCATGTTTTTGTTTAATTTTATTCTCTGAATAAATAAATGTTGATCATGGTTAGTGTTTTGGCTGAGTCTTTGGTTGATGTTTTGATCTGTTTTGATTGTTTTGGTTAATGCTTTGAAAAGACAAACACCCTGATCACAGAAATGGCTTCTGTAACTTATAATCCAGTTTTTATATGGGAATGAGATAAACATTTTTACTGAGAAATAGGGTACTAATGAAGAATGAAGTAGGCAGTGTGAATAAGGAGATTCATGCTTATGTCTAGTTCATTTTAAAAATGATATGAACAATGCAATATTATATATATATATATATTTGTGTGTGTGTGCTGATTTGTTCAAATCACAAGTCAATATGTTTTTATGGGTTTTTCTCAAAAACCTTACCCTATGTTCACAGTAAAATAAATGCAATGTTTTATATGACTTCACCAAATTTATGTAAGAAATGGGAATATTTCTGGAAATAAATTTATGCAAGTCTTAGAAAATATGATTGAATAAAAATAACCTTAAAATGGGATGTGGTATTTTACATGAATACTTTGTATGTCTGGCTGAAATCCCTGAGTGAGTTTAGTACTCTCTGATTTATGAAAGGAAGAAAAAGAATAGGAAGCATTTCAAGAATTAATAAAATTCTCCTAAAAGAAAAATGAGAATGGTCTCTAGATTATAAAGCTAATCTAGGAGTAGTGCCTTGATCTATTCATCATTAGGTGGATGATGGGTATGTGCATGACTTGTTTAAGTCCTGTAGGCCTCTGTGTAAAGGGTTAACAGAATTGAGCCCCTTTGCAATCCACACATGGTGTTCAATGGCAAGAGTTAAGACCAAATAAATGATAAATGGGGATTGACAAATTGAGCTATGGAATTAAGGAAGTCAATCCATAGGAGTATATGTACATACAACTGAATTGTGTTGATGAATGAATACTTGTGTGCATGTATGTTAGTATGAGCTTCTATTTATATATATATGTACCCAGATTTTTGTATGAATCTAAATAAGTATAATACATATGAGTCTCTGCACAGAGTTTAGTAATTATAAGTTATTTATAAACTATGATTTCACTCATACCAGAATATATTTTCTGACCCTATTTGTTGCCTTTGCAATCTTTGGGGTGTCTCATTTTCATTGAGGCAGTTCAAAGTGTTGTTGCAGGGAAAGATGCTTGAGTAGATTGCTTGTATGGATGTTTGAAGAACTTGCTGGTTTTAAAATGCTTTAGAGAAGTAGAAGTTTGATTGTAATAAATAAGCTAGGCAAACTCTCTTATGTTTTGTGTATTTCCAGGATTGATACTTGCTTTGTTTTCTTGAAAAGAACATGTAAAAGGAAAAAAAAAAATTAAGTATCATATGTGCTTGTGAGTTGTTGATTCAAGTAGTAGACTCTGGAAATAATCCAGAGGATCATAAAAAGGGAGAACATGCCATTTAATTTGATATGTGGATGTGTTCCCCTTAGCATGTTTGCTATATTTCAGTTATAAAGTTTAAGTGTTTTTGAATAAATATGTGCCAAAGTATTGAGAGGATGAGTTGAACATGGTCTTGGCTAACCAGTAAGGCTTGTACATGTCTTGTAATTGATACAAGTACATGCAAAAGCTTGAAGCCATAGTCTTCAGATTCCTGAAGCAAACAAGACTATAGAGCAAGCTAATTCGAAATGCAACTAAATCCTATGGTATGTCTGGAACAAGAGTAGGATTATATTACCATAAAACCTGAAAATCATAAGTATATAAGGATTTTGGAATTGAAATTAAAAAATCTGGAATTGACTTAAATAGGAAACTGAAGTAGCAAGTCAGAAAATAGGGATAAACAATATAGACTTAAACAAGAATGTAGAGTAATTTTGTTAAGTGTATAAAAATCCAGAACAACACACTCTATATGCTTTTAGCCAGAAAAATGCAGAGACCTTTCTAAAATCATATTCAACACTATATCCAATCTAAATGTCAAAAATCTATATGACCTTTAGATTAGTTTACAACTGTATTACTCACATGATCATTACATGCTTCATGAACCTGGATATGTGCATTTTGCTGACCTGAATTGCTTGTGCATGTTTGTGCATGTTTTGTGCATGTTTATGTTTGAACAAACCAGTGATCCATAGATCAAACCAAGTTTCAAAATGTTTTATCACTCTAAAACAACATGTATGAATTTCTGAATTCCAAAGATCTATTACATGGGTTATAAATCCACAAATTAATCAATCTGGTTTAATAGAATAAACTGGAAAATGAAGAAGAGAATAATAGGTGCTAATACTTGCAAAATGTATTAGTCAATCTTGAGTCATTCCAAGATGAAAATGTATTAATTAATCCTGAGTCAATTAAGGTAGTAACACTTGAATCCTGTATTAGTCAGTCTTGAGTCAAATAAAAGATTAAATTGTAGAAATATCTATGTGACACAAAACCTTTCAATTATGGAAAATGTTGTGTGATTAAATTTCTTTGCTACTTTAACACTCTGATAGGCAAAGAAACATTTGTATATCTTCACATATATAAATGATATGACTTGATTAAAATACTGATATTTTTATATTAGTAAATTCTGGATCTTGGGAAATTAATTAAAAGAAATGAAAGAGGCAAGAAAAGAAGTGATCCCTTGCTTTAAAAAAAATCAACTAAAAATCAATGAAATATAGTAGAAGAAAAGTGGGTCACTTCAGTATATAGTAGTATATATAGTATATAAGTTGTATTGCACACATGAGTACCATTGGTGCAGTTTTTCTCTATGAGAGACTGGTCGTTCTTATTATGTATACAGAGTGATCTGGCATACGAGAAATGCTTTTATTGACTCCATCTCTGGAGTAGAGGAGTGGGCAGGACCAAGGATCACTAACCCCTATTTATAGAATATGTTCATTATGATGGGGTGAAACATTATCTGGAATGCCCAAGTTGCTGCAAATGATTATGGTGCTCAAGTGAAAACGGCTAGAGTCGACTTTGCCGAGTTGTATAAAGACTATATGAGTCTAGGAGGCAGACCGTTCCTTGGAATGGATTCGGCTATTAAGATGCAAGACAGGATGGATATTTGTGAAAGGATCTTCGATGACTTGGAGTTAGATGATGCAATGGGGTAGAAGTTAACCCCTAGATGACTCCAAGGACAAACAATGAACCGGTGGAGTTCCCTTATATCTTTGATTCCTTAGGAACATTTTACTTTGGATTAGTTCATAGTTCGCTTTGAAGAAATTTATCTTGACTTTTCAAAAGTCGATGTTGTTTAGGTAGTTCGCCAGTTTGAAGTAAGGCAATATGTCTATGGTGGAGTTTGTGGCCGAATTCGATGTTCTATTGAAGTACGGTCTATCTTCCATTGATACTCCATTCAGAAAGATTGAAGAATTCATCATTGGGTTAAGTGATCATCTTGGGAAGTGATTAATTGGTTATATTGACAAGAGCTTCGAAAAGTTGATCGAAATGGCTTTATGATGTGAGAGTTTGTACCCAATGTGGAAGGATTGTCCAAAACTAGCTAAATAGGGGCAGAAATGGAAGCATATGTGTTGAATGCTGTTCCGATTTCATCGAGTGCTCCACTGACGAAAGAGAAGGGAAAGGTCATCACCATCTAGGGTATGCTTTCCATTATGATATTCCATATGTGTTTTATTCGACGTCGAGGTTTCACATTCCTTCATATCTAATGATTTGTAGATAGATTGGGATCCAGACTTGAAATTGTTGACCGACCTTTTAACTGCGACAAACCTTGTTGGGGGCTCAGCTAGCCTATACATGGTTTGTCGAGACTTTGCCTTATCGAGTCATGGATGTTTATTTGTTTGTTATTGATTTGTTTTGAGTTTACTTGGGTTCGATATTATAGTTTGGGAATTGACTGGCCGAAGGTGTACGGAATAGTGGTGGATTGTGAGAGGCCGCTGGTGACGATAGGGACAGATGATGAGCAAAAGGTAGTGTTCAGCTGCCCACTTGATGATGATGTGATGGTTAGCTTTCTATATTCACTTGATATCCCACATAATGAGTTGTCATTTGTGCCTATAGATAGAGAGTGTCCGAAGACATTCGATAAGGTGACCGGATTACCACCATATTGGTAGAGTTCTGTATCGATCTGCTTAGAGGTGCTAGACCAGTAGTTATGCCTTTAAGGCATATGATACCAAAGATTACAGGAAACTAAAGGTTCGAGCGGATGACCTATTTAGGCAAGGAGTACCTATGGTATTTTCATAGTGGTCGAATGATTCTTTGAGATGGCTTCGGAGCCTTGTTCGACTACACAAGGCGCTTGATCGAGTACTTCAAGTAGTAAGCGTAGGATAGGAATAGAGTAGTCTAAGGAAGCATGTTCGACAAGGTGAAGCGATGCAGGGGATCATGAGATGCTTTGGATCGAGTCAGATGCTGAAGGGATTATTGATAACTCTGGATACGATGGTTGTTCCTAGGAGCAAGGATATGTGAGGATGCTCACCTGTGTACCCTGGACCGTGAGACGGTCTGGCTTGACATGTGAGGACAATACCTATAAGATAGGTATCCAAAAGAACATCGGATCTAATTGTGGCATAAGATGCCGCTAACCTGAGAGGTTGTTGAGTGAGTTACCATGTGTCTGAGAGAGACTTTGAGAAAGTCATAGCAGGGTGAAACTCTAGGAATAATCATGACAGGGTGAGACTTCGAAAATGGTCATACCGAAGTAAGACTTCGGGGGTGCCTTGAGAAGGCCAAAATGAAGAGGGACTATGAGACAATCATAGTGGGGTGAGACTCCGGGAATGATCATGATGGGGCAAGACTTCGAAAATGGTCATACTGAAGTGAGACTTCGGGGTGCCTTGAGAAGGTCGGGATGAAGAGAGACTTGGAGAAGGTCATAGTGAAAGTCAAGGCGATTGCATATGAGAGACCGATGAGAGCATGAAAACCGTTTGTACGGAGCTCTTTACTTGGTGAGATTTCATTTTTCTTCAGCTTTCATATTTGATATCTTATACTATATAGTTTAGTATCCTTCATGCTAGGATAGGCATGGGTATTACTTTTCGATGTTTGATCTTATAGGTGCCAATTTAGTGTTTGATTGTTGGCATTTGGTATGGTAGCTTATGCTTATATGGTTGCTAGGCATGTAGGATAATTATGATGTGATATAGCATATTTATTTGAGATGATTGCCATATATACGATTTAGTAGGCTTAAATACATGATGATGTTGCTATTGTGCTTAATCCTCTTTGTCGAGTATATATTCAGGTAAATGGAAGCAAGTGTTGGCTATTTGGATGCATACTCGCTTTTATTCGCATCTAAATGTGATGCTCTTGCTATGAAAGAGGTATGTAACATCTGTACTTTAGATTTGGGTATATGATTGGTTTTCCTCGGAAATGAGATGCCTTGGATATGAGATGGCTCGAATATTAGATGTTTATATATCTATGTTGTATTGGGATTTTTCCTAGACCTAGCTGCGCAAAAGAAGTGCTGCCGAAATTTTTCGTTAGATAAGCCAAAATTGATAGAAAAGTCAATATATAGGATATTAATGTTGTCGATAGTTGAGAGAGTCGATAATGTATGATATTTAGTTGATTTGCCTTTTGATTAGTGAGTTGGTGCATCTGTTTTCCATTATCCGTTTCTTTGGTAATAAGTGCGTAACTTAGACATTTGGTTTAGCCACGTTGAATTCGGATTTGATAGTGATTGTACTTTAGGGATGAGAATGATGGCTCCAAGCTAATTTCGAGTCTATTTTCTTTATTATGATCGCTTTCAGTGATTGTTGTTGTGAGTTGATAAGTGACGATTCTTTTTGTGTCGTAGCTTATGTGAGGGTGTTGGGTTATATTGCTTTGTCCTTAGGATTTCGAGGACGAAATCCTTTTAAGGAGGGGAGAATGTATTGACCTATATTTTTAGCGATAAAATTTCTAAACAATTGATTTAAATATTGAATGGTTAATTTATTTGACAGTCTCAAAAATATGATTTTTTCCATATGATTGAATCAGGACTTGAGGCTACCCCCGTTGAGTTCATATCGACTTTGCGAATTAAAATGAGTATACAGATCGCTATATTTGGAGATTGGATGATCTGATTGCCGAAACGGTCTCGCAAAACATGAGATTATCCTCCCAGAGCGTAGTCTTGGATAGCGACGAAATTTATGCCATCAGGACCAGAAAAATGAGGTGATGCATGCAAACAAGTTTCATGGCGATCGGACGCACCATTTAATCGTGCAAACACGAAATGCACAACCGTTTTATTTGAGAATTCAAATAAAAGAAATATTATATTATTTAAATAATATCCAAAACCCTTCATCCTATTGGTCGACTACTGTTCCATTCATCTCCTGGAAGAAAATGGCCGCCATCCTCTTATCTCATTCAAAAATTAAAATCGTCATGATAAATTACCAAACCACTTCGTTGAATTCGTATCAAGAAAAGCTTCGAGCCTATATCCATTTTATTATGTGCGATCATCACTGTCGAGATTGACATTTTTGGGCAACCAGCTAGGGTTACGTCTAGGTGGGGATGGCGGAAACGGAGAGCACCGCTGGATTTCTTTTGCCAAAGCGCACGTTTCCATCGAGTTTCAAAATCTCCGATCACCTATAGACGAATGCGACAATTGAAGGCCGACCCCTGGGCGGTGATGTCGCGATTTGAAGGTAGGAGGCGGAGGTGTGGTGCTTTTGTTCGTTGGGAAGAGGGTGCATAAGACGATTCAGCGAAGACAAAGCACGATTTCATTGAGAATTGAGCGAGAAATCGAGGAATGAAAATTGCAGCCATGGTTTGGAGGTGAACAGGCATATACGACATGTACAGGGGAGAATAGGAAGATGGATTATCTCCAATGAAGGTAATTAAGGAATATAATTATATGTTAAGTGAATTAATTATTTTATATTATCTTATATCTTATATTATGCGTATGTTTTGCATATGTGGTCCGTTTTGGACGCTATTTCAAGCGTTGCACTCGTGATGGAGAGCTCTACGATTTGGCTATAGTTGGGTCAGATTTGGTTAAGGTGAGTGATATTTTCTCTCACCGTGCTATGATTTTTAGTATAGTACTAAAACGACGTTTTGAGATGATTTCTAACTTTAAAATGTGATTTCAAAAATACTTAAACCTATATCTTATTTTATAAAAGGATTAAATGTGTTTCAAAATGGTTTCAGAGTAACTATCACATTTTTCCCATTATCGCACTATTTTGACGATATTACTAGACTCAGGCTATTTTTGACATTATTCCTACATTTGTTGCTTAGATGTATTGTTTGTGTGTTATTATAGATATAAGTAGGTTATTATAGATGTTAGTATGCTTGTTAGTTGTATGTTGCTTATTTGCTAGTTTGGTTGAAAACGCCGATCGAAGGCGATATAGTATTAGAAAACATCCCATAGAATATGATTTTATGCATAGATTTTCATGCGCACCGATTGATTAGAAGATGAAGGATGGACTTAGGGACGTGCTTCATATTTCGGGGTGGATGCCGAAAATTTTCATTTGGTTTGTACTTAACCACTTTTGGTTAAGTACACGACGACAGTGGTCATTATCGACTACTCTGTAGTGGTCGATATCTACCACTATTAATGATGGCTGATTTGGCCAATTTGACGTGGACGATGGAGAAGCTTCGAAGGGCATGATGTGATGGTTCGTTCATTCATTCGGCATTCAATTTTGGTGTTACTACTCTTCGACGAGTGGTTTTAGCGGTGAAGCGAAGATGTGACGCTTCGACGCGATGACTTCACGATTCGACGATGATGATTCATTGATGGGAAGTGATGGCTTCGACGATGGATGGCTACACTTCGGGATGCAGAGTAGGCGGATTGAAGGGACTGTGGAGGAAGTTTATGGGATGCATGATGACATTCTATGACTAATGATGGATGTTTAGAATAGTTCCCAACCGTGACGGCTTCAGACGATAGTCATAAGGAAAGTTCCGGAATAAACTCTGCTATGAGTAACGTGTGTAAAGAGATTATTGATATTCGTTGGTTTCGATGTGCACTCGTGAAGCAAGGGTATGTGTGATGAGATCCGTTGTACCCTGGACTGATGCGATGATAGTCTTATTCCTGGCCTAATGAGTGGATGGATTCGAGTACTGAGAAATTGAGACGTTGAGTAGTTGCTAACGAGATCGTACGAGTATCATATTATCCAATGCACTAAGTGAGTGAATGTGAGGATGGATGACGGATGCCATGTTTGCTTAATTGTTAATCACCTTAAGGATGTCACACGATGTAGATATTATCTATGTAGATATCTAAACGCACTTAGTACTTTGATGCATAGTACACCTATGATGGTTACGATATAAAGTAGCATATTGCCGATATTATGTGCTAACTCTTTGGATGTAGGGACATGTCAGGTATGATTCTTTATACCCTTTGTTCCATATAGTATACTGACTTTTATAGTGTTTTGAGATTGTTTATCGCTCACACCAGTCTGTTGTCTGATTTGAGGTTTTATGCTTTGCTTCTTATTACCTTGGGTACTCTTAAATGAGTAGACTAGAAAGCAGGCATGAACGGTACATGGAGTTCTGCAGATGGACTAGCAGGAGGCTATGCTTTCTCATACTTGTATATTTTAGGTTTATTATTGTTTATTCGGCTGTGTGACACTATGAAGCCTTGACAGCGTTGACTTATTATTATTAGAGATAGTTTATTAGTTGAGTTTATTTATCAATTGTATAAACACTATTATTGTTTTGTATAACTTTAGGAGCTTGTGTACTATGATTATATGGTTCATGTGGTTATTATTGTCTCGTCTTTTTTATATCTGTGATGACTATTATATTTTATCTGATGCGCTAATGAGATATACGAAAGGTTATATTTTATCTGATGCTCCAACAGTGCACTATTCAGTTATATGAGCATCGTAGGGTGGTTGTTATAAATGGGAAATTTTCAATCGAAACATTGAGTATACAATCTCGATCGTAAACGTTTCTTAAGCTTCATACCATTCAACTTATAGCACAAAAGGAGCGAACAACATATCGATTCCCCCACTGGTATATAGGCTGAATGGTGTAAATCCTACTAATATGGATTTCTCTATTCTCCTAGCGATTCATATACTAAAATGTGTAACTGTGGTTCTAACTGCAACAATAAAAGCAATCTAGTTTTGATACAATTGCATGTGTGCATTAAATATCACATTATATAGCATTATAAAGTGACGTGAACTCTTAAACGTCAACAAAGCAGGAAATAAATCCCCGAAATATACTTACTTGGCCTGGACCAAGTTCAGATTCAACAAGGCCTGGTGTACGTTTCCAATCGACTGGAAAATGTCACCGGTCGATTGGAACTTTTCCAATTGACTGGTTGCTTTTACTACGCAACCGCACACTTATTCAGTTGATTGGAATATCATTTCCAATCGACTCGAACTTCGCTCCTTTTCTGGTTTGTTTCGCCTTTTCCCTAGTCAACTAAAACTTTTTACCAGTTGACTCCTCGCCTTTAGCACAGGTTTCAACATTCTGAACTTCATCGTTTTGCCCATTTTTATTTACGACTTCATCCTATATTCTACTAGGACTTTGAATACGATGTAGAATTCTCTATAGATTCATTCGATTATTTACTCATATTCATTTGCAACATATAGTATGCTCCAACCATTATTAACTCATTCGATTCGATTAAAAACCCTTTTTAACATAATTTTTTACAATTAATCATATAAACTATATTATGATTGATATATCTAATCCACAAGGTCAACCTGTGTTCTTCTTTAATAGTTATAGAAATATGGAATTGCTTCTATTACAAACCTAGAATTAATTATACATGTATCAATTTGATCCAAATAACCCTCCAGCAATCCATGTCAATTTTATTATCAAAGTAATAGTCTAGGATTTTCCAATTTATTCAATTCATGTAAACCATATTAAAACATCAAATCAGTTTTTAAATTTCAATTTAAAACCTAAAAAGATCTATCAATTCAATTTAATGCATACACAACTACATCATTTCGTAGATAAACATGTTCACCTCAGCTTGCTGCTTTGGTTGATTTTCCATAGAAATCTCCAAATTCTCTTCTTAGCACCTCTCCTCCTCTATTTGATTTGCTAAGGTTTGGATTAGATTTCCTTTTCTTTCCTATCTGATTTTTATCTGAATTTTTTTTATTTGGATTTGAGGAAGAAGAAGGATAATAATGGAGTTTTAGGTTTAGGGTTGAGTGACAACTGCAGAATGAAGAATAATGAGTTTAGGATGAATTAGGATTATGATGTTCCCTTATATAGGTACAAATCCCGAAATCCCTCTTGGCCCATAGGGGTTTCTGACCTATTTTGCCTCAAAATGCGTGTTATGGTAAACAATCCATATCTCTTTCATTCGGTGTTTGTTTCTTACTTTTATATATGAATTTGGGTAGAAAAATCTAGTTGACTCTATGGAAAAGTTAGATTTCTTAAGTTCCTTCATTTGTAGAGGTTTTTTTTCAACTTTGTATAAAATTACCAAAATGCTCTTTTTAAATTAATTAATTCTTTTTAAAAAAAATCTAGGAGTTACACGTCTTATGTATGGGAACAACAAACTCTTCATAAAGGGGTACTTGGACTCAAGCTTTCAATGTGATGTTGATGATAGTAATTCGGTCTCTGGATTCGTCTTTACCCTCAATAGAAAAGGCATTGGTTGTAATAGTTCCAAACAAGAAGTTATGGTCAATTCAACCATGGAGGTTGAGTACATCTCCTTGAATGATGCCACAAAAGAAGCTATGTGGATGTGCAAATTCATTAAAAAGCTAGGAACGATCCCAAGCATTAAAGGTCCGATGCTGATGTATTGTGATAATAACGTGATAATACAAATTAGCAGTAAACCTCGACATCCTCTGTAAGTATTGTATGTAGACAATTTATCAATGACGAAAAAATCGTAATCAAGGGAGTAGACACCAAAAATAACATCGCATATCCATTCATTAAGGCCCTTTCTTAGTCCAGTTAAGGTGGATTGATGAAGGTATGGGAATGAGATAACATAATTGTACTCAAGTGAAAGTGGGAGATTGATAGTGTAACGACCCGCCTTTTCAATCCTCAAAAGTCAACACAATACATCCACGGTATTCACGTGCTGAGCATCCAAGTGCTGGAAAGACAAATTGTTGGAGCAAAAAGAAAAGAAAAGAAAAAATAGAATCTCACATCGTGACGAGTAATATATAATATACAACAGATCTTTACAAAAGGAAACTGTAATATACATATATCAACCAGACTAAATATCTATCATCAGAAGGAATAGTTATAACAACATATCCTCAAAAATGCTGATAAATGTAAACAATCAATGTCATGGAAATAAAATATATGTGTGTATGTCATGGAGACATCCAGCTCGCCTCCTGAAGCTCCAAAGAATCCAAACTAAATATGGAAATATGCTCGTGCTGACCCGAGCATTATAAGAAAATAACGCCCGGATTGGTCTGGTAAACCAGCATGAGAAACACACATCATAAGGATTTAATTATTATAAAACCTTTCAAAAATATAAGTATCTCAAAAGACCACGTCGCACATAAACACGGACGGGTTTTTACCTTACGATAACCAAACAATTTCATAGGAAATCTTTTGATATTATAATAATGTCTAGGGTTTAAAATAAATATTGAATCATAGCCGAAATGGTTACATTAATTACATTCCAGCATTATAGGTATACAACTAAGTCCGAAAGGCACTTATTGGAGAATGGATTCCATCAATGACAAGTTAAGGGTCTACCTTTCATATAGTACACCTCTAGATAAAATGTACCGAGGCTACAAAACATTTGCACCTCTGCTACTCAAGACCATCTACCCCTTTCTGGATAGTACCGTATATGATCACCCCTTATTTAATGGCCGACAACCGTACCGAGTCACAAGCATACATGAATTCGTAAATATTGATCTAGATCAGGCGATGATCATACCTTAATGGGAGTGACCTACATAGCCATGCGGCACGTCCCTGCTTTAGTCATTACCGGGTGTGAGGCATGAGGCTACAATTTATCTTTTATATAGCAATCCCACTTGGAATAATAACGCTGCCCCTCAGGCAACAATACAATGTCAACATTCTTCCATACAAGTTGTTCAAGGTATGAACAGATATCATGCACTACTTCTACTACATCCATTTTGGAATCACCCTGTACTTTAAAAAACTTCATCTTCGATTCCATCACCTTCAGATGTCTTCAATTCGAACGCTTATGCCGATTCGAAGTGGTTTTCGAATAGTATATTTGATCCCTGTCTCTCCGAAACAACAACGATAATTCTTAAATTGGCCAACATTTGATAGTCAGTTATTTAACTATCAAATAAACAAACAATCAAATCAGAGATTAAATTTCAAAAGGAAACTAACATAGGTTAAGCACATAAGCAACCCATAAGCACTATAAGGAAATATGTTATTAATAATGTCAGTTAATAACGCATTATTCTAAAGTGTTATTGTTTACACTTAATCATTTGTTTTTTAACTCATTTTGTTTTGTACCGTGCCATGTAACGCTCTTAGCTCCAAAATTTTCATCTGCCCTCCAGAAAAAAATTAACCAGTTTCATCTCCCTCCCAAAAATACTTAACCATTTTCATATCCCTCCCAAAATAACACTAACAATTTTCGTCTCCAACGAAATAACTTAATCGAAACTGCTCGCTCCATCTTAGATATTCGCAGCTGTTCTCCTCCACTTCAATAGTTCGCTCCTCAGTAGTCAACTCGACGGCGTCTGGAACCCTAATCTCTTATCTTCAATTTTGCCCTTCATCAATATTATCCAAATTCGAAATCCAGAAACATATATTCAAAGGTATATTATAAAACACGATAACTTATAAATGATTTCGCTCTTTATCAGTCTCCGACCATAGTCTAGAAAAATTCATTTGATATTTTTGTTTATGAATTGCATGTTCTTTTTTCCAAAAAATGTCTAGTAATTTATTTTAGACGTCTTCTATGCAAATAGATAACTAAAATTGATATTTTTGTTTGACTTGCTTAAATGGTTTAGTAAGAAAAGTGATAAAAATAATAATTATGTTTCAATATATTTAAATGGATATTTGTTGCAGAAATAGTGAGTGATTGCCTGATTGATTATAGTATGAGTAATCAACAAAAACAAGGACCAAGATTTTGAGATAGATATTTGATTATTATTTTAAAGAATGAAGATGGCACTTTTTTTGATTGTTAACTGCTTCAGACATTTGATTATTAGTTTAATCGATATATATTTCAACTATTTTTCGAGTACAAGCTAAAGCATATATTTTCGAATACAACCTTAAATTAGTTTTGAACTTTGTTTAGTCGCTCCTTACTATAATGCATTCACTTATTATTTGTTTTGAACTTTGTTTAGTTACGTATGTTTTTTGTAACATACTTCCTTATAATTGCGTTTGACCATCATTGTTTCTCTTTTTATAGTTCGCAAGCTACCAATCAGCATTAGATCGAGTCATCATCAATTGCTCAATCCAATTACTTTTAGTGACTGAGAATGATCTTTTTAACATAAAAAATAAGTTTAATGCAATGGCAACTTCATATTGCAATTAGTTGTCAAACATTTTAAGTCTTCTAATTATGATGCTACAGTTTGCTTGTCAAGTGGGATGGCTTTGGGGAAGTCCTTGGAGATACTTTTATTCACATCACATTTACCTATGATGTGTGAACTTCTCTTTCATTATTTTCTAATCAACACTATTAGATATGTAGTTTCAGTGTTCGGCCTTCTTGAATTAATCTATTGCAAGTATCATCATACATGCTAGAGTAGGTTTGAACAAACTAGAAGATGCCCAAACTGAATAGCACATTAGGAAGCATTATAATTTACACACACTTGTCTATATGTGAGTCTTTGTTCACACATGCAAACATACAAATAAATGCAGATATACCTTTTCATTTTTCTTTATAAATTATGCTTGCTTAATGAGATTACAGAGGAAAATTGGTATATAATCATAAAGTTGCTTCTTAAAGTATAGTTATCTCATTTTAGTTGCATCTACATTGAATTACTTTACTAATGTTTACTTAAAATGCTTAATATATTAAATGTTAAATAATATATCAACTCTCGGTCTTATATGGTTAAAAAATAAACTAAACTATTTATATGCACTAGGCTGCTTAGAACTTGCAAAACGCGGTCTTCTTTTGGTTTGTCAAGCACTCATGCAAATACTATTTTAAAAAAATTGGAGAAATATAGCGGTCGACTAATATTGGATATACATGACAAAAGCTGAACCATGAATATTATTTTCTGATATACAGAAGAAGAAATTAAAGTTTACTTTGCCACAACTGCAACTAAAAAATAATTTTACCTTCCAAACTTAACTCACTTTGTCTCTCATTTATTTATACAACATAAATGTTAAACAAATAACAAAAGTCCTTTATTTACAAATGTTGTACTTTTAAGGAGTGAAGTTGATATCACTGTCTAAATGATTCGAAACCTGGAGTAGTTATTTGTAGAAACTAATTTAAATGATCATAATTAGTTGAATTAATTATGATCATTTGAGCAGATATAATAAGGTCATTTAATTGAAAGTGACCTTTTAGCCCTTGAACGGTTTATGTTAATTAATATAAAGTAATTAAGTAGAAAATTGAACCTTTAGATCTGTACATTAATTCCTCCGTTCCTTGATAGATAATGGATGTGATCAATATACTGGTAACTATATTTTCATAGGACGTCGTATATGAAACCTCCAAACCATTTGATCTGAAATATGTTGCAATTGGAAATGAAGATTGCTACTAAACAACATAGAGTTATTTCAATATATCATTATCTTATTTCGTCAAGTGTAATTATCTTTGATACAGTCTGCAAATAGCTTTAGCACTAAGGAGGTTTCTCTTGTAAATAAAATGGAAAGCTCCTTGGAGACAAATGATCACAAAATAGGTTACATCCCAACAGTTGGAAAATCCAATTTTTTTTTCTAATATGTAGTGAAACTAATATGCATTTTCTTATTTGCAGATGATTACTCTGTATTCATTTGCAATTTACATCCACTTACTAGTGCTCTTGAAGTGGAAGTGGCTCCCAAAAAATTTGGGCCAATTAAACAAGAAGGGCTCCAAGTTAGAAGCCACAAGGTTGTTTATGTTTGTGAATCTTTATTAGTTTCTTTCAGACGTACTGCATCTTAATGTTTAGTTTAATTCTTTTAAACTGTTTTTACTCTTGCAGCTGAGAATATTTGCTTTGCATTCGTTAAGTTTGAATCATTAAATTCCAAACAAGTTGCAATTGAGGTAATTTGATAATGACCATTGCACTGATGCTTCTTACTACTACTGTAGATTAAAATAAAGGTAAGGTCAACAAATTTTAAAGCTTCAAATATAAAGTTTTTATGTGTGTGAGTATTGATGAAGCATCCAATATGAGGGTGAATTAACCGAGCAGCATATTTCCACGTACTAATTATGTAAGCACCACATTTATGTAGTACTCATGTTTTGTTTAATAATTCTGTAAGTACCATATTGACCCTGAGCATGGACCTCTACGAAACCAAACCTACCTCGAAGCTGTAAAATACAACTTAGGTACTATATTATATGCATAATAGGATCACTTACTCTAACTTAAGACCATATTTGATAAAAATTCTCAAGGATTTGGATTATTAGCTCAAAAATATTTAAAAATGTAGTATTACCTACATTGGTGGCCTGCAAGCTGAAGTAATATTAGAAGTAGATGGAGAACATGCACTAGAGGTGGTATAAATTTCATTATAAGTAATCCTGACTAAACTAGTGACCGAGCTTTGAATCTGTGATTATTTGGGAGAGTTGGAGGTATATCTATATATGGAATTACTGTAGGATTAGCTTGATACTGTTTCATGTGTGGAGTACTATATATGGTGCTTTTAATCACTAATTTTTCATGTGTGGAGTACTATATATGGTGCTTTTAATCACTAATTTTTCATGTGTGGAGTACTATATATCCGTATAGGGAAACTTCCCATTTTTGTTTTTTCATAGGACGTCGTATATGCAAACTATATATGGTGCTTTTAATCACTAATTTTTCTACATGTGGATTAATGATTGTTTCGTACAACATCAATAAAATGTTCGCCTTTTGTAAGTAGAGCAATATTTATTTTTGTTCCTAAATTGCAGCTGTCAACTTTTATACATCATTTGTATGAGGTTTTCATGCCTGGTTCGAGAATATATTGTCGGAGGTCTGCGTATACCAACACTTTGCAATCTAGTTGTTATAATGAATCTGGACCTGCAAGTAATTAATTAAGAAAACTAACAAGTTTATGCCATGCTATGGTTTTCTTTTCTTTCGAAATCGTATTTGTCAAATAGAAGACACTCAAATGCTTATTAAGTTGTGCACATTTTTGTAATCGAAGTGCATATACTGCTTATTATCGAGTAATTTCTACGAGTAAAGAACTTTTATTCTGCTAATGCAGGAGGAGGTGGTTGACGGATCACTTGAGTACTTCATTCTTGCAACTGATGATTTATAGGATGTGGTATCAAATGAGGTATTATTATTTAATTTTTTACTTTCTACTATTACAAGCTGCATAGTATAATCAATAGCTACTATAAAATGAATTTGATTTGGGAAGCTGTTACTATCCTTGTTTGTTAAGTAACATTTATAAAAATTAAATAAGTTTAGAATAATAACAATAAAATATTAAAAAAGTTTATGAAAATTAACTAAGTTTATTACAAAAACTAACTACGTGTATAATAATAGTAGTAGTGGTAGTAGTAATAATAATAAAATTATAAAATATTAACCAAGTTAACTAAATTTTATAAAAATTAACTAAATATATATAATAATAGTCAAAATCAAAATAATAAATTAACTAAGTTTTATATAATAATAATAATAAATTACCTAAGTCTATAATAATAATAATAATAGTAATAGCAATAGCAATAGTAATAGTAATAATAATTATAATGATAAAATATTAACCAAGTTAATTAAGTTTTATAAAAAAATAACAAATTTATATATAATAATAATAATAATAAATTAACTAAGTTTATAAAAATTAATTAAGTTTATAATAATAATAATAATACTAATAATAACAATGATAATAACAACACCGATAATCATAATAGTTAAAATAAAATTTTATAATCTTAGTTAAATAATCATAATAATAAAATTAACTAAGATTAGTTAAATTAACTAACCATAACAATAAATTTTAAATAATCATAATAATCACAATAAAATTAACTAAGATTATAAAAATTAACTTCGTTAATTAAGTTTAATAAAACCCAAATAAGCACATAAAAATTAACTAAGTTGATAATAAAAATAATAACATAATTAAGTTTTAAAATTTAATTAAGTTTGATAACAATTAACTAAAATTTGAATAATAATAAAAACTTATAAAATATTAAACAAGTTAACTAAATTTTATAAAAGTTAACTAGATTTGTATGATAATAACAACAACAATAAATTAACTAAAATTATAAAAATTAACTTCGTTTGTTAAGTTATATAAAAATTAAATAAGCTTACAAAAATTAAACAAGTTGATAATAATAATTCAACTAAATTTTATACAAATTAATATTTATTATAATAATATTAACAACAACATCTAAACAAAACGTATACCTTCAGAATAAAAGAATAATTGTTCAAATCAGGGCTTAGATGCTGAAGAATCACTTTTTGTCTATTAGTCACCTTCTCCATCTCCGATCTCGATCTCAAACTAGAAGAAGAAACCAAGTTGCATGACGAAATGGAATATTAAAATTGAATATGATTTGATATTTTCCAAGCTGGGTGAGGGGGGTTGAATTTATATATGAAATGAGATAAATGTTAATTGCATGTGGGACCCATGTGGATATGGTCCAAATCAGAAGTTTATTCGAAGTAACTCGAAAAATGTTGATGAATAGGTAGATTATTAAGTTTTATGGCTTCTATGGAGATCTGTTATGTGAAAGCCTTATTCGTTAGGCTAACCTAAAATTTTGACACTATAATACGATGCCCGAATTGGTGTAAAATTGTTATTTTATTATGCAGATAGTCTAAAATATGCTTCTCATCGAAGTTAGATGATAAGTATATTCAATTCTAGAAGTCTATAGTTAAATTTAGGTTATGTGTCTAGGGGTAACCTACAGTTTGTAATGTCATAGGAAGAATTAGTATATGGGATGTGGATAAGAATTAAAATGGGGAATAAGAGAGGAAAGATAGTAGATTTGTGTAATTTAAGATCTCTGATTTTGGAAGGAGGAAGAAGAAGCCTAAAAAAGGATTTTACCTTGTTGAAATTCAATCTGTTACACTATATTTTGTATTTATGCAAAAAAGTACATCTTGATCTTGTTGAAACAGTACCCACTTTACTGTTAAAGAAGTAGAATTTGTTAATGTTGGTATTCTGTTTTGTATTATTAATTTTGAATGACTAGCAATATTGCTTATGTTTTGGGGGTTCCTAACTTGATATAGAAATTGAAATATTGTTTTGTAATTTTCTGTTATCGGGGCAGCACATTATCTGAAAATGAAGTTGCTGCAACTATGTCTGTGTTACTTGGTTCAGCCCCTGTCAGTTCAGTCATCAAAAAAGGTAATTTGCTCTTTCCTTTTTGTTAAGTATCAGAAGAATCCCGATATTCTAGATTTAACACTGCCATACGGTTACAGTTAAACGAAATTTTGTTCCCTAATCCTTTTGAAAGACCACGTGCAGTTTTCATGTTGGAAGTTACAGGAGCTACAAGCAAGTGATTAATGTTGTTGCTGTAGAAATTACTCATTATATTAGGATTTAAATTTTCTGAATTTGTTATTGTTTACAGATTTCACCACATCATTAACCCAAGTGGGTAATGCTTTTAGTAGCATAGTTCAGTGATCAAGTAAAGCTGATGTTTGCACAAAAAATGGACAAACACCTCGAAGTTGTATGATTTAGTAGATCTTATGTTATTCTTAGTGATTTGAGCGATTTATGCAAATATATGAAAAACAGGGGCTAAACTGTAAAAAGACACGCAAATTTATAGTGGTTCAGCCAGAATGTGCCTACGTCCACTTTATATGTTATTTCTCTTCTCTTATTCTGATTACAAGTACAAAGCTTTGATACAAGTAAAAGAAAGTTGTTTGAAAGTTCCTTCCGTGCTTGAGCTCTCAAACTTGTCCCCATTGTTGTACCCCTGCCCCTCTATTTATAGAGTGAGGCTGGGGGTAGGGGTCTAGGATGTGTATAGTTGCTGATGGGCCTGGGCTGGCCTTGTTATAGTTGGTCTGGTATTGCAGTTGGTCCGGTGGGAGTATGGTGGAGCATGGTTCGGTATTGCAGTTGGTCCGGTGGGAGTATGGTGGAGCGTGGTCCGGTATTGCAGTTGGTTCGGTGGGAAGTATGGATCGGTAGGAAGCTTGGTTCGGTGTGACATGGTTTTGGAGTCGGTTCGGCAATGGGATGAAGCTTGATTCGGTAGAGGTGAGTGTCTTTCGTTCGGTGGTGGCTGGTTCGGATGTGGTGAGGATGTCGAATGAAGCCTAGCTCTTCATGGTCTTGAGATCTCCTGGGTGAGGAATTTACCCAACATTTGCCCCCCAAAGTAGGACGTGCGCGTGCGCATGTCCTGCTTTGTTTGAGTTTGAGCAATCACATCCGGCTCCAGAACCGAACCAGGTGATTCGGTGATTCGATCTTCTCCTATAAATGGGAGGCTTAGGCCATTGTATTTCTTCACCGATCAAGATTACCGGATCAACTTGTGCCGAATCGCTTATAGCCGAATCACGTGCAGCCGAATCAACTCGTGCCGAATCACTTGTAGCCGAATCACGTGTAGCCGAATCAACTCGTGCCGAATCATGTGAGTTGCTTTACCACCGAATGAAAGCTTATACTATATATTACCGAATGGACTACTGATGTTTATTTGTTTACATCCTCCGTTCTAACAGCACGCTTTTCTATGTTGTAGATAATGTCTCGCAAAGCCGAAACTCGATCAGACAAAAAGAAATCCGGGGGTGAAGGAGGTTCCTCTGCCGTGCCCAGCTCAGCCGAATCCAGAACGTCACAGACCAACCCCGAGATCACTAGTGGACGGGTACGGCCCTCAGGAACTTCTGAACTCCCCGCCCGATTGTTTTCTTAGCTCCCTCAAGGAGGAGCAGCTTGATGTCATTTCCCGATCTTTTGGAATTGATAGGGCGCACTTGCTATTGCCAGGGAGAGAAGTTATGCCGTACGATCCTCCTGAAGGGTACTTCGCCTACAGCAGATACCACTGCATGTGTGGTGCCATTCCTCCTCTTAACGCTTGGATAGCCAGCTTCCTTACATATCTAAAGGTGGCCCCATTCCAACTTCAACCCAACTCCTATGCTATACTGGTGAGCCTCTTCGTCATCTTCCAGAGGAAGTATGGTCGTGCTCCTTCCAACCGGGAGATCTGGTATCTATATAATCTGAGGGGCTATAAGAAAGGGTCCCCATACATTAGCTTGGAGTCAGCTTTGACCTTCAAGCCGGTTTTGGATCTGTATTCTAAATTCAGCATGTTCAAGAAGGAGTGGTTCTTCATCAAGGACGACTCCGTTTCAATTCGGCGCTTTACTTCTGGATGTAAGTTGATGCTTTTACTTATAATTTCCATTCCGATTGCGATGCTTCTTCTCATACTTTCTCATTTTTGCTAGCGACAGGTGGCTTTGCGATTGTGGAGACTGACCGCCTAGTTCAGACGGCAGCTGAGATAGAATCTATTCTCGAGAAATATAGATCATCTGCCTTCCTGATCAGAAATGCGACCCTTCTGGAGTATAACTTAATCCTTCCACAGCAGTCAGTAGTCAAGCTGAGGGAAACGGCGGAGGAGAGGGCGGCTGCTCAGACTAAGGAAGGTGTTACGGTAGAGAGTAGCAAGAGGAAACCTTTCACAAAACCTCCAGCCGTCGGAGGTAAGAAACTCAAGAAGTCGGACGGTCCCTCCCCCAGCAATTGTCCACTTACCCAGGAGGAGGAAGACATAGAGGAGGAAAGAGGTGAGGGTGGAGATGGTCGGGAAGGTGATAAAGGTGGCGATGGCATCGGGGCCTTGCTTCCTGGGCAAGCGGGTGAGATTCAAGAGTGGACGGATGATGCGTTCCACCAGGCTTTGAGGGGCTGGACAAAGATCCGGCTTTGGTAGAGAAAACTGGGAAAGCTGACAAGGCTGGAACTGGCGCAAGCGAGCCTCCTCAGACTATTCCAGCCAAGGTGGCTCCAACGACTCAAGGTGAACTTTTGATTCCTGCGGGCTCCATTTATGATAGGGACCTAGGAATATTTTATGACCCGCTCCCGTCTTGGAATGAAATCCAGGACTTATTGCAGTATCCTACTCCTCCCCAGGGTTTGTACAACCACAGATGTGTTTCCTTTCTTATTATCTTTTAATTTGCCGTGTTTTCTCGAATTATAGATCAATATATGCTTGTGACACTTTTTCTTCATATCAGGAGCAGGTAAAACGGCCAAGGCCTCAGATCTTCGGCACAGGCTTGAACATTACAAGCTTTCCAAAACTTCTGTCAAGCCGAAGCCTTCGACCCACCGCTTCGGGGATGTAGTCGGCTACCGTCCTCTTCTTGGGGTTATCGAAGAGGGTATTCAGCAGAGAAAGAGGAGTCATCCTTTATCCGAACCTTCGCCCGGTCCTCAGCTCCCGACTCAGCCTCTTCATGATATCACGGAGGAGGACAGCGAGTTTGCACCCTCTCCGCACCCGTCTGGAAACCCTTCCGTTACTCATATCGACCGTCCTGACTTGGCTCGTAATCCATTTGCGGGTCATCCTGATCTGGATCCAAGTTCCCACGACATTACCTTTGACGAGGTTACTGGTGAGCACCTTCTTCCCCGCAATCCCATGGTACGGGTGCTTGATGAGGCTAAGTCCTTAGATCTTGATCTACTTACCACTCGGATAGTTACCATGGGAGACGAGGCCAAGGCTAGTATTGATCGGGTGGCGGAGGAGACTAGGAAGCTGATGGGGCATCATGCCCGGCTGGTTAAGGCTGGAGAGGAGATTGGGAGTGCCAACATCCGACTAAGATTGATGGTTTCGGACCAGGCCAAACAGCTCGCTGACCAGGCCATTCAGATTTCTCAGCATGAGGCTGCCTCCGGGCGGTTGAGGAAGGCTATGGAGGAGGCTAGTAAGGCGGAACTGCGGAAGATGGAGGCCGCCTGCAAGGAACAGATAAATATGGCCATCTCGACAGTGGATGAGGTTCGGAGGGCGGATCTTGAGCGGGTAGAGGAGCTGTCGGGGAAGCTTGAAGCCGCAGAGCTCGCTCAGGTTCGGTTGAAGGAGGAGATGGAGGCGATGCGGAAATCCCTTCAGGCTGACTGCTCGAGATACCGTTTGGAGAGAGAAGCTGCTGTTGGAAGGTTGTCGGCTTCCGAGGCCCGGATGAGGGAGTTTGAGGAGAATGAGGGGATGATGGACGAAATGCTCCAGGACATGTACTTCCGAACCTGGAAGCAGGGCAACCTATCCTGGATGGATGATTATCCTAGGGTCATGGCCAAGATCTATCTTCGGGCTCTGGAGGAGGCTAAGGCTGATGCGGATAGAGATGGTGGTGTGGCTTTCAGCATGGATGTGGTCACTGCCCAGTTTGCCAAGGAGGAGAAGATGGCGGTGAAGGAGGGTATGCGGTTGCTTGCTGCTGAGGAGGCAGGTGTGCAAGTTGAGGATGACGACCAGGATAGTCAAGAAGCAGGTGCTGGTAAGTCTTCCTTTTTAGTCTCTCCATTAACTTTGGTTGCTTATCACTAATGAATCCTTTCTCTGACTGGACAGGTGGTCAACAGGACAAGGATAAAACTCCAATGCAGCCGGCCCCTTGATCAGACCTGGAAAATTCTTTTTGTAGACTTGACATGGCTGTATACGTTAGCCTTAAAACAGTAGAGTAACTTTTAAGTTGTAATTATTTTGCTACTTGTAATAAATAGCTCTATTCTTGATGTGTAATTCTTTAACTTAAGCTGATTTTGTCGTCTTCCGAATGTTTGTTGCTATTTTGACATGTCGTATGAGAAATATAGCTATGCATATTCTTGTAATTGAATTGTGTTTGATGTCAGGTTCTGGTTTTAAAACATAATTTCATGACTTGTAATATTAGCGTGTGGTGTGAACAAATTATAGTCATGTATTTGTACACAAAAGAAGAAAATACCGCCCTTCATGTTTTAATCGTAGATGGCAGTTTTGAATATCTTGTATGACCGAGCATGGAATGCAGTCGAGTGCCCTGCCATCCAATCGTGAGTCCCTACATCCATTGGCTAGTATCTCCTACTCTGCATCCTGTACTTTAGGGACCGTTATAGAGGACAGGAGAAAAGCTTTTTAAGTAAAATTGAAATATGTGAAAAAGTAAAACTTCCAATCACGGAAGGCCTTCGATGTGCTTAAGTTCGTGGCAAACGGGTTTTGTAGTCACTTTCCCTAGTTGTGGGTCTTGGAGACATTTGTCACCCATCTTACGCCTTCGCGGGGAGTTAATTCTTTTTTACCACAGCCGCACTTAAGACACATCAGAGCCGAGATCGCGCACAGTAACTACCCGGGCCATTATGGCCCGTAATCATGGGTATTATTCGATTTACTGTGGCCGGCTAGCGTGGGTGCCGATCGTCAACTGTGAACTGCCCCTGGCTGGCCACACCTTATGTTGGGGCTTATAGTCGGTTCACAGTTGCCGGCGAGCCTAACGCCGTAATGAGCTGCCTCGGCTATAGTCGGCCTTCTCGGTGGCTTATAATCGGCTCATTACAGTTGGCTTTAAGGGCCGTCGCGAGCAATGAGTTAACCCGCAGCAGAGGGATGCTGGAGAAAAAGTGTCTCATTGGCGAGGGCATAGATTCGCATAGTACCTGTTAGGTTTTGCCCAGGTGAAGTTGCACCGTGGAGTGCTTTGAGTGGAGATGCTATACGCATAGGATTTTGTTCAACAGAAAAGGATAAAGTTAACAAGTAGCCAAGATATAAGTTAAAAAAGAGGCAAAGTTTTTTAAAGTGGTTCGGCATGAAAAGGCCTACGTCCACTGATTCTCTTTGTTAATTCACTTCATATGGGCAGTACAAGTTAAGAAAAGTATCGACGGAGGTGCTGGATGTTCCATGCCCTCTGGAACACCTCTCCGTCCACTGTTGACAAAATATAAGCTCCATTTTGGAGATCTTTATGAATTACATATGGTCCATCCCAGATGGGGTCTAGTGCTCCGGGGCGAGGGAAGATTCGCTTGAGGACAAGATCCCCTTCTTGTAAGGTACGATGCTTGACTTTGGAGTTGTATTGCGCTGCCACTTTCTGCTTGTGGGCTGCTGTTTTAAGGACTGCATCATTTCTTCTCTCCTCAACTAGATCCAAAGACATGTGGAGGAGCTCTTCATTCTCTTCCGGGTTATAGTGGATCCTACGGTGGGAAGGCACAATGGTTTCAACTGGGAGCATAGCCTCCGATCCGTATGCCAAAGAGAAAGGAGTGTGCCCCGTTGATGTTCTGAAAGATGTGCGGTAGGCCCACAGTGCCGTAGGGAGTTCATCCACCCAAGCGCCCTTTGACTTTTCGAGCTTCTTTTTTATCAGAGTTTTCAGAATTTTGTTGACTGCTTCGACTTGTCCGTTTGCCTGGGGATATGCTACGGATGAGAAGCTTTTATGAATTCCGTGCTCTCGGCACTAGTTGGCGAATTCCTCGCTGTCAAACTGAAGTCCATTATCTGATATGATTTTGAGTGGGACTCCGTACCTGCATAGAACATTTTTGATCAAGAAGTTAATAACTTTTGCTGAAGATACTTTATTCAGAGGTTCCGCTTCCACCCATTTGGTGAAATAATCAACTGCCACTATAGCATATTTGGCCCCGCCTCGGCCCATCGGTAGCTCGCCGATTAAGTCAATTCCCCATATTGCGAAGGGCCAAGGGATGGTCATTTGAGTAATCTCAGTTGTTGGTAGCCGTGGAATCTTAGCAAATTTTTGGCATCTGTCACACTTCTTGACGAAATCTAAGGCGTCCTTGCTTAAGGTGGGCCAGAAATATCCGTAACGGAGTATCTTTTTTGCTAATGTTTGCCCTCCGGTGTGATCTCCGCAGCTCCCCTGATGGATGTTGGATAAGATTTCCTTGGCTTCTCTCCTAGCGACACACCTTAATTACGGGTTAGAGAATCCGCGCCGATAGAGGATGTCTTCTTGTATTGTGTAGCGGGACGCTTTCCTCAAGATTTTCTTGACTTCGTTACGCCCGTTGGGTAGTGTGCCATTTTGTAGGTAGTCTCGGATGGGAGTCATCCAAGTTGCTTCTTCGGTTGCAGCTATCAGATTCACTTGCTCAAAACTTGGGACCGTTTGCTTTGAGATGGTTACTGCCCTGAAGATGGCGATGTCTCTCATACTTGCTTGCTTTGCCAATTCATCGGCCTCTTGGTTCTCTTCCCGAGGGATGTGTTTGACTAAGTAGTGGTCCAATCGGCTGAGAAGCAACTTGGTCTTCTTTAGATATGCTATGAGTCGTTCCTCTCGAGCTTGGAATTCTCCTAGTATTTGATTAACAATAAGTTGAGAATCGCTATGAAGACACAAAGAATTGGCTCCGATTTCTATGGCAATTTCTAGTCCGGCTATCACTGCTTCATATTCTGCGTCGTTATTGGTGGCGGCGAACTCCAATCTTATAGCATAGTGCAGTTTGTTTCCCCTGGGAATGGTTATTACCACACCTGCCCCCGAGCCTTGTTCGTTTGATGCACCATCCACAAAGAGATTCCACTTGATATCTTCTGCTATTTCCAATTTCTCCTTACCTTCGTTGGTAGTGAATTCTGCAATGAAATCAGCCATGGCTTGTCCCTTGATGGCGGTGCGAGGGTGATAGGTGATATCATACTGACTTAGTTCAATGCACCATTTAAGTAGTCGCCCAGAAGTGTCGGGACGATGGAGTACCTGCCTCAGTGGTTGATCAGTCAGAACTTTGATGGAATGGGACTGGAAGTAGTGACGTAGCTTTCGTGATGTGATTAGTGAACAGTATGCTAGCTTCTCAAGTTTAGGATATCTGACTTCTGCCCCAGTAAACCTTTTGCTGACGAAGTAAACTGGCCGCTGCGTGCGGTTGTCTTCCCTTACCAAGGCAGCGCTTAGGGCGTGAGATGACACAGCAAGGTATAGGTATAATTCTTCGCCTTCGCTTGGAGTCGAGAGTACCGGTGGTTTCTGGAGGTGTTCGATTAGGTTAAGGAAAGCGGTTAAGCATTCGTCCGTCCATTCGAACTTTCCTTTATCTTTCTTTAGAGCTTCGAAAAAGGGGACGCACTTGTCTGTTGCCTTGGAGATGAATCGGCTTAGGGCGGCCACTTTTCCATTTAGGCTTTGCATTTCCTTTCGGGTGGAAGGTATCTTGATATCCCTTAGCACTCGGACTTGTTCAGGGTTTTCTTCAATCCCTCGAGCATGGACGATGAACCCTAAGAATTTTCCCGATGATACTCCGAAGGAGCACTTTAGTGGATTCAACTTCATTCCATACTGTCGAAGTACCTGGAACATTTCGCCTAGGTGGCTTACATGATCTTTGGCTTTCCATGATTTCACCAGCATGTCGTCCACATATACTTCCATAGTTTGTCCTATTAGCCCCGCAAACATCTTGTTGACGAGGCGCTGGTAGGTGGCTCCTGCATTTTTAAGTCCGAGAGGCATTACCTTATAGCAGTACAAACCCCGGTCGGTGATGAAACTAGTGTGGTCTTGGTCGGGAGCATGCATAGGAATTTGGTTATATCCTGAGTATGCGTCCATAAAAGATAGGAGCTCGTGCCCGGCTGTGCTGTCTACAAGTTGGTCGATTCTGGGAAGTGGGAAGCAATCCTTTGGGCAGGCGTCGTTTAGGTTGGAGAAGTCGATGCAGGTCCGCCACTTCCCATTAGCCTTCTTTACTAGTACCGGGTTGGCGATCCATTCCGGGTAAACAGCTTCTCGTATGAAGTCATTGGCGAGTAGATTCTTTACTTCTTCATCGAGGGCTGCTGATCGCTCTGCCCCCATACTTCTCTTTTTTGTTTTACAGGCTCCTTGGTAGGATCAATGTTTAATACGTGGCATGCTATGTCGGGGGAGATTCCGGTCATGTCAGTGTGTGACCAAGCGAATACATCCAAGTTGTGGCGGAGAAAATCGATGAGTTGTTCCTTCAATTCGGCTTTTAGTTGGGACCCAATTTTCAATAGTCTACTTGAGTCGTGCTTGTCTACAGATATAAACTCCATAGCCTCTGCAGGCTCGGCGGTGGCCTCCTCCTCTTTGTCCCTAGGGTCTAATTCATTGAAAGGGTCGCTGGTATATCGAAGAGGAGGGGCTTTCTTTAGTTGCTATGCTTCTAGATTTTTCGTGCAGAGGGCAATCTCTACACCCTTCCCTTTATCTTTCCTGTGGTTGTTGCGAAGTTCAGTCACATAGCAGTCTCGAGCAACGTCTTGGTCTCCTTCTACTTCCCCTACTCCATTGTCCGTTGGAAATTTCATCTTCAGACACCATGGGGCTAGGACAATTTGGAAGTAAGTCAAGGCTGGCCTCCCTAAGAAAGCGTTGTAGGCCGAATGGTTTTCTATTAGCACAAATGTCTGTTTTCGTACAATGGAGCGGGGGTGGCTACCAATCTCAACAAAGAGGTCCAGCTGCCCGAGAGGCATCTTCGCGTCTCCAGTGAAACCGTGTAGTGGCTTATTGCAGGGAGATACATCCTTCATTGATAGCTTCATCTTGTCGAATGCGTGTTTGAACAGGATGTTTACTGAGCTTCCAGTGTCTACCAGGATTTGGTAAACTTCGGCGGGACCAAGTCGGGCAGAGATGACCATGGGATCCATGTGAGGGTACTGCCTTCCTTCTAGGTCAAGCTTACCGAATGTGATGTCATTACTTTCTCTCCGCTTCGGGTGGCGCTCTTCTATGACCGAATTGACATAGTCTTTATTGTCTCTAAGCGACTTTCCGTATCTTTCCATCTCTTTCCAGCTTCTGTCTGCGATGTGCGGCCCTCCTGAGATAGTATGGACCACTATCTTCTCTTGACTGGAGCTGCTAGCGTTGCGGTTTCCTCTGTTGGTCCCCGGTGAGGGTATCCTTGGGTTTTCATTGGCAGGAGCTAGAGTCCTGTCCTGACTTTTTACATAACGTTCCAGTTTCTTCCTTCTAATGTGTTCCTCAATCAGATCTCGGAGATGATGGCATTCGTTGGTATCATGCCCGTGAGATTCGTGGAAGCGGCAGAACTTTCCAGACTTCTGTGCGTTATCTAATTCCTTCTTGTATGGTGGGCGTTTGTATCTAACTTCGCCTTGGGTGGCAAGGAAGATATTTTCGACGGTCTCGTTCAAAGGAGTGTAAGTGTCGAACCTTGGTCCTGGCCGATATAGGCGCTTTTCTCCCTTCTTGCCCCCAGCATTGTCTCTGGAATCATTTCTTCGAACGTCCCTTGCCACAGCAGGGTCGTTGCTATGGGTTGTCTTATTTTGCTGTCCTGACTGCCCCTCAATGGCAGCATCTTCAAGCCTCATGTATTTCCCGGCTTCATGGAAGAAATCGGGTAAAGTAGCTGGTTTTTCTTTTGTCAACCTTCTAGCAAATTTAGTGTCCGGATGCACACCACTACAGAGGGCCATTAGGATAAGCTTCTCATCGGCATCTTGGACTGCGGCTGCCGCGGCGTTGAATCTGGTTAGGTATTGCTGCAGCTTCTCTCCAGGTTTCTGTTTGACGCTGGATAAGGAATAAGCGTCCTTGGTTGCTCCACATGAATGCGGAACTGACTGATAAATTTTTCCTTCAACATTTCCCACGAGCTGATGGATCCCTGGGGTAGATGACAGAACCAGGAGGTAGAAAGGTCTGCTAAGAAGAGTGGAAAGCATTTGCACAGTACTCCCTCTGTCGCCCCACTCATGAGCATATGTTGTATGTACCTCTGTAAGTGTACAACGGGGTCGGAGGTCCCTTTGTAGGGTTCCATTGTTGGCATCTTCCATTCTCGGGGGGTGATAGCAATTTCGATATTGCGGGCGAAAGGGCTGGTTACCCTAGCCCCTATCCCTCGATCTCTTTGCTCCCGTTGGACACATTCTCTGAATAAGCGTGCCATCCTTTCATCAGAACTTGGAGCAGATAGAAATGAGTTTGGTTCTGTTCTGTGGGATTGATTCCGTCCAGATGACCTGTAGGGATGGTATCGTCTATCATTCCACATATTTTCCAGTGGCTGCCTTTGGTCTTCTGGGAGCATGCTCGGGTCAGCTACAGTTGGCCCTTGCCTTGATCTTCCCCTGCTGGGTTCTGATCTAAGCACTTCCTCGGGTCCAACTTCGGGCTGGACTCTAGCTCGGCCCCGTTCACTGGCGTTTCTGTGGTTAGGCAGCATGACAGGCTCAGCTATAGTTGACCTTCACCCGGTACCTCCCCCGTTGGGTTCGGTACCAAACGTTTCCTCAGGCCTAACTTCGGGCTGTGCTCGGTCTCGGCTCCTACCATGGCTACTTCTGCCGTTAGCTCCTTCGAAGAAGGAAGATCTTTGTTGTCTCTGAGATCCTCTATACTGGGACTCGCCCCATGATTCAGTGTTGCGGTTGGATTCTTCAGCGTCCCTTAAGCGTGACATGAGATGGTCCACCAAGGCTTCCTGCTGGGACGTGAAGCGGTTAGTTACTTCAACCACAACTCTATCCAGATCTGCTCTAGTAATTGCTGCAGGCTGTTCTGTGGCAGGAGTGGTTGGGTTAGCCTGTTCTTCATTTGTTACTGTTGCTGGAGGAGGACGATTTACTTGATTCGTGACAGCTGGATCTGGAAGACTGCTGGATGCGATGCTTTTTCCTTTGTTAACATCTTTTCTCTGTTTGGGAGGCATGTTTTCCAAGTGGCGGACGATGCTATTAGGAAAACTTGTTAAGCGGATGAAGCTGAAGCTTCGAGCTTCTATCTCTCAATGAAAGCACCAAAAATGTTTGCACAAAAAATGGACAAACACCTCGAAGTTGTATGATTTAGTAGATCTTATGTTATTCTTAGTGATTTGAGCGATTTATGCAAATATATGAAAAACAGGGGCTAAACTGTAAAAAGACACGCAAATTTATAGTGGTTCAGCCAGAATGTGCCTACGTCCACTTTATATGTTATTTCTCTTCTCTTATTCTGATTACAAGTACAAAGCTTTGATACAAGTAAAAGAAAGTTGTTTGAAAGTTCCTTCCGTGCTTGAGCTCTCAAACTTGTCCCCATTGTTGTACCCCTGCCCCTCTATTTATAGAGTGAGGCTGGGGGTAGGGGTCTAGGATGTGTATAGTTGCTGATGGGCCTGGGCTGGCCTTGTTATAGTTGGTCCGGTATTGCAGTTGGTCCGGTGGGAGTATGGTGGAGCATGGTTCGGTATTGCAGTTGGTCCGGTGGGAGTATGGTGGAGCGTGGTCCGGTATTGCAGTTGGTTCGGTGGGAAGTATGGATCGGTAGGAAGCTTGGTTCGGTGTGACATGGTTTTGGGGTCGGTTCGGCAATGGGATGAAGCTTGATTCGGTAGAGGTGAGTGTCTTTCGTTCGGTGGTGGCTGGTTCGGATGTGGTGAGGATGTCGAATGAAGCCTAGCTCTTCATGGTCTTGAGATCTCCTCGGTGAGGAATTTACCCAACATTTGCCCCCCAAAGTAGGACGTGCGCGTGCGCATGTCCTGCTTTGTTTGAGTTTGAGCAATCACATCCGGCTCTAGAACCGAACCAGGTGATTCGGTGATTCGATCTTCTCCTATAAATGGGAGGCTTAGGCCATTGTATTTCTTCACCGATCAAGATTGTCGGATCAACTTGTGCCGAATCGCTTGTAGCCGAATCACGTGCAGCCGAATCAACTCGTGCCGAATCACTTGTAGCCGAATCACGTGTAGCCGAATCAACTCGTGCCGAATCATGTGAGTTGCTTTACCACCGAATGAAAGCTTATACTATATATTACCGAATGGACTACTGATGTTTATTTGTTTACATCCTCCGTTCTAACAGCACGCTTTTCTATGTTGCAGATAATGTCTCGCAAAGCCGAAACTCGATCAGACAAAAAGAAATCCGGGGGTGAAGGAGGTTCCTCTGCCGTGCCCCCAGCTCAGCCGAATCCAGAACGTCACGGACCAACCCCGAGATCACTAGTGGACGGGTACGGCCCTCAGGAACTTCTGAACTCCCCGCCCGATTGTTTTCTTAGCTCCCTCAAGGAGGAGCAGCTTGATGTCATTTCCCGATCTTTTGGAATTGATAGGGCGCACTTGCTATTGCCAGGGAGAGAAGTTATGCCGTACGATCCTCCTGAAGGGTACTTCGCCTACAGCAGATACCACTGCATGTGTGGTGCCATTCCTCCTCTTAACGCTTGGATAGCCAGCTTCCTTACATATCTAAAGGTGGCCCCATTCCAACTTCAACCCAACTCCTATGCTATACTGGTGAGCCTCTTCGTCATCTTCCAGAGGAAGTATGGTCGTGCTCCTTCCAACCGGGAGATCCGGTATCTATATAATCTGAGGGGCTATAAGAAAGGGTCCCCATACATTAGCTTGGAGTCAGCTGTGACCTTCAAGCCGGTTTTGGATCTGTATTCTAAATTCAGCATGTTCAAGAAGGAGTGGTTCTTCGTCAAGGACGACTCCGTTTCAATTCGGCGCTTTACTTCTGGATGTAAGTTGATGCTTTTACTTATAATTTCCATTCCGATTGCAACAATATGACATAAGTGCTATAAAAAGATAATGCAATGTATGAGGTTATTGTAAAAAGATAGCAGCAAATAGGCGTTATTGTATCTATACATTTTATAGCGGTATATATGCTATGAAATCATGCTCTTTTATTGCGGTTTTTTGTGTTATAAATGTGCAATTCTTTTTTATAACATGTCGATATACAGCGTTTATCATACCGCTATAGTTGTGTTTAATAGCGGCTATATGCCGCTATAAAAGACTGTTTTTCTTGTAGTGAAGCCTCTTTTAATTAGTCCTCTCGTTAATTAAAACCGCTTTGTAAATACTTGTATTAAAATACTTTTACAAAAGTTATATTTCCAAACCCTCTCTACTCTTTCAATATTTGAAAAATATTGGTACACTTACCTCAACTGTATAAGTATACTCACAAAACATCTCACTTTCATAAATTAGAAAACTTTCCTATACATTTATATCAACCGTATAAGTATATTTATAAAACACTACATTTCCAATACTTAGAAAAATGTGCCCATATACTTATCTCAACTTCATAAGTATGTTTACATATCTTAAAAGGATTTCATTTTCAAAAACTGTACTCAATTGGGTTAAAACAAATGTCATTTAAAAATATTACTAACCATAAACCCAAAACACTTTTCTTTTGGCGTAAGTAAATAGATTGTACAGTAATTAGGCCAAATATACTTAACATCACTTTCCTTTTTCAAATAGTTTATCCTTTATTAACAATGGAATCAGACAAGTTAGAAAACTATCCTTGTCTAAATACACATTCTTAATTCTCAAGTAAAGACGAGTTTCCATACCTTGAAATTTGATGTTAAGTATGGAAAGCACATTATCCATACCACCATTGTTTAAAATGATCATTCATGGAAATCGGGTCTCGGTCCTTTTATAAATTCTTTTTTTATAAAAAAAACCTTTATAAAAACACCTTATATTTACAAATTCCTTTTATATAATATTATTTATAAATTATAGAATTTCCTTTATGAATATCTAAACATAATTATAAACCTCATTTTATAAGTCTCTAAATTTATTTAATAAACTCCTTTATAAACATCCTTTATACTATTTATAAAACTCTTTTATAAAATTTCTTTTATAAAACTCCTTTTATAAACAAAACTCCAAATATAAAAGGACTCCAAATATAAAACAAAACTCCAAATATAATTATAAAACTCACATACTTTCCATAACACGATTATTCTATATATTATAATAAATTCACAACTGTTATATTACTCCAATTTATCAAAATGATAATATTTCTGCTTTTATAAAATACCATTTATAAATCTATTCTCTTGTGTATAAAATACCACTTATAAATCTCTCTTTTATTTATAAAATACCATTTATAAATTTGTTCTTTTATTACAACATTTTATATAAAATGATTTCACAAATATTTATTCGAAATATTTCTATCTTCTTTTAAAAACAAAATAACTTTAAAATAAAAGATAAACCCCTTTTATTTCCTTTAAAATATACATTCATTATTTTAATAACTTTCCTATAAAGATAAATACTTTCCAAAATAATTTCAAACCATTTACACATATACATATATTAGAAAAGAATAATAAAGAAGTTGAAGTAAAATAGAGTACAAAACTATTTTCAAATAAAATATCACAGAAAATCCAAAAAGATTAGATTACAAATCATTGTCCAACTCAAAACCATTTCCCAATCAAAACAGCAACTAACAGTATTTCAAAATACTATAACGACACTAATAGTTACTGTGCACTTAACCGATGCTATTATACCATTTTCACTAAAAAGGTTCAACATTTAACATATGCCAGTGTCACATCCAATATGGCCAAACTATCAACTTTTAGTATTTAACAATCTATATAATAGGTATATAAATGAAATTAAAATCAATTGGTATATAACTGGAATTAAAAATCAACAACGACGAGAAATCCGGATTTCTCGTCAATTTTCCTTATATTTATTTTAAATGTCATTCGCTTTTCAAAAGCGACTATTTAACCAAACCAAACCAATAATTCATGCAAACATAAGATAATAATTTATACCTACTATATATCATTATAGTAATCATTCATATATGATATAATTCATAGAAATTCCAATTGACGCCGAAGCGTTTCAGTTTGAACTAAAATCGAACGATGTTTGATTTTAACACAAAATTTCACTTTCTCCAAATTCGACGAAACTAGTTCCAGCGTGTAGCTATCTCTATTACGAGCACAACGCAAAAAATCTTGCCTCGATCGAACCTCGTATGAGAGAGATATATTATTGGATTACTTAAAACAATTAATTATTCAATTAAATATTAATTACCCTAGTTTAAACTAATCCCTCCCCCAAATCATCTTCTTCCCGCCTTGCTCATGCCTGCACATGAAATCACATAGCCCTTTTAGTACACCCATGCTCCCATTCATCCCATACTCGATGATTTTCAAATCCGACCTCACCATCGAGGCTTTCTTCGCATGAGTATCACATCCCTCACCATCACAAAGCACTCGACCCATCCCTCCGAAGTCTGACCTGCCACCTCCATTCCATGACAGCAAAAAGTCACATTTTGCCCTTATTGATCGCATGCCGCTAAAAGATAGCTGCGACTCTCCTTCACACGAGCATCTCAACGTCGATCTTCGATTCAACCAATTCCTTCTAAATACCCTAAAAATCCAAACCCCGGTTCACATAAACCTCGTTCAAAACTGCCGCACTCCACCACCCATTATCGAACGCCACCGTATGCACCTAGAGTTGTAAATCGCATCCCCACGAACTCAAAGATCTCAACTTTAAAAAATTTAGTTGAATAAATAATTAGATCTTGATTTTTGAAGTTGCTTTTCTTCTTCTTTTGTTTGAGCTTACTGGAAAAGGAAAAGATGTGGTAAAGTTGAAAATAGAAAATGAGGAAAGCTTATGCCGAAAATTCTAAGTGTCGAGTTTGGTTTATATTGAAATTTCCAGCATCTCATCATACAGAATTTCATTCTCGTACGAACCATGAACGACGAAACAAAAATACGACCGTGCACAAAAATGTGACACGATCTCAAAAGAATAATAATATACACTAGTTATCTTATTCTGTGAAATCACAAAAATACCATCGTTTGCTGAAAATCGTCAGACAATAACTTAGATATTTTCAAAATTAAAAATTATGGAAAAATCCTATAAATTAAATTAAAAACACTACAATAAAAATCGAGTCATTTATATAATATAATTTGATTTACTTATTATTTATTAAATTCAAATCAAATCAAATATTTCCATTCGAAATGTTAAAAATCCTGGGTCGTTACATTTATTTCCCATAAAAGAATTTCGTCTCCAAAATTCCTAAAGAAAGAAAAATGTCCCAAACCTTAGCTTTTAAAAACTTCTCCCCCTTAGGCTTACAAAATCAATTAATAAAAATGGATTATTTAAACTTATAAAATCACCTAAGCTTTTAAAACTAATTAACTAAAATGTGTTATTAAAAATTTCAAAGTCTTATATGCTAAGGAAAATTTCGGCAGCACCTCCTTTGCGCAGCTCCATTCGGAAAAATTACAATTCACCGCAGCGGGCTCAACCAACAAAAGAAAAAAAATGCCCAAACATGGTCTCCCATATCTGGGGCATAAAATGATCAATAATAATATAAACGTATACCTATTAGTTGAGCAAACAAGCTATACTCATGAAACCAAAAGCATCAAGCTAGTTTTTGCTTCCATGAACCTGTATCTCATTAGAAATGCCATCAAACCATATAACTTGCATTTATAATGCCAAAAGCGTATAACTATATTAAAGCTTGTATGATGCACATATGTTATCTGTATGCAATATCAAATCCGATCACACTCTCGGTCATACAATATCACTTTTGAACCAGTATCACTCACTTGACTTCACTAGTGCGGGCTTCGATCAGGTTCCTTGATTAGATACCTCCGTTCTCCTTGCATAGCTGTAAACTATGATAGAAAACTTCAGAACCATATGAAAAATATGTAGCAAGCGTTCTTCGTCAAGAATTGAGTGAAAAATCCTTATTCGGATCGACGTAAATCACCTTGAAATTGTGTGCTCGAATCTGGATCAAGAACTGCTACACAAACAAATGATCTACATACAACTTACGTATTCATTCTTATTGGTTCTTACTTATACCAATTTCTTTTTATTTTAAACCACGTCCATTTTTACTTATAGTATATTTCCTTTAATACTCAAATCTTTAATGAACCATTTCATAAAACCACTTCTTAAGTTTATTAACATCTTATAAAACACAATTTATGTTTATCAACACCTTTAAAACTTAAGTTTACATTCCTATAGCACTCTTTTACAGCCCAAGAGTATATATACAAATTTCAGATTTTTTACTTAGCCAGAATGTTCGATAAATTTAAAACTTGTTTTAACTTACTATCTTTCTCAAATTTACAAGTTACAAAAACTTATTTTCTTATATTTTCATAAGAACACTTAGCTTCAACTTTTATATTTTGGAAATTTTCGACTTTCCAAAATTGCCAAAAATTTCATTTCATTTAACAAATGAAAATTACCAAACAATATATCTAAATTTGATACATAAACCAAACTATCCGAATGGATTGGATACATAAGTCTATATTATCACTTAACTAAAAAATTTAGAAATAAACAATGGTTTTCATTTCAAATCATTTTGAAATAACAATAATATACATATTTCCTTTTTGTATGTCAAATCAATCTTCTGGAATTAAAATCAAAATCTGGTTTGCTAAAAACCCCTATAGCAAATTTCTATGGTAGCAATTCCTCACTTAGAAACTTGAAAATGAACGCCGATTATGCTGCAGTCATCACCAGAATTATTTTCCAATGACAGAAGTGAGTTTAGTGCTTTCTATCTCCTAAAATAACATTTTAAAAAACTTCTATATGCAAATACTTTTAAATAATTCCATTATTATTTTCTACAAAACTTTAAAAATCAATTTCAAAATCACCGGGGTTTACATTCTCTAATTCTCAGTTTAAATCCATTATATTTATAAACCATATATATAAATCATACTTATATGATTTCACTTCTTATACAAAATCAATTCACCATTATGTATTCTTGTTTGATTATAATAAGCAACTTTTATTAAAATTAAATTTGAACCCAACATTTATTGAACGCCTTATATCAAATCGTGAAACTCAATTAACAAGGTGTTCGTATCAATGTTCCCACAATTACTATCTACCCCGTCCATGTAGTAAAAAGGTAAAACTGCTCATAAACTGGTCAAGCATAACTAATTGAACAATAAATGATAATAATTAAATATTATCATTTCCTAACCAACAAACACATCATAAATTTCTATATCAATTTTTGAAAAGTATTCTTTTATATCTAAAATATAATCTAGGTAAAATTGTTTCATTTACCCATTTTTCAAAACAATACTACGTTGATTTGCCTTATCCAACCCCTATCAATATAGTTGTACCTTCTGTATCAACCAGAATTCATAAGCCACTCAACCGATAAATCAACACAATATAAAAAAAATTATAGCACTAACAAATACACGCTCATATATATATATATACACACACACACTTAAACTCATTCTAGGGTGTTACTAACCCTATATCTAATGATTCTACCCCACCAAAGGCAAGGTGTTTGCTCAACCTAAGCTTTGATACCACGTGTAACGACCTGCCTTTCCGACCCTCAAAAGTCGACACTAATACATCCACGGTATTCATGTATCAAGCATCTAAGTGCCGAAAAGACAGATTGTTAGGGAAAAAAGAAAAGAAAAGACAAAAAAGATTTCTCGCATCATGATGAGTAATATATATAATATATAGCAGATCTTTACAAAAGGAAACTGTAATATACATACACCAATCAGAATAACTATCTACTATCAACCAGGACAGTTATAACAACATGTTCTCACAAATGCTGATAAATGTTATACTACAACACATGAACTATCAATAGAAGAAAATTTGGCAGCATTTCATTGCCGGAATTGAGAGAAAAAGACATGCAAAACAACACCTAGACTCAATTTCACATAAAACTAAAACATCAATAAAAAAATGCTATTCTTCAATGATTTTTGGCAATTTGAAGCTTTTGCTTCAGCTAGCATTATGTGAGCAGCAACTCACCTTTTTTTTGAAGTGCAAAACTCCTTCATTTGATACCTGAAAACTTTGCTGCAAATCAATACAAACCCACAGAGCAACAATTAATCCAGCGGAAAAAATATATACGTGAGTACGTCATGGAGGCATCTAGCTCTTCTCCTAAAGATCCAAAGCATCCAAACTAAATCTGGAAAACATGCTCAGGCTGACCGGAGCATTATAAGAAAATAACGTCTAGATCAGTCTGGTAAACCAGAATGAGAAATAAACATCATATGGATTTTAATGTTATAAACCTTAAAAATAAAGGTATCTCTTGAGACCACGTCGTACATAAACACGGATGGGTTTTTACCTTACGGTAACCAAACCATTTCATAGGAAACTTTTGTAATTATAATAATGTTTAGGGTTTAAAATAAACATTGAATCATAGCCGAAATGGTTGCATTTATGACATCTAACATAATAGGTATACAACTAAGTCCGAAAGGCACTTATTGGAGAATGGATTCCATCAATGACAAGGTAAGGGTTTACCTTCCATACAGTACACCTCTAGATAAAATGTACCAAGGCTACAAAATATTTGCACCTCTACTACACGGGACCGTTCTACCCCTTCCTGGATAGTACTGAGTCATAAGCATACATAAATTCATAAATACCGATCTAGATCAGGCGATGATCATACCCTAATGGGAGCGATCACGTAGTCCTGTGGCACATCCCTGCTATAGTTATTACCGGGTTTGAGGCTTGAGGCAGCAATTTACCTTTTATATAGTAATCCTACTTGGAATGCTAACACTGCCGCCCAAGCAACAATGCAATGCAAGCATTCGTCCATATAAGTTGTTCAGGATATGAACAAACCAAAGGCACTATTTCTACTACATTCATTTTGGGATCACCCTCAGGATTAGTACCAAGTAGCCTTTGCACTTCAAAGAACTCCATCTTCGATTCCATCACCTTCAGATGTCTTCAATTTGAATACTTATGCCGATTCGAAGTGGTTTTCGGATAATATATCTGATCCCTGTCTCTCCGAACCAACAGTGAAATTTTTTAAAACTGGCCAACATTTGATAGTCGGTTATATAACTATCAAACAAATAAACAATCAAATCACGGATTAAATTTCATAGGGAAACTAACACGGGTTAAGCACATAAGCAACCCCCAAGCCTCTTTTAATTAATCCTTTCGTTAATTAAAACCACTTTGTAAATACTTGTATTAAAATTCTTTTACAAAAGATATATCTCCAAACTCTCTCTACTCTTTTCAATATTTGAAAAGTATTGATATACTTATCTAAACTGTATAAGTATACTCACAAAACATCTCACTTTCATAACTTAGAAAACTTTCCTGTATACTAATATCAACCGTATAAGTATATTTATAAAACATTACATTTCCAATACTTAGAAAATGTACCCATATACTTATCTCAACTGTATAAATCGATTTACAAGTCTTAAAAGGATTTCATTTTCAAAAACCGTACTAAATTGGGTTAAAACAAATGTCATTTAAAAACATTAATGAGCATAAACCCAAAACACTTTCCTTTTGGTGTAACTAAATAGATCGTATAGAAATTAGACCAAATATACTTATCATCACTTTCCGTTTTCAAATAGAACTATCCCTCGATTAACAACGAAATCAGACAAATTGGAAAATTACCCTTACCTCGATACACATTCTTATTTCTCAAGATAGAGACGAGTTTCCATACCACGAAATTTGGTGTTAAGTATCGAAAGAACATTTTTCATACCACCATAATTTAAAATGATCATTTATGAAAATCGAGTCTCGGTCTTTTTATAAATCCTTTTTTTATAAAATGCCTTTATAAAACTCCTTATATTAACAAACTCCTTTTATAAAATACTATTTATAAATTATAGTATTCCTTTTATAAATATCTAAACATAATTATAAACCTTATTTTATAAGTCTCCAAATTTATATAAACATCATTTATATTATTTATGAAACTTCTTTTATAAAATATCATTTATAAAACTCCTTTTATAAAAAAACTCCAAATATAAAACAAAAACTCCAAATATAAACCAAAACACCAAATATAATTATAAAACTCACATACTTTCCATATATTATAATAAATTCACAACTGTGATTTATTACCCCAATTTATTAAAATGACAATATTTCTTCTTTTATAAAATATGATTTAGAAATCTATTCTTTTATTTATAAAATACAACTTACAAATCTCTCTTTTATTTATAAAATACCATTTATAAATCTATTCTTTTATTACAACATTTTATATAAACAGATTTCACAAATGTTTATTCCAAATATTTCTATCTTCCTTTTAAAAAATCACTTTAAAATAAAAGATAAACCCCTTTTATTTCCTTTAAAATAAACTTTCATTATTTTAGTAACTTTCCTATAAAGATAAATACTTTTCAAAATAATTTCAAACCATTTACATATATACATATATTAGAAAAGAATAATAAAGAAGTGGAAATATAATAGAGAAGTGCAAAACTATTTTTAAATAAAATATCATAGAAAATCCAAAAAGATCAAATTACAAATCATTTTCCAAATCAAAACCATTTCCCAATCAAAACAACAATTGACAGTATTTCAAAATATTATAATGTGGCCAATAGCTACTATAGCACTTAACCAATGTTATTCTACCCTTTTCACTAAAAAGGTTCGACTTTCAATATATGCGGTGTCACATCCAATATGGCCAAACTATCAACTTTTAGCATTTAACAATCTATATAATATGTACATAACTGAAATTAAAATCAACAGGTATATAACTAGAATTAAAAATCAACAACAACAAGAAATCCGGATTTCTCCACAATTTTTTCCTGTATTTTATTTAATGTCATTCGCTTTTCAAAAGCATAAATTTAACGAAAAAAAACCAATAATTCATCCAAACACATGACAATAATGTGGGTTGTAGAATTATGGATCTTAAGGCTAATTAAACACTAATGGGGTGTGAATAGTGTTATATAATTTTTATGAATCTTTTTAAAGTTCTTTCAAGATTATTATTAATCAACGCAAAATGAACAATCACAGATGCAAACACAGATAAGCATAAATGCAGTATAGTAAAAAGTAGAGAATTAGAGATATCACACCAGAGATTTTTATACTGTTTCGGAGTTACCCTACATCCAGTCCCGTACAATTGCTTGTACATATTTCTTTTCAAAATGCCAAACTTTTAATAGGCATATGGTAAACCCAATACAATCTCAGTTTCAAGGTTACGAGGCACAATCTCCAGATTTTTCGAGCTCAAGGTACACTCATTTGATTTGGATGGGCTACAAGCATACCCACTGGGATTTCTGGGCTATCAAGCACACCCAATTGATTTAAATGAGCTACAATGATACCCAAGAAAATACAAATAGATTTTAATGGTTTTTCAAAGATAATTTCTTGATCTTTGAATACAATGGATCCTATAGCCTTTGGATAGCACTTTGATCTTTGATTGAGAGAGAGATGATTGAAAACAGAGAGTAAATAGTAGAGAATCAATATAGCAAAGTTTCTGGTTGAATTTGAGAAGATTTGAGTATATTTTTTACTAAACATTTTGGTAGAGTAAGACGAGAGAAGATAATAAGAAAGTAGTTGTTAAAAAAATTATTTGAAACCTACTATTTATAGAGAATAAACAGACATGTCCATTAGTGAGGAGTTATGAAGAAAAGGCACTTCAATTTGAAATTTGAATTTCAAAATAGCGGCATGTATGTCGACATATCATCTGCCTATATGTCAACATAGGCTAGTGAATTTTGAAAACTTGTTTATTTTAAAAGGATTTGAAAATCCTATACTGTGTAAAATAATTTGATACTTTGTAAAACATTTTAAACATAGTTTATAAACATTTTGAACTTTGAAAAACTTTTATAAAATATTTTTAAATATATTTTGAAAATTTAATTTGTTTAAAAATATAAGAGATAGAGATCAAAGATAGCTACCAGGGACTTTAACAATATTCTATGACACTATATACTATACTATTGCCTTGAGATCTTCATATCTTGGTCTTTCTATCTTGGTCTTTATACACATGAGCCTTCATGTCCATTCCTTGAGTCTTTTATACTGTATAGTCTTCAATTCAATACCAATACCTATATTAATATCCTGCACTATATACTATATAACTTGGCAAAAATATTAGTATCCATATTTTATATAAATGTATTATTGTTACTAAGGTTGTTATCATCATAATCCTAACTGAGGTATTAACAAATAATTTATACCTACTATATATCATTATAGTAATCATTCAGATGTGAGATAACTCACCGAAATTCCAGTTGACACTGAAGCATTCCAGTTTGAACTAAAATCGAACGACATTCGATTTTAGCCTAAAATTTTACTTTCTCAAAATTTGACGAAACCGGTTCTAGCACGTAGCTATCTCTACTATGAGTGCAACACAAAAAAATCTTGCCACGATTGGACTTCGTATGAGAGAGATATATATTTTTATAAGTTATTGGATTACTTAAAACAATTAACTATTCAATTAAATATTAATTACCCTAGTTTAAACTAATCCATCCCCCAAATCATCTTATTCCTACCTTGCTTATGCCTATACACAAAATCACAGAGCCCTCTTAGTACATGCATGCTCCCATTCATTCCATACTTGACGATTCTCAAATCCAACTTCACCATCGAGCCTCTCTTTGCACGAGCATCACATCCTCACCATCACAAAGCACTATGCTCATCCCTCTGAAGTCCGACCTGGCACCTCCATTCCACGACAACAAAAAGTCCTATTTTTCCCATGATGATCGCATGTTGGCAAAAGATAGCCACTGACTCCCCTTCACATAAGCATCTCAGCACCAATCTCTACCAAATCTGCCTAAATCCCCTAAAAATCCAAACCAAAGTTCACATATCCCTCATCCAAAACTGCTGCACTCCACCACCCATTGTCGAACGCCACCATATGCATCTAGATTCATAGATCGCACACCCACAAACTCAAAGATCTCAACTTTATAATTTTTAGCTGAGTAAATAATTATATCTTGATTTTTGAAGTTTCTTTTCTTTTTTTCCTCATTTTTTTGAGAAACTGGAAAAGGAAAAGATGTGGTAAAGTTGAAAATAGAAAATGAGGAAAGCTTATGTTGAAAATTCTAAGTGTTGAGTTTGGTTCATATTGCAATTTCTAGTAACTCGTCGCACAGAATTTCATTCGCATACGAACCGCGAACGACAAAAAAAAATATGATCGTGCACAAAAATGCGGCACGGTCTCAAAATAATAATAACATACACTGGTTATCTTATTTTGTGAAATTACAAAAATACCATCCTTTGCCGAAAATGTCAAACAATAATTTAAATATTTTCCAAATTAAAAATTATGGAAAAATCCTATAGATTAAATTAAAAACAATAGAATAAAAATCGAGTCGTTTATATTATAATTTGATTTTCTTATTATTTATTGAATTCGAATCAAATCTGAATATTTAAATAAATTAAATATTTCCATTCGGAACGTTAAAAATTCTGGGTTGTTGCGGATAGAGTTAGGGGTGTGTCCCATGGACAATTATGTAATTGTTACATAACTTAACTCTAGTAAGACAATCTTGTTCGAAATAAAGTATGCTTTTGATTTTATTTTTCTATTATATACATTGTTATATTAGATATAAGTAATGTATTATACATTAGATACACACATAAATAGAAAATCTTTAAGAGAATTATTTTATCGATTATAGTTGAGAAAATTTTCATAACCATGAGTACTAAATCAATATTCAAATACTTACTCCTTAAATATTCCTAGTTATCGCTAAAAGGATATCAATACGTCTGTTTAGACTAAAGTACATAACGCTCTTCATACGATGGATAGTGGACCATTGGGGTCACCAAGGGGTTATGTACTTGTGGTTATTTAGAATAATCACAGAACAATTTAATGGGAGTATTCTATTGGTTAATACAACTAATTTAAAATAGAAGATATCAAGTGAAGAGATGTAGTAATCTTCAGACTTGAGGGTACCGTGGATCTAAATAACTAACTTTTCTTTTATTATAGTCACACATGACATAGTGATCATGTTATAGCCAAGGTTGGGTGTATGTTGAACTACTTGAAGTGAAACACTGTCCAAGAGAAGATTCATCTCCTTTATCGTGGAAGGTTAGTAATAGTATCACCATAATTGGTGCTTGATCTAAAGTCAAAAATCTCTTGCCAAAGTAACTCGATTGATCGAAAAATATGATCATGTTGATCCAAGGACTTTAAAGTTATCCATGGACGCAATTTACTATGGTATTATTAGGGTTTTTGACGATTAACCAGACTCCAGACATCTGAGTGATATGATGATGATGAAAAAGAATACGTGCACAAGATGGCTTAGCAAGGTGTAGTATAATATATATATTAGAAATTGGATTTCACCTAAATGATCTATATGCGATGAACTTGTACCCGATGTTGTACTTATGCAAAGTTGGTACAAGCTTTAGTATTTAAATTGTTTGAATACTAACTAAGGACCGATCTCACACCATGTGTTAACACAACTGCATTGTTAGCTAATTTCCCAGTTCAGCCAATTTTAAATTAATTCATAAATGTTATAAATTAATGCAAACCTTGTATTAATTTTTCCATTGCATTTTAATTAATTATTTGAAGTCTAACTATTATATAAAATGATGTATAATTGCTAAATGTTAATCTAACTATAAAATGGGCTTAAATGAATTTTAATTAAATAATTAATTTAATTAGGTATAAACCCATTTTACCTATATAGATGATTGGCTATGCAAGGGAGAGAAGTGAGGCTAGGGTTTTGTTTTTATGGAAGGTTTAAAGTTATGAAATTTGGAGATATGTTGGCTATTATAGCCTCTTTTTCTCTCTTGACGTAAATCATACAACAACTTATAAAAAACCTAACCTCCATCTCTCTCAAACGAAATAAAAAAAATCATAAAGCCTAGAAGGGAGACTTACAACCTCTGTTCAAGGACAGCGAATTTGGAATTCAAAGAGGAGATTGCTAATATGTAACATCCCCCACTTAGAGGCCCAAGACTAACGCCTATGGATGCTGCAGTCATCCATAGTTATTAATCCTCAACGATCAAATACGGTAATGTTAGATACATTGATATAACAGAAACACATGGATATGAAAAAGTTTTAACATCAACAAACAAATTTCTCATTCCATTTCAAAGCATTTCAAATTCATTACATAATCCCAATACGAGAACCATGTTCAAAGAAAATATAATTATTACAACATACACCAAGAGCGACATATGAAGATGCCCCATTGGATGGTCAGAGTATATATATATATAGGCAATTAACAACTTTTCCATTACAACAACAACATAGTGAAATCAGAAATAGAAAAGAACTCTAAATAGCTATCATGCCTCCTACACGTCTCCGGAAGCTTATTCGTCTAAAGAGGTACTGAAAACCTCAACTCTCGAACTACTCAAAATCAATTGAGCACCCAAGAGTTTTAGGGGAAAAACATAAACTTCGAGTCAGACATAAAGCCTAGTATGAATAATAATTTACCATCTCAAACCATTTAGATATCTAGTGAGACCACGCCGCTTAGCGGAACGGGTTTTCCCCTCACTGGTATCTTATTCAAAACTTTATAAAACCATATACCATGCTCCTGCATCCATAACGGTTAAAACATAGCAATTCAAAATATTATGATGATATGTAAACAAGTAAATCAATTCTAGATTTCTCATCCTTATTCATTTGACTATCTGTCTCATTTATAGTTTTTAGGGTCACTATTAACCTAATAGTTTTCATGGGCTGATTAATAACCTGTTTAAAACTTATGGACTCCCTGTGTGGTTACATAGTTTTCAGGGAATCACTAAGAACCTATTGGCCCCTGCCAATAACTTCATTGTTATCTTCCAATAACTTCCCTCTTATCCTAGTTTTCATGGGTTGACTAGGAACCTATTGACTTCTGTCAATAACTTAATCAGGATATAGTTTTCATTGGTTCACTACAAACCTATTGGCTCCTGCCAATAACTCTTTCTAATCATAGTTTTCATGGGTTTACTATGAACCTATTGGCCCCTGCCAATAACTTTTTCTAATCATAGTTTTCACAGGTTTACTATGAACATGTCTATCTGACAACTTCGTTAATCAGTATTTAGGCATCCTACATTTTGGTCTATCTGACCTCTTGGACGCAATTCTACTCATTCAGGAGTTAACTCAATTTATTTTCACTACTGGGTCAACCTAGCTGGTTATTCTCCCCTTTTTCCCCAAATAAAGTTATGGTTCCATTATAATGTGAATATATTTATAGAAGAAGCACATACAAAAATAATACCAACCCCTTTGGTTTTATATATTTGTTATCATTTCCCCCTGGAAATTGGTTAACCCCTTTAACCCATTATTTATATCAAAGCAAGCTTCTTCCAAAAACTCCTATTTAAAAGCATTTAAAAGCTCTTTTATAATGCCATGGGTTTTACCTTTAAAAATTGAGATTGCGTTCTTTGTTTTGAATACTAAGGCTTTAGAAACCTTAAAACTTTACTTTCGAAACCCTTGGATAACCTCTTTCGAAAGCATTTAAATATTTCTTTTCAAAACACTAGTCATAACCTTTCGAAACACTTTAAATCATCTCTTTCGAAACCACCAAACATACCTTTCGAAAGTATTAAAGTATTGCTTATTAACTCTTAGAAGCATGGCTTCGAAACCTCTTGAATGTACCCTTTTCGTAAGCATTGGGTTTATCTTTAAAAATATCTATTAGGTCAAAGTGAATATATACGAAAGTATCCCTTTCGAAACCTTTAATCTTCATATAAAATTATTTGGGGAAAATTTTTATGGCTTCGGAACACTGTTTTAAATCTCGGCTAGCTCGGCCGAGATCTCAGTTGAAGGCTTGGGCGAAACGAAACATAAGATATCGGTTGATATCTCGTTTCGATTATATCAGCCGAAATTTACATATATCGGTCGATATTTGGAGCGAAACGATATTATGAGATTTTGCCGATATATTGTCTTTTTCAAAAAAAAATAGGCCCATCTCAGTCTATCATAAAAAAAATGAACAAAGCCCTTTTCTTTCAAATTCAACTTCTCAAAAGATCACGTTCCTCGTCAAAATATCGAACTCCCTCTTCTCCAAAGAAAAAATCGAACTCCCTCTTTTAAAAAAAATCGAACTCCCTCTTTTAAAAAAAAATCAAACTTCCTCTTCCCACATCCGACAGCTCACGGTTGCTTCCAATTTTCGACTACTCGATCTCGCTTTTGACAGTCTGCACCTTCATCTTCGACCAATCTCTCTACTCTCTAAATGTATGTAGATTAGGGTTGTTTCTATTTTAATGAAATTCAATTTTTTTCAGAAATTAAATATACAGTATAATTTAGAGTAGATTTGCAAGTAGATTTAATTGTTTATTCTTACGGCATAACCTTTTGCAAGTAGATTTGCATTGCCTGAAACCCTTCGATTCCTGATATCTCTTATATGCATTTGCTTTTATTTGCATCAGTTCCCGATACTGTTATTATGTTATTCTTACCGCATATATGTAATTGTAAGAACTCGCTTTTTTCAGTTAATTTGTCGCCTTTCATCTACTTATATGTAATTGCTAAACTGATGATGTTTTGTAATTTTAGTTGAACAATTTCATATAGTTGAAGTATAAATGCATCATTTTTTTCAGTTAGAATAGTGGAGATTAGTTGAAGTAATTCAGTAAATGTTAAAAAAACCGATACCATGCATTTTTTGCTATAAATTATGTGATGTGTTATACTCCGATATGGTCCCGAGATGAACTTTAAGTCCGAGATGTAAATCCGATATTGGCGCCCGAGATGCACTCGTCTCGTCCGAGATCTCCCCCGATACGATACCGAGTCACTAAAATCGCCGAGACGAAATGTGCCCGATATCCGAGATTTAAAACCTTGCTTCGGAACCATCCTTTCAAAAGCTAAAAACTTTTAAGTAAAACATTTGAAGGATAGCTTCAAAACCCCTTTCGAAGCCATTGCCTTCGAAACCCTTGAATTCTTTCGAAATCTTTAGGAAGTGGCTTAGTACAGTTTTAAAACAAAATCTACCTTTTAAATTGGTTGATGACATTAATCCATTCGAAAGGCATAAGGACGGCAGCAAGGTTTCGATTGGGTTGAGACTACCCTTTCGAAAGTATTAGTTTAAAACATAGGAACTCATTCGAAAGCAACACTTAAAAAAAAGGTGGAAACCCCTTCAAAAGCCATTTAGAAGATCCTTCTGAAAGCATCTGTTTTGACTCCATCGAAAGCATTTAGTAAAAACGGGCAAGCGCATTTCTTTAGATAGTATAACAAAGGTTTCGACCCCATCGAAAGCAATGTTTCGACACCATGCCTTCCACCTTTCTCCAATCTATTACGTACCAATGTGTTGATACCTTGTGTATTGGTTGCGGCTTAGTTGGTTTTGACCTGTTAGGTTTCGACTTGGTTGAAGGCGGAAACATAGGATCGAAAGGTGGCTTCTAAAAGAGGTGGAACCTACTTTTCTGGGTAAAGACAGATTTAATGCCATTTAAAGTGAATACTTTTTAACTAACTTGCGTATTTGTAAACATTTGATTGGTTGCCATAACTTTTCAAATTATTTACAAAAATAATTGCCGCATAATTTCAGATCTAAACAAGGATTAATTTAGCAAATAAGCCCTTCCATTGAGCAAAACCAATAATTTAACAAATAAATCCTTCATCTAAAATAATTTTATTTCCACAGTAAATTACTTAAGAAAAATCCCCAAAAATCATAGAATTCACTTTCAACATGTTATCTAACATATAAAAATTTCAGACCCAAATTCTTTATAAAATAACCAAAATTAATTTCTAAACCCAATTATTCATATTTTCCCTTGAAAATTCATAATAAATTTTCCATAGCTTGAAAAATTATAAAAATTAAAACCCATCTCCAAAATCATATTTTAGATAACATATAATTTCCTCATGGCATTCGAAATTCAATTTAAATGATTTTACTCTTAAAACCATGTATAAACAATTATCAAACAATCTTGTTTGAATCAAACATACCATAAAAATCCAAGCATATCATCAATCAAAAATCATCATAACGGATTAAACTTAAACCCGAAAATCAAATGATCATAAAACAAAATTAGAGATGGTTTTTATTATTATTCACCTTCATTAGGATAAGGACTTTGAGATTTGATTGAGATTAATCTTCCTTGCTTTAATTCCTTAGTTTTAGACTGATTTTTCCCCTTTCCTTACTCCTTAGTAATGGCCGGCTATTCTCTTTTTGTTTGTGTTTGTTTGTGTTTTGTAACATGAACGTGAATGGGAAATGAAATGAGAATATAAGGTATGGAGTGGTAATTTCCTAATAAGCCCTTGTGTTAATTGTTTCCATGTTAATTAAAACCATTTATAAGCCCATTTAATTCATTAAGCTCGGCCTCTAATTTATTTTCAAATCTCAATCCCCTTATCACTCTAATATTTATATTATTCTGTTTAATTTATCTAATTAAATCTTCTGAATAATGTTATCAAAAATTAGGGGTGTTACATAACAACTAAGCTGTCGACAAGGGCAAGAACTAAGGTACATGTTTTATATAATTATACGTTTGTAATACTGTATCTTCTCATCTTCTTCTTCGTGGTTTTAATTTTAGCCACGACAATTTGAAAAATCTTTACATTTAATTTTAAACTTGTTATAGATATAATTATTTTAATTAGCATAGAATTATACTTACAAATACACACAAGGATTGTATATTGTACAAACTAATAATGGCCGCAAATCCTGGATGATGTTTCCCCTTGATTCTGTTCCTCCTCTTCTCCTAATTTCCTTTGTCTCCTTTCTTTCCTCCTTCTTTCCTCATGTCTAGCTTTTCCAGCAAGCTACCACTGTCTCACCCTTCTATTAAGATCCCATCCCTTATGAGATCTGATCGATCCTTCAATGCCACATCAGCTCTAGCCGATCTCTCCCCGCCGCCACCAGCCTTAGTTGTTTCAAATTGTAATTTTCCTTCGCTGGAAATACCTCATATAGCTCACCTATCACCTCCAGCCTTTTCAGTGGACTCCGTGCCTCTTAACTGAGAACCCCTTCAGTGCGCTTGAAAAATCCTTGCTTAACATAGATCCCATTAGCGCTCCTTTATCGGGACGACTTGGATATGTTGCCTCTGAAGGTATGGTCTTGCCCTGTTCTCCTTTGTTGGATACTTTTACCATGGGAGGTCAATGGCAGTTGAACCATGATATTGAAGTAAATCTGAGTGAAAGGTGTTATTTGATAGTGAGCATGAAGAGGGAGAGTGTAACATTCCCCTATTTGGAGGCCCAAAACTAACGGCTACGGATGTTGCAGTCATCCATAGTTATTAATCTTCGGCGACCAAATACGACGGTGCTAGATTCATTGCTACACAGATTATAAGAATATGGAAAAATTTAACAAATAAAAAACATATTTCCACATTCCATTCAAAACATTTCATGTTCATTACATAATCCCAAAACGTTAACCACATTCAGCAAAATATAATTATTACACATACACCAAGAGTGACATATGAAGATGCCCCCTTGGTTGATCAGAGTTTATAATAAGGTAATAAATCTGACTTTACATCCAAATACACAGCAGAAAAAGATAACTCTAAATAACTAACTGCCTCATGCACGCCTCCGGAAGCTTTATTCGTCTAAGAAAAGAACCTGAAATCCCTAAACCTCAAACTACTCAAAATCAATTGAGTACCCCAGAGTTTAAGGGGAAAACAAAAACTTCGAGTCAGACATAAAGCCTGGTATGAATAATAGTCTATCATCTCAAACCAAATAGATATCTAGTAAGACCATGCCGCATAGCGGAACGGGTTTTTCCTCACTAGTATCCTTAAACCTTTATAAAGCCAAATATTGTGCTCCTGCATCCACAATGGTTAAAAACATAGTATTTCCAAACATTATGATGATATAAAAACAAGCAAATCAAATCTGGATTACCCATCCCCATTCATTCTGACTATCTATCTTAATTATAGTTTCTAGGATTACTATTAACCTATTAGTTTTCATGGGCTAACTAATAATCGGTTAAATGTTTATGGACTATCTAAATAAATTACATAGTTTTCATGGGATCACTAAGAACCTATTGGTAACTCTAATATCTTTCTGTTTATCCTAGTTTTCATGGGCAGACTAGGAACCTATTGTAACAACCCATAAATTTCGACATGTTTTAATAACGTATTTAACTGAAAATTTTGTGAAATTTTAAATGATTGAATTTTGAAATAAAATTTATTATTTGGAATACGTCTATTTTAATATAGCAACTGGTAAATTTTCATCTGATAATATTGAAGTTTATTTTCCTGTGAAATTTTATTTCAAATCAAACCGGTTAATAATAGTGAATTTAAAAGTTTTCTGAAACCAAAATATGTCAACAGGAGAAAATTTATTCAGATCATTCTGAATCAGACTGCGGAATTCGTTTCGCGAAATTTAGACTTCTATTGCTCCGTTTATCTTATTCCTGGCAGATTTGCAGCATTTTCAATACCGATATCGATATTTGTTCGGATGATCGTGCCACAGATATCTGTATACCGTTTTGATCGTCTCATCGTACTGATCTCAATGGTATATTTATCTCTGTATTTTTGAAGTCCGGTTCACAGCGGAATCCGCGAAAACCGGTAACCGTATCGGCACGGATCCGTGATCTTTTATTTCTTTTGCGTTTCAAGTTTTGAAACGTGCTGTCCTAACAACTAAAAATTGATTTAATAATTTGCCGGAATTAATACTTCTGACCGTTACAATTTCTTTTAATTGTACATATTCGTTCAAAGTTCTCATCTTACGCTTCCCGGTACACTAACGGTCATTACTTTCATTTTTCCCTGTATTTAAATTGAGGGTTCATTCATATTCATTAGTCGGTTACTTTTTTTTGTTTCAGCGCATTCATTTCCAGATCTAAAAAAAAATTAACGTTCACAGTTCGTATCACTTAACATTTGTATATCTTAGCCTGCTCATTTTCCAAAAACCCATTCATTCTTCTCCCTTCTTTTCCCATTTTCCCATCCTCTTCCATGTCCTTTCCCTACCGCACCTCACCTCATTCCTCCATTAACTCACGCAACCAAACCCTCTCCGCGTTTTCCTCCATGCCAGCAAACATTTTTCCCAGCCTCATCGCAACGTATCCGGCCTCCACCCCATGACCAGCAAGTGCCGACCTCCTCTAACCCTGTCACCCTGAGCACGCGCCACAATACCCGAACCCACTTGCACTCAAATCCTATCCGAACCAGCCTACGACGAAACCTCCCTCCGCCTGCACCTTCGAACACCAATGGCCACTGCCGCCGTGCTTCCGCCTTCCTCTCCCCCGCCTACCCATTTTCTTCCTCACAGCAGCCCCTTGCTTTATGGACGAGCGCAACCCATGTTGCCAAGCCTACTGGCCAAGTTTTCTATCTTCTCATCTTTCCTAGTAAGCTTTATATATTTGCAAGTTATATTATGTTCGAAAATTTGCTTTGATGTATAGTTATATAATATACTCTGTCATCCATGCAAGTATAACCCGGTTTGCTTTTATATATATTTATATAGGTTATATATTATAGGTGTGTTGCCTGTTTTGAAACCCTAATATATTGTTGCTTTTCTTATCTGTTTTATACGATATGTATATAGATTTAAACCTACAGTGTTTCGCTTTATATATATAAAGATTTTGAAATAATATAATAAGACATTTCGCATACACTTTATTATATGTATAGTTGTTTCCAATGACTATTTATATAAGTATGACTTGCAGTATAAAGTTAATTTATATATAATTTTAACTAAAGCCTATGGCATAGTATAGCTACATGTCTACAGCTTATATTTTCTGTTCTGAACCTGTCTAGTTTAAAAGTAAATGTATACAAAAGATATTGGTTTACTGTGAGGAAATTTAGTATAAATATAGATTTTGAATTGTATCCCTTGTTTTGTAAATGTCAGTTTGAATGGATGCAGTTATATAACATAAGTCTGGTTTAGGATAAGTAAATATGTTTTAATATTAATAAAAAGGTTGTTGTATATTTACATAAACTTTACTGGTTATGTTTAAGTCATATATAAGTTATAGTTTTTTTACTTTTATAAGTCTACAGTATTTATCATATTTCAGAGTGTATATATGTATATTAGTTAAATATATGTTACGATATAAGTTTATGTCTGTTTTATATATTAGTATTGACATATTTTAGTGTCATACATTTCTAGTATATATCTATATCATATAATTGATTTGTTATGGGTTTAACTGATGTATATATTTGTATGATAGTATACATATATATATATGTATATATGCTTTGTCCTCCGTTGTTTGTAATATACTTATACTTTGATGAAAGAGTATTTTATACGTATATATTTTATTAAAAGTTCTGGTCTGTTAGGCTAATATATATACTTTTGCTACTATATATTAGTAAGTTCTGTAAACCATATATGTTTTGCTTGCTTGGTTTGTTTTGAGAAAATGATATGTCAAATTTCACATAAATTATATTATGTTATATAAGTATCTATAAAGATTTTATTTTAATATATGTGTTTAATTTAAAACAATGGTTTTTTTTGTATATGTATTATTTTAATATTCGTCTTAAATTTTGATATTGATTTTATGGAAGTGATAATAATAATATTAATATATAAAATTGTCGTTTTACCAAACTGATTTGGTCCTTGATTTCCAATCTATCAGCTTGGTCCGTCGTGCTTGTTTTCTTCATCGAATCGAGTCCATCTAGCATTGCTTTGGAATTCGTAGCTCGTTTCATTGTCTATTCTCTCTTGCCTCGGAAGGTGAGCAATCACTCACGATTAACGTTCTTTTATTTATTAAATTTGATTTCAATTGAAACGACAATTGAAATATGCTGCTGTAGTTATTTAAGCTGTTATATATGCTGTTATCTGTAACTGTTCACCTGTGGGATATGACACCATATCATGTTGTTCTTATTCTATTTTTATTTGATGATATATGCCTGTTGTTGTATTTTATATTATCTGGTATCACTCTGCAAGTTCCCTGTTAGTATAGAATTCACTATGGGTTGAAATGATACATACCCGAACGGACTTTAGAATAGGAGAAAATCGTTATGGGTTGAAATGATAAACCCAAGCGATTTTCATTTGAATTGAAATTGGAATTACGGATTGAAATGATATCTACCCGTATATATTTAAATTACGGATTGAAATGATAAATATTCATATCACTTAACCATATGATAGAAATATATACAAACACCGTTGGTCCATATATTTAAATATTTTGAAAATAAATTCTATGGAGTTGGGAAGAAAAATTTATATTTCAAAAATAGATTTTGGTAATAATTTGAACAAATTAAGGTTGGGAAGATAATTTGAATTTAGTTGAAATTGTATTCATTAAAGAATTTTATTTAATTAAACCGATTTGAAATTTATTGAAATTGAGATTTACGATATGATTTATAACTTGGGTTTGATTTAAATAAATTGATGAATATTTCTTGTTTAAATAAATTTAAGGAAATATTTAGAAAAATTGAAATTTAGGGCCAGTTAAATGATATTGAATCTATTAAGTGAATATTCACTGATTAAATAATAATGAAGTTAAATCAAGAGCTATATGAAACTGTTAAATTTAACTTTGAAAATGTTGAATATTAAAGCCTTGAAATATATTGAAAATTTAAATGGTCTATTGAGAACTGAATCGAGTTGATGAATTAAGCTTTGAATAAATTTGAATTTGGAATTTGAAGTTGATTGGAATCGATTTGCGAGACTTGAGAAAATTAAATGCTTCACTTTATAAATCAATTAATATATATACTATCTTGGAAAATAGTTATATTTGAAATGAAATGATATTTGGGTTTTGAAGTATAAATTAAATTGAAATGACCACGGTGTTATAATGTATATTTCCACCTTGTAGATAGTTCTGAAGATCCTTAGAGGATGGTTATCCCAAACATCCTTTAAGTTACTTGTATTTCAGTTGATATTTCAGTTGATATTTCACTTGAGTTGGATTTATTTATATAAGAATGTTAATCCTGACTCGAGTGTTTTGTGTTTTGCTTTACGCTCGGGTCAGACCGAGTGAAACAGCATTTGAGACTCACCCTTGGAGTTTGGAGCTTCCTTTGGAGATCCAACTATCGCCTCAGCTTTCAGCTCTTCCAGTTGATTTGTTCAGAGAAGTCATCTGTTGTACTGGAGACTTCACTGTATTTAAGATATTCTGTTGTATTTTTATTTCTAACTCTGATGTTTATATAGTAGCTTCATGAACTACTATTTTATCTATTCCGCTGCGTATTATGGTATTACTCTGTGTCTGTGATTCTGTGATTGATTTATTTACTACATATGCTGAGTTTTGCCAAAATTAAATTAACAATCTGATATTTTGAATTATTCAAGTCAGACATGTGTGGCTTTATTGTCGATTTGAATGGTCCAAAATATCGGGTTGTTACAGTTGGTATCAGAGCTTTGGCTCTAGGCAAAACTTAGCATATATAGTAAATTTATTTATAGAATCACTTTCGTTCGAGTTTAATCTCTTCCTTTTGACTCGATTTCCTTTGAACTTTGGAACGTCCCTACGGTTCCAAAATTCATTCTTGTCTCTCCCTATTTGTATTCTTGATTCTGGAGTATCCCATAACTCCACTTCGAATGATCTCTATAAGAATAGGCGATTCCGCCAATCTTTGAATGGTTTGTAAAGGGGTGAAACTCCTTTACAATGGGCATTGATTCACTGGAGATTTCTATATCTTTGGTTTAGATGCCATTATCTCTTGCGATCGAATGTTGGTTTTCTTGGAAATCTGCATCGATCTTGTTCCTGAAGTCACGGTTGACCCTAGGGTCATCCGTGATTTATATAAGTATATTCATCTTCTATTTTGAAATTTAATTATCTCATCTTCATTCGAGCTTATCTTCGAATCATAATTCTATTTGATTAGAGTACCTCTAATTTGAATATCTATCTTTGTTTTGAAATCCATTCTTGAATCATCCTTTTGAAAAATCGGGTTTATTCGTATTTTGGAAATTGTTTTATATATCGAAATTTTTATAAGTATGATTATATTCTATATATAAAAGTGAAATGTTTTCGATAAAGATTTTAAACCCTTTTAAAATAAGAATTTGAGGTTTCGGAAGGATTTGAAATTTTGAAAAAACTATATAAGAAATTTGATTTATGACTGAAGGATTTTAAATTTGAAATTCGAAAATTGAACTCCGGTATTTTGAAATTGGTTTTAAGATTTTGAAATATATAATAATAATATGATTTAAAAGTATTTTCCAAATAAGAAATGTTTCAAATGATTTTAATAAGTTTCGAATGATTTCAAAGAAATTTCAAAAGAAGTTTGAGAAAATAGAAGTCCAGAACTCACTTATGTCGTTGGAAAATAATTTCGGGGATGAGTGCACGCATCATCGACATTGATTTTCGAGTTTCAGAGTGAGGGAAAGGCCACTTTAGTAGCATTGCTACGCGAGTGATTTTGCGAAACCAATTTTGATTTCAAAATTTTGAAGTATGATTTGATATTCGAAAGATATATGTATATGTATTTGAAATGATTTGAAATGAGCCGGTGTTCAGTCCTCGAGTTTTGGATTTGATATAACCCTATCTATTAAAATTGATTTACTGATTTGTTGCTGATTTCCAACTCTTGAATTTGAAAATGATTTCTTCGACTATTTTGAAGTTCGAGTACTTCCAAATCAAGGTTAACTTTTCAAAGCTAAGAAATTTTGAAAAGTATTTTTGTTAACCCACCTTTTGGCAAGGCCACGGACAGACGGATTTAACTTAAACAACTTCACAACTATCGAGACTAAAGTATGATGGGTTCGGTTTAAAATGATGAAGTTCACTTGAATATGTCGTTGGGAAAAGGAGTGGAGAAATTACATGCCTCGGCCTAGGCAGTTCGGCAGATATCGCTCGGCATTGGGATGGTTCGGCGTTGGAGGCTGTTCGGCATAGAGAGATCGTCGTTCGACATAGAGGGATCGTTCGGCATTCCAGGAGCACTCGGCATTCAGTAGCGCTCGGCATCCAGGAGCGCTCGGCATTTAGAGGCGCTCGGCATTAGAGATCGTTCGGCATGATGGGCGCTCGGCATTAGAAACTGTTCGGCATCAGACATGGTTCGGCATGACGGAGGTTCGGCATTAAGTATCGTTCGGCATTGGATGGAGCACTCGGCATAAATCTCGTTCGGCATTGGATGGATCGTTCGGCATACCTCACCTCATTCGGCATACCTCACCTCGCTCGGCATTGCACCTCGCACCTCCATACCCCGGTACCTCGCACCTCCATGTCTCGGTACCTCGCACCTCGATACCTCTGCACCTCGCACCTCCATACCTCGCACCTCCATATCTCGGTACCTCGCACCTCGATACCCCGGTACCTCGCACCTCGATACCTCTGCACCTCGCACCTCCATACCTCGCACCTCCATGTCTCGGTACCTCGCACCTCGATACCTCGGTACCTCGCACCTCCATACCTCGGTACCTCGCACCTCCATACCTCGGTACCTCGCACCTCCGTACCTCGATACCTCGGTACCTCGCACCTCCCAACGTTCGGCATGAGGAGATCGTTCGGCATTCACACCTTGTTCGGCATTCAGCGTTCGGCATCTATGTTTCGGCATATGGAGACCACTCCATTTGGGCTGAGGTACTCGGCTGCCAGGCCCACCAGGGAAGTCCAACCCATCTTTGTCTATAAATAGAGAGGCAGGGGCACAGTAAAAGGGGATCTTCTTTCTGCTCTCTTACTTTCTCTTTTCTAAGGCTAAGGCAACTCTGCCATTTTGTAACTGTAATCGATTATTACAGCAATAAAAAGCAAACATCTGGAGTGGACGTAGGCCGGAGTTAGCCGAACCACTATAAAATCTGTTGTTCTTTACTGCTTTCATTTCAGTTTTAACTGTTCTTCACATTATTACTCTCTACATACATTCTATCTCTGAGCTGTGATTGGTATTTGGTGCTTTCATCTGGATTTGGGGGTTAGTGACCAATTTTGGCACTAACACTTTGGTGCTTTCACTGGGAAATTGAAACACTCAGGAATTTTGGAGTTAGGAACTTGGATCATAGGAAGCAATGGCAAGACCACCAACGAAGAGGCAAGTAGTGGAAAGGAGCAATCAGGAAGGAAGTCAAGCGGCATCTTCTGGAGCCGGAGAGGGTCATGCATCCATCTACATAACTCGGGACGAGATGCAAGTGATGATGAATTCTATGCAAGAGCAGATGATGAAACGGCAAGAGGAGATGATGCAGGCTCTTCTTAGGCAATTTGGACAACCAGGAACTGCAGTTGCTCAAGATCGTGGAGCTAGACCAGAGGAACTCAACCAACGGACAGATGGAGTGAATCAACAGGGGGCAGCTCCCAATCAACAAACAGTTAACAATCTAGATGGACCTAGACTCGGGGGCACACCACCAGGTGATGCTGGACCAGTTCATGGAGGGATACCGGATAACGCTACGCGGCCTGGCATCGATAGGAATACAGGAGTACGTGATGAAGAATATGTGCCAGAATTTCCTCGGGGACTTGGAGGGCAGTCTGGATTGGTTGGAAACACTGGATTGGCTGACATTATCAGGCGGACTATTCGCGGAGGTCTGACAAACAGGGATTCAGAGGGAGTTAACAAAAGTCCGTTTACCCGGAACATCAGGACAGCTAGGAATCCGTCCGATTTCAAACTACCCACTCTGGAAGTATACAACGGGAAGACGGATCCCACCGACCACTTGATGAGATACACTAGGCATATGGAAGTGCTGGGGGCAACGGAGGAGGTTATGGCCTGATGTTTCCCCCTGTACTTGACTGAAATTGCTGCTATGTGGTTTAGACAGCTGGAGGATGGATCCATTGGAACATGGACAGAACTGGTGGACAAGTTCTTAAGTCAGTTTCGAGTTCACATAAAAAGGCCAAAGAACGTGATGACGCTAACGTCAGTCAAACAGGGGGCAGATGAATCGCTCAGGACATTCTTAACTCGATTAAATGCAGCAGTTGCTTCGGTGGATCGGCCAGATCCATCAATGGTTCTGATGGCTGCGGTATCAGGAGTCAAAGATAACTCGGATTTCAAAGTATCATTGGTACGGGACCCACCGTTGGATCTTGGGGAATTCTTTCATGAAGCTGAAAGATTTCTTCGACAAGAGGATGCATGTTTGGACATGAGGTCAAAGGAAGTAAACATGACTAAGGATGGAGGACTACCCGACGAAAGCTCGGGTGGGGGCAAGGATAAAGGGAAAAGGAAGCGCTGGGGAGAACCAAAGTTCTCCACTTACACAGGATTGAACGCAACGTTAGAGCGGATTTTCTTAGATACTCAAGATCGCCTTTCTTATCGAAGGCCAGCAAGGAGGGAACCCTCAGAACGAGAAAGGGCGTCAGGAAGGCACTGTCTTTTTCATGACCTGGACGGGCATGACACTAACAGCTGCCGGCATTTGAAGGACATAATCGAGGAGCATATAAGGAATGGTCAGTTGCGACAGTATGTCGGAACTCGGAATGCGGCGGTGGAACAGGAGCAGCCACCGCCTGCCTTGAACGACGAGGGCATGAGGCCCAGGAATGGTGGCCGATTGGTCATCAACTAATCTTGATGGTTTGGAATAAGTAACAAACTCCGGGCAAACGGTTAATTCACTTACTCGTGTACGGGGTCGGAGATAACCCTCAGGCATGCTCTGAGATGATGGCTTAGCGAAACGCCCGGGTTTGCGAAATCTGTTTTTTCCTTTGACTTGGACATTTGCTTTTTCTGGTTTGGTTTTGGAGTTTGGTTTGAACTCCCTATTTTGCTCATTTTCTGGTTTGGATTCTGGTTTGGATGTTTGTTTTTTGGTATGGATTTTCGATATGGGTTTCTGGTTTTCTATTTTGGATTTGGATTTCGGATCGGATTTTGATTGGATTTTCTCTAGATTTTGGCTAAAAGGTCGTCGAGTATGGACTATGCTCGGCAAGGGTCCGAAGAGACCAGGATTCGGCCTAGGACTTAGGCCATATATTATCAGTTACTATTTTAGATCGTCGAGTATGGACTATGCTCGGCAAGGGTCCGGAGTGACCAGGATTCGGCTTAGGACTTAAGCTATGGCATTCTTCGACGTTCAGGGACACTAAACCATGAACACCATGGAATTACTTAACGTAGGTCGTCAAGTGTGGATTGCGCTTGGCAAGAACCCGGAGAGGTTATGGATTTGGATATTGGCTATGAATAGCTAAGGATTCGGACAAGGATCCGGAGCGGTCCCGGATTTGGATATCGACCCGGAGAGGTCACGGATATGGTTATAGGTTATTGGATATGGATGGATTGGAACTCGGTAGTCGGGTTCAGATGGATCTAGAATTGGGTAAGGACTTGGTTACTGGATAAGAATCAGACATCGACTCGGAACAGTCGCGGAAATGGATCAGGATATGGCCGTGGCACTCGGATAAGATGGCTTGGTAATGGATTGGATTATGAATCGGAAAGTATGGATGTGGATAACATACATACTTGGGATATTGGACTTGAGGCTATTCAAAACACACCTTTCACAGCAAGGCATGTTTTGGGGGGCAAGTGTTAACCCGCCTTTTGGCAAGGCCGCGGACAGACGGATTTAACTTAAACAACTTCACAACTATCGAGACTAAAGTATGATGGGTTCGGTTTAAAATGATGAAGTTCACTTGAATATGCCGTTGGGAAAAGGAGTGGAGAAATTACATAGCTCGGCCTAGGCAGTTCGGCAGATGTCGCTCGGCATTGGGATGGTTCGGCGTTGGAGGCTGTTCGGCATAGAGAGATCGTCGTTCGACATAGAGGGATCGTTCGGCATTCCAGGAGCACTCGGCATTCAGTAGCGCTCGGCATCCAGGAGCGCTCGGCATTTAGAGGCGCTCGGCATTAGAGATCGTTCGGCGAGATGGGCGCTCGGCATTAGAAACTGTTCGGCATCAGACATGGTTCGGCATGAAGGAGGTTCGGCATTAAGTATCGTTCTGCATTGGATGGAGCACTCGGCATAAATCTCGTTCGGCATTGGATGGATCGTTCGGCATACCTCACCTCATTCGGCATACCTCACCTCGCTCGGCATTGCACCTCGCACCTCCATACCCCGGTACCTCGCACCTCGATACCTCTGCACCTCGCACCTCCATGTCTCGGTACCTCGCACCTCGATACCTCTGCACCTCGCACCTCCATACCTCGCACCTCCATATCTCGGTACCTCGCACCTCGATACCCCGGTACCTCGCACCTCGATACCTCTGCACCTCGCACCTCCATACCTCGCACCTCCATGTCTTGGTACCTCGCACCTCGATACCTCGGTACCTCGCACCTCCATACCTCGGTACCTCGCACCTCCATACCTCGGTACCTCGCACCTCCGTACCTCGATACCTCGGTACCTCGCACCTCCCAACGTTCGGCATGAGGAGATCGTTCGGCATTCACACCTTGTTCGGCATTCAGCGTTCGGCATCTATGTTTCGGCATATGGAGACCACTCCATTTGGGCTGAGGTACTCGGCTGCCAGGCCCACCAGGGAAGTCCAACCCATCTTTGTCTATAAATAGAGAGGCAGGGGCACAGTAAAAGGGGATCTTCTTTCTGCTCTCTTACTTTCTCTTTTCTAAGGCTAAGGCAACTCTGCCATTTTGTAACTGTAATCGATTATTACAGCAATAAAAAGCAAACATCTGGAGTGGACGTAGGCCGGAGTTAGCCGAACCACTATAAAATCTGTTGTTCTTTACTGCTTTCATTTCAGTTTTAACTGTTCTTCACATTATTACTCTCTACATACATTCTATCTCTGAGCTGTGATTGGTATTTGGTGCTTTCATCTGGATTTGGGGGTTAGTGACCAATTTTGGCGCTAACAATTTTGATAAAGTATATAAGTTTGTTTTGAATGTTTAAGTATGAAGTAATATGATTTAATAAGTTGAAACTGTTTTGTTAAGTAAATGAATAAGGCTATTTTGAATTTTTCTAATATGAAATTTAGATTCGAAATGCTTTGAAAAGAATTTGGTCTTTAAAATATTTTGAATAAAATTTAGTTTAAATGTTTTAACTTAGTAACATCTTTATGAAACTATATATTTAACAAGTTGGAATAAATATATAAGTTGTACGTATGCTGTTTTATTCGCATAATTAATTTGATCCAAGTTTGATTACACAAGTTCGAGGTGGATTACACCATTTCGTGTTAGGATTTTTCATTCGATTCTTGATGGCGAATATTTGATATGGATTTTGGGCTTGATTCTAGAATTCTCTATCATAGTATATGGCTATGCAAGGAGACTGATGGCTTCTAGTCGAGAAACCATATCGAAATCCGCATTAGGGAAGTCGAATGGACAATACTAGTTCGAAAGCGAACTTGTGTGATCGAGCGAGCGATCAAATGTGATTTTGCGAAATGATGACGTATGTACATCTTATATTCTAATATCATTGATATATTTTGACGTTGAAATTGAAAGCTGTCATGTTAGAATATCTTTGCTTACTAAAAGAAAATTTTCCAATTTAAATTACAAAGATATATAACCCATAAAAGCAAAGATATTCAAATCCCATATGGCTCTTCATACAGCGAAATTTATTTTGAAAAATTTGATCCTTATATAAGATGGACCTTACGTAAGTATAAGATGATTTTGAAAACATTTGATTTTGGAAATGAATTGGTTGACTTAAATTATATTGATTTGGAAATTTGGATTTATTTTCTAAATCTATTATTTTGGAAACTTTGAAACTAAAGATAATTAATTTGAGAAGAAATAATTTGGTGAAATTGTATATGATTTTGAAATTGAACTGATATTGAAACAAATTGAAATTTGAGAACCTTATGTTACTAAACACTTGATTTGGGAGTTTTCGAATTTATATAAAATTGATTTGTATGAGTATGAAATTGGTTCGAAAACTATAGATTTGAAAAGGTACTCAATTTGAAAGTGAAATCTTATATAATTGAAGTCTATATAAGTATGATTTGATATACTTTGATTTTGGAAAAGTATTTGATTTGAAATTTTAAATCTTATATATAATGGATTTTATATAAGTATGATATTTGAAAGTGATTTGAAAAGGTACTATATGATACATATTTTCGAAGTAAAGATATGGAAAGTGCCTTCTGCTTGATATCCGATTTGTGGCCACATCTTGGATTCATTCTATCGATATTATTCTCTCTGATTTTGGTTTTCCGGATATGATACTCGAGTGTCCTTCGAATTCCATGGCGTTACCCATGGTCTTATTTTTCTCTCGTGACTGCATAGCGCAACTGCCTGGCTGAGTCTTGCCTAGGGGTACGGATTGTTTCCTGGGGGATCCAGGCGTAACCATTGTGTATCCTGCAATCTGTGTAGGTCGCGAATAGTAGCGCAAATGCTTGGCTGAGTCTTGCCTGGGGGTATGGATTATTTCCTGGGGGATCCAGGCGTAACCATTGTGTATCCTGCATTCTACTAGTCATCATGGCGTAACTCGCAGGGCTGAGAAAGCTTACGGATATGGATTGTTTCCTGGGGGAACCAGGCATAACCATTGTGTATCTGCGAACCATGGTTCGACAAAGGTTTTGGTTGTTTGTTTTGTTTGGATTGTACTTTCCATATCTGTTTTAAAAAGGTTTTCAAGTATTTTCACTGGGTGTTGAAACAAGTCTACTAAGTACCTGGAGAATTCTAGCTTTGCGCCTGATCAACGCACTGCCAGAGTCTACAGGAACGAGGATAAACTTGTTGAAACATCGAGTTATAAAAGTATTTTATTATAAAGGTATTTTCAACAAAAGAAATTCTATATTAATATTTGAAATTAAAATCCTTATGGTTCTAACTTAACTATTAGTGCCCGATACTATTCGTTGAATCTACCTTATCTGCTCAGCTTTATTTATTCACTTATATTCTGTTTTCCAAATCCTCCTTCTTTTCCTTGTTGACTATATCCTTTTCAAATATTATTTATTTATATACTACATGGTTTAATAGAAAAATTTAGTGTTATAAATATTTTAGAAGTTATTAATTAAATAAAACATATTTAAAGTAAATGATTTTTGATTTATTAATAATCTTTGAAAAGTATCTTGAGAAAAAAAAAATTTATGAATTATGGATTTAATGTTTTCAATAGCTTCTTTGTAAATATAAGTAATGATGTAAATAATTGTTTTCAAATAATTTTCATATATTTATAAAAGTGTTATTTAAACATATAAATGGTATTTATAAAGGAAGTAAGAAATTTTACAAGTGGGTTTGAAAAATATTAAAGTATTAAAGATAATTGAATTGTAAATGAAGTTTTCAAATGAATATTTCAAGTAAAATTTATATAGTTTAAATTGTTTGTTTAGCCTTGCCTTTTAATCTATCTTTTCTGTTTGGTTGTTTCTATTCTCCTACCTCCTTCCTTTTCGGGGACGAAAAGTTTTGAGTGGGGGAGATTGTAACGACCCATAAATTTCGACATGTTTTAATAACGTATTTAACTGAAAATTTTGTGAAATTTTAAATGATTGAATTTTGAAATAAAATTTATTATTTGGAATACGTCTATTTTAATATAGCAACTGGTAAATTTTCATCTGATAATATTGAAGTTTATTTTCCTGTGAAATTTTATTTCAAATCAAACCGGTTAATAACAGTGAATTTAAAAGTTTTCTGAAACCAAAATATGTCAACAGGAGAAAATTTATTCAGATCATTCTGAATCAGACTGCGGAATTCGTTTCGCGAAATTTAGACTTCTATTGCTCCGTTTATCTTATTCCTGGCAGATTTGCAGCATTTTCAATACCGATATCGATATTTGTTCGGATGATCGTGCCACAGATATCTGTATACCGTTTTGATCGTCTCATCGTACTGATCTCAATGGTATATTTATCTCTGTATTTTTGAAGTCCGGTTCACAGCGGAATCCGCGAAAACCGGTAACCGTATCGGCACGGATCCGTGATCTTTTATTTCTTTTGCGTTTCAAGTTTTGAAACGTGCTATCCTAACAACTAAATATTGATTTAATAATTTGCCGGAATCAATACTTCTGACCGTTACAATTTCTTTTAATTGTACATATTCGTTCAAAGTTCTCATCTTTCGCTTCCCGGTACACTAACGGTCATTACTTTCATTTTTCCCTGTATTTAAATTGAGGGTTCATTCATATTCATTAGTCGGTTACTTTTTTTTTTCTTTCAGCGCATTCATTTCCAGATCTAAAAAAAATTTAACGTTCACAGTTCGTATCACTTAACATTTGTATATCTTAGCCTGCTCATTTTCCAAAAACCCATTCATTCTTCTCCCTTCTTTTCCCATTTTCCCATCCTCTTCCATGTCCTTTACCTACCGCACCTCACCTCCATTCCTCCATCAACTCACGCAACCAAACCCTCTCCGCGTTTTCCTCCATGCCAGCAAACATTTTTCCCAGCCTCATCGCAACGTATCCGGCCTCCACCCCATGACCAACAAGTGTCGACCTCCTCTAACCCTGTCACCCTGAGCACGCGCCACAATACCCGAACCCACTTGCACTCAAATCCTATCCGAACCAGCCTACGACGAAACCTCCCTCCGCCTGCACCTTCGAACACCAATGGCCACTGCCGCCGTGCTTCCGCCTTCCTCTCCCCCGCCTACCCATTTTCTTCCTCACAGCAGCCCCTTGCTTTATGGACGAGCGCAACCCATGTTGCCAAGCCTGCTGGCCAAGTTTTCTATCTTCTCATCTTTCCTAGTAAGCTTTATATATTTGCAAGTTATATTATGTTCGAAAATTTGCTTTGATGTATAGTTATATAATATACTCTGTCATCCATGCAAGTATAACCTGGTTTGCTTGTATATATATTTATATAGGTTATATATTATAGGTGTGTTGCCTGTTTTGAAACCCTAATATATTGTTGCTTTTCTTATCTGTTTTATACGATATGTATATAGATTTAAACCTACAGTGTTTCTCTTTATATATATAAAGATTTTGAAATAATATAATAAGACATTTCGCATACACTTTATTATATGTATAGTTGTTTCCAATGACTATTTATATAAGTATGACTTGCAGTATAAAGTTAATTTATATATAATTTTAACTAAAGCCTATGGCATAGTATAGCTACATGTCTACAACTTATATTTTCTGTTCTGAACCTGTCTAGTTTAAAAGTAAATGTATACAAAAGATATTGGTTTACTGTGAGGAAATTTAGTATAAATATAGATTTTGAATTGTATCCCTTGTTTTGTAAATGTCAGTTTGAATGGATGCAGTTATATAACATAAGTCTGGTTTAGGATAAGTAAATATGTTTTAATATTAATAAAAAGGTTGTTGTATATTTACATAAACTTTACTGGTTATGTTTAAGGCATATATAAGTTATAGTTTTTTTACTTTTATAAGTCTACAGTATTTATCATATTTCAGAGTGTATATATGTATATTAGTTAAATATATGTTACGATATAAGTTTATGTCTGTTTTATATATTAGTATTGACATATTTTAGTGTCATACATTTCTAGTATATATCTATATCATATAATTGATTTGTTATGGGTTTAACTGATGTATATATTTGTATGATAGTATACATATATATATGTATATATGCTTTGTCCTCCGTTGTTTGTAATATACTTATACTTTGATGAAAGAGTATTTTATACGTATATATTTTATTAAAAGTTCTGGTCTGTTAGGCTAATATATATACTTTTGCTACTATATATTAGTAAGTTCTGTAAACCATATATGTTTTGCCTGCTTGGTTTGTTTTGAGAAAATGATATGTCAAATTTCACATAAATTATATTATGTTATATAAGTATCTATAAAGATTTTATTTTAATATATGTGTTTAATTTAAAACAATGGTTTTTTTTTGTATATGTATTATTTTAATATTCGTCTTAAATTTTGATATTGATTTTATGGAAGTGATAATAATAATATTAATATATAAAATTGTCGTTTTACCAAACTGATTTGGTCCTTGATTTCCAATCTATCAGCTTGGTCCGTCGTGCTTGTTTTCTTCATCGAATCGTGTCCATCTAGCATTGCTTTGGAATTCGTAGCTCGTTTCATTGTCTATTCTCTCTTGCCTCGGAAGGTGAGCAATCACTCACGATTAACGTTCTTTTATTTATTAAATTTGATTTCAATTGAAACGACAATTGAAATATGCTGCTGTAGTTATTTAAGCTGTTATATATGCTGTTATCTGTAACTGTTCACCTGTGGGATATGACACCATATCCTGTTGTTCTTATTCTATTTTTATTTGATGATATATGCCTGTTGTTGTATTTTATATTATCTGGTATCACTCTGCAAGTTCCCTGTTAGTATAGAATTCACTATGGGTTGAAATGATACATACCCGAACGGACTTTAGAATAGGAGAAAATCGTTATGGGTTGAAATGATAAACCCAAGCGATTTTCATTTGAATTGAAATTGGAATTACGGGTTGAAATGATATCTACCCGTATATATTTAAATTACGGATTGAAATGATAAATATCCATATCACTTACTATGATAGAAATATATACAAACACGGTTGGTCCATATATTTAAATATTTTGAAAATAAATTCTATGGAGTTGGGAAGAAAAATTTATATTTCAAAAATAGATTTTGGTAATAATTTGAACAAATTAAGGTTGGGAAGATAATTTGAATTTAGTTGAAATTGTATTCATTAAAGAATTTTATTTAATTAAACCGATTTGAAATTTATTGAAATTGAGATTTACGATATGATTTATAACTTGGGTTTGATTTAAATAAATTGATGAATATTTCTTGTTTAAATAAATTTAAGGAAATATTTAGAAAAATTGAAATTTAGGGCCAGTTAAATGATATTGAATCTATTAAGTGAATATTCCCTGATTAAATAATAATGAAGTTAAATCAAGAGCTATATGAAACTGTTAAATTTAACTTTGAAAATGTTGAATATTAAAGCCTTGAAATATATTGAAAATTTAAATGGTCTATTGAGAACTGAATCGAGTTGATGAATTGAGCTTTGAATTGAATTTGGAATTTGAAGTTGATTGGAATCGATTTGCGAGACTTGAGAAAATTAAATGCTTCACTTTATAAATCAATTAATATATATACTATCTTGGAAAATAGTTATATTTGAAATGAAATGATATTTGGGTTTTGAAGTATAAATTAAATTGAAATGACCACGGTGTTATAATGTATATTTCCACCTTGTAGATAGTTCTGAAGATCCTTAGAGGATGGTTGTCCCAAACATCCTTTAAGTTACTTGTATTTCAGTTGATATTTCAGTTGATATTTCACTTGAGTTGGATTTATTTATATAAGAATGTTAATCCTGACTCGAGTGTTTTGTGTTTTGCTTTACGCTCGGGTCAGACCGAGTGAAACAGCATTTGAGACTCACCCTTGGTGTTTGGAGCTTCCTTTGGAGATCCAACTATCGCCTCAGCTTTCAGCTCTTCCAGTTGATTTGTTCAGAGAAGTCATCTGTTGTACTGGAGACTTCACTGTATTTAAGATATTCTGTTGTATTTTTATTTCTAACTCTGATGTTTATATAGTAGCTTCATGAACTACTATTTTATCTATTCCGCTGCGTATTATGGTATTACTCTGTGTCTGTGATTCTGTGATTGATTTATTTACTGCATATGCTGAGTTTTGCCAAATTTAAATTAACAATCTGATATTTTGAATTATTCAAGTCAGACATGTGTGGCTTTATTGTCGATTTGAATGGTCCAAAATATCGGGTTGTTACACCTATTGACTATCTGTCAATGTCATAATCTGGGTATAGTTTTCATGGGCTAACTATACACCTATTGGCCCCGCCAGTATTAATCATAATTTTCATGGGCTTACTATGAACCTGTCTATCTGACATCTTCCTTTACACATAGTTTTCATAGGCTTACTATGAACCTGTTTATCTGACATCTTCTCTTAACATAGTTTTCATGGGCTTACTATGAACCTATTGGCCCCTACCAATATCTTTCCTTTATTTTTTAGCATTCTATGTTCTGGTCTTCTTGAACTCCTGAATGCAAATCTACTCATTCAGGAGTTTAATCAATTTATATTCACTACTGGTTAACCTAGCTGGTTCTTCTACCCTTTATCCCCAAAATGCAGTTATGGGTCCTTTATACAGTGAATTTATTCATATTTGAAGAAGCAACATAACAATTAACAATACCACTCCTGTGGGTTTAAGGTCCTTGAAATACATTTCATATAAAACATAGTTATCTCCTTTAACTTATATTTTATCGGGGCAACACTTCTTCAAAATTACATATTTAAAGTCATTACAAAACTCCTTTATTTATGCCATGGATTTTTCCTTCAAAAATTTGAGTTTGGGTTTTAAAACCTTTCGATACCTTTGAGACCTAGCTTTCGACTTCATAGGATAACCTCCTTCGAAAGCTCTTCAAAAAACATTAGCCTCCTACCTTATAATACTTTAAATTCTACCTTTCGAAACCTTTCGAATATATTAAAGTATTAGAATTTAACTTTAGAAGCTTAACTTCGAAACCAGTTGAAAGTACCCCTTTTGAAATTATAAAACTTAGTTAAAAGAAAACAAATTTACAACCCCTTAGAAAGTGTCCCCTTCGAAGGCAAAGAAAACCAAGCAAACATATTCGAAAGCAAAGAAATCAACTCCATCGGAAATATAAAACATTGTTTTAGCTATAACTTTTATAGGTGTAGAACTAAGGTCTCTATCCTATTCCATTGTGTTCAAATGACGGTTTCCCTTTCCATAGAGTGGTCACAACACAAAAACGGGCTTACAGTTAGAGAGTTATGCCTATTTGAAGTTTGCAAACAAAGCTGGAGAAAACTGCTACAAAAGAGATTCTGCAACATTTACAACTGCTGTCGAAAGGTAGCTTTCGACTAAGTCGAAAGGTTTCTTAGTCGAAAGGTATCTAAGTCGAAAGGTTCATCAAAAATGCTGCAGAAGGTTCTAAGTCGAAAGGTTACTTAGTCTGAAGGTTACTAAGTCGAAAGGTTCATCAAAAATGCTGTAGAAACGTCCAAAAGTGCCGCAGAAAGTTCTAAGTCGAAAGGTTACTTAGTCGGAAGGTTACTAAGTCGAAAGGTTCATCAAAAATGTTGTACAAAGGTCCATAAGTGCTGCAGAAGGTTCTAAGTCGAAAGGTTACTTAGTCGAAAGGTTATTAAGTCGAAAGGTTCAATGGCAGAGTCGTAAATAACTTGAAAACTGTTATTTTGCTAATTAAAGTATATTCTTTTCACCAACTCCTATTCTTTGTCAAATTCATATTGGTTAATGACATACTTTGATACATCTTGGTATCTTGATACATCTTGGTCCCTACATGCCTTCCCAATAGAAGCTCCTCTTCATATCTTGATACATCTTGGTCCCTACAGGATGAATCGTAAACTTGGATCGATGACATTGCTCAAGAACTTCTCTTCTCAAGTTCTCCACATCTGGAACACATAACCGTCCCTTCTTTCTAAACCATCCTCTCTGGTCAAGAAAAAAATCTTTCAAATCATCGACCTCGGTTCCAGCCTCAAGCCTTCTGACCCTCTCAACTAATAATGGATCCTCCTTCTATTTAGAAGCAATTCTCTCGATCAATACTGGTCGAACTTCCAAACAGGACAACATGGCAATACTCTGATTAGAACTAGTAGTCGATCTTAACTGCACACCACAACTGGCCAAAGCCTGTAACAGCCCACAGTTTCGTACCCCTTGAATCGACACTATTCTCCAACATATCGACTCAAAGTGAACGGAAATACGAACCATTAGGGTTAAAGAAGAAAGAGGTAGAAGAAGAGAATAGAAAAACAACATCAGAATCTCACAAACGCATCGGAATAAAATATAATAGATAATAACTGATATTTACACAAAAGAATCTATATTTGTTATACATACATTGTAACGACTCGACTTTTCGACGCTCGAAAGTCGACATTAATACGTCCACTGTATCAAATGCCGCGCAATCGAATGCCGGAAAACCGAACCATTAGGGTTAAAAAGAAGAGGTAGAAGAAGACAGAAGAAAAGAAAGAACATAAAAACAGAAACAGAAACAATATCAGAATCTCACATTCGCAGCGGAACAATATATAATAGATAATCACTAGTCTTTACAACAAAGAACTATATCAGTTTATACATACATCATCAGAGTCAATATACAACTCAATACAATAATGGACAGTTATATAAACCTGTCCTCATACAGAATACACAGCGGAAATAAATAACAAGTACGGGAGTACGTCTCTCCATCCAGCTCATCTCCAAAGCTCCAGAATATCCAGAATATCCTGATAACATAACTCTAGGCTGCCCGTGTGGAAAATTATGGGCACCCAGAGTTTAGAAAGGAAACAATAAACTCTGAGTCAGTCATGGTGACTGGTGTGAGATCGTAAAACAGTTATTTTCACAAAGGAAATAAAATTAATTCGCAATGCTTTTGGAAAATGAAACTACCATAAGACCTCCCGCCACACACACAATGCAAACGCAGAATTGGAGGAGATTTCTTCTTATGATAGTCAAAGATGCTTACTACGCAAATCATTGGATTATTATTATTAATGTCTAGTGTGGAAATCATTTCGAAAGTATAATATTAATCTTAGCCAACATAAGACCAGTATCGTATGCCTACTATAGCTACCATCTAAACAGTGGTGACCACCATAAGTAAATGGCAGGTTCTACAACTAAAACCGTACAAGTTCCGTATTGGGAAATGGATTTCCAACAAATGGTCAGGCTAAGGAACTTCCTACCGCCACATGGGATCGCCTCTGGCTGGACGTCCCGAGAGACAACTGCTCTCTGCCAACACAAGGCTGGGTTACCCCTGTAACTAGGCAACTCACGAAATGCCATCCCCCGGTCCTTTGGTACCTTTATCTGAGGCGCCTCGATAAACACACAATCACACAATAAATGAGATCGAAGTATCCACACAGGTTAAATACCAGGGCTCCATACCTGATACCACCCTTTTCCAGAAGGAAATGACATACCCTAAAGGGCGCGACCCTCATAACCTTGCCGCATATTCCTGTTTCGACCATTTTCGGGGAGTGAGGTCTGACGAAGTCTCGTCCACAAAGCTACGCTTTTTCACAAAGCCACGCTTTGATCACAAATGATCAATAAATGATCATCACACAGCAACACTCAGCATGCCACATTACCAAATTGCGAATATATCGCTGATAACTTTCAACTACATAACCTCTGAGCTCGTACGTCTCAGAGAAGGGTGTTAAGCTAAGAGAATAAATTCTCCGCCACCAACAGGAATGTATTTGAAAGAAATCAGCTTTATATCTCAAAATGTAATGTCAGACACGTAACCATACAAGTCTGTTCCGGGTTCGAACAGAACTGAAGGCACTTCCAAAGAAGCCCTTGCAATCCGGGTATTCACAATCCCGATCGGACTTCCCATCACAAAAAGAGTGATATAGATCTCTATACCGGAGCAACTCGGTGCAGAGACATTCGACAGGTTGTCCTTTCATTTTCGAAAATACCCGGTCTTCAATTTCAATTCATACACGTCGTATCATTATTCGGAATGGGTTATCTGACACAAAGGTCTTTTCCCGGCTAACCCGAATAATAAGCGTTTGTTTTAAAAACAAATTCAAGTGCCATTTCAAAGGCAATATTGATAGTCGGTGATTTAACTATCAACAATATTCACAACAATCATCAGATTTAAATAATTTTCCCAAATTATTTAATTTCAAAATATCCTCACAAGATACATATATTTTTCCACACTTCAACACTTTGAAAACAGATTTCAAATCATTTTTTTTCACCTTTCAACTTTTGAAAATAAATTTCAAATCAATTTCCTTACGCGGAATATATTCCAAATATTTCTTTTTAAAACCAACTTTAGAACCTTTAATTTATATTTTTAAAAGCTACTTTGGAAATATACTCGGTTTTATAGTGAGAATACACTTTCACTTCAAAATGGTCCATTTAGACCAATTAAATAAATCCTTATCGATTTATTTTAAATTTACATTCCAAATCCGTAAATTTATTTCCCCACTTTAAAAATAAATCAGTGTTTATTTTTAAAACAAAATTCCCTTTCCTTTATAAATTCCATCTGAATTTACATTCCCAAATATTTCACTTTTAACCCCAAAATCAAATTCCAAATTGGTTTCTAATTTTATTTCAATACCAAATCAATTACAAATTGATTTCCAAGTTAAATTTCAATAGAACAAAACATTGCAAATTTATTTTTAAGTTTATTTCCAAATAACAAACCATTTTCAAATCGATTTACAAATTTATTTCAACACAAATCAATTTCAAATAAATTTTCCTATGATTTATTTTCCATCACCAAATTAATTACAAATTTTATTTCTAAATTTATCACCTTTAAATAAATTCCCTTATTCTTTCCAAATTATTCAAAATTCCATTTTTAAATGAATTCTTCCACTTTTTATTCAAAATTCATTTATGAACATCTTTTCCCATATTTTGAAATATATTCGGTAAGATTTCAAAAATCAATTTTTATACTTTAAAATTCCTTCTTTCAAATTAATCCAATTCTTAAAAATAAATTTACTTAAAGTTTTCCACTTTAATTTAAAAATCCAATTTATATTCATTTCTGGTATCCAACGATACCAAAATACATTCGGCTAAATTTTAGCCTTCAACAAATTCAATTATCAATAAGTCATCCACAAATTATCAATAAATCACATCATTCACATATGAAATAATATTCAACAATTTTGAGGAATCCAGTTGGATCCCTCCAACCTGTTTCCCTGCATCCACAGATGTTAGCACAATACCAACTCCACTTCGAGGTGGAATATCGCGGTATATGGGATTTATAAAAATATCATCCGCTATTATGCGGCGCAATAGGGTCTCATCCGCTATATAATGCGGGAAATCAACAACTCCAATATATACATATGCCAATATATATATTGCTATATACTACTATATATACTATATCATCCAAACAGCCAATCAATAACTGCAAACTAAATTTTATTTGAGTGAGAAGATCTCACCTTTGATTTAATTTGCAATCCATTCTCATTTCCAGCTTGTTTTCTTTGCAATTTATAGACCTTGTATAAACAATTATATAATTTATTAAAATTCGAAATAATCGAATAATCAATTATCGTTTGATAAGATTTCATTATCCAATGATATATTTTTAACAAATGATTAAATTTTAATCAAAGAATTAAATTTTAAACAAATTCCCTTTCAAGATCTTATTTATAAATATAATTTATTCATCTATGTCTATATATGTAAAATAAAATAGGCATGCGTACATATATATATATACACTTCTCCTCTACTGTAAATCAAAAATCCCGCTATATATATTTCTATTTATATACCCGTTTATTCAAATTAAAACAGAAATTTTATAACTTACAGTAAACTATGCCTGATGTTCACATATATATAACTGATCTAACATTAAGAGTAAAACTTGTGTAACAACGAATTAAAGTTGTTTCGAAAATTAAATTACCTGACATACAATTTTCAACGAATTTCGAGCTACTGCCACCATCCTTTGTCCCAACTGCTCGTCGCCGAGCCTGTCCATACGAGGCACTCGAAATCCCCCGCGATGCTCTCTCGCTCGCGAACCACCTTGGTCGGCAGTCCTTGCCACGGCCAGAGTCGCGCACTCGACCACCGCCCTTTCCCAGACGCGCCACTGAAAACGACGCTACTCGCATCCCTAGCTCGAAAACGAACGCTCCGCCTCGTTCGCATTGCGAACACAAACCCTAGCCTCGACAAATTCAAGCTTCGCATCCCTCCCTTATCACTGCCTCGCGAGCTCCATCTCGCCTCGACGAATTTGTGAAAATTTCGACTGCGCGCCCCGATTTCCCCAATCGAACACTTCGATTTTTTCGAGAGGGGGAACGAACGTGGATTCGTTCAAATTAAATTTGATTAGAGGGAGGACACGGCCATTCATTTGGATTTAAACGAAAGTATCTACGTTTTTTTTCTTCTGTTGATTTGGAAGAAAAAGGGAAGAGTGATCGGTTCGAAGATCTGTAGAATGAAAATGAGAGAGGGAAGAGACTCGATTTCATTTACCCTTTTTTTTGTTTGTCAACCTTTAGCTGTTCTCGTACATAAGAAAAAGAAGAGGGAGGGGTCAAGGTACGATAGTGGCGTATTTCAAAAGGCTAGCTACAGTGTCCCTGAAAAGAAGGGGAAAGTTTTGATGTGAAGGGATTTGACTGGTCAAACAGTACATATGTATTTAAATTTAAATCGCCTTGAATTCGCAGCTTAAAATCTTGACATCCTAACGAGGCGTGCCGCTGGGCGTTCGTAATGTTATACGCCTATTCCGAACACAATGGAAAAGGTTTCGAGTCCAAATTCGATCGTATGGAGAAGATAGCTTTTTGGACAAGTTATTAAATTTCATTTCGATTTAATCTCAGCGCATTTGCTTATCACACGCTCACACAACAACTCCAATCACTACAAAAATTGAAATCCGATAATAATACAATATTACGGATCCAATGGAACTGGTTTCGTCGAATTCCGAGACTGTGCCCCAGAACGCTATTTTCAAATATTGATTCAAACGATAAATTTCAAAGCTAAACAAAACAGTTTCAAATTCAATTCTGAAGCTTCCATTATCTTCAGAATTATCAATATAGATTTCCTAAGCCTTGCAATTATTTTTAACAGGTCCGAAATTAGCAATTCAGTAATTTATTCAATTTTCAATTATTAAATTCAATTATTTAAATTGCCAAATAAACAGATACATTTGAAATTCAGGTTAAATCAACATTCAAATATTTAAATTCAATTAATTATTCTATTTCAAATGTTCAAAATTTCTGGGTCGTTACAATCTTCCCCCCTTAAAAGAATTTCGTCCCGAAATTACAAGTCAAGAAGAATGCTTCATCCCGTTTATCATTTTACCAAAACAAAACAGTTTTTATCAAAATTTCAAAACAAATCTTTTTATTAAAGATTCGTTATTACTCTTATTAACTTTCTAAACATTTCCATAGTTCCAAGCAACTTTAATTTACTTCACAATTCAAATTTAAATTTAAATTCAAATTTTGAATTATCCAAAATTTCTCAAAAAAAATTTCTAACTCTTTAAATTTTCAAAAAAATTCGCCAGCATTTCCTTTGCGCGGCTAACTCGGTACAACTACAAAATGTCCCTACGGACTCTCAAATTTCAAAAAGATAAAAGAAAGCCAAGCGGCTAGACAAGAAAAGATCAAATTTCATACTGAAATTTAAATACATACCTCTTGTCGAGCAAATTCGGATTTATTTCCGAAATCAAAATCCAATTCCAAATACCCTGTATACTTACTTAACAACAATATCCAAATTCACTTATTGGATTCCAAAACCAATTTTTTTTACATAAGAATTTCATTCTCCATTTCTTAAGTTCAATATATAAGTATTTACATACTTCTTACATTTATTTTCACTTTACTAACAAAGTTATATATTCATTTCCATTCATCTTTGCATTTCCAATTCCATTTGAATTCAATTTACAATTTCAATTCTATTTGAATTCAATTTACTACTTTAATTCTATTTGAATTCATTTGTCATTAAGTGAAAATTTTCAAAATTTTCAAAAAATTTACTAACTCCCAAAATTTTTAGAAAATTTTGGCGGAGTCTCCTTTGTACGGAGGAGCTTTTGCAATATGACAAAAGATATAAATATATATACATCGACCCACTCGGTTGGAAAAGCAAAAACAGTTCATATTTCCTATTTTTATTGCGTAGGCATACCTTTTTAGCATTTTAAGCAAAGCGGTTTATTATTAGCAATTCGTGAAATCAAAATGTAGCCAAACGGCTTTCAAAAACCTGCACTTACTCAATTTAAATACGTAAGTGACATATATAGGAAATCTAATTACATTTTACTCATTTTCAATAGCAAATACATAGATTTCATAAGCAATACATTCAAAGTTCTTTTCCATTTGCAATTTATAAAGTTTCAATACAAATTAAATTGCTTTCATCCAATTCACATTCAATTCTATGGTTTACAATGCAATTCCTTATATTCAATTCATTTTTTAAACAAAACGAATTCATATCCATTCTAGTTTATAACCAATTTTAAATTGATACCAATTCAATTTATTTTAATTCCACTTCATTTTCAATTGATTCTATTCAATTCAATTTGCATTCTATATTCACATTCATTATGAATTTACTTTATCAATAACCAGGAAGTTTTCAACTTATTTTTCTCTACTTGCTTGAATTCATATGCAAATTCTAACCATTTTTATTCAACTCACAATTCAATTTTAATTTAACTAATTCAACTTCCAATTCATTATCTCATGAATTAATAAATTATCAAGTTAGTTTACTTGAATTCAATCCATTTATTTTATTTTCCAAGTTTGGGTTTTTATTCAACTTGATTCAAATCAAATATCATTTCATTTCGTTTTTCAATTCCAAATTCATTTATTTACAAATGTAACCTCATTTGTTTATTCACAATTTCATTCCTTATATTTGAATCTCATTCCAATCAAATTTCAAATATTTTATAAGTTATCAACTTATTTACATTCCAAAACAATTTAAAGAAATCCCAGAGTCTTTTAAACAATTACTCTGGCACTTTATTTTAATTTAGAGAACTCATTATAAATTCACATTACCATTTCATTAGATTAATGAATTTATTCTCAAATACTTTTCCTGGAATTCTATTTCCAATTATAAATCTCATTTACAATTTATATTTACAAATCCCATTCGTATATGAATTTTTATTCCCTTATATTCTTAATTCATATTTATAATTTCCATTTGTTAAATGGATTTATCTTCAAATCTTTGGTTATATCATTTTATTTCTTATTTGATTTTCATATAACAATGATAATAATTCAATATTATCACTTCCTAATAACCAAGCATCCATATATTATAATAATTCATAGAAAATCATCTCTTTTCTATACAAAAATAGTTTTGGGCAAAATTATTTCATTTACCCTATTTTAAAACAATACTGTGTCAGTTTATCTTGTTTAAGAGTTTAGAAACCCCTATCGATTACAGTTGGCCAGACTGCACCGACCAGAATCTATAAACAATCAACCGATAAGTCAACACAATACAAAACAAAATTTGTATTCACTAACAAATACGCGCTCAAATCTATTATTACACTCACACTCGTTCTAGAGTACTACTGACTCTATCTCTAATGAGTAACACCCAACAGAGCCAAGGTTATCGCTTAACCGGATGCTCTGATACCAAATGTAACGACTCGACTTTTCAACGCTCGAAAGTCGACATTAATACGTCCACTGTATCAAATGCCGTGCAATCGAATGCCGGAAAACCGAACCATTAGGGTTAAAAAGAAGAGGTAGAAGAAGACAGAAGAAAAGAAAGAACAGAAAAACAGAAACAGAAACAATATCAGAATCTCACATTCGCAGCGGAACAATATATAATAGATAATCACTAGTCTTTTCAACAAAGAACTATATCAGTTTATACATACATCATCAGAGTCAATATACAACTCAATACAATAATGGACAGTTATATAAAACTGTCCTCATACAGAATACACAGCGGAAATAAATAACAAGTACGGGAGTACGTCTCGCCATCCAGCTCATCTCCAAAGCTCCAGATTATCCAGAATATCCTGATAACATAACTCTAGGCTGCCCGTGTGGAAAATTATGGGCACCCAGAGTTTAGAAAGGAAACGATAAACTCTGAGTCAGTCATGGTGACTAGTGTGAGATCGTAAAACAGTTATTTTCACAAAGGAAATAAAATTAATTCGCAATGCTTTTGGAAAATGAAACTACCATAAGACCTCCCGCCACACACACAATGCAAACGCAGAATTGGAGGAGATTTCTTCTTATGATAGTCAAAGATGCTTACTATGCAAATCATTGGATTATTATTATTAATGTCTAGTGTGGAAATCATTTCGAAAGTATAATATTAATCTTAGCCAACATACGACCAGTATCGTATGCCTACTATAGCTACCATCTAAACAGTGGTGACCACTATAAGTAAATGGCAGGTTCTACAACTAAAACCGTACAAGTTCCGTATTGGGAAATGGATTTCCAACAAATGGTCAGGCTAAGGAACTTCCTACCGCCACATGGAATCGCCTCTGGCTGGACGTCCCGAGAGACAACTGCTCTCTACCAACACAAGGCCGGGTTACCCCTGTAACTAGGTAACTCACGAATATGCCATCCCCCGGTCGACCTTTATCCGAGGCGCCTCGATAAACACACAATCACACAATAAATGAGATCGGAGTATCCATATAGGTTAAATACCAGGGCTCCATACCTGATACCACCCTTTTCCAGAAGGAAATGACATACCCTAAAGGGCGCGACCCTCATAACCTTGCCGCATATTCCTGTTTCGACCATTTCCGGGGAGTGAGGTCTGACGAAGTCTCATCCACAAAGCTACGCTTTTTCACAAAGCCACGCTTTGATCACAAATGATCAATAAATGATCATCACACAGCAACACTCAGCATGCCACATTACCAAATTGCGAATATATCGTTGATAACTTTCAACTACATAACCTCTGAGCTCGTACGTCTCAGAGAAGGGTGTTAAGCTAAGAGAATAAATTCTCCGCCACCAACAGAAATGTATTTGAAAGAAATCAGCTTTATATCTCAAAATGTAATGTCAGACACGTAACCATACAAGTCTGTTCCGGGTTCGAACAGAACCGAAGGCACTTCCAAAGAAGCCCTTGCAATCCGGGTATTCACAATCCCGATCGGACTTCCCATCACAAAAAGAGTGATATAGATCTCTATACCGGAGCAACTCGGTGTAGAGACATTCGACAGGTTGTCCTTTCATTTTCGAAAATACCCGATCTTCACACCGGTCTTCAATTTCAATTCATACACGTCATATCATTATTCGGAATGGGTTATCTGACACAAAGGTCTTTTCCCGGCTAACCCGAATAATAAGCGTTTGTTTTAAAAACAAATTCAAGTGCCATTTTAAAGGCAATATTGATAGTCGGTGATTTAACTATCAACAATATTCACAACAATCATCAGATTTAAATAATTTTCCCAAATTATTTAATTTCAAAATATCTTCACAAGATACATATATTTTTCCACACTTCAACACTTTGAAAACAGATTTCAAATCATTTTTTTTCACCTTTCAACTTTTGAAAATAGAATTTCAAATCAATTTCCTTACGCGGAATATATTTCCAAATATTTCTTTTGAAAACCAACTTTAGAACCTTTAATTTATATTTTTAAAAGCTACTTTGGAAATATACTCGGTTTTATAGTGAGAATACACTTTCACTTCAAAATGGTCCATTTAGACCAATTAAATAAATCCTTATCAATTTATTTTAAATTTACATTCCAAATCCGTAAATTTATTTCCCCACTTTAAAAATAAATCAGTGTTTATTTTAAAAACAAAATTCCCTTTCCTTTATAAATTTCATCTGAATTTACATTCCCAAATATTTCACTTTTAACCCCAAAATCAAATTCCAAATTGATTTCTAATTTTATTTCAATACCAAATCAATTACAAATTGATTTCCAAGTTAAATTTCAATAGAACAAAACATTGCAAATTTATTTTTAAGTTTATTTCCAAATAACAAACCATTTTCAAATCGATTTCCAAATTTATTTCAACATAAATCAATTTCAAATAAATTTTCCTATGATTTATTTTCCATCACCAAATTAATTACAAATTTAATTTCTAAATTTATCACCTTTAAATAAATTCCCTTATTCTTTCCAAATTATTCAAAATTCCATTTTTAAATGAATTCTTCCACTTTTTATACAAAACTCATTTATGAACATCTTTTCCCATATTTTGAAATATATTCGGTAAGATTTCAAAAATCAATTTTTATACTTTAAAATTCCTTCTTTCAAATTAATCCAATTCTTAAAAATAAATTTACTTAAAGTTTTCCACTTTAATTTAAAAATCCAATTTATATTCATTTCTGGTATCCAACGATACCAAAATACATTCGGCTAAATTTTAGCCTTCAACAAATTCAATTATCAATAAGTCATCCACAGATTATCAATAAATCACATCATTCACATATGAAATAAAATTCAACAATTTTGAGGAATCCAGTTGGATCCCTCCAACCTGTTTCCCTGCATCCACAGATGTTAGCACAATACCAATTCCACTTCGAGGTGGAATATCGCGGTATATGGGATTTATAAAAATATCATTCGCTATTATGCGGCGCAATAGGGTCTCATCCGCTATATAATGCGGGAAATCAACAACTCCAATATATACATATGCCAATATATATTGCTATATACTACTATATACTATATCATCCAAACAGCCAATCAATAACTGCAAATTAAATTTTATTTGAGTGAGAAGATCTCACCTTTGATTTAATTTGCAATCCATTCTCATTTCCAGCTTGTTTTCTTTGCAATTTATAGACCTTGTATAAACAATTATATAATTTATTAAAATTCGAAATAATCGAATAATCAATTATCGTTTGATAAGATTTCATTAACCAATGATATATTTTTAACAAATGATTAAATTTTAATCAAAGAATTAAATTTTAAACAAATTTCCTTTCAAGATCTTATTTATAAATATAATTTATTCATCTATGTCTATATATGTAAAATAAAATAGGCATGCGTACATATATATATACACACTTCTCCTCTACTGTAAATCAAAAATCCCACTATATATATTTCTGTTTACATACCCGTTTATTCAAATTAAAACAGAAATTTTGTAACTTACAGTAAACTATGCCTGATGTTCACAAATATATAACTGATCTAACATTAAGAGTAAAACTTGTATAACAACGAATTAAAGTTGTTTCGAAAATTAAATTACCTGACATACAATTTTCAACGAATTTCGAGCTACTGCCACCATCCTTTGTCCCAACTGCTCGTCGCCGAGCCTGTCCATACGAGGCACTCGAAATCCCCCGCGATGCTCTCTTGCTCGCGAACCACCTTGGTCGGCAGTCCTTGCCACGGCTAGAGTCGCGCACTCGACCACCGCCCTTTCCCAAACGCGCCACTGAAAACGACGCCACTCGCATCCCCAGCTCGAAAACGAACGCTCCGCCTCGTTCGCATTGCGAATGCAAACCCTAGCCTCGACAAATTCGAGCTTCGCATCCCTCCCTTATCGCTGCCTCACGAGCCCCATCTCGCCTCGACGAATTTGCAAAAATTTCGACTGCGCGCCCCGATTTCCCCAATCGAACACTTCGATTTTTTCGAGAGGGGGAACGAACGTGGATTCGTTCAATTTAAATTTGATTAGAGGGAGGACGTGGCCATTCATTTTGATTTAAACGAAAGTATCTGCGTTTTTTTTTCTTCTGTTGATTTGGAAGAAAATGGGAAGAGTGATCAATTCGAAGATCTGTAGAATGAAAATGAGAGAGGGAAGAGACTCGATTTCATTTACCCTTTTTTTCGTTTGTCAACCTTTAGCTGTTCTCGTACATAAGAAAAAGAAGAGGGAGGGGTCAAGGTACGATAGTGGCGTATTTCAAAAGGCTAGCTACAGTGTCCCTGAAAAGAAGGGGAAAGTTTTGATGTGAAGGGATTTGACTGGTCAAACAGTACATATGTATTTAAATTTAAATCGCCTTGAATTTGCAGCTAAAAATCTTGACATCCTATCGAGGCGTGCCGCTAGGCGTTCGTAATGTTATACGTCTATTCCGAACACAATGGAAAAGGTTTCGAGTCCAAATTCGATCGTATGGAGAAGATAGCTTTTTGGACCAGTTATTAAATTTCATTTCGATTTAATCTCAGCGCGTTTGCTTATCGCACGCTCACACAACAACTCTAATCACTACAAAAATTGAAATCCGATAATAATACAATATTATGGATCCAATGGAACTGGTTTCGTCGAATTCCGAGACTGTGCCCCGGAACGCTATTTTCAAATATCGATTCAAACGATAAATTTCAAAGCTAAACAAAACAGTTTCAAATTCAATTCTGAAGCTTCCATTATCTTCAGAATTATCAATATAGATTTCCTAAGCCTTGAAATTATTTTTAACAGGTCCGAAATTAGCAATTCAGCAATTTATTCAATTTTCAATTATTATATTCAATTATTTAAATTGCCAAATAAACAGATACATTTGAAATTCAGGTTATATTAACATTCAAATATTTAAATTCAATTAAATATTCTATTTCAAATGTTCAAAATTTCTGGGTCATTACAATCTTCCCCCCTTAAAAGAATTTCGTCCCGAAATTGCAAGTCAAGAAGAATGCTTCATCCTGTTTATCATTTTACCAAAACAAAACAGTTTTTATCAAAATTTCATAACAAATCTTTTTATTAAAGATTCGTTATTACTCTTATTAACTTTCTAAACATTTCCATAGTTCCAAGCAACTTTAATTTACTTCACAATTCAAATTTAAATTTAAATTCAAATTTTGAATTATCCAAAATTTCTCAAAAAAAATTTCTAACTCTTTAAATTTTCAAAAAATTTCGCCAGCATCTCCTTTGCGCGGCTAACTCGGTACAACTACAAAATGTCCCTACGGACTCTCAAATTTCAAAAAGAGAAAGGAAAGCGAAGCGGCTAGACAAGAAAAGATCAAATTTCATACTAAAATTTAAATACATACCTCTTGTCGAGCAAATTCGGATTTATTTCCGAAATCAAAATCCAATTCCAAATACCCTGTATACTTTACTTAACAACAATATCCAAATTCACTTAATGGATTCCCAAAACCAATTTTTTTTACTTAAGAATTTCATTCTCCATTTCTTAAGTTCAATATATAAGTATTTACATACTTCTTACATTTATTTTCACTTTACTAACAAAGTTATATATTCATTTCCATTCATCTTTGCATTTCCAATTCCATTTGAATTCAATTTACAATTTCAATTCTATTTGAATTCAATTTACTACTTCAATTTTATTTGAATTCATTTGTCGTTAAGTGAAAATTTTCAAAATTTTCAAAAAAATTTCTAACTCCCAAAATTTTCAGAAAATTTTGGCGGAGTCTCCTTTGTACGGAGGAGCTTTTGCAATATAACAAAAGATATAAATATATATACATCGACCCACTCGGTCGGAAAAGCAAAAAAAGTTCATATTTCCTATTTTTATTGCGTAGGCGTACCTTTTTAGCATTTTAAGCAAAGCGGTTTATTATTAGCATTTCGCGAAATCAAAATGTAGCCAAACGGCTTCTAAAAACCTGCACTTACTCAATTTAAATACGTAAGTGACATATATAGGAAATATAATTACATTTTACTCATTTTCAATAGCAAATACATAGATTTCATAAGAAATACATTCAAAGTTCTTTTCCATTTGCAATTTATAAAGTTTCAATACAAATTAAATTGCTTTCATCCAATTCACATTCAATTTAATGGTTTACAATGCAATTCCTTATATTCAATTCATTTTTTAAACAAAACGAATTCATATCCATTCTAGTTTATAACCAATTTTAAATTGATACCAATTCAATTTATTTTAATTCCACTTCATTTGCAATTGATTCTATTCAATTCAATTTGCATTCTATATTCACATTCATTCTGAATTTACTTTATCAATAACCAGGAAGTTTTCAACTTATTTTTCTCTACTTGCTTGAATTCATATGCAAATTCTAACCATTTTTATTCAACTCACAATTCAATTTTAATTTAACTAATTCAACTTCCAATTCATTATCTCATGAACTAATAAATTATCAAGTTAGTTTACTTGAATTCAATCCATTTATTTTATTTTCCAAGTTTGGGTTTTTATTCAACTTGATTCAAATCAAATATCATTTCATTTCATTTTTCAATTCCAAATTCATTTATTTACAAATGTAACCTCATTTGTTTATTCACAATTTCATTCCTTATATTTGAATCTCATTCCAATCAAATTTCAAATATTTTATAAGTTATCAACTTATTTACATTCCAAAACAATTTAAAGAAATCCCAGAGTCTTTTAAACAATTATTCTGGCACTTTATTTTAATTTAGAGAACCCATTTATAAATTCACATTACCATTTCATTAGATTAATGAATTTATTCTCAAATACTTTTCCTGGAATTCTATTTCCAATTATAAATCTCATTTACAATTTATATTTACAAATCCCATTCGTATATGAATTTTTATTCCCTTATATTCTTAATTCATATTTATAATTTCCATTTGTTAAATGGATTTATCTTCAAATCTTTGGTTATATCATTTTATTTCTTATTTGATTTTCATATAACAATGATAATAATTCAATATTATCACTTCCTAATAACCAAGCATCCATATAGTATAATAATTCATAGAAAATCATCTCTTTTCTATACAAAAATAGTTTTGGGCAAAATTATTTCATTTACCCTATTTTAAAACAATACTGTGTCAGTTTATCTTGTTTAAGAGTTTAGAAACCCCTATCGATTACAGTTGGCCAGACTGCACCGACCAGAATCTATAAACAATCAACCGATAAGTCAACACAATACAAAACAAAATTTGTATTCACTAACAAATACGCGCTCAAATCTATTATTACACTCACACTCGTTCTAGAGTACTACTGACTCTATCTCTAATGAGTAACACCCAACAGAGCCAAGGTTATCGCTTAACCGGATGCTCTGATACCAAATGTAACGACTCGACTTTTCAACGCTCGAAAGTCGACATTAATACGTCCACTGTATCAAATGCCGCGCAATCGAATGCCGGAAAACCGAACCATTAGGGTTAAAAAGAAGAGGTAGAAGAAGACAGAAGAAAAGAAAGAACAGAAAAACAGAAACAGAAACAATATTAGAATCTTACATTCGCAGCGGAACAATATATAATAGATAATCACTAGTCTTTTCAACAAAGAACTATATCAGTTTATACATACATCATCAGAGTCAATATACAACTCAATACAATAATGGACAGTTATATAAACCTGTCCTCATACAAAATACACAGTGGAAATAAATAACAAGTACGGGAGTACGTCTCGCCATCCAGCTCATCTCCAAAGCTCCAGAATATTCAGAATATCCCGATAACATAACTCTAGGCTGCCCGTGTGGAAAATTATGGGCACCCAGAGTTTAGAAAGGAAACGATAAACCCCGAGTCAGTCATGGTGACTGGTGTGAGATCGTAAAACAGTTATTTTCACAAAGGAAATAAAATTAATTCGCAATGCTTTTGGAAAATGAAACTACCATAAGACCTCCCGCCACACACACAATGCAAACGCAGAATTGGAGGAGATTTCTTCTTATGATAGTCAAAGATGCTTACTACGCAAATCATTGGATTATTATTATTAATGTCTAGTGTGGAAATCATTTCGAAAGTATAATATTAATCTTAGCCAACATACGACCAGTATCGTATGCCTACTATAGCTACCATCTAAATAGTGGTGACCACCATAAGTAAATGGCAGGTTCTACAACTAAAACCGTACAAGTTACATATTGGGAAATGGATTTCCAACAAATGGTCAGGCTAAGGAACTTCCTACCGCCACATGGGATCGCCTCTGGCTGGACGTCCCGAGGGATAACTGCTCTCTGCCAACACAAGGCCGGGTTACCCCTATAACTAGGTAACTCACGAATATGCCATCCGCCGGTCCTTTGGGACCTTTATCCATGGCGCCTCGATAAACACACAATCACACAATAAATGAGATCGGAGTATCCACATAGGTTAAATACCAGGGCTACATACCTAATACCACCCTTTTCCAGAAGGAAATGACATACCCTAAAGGGCGCGACCCTCTTAACCTTGCCACATATTCCTGTTTCGACCATTTCCGGGGAGTGAGGTCTGACGAAGTCTCGTCCACAAAGCTATGATTTTTCACAAAGCCACGCTTTGATCACAAATGATCAATAAATGATCATCACACAGCAACACTCAGCATGCCACATTACCAAATTGCGAATATATCGCTGATAACTTTCAACTACATAACCTCTGAGCTTGTACGTCTCAGAGAAGGGTGTTAAGCTAAGAGAATAAATTCTCCACCACCAACAGAAATGTATTTGAAAGAAATCAGCTTTATATCTCAAAATGTAATGTCAGACACGTAACCATACAAGTCTGTTCCGGGTTCGAACAGAACCGAAGCACTTCCAAAGAAGCCCTTGCAATCCGGGTATTCACAATCCCGATCGGACTTCCCATCACAAAAAGAGTGATATAGATCTCTATACCGGAGCAACTCGGTGCAGAGACATTCGACAGGTTGTCCTTTCATTTTCGAAAATACCCGGTCTTCACACCGGTCTTCAATTTCAATTCATACATGTCGTATCATTATTCGGAATGGGTTATCTGACACAAAGGTCTTTTCCCGGCTAACCCGAATAATAAGCGTTTGTTTTAAAAATAAATTCAAGTGCCATTTCAAAGGCAATATTGATAGTCGGTGATTTAACTATCAACAATATTCACAACAATCATCAGATTTAAATAATTTTCCCAAATTATTTAATATCAAAATATCTTCACAAGATACATATATTTTTCCACACTTCAACACTTTGAAAACAGATTTCAAATCATTTTTTTTCAACTTTCAACTGTTGAAAATCAATTTCAAATCAATTTCCTTACGCGGAATATATTTCCAAATATTTCTTTTAAAAACCAACTTTAGAACCTTTAATTTATATTTTTAAAAGCTACTTTGGAAATATACTCGGTTTTATAGTGAGAATACACTTTCAACGATACCAAAATACATTCGGCTAAATTCTAGCCTTCAACAAATTTAATTATCAATAAGTCATCAACAGATTATCAATAAATCACATCATTCACATATGAAATAATATTCAACAATTTTGAGGAATCCAGTTGGATCCCTCCAACCTGTTTCCCTGCATCCACAGATGTTATCAGAATACCAATTCCACTTCGAGGTGGAATATCACGGTATATGGGATTTATAAAAATATCATCCGCTATTATGTGGCGCAATAGGGTCTCATCCGCTATATAATGCGGTAAATCAACAACTCCAATATATACATATGCCAATATATATATATATATTGCTATATACTACTATATATACTATATCATCCAAACAGCTAATCAATAACTGCAAATTAAATTTTATTTGAGTGAGAAGATCTCACCTTTGATTTAATTTGCAATCCATTCTCATTTCTAGCTTGTTTTCTTTGCAATTTATAGACCTTGTATAAACAATTATACAATTTATTAAAATTCAAAATAATCGAATAATCAATTATCGTTTGATAAGATTTCATTAACCAATGATATATTTTTAACAAATGATTAAATTTTAATCAAAGAATTAAATTTTAAACAAATTCCCTTTCAAGATCTTATTTATAAATATAATTTATTCATCTATGTCTATATATGTAAAATAAAATAGGCATGCGTACATATATATATATATACACTTCTCCTCTACTGTAAATCAAAAATCCCACTATATATATTTCTGTTTATATACCCGTTTATTCAAATTAAAACAGAAATTTTGTAACTTACAGTAAACTATGCCTGATGTTCACATATATATAACTGATCTAACATTAAGAGTAAAACTTGTGTAACAACGAATTAAAGTTGTTTCGAAAATTAAATTACCTGACATACAATTTTAAACGAATTTCGAGCTACTGCCACCATCCTTTGTCCCAACTGCTCGTCGCCGAGCCTGTCCATACGAGGCACTCGAAATCCCTCGCGATGCTCTCTCGCTCGCGAACCACCTTGGTCGGCAGTCCTTGCCACGGCCAGAGTCGCGCACTCGACCACCGCCCTTTCCCAGACGCGCCACTGAAAACGACGCCACTCGCATCCCCAGCTCGAAAACGAACGCTCCGCCTCGTTTGCATTGCGAACGCAAACCCTAGCCTCGACAAATTCGAGCTTCGCATCCCTCCCTTATCGCTGCCTCGCGAGCTCCATCTCGCCTCGACGAATTTGCAAAAATTTCGACTGTGCATCCTGATTTCCCCAATCGAACACTTCGATTTTTTCGAGAGGGGGAATGAACGTGGATTCATTCAATTTAAATTTGATTAGAGGGAGGACGCGGCCATTCATTTTGATTTAAACGAAAGTATCTGCGTTTTTTTTCTTCTGTTGATTTGGAAGAAAAAGGGAAGAGTGATCGGTTCGAAGATCTATAGAATGAAAATGAGAGAGGGAAGAGACTCGATTTCATTTACCCTTTTTTTTCGTTTGTCAACCTTTAGCTGTTCTCGTACATAAGAAAAAGAAGAGGGTGGGGTCAAGGTACGATAGTGGTGTATTCAAAAGGCTAGCTACAGTGTCCCTGAAAAGAAGGGGAAAGTTTTGATGTGAAGGGATTTGACTGGTCAAACAGTACATATGTATTTAAATTTAAATCGCCTTGAATTCGCAGCTTAAAATCTTGACATCCTATCGAGGCGTGCCGCTAGGCGTTCGTAATGTTATATGCCTATTCCGAACACAATGGAAAAGGTTTCGAGTCCAAATTCGATCGTATGGAGAAGATAACTTTTTGGACCAGTTATTAAATTTCATTCCGATTTAATCTCAGCGTGTTTGCTTATCGCACGCTCACACAACAACTCCAATCACTACAAAAATTGAAATCCGATAATAATACAATATTACGGTTCCAATGGAACTGGTTTCGTCGAATTCCGAGACTGTGCCCCGGAACGCTATTTTCAAATATCGATTCAAACGATAAATTTCAAAACTAAACAAAACAATTTCAAATTCAATTCTGAAGCTTCCATTATCTTCAGAATTATCAATATAGATTTCCTAAGCCTTGAAATTATTTTTAACAGGTCCAAAATTAGCAATTCAGCAATTTATTCAATTTTCAATTATTAAATTCAATTATTTAAATTGCCAAATAAACAGATACATTTGAAATTCAGGTTAAATCAACATTCAAATATTTAAATTCAATTAAATATTCTATTTCAAATGTTCAAAATTTCTGGGTCGTTACATACATCATCAGAATACAACATCTAAGTACAATACAAGCAACATTATAATTCAGGACAATTATAATAACTTGTCCCACACAACATACACAACATAGCGGAATATACATCATATACGAGTGATACGCTACGCCATCCAGCTCGTCTCCTGAGCTCCACGGTATCCTTTCCTTTAATCTATAATACCCGGTCTGACCCGAGCATTATAATAAAATAACACCCGAGTCAGTCTGGAAAACCAGCGTGAGAAAACACACTCAATTGGATTATTAAAGTTTTCAAAGTCCTTTTAAAATAAAAAGCATCTTGTAAGACCACGCCACAAATAAACATGTCGGGTTTTTACCTTACGATAGCCAAAACACTTTTTATCAAAATCCTCCGATATTATAATAGTGTCTATAGAAAGTAAAAATAGAATCTAGCTGAAATGCTTGCATCTCACGTTTCAACAATAGTTGGGCACAATCAAAACCGTACAGGCGCGTAGGGAGAATAGATTTCCCACTAATGACTAGGCACTGGGGTACCACCTGTCACAGTACCTAGTCTAGATCAGTGTACCGAGGATCACTCCCAATCCCCTGCAACACAAGACCGGACTACCCCTTACTGGATAGCCAAAGTAAGATCACCCCGTGGTTGGGATCAGCAACCGCCCACACAGCCGAAATAAAAAGGAACATCTAGACAGGGATGACCTCACCCTAATGGGCGCTACCCACTTAGCCTTGCTGCATAACCCCTGATTTTCAGTCATTCCCGATTGATGAGGCTTGAGGCTAAGCGTTACCTTTTTAGAACATTTCAGTTAGAATGCTCATCGTCCTCCTGACGATGTTCTGAAAGCATTCATCCATACAAGTCCGTCACGGGTTCGAACAGAACCGAAGGCACTACTCCTACTACATCCATTTTGGAAACACCCTCAGGATTAGTAGTGACTAGCCCTTGCACTTTACTAGTTCATCTTCGACTCCAAACTCGTCTTCCCTATGGAAACGTACAAACCGGATCGAAGTGGTTTTCGAGAAATTAATCCCGATCCCGGTCTCTTCAAAACGATCAGCGCATTGGCCAATATTGATAGTCGGTTATTTAACTATCAATTAACATTTACAAACATCCATCAAACAAATAAATAATTTTCCAAATTATTTATTTACCTCACGAATATCTTCGCAAGATATATTTCCATTTTCAACCCTTTTGAAAACGGTTTCAAAAACCACCTTTCTCTCACATCTTTAAAAATAAATCACTATTTATTTTTAAAACTAATTTACCCATTCCTTTAATAAATTCCCACCGTGAATTTATTCTTCCAAATATCCACTGATATATTATTCACCTTTATAAACCCAGTTTATAATTTTCTTAGCCCCATCTTCCTTTAAAATTTCAATTTCCAAATGCTCAAATCAATTTTCAAATTGATTTCCAATTTACTTCACTTTGAAATAAATTCCTTTACTTACTCCATTTATCTCAAAATCCATTAACTTCAGCTTTTCTTTCTTTATTATGATTTTAAATCTTTTAAACTGAAAATATCAATTTCAGGTTTTTTCCAAAATCCTTCTTTATCCCTTTAAATAAATTCAAACCTTGAATTTTTAAAATAAATTCTTTTATTCCCTTAAATAATATCACTTAGGTTTACAAATTTAATATTTCCCCTTTTATTCAAAATCTCCTTTCCCATACTCGGAATTTATTTAACAGAATTTAAAAATCACTTTTATCCCTTCCTGATTCATTCTTTAATTTATTTAAATTCTCTATAATTATTTACTTAAAAATTTACTCTTTTATTTCTTTCCAAAAATCCAATCTATATATTTTGGTAACACAGTATACCCAAATATATTCAATCAAACCATAGCATCCAATACTTTCAGTTACCCATATTATTTATCACAGATTATCAAATAATCATATCACAGAATATTAGAACAAGCTAAATAATTTTGAGGAATCCAGTTGGATCCCTTCAACCTGTTTCCCTGCATCCACAGATGTTAGCACAATACCAATTCCACTTCGAGGTGGGATATCGCGATATATGGGTTTATATAATATCATCCGCTATTATGCACGCATAGGGTCTCATCCGCTATATAATGCGGGAAATCAATCACTCCAATATATATATACTACTATATAATATATATCACATCCAATCAATTAAATTATTCAACCAAAATTTAAATTTAACCATCTGAATTTAAATAGCAATCCAAAAGAGTGAGATTAACTCACCTTTGATTTTTTTATGCAATCCAATCCAATCCAGCTTGTTTTCTTCACGATGTTAGACCTTGTATAGACATTTATAGTTTATTAATATTTGAAATGATTGAACAATCAATTTCATTTAAATTTAATTAACTAATATTTTAGTATTAAACTAATTTCCCTTTAACAATTTCTAAAATAATTAAATAAGTTAATTAAACAAATTAATTTCCAAATTCATTATTTTAAAATAAAATAATAAAATCTAAAATGTGTGTATATCCATATTTATTTTTATTTTTGAAACTTCATATACACTTATAAAATAATCTATATAGATTTAAAAATCTATTTCTAAATAAACTCCTCAAACATTTAAATTCCCATTTTCTTTTCCAAGTCTAATATTAAATCAACAGAATGGTTCTCAGTATACCTTACTGTAAAATATATATATATATACATATTTATTGTTTTCCTATATATATATATCTGTGTGTGTGTGTTCAAATTAACCAGTAAGTTTAAAGTTTGAATATATATATTTCCTTAACCTATGTAGATATCAGATTAAATTCAAAACAACACTACTTAATATCTTATTAAATCCAATATACAACATTTATCCACAAATTCGAAAAAAAAACAACGTACCCAAAATCGAAAACAGAAATCGCCAACCCAACGAACTCGAACTCGAGATGAAACCCTAGCCTCAACTTCGCCAAGCTACTGTGCAACGCTACTGCCTCAAACATCGCCCCATCAACCTCGAAATGACAGACAACCCACACGCTTAACTCCCTAAATCTCGTCGAACCCAAATCATTGAGTCGCCTCCACAGAACACTATTCGAATACCCCAGCTTGCCCACGCGCTTCCCATCAACGTCGCGACCACCCTTCTCTGACAACGCGCGTGCCTCACAGGTGCCAAAACCTCACGACTTCGTCGCGTGTCGATGCGGCCACCATCGTGATTAGCTCCATTACCTGAATTAGGGTTAAATCTTCGGCCATTACTTCGACTCATTCGATTCGAGAAAAAAAGTGACCATTCCTTTTGAACGAAACCCCTTTATTTTTTTTATACGAATTGAATTAGGTTCCGCCATTTTATTTTTTCTTCTGTTTTTGCTTTGAATTTTGAGGAAAGGTGCTCGGCAGATGTTTTAAAGAGGAAGATGCCTTGCGTGAGAATTTGCAAAGCTACAGTGATAGAAAAGGTTTGATGTGAATGAATTACAACTAAAGTTGACTAGTATATAAATATATATATTTTAAATTCAAATCGTCTCGATAAATGCAATTTAAAATTTCGAACTCCCATCGAGGCGTGCCGCTAGGCGTTTATAATGTTATACCCCTATTCCGAACGCAATGGAAAAGGTTTCGAGTCCTAATTCGATCGTATGGAGAAGATAGCTTTTGGATCCAGTTATTATATTGAATTTCGATATAGATTTCAACGCGTTTATATATCGTATAACCACACGACAACTCCAAACATTACGGAAATTGAAATCCGATAATAATACAATATTACGGATCCAATGGAACTGGTTTCGTCGAATTCCGAGACTGTGCCTCGGAAGGCTATTTTTAAATATCAATTTAAACGATAAAATTTCAAAACTTAACAAAACACTTCCAAATTCAAGTTTAACACTTTTACTATCTTCAGTACTATCAATATAAATTTTACAAGCCTTTAAAATATTTTTAACAGGCTTAAAACTGCAGATTCAATAATTTACCCAATTTCAGTTTATTAAATCCAATAACTTAATTGCTAAATAAATAATAATATTTGAAATTCAAGTTAAACTACCTTTCAAGTATTTAAAATCAATTAAATATTTCAATTTCAAATGCTCAAAAATTCTGGGTCGTCACATTCCAGGTCTTTCCACTCCGCTAACATAGCAACACCACATTCTGATGCCTTCTGCTGAGAGCATCCGCTACATTATTACCTTTCCCTGGGGTATATTCTATACCAAAATCATAAGCAGCCAAAAACTCCAGCCACCTCTGTAGTCGCATATTCAACTCCTTTTGAGAGAATAGGTATCTTAAAGACTTATGATCGGTATACAATTCAAATCTCTCCCCCAAGAGATAATGCCTCCAAATCTTCAAGGCAAAAATTACCAATGCCAACTCCAAGTCATGAGTAGGATATCTTACTTCGTGCGGTCTAAGTTGCCTAGATGCGTAAGCAATAACTTTGATCTTCTGCATCAATACTACTCCCAATCCAGTCCCACACACATCTGTGTATACTACCAACCCTCGGTTACCATCTGGAACAACTAATACTGGAGCATTTGTCAACAAATGCTTTAACTTAAGGAATGCTTCTTCACATTTGTCGGACCAAACAAACTTCACTTCCTTCCTGGTAAGCTTAGTCAAAGGCACTGCTATCCGCGAGAAATCCTTGATGAATCTCCGGTAATAGCCAGCAAGTCCAAGAAAACTTCTAATCTCGGTCACCGTTTTTGGTCTCTTCCAGTTGTTCACTGCTTCGATCTTATCTGGATCGACTGACAATCCCTTCTCTGAAACTACATGACCAAGAAACTTAACCTCTTTCTCCCAAAAATGACACTTGGAAAATTTTGCTTTTAGCTGATTCTGCCTCAGCGTCTACAACACCACTCTAAGATGAATCTCATGCTCTCTTTCATCTTTTGAGTATACTAAAATGTCATCTATGAATACCAATATGAAGCTATCCAAGTGCTCTCGGAAAACCCGGTTCATCAAATCAACGAAGAAAGCAAGTGCATTTGTCAATCCGAATGGCATTACTAACCATTCATATGATCCATATCTGGTTCGAAACGCCGTCAATGGGATACTGCCCTCTGCCACTCTTAGCTGATGGAAACCTATCGCCAAGTCCAATTGGGAAAACACTCTGGTTCCACTCAATTGATGAAATAAGTCATTAATTCTCAGCAAAGGATACTTATTCTTGATCGTCGTATCGTTTAGCCTACGGTAGTCGATACACATCCTTAACGACCCATCTGGTTTCTTTACAAACACCGTGGCCGCTCCCCAAGGACAACTTCTTAGCCTAATAAAATTCTTTCCTTCCATCACAGTTTTCCCTTTCTCTACGGCAGTAGGTCTAGAAGAAGGCGGTGGTCCAATAGCAAACACCTTCCCTTTGTCCACCCGGACTGGCTCTGGACACTGGCACTTATAATGCCTAACTTGGTCACAGTTGAAGCACTTCACATTCTTCTTCTCTGCAGGCTTCTTTCCTTTACTAGTTCTACACTCGTTGAAATAACGGCCCTTTTTATCACACTTATAAAACACTAAATCAGTCTTCGCCTTCTTGGCAGCATCCCTTTTCTAGGCTCCTTTCTTCTTGAAGAATTTCGTTTTCTTTCCCTAAGGGCCCTGGGACTCAAATAGTTTCTCCCTAACAGATACAGTAAGCATCTCCTCATGGCAAATGGCCATCTCCACCACTACATGACAAGGCTCTCTAATATGAGTCATGGACATTTTACCTAGCTCTGGCCTCAAACCTTAAATGAATCTCTCATTCCTTCTGACATTAGTGTCAACCAATGCATAACCATGTCGAGACAGCTCATCAAACTTAGCAGCATACTCGATCATTGACATCTCTCCTTGTGTAAGATCCATGAACTTCCTCATCAATGCCGACTTGGCAACCATCGGACAAAAACTTCTCTTCGAATCTCCTTCGAAACTCTGCCCAAGTCAACTTTTCCTCGAGCACTCTAGCGGTAATTCCGTTCCACCAATAAAGCACTGCTCCTTGCAATTATCTAGAAGCAAGCCTTCGCTTCTACTCATCAGCCTTCGTTCCAACAACTGGTACACCATCCCCGCATCTACTGGTGGATTTCCAGCAACTAAATTGGCCTCGGCATTTTGATTAGCATTAGCCTATCGACCTTGGTTTCTTCGGATGTTAGGTCGAGCATTTCCATTAGTAGTGGTGCTTCCTCCACCTAGATTTCCTCTTCTGTTTCCTGCTTCCACATCCTCTTTCTCACAAATCTTCCTACGAGCCTTAGTAAGATATAGAAGAACGATCTAAGAGAGAGGGGAATACGTACTTATATATATATATAGCAAATACAAGTACGATACTATAACGTTAACCCCAAACCCCAATCTTATTCTTTAATTCATTAGGATTATGTTTGAAAACGTTTGGTTTATTTTATGTTTGAAAATATGTTAGGTTTAACTTTCTTTTAAAGTTTCATAAACCTATGCTCTGATACCAACTTGTAACATCCCCCTATTTGGAGGTCCAAAACTAACGGCTATGGATGTTGCAGTCATCCATAATTATTAATCTTTGGCGACCAAATACGGCGGTGCTAGATTCATCGATACACAAATCATAAGAATATGGAAAATTTTAACAATTCAAAAACATATTTCCACATTCCATTCAAAACATTTCATGTTCATTACATAACCCCAAAACGTTAACCACGTTCAACAAAATATAATTATTACACATATGCCAAGAGCGACATATGAAGATGCCCCCTTGGTTGATCATAGTATATAATAAGGCTAATAAATTTGCCTTTACATCCAAATACACAGCAGAAAATGATAACTCTAAATAACTAACTGCCTCCTGCACGCCTCCGGAAGCTTTATTCATCTAAGAAGAGAACCTGAAAACCCTAAACCTCAAACCACTCAAAATCAATTGAGTACCCAAGAGTTTAAGGGAAAAATAAAAACTTCAAGTCAAACATAAAGCCTGGTATAAATGATAGTCTATCATCTCAAACCAAATAGATATCTAGTGAGACCACGTCGCATAGCGAAACGAGTTTGCCCCTCACTAGTATCCTAAAACCTTTATAAAACCATATACTGTGCTCTTGCATCTACAATGGTTAAAAACATAGTATTTCCAAACATTATGATGATATGCAAACAAGCAAATCAAATCTGGATTACCCATCCCCATTCATTCTGACTATCTGTCTTAATTATAGTTTCTAAGATTACTATTAACCTATTAGTTTTCATGGGCTAACTAATAATCGGTTAATGGTTTATGTACAATCTGAATCGATTACATAGTTTTCATGGGATCACTAAGAACCTATTGGTAACTCCAATATCTTTCTGTTTATCCTAGTTTTCATGGGTAGACTAGGAACCTATTAACTATCTGTCAATGTCATAATTCAGGTATAGTTTTCATGGGTTAACTATAAACCTATTGGCCCTTGCCAGTATCAATCATAGTTTTCATGGGCTTACTATGAACTTGTCTATCTGATATCTTCCTTTACACATAGTTTTCATAGGTTTCTATAAATATGCCTATCTGACATCTTCTCTTAACATAGTTTTCATGGGCTTACTATGAACCTATTGACCCCTACCAATATCTTTTCTTTATATTTTAGCATCCTATATTCTGGTCTTCCTGACCTCCTTGATGCAAATCTACTCATTCAAGAGTTTAATGAATTTATATTCACTACTGGGTTAACCTAGCTGGTTCTTCTACCCTTTATCCCCAAAATGTAGTTATGGGTCCTTTATACAATGAATATATTTATATTTGAAGAAGCAACATAACAATTAACAATATCACTCATGTGGGTTTAAGGTCCTTGAAATACATTTCATATAAAATATAGTTATCTCCTTTAACTTATATTTTATCAAGGCAACACTTCTTCAAAATTACATATCTGAAGTCATTACAATCCTTTATTTATGCCATGGATTTTTCCTTCAAAAATTTGAGTTTGGGTTTTAAAACCTTTCGATACCTTCGAGACCTAGCTTTCGACTTCATAGGATAACCTCCTTCGAAAGCTCTTAAAAACATTAGGCTCTTGCCTTATAATACTTTAAATTCCACCTTTCGAAACCTTTCGAATATATTAAAGTATTAACATTTAACTTTAGAAGCTTAGCTTCGAAACCAATTGAAAGTACCCCTTTTGAAATTATAAAACTTGGTTAAAGGAAAACAAATTTACAACCCCTTCAAAAGTGTCCCCTTCGAAGGCAAAGAAAACCAAGCAAACATATTCGAAAGCAAAGAAATCAACTACTTCGAAAATATAAAACATTGTTTTAGCTATAACATTTTATAGGTGTTGAACTGAGGTCTCTAACCTATTCCATTGTGTTCAAATGATGGTTTGCCTTTCCGTAGAGTGGTCACAATAGAAATACGGGCTTACGGTTAGAGAATTATGCCTATTTGAAGTTTGCAAACAAAGTTGGAGAATACTGCTACAAAAGGGCTTCCGCAACGTTTACAACTGCTGTCGAAAGGTAGTTTTCGACTAAGTCGAAAGGTTTCTTAGTCGAAAGGTTCATCAAAAATGCCGTAGAAAGATCCAGAAGTGCTGCAAAAGGTTCTAAGTCGAAAGGTTACTTAGTCGGAAGGTTGTTCAATGGCAGAGTCGTAAATAACTTGAAAACAGTTATTTTGCTAATTAAAGTATATTCTTTTCACCAACTCCTATTCTTTGTCAAATTCCTATTGGTTAATGACATACTTTAACAATTTTTTTGCAGAAAATCTGCTATAGATCAGATTTATTATTTCAGAAAATATTTTCGAAATAATTAATTATATTAATATTTTAATATAATTATTAAGCATTTTTAGCTTAGAAAATTCATAATAAATCGAAATCACTTGGGAAAAATCTCAAAAATTCACCAAAAATCTAAAATAACATTTTCTTCATTATATAAAAATTTCAAAGCAGGATTCATTATTTTATTATTTTTAATAATTAAAACCCAAATAAATGTCTTTTTCACCTTAAGAAATTCATAAAATATTCCTATTAACTCCGAAAATTATGAAATTAAAACCCATCTCCTAAATTACGTTTTACACAACATATCCAAAAATCAAGCCATTTGGAGGTCGTTTACTAAGGTTTTTACTTTAAAACCCATCATTTTAATTCCATAAAAATTCCAATAAATCACCATAAATCATTATTCTATCCAAACAATGATTATTAGATCCAAACATGATCAAAACAGCAAAATGCATTCGGTTACTATCCACAATCGAACCAAAACAAGAAAAAATGAGATGATTACTATTATTTACCTCGATTAAGTTGTTGGAGTTTGAGATTTGCCTTAGTTTCAATCTTCTAGCTTTCTCTCTTGGATCTTCCAAGTTTGCTGATCTCCTTAGGGGTTTTAATGGCTGGCTATATCTTCTCTTTTATGTGTATTATGATTTATGAAATGGTAGGTGAGAATAAGGGAGGGTTTAAGGGTATATGGATGTGGCTATTCCCATATCGCCCTCCTCTTATTTTCCTAACTTATAAATTATAAACCATACTTATACATTCATTAGTTTAGTCGTGGCCAAGTTAATTGACAATTAAATCTCAACTCCTTAATCAACCACATTATTCTATTTAATTTATCTAACTAAATGTCTTGAATAATGTTAAACAAAAATTAGGGGTGTTACAGAGAGCCTGCTTTTGTGGGTGATGTTGTACGCACTCAAGGTGTTTGCGTTAATGCCAATAAGGAGGTTGCAAATCCTTCCAAACCTACTGCCCTGTTAGGTTTAGATCCACATCATCATGATGCACTACTACAAAACAGGCCATTTGCATCGGTTGTTTACCCCCCTTTTGCATCAGTTCAACAACCGATGCATATGCAACCGATGCAATAGGCTTAACACTTTTGCATCAGTTCTGAAACCGATGCAAAAAAGTCCTTTTTGCATCAGTTGTTACTAACAACTGATGCAAAATATCATGGTTCATTGCTTGAACACAGCCCCCATGTTGCATCGGTTGTAATGAAAACCAATGCAACAAAGGAACTTGTTGCATCAGTTGTTGTTGAAAACCGATGCAAACTAATCCCTCTATTGCATCGGTTTTTTATAACAACCGATGCAAACTAATCCCTTAGAAACCATTATTATAGTACTCAAATAGACTATATATATATTATTGATAATATTTATATATATATATATATATAAAAGAAAAAACATACACAAAAAGTTAAAAAAAGATTATTTCATTATCATTTACAAATTCTACTTTGGTTTATAAATTTTACAAATTAAATCACGCTCAATCACTTCAAACATCACCTCCTTCTCAAACATTGCTTTATTGTATCAACGAATAGAACAAATGTCAAACAATATTCTCTCCCAAGTCTCCGTATTGTTTAATCATGTCCAATACCTTATAAAAGTAGTATTGACCAATTTTTGATCATGATAATACAAGTTAAACAAAAGTTAGCAAGCAACATAGAAGCAATGCAGCAGAATTCCAGCGAGGTTGCAGTATAATACGACAACACTTGTATTCCAAATAGTACATTTGCAGTGAACTGCTTGAAATGTAAATTGATTATTAAGTCACTAACCTGTTGAATTCAGAATCTTCAGATAATCAAAATGTATGCATCAGTGTCTAACTGGGTTTCAAGCATCAGCTCCCTCTCAGTATTTATGCTCTTGTTATTTGCATTGCAATTCTGTCCTTCCATGCTATCCAAACTTCTCTGTGTTTTTGCTCACTTCATTAGCTGCCTCAGTCTACAACACTCTTCATCGCCGTTTCAGCCTCTGTTCAATGCTCTTGTCGGATTCTTTAAACCCCGGCGACTTCAACTATACCTCCTGATCATCATGTCTCTGCTACATGTTCGTCATTTTTGCTGTAGAAACATATCTGCTCTTTCTCTCTCAAGTGAAAATTCCTCAACAAGCATGGGCATCCCTTCTGTGCATCGCACACTGCTACCTGCAGGCACCCAAACAAGCATCAACCATGTACAATCTCAAAACACAAATTTCAAATCAGCGATCAATCTCAGGTAAAATATAAAGTAATGTTGCTAGCTAATGTATAACGTAGTTAAGCAATGTGACTGAGTGTGGTAGTTCTTTTTCATATTAGATTGTTGGCTATTGGGATGTTGTCTTTGATCTCCCAACATAAAAAAGTCTTGAAGATGGTGCCAGAGGCGCTTCTTCGTCTACAACTGATGATTCTACCGTGTTGTTTCCAACAATGCTTCCATTGTCTATGGGGTTAAATTGATCAGGTTCTTTTTTATCCATCTTCCAGTCCTGTAGATGATGTTTCAAACCCCTATTAATTGTTATTTTTATATTTAAGAACTTTTTACACCTTCAGTTCTTTATTTGCAAATTAATTATAAATATGGATCATTTTCTACTCTATGGCAGAAAGTGTCATTGTATTGGTGTACTTTGAAACTACAGCATTTTTACTATTTTCTTCAGCTAAAAAAATTGTTCATGCAGTTTTAAAGCATACCAATATAAAATTCTAGTTTCATCCATGTAAACAGAAAATCGTCCATACTAGCAATTAGTCTTCAAAAAGGAAATGTGTAATAAGTTATGATGAGTGGCCTAAATGGATTAAAAAATCAAATTACTAATTGTAAGATAAGAAAAAACCATGAATTGAATAGATAGCAACACTTTATTTTGTGCTCCCATGATACCAAGGTCGTTCATCCAAATTTTAATATATGATTAACATTAACAGATAAAATCTAACCTTGGCTGTTCTTTCTTGGATGTTTTCCAATGGAAGTTGATTTGATGCTCGGACAGCCTTTATCTTTATGTAATTGTACATGATAACACCACATAAAGCTGAAGAAAAATTTCCACTATTTGTCATTTACTTATGAATGATAAATGACAAATAAAATATATAGACCACTAAAGATAATTTACCAACTGCATAGCCAATTATATTAAGACTGGTGATCCTATTTCTATCTTAAATAACACAGAACTCAAAAATTTAAACAACACAGGGATTATGTGGTTTTCTGGCATACCTATGGCTATAAATTGGATGTAAATTACAGGTTAATGATTTTCTATTCTAATATCTCCAATTCACCACATTCATGTACATTATCCATGAAATTTTTTCACTTATTTCCCCTAATTTCAGTATAAAGTACAAATATGTGCGCTCGCTCGCACGCACACGTATGAGTTAGGATCAAAATCACCTTTTATTTAACATCATTTTATAGCCTTTGATACCAGACACAAGTTTGTATTTAAATATTTGTTCTTTCTCATATATAAATGGTGCTAAATAAACAATGTTTTTATATATATAGAAAGAGGGAGAGAAAGCGCAACTGCATATGCAATATAAAGTATAAACAATGTTCTAATAAGTATCTTGCTAGGCTGTTGATGGTGGAGGAAATGCAGCTAAAGCATGACTCAAAGCAGGAGATCAAGTACTGTACACAAGTAGTTTCTTTGGTGATGAACTGTGGCCTGCTGATAAGCTTGGGTTCGTCAAAACTACAATCAATGCTAAACCTGATTCTGTTTATTTTGTTGTCAGCAGGTAAGCAGTCCTTCAATATAAACTTATTAGGTAAGAAAAATACCATGTAACTTGAAACATTAAACCAAATTCTTTGTGCTTCTGAATTGGTCCAGAGGCGCTGATGTAGATGTAAAGCGATTGCCCAAGAGGCCATCTCCTCCAAGATTTAGTCGTAAATTAACTGAAACACAAAAGGTAAAAATAGTTTCTATATTAACATTATTCCTTGTTATCAGACAAGAATAACGTATGAATATGTAATATTCCAGGCTAGAGCAACTCACATATGCATAGATTGTGGATTCATCTACACCCTACAGAAGCCTTTTGATGAACATGTATTGTAAATTGCAGTACATATATGACTGTTGTGCTTTCAGTAAACTAGTTACTCACTTTCACATTTAATTTCAATATTATGCAGCCGGATACATACAGTTGCCCTCAGTGCCAAGCACCAAAGAAGAGATTTGCTAAGTACGATGTGAACACAGGAAAAGCTATCGGTGGTGGGTTGCCACCTATTGGAGTGATCATAGGTCTAGTGGCTGGAATTGCTGGAGTTGGAGCTTTACTTGTATATGGCCTCCAGTGATTATTTTGGGTTGAAGATTTATACTTGTTTGCTGTAAGTAGTACTTTGTACAAAAGATTTGAACTTCTGAGTTTGAAAAAAGGGAACTAGATAAATCTGCAAGTTATGTTGCATGAGATCAAGAAATACCTCCAGCAATACCTGCAGCAGTATTTACTACTAGATTTCCATACAAGTTAGGTGTGAATTGAGGAGAGTAGCAGAGTTCATACAAATCAATTAAAAGAGAACCTAATTTAATAAAAAAATACAATAGTAAAACATAAATCACTATGTAGAAAAAAGTTTATACCGTAACATCAAATTGCTCATGCTTTGAAACAAGTTGCATGCAGCAGTTGTCCACAATGATTTCATTATACTTGGTACCAAGGTATTTTGTTGCAATCTCACGGCATGATTCTAGAAAGAGACCGTCGGCCAATTTCATAATGTTGGCCTTGTGCACAGCAGTTACTGTATTTCTGTTCTTTAGGTAAGCATACTCAAATGCATATTTGGCAATCCTCTCTGAACAGAACTTAGTAATCACCTATTATAATTCATTTAGGATATGACAGTTGAGTCAGTAGTTGTTTGTTTTTATTTAGTAGACAATACTAGAAGTAGTGTATTTTTTAGTAATAATCTTCTTTCTATTTAATTGAATAAATTAAAATTGAATAATTTTTTTTTGGAAATAATGAAATTAGGAGCCAAAATTGAATAAATTTCAAATTTGACCGAAGTTTTGGAAATAATGAAATTAGGAACCAAAATTTTGAATCTTAATTACTTTATTTCATTGCCTTTGTTTTATACCATTATAAACTCAATTTCTAGGTGCCGAGTCCAAAGTACTGTACCGTGTTTCTCATAAGCAATCATCTTGCTTGTGTGAATTTGACTAGAACATAACATATGAATAAGAATGTTCCAAATATATATATTCCTTACCGTGTACAAAATTTGGTCATTTCTCCAACAGACTGAAATATATCTGATAAGATCAAATGCGGTCATAATTGCACATGTTGACTGATATAAAGTTTAAGCTTACCTTTGCAGATTTAACTTAATTAGTTAATTGTTTTTCCTTTTATTTAAGAAAAGGGGACGTACATTGACTACTATCTAGCATTATAGCACTTGGCTATACGTGTATAAGTACATACATCATCTATTAATTCTCTTGCTTTCTGACTGTGTAGCTTAGGAGTTGATTCCTTTTGCTAAAGATTACTTCTTCTCCTTTAGAAGATTGTTTTAAATATGATATTTTTTCTTTCTTTTCTATTTGGAAGTTTATCATATTGAGAGTTACGGATCTGCGCCAATTTTTTTCAACTGCAATTCACTGGTTTAAACAAAATTACTTCAACTCCTAGAGCATGCTACTTATAAGCAGTCAAAACTACTTACAAGTTATGTATTGCAATGTTGGTGTTTGAGAACTATTTATATGTAACAAAGGTAGCTAATAAGTAGAAAATGAAGAAGCAACCATTTATTGACCGAGTTATGAAGCAATTGCACAAGTTATTTTGACCAAATATTTCTATTTAAAAATTAAATTACATCAAAACACTTACTTCTAAATTGCCAAATGGACTCTTTCAGTACATTTTGTAGTTTAGGGCAATATGATCCGAATGTAGGTAAACTCAGATAGTCTACTGAATAATAGTGTACTTATACTCCTCTTATATATGAAAAATTCTGCTGTATTTTTGCCTGTGTATGAAAAACGTACTTTGGAATAGCCAAAACTGCCAATAAATTGGTATGGTCTTGATTCCTTATAAATACAAAACCTTAAGTAGCCTGACAAGTTATGTTCGTCATTAAAACAGGTAAAGACGAGGGATTTGAAATGAAGATGGCCAGCATAGAAGCTGATCTGCATATCCTAAAAGTTCAGGTGATTATGTATTGCGATAAAATCAGAAAAATAAATGATTTCAAAGACTTAACCTTCTAACAAATCTATTATCAAATAATATAATACAGGAAGAGATGATGAGACAGTACCCAAAAGAGGAAGAGATAAGGAAGAAAGCACTACCTCCGTGGGAGCTAATAAACCTATGCCTAAAAAACAAGGACCGAGCCCTATCCCTATTACCCTTTGAAATATTCGCATGGACCAGCTCCTCCTTCAGAAAAGCCAACCGGCACCTGCTGGAAGAACGCGGTGGATCAGAACGACTGGGCGGCGCTGAACCAGGCGTCGATGAAGGAAGGGTGGAGCGATGAGGTGATATTGGAGACTTTAAAAGAGACGGTTTTGTTTAAGGCGTCGATGTGCTGTTACGGTCCTGATGCTGAGGTTTACGATGGCGATTTTGGTCAGGTGCTTCCATTAAGGAAAGAGGAGGCGGAGATGTCTGTGGAAAGCGTCCTGATGATGCATAGGGATTTTCCTGATGCTGGTAAGCTCATGATGAATTGGGTGAAGAAGATCGGCGGGAAGTGAAATTTTATCGAACTGCTTTGATTTCGATTTTTGTCTGTTTGAGATGCTCGGCCGTGAATTGGATTTTTTTTTCCGGAGTGGGTTATTGAGGAGGTAGGAGTACATTTGTCCAAAGTAAACTTTGGAGCCAATTTTTCATTATTTCCCACCTAAATTTCATATTGCCATCAACATGTAGTTGCATCGGTTGACTTTAAAACCGATGCGACTAAAACTATTTGCATCGGTTGTTGGTGAGAACTGATGCAAATTTGATTTTTTTTATTACCAATTGCTTTCCACGTACCAATTGCATCGGTTATTAAGATAGAACTGATGCAAATAGTTCTATTTGCATCAGTTTTTACTTCAACCGATGCAAATGAGGCGAAGCAATATGCACTTTTTGTACTAGTGATGCTCCCATTATTCATGGAAGTAAGTGGACATCTCTCTTTAATGCATTACCCAGAAATGCGGGTGAATTTGTACCCTTCGATTTTGAAATTGTGGAGATAGATGGTGTCATGGTCCTCTGGTTGAAGTGTTTGAAGCAAGGGTCCAATTTTGGTTAGAGTATTTAGTTGGCTTTCTCCTTGATTCTAACCACCCATATCAGGTTGTTCGAGATCATTGTCAGCCACTTTGGAAATTAAGGGGTCGACTTCAAGTTCACTTTGATAGTTCTATGTTCTTTTTCAAGTTCTCTAGAAAAGATGAAAGGCGATGTGTTCTTGAGGCGGACCCTTTCATTATCGAAGGTCAACCTTTCATTATTACTCCATGGAGTCCCTTGGTGGATAAAGCTAAGGAGCAAATTCTTTCTATACTAGTTCAGGCATATTTTACTCACATCTCATTTGTGTTGCAACCCATAATTGGGCTAAATTGGCTAGCCAGTGTTGTTGGAAAACTCAAATATTTCGATGCAAATACCATAGCTCGAAATAAGTTAGTTTATGCCAAGGCTCTTATTGAAATATCTTCGAAAAAGCCTTTGCCTTCCCATATATATGTTCGTATTGCTGAAGGGCATGTAGCAGTTGTGGATGTCCATTATAATTGGAAACCTGACATTTGCATGTCATGTCACTCCTTCGGTCACCTTATGGAAACTTGTAAACATCTGACTGTTGATTCCCCTCTTCCACTTACTGATAGGATTCTACTTCCTCGACCGGTTATGAAGTGGGTTCTTAAGTCTCGCCCTGCTATTATTGTCACTCCTTCCGAGAAAGTGACAAAGGATTCATCTGATACCCCTTCTGGCGTTATTGAAGTTTTATCTTAGGAAAAGACAGATGTAGTTCTTCCCACCTCAGATGATTTTTTCTGGGTGCGTTTGAGCAAGCTTGGATTCATGAACCTTTTGGTATGAGGTATGATCCAAAGGGCGGCTGGTTATATAAGTATGTGGGCGGAGATGAGTAAGATATGCGACTATTTTAGCATATAGAAGAAGAAGGATTAGCTCTCACTGTACTTGGGCGAGTTGGTGATATGAATCGCATTTTGTTATCAGATGTTACTTGGGATAGGAAACATTTATACTGCTCGAACTCAGTGGAGTTCATTCCTAACTTAGCATTACCGTTTTCAGGATTTTATCATGTTACTGAGCCTGAATCTATGGATGATGGAAGTGCTGGGAGTGGATCTTCCTCTTCGGAAGGGGGGTAAGATTTGTTTTGTCTTTAGTAGGTTGGCTTTATTGCCAACTTCCCACTTCTTACTTTCCTTGAAGTTGTTCTGGCACTTGTGCCAAACACCTGTTTCTTATTCTTTTGTATATATGGACGGCCCATAATAAAGCCGGCTAGCTTCGCTAAAAAAACAAATACACACACACCCTCATATGTATGTATATTAGATGAAAAAATGATTTTTGTATTCACGGCCTAATCGTAAATATGTGTATGTGAGTATGTATGTTTGTGTGTGTGTGTACACACACAAACATATACATATATACACATAGACACATATATTTTAAATTAAACATACATAAATACATATATGCATACATATATATATGAGGAGCGTTCAATGGCACCCCTATTTTGCAGTACCCCTCCAGCCCTCCGATTTCCGCTATACGGTCTGATTTAAATAATAGTGGTTTCTCTCTCTTTGACATCACAGTATTATCTAAACTAGAATGTGCGGTGGTAATCAGGGGGCCAAAGGGATGCTGCAAAATAGGAGTACCATTGAAAACTCCTATATATATAACATTCCCCATTTTGAAGCTTGAACTAAGCGCTACAGATTTTGCGGTCATCCATAGTTATTAATTTTCGGTAGAAAAATGCAGCTATATTAATCATATCAATACTTAGAAGCACATGAATATGAAAATTTTCAAACATAGTTCAGTAATAAAATTTTACATTTCATTTCAAAATAACATTTCATATTCATTGCACAATCCTATTCGCAAACCTACACTAAGTGAAAATATAATTATTACAAAATACTCCAAGAGCGACATATGAAGATGTCCCCTTGGTTGATCAGAGTCTAACACTTGGCAATTATATAACTTGTAATTACATCCATACAGACAAAATCAAACAACACAATGGATTAGATAGGAACTCCTAAATAGTTAGATTGCCTCATGCATGTCTCCGAAAGCTTATTCTTCTAACTGGAAACCAAGAAACCCTTACTCCTAACCTACTCAAATGAGTATCCGAAAGTTTAAGGAGAAAACATACCTCGGGTCAAACAAACAGTCTGGTGTGAATAATAACCCACCATCTCGAACCTAATAGATATATGTGAGACCACGCCGTTGAGCAGAATGGGTTTTCCACTTACTAGTATCTTAACCAAAACATATCAACCGTATATTGTGCTCCTACATCCACAATGGTTAAAATATAATAGATAAACATTTGCAATCATGAAACATGCACTGGATTACCCATCCTAATTTATTTGACTAACCGTCTTAATTTCATCTAAATATCTGTCTTGATTTCAAACGACTATCCGTTTTATATTTATGTGGACCACCCATGCCACATGTAATTATTTAGATTACCCATTCCTTACCTTGTGGACTACCCATCACACATGGTTTCATTATCAAAGTTATATGGACTATCCATCTCACATATTTCATTTATTCCAATTGTTGTGGACTATCTATTACACATCCCATAGTTTTTCTAGGATTACTATGAACCCTTCATTAACCATATAGAGACCATCCATCTCCAGCATGATGTGGACTATCCATCACACATCCCATATTTTTTCTAGGATAACTATGAACCCATCACTTATCAATTTAATTTATGTTTAACCCAAATGTTCAACCTATGTCTATTGGTGTCCCCAATTAGGTTGTATACTCCTTAACTAATAACATATCAAAATGATATGCATTGGTATCCCCAATGATCTATATTAGAATTATAAAATATATTACATTAGTACCCCCAATGGTTGGTGTTAAAATTATAAAATAAAATACATTGATATCCACAATGAACAATGTTGAAATCATTATACATATGGCTCCCCACCATTTATATAGTAATACAAAGAACATACGGCATTCATGTTGCCATAACAATATCGAACCTCTATCCAAGGTTAGAAAACAAAACTTGATTTTATAAATCAGATGGCTAACTGCTGAAATCATAAGGTTATCGACCTTCTTAAACATAGGCTATCTTGCCTCTTTGAACATGCTTTTAATTGGTATAAAACATAGCGTCGCCGGTGTTGAAATAACGAGATGCGACATTGATGCCGCCTGGCATTATCGTGGAAACAATTACACGTGGCACTAATACTATAATGTCAAAACTATAGTGCTTTGGCCCTACGCAATAAAACATAGGGTGTCGGCATTGACAACCCACGATATAAATCTCCTTTATACCGAAATCAATTAATGGTGGCATCATCGCCTTAAAACATTTTGTATCGAAATTGATGACCTGGGGCGCCAAAACCTTTAACTCTTTGAATCGGTTTTATAAAACAATGTCGCAACTCAATGGTTGTCGATGTGCAGCATTAATGCCGTATGGCTTAGATTTTAAAATAAAGACAAAGGATGTCGAGATGGTTCTACGTGAATTACAAGATTGAAATGCCACCTTTGATAGGATGCTGATATGGTCCATATTGACATGGTCAGAATCATTCCATAACTACTTTAGCAGTTATCATATGCTTCCCTCCATATCAACATCAACACTCATAGCTGCAGCAATGTTTTGGCTTCAGCAATGATATATGCGGCTTGATATTATCGTAATTACTATAAAAATCATTTTATTTCTATATAAAAAAATCTCTTTACACCAACTCTAATTCCTTGTCAAATTTCTATTAGTTAAAAACAACTTTACCCATTTCCTTTTCAGAAAACTACCGCAAGTCAGTTCTAAATTTCCAAAAACATTTCTCAACTTAATTAATTAATATCCTTAATTAATTATTAATTTAAATGCTTATCTAGCATAATAAATTCATAATAATTCATAGTTACTTAGAAAAAATACCTAAAAATCCCAGAAATTCATAATTATTATATTCTTACCGTATAAAAATTTTGGAGCCAAAAACTATATTTAATTATTTTTAATAATTAAAACCCAAAATATACCCTATTTCCACCTTAGCAAATTCGTAAAATATTTAATTTAGCTTGGAAAATTATGAAATTAAAAACCCATCTCTAAAATAACGTTTTATTCAACATATTAGAAAATCAAGTCGATTGGGGATTAAAAACATATGTTTTACCCTTAAAACCCATTCAAATAATTCCATAAAAATTTCATAAATCATTATTCTATCCAAATAATGAACATACAACCAAAACATGGCATAATTTATCAAAATAATTTAGGTATTACCCATAGCAGAATTCGAAATCAACAATAGAGATAGTTCACTTATTATTCACCTTAGATTTAATGTTGGAGTTGAGATTTGATGTTGTTTTAGCTTTCCTAAGCTCTTTCTTGATTTCCCTTTTGATTTTATTCTTCCCTAGCTTGTTAATGGTTGGCCTCTAGTTCTCCTTTGTGATTGTTTGCGAGTGTGAAGAATGAGAAATGAATGAGAGGGTGAGGGTTTAAAGGATGAAAGATAGGCCTATTCCAATTTTACCCTTCTCGTTTATTCCTCCTTAGATAAATTTAAACAATCTTAGTTGATTAATTATGGCTCGACCTTACTAATCATCAAATCTCATCCTCACATCCCACTACATTATTCTATTTAATATATCCAGTTAAATTTTCCTAAATAATGTTAATACTAAAATTAGTGGTGTTACAATGTGTGTGTGTACACACACACACACACACACTTATATTTCCCTTACAAAAACCTTATTTGTTTCGGTGGTTATGAAATAAAAAAATATTTCTTAATTTAGTTATACATACATATATGTTTTATGATTTAATTACAATAAAAATTACACAAAGCAATAAGCTTCTAACATATAGTAATGGGCAGCTAGGGTTCTAACCATTGCTCTCTTTCCATTTCATTGTTTCCCCTTTCGATTTTGTCTTCCCACTTATTATTCTCTAACTTCCGAGTCTCTCTCCTTTTCCTTTCTCAATCTCTTCCCCTCGCTACTCTTTATTTTCATTTTTAGGTCTGTCTTTACTTCTCCTTGCCCTGTTTGCTCCTTTGCTTTTCATATTTGCCAATCTCATTGCCAGACTGACTTCTAACATCACTCTCATCCCTATCTTTTGTCCTGCCTATTTTAGAATTTCCAATGTGGATGGAATGCTTTGGGATAGCTGACAATGTTGAGCATTCCACCTTGTGCAAAATTTTCCATGAATTGGAATAAGAATGGGTTGGAGGTAGAAGAAATAATTAGAGAATGAATTGAATTCTTACCTGAATTCTCTATGGAGTTTCTAAATCTAATTTGGAGAGATAACAATGGCAGAATTTCATTGAATTCCCCAAAATAATACGAATAAAAAGTGGAGAGGGTAAGGTTCCTGGTTTATGATTGTACCATATGAGTTATCATATACCCAACGCACACGAGTGATGGTGAGGATTGTTTGATGGATGCTATGTTTGCCATGGTTGTTTGTCAGTATAGGGTGTCACGTGATGTAGGTATTTTCGATTGTATACCTAGACACTAGACATTGTACTTCATTGTAGTACATTTATATGACTTTGAAAGTATATTAGCGTATATCTACTGTTATGTGCTAACTCTTTGGATGTAGGGACATGTCAGGTATGGTTCTACATACCTTATGTCCATACTTACTATATACGATTTTATATTATTTTTGAGATAATGTATCGCTCATACCATACTGTTGACTTACTCGAGGTTTTATGCTTTGCTTCTTATTACTTTGGGTACTCTTAAATGAGTAGATTAGGGATAATAGGTCTGGATAGCGCATGGAGCTATACGGAGTACAAGCAAGAGGCTATGCTTTCATATATCTATACTTGGAGCTCACTATTACTTATATTTCGTTGTGCGGTACTATGGAGCTATGTCAGTACTTATATTATTGGAGACAGTTTTAGAGTTTATTTTGGAGCTATGGGATGTATAAACTCTATATTTTAGTTTTTGTATAGTCTATGAACCTGATGCACTTTATTGTTCTTATTTATGATTTATTTGATTATATCACTATCTCGCTTGTTTTTACATCTATGTTGTTATATTATATTTTATCTGTGCGCAGCGAGATGTTCTTTGGGTTCTGTGTTGGATTTTATTTCTTTTAACCCTTGGCTACCACTCTACATCGACCGAGTACCCCCGCGGCGCTCTTTTTAGGTATATAAGGTACCGGAGGTATAAGATGGTCATCACATTTGATATCAGAGCTTAGGTTGCATAGACGACCTAAGTTGATAATTGGATCCATTAGAGATAAGGAAGGAGTCATCACCTTAGAATTGATCTAGCGATATCTAAGAGAGCGTACTTGTTAAAATTTGGGTTTAAAAACTATATAGTAGTATGTATAGTAAATAAGTCGCTTTGCATTTTCGGACACCACTTATACCTTTTAGAGAGACTGATCATTCTTATTACAGCTTATAAGAATGAGTCGGCTAATGAGGAATGCTGCTAGGAATTCCAACTTTGGAATTAAGGAGGAGGTAGGATCAGGGCTGTTAACCCCGACTTGTAGAACATTTTCGCTGAGATGGTGCGCAACATGGTTCAGAATGCCCAAGTTGCTCCTACTACGGCTGTAGGTGGTGGTGCTCCTGTGCAAGCCCCGAGGGGTGACTTTGCTAAACTAAGCAAGATTTCTCTACTCTTGGTGGCAAGTTGTTTCTTGGAACAGAATCAACCGTCGAAGTATATGATTAGTTGGACACCTGCAAATGCATCTTTGAGGATATGGAGTTAGAGGATGCAATAAAGAGGAAGCTGGCCTCTAGACAGCTTCAGGGAAGAGCTATGGGGTGGTGGAATGCCAACAAGGTTACTACTCCTAAGGATCAGATTACTTGGGAGTAGTCTAAGAAGAGATTTGAAGAGAAGTATATACCGACTACTCAAAAGTCAGTGCTCTTCCAGAAGTTTGCTGACTTGAGACAGGGAAATATGTCTGTGACAGAGTATGTGTCCGAATTCGACATGCTGTCGAAGTACGGTCTATCTTTTATCGATACCCCACTTAAGAAAAATGAGAAATTTATTATGGGCTTGGATGATTATCTTAGAGAAAAGCTCGTGAGTCGTACTGATGAGACATTTGAAAGGCCGGTGAGAAGGTTCTTCAACATGAGAGTCTGTATCCTAAACCTAAGTCAGTTGTTGCCTCCAAGGATGAGCCAAAGCCGCAAGTTGACAAGGGAGGTAAGAGAAAGTAGGACAGCAAGAAAAAAAAGCGGTTTCAGAAGAGTAGCCAGAAGAAGGGCAAGTGGGAGCCTAATTACTACAATTGTGGGGAGAAGGCCATTACACCAAAGAATGTAAGCCGGAAAGCAAGAAGTGCTACAACTACAACAAGCAAGGACATATCAAGAAGGATTGCCTAGAACTGCCGAGAAATAAGCAGGTTGTGTTTGCTTATGCTTTGAACGTTGTTCTAGCTTCGTCGAGGGTTCCATCGGCGAAGGGGAATGACATCGTTATACATGGTATGCTTTCTATTTCTGATACTCCTGTGCATGTTTTATTTGATACCGGGGCTTCACATTCCTTGATATCTAGTGAGTTAGTAGATAGTTTGGGATTGAGACCTGAGATAGTTGATCGACCTTTGATTGTCACAAACCCCATCGGAGGATCGACTAGCCTTAACATGGTTTGTCAAAACTTGTCATTATCGGGTCAAGGATGTTTGTTTGCTTGTGATTGCTTTGTTTTGAGTTTTGTGGGGTTTGGGGTTATTCTGGGGATGGACTGGCTATAGAGGTACAGTGTAGTAGTGGATTGCGAGAGGTCGTTGGTGACGATAGGGATGGATGGTGGGCGAAGATTGGAGATAGGCTGTCTACCTAACGATGAGGTAATGGTTAGCGTTTTATATTCGCTCGAGATCCTGCACGATGAGTTGTCATCTGTGCCTATAGAGAGAGAGTATCCAGACATATTCGAGGAGGTGACCAGATTACCACTACATAGGGAGATAGAGTTCCGTATAGATTTGGTGAAGGATGCTAGACCAGTGGTTATGTTGAGGCGTATAGCACTCAAAGAGCAAAAGGAGTTGAAGGCGCAAGTGAATGACCTGTTAAGGCGAGGGTTTATTTGTAGGAGCATATCTAAGTTGGGCGCACCTGTAGTATTCGCCACTAAGGAGGATGACTCTCTAAGGTTATGTGTAGATTACCGTGAGTTGAATAAGGTGACGAAGAAGAAAAAGTATCCACTCTCACGTATTGATGACTTATTCGATCAGCTCCACGGTGCAAGGGTGTTCTCTCAGTTGGACCTTGCGATGGGGTTTCATCAACTGAGAGTGGAAAGGGAGAGTATGCTGATTACATCATTCTGTATGCCATCTGGATTCAGTGAGTGGTTGGTTATGCTATTCGACTAACTAACGCACCGACGTACTTTGTTGACCTTGTGAACCGTGTTTTTAGAGATTAGCTAAATAAGTTCGTACTTGTGTTTATAGACGATATCCTTGTTTATTCGAGGATATAGGAAGAACATAGGGAGCACTTGCGGATTGTGCTCGAGGTGTTGAGGAGACACCGACTGAAGGTGAAAGTTTCAAAGTGCTACTTTTGGAGGAGGGAAGTGCGATTCTTGGGTCATGTAGTTTCTGAGCAGGGTATTGCTATAGATCCTATTAAGGTGGCAGCAGTGCAGGATTGGGATCAACCCAAGACCATTGAGAAGTTTCCTTGGACTGGCGGGATACTATTGATGTTTTATCCATGACTTCTCTAAGGTAGCAGCACTATTAACCAACTCGACAAAGAAAAATCGGACTTTTAATTGGGACGTGAGGTGCAAGCATGCGTTCGTGAGTCTGAAGAAGAGGTTGATGAGCGCACCAGTGTTAGTCATTCCGAGCGAGAATGAGGAGCTGACAGTATACGCGGATGCCTATAGTACTGGACTTGGTGCTGTATTGATGCAGAGGGGAAAGGTTGTCGCCTATGCTAGTCCACAGCTGAAACCGCATGAGAGGAAAAATCCTACTCACGATTTGGAGTTGGTAGCGGTAGTATTCGCTTTGAAGATATGGAGGCATTATTTGCTTGGGGAGAGGTTCGAGTTGTATATGGACCACAAGTCATTGAAGTATCTATTCTCCTAAAAGGATCTTAACCTTCGCCAACAGCGATGGTTAGAGTTCCTGGCCTTCTACGACTTTGGCATTTCCTATACACCTGATAAGGGGAATGCAGTCACTGATGCCTTAAGTAGGAGACATGCTAGCTTGGGAGCGATGTTCCTAGAATGAAAGCAGTTGGATTTTATCGTTGGCTATGATTTCAGGCCTCGATATAAGCTAGAGCCAGAAGTATTGGCCAGCTTAACAATCAGACCTACCTTGATTGAACTTATCGACACTAGTCAGAGGCAAGACGCTAGACTAGCGGAGGTCATGGAGAAGATAGAGGAAGGGGTAGTGTCTGAGGAGATGAAGCAGTACAGGCTCGACCATGATGGTTGGCTCCATAAGGATGAGAGATTGTTTGTTCCTGATGTCGATGGATTGGATGAGGTACTTTGCGAGTGCCATCATTCGAGATTGACTATACATCCCGGTGGCAATAAAATGTACCATGATATGAGACAGACGATTTATTGGGAACGGATGAAGAAGGACGTTGGGACATTCATCTCGATGTGCATGAGCTGTCAGTTAGTAAAGGCAGAGTAAAAGAAGCCAAGTGGTTTGCTGCAATCACTCGAGATTTCCAGGTGGAAGTGGGAACGGGTTTCGATATATTGCCGAGGACCGTAGGAGGGTACGATAATATTTGGATCGTAGTCGATAGATTGACGAAGAGTGCCCGATTCATGCCCTTTAAGTCAAGTAGAACGACATCCAAGTTGGCCGAGTTGTATGTGAAGTGGATCGTGTGATTCCATGGTACACCGAAGAGCATTATGAGCGACCGAGACCCTTTGTTCACTAGCGGATTTTGGAAGAGCTTATAAGAGGCTTTAAGGACAGAGCTGCATCTCAATACAGCTTATCACTCACAAATATATGGGCCGACTGAGAGGGTGAATCATATTCTGGAGGATCTCTTACGAGCTTGTATTCTCGATTTTGGTGGCTCATGGCATGATCATTTGCATTTAGTAGAGTTTGTATACAACAACAGTTATCAATCCAGCATCAATATGGCACCATTTGAGGCGTTAAATGGTCGACCATGCAACATCCCTTCTTGTTGGTCGGAAGCGGGTGAAAAACTGATACTTGGGCTAGATATGGTTAGGGAAACTTCAGAGAAGGTCAAGATCGTTCGGCAACGAATGAAGGCTGCTCAGGATAGGCAAAAGAGCTACGTTGATAGAAGGAGATGTGATTTAGAGTTTTCTATCGGCGATATGCTATTCATCAAGATCTCTCTGTTCGGGAGTGTCATTCGATTCGGTACTAAGGGAAAGTTGGTACCGAGATTCATTGGTCCTTTTCCGATACTTTAGAGGATCGAGAATCTAGCATATAGAATCGACTTTCCCTAGAAGATGGTGGGCCTGCACAATGTGTTCCACGTATCTCATTTGCGGAAGTTTGTGCACGACTCAGGCATAGTAGTTCTACCAGTCAGCTTGATGATATCGAGATTGAACCAGAAGCATCGAGACCTTGTAGGACTATTTGTATCGTCAAACGGGATACGAAGCAGCTTAGGAAGAAGACGGTAGAGCTAGTGAAGATTCAATAGGGTGACAGCAAATGCGATTGTACTTGGGAGACCGAGGAGAGCATGAGAACCGCTTACCCGGAGCTCTTTACTTGGCGAGACTTCTATTTATTGCATCTACTTTCACTTTCAATATCATATAGGGTAGATTAGTATCCTGCATGCTAGGGTAGGCGTGGATATCGTCTGTTGCTTTTGTGTGCATGTCTGATGTTTGACATGTTTGCTCGTGGATGATAGGCATGTGGGGTAGCTATGTGTGATTTTCCTTGTTTGTATTGGGGATTTCAGGGGCGAAATTCCTAAAGGGGGAAGAGTGTAATGACCCGTATTTTACATATCGAAGGATCGTAAAATATTATTTTTAATTCATATGTGGTCGTATGACTCTATAGCTTTGGAAAATGTCTATTAGAGACATTTCCTATATTTATAGTTGTGGAAATTAGCCACAAGGGACTCTTTAGCAAGTGGAATTAGTTTCTAGGACACACAACTGAAATAATTACTTTCAAGGACAAAACGTAAAATAATTAGTTTCTAGGGTCTAAAAACCTATGAAATTATGTCCTTGAAAGTAACTGGACTACTGACTTTGTCCTTGAAAGTAATTATTCTACTGACTTTGGCCTTGAAAGTAATTTCTTCGAATGTGTGTCCTAGAAACTAATTGGACTGCAAAGTTTGTCCTTCTGGTGAAATGCCCCTTTATAGTTTTTCCAAATGGTTTTACCCCTGGAATTTTTTTATCAGCTATAACTTTTGATAGAAGCCAAATTAGCATTCAAGACCACTTCCATTGGAAAGAGACGATGTTTCTCTTTCCGTAGAGTGGTCATAATAGTGATTTGGATCTTTTGGCTAGGAGATATAGTTGTTTGAAGATTTTAGTATGGTTAGTGCTAGGCGTGTTCGGGGTTTGGAGAGGAGTTGCCTCGGTTCGGTGTGCTCGATTTCGGGGGGGGGGGGGGTTGGTCCAGAGCTTCTCGGTGGGGGTGCTTGGGGTTTTGCCTATAAATAGGATTGCCACCCTCCCACAAATCACTTTCTCTACCATTTCTTATTCCAGCTCTCAACCTCCATTATTCCTCTCTTCACCCAACTTCTTCCATCTCTCATCTAAACCAAAGATAGGCAAGGGAATTCATCAGGGAGCTTTGAATCTACATCTTTGGAAGGGAAATCAGATCTTAGCTAGGATTTTCGGATTTGCCTCAACTTGCGTGCAAATCTCCATCTTTGGGCATTTGGTGAGTGATTTATCATCTCTTACCTTCCAATATATGTATTTATAGGTTTTGATATTTTTTAAACTCATTTTTAAAGCTATTTTCTAAGTCGAACCTAAAATAAAATGAATTTTGGGATATCTGAAGTACTTTAATCATATCGCTTGGAGTATGGTTGCCTTTGTATGTGATAGCTATCTTGTAGGTGTATTATATGATGATTATTATGGTTTGATGTGTGTTTGGATGTTGATTTGCGTTCTTATGCGTGTTGTGTTTATGTGAATGCTTGTATGGTTGAAACGCTCATCGAAGTGACTTAGAATTAGGGACCATGAAACCGGGCTTTGATGGATCGACTCGAGATTGTTGAGAGTTATATCGTTGCATATGGGATGCACAAGGGTGGAAGAACGGGGCATAGAGGTGAAATTGATACACACTTTAGACTCGGCAGAGCTACAGGAAACCGGTTCGGCGTAAGTTGGTTTGGCTTAGGCTTGGTTTGGTAGGGTGGATAGAGCAGTGGCCAATCATGGAGTTCGGTTCGGTGGTAGGGCTGAGCTTGATGACCGAACAGGTTTGGCTGTACGGTGGGGTGGATGGTGAGGTGATCGAAAAGGATTGGTTGTTCGGTGGGTTGGACGGTTCGATGATCAGACTGATATGGTGGTTCGATGGTGATGGGTGCTCGATGGCTGGGCAGAGGAATCTGTTCGGTGGAAGGGAGGTTCGGTGGCCGATGAAGGTAATCTGTTCCGTGGCAAGGCAGAGCGGCGACCGTACACAAAACTCGGTTCGGTGGTGGAGACCGTGGAGGTAGCTTGGCTAGGTGTATCTTGGCTTGCATCTAGCTTGGCTTGGTCATAGCATGGATCCGTAGGAGTGGAGCACGGAGTTTGGCTATGAAATTCGGACATGGCGGTAGAGTTTGGGTTCTTTGATGAGTTGATGAGTGGTAAGGGTGGATGACTTCGGGACGACTCAGGATGACCTTGGACTTCGTGCAGCGACTAGTGAAGCAATGGCATGGTGCTTCGAGGTCGATGACGTAATGACTTTAGTACTCAGTACAATGACTTTATGACCTGTGATGGGTGTTTAAAAGCGTTCCGAGGATGACGACTTAATGATGAGAGTTGTAACGGCGATCCATAAGGGCAAGTCTAACGATGGGGGCTTGCGAGTGGGATTTGTGGTGGTGTCCTACTGTGGAGATAACCAGGATGGAATAACGATCGAGTTCCATTAAGGAGACGCGTGAAAGGGGTCACTGATAACACATAGGTTTCTAGTGTGCTCATAAAGAAGGGGTATGTGGGGACGCCAACTTGGATTTGCGATGTGTCCGGGTCTTGCGATAGTAGATTATCTAGGCTTTTGCAATGTGGACCTGGTTCCAAGCCTTATGAAGTGGCATGATTCGAGCACCAATGAAGCCAGGATAACGATAGGTCCCTGATTTGCGATTGTGACATACGAGTTATTATATATCCAACGCACACGAGTGATGGTGATGATTGTTTAGTGGATGTTATGTTTGCCATGGTTGTTTGTCACTATAGGTTGTCACATGATGTAGGTATTTTCGATTGTATACATACACTACAACAAAACAGTCTTTTTACAACGGGCAATGCCCATTGTAATATGGTTTTCGCAACGGGCATGTGCCCGTTGTAATAGGCCTCGTTGTAATAGATCCACCACATTTTACAACGGACAAAGCACGTTGTAAAAACCGTTGCATAGCCTGTTTCACAACATGCATTCACCGTTGTAAAAAGCTCATATAACAACGCACATTGCCCGTTGCAAAATAAATGCAAATTTAAAAAAAAAATTACAGCAGCATCCATGCAATACATCCATACTAGTACTAAATATTGTCGTAAAATAATTAAGAGATCATTTTTTCATCAATTGTCATCTTCCCATTTGGACCCCAAACGATTGCGCCTTAGCAATAAACACCATATCGTTATCAAAATTCAAGAGTAAGCGTATCCAAGTCAAGAAATGTAAAAGAAATATCTATTCTGAAAATCTCAATTTTCTTACCTTTGCATGTAATGGTTTGCAACTGTGAAGATATTGCTAGTGGATAATAGTCAATGGACTAAATCTATAAGTGCATGCAAACAGTTTTACGTAGAAGCCATCGTTTGATACAATAAGCCTTGATACATTACATATGTATAGACAGGGGATTGGTAGCTTTACATATAATGTCCACAAAACAATGTAAAGGAAAAAGGAAAAAAAGAAAAAAAAACACAATATTAACCTTGGCCCATAAGTCTAGCTCTTTTTCCTTAGCTTGGTCTTCAAACCTTAACAGATCCACCAAGAATGGGTCTGCTTCCTTCTTCTTAGTCACTAGGCAGAAAAGGTTTTCTACACCTTCTTTCTTTGTGAGATTTTATTGAGATATTAATCCACATACATCAATTCTCCCATGGTTTTTCATGTTTAATAACACGGTATCAAGCATCTTGTCACCAACATTTTCGAAGTAGATATCTATGCCATCAGGGAAACACATGAAAATCACTAATCTTGTCACAAATTGTGTACTAAAAGAATTTACCATAATTAAATGTTGTTCAACAAACCTTTTCAAAGCAACAGTAAGATCAGGCTCTTCTTTGTAGTTAAATGCATCATCAAACCCAAACTTATTCTTCAACAGATCAACCTGAGTTAATCATATGAACCATAAAGAAGATTATACCATTTACCCTTCAACGTTTTAACAAAACAAAATCAGTGGTAAAACAATGAGTTTTCTGATGTACCTTCTCTTTAGATTGAGCACTTCCAACTACATAACAACCCATTAATTTAGCAAACTGGCCTACAAGTTGTCCAACTGCAAACCAATTTCCTAGTTACGTCCCTACACCTGGTAGTTTGCATTTTTCTGCAACCGTTTTGCATATACATACACAAATACACACAAAACACATAGGAGTTCTTTGGGTATATACTACACATACACATAGGAGTTCTTTAGGTATATACATACACATACACATAGGAGTTCTTTGGGTATATACTACATATTTAGTTTTCTGGATATCATAGACACATATGTTATGTTTCTAAAAATACTTGTATCCTGTATTACATAATTTGCCTCTTTTATTTTGTTTTTATCTATGCTTAATTGTAGTATCATGAACTTATTTCTCCTTTTGTTTCCCATTAGAATTTCAACATCCAACATTCATACTAATTACATGTAACATGCAAACAATAATATGTTTGTGTGTGTTTTATAATTACGTGTATTTCACAAAATTTCACATTACACAGATAATTTCCAAATTTCAAAGCCAATGGTATTTTTGTCTATACAGTATATTGGTTTTGTTTTACTAAATTTAAAGGATTAGTCAAGTACTAGCATAACAACTTAGTAATAAATGAAGATGCATATAAGGCTACATGCATTCTCACTAAACTAATTTTATATATCACATGCATGTAGAATTTGTTCTTTTACCAAATTTGGCAAACCAATAAGAAGAATACAAATACCAAATGAAAACATAAACATAAAGTGGCAATAGCAAAACATGAAACTAGCCTGTGAAAGAAGACCATTAACACTAACTGTCATCTCTTTCCATCCGCAGCTATGTAGTCATGTTATATTGTTAGGTAGTGTACTAAGCCAGAAACCTTAATATATAACTAATACTTGACATACATTCTTTCATAATAATGAATGTTATTTTTTTATGGAACGATATGGATTGATCCAATGTAAAAATGCCTAAATTCAGTTCGTAGCAGAATCAGCCTATTTCTTGTCGCAAAAACTAAAGTGAATGGAATGCATCCAAAAAAAAAACGAAGATTGCATCAAGAAGAAACATGCAACATGGAAAAATAAATTATATAAACAGCCAAATATTGGAAGTCTTAATACATGTGATATGAGATTCATATTGTACAACAAAAATGTTATCTACAACAAATGAAACATGACATTTATGGTAATAAAGAAATATACATCAGAAATGTTTTACGTTCACCTCATTTTGCATCCGTCTTCAAAAATCAGAATACTGGCACTCTCTGTGACAGTTTGTCAGGGTATGGTGGTTTGAAAAGAAAATAAATTAAATCTTCAACTGAATTACATTCTTCCTGCTTTTTTTGTCGATCATAAAACAAAGTTGTCAATCATGTGGAAGATAACATCTACTCCATCTGAATTTATGGAGTATGTTTTCACCTACAAAGACATTAGACCTTTATTTAGTTCTCAGTGTAGTAGGAACATCGATTACGTTCTACATATCTAAGCCAAGTTATCCTTTGAGAAGCAGCAATGCCATAGCAGATCATTTATCCTAGGCAGTTAGTGGCTTACCTGTATTGTACTGTGAGCAAAAATTCTCTGTTTACTTTTACGGAAACTGACATCTACTCTTTCCCAGCTAACCCTGTTTAATCCTTCAATCATTACCTCTGCAGTGATTAAAAAAACCAGAGCAATCATATGATGGTTAATAGGAAGGAATGTGAAGATTCAAGAACACTGTTAAAATTGCCTGTTGGCCATTCAATGGGGTAGCATACATTTAAAATGACAGAATTATGTGACAGTGACAAAACATTTTCTAAAAATGATCAATGGGGCGATTAGTTAAGAGCATCTAATGAGGTAGCATACAAGAATATTAATGCTCAGATGCTACCCCGATTATCCAGTTGAATATAACTAATTATGTAGTTAAATACTGTAAATGATTTAATTAAAATCGCATACCATTTTTGACAATCGAACTCGACCCAATTGAGGCAGCCGCAGGCAATCACTTATAGAGGAAAATATTCGAAGCATCATCGACAAATTGAAGCGGCGCCATAAAACCCTAACTTATTGAAGAGGAACGAACGAAGAGCAAAGCTGCCATTTTTCCTATATGAATCAGGCCGAAGATAATATAAAAATTAACAGGGGAATAATTTTTAGTTGGGCAGGCTCCTTTATATTATAAATAGCGCTTCTAGTTTTATATATTGCAACGGGCGTAATATGCGTTGTAAAATTGGCACCTCTTACAAGGGCATTTTGTGACCGTTGTAAAGTTGGCATCTATTACAACGGGCTTGAATTTACAACGGGCTTGAATGGATTATTGTAATAGCCTTCTATTACAACGGGCAACCAACGCCCGTTGTAAAAAGGGCATTGTATATGACATCTTTTACAACGGGCCTGAATGGACCGTTGTAATAGCCTTCTATTACAACGGGCAACCAATGTCCGTTGTAAAAAGGGCGTTGTAATAGGGTATTTTTGTTGTAGTGCTAGACGCTGGACATTGTACTTCGATTGTAGTATATTTATATGACTTTGATAGTATATTAGCATATATCTACTATTATGTGTTAACTCTTTGGATGAAGGGACATGTCAAGTATGGTTCTTCATACCTTATGTCCATACATACTATATATATGGTTTTATAGCATTTTTGAGATGATGTATCCCTCACACCAAGCTGTCGTCCGACTCGAGGTTTTATGCTTTACTTCTTATTACTTTGGGTACTGTTAAATGAGTAGATTAGGGATAACAGGTCTGGATAGCACATGGAGTTGTACGAAGTACGAGCAGGAGCTACGCTTTTATATATCTATATTTGGAGCTTACTATTGCTTATATTTCGATGTGCAGTACTGTGGAGCTATGTCAGCACTTGTATTATAGGGACAATTTTAGAGTTTATTTTGGAGCTATGGGATGTGTAAACTCTATATTTCAGTTTTTGTATAGTCTGTGAACCTGATGCACTTTGTTGTTTTTATTTATGGTTCATTTGATTATATCACTGTCACATTTGTTTTTACATCTATTTTGTTATATTATATTTTATCTATGCACCATGAGATGTTCTCCAGGTTCTATGTTGGATTTTATTTCTTTTAACCCTTGGCCACCGCTCTGCATCAGCCGAGTAACCCCGCAGCGCTCTTTTTAGGTATATAGGGTTCCGAAGGTGTAAGACGGTCGTCACAGAATCGTAGGACGATGATTGTATTATATGAAATTTGTGCCTTTTGTGTTGTATGAAGTTATGTTAAAATTAATGTGTATTCAATTCATCGATTCCACATTATTTGCGATTTACATCGGTTCATTACTTCATTACAATTAAAATTTACGTACTAGATTCACATGATTCCTTCCAAGTTTCACATGTACTACTTTTCTCTCAACTTAAATAGAAAGGTTTTAATGGTGTGAGGTTTTATTCAATCAAACTTCACCTTATTTTTTTGTTAATCTTTTTTCATCCTCTTTTCAACACAAGAATACACTGGATGAAAAAACAACTTATCATCATGTATTAATAAGGGCGAATAGTAAGAAAATATTTTCTGATTTTTGCCCGGGCGTGTAAGGATAAAGATGGATGGTTGATAGAATCAGCCTAATATTATTATGTGTGGTATGTTCTAAAGAGAATTAACTAGGTTGGTTTTATTAGTACACCGCTTTCCTCCTTTCACACTTTGTTTAGTTAAAAATAATCATTGCATATCACTTTTTTCTTTTCACTCCCAATTCATTTCGAATACGCCCTTACTTTTCTTAATCAACGTCCAAATATAACGTGGTTTGTTCACAAACCATGTTTGGTTCGAATGAGGTTCTTATACTAACTCAATCCGAATTAGGGTATTATACAAATCTTGTTCGACCCGAACTAGGTTATTACGTAAACCTCGCTTAGGCCGAATGAGGTTTTCACATGAATCTCTCGCCATTAGAGCTTATTTTCATGATTGTTTCTGGAAAACGTGATCCGTTGTGGTTTGAAGATAGAGGCAATTTTGAAACATTTGAAAATTGACAAAGTGGCGGGGGTGTGAAAAGAGGAAAACATGGTGAGAATAGAGCCATCCAATTAGTTATGCATTTTGAAAGGTGGACAACAAAAACTCTAAACATAGATTTGAAGTATAAAATATTTTACGATGATAAAAGATTAGAGGGAGACAATAGTGGAAATCAATAGTGGAAACTAAGGTAGTGTTTGGTTTGAAAAACTAAGGTAGCGTTTGGTTTAAAACGAATTTTGTATTTTTCATTTTCAGTATGTATTCAAATATGGGAAGGGTGGAGGGATGAAGGAGGGGATGAAAGAAAGATAGAGGGGACGACAGATGAAATGAAGGGACGACGGAAGATTGGATTGTTTCTAGTGCTTCTGTTATTTTTCAAAACACGGAAAACAAAAAAGGTTGTTTTATGTTTTGTATGTTAACTTCGTTTTTTGAATTGGTCGTTTTCAACAATATAATGCGTCGTGCGAATTTTTGTATGGACGAAAACTCAAACCTAAAAGAGCAAACTAACCGTAGCCTAAGTTTTGCATTTTCTATATATACTTTCAAATACATGGAAGAATGAAAGTGGTTGAAAAACGGTGATTTGAAAATTTGTTTTAACATGTAAAATTGAAAATGACTTTTTCGTGTTTTTTGCCATTTGGAAAAAAAACCAAAAACTATTTCTCCACTCTTTTCTTTCCATTTTTGGAATGAACGAGAACCCACACCCACACCCACAGCCCCACCACCGCAACCAACCCACCCCCAACAAAAACCAACCCAACCCCGTCAAGAAACCCCAAACCACGAAATTGTTTTCAAACCAAACACTGTGCTGACTTTCAGAAGCACATAGTAAACTGAAAACTCCTTCATCGTTCCTTCTACTTGAACCCTAAAATTTCAAATTTAAACGAATAACCTTGATTTCATATTTTTAACCTACTCGATTTGGATTTAGGTAATCAGCATTTTCTTTAGTTCTTTAAGAACTACAGTTTATCTTGTTTTATTATCCTTTTCTAGGGTATTTTTAAGGTCGATTGGTGCTCGAAGAAAATAATTCTTGAACGAGAAAGAAGTATAGTTAAGAAGAAAATAATGAAATTTGATGATTCTAAGTCTTTTAGAGAAGATAATATTGAGAAATTGCATGTTTAACATGGATTTTGAAGCGAATACATATTTGAATTCCCCCCGTATCATTTTAAAGAGTAATGGATACCATTTGAAAGTGATATATGAAATATGGTTTATCTACACATGGTTAATAGATAAACAAAAAGTTATTCAAACTGGAAATTTGGGAGTTGGATTCCGGGAGTTTTTGAAATTTGTTTAAGATTCTAAAAATATAATAGTATAATTTGAAATTATTTTCCGAATAAGAAATGTCTTCAAAACGATTTTCAAAATGATTTCAAAGAAAATAAAACTTTAATAGCTTTGCTACTCGATTGTTTAATGAAATTGATTTGATTCAAATCCCTGAAGTATGATTTGATATTCGAAAGATATATATCTATTTGAAATGAACCCGGTGATCAGTTCTCGAGTTTCGGATTGAATGATATTATGAACACTTGTACCCTATGCACTAGGATTGATTGATTGATTGATTGATTGTGCATCTTGTTGAGATGATTGATTACCGATTCCAATTTTGAATTGGAATTTGATTTTTCCGACTATTCTGAATAGTTGAACACTTCCAAATTGAGAATTAATTTTCAAAGCTAAGAATTTTTGGAAAGTATATAAAGCTCATTTAGTACGTAACCTCTAGGTGCCCCCGACAGTCATGAGTAATACACTGCCCAACATTTGAAGAGCGTTACGTACTCCAGTCTCAACGGATACATCGATATCCAGTCTTGATGCATTTTGACTAGGAACATTTAAAATGGTATATTTGTTTCATTGTGATAAATTACTCATGGTTATAATACTTTGTAGCTACTATCACAAAATATACTATTTATGGATTTTTCTATTAAATATACTTTTAATTAATTAATATAATCACATTATATCAAGTATATAATAGGAAGAAAATGCCTTTTATTTCGAACAAGATTGGTCAACGAGTTAGATATTTGTAACAAATTACATAATTGCCCCTAGGGCATACCCCTAACTCTATCATGAGGTTTTATTCAATCAAACTTCATCTTATTTTTATATTAATCTTTTTTCATCCTCTTTTCCACACAAGAAAACACCGAATGAATAAAACAACTAATAAGGGGAAATAATAAGTAAATATTTTCTGATTTTTGCTCGGGTGTGTAAGAATAAAGATGGATGGTTGATAGAATCAGCCTAACATTATTATGTGCAGTATGTTCTAAAGAGAATTAATTAGGCCGGTTTTATTCTCACACCGCTTTCCTCCTTTCACACTCCGTTCAGCTAAAAATAATTATTACATATCACTTTTTTCTTTTCACCCCTAATTCATTCCGAATACGCCCTCACCTTTCTTAATCAACGTCCAAATACGACGTTGTTTGTTCACGAACCTTGTTTGACTCGAACGAGATTCTTATACTAACTCGATTCGAGTCAGGGAATTATACAAATCTCATTCGACCCGTACTAGGTTATTATGTAAACCTCGCTTAGGCCGAACGCGGTTTTCACATGAATCTCTCTCCGTTGGAGCTTATTTTCATGACTGTTTCTGAAAAACGTGATCCGTTGTAGTTTGAAGATTGAAGCAATTTTGAAACATTTGAAAATTAACAAAGTAACGCGGAGGGGGTTGAACAGAGGAAAGCATGATAAGAATAAAGCCAGATTCAATTAGTTATACATTTCGAAAGGTGGACAACAAAAACTCTAAAAATAAATTTGAAGTATAAGATATTTCACGATGATAAAAAATTAGAGGGAAACAATAATGGAAACCAATAGTGGAAACTAAGGTAATGTTTGATTTGAAAAACGAAAATGGTGTTTGATTTAAAACCGAATTTTGTATTTATGTTTTCAATATGTATGTCAAATATGATAATGGTGGAGGGACGAAGGAGGAAATGAAAGAAAATGGCAGAGGACGACGGATGAAATGAAGGGATGGCGGAAGGTTGGACTGTCATGAACTATTTCATTCACTCTTTTCTTTCCATTTTTGGAATGAGAGGACCCACCCACCCACCACCGCAACCCCCCACCACCCCAAAAAAAGAAAAAACCAACCCCGCCGAGAAACCCCAAATCACTTTCAAACCAAACACTGCTGAGTTTCAGAAGCACATAGTAAACTGAAAACTCCTTCATCGTTCTTTCTACCTGAACCCTAAAATTTCAAATTTAAACGAATAACCTTGATTTCATATTTTTAACCTACTCGATTTGGCTTCAGGTAATCGGCATTTTCTTTAATTCTTTAAGAACTACAGTTTATCTTGTTTTATTAACTTTTTCTAGGGTGTTTTTAAGGTCGACTGGTGCTCGAAGAAAATAATTCTTGAACCAGAAAAGAAGTACAGTTAAGAAGAAAATAATGAAGTTTGATGATTCCATGTCTTTTAGAGAAGATAATATTGAGAAGGGACTTGAAAAGGATGTTATAAAACGAGATGATTTTGTTGAATCCGACGTTAAAACCGAGGTCGCAGACAATGAGCTAGCTAAACTGAAACCAAAGGGAGTTCTGATGTCACAAATGACCGTGGAGAAAATAGAAAGCGAAGAAGCTAGTTACGAGGATGATAAAATCACCTTAACGGATATGAAAAGGAAGATAAGTAGAAAAGCACTAAACGATGAAAACCCAGACGAAAGAAGTGTTAAGTGTTTTAAATCTGAAGAGAAAATCTGGGAAAAGAACAACGACCAATGGATGCAGAGGTCAACTGCTAGAACATTAAGGAAGTTAAAACCTGTCAACACTGCTTTGGATGATGTTATTGTAAGTGAAGTTGAAAACAAGAAGGTGGGTGGGATTAAACGCGTGTATAACAGGAAATCAAAGGAAGATGGTTCAAAATCGAAAGGTTCGACAGTTGAGAAAGCCGAAAAGGAAAATTTAAGCTCAGCTTCTGCTAAGGCAACTTCGAGAATGAAATCAGGGGAATCAAAAAGTACCGCTAAACAGAAAATTAGAGAACAGATAAAGTCTCTACTTTTAAATGCTGGTTGGAAAATTGATTTAAGGCCAAGAAATGGTAGAGACTATTATGATTCTGTGTATATACCACCTAGTGGAGGAGGGGGATTTTGGTCAATCACTAAAGCATACAATGTTTATTTGAAGCAGAATAAAACAGAAGAAACTGCATCTACCTGTGTAATGGTGCCACCAGACCAAGTCAATATGCTGACAAGGGTTGTGGTTAACAAGAGAGGAAGTGGTAAAAATAAAACTTCTGAGAAAAATAAACAGGGTTTGAAAATAAGAAAAGCGAGGAATGATATTAGCAAACCAAGGAAAAAGAGAGGAATCGGTATGTCCATGCATGATGCCAAACAAGATGAAGATGACGATGATGGCTATGAGCCATATAATTGGAAACGCTCAATTCTGTCATGGATGATAGATATGGGTGTTATAAAAGTTGATGGAGAAGTGAATTACATGAACAAGGAAAAAAGTCAAGCTTTACTAGAGGGTTCTATAACAAGAGATGGAATTCTTTGTGGTTGCTGCAATGAAACTGTCTGTGTATCATCTTTTGAGATTCATGCTGGTAGCAAACTAAATCAACCATATGAAAATATTGTGTTGAAAAAGAAGGGAGTTTCTCTACTTGATTGTCAAGTAAATGCATGGGAAGAACAAAAAGTATCAGAAAAACAAGATTTTTACGAAGTAGATATTGGTGGGGATGATAATAGTGATGACACTTGTGGTATTTGTGGAGATGGAGGTGACTTAGTTTGTTGCGATGGATGCCCTTCTACTTTCCATTTGAATTGCTTGGGCATGGAGGTATATGTTACTTTCATGCATTCAAATATTATAAAAGTTGCACACAAATGAAATTGATTTCTCATCCATTTTGCATGTTTTCATAGCAAAAAGTATATATTGTCTTGGGACAAGCTTGACAAAAATTGATTGATTTATTTATTTGGCAGTTGCCTTCTTTTACAAATTTTCATCCACTATTATCATTTGGTTCTTTATATTTAATTAGGGATTGCTCAATTTAAATGTATTTTATGATATATTTTTCTTGTTTTATTTGTTTGTTGATCTCATTATAATACTTGTAGATCATTATATGAAGAGTGATAAATAACTAAGCAAATGATTACTGTATATTGTTGCTGCTAAACTAATACGACATCCAAAATTAGGTTTCTTTAATTTCACTCCAAGTTCTATTTGTTTTTTCTTATCATATGATGACATATGCTTTTTTCCATGTCATTGGTTATTTTTCCAGCTTAGCGATGGAGTACCATTTTTCTATTAATGATGATGCACCATTTAATGCCATTTGATCTATAATTGCCTTGCTATGATACAAGGCTACAAGTCCAAAATAAAAGGGCCGTACAGATTACAAATATTATTCAGTTCTAGTTCTGTTACTGTAAAAAGTTAGTTTTTATTAGACACACACACTTACGTACATACATACATATGCTTATAAACTATGAGGAAGTATGTACATGTGCCCCAAACCATACTCTAGTATATTCACATGTATAGTGTAGTTTGCGAGGACCACATTATATACAAACAACATTATGTATGTATGTATTTTTCAATTGCTGTTAACCTATGAATTTATGGCTCTCAATTTTCCTGATAAAATGGTTGTTAAATTTCACCTTTAGCTTATTAATTGTTGGACTATCCATGTTAAATGATTATCCTCTATCCTGGAGTGAATAATTATCAGTCATAGATTGTGCAATGTACGTATGTTGATGATACTGACGTAACAAAAAGTCAATTATCGTTTTGGTGTATGTTGTTTTAATTATGAATCGATAAGGTAGTTTTTTGTGATCTTTTATTGCTTAACTATGTAACATCTGTTCTTGGCAACATAACTTATTTTTTACATATTTATTGCAGGTGCTCCCTCCTGATGATTGGCATTGTACAAATTGTTCATGCAGATACTGTAACTCAGTTTCTACTGTCGATTTGAAAGATGATCCAGTTATTTCTATGTTGCTCACATGTTTCCAGTGTGAGAAAAAATGTGAGTTATTCTTTGATACAAGGTTTTCTAAATAACACCCACTCATTCTACTCATCACAGACTCATTTTAAGTATAGACATCCGAAAAAAACTTATTTCAATATTAGACCTTATCTCAAAACTTATTGAAAAAATATGTTTCTTTTTCGGTTTTATACATTGAAAATGTGCATGTACAAAATCTAATTTGTACATGTACATTTTGAAAATGCGTGTAGATAAAACTGGAAACAAAATCTTTTTGTAGTAAGTTTCAGACATGGCCTATGTAAAATAAGTTTTGCACCGAGGTTTAGTTTTGTAACTTACTCACTCATCATTTCTTGTCGTGTATAATTTTCATTTGTTTACGGGATTGACATTTTGTAGATCATCGCAAGTGCATTCCATGCGAAGAGTTAATCACAATTACTTCCAATGATTCGGATGCTTCATTTTGCGGAAAGAGTTGCAAAAAGGTAGTAATATAGGAACTTCTTACTTTAAGATTTGCTTCATTCCTATTTTTCTGCTGTGTTCACCTAATATATGATTCATTATGTATGTTGGCACTCCTTTTTCATATTTCTTAGTCTGAGCTATATTTTGCTATGGACTAAATTTATAGTATAGAACTTTACCGTACCTTTACTTTTACAAACATGATTTCCAGCAATTAAATCGATGTGTGTGTAGTGTAATGACACGTTCTTCGCGCATGGAACACTTTTTTACAAATGACATGTGTTTCACACGTGCAAGGGAAAATGATCTACACAACTGCAAAACCAAGACTTTACAACCATATTTAAAAAAAAGATATAAAATAAAAATTTCAATTTTTTAACCATCGAAAAACATAATTGTCCAATCTCATTAAAGATCCGTAATTCTAACAAAGTATTTTATTTCCTATTCAATAATGATAATGATGGTACAATGAGTACTTTTTTTGCTCAAATTAAGGATTAAAACTTTGACTCGACAATCATGAATAAAAGGTTGACTTTTTAAATCTGTTTAATTATTCGTTATTCTTTTCTAGGGGCATCTTGAATGGTTCACGTTTACACCAAGAAAGTATGACACCAAATATATTGCAACTATTATTATTATTATAATATAATAATACACACATATATACATACATACACACATACATACATACATAATTGACTTTTTTTAATAAAAAAACCGATGCCTCCATAACTCACAAAGTCTCTTTTAACACTACTTAAATTACTATTAAATAATTTTATCATCACTTACTCTAAAATAATAATATAGTTCACATTGAATCTTTTAAAGGCATTATTATTATTTATCAAGATCATAAAATCCTTCAAAATCATACAGTCGTTATTTTACTCAAAATAATAATAATTTACTTCAAAATTTAATATCATACTATCATGTCAAAAATAATAATATAAATCAATTTAAATATCCAAAAACTACATTATCATTATTTGTCTGAGAATAATAAAAATTTATTGTAAGTGTCAAATCTCAAAAGTAAAAATATATTGCAACTGTCTCAAGGCTATATTATTATTACTCAACAGTTAATAATCATAGTCCTACGTTAAAATCCCTTAAAACCATATTATTACTGTTTATCCTAAAGTAACAATAGTGTATCTTAAACCAATCTTAAAGCCGTTTATTATTATTATTTTGGTAAAAATTTTAAGATGAGATACTTCAAAATACTATTTAAAATATGTTAGTTTCCAAACTTATTATCAAATTAGGCTAGCTTGAGCCAAATCAGCAGCCAAATCAGCTTTTTTGTAACCGTCAGATAATCAACAGCTTTGAATTGCGCCTTTTATTTAAACATTTTCATGCACAACTATAAGTTGCACAAGTAATTACATATTTATATATGTGCGCAACTCATAGTTGCAAACAAAATGCGAAACTCATAATTGTTTATTAACTGATTAACGAAAATGCCGAGTTAGTTGTTGACTGAGCTCAAATTAGCATATTTTGATAAGTTTGAAAACTGACATGTTTTGTTAAATAATTTCCTAGAGAATTTTGTTTTTAGAGTTTATCCTTGTTATTTACGAATTTTTCCCTTAACTCATAAATTATCTCATTATAGAATTATCTATAATTATTCATCGTAAACGTACTCAAGTTTATAAATAATATTGGTTGTCTAATATTGATTCAATATTAATAACAATATATTTCAGTTATAGCATTATTACTTATCTTAACGTAATAAGTTACCAACAATCGTTTTGAAATAGTTATTTATCTTAAATAATACTCCAATTTCAATTATTATCAAACGATAATATCATCGTTTAGTAAATTTCTCATTATATTAACATTAATATTTCTCTTAAATTCAACTTAAAACTTATACAATTATTATTTGTGAATTTCCCTAATAGGTTATAAATAATAATCTTGCTTAGGTTTAGTTTTAATAGTTTCACGTTAGTTTTTGTAATTATTAATTTATAACATCTAAATCTACAAGCAAACAATTGTTACCTAATAATGTTTTGATATCCAATCAACAATAAATACTTAATTAATCAATGATGTGCAATAATATGGAAATAATCAAATCCAAAGTAACAACAAAATTATTATTTAACCATAATAATCCGATCCACATAAGACCCCGAACATATCAATATCACCAGACATATCAATATCATCAGATATCAACAATATATACGTCTAATGTCTACTATGGGCATTCAGTTCCAAAGATAAGTATCAAATATCAAGTAAAGATTTCAAATGCCAATGACTTTCAATACCAAACTGACAATGTCAAATGTCCAATAAGGGAGAATGCCATAGATACAAAAATCATATGAACAACATATAAATATCATATGTCGAACAACAACGATTGGGGGATCATATCATGTATATGAAAATCGTATAAATAATGGATAATGATATAGATAATGGAAAGTATATTAATAAGCATTGATAAGTTCAGTTCTCCCAAAACATCCAAAATGAGTTAAACATACGCCAAAATGTCTAAACTTTCAAAACGAGTTCAACACCATTTATTTTCTGTGAAACCGAATTCGTACCTAAAAGATGTGGACCATAGAAGATATTTGGTTTAATCAGTAATTACAATATTTAGATAGACTATAATATAATTGTCCTTCACATTTCTCGCCTAGGTTTTGAACCCTAACTGTATCAATGCCTTCAACCTGTCACCGCCATTTGGTTGCACCGTTGGAGCTTTGACGAATGCCTTCTACGATCTCCCCAACTATAGTTGTAACCTCCTACACCACCATAACCACTTCCAACTCACCAAATCCGACACCTCAATCGAGTCGCTACCTATAAATTTGAACCCTAATTTGATTCCAACGGCCACCATGCACCTTCATGTGTTGCTACACCAACATCAACACCACTAGCCGCTCTCTTGTAAATATTCCCCACTACCAATACAACTCCGATCGCCTATTGTCGTTGATGACGAAACCGTAAATGTTGACCGTCAACGGACGATCGACTGATGCCTCTTTTCCTTGTCAATAGCTTCGATTTGATACCAAAAATACTCAAAGTCGAGAATATTTTAGAAACCTTTTGAAATTAAAGAGACATCAATCCACCATTGTTAAGTAATTTAGAGATTAAAGAATTTATGAATGTGGATGCTGCTTATTAGGGTTTCATACATTGTTTATACACAGTAAGTAGTTTGGACCTTTACAACCGTTTAGTTCGAGAGTGGTTGTGCAAATTGCTTAAACTAATAAAATTGATATCTCATAAATAGTAACTCCAAACAATTATACATCGAAATTCGTCTCTTATCGATTTCAAACGTCGTGGGATGGTCCAATAGGCAACACTACTCAGAATTCACTTTTAACTTGTTGCTTAACCATTTACGATAATTTACATTTTATTATTTTAAATAAATGCATGCAAATTTACCAGTCATTACGTTTTTTGTCACTTAAGGGAAATGTGCCTCTGCAGTTCACTTTAGAAATAAATTGCTAACTCGACGCATGAAAATCATAATTACGCCATGTAATACATCTAACCATGTAAACATGCATAGAAGACACATGAATATGCTGCCATCAAATTACATATGTGGTCTGACATATCGAAATAATGTATATGTACTAGAGACATGACTACGTATACTAGACACTAATATTGAATACTTTTAAACCAACAAACTAATGACCACATAGCACAATAAACATGACACACAAGTCCACAGTCGCAACAACAAAGAATACGTTTTTTTGTGCATGATTATTATAAAAAATCATACAAGCATACACGCATATACAACAAAACTATAATATTCGCCCATGACACTCCATCCAACAAAGAGTAAATCAATAAACCATATATTATACCTGCTTATGGATTATACCCACAAAACCGAGCATGCATGCCAAACATTTCAACTATAGTAGTCAACAAACAAAACATGTATTCAAAATTACTTTTGACTCAGGTGTTCATGCATATTCAAACAAAACATAGATTGAAAATCATATGACCTTTCGCACATTCAAAACATAGATTCAAAACTTCTCCAACTAAACATTTTCATTGAAATGCAGTTTTACATTAATGTTTTGTCTATAGAAAATCATAATTTCTACAATATTTTCATCATGACATTTAGTAAAAATATCTTTGAAGATAATTATTTCTCATAACATCTGAAATAACACAAAATTGTTCATATATATTTAAAATCAAAATAGAGGCTTTTGTGAATTAATGCATTTAAGTGATATATGTATGTATGTATAAAATAGTAAATCGGTGGTTAAAAATCAATTTTCACCGCCTAACTTGGTATTTCAAACATTAGATAAGAAATAACTTTGACCATTTAATGTTGCACTTTCCAATTACAATTAACACGTAGTTCCTCGTTTCCATTCTCCACCAATCTCCGAACTGATTTTGTGGCAACTCGATTCTTAACTTACCAACCTTAATAAATTTCAATTTGACAGTTTTAATAATACTTCCAAGCATTTACTTATCCCGATACTTGTCTTTACTAATTACATGACTATGCTAATCATTTGTGTTATATTGAAGTGGACAAACATGGATATACATAGATATTCATACATCAATATATAGAAAACATAGAACCAAAACCAAGTTTGCCCTTTCTTCCCACACTTACCCCACTCCAAGGTTTAAGCTTCCTAAATTTTAACAGGTTAAAAGCCACCAAGGTGTAACATTCACTAAACCTAATCCCCAATAAGGCAATAACACATGTAACAATCACTACTTCTAATGGGTGTAATTAACTCCAAACGCCATAAACTAACATTTGTACATTAATATTAAACACTGAAATAGTGAATTGTCAGGTAAATAATTTAAAATAAACGTTTTAAACATTTAATTAACTTCACAGTGGAATATCCATCAATATGATATTTTATACAGTGTTTAATACAAACATGCTATACAACAAATAATTAGTACAAGGTTCAGACATGTCAATTTAGAGAAATAATATCTAATGTAAAATCATGCAATATTGATAACGAAAATTATACATGAAATATGCTAAATGAGATATCTGTGGTATGACTGTTTTTTCACAAAAATTTTCCTGCAAATCGGACAATATATAGATATATATACAAACAACATAAGAAGGAAAAGTGTGAAACAACCAAATGAGTTGCATCCAGTACTACGCATCCTGATCAATTGGCGCATCCTGATCAATTGGCCTTGGCTCGGACTTCTTGTCTGGTAGTAATGCGAAGATAAACCGTGTACGTACCTACCTACATTATGACATGAGCAAACCCATGAGTTCTTTTTTCCTAGACTACCACTGTCATACACGACTAGACCTGTTAATTAGGTAGGGTCGGACCATAAATGATTGGGTAAAAATTAACCCCTCTCATTTATGGTCAATCTTGTTTAACCCATATAGAATATGGGTCAATCAGACCCAACCCACTTATTATGTGTGTTATCTATTTAACTTATTTAAATTAAATTTGACCAATAAACTTTTTAAAAATGTGTAAACAAAATTAAACATTTCCTTTCACTTTTTGAATCTTTAAAATAATCAAAATTTCTGATTTTATTTTCATTAGAATTCAAATGTTTATATTTCAATTTTAAAATTTCAAAATTTCAAATTCAAACTCAAAATGCAAACTTTCAAAACTTAAATTTTCAACTGTAAATTCAAAATTTCAAACTCGGGTTAAATAAAAAAAATTCAAACTCAAAATTTAATTCTTTGAACTTTTTAAAATTCAAACTCAGAATTGAAATGTTTAGAATCAAAATTTTCAAAAATTCAAAAATTCAAAATTCAAATTGTTACGAGTAAGATTATACACGACCATCTAATAATTTAGAGATGAATGAATCATTAAAATATTGTTAGAGATTATATTAGAGTTCAGATGTGGGGATGAAGCCTGTTATTTGTCAAATGCATATGAAGTATGCCAGTGTTCATTATTGACCATAATGTTGATACGAATTCATTCGTTGAAGTCTCACTAGTACGATGAATCAATTGCAATTTAAACGAAAAAATAACTTTTTGTCTAGTCATTCGTGTATAAATTTTAAAAATTTAAATTGTTATGTGTAAATTTTTGCGCGGGCAAAGTCGATATGTCCGAGTGGTTAAGGAGACAGACTTGAAATCTGTTGGGTTTACCCGCGCATGTTCGAACCCTGCCGTCGACGTTATATTTTAGATGTCGGTTTTAGAATTCGAGCGGGATGTGTGAAATGAGGACAAACGTCTGACATTCTCCGTGACAGGAAAATCCCTCAGAAACTTAAAGAAATGTTCTACAGAACGACAATTAGGCCTGCGATGTTGTATGATGCAGAATGTTTGCCTACTAAAAGCTAACACGTCCAGAAGATAGCGTAGCAGAGATGCGTATGCTGCGATGGAGCCGTGGTCATACAAGAAGAGACTGAATTAGAAATGATGATATACGTGATAAACTTGGAATAGCACCAATTGAGGAGAAGCTAATTCAACATCGCTTAAGATGGTTTGGACATCTTCAACGGAGACCGTCCGAGGCACCCGTGCGCATTGGAATTATAGACCGCGTCGAATGCTAAAAGAGAGATAGAGGTCGACCAAGGTTGACATGGGAGGAAGTAGTAAAAAGAGACTCGAATGATTGTGGTATATTCGAAGAGCTGGTGACAGACAGGAGCGCGTGGAAGTTAGTGATTCACGTACCAGAACCATGAGCTATGAGTTTTATAAATTTTAGATTATAGGACTAGAGAACATGAGCCTAAGACAGCGTTTGGTCTTTTGACCAATATTATTATTAGTACCATTGTTACTATTAGTATTTTTTTTTCTTTTTATATATATATACATATATATGTATATTTATTTTACTTAGTTATTATTATTATTAATTTACTTACTTGACTTTATTTTCTTATTGTTATTGCTATTATTATGACTTTTAAATTGACTTTGTCATTTAGTTTGGGTTCCATCTCTAGCTGACCCCAACTTGCTTGGGAATAATGGTTTGTTTGTTGTTGCTTTGTAAATTTTTGCGTGGCTATTCAGTGATTTAGAGACGAATAACTTATTGAACTACTGTTCAAGTCAGAGGCAAACAACCTTCACAAATATCCAACATTAATAGACTGTACAACTCATCGACAATAAACAAAATACCAATAATATAGTAGATAATAATGCATGATAAATCCTACATACGATCAATCTAAAATTAGCAACTCACATTCATCTTTATAAAACCATTTTTTATCACTTGTTTCTAAAATAATGATAATTCATTTCAAATATCTTAAATCATCATCATCATTTATTTTAAAATTAATAATAATTTTGTTCATATATAGTAGATCCAGAACATTGTTGTTCTTTCCAAAAAATAACCACTTACAAAGTCTATTATAATACCACTTCAATTACCATAAAATTACTTTATTATTATGTACTCCACGATAATAATATTAGCTTACAACAAACCTTTAAAAGACAGTATTATTATTTATCATAATAATAAATTCTTTAAAATCACAATGTCATGATTTTACTCAAAATAATAGCATTCTACTTCAAATTTCAAGATTATATAATTATTATTTATCTTAAAAATAACAATAATTAATTTAAATATCCCAAAGCTTCATTATCGTTATTGTTTCAAACTAATAAAAAGTTTATTGGAAGTGTTAAATCTCAAAATTAAAATGTACTGCAAATATCTCGAAACTTTAATTGTTATTACCTAACAATCAATGATTATAATCCTACCTCAAAATCACTTAAAATCATATGCTTACTATTTATCTCAAAGTAATAGCAATTTATCTCAAACTAAATTTTAAAGTCGTCAATTATTGTTATTTACAAATTTATCCCTTAACTCATTGTTCATAATTATTCATCATGAACATAGTCAAGTTTATGACTAATAATTATTGCTTAATATCGACCCAATGTTAATAACATTTTTTTTAATTATAATATTATTACTTATCTCAAAATAATTAGTTACCAACAATCATATTAAAATGGTTATTCATCTTAAATTTCGACTTAAAATATTGATATTATTATAAACCGGAATATCATTGTTTATTGAAGTCCTTTTTATTTTATAAATATTGATAATTTCTCTTAAGTTCTTAAAATATCTTACTATTATTATTTATGGATTTCCCAGAGGTTTATATAAAATAATCTTAGGTTTATTCTTAGTAATTTAACCTTAGTCTGTGTGATTACTTATTTAAAACATAGAATTTTACAAATAATAACAATTACCTAATAGCTGTTTAATATCACAATTGTTATTCAACCAACATGATAATCCAATCCACATCAGACTCCATATCAACGTCAACCACATATTGACAACATATATGTTCAATGTCTATACGGTTGTTCACTATCAAAGTTAAATATCCAATATCAAATAAAGATATCATATGTCAACAATCCCGTTACCAACCTTACAGTGTCATATGTCCTATAATTAGGGGATAATACCATGAAAATCATATAACGAACGTATAAATATCATATGCTCTACAACCAATGAATAAAGGATCATTTCATGTATATGAAACCCTAATAATGATATACATAAGAGAAAATATATAACAAACTATAACATGAACCCAACACATATTTCACACAAATTCGAGCTACTACGTACAAGAAATGGACATGAGAAGATACAGGGCTTAATTTGCAATTAAAATATTTAAAGGGACTAAAAGGTAATTATCCATCACCTGCTCCACCTAGGTTTCAAACCCTAACTGCATCAATGCCTTCAACCCGATACCGCCACTTGTTTGTGTCGTTGAAGTTCTGAAGAATGCCTTCCATGACCTCCCCATCTTCGGCTGTACATTTCTATGCCGCCACGGCCACCTACGGCTTACCAAATCCAACTTCTCGATCTAGCTGCTACCCATAAATCCAAACCCTTGTTCGATTTTACCAACCACCACAAACCTCTAAGTGATACCACACGACCACCAATTACTCCCTTGTGAAATTCCTCACATGACTGTAGAACTCTTGTCACCTATCGTCGTTGTCAATGAAACCCAGAATGTTGACCGTCACCAATCAACTTTGATCGATTTTTCTAGTTAACTCAGGCGCCACATCGACTACCGATCAAGTGTCATCTTTTCGTCTCCTCAAGAGCTTTAATTTGATTCTAGAAACACTCAATTTTGATTCCAGGATATTTTTTAACATGTTTTAAAGTTAGAGAGATATCAAAGCACCATTAATGAGATTACTTTTGAGGTTAGTGTATAAGAGTGTGAAGGCTACTGATTAGTGTTTCATAGCATTGTTTATATATACAGTTAAGTATGTTTGAATCTTACAACCGTTTAGTTCAAAAATGGTCGCACGAATTGTTTAATTTTAGAAAATCTATATATCCTAAACCGTTGCTCCAAAATATATCATATTATATATCAAAATTCATTTCTTGGCCATTTTGAACATCAGTGGAATGATCCAAAAAGGCAACACTGTTCAAAATCAAGTATTAACTTATTGCTTAGTTATTTAGTGATTTACAATTTATTATTTTAATTAAGTGCACGTAAATTTATGGGTCATTACTTTGACCGTAGAGAAAAGCACGAATAAATAGTTAAAGATTTTTCCATGGTAGTTGAGTTTTTTTTTAAATTTAGGCCACTTTAAAAAACTTATTACACAAATAGACCATTTTCAAAACTATTTACAAATATAATCCACTTTTGGCCATGTTACGCTACACTAGCAAAAATGCATTGGCGACATTTGAAATGTCGTCAGTTTATTTTTATTTTTCTAATTTATACTGGCGACATTTGGAAAGGCGTCTGTCTTGTTTTAGAAAATAACGATGACGTTTTTTCAAATGCTGTCAATTTTGTTTAAAATTTTATAAAGGCAGAAAACATGCGAAATTTGAAAAGGCGTCAATATATAAATTTGTAATATATTGGCGCATTTTGAAATATTGTCAATATAATTTGTTTAAAAAAATATATACAGGCGGCATTTCAAATGTCGCATGTACTTTTTTGCCTGTGTGGCGCTGACAGGGCTGAAAGTGGTCTATTTGCATAATAAGTTTTTAAACATGACCTAAATTAAAAAGATTCTCCTGATAGTTTTTTTCCCTTATCTGAAAATGCTGCCCTTTTAATATATTTTTTCTTTTAAAATGTAACTTGCATAATTAATTGGACAATTAGATGAATACTGATAACAAACGTACAAGTCTTTTAAGATATTAGAAGTTTATTTTATAAAAAAATCACATGCTATTTCATCTTTCTTTTTCATGGTGATAAAAAATAAGAAATTTTTTCTGTAGTTTTATTCATTGATGAAGAATGCAAATGTTGGCATTCCTGCTTTCCTACTCTTTGAACAAATGCACTTTATATTTTTATAGCTTTGACCTTGTAGAATTGCATGATTATATTGAACAATTGATAGCATAATTACTGATGATAACAAGCTTTGAAGTCTTTTATGGCATTAAATTTTTTTTCATGAACAATTACTTGCTATTTGGTCAGATTTTAATCTAATTTTTTTCGTAAAGCTAAACAAGGAGCAAAAAGTGGTAGCAATAAATGATATTCAATATTAAGGGTCAGACCAAAATGCTGCAGAATGCTGCCACACTAAGCAATATATTCAGTATCACAAATTACATGTAAATTATTATGAACTTGTTGGTGAATTGCTCTATACCAATAAAACATCAACTATATCTATTATTCAATCCCAGCTACCCTTGCCTAGGGTTTGGGACTTTCAAGTGTTTTGAGTTCCAGAAATTGAATTGTATTAGTTTGAAATACGTTCTCTGTTAAAAACAGTTCATTTGTCATGTTTATTCATTTAGGCCTTCGAGCAATTACAGAAACTCATTGGAACAAAAAATGAATTGGAAGCGGGTTTATCGTGGTCAGTATATCATCGTTTTCAAGATTATTCATCTGAACATGATTTAAGCATGCCTAAGAAGGTCGAAAGCAACTCAAAGGTTGCTGTTGCTCTTACGGTAATGGATGAATGCTTCTGTCCTTTTATAGATCACAGAACTGGCGTTAATCTAATCCATAATGTTGTCTACAACTGCGGGTAAGAAATGTAACCTTTGTCGTTTGCATTTCAATGAATTAGGTTAATGGTACTTTTGATACCGTTTATTTGTTTCTAGGATGTAAGCTATTGTAGTCGATCAATTTTAAAGTTTAAGTCACTGTCTAAGATTGATAAATATATTATCCTTCATCTATCCTCTTACCAGTCCAACTCTTCACACTACATTATATGTATGTGAAGAGATAAAAAGGAGAGCATTGAAGCAAAGGGTAAAGTATTTAATATTTATCACTCCCCTATTTTTAAATTGAAGTGATGTCATTATATGGTCTTCACTAGCATACTGGCAAGCACAATGTGTGTAACTTTGTTGTATATCAATCAAATTAAGGTTTTCATTCAATTATATTCAAACATATAACAATAAACATGCAAAAATACACTCAGAATATGTAACTTGATCGATATATCTCAATAATTATTATTTCGTAAAGATGTTTTGTTTTTGTTTCGCACTTCACATGTACAATTCTTATTCAAAATTTAGTCTTGTCTAAAAAATGTTAATAAGTTTCATGGATAGGAGATATAACAACAACGACGACGACGACTACGACAATAACAATAATAATACAGCAGCAGCAGATGAGACCGAATATGACCAAAATTAAACTATAATAAGTTGAATAAAATTAACTCTTTGGAAGATTGAAATTCCGGTTATAGTTATTGATAAAGATATAGAAATGTGAAGGGGGTGGTAGAAGCTAGAGAAAGCTTTTATAGTCATTTCATCCGGACATGATTGAGTAGTGTTGGTTATTAGCTTCATATATGATATATTTAGCTTCATTTACCATTTTTATGCATCTTCTTGGTATGTTAGCTGTAGTCTTGTTATATTATATTTCCTTTTTTTTCTTTCTTTCGTAGATCCAATATTCCCCGAATAAGCTACTCTGGCTTTTATACTTTTGTCTTAGAGCGAGGGGATGAGATCATTGCTGTAGCATCTGTTAGGTGAGTACCTTTTGTTTTACCTACCTGTCTAATCTATGTTTAATATTTTTTACATGTTCATTATAAATACTCGAATCTGTTAATATTCTTAAAAACCATATACCATTCCATTGGATCTAGAATCCATGGTACCAGGTTAGCAGAAATGCCTTTTATTGGGACAAGGTACATGTATAGGCGTCAAGGGATGTGCCGTCAACTACTTAATGGAATCGAGTCGGTAAGTTAATCATTTTTTGGTAGTCAGAGTGTTATTGTAGTTTTTAGACTTCTAGTCCATATATTTTACTGCCCTCTGTTTCATTATCCTACCACATTATGCCACCTTTAACTGCTTCACCCTTGCCACTGCAATTGTTCTATTCTGTTACAAAGTCTAATGCTTACAGGTTACTATTTGTGTCTGAATTTTCCATGGATCTAGTTCATTCAATATCTTTTACCATTTTCCAAATTTCACCATTTCTTGATTAAAAAATTATTCTTTGCTGGGCTATCAGACTGTTGCATCTATAAGGCAACCACTTGACTTGTTTGTTTTATCTTTTCCTTCTGTCATGCAATAATGTTGAAGTCAATGATTGTCCGGACTCTTATGAGATCTCTGGCAATGCTGATTCTGTTATTGAAATTATCTTTGAAGCATCACAAGCAAGGCTATGTGTTGGTTTAAGTAGTCATCATTCACAACATCGTTATCTTTTGTAATCTGGTTATTAACACGATCCGAGCATAGATTTTATAAATGCGGTAATATTAATTATGTGAGAATTCTTCTTTTTCTTCATTGACTACAGTGTTTTTATGTATCTCCAGTTCTTGTATTCCATGGATATTTATTATTTTTTTCTTCTGGAAGCACTTCCACTATCTTCTTAGGCTAAATCTATTAGCACACGTCAATTTACTTTTCACTCCACTAATGTTTAAGAAATCACGTACACCATGTATTTTTCCTCACACCCCATTTCATTTTACTTTTCAACGACTGTTTTTCATCTTTTCTTTCAAACATCAATCTGTTTATTGTTGCTTTACATTTTCCTATATCCTATACAAAATTATCAAAATCCTACCAGGTAATGTGGTTCTTCCTCCACGTCAACTCATGATGTTGAATCTATCAATTCTAAGCACGCGTTGTATTAGGTTCTTGTTGATTTCAAGCTTGTACCGTACTTGGTTTATATCAAATCCTGCTAAATTGGGCACTTTATTTTAATAAAATCATTGAGAGAATCATGTAGTTTTCTAATTGTTGATGAAAAAACAAATCTTATTTGGTTCAAAAAAATGATCAGGAATCAGAAAAATGTCAAAAAGAATTAAACGTTGTCATCTTAGGAATGAGAATTATCTTCCATATCATTTTTTAAAACAAAAAGTAAAAAATGAAACAACATAGAGGTGATGTTTTCCTGAGGGTAAAACCGTAAAATAGTAATTAAAAAGTTGTTAATTTTGATGTGGTGTGTAAAGAAAATAGTAGAGCACTAATAGAATTACCCTTGTTTCATTCTAGTGCTATCTAAATAAATTTGGTACAAGTCTGTGTTTTTAAGTTTTTTTGTTTTTCAAAAATAATAATTTTTGTTATTGATGAGACATTTACCCTTTGTTACTTCTTTCATTACATGCTTGGTTGTTCTATATGCTTGGAAAGTTGACATTTATGAATAATGTGTTATAACAGAATTTGTTTGAAAACAAGAACTTGTATAGGACCAAAATAAAAATTACTCTCTTATTGCAGGCTAATTCTATTAGCCCTCACAATTTTCTTCACACCTTAACAACTTTTTGGTTACTATTTTACACTTATGAAAACATCACATCCATGTCGATTCATTTTGTATTTTTTGCTTTAAGAGAAATAAAAAAGGTATGGAAGTATGCTTCTCAGATTTGTTGTTGTTGTTGTTGTTGACATTATTTACTTTTTTGACATTGTTTTGTTTCCTAATCATTTTTTCCAACCGATTAAGAGTTTTTTTTTAAGAATTTGGAATTTTGATTTCATTGAAACAAAGTGCCCAGCTTACTAAATTTGATATGAACATAGTATGGTACAAGATTTTAGTTGAAAGGAACCTAGTATAGTGTGAGTTTGGAATTTTGATAGAATCCACGTCATGAGTTGATGTGGAGGAAGAGGATGATCACATTACTTACTACTTACTAGGAATTTGATAATTTTGTACATGATGTGGGATAATGTAAAGCAGTGTTCTACATGTGGATGTTTGAGAGAAGAAATGAAAAAAAATAGAAAGTGGAATATATTAGAGTGTGAAGAGAAATACATTGGATAATTATTTTTTTAAGCATTAGCGGGGTGGCAAAAGACAATTGAGGGATGCCAATAGATTTAGCCATCTTTTTATTTATTTATTACATAAGTTATGTATGTTTGGATAATTCATATATCACAGCCCCCATAAAACTAATGTATTATTTAAAAAAAAAACTCAAAATTAGTCACTTTCTGTGAATTGAGATATTGATACAAACCGACATTTAATTCATGAAATATGATTCACATAAATTTTTAGGAACTATGCCCTTCCTCAGACCTTATTATTGTAATATGAATCACGCAACACTGGTTGTTCCATTTTCATATAGAATACTACTTTTTTTTCTACTTCCGCACCATGATTTACTTCTTTGTCTTGGCTACCTTTGCCTTCTTTAATAATATTACTTTTATTCATTTATTTTAATCTCAGGCACTCTGCTCCCTTAATGTTGAAAAACTGATAATACCTGCAATATCAGAATTAACAGAAACCTGGACTGGTAGCTTTGGCTTTAATCATCTTACTCACTTGGAAAGACAAGAGGCCAAATCCACTAAAATAATAGTTTTCAACGGTACTGGTCTTTTACATAAACCAATCATCAGTAAAAGTTCATCAAATGGTAATTCAAGTCCTATTGGTGGTAAGTTTGTATTACGTTTCATATACTTCATTTCATTCCCCTTTTTTTTTTCAAATGCACATAGTTGAACAAGTGAATTTGGCCATTCAGATGTTTTGATTCTTCCCAAGGTAGATGATCAAAATGAACATGGTGGAAAGCCGGTTAATGTGTGCACTTGCAATGATCCTGAAACAAATTCTAAGGTTTGATACACTGAACTTGTTTCTAATTTGTATGCTTTGATAGTAAAGAAATACACAATGGTTATGAGATAATGTTTTACCATTGTTATTTAAGCCACTGAAAATATCACGTGAATGTTCAAAGATGATCCAGAGCATTGTTATAAAAAACTTAAACCATAATTTTTTTGAATCGAATCTTTTCCATTAGAATTTGAAAACACGATTGTATCGTAATTTAGGAAAGTCATTCAATTCATGCTATAATAGAAATATGTCGACAATAATCGATTAAAATTCTATGTTTTTCCTAGACAAAATAAAGAAAAAACATGAGAGAAAAATTAAGTTTGTATATTTAGTCATTGTTTCCACTTTTAATAGTGCTGGTCTTTTGCAGAAACCAGTGATGATTGAAAGCTCATCAAATGGTAATCCAAGTCCTATTGGTGGTAAGGTTGCATGACAATTCATGTATTTAGTTTCCATGGCATTTTTATATTTGCACATGGCTGAACAGGTGAACTAGGTTATTCAGATATTGTGATTCTTCCCAAGGTAGACGATCAAAATGAACACTATAAAAAGACGGTTAATGCGAATACTTGCAATGAGCCTGATACGAATTCTAAGGTATGATACACTGGACCTTGTTTCACACCTACATACTTCTGTAGTAAAGAAACACACATTGGATACACAATAATATGTGATTTAAACCTCATATATCGTGAAACTTTTGTCATAACATGGAAAACTCACACATGTCCTTGTTCACTTCCCTAGTTATGTTTGTATGGCTTTTATTATTAGTTGAATATATAGATTCACTTGCATATCAGTACTGTTTCAAAACACTTTTATGCAAAATATAGTAAACTAAATAATAATATTTTGCTACATCAATAAATATGCTTGGTTTCTGTAACTGTAATGGAAAATGTGGTCAAATTTCCATGTCCTAACCGATTCTTATTTTGAGAGTTCAGCATGAAGCAGAATTTGACAAGGAAAGTGTGATGGAGATTAGTGCTACAAATTTGTCTGAAGCTATAACCAAAGTCATCCCTGATCTAAATGCCCCTATTGATTCAGATAACTTGGTGAAGAACTCTAATGGCAAGGTTGGTACATTACTCTGACTCAACAATGGTTTTTTTCTTCTTCTGGCATTACTTGATGCTGCAATGTGTAATTTACGTGGCTTATTGCATGGTAGAGTATTCTATCTATATTACAGTGTGCAAACCTTAAAATGGAGCTTCTAGAATTACAAAAAATGCCCATAGTACAAAATGCCCAAAAAACATGGATATCGAATAGTATTATTGGCATTCTTTGGCCTCTAAGGATGCACTTCTTCCCACGTCTTCAAACCCACTTCCATTTTAGCGTGCTGCTAAAAAGACCTTTGTTTACTCTTACTATTACAATTGGAATATAATTAAAGTCTTTAAAAGCTTAAATAGTGATGTTAAACTGCATCATGGTATTCAAAAGGTCCACTTCTGGACATGAACACATGTTAACCACTTAGTTTTTCAATTCCAGCATATGTATAAGAGTTTTCAAATAAAACAATCTTTATTGTGTACTAATAAAACTAGTTTTTGAAATATAACAATCTTTATTGCACTGATAATAAAATTCAGTAATTTATCAGTTTTAAATAAACGTTGCGTTGGCCCTCAATAATATTGAAAAAGAACGGTTGTGATTTGTGAAATAAAGTCACATTTAGAGAAAATAAATTTGAAAAGAAGGAAAGCATATATTTGGATTTGCCTAAACTAATCTTGCATATCATAATAAAAGTGAATATTTCCTCTCAATTTGGATGCAATAGTTTGTTTGTTGTCATATACATAGTGACTTGAGCACCAAATAATTGGTTATTATAGACATGTTTAATATTTTTTTTAGCTTCGTTGAATTCCCACAAGGATATGTAGTTAACAAAGATTGAACCCTCGACCTTATATGTGAGCCGCTATATGTTCTAACCAACTGCGCTACCTCTGTGGATGTAAATTTGTTTAGTGTTTATTTATTTATTTAGAGATAAGGAGAAAATATTGAAAATTAGGGTTTGGAATTGAGTTTGTTATTCAAATTGTAACGGTTAACTGAACAAGGAAATGTTTGGGGAACTGTTTTGCGTTCTTTTATTCTTCACTTCTTTTTTAAAAGTGCAGGGATCTTGGGTAACCTTAACAACTGGTATAGCAACCTACTATGCAAATTTTTCTAAAGAGAGTTTGATTATGGGAAAAATAAGATTAGAAAAACCAAATGGGGGAAACTGGGGAATCTAAAAGGTATGGATGAAATATTTTCTGTATCTCAACGATTTTTGCAAAACTTTGAAGAAAAAGGAGAGAGACCGAATTGTATAACAAAAGAAACATTGACAACGATGGATAAAAATATTGCAATGGCTATTCAATGCTTCTTAGAGAGTTCATTGTTTCGTATTTTTGCTACTGAACCATCAACTAATGCAATATGGAAGAAACTAGGAGCTTATATGCAGTAACTCAGCAACAAATAAGGTTCTTCTCATGTGAAGGTTTGTAAATCTAAAAATCAAGGTAGGTAGTCTTGTCGGGGAACATCTAAGCATATTTCAAGTGATTGTGAATCAATTAGAATCCGTAAACTATAAGGTTGGTGATGAGACACAAGTCCCAATATTGATGAGCTTGTTACTAGAAAGCTGAGAGACACTTGTGATTGCACTGAACGACTTAAATTCTGAGAGAACCGTTTCAATTAATTTGATGGTTAGCAGCATGCTTAATGAGGCGATGAGGAGGAACAATCTCAAGGATAAAAAAGCCAAGGAAGAAAAGGAGTATAACAGCCCTATTGAGGAGGTTAACAATGTAAGGAAAGGAAGAATATTAAATGTGGAAATTGACATTGTCTCTCATTTCAAAAAAAAAAATCAGGGCGGGTGTAGAAATTCTTAAACAAACTCAAAAGGGATGAGGATAAAAATGAAGGCATTAGAAGAAGATAAGAAAAAATATGGGGAGAACATTGATGAAGAGGCAAACGTTGGTGCTGAAAATGATTCAAATTGTGTGTTGACAATGACAAAAGCAAAGAATGGATGTTTGATTCAGGTGTCTGTTTTCTTATATGCAAGTATAAGAAAGTAAGAAAACCTTCGTGGACTATATAAAGTAAAAGAACAAGGTGGAATATGCTAATGGTCGCGAGATGAATATCAGTGGCATTGGTTTGGTTAAGTTGAAGCTTGTTGACGGAAAAGTGTCAACATTCACAACGGTTAGGCATGTTCTAAAAATTAAGAATCTTAGTTCAGTGGGGTAATGAGAAGAAAAAAGGTTCAATTTTTCAGCTCGATATGGAGTTGCTAGTGTATGGAAAGGTAGTAGGGAAGTTCTACGAGCAATGAGAGCTGGGAATGATTTATACAATGTGATACAACAGAAGGTGGGGACGTAGATGGTTCTCAAACTTGAATCAGAGAGGAAAATTCACTTTAATCAAGGTGGAGCAAGCGAAGGAAACTAAAACTTGAATTAGAGAGGAAAATTCACTTTAATCAAGGTGGAGCAAACAAAGGAAACTAAAACTCTACATGTAAGTCTTTGTGGTACCACAAGCAATTTTGAATGGACGGTTGATTCATGTTTGATTGGTAGACATGCATAATTATGCGCTATGGTTAAGGTTAAGATTGAGTATGTATTGAAGTTGTGATTTTGCATAATGGTAGTGTGTTTAGATTTGTGATACAAAATCACATTCAGAGAAAATAAATATAGAAAGAAGGAAATCATGTTTTTGGAGTTGTCCAAATTGATATTGCATATTTGGATATTTTTATTTGTTGTCATATGCATGGTGATTTGAGCCCAAATCTTTGATTATTATAATTAAAAGCATCATTTTTTTAGATGTAAAGGGAAATTTTTGTGAATTAAGGTTTGGAATTTAGTTATGATACTCAAATTGTAGCGGGTTTTGTAATTATTTTGAAAAAAAATTGAATAAAGAAAGGTTTGGAGGAATTGTTGTCTTCTTTTAATTCTTCACTCCCTAGTATCTTGTGTAATTTTATCATGGTCATGACAACTTACCATAATAAAAACAATTATATACACAAAATATTATCTTGTGTGATTTATCAATTTAGCATCGTCACGACAGCTTATCATGAAAAACCATCTATGATATTAACGGGGGGGGGGGGGGGGGGTCAGATGAAAGGGCAGTCCTATAAGTTTTGGTACCTAAAGCCAATTGCAAAACCAAGGCCTCTATACAGAAACTAATGCTATTATTGTTAATTATCACCAAAATAATTTCTGTTGTTTATAAATAATGAGAAGATGATAAAAAAGAAATAACTTTACTAGTAATAGTAATTCAAATTATACAACAAAATCAATATTAGTTGCATATGAACATTTTTCTAGCCTTCTTATTTGCAAAAATACTAATAATATTTTCAGAAAAATGGACACAGGGAAGTTGTAAAAAAATTTAGTCTTAGAGACAACAAGTTTGCTTTTTAGTCCGAAGGACACTTTTTAGTGTAAACAAAAAATGATATCATTCTGTGATTTGCACTAGAAAGTGTCCTTCAGCCTAAAAAACAAACTTGTTGTCACTGAGACTAATTTTTTTTCAACTTTTTACTTGAGCCTAAAAACCCCTAATATTTTCATATTCATATTTGCTTCCTCATCATCTGTATTTCCATTGTCATGGTCGCTCATTAAAATATCATCAATATTATCATCATTCTCGTCAATAAACGGACATTATCCACATTTAAACTCGAACTTTCTATTGGACTATTTTTAATGAAAAATTTATTAAGAGCGTCTTTCTGTGAATTAGTGAGTTCATCCAGCCATCTTTTCTTTTCCTAACCCTTTTAACGTGTCCAGATTTTTGCTTGAGCATTTTTAAACACTATAAAACATCGAATAACATGGTATATTAATAATTATTCAAATAATAAAAACATTTTAAATTAGGAATATCTAATCTATTAGTTATAATTTATAAAAAATATTTTCCACGATAATTTGAAGCAAAAATGCTATAACTAATCAATTCGGCTAAAAATTTAATTATAAATTACTACGAAAATAAACATAGTTATTTATCGATAAATTTTACATTTACTAACCATTAAAAAAATTCATTAACTATTACCAAATCAATCCTTGTTATACAATTATTTCAAATAACAAATTAAATATACCAATTTTGATTTAATTCGTATTATACAAATCAATTCTTAATATACAGTTAACTAACTTAAATTCAGAACATAGGGGATCAAAATTGAATTGGCATTAGAACATAAGGAAATCCAAAATTAACTAGGCTTCGTTTGTTAAAATGACTGAACACTTAATGCTGAAGGCTGAATGATGCATGCTGAATGCTGAAGGCTGAATGCTGAATAGTAGGTGCTTAATGCTGATTGCTGAATGTTGAAATATTGTTTGATTTGTTGCTGATTATAAATATGTTTTATTGTAGTAACTTGTTAGTTGACATATTTACCATTCATTGCTAATATTTATTATCTGAACAGTATAATGGAAAAAAATGAATATCCATTAAAAGGTATGGAAAATTTTAAATTTCTAATGTGAAAAACATCGTAATTACATGCACAGAATTATCACATATACATGCATAGAATTTTGGCATCTACATTTTATATATCAAGTTAAACCACAACTATATAGTACTAGAGTTGTGTAATAATGCATGTTATGACTCATAAAGATTTTCAAAGCTTTGTAGTGTGTTCTACTCATTTTGACATGTCAGGCCGATCAACTATAGAACAAAGAATATAACACATGTTATTTTAGAAATTTATTACACTGATTTACCTGAAAAAAAATGGGTATATGACACAATTTTAGACCTCATTCGCAATAAATTTTTTATAAAACAATTTACTGTTATGTTATATTGGTTATATATCTTCTAAGTTCAGTACGTTAATAGACATCATAATCGCTGTAAGAATAATATTGTCAGCTTTCAGAGTAGGTAATCTTTGTAATCAAAATTTCAGTGATCTAAATTCGAATCAATAAAATGACGTAGCTATTTTTGTGAAACGCTATTTGTTTGCATAGCAGATAATTTATAGAATTAACATTTTGTGCTACAAAGTACGCAAAGCTGTCAAATTGGAGAAACGGTCTATTAGGCGTATTCATGGAATTCACCTCAAATTAAAAGCTTTCGCTCAGAACTGAGGACAACTAACATCTCAGAGAAATACAAAATCAAATCAAAAGAAAAGGGTTGTGCTTGCACTGCTGTTACAGCTACTGTTTATCACATATAAAATTAAACAATCCATACTTTATGTTATAAAACAATGTGTCACAACCCACTAAAATAAAAATATCAAATCATATATACTTACATTATTAAAAAAATTCATATCATCATACCTACAATGCTGCTGCCTTGGAATATGATGTTGAACCCGCTGCACAGAAGAGTAAAATATATGCTGGAGCTGCATTGTACGCAAAGAACAAAGAAGAAAATCTGTGTTATTTAAAATATAAGGGTATCCGTTGGAAAACATCTACATACTGATTCAAATTTCAAAAAGCATTAAAAATGAGCTGAATAAGTATTTGTTGGTTTGACTTGGTAAGACTGAATGAAATGGTAAAACAAACGACTACATAAATGCTGAATTGAATCAGCACTTTCAATCAACGCTTCAACAAGTGCTTTTCGCTCAAAACAAACACTGCCTAACAAAATGCTGTTTACAAATTACAATAAAAGTACAACTAACTAAAAATTAGAACATAAAAATGTCCATAATTAAGTACCTCTGTACCTTTAGCCCTTTTCAACACTAAGCAGTGATGCAGCAAATAGGCTAAATAGCCAAAGGCCACAAGCAACAACCGATTATTACCAAGGATGGAAGATTGGAATTTGGAAGATGTCTGTGCTGTGCCCTTGCTGTGCTGAGCCTGGAATTGCCATCACCATCGTTGTCGCAGTAGTTGGCGTCAGAGTCGACGACGCGCCGCCGATTTGACGTCTGAGTCGCTGTCGATTGAAGATGGAGTCGCCGTTTCCTTCCCGTCGCAGTCGAGTCTCTGCCGCCGATTTGAATTTGTTCGCGGTTTTCTTCTTCTTCTGGGGATCGCGATTGCCGCGATTGTATATAGGACGCTGCCCAAAGCCGTTGCTTTTCTCGCTTTGGTAAAGGGCCGGCCCTGGTCAGATGCACTTCTCATTTAAAACATAAACATAAATACACATTTTTCTCTTCTATTGCTTCCTTGTATCTCTCACCCATAAAGTACATGTAGCAAAAATGCACTCTTATATTACTAGATTTCTTCTTGTTTGATCAATTTAGTATACTTAGGTCAGTTTAGATGGACATAAATAAGCTACTTATGCTTTTTGAATGTCAAAACCAATTCATTTTGCATTTTAGAAGCCAAACAACGGTTTATTTAAGTCGATCCAGACGAGGATTAATGTAATGTACTTAATCAAGGCCAACAATTAGAATCGAGACCGCAAACCCAAGCCATACCGATCCAAAAATATCCAGTCAAACTTGACTTGATCTGAAAGATCCAACCAAAAAACAGAAATTATATGTGTTTTTAGTGCTTATTACCCAACCATATCCGACTGGAACCGAATCTCGGGTCGGATTCATATTTGGAAATGTATAGATTGAACCCGATAAAACTTGACCCACCTAAAACCGAGATCCACTGGATTTGATCTGGTAGGCCTAATTGCTATCCCTATACTTTATATATGATGTACTAGTAGATTTCTTGTTATTTGGTTTCAAATTTTGCTTAAAGTTCTAATCATACCTACTGTAATATACCTTTTACAGGCTCCTCCTACCTGCGAAGAATTCTACTATAATGATGAGCCTCTTTTTGAAACAATGTCAGCTTAAAATAGATGCTACTGACTGTACAGAGAAAGATGAAAAGATGAACTGAACCTTTTCACATATTATTATTATATTTTTGTGAAAACATCATCTCTGAAAAGATGAAAAGAGTAGTCTACAGGCTTCTTCTGACTTACAGTAACTGTTATTTTGAACGGTAAAAAAGAACTTATTACCTAAACAAGGCAGGGTTATTTTGATTAGCTATGTTTTATCATTTTGGATGAAAAAACAATGCTAGGAAATTATTTTGGATGACAGGAGAAGCAAATATTACATTGAATATGTGACATCTAATGTTATATAAGTTTGTTTAATTTCGATTCTATTGGTGATGATATCTTAATTTAATCTTATTGTTGGTCATGGAACATTGTTTTTTTTTTTTACAAGTAAATTAATAAATTCTCTTTATCAGTTTGACTACTCAGTTATGACTGTAAAGATTTTTGTTATAGAGTGATTCTAGGTACATTTATGAATTTTTCGTTTGATAGTATCTAAAAATATTAAACTAACGAAAATTTTGAATCTTGTATTACAAATTACACTTTTCAATTTAGCATTTGTTATTTCAAAAATGTTAGTTTAGACTGGATAGGATTTACTATAAATCTAGAAGCAGGTTTAATTTAAAAAATCATCACATTAAATGAGAATAAATTAGATATAATAAAAGCAACGTGCATTTAAGGGGAAATGAATGAATTTGATAACTAAAAAATGGATTTCAAGTTTAAACAAAACTAATTCAAATATTTATACCTATAAAAAATAAAAATAAAAGTATAAAATAATAATCAAAATGAAATTTTAGAATAAGAAAAGATATTTTTAAAACGATGCAGAGACAAATATTTTCCATGAAGGTCCAAATAGTACTGGTGGTGCAACGTCAATTCCATGGACACAACATTAACACAAATGTAAAATAAACGGTGATATTGAATAAAATATACCCAAAAACAAAGTGCGACTTTTATTTGTGATGTTTAAACCGCAGAAGTTGATATTAAAATAAAAATAAATAAATACAATAAAATCTTTACTGTGCCAAAATCAGCAACTAATTACATAAATAGATTGGTTTTGGTATTATTTGCAAAATCAGTAACAAAAATACTTGTTTTTTTTTTCCAACCTGGCAAATTTGATATATAGTAAATCATAAGGTGGCATACTTAATATCAGTATCGGGTACTTATCGGTTAAGTATCAATATGAAATACTGTCAAATAATATGATAATATTGGATAATATCGATAAAATATCGGATATGTCCAGAACATGTTATAAATGATATTGTACTACGTTATATAATATTCTAATGATTACAAGTTTTAAATATTTGAATATATATTACCGGATTACTACAAAAGACTAATTGCATATAGATTACAAAACAATATGTCTACGGGGACATTCCATCAAATACAAGTCATAAAATAGGCTCATAAAAATCAAGAAATTAACATAATGCGTGTTGTTATTATTTTTCTCATTTTATACTATAGTTTTTGTTTCTTCAGTCATTTAATCATATCTAGTATTTTTCAATTTTTATTGTATTTTTAGTTTCGTCATTTTCATTTTTACTTAAATTATCGAACAAGTAATGTTGATTCGATACCGATTACTATTAACCCGTTCTTTACTGGTATATCAAATATATAATACTCTTTTAATTTTAATGCTTGCTGCATGATATTAACTTTTAAAAAATGAATTTTCATAAGCTAACTTACCAAATAGAAATAATGAACAAAACAAATAGCTAAAAAGAGAAGTAGACCTTATATGATCTTGTTTTTAGTGGTTAAGGGTTCACACAAAATATAAAATATAAAATAATGGAATAAGTAGAGTTTTTTATATTAAAATACTAATTAAGAAGACTGAAAAATATGGTTAATACTAAAAAATTAGTGCATTGGTTCGATATGCTTCACCGTATATTAGAAATAAACACTAAGAATGTGAAGATACTTATTAATAATTTTATTTTCTTCAACACTTACAATAATGATCGACATTCATAAAAATATCGAGTATTCTACACTAAATATCGGAGCAATATACTAGAAATATCAAGTGATATATCGGTAATGGCATTTTAAACAATATTTTGAAAAAATATAGGCATTTTAAACAATATTTTGAAAAAATATAGGCTAATGAGCAATATGAGATATATCGACGATATATCAGCAATGTTATCCGATATTGACTACTTAGGCATACACTATGGTTGTTATGGTAATTATAAGTTTACTATTAACATACCAATACTAAGGAACTGTATTCAATATCAAGCTACATCGGCATACCTAAATATAGCGGTAAAGAAACGTCAAAACCAGTGGTAACAGTAAATTTATCGGTAATATTAATATCAAGATAAGAGTCTCAGGTCCCTGTTTTGATGTTGTTATAGGAAAAGCCCCTATAGAAATGAATATGTAAATTTGGTCCTTATTTTTGAAAAATAAAAAATGCAATGTGTCTTGCACTTTTCTGACAGAAAACGCAAGGTAACCTGCACTTTTCTGATTTTGGAATTTTTTTTGATATTTTGAAAATTTTTAAAAAATTTTAAAAACGCAAGTTAACTTGCACTTTCTATCAGGAAAGCGCAAGCTAGTTTGCGCTTTCCGATTTTGAAATATTTTTGAAATTTTCAAAAAAAAATTAATGTTTAAAAAGCGCAAGCTAACTTGCGTTTTTTGATTTAGAAAAAACAGGGACCTAATTTACATGCTCATTTCTACATTGACTTTTCTTATAACAACAACAGAAATAGAGACATTTCGTGCAAAGCCCCTATAAATATTGTCTATTCACCATTTAAATTAATCCTAACAGCAGACACATTTAAAGGTATATTAGTTTCTTAAAAGATATTTGTTGTATTATTTATGATGATGATTCTTTTAAATTTATTAGGTTCAAATTCTAAGATTAGCAAAGTTATCATTTTATATTGTTGTAAATACTTTGTGATGAATTAAGAAAATTTTCTATGTCAACTAAGATAAGTTAATATGTTGGTATAAATTTTAATGGAGTTAAAATCAAGAACAAAATATTTACTTTTTTGACATGATCTAAATTTCAATACAATAAATTTTCAGTGACTTATGTATTGGTAAATTTACCATTAGTAGTCAACGGTTTACCAGTTCATCAATATACCGATGATCATTTTATCAATGGTAACACTAAAATATCGATAGTCATTTTTGACTTACCAACAGTATCATTACAGTAACAGATTTCTCATATCGGTAATGACTAACATTACCATAACAACCCTTGCATACATAGCGCTACTATTGGCTTCCAACTTCATGCCTTACCTCTTTGTTATTTAAATGTCTTCCAACTTCATGTCTTACTTTCATCTTTTTAATTGGAAACATTTGAAATGAAAATAAATTTTAGTGGATTTGATATGTTTGTTATCAAGATCAACTCCACCAAAATTTAAAAATATTTTGGAACTAACTCCCTCAAAAACTACTTTTTACATAAAAGGTTAACGTAAAAATTTCCAACGGTTCGCGTTAACTACAAATAATTAGAAGTTTTGAAATGTCACAATAATTTATGAGGATGATTGTTGTGAGATTTTTCTCTTCACAACACAATAAAAAATTACATGTGATGTCATTTTCTATTAAAAGAGTTATGTCATCTTCAACTAAGGGTGAACACACATATGGATTGTCATGTCCGTTGAGAAGATCCTTTTCCGCTATGTCGAGCATCTTGTTTTTTTTCCTCGGTTATATGCTTGTATTCTTGGTGGATGTGATAGAGTTAAGCATGTGTCATGTGGGCAATTATGTAAATAGTAATATAAACTTAACTCTGTAAACAATCTTATTCGAAGTAAAGTATCTTTTTGGTTTTATTTTCTTTTATATGTATTGTTATATAGAGATATAAATAATGAATTAAGTGCATCAAACATAGTGGAAATTAGGAACACATCCATCTTTTCTAAACTTATTTGTTTTACACCCTTCCCTTTTAGAAACTATTTTTTACATCTTTTTTTTTGAATTTCTTTATTTTTTTACTTTTTTCGTTTCCAAATTTAAAAGCGACCACTCTGATGTGTGTTACGACAGTTGTGAATTATAGATGTATACCCTAAAAGCGTATGTTAAAATTAGTAAAATTATCCAAATACCCCTATGAATTTCACATTTTTTTTGAAAAAAGGATGTAATTTATAAAAAAAAATTAGGAGGGACCTAAGACTAATTTTTTACACTCATAAGGATATATGTCAAAATTTCCTTTAAACATATATTAGTACAAAATCCTTAGAAGTATTTTCTCGCTTGCAGTTAGGAATGTGTTCGTAACCATGAGTATTGAATCGATATCTAAATATTGTTGGAATTGGGTCAGCACGCAGCGGGTTAAATGAGTGAATTTCAAATAATTTATCATTTTGGATTTTATTGGGCCTATGAAGTCCAAATTGATTTAGATTTGATCTAAATAAATTTTAAATACAATCGTTATTTAATTTAATTTATTAATAAAAGGATTTTATTTGATGTTATATATGATATATAATGTGCACTCATGTGTATCATATACACATGTGTATGCATTTGTGCATTATATACACTGTGCATGATTTAACATGCCCGTATCTAAGTGCTTGGATTTACACCGCAACTGTAACAACCCGCATATCTATCGATTTTATATTTAAATATTTTATCGTTAGTCGGATGTTAGTCCGAAAAGCTACTTTTTGCATACGGTCAAATTAGGACTCGAGACCACCCCCATTGAGTTCAAAATGACGTTTGCGATCTTTTTGAGTGTAAACTTCGATATGTTTGGAGATAGTGAAATTTTCGTCACTTTTCCCGCTTGAGACTTTGGTTTGGACTGCACCTTCTTAACTCAGCCCAACCCCTTCTTCTCTTCATCACTTCATCAAATACTTCAAGCTTCTTCAAAAATGGTGGAGGGAAAGAGAAATTAAAACTCCCAACTCAAATTCTATTGCAAATCCGAGATTCAACATCAAATTCACGTGAAGACCATTGATTCAAGCTTGTTGGTGTTCTTGCTTTGCTCTCAAATCTCCATCTTCATCAAATTCCGTGAAAAGGTGAGATTTTTGATCTCACATCTTGCCTATATCTATCTCGGACTGTTGGGAATGATCCCCTATTGTATTTGCATCAACATTTGCATTTGGTTTGGATTGGATTGGCGAAAAACTTCAATTTTCAGCGTTTTGGTGATTTTCCTGGCCTTAAGTCGTTTCTGGCCTTCGCTGAGTCGTCCACGAGTTAAGCCTAAGTCGTGAGTCGTTCACGAGTTAAGGGCTTAGGTCGCGCGCGTGTATTTCTGTTCGTCTGGCCTGAGTCGTTCTCGAGTTAAAGTGTTAAGTCGTTCCAGGCGTTGAGTCGTTCTGGGTGTGCTAAGTCGTTCACGAGTTAAAGGCCTGAGTCGTTCTCGAGTTAAAGTGTTAAGTCGTTCCAGGCGTTGAGTCGTTCTGGGTGTGCTAAGTCGTTCACGAGTTAAAGGCTGAGTCGTTCGCGAGTTACTGGCTTGAGTCGTTCAGGAGCTAAAGGCTTGAGTCGTTCAGGAGCTAAAGGCATAAGTCGTTCAGGAGTTAAAGGCCTTAAGTCGTAGGTCGTTTTGCAGTTAGCTCGCTCGCCCTGGCTTAAGTCGTTAAGTCGTTAAAGGCTTAAGTCGTTAAGTCGTTCAAGACTTAGGTCGTATGACCTTATCCCTTAAGTCGTAAGTCGCTTGCCTCCCTTAAGTCGTAAGTCTCTTGCCTCCCTTAAGTCCTAGGTCGTATGACTCTTAAGTCCTAGGTCGTTGGCTTTAAATCGTTAAGTCGTAGGTCGCTGCTTCTCTTAAGTCGCTTTCCTCCCTTAAGTCGTAAGTCGTTCGCGAGTTAGTACTTGGTCGTTTGACCTGTTCTTCTGTTAGCTCGCGTGGCATTCTCCACTTAGGTCGTATGACCTTATCCCCTAAGTCGTAAGTCGTTCGCGAGTTTGTACTTAGTCAATTTACCTGTTCTTCAGCTAGGCAGGTCGAACCCCGTATTACTCTGCGTAGGCAATCTCGTCTGAAAAACATTGATCAGAATTTCTACTTTGATGGTTTTGGGATTGACTTCTTTGGACTTTACTCACGTCTTCGAACGTGAATTGATTTGTTCTACCATCGTTTTATGACTTGTCACTTTAAAGATATATGAAGGTTTCAATACTAATAGTAAATATCAAAACTCTTTCATCAAAGCGATTTCAACACTATTTTAAGTATCAAAAGTTCGTTTTCTCAAACCGATTTTCAATCTACTAGTATATACAAGCCTTTACTTCACTCGAATGAGAAATCGACTTAAACGACTTAGTAAAACGAGTGGTATGAAACGCTTGCGTTCACTTCGTCGGTTAGCTCTTGGACTTGTTCGATTGAACCCTTTTTGTGACAATTTCCTAGTGAAGATTTACAGCTTGTTCGTAAATATTTAAGTTAAGCAAGTGGTTATGGGACATGAAGCTAAACTCATATATTTACTGGCTTGGTGTGATTGACACTTCCTTATGATCATGACGATCATTTTTGTGATTTAGACTAGCGATTGAGCGATGTCTCTTTGTCTACGTGGGAGACTATACCCCGATTATGTGATGTTTCGCCATCACATTTCCTATGGTCTTCGGGCCATTCATGTGTGAAAATTTAATGGATAGCTTCCATGAGATAACTTCTCGTCATGTGTTTACGCGTAGGTGAGTTTTCATGCTCCCATTCATGTGTTAGGCCTCCCCCCTTTATGTGTTTTCTGGATTTCTGATGATGATTTCTGGAATTTTGTGCTTCACCAATTTTCATGATTTTCATTGATATGATATCAGTTTTTGTGCATTGGTGAATTCATGTGTTATTGACTTGTTATGAATACAAGTTTAGGGTATGATACCCTATTTTATCTTTGAGAAGATTCTTGTGATATTGATTAATCTTTTGTTGATTATCATTTACATACTTATAGTAGTATGTCGCTATGGTTATTACATGTTCATGTCATGCCTTTTACTGTATACCATATCATCTGATATTTATAGTTAGACTGATCCGTTTATTATTTTCTTATAAATAATACTCGGGTCAGACCGAGATGTTACAGGTGCTTCTGCTTGACTTCTCTTCAGGATATTTCTGACTTTTGGCTAACTACTTAGATTAGTAGTTTTTGGACGTACACCTTTGAGATATAGACTCTATGTTGTGTACTTATTCTTTTGTATAGCACGTGTTGCTATTCTTTTGTATTATCGTGGATCTTTCTGACCACTACTCTGATGTACACTTTCATGTGTTATATATTTATTCATATCTTCTTCCGCCTTTGTGATATGGATGTCTGTGACTGATTTATGTTATGATTATTTCTATGTTTGTTTTCCGAAGATTATATATAGCCACCGTGTGATAGCTTTGTGTTTGTACCGGTATGTCGGATTTCCTCCTTAAAAGATATGCATTCTATTCTATCTGACGTATCGGTGCTCGCACAAAGAAGTTACATGGATGGTCGCTCCTCCACAGCCTTATTCTCCGCGCTAATTGACAGCACTACATCGTAGTGTTCTTGGTTAGCTTGGGTATAGAGGTGGGGCGTCACAGCTTGGTATCGGAGCCAAACTTCGGAACAATGTAGAATAACTTAACAAGGATCATCGTCCTAAGTCCACCTTAGGAGTTGTGTTTCAGGATTTAGTTCGAGTCTTCGAACCGATTTATCCTATTTTCTTTATGATTCCTTGTTTCATCATTCTAGATTGCTTGATGTTCATTGATGAATAACCTTCTTCTTTATCTTCTTTCTTTCTAAAGGAAGAGGATGTCAAGACCAGGCCGTCCCAGAGCTGGGACATCTACTGCGGCTCCTCGAGATGGAGTTTTTATGACAACTCAACAGCTTCTTGAGTTAGTGACGAATGCCCAAGCAGCTGGAGTTAACCCGGAACCTACTCACCCAAAGTCGGGATTTGCACGGTTGTGCAGCGATTACACCAATTTGGGTGGGAAGCCCTTCAAAGGTTCCGAACCTATTATCGAGGTTCAAGCTTGGTTAAAATCATGCGATCGAATTTTCTCTCGCATGAACCTTATCGACCTGCACCGCGTTCAAGTGGCTTCCAGTATGCTCCAAGAGAGAGCATTGGATTGGTATGAACTTCTCACTTCCGAAATTAATGAAGCGGACCTCACTTGGGAGCACTTCCGAGAACGCTTCGAATCGAAATTCGTACCCGAGGCTGAAAAGGTAACATTGGCTCGGCGATTTATTGACCTTGTTCAAGGTCAGGCTTCTGTGGCGGATTACGTCGCATCATTCGAATCCCTTTCCAAATATGGGGTCGAATATATAAATACTCCACTGAAGAAGAACCAGCGGTTCGTTTATGGCTTAAACAAAAGCCTCAAGAAGCCATTACTTCTGAAGTTAGAAGTTTCTTTCGACCAAATTGTAGATATCGCTCTTCGTCTTGAAGAGGCTGATAAAGAAAGTGATGTTGAAGTAGTAGCTTCCAAACCTGGCTTTAACAACAAAAAGAGGCCCAACAAATTTAAAGGTCCTTACCCGAACAAAAAGGGTAAACAAGCAGCTCCTACTGCAAAGACTTTTTCCTCCGATGATAACAAATGCTACAACTGTGGTGTTAAGGGCCATTATTCGAACAAGTGTCCAAAGCCCCGCTCTTGCCGCTACTGTAAAGGCACAGATCATTATATGCACCAATGCAAAAGGCTTCAACAGAAGGAGGGAAAGCTTAATGTGGCTCAAGCCCCTGGTAACACATCTGGCCGTCAAGGTATGTCACATTCTGTCCTTGATGGCATTATATTATTTCATGATCAACCAATTAGAGTTCTCTTTGATACGGGTGCATCCCATTCTTTTATATCAAAAGAACTTGTCGATACTTTTTCTTTAAGTGTTACTGCTTTAATGACTTCATTAAGAATTGCGAATCCGGTTGGTGGATCCGCAACTCTTAGTTTACTTTGTAAAGACGTAGAGATTATTTTATGTGATTTTTCTTTCCTAGCCGATTTGCATGTCATGCGTTACTTAGGCTTTGGAATGATTTTGGGTATGGATTGGCTTACTCGTTATGAAGCTCATATCCTATGTCCTGAGCGGACTATGTATCTCCATCATCCGCAATCTGTTAATCAGATTTCTATTATTCTTAAAGATTCGGATTCCGCGTTAGTTGCATCATTATATTCTTTAAATCCTCGCGATGATGACAATGATGATGAGGAGGATGTCATTTCTCGTATTCGCGTCGTTCGTGAATTTTCCGACATCTTTGAGCCCGTTTTAGGATTACCACCTAAACGAGCAATTGAGTTCAAAATTAACCTTTTACCTGGAGCTCAACCTATTACCCGTCCTCCTTATCGCATGTCTAATAAGGAGAACGAAGAGATGCGCAAACAACTATCCGAGTTGGAGACGAAGCAACTTATTCGCTCTAGTTCCTCGCCTTGGGGAGCTTCAGCTATTTTCGTAAGTAAGTCCGATGGCACACTTAGGCTTTGCGTCGACTACCGTAAGCTTAATGATCTTACAATTAAGAATAAATATCCATTGCCTCGGATTGATGATCTGTTTGATCAACTCACTGGTGCTAGAGTATTTTCACAATTGGACTTGGCTACCGGTTTCCATCAGCTTCGTATTGCAGAGGATAGTATTCCTTTGACTTCGTTCCGTACGCGATATGGATCTTATGAATGGCTAGTTATGCCATTCGGTTTAACGAATGCTCCGGCTTATTTCGTTGACCTTATGAATAGAGTTTTCAAAGATTTGCTCGATCGGTTTGTTCTCATCTTTATTGATGATATTCTTGTGTTTTCTAAAACCGAGGAGGAACACGAGAAGCATCTTCGAATTGTATTGGAAACTCTTAGGAGCAATCAACTAAAAGCAAAATTTTCTAAATGCCATTTTTGGCAATCTAGTGTGAAATTTCTCGGTCATATTATTTCTGAATCCGGAATATCCGTGGATCCTTCAAAAATTGAAGCGGTCCAAAATTGGAAGAGACCGGAGAGCGTGACTGAAATCCGTAGCTTTCTCGGATTGGCAGGATATTACCGCCGTTTTATAAAAGACTTTTCTAAGATTGCCGTACCTCTTACTGGCTTAACAAAGAAAGGTGTTAAATACATTTGGTCGGACAAATGTGAAACTTCTTTTCAGAAATTAAAAGAACTCCTTTCTGATGCTCCTATTCTTATTATTCCCGAGGGGAATCTAGACTTTGTCGTTTATACCGATGCTAGTCGCGTTGGTTTGGGTGCCGTTCTTATGCAAAAAGAACGTGTTATTGCTTATGCTTCTAGGCAATTAAAGCCGGCTGAGACTAGATATGCCACACATGATTTAGAACTCGCGGCTATTGTTTTCGCCCTTCGAATTTGGCGACATTATCTTTTGGGAGAAAAGTTTATACTTTATACTGATCATAAGTCTTTGAAATATTTATTTTCTCAAAAGGAACTTAATTTGCGTCAACAGCGTTGGCTCGAATTTCTTGCCTCTTATGATCTTGACATTCTTTATACTCCCGGAAAGGGGAATCGAGTTGCCGACGCACTTAGTCGAAAACAACAAGCGGTTGTTTCCATGATGATATCTGAATGGAACGATCTCGAACTTTTATCCACTTGTGAAATTCGAGATCGCGTTTCCGATTTGTGTTCATCTCTTGTTTTATGTAGCCTTGAGGCTCGTCCTTCTTTATTAGACCGCATTCTTGAAGCTCAACAGCTAGATCCTGAATTGGCTTTGCTTGGCCAAAATCTTAAGGATAAAACCGATATTGAAGGTTTGAAAGACTTTGATATCGACTCTCGTGGCGGCATTCGAAAATTTGGTAGACTTATCGTACCAAATATTAGTGATCTTCGTAGAGACGTTCTAGAAGATTCTCATCGTTCCAAGTATTCCATTCATCCCGGTAGCAGTAAAATGTACGCTGACATGAAGCGACTTTATTATTGGGAGGGAATGAAATCTGATATCGCTAACTTTGTTAAGTGTTGCATGACTTGCCAACTTGTTAAGGCTGAACATCAAAGGCCAGGTGGATTATTGCAACCATTGGAAATTCCAGTATGGAAGTGGGATCAAATTTCCATGGATTTTATAGATGGCCTTCCCCGTTCTCGTTCGGGTCATAATAGCTTATGGGTGATTGTTGATAGACTTACTAAATCCGCCCATTTTATTCCTGTTCGGTCAAACCGAACCGTTCCTCTTCTGGCCAAACTCTTTGTCAAAGAAATTGTTAAACTGCATGGAGTTCCTTCTTCCATTGTTAGTGATCGGGATCCATTGTTTACTAGTGGATTCTGGAAGAGTCTTCAAAAAGCTTTGGGAACGAAGCTTAATTTTAGCACCGCTTATCACCCCCAGTCCGATGGACAAACTGAGCGTGTGAATCAAACGCTTGAAGATCTTCTTCGTGCTTGTGTTCTTGACTTTGGGGGAAGTTGGGAAGATCATATTTCACTTGTTGAGTTTTCCTATAATAACAGCTTCCAATCTAGTATTGGTATGGCTCCTTTTGAGGCACTCTATGGAAGGCCATGCCGATCTCCTTCTTGTTGGATTGAGGCCGGTGAGAAACTGGTTTTAGGACCAGACTTTATTCGAGATTCCACAGAAAAGATTGAACTTATTCGACATAGGATGAAAGAAGCCCAGAGTAGACAAAAATCCTATGCCGATAACCGAAGAAGGAAATTAGAATTTTCTGTTGGTGATCTTGTATTTATTCGTGTTTCACCAATGAAGGGTGTTGTACGTTTCAGTCGATCGGGAAAGTTAGCGCCTCGATATATTGGGCCATTTCCTATCACCGAACGTATTGGTTCCATGGCTTATCGCCTTTCATTACCGGCTCAGTTTTCTGCTATGCATGACGTGTTTCACGTTTCTCAATTACGGAAGTGCCTTCGGGATTCCGATTCTACTCTTGAGCCCGGTGTTGTGGAAGAGATGGAAGTTTCACCTAATTTAACTTATGAGCAGCATCCTGTTCGAATTATTGCTTCGGAGACCAAACGACTTCGAAATAAAGATGTTCCGCTTGTTAAAGTTCAATGGTCCTCAAATCCTAAGGATTGCTCTTGGGAAACTAGAGAATTCATCGAGCGTACACATCCGGAATTGCTTTCTCCTGCTCTTTACGGTAAACTTCTTAATTCCAATTTCTTTTTGTGTTAATATGCTTTTTGGTTGTTACTTTTTATTTCCACCATATATATTGCGAGGACGCAATTTCTTTAAGGAGGGGAGTCTGTAACAACCCGCATATCTATCGATTTTATATTTAAATATTTTATCGTTAGTCGGATGTTAGTCCGAAAAGCTACTTTTTGCATACGGTCAAATTAGGACTCGAGACCACCCCCATTGAGTTCAAAATGACGTTTGCGATCTTTTTGAGTGTAAACTTCGATATGTTTGGAGATAGTGAAATTTTCGTCACTTTTCCCGCTTGAGACTTTGGTTTGGACTGCACCTTCTTAACTCAGCCCAACCCCTTCTTCTCTTCATCACTTCATCAAATACTTCAAGCTTCTTCAAAAATGGTGGAGGGAAAGAGAAATTAAAACTCCCAACTCAAATTCTATTGCAAATCCGAGATTCAACATCAAATTCACGTGAAGACCATTGATTCAAGCTTGTTGGTGTTCTTGCTTTGCTCTCAAATCTCCATCTTCATCAAATTCCGTGAAAAGGTGAGATTTTTGATCTCACATCTTGCCTATATCTATCTCGGACTGTTGGGAATGATCCCCTATTGTATTTGCATCAACATTTGCATTTGGTTTGGATTGGATTGGCGAAAAACTTCAATTTTCAGCGTTTTGGTGATTTTCCTGGCCTTAAGTCGTTTCTGGCCTTCGCTGAGTCGTCCACGAGTTAAGCCTAAGTCGTGAGTCGTTCACGAGTTAAGGGCTTAGGTCGCGCGCGTGTATTTCTGTTCGTCTGGCCTGAGTCGTTCTCGAGTTAAAGTGTTAAGTCGTTCCAGGCGTTGAGTCGTTCTGGGTGTGCTAAGTCGTTCACGAGTTAAAGGCCTGAGTCGTTCTCGAGTTAAAGTGTTAAGTCGTTCCAGGCGTTGAGTCGTTCTGGGTGTGCTAAGTCGTTCACGAGTTAAAGGCTGAGTCGTTCGCGAGTTACTGGCTTGAGTCGTTCAGGAGCTAAAGGCTTGAGTCGTTCAGGAGCTAAAGGCATAAGTCGTTCAGGAGTTAAAGGCCTTAAGTCGTAGGTCGTTTTGCAGTTAGCTCGCTCGCCCTGGCTTAAGTCGTTAAGTCGTTAAAGGCTTAAGTCGTTAAGTCGTTCAAGACTTAGGTCGTATGACCTTATCCCTTAAGTCGTAAGTCGCTTGCCTCCCTTAAGTCGTAAGTCTCTTGCCTCCCTTAAGTCCTAGGTCGTATGACTCTTAAGTCCTAGGTCGTTGGCTTTAAATCGTTAAGTCGTAGGTCGCTGCTTCTCTTAAGTCGCTTTCCTCCCTTAAGTCGTAAGTCGTTCGCGAGTTAGTACTTGGTCGTTTGACCTGTTCTTCTGTTAGCTCGCGTGGCATTCTCCACTTAGGTCGTATGACCTTATCCCCTAAGTCGTAAGTCGTTCGCGAGTTTGTACTTAGTCAATTTACCTGTTCTTCAGCTAGGCAGGTCGAACCCCGTATTACTCTGCGTAGGCAATCTCGTCTGAAAAACATTGATCAGAATTTCTACTTTGATGGTTTTGGGATTGACTTCTTTGGACTTTACTCACGTCTTCGAACGTGAATTGATTTGTTCTACCATCGTTTTATGACTTGTCACTTTAAAGATATATGAAGGTTTCAATACTAATAGTAAATATCAAAACTCTTTCATCAAAGCGATTTCAACACTATTTTAAGTATCAAAAGTTCGTTTTCTCAAACCGATTTTCAATCTACTAGTATATACAAGCCTTTACTTCACTCGAATGAGAAATCGACTTAAACGACTTAGTAAAACGAGTGGTATGAAACGCTTGCGTTCACTTCGTCGGTTAGCTCTTGGACTTGTTCGATTGAACCCTTTTTGTGACAATTTCCTAGTGAAGATTTACAGCTTGTTCGTAAATATTTAAGTTAAGCAAGTGGTTATGGGACATGAAGCTAAACTCATATATTTACTGGCTTGGTGTGATTGACACTTCCTTATGATCATGACGATCATTTTTGTGATTTAGACTAGCGATTGAGCGATGTCTCTTTGTCTACGTGGGAGACTATACCCCGATTATGTGATGTTTCGCCATCACATTTCCTATGGTCTTCGGGCCATTCATGTGTGAAAATTTAATGGATAGCTTCCATGAGATAACTTCTCGTCATGTGTTTACGCGTAGGTGAGTTTTCATGCTCCCATTCATGTGTTAGGCCTCCCCCCTTTATGTGTTTTCTGGATTTCTGATGATGATTTCTGGAATTTTGTGCTTCACCAATTTTCATGATTTTCATTGATATGATATCAGTTTTTGTGCATTGGTGAATTCATGTGTTATTGACTTGTTATGAATACAAGTTTAGGGTATGATACCCTATTTTATCTTTGAGAAGATTCTTGTGATATTGATTAATCTTTTGTTGATTATCATTTACATACTTATAGTAGTATGTCGCTATGGTTATTACATGTTCATGTCATGCCTTTTACTGTATACCATATCATCTGATATTTATAGTTAGACTGATCCGTTTATTATTTTCTTATAAATAATACTCGGGTCAGACCGAGATGTTACAGGTGCTTCTGCTTGACTTCTCTTCAGGATATTTCTGACTTTTGGCTAACTACTTAGATTAGTAGTTTTTGGACGTACACCTTTGAGATATAGACTCTATGTTGTGTACTTATTCTTTTGTATAGCACGTGTTGCTATTCTTTTGTATTATCGTGGATCTTTCTGACCACTACTCTGATGTACACTTTCATGTGTTATATATTTATTCATATCTTCTTCCGCCTTTGTGATATGGATGTCTGTGACTGATTTATGTTATGATTATTTCTATGTTTGTTTTCCGAAGATTATATATAGCCACCGTGTGATAGCTTTGTGTTTGTACCGGTATGTCGGATTTCCTCCTTAAAAGATATGCATTCTATTCTATCTGACGTATCGGTGCTCGCACAAAGAAGTTACATGGATGGTCGCTCCTCCACAGCCTTATTCTCCGCGCTAATTGACAGCACTACATCGTAGTGTTCTTGGTTAGCTTGGGTATAGAGGTGGGGCGTCACAGCAACAGACATGTTAGCCCCTCTCTCTCTATATATATATATATTTATTGTATAATATATGATATCAATATGATATAAAATATGTTTATATTTAATTAAATATATTTACGTATAATAATGTAGAAGTAATCTTTCACACATACGCATACATATAAAATAATATTATAAATATAAATATTAAACAATTTTAAAATTCAAATTTGAAAATTAGACCTAGATTTCAAAATATCTTTTAAGTTCAAATTCAAAATTTAAATTTTATAAATAAATGTAGAATGTATTATATATATATATTTCTAATATATATATATATATATTAAAATAAATATTTTAATATTATAAATGATGCTGCATAATTGAACACATATATTTATATAAAGTATTATATATATATATATATATATATCATTTTACTCGGCCATACTATAATTTTTGACAAATTCAAATTTTTTCATTTTATTTAAAAGATTCATATGGATTTATTGGTTTTATTTTAAAATAAAATTTCGTATGGAAAAATTCCATTTTTAGCGTGTAATAAAATATTTTTTAACGTTTGCAAATTTGTACATATGAGCTTGCATGCTACTTCAATCCATATCAGTTAATTCACATTTAAATCAAATTCAAATGTACATCGATGTTGTATATCGATACATGTGTATATAACTTTCATATACACACTATTTTTAATGTTGATCAACATAAATCAAATAAAATTTTATAATTAATATTTCACAAATATTAATTAATTTAATTAATCTATAAAATTTATAATTTAATTAAATCAGGTGGTATTAAGAGTATTCATGTAACAACCCGAAATTTTGGTCATTTAATTTTTATTATTTAATTAATTTTTAATTATTAAAATATTGGTTTAAAAGTTTTAAAACTTGAATTAAATTATTGAGATTATTTAAAACCCTTGAATTGTGAATAAACATTTGAATAGTTATTTAAATATTGGGATTTCTAATTTGAATATAAATTCTATGGATTTAATGGACTTGTTTAACTCCTTTTAAATAAAAAAATATTTACGCCGAATTCAACTGTAAATTTAATTACAGTAATAAATGGTTCAAATAAATAATCAGAAAATTAAAATTTTATTATTACGACTCGATTTCTATTGACGTATTTTTAATTTATTTTATTTGATTTTTTCATAATTTTTAATTTGAAAATTATTGAAATTCTCGTTTGACGTTTTATCGACAAACGACAATGTTTTTGTGATTTTATAAAACTCAATTACTAGTGCATATTATTATTGTTTTGACATCGCCTCGCTGTTTGGAGTGCGACCATATTTTTTTTTCGTCGATTCGGAGTTCGTACGTTGATGGAAAGCAGTGCAGCGAAATGCCGGAAATAAAAATTTAAAAATAATCCAAACCCACAAACATAACGCACACTCACACACACATTTTTCTTCCTTTGTCCGTCCTTAGGTGGACATTATGGATGGCTCAAGAAATCTAGTTGATATGTATCATCAAGCATAATCATTTTGTTCCTTTCATTTTGCTTTTAAAAGCAAAGTCCTCAAATATAGCCTGATTTCCTTGTTAATCTTTTCCTCTCTGCTTATTTTTCGTTCATCACTTAGCAAAAGAAAATGAACGCATCTTGTAAATTAGAAATAAAATCAATCACTCCTCTAAAAATCATAAAATTCATTTCTTTGGGTTTGAGTCACCGAGATCTATCGATTCATATCCAACTCAAACTGTGCAACACAGATTCATGGGTTTCGACAGTTTAGGGCAGTGGCCTTAGAAATTAGGGTTTTGATTTCATGGTGAGCTAGGCGACGAGGGTAATCGAGGTTTTTTACTTTGGGTTGCTCGCGGTGAGGAACATCGACGGCTGGATTTTGGTGACGTGCGACGCTTGATAGTGGGTAGCGAGATTTTTAGGTCGCATGTGGATTGCTGTGTCACTTTTTCATGGGGGAGTTCGGATGGCACTTTAAGGGGATGGTCGTGAAAAGGAGTAGGGGAGATCATCAGTGAAGTCAGATTGAAATATCGGGTAGTGTAGCTCGAGTTGTGGGGTGTGAGTTGCACAGCTATGGCTGTATTAGTCGTGTACTGGGAAGAGCCAGATGACATTTGAGAAGAAGGATTAAATAAAATATGGGTAATTAGTTATGTTAATGGTGCAATTAGTGAAATTGATTTTAATCAAAATTGAAAACTTATATTTGCAATAACTTGCTCATACTAGGTCCAAATTTAACGCGGTCAGTCGCTTTAGATTCGAAATGACGAGATCTACAAAATGAAATTGGTTTGATAGGAATTGGAGCTGTTGGAATTTTGGGCTAAAATCGAATGCTATGTGATTTTAGACAGAATCAGAATGCTTCGGCGATAATTGGAACTGTAATGAGTTAAACTCACTCTTTTGGTTAATCAGCGTATTATATAGTAGATAAATATTATTTATTTCCTGCTTGGATGTTTTATCTGCTAGTTGTTTGGATTGGATAAATTATCAGTTTTGAAAATGGATAATAATAATGTAGTTAATTTGAGTATACTGCTTTGGTATTATTTATTTGGCCAATAAACATCGTCTAATAATAAATGGAAGTGTTTATTTTTAAATGATATTCATTTACCAGAACAAATCCCTATTCTGTTGTTATATAAATTTGGACATCTATTCAAGTGCCAGTTAATTTATACTGGATAAGTGACGTGTTAACAGTTGATTGGTTAATTATGGATTTGGTTTACCTATATACCTGCCCATGTAAATACGTTAATTTAACTTGAGAAGTTAAATCGAATTTAATGGTAGTTTGTTAATTACCATTGGGGTCGCTAAGCCTATTTCTGAAATGGAAAGTTTTGGTTTCGAGTTAACTTCAAATTTTATAACTTGAAGTAAAATGTTTTATTAAATTATGATTTTGACAAGGTGTTTGTCAAATTCTTATTTTACAAAGTGTTTTGTAAAATTATTTCTTTAGTAAAGTTATTTATTCTTTTATTTTTTTTGTTTTAAGATCAATCATTTTATTTAGGTTATTTAAAGATAATAAATTATTTTATTATTGATTATTTAAAGGGGCATTTCACCAGAAGGACAAACTTTGCAGTCCAATTAGTTTCTAGGACACACATTCAAATAAATTACTTTCAAGGCCAAAGACAGCAGAATAATTAATTTCAAGGACAAAGTCAGCAATCCAATTACTTTCAAAGACATAATTTCACAGGTTTTTAGGTCCTAGAAACTAATTATTTTGCGTTTTGTCCTTGAAAGTAATTATTTCAGTTATGTGTCCTAAAAACTAATTCCACTTGCTAAAGAGGCCCTTGTGGCTAATTTCCACTTATTTAAAACTAGGTAATTATTTCATTAATAATATTGTTTGAAAAGTTAATTAATTTTATTTTAAAGGTTGATTAAAGTTATTTTATTATATTAGATTATTTGAAATGTTTTAATGGTTAATTAATTTTATATCATTTGAAAGCTTAAAGGTTTTAATATTATACTATTAATAATGTCTTAAAGTTTTATTATTACTATTATTAAAAATGTTTTACATTATTTTTTTGATGTTAAAGTTTTATTTATTATGATTAAATAATATAAATTGTTTATAAAAAGATTTTTGTTATAAAAAGGATTTATTTAAAGGAGTTTATAAATTCAAAGCAGATTTGGAATTTGAAAAGAAGTTGGATTTGATTGATTTTAGAAAAGAAGTTGAGAAATGGTTTAGCGATTTGGAAGGGAAGTTTTATAAATAGGTTCTTGAGATCTATAAAAAGTATTTTATGAATAAAACTTGGAGATTTATTTTATAAATAGATTTTGGAAATTTATAAAGGTGATATTTATACAATAAAAGGATAGGGAAAGGAATGGAGTTTTCGGGTTATTTATATCTCCATTTTAATGACATTTGGGTTTGATAACTTTAATAAGATTTTGAAATAGAAAATCTTTCTAAGAGTTTGGCAAATATACTTATACCATCTTATAAATATGTGAAAAAGGCTTTGCAAGTTTTGAAAGGAATGGTTTGTGAATATACTTATACCACAGAGATAAGTATATGGTTATATTTTTTAACTATCAAGAATATAGTATTTTGTGAATATACTTATCCTATTGAGATTAGTATATGGAAGGGATTTCCAAGTATTTACAAAGTGATTTTTATTAAAGGAAGATTAATTTAAGAAGCTTAGTGGTTTTCATGGAAAATATAATCTCTGTTTGAATGTTGTTTATTTGATAGTTAAATAACCGACTATCAAACTTGGCTAGTTTTAAATTATTGTTGTCGGTTCGGAGAGACCGAGATCAGATATGTTATCTGAAAACCACTACGAACCGGCATTAGCATTTCGAATTGGAACATCTTGAAGATGATTGAAGATGAGGATTTTGAAGTGCAAGGGCTACTTGCTACTAATCCTAAGGGTGACTCCAAAATGGATGTAGCAGAAGTAGTGCCTTCGGTTTCGTTCAGACCTAGAACGAACTTGTATGGATGAATGCCAGCATTGCAAATTCTACCTAGAGGGCAGTGTTAGCATTCCAAGTGGAATTGCTATATAAAAGGTGATCATAGCCTTAAGCCTCACGACCCGAAAATGGCTAAAACAGGGTTGATGTAGCAGGGCTATGTAGGTCGCTCCCATTAGGGCATGTCATCACCTTTTTAGATCATCATATTATTGATTTGGTTTTGCATAAGGGCTCTCGATTAAGGTTGGAAAGCAACCGGGGTGATGACATATTCGGTACTATCCAATTTTAGGGGTAGGCCGGTTCTGTGTTGGCACGGGTGGATCAAGTTCAGGGTTTGACCCCAGGTACATTTTATCTAGAGTTATACTGTATGGAAGGTAGTCCCTTACCTTGCCATCGTTGGAATCCATTCTCCAACAAGCATCGTGCGGACTTGATTGTAAACCTATTACATTGGAATTTAATAATGTAACAATTTTGGCTATGATTAATATGTATTTGTATTCTAGACATTATCATAATATCACTAGATCTATAGAAAATGTTTTAGTTATCGTAAGATAAAAATCCGTCCGTGTTTATGTGCGGCGTAGTCTTACAAGATACCTTTGTTTCAAAAGATTTTTATAACATTAAAAATTCAATTGAGGTGTGTTTTCTCACGCGGTTTACCAGACCGATCTGGGCGTTATTTTTCTTATAATGCTCGGGTCAGACCGAGCATATTTACAGATTCATTGGATACTTGGAGCTTCAGGAGACGAGCTGGATCCCTCCAAGTCGTATTCACGTACATTCTATTTTCCTTTGCGTTGGTTGTATATGTATCAGCAATTGTGAGGACAGGTTGTTATAACTGTCCAGGCTGTTGATGATTAGTTAACTCTGATTGATATATGTATAATAAAGTTCAGTTTTCTTTTGTAAAGATCATTGTTATATTATAGATTGCTCGTCACGTGGTGAGATTATGTTCTGTCTTTTCTTTCTTTTTCCCCAAACAATCGGTCTTTTCAGCACTTGGAAGCTCGACGCGTGAATACCATGGATGTAGTAGTGTGGACTTTTAAAGGCCGAAAGGCTGGTCGTTACAGCATGGTATCAGAGCTTAGGTTGAGCGAGCACTTAGCCTTTGGTGGGGTTAACTAATTTGAGATAGGGTAAGTGAGACCCTAGGATGAGTTTGAGTGTATTATATATATGAGTGCGTATTTATTAGTGATATAAAAATGTTTTATATTGTGTTGATTTATCGGTTGAGTGGGTTATGAATTCTGGTCGATACAGAAGGAACAACTGTATCGATAAGTGTTTCTAAACACTTGAACAAGGCAAATTAACACAGTATTTTTTTGAAATTGGGTAAATGAAATAATCTGCCTAAAATTATATTTAATATATATAAGAAAAACTTTTCAGAAATTTTTATAGTTATATATAGTGTGCTGGGTTGTTAAAGTATGATAACATTTGATTATTATCATTTATTGTTGATTGGCTGGACTCGGATAGTTATGAGCCTTTATTATTTGTTAAATTAAATACGAACATTTTGTGAATTCAGCTTCACATTTGACTATAAGGGGTCCGATGATAATATTGAGTTGAATTTTAAATTATAATAAAAGTTATCTATTATAATCTATACAAAGAGAAACAAGTATGAAATGATCTTATATAAGAAGTGAAATTATATAAGTAGGATTTATAAATATAGTTTATAAATAAGGATTTAAAACTGAGAATTTGAGTACATAAATCCCAAAGACTTGAAATCGTTTTTCAAAGTGTTGTGACTAATAATAGTAATATTATGGGAGAGTGTTTTGGAATAGAAATTTTCTTAAAATATGGTTTATAAATAAAAATGAATTTAAACCGAGAAATTTAGAACTCAAAGCCGGTGTAAGGAAATTGTTTTCAAATTTTTGGAAAAAAATAATAATGGTATTATTTTGGAAGTATAAATGAGTAAAGGGAGTTAAAATGGATTTTAGAGGAGATAAAAAGCACTGAACTCAATTCGGTCACTGGAAAATAATTCTGGTGATGACTGCAGCATCATCAGCGTTTATTTTCGAGTTTCTAAGTGACGAATTGCTACCGTGATAGAAATCGGTTATTGAATTGTTTTAGGTAAAACAAATTTGTTTAAAAATCCCTAAAGAATGATTTGATATACAATAGGGAGATATCTATATAATTATTATTTCAAAATGATTTAAAATAAAAAATGAGGGGTTTAAATTACGAAGTTCTCATTTAAGTCATGTAATGGCTGCATGTATCCTATGCATTAGGCTAGTTTGGTTTGTGTATCTCATTTAGAGATATTGTTTGGTAATTTTCATTTATTGAAATAAACAGGAATTTTCGACGATTTTGGATAGTCGGAACTTCCAAATTTGATTTAGGAATTGAAGCTAAGTTTTTATGAAAATATAAGAAAATAAGTTTTGTAACTTATAAATTTGAAGAGATAGAATTTAAAAACAAGTTTTAAATGTGTTGAACTTTCATGATTAGTAAAACCAAATCAATTATTGATATATACACTCTTAGGGAATATAAGCGTATTTTGCAAATATAAAACTTGAGTTATAAAATGTTAATAGACTTAAGTAATGTTTCTTAAGTAAAATAATAATTTCTTAAAAGGTAATTATAATCTTGGGAAGTGTTTTATTAATAAAAATAAGTCTTTATAAAGCGTTCGTAAGCTTAAAGTAATATGTTATGAAATGACTCAGAAAATGAATTCTAGTATTAATTAAAAATATGTACTTAAGTTTTAAAGTGGATAATAAACATAAGTGTGCTTTATAAAATGTTTATAATAAACTTAAGTATGGAGGAGCTTTAAGATGGAGTTGTGGCTTTTGGAATGTGTATAAACTTGAGTCTTAAAGTGATTGATTTACATAAGTGGTGTTATAAGATGCTGCGAACTTAAGTAAGGGTTTTATGAAACTAGTGTGAACCCGTGCTTCGCACACGGGTATGGAAAAAATATAATTGCTGTAATTAGAAAATTAAAATATTTTGATAAATAATTAGAATATAATATTACTGAAATTACTTAGAAACATTACGACAATATCAAATATAAGTTTTAAAATTAGCACATAATTGTTATTGATATAACGTAGTAATAGGACTGAATGTTTTCAAATATATATGCCGGTAAAAAACATAAAGAGAGAAGAAACAGAAGTAGGCACACCTAGTACTATGAAATCACCTTTTAATATCAATGTACATGAGGGTTAGTCGTAAAAAGAGTATAACGTAATTAGAAGGAGCACACAATTTCGTTAATGGAAGCCCTTAAAGTAGAGGTCATACAGATGTATACTGTTGAGTGAAATTACGAAACTGACTTAAATAAAGTTGGACTGCACCAAAATTAAAAATAAGACCTCATAAGCTTGTCTTTGGGTTTTATTATGAGATGACCAAGATAATAATATAGTAATTTGACATAACTAATTACCAAATCCTAAACTTTACTTAAAGAAAAATGTTTGTTAGTTAATGCCTGATATACAAATGATGCATGTTTAATTCCAAGTGTATAACATCATATACTCATGAAATGTTTAAGTTATTTTAGAAAAAGAGAAAAGGAACAACTCTAGGCTAACTTTATGGTTGGTCAGAACTCGGTAGGAAAACTGTGATAAAGCAAAGGATTGAAGTCAAAAGCAGTTTTTTTTGCACGTAACCTAAAAATGCGACAAACATACCACATCAATATGGTACATAAAACATTGTTTTACTGTTTATTTTTGATAGATGTAAGATGGGAAAAAGATGAAATACAACATTTATCATTGTGCCTTCAGGTGAATGCTAACAGCAGGCTTCATTTGGTCCATATTTGCATAGCTTGTCCAAAAATAATGAGGAACCTGGTAAAATAATATACGTTTGTAAGCATCTAATTGAATAAATTAAGTATGATGCTCACAATGATGTGGAAAAATCATGAAAGCATTATACTGTGCATTAATTGTAAGAAACTGAATGTAGTCCCAAATAAAGGGTTGAAATGATTAAATTTATACCTTCGTGTAAGCACTATATGTGTTTAATTTTGGAGCATCAAAGTTACATAAACACCTTGTTGAACTCTAGGACTGACCTTAAACACAAAAATGAAAGTAAACAGACATTGAAAAAACTAAATATTGTTGGACAATTGCCACCAAAAAATAGCTTTTTCTCCGAAGTGTGAAATTTTTCCAAAATGAACAAAAATTTGATTTAAGGTCACAACAAATTGGTTTTGGCCTTCCTTGATTTTGGCTGCAAGTGATTTACATTTTTGAGATGTTGTGTATTTGAGCGAGAAAGTAATTAGAGGCAGCATCATGCAGTAGAGTAACAATGTTAAGGACAAATGCAAGTTGTATATTAGTTTGTCGCCTCAGTAATATGTCTCTTTGTATTTAAAATTGGTCAGTTGGACATACTTTGAACTTGATGGCTGCAAATTTGGGTCGTTAAATAATGGTCCGCTATTGAACTTATGTGAGTTTAGCACGCTGAGTAAATCTTTGGTAGTAATGTATATACTATAACCTCCTGTGGATTTGTTAACGCGAATGGTTACCTGTATTAATTTACGTATGTATATATATATATACCTATATATATATACACCTATATATATAGGTTTCAGAAGTTAATATATTTGTTTTAGATGATGAATTTTTGTACCTTGTTGACGTGGTTGCACGGTTGTTGGAAAGATTTGATAGAATCAATGTCCCCATATACATAAAATTGTTTGAAGTTATAATATTTGTTAAGAACAATGAGTTATCTAGTACTGATATAGATTGAGGGTAGCACGTTTACCCGACCACCAAAGAAGAAACTAATATTGAGTTGGTATAGTTCATTTATATTTATCATCTTAATATACCATTGTGATATATGTCCAAAAATTTATACTGTATAAATATGCAGAATATTAACCATAACATTTAATATAATTTGTTGTAATAATGTTTCAATAAAAATCTTTACATGATCCATATTTATAAACTTTAAAAATTAAATAGTATATGTTATGTTTTTTGGTTTTTAGCTTAGGAATTTTTTTTGGCCACATAAAAGCATAATATTCATCTTTTTTCTCTTACTCAATCATACATTGACATCTTGCAAAGAAATTCTTTAAAATTTTATCCCTATATTTTGAGTCCAAAAATAATGATCAAATCATATGTTAGAAACAATATGGATTTAAAAAGAATTTAAAAAGTTTACCATTGGAAGAAATGGGTCATAAGCTTTTTAAGCGTAACTTTTACAGCAATTACAATGAAACAATCTAATCAAAATGGAAAATTTGGAGCTTAAGCTTCCAACTCCTACACGATACTGTGAAGAACGAATCGATCATATGGTAGAATTAACAAACCAATAACTTCAAGAAATGTATTGACAAAAAGAGAGTCAAACACGGCCTAGAAACAATAATGAAAAAAAATAGAAATATGAACATGTTGGAAACAACTGAATGGAAGGAAAATGGTGACTAACAAAACAAAGTGGTGAACTAAACCTTTATTATTGCTGAAACTTAGCTATATTTAGTAGTAAAGAGAAGATTAGTGGTATCTACAACTTGTCATTGAATAGAAAGTTATTCAAAATGAACTTACGGGAAACGACTTCATGTAATATCTTTAGAAATTATAAGAGAAGTATGCCAAGTTAAGAGTAGAAATAGAAGAAAGTGTAGAACTCACCCTCTAGTACTCGTGCTCAAGCTCCCATAGAGCTTTTATAACCAATTTTAAAAGTTTTCAAACTCAACACAGTGCTTGGCCTGATCTTTATATACAACAAATTAAATCCAAGTCAGTGCACATCAAAGGTCCTCCCTGTTGTCAAACTACAAATCCAAGTCAGCAGAAAAATGATTTAACCAAAATTAAATTTTTATGAAAATATAGATATTTCGTACTTATGATTAGGTTTATGGTAGCAAAACTATTTAAGGAAAAAAAATTAGAATCATGCATCAATTCTGTATGCAAACTCAAAAAAAAAAAGATGGCTAGGAAAGTAACTGATAAAGCCTAAAGGAATGGAATAATAGATCATGCAAAATCAAATCATCCATATCTAAATGGAGAGGGGCCAAACAACCTTGTTCAAAAGCATGTGATCGCACTTCTTTTGTTACCTACGGTTATTTTAGGAATCTAGAAAATGCCTTAAAACATGAAGTTTTCTCTCATTATTAGATCTACATAAAAAAATAACTTGTATATACATGTGTGTGTGTGTGTGTGTGTGAGTGAGTGGGTGTGTGTATAACAGTAACGCATTATCTCACATCATGCATCTCATGTATTATTTATTGAAAAATTCATGATGGAAGCATCTTATTATGATATAGCATTGCCTAGCATATTTTTTACCTACTTCTTATACCTTTGACCTTGTATAAAATAACATGATAACTCATTTTTTAACAAATGGTAATTCTTAAGCTTAAAAAGAGTTATGAGACAACTATGAAATGGATTATGTTAAAGCATTTATTATAATAGTTATTGTTTATGCAATGGTTCCTTTTAGCTATTTTATTTTTTTTGAACAGTTTTCTTCTAAAGTTTATGCTGACTTGCTAGTAATTCTAGGAAGAAGGAAAATTTCTAAAGTAGTGTACATATATATGTGTGTGTGTGTTTGTGTGTATCGGTACTACTAAATCGCCTTTATTGTAGCACAACAATACACATATATTGGCACATATATCTATTATAAAATCAAGTACATACTAATACCAATATAAAAAGTTTAGTTGGTAACCTTAGTAACCAATGAGTCAATGGTTCACTGTAACTTGATTTCTATGATATCAAATTTTTTTTATCTAAACTATTGATGATATTTAATAGTGTATCAATGATATAGATTTTTTTCAAAGAGCAAAGATATAAATTATTCCATATGACATTTAAATATTAATACTAAAAACCATTTAATAGCATGCACGACAAATGAACTGATGTTTCACTATAACTTGTATTTTATATATCAAATTAAGGCACTGACAGGAACTGGGATAAGAAATATGGTACAAAATTGCTTAATACATTATCACCTGAAAATGGATTATCATAAGATTTGTTCAGTATAATGTCAAAGTTAACGATCCAATGGTGTATCTAAAAGTGACTACTTCATGCAACTCAGTGTACAAATTGCAATACATGTTCTTATTTAACTCAAGCATAAATAAAGTTGAAACATATTCTCAAAAACAATTTTCAAATTTCTTATATAACTGTTTTCATGTTCAAAACATGGTACAGTCAACCTGAATGAGCAAAAATATTTTTCCCTTATCACTCTAATGATTGCTATAAGTGTCAACCTTATGATTAACTAAAACTAATTCATTTATGCAAGTCCATTTCTTGCGCATTAAACTATATAATCTTTACTTGATAATACATGGTACAATCATAATACTACACAAAAGGAACAGAATCAACATAAATCTATATATAAAGTTGAAGCATATTCCATGGCATGTAATCCATGAATAAATTAAAGCAGCGATACATACAGGCATAAAGATGACAATTTAAGACACCGATATCAAGCGGATGGTATATTTCAATGTTATTCATTAAAAAGAAAGGATTGGCACTTATTGTTTTACATGGTAGGAAAATGAATATCAAATTTCCTAGTTTTCATATATTGTACCATATAAATATTGACATATTAATATTTTCATTGGTTGTTTATTATTCTTTTGTGTAGATTAGTAATTCTAGGTATAATAGTAATTGTAGGTATAATAGTAAATAGAAAGAACAACTCATAAACATAATGAAATAAAATAATTATGAGTGTATCATTAATTAACCTTAGTTGAATCGGCTTTATCCAGTTTAATATGAAGATATCGCTTACAGTTTTTCAATAGACCGCATACCCAAACTCCAAATTATTCACGCCAAAGAAGAATTAATGTTACGAATCTGAAACCTTTGATAAGAAAAGATCAAAACAGGATTCATTAGAGGAGTTTCTTACAAAAATTCATGTAGTACATATATTTCCTAACAACTTCTAAAACACCCGCAGAAAACCATACAGTAAAAGGAGGTCTCATCGGTATTAGCGTTGGAGCAGTAGCAAAAACAGTAGTTGTAACGGGAATGTAGAAGTCATGGGGAAACCTACAATCACTTGGTGAGGTTGCTTTTTCTTACTCCTACTCAATCATCCTAATTGAAATATAGGCATTGGGTTAACTAAAAACTAAAAACTAACAGCATGAACGGAAATAACATCTAGAAGATGATAGGAACTTACCAGCAGAAAATCGTAGAAGTAAATCGAACTACAATGACATATGCACCTTTCACATCTATTTTAATCGAAAATACAAAGGAACACAAATAAGAATTGATCAAAATTTTAATTGTAACTTGAAATAAATAACCAAAAATCAAGCTAAAATCGGTGGAAAAAGTAGTACGAAGGCAGATCAATGTTATACCTGATTCTGATAGCAGTCGTTGTACCAGATGGCGATAGCCAAGCTGTCTCTCGTTGGTAGCAATTCGAAGGCAGATCCACTTGCTTCATTGAGATTTGGGTATGGTGGCGATTTGGAAATCAGGGAATAACAATGATTCAAGGTTAAAAAAATGATTTAGGTCATAGGATGAATAGGGAGAAAAGGAAAAAAATGTCGTTTTAATTTCCAAATACACGATGCGACTGTTCATTTCAAAAAAGTGGTAGAGGTTTAAGATTCCCAATGAAACGAAGGAAAAGGGGGGGGGGAAGAGGAGAGAAGCGGAAGGGATTTGATCGATTTCAGGTGGAGGAAATTGGGAGGAGGAGTGTAGGGCTGGAGAGAACATAAGGTTTTGGTGAACGAAAAGAGGGAAGATAAAAATACGTACGAAAAGGGGGAAGATAAAAATACATATAGATTCGGAGACTGTTCAGTTGCCAAATTTCAAGGGGGCCTGTGTGAGCTTGAAATTTAACTCACTAATAATAATATAATATAGATAGTTCATAAATAATTTTAGCCTAAAAAGGAATATAGTAAGAAATAATAAATGTGAATTAAAATAATTGGTATGGTTAAGAAAAGTAAATTTAGAAGTTTAGCTATGAGATGAAATTTAACTTGAATAAAGTAAAGTAAAAAAAAAATGATTTATGAAATGGTTTGTAAATAAATTTTAGTATTAAAAGAATTACTATTGGAAAAATCTAGTGTGTTTTAAAATTGAATGTGAATAAAAATAAATTGGTATAATTTAGAAACCGATGAAATAAATACGTTAGTTGTACGTGGATCATTTTATTCACAAACTGATTTGATCCAGATTCGAGTACATGATTTCGAGGTTATTTACACCGATCCGAACAAGGATTTTTCACTCGATTCTTGACGGCGAACACTCGATATAGATTTTTGAGTTGATCTCGAAATTGTCTATCATAGTTGACAGTTATGTAAGAAGAATGACGGTTTCTAATCAAGGAACCGGATCAGTGTCCGCACTAGAGAAGTCGAGTGAGCGATAGTAGTTCGTAAGTAAAATTTGTGTTATCGAGCCAGTGATCGGATTGATATTTCATACAGATGATATATGTGCATCTTACGGGCTTTAATAAATTATATGTTTTGACATTAGAAATGCAATATTATATGGCTATGAGTTATATGTTTGGATATTGTGTAAGATGCAGGTTCATGGAAGCAAAGGCTAGTTGATGCTTTTGGTTTCATGAGTTGAATCTGTTTGTCCAACAAATAGGTACGTGTTTATATTGTTGTTTGGATTGATGATTTTATACCCCGGATATGGGAGGCCACTTGGCTTTTGTTGGTTTGGGCTCGTAGAGGCGATTCATAGTTTTTTCGATTGAGCCGCGCAAAGGAGATGCTGCCGAAATTTTCCATAATTTTAGGACTTAGAAAAATTAATAACCTATTCCAACTAACTGATTTTGAAAAGTTAATGGGTTTGAAGGCATTTTCCTTACCTTAACAATTTCGGGGACGAAATTCTTTTAAGGGGGGAGAGTCTAATAATCCGGGATTTTGATCATTTAATTATTAAAATATTGGTTTAAAAGTTTTAAAACTTGAATTAAATTACACATATTATTTAAAACCCTTGAACTATGAATAAACATTTGAATAGTTATTTAAATATTGGGATTTTAAATTTGGATATAAATTCTATGGATTTAAGGGACTTGTTTAACTCCTTTTAAATTAATAAATATTTACGCTAAATTCAATTGTAAATTTAATTACAGTAATAAATGGTTCAAATAAATAATCAGGAAATTAAATTTTTATTATTACGTCTTGATTTCTATTGAAGTATTTTTAATTTAATTTATTTTATTTTTCCATAATTTTTAATTTGGAAATTATTGAAATACTCGTTTGAGGTTTTATCGGCAAACGGCAGTGTTTTGTGATTCTATAGAGCTCAATAACTAGTGTATATTATTATTGTTTTGGAATGGCCTCGCTGTTAGGAGTGCGACCATAATTTTGTTTCGTCGATTCGGAGTTCGTACGTGATGGAAAGCGGTGCAGCGAAATGCCGAAAATAAAAATTTAAAAATAATCCAAACCCACAAACATAACGTACACTCACGCACACATTTTTCTTCCTTTGTCTGTCCTTAGGTGGAAATTATGGATGGCTCAAGAAATCTAGTTGATACGTATCAGCAAGCATAATCATTTGTTCCTTTCATTTTGCTTTTAAAAGCAAAGTCCTTAAATACAGCCTGATTTTCTTGTTAATCCTTTCCTCTCTGCTTATTTTTCGTTCATCACTTAACAAAAGAAAATGGCCGCTGTTGGGCGTGTTCTCACCCAGAAGACCTCGAGACCAAGAATCTTAATTCATCCATCCGGGCTCGCCTAAACTCATCCGGCATTCTCGTTCTCCAGAGCCCATTCGGCAGGAACTCATCCGGCATTCTCTTCTCACAGAACCCATTCGGCAGTCTCAAGCAATCGCCGAACCAACCATCTCAGGCTTCGCCGAACCAACCATCTCAGGCCTCGCCGAACCAACCATCTCCATCCCTACCACCGAACCAGATCCTTCCTAATGCCCACCGAACCAGCTCCTTCCTCGTGACTACCGAACCATCACCCAAGACCAAAGGTGCCGGACCAACCCCTACCGAACCACCTCCTGCCGAACCTACATACACTCCACCCATTACCGGTCCAACTCCTCTTCTATGCCTTGCCGGATCAACCACCAGTCCACCTACCACCGGACCAAGTATTACCGGACCAAGACTACAACCCAACCATCACCGGACCAAGTGCTACCGGACCAAAACGTGCCAGGCCAGATCACATCAGCCCAGGCCCACCAGCAACTATACACATCCAAGACCCCTACCCCCAGCCTCACTCTATAAATAGAGGGGCAGGGGTACAACAATGGGGGACAAGTTTGAGAGCTCAAGCACGGAAGGAACTTTCAAACAACTTTCTTTTACTTGTACCAAAGCTTTGTACTTGTAATCACAACAAAACAAGAGAAATAACATATAAAGTGGACGTAGGCACATTCTGGCTGAACCACTATAAATCTGCGTGTCTTTTTACAGTTTAGCCCCTGTTTTTCATATATTTGCATAAATCTCCAAAATCACTAAGAACAACCTAAGATCTACTAAATCATATAACTTTGAGGTGTTTGTCCATTTTTTGTGCAAACATTTTTGGTGCTTTCACTGAGAGCTAGAAGCTCGAAGCTTCAGCTTCATCCACTTAACAATTTTCCTAACAGCATCGTTCGCCACTTGGAAAACATGCCTTCCAAACAGAGAAAGGATGTTAACAAAGGAAAAAACATCGCATCCAGTAGTCTTCCAGATCCAGCTGTCACGGATCAAGTAAATCATCCTCCTCCAGCAGCAGTAACAAATGAAGGACAGGCTAACCCAACCACTCCTGCCACAGAACAGCCTGCAGCAATTACTAGGGCAGATTTGGACAGAGTTGTGGTTGAAGTAACTAACCGCTTCACGTCCCAGCAGTAAGCCTTGGTGGATCATTTCATGTCACGCTTAAGGGATGCTGAAGAGTCCAACCGCAACACTGAATCATGGGGCGAGTCCCAGTCTGGAGGATCTCAGAGGCAATAAAGATCTTCCTTCTTCGAAGGAGCTAACGGCAGAAGTAGCCAGGGTAGGAGCCGAGACCGAGCACAGCCCGAAGTTAGGCCTGAGAAAACGCTTGGTACCGATCCCAACGGGGGAGGTACCGGACGAAGGTCAACTGTAGCTGAGCCTGTCATACTGCCTAACCACGGAAACGACGGTGAACGGGGCCGAGCTAGAGTCCAGCCCGAAGTTGGACCCGAGGAAGTGCTTAGATCAGAACCCAGCGGGGGAAGATCAAGGCAAGGGCCAACTGTAGCTGACCCTAGCATGCTCCCAGGAGGTCAAAGACAGCCGCTGGAAAATATGAGGAATGATAGACGATACCATCCCTACAGGTCGTTTGGACGGAATCAATCCCACGGAACAGAACCAAATTCCTTTCTATCTGCTCCAAGTTCTGATGAAAGGATGGCACGCTTATTCAGAGAGTGCATCCAACGGGAGCAAAGAGATCGAGGGATAGGCGCTAGGGTAACCATCCCTTTCGCCCACAATATCGAAATTGCTATCACCCCCCGAGAATGGAAGATGCCAACGATGGAACCTTACAAGGGAACCTCCGACCCCATCGTACACTTACAAAGATACACATAGCATATGCTCATGAGTGGGGCAACAGAGGGAGTACTGTGCAAATGCTTCCCACTATTCTTAGCAGATCTCGCTACCTCCTGGTTCTGTCATTTACCCCAGGGATCCATCAGCTTGTGGGAAATGTTGAAAGAAAAGTTTATCAGTCAGTTCCGCATTCATGTGGAACAACCTAAGGACGCTTATTCCTTATCCAGCATCAAACAGAAACCCGGAGAAAAACTGCAACAATACCTAACCCGATTCAATGCCGCAGCTGCCGCAGTACAAGATGCCGACGGGAAGCTTATCTTAATGGCCCTCTGCAGTGGTGTGCATCCGGATACTAAATTTGCTAGAAGGCTGACAAAAGAAAAACCAGCTACTTTACCCGATTTCTTCCATGAAGCTGGAAAATATATGAGACTTGAAGACGCCGTCACTGAAGGGCAGTCGGGACAACAAAATAGGGCAGCTCACGGCAACACGCCCGCTGTAGCAAAGGACGTTCAAAGATTTGACTCTAGGGATAATGCTGGGGGAAAGAAGGGAGAAAAGCGTTCATATCGGCCAGGACCAAGATTTGACGCTTACACCCCTCTAAATGAAACGATCGAAAACATCTTCCTGGCCACTCAAGACGAAGTTGAATACAAACGCCCCCTGCACAAGAAGGAATCAGATAACGCAGTTAAGTCTGGAAAATTCTGCCGCTTCCACGAATCCCATGGGCATGATACCAATGAATGCCATCATCTCCGGGACTTGATTGAAGAACACATCAGAAGAAGGAGACTGGAATGCTATGTAAATAGTGCATTGAACTAAGTCAATATGATATTACCTACCATCCACGCACCGCCGTCAAGGGGCAGGCCATGGCCGATTTCATCACCAAATTCACTACCCACAACTGAGATTACTCAAATGACCAGCCCGTGGCCCTTTGCTGTATGGGGAATTGACTTAATCGGCGAACTACCAATGGGCCGAGGCGGGGCCAAATATGCTATAGTGGCAGTCGACTATTTCACCAAATGGGTAGAAGCAGAACCCCTGAATAAAGTATCTTCAGCAAAAGTTATTAATTTCTTGATCAAAAATGTTCTGTGCAGGTACGGAGTCCCATTCAAAATCATATCAGACAATGGACTTCAATTTGACAGCGAGGAATTCGCCAACTGGTGCCAAGAGCTTGGAATTCACAAAAGCTTCTCATCCGTAGCGTGTCCCCAGGCAAACAGACAAGTCGAAGCCGTCAACAAAATTCTGAAAACTTTGGTCAAAAGAAGCTCGAAAAGTCAAAGGGCGCTTGGGTGGATGAACTCCCTATGGCACTGTGGGCCTATCGCACACCTTTCAGAACATCAACAGGGCATACTCCTTTCTCTTTGGCATACAGATCGGAGGCTATGCTCCCAGTTGCAACCATCGTGCCTTCCCACCATAGGATCCACTATAACCCAGAAGAGAACGAAGAACTCATTCACATGTCTTTGGATCTAGTTGAGGAGAGAAGAAATGATTCCGTCCTCAAAGCAGCAGCCCACAAGCAAAAAGTGGCAGCACAATACAACTCCGAAGTCAAGCATCGCACCTTACAAGAAGGGGATCTTGTCCTCAAGCGAATCTTCCCTCACCCCGGAGCACGAGATCCAATCCGGGATGGACCATATAAAGATCTCCACAACGGAGCTTATATTTTGTCAACAGTGGACGGAGAGGTGTTCCAGAGGGCATGGAACATCCAACACCTCCGTCGATACTTTTCTTAACTTGTACTGCCCATATGAAGCGAATTAACAAAGAGAATCAGTGGACGTAGGCATTTTCGTGCCGAACCACTTTAAAAAAAACTTGTCTCTTTTTTAACTTGTTCCTTCATATCTTGGCTGCTTGTTAAATTTATCCTTTTCTGTTGAACGAAATCCTATGCAAGGCACTCCACAGCGCAACTTCACATGGACAAGACCTAACAGGTACTATGCGAATCTATCCCCTCGCCAATGAGACACTTTCGCTCCGGCATCCCTCTGCTGCGAGTTAACTCATTGCTCGCGACGGCCCTTAAAGCCAACTGTAATGAGCCGATTATAAGCCACCGAGAAGGCCGACTATAGCCGAGGCAGCTCATTACGGCGTTCGGCTCGCCGGCAGCTGTGAACCGATTATAAGCCCCAATATAAGGTGTGGCCAGCCAGGGGCAGTTCACGGTTGACGCTCGGCACCCACGCTAGCCGGCCACAGTAAATCGAATAATACCCACGATTACGGGCCATAATGGCCCGGGTAGTTACTGTGCGCGATCTCGGCTCCGATGTGTCTTAAGTGCGGCTGTGGTAAAAAAGAATTAACTCCCCGCGGAGGCGTAAGATGGGTGACGAGTGTCTCCAAGACCCACAGCTAGGGAAAGTGACTACAAAACCCGTTTGCCACGAACTTAAGCACACCGAAGGCCTTCCGTGATTGGAAGTTTTACTATTTCACATATTTCAATTTTACTTAAGAAACTTTTCTCCTATCCTCTGTAACAATTCTTGAAGTACAGGACACAGAACGGGAGACACTCACTAATAGAAGAGGATATTCACAGCAAGATACTGGACCGCATCCCTTACTCGGTCACACAGGATATTCAAAGCTGCCATCTACAAGAAAGATATAAAGGACGGTATTTCCTCCTTTCATATGTAAACACATGACTATAATCTATTCACACCTCACGCTAACGTTGCAAGTCATAAAATTATGTTTTAAACAAGAACCTGACATCAAACACAATTTGATTAAAAGAACATGCATAGCTATACAACATGTCAAAATAGCATCAAACATTCAGAAGATGACAAAATCAGCTTAAATTAGAGAGTTACACGTCAAAAATAGAGCCATTTATTACAATTAGCAAAATATTACAACCTAAAGGTTACTCTACTGTTTAAGACTAACATATACAACTCTGTCAAGTCCACAAAAAGAGTTTTTTCAGGTCTGATCAAGGGGCCGGCTGCATTGGAGTTTTATCCTTGTCCTGTTGACCACCTGTCCAGTCAGAAAACGGATTCATCAGCAATAAGCAACCAAGTTAATGGAGAGACTAAAAAGGAAGACTTACCAGCACCTGCTTCTTGACTATCCTGATCGTCATCCTCTACTTGCGCGCCTGCCTCCTCAGCAGCAAGCAACCGCATACCTTCCTTCACCGCCACCTTCTCCTCCTTGGCAAACTGAGCAGTGACCGCATCCATGCTGAAGACCACGCCACCATCTTTATCCGCATCGGCCTTGGCCTCCTCCAGAGCCCGAAGATAGATCTTAGCCATGACCCTGGGATAATCATCCATCCAGGATAGGTTGCCCTGCTTCCAGGTTCGGAAGTACATGTCCTGAAGCATTTCGTCCATCATCCCCTCATTTTCCTCAAACTCCCTCATCCGAGCCTCGGAAGCCGACAACCTTTCAACGGCGGCATCTCTCTCCGATCGGTATCTCGAGCAATCAGCCAAAAGGGATTTCCGCATTGCCTCCATCTCCTCCCTCAACTTGGCTTGAGCAAGCTCTGCAGCCTCAAGTCTCCCGGATAACTCCTCTATCTGCTCAAGATCCGCTTTCCGAACCTCGTCCACCGTGGCAATAGCCATGTCAATCCGTTCCCTGCAGGTAGCTTCCATTTTCCGCAGTTCAGCACGGCTGGCCTCTTCCATGTTTTTCCTTAGTCGTCCAGAAGCAGCCTCATGTTGAGAGATTGAATGGCCTGATCAGCAAGCTGTTTGGCCTGATCCGAAACCACCAATCGTAGTCGGATGTTGGCACTCCCAATCTCCTCTCCAGCCTTAACCAGCCGGGCATGATGCTCCATCAGCTTCCTAGTCTCCTCCGCCACACGATCAATATTAGCCTTGGCCTCGTCTCCCATGGTAACTACCCGAGTAGTAAGTAGATCAAGATCTAAGGACTTAGCCTCATCAAGCACCCGTACCATGGGATTGCGGGGAAGAAGGTGCTCACCAGTAACCTCGTCAAAGATAATATCATGGGAACTTGGATCCAGATCAGGATCACCCGCAAATGGATTACGAGCCAAGTCAGGACGATCAATATGAATAACGGAAGGGTTTCCGGACGGGTGCGGAGAGAGTGCAAACTCGCTATCCTCCTCCGTGATATCATGAAGAGGCTGAACTGGGAGCTGGGGACCAAGTGAAGGTTCGGATGAAGGATGACTCCTCTTTCTCTTTTGAATACCTTCTTCAATAACCCCGAGAAGAGGACGGTAGCCGACTACATCCCCGGAGCGGTGGGTCGAAGGCTTCGGCTTGGCAGAAGCTTTGGAAAGTTTGTACTGTTCAAGCCTATGCCGAAGATCTGAGGCTTGGATGTTTTACCTGCTCCTGATATGAAGAACAAGTGTCACAAGCTTACATCGATACATAATTCGAGAAACGCGGTAAATTAAAAGTTAAAAGAAGAAAGGAAGCACGTCTGTTATACAAACCCTGGGGAGAAGTAGGATACTGCAATGAGTCCTGGATTTCATTCCAGGACGGGAGCGGGTCATAAAAATATTCCTAAGTCCCTATCATTAATGAAGCCTGCAGGAGTCAAAATTTCACCTTGAGTCGTCAGAGCCACCTTGGCTGGAATGGTCTGAGAAGACTCGCTCGCACCGGTCCCAGCCTTGTCCGCTTTCCCGGTTTTCTCTGCCAAAGCTGGATCTTCGTCCAGCCCCTCGAAAGCCTGGTGGAACGCATCATCCGTCCACTCCTGAATCTCGCCCGCTTGCCCAGGAAGCAAGGCCCCGACACCGTCGCCACCATCATCACCTTCCCGACCATCTCCACCCTCACCTCTTTCCTCCTCCACGTCTTCCTCCCCCTGGGTAAGTGGACAATTGTTGGGGGAAGGACCGTACGACTTCTTAAGTTTCTTACCTCCGACCGCTGGAGGTTTCGTGAAAGGTTTCCTCTTGCCACTCTCTACCGTGACACCACCCATAGCCTGAGCAGCCGCCCTCTCCTCCGCCGTTTCCCTCAGCTTGACCACTGACTGCTGTGGAAGAATCAAGTTATACTCCAGAAGGGCCGCATTTCTAATCAGGAAGGCAGCTGATCTATCTCTCCCAGGGATAGCTTCTATCTCAGCCGCCGTTTGAACCAAGCGATCGGTCTCCACCACCGCAAAGCCACCTGTCGCTAGCAAAAAAGGAGACGTGTGAGAAGAAGCCTCGCAATCAGAATGGAAATTATAAATAAAGCATCAATTTACATCCAGAAGTAAAACGCCGAATAGAAACAGAGTCGTCTCTGACGAAGAACCACTCCTTCTTGAACATGCTGAATTTGGAATACAGATCCAAGACCGGCTTGAAGGTTACAGCTGACTCCAAGCTGATGTATGGGGACCCCTTCTTATAGCCCCTCAGATTATATAAGTACCGGATCTCCCGGTTGGAAGGAGCACGACCATACTTCCTCTGGAAGATGACGAAGAGGCTCACCAGTATAGCATAGGAGTTGGGTTGAAGCTGGAATGGGGCCACCTTTAGATATGTGAGGAAGCTGGCTACCCAAGCGTTAAGAGGAGGAATGACACCACACATACAGTGGTATCTGCTGTAGGCAAAGTACCCTTCAGGAGGGTCGTATGGCATAACTTCTCTCCCTGGCAACAGCAAGTGCGCCCTATCAATTCCGAAAGAACGGGAGATGACATCAAGCTGCTCCTCATTGAGGGAGCTAGGAAAGCAATCGGGCGGGGAGTTCAGAAGCTCCTGAGGGCCGTACCCGTCCACTAGTGATCTCGGGGCAGATCCGCGACGTTCTGGATTCGGCTGAGCTGGGGGCACGGCAGAGGAACCTCCTTCGCCCCCGGATTTCTTTTTGTCTGATCGAGTTTCCGCTTTACGAGACATTATCTGCAACACCGGAAAAACACATTGTTAGAACAAGAGGATGTAAACAAGTATGTGTGTAATATGAAATTTCACTCATAAAATCAAAATGCTCAAACTCCCGTTATCATTCGGTAAACTGAATGTAAAATTTCATTCGGCATTCTCATTTGGAAATTTCATTCGGCATTCTCATCTGGAAAGCCCATTCGACAGTCTCATCTCAAGGAACTCGTTCGGCACTCTCAACTAATATTCATTTGGTATGTATGACACGCGCACTTCATTCGGTGGACACAGACGAAAAACCATTCGGCAAAGGGAAATTGAGTACCTGGTTCGGCAAGCTGAAATGGTTTGGCAGAAGATTAGAATTTGATTCGGCTATGTGACTGACTTGGCTTGGCTGTTTCGTTCGGTAGAAGGTAATAGAGGCCCTGGACCCTTACTTATAGACAACTATAGACGACCGGACCGGCTGATTCGGCGAAAGCATCCAAGCTAACGTCATTAGTTTTAAAAACAAAGCGCGGCACATGCCGGCATATGCCCCACTTTGAGGGGCAAATGTTGGGCGTGTTCTCACCCAGAAGACCTCGAGACCAAGAAGCTTGATTCATCCATCCGGGCTCGCCTAAACTCATCCGGCATTCTCGTTCTCCAGAGCCCATTCGGCAGGAACTCATCCGGCATTCTCTTCTCACAGAACCCATTCGGCAGTCTCAAGCAATCGCCGAACCAACCATCTCAGGCTTCGCCGAACCAACCATCTCAGGCCTCGCCGAACCAACCATCTCCATCCCTACCACCGAACCAGATCCTTCCTAATGCCCACCGAACCAGCTCCTTCCTCGTGACTACCGAACCATCACCCAAGACCAAAGGTGCCGGACCAACCCCTACCGAACCACCTCCTGCCGAACCTACATACACTCCACCCATTACCGGTCCAACTCCTCTTCTATGCCTTGCCGGATCAACCACCAGTCCACCTACCACCGGACCAAGTATTACCGGACCAAGACTACAACCCAACCATCACCGGACCAAGTGCTACCGGACCAAAACGTGCCAGGCCAGATCACATCAGCCCAGGCCCACCAGCAACTATACACATCCAAGACCCCTACCCCCAGCCTCACTCTATAAATAGAGGGGCAGGGGTACAACAATGGGGGACAAGTTTGAGAGCTCAAGCACGAAAGGAACTTTCAAACAACTTTCTTTTACTTGTACCAAAGCTTTGTACTTGTAATCACAACAAAACAAGAGAAATAACATATAAAGTGGACGTAGGCACATTCTGGCTGAACCACTATAAATCTGCGTGTCTTTTTACAGTTTAGCCCCTGTTTTACATATATTTGCATAAATCTCCAAAATCACTAAGAACAACCTAAGATCTACTAAATCATATAACTTTGAGGTGTTTGTCCATTTTTTGTGCAAACAGCCGCATCTTGTAAATTAGAAATAAAATCAATCACTCCTCTGAAAATCATAAAATTCATTTCTTTGGGTCTGAATCACCAAGATCTATCGATTCATATCCAACTCGAAGTGTGTGACGCAGATTCATGGGTTTCAACAGTTTAGGGCAATGGCCTTAGAAATTAGGGTTTTGATTTCATGGTGATCCAGGTGACGAGGGTAATCGAGGTTTGTTTCTTTGGGTTACTCACGACGAGGAGCATCGAAGGCCGGATTTTAATGACGTGCAACGCTTGATAGTGGGTCTCGACATTTTTGGGTCGCGTGTGCATGGCTGTGTCGCTTTTTCATGGGGGAGTTCGGGTGGCACTTTAAGGTGATGGTCATGAAGAGGAGTATGGGAGATCATCGGTGGAGTCGGATTGAGATATCGGATAGTGTAGCTCGAGTTGTGGGGTGTGAGTTGCATAGCTATGGCTATGTTAGTCGTGTACTGGGAAGAGCTGGATGACATTTTAGAAGAAGGATTAAATAAAATATGGTAATTAGTTATGTTAATGATGCAATTAGTGAAACTGATTCTAAACCAAAATTGAAAACTTATATTTGCAATAACTTGCTCATACTAGGTCTAAATTTAACGCGGTCAGTTGTGTTAGATTCAAAATGATGAGATCTACGAAATGAAATTGATTTGATAGGAATTGGAGCTGTTGGAATTTTGTGCAAAGACAGAACCAGAACGCTTCGGCGACAACTGTAACTGTGGTGAGTTAAACTCACTCTTTTGGTTAATTAGCGTATTATATAGTAGTTAAAAATTATTTATTTCCTTCTTGGATGTTTTATCTGCTAGTTGTTTGGTTTGGATAAATTATCAGTTTTGAAAATGGATAATGTATATAGTGATAAATAATACTGATTTAAAATAATTAGGTTGTTTAAATAATAACGTAGTTAATTTGAGTATACTGCTTTGGTATTATTTATTTGGCCAAATAAACATCGTCTAATATTAAGTGGAAGAGTTTATTTTTAAATGATATTCATTTAGCAGAACAAATCCCCGTTCTGCTATTACATAAATTTGGACATCTATTCAAGTGCCAGTTAATTTATACTGGATAAGTGACGTGTTAACAGTTGATTGGTTAATTATGGATTTGGTTTACCTATATGCCTGCCTATGTAAATACGTTAATTTAACTTGAGAAGTTAAATCGAATTTAGTGGTAGTTTGTTAAGTACCATTGGGGTCACTATGCCTATTTCTAAAATGGGAAAGTTATGGTTTCAGTTAACTTCTAATTTTATAACTTGAAGTAAAATGTTTTATTAAATTATGATTTTGACAAGGTGTTTGTTAAATTCTTATTTTACAAAGTGTTTTGTAAAATTATTTCTTTAGTAAAGTTATTTATTCTTTTATTTATTTTGTTTTAAGATTAATCGTTTTATTTAGGTTATTTAAAGATAATAAATTATTTTATTATTGATTATTTAAAACTAGGTAATTATTTCATTAATAATATTGTTTGAAAAGTTAATTAATTTTATTTTAAAGGTTGATTAAAGTTATTTTATTATATTAGATTATTTGAAATGTTTTAATGGTTAATTATTTTTATATCATTTGAAAGCTTAAAGGTTTTATTATTATACTATTAATAATTTCTTAAAGTTTTATTACTATTATTAAAAAAATTTACATTATCTTTTTGATGTTAAATTTTTATTTATTATGATTAAATAATATAAATTGTTTATAAAAAGATTTCTGTTATAAAAAGGATTTATTTAAAGGAGTTTATAAATTCAAAGGAGATTTGGAATTTGAAAAGAAGTTGGATTTGATTGATTTTAGAAAAGGGGTTGAGAAATGGTTTAGCGATTTGGAAGGGAAGTTTTACAAATAGGTTTTGAGATCTATAAAAAGTATTTTATGAATAGAACTTGGAGATTTATTTTATAAATAGATTTTTGAAATTTATAAAGGTGATATTTATACAATAAAAGGATAGGAAAAGGAATGGAGTTTTCGGGTTATTTATATCTCCATTTTAATGACATTTGGGTTTGATCACTTTAATACGATTTTGAAATAGAAAATCTTTCTAACAGTTTGGCGAATATACTTATACCATCTTATAAGTATGTGAAAAACGTTTCCAAGTTTTGAAAGGAATGATTTTATACTTATACCGCTGAGATAAGTGTATGGTTATATTTTCTAAGTATAAAAAATATAATGTTTTGTGAATATATCATCCTATTGAGATAAGTATATGGAAGGCATTTCCAAGTATTTACAAAGTGATTTTTATTAATGGAAGATTAATTTAAGAGGCTTAGTTGTTTTCATAGGAAATATAATCTCTGTTTGAATGTTGTTTATTTGATAGTTAAATAACCGACTACCAAACGTGGGTAGTTCTAAATTATCGTTGTTGGCTCTAAGAGACCGGGGTCAGATATGTTATCTGAAAACTACTTCGAACCAGCATTAGCATTTCGAATTGGAACATCTTGAAGATGGGGATTTTGAAGTGAAAGGACTAATTGCTACTAATCCTAAGGGTGACTCCAAAATGGATGTAGTAAAGTAGTGCCTTCGGTTTCGTTCAGACCCAGAACGAACTTGTATGGATGAATGCTAGCATTGCAAATTCTGCCTGGAGGGCAGTGTTAACATTCCACATGGAATTGCTATATAAAATGTAATCATAGACTCAAGCCTCACAATCCAGAAATGGCTAAACAAGGGTAGATGTTGCAGGGCTATGTGGGTCGCTCCCATTTGGGTGTGTCATCACCTTTCTAGATCATTGTATTATGGATTTGGTTGTGCATGAGGGCTCTCGATTAAGGTTGGAAAGCAAACGGGGTGATGACATATTCAGTACCATCTAAGTTCAGGGGTAGGCCGGTTCTGTGTTGGCAGGGGTGGACCAAGTTCAGGGTCTGACCCCAGGTACATTTTATCTAGAGGTGTACTGTACGGAAGGTAGTCCCTTACTTGCCATTATTGGAATCCATTCTCCAATAAGCACCATGCAAACTTGATTGTAAACCTATTATGCTAGAATTTAATAATGTAACAATTTCGGCTTTGATTAATATGTATTTGTATTCTAGACATTATCATAATATCATCGGATTATCTATAGTAAATGTTCTGGTTATCATAAGATAAAAAACCGTCCGTGTTTATGTGCGGCATGGTCTTACGAGATACCTTTATTTTCAAAAGATTTTAATGACATTAAAAATTCAATTGTGGTGTGTTTTCTCACGCTGGTTTACTAGAATGATCCAAGCGTTATTTTTCTAATAATGCTCGGGTCAGACCGAGCATATTTACAGGTTCGTTTTGGATACTTGGAGCTTGAGGAGACGAGCAGGATGCCTCCAAGTCGTATTCACGTACATTCTATTTTCCGCTGCATTGGTTGTATATGTATCAGCAATTGTGAGGATAGATTGTTATAATTGTCCAGGCTGTTGATGATTAGTTAACTCTGATTGATATATATATATATAACAAAGTTCAGTTTTTCTTTTGTAAAGATTATTGTTATATTATAGATTTCTCGTCACGTGGTGAGAATTTGTTCTGTCTTTTCTTTTTTTTCCCCGAACAATCCGTCTTTCCAGCACTTAGTAGCTTGGCATGTGAATACCATGGATGTATTAATGTGGACTTTAAGGGCCGAAAGGCTGGTCGTTACAATTCAACATTGCGGTTGTGTGACTCTTAGGTGCAAATTCGGTCAGCAATCAATATCGAACAATTCGAATATTATAGTTCACAGGTCAGTTTTGCTAGTGGTGTGACAGTTTGGCCGAATTTATTGCTTACACGGTTTTAGTAAAATCTAATTTTACTATTTTAAGCGGTCCCAGGTAATGATAATCATTTACACCATTTCTCTTCGTCAAAACTACATCATTAGGACTTATGGAATTTGGTATTGCTCAAAATTCCAGTGTCGTCCATATTCAACTTGTATAATCCAAACACAAAGTCCTTGGTTCAATAATAATAATAATTATTAACTAAATTGCTTTGGCCAGAGACTTTGACTTTGAGTTGACTGTAATTGACCGTGATATTAACCTCATATAATTGAGAAGACGAATTCTTTATGGAACAGTGTTGTAACGACCCGTAAATTTTAATAGTTTTAAAATTATATTTAACTGGAAATTTTGTGAAAATTTTAATAATTGAATTTTGAAATAAAAATTTCATATTTGAAATACGTCTATTTAAGCATAGCAAATTGTAAATTTTCAATTTATTATATGGAAGTTTATTTTAATGTATAATTCTATTTCAATTTAAATCAGTTAAATATTGATGACAATAAAATGTTTTCCAAACTTGAATATTTTATACAATAAATTTCTAAATCATCTTTTGAGTGAGACGTCATCTTTCGTTTTTCCAAATTTTGACTGCCATTGCTCCGTTTATCTTATTTCTGACAAAATAGCAGTATTTTCGGTACCGATTATCGACTTTTGATCGGACGATCATACCACAGATATCCATATACCGTTTTTATCGTCTCGTCGTGCTGATCTCTACGGTATATTCATTTCTGTAATTTGAAGTCCGGTACGTAGCGGTAATGATGAAACAGCTCGTCGTAACGGTATCAAAATTAGAGACTTTTTGATTTCCTTGCTTTTCAAATTTGAACCGTGGCCACATAATATTTTGCTTTAAATTGTTCCAGCTGTATCTGTTCATGACCATTGCCATGATCTTACCTATTCCCACTATCACTTTATTTCAAACGGTTCAAATTGAAATCTGATATATATTTAACCTACAGCTTTACGTATTTCTCACTCATCTTTCTCAAAAAAAAAACCTTCCTCCTTCCTCTCTCTTTCTTCCAAGTCTTCCCATGAAGCACCGGTCGTCACCTCCTTACTCCTCTCCTACCTCTCTTCCCATCCGCCCTCTTCTTCTTCCCATCTGCGCGCAGCACCAACTCGGCCCACGCCCGTGCATAGGCAGCACCTCCCTCCCTTCAGTTCTCCTCTCCTCATAGCCTCACGCCACCACTTTGAACTCCACCACCCGAAGCTCCATCAAACCGATTCGACCACCTTCTTGTCGCCAGAAGCCACCCACGCCACCTGAACCCGGCCTTCCCGCTTCCTCAAGCCAAAACTCCACCGCAACTCCACAGCCTCCGGCCGAGTCGGCAACGACCATCACCATCTCCAGCCTCCACCGATCCGTCCATCTCTCCTCTTCTGGTTTGTATACGTATTTGTATATATATATTTATAATATAAGCTATATAATATATACGTTTTCTGTTAGTATGTGTATTATGTATTTGTGTACGTGATTCGTGAAATTCAAGTTTGTAGACAATCTGGTTGATGTATTTATAAAAAAGGTGATAATTGTTATTAAAGTATGGATTGCTAAATGATATAGATTTATAATTATAGTGTATAAATATATATACATATGTAAGTATATAAGTAAGTGTTGATTTATTCTGATTTGCTGTTATATATATGTATAATAATATTACATATATAGCTTGCCGGTTTGTTTGCCTGAGATGATTCGATCTCTCATATATATATATAATTATGTTTGTATATTATCCAATTAAATTTATATAACTTTACATATATGTAATATCAAATTTTTTGTTATTGAGTATTATGCAAACCGGTTTGTTGTATATATTGCTTTACTGGCTATGTTTAAGGCATATAAGTTACTTTAATATATATATATATATATATGTTGTATATATTTCGGTCTATTCATATACTGTACTTTATTATGGTATGTCATATTGCTAGTTATAGTATGTCAAGTTTTATTGTATAAAGTTACAATAGTTACATTATAATATATATAAGTTGTTGCTGTCTTATATATATATAAAGTAAGTTGAAATGTTATACGTTTATATAAGTTATACTTATAAATTTTATATTATCTGTATGATACTTAAATCTATATAAGTTTCGTTTAAAGATTTCTTTCATAGTGTATATATATACATATATTTTATTTTAATATTCAGCGTAAATTTAAATTTTTGATTTTTATAAACTAATGATAATACAATATAATAAATTCCGATTTCAGTCTATATCAAGCAAATTCTGATTTATTTCATCAATTCATATTTATCAGCTTCGTTCGTCGTTTCAATCCTGCCTTGTTTGAGATTCGTGCCAGTATAGCTTTGCTTTGGAAGTCGTGCTTGCATTTCATAACTCATCCCATCGTCAAAATTTCTCTAACCTCGAAAGGTGAGCAATCACTCACGATTAACATTCTTATATTTATTAAATTTGATTTCAATTGAAACGATAATTGAAATATACTGCTAAATTGAACTGTTAATTATTTAAACTGTTTAAGTGCTATTATATGTAACTGTTCACCTATGGGATATGACACCATATCATGTTGTTTATATTATATTGTTATTGATGATATATGCCTGTTGTTGTATTTTATATTATCTGTTATCACTCTGCAAGTTCCCTGTTAGTATAGAATTCACTATGGGCTGAAATGATACATACCCGAACGGACTTTAGAATAGGAGAAAATCGTTATGGGTTGAAATGATAGACCCAAGCGATTTTCATTTGCATTGAATTTGGGATTGCGGGTCGAAATGATATCTACCCGTATATACTTAAATTACGGATTTAAATGATAAATATCCGTATCAATTGACCAGAGGATAGGAAATTATATACAGACACCGTTGGTCCATATATAAATATTTTGAAAATAAATTCTATGCTTTTGGAAAGAAATATATGGTTTTAATAAATGTTGATTCTTAAATTATTATATATAAATGGTAATGATATATATAGATTTAATAATAACATTTAATTTAATTAAGATTGATTTAATACATATAATATGGTTAAGTATTTAAATTTATATTTCGAAATAGATTTTGGTAATAATTTGAATAAGTTAAGGTTGGAAAGATAATTCGAATTTAGTTAAAATTGTATTCAATAAAGAATTTTATTTAATTACACCGATTTGAAACTTATTGAAATTGAGATTTAAGATATGATTTATAACTTGGGTTTGATTTAAGTAATTTAATGAGTATTTCTTGTTTAATAAATTTAAGGAAATATTTAGTAAAAAAAATGTAATTTAAGGCTAGTTAAATGATATTGAATTTATTAAGTGAATATTCCCTGATTAAATAATAATGAAGTTAAATTAAGAGCTATATGAAACTGTTAAATTTAACTTTGAAAATGTTGAATATTAAGCTTTGAAATATATTGAAAATTTAAATGGTCTATTGAGAACTGAATTGAATTGATGAATTGAGCTTCGAATACGTTTGAATTTGGAATTTGAGTTGATTTAAATCGATTTGTGAGACTTGAGAAATTATAAACACTTTACTTTATAAATTATTTAATATATATATATATACATACTATTTTGGAAAATAGATATATTTGAAATGAAATGATATTTGGGTTTTGAAGTATAAATTAAATTGAAATGACCACGGTGTTATAGTGTATATTTCTACTTTGTAGATAGTTTCGCAGATCCTTAGAGGATGGTTATCCCAAACATCCTTTAAGTTACTTGTATTTCAGTTGATATTTCACTTGAATTGGATTTATTTATATAAGAATGTTAATCATGACTCGAGTGTTTCGTGTTTTGCTTTACGCTCGGGTCAGACCGAGTGATACGGCATTTGAGACTCACCTTTGGAGTTTGGAGCTTCGTTGGAGATCCAACTATCGATTCAGCTTTCTGCTTTTCCAGTTGATTTATTCAGAGAGGTCATCTGCTCGTACTGGAGACTTCACTGCATTTGAGATATTCTATTGTATTTTATTTCTAACTCTGATGTTTATATAGTAGCTTCATGAACTACTATTTATTTATTCCGCTGCGTATTATTGTATTACTCTGTGTTTGTGATTCTGTGATTGATTTATTTACTGTATATGCTGAGTTTTGCAAAATTTTAAATTAACAATATGATATTTTGAACAATTCAAGTCTGACATGTGTGGATTTATTGTCGATTTGAATGGTCCAAAATAGCGGGTCGTTACAGTTGGTATCAGAGCTTTGGCTCTAGGCAAAACTTAGCATATATGGTAAATTTATTTACAGAATCACTTTCATTCGAGTTGAATCTCTTCCTTTCGACTCGATTTCCTTTGGACTTTGGAACGTTCCCTACGGTTCCAAAATTCATTCTTCTCTCTCCCTATTTGTATTCTTTTGATTCTGGAGTATCCCATAACTCCACTGAATGATTTGTAAAGGGGAGAAACCCCTTTACAATTGGTATTGATTCACCGAAGATTTCTATACCTTCGGTTTAGATGCTGCTATCTTTTGCTATGCCGAATTCCATCTCTGGCGATCGAATGTCGATTTGCCTCAGAATTCTGCACCGATCTTCTTTTGAAGTCACGGTTGACCCGGTTAAGGTCGCCTGCGATTTACATAAGTAAATCCATCTTCTATTTTGAAATTTAATTGTCCCATCTTCGTTCGAGCCGATCTTCAAATCAGCATTCTATTTGATTAGAGTTCCTCTAAAGTTGAATCTCTATCTTTGTTTCGAAATCCATTCTTGAACCATCCTTTGAAAAAATTGGAATGTTTGTATTTTAGAAATTGTTTATACATCGAAATTATTATTTTGATAAGTATAATTATATCTTATATATAAAAGTGAAATGTTTTTGATAAGGATTATATACCTTTTAAAAATGAGAATTTGAAGTTTCGAAAGGATTTGAAATTTTGAAGTTATATAAGAAATTGATTTATATAAAAATGATTTATAACTGAAAGGTTTGAATTTGAAATTCGAGAAATTGAACTCCGGTATTTTGAAATTGGTTTTAAGATTTTGAAATATATAATAATAATATGATTTAAAAGTATTTTCCAAATAAGAAATGTTTTAAATGATTATAATGAGTTTCGACTGATTTCGAAGAAATTTCAAAAGAAGTTTGAGAAAATAGAAGTCCATAACTCACTTATGTCGCTGGAAAATAATTTCGGTGATGAGTGCACGCATCATTGACATTGATTTTTGAGTTTCAGAGTGGGGGATAGGCCACTTCAGTAGCTTTGCTATGCGAGTGATTTGGTGAAACCATTTTGATTTCAAATTCCGAAGTAAGATTTGATATTCGAAAGATATATGCATATATATATTTGAAATGATTTGAAATGAGCCGGTGTTCAGTCCTTGAGTTTTGGATCTGATTTGATATAACCCTATCTTTTGGAATTGATTTACTGATTTGTTGGTGATTTCCAACTCTTGAATTGAAATATGATTTCTTCGACTATTTTGAAGGTTCGAGCACTTCCAAATCAAGGTTAACTTTTCAAAAGCTAAGAAATTTTGAAGTATAAAGTATATAAGTTTGGTATGTATGTTTAAAGTATGTGGTAATATGATTTAAATAAGTTGAAACTGTTTTGTTAAGTAAATGAATAAGGCTATTTTGAATTTTTCTAATATGAAATTTAGATTCAAAATGTTTGAAAAGAATTTGGTCTTCAAAATATTTTGAATAAAATTTAGTTTAAATGTTTTAACTGGGTAATATCTTTATAAAACTATATATAGAACAAGTTGGAATAGATACATAAGTTGTACGTATGCTGTTTTACTCGCGTAATTAAATTGATCCAAGTTTGAGTACACAAGTTCGAGGTGAATTACACCATTTCGTGTTAGGATTTTTCATTTGATTCTTGATGGCGAATATTTGATATGGATTTTGGGCTTGATTATAGATTTCTCAATCATAGTATATGGCTATGCAAGGAGACTGATGGCTTCTAGTCAAGAAACCATATCGAAGTCCGCATTAGGAAAGTCGAATGGACAATACTAGTTTGAAAGCGAACTTGTGTGATCGAGCGAGCGATCGAATGTAATTTTGCGAAATGATGACATATATACATCTTATATTCTAATATCATTGATATACTTGACGCTGAAATTGGAAGTTGTTGGAGTGTATATCTTTGTAATTTAATTGGAATTCTTTTTATGCAAAACTACTATCAATTTAAAACCATTTTTCAAAACTATTTTTCTTTTATTCTTCTTAAAACAAAACTATTTTACAAAACTATTTTAATTACAAAACTATTTTACAAACTATTTTATATACAAAACTATTCTAAATTCAAAACCTTTTAGTAAGCAAAGATGTTCAATCCCATATAGCTCTTCGTACAGCAAAATTTATTTTTGAAATTTTTTAACCCTGATATAAGATGGACCTTATGTAAATATAAGATGATGTTGAAAACCATTGATTTTGGAAACGAATTGTTTGACTTAAATTATATTGATTTAGAAACTTGGATTATTTTCTAAATTTATTATTTTGGAAACTTTGAAACTGAAGATATTTAATTTGAGAAGAAATAATTTGGTGAAATTGTATATGATTTTGAAACTGAACTGATATTGAAACAAATTGAAATTTGAGAACCTTATTTTTACTAAATACCTGATTTGGGAGTTATCGAACTTATATAAAAATTGGTTTGTATAAGTATGATGTTGATTCGAAAACTATGGATTTGAAAAGGTACTCAATTTGAAAAGTGAAATCTTATATAATTGAAGTCTCTATAAGTGTGATTTGATATACTTTTGATTTTGGAAAGGTATTTGATTTGAAAATTAAATCTTATATATAATGGACTTGATATAAGTATGATATTTGAAAGTGATTTGAAAAGGTACTATATGATACATATTTTCGAAGTAAAGATATGGAAAGTGGCTTCTGCTTGATATCCGCTTTGTGGCCACATTGTGGATTCATTCTATCAATATTTCTCTGATTTTGGTTTTACGGATATGATACTCGAGTTTCCATCGAATTCCATGGAGTTACCCATGGTCTTACGAGCGCAAATGCATAGCACAACTGCCTGGCTGAGATGGCCTAGGGGTACGGATTGTTTCTTGGGGGATCCAGGCGTAACCATTGTGTATCCTGCATCTATGTAGGTCGCATTAGTAGCGAACTGCCTGGCTGAGATGGCCTAGGGGTACGGATTGTTTCCTGGGGGATCCAGGCGTAACCATTGTGTATCCTGCATTCTACTAGTCATCATGGCGTAACTCGCAGGGTTGAGAAAGCTTACGGATATGGATTGTTTCCTGGGGGATCCAAGCGTAACCATTGTGTATCTACGAACCATGGTTAGACAAAGGTTTTGTTGTTTTTTTTGTTTGGATTGTACTTTCCATATCTGTTTTTAAAAGTTTTTCCAGTATTTTCACTGGGTGTTGAAACAGGTCTACTAAGTACCTGAAGAATTCTAGCTTTGCGCCTGATCAACGCACTGCCAGAGTTTGTAGGAACGAGGATAAACTTGTTGAAACATCGAGTTATAAAAGTATTTTCGAAAGGGAATTTGTTTCGTTATAAAGGTATTTCATTTCAAAAGTATTTTTCAACAAAGAAATTTTGTATTAATATTTGAAATTGAAATTCTTATGGTTTGAATTAATTATTCATGCCCGATACTATTCTTTTGAATCTACCTTATCTGCTCAGCTTTATTTATTCACCTATATTCTGTTTTTCCAAATCCTCCTTCTTTTCCTTCTTGAATATATCTTTTAAAAAAAATATTGTTTATTTATATACTTCAGGGTTTATTTATTAGTGTTATTAATATTTTTGAAGTTATTAATTAAATACAACATATTTAAAGAAAATGATTAGTGATTTATTAATAATATTTGAAAAGTATCTTGAGATAAATTAATAAATTTATGAATTATGGGTTTAATGTTTTCAAATAGCTTCTTTGTAAATATAAGTAATAATGTAAATAATTGCTTTCAAACATTTTCATATAATAATAAAGGTGTTATTTAAAACATATAAATGGTATTTATAAGGGAAGCAAGAAATTTTACAAGATAGGTTTTGAAAAGTTTTAAAGTATTAAAGATAATTGAACTGCAAATGAAGTTTATAAATGAATATTTCAAGTAAATTTGTATAGTTTTAAATTAATTGTTTATCCTGGTCTTTCAATCCATTTTTCCTTTCGAGTTGTTTCTATTCTCCTACCTTCCTCCTTTTCGGGGACGAAAAGTTTTGAGTGGGGGAGAGTGTAACGACTCGTAAATTTTAATAGTTTTAAAATTATATTTAATTGGAAATTTTATGAAAATTTTAATAATTTAAGAATACGTCTATTTAAGCATAGCAAATTGTAAATTTTCAATTTATTATATGGAAGTTTATTTTATTGTATAATTCTATTTCAATTTAAATCAGTTAAATATTGATGACAATAAATGTTTTCCAAACTTGAATATTTTATACAATAAATTTCTAAATCATCTTCTGAGTGAGACGTCATCTTTCGTTTTTCCAAATTTTGACTGTTATTGCTTCGTTTATCTTATTTCTGACAAAATAGTAGTATTTTCGGTATCGATTATCGACTTTTGATCGGATGATCGTACCACATATATCCATATACCATTTTGATCGTCTCGTCGTGCTGATCTCTACGGTATATTCATTTCTGTAATTTGAAGTCCGGTACGTAGCGGTAACGATGAAACAGCTCGTCGTAACGGTATCAAATTCGAGACTTTTTGATTTCCTTGCTTTTCAAATTTGAACCGTGGCCACATAATAAATTGCTTTAAATTGTTCCAACTGTATCTGTTCATGACCGTTGCCATGACCTTCCCTATTCCCACTATCACTTTATTTCAAACGGTTCAAATTGAAATCTGATATATATTTAACCTCCAGCTTTACCTATTTCTCACTCATCTTTCCCGAAAAAAAACCCTTCCTCCTTCCTCTCTCTTTCTTCCAAGTCTCCCCATAAAGCACCGGTCGTCACCTCCTTACTCCTCTCCTACCTCTCTTCCCATCCGCCCTCCTCTTCTTCCGTCTGTGCGCAGCACCAACTCGGCCCACGCCCATGCACAGGCAGCACCTCCCTCCCTTCAGTTCTCCTCTCCTCATAGCCTCACGCCACCACTTTGAACCCCACCACCCGAAGCTCCATCAAACCGATTCGACCACCTTCTTGTCGCCAGAAGCCACCCACGCCACCTGAACCCGGCCTTCCCGCTTCCTTAAGCCAAAACTCCACCGCAACTCCACAGCCTCCGGCCAAGTCGGCAACGACCATCACCATCTCCAGCCTCCACCGATCTGTCCATCTCTCCTCTTTTGGTTTGTATAGGTATTTGTATATATATATATTTATAATATAAGCTATATAATATATACGTTTTCTATTAGTATGTGTATTATGTATTTGTGTACGTGATTCGTGAAATTCAAGTTTGTAGACAATCTGATTGATGTATTTATAATAAAGGTGATAATTGTTATTAAAGTATGGATTGCTAAATGATATAGATTTATAATTATAGTGTATAAATATATATACGTATGTAAGTATATAAGTAAGTGTTGGTTTATTCTGATTTGCTGTTATATATATGTATAATAATATTACATATATAGCTTGTCGGTTTGTTTGCCTGAGATGATTCGATCTCTCATATATATATATAATTATGTTTGTATATTATCCAATTAAATTTATATAACTTTACATATATATAATATCAAAATTTTTGTTATTGAGTATTATGCAAACCGGTTTGTTGTATATATTGCTTTACTGGCTATGTTTAAGGCATATAAGTTACTTTAATATATATATATATATGTTGTATATATTTCGGTCTGTTCATATATTGTACTTTATTATGGTATGTCATATTGCTAGTTATAGTATGTCAAGTTTTATTGTATAAAGTTACAATAGTTACATTATAATATATATAAGTTGTTGCTGTCTTTTATATATATAAAGTAAGTTGAAATGTTATACGTTTATATAAGTTATACTTATAAATTTTATATTATCTGTATGATACTTAAATCTATATAAGTTTGGTTTAAAGATTTCTTTCATAGTGTATATATATACATATATTTTATTTTAATATTCAGCGTAAATTTAAATTTTTGATTTTTATAAACTAATGATAATACAATATAATAAATTCCGATTTCAGTCTATATCAAGCAAATTCTGATTTATTTCATCAATTCATATTTATCAGCTTCGTTCGTCGTTTCAATCCTGCCTTGTTTGAGATTCGTGCCAGTATAGCTTTGCTTTGGAAGTCATGCTTGCATTTCATAACTCATCCCATCGTCAAAATTTCTCTAACCTCGAAAGGTGAGCAATCACTCACGATTAACGTTCTTATATTTATTAAATTTGATTTCAATTGAAACGACAATTGAAATATACTGCTAAATTGAACTGTTAATTATTTAAACTGTTTAAGTGCTATTATCTGTAACTGTTCACCTGTGGGATATGACACCATATTCTATTGTTTATATTATATTGTTATTGATGATATATGCCTGTTGTTGTATTTTATATTATCTGTTATCACTCTGCAAGTTCCATGTTAGTATAGAATTCACTATGGGTTGAAATGATACATACCCAAACGGACTTTAGAATAGGAGAAAATCGTTATGGGTTGAAATGATAGACCCAAGCGATTTTCATTTGCATTGAATTTGGGATTGCGGGTCGAAATGATATCTACCCGTATATATTTAAATTACGGATTGAAATGATAAATATCCGTCTCAATTGACCAGAGGATAGGAAATTATATACAGACACCGTTAGTCCATATATAAATATTTTTAAAATAAATTCTATGGTTTTGGAAAGAAATATATGGTTTTAATAAATGTTGATTCTTCATCAATATTAAGCTTTATCGATTAAATTTTAAATATTAAATTTCATGGCGCCTGAACTCTCCCCCCCTCTCCCTCCTTCTTCTTCTCCGTCCTTCCCTCCCCTTCGATCTTCCTTATCCTCCCCTACCCTTCCTTCTTTCATCTCTGACCCTCCTCCTACTGCCCCTCCACCCCTTCCTGACCCTCCTCCTCCTTCGGCGTCCACACCTCTCTCTAATCCTTTACCTCCTTCTCCTCCCTTGCCTGCCTCCACAGCCTGTCAACAAGCTTGGACTTCTTTATTCAAACGCAAACCAATACATGCGGGGAAGTACACACCTGTTGACCTTGCTCCTTCCCTCAACAATGGCGTGCTCCAACTCTGTGAAGGTGTTGTGCAAGCTGGAAAGGATGTTTGGTGTGACTTTCTTGTGGGGTTTTTCCTGGACAAACCTCTCTCCTTCACTGCTGTAAAAAAGAAACTAGAGAGTATGTGGATGCTTAAGGGTACATTCACTATTCAATCTGATGGTAACATTTTTCTCTTGTCCTTCACCTGCTCCGATGACAGAGACAAAATACTTAGAGCTGATCCAATAATTATGAACAACAAACTATTCATCATCACTAAATACAACTCATCTATAAGCAATGTTTGTGGAGCAGTGAAGGCAGTTCCAATCTGGGTCAGATTATACAACATACCACTATTTGCAAAATCTAATTTTGGTTCAAATTGGGTATGCAGCAGATTATGGAAGCTTCTTTGCCTTGATGAAAGAACTGAAAATAAACAAAGACTTGATTTTGCTAGATGTTTAGTAGAAATAAATCCAAATCAGGAGCTAGTTGATGACTATTTGGTGCAACTGGTTGATGGTGGTGTGCAAAGAGTTTATGTAGACTACCTCTGGCGTCCTGATATTTGTACTAAATGTAAAACTTTTGGACACAAAACGATGGAATGTGATATAGATGAAGTAGTTGTGGCTGAGGAAGTAATTGAGAAGTCCAAACATGAAAAGAAGAATGATAAGGGATGGCGTATGATGAGAACAAAGAAAATGTTAGTGAAAAAAAGGTGGTAACAGGTGAACAGATTTGGTAATAATAAAGTAGGTAAAGAGACAGACAAGAGAAATAGTGGTGCTAAGCAAGCTGTTGGGATTGATGATAGCAAGGAAAGGAGGTTTGTGCAAAAGGATACTAGTGCTAAAAATGCTGTTGAGACTGAGGAGGGAGAAATTAGAGAGAATGTAGTGGAAGATAATTATCTGAAGGAATCCAGTAATAAAGGTGATGAAAATCAAAGGGGTACGAGTAATTTGCATGAACAAGAAGAAGAGAACATTCCCATGCAAAAAGTAAATATAGGTGCTGCTACATCAAACAAAAGTGCACCAGATAACCAAACCAATAAGGAGCAGATGAAGGAAAATGGAATTACTACAGCAAATAGTTTTGACATCCTAAATTCAGAAGAAGCCTTCATGGATGATGCAAGTATTATGCAGACACTAAACATAAATGCTGGTGAGACCAATAACCCTAAAAATGCACAAGCAACAGTTACACCAAACCTTTCCCTTTCACCTACCCACAAAAATACCTCTAATCAACCAGCTCCACAACAAGATACCTTGGTTGATCCTACTGACCAAGGGAATGATCATCATTCTAACACTCCTCTTACACATACTGGAAGCCTTGACATCCCTTCACATATCCGTTTCAACCAGGTTGATCCCACAAGCTCCCAAACTGTTCCTCAACCTCATGTTGATGATCCTCTTGAACCTAAATACCCTTATGACCATATTCCTCCTCCACAAGCATACAAGCCTCCAGTGCCTAACCTAGCAGCCTCCTTTTCCCCTCCAGCCAAGGATAAGAATCCACCAAGCACCAATGCTCATGAATATCCTACTAGGAGCAAAGAAAAGAAAGGCCGTAAAAACATCCAGTTTAATCAATGATTGAAGCAATAGGAGCATGGAACATTAGGGGAGGGCACAATGACATTAAGCTCTCACAATGCAAAATGATTATTGTTGAATATAAATCGAAAGTTATGGCCATTTTGGAAACTAAACTTGATCAAGAAGCTACTGCTAGAGCAGCTAGGCTAATCAATCCTTCATGGAGTTTCCTCCACAACTTAGACCAAGCTCCATATGGTAGGATTCTTATTCTGTATGACCCCTGCTTAATCACCCTCTCTATCATAACCTCATCTCCTCAATTCATCCATTGCCATGCAGTTTCTCCCACAACTCACCTTTCTTTCTACCTGACCTTTGTTTATGCTTTCAACTCTGTGAATGCTAGAAAGTCTCTTATGCACACTATTCCCTTCTTTAGACAAAACTCCCATCCATGGCTGATCCTAGGGGATTTCAACTGTTGTTTTGAGCTCAATCAAAGGATAGGAGGGAATGCCCTATCTAACAATGAAATCAAACCATTAAAATCCTGCCTTATCAATTCTGAGCTTATCACATTTAAAAATACTGGGATGCAGCATACATGGAATAATAAAAGAATCTCTAGCCCAAGAACTTACTCAACCATTGACCATGCTTTTTGTAATCAAAATGCTCTTGATTATTGGCCAGCCATTTCTTTTCACACTTCTCCTCCTCTTTTATCTGACCACTCCCCTATAATCCTAAGCTTGAGTTCAGTTGCTATGATAAATAATAAAAGTTTTAATTTTTTTAATGCTTGGATTGGTGAGCCTGATTTCCAAGATGAGGTAAGGAAAATCTGGCTCACACCTTTCTTTGGTAATCCACTTGTTATTTTGCAGAGGAAACTAGGAGCCTTGAAAGCTCATCTTAAACAGTGGGCTGGAGCTAAATATGGAAAAGGAGGAAAGCAAAGCAATTACTGGAGAATCAAGCTTGAAGAAACTCAAACTCAACTGCTGAATGATGTTCAAAACCCTTCCCTAGCAAGCTTAGAGCTCTATATCTCTGAACAATACCGAGAAGCATTGATCAAGGAGGATTCAATGTTGAAACAAAAAGCCAGAAACAAATGGTTTGGAGATGGTGATAGGAATTCTGCCTTCTTTCATGCTACTCTTAGGGCCAAGCAGAATAGAGACAATATCAAGATGATTGAAGATAATGTGGGTAATACACACAACAACAAGGCTGATATTGAAAATGCTTTCATTAGTCATTTTAGAACAATGTTTGGTAACTCAAACAACTTCATCCCTAGCATTGACACAATTGACTCGCAAATTATACCTTAAATTAGTGAGCAGCAGAAAAAAACCCTAGGCTTTGAAGTTCTCCCTTCTGAAATCAGGAATGCTATGTTCTCTTTAAAAAGAAGTTCAAGTGGAGGCCCCGATGGTTTTAATGCTTTGTTTTACTACTCTTGCTGGGATATAGTCTGTGATGATGTTATTTGTGCCATTCAACACTTCTTCAAAACTGCAAAGTTAGTGTAGTTTTTCAATAACACTAATATTACCCTTGTCCCCAAAGTCCAATGCCCTAGTAAAGTAGCTGAGTTCAGACCTATCTCTTGTTGTAATACTATTTATAAGTGTATCACCAAAATCATAGCCTCAAGACTTAAAACTGTCCTACCCTCCATTATCTCTCATAATCAAGCTGCATTTCTGACAGGAAGAAGTATACTAGACAATGTGCTGTTATCTCATGAACTCTTGAATGGTTATGCCAGGGATAATATATCTGCTAGAGGTATGTTAAAGCTTGATATAATGAAGGCTTTTGATTTGTTGCAATGGGATAGTATAGTCAGAATCATGAGATATATGAATTTCCCCCATCATTTTATAACATGGATTTATGAGTGTATTATAGGTGCCAAGTTCTCTATTATTATTAATGGGGCTCCTATGGGGTTCTTTAATAGTAAACAAGGTGTTAGGCAAGGGGACCCTATTTCTGCATACATATTTATCATGGTCATGGAACTCCTTACTAGGATGATTAATAAGTTGATTGATAGTAATTTGTTTAGCCTTCACCCAAAGTGTAAAGACCCCAGGGTAACTGCCTTAATGTTTGCAGACGATTTGGTTATTTTCTGTAACCCTAATCTTCCCACTATCAAAGCAATTCTAGACACCCTTTCTGAGTTTCACAACATGACTGGTCTTAAGGTAAACCTAACAAAGTCTGAGATGCTACTCGCTGGAGTTCCACAGCACACCATAGATATTTTGGAGGATTACACTGGTCTGAGAAGCCCTAATGATACAAGTTCTTACTTAGGTCTTCCTCTTACAACAACCAAAATCACAGTAGCTCAATGCATGCCTCTATTCCATAGGATTACTAATAAGCTGAATTCTTGGACGAATAGATTGTTAAGTCAAGTAGGTAGAATTACTTTGGTTAAGGCAGTTATGTTCTCTATGCAAGTGTATTGGTCCAGAACCTTTCTACTTCCCTCAAAACTAACAAAAATGATCAGAACAACGCTGATGAGATTTATATGGAATGGAAAAACTGAAGGAAATTACTCTTCTCCGATTGCTTTTAACGTTATTGAAAGGCCTATCAAATTTGGAGGCTTAGGTATAATTAATGTGGCACTTTGGAACAAAGCTGCCATGATGAAACATCTTGATAACTTATTAAATGAAATGGATAATGTCTGGGTTGTCTGGTCCAGAAAGAATGTTTTAAGAGGTAGAAATTTCTGGCTTATGAACCCTCCTCAAAATATAAGTTGGACCTGGCGAGCTCTTTTTAAGTATAGGGAAGTGATCATGCCTCATGTGCAATACAAAGTTGGTATTGAATATGACACCAAAGTTTGGTCTGATCCTTGGTTGGATAAGGGATTAACTCTAGAAACTTCATGTTCTTATCTTGAAAAAGTGTTGAGTGGTATTGGTCATAGTGCTGAGGTTAGAGATTATATCAATTTCAATACTATTCTTTTGCCACCTTTATTGTGTAATGGAAATCTGCATTGCAGTGAGCAAGCTCGTAGCATAAAAGTACACAATGGTATGGATAACAAAATCATGTGGGGTTCTGGTAGCAATGCTTTCTCTATATCTTTGTTATACAGCTCTCTAGCAGGTTTCGAAAATCTCTCAACATGGAAATGGTATAAAAGGGTTTGGAAAAAGGACAATCCTGCAAAAGAAAATATCAATCTTTGGAAAATATTAAATAAAGCTTTATTTACAAAGGACAAGCTAAGGGATAGAGGAATGCTCATTGACACTTCTTGTACCTTTTGCAATGCTAATGAGGAAACAAGGGACCACTTGTTCTTCTCTTGTCCTATCATTTGTTCTCTATGGACTGAACTAATGCATGTAACAGGAGGGCATCTCGTGTCTGGTACAAACTCAGTCCTATGGGATCAAATCTATAGACTGACAGGAGATAATGGTGATAGAAAAAGATCTTACCTTTACATGCTTAAAAAAGTGGTCAGAGTAATATGGGATGAAAGAAATACTAATGTGTTCGGACAGGAAAGCAGGTTGACCCCTATGCAGCTAAGGTTTAAAGTTTATGCAGCTATCAGATCAGACATTTCATGTCTTGGGTTCATTTTCGATCCTGGAATTAAAAGAGCTCTTGATGTGTTCTCTTGAGATTTTATTTTGTTTTTTGTTTTGTTTGTATTTTCTTCTTTGGTGTGCCTTGTGTATCTATGTACTCTTGTATATATGTGTGTCTAAGGTGCTCCAATAAAGTGGTAGGGGACCATCCAACCCCGCTTGCCTTGCAAAAAAAAAAAATGTTGATTCTTAAATTATTATATATAAATGGTAATGATATATATATATAGATTTAATAATAACATTTAATTAAATTAAGATTGATTTAATACATATAATATGGTTAAGTATTTAAATTTATATTTCGAAATAGATTTTGGTAATAATTTGAATAAGTTAAGGTTGGAAAGATAATTTGAATTTTGTTAAAATTGTATTCAATAAAGAATTTTATTTAATTAAACCGATTTGAAACTTATTGAAATTGAGATTCAAGATATGATTTATAACTTGGGTTTGATTTAAGTAATTTAATGAGTATTTCTTGTTTAATAAATTTAAGGAAATATTTAGTAAAAAAAGAAGTAATTTAAGGCTAGTTAAATGATATTGAATTTATTAAGTGAATATTCCCTGATTAAATAATAATGAAGTTAAATCAAGAGCTATATGAAACTGTTAAATTTAACTTTGAAAATGTTGAATATTAAGCTTTGAAATATATTGAAAATTTAAATGGTCTATTGAGAACTGAATTGATGAATTGAGCTTTGAATACGTTTGAATTTGGAATTTGAGTTGATTTAAATCGATTTGTGAGACTTAAGAAATTATAAACACTTTACTTTATAAATTATTTAATATATATATATACTATTTTGGAAAATAGATATATTTGAAATGAAATGATATTTGGGTTTTGAAGTATAAATTAAATTGAAATGACCACGGTGTTATAGTGTATATTTCTACTTTGTAGATAGTTTTGCAGATCCTTAGAGGATGGTTATCCTAAACATCCTTTAAGTTACTTGTATTTCAGTTGATATTTCACTTGAATTGGATTTATTTATATAAGAATGTTAATCCTGACTCGAGTGTTTCGTGTTTTGCTTTACGCTCGGGTCAGACTGAGTGATACGGCATTTGAGACTCACCTTTGGAGTTTGGAGCTTCGTTGGAGATCCAACTATCGATTCAGCTTTCTGCTTTTCCAGTTGATTTATTCAGAGAGGTCATCTGCTCGTACTGGAGACTTCACTGCATTTGAGATATTCTATTGTATTTTATTTCTAACTCTGATGTTTATATAGTAGCTTCATGAACTACTATTTATTTATTCCGCTGCGTATTATTGTATTACTCTATGTTTGTGATTCTGTGATTGATTTATTTACTGTATATGCTGAGTTTTGCAAAATTTTAAATTAACAATATGATATTTTGAACAATTCAAGTCCGACATGTGTGGATTTATTGTCTATTTGAATGGTCCAAAATCGTGGGTCGTTACAAGTGTTTCACTTCCAATGCTTTAACTCAGACCCAACTATAGTCATTCGGTGTACGCCATGCCATAATTTAACTATATTCAAAGTGGAGTGTCCATATTGAAGCTCAACGATATTCTTAAATCGAGAGAACTGTGTAGTATTGTCACTTTGATATTTTCTGTTTAACGTTAGTTATATTAACCAACAGAAAACTATTGAGTGAGTCATTCCATAGTTATCCAATTACTATCAGTATATAATCGGCCCTTTGGTGCCCTCCGCAGCCATGAGTAATACATTGTCCAACATTTGGAGAGCATTACGTACTCTAACCTCAATGGATGTATCAATATCCTGTCTCGATACATTTGGACTAGGAATATTTAAAATGATATGTTTATTATATTGTGATAAATTGCTCATGATTATAATACATTGTAATTACTATCATGAAATATACAATTTATGGATTTTCTATTATATATACTTAAATTATTTAATTAATCACTATATCAAATTATAGCAAGCATATAATAGAAAGAAAAACACCTTTTATTTCGAACGACGTTCTATTATAGAGTTAATAATTTAAAGTAAATTGCAGAATTGCCCGTAGGCCATGCTTCTAACTTTATTATTCTCCCACTTGCACTTGGGGCTAATTATGGAATCCTATCCCATCTCTTCGATCAGTTTGATGAGAACTGATTGAGTCAATCCCTTCGCGACTGGATTTGCTATGTTGTTTTAGTTATCTACTCTGTCAATCAATTCTCCCTAATGCTGATAAACTACCTTTATCATAGAAATCTATTCGGAGTATGTTTCTCGACCTCTAGTGAGCTCTTATCATTACATTGTTATCATATAACAATGATCTAGTATTTTCAATATATGGAATCACCCTCCAGTTCGGATATAAATTTGTGCATTTATATTTATAAATTGCTTTTATTATAACGCTATTCAAGATGACATACTTAGCCTTTAATTGAATTGATCACAACCATTTGTTTGGAACATTTCCTACTTAAAGCTCCTTAATTAAGGTTTCAACATGAATTTAATATTAACATATTATACTCAATATCACTTATGAAGTTCGAGTCCGAACACTCCTTCATAAGGAGTTCGTTGATTTTATAAACAATTCTCTAGTGTTTCGTAAATACTTGAGAACAGTCTAGATTACCATTTAGTGATCTTAATTTGGATTTTATATTTTCTTTATGTATTAATCATTAGCTAAATATGCTACTGTAGACAATACATCAGGTATGATAATTTCTATTGCTAATGCATAATGAATCTATCTTACATGCCCTATATTAAACATTTTAATATGGTGTATGTGCATATCATTTAGGACATTCTCAACATCTTTCATGCTTATTATACAATATATCATTGACAAACCCATATCGAGTATTCAACAACCAAACTAGAACTAATTTTGATGTAGGTATATCATTACCAATCAGCGGTATGTTGTTTACTTATAGGTTAGAAATATCTTTGTACCTTTTTAATGTTCTTTCTTATAGACATATGCTTCCTCTACATTTTGACTTAAAATCAAACTATTTGATATTTCTATTAAAAAACTTGTTCAACTCTGATGCTTGTCAAACGATACTTTTGTATCCATTCTTGGATCATATCTGAGAACCCGCTAACTCAATATCGCTCCCACCGACTTCAAGACACTTTGGTTGTTATGTGCAAACAGTCTATTCTAAATTATTTTTTAGGATTTCCTGTTTCAATACATATGCAGTAAAATACAAAGTCATATTAGACAATAATTTTGTGAGTAAAATCTAAATTAACTTGATCATGCTGAATGACGAATCTAATATGTTAATTTCAACAATTGAAGTTTCCGATGTTATTCTTATCAATGTTGCTTACGATATTCTAACTACATTTCTCTTCATCTTGAAGACACATTTGCGGTTGATGGATCATATCCCTTAGGTTACAACTATTAAAATCATATTTTAATAATGTACTTAGAATCTATTTCGGATTTGCGCATCATACCATGTGGCAAAGTCAGTACTCTTAATGGTTTAGTTGACAACCGAGGAATTCTTTTCTCGACGTTGATAAGAAACTCATAGTTTCTCCTTAATTAGCGAGAATACTTATTAGACATTCTAATGTGTTGTGTCCGTTTAAGTTTGGTTAATTTCATTTCATTCCTCGTAATCAGTTTAATTTTGGATTGTATACAAGTCCATTTTACTATTAATAATTTCTAAAAGAAATTCCTTCACCATAAAGTTGGTGTATCCTGAAACAATAGTTGTTTCTCAGTGCAACAAAATAGATATTTATAAAATAGTTTATGAATTGCCTTATATATATAACTGATTTGGTTTTAGTTTTCGAAACTTATGTTCAAAAAATAAATCGGTCATCCAACGACCATCGTTCTCAAACTCCTTTTGGGGTGGTTCATACAAGATCCCTCACAAACAATTAACCCCTTATCTTATATGATTTTGTAAACTATTCTTAGATGAAATTAATTTTAGCTTTGTATACTTCTCTTTAAGTACGTGACCTTATAGAAAGAGGTTAACTCAACTTTACTCATTATCAACCGTACTTTTTTCAACAAAATCTGATTACTCCTTATCGATACATCATTATGTATAATAAGGAGGAGTGACTTTTGAGATTGAATCTCTATTCATTTTTAGATACATTTAGAACTCTTTCCAATATACTTACTTATTCGATCATGTTGATTCATTTATTTTCTTTTGCATGTTACGTTTCTTACTTCCTTGCTATATTCTATGAGCTTACCATAGACATACTTCATGTGTATTAGATACACATTTATGTCCGTGATAATTCATTGATGAATTTAACGGAGTATGTGGAGCTGTTTTGGCATGATTAGACTTATGATTGCATACATCTATATATATCAATTCAAAGAGTTCACCAACTCTTTTGTGTTCCCACTGAATAGGTGCTTTGCCTTTTTTTTGTCTGGGATATAAATGACTACTACTATATGCTTCATAATCATATGATTAATGACTTATTTCTAAACCGTGGGCAATTCTAAAATAATTTCAAATTTTTTAGATATTTCTGTATTTTCAATGCATCGCTTTTGTTATGAAAACAAATATCACTACTGTAGTTTTATTTTATAATGAATATCCAAAATATTCATATTAAAATAGAACTATATATGTTTTCAGTCAATACCTAAAATAGTTATTGTTTCATAAATAATGTAGGATCTAGATTAACCCTAGAGGGGGGGGTGAATAGGGTTATAGGAAATTTTCTTGAATTAAACACGAAATCAAACTGCAGATAAATAAATATGCTGATAAGTAAATCACACACAAAATTTACCCAGCTTCGGCAACCCCTGCCTACTGCTGCATTCCCAGATTTCTATTAGAATTAAACAGTATCCCGCTTACAAACACTCTAACAGACTTGCAAACCCTGCTACCGCCTATAGAGTTTTGCAAACTCGCAAACCCTGCTACCGCCTATAGAGTTTTGCAAACTCGCAAACCCTGCTCACTGAACTAATTCTAACTAGACAATCTGACACTACCTAAAACCTAGGTGGTGATTTACCCTGACTTGATTTGAAGATTACAGACTTTAAAACAAAACCCAAAGAAAACACGGGCAAAAATTAAATTAAAACTTTAAAACAATTTTTCCCTTTAAAATAAAATAAACCCCGGCCCAATAAAAACACTAAACCCCTTTAAAACAAAACCGGCCCAAGAAATTAAAATGTAGACCCCCTTTATGTTTTTTCTTTTACACCGGCCCGCTTTCTTTTTTGCTTGAGATAATGGCTGCTCCTCTGGAATTAGGGCTTCGGCCTCGTCGTTGTTCCTCTATAATTTGAAGCTTCCGATTGATGTCGATTGTGATTGATTGATCGATTTTGCGCCTCGCTCTATTGATCGATTTCTCTGTGAGTTGCGCTCTGTCGATTGATGGATGCTTGCCTCAAGATGATTCGATCGTTGCTATTTCAGCTTGGCCTTGGTATGTGATTTCTGCTCTGTTTTCTTGAATTCGATTATTCTTGCTTTTGCGTTCTCTATTTGTCACTGATGATTTGGGTTCTCTTTTTTCTGCACCCTTTCGATGATGATATCGGGTCTTTATATAGGGTTTTCGAAACCCTTAATCTTGCCTGATTTGATTTACGTGATCTCCACGCCGTTAAAACTTTCCTTTAATTAGCTTTGATATTTTTGGTATTTACGTTGAACTCACGACTTTTATTTTGTGACGTTCGATTCGTTCTTTGATTTATATCTCAGAATCTTTCCTAATTTATACTTCTGACTTTTTCAACTTGATTTAATTTGATTTTTGAAATTGCTTTCTGACTACGTCTCTGACTTGTTCACTGTTGATCACGACTTTGACTTGTTCACTGTTGATCTTGATTTTGACTTTTCTGGCCCTTGTGAACTTCGTCTCTGATCATCTTCTCTGGCCAATTGTTTTTGTGATTTTCTGTTGTTCATCACTTGACTTCGGTCTTTTCAATGTTGTGATAATATGTGACTTTGACCACTTGAATCATATTCATTTTGATTTCTCTGGTCTAATATGCATACTGCCTGTACATGTTTTCTAACATCACTGACTTTGATCTTCACTGCTGACTTGTTCATGCAATACTGTTGCACTTGTAACCTTTAGAGGCAGTTGGCATTTGAACTTGTTATTCACTGTCCTGTACATGCTCTGTTGCACTGTCATGCTACTTTCTGGTCATGATGTATTTGGTTTGTGCAGTTGCTTCTGTGTTTGTTCCTTCCTGTACTTGTTTAACCTTGAGTTTGTTGTGCTTCATCACTTGTACTTTTGTATTTACCAGTTGCTTGTAGTTCATCCATAAGTCACTTGTTCACTGAAGTACTTGAAGTTGTGTTGTTGTTACCAGTTGTAGCTAAACTTATAGTCATTGATGTCATTTGTGCATTAGTCACTGGAACTACTCTCTGATATGTTGCAATGTGGACTTGTTTGAATCTGTATACTTGTTGGTTAGTTGGTTTCACTTGAGTCTGCATTAGAGTTGTGCATTTCTCTGGTTGTATTGTTGCAGTTGTCTCTGATGTATTCAACATCTGTTCTGGTTGGTCTTGATATTGTTGACATGTATACAGTTGTGTTGACTTGAATCTGCACCCACATCTGGTCTCACTTGATGTCTTTGATATTACATTCAAGTTAACCTGTCTTGTCCAGTTGTATTCTGTTCTTACTTGCATTGTTTCATTTAGAAACTGCACTTGTCATGTTGTTGTTGTAACTGGACTTGTTTTGTGGTCTTCTTATTCATGTGTTTCTTATGCTGGTGTCTTCTGATGCATTCTTTATTGTTGTTCACTTTTCACTTCTGTTTTGTATTGAATTGTAGCTTGACTTGAGTCTTCTCTCACTTTTGGTCTCACTTGATAATTCAAATTACTTGAATCTGTTTGCTTCACTATTGCCTTTTTAATTGAGCATTTTTACTTGAGACTGTATTACATCTGTATATCATCACTTTGATATTGCAGTTGTCCACTTGATTCTGATCAGTTGTCATTCATTTGACTGTTGTCTTCTCTTTGGTGTTGTTGCAGACCACTTGATTTTTCAAATTACACCTGAGTTGAATCTGATTTGGATTTGACCTTGTTTTTGGTTGACTGTGCGCACGAGTTGGCGAGGCAGTGCACACGTGTATGAATGTACACGTGTGTATTGCAGCCACTTATGATTACCTGTCCCTGATATGAATACTGATATACACAGATATTACACAATCAAAAATGATGACAACTACCCCATATATCTGAGACAACAATAAAAACAAATTTTATATTTTTGCAAATTCAAATTTGTTTATTTTCAGATTACTGCTGTAGTTGCTAATTATACAGGTACACAGAAGACAGGATAAGAACTGGAGCTGAACAATGCAGATAGATGCAGATATGTAGAAAGACTGAGTGTTGAGTGTTGTAGTGAGGAAAACAAATGTAAATTTGAAATGTATAAAATTAGTGTAATGTATGAAATCATGTGTATGAGCTGAAAACTTTGTATTGTATAAAATATTATATTGAATAAAAAAATAATGTTTGAATTTGTTAAATTCTGTGCAATAGTATTCTTATTCAATATGAATATTTATTCTTGTATGTGTATAGTACAATCTGCAAACACATCTATAAATTGATATATATTTTGTTATCATCAAACAAGAAACACACATCAAACAAATAATACTTGATATATTTAGGAAAACAATTTCGTTACTTTATGCAATAGCCAAAAAGTGTTATATGGCATGCTCCCACTATTTCTGCCGTTACTATAATACCGTATGAAATACGAAGCTCTATTCAACCACTTAATATTAGCTATCTATTTCATTTATTGTAACCAGTTTACAGTTTAGTGTTTTAGAACAAATATAATAAATTCAAAGAAATAAATATCATAGAAAATAATTTTCTATACGAAAATACATTTAGGATTAGAAATCATATTTCTCATTCCATGTTAAATATCTATTATTATTTTATAAAATTCTCGGATCTTTTAAGAAGAAGAAGTGAACATTCACTCTCGTCATCCTAACTGTTCCTTTAGTTACATCCACTCTCATACAATCGCTTTCCTTTCAAATGGTCAAACCATTCAAAATCCTTACTACACGATCATAAAAAACTCTTTAAAAAATAAATTCGGTCATTTTTAACATTTAAGGATATCGAATAAGTTGCATTTTAAGTAAACCGATCAAACTGACTTTTTAGTGGCCAAATCCTTAGATCCATCTTGTTGCTCTTGGTCCAACGTTACATCTAGCAACAAGATCCATACTATAATCAGTCATATTGAATACACGATCCACACTATTGTTTACTTGCTCACTTCAAATGAACTAATTTCGTTGAGGTTTCGTATATTATGAATTGCGACCGTTCACCATATAACATTTATATGTGAGTGAATATGGATCAAATATCCATATACTTGTATTGCTTTTAGATTTCGAAACTCATAGAAGACAATACATAGTGTAAGACAAATAAACACGTAAGTGACAAAGTTATGAACGTATTTAGTAGCTGTATAATTAGGTGCTTGCATGAGGCTTGAATTGCAACATGCAAAATTTATTGGTAAGTATATTTTATATTTCTATTTGTCAATCTTAATTTAGTTCATTATTATATTTTAATTGATAAACATTTTTTCAGTTATATTAATTGCAAAAATCTATCGATGTAGATTGGTTTAATTTATACATAGTAGATATTCTTATAATATTAGAAATGTTAAATTTTACCATTTCATTTTTCTAATAAGGCTCCCACTGGACTTTTATATTTTTCAAAACCCTAAGATGAAACATAGAAATCTTTTGACTTCTCTAATGGATGTTAGGACTCATATACCTTAGGATTCTAACCTTGAGAAATGCTCAACATATCATACACCTATATACTATGGATAATGCTTTATCCATTGTATCATATGTAACTCCTAACTTTGTGGTCCTTATCTTAATCTCATCTTTACCTCGAGGAAAGCTCAACAAATACAGAGAGATTATTCATTCGTACCTACCATTTCACGATGGTCTAAGTATAATGCATGTGTATCTTACCTCGTCTATTCTATATATTAATAGTACTACACATAACATCCCTAGCTTGAGGAAAGCACAACAATTAAGGAGTATGCAAATAATCTATTAATATATAAATGGTAAAGGACAACAATTATATTAAAGGTTCATAATCTTTAATTTATTAATTGGGTGATATCGACTTATGGAATAATATATTTCTTCTGAAATACCCTTATGATTCAAGTATCAGACACATCTGAAATCACGATATATGTACAATACATATGCATTTATTCAAGTATCGACTTATGATACATACCTTTCAATGGTGTCAAATCATCTTTTAAAATATAGAGCTTCGAAACTAATGAAAGTACCCCCTTTCGAAAGCATTGGGTTTGCTCTTTAAAAATCATTTAGGTCAAAATGGTTATATACGAAAGTATCTCCTTCAAAACCAACATAAATTAGTTTGGGGAAAAATTGATGGTGTCGGAGCCATCTAGTTCAAAAGCAAAGGTCTTTAAAAATCAAAACTTCGAAGGTCTGGGTCGAACCCCTTTTCGACTCCGTCTCCTTCGAAACCCAATCCCTTTCGAAAGTAATTAAGAAAAAGGTTTGGTTTAAAGTAAAAACAAAGGCAACTCTTTGAAAGCATTATTGAACAATATGGTCGAAAGGTAGAGTAGTGGCCAGGCTTCGACTAGGTCGAAACCAACCCCTTTCGAAAGCTTTTATTTAAAGAAAAAGGAATTCCCTTCGAAAGCTAGTACTTTGGTAATAACATGGCAACCTACTTCGAAAGCTAAATAAACACCCCTTCGAAAACAAACGTTTCGACTTAGTCAAAAGCTTTTAAATAAAACAAGGCAAGTATTTAACTTATGAAACAAAACATGGTTTCGACCCCATCGGAAGCTTACCCTTCGACAATAAAGCTTCCGCCCATTTTCCAATCCACTACGTACCTTCCAGGAGATACCATGTGTATTGGTTTCGCTTATGAAGGCTTTGACTTTGATGGTTTCGACTATAATCGGGCGGAACCAAAGGTGTTGGAAGGTATCTTCACTACGCCATAGATGGCCTACTGCAACGAAATTACAAGGTGTTGCTAGCTATAATGTAACGATAGGTATGCTGATTTTTGTCTATTGCAACACTCGCTTCAAGGTGTTAGCATAGGTATCAACAAGATGTTGCAGTAGCTATAGATGTATTCAAATTAAAAAATTAATAAAATTAGCAATCCGCATGAATACGATCCAACGATCCACATTTAATCCGATTGTTAAAACGGATCACCACTGCAATTTGTCCCAAATTTTCGTTTTCCCGCCGATCCCCCTTTCAGTTTTCTGGGTAAATTATCGATTCTCCACTTTTTCTCTCCGATGAAACGCAAAATCAAATTAAAAATGCAGATTCAAAAGGCAAGATCGGTGAAGGTACGTTGGTCGAGTATTGGAATTTTGGGATCGTGAAGCCATGGTTATTCGGTTACGCCCTCTTCTACTTCCGCCTTCGTCGATGAGATCTGGTAGGCCTTATTCTTCCAATTCTTCCCTCCAGTTCGTCACTACCGCCATTTGATGTTTCTATAGTTGACTTTCCTCCGTTACGAGCTTCTCCTGCTCGCCTGCCGCCTCAGGTATCGTCTGTCCTTCTGTCGAATCCATTCCATGCCCTGGAATCCTCCTTGCAATGATTCGAAGACACTGTTCCTTATTTGGCCTGCCTGCAGATGCTCTTGGCCTTGGTTCTTATATTCCTCCTATGCTAGCATCTTGTCATTAAGGTGGGCAGTGGCATGTTGATAATGCTAGTATTGAAATTGGAAATTTGGCTTCTGTTCATGGTACTGATAATGCGTGTGTTGACGCTGATTTTGGCAATGTGGCTATTCACGTTGTTCCTAATCTTGTTGGAGCATTGGTGGTTGAGGATTGTTTATCAGTTGAGTGCACGCAAGGTGCTTGTGTAATTGACGCTCACATTTTGCCTATCCAGATATTGCTGGGCGCATGCATAATAATGTTGAGGCGAACCAATTGCATGTTTAATGCTTGGGTCCCCTCTTTTGGTTCTGGAAATGAACAACGTGTTATAGCCATTAAAGTAATAAGAGGTATATCCAAATATCGCTATGCTGCTAAAATTGAAATTGATGCTCCCAATCTTCTTGCTGGGAATGATAGAAAGGGGCAAGCTTGAGGAGTCATGGTTGTCGTTGGGGGTAGTCGCGTCGACGGTGGGCAACAGTCGCAAGGCAATGGTCGCGATATAGAAGGGGCCGCGATCGACTGCATCTTCATCACATTATTATGTGAGTAAATTTTACTCACCTCTGCATTTTTAACTTACGTTTCTTCACTGTTTGGTTCTTGAACTTTATGTTCTTCACTGTTGACTGTTGCTTGATAAGAATAGCATGACCTTGGAGATGTTTTAAGTTGGAATCAAATTATGATAAGAATATGTGTGAACTGCTTTTGAATTGTGCTAATATCTGTGAACTGCTTTTGAATTATATGTGACAGGTATTGAACACTGGACAACTGGATACAAGCTTGAAGACAGAGTCAAATCAAATGTGCATGAGCTTGAAGACAGGTTTCAATGAAGGCTCGATCTTCCGAAATCGGATGAATCGGGCGGTGCCCACTTGTTCAAATGTGACTGCGGTGCCCCGGACCCCCGCCGGCGCTGCGCCCGGACCCGCTTCTTGGCTCGCCTTCGGCTCGGCACTCGGCTCGCCTTCGGCTCGGTACTCGGCTCGTCATATATTTGTCAGTGTCGGTGTCTGTATAAATTGAAACTGCATATGTAATGAGTGACCTGAGTGATGTAGTGAGGAATATCTGTATATGTGAATATCAGTGTTATATATCATTGAATTGTAAAATATTGGAGTCAGGAATTTGTACTATTTCAAATGTTGAAATAAAATATTCATTTAAATAAATTACTGTTTGAATATCAAATTCTGTGCAATAGCATTTTATTAAATAAATATTTATTTCTATTAAAAAATCAAATATGCTCTACATTGTGGGTCCCACAAATTCAGAAAGTTAATATCTATAGCAACATTTTGGAATGTTGCTACAGACACCTATGGATGTTTCTATAGACCCAAATAGGGTTCTATTGCAACAATATTTCTTATGTTGCCTTAGATAGTCAAAATGTTGCCTTTGAGGTCTGCGGCAACGCGGCAAAATGCAACACCGAGAAAGTGTTGCCTTTGCCCTTTTTTAGCCTACAGCAACATTTTTTGGCACTTCCTACATCACTTCTTGGGTGTTGCAGTATGCAATCTATGGCGTAGTGCTTCCATTAAAGGCGAAACACCTTTTCCGATTTAAAGGCTAAATCATAGCAACTTTAAGTAATTTCTTTTTAACAACCTGCCTAGTTGGAAAACACTGATTGGTTGCCATAAAACTTTTCAATTACTTTACTTCTGAAACTGCTACATTTATTCAGATCCTAAATTAAAGGATTTAAATGTTAAAACCTTTCCAAATAACCTAAATCCGACATTTGCAGAAAAGTCCCTCTTTCAAAATAATTTATTTTCCCTAGTAAATCAATTGGGAAAAATCCCCAAAAATCACAGAAATTCGAATTAATCATGTAATTAGACATATTAAAATTTTAGACCCAATCTATTCCTGAAATTCACAAAATAAATATTTAACCCAATCGTATCGTATTTTCCATCAAAAATCCATAATAAAATTTCCATAGCTTGAAAAATTCTAAAAATTAAAACCCATCTCCAAAATTATGTTTTACTTAACATAAAAAAATTTCATGGCATTTCAAAATCAATATCTCACGGTTTTACCCTTAAAACCAAACGAATTACATATATAAGGTAATTGTTTAAATCAAACAATTCATAATTTAAGCATATCATCATCCAAAATTTAATAGAAATGAAATAAAACATAAATCTGAAATCATAGGATTATATAAACCAAAAAGAGATGGAATAAATTATTATTCACCTTAGATTTGATAAGGAACTTGAGATTTGTTGTTGATTAATCCTTTCTAGCTTGATCTTTGGCTGTAGATTAAAATTCCTCTTTGGTAATGGCCGGCTTTGATTTAGGTTTTAGATTTTTGTGACCGTGGGAAAAATGAAACGTGAATGGACATAGAGGAGAAGTAATAGCCGTGTAAAATAATAAGGTGGCTATTTTACTAATATGCCCATGTGTAACTAAATTAGCCATTAAACCAAATTAAAGCCCATTTATTCAATTAGTAAGCACAGCCATATATTAATTTAATCAAATCTCAATCTCCTTATCATCATTATTCTATTTAATTTATCTAATTAAATCTTCTGAATAATACCATCAAAATTAGGGATGTTACAGAATTCCCCCTATGGGCGGCCAGATGAACTCCCATTATTGACACGTCTTCCTGCTTTCGGCATCCGCAGTGTCTTTCTCTTCCCCCCGCCTAATCACTTTTTATGCATTAAAGGTACTGCTCGAAGAATCTCTTTTTTAGTTCTGCCTTTCATGACTAAATATCTCTCCGGTCGGTCGGTTAGAGTTGGATTGAATCGACTTCATCTTCTTCCCTTTAATGAATCCCGTTCAAGCTATAATAAGAGGATGGTTTTTAAAACATTCCTTTTTAAAGACTTCTTTATTTATAAAATATCATTTATAAATCTACTTATTATTATCTTTAAAACAAAATTCCTCCAAAGATTTAAAATTAAGAACACTTATCAAATCAAGTAACAAGTTTTCTTAATAACTTAACAAAACCATTTATTATAACGAAAGTGTTATAATCCATAAATTCTTTTCTGCTTTCCGAAATCATTTACCATAATAAAAAAGTTATAATCCATGACTTCTTTCTCAATTCTCCAAAAATATTTATTACAACAATGGCGTTGTAATCTTTGCTCCCTTTTTTACTTTCAAAAAACTAAAATACTATATAGTTTAAAACATCCGTTTCAAATATTATTTAAAAAGAATATCTCAAGTTTAATTTATATTAAAAGCTCAAAATCATTTTTTTCCTTATTTTTCAAAATAAAACTTCTTCTTCGATAATTTATATTAAATTATTTAAAATATATAAATTTCAAACCACTTTTAAAACACTTAAATATATGTTAGAAAAGTTCACTAAAAGAATTGAACAAGAAAAATCAAGTTTAAACCCATCTTATAAAAGTTGGAAAAATGCCGTAAAACCGCTGCTAAAAGAGTATGGAAAATTCTTTTAAATCGGTTCTTTTCAAATTGGAATTTTATCAACATTTATAAAGTACGAACACTATACTTTATTTTTAGAACAACATACTACGGGTCTAGTATGCATTCACAAGAATTTAGAGAATTTGAAGTCAATAAAACTCAAGTGAAAGTTGTTTTAAAACTTGACTTTCGAACTACAAAACCACCTAATTTTTAAACACTTTAGAGTTTTGTGCTACAACCTTTTCCGAGCCATCAAAAATTTGTTCAAACAATTAAAAATGCTAAAGTGCAACAAAATATTTAGTGATGTAAACACAAGCACAAGATTTCAAAGTGCAACAATGCGATTTCAAAGTGCGAAAACGTGATTATTCTACCATTCAACATTTTTCCGTTTTAACATTTCAAACAACATCCAAACATTTATATAAGCAATATTCATATTAAAGTAAATCAATAATGGCAAGAAACCCTTTAAGATCTCTCTACAAGTCCCTTGTAAATCACATATATGTCATCTGCTTTCCACAGCGGGAATTCAACTAAACCAAACCAAGGAATCATTCAAGCACACAAACAATAAATTATATCAACGCATATATATCATATATAGTTCATTTAAAGGTGAGTTAACTTATTTTTATTCCAGCTATCGCCTAAGCGTTCCATCTCAAAATCTTACTTGCTCCAAACTTGACGAAATCAGCTCCATGCGTGGATAACACTCAGTGCAACGCAAATGATCATGTCTCGATTAGACCTCGTATGTGAGAGTTATGGATCTAATAAGGTTTTGAATTAATTAAATTAATTAATTTCACTAATCAATGCTAATTACCCTTTAGTCCATTAATCCTTCTTACCACTTATTAATTACATCCGTCTGTAAAAACATATGCACGCTGATACACCATATTGTCGATCCCTTCCATCACCGATCCCTCATCCAATACTCAACGTAATCGTGCAACACCACCTCCTACGAACTCCACGTCTCGTGCTCTCTGCATCTCACTCAACGAAGTCACGCTCGAATGCCCTATGACCATCACGACCTGGTATAGCCGTTAGCAACAAACGAAGGTCGCATTCCAACACGTTGAGCTGCACTTCACCAAATTGCCACCGCTGACTCCCCTTCGCACGAGAAGCACTATGCCACACTCGTCCTCGCCTAATTTGCCTTAATAACCTTGAAAACGAAACCCTAGCTTTGGCCATTGATAGTCGATCATGACCCAACATCATCGTATCCTACACCAAACACACGTATTTGAAGCTCTTGCCTCCACGAGTTCAATGGATCCAATGGTTTTGATTTTCGTTGAGCGAAACACTAGGAAGAATTAATTTTGTGGTGGCGGCTACTTATTTGTTTGCTAGAAAATGAAAAGAGAGGGAAGGAGAAGCATGAGCAAAATATGTTTTAAGTGTTAGGTGATGTTTATTAAATGTTAAAATTTCTGATACTTCGCTGCATAATATTCCATTTATGTACGAATGACGAACGACAAAAATAAAAATACGATTGCGCACAACAATGCGACACAATCTCAAAATGACAATAAAATACATTGGTGTTAATCCTCTTTTGCTTGCGACTTAATAGGTCACGACTTAATGGGTTCCGAGTTAAGAAAGCTCCGACTTAACAGTTTGCGAGTTAAGGATGGCTACGACCTATGGGGATTCAATGACCTATGAGTTAAAAGGTTGACGACCTACGACTTAAGTGATCTCAACAGCCTAACTATTAAAGAAAGTCTACGACCTAAGGAAGCCTACCAATTTAACAAATTGCGAGTTAACAAGGGCTTCCGACTTAATAGCTTAACAACCTATGGGTTAACTCTGTACCAACCTAAAAGCTCACCGGGTTAAGGAATGCTCCGACCTAACTGTGTACGAGTTAAAGTGGCTGTGAGTTAAGAAAGTCTGCGACCTAAGAACGTCGCGACCTAAAAGTGCAACCTAACGTCTCCACGACCTAAGATGTCTACGACCTAACTACTAAAGGTAGCTTGCGACCTAACTTGCTTAGCGACCTAGGAGACTCTGCGACCTAATTCCTGAAGCAAACCAAACGACCTAAAGACTTCATGAGTTAAAGGTAAAAAAAGGGGCACGACTTACCTAAAGTCGTCCACGACTTACCTAAAGTCGTCCACGACTTACCACTTAGAGAAAACCACAGACAACTTCATCACTGCACTTCTTAAGTCGCGTATAGAGTACGACCTATCTTAGGTCGCTCGCGACCTACGACCTAGCTTAGGTCGTACGCGACCTAAGACTTAGCAATTTTTCTGCTCAGAATTCAGAGCTGCTCCTATAAATACACCATCATCTCCAACAAGTAAAGGACTTTTGGCCATTCATTTCTTCAAGCGCCGTTACTCTGTCGAAGTCTCCACTCATTCAGCAATCAAAGATCTTCAAACATTCGAGACGCTACAACAAGCTTCGAGAGGAATTCCTTACATCCAACACGGATTCGTCGAGTTTCATCATCAAAGATTGAGCTAGTAGTCAAGAGTGCTTTCGTGATCAAATTGTATTGTATTTTGAAGGATATTGTATCAAATTGTAACCGAATCAGCAATAAAAGACTATAAAGTGGACGTAGGCTCAATTACGGGCCGAACCACTATAAATCTGTTGTTCATTTACTGCTTTTCTGCTATTTTCAGCTTATATTCTGTTCCCGTACCAACGGGTGGTGCTTTCACAATTCTATTACAGACACCGGGTGTTAGCGTTCACTTTTTAGTGTTAACATTTTGGTGCTTTCATTGAGAGCTGAACTCAGGCGATCGTCCACCGTTGCTTCGCAAAGATTCATAAAGAGAACCTCTCTTAAAAACCAGAAGTTGATATGAAATAATGGCTCCTGGAAGAAGAGGTAGACCTATCAGATCCAGAAATGCTCGTGAAGGGACTTCCGCTTCCTCAACAACAGACCAAGCAACTCCTACCGTTGGAGTCACCAGGGCTGAATTGGATGACGCAGTTTCTGGATTATACCAACAGATTGAAACCCAAAACGCTTTGATGATGGATAGATTAACTGCTCTGCTCGGGGCAAATCGTCAACCAGAAAACCATCAAACAGCCTTTCCTCAAATGCCACCTTTCCAAACTGAGGGTTCTATGCCGCAGCCAACTGATCGTGAACATGTGCCCAGGCAAGCTTCCGAGGGAATGACTGATGCCTGCCCGGAGATGTCTTTGAACAATAGAGAGTACCTGTCCGAAATGGTTGACCGCATCATGAAAGAGAGCATGCAAAGGGAAGAGAATGAGAACGACTGGGGATTTGCACCGAGCAGAACTCCGTTTACTGAAAGGATCTTAAAAGCTGAATTTCCAAGGAAATTTGTACCCCCTACTATCCAAGCCTATAGGGGAACGAGTGACCCTAATCATTTCCTATACAAATACGATTAGCATATGACCGGTGCAAGAGCATCAGACGAGATCAAGTGTCGATACTTTCCAGTATACCTGGAAGGTGTGGCTTTACTTTGGTTCATAAAGCTTCCAGTTCAGTCTGTAGACAAGTTCTCCGACTTAACGCAAAAGTTCAAAGAACAGTTCAGATTGTATGCTTCAAAAGCTAAGGATATAATGTCACTGTCTAACCTTGAACAAGTGCCCGGAGAATCAATCAAATCTTTCTTGAGCCGTTTCAATATAGCTTTAGCCGAAGTAGAAAATGCGGAACCACGTATGATCCTGACTTATTTGATGCGAGCCATTGATAAATCGAGCAAATTTGGAATATGGCTAAAGATGAAGGAACCAAACTCGCTTGAAATTTTTTATAAAAAGGCCGACGAGTTCATTCGCCTTGAAAGCCTTTCTACGACATTGAAAGTGGTTGTTGCCCAAGCTAATAATAACAATGTCCCATCTAATAAAAGAGAATCTGAAAGTCAGAAAAGGGAGAATGAAGGAGGAAAGAGCCAGGGAAATGAAAAGAAACCTCGCCGCTTTAATCCTTCGGATTTTACTCCTTTAATTGATACACCAAGAAATATCTTTTTTGCAACAAAGGACGTTGTCAGGTATCCTAAGCCACCTGAGATGACGAGAGGTGCAAAGCGTAATGGAAAATTCTGCCAATTTCACAATCAACCTGGCCATGACACTGACCAATGTCGCCAATTAAAGAATGTGATTGAAGAATTGCTGAAGCAGGGTAAACTCCAAGAATACGTTAAGAGAGGCGGAGTCGATCCAACCTCATCCACTCGGGATCAACAACGTCCTACCCATCAATCCGATTCTCTCAACAACACTGCAGTGCAAGATTCAGAAAAGCTTGTCATTAATGTTGTCACAGGAGGTCCACACCCAGCGGGCAGAAGTTGGGACGACTGCTAACTGTCCACAAAACTACAACTGGGGCATCTTTCACTTTCTCTGGCATATAAATCCGAAGCTGTGAATCTAGTGCAAATGGAAAATCAGTCCGGAAATTCTGAAACAACAATAACTAGCATCCATTTTTTACTTAACAGCATTGCTTGAATTTGTAAAAATGATAATGGATGTGTGACTTCTACATTGTAAACCGCTGAGAAATCAGTGTGACTGAATAATGAAAAACTATGAATTCTTTGTTTTCTATTACGAAATGCCTGTTATATTTCGATGTGTAAATACTCTAAATGTATTGCTAAAATGTCGATCTAATATTGCAGGTCATTAAAGCAAAGCTCACCCATCGCAAAGCTAAGCGAGCCCTACAAATCACTTATTAAGCAAATACCAAGCAACCAAAAATTCCATGTTCAAATCCCATATAAGAAGAACTTCACATAAAAAGTTGGCAACTCCACTGAGGCAAACCTTCGTTAAGTGGTTGTGACTGTCAATAAGAACAGACATCCAACTAGGTAACTTGCATTTGTCCTGTGAAGTTGTTCAACAGTGAAGTCCACTTCTTCAGATAAGACAATTTACTTGCAAAGGAAGACGCGCTTGGAAACAATAATGAAGGGTAGCTGACTAGCAAATGATGAGGGAACATGGGCCACCAAACATAGAAGCAGCCAAAAGGAGGTATGCCACTCAATAAAAAGGGCCAGTAGAACCACCGAAGGGACACCTTCCCAAGCAGAAGGAAAAGGGCCCTTGCTAACTGATCGTGATGCATCCGATCAGGCAGCTTGCGTCCATCCCGTGGATCTACTCGCCCCTGAGAAGCAACCTTCCTGGCACACCAACCAACCGATGCTCCTTCCCAAAGGTCAACAAAGCCCTCTAACGAGGCATGCTAATAAACGAAAGTGCTTCTCTCAATAAAAAGATTGGTGGAACCACCGGAGGGGCACCTTCCCACGCTGAAGGAACAGGGCCCTTGTTAGTTAATTGCGATCGTTTGTGCAAACGAACATCCAATCAAGCAACTTGCGTCCGCCCCGTGGATCCATTCAACCATGAGAAGGTAACTTCCAGACAATCACAAGACCTCTTCAGAGGCAAAAGCCCTTTTCAGAGGCACATTTCACCCGTGTAGAAGTGCAAAATGCTCCTCTTCTGAGGCCCACTTCACCAGTGATGAAATGCTAAAAAGCCCTTTTCGGAGGCACATTTCACCCGTGTAGAAGTGCAAAATGCTTCTCTTCGGAGACCCACTTCACCAGTGATGAAATGCTAAAAAGCCCTTTTCGGAGGCACATTTCACCCGTGTAGAAGTGCAAAATGCTTCTCTTCGGAGACCCACTTCACCAGTGATGAAATGCTAAAAAGCCCTTTTCGGAGGCACATTTCACCCGTGTAGAAGTGCAAAATGCTTCTCTTCGGAGACCCACTTCACCAGAGCTGAAATGCCAAAATTGCTTCTCTTCGGAGACCAAAATTGCTTCTCTTCGGAGACCAAAATTTCTTCTCTTCGGAGACCAAAATTGCTTCTCTTCGGAGACCAAAATTTCTTCTCTTCGGAGACCAAAATCGCTTCTCTTCAGAGACCAAAAGACCTCTTCAGAGGCATACTTCACCTTGTTTGAAGTACCAAAAATAAACCCTTTACTGGGGCACAAAATCAAAACCTTCTTCAGAAGCTCATTTCACTGTGCAGGAAAATTCACTTTTAAACAAATAAAAGTGATCATTCCCAAAAGTTGAAGTGTTCTTCAGGAAGAAAGAGAAAGTAAAAACTTCTCTGAAGACGAGATATACTCTATTAAAAGCAGAATGATTCTTTCCTTAAAAGTGGAGTAGTTATTCTCTGAAGTAAGAGTATCAGTCTTGAAGAAGCTACAATATGTTGCAATGCACTTGCGGTATGGGGGCAACACTATACAATTCAGTTACATGAATAAAGTAATGTGCAAGCAACATACCGCGAGTTCATTACAATATCATGAAAAATAGATGTGGAATAAATGCATTCTCAAAAAACAGACAAAAAGTTTGTTCAAACAAAAAAAGAATCATTTGTTCTACACTAAAAAGGAGAAAAAGATGCATTCTCACATACACAAGAATTTGTACAAGTAAAATAGCTATTTTATTCAATACTATGGAAACTTTTTACATTGTGTAGATTACAAAAAGGAGCGGAGACCGGTATCCGCACAATCTCTGGTCAATACATGCAAAAAGCAGAAAAGACAAAATCAAACTCATTTCTCCTTCTTCCCACCCTTGGAGCCTTTACCCGGCCTGGTAATTAGTTTCGGAGGCCGTATCGGAGAAGAAGGAGAAAGAGACTCAGCCGGATCGACTTCTGCTTCATCTCCAGCAGCAGAAGAACTTTTCTTTCCTTTCTTCGAAACCACACGTTTCCCCTTCTTCTTGGAAGAAGACTCACTCCCCGGAGTAAGAAATGTAGAAAGCTTTGTGTCGTAGTCAAAAGACTGCTCCAGGGTCTTCTCACTATCTTCCAGATCTTCTGCTTTCTGCTCCTCGGAAGCAGGTGGTTCGTCCAAGCCTTGAAGGGCTGCTATCTGTTCTTCCTGTGAACCTGGTTGAGAAGCTGGAAGAGGAGTAACTTGAGAAGGAGGAGGAATGGCAGCTGAAGAAGAAAAAATTGGTGCAGTTTCCAGCGCGCCCGCTGCATAATAAAAGAAATCAAAATCAGTATTCCCCGAGGAAAAAGAAGACAGTGGATCGTCAAAGCTTAAGTAATAAGTAAGAAGTTCGTCGAACTCGGTTAAGTCGAATAAGCGAGTCACTGAATTCGTTTCGTCAAAATTACCTGGAGAAGTCGGTTTGGCGAGATCAATCTCAAATTCCCAAGCCTGAAAGTCCTTCATTGCCTCTTCCTCTGTAGGAGTGGTCACAGTTTCTTTGTCAACCTTAGCGGGAGGCGTGGAGTGAGAACTAGAGCTAGTAATATCCGCGTGAGCTGAAGCCGAAGTATAAGCAGGAGCAATAGGAGGTATTTCTCCCTCAGGAAGCTTCTCTCCCGTCGCCTCGGCCCGCACTCGGGTAAGCTGCTCTTTTCCTTTGGCAACGGCAGCGCGGGCGCTCTCATCTAAATAGGTAGCTTGAAGATCTGCTTCAGCATAACCGGCACCGCCGAACATGTCAATGATTGCCTCCCATACTTCCGCTAAGGTGACTTCATATTCTGGTCCCAAAAATGAAAGGCTCCCACGCCCCAGGACGCAATGCATATAAAAGTCGAATAAAGTCGCATCAATGGTGGCTTTGGTTGCCTTATGGGATTCTTCTGCCTCAGCCGTCTTTTCAGAAACGTGAAGATTTTCCTCTTCTTCAATAACCGGGGCAAGCACTAATTTACTGGACGACCCTGCAATGTCAGTAGGAGTAGAACACTTTACCAATGAAGTCTCAATGGTAAGTTCTTTCAGTGAAAGTTCTTTAGCAGGAGCGGAGGCATCTGACTCCGTAGCTGGAGAATCAGGGACTTCATGCAGTTGAGTAGAGCGAGAAGGATGTAAGAGTCTGAATTGATGGAAAAACTCATCTTTCAATAGAAATTGAACACTCCTCTCTTCAACTGGCACGGCCATAAGCCTCTCGAAGGTTGTTTTGTGACTAGGGTTCCTAGAAGGAGGAAGGAGCGCTGAAATAGTAGAAAAAGAAGTTAATGCTTGACAATTCGGACTTCAAAGAATTCAGAAAAAATAAGGAGCAAAGACAAAAGGTCGTACTTCCCACTCTCCAAATGGCGTAAAATCCCAGGGAACAGCGAACAAAGAAAAACTGGCTCAGGAACCCGGTAACGCTTTCGGGAAGACCAGTAATCAGTCTACGGTTCCTGACACTCCTTACAAGTGTGATAGAGGGATGGTCTTTGTTCTTTGCAAATGAACATAGGAAGCGAATTTCTCCAAAACTGGGAAAATGGTCCAGCGTTCTCCTAAATAGCACACACGATCCCAGCAAGATGGCGTAGCCATTAGGATGTAGTTGAAAAGGGGAAATAGATAGTCGGAGGAGAAGTTCTCGAAGACAGTACCGTTAAACGGGGGAATCGCTCCACTCAAACACATCTGATGATTAACTGCAACAAAACCGAGAGGGGGCCTGTCAGCAGTATCATTTATTCCAGGGAACAAAGCGTCAGCTTCGGCAATGCCAAACTGGATGCATAATTGACGAAAAACTTTATGGCTCAAAGTGGTAGGAGTCCTTTCCGGAGGATCATTCATTGGAGTAGCAATTGGAAAAGCTTCTCCAGCTGGTTCCAAGTCTTCTTGTTGAGATGTCATTCTACACAATCAGCTGAATGTTCAAAAGTGAAGGTGCACGTTTCCTAAAAGTGTGAAGTGCTGTGCAAAACTAATGAAAATAAAAAAGCAAGTATAAGTGGAATTAAACTAACTGACAATCAGTCGATTACAAGATTTCAGAGCTTGTTAATGCTCAAGTGCAGTGTTAACGCAGACAAATCAGTTTCAGTTGACTATTACGATTTTGCTTTAATACTTCACTTGAATTGGTTATTGTATAGCATTTCACTCATACAGTTCATTTAATTTAATTTTTTCTTTTTATCAACTAATCTGTCATTCGATGTGGGTGGTCAGTGGCAGTATATTCGTCCCAGTATTCTGTGAATGTTGTGTTAAGCAGGTTGTTAGCTTTCAACAGTTCATAATTCAGCAGTTCAAAATCCATGCAAAGCTCAAAAGTGTCAAGTGTTAAGTCGCCGATAACTCAAGTGCTAACTCGGTGGCGACCTAAGAAAGATTTCCTATGGGTTAAATTAAGTCGGTGGTTCTCTAATTCTTTGAGTCATCAGCCATAACACATAGAGATATGAAGCTTCGGTTTAAAACAGCACATCTGCTAACTCGTCCACGACCTAAGGGGCAAGCTACGAGTTAAGTTAAGCCATCAATCTATTAAGTCATACTGCATAAGAAAGGTCTCAAGGCAGAATGAAAATTGCCAAGTCTTAGGTCATTGCCGACCTACGACCTACTTTAGGTTGTATATGACTTAGGACCTAAGTCTCGAGATTTCTATTCAGAACGCAAAGGCTTTAAGTCGTTCGTCTTCTCCCCAATACATCAATTCGCTAACTCCTAACCCGTTAACCCATTATCCTTTCCTCCAACCAAAACTCTCGTTCCCTCAACGCATTTAATCTCCCCGAAATCACCATAAACCCGGTCTAATGTCGTTCCATCACAAACCACGAATCAGTCAAACTGAAATGCTGCTGTCCATCGTCTTGTTCTGACCAACTGTCCAAGGCCAGGACAAGCCATCTCAAACCCATCAGTAATCAATTGAAACAAGAATTGCGGAGAAGCACGGCATAAGAAAAGAGGGTTGAGGGTGAAAATGGGATTCGTAATTTGGCGATAATCGAGGAATGGATAGCAATCGAATCCACTTACGTGAAAAGGAAATAAGGATGATCTGCAACCGGTTGGTTTAAATCGTCTTTAGGAAGCTCGAAACTGCGTCAATGGCTGATTCGAATAGAAGAACAAGTAAAGTTGGGAAGGAACGACCTAAGCAATTTATTCACTGGGGCAGTGAAAGACGAATCGACATACATGATGTACGACTTAAGACTTGTATTAAGTCGCTTCCGACCTAACCAAAAGGAGTTAAGAAGAATCGAAGCATATGACCTACGACCTAGGGACACACTTCGAGGGGCAAATGTTAATCCTCTTTTGCTTGCGACTTAATAGGTCACGACTTAATGGGTTCCGAGTTAAGAAAGCTCCGACTTAACAGTTTGCGAGTTAAGGATGGCTACGACCTATGGGGATTCAACGACCTACGAGTTAAAAGGTTGACGACCTACGACTTAAGTGATCTCAACAGCCTAACTATTAAAGAAAGTCTACGACCTAAGGAAGCCTACCAATTTAACAAATTGCGAGTTAACAAGGGCTTCCGACTTAATAGCTTAACAACCTATGGGTTAACTCTGTACCAACCTAAAAGCTCACCGGGTTAAGGAATGCTCCGACCTAACTGTGTACGAGTTAAAGTGGCTGCGAGTTAAGAAAGTCTGCGACCTAAGAACGTCGCGACCTAAAAGTGAAACCTAACTTCTCCACGACCTAAGATGTCTACGAACTAACTACTAAAGGTAGCTTGCGACCTAACTTGCTTAGCGACCTAGGAGACTCTGCGACCTAATTCCTGAAGCAAACCAAACGACCTAAAGACTTCACGAGTTAAAGGTAAAGAAAGGGGCACGACTTACCTAAAGTCGTCCACGACTTACCACTTAGAGAAAACCACAGACAACTTCATCACTGCACTTCTTAAGTCGCGTATAGAGTACGACCTATCTTAGGTCGCTCGCGACCTACGACCTAGCTTAGGTCGTACGCGACCTAAGACTTAGCAATTTTTCTGCTCAGAATTCAGAGCTGCTCCTATAAATACACCATCATCTCCAACAAGTAAAGGACTTTTGGCCATTCATTTCTTCAAGCGCCGTTACTCTGTCGAAGTCTCCACTCATTCAGCAATCAAAGATCTTCAAACATTCGAGACGCTACAACAAGCTTCGAGAGGAATTCCTTACATCCAACACGGATTCGTCGAGTTTCATCATCAAAGATTGAGCTAGTAGTCAAGAGTGCTTTCGTGGTCAAATTGTATTGTATTTTGAAGGATACTGTATCAAATTGTAACCGAATCAGCAATAAAAGACTATAAAGTGGACGTAGGCTCAATTACGGGCCGAACCACTATAAATCTGTTGTTCATTTACTGCTTTTCTGCTATTTTCAGCTTATATTCTGTTCCCGTACCAACGGGTGGTGCTTTCACAATTCTATTACACACACCGGGTGTTAGCGTTCACTTTTTAGCGTTAACAATTGGTTACCTTATTATGTGAAGTTTCAAAAGTACTAACATTTGCCGAATAATTTGTCAAGTGATAATTTAGATATTTTTCAAATTAAAAATTATGGAAAAATCGTATAAATTCACTTAAAAATACGTCGTTGAAAATCAAGTCGTTTTGTTAACAATAGATTTTCTTGTTATTTATTCGAACTATTTATTATTGTACATAAATTTGCAAATTGAGTTCACCATTATTATTTATTAATTAGAAGGTGTTAAATCAGGCTATTAAATCCATTTAATTAATATTTAATTCACAATTCAAATATTTAAATAATCCCTATATTTGAATATAGGTTATTTATATTTTTCTAGGATGTTATAGTAATACACTACCCAATATTTGAAGAGTGTTACATGTTATAGTCTCAACAGATGTGTCAATATTTGATCTCAATTTGTAATGATGTATTTATAAATGGTTTTCAAGTATAAGTATATTCAAATTTATTCTATTGTGATAAATTGCTCATGGTTACAACACATTATAATTAGTATAAAAAGGTATACCATTTATGGATTTTCTATTAAATATACTTAATTAATTAATTAATATAACACATTATAACAAGTATAAAATAGAAAGGAAAGCACCTTCTTTTGTTTTGAATGAGATTTTATTACGAAGTTAATAATTTACAGTAAATTATAGAGTTGCCCTGTAACAACCTGTCTTTCGTAATAGCCTGAAATCAGCAACGAATGACAACATTTGACTTTTGAACGCCACAAAAGACAGATTATCGAGAATGAAAATTAAAACAAACATTATACTAAGGCATATTAACAAAATCTCACCGTGGAATTATAACATATAATATACTGAATATATATGAACATAAAATGGTAATCAATTTATATGTGAGAGACTGCACTAGCAGAAATAACTAATAAGCGATATCAATTTACAAAGTCAGAATACATTTGAATCTCATATATAAACACATATCTGTCATGTACTACTACAACATCAAGTACATATACGAAGTATCGACATCGTCTCCACAGAATGCTCCAGTTTTCCTAAAAGCGTATCCTCAAAAGCATCTGACTCTCAAACTACTCAATCGAGTACCCAAGAGTTATCATGACATAACCAGATAGAGACCAAACTAGGGTCAAATATAAAGCCGAATGAGGGGAACTATATCAAAATACCGTATATTAAAACGATATACAATTAAGCAGGAACTACAAAGGAATAACCGGTCTTAAGGGTAATTTGGATTGTCCATAAACAAGTATAGTAAACCTATCCAAAAGATAAGAAATCATACCATAACCCGCTCTTCTCTTGTAATTAACGAGTCAGCACAACTAATATTATGTGACTAAAACATTAAAAACATACTATGATAAAGGTAACCCAACATCCAAAAGTAGGGTGACCATAATATAAGTCTATCACGAAGTACATAATGATAGTAAATGCAATAGCAACAAAGGTCAACTAATAACACACACAACATAAAAATGAAAGACAACTAGGAAATACAAATCAATGTCGGTCATTACTGATGGGTGGAGTCAACGGCGGACATCTATCATGATCCTATGATTCCCTTCAAGGGTCCGAAATAAATAGAGTTAGTACTCAAATGTATCTTAGACCCTGAGCCACATTCTTAGTGATGGTTCTCGTGTAAATCTCATTATATCGAAAGGCACTAATACATCCATGATATTCATGTGCTAAGCATCCAAGTGCTGGAAAGATAAGTTGTTAAGGTGTAAGAAAGAAAAGACAGAATAGAATCTCACATCATGACGAGTAATATATAATATACATCAAATCCTTACAAAAGAAAACTGTGATATACATACATCAATCAGAGTAACTAACCTATTATCAGCCTGGACAGTTATAACAGCTTGTCCTCCCAAATGCTGATAAATATAAAACAAAAAATGCAGCAGAAATGAAAGATACGTAAATACATCTTGGAGGCATCCAGGTCGTCTCCTGAAGCTCCGAAGCATCCATAACTAAATCTGAAAATATGCCTGGGCTAACCCGAGCATTTTAAGAAAATAACACCCGGATCAGTCTGGTAAACCAGTGTGAGAAACTCAAATCATGTGAATTTTTAATGTTATAAAACCTTTTAAAAATAAATGTATCTCGTAAGACCCCGCCACACATAAACACGGGCCAGTGTTTACCTTACAATAACCAAACAATTTCAAATAGGAAACTAAGTAATATTATCATAATGTCTAGATTTAAAATAAACATATAACATAGCTGAAATGCTTGCAACTCACGTTGCAGTATATTTGGTATAGAACTAAGTCTGTAAGGCACATATTGGAAAATAGATTCTAGACAATGACAAGGCTAATGGGGTGCCGCCTACCATAGTACACCTCTAGAAAAATGTACCGAGGGCCTCACATAGACACCCTTCAAATCTGGACCGGCCTAATCCTTCCTAGATAATACCGAATATGTCATCACCTCGGTTGTCTACGACAAACCATTTCCATAGCCATAAGCATACAAAATTCATCAATAAATATCGATCTAGATACAAGTGATGACCATACTCTAATGGCAGTGAACCACATAGCTCGGAAGCATTATTGGGTATGATGCTTGAGACTACGTTTTACCTTTCTAGCAAATCCCACTTGGAATGCTAACACTACCCTCCAGGCAATAATGCAATGCCAACATTCATCCATACAAGTTGTTCAGGATATAAACAAACCAAAAGCACTATTTCTACTACATCTCCAGGATTAGTAGCAAGCAGCCCTTGCACTTCAAAAAACTCTTTCTTTGATCATCTTTATGATGTCTTAAATTCGAATGCTTATGCCAGTTTGAATTGGTTTTCAGATAGTGCAAACTTATCCAATCCTGGTCTCTCCGAACCAACCGTCTATAATTTCAAAACTGACCAAGATTTGATAATCGGTTATTTAACTATCATATAAACAAACAATTAAACCAAAGATTTAATTTCATATAGGAACCAAGCATGATTAAGAACATAAGCAACTTATAAGCCTCTTTAATTAGTTCTTTCATTAATTAAAATCACTTTGTAAATACTTGTATAAAAATACCTTTTACAAAAGATATATTCACAAACTCTCTCTACTCTTTTCAATACTTGAAAAATATTCATATACTTATCTCCATGGTATAAGTATATTCACAAACCATTTCACTTTCAATACTTAGAAAACCTTTTTATAAACTTATCTTAACGGTATAGGTACATTCACAAGACGCTACACTTTCAATACTTAGAAAATGTAACCATATACTTATCTCAACGATATAAGTATATTCACAATCTTAGGAAGATTTCCCCTTTTTCCAAAATCATATTTAATGGGTCAAAATCAAATGTCATTTAAGACATTATTTACTATAAACACAAACTACTATCCTTTTGGTGTGAGTAAATGGGACATATGGAAATTAGACCAAATATACTTACCACCACTTCCTAATTTCAAACTTGTGCAATCCGTCGATTAATAATGAAGTCGGACAAGTTAGAAAACTATCCTTGCCTTGACATATATTCCTACTTCTTATAGATAGAGATGAGTTTCCATACCTTGAGATTCGGTGTTAAGTGTGAAAAGAATACTTTCCATACCACCATAGGTTAGAAAGATCATTTATGGAAATCAAATCTCGTTCATTTTATAATTATAAATCTCTTTTATATTTATAAGCTTTCTTTTATAAATCTCCTTTATATTTATAAAGCACCTTTTATAAATCTCCAAATTAATTTATAAAACTTCTTTTATAATACTCCAAATTAATTTATAAAACTTCTTTTGTAAAACTCCAAATTTAATTATAAGCTTCTTTTATAAACTCCAAAATTATTTATAAAATTCTTTTATAAAATTCCAAATTTATTACCTCATATACTTATCACAAATCTTTGGCTTTAAGATATGACTAAATACTTCCCATAAAACGATCATTTCATATATCTCTATAAATTCATAAATTTGATTTATTATTGTAATTTATCAAAATGATATCACTTTCCTTTTATAAAATATCATTTATAAATCTATTTTTTATTTATAAATACCATTTATAGATCTATCTTTCTATCCAACATGTTATATAAAACATTTCACAAATATTTATTCCAAAATATTTCTGTCTTCTTTAAAAACAGAATCACTTTATTTTAAAAGATAAATTCTCTTTTTTCTTTATAAATAAACATTCGTTATTATATTTACTTTTCTGTAAAATACATAATTCCCGAAATACTTTAAAAGTATTTCCATATAAATTATAAGAGACTATCGAAATGGTTGAAGTAAAATAGAGAAGTTTGAAAAACATTACTGAACAAAATACCATCGAAAATTCCAAAAGTCATACTTAAAAATCATTCTTCAAATCAAAACCAATTTCAAATCAAAACAACAATTAATAGTATTTCAAAATACTATAACGAGGCCAATAGCTATCATAACACTTAACCAATGCTACCACTATCTTTATCACTAAAATGGTTCAACTTTTAACACATATCAATGTCACATCCAAAACTTTTGGCATTCAACAATTTATACGACAAGTATATAAATGAAATTAAAATCAACGGTGGCGAGGAATCTGGATCCCACTACAAAATTCCCTGTATTTCATTTTATAAGTCATCCCACTCTCCAAAATAGGAATTCAAGCAAACCAAACAAATAAATCATTCAAGCAATAGTTTATATCTACTTTATATCATATAGAGTTCATCTAAAGGCGAGTTAACTCACCAAAATTTCAGCTGACGTTTAAGCATTCTGGCTTGATCTAAAATCAAACGGCGTTCGATTTTAGCTCAAAATTACATTTGCTCCGAACTTGACGAATTAACTCCAGTGCGTAGATAACACTTCTAGGAGCTCAACGCAAAAGACCGCTTCTCGATCGGGCCTCGTACGAAGAAGTTATTGATTTTATAAGTTTTTGAATATAAAATTTAATTAATTAACTAATAACCTAATTAACTTTAATCACAGCCCACTAATCCTTCTTCCCAAATTCAAATCATTCCCTCCCTGTACAATCGTGCACACCAAAACCCAATGGCCGAACCTTCATACCTCCCTCTCTTGCTTGTTACACAATAAAATCGGCTTTTGTCAATTCCTACGCCATCCACGTTGCGTGCACTTCACTCCGGTGACCACTTTCAAAATCGGCCCTACCTATCAAATCGCAATCTAATGCTCTAGTAAACGACGAGCATAGGTTGCACTACCAATAACAACACCGCACCTCCCCATTTCGACAGCACCGACTCTCCTTCACTTGAGAAACACAACCATACACTCCAATTCACCTAATTCTGCCTCTAATGCCAGCCAACCTAAACCCTTGGTCGGCCTCACCACGTCGCACACCTTGAATCGATGCCGCACCCAACATCGTCCATAAAGATTCAAAGCCCTTACCACTACGAACTCAAGGGATCTAGTATTGTGAATTTTAGTAGTCTATATCTCACGATTTTTATTTTAAAATGAAGAGGCTAGGTTTTTTTGTTTACAGGAGAAGGAAAGTGAAAAAGAAAGAGGGAAAAAGAGAAGTAAAGGAAAGCATAATGAGGGCTTTTGCTTATTTTATAATTTTCGATACTTCGCTACACAGTATCACGTTCGCGTACGAACCGCGAACAACATAAATAAAAATACGACAACACACAACAATACGACACGATCTCAAAGTCACAATAAAATACACTAGTTATCTTATTCTATGAAAGTTCAAAGATACCAACGTTTGCCGCAAAATTCATAAAACGTTGATTAAATATTTTCCAAATTAAAAATTATGGAAAAATCCTATAAATTCATTAAAAATACGCCACTAAAAATCAAATCGTTTTATTAACAATTGATTTTCTTATTATTTATTAAATTTGAACCAAATCTGAATATTTAAATAAATTAAATATTCCCATTTGAAATGTTAAAGATTGCGGGTCGTTATATTCTTCCCCCTTACAAGAATTTGGTCTCCGAAATTCCTAAAGGAAGAAAAATATCTTCACACCCTTACACTTATAAAGTTCCTTACGTTGCTGAAAATATCGACAGCACCACCTTTGCGCAGCTAGGTCCAAAAAAACACATCAATATAAGCCCATATATAGGACCTCCCATATCTGTGGACAATACAACAACAATATATACTCATGTTATATCTTAAAGAGTGTGTATGACACCTAGCTAACACACCCGTTAAGCAATAAACATGTACCATTCTATCGAGCAATCAACTTTGCTCATGAAACCAAAAGTAACAAGCTAGCGTTTTCTTTCATATGCCTGAATCTCACTTATATAACCCAAAAGAGAGTTAAACATGACAAATGAAACAACGCAACAACTCTTTCATCTTATATCATGAACCTATGCCTGCTAAATCAAATATAGCAATCATCTTACATCAACATTCCATCTCAAACCATGTAAATTGCATTTCTAATGTAAGAAGCATATAATATATTTAAGCCCGTACGATGTACGTATGCTATCCATACGCAATATCAATCTGATCTTTTGCTCGATCACATAAATTTCTCTTCTAAATTAGTATCGGTCACTCGACATCTCTATTGCGGACTACGATAAGGTTCCTTGATTAGAAACCTCCATTCTCTTTACATAGCCATATACTATGATAGAAACCTTTAGAATCATATCAAAAATCTGCATCTAGTGTTCGTCGTCAAGAATCGAGTGAAAATCCTTGTTCATGTCGGTGTAAATCACAACGAAATCATGTACTCAAATCTGGATAAAAAACAATCATGTGAATAAAATGACCTACGTACAACTTACGTATTTATTCCATTGGTTTCTTAACTACACTAATTACTTCTCATTTCTCAATCATCTTTATTTACACAATTATTCTATTTTTAAATCACATTCATTTTTTCTTATAGCATATTTTCTTTAACACTAATATCATTTATGAACCATTTCATAAAACTTAAGTCTATTAACATTTTATAACTCAAGTTCATATTCATATAATGCTTTTCTACATCCTAAGAGTATATATATAATATCAGATTTGTTTTACTAAATCAGGATGTTCAACAAATTTAAAATTTGTTTTAACTTACTATCTTTCCATTCTTAGAGTTACAAAACTCTACTTTTATATTTTCCCAAACAATTAGATTCAAGTTCTCAATAATTCAGAAGTTTTTGATTGTCCAAAATCACCTAAAATTCCATTTTATTTCAATAAATGAAAATTACCAAAATAATATCATAATGAGATGCACAAATGTTAACCCAAAAAATGGATCAACGCCCTAGATCAAGTGTGAAAGCACCAGTGCAGATAATTAGCAACATAAATCTCAGATAAACAACAAATAAAAGCAGAAGTAAGAAAAGAGACATAGAATTTTTATAGTGGTTCGGCTAACTCTGGCCTATGTCCACTTTATTCAATCTTTATTATGATTATGCTAGTTGAATCTCTCTGGATATCAACTAGTTAGTACTTAGATCTAAGTTACAATGAGCTAGAATAAGTCACAAGTGCAAGGGTTGACTGGAGAATCACAGTAACGCCCTTGCTGACTGTTATGAGGGAGAAGAAAGTTGAAGAAGTAAAGGAATTACAGTAGAGTAATAGCGGCTCTCTCCACGGAAAAAGATCCATCTCTAGTTGCAGGTAGGTGAGTATTTATAGGGGAATTCAGTGAGTGTTGGGCCCGAAGTCCAAGTGCAGAAGAGTCCAGTTGCTATGCCAAGTCATCACCGAAAATCTCAAATCAATCTGAGTCATTTCTATGGATCGCTAGCTATCCATAGGGGATGGATCGCTAGCTATCCATCAACTTAGCATATTTTTCTACCAGAAGCCTTTACTTAGTGCTACAAAGGAGCTCGGAAAGTTTGAGGATGATCGACCTATCTTGATGGATCGCTAGCTATCCATCGGGGATGGATCGCTGGCTATCCATCCACTTAACATATTTTTGACTGATCTTTTTTTGATCGTCTTCCTATCTTCTATTTAAGTGCTTTATCCAAATATCAAGTCATTTGGAGTTAGTTTGATCATCCATCTTCACGGGTCATCTGGTCAAGAAGAATCATCCATAATTCGCTCAAATCTTAATGAAATCGAACGAAACTTTGCAGGAACACTCTAGAGGGTGTCAGGACCCACCATAAAAATTTAAGGTGGTGGGGCCCAATCTAGATGGGTCGCTAGCGATCCATCTAGTTAGGTCGCTAGCGATCCATCAAATCAACTCCAAATGATCTCATTTTTCTGTAAGCCTTCTTCTCTGCCTTCTAAATGTTCTTCCAAAATTTCAAGTCAATCCGACTTCATATGAGTTCTGTAGGTCCATTTTAATTAGCTGCTTTTGGTCAAACAGCTTGAATCAAGTGAGTCTTCACTTCTCAAGCTATATTGTTTGACATGCTATAAAACTTGGCAAACGTCTCCAGGGAACATATTAGATCATGATGCAAGAGGACTGGAGGATCCACGAGCAAGCTTTATGGATCGCTAGCGATCCATCGCCTTAGCTTGTTTTGTTATTTTTCTTTTTTGGTCTTTCTCTTCTTTTCCTTCTGGTCTTCTTGGTTGATCCTTTAGATATTTTGACTTGTTGTAGATGTTCTAGTTCCTTTTGAGTTCTATTGGGTTAAAAATCCAGTTAACAACAAACCAAACTACCCTAATGCATATGATACATGCGTCCATATAATAACTTAGCAGAAAACTTTAGAGTTAAACACTAGGTTTTTATTTCAAATCATTTTGAAATAATAATAATAATATACATATCTCCTTTCGTATATCAAATTATACTTTTGGGATTAAATCAAAAATCTGTTTTCCAAAACAACTCTGTAGCAAACTGCTATAGTAGCTTTCCCCACATAGAAACTCGAAAATGAAGGCCGATGATGCTGCAATCATTACCAGAATTATTTTCCAACGACAGAAGTCAGTTCAGTGCTTTTTATCTTCTTCAAAATCCTTTTTAAAATATCTCTATTCATAAATACTTTCAAATAATACTATCAATATTTTCATCAGAATCCTGGGAAAACCATTTTCAAAACATCGGAATTTAAGTTCTCAAATATCCAATTCATTTTAAAAACACATTTTACTAACCCAATTTTTAAAATCATTTATCCTTAAATACCTTCCTTTAAACAAAGTAAAATTGTTTGACCTACACTATTAACGAACTCCTTGTTGTCAAATCATGAAACTGAATTCACCAGGTGTTCGTATTTAATCTTAATTAAACAAATAAATGCTCACAAATTAGCTGAGCATAGCAATCAAAAAATAATAACCAATGTTCTTAACTGGACAAGCATGACTAATTAAACAATAAATGATAATAATTGAATATTATCATTTCCTAACAAACAAACACATCATAAATAACTATATTATTTTTTGAAATTTTTTATTATATATATATAAAATATAAAATCTAGATAAAATTATTTCATTTGCCAATTTTAAAGAATACCATGTCGGTCTGTCTTGTCTAATTTAGAAACCCCTATCGATACAGTTCTACCTTCTGTATTGACCAGAATTCATAAACCACTCAACAGATCAATCAACACAATATAAAACATTTTATAGCACTAACAAATACGAGGTCTCATATATATCCATACCTAAACTCATTATAGGGTGTTAATAACCCTATCTCTAATGAGTTTACCCCACAAAGGCCTAGGTGTTCGCTCAAGCTAAGCTCTGATACCTTGTGTAATGACTGGCCTTTCTGACCCTCAAAATTCAAAACCAATACATCCACGGTATTCACATGCCGAACATCCAAGTGTCAAAAGGGCATATTGTTAGGGTGAAAAAAAAGAAAAGACAGAATAGAATCTCACATTGCGACGAGTAATATATTGTATACAATAGATATTTACAAAAGAAAACCATGACATACATACATCAATCAGAGTAACTAACCTATCATCAACCTGGACGGTTATAACAGCATGTCCTCACAAATGCTGATAAATACAAAAAAATACTTTTATAATTTTCCAAAATAATTTATAAAACTTCTTTTTACAAAGCTCTAAAATGGTTTATAAAATCCTTTCTTGTTTTATAAAACTCTTTTACAAATCTTCCTTTAAAACTCCTTTACAAATTCTTCTATACAATATCATTTACCAAAATATCACTTGAAAATCTCTTTAAAATAAATCCTTTATTAAGTAAAATTCCTTTTATAAATATATTATCATTTATAAATAACTTTATTTAGTTAATTAAAATAAGTTTAAATCCTTTAAATGTCATAATTGAATAATTAATTAATTTTAAAACTTCATTAATAAAATAATTAATTAACTTACTTTTAACATCATTTATAAACACATATCCTTAACTTGATATAGAATTGATGTTAAGTTTAAATCCATAACCTAATAAATACGGGAAGAGGCTTAGCAACCACAATGGTACTAAATCAAGTTACCATTTAATTAAATTTGACTTTCCAAGTCATATAACTGGTATTTACACAAGCCAATATATGTGTAAATAGAATCAATTAGCATCACTAACTAATCCATCACTTGTCCATATAAATCAACTGGCATACAGTTTAATGTCTAAATCAATATATTAGCAGAATGAGGATTTATTCTGCTAAAGGTATATCTACATAATCTACTCAAATAAGTTATAATAAAAAGTGGATTTATTCTGTTCAACAAATGTCAAAATTTTGTATAACTTATTCATAATTGTTTGGCTACTTAAAACACAAATAAGAGATCCCTTGTTTAAAATCAAATTACTTATCCAAGAAGCTGCCTTAAAATAAAACTAACAGAGTTTAAAATAAACCTTTATTTAATAATAATTAAATCTTAATTTAATTACCAATTAAATCATAATTAACCCTAAATTAAATCCAAATTAAACTTAATTAACCTTTAATTAAATCTGAATTAAATCTTAATAATTTAATTAATTAACCCTACCTAATTAGTAATTAATTAATAATTAAACTCTAATTCAATAATAGTTAATTAATTAAACTTAATTAAATAAAAATTAATACTTAATTAACTCTTTACATAATTAATCATTAATTAAAACTCTCTTAATTAACTAATCATAATTAACTTACTTAATTAATTACTTAAGTACTAATTACCTTACTTAATTACTAATTAACTACTAATTATCTTTAATTAACTAATCAATTAAATAATTATTTACGCATACTTAATTAAGTAATTGATAATTATCTTTTACTTAACTAATGATTCAGAAATGGTTTTTAAAAACATTTGAAAAGAAACACTTAGATTTAGAAAATGTTTAATTTTCCCAAATTGCATCCATAGCGACTATCGCTATGGATGCCATAACATAGAGTTAGTTTCCAAATTAACTTTCCAAACTTTAATTCTTGAAACTTTACTTACTTTACAAACAAATGTAAAAGGTTTGAAAACTAAATAAAGTTAGAAATTTTCAAATCCTTTAGTAAATTAAAACTAGTAAACATAATTTAGTTTCCACGGAATCTCAAGTCACCTTACAAATCAAAATTATAACTTCCTTAGCAAATACAACACGTAGGCAAGATCACAACTTAGGTATAAACATGCCATACACCATATTAATAAAGATCATAACTTTAACATCATTTCACAACCAGACTACCATTTCAAGTTCACAACCAAGTAATACATGTAATCTCACATATTTGCAACACCAAACACATATAATTTCATCCAAGAGCATCATAATAACTAGCAACATACAAAGTTTAAAACTTTTAAACTAAAAGGTGAGTTTTACTTACCAAAACCAACTAATATCAAAGCAAATCACCTCTACTTCCTTACGAACCCTAGATCTTGGATTTTCTTAGCAAAAGACTTAATTTTTATGGACCTAAATGGCTAGATGGGCTCGACCTATGGTCTTATGGGCTCGGCCATGATGTGTATGGAGGGTTTTGGACCTACTTTTTAAAGAAGAAGAAGCTGTAGGGTAGAAATAAATGTTTATAATAGTTTTTAAAGGATTTTAAAGTAGAAAAGAGGAGATTTTTAAATTTTAAAACTTTGGGAGACCATTAAAAGGTCTTTAGGAAAGCTTAAGGAAGAATATAAAGTTTGGAAAATTTAAGAAAATGAAGTGGAAATGAGGGAGAAAGTTTGAAATTGTTTTTATATAAATTTAAATTAAAAAATTAGTAAACTACCCTTTTGTACACTACCCTCCATTAAGAATTTGCCACATCATCTCGTCCACCTCCCTCTTTCCTTCAGCACACCACCTTCATGGCCTCACCCTATTATCCAACATACTAAACTTTTCCATGTACTATGATATGGAAAGAGAATGTGACATGGTATAACTTTTATTTTATTTAAATTTTAGTTTGCAAAATGTGACATCTTATTTCTTACTTAAGTAAACATATATTTTAACTTATTATATTGCTAACCACACATTTTAAAATATAGTGGATAATAGGATGATCTTGTACCATGATGTTATGTGTTGATGTGACATTGCATTCTTTTATTTTGTTTTTATTTAAATTTTTGGTTATATGTCACATCTCATTTTATATTTACTTAAGTAAATATAATTTATCATTTACTCTTATTAACCTTTACCGTACTTATGTATTTAATATATATGTGTGTATATGTTAACTTAAACGTTTATAACCTTTCTGACGACTTTTAGACGACAAAAAATCTAAAATTCGGAAAACGATTTTCGGTCATATTTCTATTTTTCTTTGAATTGGTTATTTTGTAAACACATTTTAAAACCATTTCACCATCACTAGTTATTTTTTAAAAGGGGTATTTTGAATTATAAATTCCATTTATTAATTATTTAAAAGTATATTAAATATCCATATTTAAAGTTATTAAATTCTGGCTCCTTACAATCTTCCCCCTTAAAACAATTTCGACCCCAAAATTTCATCATATGAGTACCCACAATTATTCATAAGTATGCATGATGTTCATAGATCATCCATATGCAAAATCTGATTCGTTTCTTACTCAAATACATAACTTCACTTTCGAACTAGTATCGCTTACCCGATTTCCTAGTGCGGACTCCAATCATGCTTCTTAATTAGAAACCTCCGTTCTCCTTACATACTAGTAAACTATGATAGAAAACTTTGGTTCCATATCAAGAACATTCACCAAGTGTTCATCGTCCAGAATCGAGTGATAGATCCTTATTTAGAATGGTGTGAAACACCTCAAAGTCATGTACTCGAATCTTGGATAAAAAACTATATGAAAAGGGAAATGATCTACATTCAACTTACGTACTTATCCTTATTGGTTCTCACTAATACCAATTCTTTTTTGGTTAAAATTATTTTTAAAACTTTTCATATAATCTAAACTTAAGTTTAACTTGTATAATACTCTACTACATCCTTAGAGTAAATACACTATCTGGTTCAAACTTTTCCAATTTGAATTTATTAAGTAAACTCAAAATCCAAATACCCGATTTTTATTCCAAAATCCCTTTTAAAATGAAACTGTATATTTAACCAAAGAAAATACATACATATATCCCGAGTAACCCCAAAATGATACTAAGGAACTGGTTACTACCAAATAGTATCATACATTCCCTTAAAAAAGGGTAATACTTAAGAGAAGTGCTTACTATCCAAACACATCTCTTTTCCATTTCTAGTTATTTTTGGGCCACTCGAACTAGTTAACATTAAAATATTTCTTCTATTTCAAACTACCCTTTTTAAACAATACTTTATGAATTTCCAAACAAATAGTTAAATAAAATATCTATAGCCAACTTTCTTACTTATTTCGATTGTACAATGATAAAGAGAATAATTTACTAAGTGCACTACAACATTCATCTAAGCAAACACCCGATCGTTACTTAGAAGATTGTTTATATAATCATATAATAAATTGAGACTCATTTCCCAAAACCAACCAAAGAAAATGTGTAAGACACAGAATTTCAGTCATTTGAATTTGGAATATTTAATTGATTTTAAATATTGAAAAGTTAATTTTATAAGTTAAACAACTTGGATTTCAAATATAATAGTTATTTGAATATTTGGAATTGTTTAAAGTTATTAAATCTTGAATTTTAAGTGAATGAGAATGATTTCGAAAGTTGATTTAAAATTATATTTGAATAAGAATGAAGATAGTATACTTTTGAATTTGAATTTAACAGTGATTAAACTTGTTTTATAATAATCGTTTTAATTAACCTGTGAAAACAACTTTCCAAGGCACTGTCTCAGAATTGGATGAAACCGGTTCCATTGGATCCGTAATAGTGAATTTTAGTATGCCATCGAATTTCATGGCGATTAGACATATCGTTTGGTCATGCGAGTTTGAAACACGTAGAAATTAATTAATGGAATTTAAATTAATATAATCCAATTTCAGAAAAGCTAACTTCTGTATATGATGGAATTGGGTCTCGATACTAGTTCCATTGTATTCGGAATAGGGATATTGCATATAGAATGCCAGTCGGCCCGCTTTGATTGGAATTTATAATTTTTAGGCGTGAATAATGATTAGATAGATTGCTTATATAAGAACCCTTACCCTTGTTCATTTGCCCAAACCAAATCTTGAACCCTAGCCGCTATGTCTATAAATATACATCAAATGGCCGCCACCATTATAGGCCACCGGAGGCAGTATTTTGGCTCGACCCCAATTATGAAGTTGTTTGGCGTAGTAAGTTCGTCACGATGATCGGTTGGACACCAGTAGGATACGCAGGGCGGCGAAAATCATGGTTTGAAGTCAGCAGTTTTGAGTGGGTTATTCTCGTCATCGGTGGCATTTGGGAGGACGAGACTTCCAGTGATGGGAAGCCCTTGGTCTGGGGAGTCAGTGGGTAACATGCAACAGAGAATGGAGGCGTCAGGCGGCGACGATTGGCGAATTGTCGATTTGTCACGATGGGTTCGAACGCGGTTTATGTTGGTCAAGACGCTGATTAGGGTTTTGCTAATCTGTGTAATTAGGCTAATGATGTTTAGTGAATTATTATATTATTAAATTCGTAAAAATATCTTGATCATACTAGGTCTAAATCAAACGTTGTCAGTCGCTTTGGGTTCGTATTTGTGAACACTAGGTAATGGAATTAGATTGGATGGATTTGGTGCTAGTAGGAATTTCGGTTAAAATCGAATGCCTTTTCAATTTTAATTCAAACCGGAGTATTTTGGTGATTTCTGGAATCAAAATGAGTTAACTCCTCTCTGGCCCACTTATATTTTTATATAAGTGTGGATAATTTTTATTGGTAATTGTTTGTTGACTGTTTGGATGATTTGCTATTATATTAGTTGGTTTGGATATATTCCCGCCCCTGGAGCAGATGAGACCTTATTACGTTCCCGTGTAGGAACTGATGACCCTTTGTATATGATCCCACCTCTAAGCGGTTGATTTATGTTTTATGATTATATACTGTATGTGATGCAGGGGACATGCTGGAGGGATCCAACTAGATTCCTCACACTGTTGATATTATTTTTCATGTAAGTTGATATATGATGTGTTGAATGTCATTTTGATGACATGGATGATTTTCGCTATTCAGTGCTATAGTAACACTGGGTCATATTTTGGTATTTTGAAATACTATAAAATGAAGATTTAGTTTTTGAAAAGGTTTTTAAGTGATTTCGAAAATTTGTATGTTTTTAATGATTATTCTTGAATTACTAAAAGAAGGAATTTATTTTAAATTAATCAAAGGTATGATTATTAGATATTATAAATTAAGAGTTTTATGAAATATTTTTAAATAGAGATTTTTGAACTATAAAATAAAGATTTTTAAAATCTTAAAAATAAGTCTATCTTTTATAACAAAGGAATACAGTTTTAAAAAGATATTTTGGTATGAATATTTATTAACCGTTTTATATAAAGTGATATACAAACACACATATATTAAGATTTATTTATAAATGTGGAAGTTTATAAATGTGAGGATGTATAAATGCGGCATTTTATAAATAAAGTGAAGATTTGTAAAATCCTATTTTATAAATAAAAGGATAGATTTATAAACGATGTTTATAAATAAAAGGGAAACTTTTGTCATTGGATAAATTAGAGAGGTAAATCACAATTGTGGATTTATAATAAGATGTGGAATGTTATTTTAGAAAAATAGCTGATTCTATTTTGGGGAATTAAAAGTGAGAATAGATTTGGAGATGTTAAACGATATGTTATAAAACAAAAGGAGATTTATAGATATTGTTTTATAAATATGGAAATGATTACGTTGAAATTTAAGTATGAATTTTTATCAAGGAAGCATATTTATGTTGTAAAGATCATTGATATTATATTATATATTGTTCCATTGTGATTATGAGGTTCTGTGTTGTTTTATTTTTCGTTTTCTCTTCTTCTCTTCTTCTTTCTTCCTTCTTCCCTATAACTATCCATCCTTCCGTTCGATTTGGATTGGACATGTGTGGTTTGTTGTCAGCTTGAATTGTGCGGATTGGTGGGTTGTCATAGCTTAGTATCATAGCGCAAGCTTAAGCGAGAACCTTAGCTTTGGTGGGGCAACTCATTAAGAGATATGGTGGTGGAATGCCTTATTATGAGTTTTGAGTGTATTATATATATAAGAGCGTATTTGTTATATTTTATAAAAATGTTTTATATTCTGTTAATTTATCTATTGAGTGGCTTATGAATTCTGTTCGATATGTGGGACGCCACGATATCGATAGGGGTTTCTAAACACTTAAACAAGGCAAACCGACATAGTATTATTTTGAGAATTGGTAAATGAAATAATTTTACCTAAATTATATTTTATATATAAAAGAATAATTTTTCAGAAATTATTATAGCTATATATGATGTATTTGGTCGCTGGTGAATGATAATATTTGATTATTATCATTTGTTGTTTATTGTCTAACAAAACTTGTGATTATTATAATCTAATTAAAGATGAACATTTGTAAAATGAGTTATATAAGAAAGTAAATTTATAAATATGAATTATAGAATTTTGATTATAATTAAAATAATCAACATTTGTGAAATGGTAGTTCATAAGAAGTGAGATTATATAAATGCGAATTATAAATGTGATTTACAAAGGGAAAGGAAATGAGATTATATAAGTAATTTTATAAATATGATTTGTAAATGAAAAGGATTTAAAATTTGAAAAATTGAGAATTTAAAACCGTTGATTTTGGAAATTGTTTTTCATAAGTTTTGGAAGAATAATAATAGTATTATTTTGGAAAATGTTTTAACTGGAAATATTTTTAATGGGATTTAAAAGAAATAGGAAGCATTGGACTCACTTTAGTCATTGGAAAATAATTCTGGTGATGACTGCAGCATCATCGACGTTCATTTTCGAGTTTCTAAATGATGGATTGCTACCATTGGAGTTTTGTTTTGGTAAAACAAGTTTGATTTTAAAATCCAAAGTATAATTTGATAAATATGAGAAAAGAAGTTTTTATAACTTACAAAATTTTGAGAATTAGTAAGTTAAAACAAAGTTCTAAATTGTTGAATATGAGTGTTAAGAAAAGAAAATTTGAAATTCGATTTAACTAAGTTAAATAAAATGAATTTTGAAAGGAAATTTGACTCAAGTAAAGGTAAATGAAATGGATTAATGAAATAGTTAAATGAATTTGAATTTGATTGTAATGAATTAATGAAATGGATATAAACTTGAGTTATAAAATGAAATTCAACTTGAGTTGTAAAATGAATTGAATATGTTTGGAGTGTTGTTTAATATAATTGAAAATGAACTTAAGTTATGAAGTGAAAATAAACATAAGAAGTGTTGTATAAAATGTTTATAATGAACTTAAGTAAAATTTGATGAAACGGTTCATAAATAATATTAGTATTGAAGAAATATGCTAAGTGATAATGGAATTTAATTTAATTTAGGAAAAGTTAAAATGTAACGATTTTATGAAATGGTCCATAAACGAATTTTGTATGTAATAAATTGAATTTACAGTAAATGTAAGTAAGGTGGATGAAAATAAAGTGAATGTTAATAATTGAATGTAAATGAAATTGAATGGGAATAAATTGAAGGTAAATTAATTGAATGTAAATAAGTTGAAAACGAATCAATTGAATGCTAATAAGAAATGGAAGTGTATAAATATAATGTTGACATTTGAAAATGAAAATTGATACGATGATAAATAAATTGGATGGAAATTATTTGTTGATGGTTTCTCTTGCTACATTTGCATATAGTTATTGTATATTCTATATTGTATAGTGATGTTACTTTCTATACACATGTTCTCATTGGTTGTTAAGTGATTAGTAGGTGGGAGGGTGTATGCTTCGCATTTGGAGCTCACTTTCGTATTATATTGGTTGTATAAGCTTGCTAATACCAAAAAAAGGTTCACATTTCAGATTACATATCGTATTTATATATTTTTCCCTACGGGATGCCTCATCCTTGAATATGAGATGTATATTTGCAATTACATATATATTGTAAATTTTTCTGATCGAACCGCACAAAGGAGATGCTGGAGAAACTTTTCGTAAATTTAAGGTGTTGGAAATTTTTTAAGGGTTTTGGAAAATTTTTGATAACTAAAATTTGATGTTTATGTTATAACTTGAAATGGTATTAGTTAGTATCTATGAATGAATTTAGAGACTGCAACAAATTGATTTTGGAAGGTTAATTGCTTAAAGGAATATGGTAATCTATTTCAACTAAATTAATTTTGAAATAGTCTAATGGGTTTGGAGGTATTTTTCTTACCTTGAAAATTTCGAGGACGGAATTCTTTTAAGAGGGGAAGAATGCAACGACCCAGAATTTCAATCATTTGAATTTGGAATATTTAATGATTTTAAATATTGAAAATTAATTTTTATAAGTTAAACAACTTGAATTTCAAATATAATGGTTATTTGAATATTTGGAGTTGTTTAAATTATTATATCTTGAATTTTATGTAAATGAAAATGATTTTGAAAGTTGATTTAAAATTCTATTTGAATAAGAATGAAGATAGTAAACTTTTGAATTTGAATTTAACAGTAATTAAACTTGTTTTATAATAATCGTTTTAATTAACGTGTGTAGCTTTCTGGGCACAGTCTCGGAATTGGACGAAACTAGTTCCATTACATCCGTAATAGTGAATTTTAGCATGCCATCGAATTTCGTGGCGATCAGACGTATTGTTTGGTCGTGCGAGTTCGAAATGCGTAGAAATTAATTAAAGTAATTTAAATTAATATAATTCAATTTCAAAAAAGCTAACTTTTATATATGATGGAATTGGGTCTCGACACTAGTTCCATTGTAATCAGAATAGGGATATTGCATATAGAATGCCAGTCGGCACGCTTTGATTGGAGTTCATAATTTTTAGGCGTGAATAATGATTAGATAGATTGCTTATATAAGAACCCTTACCCTTGTTCATTTGCCCAAACCAAATCTTAAACCCTAGCCGCCATGTCTATAAACACACATCAAATGGCCACTACCGTTATAGGCCACCGGAGGAAAAGTTATGGCTCGACCCTAACTATGAAGTTGTTCGGCATAGTAAGTTTGTCACGATGACCAGTTGGACATCAGTAGGAGGCACAGGGCGGCGAAAATCATGGTTTGAAGTCAGCGGTTTTGAGTGGGTTATTCCCATCGTCGGTGGCGTTTGGGAGGACGAGACATCCGGTGATGGGAAACCCTTTGTCTGGGGAGTCTATGGGCGGTATGCGGCGGAGAATGGCGGCGTCAGGCGGCGGCGATTGGCGAATTTTCAGGTTGTCGTGATGGGTTCTAACATGATCTGTGTTGGTGAAGACGCTGATTAGGGTTTTTCTAGTCTGGGTAATTAGGCTAATGATGTTTAGTGAATTATTATATTATTAAATTCGCAAATCTTGTAAACTAAATATCTTGATCATACTAGGTCTAAATCAAATGCTATTAGTCGCGTTAGGTTTATATTAGCGAACACTATGTAATGGAATTGGATTGGATGGATTTGGAGCTAGTAGGAATTTGGGTTAAAATTGAATGCCTGTTCAATTTTAATTCAAACCGGAGCATTTTGGTGATTTCTGGAATCAAAGTGAGTTAACTCACCTCTCTGGCCCACTTATATTTTTATGTAAGTGTGGATAATTTTTATTGGTAATTATTTGTTGACTGTTTGGATGATTTACTGTTTTATTAGTTGGTTTGGATATATTCCCGCTCTTGGAGCGGATGAGACCCTATTACGTTCCCGTGTATGAGCGGATGACCCTTTGTATACGATCCCGCCTCGAAGCGGTTGATTTATGTTTTATGATTATATACTGTATGTGATGTAGGGGGGCAGGTTGGAGGGATCCAACTGGATTCCTCACACTGTTGATTTAATTTTCATGTAATTTGATATATGATGTGTTGAATGTCATTTTGATGACATGGATGATTTCGATATTCAATGCTATAGTAACACTGGGCCATATTTTTAGAATTTTGAAATACTATAAAATGAAGATTTAATTTTTAAATGGAATTTTAAGTGATTCCGAAAATTTATATGTTTTTAATAATTATTCTTGAATTACTAAAAGATGGAATTTGTTTTAAATTAAATCAAAGGTATGATTTTTAGATATTATAAATTAAGAGTTTTATGAAATATTTTTAAATAGAGATTTTTGAACTATAAAATAAAGATTCTTAAAATCTTAAAAATAAATCTGTTTTTTATAATAAAGGAATACAGTTTTAAGAAGAAGTTAGAAATATTTTGGTATAAATATTTATTGACTGTTTTATATAAAGTGATATATATATATATAGATATACACACATATATTAAGATTTATTTATAAATGTGGAAGTTTATAAATGTGAGGATGTATAAATGTGGCATTTTATAAATAAAGTGAAGATTTGTAAATTCCTATTTTATAAATAAAATGATAGATTTATAAACGATGTTTATAAATAAAAGGGAAACTTTTATCATTGGATAAATTGGAGAGATAAATCACAATTGTGGATTTATAATACGATGTGGAATGTTGTTTTAGAAAAATAGTTAGATTCTATTTTGGGGAATTGAAAGTGAGGATAGATTTGGAGATGTTAAATGATATGTTATAAAACAGAAGGAGATTTATAAATATAGTTTTATAAATATGGAAATGATTATGTTGAAATTTAATTATTTATTTTTATCAAAGAAGCATATGTCTATTTTAAAGGTCGTTTATTCATATTAATATTGTTTTAAAGTTGTTTATCAATATTTTAATATTTTGAAAAGTTAGTTATTTAAATTATTAATATGGTTTGAAATTAATTGCAATTATTTATCAATAAAGTTTTGGAAATTAATTACTATCATTTAAAATAATGTCAAAGATAAATTATTATTTTTTTATTAAGAATATTTTGAAATTCTTAATTTTTATTTTAAGATGTTTTGAAGTTAATATTTATTTATTTATAATGTTTATTATTATATAATAGTGTTTTAAGGCAAATGACTAGAATTTATTTATAAATGTTTTTGAGATTTATAAATAAGGTTTTATCAACAGATATGGATTTATAAGAGGAATCTTATAACATGGTTTGGAAAACTTAAAGGAAGATTAGTTAAAGGGTAAAAAGAGTTTTATAAAGGGTCGTAGATATTTATAAAAGAGTTTTAGAAATGGGTTTATAGACTTATGAAAGTAGTTTATAAATAGTTTTATGGATTTATAAAGGGTTTATAAATGATTTTAGTAATGTATAAAAGGGAGTTTCATAAATAGTTTTAGAGATTTATAAAAGGGGTTATAAACGGGTTTATAGATTTATAAAGGAATTTAAAAATTGTTCTAGAATTGTGTGAACAGGAAATGTTCCTCTGTTTCTGTGAATATGCTTATACTGTTGAGATAAATATTTGGAAAGTGTTTTAAAATTTAATGAAAAGATTAATTAAAGAGGCTTAGTGTTGCTTGGTGCTTAACCTATGTTTCTTCCTTTGGAAATTTGGTCTCTTGTTGGATTGTATGTTTATTTGATAGTTAATAACCGACTTTCGGATCTGGACCCGAAACATAACTTTGAAAATATCTAGGAGAAACACGTGAGTTATATGGCACAGTCATCGCCGATGATGCTGTACTATGTGTATTCGTTCTCCTAGGAAAAATAATAAGGAAATCCATCCACTAACAGTCAGGAGGTGATCTCCACTCTTACCTTTGACTGCTTATTTTCTAAAGAACCAGGGTTGAGTTTACCAAAAATTATCAAATGTTGTTTCGAAGAGACCGGGATGGGGTATGTTATCCGAAAACCAGTTGATCCAACAAATACGTTGCGAAGTGAAGACATCTTAATGATGATGGAATTGAAGACGGAGTTCTTAAGCGTTTCGTTCGGTTTTAAAACGAACTTGTATGGTTGAATGCTGGCATTGCATTTGTTGCCTGGAGGGCAGTGTTAGCATTCTAAGTGGGAAGTGCTGTATAAAAAACGGTAAAATGTAGCCTCAAGCCTCATCAACTGGGAATGACTAAAACATGGGAGATGCAGCAGGGCAAAGTGGGTCGCTCCCAAGTAGGGTATGATCATCTCTATCTTGAGTCAATATTATCTCTCATTTGTATGCTTCGGGGCCTATTAACGAAGGGGTGATCATACTCGTTACTACTAGTCAAGTGATAGGCCGGTCCTGTGTTAGCAGGGGATCATGGCGAGGTCCTCACTGTTATTTTATCTAGAGATGCACCGTGATGGGTGGTACCCCAGTCATTGTAGGAATCCATTCCCCAATATGTACCTTTATGGTTTTAGTTGTATACCTATTATGCTGGAATTTAATTAATGTAACAATTTCGGGTATGATTAATAAGTATTTGTATCTTAGACACTACTATAATATCAGAGAATTTCATATGAAATGGTTTGGTTATCGTAAGGTAAAAGCCCGTCCGTGTTTATATATGGCGTGGTCTTACGAGATACCATTATTTTTCAAAAGATTTTTTTTGAAACATTAAAATTCAACTGGGTGTGATTTTCTCATGCTGGTTTACTAGACTAACTCGGGTGTTATTTATTATAAATTTATAATGATCGGTTCAGACCGAGCATATTTACAGATAGCTTTGGATGCATTGGAGCTCAGGAGATGAGTTGGAGGTCTTCAAGTCGTATTCATGTATATGTTCATTTTCCGCTGCTTTGTTACTGAAATCATCAACATTTGTGAGGACAGGTTGTTATAACTGTCCAGGCCGATGATTGTGATTTGTTGTTGTACTCATTGATGTATGTATATAACAGTTTCTCTTTTGTAAAGATCATTGATATCATATTATATATTGGTCCGCTGCGATTGTGAGATTCCGTGTTGTTTCAGTTTTCGTTTTCTCTGCTTCTTTCTTCCTTCTCCATAACTATCCGTCTTTCTGTTCAATTTGGGTTGGACATGTGTGGTTTATTGTCAGCTTGAATTATGCGGATTGGCGGGTCGTTATAAAATGCATCTACATAAAATTTTCATTCCCAAAATTTTTTATGCTTAAACAAAAATACTTTCAAATATTACTATTATTATCTTTCCCAAAATCTTGAAAACCATTTTCCAAAAACATCGGGACTTAAGTCCTCAAATTCTTTACTTCAATCCTTTCATTTATAAGACACATTCTTGTAAACCAATTATATATAAAATAAATCCTGTACGCCAAATCATTTCTAAAGTATTTATTCTAAGATATTCTAGCTTTCCTTTAATAAATATCTTCTACAAAAATCCAATTTCAATCCAACATTAACATCGAACGCTTTATAGTCAAATTGTGAAACTTAATTCACAAGGTGTTCTTTCTAATGTTTTTCCAATTTTTATCTACCCAACCCATGTTTAAGGAAAGAAAATTACTTATAAATCAAAAAACAATAGTCAATGCCCCAAAACTGGGCGAGCATGAATGAACAAACCCAAAATGATAATAATTAAATATTATCATTCCCTAGCAAGCAAACTCACTAGAATAAATATATTATTTTTGAAAATCAATCTTGTATATATAAAATATACTCCTAGGTAAAATTATTTCATTTACCCATTTAAAACAATACTATGTTGATTGGCCTTGTTCAAGTGTTTAGGAATCCCTATCGATAACATGGGCCAAATGCATCGACCATAATTCATATACCACTCAACCGATCAAACAACACAATATAAAACATTTTTATAGCACTAACAAATACGTGTTCCCATATATATATGTATGTATGTATACACACACACATTCAAACTCATTCTAGGCTATTACTAACCCTATCTCTAATGAGTTTACCCCACCAGTTCCAAGGTTCTCACTTAACCTTCAGCTCTGATACCGGTCGTAACAACCCGCTTTTTCGAACCTTGGAAGTCGACACTAATACATCCATGTGCCGAGCATCCAAGTGTCGGAAAGGCAACTTGTTGGGGAAGAATAAAAGAAGAAGGAAGATAGAATCTCACAAAAATGTGATGAGTAATATATAATACTAATCGAGTCTTTGCAAAAACAAGACTTTAATATACATACATAAATCAGAGTACAACACTAACCCATCATCATCCTGGACAGTTATAACAATCTGTTCTTACAATTGCTGATAACTACAACAAGAACAAACAACGAAAGATAAAAGAAAATACGGAAGTACGTTTTGGAGGCATTCAACTCGTCTCCTAAAAGCTCCAATGTGTCCATCTAACTCTAGAAAATATGCTCGGGCTGACCCGAGCATTGTAAGAAAACAAAGCCCGGGTCAGTCTGGTAAAACCAACATGAGCTAAAACCAGCAAGAGCAACACAATCAATGGATTACTTAATGTTATAAAATCCTTTCAAAATAAAGGCATCTCGTAAGACCATGCCGCACATAACGTGGACGGGTTTTTACCTTACGATAATCAAAACATTTTTATAGAAAATCCAGTGATATTACAATAATGCCTAGGGGTTGAAAATAAATATAGAAAATAGCTGAAATGCTAGCATCTCGCATTTCAACATAGTTGGGCATAACTAAGTCCGTACGGCGCTTATTGGAGAATTGATTCCATACAATGACAAGGCACCGGGGTACCACCTTCCATAATACACCTCTAAAAAATGTACTGAGGGCCTTGCCTAGGCTCCTACCAACACAGGACCGGCCTACTCCTTACTAGATAGTACCAAATATGTCATTACCCCGGTTTCTTTGCAACCTTTTCTCGAGAGCTCTCATGCCCTACCAATTTCATAAATATGTATATCTGTATTTAGAAGAATGGTGGCATACCCAAATAGGTGTGACCCACTTAGCCCTGCTACATCTCCCTTGATTTTTGTCGTTCTCGGTTGTTGAGACTTAAGGCTACATTTTACCTTTTATATAGATATCCCACTTGAAATGCTAACACCATCCTCCAAGCAGCAATGCAGTGCCATCATTCATCAATACAAGTTGTTCAGGATATGCACAAACTGAAGGTACTACTTCTACATCCATTTTGGAATCACCCTCAGGATTCATAGCAAGTTGCCCTTGCACTTCAAGAGCTTCATCTTTGATCCCATCATCTTCCAGATGTCTTTAATTCAAATGCTTGAGTTGGTTCGAAGTGGTTTTCGGATCATACTTATCCGATCCTAGTCTCTTTGAAATAACATTTGATAGTTTCAGGTAAACTCAACTCCGGTTCTTTCAGAAATAACTAGACAAATGCATAAGAGCGGAGATCACCTCCTAACTGTTGAAGTATCGATTTCCTTATCATTTGTTATAGGAGAACAAAATGAGATTTATACATTCAGTTTAACATCATCGAAGATGATTGTGCCATATAACTCACATGTTTCTCCTAGATATTTCCAGAGTTATATTTTGGTCATGATTTTGATAGTTGGTTATTTAACTACCAAATAAACAAACAATCAAACATAGATTTAATTTCTAATAGGATCCAGTAAGCCTCTATAAATTAATCTTCCTAAATATCAAATCACTTTTCAAATTTTTGACTTAAAATATCTTTACAAAAGATATATTCCCAAACCCCTTATACTCCTTTCATTACTTAAAAAACATTTATATACTTATGTCACCGGTATAAGTATATTCCAAACCATTATAATTTCAATACTTCAAAAATATCCATTTACTTATCTCAACGGTATAAGTATATTAACAAAACTTGAGGAAGATTTCCTTTTTTCAAAAATCATATTTAAATGGACCAAAACAAATATTATTTAAAATATTTCTCACTATGAACCCAGCCATTATCCTTCGGTGTTAAGTATGGAAAGAGTGTTTCCATACCACTATAATTAAGAAGGATAAATAGTCAAAAAGAATCTTATTCCTTTATAAAATTCCCTTTTTTATAAGCCCATTTTCTATTTACAAATACTTTTATGAATTTCCAAAAAAATTTATAAAACTTTTTTCTTTAAATCTCTAAAATGATTTATAAAATCCCTTTCCGATTTTATAAAACTCTTTATAAATCCTGCTTCAAAACTCCTTTATAAAATATTTTATACAATTTCATTTACCTAAATATCATTTGAAAATCTCTTTAAAAAAATCCTTTTATTAAGTAAAATTCCTTTTATAAACAGATTATCACTTATAAATACCTTTATTTAATTAATTAAAATAAGTTTAAATCCTTTAAACGTCATAATTGAACAATTAACTAACTTTAAAACCTCATTAAAAATAATTAAATAACTTAATTTAAACATCATTTATAAACACTTAACCTCAAATTGATATAGAATTGATGTTAAATTTAAAACCATAACTTAACAAATATGGGAAGAGGCTTAGCAACCATAATGGTACTAAACTAAGTTACCATTTAATTAAATTTGACTTTCCAAGCCATATAATTGGTATTTACATAAGCCAACATACATGTAAATAGAATCAATTAGCAATCACTAACTAATCCATCACTTGTCCAATATAAATCAACTGGCATATAGTTCAATGTCCAAATCAATATATTAGCAGAACAAAGATTTATTCTGCTAAAGGTATGTCTAAATAATATACTCAATTAAGTTATAGCAGAATGAGGATTTATTTTGCTAAAAAGATGTCAAAGTTTAGTATAACTTATACATAATTGTTTGCTACTTAAAAAAATAGACAAGAGATCCCTTGTTTAAAATCAAATTACTTATTCAAGAAGCTGCCTTAAAATAGAATCGATAAAGTTTAAAATAAACCTTTATTTAATTACTAATTAAATCATAATTAAACTTAATTAACCCTTAATTAAATATTAATTAAATCTTAATAATTTAAATAATTAAACCTTACCTAATCAGTAATTAATTAATAATTTAACTTTAATTAAACTTAATTAGAATTAATTAAATAAAAATTAATACTTGATTAACTCTTTACTTAATTAATCATTAGTTAAACTCTCTTAATTAATTAAATATAATTAACTTACTTAATTTATTACTTAAATACTAATTACCTTTACTTAATTGCTAATTAACTACTAATTATCTTTAATTAACTAATTAATTAAATAATTATTTATGCATACTTAACTAACTAATTAATAATTATCTTTTATACTTAATGATTCAAAAATGGTTTTTAAAAACATTTAAAAAGAAATATTTTAAATTTAGAAAACGTTTAATTTTCCCGAACTGCATCCATAGTGACTATTGCTATGGATGCCATAACTTAGATTTAGTTTCTAAGTTAACTTTTCTAACTTTAAATCCTAATACTTTTCTTACTTTATAAATAAAAGTAAAAGGTTTTAAAACTAAGTAAAGTTAAACTTTGAAATCCTTTTCTAACGAACATCAAATCCGCACAATTCAAGCTGATAATAAACCACACATGTCCAACCCAATTGAATGGAAAGATGGAAAGTTATGGGAAAGAAAGAAGAAAGAAGAAGAGAAAAGAAGAAGAGGAAAAGAAACTAAAACAACATAGAATCTCACAATCGTAAAGGAACAATATATAATATAATATCGATGATCTTTACTGTAACGACCTACTATTTCGAACCATTCAAATCCACATCATCCACACATGTCAGACTTGAATTGCTCAAAACAACAGATTGTTAATTTATATTTGGAAAAACTTAGCATAAACAGTAAATAAATCAATCACAGAATCACATACACAGAGTAATATAACAATAAGCAGCGGAATAGATAAATAGTAGTTCATGAAGCTACTATAGAACATCAGAGCCTGAAACAAATACAACAGAAATCTCAAATACAAAGAAGTCACTAAGACAAAAGCAACTGACAAGCCTGAACATAAACAACTGGAAATAACAGAAATAACTAAAAGCTGAATAGATATAAGACAGATCTTCAAGCAAAGCTCCAAACTCCAAAGGTGAGTCTTAAATGCCGTGACACTCAGTCTGACTGGAGCATAAAGCAAAACACAAAACACTCGAGTGAGGATTAACATTCTTATGCAAGTAAATCAACTCAAGTGAAATGTCTAAGTGATATGCAATATAACTTAAAGGATGTTTGGGATTTCCATCCTTTAAGGATCCATGAAACTATCTACATACATAGTACAATACGCTACATAGATAATGTCTATAGTAAAGTAAACTATTAAAACAGCGTTAAGGCGTTACCCATATCCCTTTTAACACATTTTATATATTCCCTGTAGTCTATACAGATACTGTAAGCTCCACCAAACCGGTGGTTTACTCAGGGAGCACTCCATAGGTACGGTACAAACCAAAGTTGTAGAGGGCACGATAAGGCATGTGACAAGGCACGCGAGGCAATGCCTAGGGTATGATACTACCGTTTTGCGGATCCGGACTGTTGGTAACGCATAACAGCTATTACCGCCCACCTCAAGACACACTCCCATAATCAAAATTGCACCCAATTAAATCATAAAGTAATAGAATGGTATCGAAGAAGCATGCTCGATCGAAGGTGCGACCTAACTTGGCCCGACGTGGCTCCTGTTTTAGTCACATCAAGCTGATTCGCGGGAGTCAGGGCTGCGTTCATACCTCATATAGACGTCGCCAAACCATCCTACTTCATTCTAGATTCTCCACCACGTACACAGTTGTTAAAGTTGTTTTCGGTATTGGTAGAGAATATGACAATATCCGATCCCGGTCTCTTTAACAACCAAACGCTTATTTCATACCGTGATCATTTTCAATTTAAACAATTCATACTTCATATCAAAATATCATATTCATTTCAAAATCATATCACTTTCGAAATCTTACTCACTTTCGAAATCATAGTCACATTCAAAATCATATCCACAAAATAGTTTAAACCATCATATCAAAATATTCGCATTTAAATCCCTTAAAGCTAAATTATAACAGTTCCAACTTAAACAATTTAAATATTGAAATAGTTTATATATATTGAAATATTTATAAATTAAAAATAGTTTATATTTAAAAATAGTTATATATATATTAAAAATAGTTTATCTAATATAAAAATAGTTTATATATTAAAAATAGTATATATATTAAAATATATAAATTTAAAATTGTTTATAAATTCAAAATAATATATATATTAAATAGTTTATATATTTAAAAGAGTATATCGAAAATAGTTTCAAATTAGAATTATTTCTTCCAATTTCACAAATCAATTCAAATTAACTTTAGTTCCAAAATTTCAATTTAAATCAATCTCAGTTCAACATTTCCAATTAAAAGGTTAAAGGTTCAATCCAAATTCTCATTAAACCATTTTAATTTATATCGATTTTAAATCCAGGTTTGAATTACAAATTTAAAACCACCTCCAATTTCAATAGATTTTAAAGTTTAAATATTCAAACAATTTACAATAACTCAATTTGATAAATCTCATTTATATTTCAAAATTCAACTTTACGTTTATTTAAATTTGAAACTATTCACTTAATCTTTTTAATAACATTTAAATGAAATCTTGAATTGCAAATTTAAATAAAAATTAAATATCTGACTTAAATTATATTTAATTTGAAATTATTCACATAATCACCTTTTTATAAATATTTAAATAAAATCTCGAATTACAAATTTAAATCAAAATTTAATATTCAATTTTTATTTAAATTAGAAAATATTCATTTAGTCACCTTTAATTAAATCAAGTTATAAATCATACCTTTAAAATCTCAAAATCAATAAGTTTCAAATCAATCCTGATTTAAATACCATTCTTAAACAAATTAAATTACAAATCAATTTCAATTTACCTTTCCAACCTTAATTTATTAAAGTTACTTCAAAATCTATTTTAAAATATTAATATAAATTGTAAATAAATATTTAAACATAATATATATAAATAAAGGTTAAATTAAATTCTTATTAAAATATATTATATTAGTTATTATTAAATTAAATCTTATTATTATTAAATCTTATTTTATATATTTAAAGAAAATATAAAGTTATAAGTAAATTTTTTATAATTTACATTTTTAAAACTTAACTTATAATTTTAAAACTTCCAAAACATATAATTTAAAATCTAAAATTTACACATATATTAAAATTAAAATATCTTTATATTATATTCTAAAATCAATACACATATATTTCTTCTTTTTAAAAATTTAGAATCATTTAAAATAGACCAACGGTGTCCGTATATAGTTTTCTATCCTATGGTCAAGTGATATGGATATTTATCATTTCAATCCGCAATAATTTAATATTTACGAGTATATATCATTTCAACCCGCAATCCTAAAATTTCAAAATCAATAAAATTGCTTGGGTTTATCATTTCAACCCATAACGATTTTCCCTAATCTATAATATCGTTCGGGTATGTATCATTTCAACCCATAGGGAATTTCTAACTATTAGGGAACTTGCAGAGTGAGAACAATATAGTAACAATATAAAATAGCATAACATATCGATGGAAAATATGATCACAATTAACAATTTAGATATAATATATTCAACGGGTTATGGTGTCATATCAATCATAGGTGAACATTTTAAATAATAACATATCATATTCAACAATTTAATTACGAACGAATTAACTTTTAGCAACACATTTCAATCGTCATTTCATGTGAATTAAGTTTACTAAATATAAAAATGTTAATTGTGAGTGATTGCTTACCTTTAGAGGCTAGAGAAAACAGGACAAGCACACGGATAAGCGACAAATCAAAGCAACTAACTGCTGCGATCAATTTTGGACGACGGCGAAACCAAAAGCAAAGCACGATGAACTGGATTCGATGGAAATCAAATATATATATATATGTCTTTTTTTCTTAAAATCAATATTCAAATTTAAAACACATTTTTAAAATAAAAATCTTCATACTATATTTTTTTGTTAAAAATCAATATTTATTAAAACCCATAGTTTACACAATTCTTCAAATAAATAATTAAACATAATATCTATATATATTTAGAATCATAAAAAAAATCTATTTCAAAATATTAACATAAACATATTATATATATATATATACATTTCAAAATACTAACATAAACATATTATAATAAAAACAAAAAGGAGGTTGCATTTGCTTAGGTGGCTGGAGTGGAGGCTAACACGAAGGCAAAGTTGCTCGGCTATGGTGAGGTGTATTGCTTGTTTGGTGGAGGAAAGTGAGGGGAGCTGAGCTCGGATGGTGATGGGGTTTGTGATCGGCATCATGGAGGGTGGAGAGTTGGAGTCTGGAGATGGAAAGTGAAAGGTCACGGCTGGTCGATGGCATGTGGTTGTTGACAGATGGTGGAGGGCAAAGCACGGGCTGCTGCTGAGGGTGGTTTGAGGCATTCGGCGGGCATGTGTCGTGTGGACGAGGTGGAGATCTGGGCAGTGGGTTCATGGTGGAGGGCGGCTGGAAGGTCATGGGTAAGGTGGCCGGCCATCATCAGGCTGCTGTGTGTTTTGTGAAGGGCGGGCTGAGGAGGTGAGGCGGTTTGGCACTGTGGTGAGGTGGCGTTGGGTGAACTGGCGGTTGTTGGTGGAGAGGGTTGTAACGTGGAGATAGGATCTGTGATGGAGGGAGATATGGCCGAGACATGTAAGTGGTGGCCTGCTTGTATGCATGGCGGAGGAAAGGTGATGGGAGGGTGTGAGTCAGCTGTGCATGAAGTTGTTGAGCAAAGGTGGAGGAGCCTACGGTGGGAAGAGGTTGTTCGGTTGGCCAATGGAGGAAGGAGATAGCGGAGCTTCAGGAAAATATAGAAAATTCTTACCTGATTTATAAACTTAGACATATTTAGTTTTCTATCAGAACAAGACAAAAGTAGAGAGTGGGAGAAAACGAATGGAAGAGCAGGTTGCGAAATTATATACAAACTTATATAAAACTTTGGATTATATAAATTATATTATTTTCAAACAAAAATAGACATATTTTTCTATCTTCGTAGAAGCAAGATCAGAGAGGAGAGAACGAACCAAGGAAAAATGAAATAGCACACATAGATTAACAATGGGAATAGAGAAAGTCAAGCTGAATTTTAGGAATTATAAATGCAAATGGCTATTAGATTTCAACCGGTAGATAGATGAAAGGGCATATGGAATCCAAAAGCCCAAATACGGAACCGATACGACTAATCGTTTCACATATTTTGCCGCGTACCGGCCGCCGAAACACCCAAATGAATATACTACGGAGATCAGCGCAATGAGACGAACAAGATGGTACACAGATATCAGCAATACCATCATCCTATCAAAAGTCGATATTCGCTGCCATAATGCTGCTAAACCGTCGAAAATAATATAAATGGGGCTAGAACAGTTCAAATTTGGCGACACGAAATATGATGTCTCACTCAGAAAATGGTTTACATTTTTATTATATAAAAATATTCAAATTTCAAAAATATTTTATTTCCATCAAATTAACTGATTTTAAATTTGAAATTTGAAATTTCACAACCAAACGAACTTAACTATTTTCTGATGAAAATCTGACACTTGCTACGTTTAAATAGACGTATCTCAAATAACCAAATTTTCATTGCAAAAATTTTATTATTTAAGTTCAATAAAAATTTAGTTAATTACGTTAATTAAAATTGTTAAAATTCCTGGGTCGTTACACTCTCCCCCACTCAAAAAATTTCGTCCCAGAAAAGGAACGAGATAGGAGAATATAAGTAAAAGAAAGGAAAGATAGATTCAAAATACATAATACCAGGTACAACAATTAATTCAAAACCATATAAATTTCATTTGGACAATCTATTACTTACATTTATATTGTATAATTTTCAATTACATATTCACATTACATTCAAACCCTTTTTTCCTGGTAATTTTTGTTAATATTCTGAGTGTAATTGAACACTATACAAATTACCTTTTATTCACAACATTTCTATTAAGAAAAAATTAGTTTGAACATTTATTACTTAAATTCTCTTGTATAACTTTTAATTGCATAATCACATTACATTTTGACTATTTGCATATTTCAGTTAAGTTATATATGTTATAGAATACAATTGAGTATTATACAAATAAATTTTCAACTGTTTCAAGTTATTTCAATTTTATTTCTCATTTTAGACACTCCAATTATTCAAAATTTTTGCTTCATTTCAATAATTGAAACCCATCACTTAAATAAAACTTAAGAGTTAAATTTCCAGTTTCACTTCAAACCATTTTGAAATAAATATATACATACATATATTTTATACATCAAATCATACTCAAGAAATTCAAATCGAATCTATTTTTAAAGCAAAAGTGTAGCAATGCTACTAAGTGGTCTCTCCACTTTGAGACTCGAAAATGAATGTCGATGATGCTACAGTCATCACCGAAATTATTTTCCAACGACAAAAGAGGAGAGTACCGACTTACTTCCTTTAAAATTCTTTGGAAACAATTTCCATTTGAAAATACTTTCAAATAATATTTTTTTTTCCAAAACTTTGAAAACCAAATTTAGAAGGCACCGGAAATTAAATCCTCAAATGCTTAATTTAAATTCATTTAATTTCAAACCAGATTTATAAACCATATTTTAAAATTTTCATCTCCTAATAACATACAACAATAGTTAATAGTTTAGGAATGTTGACAAAACAATAAATGATAATCTAGTACTATCATTTCTAACAACCAATTTATTTAGCTATCTAATTTTGGAAAATTATACTTATATATAAAATATAATCATACATAAATTTATTTCATTTACCAATTTTGGAAATAATATTGTGTCAGTTTGCTCTGTTCAAGTGTTTTGGAATTCCTATCAATAGCGTTGGCCAGACGAATCGATCGAAACTCAAAATTCAAACTTAACAACTCAAAAAACACAATATAAAACATTTTTATATCAATTACAAACACACTCCCTCACAAGATGATTCAAGAATGGATTTTAGAATAGATAGAGATTCAAATTTAGAGGGACCTTAGTCCAAGAGAATCCTATCTAAGAAGATAGGCTCGAAAGGAAGATAAGATAATTAAATTACAAAAGCGGAAAGATGAATAGACATATATTAATCGCGGGTGACCTTAACCGGATCAACCGAGACTCTATCTCAGAAATAATGAGCCCAAGAAATCGGACTTCACCCCTCTAGAAATGGCATTTGGAAAATTGGCTTTCAACTGTTGACTCCTAAGAGTTTGGAGAGCATAGCTCAAATGAGATTCATGCTCCTTCTCTGACTTAGAAAAGATGAGAATATCATCAACGACAACCAAGACAAACTTGTTGAGAACATCGCGGAAAACTCGATTCATGAGACCAACGAAGAAGGCATGAGCATTGGTTAATCCAAAGAGCATGACTAACCATTCATAGAAACCATACTCCGTTCGGAAAGCTGTCGTGGGAATGCTCTCCTGGGCTACACACAGCTGGTGAAATACGGTAGCAAGATCGAACACCAGGAATAAGATCAATGCGGAATTCAATTTCCCACTTGGGAGGAAGAGAAGTGACTTCACCAAAGACATACAGAAATAATTGAACAACAGAAATAGAGCTATGGGATGCTCCAGTATAAAGAAGAACACGAACAAGATAAGACAAGAATGGATTTCTAAACAAAGAGGAAAGTTCCAAAATTCAAAAGAAATCCTAATCCAGGAGGATCCTAACGAAGAAATTCAAGCTCGAACGAAGATGATTCTGTAATTAATTTTACTCATTCTAGGGTATTACTACCCTATCTCTAATGAGTTTTTACTCCATATGCTAAGTTTTGCCTAAACCAGAGCTTTGATACCAACTGTAACGGTCAACCGAGGTAACGCCCACCGTAGCATACAGTCGTACCTATGTTCTGCTTTTACGGCCAGCCTCTCAACTGCACCAACCCCGTGGGACATGTAGGAGTAAGAGTCATCCGTTCGCTACCAAACCCAGAAGCGAGAACCCCCTATCATGCTGCACACTCCGAGTGCCATAGCAGACACACATGTCAGACTTGAATTGCTCAAAACAACAGATTGTTAATTTATATTTGGCAAAACTTAGCATAAACAGTAAATAAATCAATCACAGAATCACATACACAGAGTAATATAACAATAAGCAACGTGATAGACAAATAGTAGTTCATGAAGCTACTACAGGACATCAGAGTCTGAAACAAATACAATAGAAATCTCAAATACAAAGAAGTCACCAATACAAAAGCAACTGACAAGTCTAAACATAAACAACTGGAAATAACAGAAATAACTGAAAGCTGAATAGATATAAGAAAAATCTTCAAGCAAAGCTCCAAACTCCAAAGTTGAGTCTCAAATGCTGTGACACACGGTCTGACCGGAGCATAAAGCAAAACACAAAACACTCGAGTCAGGATTAACATTCTTATGCAAGTAAATCAACTCAAGTGAAATGTCCAAGTGATTTCAATATAACTTAAAGGATGTTTGGGATTTCCATCCTTTAAGGATCCATGGAACCATCTACATACATAGTACAATACGCTACATAGATAATGTCTATGGTAAAGTAAACTATTAAAATAGCATTAAGGCGTTACCCATATCCCTCTTAACACATTTTATATATTCCCATAATCTATACAGATACTGTAAGCTCCACCAAACCGGTGGTTTACTCAGGGAGCACTCCATAGGTACGGTACAAACCAAAGTCGTAGAGGGTGCGATAAGGCATGTGACAAGGCACGCGAGGTAATGCCTAGGGTAGGATACTACCGTTTTGCAGATCCGGACTGGTGGTAATGCATAGCAGCTACTACCGCCCACCTCGAGACACACTCCCATAATCAAAAGTGCACCCAATCAAATCACAAAGTAATAGAATGGTATCGAAGAAGCATGCTCGATTGGAGGCGCGACCAACTTAGCCCGACGTGGCTCCTGTTTTAGTCACATCAAGCTGACTCGCGAGAGTCAGGGCTGCGTTCATACCTCATATAGACGTCGCCAAACCATCCTACTTCATTCTGGATTCTTCACCACGTACACAGTTGTTTTCGGTATTGGCAGAGAGTATGACAATATCCGATCCCGGTCTCTTTAACAACCAAACGCTTATTTCATACCGTGATCATTTTCAATTTAAACAGTTCATACTTCATATCAAAATATCATATTCATTTCAAAATCATATCACTTTCAAAATCTTACTCACTTTCGAAATCATAGTCACATTCAAAATCATATCCACAAAACAGTTTAAACCATCATATCAAAATATTCGCATTTAAATCCCTTAAATCTAAATTATAACAGTTCCAATTGAAACAGTTTAAATATTGAAATAGTTTATATATATTGAAATATCTATAAATTAAAAATAGTTTATATTTAAAAGTAGTTATATATATTAAAAATAGTTTATATATTAAAAATAGTATATATATTAAAATATATAAATTTAAAATTGTTTATAAATTCAAAATAATATATATTAAATAGTTTATATATTTAAAAGAGTCTATATCGAAAATAGTTTCAAATTAGAATTGTTTCTTCCAATTTCACAAATCAATTTAAATTAACTTTAGTTCCAAAATTTCAATTTAAATCAATCTCAGTTCAACATTTCCAATTAAAAGGTTAAAGGTTCAATCCAAATTTTCATTAAACCATTTTAATTTATATCGATTTCAAATCCAAGTTTGAATTACAAATTTAAAACCACCTCCAATTTCAATAAATTTTAAAGTTTAAATATTCAAACAATTTACAATAACTCAATTTGATAAATCTCACTTATATTTCAAAATTCAACTTTAATTTTATTTAAATTTGAAAATATTCACTTAATCTTTTAATAACATTTAAATGAAATCTTGAATTGTAAATTTAAATAAAAATTAAATATCTGACTTAAATTATATTTAATTTGAAATTATTCACTTAATCGCCTTTTTATAAATATTTAAATAAAATCTCGAATTACAAATTTAAATCAAAATTTAATATTCAATTTCTATTTAAATTAGAAAATATTCATTTACACCTTTAATTAAATCAAGTTATAAATCATACCTTTAAAATCTCAAAATCAATAAGTTTCAAATCAATCCTGATTTAAATACCATTCTTAAACAAATTAAATTACAAATCAATTTCAATTTACCTTTCCAACCTTAATTTATAAAAGTTATTTCAAAATCTATTTTAAAATATTGATATAAATTGTAAATAAATATTTTAAACATAATATATATAAATAAAGGTTAAATTAAATTGTTATTAAAATATATTATATTAGTTATTATTAAATTAAATCTTATTATTATTAAATCTTATTTTATATATTTAAAAAAAATATAAAGTTATAAGTAAATTTTTTATAATTTATATTTTTAAAACTTAACTTATAATTTTAAAACTTCCAAAACATATAATTTAAAATCTAAAATTTACACATATATTAAAATTAAAATATCTTTATATTATATTCTAAAATCAACACACATATATTTCTTCTTTTCAAAAATTTAGAATCATTTAAAATAGACCGATGGTGTCCGTATATAGTTTTCTATCCTATGGTCAAGTGATACGGATATTTATCATTTCAATCCGCAATAATTTAATATTTACGGGTATGTATCATTTCAACCCGCAATCCCAAAATTTCAAAATCAATAAAATCGCTTGGGATTATCATTTCAACCCATAACGATTTTCCTTAATCTATAATATCGTTCGGGTTTGTATCATTTCAACCCATAGGGAATTTCTAACTATCAGGGAACTTGCAGAGTGAGAAAAATATAGTAACAATATAAAATAGCATAACATATCGATGGCAAATATGATCACAATTAACAATTTAGATATAATATATTCAACAGATTATGGTGTCATATCAATCATTGGTGAACATTTTAAATAATAACATATCATATTCAACAATTTAATTACGAACGAATTAACTTTTAACAACACATTTCAATCGTCATTTCATGTGAATTAAGTTTACTAAATATAAAAATGTTAATTGTGAGTGATTGCTCACCTTTAGAGGCTAGAGAAAACAGGACAAGCACACGGATAAGCGACAAATCAAAGCAACTAACTGCTACGATTAATTCTAGATGGCGACGAAACCAAAAGCAAAGCACGATGAACTGGATTCGATGGAAATCAAATATATATATATATGTCTTTTTTTCTTCTTAAAATCAATATTCAAATTTAAAACACATTTTTAAAATATAAATCTTCATATTATATTTTCGTTAAAAATCATTATTTATTAAAACCTATAGTTTACAAAATTCTTCAAATAAATAATTAAACATATATCTATATATGTTTAAAATCATAAAAATAATCTATTTCAATATATTAATATAAACATATTATATATTTACATTTCAAAATACTAACTTAAACAGATTATATATAAAAACAGAAAGGAGGTTGCATTCGCTTAGGTGGTTGGAGTGGAGGCTGACACGAAGGCAGAGTTGCTCGACTATGGTGAGGTGTACTGCTTGTTTGGTGGAGGAAAGTGAGGGTAGTTGAGCTCGGATGGTGATGGGGTTTGTGATCAGTAACATGGAGGGCGGAGAGTTGGAGTCTGAAGGTGGAAAGTGAAAGGTCACGATTGGTCGATGGCATGTGGTTGTTGACAGATGGTGAAGGGCAAAGCACGGGCTGCTGCTGAGGGTGGTTTGAGGAGTTCGGCGGGCGTGAATCGTGTGGACGAGGCAGAGATCTGGGTTAGAGCAGTTCAAATTTGGCGAAACGAAATATGACGCCTCACATAGAAAATGATATACATTTTTATTACATAAAAATATTTAGATTTCAAAAATATTTTATTTCCATCAAATTAATGGATTTTAAATTTGAAATTTCATAACCAAACAAACTTAAATATTTTCTGATGAATATTCGACACTTGCTACGTTTAAATAGACGTATCTCAAATAATCAAATTTTCATTGCAAAAATTTTATTATTTAATTTCAAGAAAAATTTAGTTAATTACGTTAATTAAAATCATTAAAATTCCTGGATCGTTACATTTACAAAAGAGAAACTATAATATAAATACATCCATCAAAGTACAAAACAAATCACAATCATCAGCCTAGACAGTTATAGCAACCTGTCCTCACAAATGCTAATAATTTCAACAACAAAGCAGTGGAAAATAAACATATACGTGAATACGACTTAAAGACCTCCAGCTCGTCTTCGAAAGCTCCAAAGCATCCAAACTGAATTTGTAAATATGCTTGGTCTGACCCGAGCATTATAATAAATAACACCCGAGTCAATCTTGTAAACCAACGTAAGAAAACACAACCAACTGGATTTCAAAGTTATAAAAACCTTTGAAATCAAAAGTAACTCATAAGACCAAGCCGCACATAAATACCGGTGGGTTTTTACTTTACAATGACCAAACAATTTCATATGAAATTCTCTGATATTATAATAGTGTCTCAGATACAAATACTTATAAATCATAGCTGAAATTGTTACATTTAAATTCCAACATAATAGGTATACAACTCAAACCATAAAGGCACATATTGGAAATGGATTCCATACAATGACTGGGCCATCGGGGTACCGCCCGTCATGGTGCATCTCTAGATAAAATAACACATAGGACCTCGCCAGGATCCCCTACCAACACAGAACCGGCCTACCACTTGACTAGTAGTACCGAATATGATTACCCCTCCGTTAATAGGCTCGAAGCATACAAATGATAGATAATATCGACTCTAGATAGGGATGATCATACTCTAATTAGGAGCGACCCACTTAAACCTACCATATCTCCCATGTTTCAGTCATTCCCGGTTGATGAGACTTGAGGCTACATTTTACCTTTTATATAGCACTTCCCATTTGAATGCTCACACTGCCCTCCAGGCAACAATGTAATGCCAGCATTCATCCATACAAGTTCGTTCTGGGACTGAACAAAACTGAAGGCACCACTTCTACTACATCCAATTTGGAATTACCCTTAGGATTAGTAGCAAGAAGCCCTGCATTTCAAAGAGCTCTATCTTCAATTCCATCATCTTTAGGATGTCTTTACTTCACAATGCTTCAGTTGGATCAAAGTAGTTTTCGGCTAACATATCTGATTCCGGTCTCTTCGAAACAAAATTCGATAGTTTTCGGTAAGTTCAACCCCAGTTCTTTAGGAAATAAACAATCAAAGTTAAGAGCGGAGATTACCTCCTAACCTTTAGTGGATGGATTTCCTTATCATTTGTCCTAGGAGAATGAAACGAGATTTATATGCACAGTACAACATCATCGGAGATGACTGTGCCATTTAACTCACATGTTTCCCCTATATATTCCCAAAGTTATGTTTTGGTTTAGATTTGATAGTCGGTTATTTAACTATCAAATAAACAAACAATCCAACCAGAGATCAAATTTTCAAAGGAAGCAACACTAAGCCTATTTAATTAATCTTTTCATTAATTTAAAACAGTTTTCAAATATTTATCTCAAAATATCTTTACAAAGATATACCTATATACCCCTATATTTTCGATACTTGGAAAAAATCTATATACTTATCTCAATGGTATAAGTATATTCACAGAACGGAGAAAGGTTCCCTTTTCACACAATTCTAGAACAATTTATAAATTCCTTTATAAATCTCTAAACTCATTTATAACCCATCCATTAATCTCCAAAATTATTTATAAAACTCCATTTCATACATTCCTAAAATCATTTATAAACCCTTTATAAATCCATAAAACCATTTATAAACTACTTTTATAAATCTATAAATCCATTTCTAAAACTCTTTTATAAATATCTAAGACTATATATAACTCTTTTTACCCTTTAACTAATCTCCCTTTAATTTTTCCAAACCATGTTATAAGATTCCTCTTATAAAACCCACATCTGTTTATAAAACCCTATTTATAAATCTCGAAAATTTTTATAAATAAATTCTAATCATTTACTTTAAAACACTATTATATAATAATAAACATTATAAATAAATAATATTTAACTTCCAAACATCTTAAAAATAATAATTAATAATTTCAAAACATTCTTAACAAAACAATAATGATGTATCTTCAACACTATTATAAACAATAATAATTAATTTCCAAAACTTTATTGATAAATAATTATAATTAATTTCAAACCATATTAATAATTTAAATAATTAACCTTTCAATATAGTAAAATATTGATAAACAACTTTAAAAAATATTAATATAAATAAACAACTTTAAAACATAAATATACTTCCTTGATAAAAATCAATACTTAAATTTCAACATACTCATTTCCATATTTATAAAACTGTATATATAAATCTCTTTCTGTTTTATAACATATCGTTTAACATCTCCAAATCTATCCTCACTTTCAATTTCCAAAATAGAATCAATTATTTTTCTAAAACAACATCCCACATCTTATTATAAATCCACAGTTGTGATTTATTTTTTCCAGTTTATCCAATGATAAAAGTTTTTCTTTTATTTATAAACACTGTTTATAAATCTATCCTTTTATCAATAAAATACAATTTTACAAATCTTCACGTTGTTTGTAAAATGTCTTTTATACAGTATCACATTTATAAATATCCAAAATTGTAAATAAATCTTTACATATGTATATATCTGTGCAGTTAATGCCCCGCTATTACCCCGCTATAACCCTGCTATATCTCGTAGTGGATTTCTACCGCTACGATTTTTTAACATAGCCCCAAATATAGCCTTTCCGCTTTAAGCCCCGCTATTTCCGCTATATCCCATTATTCCCGCTATATTTTGCTATTTCCGCTATATCTTCTTTAAAACCAATGAATTAAAAATGAAATTTATACATTATAAAAATTATGAAATCAATTTATTTAATTGAATTTTTAATATATTTTCAGAAATGAAAATACTCTAGTATTCTACTAAATTCAATTATGTTATATAACAGTTTTACGTTTATTTACAGTATATTCGCACATATTTTTATTTAAAATTATTTATGTATTAATTATAATTCAATTTAATGTTAATTTTTCATTTAACTACCATTTATATATTTGTAAAAACATTGAGTACGAGTTTTATATGTTATTTTAGAGTCATCCGCTATATCCTGCTATATCCTCGCTGTATCCCCGCTATGACTTTTTGCACCTCCACCGCATTGAATCCGCCGAGCGCTTTAACTGCACAGGTATATATACACACACCACTTTTATATAAAACGGTTAATAAATATTTTTACCAAAATATTTCTATCTTCTTTTTAAAACTGTATTCCTTTATTATAAAAGACGGACTTATTTTTATGATTTTAAAAATCTTTATTTTTTAAAGTAAAAAATCTCTATTTAAAATATTTCATAAAACTATTAATTTATGATATCCAAAAATCATACCTTTTATTTTAAAATAAATTCCTTATTTTTAAAAATTCAAGAATAATCATTAAAACATATAAATTTTCGAAATCACTTAAAATCCTTTTTAAAAACTAAATCTTCACTTTATAGTATTTCAAAGTATTAAAAATATGGCCCAGTGCTACTATAGCACTAAATAGGGAAAATCATCCGTGTCATCAAATATGGCATTCAACACATTATATATCAAAATATATGAAAAGTAAAATCAACAGCATGAGAAATCCAGTTGGATCCTCTAACCTATCCCCCTGCATCACATACAATATATAACCAAATAATATAAATCAACCGCTTCGAGGCGGGATCGTATACAAAGGGTCATCCGCTCTTACATGGGATTGTAATAGGGTTTCATCCGCTCTAGGGGCGGGAATATATCCAAACCAACTAATAAAATAGTAAATCATCCAAACAGTCAATAAACAATCAACAGTAAAACTATCCACACTTATATGAAAATATAAGTGGGTCAGAGAGGAGAGTTAGCTCACTTTGATTCCAATTTCTGCCAAAGGGCTCCGGTTTGAATTAAAATCACACAGACATTCAATTTTAACCCAAATTCCTACTAGCTCCAAATTCATTTAGTCCAACTCTATATCGTAGATTTCGTTGATACGATTGCAACGCAACTTGTCGCTTCAATTTGGAGCTCGTATGAAGAAGTTATATATTTTATAAGAATTTACAATTTAAATAATATAATTTATTTCTTAATTACAGCAATTAAAAAATTAATTACCGCGCCTAATCACGTTTTAAACTCAGGCATTCTCGTTCCTTTCCAGTCGCGACTTCAACGTTCTTCTCACTGCGCCACCACCAACCCCCTTACGCTGCCACATCATCGCCATCGCTAGCCCAGACCACCACCTTTCTTCTGTCGCCGACCTTGTGCCATATCTTATCACCGTTTGTTGGCAAATCACCTAAAAACGTAGCGCCTTTGAACCGCCATAGCCGCCACCGTGGGTCACCGATGATGATCTCAACCGTTGAACTTGCTCGTAGGGTTGAGCTCTACGTTTTGTTAGTTGGGGTCGAGGCCTAGATCGACCTGTGGTGGCTTTGATAGGTTTAGGCTGTTGGATTGAGGAAGAAGGAAATAATGGCGACTGCATTTAAGTAGATTAGGGTTTGCAAAAATGAAATGAACATGTTCTTATATAGAAAGTTTTTAAAAGCACTATTCGTAAGTTAAATTTTCGAACTTCAATCGAGGCATGTCGTCTGGTGTTCTATATGTAATACCCCTATTCCGAACACAATGGAATATATATATATATTCATCATATACAGAAGTTAATTTTTCAAAATTAAATTATATTAATTTCAATTCTTTTAATTAATTTCTATGCATTTCGAGCTCGCACGAACAAACAGCACGTCCGATTGTCATGAAATTCGACGGCGTATAATAATTCACTATTACAGATCCAATGGTCTGGTTTCATCCAATTCCGAGATAGTGCCCCGGACGACCATTTTCACACGTTAATTAAAACGAGTTATTTCCAAAATCAGTTTAATCACTTTTTAATTCCAATTTAAAAGTTTACTATCTCTATTCTTGTTTAAACAAAATTAAATCAGCTTTAGTAATTATTTTTATTCACATTAAATTGAAGAATCAATTATTTAAACAATTTCAGATATTCAATTTAACAATTCAATTATCAAATAAATAGCTGAATTTGAAATATAAGTTATTTATCTTATAAATTTAGCTTTTCAATATTTAAAATCAATTAAATATTTCAAATTCAAATGACTGAAATTCTGGGTTGTTGCACCTTTAGTAAATCAAAACTAGTAAACGTAATTTAGTTTCCAAGCGATCTCAAGTCACATTACAAATCAAAATGCTAACTTCCTTAGCAAATTCAACACATAGACAGGAGCACAATTTATGTACAAACATGTCATACACCATACATTAAGAAAGACCATAACTTTAACATCATTTCACAACCAAACTACCATTTCAAGTTCACAACCGAAATTGTTTAAATATTGACCGAGGACTAAGTTCACACCAGAGGGTCAGCACAACCATGTTGTTAGTTAATTTTCAAGATCGACTAATGTAAAATTAATTATTAAATGTTATAATTTAATAGTAAAATTAAATATAAATGTTGTATTAAATTTTAATGACATTTTAATTATTTATTTAAAGCATAAAAATTTGTTAAAGTGATATATAATAAAGTTGATTTAATTAAAGAATGAGCGTGAATAGATTAATTATCAATTCGGTCCAAAGTTTGGAAGCCCAAACATAGGGGGCTAGAGTTAGGGTACATATTATAGATGGCTATGTTTGGCAAAAGAGGGTGGCCATATGATTACTTTGGAGGTGAGTTTTCGAATTAAAGGTGGAGAGAATCAGTAAGAGAGAAAAGTGGATCAAATCCTCATTTAACATTTTTGTATGACTCTTATTTAATTACCTCAACCCTCATTTTTTAAAGCTCTCTCTTGCTCCATCTACTAAGGGCGGCTATAATAGCTCCCTCCTCCTCAAATTCCAAGCTCTAAACAAAAATTAAATTAGGAATCATACGTTGGTGTAGTTGCATTCAAACTAGTAGCGCTTTCTGGATTAAGGATTCCATTCGATGAGTGATTTGATTCAACATTTCAAGGTGTGTCGATAAGGCTTTAGATAAGGCAAAATTCTTGTTTACATATTCATTTATGTGTACATAAATATTCATCATGTTATATGCAAGTTTGGATAGTGAATTAATATCATGAATCCTTATATGTTATTGTCGTCGACATTGGATGTATATGTTTATTTATATTTGTAAATAAAAATAAATTATTTTGTACATATGTGTACTCTCTTCGCATTCCGTGGCAAATAAAAAAAATTCATTTTGATTTTTAAATTAATAGTTTAATCAATTTAAAACTATTTTAGTTTGAAACATTTACTTAATAGATGTATATATTTAATATACATATAAATTTATCTATGTATGTGCACTACATGTTTTCAGACTAATAAAAAAGGCATATATAAGTATTATATATATATATGCAATTAATTAATTTTAAACAAAACCATCATATTTATATTTATATAATAAATATAAATTGTGGAAAAATTTATTTGGTAAATTTTTTTATACATCTTTAATGTAGATTTAGAAAGAAAATTTTATATATTTTCTCAAATAATTTCCGTATGGAAATCATAATTTTAAAAAATAAAACAGAATAGAATAAAATTAAAAAAATTTGTTTGCTAGCTGAATGCGCACACACATGGATATATATATATATATATATATATATATACACACACACATAATTTTAATCATTTTTATATCACATACATTTATTTATACATATAAACGTTATTATATATATAGAATTCTTAAAAGTTTAATATGTGTATATACAAATATATAGTTATGTATATATATAAAAAATTATGTTTTGAAATATATATATTTAAAATTAATATATAGATTTAAATTTGAATTTTTTACCTTTAATTATATTATATTATTTTGTTATTTATATATGTATGTATATATTTGTATTAAAATGTATATGTTTTACAAATATCATTTTATAATATATTTATATATAAATATGTACACATATGTATACTTACCAATTAGATGGCAAATATGTATATGGTGGGGCTAATATGCCCGTGGCGATCTAAATCTCAGCATTTATACGCAGACATGTTAAACCATGTACACCATTTTATCCTACACGTACACGTACACACATTTGTGTATATGATACACATATAATATTATATAATATACAATTAACATTAATGTAAAATTTTATTAAACAAATAAAATATTAATTTTATTTAAAATAAATTTAGATAAGATCAAAACAAACTTGGACTTCATAGGCCTAATAAGGTCCAAATAGAATAATTTTTTCAAATTTAGCCATTTATCCCGCTGCATACTATCCCAAATCCAACACCGATATTAAAGCCCAATAGTCTATGCGGTCTAAATTAGTCATGTTAGGATTAACTAATTAATCTTACCAAATTAGAAGGGTGTCTAGAAAAATAGTGTCTAGGTTGGGTTTGGGCAATCAAGTACCCTGCCTTACCTGGTTATCGTCTTGGCTCGAAAGGTGAAGTGAGCCCAAAGGTTGCCTTAATAGAAAAGTCCCAATTTGAATTGGGCCTTTAGCTAATTTTCAAAACTATTTTGTAAATCAAAACTAAAAGTTTTAAATTTAAAATTTAAGTTTAAAATAAGAAATATATTATAAGTGTTATAATATAATTTTTTTAAAGGATGTTTTGAAAATATAATAAAATTTCGAAATTATAATTATTAATAAGATTTGTAAAAGGAATAAATTAATTAAAATTTTAATTAATAAATCAAAAAAAAATATACATGTATAACATATGTGTGTGTGTGTGATATATGTTATGTTGTCTTGAAACATTTAAGACAATATAAGTATATATGTATATGAAAGAATTTTCAAGCTTATAATATTTAATTATAATTGTTTAACTATATAAACTAACTAAAAGTTAATTAATAAATATTAAATACATACATACATACATACATGCAAATATATACATACACATGTACAACTATAAATGTTATAGTATAAGTATTCAATACAAACTGTTATAATTGAATAATCTAAAATTAATTAATTAAATTAATTAAATAATATTTAGTTAATATAATGGTATACATAAGACTATTATATAAATAAATTAAAATTATAAAGGTTATATAATAATTAAAACTTATATAATATGAATGTATAATTCAAGGTGGAACAATAGGAAATCCTAAATAGACTTAAGGGATAATACATAAATATAGTACGTATAACATGATTTATGGTGTGCTTAACATTTAAATCACGAAGGTACTTCATGAGAAATACATTGTTCCATAAGTCGATATCACTCAATTAAATATATTAAAGATTATGAATCTTTAATATAATTGTTGTCTTCTACCATTTATATATTAATAAATTACTTGCATACTCTCTGGTTGTTGAGCAAACTCAAGCTAGGGATGTTATATGTAGTATTATTAATATATAGACTAGACGAGGAAAGATAACTATATGTATCTGTGGAGAAAATTCAAGGAACATATACTATACTTAGGCCATCGCAAACTGGTAGGTATGAGTGAATAATTTCTTTCGATTTGTTGAGCAAACTCAAGGCCAAGATGAGATTAGGACAAAGACAACAAGGTTAGGAGTTGTAAATGATATAACCGATAAGGAGTTATCCATCATTTGTGGAGCTATGACTTATTGAGCAAACTGATGGTCAGAGTCCTAAGACAGACGATTCCTAACATCCACCGGTGAAGTTGAAAGACTTCTATATTTTGTCTTAGGGTTTGGAGAAACATAAAAGACTAGTGGGAGCTTTAATATAATTAATAAAATGTTTGTCAACTAAGATATTCAAACGAATTGAATTAAAGATTGACAAATAGAAATATAAAATATACTTACTGTCTTTTTTGCATATTATTGTTTCAGTACCCACGCAAGCGTCAATTTTATAATTACTAAATACATTCATAATTAGTCACTTGCATGTTTATTTGCCCGAGACTGTGTATTGTTCTTTATGAGCTTCGAACGCTAAATGCAATACTTGAATATGGATGTCTGATCCGTATTCAATTACATATAAATTTTATATGGTGAGAAAATCATGATTATAATCTACGAAACCTCGATGAAATTAGTTCATTCGAAATAAACAAGTAAACCATAATGTGAGACCGTGTATACAATATGATTGATTATAGTCATGATCTTGTTGTGTTAATTGTAACTAGATCAAAAACTACAAGATAGATCTAAGAACTTGATCACTGAAATGTTAGTTTGATCATTTTATATAAGGTGCAACTTAGTTGATATCCTTTAATGTTGAGGATTACCAAATGTATTTTTAAAAAAAATCATTATGATATTATTGTAAGGGTTTCCTCTGAATAGTTTGACCATTTTGAAAGGAAAGTGAATGTACAAGACTACATGTAGCCTAAGGCACGGTTGGGATGAAGAGAGTGAATGATCGCTTCTTCTTCATAAAGAAAAATCGAAAATGAGAATTGTAAAATAATAACTGATACTTAACATCAGAATGAGAAATATGATTTTTATTCCGAAATGTATTTTCATACAAAAAATTGTTTTCTATGAGATTATTTCTTTGAGTTCAAATTATTTGATCTGGAAACTCTCCGTTGTAAACTGGTTACAATAGATGGAATAAATTGCCTATATTAAATGTTGAATTGAGCTTCGTATGTTATATGTTATTATAGTAATGGAGGAAATAGTGGAAGCATGCCATACAAGACTTATAGTAGCATTAAGTTATGAAATTGTTTTTGTGAAACATACCAAACATTTTTTATGAAATAATAATTGTTTTTCAGTGTTGATTGAAAAATAGACATAGTTTTATTTCAATATGAGTATTATGAATATTCATTATACAATAAAATTATAATAGATGCATTGAAAAATATAGAAGTATCTTAATTTATTTGCAATTATTTTGCAACTATAGATTAAACCATAGTTTGAAGATGTGACCGAAAATTATTTTTCGAATTTTTGACTTTTCGGTGTCTAAAAGTTGTTGGAAAATGTTATGCACATTTGGGTAATATATATATATACATTTATAAAATGAGTTAGGATTTGTATATATATATTCATGTATGTATATGTATATTAACTTAAGAAATATTAAAAGGTGATTTGACTTATTATGAAAATATAAAAAAATTAAAAACATAAGTGATATAAAATGTCAAGTCTTCAAAAACATTAAGTACACATGGTACAAAGTCATATTGGCTTGGAAAAATGAAGGAGGAGCAAGGTATTCATGTGATGGGGGAGGAGGAAGCGTGTATGGTGATGTGGCATCATTATAGTGGAGGTTAGGTACCTTAGGGTAAAACGGTAATTTGATATGTGCACTTAGTATGTAAAGCATTTTCCTAACATTTCCACCACTTTTCATTCATTTCTATTTCATAAAATTTCCTCCTAAGGCTTTCATGTATATTTCCATGGCCACTAAATTGGATTCTCACGTTTAAAAATCTAGTTTTATTCACTTTTATAAATCTAAAACCTTGTTTTAAGCTTCCTTCTTCCATTCATCACTTCTCCTTATAAGACAAGTCTACATCCTCCTTAATCAATCAACACCGAGCATAATACCCTCCTAAACCGAATATTTTCACCTAAAAGCCACCAAAGACTTCACTTTTCCAAGCTAGTAGAAGAAAATCTAGGTTGTATTAGAGTTATAGAAGAAGTTACTTTTGTTTAGTCCACTTTCGGTGAGCAAAGGTTGCTCATTTATTCAAAGTTATTAATTTTATAAATGTTGTATATTTGTTAGTTAAATATGATGCTTATTTGAGTAGTTATGATGTTGAATTGGTTATGCATAAGTGTACATAGAAATGATGTTGATTTGGTTATATATAAGTATGCTTGTATGTGGTGTTGTATAAACTTGAAATTGAAAGTTAAGTGAAGTAAATTAGTATGATATGATCTTGCTTATGTATGTGATGTGTTGGTGTTGCTACTTATTATGTACTAAGTTAAGAAAAGTTAACACTAGTTTGTGCTTGAACTCGACATCGAAATCCCTTCTTTTTATATTTCTCAAAACTTATGTTCTTGTGGATTTTCAACAAAAGTTTATAAAGTTTTAAACTTAGTTTTATTCTTTAAAATGGGTTTATTCAAAATTATAAAGTTAATATAGTTATGGAAGATAGAAGTTTAAAGAGCTATTTGAGATGTAAAACAAGTTTAAAATTTCGGGTCGTATAGCGTAGTCGCTATAAGTGCGGTTCGTGAAATCGAATTCTTTTCGAAATCTAAAATTGTTTTCACTTAGAAATTATTTTGGAAAATGTTTTAAAACTTTTTTTAAGTAATTAAAAAGGTAATTAGTATTTATTTAATTATTTATTTAATAAATGACTATTTAATTAATAATTTAAGTAATTAGTACTTAATTATTGGTTAATAAAGGTAATTAATACTTAAGTGTTAATCAATTAAGTTAATTTTAATTAGTTAATTAATTAAAGTTAATTATTATTTAATTAATAATCAAGGGTTAATTATTTTTAATTATTAATTAAAGATAAATTATTAATTATTTATTTATTAAAGGGGTTTAGTTAATTATTAGTTAATCATTGATTAATTAAATTTGATTAAGATATTAATTAGGACTTTATTAAGATTTAATTATTATTTAATAAAGGTTTGATTTATTATTTAATTAATTAATAAGGGTTTTAAATATAAAAATCATTTTGTTTCAAAAATATCGGTTTTGTTTCAAGAATGTCTTTCTTTTTCAAAACTGTTTTAAATCAAGGGATTTCTTTGTCGATTACTCTTAAGTAACCTCAAACCAATTTGAAACCAATACTAATGTGGTGATGCATTTATGGGAAGTAAGTCATCCCATAGTTAGCACTAAAAGCCGATGAGTAGGCTAATCTTCTACCCGTGAGATCTAGAATTTATCTTCCAGGTGAGGGGAAGAGTAAGGTCGAAATATCGGAAGCGTGATAGATATGGGGGAGTTAATTTCCATCAGTAAGTCATGTTTAATTAAGTATATGGTTATCCATATGCAAACTCTGTATAATCACCCTTAATAGTGGATTGTCCACTATTTATAACTTGACCTGTTTTAACCCTGGACGTATATAGGGTATATTCGAGTTCCTCGATGAGGACTCGAATACTTGTTGCATACTCCCAAAAGAACCGGAATTGAGTTAGCCGAGAATTATCGCTTAGTTTGGAGATACCGGTTTTGGATAATATGATTTATCCAAACCACTCCAAACTAATAACGTTCGTGTCGAATCGTTATGAAGTATGCTATGGAGCTCAACTATTCTTCCTGAGGGTGATTCCAAAATGAAAGATAGTAATCGTTGAATGTTTGTTCGATCCTGGAACAAACTGTATGGATAAATGTAGCATTTAAAGATGGTTTGCTAGGAGGAAAGGTAAAAGCGTAACCTCAAGCTTCACAATTCGGAGGTGGCTAAAACAAGGTTGATGCAGCAGGGCTATGTGGGTCTTTCCCATTAGGGTATGGTCATCCCTAATCTAGATTTGATATTCATGTATGCTTCGAGATCCCTTTCTGGTTGTTGATTGCAACCAAGGGGTGATCACATTCGGTAATATCCAGTAAGGGGTAGGCCGGTCTTAGGTTGGTAGAGGGGAAAATGCGTTTGTAGCCCTCGGGTTCATTCTATCTAGAGGCATACCTTTAAGAAGGTAGTCCTTTACCTTGCCATCGGTTGGAATCCATTTTCCACTACGAGCCTTATGGACTTAGTTGTGCCTAACTATGCTGGAACATGGATGCAAGCATTCCAGCTATATTCAATATTTATTTTAAATGCTAAACATTATTATAATATCAATGGATTTCTTATAAAAATGTTTTGGTTATCGTAAGGTAAAAACCCATCCGTGTTTATGTGCGGTGTGGTCTTACGAGATACCTTGGTTTAAATGATTTTTATAAAGTTAAAACATATGCTTTACTCATACAAGACCCATGTCTAACCCGGAGTTTTATTTCTATCCCTTAAACTCTTGGGTACTCAAATTTTATGAGTAGCCAAGTAGTTAGGTTTCTTCGGAGCATTTTGGAAAGCAGTATGGAGTAGGAGCTTTCATCATCATCTGGTAGCTGTCTATATTTCCGCTGTGACTGTATATTATGGATTAGCAATGACAGGCAGATATAACTATCCTTGGTTGGAATAATACTTGTCGTAACTTTGGTGTAACATTTTGGAGCAACCATATGTGCTATTCTGTGATGATGTATATATTACTTTAACATTGTGAGATAAAAATCTATGTTCATTTCCTTGTCTTTTATTTTTCTTTACCCCCATGACCTATCTTTCAAACACTTAGATGATTGACTCATGAATATCGAGGATGTATTAAGTGTCGTCTTTGGGTGTAAGAAAGGTAGATCGTTACAAATTATATCTTAAACAATAAAAGGCATAGTAGTATAGCACCCATTGAGTGGGAGCGAGATAAGAGATGATGAACCCTTCAAATTTATACATATAGATATATGTAATCACAAGTCCAATAGTACCAAAACATTTCCATGTACTTTGTTAAATTCATCGATGAGTTATCACAGACATGAACATGTGTATTTGTACACATGTAGCATGTCTATGATAAGCATACAAAATATAAAATGGAAGTAAATAAAATAACATGCAATAGAAAATAAAAATGATTTGATTTGACCGAATAGGAGAATATATTGGAAAGTGTTCTGGACATACCAAAAATGAATAAAGATTCAATCTCAAATGTCACTCCTCCCTATGATACACAATGATGTATAGATAAGAATTATCCGAACATTGTTGAATAAATTATGATTGGTGGTGAGTGAAGTTGAGTTAACCTTTTTCTATAAAGTCATGTACTTAAGAGTGGCACACAATGTCAAAATTAATTTCATCTAAAGAATATTTTGTAAAATCATACAAGATAAGGATTTATAAAAAACCCTAACATATCCTAGGTCAAGGATTTGGTAGGTTGTGTGAGCCAAAATACTACATGTAATAATTATTCGTGAGGGATCTTGTATTAATCGCCCCAAAAGGAGTTTAGGAACGATCTTCATTAGATGACCAATTCTTGTTTTGAACATAAGTATCATAAGCAAAAACCAAATCAGTTTTATATATAAGGCAGTTCATAAAGTGTTTATGAATAACCATTTCGTTGCACTAAGATATAATTGTTGTTTCAAGAATTACCAACTTTACAGCGAAGGTATTTATTTTAGAAATTATTGGTAGTAAAATGGGTTTTGATATGATCCAAAGATGAAACTAATTACGTGGGATGAAATGAAATTAACCAAACATAAATGAACATAATGCATGTTATGCAGCCTTTTGGCCCAGCTACACAAAGGTGATTACGAGGACCAAACTTGACTATTGATGGTAAAGATGACCACGAGACGACATCAATATGACCAGAGTGTGATATTCGAACAACTATATCCAGCCTAGGGTAAATAAGGTCAATGAATAAGTGATACAAGATGTCAGAATTATGAAGGTTAGCTTGGTAGAATAGAGGTCGGTATAGATGTTTGATAATTTGAAGAGTGTATGAGTGAGGTCGACATAGTGCATGGCATATGGAATAGGCCGGGTCGGCATAGGGACGAAGACCATCGGGTCGACATAGAGTACGAAGACCATCGGGTCGGCATAATACGGCTCGGGTTGGCATGATAATTTCGGTCAGCGTAGTGTATTGGGCTGAGCTTTTCTTTTGGTGGGCCCAAGTGGTCAAAGGGTTCTAGGCTTGGAGATGTCAATTAGGCTGAAGGCTACCTTCATCTATAAATACAAGGGCAATGGGCCATTTTGGGACCTCTCTTTTTGGGGGACTTTATCTTCTTCTTCTTCTCCAGATACTCTGCCATGGCTATTTTTTCTTATAAACTTGTATTAGTGGATTCTATCTAATCCAACAGCTTATGTAATTGTAATCGAGTGAAGGATTAGTAAAATGTGAAGTGGATGTAGGCCAAGGTTGCCGAACCACTATAAAATCTTTGTGTCTATTTACATTTATGCTTTGTTCTTTAGATTCCATTGATTTTCTGATCTCCATGAAATTCTACGGGTGTTGATGCCCATTTTTAGTGTCAGCAATGCATTAGAATGTCTAATAAGTATTCTTGCATATTAGAGAGAAACTATGAGTTTTTTTATCAACGTCAAGAATAAATAATCTTCAGCTGTTTCATAAAACCATTAAGTGTACCGACTCTACCATATGGTATGATGCACAAATCCGAAATGGTTTCCAAGTATATTATCAAAATATGATTGTTGATAGTTATACCCAAAGGGATATGATCCATTGGCTGCAAATGTATCTTCAAGAGAAAGGCTAATGCTATTTGGAATATTGTGAGCCAAGTTGATAAGAATAATATCAAAAATTTCAACTGTTGAAATTAACGTAACAAATTCGGCATTCGATGTGCTCAAATTAATTTAGATTTTACTTATGAAATTATCGCCTGGTATGACTTTGTGTTTTGGTATATATGTGCTGAAACAGAAAATTCTAAACAATGATTTAGAATAAACAGTTTGCACATAACAACCAAAGTGTCTCGAAGTCAGTGGAATCGATATTGAGTTTGTAGATTTTCAAATATGATCCAAGAAGGCATTCTATCCACTTCCCTTGCGTCCTGGGACTGACCGGGGCATAGAGGATTAAGCAGCAGATTTTGAATTGCAACCAAGGAACTGATAAGCAACTGCTACTCAAATGATACTCCCAAAGGTTGGAAAACATAGATGATATGACTCTAAGAAAACGCAGGAAACTTTGGCCCAAAGCCAGACTCGGGTAAAACCATGGTTTTCCCCAAACAAATGCCAAAGTGACTCCTAGCACAGATCACCAAGCCTTTGAATTTAGTGACTCCAAGCAAACCGACAATTGAATCCAAGCAATTAGTAGATTTTCTCTGGTGCGACTCCAAGTAGCTTACCACCGATCCGTCAGTACCAGTCCATCTTGCTTTGCTCATATCTCGGGCATGTATACATTATTCACAAGCGTAACAAGTAGCTGTAACTTAAAAATGAACTAGATCGACGATGACTGAGTCATCTCCCCCAGTCGAAGCCTATTTATTGAAGCTATTCAGTGTGTAGAATGTCCAAGGAAATTCAATATGCCAACCATGCTGGCGTGTTCTGGAAGCACAAACCCTGAACTACATCTCATGAAGTTCGATTGGTATATGAATTCCGCCAGAGCGATATATGCCATCGAATGCAGACGCTTTCCTATATTCCTCGAAGGTGTATCAATAATTCGGTTTATGCAATTATCATCCAAAAATATTTCCTTATTCAATCAACCGGATCAAAAATTTGTCAGCAGTTTAGAATGCTAGCGACTCACACCAATGATGTTTTGTCATTATCTAATTTATTCCAGATGTTAGGTAAGCCACTCAAAGACTTCTTATAGAAATTCAATGCCGTCATCATCGTCACTAAAGCGAGAAATCCCAGCAAGGACATCATACTGATGGCGTTGATGAGGGGAATTAAACCCCAGAGAGATTTTGGCAGCTATTTAGCTAGAGGGCCTCCTACGACCTTGAATCGTCTCTGTTACAAAGTGAATCAGAAATTAAGCAAGGAGGAGGTAGAGCAGACTAGGATAAAGAACAATACGGGCCCATTGGCTAAGGACTCAAACTCCAAGAGACGACCCAGGTTCTCAAAATTTGACTCATATGATCCTTTGAAATATTCAATCGATAGTCTCTACTTGGAGACTTGCGACTCAGAGTAGTACTGAAAACCAACCTCGAGAGAGTCCACCGAAGCCCAGAGAAAATCCGGGGAATGTTGTGTATTCCCAGATGCACATGTTCCTAACACTGGCGATTACGAACACCTCCGAGATGTGATCGGAAAGCTGATTCGGAAAGGAAAGCTTCAACAGTATATGCAAGCCTTATAGAATGGCGAGCAGGGAACTTTTGATGCCTATCAATAAAGAACTCTGATTATCAGTTGGACCATTGACAATCGACATCCCGCTAAAAGGAGCTAGGGGCAAAGTTGAATAGCGAGCACACGATGCTGCTTCACTTATCAATGAGATTTATTCCAATCTTCTTTTAATTATTTCTATTTCAATTTCAATTGTGCTATAAACTACTACCAACTTGAACTAAACTACTCATAAAACGATGCAGGTGACCAAGTACTCAGAGTTGGCTGCCAGCCAATCCCCGCAGACCGTGATCGGACCTATGGAGTTTTAGCAAGACGAGCGTGATTCGACCGCTCATCATTAAACATGTGCCTTTGATTCAAGGCCAAGGACTAGAGATGGAAAAGCTCGTCACGGTCAGTGCCCAATACAAAGCGGACATGATTGACTGTCCATTCATCGACCTCCATATTTGACTTGGAGACCTAAGCAAGGCTTGGAACGAATATGGCCCGATCATCCACTCCTCGAGTCATAAACTGAAGTTCAAAAAAATAAAAATGCCTCTCCTAAAGCTCAGTGATGCTGGGATCTAACTAGAGTGGACGTGATTTGATCATCTACACATCAACTCCTACCCTGAACATAAGAGGCAATTTGAAAGCCCGACTTGAAGTTGCTATGATGGACTGCTTACTCGTCAACCACCACTCTCAATACATGGACACGACTGCACCCTGAAGCGTATGTGATGTAATTTGTCTACTCAATAATCCATTATCCTCATTTGATAGAAAGGAATACGAAGCAAATTGTGCAAGACTTGATTATCCAACCCCAGCATGGATGTGATACAATCATCCATCATATACCTCCTTCCTTGACTTGATTGGAAAAGCTACAATCACCAAGTGGACGAGAATTGACTATCCATTTGTCAAGTTTCATCCTTGATGCTGGGGGCAGAATCCCATTCCAAGAACAAACGTGCTTTGACCGTTCATTCGACAACTTTCGCCTCGACACAGTAAATGAAGTACAAATCAAACGGGTGGAAATACGACTGCTCTCAACAAAAATCTCTAAGTCCCTGAAGCGGACTGGAGTACTCTAAGTCCCTGAAGCGGACTAGACTATAAATGACTTGACAAGGATCTCTAAGTCCCCGGAGTGCGGACTAGAGTACTCTGAGTCCCCAGAGCGCGGACTAGAGTACTCTGAGTCCCCAGAGCGCGGACTAGAGTATAAACGACTTGGGAAAAATCTCAAAATCCCCGGAGTGCGGACTAGAGTACTCCGAGTCCCAAGAGTGCGGACTAGAGTATAAACGACATGACAAAAATCTCTAAGTCCTTGAAGCAGACTAGAGTACTCTAAGTCCCTGAAGCGGACTAGAGTATAAATGACTTGACAAAGATCTCTAAGTCCCTGGAGTGCGGACTAGAGTACTCTGAGTCCCTAAAGCACGGACTAGATTATAAACGACTAGAGAAAAATCTCTAAGTCCCCGGAGTGCGGACTAGAGTACTGTGAGTCCTAAGAGCGCGGACTAGAGTATAAATGACTTGGCAAAAATCTCTAAGTCCCTGAAGCGGACTAGAGTACTCTAAGTCCTTGAAGCGGACTAGAGTACTCTAAGTCCATGAAGCGGACTAGAGTATAAATGACTTGACAAAGATCTTTAAGTCCCCAGAGTGTAGACTAGAGTACTCTGAGTCCCCAGAGCATGGACTAGAGTATAAACGACTTGAGAAAGATCTCTAAGTCCCCGGAGCACGGACTAGAGTACTCTAAGTCCTCGGAGCGCGGGCTAGAGTATAAACGACTCAACAAAAATCTCTAAGTCCCCAGAGCATGGACTAGAGTAATCTATGTCCCCAAACGTAGGCCAGAGTATAGATGATTCAATGAAAATCTCTACGTCCCTGACTATGGACTAGAGTATAAACCATTCGACAAAATCTCTAAGTCCTCGGAGCGTAGACCGAAGTATGAACACAAATTCGACGCAAGTCGACCGCTCGTAGAATAACTCTAAGTCCCCAGAATGCAAAGTGGTGTATAAAGACAGATAAATAGATGAGTGGATTCTGACCGTTCTCTATTCCGCAAACTTCGGCCTGAAATAGACAGGAGGAGTATTAACTCGCTAAGGATGGAGTTCGACTGTCCGACTTATGGCCTTGCCAAATCAATGCTGAGGGCAGGAGTACAAATCAAGAAAAGCTGAATACGACAGCTCATTACGGCTCTAGCTTAGTGTTCTTTACAACTTAAGGCAAGGACTGCAAGGATGCCTCAATGTAAAACTGATCAAAACGACATCCAAAGTTACGGATGACAAACTATATCGTACCTCAGATCGAGGGTTAATATCGATCTGCACCAAACACAAACAGATGTGACTCGGATGTCCCTCGAAAACCTATGACCACCAGAGTGTGGAAAGGAGAATAAACCATGAAGACTTGATTATTAAGTCTCTAGCACCCTCCTTCGATCCGTCAGGAGGATTATGAAACTGGATGAGCCTGACCCGACCACACTTGAGTCGATTTTACCCATAGATCCGATTACAGAACATGAACCAAAGTGGATGCGGTTGACCATCCAGTACCCAACTTATGCTCGAAATCTAACGGAGCATCGAAGTATTCCCATTGGAAGGAAAAACCAGAATACAATCCAGGATAGGCGAGACTCAGCCTTCCATCAACTGACCTGATCCCACGATTCAATGGGAAAGAGTGTAAAGCTAGACATGGCTGGCCTTCCTACTTATTGATATATGCCCTAGACTTGGGGGCACGAGCGAGAAACAAGTTGAATGTGAACTGACTATTCATCGGGCAACTCTATATCTTTGGAGCTTAAGTGGGAGTATAAACATAGCTAGGACGAGACTCAACCATCCATGCAGTACACCTATCAACTCAAGAGTGGGAGCAACAGCGTGATCATCCAAAGACTAGCTGTGATAGCTCAATATTGAAACTTATATATAGTGTTTACAACGACTCAAGGCTACAACCAAAAGAATGCCTAGAGATAGAATCATCAAATCGATGCCTAATCTCATGAGCCACTAACTATCACTCCAACCAGAACGATGGGTAATGGATCATGAATGCGTTGAATGGAAAGCGCGTTACTCGAGTATACAAGCAAATTTAAACTCAAAGAAAGAGCCAGCTATGCGGTTGTGCACAACACAGGGCTGAACCCTACTCGACACTTGATTCAATGTGCTTCTAAGCCTGATCTTCGTCCAATTGTAGATAATCCTTCAAGGGACTTAGAGCCCTTCAATATCAGACTCAATAACTCATGACAGGACTTCAAGATTTGACTGGAGCAACCGTCATAATTGAATGTCCCAACTAGATTTCACATTAATTATTACGCGGAACAATTATGTTCAAACTCGAAGAATACAAGGCTGCACCCGCAAAGCTCACGATCAACATTACGGTCAGCTGTGGCGACCCATTATGGGTACTAAAGGTCAGATCACATCTCAGTGCAATGATGAAAAAAGAATTGGATGGCTTTCTCCGATTGAATCTTGATGTGTTCGCTTGCACCCATTCTAACGTGCATGTGATTTCACCAACTATTGCAAGTCATGCGTTGAATATTAACCCGAGGCAAGTCCCAGTGAAACAAAAGCAACGCAACATGGATTAGGAAAGATTCGCTGCACTAAAAAAGAGGTGGATAAACTCAAAAACAACAGGTTTACCCACAACACCCTCTACCCAAAATGGGTATCGAATCCAGTTCTTGTGAGAAAAACTAATGGAAAGTAGCGGTCATGCATCAACTATCAGACCCAAATAAGGCATGCACAAAAGACATTTTTCCACTTCGAGGATCGACCAGCTGGTAGACTCAACCACTGGATATAAACTACTTTCATTTACGGATGTATACTCCGGGTACAACCAGATCCTGGTGCACATCCTCGACCAGGAGCACACCAACTTCATTACCGATCCAAGAATATATTATTATGTTGCGATGCCATTTGGACTAAATAATGCTAAAGCTACTCACCAGAGACTGGTCAACAGGATGTTCAAAGATCAGATCAGGCAATCAATGGAAGTATATATGGATGATATGCTTGTGAAGTCACGATGATCAAACGACCACATCGATGACTTAGCGAAGATGTTCAGTTCTATCCAAAGAATAGAAGCCAACCCTAAGAAGATTTAGGCAATACAAGATGTCTAGGAACCGAAGACAATCAAGCAGGTATAAAGTCCAAATGGGAGGTCCTCGCCCTAATTCGATTCATCTCCAAGGCCGCCGACAAATGTACTAACTTCTTCGACCTAATCAGGAGATGGAAAAGGAATTTTGAATAGACACAGGATTATAAAGGCGCATTCCAAGCTTTGATGAACCATCTAAAGAGACCTCCCATCTTGTCAAAGCCAGTGGATAATACAGATTTATACATTAATTTAGCCATGTTGGCACACGCCATAAGCGCCGCAATGCTATTCGAAGAGAACCGGATCCAAAGACCGATATATTATGTAACCAAGCGATTAATAGGTATTAAGAGAAGACTACTCGAAGCTACAAAAGCAAGCATAATGCTTACTGAGTTCATCATGAAAGCTCAACTCTTACTTTCTGGCTCACCCCATTAACGTCTATACCTACCAAACATTATGACAGGTCATACAACAACCTGAGACGCCTGGAAGATTACTCAAATGGAATATCGAGCTAAGCCAATTTGATATCACTCGTCTCCCTTGGAGAGCTATCCATGGTCAAACATTAGCATACTTCAAATCTAAATTCACTTCACTTGACGACTATCCAAAGAGCAGTGGAGAACCGTCCAACCGATGTAGAATGTATACAGATGGAACTTCCAATAATCGGTTTTCTAGCATCGGAGTTGCGTTAATGACTCCTGAGGAATGATCGATCTGCTACACCTTGAAAATCAACTTGCCTGCAACAAATAATGAAGCTAAGTATGAACCCTTGGTCGCCATGCTCAAACTTTCAAGAGAACTAGGAGAGGAAACTTTACATATCTTATGTGATTTCTGGTTAGTGGTATGCCAAGTCAGGGAAGATTATCTTACTAGGGGGCAGCGTCTTGCTCCTTATCTCAGCTGGGTCCAAGAGCTACTAGCCGACTTCGAGTATTACACTATTACACACGTCCTTAAAGAACAAAATGAAAAAGCAAAGTCACTGGCCAAGCTGACTAGTTCCGGGGATGCATGACAAATATACTTTGTCCCAGTTGAAATATTTAATATTCCAAGCATTGACAGATAAAGATCGACTAGATCTTAGAGACGGAGCCAGAAAAGGAGTCATGGATGACTCCTATCAAAGACTGTCTACAATGGGGAATTCTTCCTGAACGGAGGAATGGGAAACGATAGATCCTCCTCAAAGTTTCACGCTACATCATCCAAGAAGGAGTCATGTATAGAAAAGGCTTTCTCTATTCCCATGCTTCGGTGTATCACCCATAATGATATCAAACGAGTTTTGAGACAAATCCATGAAGAAGAACGCAACGATTACACCAGGGGGCAAAACCTGAAAAAGAAAATACTCTGCTATGGGTATTACTAGCCAACTATAGATCAAGATGCAACTGATCATGCTAGACAATGCGACTAGTGTAAGATATTTGCAAAAATTCCGAGAGCCCCGCTGATGGAAATTACTCAAATGGCTAGTCCTTAGCCGTTTTCCACTTAGGGGCATTGACATCATCGTCTTCTTGCTGATCCTAAAGGTGGTGCAAATTATGCCATTGTAACAGTTGATTACTTCACCAAATGGGTAGAAGCAGAATTTTTAACCATGACCAAGATGAAGAAAATAATCAACTTCATTGTTCGGAACATCATCTGCCATTATGACCTTCCACGAACCATTATAACTGGTAATAAAGGCCATTTCGATAGCGCTAAATTTAAAGACTTCTGACGTCAGCATCATATTGAAAAGAGATTTGTGGTATTTGCTCGCCCTCAAGCAAATGGACAGGTTTAAGCTGTGAACAAATTCATAAAGTCTATTCTGAAGAGAGGTTTGGAAAAGGCTAGAGGTAAATGGGTGAATGAGCTCCCAATAGCATTATGGGCTTGTAGAACCACCCGCGAGTATGCGACTGGCCATACTCCATTTGCCCTTACTAACGGCCCCGAGGCCATCATCCATGTAGCACTTGAAGTCCCCTCTTATCGAGTGGCTAATTACAACCCCTATTTCACAAAAAAATATAAAAAGGAATTGCAATCGAATTGCAATTAAACTAGAAGGAACTGGTGACGATTCCTGAACATATAAAACGCATCCAGAAGCCAATGGCAAGCACATGTACCTGAACGTGCACGTGTATATTCAAAAAATTCGACTTCTTGAAATCGATAGAAATTGAATTTTCACTTGGAGTTATTAAAGAAAAGACTGGATAAGATGGCCGAAGCTTACTGGTCCTGTAGAATCGGACAGAGATGGCTACTGCTTGAATACAATCCTGATTTTATACTATTGGGAATCGACCAAGCGTAATGACGACCAAAGAGGGATAGGAAACTTTGGGAGGATAAAATTGAAGGATAACGACTATTCAAGAAACATAACATATTTCTTTCTAGAGACTCTAACTTGCTTCGATTCAAAGCACGTCATGTACGCAACAAGACGTACTTTGAGGGGCAAATGTTATCCGGCCTTTTAGCCCGGTTACACAAAGGTGATTACAATCACCAGACTTGACTATTGATGGGAAAGATGACCACGAGATGACATCAATATGACCAGAGTGTGATATCCGAACAGCTATATCCAGCCTAGGGTAAATAAGGTCAATGAATAGGTGATACAAGATGTCAGAATTATGAAGGTTAACTTGGTAGAATAGGGGTCGGTATAGATGTTTGATAATTTGAAGAGTGTATGAGTGAGATCGGCATAGTGCATGGCATATGGAATAGGTCAGGTCGGCATAGGGACGAAGACCATCGGGTCGGTATAATGTATGATATAACATGGATCGGGTCGGCATAGAGTACGAAGACCATCGAGTCGGCATAATACGACTCGGGTTGGCATGATAATTTCGGTCGGCATAGTGTGTTGGGCTGAGCTTTTCTTATGGTGGGCCCAAGTGGTCAGAGGGGTCCAGGCTTGGAGATGTCAGTTCGGCTGAAGGCCACCTTCATCTATAAATACAGGGGCAATGGGCCATTTTTGAGACCTCTCTTTTTGGGGGACTTCATCATCTTCTTCTTCTCCAGATACTCTTCCATGGCTATTTTTTCTTATAAACTTGTATCAATAGATTCTAGCTAACCCAATAGATTATGTAATTGTAATCAAGTGAAGGATTAATAAAATGTGAAGTGGATGTAGGCCAAGATTGCCGAACCATTATTAAATCTTCGTGTCTATTTACTTTTATGCTTTGTTCTTTATATTCCATTGATTTTTTGATCTCCATGAAATTCTATGGGTGTTGATGCCCATTTTTGGTGTCAACAATGCAGTAGAATGTCTAATAAGTATTCTTGCATATTGGAGAGAAACTATGAGTGTTTTTATCAACGTCAAGAATAAATAATCTTCAGCTGTTTCATAAAACCATTAAGTGTACCGACTCTACCATATGGTATGATGCACAAATCCGAAATGGTTTCCAAGTACATTATCAAAATATGATTGTTGATAGTTATATCCGAAAGGATATGATCCATTGGCTGCAAATGTGTCTTCAAGAGAAAGGCTAATGCTATTTGGAATATTGTGAGCCACGTTGATAAGAATAATATCAAAAATTTCAACTGTTGAAATTAACGCAACATATTCGCCATTCGATGTGCTCAAATTAATTTAGATTTTACTCATGAAATTATCGCCTGGTATGACTTTGTGTTTTGGTATATATATGCTGAAACAAAAAATTCTGAACAATGATTTAGAATAGACAGTTTGCACATAACAACTAAAGTGTCTCGAAGTCAGTGGAACCGATATTGAGTTTGTAGATTTTCAAATATGATCCAAGAAGGCATACAAAAGTATCATTTGACAAGCATCAAAGCTGAACAAGTGTGTTGATGGAAATATCAAATAGCTTGACTTTCAGTCAAAATGCTGAGGAAGCATGTGCCCATAAGAAAGAACATTAAAAGGTACATAGATATTTCTAAACTATAAGTAAACAACATAATGTTGATCATGAACGATGTACTTATGTTAAAATAAATTATAGTTTGGTTGTTTAATACTCGACAATGGATATGTGAACGATATCTTTTATAAGAAGTATAAAGGATGTTGGGGATGTCCTAAACGATATGTATAGACAACTTATTAAAATGTTTAATATGGAACATGTAAGATGGATTCCTTATGCATTGGCAATAAGGATTATCATACACGTTGTATTGACTACAGTATTGTAAATTGCTTATGTATTTAATGCATAGAGAAAATATCAAATCCAAAATAAGATCACCAAATGATAGTTTAGAGTATTCTCGAGTAGTTACAAAACACTAGAGAATTGTTTAAAGAAACAACGAACTCCTTCAAAGGAGTATTTCGATTCAGTCTTCATAAGCAGTATTGAGTATAATATGTCAATGTTAAATTCATGTTCAGACATTAGCTAAGAAGGTTTAAGTTGGAAATGTTCTAAACGAAAGGTTGTGGCTATTTTAATGAAATGGCTAAGCACATAACCTTGAATAGCTCCACAACATAAATGCATAAATTTATAACTGAGATGAGGGTGATTCCAAATGCTAAAAATCCTATGACATTTTTATAAGATAACAATGTCATGATACAGTTCATAAAAGAACTTAGAGCTCATTGGAAGCCAAGATACGTAATCCGAATTGTTCCACATGATAAAGGTAGTTTATCAACGTTGGAGAAAGTTGATTGATATAGTAGATAATTAAAACAAAATAGCATACATGTTCACTAAGGGACTAACCCGATTGGTTTTGAGAAAACCAATCGATGAAGTTGGAATAAGTTTCCATAGTTGACCCCAAGTGCAAGTGGGAGATTGATAGACTTGGGGGTATGCCCTAGAGGTAATTATGTAATTTGTTACATATATCTAACTCGATAACCAATCTTGTTCAAAATAAAAGTTGTTTCCTTTCTATTATATACTTGATAAAATATGTTATATTAATTAATTATTTAATTAAATGTATATTTAATATAAAAATCCATAAATGATATGTTCTGTGATAGTAGTTACAATGTGTTATGATAGTGAGTAATTTATCACAATGAAAATAAACATACAATTTTCAATATTTCTAGTCAAGATGTATTGAGAATTGATATTGATACATCCTTGAGACTAGTGTACTTAACACTCTCCAAAAGTTAGGTAGTGTATTACTCATGGCCGCTGGAGGCACCAAGGAGTTACGTACTAATAGTTATTGGATAACTATGGAATGACTCACTCGATAATTTTCTATTGGTTAATATAACTATGGTCAAACAGAAAATATCGAAGGGATAATATATTACATAGTTCTCTTGACTTGAGAATATTGTCGATCTTTAATATGGAAGCTCCACTTTGATTATAGTTAAATCATGGCAAGGCATCCATTAAACGACTGCAGTTAAGTCGAGTGGAAGCATTGGAAGTGAAACACTATTCAAGAAAGGATTTGTCCCCTTAGTTATATAAGGGTAGTATCACCATTAGTTGAAGTCAACTCAAAGTCAAAGTCTCTTGCTAGAGCAATTCGGTTAATAATGATAGTTATTATTGAACCAAGGACTTTGTGTTTGGACTATAAAGTTGATTGTGGACGATATTGGAATTTTGACCATTACCAAATTCCATAAGTCCTAATGTTAGTTTTGACGAAGGGAATTGGTGTACATAATTGTTACTACCAGCTAACGCTTAAATTAAGTAAAATAGGATTTTACCAAAGCTAGGTTACGATAAATTTGACCATAATATCGCACCACCTTTTAATTGATGTCTGAACGTTAATATTCGAATTGATACTAAATGTTGACCGAATTTACACCAAAGAGTCAGACCACCAAAATGTTGAATACTCCTATTACCAAATGATTTAATTAATTATAAATTGTTATGAATTAATTAAATTAATTAATACTTATAAAATATTAATTATAAAATTTTATTTAATTTGTGTTGATCAATATTAATCTGTGTATATAATAGCTATAATACACTTATCTATATACGATATCGATACACATTTGAATTCGATTTAAATTTGTTAATTATTAATCGGGCTTTAGATGATTTTGAGGCCCTTAATGGGACCTATTATATTTGACTATGTTTAGCTAAAGAGGGCTAGCCATATGATGGATTTTGGGGTGAGTATTTGAATTAAAAGAGGAGAGAATTGGTAAGAGAGAAAAGTGGATCAGATCCTCATTTTACTCCTTAGTATCTCTCTTATTCAATCCTTCAACCGTTATTTTTTGAAGCTCTCTTGCTCATCTGCTACAGCCAAGGCCGACCATAATAGCTCCCGCCTCCTCAAATTTCAAGCCTTTAAACACAAATTAAAGTAAGATTCATACACAGGTTGTAACTGCATTTAGACTGGTAGCGCTTTCTGGATTCAGGATTCTATTCAAGGAGAGATTTGATTCAGCATTACAAGATGTGTCAACAAGGCTTTGGATAAGGTAAAAATCCTTGTTGACATAGTCATTTATGTGTATATAAATATTCATCATGTTATATGCAAGTATAGATGGTGAATTGATTTCATAAATCCTTATATGTTGTTGTCATCGACATTGAATGTATATGTTTGTTTAGATGTGTAAATAAATAAATAAATTATTTTGTATGATTTGTACTCTCTTGGCATTCAATGGCAAATAAAAATTATTTATTATGATTTTTAAATTAATAGTTTAATAATTTAAAACTAGTTTAGTTTAAAATATATACTTAATAAATGCATGTGTTTAATATATAGATAAATTTATTTATGTATGTGCACTACATGTTTTCGGATTAGTGATTTTTTTATTTATTTAAAATCGTATGTATGTAATTTATACATATATAATTAATTTAATACAAAACGTATGTTTTACCATATTTATATGTCTATAAAGTAAATATAAATTATGGAAAAATTTATTCGATAAATCTTTTTTATACATCTTTAATATAGCTTTAATATATATATATATATAAATGGTTTCTGTATGAAAAACAAAATAATAAAAAAAAAACTAAAAAGGAAAAAAATTGTTTTCTGGTCGAATGTGTGTGTATGTGTATAATTTTAACCATATTTATATCAAATACATTTATTTATACTTGTATACACATACTTTATTATATATATAGATTTCTTAAAAATTTAATATGTATATGTATGTATATATAAAAAATTAAGTTTCAATATATATAATTAATATATAGATTTAAATTTGAATTTATTAGATTTTAATTACATTATATTATTTTGTTAACTATATATATATATGTATGTATGCATGCATGTATATTTATATTAAAATGTATATTTTTTACAAATATCGTTTTATAATATATTTGTATATGAATATTTACACATCTATATATTCACATATTAAATGACAACTATGTATATGGAGGGCCTAATAAGTCGGTTGTAATATAAATCCCAGTATCTATACACAGGCATGTTAAACCATGCACACTATTTTATGTTGCACGTGCATGTACATACATATGTGTATATGATACGCATATTATATTATATAATATAAAATTAACATAAAATATTATATAATATGAAGCTAACATTAATATAACTTTTTTTAAACTTAAATAAAATATGGATTTTATTTAGAACATATTTAGATAAGATCTGAATAAACTTAGACTTCATAGGTCCTATAAGATCCAAATGGAAGAATTGTTTTGAAATTTACCCATCTACCCTGCTGTTTGCTGACCCAGATCCAACATAATACAATCCACGTCTCTCACTTATGGAAGTTTGTGCACGATTGCACCGAATCAACTTGATGATATCGAAATTGAACAAGAAGCTTCGAGACCTCGTAGGCCGGTTCATATTGTTAGACATGAAAAGGAAGATAGTGGAGTTAGTGAAGGTTCAATAGGGTGAAAGTGAAGGAGATTTCATGCCGAAAACCGAGGAGATTATGAGGGCTGCATATCTAGAGCTCTTTATGTGGTAAGCCCTATAGTTTATCGCACTTACTTTCACTTTTGATATCATATATGTTACGGTAAAAGTTTGGTCTTAAATGCTTCAAGCTATTGAGCTAAGTAATGAAGAGGAAGAGTGGTCACTGTGCAATCCATAGTCTTATATGCTTGTTCAAAATCAAGAGTTATATGGTCAAGGTAAAAGGAGTAGTCATATGCATAAGTCAAAACTCCGAAACAGCCAATTATGCAAATTATGCCAATTATGCAAGTACAAGTCCTTGAATACAAAGTTCTCAATTCAATTTTCCCTAGCTGCCATGAATCCTCAACTCAAAGCTCATTTTACAATGTCGAAAGAAAAAAACGGATAAGTAGAAGATCTAGAAATCGGCCCCTTTTTAGGTGGAGGTGCATGCTTATTTATAAATAATCTGATCCATTGGATTCTTGACACGTGACACCTTGTTAAAAATAAACGGTCGTGATCTGCTGACGTGACACACATTCTAAATGACATGTGGCATATTTTTTCTTAGACTAGTGGCCTGATTTGCCTCACGACAGGTTGGTTCACTAACACATGATAGTTTTATTTCATCGTCTCATGATGTCTTCGAGAATTATCATTTGATGGCTTTAATCTCTCGTTTCTCAATAGCTTTGTGAAATACCTCACAATGGCTTCAAGTGCTTTACATCGTAATAGCTTTATGAAAAACCTCACGATGACTTCAAGTGCTTTACATCACGATAGCTTCACGAAATTTTTCCTGATGGCTACAAGTGCTTTTTACCATGATGACCTCTGCATTACGTGTTCAAATTCACCAGATAATAGCTCTACAGCTTCATTGATTATCACACGGTGGCTTTTGGAGATCACATCATGATGGCATAAATCTACCATACCATGGCTCTACCTCACTTCCCATTTCATAGTTTCATTTACAGCCACGGTGATTACTGGGGTTGCTCTCTTACTCATTATCCCATGAGAGCTTTCATTGTTACCATTATCCTATGATAGCTCTTATACATATCCTATGATAGCTCTTGTTCATCATTCTACAAGAGGTTTCATTGTTACCATTATCCCATGATACTCTTGTACATATCCCAAAATAGCTTTTGTATATATCTCGTGAAAGCTCTTGTTCATCATCCCTTGAAACCTTTCAACTTTGTTGACCTACGATGAATAATATATTTATTTTGATGACAACAACCATATAACTATAGATACTAATATTCTGTCAAGTTGTATAGTATATATTGTAGAATATTACACAGGCATATAATGATTAAACTTGAAGATTGATTAGTATAAAGACCAAGAATGAAGATTTAGAAATGATGATCAAGACTCATGAGTTTAGAGACAAAAAACTTAAAGAGCTCAAGAATCTAGTGTTCAGTATGAGTCATTATTGTTAAAGTATGATGTAACGACCCGATATTTTCAACCATTCGCATCCATTATAAGTGTATAGGTAGACACTCATGCCGGAGTTGAATTGCTCAAAATACCGCGTTGTAATTAAAATTTGGCAAATCTCAGAATATACAGTAAATAAATATAATCACATATCACAGACACAGAGTAAAATAATGCAGCGGAAGTAAAAGAAATAGTAGTTCATGAAGCTACTATCTAAATATGTTAGAGTTACATAAGATACAACAGAAGAAATAGAGTACAACAAAAGTCTCAATAAAATAACCAAGTACAAGCTGAGTAGAACAACGGAATTGAAATAGATAGGACATGACAAGCAGATAATCTCCAACAATTCAAATCTCCAAGAGAGTGGAAATCCAAATCTGTGAATAACTCAGGCTGACCCGAGCGTAAAGCAAAACACAAAACACTCGAGTCAGGACAATATATACTTATATAATGTAAACCAACTCAAGTGAACTGTAATAAAGGTACAAGTAACTTAGAAGATGCTTGGGACCGCCCATCCTCTAAGGATCCGTTAAACTATCTACTATGTAGTAATATTCGATATTATAATAGTGTCTAAATAAGTAAAGTATAATCATATAGAAAATAGCGTTAAGGGGATGGAGAACCTTAACACGGTCGGATCTTAAAATCATAATCGTAGTAAAGCTCGATATGGTAGGTGACACGGCACAACTAGGCAATGCCAGGGTAGATATACCAATTACGCACACGGACTGATGGATACGCATAGCAGCCACTACCGTTCCACCTCGAACAACACTCCCAAATCGGAGGATGGCCATCTAATCAATCACAAGTAAGAGTATAATATCGAAGAAATGTGTCCGAGAAGAGGTGCTACCTCACTGGTCCGAGATCGCTCCTGTTTTAGCCACCTTATGCCAACTCACGGGAGTTGGGTCCACGTAACATACCTTAAGAACGTCGCCACCATCCTACTTCATTCTAGAATCTCCACCGCGTACACAGTTGCCAAAGTGGTTTTCGGTAAGACAGAGAGTATGTCCATATCCGATCCCGGTCTCTTTAACAACCCAACGTTATTATAACCCGTGGTTATAACTTTTAAAAACAATACTTTACTTCAAAATAAAATATCATTTCAAACCATATCTTTATCAAAATAAAGATTAAATCAATTCCAAACCATTTCCATATATTTAAATTTTCATATCATTTCAAAACTTCATTTCAAATCATTTTAATATAATAAAATATCATATCCTTACAAAACTTCATTTCAAATCATTTTAATAAAATAAAATATCATATCCTTACAAAACTTCATTTCAAATCATTTTAATAAAATAAAATATCCTATCAGTTCAAATCTAAATATTCTACTTTAAATACCTTTTAAATTCAAAGATATCGTTCATTTACTATCATTTCAAATCACCTTTAAATAGTTTATATTCCAATCAAAATAATTCATTTAAACCTTTTAAAAGTGTAATTATTATATTTTCAAATCAAGTATTCAATTTCCAAAGTTTCAAACCATTCTGAGTTCGTTTACTAAGTCAAAAACCCTAATTATTAAAATTTCAGCATTTCACAGCATTTAAAAACAACTGCTATAAGTTATATTTGAAAACATTTTTAATTCAGCAAAGACAGCACTTAAAACTGCTGTTAAAACTCAGTTTTAGTTGAATTATAGTTAAAAACAGAAAAGACAGCATTTCAGAAGTGCTGCGGTAGTTCAGATTTCAAAACGAGGGTTAAATTTGGTTTCAGCAAAGACTGCAGACCATTATAGCATTTCCAGAGAATGCTATAATAGGCCTGAGTTCAATATTAGCCTATAAGTTCAACTACAACAACTACAGCATTCCAGAAATGCTGTAATAGCTCCTTTTTACACAATTTTAGTTCAAAACAGAATCTATAGCATTTCTGAATGCTATTAAAAGTTAATTTCAGGTGTTAGTGTATTTCCAGCAATTAAATAACTTCAATTTAAAACACATAGACATTTTTAAAATCATATTTTAACATTTAAAATGTTCATTTACATATCATTTAACATATATCTTTTCACAATAAATTTCTTATAATCAAATCCAATTTTCAACAATTTACTTAATAAATTTTAGTGTAAAAGTGTCCAATTCTTCACATTTCAACAAATAAACTTAACACTTCAAATTTAAATTACCATTTCACAATTTAACTAAATTTCCAATTTCATTTAATTAACTTAAACCTTTAATTAAAATCAAATTTCACATTTCCTAGTCAAGTTATATTTTAAAAGATCACTTTTAAACATTCATTTATTTAACCACTTAAATTCATAGAAAAATCAATAATACTTTAATAAATCACTTAAATTCAAATTTAATCAAATTATCATATTTTACCATTTTCCAAATATAATTAAATTTTCATTTTTATTTATATAACTTAAATATCATTTTTAACCAAAATTCCAAATTCCAAACTTAAGTTATATTTCAATAATCCAATTTAACCATTCATTAATTACATTTTTAACTCATAGAAAAATCATAATTTCTTTATTTTAAAACATTTCAAAATCTATTTAAATCAAATTTCATAAATTTATATTTTTAAAAATACTTAAAAATATCCAAAACACTTTATAAAATAACCACGGGCCTGTATATAATTTTCTAACCTAGGTCAAGTGATACGGATATGTATCATTTCAATCCGCAATTTAAAAAAAAGAAAAATCCGGGTTTTATCATTTCAAACCCGCAATCCCAAGTTAAAATAAATAAATAAAAATCGTTCAGGCCTATCATTTCAGCCCATAACGATTTTTCCCTATTCTAAAGTCCGTTCGGGTATGTATCATTTCAACCCATAGTGATTCTAGTCTACAGGGAACTTGCAGTGTGATAACTGATATAAATAACAGAATAACATTAAATAACAGTAACATATGATATAACAGGTGTAATAACAGGTGTGAACATCATATGATAATAATATAAGCATATATAACATGATAATATATTTCTACAGATTCGCAGGGTGTCAATTTACTAGTTATATAGGTACATATTGTCTGGTGAGAATAACTCACTTGTTTAAGCTGGAGATGACGACCAAACACACAACACAGATTCTTTGAAGGCACGACAACATGAATATGATTTGAGAGTGGAGAGCCAAATATAATTGCCTTGTATACATATAAACAAAACAAGACAATGTATACATAAATATGTAACACAAAACAATATCGAAATGACTTGAAATAAAAAGCAACAAAGGGCAAAGTGATTCGACCTTTCTTTAACCATTCAAGAGCTTGACCAAGGGGATCTTTTGCTCAGCCATAGCTGGACATAATCTCAGGTTATGGCATCAAAATAGCATGGCAACAAAGAGATGATAATGGTAGGAGTTACATATGAATAAGACAAAGGGTTAAGGCAAAATAAGTGGAGTTTTGGTGCATTTTTGGCTCATCCAAAGGCAAGTGGGGCTCGGCCCTTGCATGGTTCAGGTCTGGACAGTAGTTTACGTGGTGAGTAGAGGTGGTAGCAAGGTGGTGGTGGTGGCTCAAGGTGGTGGCCTTGGTGGTGGATGAAGGGTAGATAAAGGTAGGCTTGGCTATGTAGTTGTTTATGGGGTTTTTGACATTGTTTTGTGGTGCTAGCTTCAAGGAGAGGTCACGGCCATGGATGGATCTGAAATGATGGCTGGAGATGATGCCAAGGAAGAGTGGTAGGGGATGGTGGTCGAGGCTATGGTGGAGATGGTGGAGGGTTTAGCCGAGCAAAGCTATGGAAGAATCAAGCAAAACAATAGAAAATTTAATAGGAAATGAAGAAGAGAAAGGTAGAGAAGATGAAGCCATTACCCAAACAACTTCAGAAATGTTTTTGGCCGTGAATTGTGAATGGAAGGGAAGTCTTTCACGTGAAACAATAAGGAATACACGGTTACAAAAGAATAAATGAGCCGTTATGGAAAAATGAAGGGTTTGGTTAATGAAAAGTCACACAATTTACAACTTAAGTCCTTTCAAATTTCCACTTATTTTATTTTAATTTTATATAACTGAAATATAAATATAAACTCAGATAAAATACGAAAATTTAGTAAATAAACAAAAAAATTAATAACTAAATATTAAATATAAATAATTAAATCAAGAAAATAGCAAAAATTGTCATCTAGGCTAGAAATTTTGAAAATAAATGGTATAAACTTTAGAAAATTCATATGAGCTTGTAATATATTTTTAAACATAAATAATAACATAAAGTAAAAATATATTCACAAAATAAATATTTAAAATTTAATTTACATATAATTTTTAATGAAGAAAATAGCAGAAAATAGGAAAACAGCCTTTAAAAATGAAAAATAAATACAGTAAATTTTGGAAAAATTCTATTATCATTTTAAAAATATATAAAGACAAAAATATACATAAAATAACATATTAAAACATATTAAAACAAAATATAAGAAAGAAAAGATGATTTATAAAATTTAAAATAGGCAAAATTGCACAAATAAACAAATTATACTAAAAATTGAAATGTGCATAACTTTTACATTTTAACTCCGTTTTCAACGAAACGAAAAGCAGTATTCATGTTATTAAATCTATTTTCATAATAAAAGATAAAATTTATAATTTCAAACTATTTAAAATTTAAACTTAAAAGTCAAAGTTTGACTATTGACCAAAATTCACATTTTCAGGAAATATTAAATTTAGTCATATTTGGAATTCTAATCCACATCAAAGTCAAAGTTTATATTTAAAATAACAAAATTTATTCTTTTTCATAAATAAAGCTTTTGACTCTGAAAAAAATCAATTTAAGAATATTTGTAAAATACAGGGTTGTTACACTCTCCCCCACTCAAAACTTTTCGTCCCCGAAAAGGAACGAGGTACGGGAAAGCACAGAAAAAGATAGAATGAAATATAATTAAGACAAGATGATAAGAAGATTGGAATTACACCTGATAACTATTGTTATAGGTAAGTTTGACAAGATGGAGTTGATCAAATCAAGAATATAAGCACGAAAAAGATCCTCTAGAGTCTGAATCTCCCTTTTCACTTGACCGACGGTCTATGAATGGAAAAACAATGTTCAGATCCAGATGAGTAATAAATATTATCAAAGATTACAGAAAGGTTTCTAAATAGAAAGATTATAGAAAGATGCTTATACCAGCCTGTAGCAAGATGAGGGAAAATAAGGACAACCAAAAGATGGTTGAAAAACAAAATAAGATAATAATTTGAAACCATAATGCTTTGAAATCATAACAATTTAGGGATGTTTATCATTTGGAAATCACACTACTAAAATCATAACACTTTGGAAATGTTATTCTAAAAAAAACATAACACTTAGAAAATCAAAATACCTTTAAAAAAAATCTTCATTTAAACCATTTTAATTCAAGGTCAAATAATATTCATTTGAAAGTTGTAACATTTCTAAGTTCATTCAATTATAAAAATTTCCAAAACACTATATTTTCAAAACAGCATCACTTATAAAATGCTACAGTAGGTATATTAGTACTTCAAATCGGTTTAAATCTAGAAATATTCATTTGGATATCATTAAACTTATGACTTATTAAAACAAACTTTTATGAATGGAATATCCAAATTAAACTATACTTCGTTTATTAAGTCAAAAGCTCACTATTTTACTTAGCTCTTAATTTAACACATAACCTAACACTTTATTTAAAATACCCATTTCATAAATAGATATTCCTTTAATAAGTTACACTTAAAATTCCATTTGAAAACCAAATTCTCAATTATCAATTTTTAGTGATGTTAAAATACATTTTAACTATTTAAATCATAATCATTCATTTTTCAAGACATATCTATTTCATAAATAAAATATTTATATAGCAAATATAACAATCAAATTTCTTTACACATTTATTCATTTAGACATCAATTAAACTATGAATTCAAGTTAAATAAACTTTATTACAAAATGTCTAATTCAAATGTATTTTATTTTATCTATTCAAAGATACATTATTTATTATACAACATATTCATTTTAGGAAATAACCTTTATTAAAATTCCTAGGTTAGACTTAAGGTTCCATAGTAAATCAAATTTGATTATTAAGTTATTTAACTAAAATCTCTTTAAATTCCTTTTTCACTATTTGCCTCTGTTAATCTTTTATAACTAAAATTTAAGTGTATAACATGTAATATAACCACTCAAATTTTATTTATAAAAATCCTTTTTATATTGTATATTATCCAATTCCATATTCAACTTCTGTGTAATTTATGTAAGTTATATTGGAATGAAATTGTGTGTTATACAAATAAAACTTTCCGATTCAATTATCTCAAGTTTGAATCATTTGTCCAATTTTTTTTTCTTTTTATAATTGAAATTATTCTTTAAGAAAAAAAATGTAAGAATTAATTTCCGATTTCCTTCAAACCAGTTAGAGATAAATAAATATATGTATATAATATGTCAAATTAAATTTAAATCATATATCTATATATATTATAAATCAAGTCATATTTTTAGAAATTCAAATCAATTAGATTTTCCAAAACAAAGCTGTAGCGAGACTACAGAATGGTTTCTTCACTTCGAAACTCGAAAATGAACGTCGATGATGCTGCAGTCATCACCGAAATTATTTTCCAGCGACAAAGAGAAGAGCACTAAATTTTAAATCTTTAAAATTCTTTGAAAACAAATTTCTATTCGAAGTACTTTAAATAGTGTTTGTACCAAAAATGGGCACAACACTCTTCGGGAGTTATTTGAAGAGATAAAATGAAGAATGTAAATGTAAAACAGAGATTATCTAACAAAAACTCCAACAAACAGAAATGTAAAGTGCACAAACAAGCAATTTAGAGTGGTTCGGCGTATAGCCTACGTCCACTATGAAGTTTTGATGATTTTATTGATTCCCTTTCAATGATTACAAGCGGTTACAGCAATGAACAGTGGATTACAGATTTGAATTCGAAATTGACAGCAAAAGTAGGATGCAAATCTCAATCCGGCGGAGTCTGGACGCTTCAGAGAAAAAAGATCCCTTTTTCTGTTGATTCTGGGACTCAATTTATAGGCGTAGGAGGCTCAGAATTCGCTCAAACTCCGGGAGACTTGGTCTGGCACGTGAGGGGGCCCACGCGACTGTTTCCAGAAAGTTTCGCCTCGATCTGTGATCGGTACGACTCCATTTCGTATCGATCAAGATGATGTCCAATTGAGCTGAAATTTGGTGGAGACGTTCCTCGGTATGTGTGCAACCTTCAGTTAAAATTTCATGGTATTTGGATCAGTGGATTGAGAGATATCATCGATACGAGGCGATGTTCTTTGCCAGGCTGTCTGGTTCGAATCCATCTCTCCGAACTGAGGGCTTCGAATCGATGGTGTCACGCGCCTCTGTGAAGACGTGGAACGCACACTTCGCCTCGATCCGGTCTTTACTCCGAGTCGACCGCGTCGACTCCACATATCTCGGCGCATTCGCATCGAGGGATAACGTGGTGTGCGTGCTTCGCCTCGATCCGGTATTTGCTCCGTGTTGACTGCTTCGACTCCATGTATCTCGCCTCGTTTCCTTCGAGAGATGACACGTTATCCAAGCTGGTTGACCTGATGGATTCGAGTAGGACTTCATCCATGGATTCGAACCACGGTCATTCATGGATACGAACTGATGGACAAATGGAGACGGAGAGTCCCTTCTTTGATGGATACGAAACACGTAGCTCCTCAATGGGTATGAAGTCAAAGAATGCAAGTTGGAGCCTTTCGATGGATGCGAAGTATCGAACATCTGATGGATACGAAGTCGACATTAAGTGATCGTTACGAACCAGGTGACTTATTGATGGATACGAACAAGTCTTTCCGGCTGAGTGTTCTATCGATACGAAGCCTATCACTGTGTGGACTTAATCATTCTGATTGACACGAGATCGATGGATGCGAAACGAGGACTACCGATGGATACGAAACCCATCGATACGAACTCGATGTACTAGCTTCATCGAAACGAACAGATACGTTTTAATGGATACGAAATGGGATCTGCCGATGGATACAAAAACATGCTTTTTCCTCCCACTTGTATCCATCATAACCTGTGCATATGAGCTCGTATTGACTTGAAACTTGGAACGTTGGTTTGTTTTATTTTCCCTATCATGTCTCATCAACTGGGGCTTGATCCAGACTTGGTCAGAATTCAACGATATCCATGACAAGCGACATTTGGAATCCAACTCCTTGGTGTCCTGGCCTTGCCAAAAGGCGGGATAACATTTGCCCCCCAAAGTACGTCTTGTGAAAACATGACGTGCTTTGAAAAGCTGCAGGTCTTCTTTGAATAATTTGAAAGCCGTACTCTTTAACCATCCTCATGTATCGGTCCTCTCATGAATCGATGCTAAAGTTGGAAAGCTTCTCTTCGCATCGATGCGGGTTGACTTGATGGATACAAAAAATAGTCATTCGTATCGATGGTTACAAATCGCGGTGGATTCTGATTCGAATTGGCGATATCTGATGGATACGTAGTGACTGTTCGTATCGATAGGTTTGCTCTGTTGTGAGTCAATGGATCACAAAGTGGACATTTCAAACCGATGGAGTCTGTTACCTTCAGGTGGCTTCCCTGTGTGCTTCGAAACGATGGAGTCCAGTGCCTTCAGGTGGCTCTCTTGTGCGCTCCGAATCGATGAAGGCTAGTGGGCTCGAAATGAATGTTCGCATCGATGCGCTGCTTGATTGGCTGCGACCGGTCATGTTGACTGGGAGGCGAATCGACCCAGTCTAATTCGAGGCTTCATATAAATACTCTGGACTTCGCCATTTTTTCACTTTTACTTTTTTACTGCCGTCTTCAGCTCCTTGCGATCGATCCAGAACTTAGAAAGAGATAATAGTTCTGTGCTTTCGACTCTATCAGCTTCAATCCACCAGATCTTGAAATCCCAATCTTAAACTAGGTAATCCACCATGAATCTAAACGACGAGACTATCTCCGATCTACTCTTTCTTCGTCAGTCAACCATTCTGGCAATTGGTAAATCCAGATCTGGTTCGAAGTCCGGATGGCCATGGCGATGCTCTTGTAGATTGGAGAAGAAAGAGTGGAGAAGACAAAAGCGAATCGATCTAGGGGCCGTGCTCGAATCGACGAAGACAGCGACATTTTTCCTTAGATCCCGTATCGATTCTTGGGATAAGTCAATGGGGGAGATCCAGTTCGCATCGATGGATATGGTGATGGATCGTATCGACGCGAAATGATCAATACGAAAAACTAAAAAATGTATAATTTAACGATTGTTCCGAAGTCCTTAGTTTCAGATCGATACGAATCTTGCCTTCACGATCGATGTTAAGCTAAGGCCTTTTCTGATCGATACGGACCAGGCAACCAAGGATCGATGCGAAGTGCTCTGACCTTTGATGGATTCGAACTTGACTCCTGACAATCAATTCGAAACATGCTCACGGGTATCGATTCGAACCGGTATCATGATGGATTCGAACGAGCCTCTTTTGATCGATTCGAACTTCCCATGTCGGATGCGAAATCTTGACATTCTTCAGCATAACTCCGACGAGCTTCATTCTTGCATATCTGGACTTGATAATTAAATTGCATATTTGACTACCTCTCGAAGCTCGTCGATGGAACTGCCATTTAACAGAAAAGTACAACGAACTCTTTAATCTTGAATCGATCGTTATCACCTGGATGGCGCGGTCGTGACGGTCAGCGATGACGGTCATGCCTGTCTGACTTCTAGAATTTAGTCGCTTGCATGTTTTCTTTAACTCTGTAGAATTTTCTCAAGTCACGCATAACATTCGCACTGCACAACACATTCACACACTTTACACTGGGGAATGCATGGGCTTTTTATCATCTAATGGTGATTTCTCGTGAGTTAGCTAGCCATGGAACCGTCAAGTTCACAGCAACAAGAAACTCCCAGACTTGATATTCCGGATATTCAGGCTGACGTGATCGGTCCAGCCCCGGATGAATTGCCTGAGGCGTCTCTCATCAATAGCCCACCTGATTCTGTTCCGTCCAATATCTCTGAAGACATGCTAGGAAGAATATGCTTAAGGCATGGCTTATCTTTGGATGAAGTACTGTTGCCTAGACCGGACGACAGACCACACAATCCCCCGGAGGGGTATACTGCTTTTAATCGACATGCGTGCGCAGCCGACACACTTCCTCCGTTCAATGATTACATAAGAGAAGTGTTGGCTTATCTGGACATCGCTCCGTCTCAATTGCATCCAAATGGATATGCTTCACTCAACAGCTTGTTCATTGTATTCATGGAGTACCTCCATCGTCCACCCCGTATGACCGACATAAGATACTTATTTAATTTCAAGAGTCGGACTGACAGCCCATCTTATACATTCTTGGAGTCTGTAAGGAACTGCCAAGTTGTCACGGGGTCGTGGACTAGGCTAAGCTACTTTAAGTCGGAGTGGTTCTATGTCCGATGTCCTCCGTGGTTTGCCAGAAGATGGCTGTTCAGACGTGAGTATTGTCTTTTTTTTCCAAGTAATTGACAGGGCAATTTTCGGAGTGAAATTAAATTCACGTCTTCTTCTCTTTTTCTTTCAGCAATCATCCAGCGTCCTGAGGGTGGCTACTATAAAGAGATAGTTCGGGTCCTCCAAGAGATTCCTAGTGAAGAAAGGAATATTGAACTATTACTGACAGATCGGAATCTCAGAGTTCTTGGGTTGATCGGCCGGAGGCAGAGCATAAGGCTCGATGGTGCATTAAAGACCGTCTCCAGAGAAAAGGTCAAGCGGAAGAAACCCAAGGTTGTGATAATTGAGGAACCCGATTCCGAGAAAACTCATACCGACGAGGAACCGTTGGTCGGACCCGCTAATGCAACCCCGGAATCCGATGCAAAGAGGAAAGGCAAAGCAGTGGCCTCAAAACAGCCTAAGTCCGGGAGACGGAAGTCTGTGGTTTTGCACCGTCCTTTGCCGGGAGATAGAATTATGGAAGCACCCTCCCTGCAAGCTGAAAATCAATTCGAAGGGCCTGTTGACCCTCCAATCCCGGACATCGAGCCTGAGCAACACGACGTCGAATCGGGTGGACCGCGACATATCGTCGATGTTAGCGAGTCTATTCCTGCCAGTGCGACTGACACTTCTGGTTGGTCCGGGGGGTTACACATTCACACACTCTTCACGGCACAACACATTTTCCTAACCGTAAACAACATATTGCAAACGGTTACTGATTCTTCGTGGTTTTCTTTTCAGGTACGATGTCTGGGCAAGGTTCTGTGCTTGGTAGTTTGCGCAACAAGCGCCGTTATCATGAGCCACGCAGGAGAGAGGGCGAGAGGGATTACGACTCAGGACATTCTGGTCAGGAGAAGTCTGACAGAGATAGGGGATACGTTCGCCGATCCCGATCTCGCTCTCCTCCCCCCAGGACCTCGGCACCTCCTACGGCCGCAGTTACTCGTCCTCCTGAAACTTCACGGCCTAGGCCACCTTCTCAAGCTTCGAGGTCCGATCCTCCGCGCAGGACTGAAATAGCCACCTCCTCAGCTACTGTACCAGTCCCGACTGAAGCGTCTAGTGAAGGAGCGCTTAAATTGGCACAGATGAGGAAGGAATTTCCCGACATCTGTTTTAATGGTTATGTCTTCCCTCCGCACTTGAAGAGAATTCCGCCAACCGCTGAAACCACTATCCATGATTATGTCGTGGACATCTTTTTCCAGTACAGGGAATGGGGATGGGCCGCGAGGAAGGCGCCAAAGTGGCATTCGATCGGGGCGTCACCATTGAGAAGCTCGAGAAGGAGTTGGGTCACAACGACCAAATCATAAAAGCGCTCAACTCGGAGGCCGAGTCTTCCCGAAAATCTGAAATGGAGGCTCTAAAGAAGGTTGATGAAGTAAACGCTGCCATGACCAGGATGAAGCAAGAGCATTATACCGCCATCGAGGACATGGGTCATAGGAACACCACTATCACCGCCGAGAGGGATGAAGCTCTCAAGGAGCTTAATGAGCTGAAATCAAAGTTTTCTGAGATGGCGAAGGAAAAAGACGCAGCTAATGTCTCTGCGCAGGAGGCATGTGATCAGGCAGTGACGCTCCGAAAGGAGAAAGAAGCGGCTATACAACAAGCCCACGAAGCTGAGGCTGGGGTTGACGAGAAGGTACGGCAGGCAGAGGCCAGGATTGAGGCCGAGGTGGAAGAGCTACTCGTCACTTATAACGCCAATGTGCTAAGGCACCAAGATTTGACATGGCTTGACGATTACCCCACGCATCTCTATAACGCCTGGAACCTACTGGTTGATGAGGAGAAATCCGGGCACCCTGATGAGGCCCTTGATGAATTCGAGCTGGAGAACCGCATCCTCAATGATGACGAAAAGAAGGTTCTCCATGACTCCATGATTTCCCACGACAAGGTGAGGCTTGGTGCCCAGATCCAGGAAGTCGGAGAGAGCTCTGGTGCAGAACACCATGTTATGAGTTCTGAGATAATCGTGTCATCTCAGTCTGAGCCAACTCCGATGATCTACCCCCAGCCTATCCCGGCATATGATCCAGATCAACCGCATCTATCTCCTATTAAGGAACATCCTTCCGAAGTTGTTCAGACGACCTCGAGCCAAACCGAGGAAGGTACTCTGAACTAACTTCTTGTATATTTGGATTGAAGAGTCTGTGTTGAAATGTTGCTAATGACATGTCCTTTTCCTTTGATCAGTGACAGAAATTGCACCGGCCGCGCCTCTTACCACCCAAGAATCAGGCCAAGCGCCAGGAGCCATCATCTCTGAGGCGACCTCCGTCGCGGCAATGGCACCAGTTGGAGTAACGCAGGGGAGCTCACTTTCTTTCGATGAACAGATGATAAACGAGCTCCTTGGCCGTCAGAATGATCCTTTTGCGGACTTGCCATTCGGCTTGGGTGGATTCACGGCTACTTTCGACACCTCATCTCAGACTACACTGGCTCCTAGCGAAGCCAGTGCACAGCGGGAAGCAACGATGCTCGCCGAGATTAATGCCGAGATGGCGGCCGCGGCGCATGGTGGCAGTGTAGATGGTGGAGCAGCAGCACAGTGCCCCACTCCCCTTATGATTGTATCTCCCGGGGGCTCGCTCATCGATGTTGGCACACCAGTCCCGCCCCCGGCTGTCGACCCTGTTCCCCCAACTCCTCCTGTGGGAAGCATTCCCATAGAGTCCAGCTCGGACGAGGATGTTGACATCATGCCTTCATCCGAAGGGAGCCTGCCCAGGGAGAAAGATTCTAAGCGAAAGAACACAAGTAGCTCCGGTAGCTCCTCGAGGAAGAAGAAGTTGAGGAAGCAGAAAGATTAGACACTCTCTTATAGGCATATTTTCCTCTTTTGGCAGTTAGGGATTTTGTTATTTTCTCTTTTCTCCCTTTTGTAGGCCGTGTTTAGATGCGGGTTCGGCCCCTGCTAGTAGGAATATTTTGGAAAAAACTCATGTATGAACCATTGTTTTTGAGTTAGTTGAAATAAGATTTTGTTTTCTAGTTTCAGCTCATGTTCCTTTCTATGCTTGAATATTGCAGTGTTCAGACTTTGGTCCAGTGTACTTGCATTATCTAATTGTTTCAAGAATAGCTCATTTTACTTGTTAAGTATGGAAATCCCGGACTTGAGTTGTGATAGGGGATCGCATCGGAGCTGAGTATCGCATAGTTTCGGGTAATGACTAACATTTGCCTCTGCCCCCAGTTCCAGGGTTAAGTTGTGATGATCAGCTTGTGATTGCATCAAGCGAGGACCGAGTGGCCGAACTACACTTGTTCTCTTATGAATCGTTTCATCCACACTCCGGGGATATATGTCATCTCGTAAGCGGTTGTTCGCGTTCTGGGAACATGGAGTTGACTGATGTTTGTACTCCGTCTCGCACTCTGGGAGCACGGAGTTGGTCGTTTATACTCCGCTTTGCACTCTGGGAACACGGAGTTAGTTGTTTATACTCCGTCTCGCACTCTGGGAATACGGAGTCGAATGTTTATACTCCTCTTCGCACTCTGGGAACATGGAGTTGAATGTTTATACTCCGCTTCGCACTCTAGGAATGCAGAGTTAAATGTTTATACTCCACTTCGCACTCTGGGAATATGGAGTTGAATGATGTTTGTACTCCGTCTCACACTCTAGGAATACGGAGTCGAATGTTTATACTCCGCTTCGCACTCTAGGAACATGGAGTTGAATGTTTATACTCCGCTTCGCACTCTGGGAATGCGGAGTTAAATGTTTATACTCCACTTCGCACTCTGGGAATATGGAGTTGAATGATGTTTGTACTCCGTCTCGCACTCTGGGAATACAGAGTCGAATGTTTATACTCCGCTTCGCACTCTGGGAATACGAAGTTGAATGTTTATACTCCGCTTCGCACTCTGGGAATGCGGAGTTAAATGTTTATACTCCACTTCGCACTCTGGGAATATGGAGTTGAATGATGTTTGTACTCCGCTTCGCACTCTGGGAATACGGAGTTAATTGCAGGATTGTCGTGTGTCAACCCTATCAGTATCGGTGTCATGGCTTGTTCCCGAGCTCGGGTTTCACCTAGTGAGTGGCCGGTCGTATCACAGCCACTCTCCATTTGAATAAGTCCCATTGCATGATGGGATTTAGCTCTTCGTGCATCGTGATGTTGTATATCGTACTTAATGAATCACAGCTCTGGCTCGAAGAAGTGGCATTTTATTGCTGAAATAAGAAAATGCGGCAAAGTCAGTTGCCTTATTACAAAATTCAAATTTCGAAATGCAGAAACAAATTGCTAAATAGAATGAAATAAATAAAGCCTGTCATATGTAATAGCGACGGAGACTTTCGCTGTTCCAAGCCCTTGGTAAATCGAGACCGTCAACAGTCGACAGCTTGAATGTACCATCTCCGAGCTTTCGTGTAATTACATACGGTCCTCCCCAGTTCGGTTTCATGTGTGAAGGAACTGGGTAGATTCTCTTGAGCACGAGGTCGCCGAGTTCAAAGGTTCGAGGTCGAACTTTGGTGTTGTACAGTCGGGCGACTCGGCTTCGATGTGCGGCTGCTCTCAAATCAGCCTCTTCCCGTTTTTCATCCAATAGATCCAAAGATTTGGCCAGGAGTATAGCGTTTGTTTTTGGATCATAATAAGTCACGCGATGAGAGAACACTTCTGTCTCGACCGGAATAACGGCCTCTGAGCCATAAGATAGGGAAAACGGAGTGTGTCCGGTCGCGGTTTTGTGGGTCGTTCGATAGGCCCATAACGCCATAGGAAGTTCATCGACCCACTTCCCCCAGCCTTCTCCAATCGTTTCTTCAGGATCGATTTTATAACTTTATTGACAGCTTCAACCTGTCCATTTGCTTGGGGGTGTGCGACAGCCGAGAACTTTTTGCGGATATGAAACCGTTGACAAAAATTCTTGAATTCCACACTCTCGAATTGGGCTCCGTTATCAGTGATGATAGTATGCGGGAGTCCAAACCGACAGATGATGTTGCGAATCATGAAATTTATCACTTTCTTTGTCGTAATGGTTGCAAGGGCTTCGGCCTCAGCCCACTTTGTGAAGTAGTCAACGGCGACGATGGCGTATTTCGCACCGCCTTTTGCTAAAGGTAAAGCGCCGATGATGTCGATGCCCCACATTGCGAATGGCCAGGGACTGACCATTTGGGTTATTTCAGTAGGCGTAACTCTCGGAATTCGGGCATGTATCTGGCATTTATCGCACTTCCGGGCATAGTTTTCCGCATCTCGGTTCACTGTCGGCCAGTAGTACCCATATCGGAGTATCTTCTTAGCGAGAGCTTGTCCTCCGGTATGATCGCCACACTCTCCTTCATGTACGTCATGTAACACTCGTTTGATTTCCTCGTGGGCGATACACCTGAGGAGAGGAACGGAATAACCCCTCCTGTACATGACTCCGTCTTGGATGACGAACCGCGAAGCTTTCCGCTGAATTTGTCTCTTCTCATTTCTAGGTTCAGGCAACGTCCCATTCTCAATGTAATTCCGATACGGAGTCATCCAAGATTCTCTACTGGGAGCGGTTTCAAACACAGAGTTCATTCCTATTCGGTCGATGCTCGGGGAGGCCAAAGTTTCAACAGGGACAAGTCCCATTTGCTGCACTTCACCTGTGCTGGCTAACTTTGCCAGTGAATCGGCTTTCTGATTGTGCTCCCGAGGCACATAATAGATGGCGTAATAATCAAACTGGTTTAGTATTTCCTGAACTCGTGTCAAGTAAGCAGCCAGTCTTCGGTCTCTTGCCTGGTATTCTCCTCGTACTTGACATACCACTAACTGTGAATCGCAATAAATTTCTACAGCGATAATTCTCAAGTCTCTGGCAAGCTTTAGGCCGGTTAGGAGGGCTTCATATTCAGCTTCATTATTAGTTGCACGAAAGTCGAACTTCAGAGCATAACATATGGATCGGCCCTCGGGAGTCTCAAGTACAACCCCAGCGCCCGAACATCGGTCATTTGACGCACCGTCAGTATACAGCTTCCAGATGTATTCGGGAGATTTACTGGTTTCGGGCAAGTCTTCTGGAACGGTGAATTCAGCTATGAAATCTGCCAGGACTTGTCCTTGAATGGCTCTCCGCGGAGCGTATGCGATATCAAATTGGCTTAGCTCAATGTTCCACTTGAGTAACCTACCGGACGTCTCAGGCCGCGTGAGGACCTGTCGTAACGGCTGGTCGGTGTACACAGTAAGCAGATGAGCTTGGAAGTAGGGACGGAGCTTCCTTGAGGCAATGACCAAGCAATAGGCCAGTTTCTCCAGTCTCGGATAATTTCTTTCAGCTCCTGTTAGCCGCTTACTAACATAGTGGACCGGGTTTTGCACTTTGTCTTCTTCCCGAACTAGAGCAGCACTGATCGCATGTTCTGATACTGCCAGGTAGAGATATAGTTGCTCGTGGTCAACCGGTTTTGATAAGATCGGAGGTGTGGAGAGATGTTGAACTAATGATCGGAACGCGCCTTCACACTCCGTGGTCCATTCAAAGTTCCGTTTGCCCTTCCGGATCAGGTTGAAGAAAGGAATGCATTTATCGGTGGACTTTGAAATGAACCTGCTCAATGCTGAGACCTTCCCGTTAAGACTCTGGACTTGCTTTATAGTTCTAGGGGTTTGCAAATTTCTAATAGCCCAGATCTTCTTAGGATTCGCCTCTATTCCTCGAGCGTTGACGATGAACCCAAGGAATTTTCCGGATGCAACGCCGAAGTGACATTTGAGTGGGTTGAGCTTCATTCCGTACTCCCGGAGGATGCTGAACATTGAATTCAAATCTCCGACGTGATCTGTGGACAATCGGGACTTCACCAGCATGTCATCCACGTAAACCTCCATGGTCTTCCCGATCTGATCAGCGAACATTCGGTTGACTAAGCGTTGGTATGTTGCTCCAACGTTCTTTAGACCAAACGGCATGACTTTGTAACAATAGAGTCCCAGATCGGTCACGAAGCTGGTATGTTCCTGATCAGGTAAATGCATGGGTATTTGGTTGTAGCCGGAATAAGCGTCCATAAAGGATAGTAGTTCATGTCCGGCCGTTGAATCCACGAGCTGATCGATTCGCGGAAGTGGGAAGCTATCTTTTGGACAGGCCTTGTTTAGGTCAGAGTAATCAACGCAGGTTCTCCACTTCCCGTTTGGTTTCCGAACTAGTACAGGGTTGGACACCCATTCTGGATACAAAGCATCTCGAATGAACCCGTTCGATTGTAGTTTATCAACTTCCTCCTTAAGGGCGGCAGATCTCTCTGGATCCATACCGCGCCTTTTCTGCTTTACTGGGACATGTCGCGGATCTATATTCAGGGAGTGACTCGCAATGCTCGGCGAGATCCCGCACATGTCAGAGTGTGTCCAGGCGAAGACATCGAGATTCGCCCGAAGAAATTCGACCAATTCCTGCTGTGTCTGCTTGTTTAGTTGAGACCCAACTTTCAGCATCTTCGAATCGTCATCCTCACTGATTGGGACGTCCACAGTCAGTTCGGCTGGAGAAGCTTGGCTCTCCGTAGATTCGTCTTTATCCTCGTTGTCCCTGGGATCCAGGTCTTTCAGGAATTGATCGTGGTGCCCGGGCCGAGGCCCAGGCATCAATTGTCAATTATCAATAGAGCGGACGCAGAGAGATTCCTCTACGCCCTTTCCCTTCTCTTTACGCTGTGCCCCGCGCAGCTCAGCAACATAACAGGCCCTTCCTGTGGCCTGATCTCCTTGAACAACTCCAATCCCATGATCAGTGGGAAATTTCAAAGTCAGACACCATGGGGCGATCGCCGCCCTGAACTCAGCTAGGGCTGGTCGACCCAGAAACGCATTATATGGCGAATCGATTTCTAGCACAACAAATTGTAACATTCAGACCCTCCGACGTTCTCCAATGCCTAACTCGACTGGGAATTCAGTTATTCCGATGGGTATCGTGGCACTTCCGTTGAAACCATGGATTCTGGATAAACAGGGTTTCAAATCCTTTGTCTCCATCTTCATTAGATCGTAAGCCCGTTTAAGCAAGATGTTCACAGAGCTCCCACTGTCAACCAGGATCCTCTTCATCCAAGCAGGACCTACCTGGGCAGATATGACTAGTGGGTCGATTGTAGGGGCTTTGACTTTATCGGCGTCTCGGCTCCTGAACACGATATCATCGGATATTATCTTTTGTTGCTTCGCCGGGGTTCCATCCTCGCAGTTACTATAACACTCGAAGTCTGCATGCCTGATAGAACTAGCATACGACTCCATTTCCCCCCAGCTTCTGTCTACCGGATGGGGACCACCACTTATTGTGTTGATAACTAATCTCCCGCCCGCACGGGCGGGTTCCTCCTCTCTTTCCTGATTTTGAGAACGATTTTGAGTCGAGGGGCCCGCTCCACCAGATTGCGGCGCCCGTACAAACTGATCTAGCTTCCTCTCTCTAATCAGCTTCTCGATGAGGTCCTGTAAGTGCCGACACTCATTGGTATTGTGCCCATAGCTTTCATGGAACCTATAGAATTTCCCTGTCTGAACCTGCCTCTCCGACGAGGGCTTCGGAGCAGGCTTCTTATACTGTACAGTGTTACAAGTCTGTAAGTATACGTTTTCCAATGATGTGTTTAGCAGTGTATAACTGTTGAACATCTGAGCTCTACGTCGTGGACCTCGGTTCTCATCTCTCTTCTTATTCTGGCCATTGTTTCCTTTTTGCTGGGTTTGCTTGTTTTGTATATTCAGTTGAACTTTCCCGGAACTCTCACCGGACTGTTTAACTGCCACATTGCTCTGTATTCCCTCAATGCTGGGCCTCGCATCGTCCTACTTCCTAGACTGTTTTGCGTCCTCCTGCCGCAGGAATTGAGCGGCCTTGGAGTAAAAACGGTCCAACGATGCGGGCGGTTTTCCAGCTAGCCAGTTTCCGAATTCAGAATCAGGATCAATGCCCTTAGTCAGAGCCATCAATATTGAATTATCGTTAGGATTGGTGATCTCAACGCATGCCGCGTGGAACCTCTCCAGGTAACGTCTGAGCGTTTCTCCATGAGCTTGAGTGACGCTGGACAGGGTGTTAACGTCTTTCGGCCTAGCAACATGCATACGGAATTGCTCTACAAACCTCTTGGCCAATTGATCGAACGAAGAAATTGATCTAGGTGGTAGGCGGGTAAACCACATTGTCGCGATTCCCCCCAGAGAGATGGGGAAACTTCGACACTTCACTGCATCGTCGGCCCTTGCAGCGCTCATCGACCATTCATATTTCAGAATATGCTGGTTGGGGTCACTATTCCCTTCATACATCGGGAGAGTCGGCATTCTGAATCGCCTAGGGGGTTCAGCATGTAGCACTTCGTCTGTGAAAGGGGTATGACTACGGGAAATCCCCCAATCATCATTAGTGAGCCCCTGACTCTCGCGGATCATCTGACGTATCATGGTTGATATATCCGACACGGGCAGGTTCTGAGCTTGATGAGCTAAGGCGTGGTCGGGTTCCACGGTGCGAGTTTGGATCGGGCGCTGTCGACGATCCATATCTCGCCTCCTTGGCTCAACGTCTTCTGGGACATAAGGTTCAGGAGTATGTCCCCACTGCTGATTGACCGGCTCTGATTGATTTCGGGTATCAACCCTTGTCTCTGCTGCGGCGGTTGTGGCGCGGTTATCCGTGGTGTACTGTGGGGCAGTAGTGTACTGTGGGGCAGTACCTCCTCGTGTTGAGGGACCCGTTTGGAAGCTGGTCGATGGTCCTACCCTCAGTTGCCCAACAGTTAAGGCGGGCTAATATTCAGCAGCTTGAGCGCGACTCCCCTCTAGCCGAGGACGAGTAGTTCGGTGGTGATAATCGGATGAAGCTGAGCTTTCGGTAGACGCTCTGGAGGAATCATCTCTCCTGGACCTTCTGTGCCCCCGGCGGTTTAGCTGGTTGGTCAGCTCGATATTGGCGCGCAACTGTTCCGCCAACTGCTGACGGCTTTGGGTCAGCTCCTGGAGCAATACTTGAATCTCCTGTCGGGTGACTAGCCCCGTTGAGTCTGAGTGAGTGGTATTGTCTTGATTGGAAGAAGGCGGCTGTGTGGGATTCTGCCTATCTCGGCCTTCTTGCTCTGCAGCGGTAGCGCCAGTTCTTGTGCTGACCATTCTCGGTGGTGGAGTCCTCTCCTAGATTTTGAGCAAATCTGAATAGAATGGAAGGATTCCGGACTGGTTATTTGGATCTTCCTCTTGGATTTGTGCAATCCGGTATCGACGGCAGATCCAATGAGCGGGAGAAAAAACTGGTTTTCTCAGTGAAAGCACCAAAGTGTTTGTACCAAAAATGGGCACAACACTCTTCGGGAGTTATTTGAAGAGATAAAATGAAGAATGTAAATGTAAAACAGAGATTATCTAACAAAAACTCCAACAAACAGAAATGTAAAGTGCACAGACAAGCAATTTAGAGTGGTTCGGCGTATAGCCTACGTCCACTATGAAGTTTTGATGATTTTATTGATTCCCTTTCAATGATTACAAGCGGTTACAGCAATGAACAGCGGATTACAGATTAGAATTCGAAATTGACAGCAAAAGTAGGATGCAAATCTCAATCCGGCAGAGTCTGGACGCTTCAGAGAAAAAAGATCCCTTTTTCTGTTGATTCTGGGGCTCTATTTATAGGCGTAGGAGGCTCAGAATTCGCTCAAACTCCGGGAGACTTGGTCTGGCACGTGAGGGGGCCCATGCGATCGTTTCCAGAAAGTTTCGCCTCGATCTATGATCGGTACGACTCCATTTTGTATCGATCAAGATGATGTCCAATTGAGCTGAAATTTGGTGGAGACGTTCCTCGGTATGTGTGCAACCTTCAGTTAAAATTTCATGGTATTTGGATCAGTGGATTGAGAGATATCATCGATACGAGGCGATGTTCTTTGCCAGGCTGTTTGGTTCGAATCCATCTCTCCGAACTGAGGGCTTCGAATCGATGGTGTCACGCGCCTCTGTGAAGACGTGGAACGCACACTTCGCCTCGATCCGGTCTTTACTCCGAGTCGACCGCGTCGACTCCATATATCTCGGCGCATTCGCATCGAGGGATGACGTGGTGTGCGTGCTTCGCCTCGATCCGGTATTTTCTCCATGTTGACTGCTTCGACTCCATGTATCTCGCCTCGTTTCCTTCGAGAGATGACACGTTATCCAAGCTGGTTGACCTGATGGATTCGAGTAGGACTTCATCCATGGATTCGAACCACGGTCATTCATGGATACGAACTGATGGACAAATGGAGACGGAGAGTCCCTTCCTTGATGGATACGAAACACGTAGCTCCTCAATGGGTATGAAGTCAAAGAATGCAAGTTGGAGCCTTTCGATGGATGCGAAGTATCGAACATCTGATGGATACGAAGTCGACATTAAGTGATCGTTACGAACCAGGTGACTTATTGATGGATACGAACAAGTCTTTCCGGCTGAGTGTTCTATCGATACGAAGCCTATCACTGTGTGGACTTAATCATTCTGATTGACACGAGATCGATGGATGCGAAACGAGGACTACCGATGGATACGAAACCCATCGATACGAACTCGATGTACTAGCTTCATCGAAACGAACAGATACGTTTTAATGGATACGAAATGGGATCTGTCGATGGATACGAAAACATGCTTTTTCCTCCCACTTGTATCCATCATAACCTGTGCATATGAGCTCGGATTGACTTGAAACTTGGAACGTTGGTTTGCTTTATTTTCCCGATCATGTCTCATCAACTGGGGCTTGATCCGGACTTGGTCAGAATTCAACGATATCCATGACAAGCGACATTTGGAATCCAACTCCTTGGTGTCCTGGCCTTGCCAAAAGGCGGGATAACAAATAATATATCCTTTTAAAACTTGAAAACACAAGGTTTGAAACCACCGGAAACTTGAATTCTCAAATTCTTGATTCAAATTCATTTCAGTTCCCAAATCAATTCATAAACAACTATTTATAAATTCATTTGTAGAACAATAAATGATAAATCAAGTATTATCATTTCAAATTATCAATTTAAATCAATTTATTAAGTTCCATAAATTTACTTATATATCAAAATTTTATTTCATTAACCAAATTTAAAATAATATTGTGTCAGTTTGTTCTGTCAAAGTGTTTTAGAAATCCCATCGATAGCGTTGATCAGACGAATCGATCGGAAATCCAAATCAACATCAACAACTCAAACAACACCATATATAAAACAAAACATAGATTTACAAGTACAATTCAAATTGTTTGGAGATAGTTTAGAAACAAAAGACAAGATGGTTAAACAGAGTAGAGAGATGGGTAAGCTTAGGTAAATCGCGGACAACCTTAACCGGGTCAACCGTGACTTAAAGAATAAGATCGATGTGGATTTTTCTGGGATAAATCTACGTTCGATCTCAAGAGATAGAGTTTGGAATAATAAAAGATATTAGCATCTAAACCAAGGATATAAAATCTTTGGTGAATTGATGCTATGGTAAAGGAGTTTCACCCCTTTATAAGAAAATTAGAATATTGGCGAGACCGCCAATTCACTATAAAGATCATTCGAAGTGGAGTCATGGGATACTCTAGAATCAAAAGATGATGAATAGTGAGGGACACGAATGAATTTCAGAATCGCAGGAAACGTTCCAAATTTCAAAGGAAATCGAATCAAAAGGAAGAGATTCAAACTCGAACGAAAGTGATTCTGTAAATAAATCTACTCCATATGCTGAGTTTGCCTCAAAGCCAAAGATCTGATACCAACTGTAACGACCAGATATTTTCAACCATTCGCATCCATTATAAGTGTATAGGTAGACACTCATGCCGGAGTTGAATTGCTCAAAATACCGCGTTGTAATTAAAATTTGGCAAATCTCAGAATATACAGTAAATAAATATAATCACAGATCACAGACACAGAGTAAAATAATGCAGCGGAAGTAAAAGAAATAGTAGTTCATGAAGCTACTATCTAAATATGTTAGAGTTACATAAGATACAACAGAAGAAATAGAGTACAACAAAAGTCTCAATAAAATAACCAAGTACAAGCTGAGTAGAACAACGGAATTGAAATAGATAGGACATGACAAGCAGATAATCTCCAACAATTCAAATCTCCAAGAGAGTGGAAATCCAAATCTGTGAATAACTCAGGCTGACCCGAGCGTAAAGCAAAACACAAAACACTCGAGTCAGGACAATATATACTTATATAATGTAAACCAACTCAAGTGAACTGTAATAAAGGTACAAGTAACTTAGAAGATGCTTGGGACCGCCCATCCTCTAAGGATCCGTTAAACTATCTACTATGTAGTAATATTCGATATTATAATAGTGTCTAAATAAGTAAAGTATAATCATATAGAAAATAGCATTAAGGGGATGGAGAACCTTAACGCGGTCGGATCTTAAAATCATAATCGTAGTAAAGCTCGATATGGTAGGTGACACGGCACAACTAGGCAATGCCAGGGTAGATATACCAATTACGCACACAGACTGATGGATACGCATAGCAGCCACTACCGTTCCACCTCGAACAACACTCCCAAATAGGAGGATGGCCATCTAATCAATCACAAGTAAGAGTATAATATTGAAGAAATGTGTCCGAGAAGAGGTGCTACCTCACTGGTCCGAGATCGCTCCTGTTTTAGCCACCTTATGCCAACTCACGGGAGTTGGGTCCACGTAACATACCTTAAGAACGTCGCCACCATCCTACTTCATTCTAGAATCTCCACCGCGTACACAGTTGCCAAAGTGGTTTTCGGTAAGACAGAGAGTATGTCCATATCCGATCCCGGTCTCTTTAACAACCCAACGTTATTATAACCCGTGGTTATAACTTTTAAAAACAATACTTTACTTCAAAATAAAATATCATTTCAAACCATATCTTTATCAAAATAAAGATTAAATCAATTCCAAACCATTTCCATATATTTAAATTTTCATATCATTTCAAAACTTCATTTCAAATCATTTTAATATAATAAAATATCATATCCTTACAAAACTTCATTTCAAATCATTTTAATAAAATAAAATATCATATCCTTACAAAACTTCATTTCAAATCATTTTAATAAAATAAAATATCCTATCAGTTCAAATCTAAATATTCTACTTTAAATACCTTTTAAATTCAAAGATATCGTTCATTTACTATCATTTCAAATCACCTTTAAATAGTTTATATTCCAATCAAAATAATTCATTTAAACCTTTTAAAAGTGTAATTATTATATTTTCAAATCAAGTATTCAATTTCCAAAGTTTCAAACCATTCTGAGTTCGTTTACTAAGTCAAAAACCCTAATTATTAAAATTTCAGCATTTCACAGCATTTAAAAACAACTGCTATAAGTTATATTTGAAAACATTTTTAATTCAGCAAAGACAGCACTTAAAACTGCTGTTAAAACTCAGTTTTAGTTGAATTATAGTTAAAAACAGAAAAGACAGCATTTCAGAAGTGCTGCGGTAGTTCAGATTTCAAAACGAGGGTTAAATTTGGTTTCAGCAAAGACTGCAGACCATTATAGCATTTCCAGAGAATGCTATAATAGGCCTGAGTTCAATATTAGCCTATAAGTTCAACTACAACAACTACAGCATTCCAGAAATGCTGTAATAGCTCCTTTTTACACAATTTTAGTTCAAAACAGAATCTATAGCATTTCTGAATGCTATTAAAAGTTAATTTCAGGTGTTAGTGTATTTCCAGCAATTAAATAACTTCAATTTAAAACACATAGACATTTTTAAAATCATATTTTAACATTTAAAATGTTCATTTACATATCATTTAACATATATCTTTTCACAATAAATTTCTTATAATCAAATCCAATTTTCAACAATTTACTTAATAAATTTTAGTGTAAAAGTGTCCAATTCTTCACATTTCAACAAATAAACTTAACACTTCAAATTTAAATTACCATTTCACAATTTAACTAAATTTCCAATTTCATTTAATTAACTTAAACCTTTAATTAAAATCAAATTTCACATTTCCTAGTCAAGTTATATTTTAAAAGATCACTTTTAAACATTCATTTATTTAACCACTTAAATTCATAGAAAAATCAATAATACTTTAATAAATCACTTAAATTCAAATTTAATCAAATTATCATATTTTACCATTTTCCAAATATAATTAAATTTTTATTTTTATTTATATAACTTAAATATCATTTTTAACCAAAATTCCAAATTCCAAACTTAAGTTATATTTCAATAATCCAATTTAACCATTCATTAATTACATTTTTAACTCATAGAAAAATCATAATTTCTTTATTTTAAAACATTTCAAAATCTATTTAAATCAAATTTCATAAATTTATATTTTTAAAAATACTTAAAAATATCCAAAACACTTTATAAAATAACCACGGGCCTGTATATAATTTTCTAACCTAGGTCAAGTGATACGGATATGTATCATTTCAATCCGCAATTTAAAAAAAAGAAAAATCCGGGTTTTATCATTTCAAACCCGCAATCCCAAGTTAAAATAAATAAATAAAAATCGTTCAGGCCTATCATTTCAGCCCATAACGATTTTTCCCTATTCTAAAGTCCGTTCGGGTATGTATCATTTCAACCCATAGTGATTCTAGTCTACAGGGAACTTGCAGTGTGATAACTGATATAAATAACAGAATAACATTAAATAACAGTAACATATGATATAACAGGTGTAATAACAGGTGTGAACATCATATGATAATAATATAAGCATATATAACATGATAATATATTTCTACAGATTCGCAGGGTGTCAATTTACTAGTTATATAGGTACATATTGTCTGGTGAGAATAACTCACTTGTTTAAGCTGGAGATGACGACCAAACACACAACACAGATTCTTTGAAGGCACGACAACATGAATATGATTTGAGAGTGGAGAGCCAAATATAATTGCCTTGTATACATATAAACAAAACAAGACAATGTATACATAAATATGTAACACAAAACAATATCGAAATGACTTGAAATAAAAAGCAACAAAGGGCAAAGTGATTCGACCTTTCTTTAACCATTCAAGAGCTTGACCAAGGGGATCTTTTGCTCAGCCATAGCTGGACATAATCTCAGGTTATGGCATCAAAATAGCATGGCAACAAAGAGATGATAATGGTAGGAGTTACATATGAATAAGACAAAGGGTTAAGGCAAAATAAGTGGAGTTTTGGTGCATTTTTGGCTCATCCAAAGGCAAGTGGGGCTCGGCCCTTGCATGGTTCAGGTCTGGACAGTAGTTTACGTGGTGAGTAGAGGTGGTAGCAAGGTGGTGGTGGTGGCTCAAGGTGGTGGCCTTGGTGGTGGATGAAGGGTAGATAAAGGTAGGCTTGGCTATGTAGTTGTTTATGGGGTTTTTGACATTGTTTTGTGGTGCTAGCTTCAAGGAGAGGTCACGGCCATGGATGGATCTGAAATGATGGCTGGAGATGATGCCAAGGAAGAGTGGTAGGGGATGGTGGTCGAGGCTATGGTGGAGATGGTGGAGGGTTTAGCCGAGCAAAGCTATGGAAGAATCAAGCAAAACAATAGAAAATTTAATAGGAAATGAAGAAGAGAAAGGTAGAGAAGATGAAGCCATTACCCAAACAACTTCAGAAATGTTTTTGGCCGTGAATTGTGAATGGAAGGAAAGTCTTTCACGTGAAACAATAAGGAATACACGGTTACAAAAGAATAAATGAGCCGTTATGGAAAAATGAAGGGTTTGGTTAATGAAAAGTCACACAATTTACAACTTAAGTCCTTTCAAATTTCCACTTATTTTATTTTAATTTTATATAACTGAAATATAAATATAAACTCAGATAAAATACGAAAATTTAGTAAATAAACAAAAAAATTAATAACTAAATATTAAATATAAATAATTAAATCAAGAAAATAGCAAAAATTGTCATCTAGGCTAGAAATTTTGAAAATAAATGGTATAAACTTTAGAAAATTCATATGAGCTTGTAATATATTTTTAAACATAAATAATAACATAAAGTAAAAATATATTCACAAAATAAATATTTAAAATTTAATTTACATATAATTTTTAATGAAGAAAATAGCAGAAAATAGGAAAACAGCCTTTAAAAATGAAAAATAAATACAGTAAATTTTGGAAAAATTCTATTATCATTTTAAAAATATATAAAGACAAAAATATACATAAAATAACATATTAAAACATATTAAAACAAAATATAAGAAAGAAAAGATGATTTATAAAATTTAAAATAGGCAAAATTGCACAAATAAACAAATTATACTAAAAATTGAAATGTGCATAACTTTTACATTTTAACTCCGTTTTCAACGAAACGAAAAGCAGTATACATGTTATTAAATCTATTTTCATAATAAAAGATAAAATTTATAATTTCAAACTATTTAAAATTTAAACTTAAAAGTCAAAGTTTGACTATTGACCAAAATTCACATTTTCAGAAAATATTAAATTTAGTCATATTTGGAATTCTAATCCACATCAAAGTCAAAGTTTATATTTAAAATAACAAAATTTATTCTTTTTCATAAATAAAGCTTTTGACTCTGAAAAAAATCAATTTAAGAATATTTGTAAAATACAGGGTTGTTACATCTGATCTTTATCACAAATTTCTAATCTTTGATATTTTATCAAAATAAATTATTTAAAATTCAACATATATTTTTACAAATATTTTATAAAAGATTTTATGAGTTCAAAGTATATTAAAACTAGATTCAGATGATATTACAAAAGTTCGGAATTTTGAAACATTTTTTAAATATTTCTATTTTTCGAAGCATACATATGTATGTCAACATATACCACATAGGTATGTCGACATATGGACGTTGGGGAGATGATGTTTAAATATTGATTTTTGGTCACATCTCTTCACAAATAGACACTTCCTTTTAAACTTTGTTTAAACCGATAAAAAGATGCCTTTTTAATTTTAAAAAGTTGCGATTGTTTATTACATCTTTTCGCGAATAGATACATCTTTTCAAACATTATATAAATTATTAGAAAAAGAATTTTTAACTAGCTATTATCTTCTTCTTCTTCCTTTGAACTCTCACTACATACTCTCTAAAATTAAAACTCCACTTTGCTTTCCACAAAGTACTTACTCATCCTCAAGTACTCTCTTGTTAGTTTAAAAGATCAAAGTGCTATCAGAAGGGCTATAAGATATCTTGTATTCCAAATACAACTGTTTGTATTTGGAAATCAACAACTCTACTCTTATTTGTTTGGGCGTGCTTGTTGCCCGTTCAAATCAATTAGGTGTGCTTGTTGTTCGTTCAAATCAAGTGGGTGTGATTAGTAGCCCATCTAAATCTAATAAGTGATCTTGTAGCCGGGTAAATCAAGAGAGTTTGCCTCAGGCTCATAAGACATGAGGGTGTATCTTGTAGCTCTAAAATCGAGACTGTATTCTGGTTTGCTTGCTACCTGCTTAAAGTAGGCGATTAAAAAAAAATCTATACAAGAAATTGTACGGGACTAGATGTAGTAGAAATCTGAACCAGTATAAAACTCCCGGGGTCATCTCTCTAACTCATTACTTTATTTTTATGACATTTATTTACATTTGTGATTACTTTGTAGTGTGTGTGTATATATATATATATTTGTGTGTGTGTGTGTTATTGATTATCTTTGGTTGATTCAAATCTTGAAATAAGTTAAAAACTTCATAAAAGTTATAAAACACTATTCATCTCTCTCTAGGTGTTAAAGTGGCCTTAAGATCTGTTACACCGTAATCTACATTTGGTATCAGAGCGTTAGGTTTTCAAAAACTTATAATTTGATTTTTGAAAGTATAAATGGCTAGTAATACGGTTTGTACACATTTTAACACTTTTGTAGAAAAACAAAGTTATGAAATCTATATGTTACTATTAAATAGATTAGAAACTAATTATTTTAAACAGTCACTTAACATTTTGGAAAGGTATAATATGAAATTGCAAGAACAAGTATGCTATATGTGTGATGGCGAACAGACACTTGATATTCATATATCATAAATTAAGAAGGACAAATGGATTCTCAACAGTGGATGCTCAAGTTACATGACTGGAAAATCAAAGATCTTAAAGGAAATAGTTTACAAAGATGGAGGATCAGTTAACTTCAGGGACAACTCAAAATGATATGTGATTGGTATCAGCAATGTTGGTAACTCTAAAACTCCTATTATTTCTAATGTTTTTCTAGTTAGGAATTAGAAACATAACCTGCTTAGTATTAGTCAATTATGTGATAAGGGTTTTAAAATTACGTTTGAAAAGGATATTTCTCACATCGAGAATAGTGAGTCCAAAAAGTGTTAGGAAACATAATAGTTACATCTTAAGTATGAAAGTGTCTAATGACAATCTTTGTCTTTTCGCTGAATCTAGTGACCCTTGAATTTGGCATAAAAAATTTGGTCATTTAAATTTTAAGCACTTATTTAAAATTTCTTAGAATTTGAATATTGATTTTAATATTATAGTTCATAAGTATTTCTCATTTAGGGGGAGTATTGTTTTTCACCCATTTTTGTTGACAACAAAGGGGGAGAAAAATATAATACTTACATTAAGTAAGGGTTATCACATCCCTCACGTTAAATCCTTTGATTGAAAAATATAAGATATAAGGCCAAAACAATAAAATCACGTATATTGATAAAACGCAACATAGATATATCCGACATGGGTCATCACCCCTTAATTATCAAACTAGTTAAAGTCTTCGATTATAAAACACAAGTCTATATAGTCGATAATAATTATGTCGCGTCACATAGTATCGAGTTTCATAACTTTGCATAATATAGAGTTGGTAACTTTAAATAGGTGAATAGCTATATTTAGAATAGTCGGCATCATTACCATTTAGTATCAATGTCAAAAAGGATAATATAAATGCGGCGTCACTGCCTTATATTAACAAAGAAGATATGCAACATCATCATCGCCATAGATATCAATGCTAATATAGATAGGAGCGGCGTCAGTAAAATAAGAGTGGAAATAGGTAACTAGCGGCATAGTTGCCTTATGGAGTCGGCGACAATATTGAAAATAGGTGGCAATGCTTACGTTGAAGTTCATGACGTTGACCTTGATGCTATGCTTCGTACTTCAACCAAGGCCAGTCCATTTTATACCAGTCGAAGTTGATATCTTATGCATTGCCCATGATTGACGCCAAAGACCATAGACGTGGCATGATGGAAGGCGGCATCATTGACTTCGCCGTGGCATGCTTGTAATTACCTTAAAAACTGCTAAATGCTATAAAAAGTAATTTATTTTCACCAACTCCTATGGTTTGTCAAAATCTCATTGAATAATAATTTACTTTATCAGATGCTTTTCTAAAGTCTGTCATAAACCAGAATATCATTTCCAAAACATTTGCAAACCTTTTATTTTATATTAATATTTCAAAATAATTATTAAGCTTTTCTAGCCTAATAAATTCATAATAAATCATAAAAGCATGGGAAAAATCCCCAAAAATCACAATAATTCATATTTTATATACTCTTTAACATACAAAAATTTCGAGGCCAAAAACATCATTTAATTATTTTTAATAATCAAAACCCAGAATGAACTATTTTCTTCACTTAAGAAAATCAAACAATATTCATACTAACTCGGAAAATTATGAAATTAAAAACCCACTTCAAAAATAACGTTTCCAATATAATATCAAAATTTCAAGTCATTTGGGTATCATATGATAGGTTTTTCAACTCAAACTTCGCAACTAATTTCATAAATAAATTCCACAATTCATCAATAAGCATATAATCATCCAAACATTCGAACATGACATAACATCAATAATATAATTTTAGGTTTAATACTAAAACCGAAAGTAAACAAGCATATTATGAGATGGGTATCATTATTCACCTTGATTGGTTAAAAGAACTTGAGATTTGAATGTTGGTTTGATTCCCCTGAGCTTTAGATTTAGTTTCCTTCGCTTTCTTTTCTTGGTTTCTCCTAGCATTGGCTAAAGCTTTCTTTAGTTTAAGTGAAGTGGAAATGAAATGAAGGTAATGAGAGAATAAGGGTTTATGTTTAGGCAATGAAGTTTATTTCTATTTTTCCCTACCCATACTTCCTTCTATTTAATGTTCTAATCGACATTATTACTTATCAAATCTCAATCTCCTTATCCTTTCACATTATTTATTAATTTATCTGATTAAATATCCTAAATAATGTTAATCAAAATTCGGGTTGTTACATAATGCCGCCTGTTATCAATGCCTCTTCTTATCAATGCCGCCTGTGATCAATGCCGAGTGTTATCAATGCCGCTTCTTATTAATGTCACTTAATATCAATGTCGCTTATTATCAATATCGCGACTTGATGATGTCACAGTCCATCAATACACTGGAGAATGCCGCAAGTCATCAAATCAAAATAATATCCTTAGCGCCATCGAGATGAACCACAATGCCATTAAATAGCCATGCCACGTAATATCCATGCCTGGTCTTACCACCCCTATAAATACCAACCCAGGGGCATGGAGGAAGGGGCGGATTATTCTTTTCTCAACTTCTTACATTTTAAACTTTGTAACCCTGAATTGATTTGGGGATTTTTGCCGATTGTAACACTCAAACTCTGTACACGTAAGGCTATATATATTCAACTATTTCATAGCATATGAATAAAGATCTCACGACTCATAGCTTGTTTCGAACTCTAAAGAACTTATAATTTTTATTAGAGCTTATTTCGAATTATAAAACACGCATGGACTCAATTACTATTTGAATGAGATTGATCTACGATAATCGACTTCAAGATAACATGACTTTGACATATGCTTGGGAATAGCTTCAGAACAATTAAGACAATATTATGGACTTGGACATACTAAGCCTATTCACCTAAGGCCTTTCTTAACCAAGTGTCGCTTTTGTCAACACTCGTTGAGGTCCATAAGTGTGTTCCAAGCCATTACTTAACTAAATTCCTCTTCCTTTGCACTTTTTGGGTGTTGGCGAAGAAATTCGTTAAAATTTTGGCGCCAAAAGGAGGGCTCGAGCCTCCAGCTCCATTTAACCCGTAAGTGGAACTATCTTAACCTGTATTTATAGGGATTAAAGGACTTGTTCCTACGAAGCATACCTCATTAAGGAAATCATTCCAAACTGCTCTACTCTTGATTCTTAAAACCATTTAATGACATCAACCAAGCTTTGCTTAGTCATGTCAATTAAACGTGTTAAAATCTCCCAATAAGGGTCCTCCGAGCCTCGAATGGTTATACCAACCTACCAAATTACAAGTGATACTCGGCTTTGTGAAAAGCAAATATTAAGGCTCATGGCATTACAAATCATGGAAGATAAAAAGAGATAAGTGGCTTTATATAATCCAAAAAAATAGAGTCTGAATCCATTCCATGTAGGGCCAACACTGATCTTTTCCCTAAGGAGGCAGTACAAAAAGGATAGCATCTTCTTGAAAATGAGAAAGGAAATCCAACTCAAAGCTAAGGGAACTATTTTTGAAAAAGAAATAGAAATGGAATTTGATCGGTTTACTAGAAAGTGGAGGAGCATGCTTGACTGATTCTTTATAATGAATAAAGCACAAAGCTCCCTAAAAAAGAAATTAGTCATCCAAGATGAGGAGTCTATCGCAAGCAACAAAAGAATTAAATGCCAACCAATAGGATCATTCTCCAAAAGATCACAGCTTTCTAATAATTACTCCCTTACCACTTCTTATGAGAATAACTACCTCTTGACAAAAGACAAACTCAACTATTAGCCTTCACAAAAGAAGCGACCAAAGAATAAAAGAAATCTTGGAGGATTATACTATCATTATCATCGTTTTAATGGACATGACACAAATCAACATCGAAGCTTGGAAGGGATAATCAACAATTTACTAGGATAAGGAAAGCTCAAAGAATTTGTAGAAGGTATCAAACCAGTCAGCAATAAAAAAAGATTTTCTATATAAAACAAGTATATCTAAGGAGGAAAAGAAACTCCTAAAATAAAGGAAAAAAGCCTTTGTCCCCACCAAGATGGTCTGGTCAAAGCACCTCCTAGAGGGATGTCAGCGTAAGCATTTGGTCCCATCTGAAGGGCCTGACCAAAGCATCTACAAGCCTTCAGTACCGTCTCCATGGATTCACTAAAGTGCCTTCTACTGAAGCGCCTCCTAGAGGTAGGTTGGGTAAGTCTTTGGTTTTGCTTAAGATAGCTACCCAAAGCACCGGACTAGCCTTTAGTATCGTCTCTATGGCCTTACTAAAGCATCTACTAGAGGGAGGTCGGGTAAGTCTTTGGTTCTACTTGAGGAAAGCTAACTAAACACATTAGACAAAAGATCTAAATCGTCACTTAAGACGATGATAAGGGGTTAGATCCAAGTTGAGATCATCACCTAAGATGGTGCCAAACAAATCAGTCGAGTCAATCGAACTCTATCCAAAAGAATGGATCAAATCAATCTTCTAGAGGAAGATCAATCAAAAATGAGCCATTTGCGCTCCAAAGCCAAATAAATCTTCTAGAAGAAGACCAAATAAGAATGAGCCATTTGTGCTCCAAAGAAGATCAAGTAATTGTGCCTCTAGACAAAAGCAGTCTTCAATTGCCAGATGGGTTTTATGATCTTCTATTGTTACCCAAATGATTTTCTGGTCTTCTATTATTGCTAGATAATTTTTTGGTCTTCTACAATTTCCAGGTGGTTTACTGGTCTTCTACTATTGCCAGATGGTTTTCTGGTCTTCTACTGTTTCTAGATGGTTTTTTGGTCTTCTATTATTGCTAAATGGTTTTTTGGTCTTCTACTATCTTCTATAATTACCAGATGGTTTTATGCTCTTCTACTATTTCCAGATGGTTTTTTGGTCTTCTATTATTTCCAGATGGTTTTCTGGTCTTCTATTATTTTCAGATGGTTTCCTGGTCTTCTATTATTACTAGATGGTTTCTTGGTCTTCTATTATCTCTAGATGGTTTTCTAGTCTTCTATTATTTTCAAATGGTTTCCTAGTCTTCTATTATTACCAGATGGTTTCTTGGTCTTCTATTATCTCTAGATGGTTTTTTGGTCTTATATTATTTCCAGATGAATTTTTGGGTCTTCTATCCAGATGGATTTTTTGGTCTTCTATCCAGATGGATTGTCTGGTCTTCTATTCATGTTATTATCAGATGATTTTCTAGTCTCATATTGTTTCCAGGCAATTTTCTAGTTCCCTATTCAGATGACATTATAATTTCTCCAACAGGAGGTTGCATTGAGTCGGCTCTCAATTCAGATTGGAATTCAGATTTCTTGTTAAATAATGGAAATTTTCATTACTAAGTCCCTAGCTCTCTTAACAATAAGGTTATTGGTTTCTACATTAAAGGCTTGTAATACAAAAAATAGATTATGCTAAAAACAACAACTACAAAGCACTAATTGCAACTGGTAAATTAATTGCCAATCTCAGACAAAGGCAAAACGAATGGAATATCAACCATTTAGGTATGAGTTTATTTATAATTTACATGTTAAATTACAAAAGTCACAAGTGCATGAATTGAACTACAAAATGTCTTTTCAAAGATCTACAAGCATTTCTTTATTAAAGGGCGAGGCTCTATCCCATCCTCTTTAGATATTTAGCAACTGATAAGGAGTCAGTAATATGGCAAATGGCCACATCCAAAAGCACTTTGAATTTCTTCTCTTTTCCTCGAATAGTGTCTGCATCATCAACTGAATCAATTTGAGTCTTCAGTGCACACTTGAGAGTCTTATTGGCCTTTTTTAAGATTTAAACCATGCTATTTAATTTCTCAGTCTCTTGCTTGAGCATATGCCTTTCACGCTTAAGCTTTTCAACCTGGTTTTCATAATCATTGAGACGTTGAGAAACCTTTTCATTCCATTTCTTATTGAAAAACTACAAGAACTCAAATTTGACTCGTATACCCACTTGGAAATCACTTCATTACTTAGGTCTGGAGGTGGGTTTAACAAGATATGAAATTCCTTGCTAACCAAAAATTGATATCATGTCATTCTCTTAGGAGTAGGAGTAGGAAGGCTGGAATCGCCTCCACTCGCAAAAAGTTCCAAAGATTGGCGGGATACTTGACTCTTCAAGAGATCCACTTCAAGGTCAATTATCCGTTGATGTAATTTAGCCATTTCTGCATCGATCTCAACTAAAGGTCCAGACCCTAGAACCATATCTACCTTCTTTTTCAACTCTTGAAATTCTTTGTCTTTTTAATTAATGTGAACCTTTAAGTTCGTTCTTTGAAGCATCTGATCATTAATCTTAATTGATAATATTTCTTATGACACTTTTACACTTCTGGATTTTTCGAAAACCGTAAAGCTGAAACACCTTGAGAAGAGCGCTTCTTTTCAATATGGCTATTAGTCTATCTTTAACATCGTTCAGCTGAGAGATAACATCTAAAGAACCAGATGTGAGCAATAGCTAGTTTTCCTATTCAAAATAAATAAAAAGGGAAATTAATACATGGAAAGTAAGCTTTTTCATTAGTAATTGCAAAGAGTTAATGACAATGAAGAAATTCAAATTACATCACAACTCAAATATTAAACATTCAATTAACTCCTAAAGTTTTAAAACAACAATTTTGGCCTTTCCAAATGACTAGCGGATAAAGTAATAGTAGAATAAAAGGAGCTTTAATCCCCTCCTGGGTATTAATCGGAGGAAATTTATGATAGTCTCATTTCCCGGTCAGGGGACTAGTATAACCACATAGCAATTTGGCATGATAAGTTCGAATTTCACCGAGTAGTTTGTCCTTCTCATCGCCCAAGAAGTCAAAATGAAAGTGAGGAAATCATGTGTAAACTTATTATAGATCTCTACGAAAACAATGCTTTACCAACTGAGATGTTCTGAAGATTAAAGACTTCTCCTTAAAATCTCTCTTTAACTTGATAAACCTACTCAAAAGTTCCATGGGAATAGGGCTATTGGAAGGTTCCTCAATTTGTAAAATATGTGAAAATCAGACTAAAGATAGAGAAACTAAAGTGATAAAGTTTTGAATTATACATTACAATTATACAATCATTTGGGTTCGTACAATATTGATCCCTTAAAAAATTTGAAAATAAATCTCTCCTTGCTATATTTAATTTTATCGAAGGGAAGGGGATAAGGAGAAAGTGGAACGGTCACCCCCTTGGGGAGGTCCCAGTAATTTCCAAGATGAGGATCAGACCCTTGCCCATCTAAATATCTTTTATGAAGACGCCTAATTAAACCCCCACTATTCTCGCTTAAGTAAGAGAAATCAACAAATTTTCCCTAGGAATAGACTTTATAGTGAAACTCTACCAAAGCATTTCTATTATCAATTAACATTCAAAAAGGAGCTATCAATTCTACATTCTCTTTCATAATCCTATCCTGATAGAGGTGAGCTCTTTTTAAGTGAGTGGCAACCTTTTTCTCCTTAAAAAATTGTGACCGCGCACCATCACCAGAGATGCACTTATATTTATTACACAAGTCATTGTATTCTTTAATTAGCCTTTCAGTTTCCCAACTCTGTCAATGTACCTTATTTACACTCTTTTCATAAAGAATCTTGTGATAATACTTGTCCTTTTTCTTTAACTAAAATAGTAAGCTTATCAATTAAAGGCTAAGTAGATAATCTTAAATATTTAAATGACGAGTTCCATACCTGAGAAACTAGGACTTGAGAAGTAGGAGCTTGAGTTTTTTTCTTTTTGGTGGTGGTTAGGACCAGTGTTATCTTTTGGAGTAGAGTCTTTCTTTGTGGTGTCTTGAGGATTGAGGAATTTAGTGAAGCCCGCACCATGGACAGACGAGTCTAAGTTAGGATCACCTAATCCATTTCCCCTGTCTTGTGAATCTAAAGGATCCTTTCCATCTCCACCGCCACCAACATCATCGTGGCCTTCATCGTCATTATCATCGGTGTCATCCTTATTATACTCTCCTTCCTCAGAATCTGTCTCCTCTTCGGGTAGGGGATCATCAAAAGTTATTAATTTTTTAGCGTCAATCTTCTCCTCGGCAGGAAACTCTTCTTGAAGGGATCCCTAAGCTCTCCCCAATATAAGGCTAAATTTCCTTTTGGATTTCTCCTTCTAGTCTTAGAGGGAAGGAAAGTCTAAATCTAGTCATTTTTGGATGTTATTGCCATACACCATGAGCAAAGCCTTTTCGAAACCCTAAATTGAGAAAAAAGAGAACTTTCTCCTTTGCATCCCTAATAAAGTTGTTTGAGTAGATCAGAAGTTTCTTTTTCCTCCTAAGTTTTTGTTTTAAAGAATTATTCTCGTTAGCTAGCTCAGCCTTCTCTTTGTTGGCCCTTTCAAGATCCACTTTTAATGTTTTTACTTCCTTCTTAACTAGCTCAGCTTCTCTTTATTAGCCTTTTCGAGGTCTTCTTTTAATGCTTCCACCTCCTTCTTTAGCAATTACCTACCATTTTTCTCCTCATTGAATGAGGGGATGAGTTTCTCTTTTTTAATTATAGCTTCATCTCTTGTTGCCATAATATCGATTATACAATGATTAAGCGAAGAGACCTATCCTTTGAGCTCAACCTCTTCACTAAAAGGCCGTTGAGAAGCTTCTTGAAGAAGAACTATATGATTTCCACCTGGAATGTATAATAAGCCTAAATTAGAACGGGATCTAAAGGGGCAAATTCAGCCAAACAAAAGGAAATACATACTGATAAGAGTTGTTTAAGAATAACAAAATGATGATCCTAGGAATAAATTGAAGATTGCGACCAGAGAAGTAATGGATGGAGAATGGATAGCCAATCGAACAAAATCATCAAAAGTGGCCATAGGAGACCAGGCCTGGGCCTCTGAAGGAAGAGGATTGTTTGGAGAAGAAGATAGGCCAAGATCAGCATATAAGCGGCTAAGAGTTGTCAGAGAAGTAGGAAGAGAAATCCTGAGGAGGGTATCAGGAGAATGGGCCACCTCAATTGATTCTTGAACTTTATGCCCAAGAGATTCCAAATTGACACCATCAGAGCTTTAATAAATATTTACATGTGCCTTCTCTGCCACAATAAATGGAGTATAGTTACCCACCAGCTTAAGCTTTTTGCCTAGAGGAGGACAAAAGCATCGCCACTCACTTTTCTTTTAAGCGCCTCTATGCCTTATTAATGGAATCCTTAATAGGAGCGAGTTCGCTTGATTCAGTTAAGACGGGAGTATCTTTTTTGGCCTTTTCATCTTTAGAAGTAAAGACAAGAGCGAGCCTAAAATCAAGAAGAGAGTTTATAAGATAATAACATCAGGAATTCCATACTGGTTATAATGCAAACTTACCAATGGGCTCAATTTAAACTGGAGAGGAAGTAGATAAAACATTTCGGTTAGTGATAACTAATGAACGCTTTCCCTGGGCATTTAATTTTATCATCGGAGTCTCCCCAAGTGTTATATGGTTGTCCTAAATTAGTGAGTATCGACGAAGGTTCACTTTCGTCAGAAGTGTGAGTCTATAACCCATGCTCTGGGATGCCAGAGTCAAGGATTTGATAGTTTCGCTATCAGAGGGACTTTACTGCTAAGGATCTGAATTTAAATAAAAAATCCATCATAGGAGGCTAATAAATGTAATATAAGCAATAAGAAATAAAAAACTTACTTATAATGGAGAAGGTTCCCCTAATCCTAGAGTAGCATTTGATGTAGAAAAACTAAGTTTCACATTCCTTGGTCTTGTTGACAACATTGATGGTCAAGCTTTTCGAAAGAGGACGAATGTAATATAGTGGATTACCCTATTGCTCGCCTATTTTTGTAAAGCTCGCTATGGTATGAAGAATCTCAACACTAAGAGAATGAAGCTTGGCCTCCCTGGTAAGAATTTCCAAGCAAGTCAAATAAGTGTATGAATTTTGGGACAATTGAATTAGAGCGATGTTTAGATGCTCCAGGAATCTCAAAAGGAAATCAAGAAAAGGAAGGTATCCCGAGTGCCGTATGTGTATTGGAGTGAAGGCGAAAAACCCTTTTGGAGGGTTGCCAATTCTGCCAGAAGGACCGCAGTAATAGCTTCTCTGCCTATGATACCAAACTATTTGAGAATGGAGTCCACTTCTTCTTGGATAGTAATATACGACTAGTTAAGAAGATGACCCCCTTTCTTAGCAAATGGAGAAGCTTTAGGGCCCTTATCGGATTTCTTGATTCCCTTCTGGGTTGTCTTCTTGCCTTCCATTTGTCTGCCAGGTGATATTATTCCAAATTAGAAAAGTACTAGATATTTTATGAAATTTGGAATACCCATAATATAAAATTATTATACGCTAAAATAAGGAATAGTTAATTGATTTACATATTGCCTAGATTATGACACCAAAATTTAAAAGTCTAAAGCCTCACATAATATTTATAATAAGTCAGCGACCATTGTATAGACAATGTTGAATGCATAACTTTTAGGTCAATTCAAATAAATGTTAGAGTTATGGTAAGAAAGTAAGCTTATAGGTGTTTTTTTAGAAAAAAACTTAAAGTGAGAATTATCATGAGAATATCCTAAGAATTATGTTGCATTAATAAATCCATGTTGAATAAATGAATTAACGCCGAATGTCATATTAGTTATGCAATAAAATTCTATTGTAATGTCGCGGCCATGGTCAATGTCAAAATGATAAAATATTTGACATCAATGAGCAATGTCAACATAGTTCAAAAACGTTAAATGTATAAGTAGGTTATAAAATTACTACGGCAACTATGTCGTAAGATAACTGTAACGACCTGTATTTATACATATCGAAAGATAGTAAAATATTATTTTTAAATACATATAGGGTCATATGAATCTATAACTTTGGGAAATGCCTATTGGAGACATTTTCTATATTTAGAATTTTTTCGGATGACTTTACCGCTGGAAATTTGTATTGGTTATAACTTTTGATAGGAGATGAATTAGCATTCGAGACAACTTCCATTGGAAAATATAATGGTTTCCTTTTCCATAGAGTTCATAATAGCGATTTGGACTTTCTGGCTAGAAGATATGGCTATTTGAAGATTGGCAGTTTTTATAGCAGCTTAGTAGATAATTAGTGCATTTGGGGGCAAGCCCACTAATCCATTTTGGGTTTGGAGACCTTATATGGCTGAACCATCATTCTTAAATCAGTTTTACACCTTCTCTCTTAGATCTAAGCCTCCATTAACCATCATCTACCCAAATTCTTCTCTTTTCTCCTCCAAATCAAGTCTAAATCATAGATTAGTGATAGATTAGCAAAGAGATTCATTCAAATCTACATCTTTGGGAAAGAAAAATTACACCTTTGCTGTTCATTTTCAGATCTACCTCAATTTGTGTGCAAAACTTGGATTTAGGGGTTTTGGTGAGTGACTTATCATCTCTTACTTTACTATATATATAGGTTTTGGCATGTTTTAAACTCATTTTAAATTCAAAATTATGTTTTGGGACTATTTTCTAAGTCAAACCTGAAGTAAAATGAATTCAAAACATTTCTAAGTATTTTAATCATGTTGATTTGATGTATGGTTGCATTGATATATGTTAGCTATGTTAGATACACATCATAGGATGATTTGCAATGGATTGTTGTATGTTTGTATGCTCGAATGGTTGAATAATGGTTGGTGCATGTATGATGTTTACTTAAATGTTTGTATGGTTAAAACGCTCAACAGAGCGACTTAGAGTTAGGAACTATGAAACCGAGCTTCGATGGATTGGCTCTAGAGCATTTGTAGTCATATTGTTGCATAGGTGATGCATGAGAGTTGAAGCATTAAATGTCGATGAAATCGGCACGATTTGGAGTGTTGGAAGTGCTCTAGGGTTTCAGGTCGGTTGGTGGTGGTCGGTTGATGGATGGGTTGGGGGCCGGTCCTGGAAACTTGGTCAGTAGGTGGTTGGGTTGGCGACCAGTCCTAGAAACTTGGTCGGTTGGTGGTTGGGTTGGCGACCAGTCCTAGAAACTTGGTCGGTTGGTGGTTGGGTCAGTGGCTGGTCCAGGAAACTTGGTCGGTAGGTGGTTGGGTTGGTGGCCGGTCGTGGAAACCTAGTCAATAGGTGATGCGTCGGAAGTCGGCAAGGGAGCATGGTCAAAATGGTTGGACGTGAGGCTTTGCTCCGAGGGTATGTGGCTCGGCTATAGGGGCAAGCCGAACAGAGCATAAGGCAAGGCTTTGGGATGTTAGCTCCATAGTAAGGCGTGGGTTTAATTATTAGTCTTGGGATTTGGTTCGGGGTAGGGATGGATGACCCTGGGATGGCCCTGGATGACTTTGGGATGGCAACCAACAAAGTACGACGCCTTCGACGATTCGATGTGGCGAGCGACTATGACATCTAGTGATGGACCAAAAGGACGAGTTCTACGTAATAGCTCATAAAGTAGAATGTGAAGTCATGATGTTCGTGAGTAGGACAGGGTAGTCTGTGTGTACCTAGGGTAGTCTATGTGTACCCATGTGTTGGACGTCGGCGAGTGTCCAGTTGTTAGCCATCTATGTGGGCAAGAGTTGAGCATCTATGGGAAGTTCTACTATCGGTACGTATGCTAAGGGATTGATGGATAACTCTATGGTTATGATGCTCATTAACGGAATAGTGTAGTTTATGTGTATCCAGGGTATTCTGCGTGTACCTATATTTTGGACATCTGTGTATGTCCACTCCCTAGCAATCTATGTAGGCAATGAATTGAGCATTTGAGAGAGTTATCATATATCTACAGCACTTGAGTGAGAGACGCAAGGCTGTGTGATGGATGTTATGTTTACTGCGTGTTTGACATGGTGTGTGATACCCCTATACCCCATATCTTCCATTTGATAGTAGTATAGCATATATTGTGTTTATGTGCAAACTCTTTCGATGCAGGGACATGTCAGGTATGGTTGCTCATACCCTATACCCTATTTACTATATATGAGTTTTATAGTATTTTAAGACAACATATTGCTTACACCAGACTATTGTCTAACCTGATGTTTTATGCTTTGCTTCTTATTATCTCAAGTACTCTTAAATGAGTAGATTAGGGATAGCAGGTCTGGATAGCATATGGAGCTGTATGGAGTACGAGCAGGAGACTGCGCTTTCATATATTTATACTTGGGGCTTGCTATCGCTTATCTTCCACTGTGCAGTACTATGGAGCTATGTTAGTACTTGTATTATTAGAGACAGTTACAGAGTTTATTTTGGAGACTGGGGATGTATAAACTCTTTATTTCAGTTTTTGTATAGTCTATGACTCTGGTGCACCCTGATGTTCTTATTTGTGGTTCATTTGATTATATCATTGTTTCGCCTGTTTTACATCTATGTTGTTGTATTATATTTTATCTATGCGTTGCAAGATGTTCTACAGTTCTATGCTTGGGTCTTTCGCTTCTTTATATTCATCGTCTTGCATGGCTGGATACCTTCATAGTGCATCACGTAGGTATATTGGGTACTAGAGGTGTAGGACGGTCTCACATTTGGTATCAGAACTTAGGTTGCGTAGACGACCTAAGTTGGTACTTGGATCCATTAGAGACAAGGAGCTATCGCCTTAGAATGGATCCAGCGATATATGAGAGAGCATACTTGTTATATTTTGGTTTTCAAAACTATATAGTAGTATATATAGTCGCATTACATTCATGGACACCACTTATTCCTTTTAGAGAGATTGATCATTCTTATTACAACTTAAAAGAATGTGCCGGCTAACAAGGAACACTGCTAGTACTCCATGTATGGAGTTGACAAGGGGGCAGAATCAGGGGCTGCTGACACTAACTTGCAGAACATGTTCACAGAGATGGTGCAAAACATGATCCAGAATGCCTAAGTTGCTCATGCTGCAACTGTAGGTGGTGATGCTCCAGTGCAAGCACCGAGGGCTGACTTTGCCAAATTTGTTGAATATGCGAGTATATGATTTTTGTTTGATGATAATAAACATATATATATATATATTCATTTAAATGTATTTGTAAATGTACTATTTTATTTTCACAAAATTAAATAAATATTTGCTGAATAAAATAAGTAACATAGAATTTAAATTCAAACAGATATTTTATTTAAACAAATATTTTATTACAATTTTGAATAGTACAAATCTGAGCTCTCACTATATATATACAATTTTTAATTACAATAGAAATTGATTACATCACAATTTTCAGTTTACATTTGCACCTCACTACATATCACTCATTCACTCATATTTTATCTTCAACTCTATTCCAGATTGAATCCAGCATCTGAGCAATCTGCAAAATAAACACTAACGCGGTAAAATTGAAAAGAAAATATTTTTGCAGTATAAAATAAAATGTGTATTTTGAAAATAATATTTGCCTCAGTTATTTGGGTTGTTCGTCATCATTTAATTTTGAATTCATCAAACACGAACAACTTGTGACATGCACAGTGTATCACTATACATGCCACAAGGCCGTGCACACCAATATACACTTGATAAATCAATAGGGACAAGTGAGCACAAGGTCAAACCCAAATCAAAAGCCGGATTCAACTCAAGTGAAATAAATATTAAGTCACGATATCAGCACAAGGTCAAACCCGAGCTCTAAGCTAGATTCAACGCAGGTGCAAATTCAAATGAAATGGTCAAGACACATAAATCAAGCCTCAACCAAAGTTCAAGTTGTACACATGAAAACATAGGCTAGACAGTCCAACCAGACCAAATTGAAACAACAATGAAGCATGGTCAAACAAGACTATACAATGAACACAAGTGACATGATGCAATACAGATGAATACAAAAGAATATATATATATATATATATATATATATATATATATATGCAAACTAGCTCAAAGCATTAACTCGAAATAACTCAAGATGAGATACAATGCATCAAGTGAAGCAAAAGTCAGGTGAACCATGAAGAACACAAGACTGGCAACAAAATGCTCCAAGTCAGACTCAAGTACAATATGTACAAAGTCAATACAACAGTAGTGAACATGCATATGACTCAAGACCACAATGCAAACTCAAGTGAAGTTAGTGCATATATGTGTAACAGTTCAGAGCTTCAGCTACAAAACCAAAAACAAACATGCTTAGTTCTAACAAGGACGAAATGCATACGCACTTGACTACATGATGAACAAAGTTGCAAGTCAAATATCTAAATGAAGACTGCATGAGGATATACAACAGTGAAACAAATGTATATGAACCACAAACCAAAGCTTCACAAATATCATAGACCAGAATACAAGTGGAAACCAATGCAAACACAGTTCAAATGAACAGACTTATGAAGGCATGGAGGCAAACAAACCAGAACATATGCATATATATACAGCAAGCACATGGAATCAAGTACATGACAACATAGCAGTTCAGAAAGCAACATGGACAAGCTTCATGGACCCAACAGACTCACACAGACAAGTACATCAACAACATATACACACACATGTATATACATGTGTACATATACATAGACCAGAATACAAGTGGAAACCAATGCAAACACAGTTCAAATGAACAGACTTATGAAGGCATGGAGGCAAACAAACCAGAACATATGCATATATATACAGCAAGCACATGGAATCAAGTACATGACAACATAGCAGTTCAGAAAGCAACATGGACAAGCTTCATGGACCCAACAGACTCACACAGACAAGTACATCAACAACATATACACACACATGTATATACATGTGTACATATGGTGATACAGCAAGTTTGTATGGATATGCAAGCAGTGCAACCGGATGCAACAGACTCAATGAAACAACAATACAAACAGTTTCATAGGCAACATGATCAGGTAAACCAGAAATTTCACAAGGCAAAGGATAACTCGGCTAACATGGTTCAAATGCACAAGTAACTGTGGTCAAGCATCAGGTCGAAAATGCCATCAGGAATTTCAAGTGAAACAAGTCAGGTGCACGGCAACTACACATTAAGCCGTGAGTAATCAAACAAAGACAGAGGAGATTTCAAAGCATTTAACGTTATAACAAAGTCAGGCCGAAGTCCAGGTCGAACATTTTTAACAGTAGCAGTTTCAAAATAATCAAGACAGAATCAAATTTATCAAAAAATCAAATTCGAATAATCACATGAAGTCGTAAGCAATTGACCGAAGTCAAAGAGAATGAAGAACGGAACTAAAATCAAGTGCCAGAAGATCAAAACCGTGATAGCCAAGAAAACGAACCAAGTCAGAAATCAACACCATGTTAATCAAGTAAACGAAATTATACGAAGTGAACAAGTCAATTCAAATCATCAACATCCAAGCAACATCGAACGGCCGAGTCAAATTAAATGACAAATTCAAATGAACGAAATCATAGGCATTCGATTTCTATTTAAACCATTCATCATCGGCTTTCAGAAACCATTGAGTTCAAGCAAGCTAACCAGTAAAGCAAAAATAATAAATCACATACCATCTCAGTCGAACTCGATCGAATCGAAGGAGCCGTGTTCGAATCGAAGAAACGGTCGATTGCCGAAGCAAATTAGAGGAATAGAAATTGTAATCGACCAACAATCAGTCGGCTTCATCGAATTCTCCAAAAGCCCTAATTTTACCAGAGGGGAACGAACGAGTAACAAAAAGGAAGCAGCCATAATCGCAAAGACATCAGGCCGACATAATATAAAAGAAAAGGAAAGGGATACTCTTTTATTTGTTTTGGGCCGGCTTCTTCAACTTAAAATTTGGGCTTTAATATTTTAAATTAGGGTTTAATTGTTTTTTAATTTTGTAATTTCTTTAAACAGATGTAATTTCTAGTCGTGTGACTAGGGGACGAACTACGGTGGTGTAGTTCGAGAATTCGCAACTCAGTGGCTGAGTTGTGGCAGGGTTTTGAGCGTAGAGTTAGGTTAGTCGATAGCGGGTGTCGCGAGTTTACGTGTGTAAGCGTCTGACTACTTAATTTCTAGTAGAAACCTTAGGGGCGGCAAGTAGGCAGGGTTTTGCCGAAGCTGGGTAAATCTATGTGTTTTGTTTTTTGTTTTTTATATTCTGCTTTTACTGTGCTGCTATTATTCTGCTGTGATCTGTGTTGAAATTATTTTATATACTTCCACAATAAATTTTTATAATTAATAGTATCACCCTATTCAACCCCCCTCTAGGGTGAAATCGATCCTACAAGTGGTATCAGAGCTAGGAACAGAAGTAAATTTTTTGTTTTAAAGATCTGATTTTTCAAAAACCAATTTTTGTTTTAAAATATTGAATTTTTAAATGGCTTCTTTTAATAATGCTTTTGCTGAGGGTCAGTCCATAGTTAGACCACCAATGTTCAATGGTGAATATGCTTACTGGAAATATAGGATGAAAATTTATATGAAAACCATTGATGCTTGGAATATTATTGAGACAGGTTATAGGACCCCAACTATAATGGTATATAATCGGGAAATAGATAAACCGATGGATCAATGGACAGATCTAGAAAATAGAGTACAGAATGCTAATGCTAAAGCTATGAATTCTATTATTTGTTCATTGGATCAAATTGAATTTAATCGTGTCTCACATTGTCTAACTGTGCAGGAAATATGGCACACACTCGAAGTGACTCACGAAGGAACATCTCAAGTCAAAGAATCTTGCTTTGTCATGTTGAGTAGCGAATACGAGAATTTCACAATGGCCAAGGAAGAAAATGTCAAAGAGATGTATGGACGACTTTCCAATATCGTATACAAATCAAAGACTCTCGGGAAATCATACACAGAATTGGAAATTGTCCGAAAAATCCTCAGAGTCCTTCCACAGAATTTTGAAGTGAAAGTTACAGCCATTCAAGAATCAAATGATTTGAAACAAATCAAAGTTGAAGAACTCATCGGAAATCTCACCACTTATGAGCTAGAAATGAAATTCAAGGAAGAGCGTGAAGGAGGAGATACTCGAAAGAAATCAATAGCTCTCAAAGGAACAACAGAAAGTGATGATGATGACGATGATGGAGCAGCTGAGCTGGCACAATTAATAAAGAAATTCAAAAGATGGAATCGCAAATACGGAAATCCAGCTCTAAATCAAAAACTAAAAAGCAGAATAATCAAAGCACTAGACAGCCCAGAAGAAAGGGGGATAATCTGTCATAAGTGCAACAAACCCGGTCACATCAAGCCCAATTGTCCTCAGAATCGACACGGCCAAGAAGGAGAAGTTTTGCAGCCACGTGGAATAAAAGTGATGATGATAAAAGCACTAGCAGTGAGAGTGAAAATGCAGATCTGTGCCTTCGAGGTGATATAACTGATAGCGATGATGACGAGCCAAGCGAGGTATCAAAACTCACTCACTCAGAATTACTTATATATTTCCATGAAGTAAATGGCTGTTTTGAACGACTTAGGGAGAAATATGCTAAAATTGAATCACAAAGAGATACTTTGATTGATTTAAATAAACAGCTTGATCAATTAGTTAAAAACAGTCAAAGCAAGAGCCCTAAGTGTGATAAGTGTCCAACATTCGAAGAAGAAATTAAAAAATCAGAAATTAAAATTAAATCACTTGAAAATGAAATTTTGATTTTGAAAGAAAGTGAAAACACGAGGAGAGAAAATTCTATTAAAAAGTGCACACAATTATTAAATGAAAATGAATCTCTCAAAACACAAGTCCAACAACTGTCTATGACTTTAGGAAAATTTTCAAAAAGTGAAAGATCGTTAAATATGCTATTAGGGAAACAAACTGTTAATATAGATAGACAAGGACTTGGATATAATCAATCAGAACGTGATAGAGGTGAAATTAAACAAGTCAATTCCATGTGCACAATTTGTAGAATATTTGGACACAATCAAAATAATTGTTGGTATAGACCCAAACACGTGAAAACTATACCAATTTGGGTTCCAAAAGGTACAAATATAAAATCCCTTAAAGTTAAACAAATCTGGGTGCCGAAAGGAACATATATAAATAGTTTTGGGTCTCCACAAAATTATTTTTCAAAATCTGTTGCCACTAACAACCTTGGACCTATAAAAACAAATAGGTCACAAAAATATTCTCTCGTGTAGGTGTGGTGGCAGGCTAAGGAACAAAAACAGTGTTATCTGGATTCTGGCTGTTCCAGGTACACAACGGGCGAAAAATCAAAGTTCCTTAGCCTAGTATAAAGGTGGCAGAATCACAATGGGCAACGACGAAATATTATCAGTAAAGGTAAAATAGGTAATGGTATATTTATCTTGAACGATTTAATAAATGTGATAATCTGCACCATAATCTGAATTAAATCAGCCAATTATGTGATAAAGAAATGAATGATGATATTGATTCTGACTTTTTCAAAATTGTTGGCCAATTATATTTTTATGCCAAGAATACAATAAGTATTTCTAGAGACTTTGAATTCGTTCATATAGATTTGTTTAGATTAATAATGGTGTTTCATTGGTTGATGATAATACATTTGGTTATTTTACGGCTGACACTATATTCACGGTTTTTGTTTATTGGCACGGCTTCAATTAAAATCCAAAAGAATTTCATTTAAAAGTTGTAAAAAGGATTTCAAGGAATTGTTGCAACTTCACAGTCTGGTCTATGACATTCAACTAATGATAATCTTGAGTGAAAGAAAAATTTAGATGCAGATTACACTGGTAATCCAGTTGATAGAAAAATTACTAGTGGAGCGTGATTTATGTTAAGACATTCGGTAGCTGCATCGTTTTTCAAAGAAAATATCTGCATATTTTTCATTTCAAATAATTTTCAAATAGCAGACATTTTTCTAAAAACCCCTTTCAAAAAATCATTTTTGTTGACCTTTTTCAGATTAGTCATTTTAAGAAATTTGATTTTATAATTATTTTTGAATTTGATTTTAAATGACTACATTAACTAATCTGACCCCCTACTAATTATTAAAAAGATAAATAGTCATTGAAAAAGTGATGAGTGTTGATATTAATCATATATTATAACTTGAGACAGTATAATTAGTAAATTTCTTTAGAAATTTAAACAAGATTTATAAAAACTTTTGTTTGGTAAAAATTCCATGACCATCTCTATTTCTATCATATTTCTATCCACCATCACTCATCAAAATCCAATATAGTATGTCAATATGTGGTATTTTAAACGGGAAATCATTCGTTTTTCATTCCATTATATTTTTAACAAATAAAAACATCCAAAGTATTCACTCTCATTTAAAAGTCCTCACGGTTATGCATGGGTGAATTACTTGGAATTTTTTATTATGTGCTTCCATGCTCATTTAAAAGTCCTCACGGTTATGCATGTATGGAACGCATATCAAAATTAATTGATTAAATAGACAAGTTGATTCTAATCCCATTTAAAAGTCCTCGCAGTTATGCGTGGTTAGAAGATACTTGAATTCATTTTTTAATAAATTTTTTTGGAATACTACTAATCTCATTTAAAAGTCCTAACGGTTATGCATGGTTAGTAGATATTCAAATTCATGATATAAATATACCACAAATAGACACAACTATATGGTTTTATATGATGACATCATCCATATCATTCTAAAGTGGAATATGCGTCAAATAGAGTATTTATGAATTTTGTTTGATTTTTTATTGAAATTTAATATTTATACCCGATTGAGTATTAATGTTGTATAAATGTCTATCACTTTACCTCTATTTTTTCTAACACTATTACTCTTTTGCTGATAACAAAACGGGGAGAGAAAAGTTAAGATTTTGATATAAAGGTCAAATATTCTATTTATTTGCATTAAGATCCATTTGCATATTTTTATATATATTCATGCATATATGAAGGGGGAGCTTTGTGTAGAGAGGGAGCATTCAAATAGGGGGAGCAAATTGAATGATCAAATACATTTAAAAAATTCAAAATCTTAAATATATGTTTGTCATCATCAAAAGGGGGAGATTGTTGAATATGCGAGTATATGATTTTTGTTTGATGATAATAAACATATATATATATATATATTCATTTAAATGTATTTGTTAATGTACTATTTTATTTTCATAGAATTAAATAAATATTGGCTGAATAAAATAAAAAACAGATATTTTATTCAATCGAATATTTTATTACAATTTTGAACAGTACAAATCTGAGCTCTCACTATATATATACAATTTTTAATTACAATACAAATTGATTACATCATAATTTTCAATTTACATTTGCACCTCACTACATATCACTCATTCACTCATATTTTATCTTCAACTCTATTCCAGATTGAATCCAGCATCTGAGCAATCTGCAAAAATAAACACTAACATAGTAAAATTTAAAAGAAAATATTTTTGCAGTATAAAATAAAATGTGTATTTTGAAAATAATATTTGCCTCAGTTATTTGGGTTGTTCATCATCATTTAATTTTGAATTCATCAAACACGAACAACTTGTGACATGCACAGTGTATCACTATACATGCCACAAGTCCGTGCACACCAATATACACTTGATATATCTACAGGGACAGGTGAGCACAAGGTCAAACCCAAATCAAAAGCCGGGTTCAACTCAAGTGAAATAAATATTAAGTCACGATATCAGCACAAGGTCAAACCCGAGCTTTAAGCTAAATTCAACACAGGTGCAAATTCAAATGAAATGGTCAAGACACATAAATCAAGCCTCGACCAAAGTTCAAGTCGTACACATAAAAACAGAGGCTAGACTGTCCAACTAAACCAAAATTGAAACAGCAATGAAGCATGGTCAACCAGACTACACAATGAACACAAGTGACGTGATGCAATACAGCTGAATACAAAAGAATATATATATATATATATATATGCAAACTAGCTCAAAGCACTAACTCGAAATAACTCAAGATCAGATATAATGCATCAAGTGAAGCAAAAGTCAGGTGAACCATGAAGAACACAAGACTGGCAACAAAATGCTCCAAGTCAGACTCAAGTACAATATGTACAAAGTCAATACAACAGTAGTGAACATGCATATGACTCAAGACCACAATGCAAACTTAAGTGAAGTTAGTGCATATATGTGTAACATTTCAGAGCTTCAGCTACAAAACTAAAAACAAACACGCTCAGTTCTAACAAGGACGAAATGCATACACACTTGACTACATGATGAAGAAAATTGCATGTCAAATATCTAAATGAAGACTGCATGACGATATACAACAGTGAAACAAATGTATATGAACCACAAACCAAAGCTTCACAAATATCATAGACCAGAATACAAGTGGAAACCAATGCAAACACAGTTCAAATGAACAGACTTATAAAGGCATGGAGGCAAACAAACCAGACCATATGCATATATATACAGCAAGCACATGGAATCAAGTACATGACAGCATAGCAGTTCAGAAAGCAACATGAACAAGCTTCATGGACCCAACAGACTCACATAGACAAGTACATCAACAACATACACACACACATGTATATACATGTGTACATATGGTGATACAGCAAGTTTATATGGATATGCAAGCAGTGCAACCCGATGTAACAGACTCAATGAAACAACAATACAAACAGTTTCATAGGCAACAGGATCAGGTAAACCAGAAAATACACAAGGCAAAGGATAACTCGGCTAACAGGGTTCAAATGCACAAGTAACTGTGATCAAGCATCAGGTCGAAAATGCCATCAGGAATTTCAAGTGAAACAAGTCAGGTGCACAACAACTACACATTAAGCCGTGCGTAATCAAACAAAGACAGAGGAGATTTCAAAGCATTTAACAGTTATAACAAAGTCAGGTCGAAGTCAAGGTCAAACATTTTTAACAGTAGCAGTTTCAAAATAATCAAGGTAGAATCAAATTTATCAAAAAATCAAATTCGAATAATCACATGAAGTCGTAAGCAATTGACCGAAGTCAAAGAGAATGAAGAACGGAACTAAAATCAAGTGCCAGAAGATCAAAACCGTGATAGCCAAGAAAACGAACCAAGTCAGAAATCAACACCATGTTAATCAAGTAAACGAAATTATACGAAGTGAACAAGTCAATTCGAATCATTAACATCCAAGCAACATCGAACGGCCGAGTCAAATTAAATGACAAATTGAAATGAACGAAATCATAGGAATTCGATTCCTATTTAACCCATTCATCATTGGCTTTTAGAAACCATCGAGTTCAAGCAAGCTAACCAGTAAAGCAAAAATAATAAATCATATACCATCTCAGTCGAACTCGATCGAATCGAAGGAGCCGTGTTCGAATCGTAGAAACGGTCGAATTCCAAAGCAAATCAGAGGAATAGCAATTGTAATCGACCAACAATCAGTCGGCTTCATCGAATTCTCCAAAAGCCCTAATTTTATCAGAGAGGAACAAACGAGTAATAAAAAGGAAGCAGCCATAATCGCAAAGACATCAGGCCGACATAATATAAAAGAAAAGGAAAGGGATACTCTTTTATTTGTTTTGGGCCGGCTTCTTCAACTTAATATTTGGGCTTTAATATTTTAAATTAGGGTTTAATTGTTTTTTAATTTTGTAATTTCTTTAAACAGATGTAATTTCTAGTCGTGTGACTAGGGGATGAACTACGGTGGTGTAGTTCGAGAATTCGCAACTCAGTGGTTGAGTTGTGGCAGGGTTTTGAGTGTAGAGTTAGGTTAGTCGATAGCGGGTGTCGCTAGTTTACGTGTGTAAGCGTCTAACTACTTAATTTCTAGTGGAAACCTTGGGGGCAGCACGTAAGTAGGGTTTTGCCGAAGCTGGGTAAATCTGTGTGTTCTGTTTTCTGTTTTTTATATTCTGCTTTTATCTGTGCTGCTATTATTCTGCTGTGATTTGTGTTGAAATTATTTTATATACTTCCGCAATAAATTTTTATAATTAATAGTATCACCCTATTCACCCCCCCCCCCCTCTAAGGTGAAATTGATCCTACAAATTAAGTACGGATTTCTCTACTCTGGGTGGCAAACCATTTCTTAGAACGGGATCAACCATTGAAGTGCAGGATTGGTTAGACACCTACGAACTCATCTTTGAGGATATGGAGTTAGAGGATGCAATAAAGAGGAAGCTGGCCTCTAGACAGCTTCAAGGAAGGGCTATGGGGTGGTGAAACGCCATCAAGATTACTACTCCTGAGGATTAGATTACTTGGGAGTAGTTCATGGCGAGGTTTGAAGAGAAGTATATACCAAGCGCTCAGAAGTAGGTACTCTTTCGGAAGTTTGCTGACTTGAGACAGAGGAATATGTCTATAACGGAGTATGTGGTCGAGTTCGACATGCTATCGAAGTAAGGTCTATCTTTTATCGATACACTACTCAAGAAGAATGAGAAGTTTATCATGGGCTTGGATGATTACCTTAGAGAGAAGCTTGTAGGGAATATTGATGAGCTGTTTGAGAGGCTGGTGGAGAAGGCTCTTCAACATGAGAGTATGTGCCCAAAGTCTAAGCTGGTTGTTGCTCCTAAGGATAAGCCGAAGCTGCAAGCTAGCGGGGGAGGCAAAAGGAAGCGAGACAACAATAAGAAGAAGAAGAAGCAACTTCAGAGGGATGGCTAGAAGAAGGACAAATGGTAGCCTACATGCTATAACTATGGATAGAGGAGCCATCTTAGTAAAGACTTTAGGAATGAGAAGAAAGGATGTTTCAACTGCAACAAGTCGGGACATATCAAGAAGGATTGCCTAGAACCACCAAGAAATAAGCAGGTTGTGTCTGCTTATGCTTTGGATGCTGTTCCAGCTTCGTCGAGTGCTCCAACGGTGAAAGAGAAGGGGAAGAGCATTGTTATATAGGGTATGCTTTCTATTTCTGATATACATGTACGTATTTTATTCGATACTAGGGCTTCACGTTCCTTTATATCTATTGATTTGGTAGATAGATTGGGATTGAAACCCGAGATAGTTGACCGACCTTTGATTGTCACAAACCCTGTTGGGGGGTCGACTAGCATGTGCATGGTTTGTCATAACTTAGCCTTATCGAGTCATGGATGTTTATTTGCTTGTGATTGCTTTGTTTTGGGTTTTGTGTGTTCGGTATTATACTGGGGATGGACTGGCTGAGGAAATATGTGGTAGTGGTGGATTGTGAGAGGCTATTAGTGATGATTGGGGCTGTGGAGGGGTGGACGGTAGTGATTGGCTACCTGCCAGAGGATGGAGTTACAATTAGCTTTCTATATTCGCTTGAAACTCCACATGATGAGTTGTCATTTATGCCTATAGCGAGAGAGTATCCACACATATTCGAGGAGGTGATCGGATTACCGCAACACCAGAGATTGAGTTTCGCATAGACTTAATGAAGGATGCCAGACCGATAGTTATGCCTTTGAGACGTATGGCACCCAGGGAGCAGAAGGAGTTGGAGGTGCAAGTGAATGACCTGTTGAGGCGAGATTTATTTATAGAAGCATATCCGAGCGGGATGCACTTGTAGTATTCTCCAGTAAGGCAGATGGCTCTCTAAGATTGTGTGTAGATTACCATGAACTGGATAAGGTGAGAAGAAGAACAAGTATCCACTCCCGTGTATTGATGACTTGTTCAATCAGCTTCGTGATGCTATGGTGCTCTCTAAGTTGGACCTTGCGATAGGGTTTCATCAACCGAGAGTGGCAAAGGACAGTTTGTATTTATGTTCGTGGATGATATCCTTGTTTATTTGAGGATGGAGTAAGAACATAAGGAGCAGTTGAGGATTGTGCTCGAGGTGTTGAGGAAGCACCGATTGAAAGCGAAGTTTTTGAAAGGGTCACTTCTGGAGGAGGGAAGTGTGATTCTTAGGTCACATTGCTTCCTAGTAGGGTATTGTTGTAGATACTATGAAGGTGGCAGTAGTACAGGACTGGGATCATCCCAAGACTGCTACAGAAGTGAGAAGCTTCCTTAGACTGGAGGGATACCATAGACGTTTTATCCAGGATATCTCTAAGGTAGCACCATCATTAACCAACATGAAAAAGAAGAACCAGACTTTTATTTTGGGACTAGTGGTGTGAGCATGCATTTTTGAGTCTGCAGGAGAGGTTGAAGAGCACACCGGTGTTAGTTATTCTGAGTGGGAATGAGGAGCTAACACTATATACAGATGCCTGTGGTACTGGACTGGTGCGGTGTTGATGCAGAAGGGAAAGGTTGTCACCTATGCTAGTCGATAGCTAAAACCGCTTGAAAGGAAGTATCCAACTCACGATTTGGAGTTGGCAACGATAGTATTTGCTTTGAAGATATGGAGACATTATTTGCTTGGGGAGAGGTTCGAGTTGTACACGGACCACAAGTTGTTGAAGTATCTATTCTCCTAGAAGGAACTTAACCTTCGACAACAGCAATGGTTAGAGTTCCTAGCCTCCTACGACTCTAGTATTTCCTACATGCCTAGTAAGGGAAATGCGATAGCTGATGCTTTGAGTAGGAGACATGCTAGCTTAGGAGTAATGTTCCTAGAGTGGAAGCAGTTAGAGTTTATCGCTGGCTATGAATTTTGGCCTCGATGTGAGCTGGAGCCATAAGTGTTGGCTAGCTTGATGGTCAGACCTACCTTGATTGAACAGATCAGTATTAGTCAGATGTGAGATGCTATACTAGCAGAGATCGTATAGAAGATAGAGAAAGGGGTAGAGTCTAGGGAAATGAAGTGGTTTGGGATCGACTGTGATGATTGGCTCCGTAAGGATGGGAGATTGTTTATTCCTGATGTCAATAAAATAAGGGATGAGGTACTACATGAGTGCTATCATTCGAGATTGACTATACATCCCAGTGGCAATAAGATGTATCATGGTATGAGGTAAACATTTTATTGGGAAGGGATAAGAAATATCATTCGTACTCATAACTCAAGTTGGGTAATTCTGAGGAAGTTGCTCTTCTTCGAATCGAGTTGTCCCTGAAATCAAAAATGAAAATAAAGGTTTTTTTCTACCTTTCTAATTCTTTTTTTTGCAATCCAAAGAAGGAGGTTGGGACATTCATCTCGAAATGCATGAACTGTCAGTTGGTAAAGGCAGAGCAGAAGAAGCCAAGTTGTTTGCTGCAACCATTGGAGATTCCCGAGTGGAAATGGGAACAAGTTTTGATGGACATGATCGATGGATTGCCGAAGACCAGAGGAGGGCACAATAACATTTGGATCATAGTCGATACATTAACAAAGAGTACCTGATTCATACCCATCAAGTCAAGTAGAACGGCATCCAAATTGGTCGAGTTGTATGTGAAATGGGTTGTGCAATTCCATGGTGTGCCAAAGAGCATTGTGAGCGACTGCAACCCTTTGTTCACTAGCGGATTTTGGAAGAGCTTACAAGAGGTATTGGGGACAGAGCTGCATCTCATCACAGCTTATCACCTACAAATAGATGGGCAGACCGAGAAAGTGCACCATATTCTAGAGAATCTCTTACGAGCTTGCATTCTCAATTTCGATAGCTCATAGGACGATCATTTGCATTTAGTATAGTTCATACAACAATAGTTATCACTCTAGCATCAGTATAACACCATTTGAGGCATCATATGGCTGACCATTCAACACTCCTTCATGTTGGTGGGAAGCAAACGAGAAACTGATACTTGGGCCAGACATGGTTAGAGGGACTTCGGAGAAGATCGAGATCATTCGGCAGCAAATGAAAGCTGCCCAGGATAAGTAGAAGAGCTGTGCCAATAGGAGAAGATGTGACTTGGAGTTCTCCATTGGCAGTATGGTGTTTATCAAGATCTCTCCTTTGAAGAATGTTGTTCAATTCGTTACTAAGAGGAAGTTAGCACCGAGATTCGTTGGTCCTTTTTCGATACTTGATAGGATTGAGAACCTGGCTTATAGAGTCGACTTACCTCAGAAGATGGCGGATGTGCACAATGTGTTCCACGTATCTCATTTGCAGAAATTTGTGCACGACTTAGCCGTGGTAGTTCAACCGGATCAGCTTGATGATATCGAGATTGAACCAGAAGCATCGAGACCTCGTAGGCCTATTCAGATCGTCGGACATGATACGAAGCAGCTTAGAAGGAAGATGGTAGAGCTGGTGAAGGTTCAGTGGAGTGAGAGCGAAGGCGATTATACTTAGGAAATCGAGGTGAGCATGTGGACCACTTATCTGGAGCTCTTTACTTGGTTAGACTTCTGTTTATCGCATTTACTTTCACTTTCGATATCATATAGAGTAGTTTAGTATCCTACATGCTAGGATAGGAGTAATATCATTTGTTGCTTTTGTGTTCATGTTTGATGTTTGATGTGGTTGCTCGTGTATGATAGGCATGTAGGGTAGTTATGTTTGATTTTATGTTGTTGTATGGGGATTTCGGGAGTGAAATTTCTAAAGTAGGGAAGAGTGTAACGATCCGTATTTTACTTATCAGAGAATCTTAAAGTATTACTTTTAAATACATATGGAGTCGTTTGACTCTATAACTTTGGAAAATGCCTATTGGGGATATTTCCTATGTTATCCCGCCTTTTGGCAAGGCCGTGACACCAAGAACTTGACTAGAAACTAAGGACAATCCGTCCCGAAGATCGGTTGTACACAGGTTCACTATGGATACTAGCAAATTTGGTTCAAGCTCGAATCAAGCTACAATTAACATGACATGACAAGCAAAGCTATGAAAGCCAACGTTCCAAATTTTAGGTCAATCTGAGGTTGTATGCTCAACTAATGGATCCATCGAAATCAAGAGAGAAGGACTCAGTTCGTATCCATCAAAGACCACTCTTCTTCGTATCAATCATGCCCATTCCCCTTCGTATCCATCAACCGTCGACATTTCGTATCGGTTCCATTCATGCACACTTCGTATTGATCTTCCCATCTACACAGTGCCGATCGATACGAAACATACCACCGAACGATCGTTACGAAGAACACATGCAATGATCGATACAAAAAGAGTCATGTTACATCGATACGAAATAGCATCTAAAAGCATCGATACGAATGGAGTTACATTAGGTCGATACGAAGAAACATGGTCAAAAAGAGTAAACGGTCACTTGGCATGAAAGTGGATCCACCTTGGGTCATCACTCCACGTCATCGATACACGTCTGATCGATACGCATAGCATCGATATGAAATGCTATCGATACGAATCGATTGATATGCACATTCCAGCCACATACAATGTCAAACTTGGATCAATCATAACTCAAAATCCACAGGTCCAAATGCTACCAAATTTTCACAGGGCTTACTTTCCACCTCAACATTGTCTCTGATCGATATCAGCTCAAATGGATGTCATTTTGATCGATACGAACAAGGTAGTGATTGATCAGAGATCGATCCCAAATGACCTCGGTCGATCAAGTGGGCCCACCCACATGGGAGAAGAGGTATTCTGAGTTCTAAGCCAGATATTTTCAGACTGCGCCTATAAATAGCAGCCCTATGCCTTCAGAAAAGGGACTTCTGATGCCATTACGTCGTTACTCTGCCGGAGATCCATTGTAACTTGAGTGTTTGAGTTATTCTCTGTTGTAATCAGTTAGTAAACATCAATAAAACAACAAATCTTCCAAAGTGGATGTAGGCTACAATGCCGAACCACTATTAATCTCTGTCTTTTTACATTTATGTTTGCAGATTTTGGCGTGTTTGTTAGATTAGCCTCGTTTACATTTAAATTACTTCTATTATTTTCGGACCGATACGAGTCACTCTTCCTCATCCATGATCGATACGAATGATTCCATCGTATCCATCTACCCTCCTTCTTCTCCAAACGGCATAAACGCCATTCCTTCTTTCCTCGGCCTTGCTATGGCCTAACTCCGGCCTCGACACCACCTGAATCGGCCACGAATGTGAACGAATTGGCACTAGAACTCGGATCTCATCATTCTAAGATGGATTATTTCAGCTAATTACCTAATTTAGACATTTGGTTCGAGAGGTTAATGGGTTGTTTGATTTGAGGATGAAGACAGTTCTTGTTCTCGAGTGTTCTATCGATACGAAGGCAAGAGTGAAGTTGGAAGCAAGTGAAATTTTTCTAAGTCCAAACTGCATTTATATGGTTCTCATCCAAGCAAGAGACGATTTGTCTCCCAGTAGCCAAGTACCGGTTGGTGCAGTCAAGTTTGGATCGATAGAAAGAAAATGAGCAAACAAACCTGGAGCGGTCATAACTTCCATCGATATGAAGAGGCTAGTTCGTAACCATCAATTCAGATCGATCCAAAGCATGGTTGTTCGTATCCATCGGTCACCCATCGATACGAAAGATGCAATAAAGGCTCATTGGAGCTATTCAAATCCATCGATATGAAGTAACAATTTCATATCCATCCCCTTGAAGACCACAAGAACTAGTATCCATCGATACGAATCATCTCCAAAACCACCTGCTTCGTGTCGACAGCCATCGATACGAAATTCAAATCCCGACTTCTCAAATCGATCCAGGAGAGGATCGATACGAAGGAAGAACTTAAAACAACCACCAAAACGTTGTTACAACTCGAATTTCACATCGGTCTAGGAGAGGATTGATACGAAGCTCGATCCAAATGAAAACTAAAAGACTTGACAACGACCCATGAACGTGCGAACGTGAACAGGAGTCAAGTTAACATGCGTGCATGTATGACGAACTAACATTCAATTTTCCATTGACAGGAATTGAATGCTCACCTACTGGCAATCAAAACAGTGAACAACAAATTGCTAACACTCGACACTCGGTTACAACAAAACACAACGTGATCATTGGCGGTCAACAATTCAACATTTATATTACTGGAAATCGATCAGAGGTTATATCTCTTGATGAAAACACAATGACTATTCAACGAGTTAGATAGGACTTTTTCAGAATAAAGAGGGTAGCTTTTCAAAGCATGTCATGTTCACACAAGATGTACTTTGGAGGGAAAATGTTATCCCACCTTTAGGCAAGACCGTGACACCAAGAACTTGACTAGAAACCAAGGACAATCTGTTCCGAAGATCGGTTGTACACAGGTTCACTATGGATACTAGCAAATTTGGTTCGAGTCAGGATCAAGCTACAATTAACATGACACGACAAGCAAAGCTATAAAAGCCAACATTCCAAATTTTAGGTCAATCGGAGGTCGTATGCTCAAGTTATGGATCAATCAAAATCAAGAGAGAAGGACTCGGTCCGTATCCATCAAAGACCACTCTTCTTCGTATCCATCATGCCCATTCCCCTTCGTATCCATCAACGGTCGACATTTCATATCAATTCCATTCATGCACACTTCGTATCGATCTTCCCATCTACACTGTTCGTATCGATCGGCCAATGATCGATACGAAACATACAACCGAATGATTGATACGAAGAACACATGCAATGATCGATACGAAAAGAGTCATGTTACATCGATACGAAGCAGCATCTAAAAGCATCGATACGAATGGAGTTACATTAGGTTGATACGAAGAAACGTGGTCAAAAAGAGGAAACGGTCACTAGGCATGAAAAGTGGATCTACCCTAGGTCATCGCTCCACATCATCGATACACGTCTGATCAATACGCATAGCATCGATACGAAATGCTATCGATATGAATCGATCGATACGCACATTCCAGCCACATACAATGTCAAACTTGGATCGATCATAACTCAAAATCCTGAAGTCCAAATGCTACCAAATTTTCACAGGAGCTTACTTTCCACCTCAACATTGTCTCTGATCAATCTAAGCTTAAATGGATGTCGTTTTGATCGATATGAACAAGGTAGTGATCGATCAGGGATCGATCCCAAATGACCTTGAATCGATCAAGTGGGCCCACCCACGTGGGAGAAGCGGTATTTCAAGATCTAAGCCAGATATTTTCAGACTGTACATATAAATAGCAGCCCTATGCCTTCAGAAAAGAGACTTTTGACGCCATTACACCGTTGCTCTGCCGGAGATCCATTGTAACTTGAGTATTTGAGTTATTCTTTGTTGTAATCAGTTAGTAAACATCAATAAAACAGCAAATCTTCCAAAGTGGACTTAGGCTACAATGTTGAACCACTATAAATCTCTGTCTTTTTACATTTCTGTTTGTTGATTTTGGCGTGTTTGTTAGATTAGCCTCTGTTTACATTTAAATTCTTCATTTTAATCTCTTCAAATACGTCTGAAGAATGTTGTGCCCCATTTTGGTACAAACATCCTATATTTAGAATTTTGCCGGATGATTTTTCCCATAGAAATTTGTATCGGTTATAACTTTTGATAGGAGCCAAATTAGCATTCGAGACTACTTCCATTGAAAAGATATGATGGTTTCCCTTTCTGTAGAGTGGTCATAATAGCGATTTGGACTTTCTAGCTAGAAGACATGGCTGTTTGAATATTGGTAATTTTGGAGTAGCTTAGTGAGTAATTCGTGCATTTGGGGGCAAGCCCACTAACCTTTTCGGTTTTGGTGACCTTATATGGCTGAACCATCATCTCCAAATCACTTTTACATCTCCCTTAGATCTAAACCTCCATTAACCCATCCTTTACCTAAAACCTTCTATTTTCTCCTTCAAATCAAGTCTAAATCATATATTAGTGATAGAATAGCAAGGAGATTCATTAGTGATCTTCAAATCTATATTTTTGGGAAAGAAAAACTACACCTTTGTTGTTCATTTTCGGATCTACCTCGATTTTCGTACAAAATTGGTTTTTGATGGTTTTGGTGAATGATTTATCATCTTTCACCTTACTATATATGTATTTATAGGTTTTGGCATGTTTTAAACTCATCTTTAAAGTCAAAATTATGTTTTGGGACTGTTTTCTAAGTTAAATCTGAAGTAAACGAATACAAAACGTTTCTAAGTGTTTTAATCGTGTTGATTTGATGTATGGTTGCATTGATGTGTGTTAGGCTATACTAAATACACATTATAGGATGATTTACAATGGATTGTTGTATGTTTGCATGCTTGAATGGTTGAATAATGGTTGGTGCACCTATGGTGTTTGCTTGAATGTCTGTATGGTTGAAATGCTCATTGTAGCAACTTAGAGTAAAAACCGTGAAAGCGGGCTTCGATGGATTGGCTCTAGAGCATTTGGAGTCATGTTGTTGCATAGGCGATTGCATGAGAGTTGAGGCGTTAAGTGTAGCGATGAAATCGATACAAGTTGGAGTGCTAGAAGTGCTATAGGATTTCGGGTCGGTTGGTAGTGGTTGGAAAGTGGATGGGTCTGTGGCCAGTCCTGGAAACTTGGTCGGTAAGTGGTTGGGTCGGTGGCCGGTCCTGGAAACATGGTTGGAAGGTGATGGGTCGGTAGTCCGTAAGGGAGCATGGTCAGTGGTTGGATGTGAGGCTTGGCTCGAGGGGGGGGTATGTGGGTCACTATAGGAGGATGCCGAACAGAGCATGAGTCAAGGCTTTAGGATGTTGTCTCCTTGACAAGGAGTGGGTATGCTTAGTAGTCTTAGGGGTTGGTTCGGGGTGGGGATGGATGACACCGGGATGGCGATGACTTTAGGATGGCAATTAACCAAGCACGACGCCTTCGACGACTCGATGTAGCGAGGGACTATGGCATCTAGTGATGGACCGGAAGGACGAGTTCTGTGTAATAGCTCGTAGAGTAGAACGTGAAGTCATGATGCTTATGAGTAGGACAAGGTAGTCTTTGTTTACCTAGGTAGTCTGTGTCTACCCATGTGTTGAACGTCGGCGTGTCTCTAGTCCTTAGCCATCTATGTGGGCAAGAGTTGAGCATCTATGGGCAGTTCTATTATCGGTACGTGTGCTAAAGGATTGATGGATAACTCTATGGTTGTGATGCTCATTAACAGGATATGGTAGTTTGTGTGTACCCAGGATAGTCTGCATGTACCCATATTTTGGACATCTGCGTGTGTCCAGTCTCTAGCCATCTGTATGGATAATGAGTTGAGCATCTAAGAGAGTTATCGTATATTTAGAGCACTTTAGTAAGAGATGCAAGGCTGTGTGATGGATGCTATGTTTATTGTGTGCTTGGCATGTTGTGTGATGCCCCTATACCCCATATCTTCCATTTGTAATATTAGTATACCATATATTGTGTTTATGTGCTAACTCTTTGGATGCAGGGACATGTCAAGTATGATTGTTCATACCCAATACCCTATTTACTATATGCGAGTTTATAGTATTTTGAGATGATATATCGCTCACACCAGACTGTTGTCTGACCCGAGGTTTTATATTTTACGTCTTATTATCTCAGGTAAATGAGTAGATTAGGGATAACAGGTCTGGATAGCGTATGGAGTTGTACAGAGTACAAGCAAGAGGCTACACTTTCATATATTTATACTTAGAACTTACTATCGCTTATATTCCGACGTGCAGTACTATGGAGCTATGTCAGTACTCGTATTATTGAAGAATATTATAGAGTTTATTTTGGATCTTGAGATGTATAAACTCTTTAGTTTAGTTTTTGTATAGTCTGTGAACCTGGTGCACCTTGATGTTCTTATTTGTTGTTCATTTGATTATAACTGTCTCACATGTTTTAAATCTATGTTATTATATATATATGCTATGAGATGTTCTACAAGTTCCGTGCTTGGATTTTTCTCTTCTTTATATTCTTGGCTACCGTCCTGCATCGGCTGGGTACCTCCATAGTACATCACATAAGTATATTAGGTATAGGAAGTGTAGGGTGGTCGTCACAATAACAATGTCGTAAGGGTATTGGAAATGATTATTGAAAAAGTATAAGAACGTACAGTAAGGTTATCATTGTCATACAATAATCCCAAAAATCAATATTGAATCTAAACGAAAGTGCTTTTAAATAATATCGAATTCGTGAATGTCGCGTCAATAGTTAGTGGTCCATATAAACTATCTCATGATAATAACTCTTATGTTTCTAGATAGGTTGCCGCACCTCTTTCAGGTCACTGACGACATAAGGTTTTATACTAAGCTTTTTTAAACTTCGGAATTGATTATAAGAATAATAGATAAAATGAAAACTTAATTGATACCGAGCATCAGAATGATATCATAAAATATCAATCTAGAAGTGCAACAGGATGAATTAATTAATATCAAACATCCTATTAAGGTCATAAAACATCGGTGTTGGTATAGAGCAAGGGGTTATTGGGTTTCATGTTTGGTAAACTATTTGTTTCATCATTAAACTAAAAATGTCCAAGCTTCCAAATCAACGTTGCCCAACTGTTAAACAATTTGAAATTATCCAAGTGATAAGAAATTCATCGCTAATTCAATCTATAAGCACAATCGTTGATTAATCTAAACAATAATATGAATATTAATATCAAAATCATGTAATTAGGCCCAAGTGTCAGTTTGAAATCGATAAAACCCAAAAAAAAACCCTAATGTTACCCGGTACCTTGGCCCGGCTATACAAAGGTGATTACACAGATCAGAATTGACTATTGATGGGAAAGATGGCCATGAGATGACATCTATGTGACCATAGTGTGATTTCCGAACAGTTATATCCAGCCCAAGGCATATAAGGTAAACGAATAGATGATACAGGACGTCAGAATTATGAAGGTTGGCTTGGTGGAATAGGGGTTGGCATATATGTTTGACAAGTTGAAGAGTGTATGAGTGGGTCAGCATGTTGGAGGGATTAGCATGATAGTGGTTATGAAAAGGGATCGACACGATATCGGGTCGGCATAAGATATGGAATGATCAGGTCGGCATAGAATTTGGAATGTTAGGGTTGGCATAGTATACGGAATGATCGGGTCGGCATAAGATATGGAATGATTAGGTCGGTATAGCATTTGGAATGTTAGGGTCGTCATAGTATATGGAATGATTAGGTTGGCATACCTGAATGGATCGGCAAAGTGTGTGATGAGATGGATCGGCATATCGAAAGCGGTCGGCATATTATAGTGGGATCGACATGGCATGGTGATATGGCTTGGGTCGGTATGATCGGCACAATAAGTTGGGCTAAGCCTTCTTTATGGTGGGCCCAAATGGTCAGAGGGGTTTAGATCTCGAGATGCCAGTCAGGTTGGAGGCTACCTTCATCTATAAATACAGGGGCAAGGGGCCATTTTTGGGGGGCTTTCTTTTTGGCTGACAAGTGAAACTCTACCATTTTTGTAATCAGTTTCTTTTTTTTCTAACTTGTTCTCAAGCTATTTCTTGTTGACTGTAACTGTAATCAATTAAGTGGTAAAGTAATAAAGGAATTATTCAAAGTGGACGTAGGCAATCATCACCAAACCACTATAAATCTTGTTTTTTTTTCTTTCTACTATTTTTCCTAGAATATTTAGTGTTACTCCTCAGTTTTCATTTAATTTCTTCATTTATTTCACTACTCAAACCTATTCTCGAGTGTTTGTGACCAATTTGGCTGCAAATATTTTGGTGCTTTCATTGAGAAACTCGATTCTCAAGCTATAGGATCACCTTTGTTGCTATTGGATTGTAGAAATCCCCCAAAGGAGATCCAGGTTCACTTTTAGAAGCTTGTAGATACTATTCAGATTGTTCAAGATCTAAGCAAAGGAATTCAAGATGGCAAGGCGCACCAGATCTACTTCCCATAATGTTGATGCCAACGAAACTGTTAGTGTCCAACAAGGGGGCCTAAGCAACCAGCTTGCTAATGCTAATGTGGAGCCCACTGCAGCATAGAACCCCACAGATTCCGTTACTAGAGCTGAATTTAATGACTTGATGAGGGAGCTGATGGAGAGCCATAGGCAGCTAAACGAGCAAATCCAGGCTAATGCTAACCTGATGAACCAGATTTCTCAACAACAACACCAAAGCACCGGAGGAGGTCTCGCCTCATACTCGGCATTAGATAGCTCAACCTCATCGGACAAGCACCACAAATAAAGATGTCACAGGATTGAAACAACATGAGCTGGGGGGATGGAGCAACGTTTGGTAGACCATCGTGGCCTGCTAAACCGGGTCGGTGTTGATCCCTCCCTAGGGGGCGGTACCGATCCCTCGACCAGGGGCACGGCTCCTCAACTGCAATTGGGGGGTCGTACTCAGCTTGGAACCGGTAACTTAAATACTGGAGCACGCACGGATGTTGGTCAACAACCTCTCCAGAATGATAATGAGGCGAATCCTCAGGATACGCATCTGGTGGACAATAGGTCAAAGAGGCGCGAGATGCCCCGGAGACACCGGCCAGAACATTCATATGGGATGGAGCCTGACCTAACACCACCTATCCAGACTTTGGACTTATCCGCAATGGTCAGGTAGCTGATGAGGGAGAACCAGGGCTTGACAAACGATGATTGGGGAGTCTCTAGGAGTCATACTCTTTTTACCGATAACATTTTACAGGCGGAGTATCCCAGGAGGTTTAACATGCCTACGATGCCTATTTATGAAGGGAAGACTGACCCCAGACAGCATGTCATGAGGTACAAATGGTTGATGGACTCGGCAAGAGCAAATGATGCAACCAAATGTAGATGCTTCCCTATAACTTTATCCGAGATTGCTATAATATGGTTCACGAGGTTACCCCTACGATCGATCTCAAGATTCGGCGAGTTGGCTACGAGATTCGTGGAGCAGTTCCGGATTCAAGCCACACAACCCAAAGATGTCATATCACTATCTAATGTAATCCAGGCTCCGGGGGAATCACTGAAGGATTACTTGCAAAGATGTCATGTCGCTATCTAGTGTAATCTAGGCTCCGGGGGAATCACTGAAGGATTACTTACAAAGATTTCATGTTGCTGCCATTGAAGTTAGTAACCCGAGTGACCACGCCATACTTATGGCTGTAATAAGGAGGGTTGACCTAGAATCCGAGTTCGGTGATTGGCTAACAGGAAAACCACCGGCCATGCTGGAGCGTTTCTATACAAAGGCAAACCAATTTATGAGAAAGGAAGAGGCCCGATTGTCTAGAAGAAGTAATGCTACAGGGCCAAGCTGAGAAGCGGTACAAAGCAACATCGCAGTGAACCAATCTGGTGAAAGCTCTGGGAAGGTTCAGGTTAATGTTCAAAACAAGCCGGGTCAACAGAAAAGGAGTGGAGAAGGAAATTCTGATCGGGAAAGGGAGCTCGGAAAGTGGAAGTCAAGGATTCTTACGTATAATGACTATAAACCCCTGAATGCATCTCTGGAGAACATCTATGTGTCGACCTGTAACACTTTCCAGTATAGGAAGCCGCGTCCGAAAGAATCGACTCGGGAACAAAAGCAAACCAGAAAGTACTGTCGGTTTCACGAATGCTACGTGCATAATACTGACGAATGTAGGCACCTTCATGATGCCATTGAGAAATTGATTTGCCAGAAAAAGTTGCAGCGGTTTGTCAAGAATCCACAGGAGGGCAGACAGGGAACGTCTGATCCCAATCGAGGGCCAGCTTCGTGCCGAGCTGAGGGGCTCGCTTAGACCGGTAGGAGGTTGGTGATAAACACGAAAGTTGGTGGACCGCACTCTGCGGACCGGAGTTGGCAGGAAATGGAGCGTTACGCAAGTTCAATGAAACATATGGACTTTGAATGTTGTTCGAATATGGAGGATGGAACTCCAGCTAAGCAACAGCGGACGATGACGGATGATATAGTATTTAGAAGTAGAGATGCCGATAGAGTGGAGGCTCCTACTATTGATCAGATGGTTATCTCTTCCATGATTGGCCCCGTTCTAGTGAGAAGAATTTTGATTGATTATAGAAGTTCTGTAAACATCATCTTTAAGAAGGCTTATGATCAAATGAGGATGGACGCTAAGGATTTGAAACCATCTAAAGCTCGTATACACGGTTTCAATGGTATGGCTACTAAGGCGGTAGGGTATGTCGAGTTACCATTGAGCTGGGAGAAGGTGGATGTAGGAGGGTGTGGATCCTACCGTTCATTGTCTTGGATGTTGATTCACCGTACAATGTTTTTCTGGGCCGTCCAGCCTTGGTTGAATTTCGAGCAGCCCTTGCCCCGTGGTGTTTGACGTTGAAATTTCCGACAGATAATGGAGTGGGTGTTGTGCATGGTGATTAGGCAATTGTCCATGCCTGTTATATGGCTGATTTAAGAGAGGATCGGTGAAAAGAGAAGGGAAAGGGTGTGGACAAGTCTGTTCGCATCCAAGTTACTAAAGATTGACAAATAGCACATAAGCCTTGGCTTGGGCACCACAGTCGGTTCTATAGAGACATAGATCCTAGGAATGATGAGGAGGAACCCAAAGAGGCCAAGGCAGTGCCGGCCGAACTGACGATTGATATCTCAGTCAGCCACGATGACCCATCGCAGGTGTTGAAGATTAGATCACAACTTAGCCCTTCGATGATGAGAGAACTTACCGATTTCCTCCGAGCGAATCTGGATGTATTCGCTTGGACTCATTCAAACATGTATGGGATCTCGCTTGCCATTATGAGCCATGCATTGAATATTGATCCGAAGTATGTCCCTATAAAACAGAAAAGACGAGGCATGGACCCAGAGAGATCTGTTGCTCTTAAAGAGGAGGTGGATAAACTTAAAGCTAACGGGTTCATTCGCGAGGCCCTCTATCTCGAATGGATATCTAACCTTATACTGGTAAAGAAGGCAAATGGGAAGTGGAGGACGTGTGTTGACTATTCGGACTTGAACAAGGCATGCCCCAAAGATAGTTTTCCCTTACCTAGGATTGATCAGCTGGTTGAATCGACCACGGGACATGAATTGTTATCATTTATGGATGCGTACTCAGGGTACAACCAAATCCTAATGCATTTCCCGGATCAGAAGCACACCAGTTTTATCACAGATGTTGGGTTATACTGTTATGTAGTGATGTCGTTCGAATTTAAAGAAAGCAGAAGTGACCTATCAGCGTTTGGTTAACCGAATGTTTAAAGATCAGATCGGCAGGACGATCTAAGTCTACATGGATGATATGCTCGTGAAGTCACGGCAATCAGACGACCACATTCCAAACTTAACGGAGATGTGCGATATCCTTCAATTTTATAGCATGAAAATCAAACCGTTGAAATGCTCATTTGGTGTTGCGTCAGGAAAGTTCCTGGGCTTCATTGTCAATGCACGAGGGATCGAAGTGAATCCAGAGAAGATTCAAGCCATTCGGGATATATAAGCACCCAGAACTATTAAGCAAGTACAGAGCCTGAACGGGAAGGTCACTGCTTTGAGTCGGTTCATCTCTAGGGCAACTGATAAATGCATTCCCTTCTTCGATTTGATAAGGAAGGAGAAGAGGAATTTCAAATGTACGCAAGACTATGGAGGTGCGTTCCGAACTTTGGTGAGTCATTTGGAGAGAACTCATGTTTTGTCGAAGCTCGTAGATCATGAGGAGCTGTATATTTACCTAGCTGTATCGCCGCATGCCATAAGTACCGCTTTGATTCGTGAGGAGAACCAGATCCAGAGACTGGTGTATTACGTCAGTAAACGATTAATGGTGGCGGAAAGAAATTACCCGAAGATAGAGAAGCTGGTGTACTGCTTGGTGATCGCGTCGTGCAAATTTCACCCCTACTTCTAGGCACATCCAATCAACATCTACACTGATCAGCCTTTACGATGGGTCCTGCAATGGCTCGAGATGTCTGGAAGGTTGCTTAAATGTAACATCGAGCTCAGTCAGTTCGACATCACCTATCTGCCTCGAAGAGCTATCCAGGGACAAGCATTGGCGGATTTCATAGTAGAATTTATCGTGCAAGATAAGCCACTTGAGAGCAATGTAATTCCTACTATACGATGGAAAATATATATCGATGGAGCATCTAACGAACATTGTTCTGGAGCAGGCGTCGTTCTTGTGACCCCCGAGAACCGATCAATTTGCTATGCTTTGAAGCTCGATTTCCTTGCTATGAACAATGAAGCCGAATATGAGGCGTTGATTGCTGGACTGAAGCTTGCTAAAGAGCTTAGGATGAAATTTATCGAAATCTTTTACGACTCGCAGCTGGTGGTGTACCAAGTTAGAGGGGACTACCAAGCAAAGGGACAACGGCTTGCCCCATACATTACCCGAGTTCAGGAGTTGTTGGCGGACATCGAATACTATGACATTTCGCATATTCTATGTGAGCAGAACGGAGAATCCGACTCGTTGGCAAAGTTCGCAAGCACTAGCGATGCACAACTGATGGGCTTAGTTCCGGTCGAGACACTACATACCCCAAGTATAAATGTGATGGAGGTCGATCATGTACTGGAAATGGAACCTGAAAAGGAATCATGGATGTCTCCATTTAAAGAGTACTTGTTGCATGGATTCTTTCTTGAGAAACGAAATGAAAAGCGACAAGTCCTTCGTAAAGCCTCACGGTATATTATGCAAGGAGGAACTATGTACCAAAAGGGGTTCTTTGTTCCCTTACTCAAGTGTATCACCCATGACAAGATAAAGCGTGTCTTGAAAGAAGTTCATGAGGTAGAGTGTGGCGATCACACTGGGGGAAAATGTTAGCTAAAAAGATACTAATTTATGGGTACTACTGGCCGACCGTGAACCGGGACACCGCTGATCATGTGAGACGATGTGACAAATGCCAGATATATGCAAAAGTCCCAAGAGCACCGCCGACAAAGATTACGCAAATGGTTAGTCCATCGCCTTGTGATGTATGGGGGATTGATATTATCAGCTCTTTTCCGATTTCCAAAGGTGGTGCGAGATATGAGATTGTCGTAGTTGACTACTTCACTAAATGGGCCGAAGCGGAACCATTGGCTATGATCACAACCAAGAAGGTCATTAACTTTGTTGTTCGAAACATTGTGTGTCGTTTCGGTCTTCCGCGAACTATCGTAACTGATAACAGAACTCAATTTGATAGTGCCGAGTTCAAGGAGTTTTGTCTGAGGTATCGTATTGAGGAGAGGTTTGCGGTAGTCGCTCACCCTCAAGCAAATGGACAAGTCAAAGTTGTAAACAAGATTATAAAATCCATCTTAAAAAATCATTTGGAAAAGGCTAAAGACAAATGGGTGGATGAACTTCCTACGGCACTCTGGGCCTACAGGACCACTCATAGTCTGCAACCGGCCACACTCCATTCGCTCTTGCTTACGGAGCCGAAGCAGTCATTCCTGTAGAACTCGAAGTCCCTTCTCATCGGGTAACGTATTACGATTCCAGAACAAACCAAAACCTCTTACTGGAGTCATTGGACTTTATTGATGAGAAGCGTTGGCTGCACACGGACACCGAGTCACCCGGTACTATAATACTAAAGTCCGATGGAGAACTTTCAAAGTGGGCGACCTTGTCCTGAAACAAATCTTTCCAGTCCCATCGCACATGGGAAGGGCCATTCGTTATTGAACAGAGGCTTGGATTTCAAGCTAGCGACTGTTGATGGTGTACCGCTTCCAAAAGCGTGGAATAGCGAGCATCTACGATGCTATTTCACCTAGACTATTTCTTTCATATTTCAGTAGAATTTGTTTTCAATATTTGCTTTGGTATTTGATTTAATGATATATAATAAGGCAATTTATTCTGTCCTTATTTTTGTGATGAATAAAAGCTTGAAGCTCCCTTTGCGTAAATTACTATTATTGCATGTTATGTTAAGTGTGTATTGAAACTGATTGATATCGACATATGTAATGTATAAATAGATGTGTAAGGAGAAAAATCTTTAAGTCCCCGGAGTACGGACAAGAGTACTTTGAGTCTCCAGAGCGCGGACTAGAGTATAAACGACTTGAGAAAAATGTCTTAGTCCTCGGAGTGCGGATTAGAGTACTCTGAGTCCCCAAAGCGCGGACTAGAGTATAAACGACTTGAAAAAAATCTCCAAGTCCTCGTAGTGTGGATTAGAGTACTCTAAGTCCCCGTAGCGCGGACTAGAGTATAAATGACTTGAGAAAAATCTCCAAGTCTCCGAAGTGTGGATTAGAGTACTCTAAGTCCCCAGAGCGCAGACTAGAGTATAAATGACTTGAGAAAAATCTCTAGGTCCCCGGAGTGTGAATTAGAGTACTCTAAGTCACCAGAGCGTGGACTAGAGTATAAACGATTTGAGAAAAATCTCTAAGTCCCTAAAATGCGGATTAGAGTACTCTGAGTCCCCGGAGCGCGGACTAGAGTATAAACGACTTGATGAAAATTTCTAAGTCCCCAAAGTGCGGACTAGAGTACTCTGAGTCCCTAAAGTGGACTAAAGTATAAACGACTTCACGACAATCTCTAGTCCCTGAAGCAGATTAAAATGTAAAAAAATTGATGGAAAGTCTTGAATCACTGGTTGTGGACTAAAAAATTCCAAGTCCCCAAACCACAGGCTAATTCAAAGACCCAATGGACAGACAGGTGAGCTTTCAATCATTCGTTATCCCACGAATTCTGGTCTAAGATTGATGGAAGATGCTCGAGTTGGTAGCAGCGGAATACAACTACTGGTTGCGGTTCCGGTTTGGCATTGCTTGTGACTTAAGATGGAGCCTACAGAGAAGCTCCGAGACTAAGATAATGAACTATCATTGAAACTTGTGAAAATTATAACAAGTACTTGAAATGAGATTAATTATTCTACTATTGAAGTAATAATTCACTCAGTGATTAACCAAGGAACAAAAACTTTTATTTACAATCTCAAAATTTCCTCACAAACCATTCGAGAATTCGGGATCCACGCCCGTACATGTGCTACTAAAAAGAAAAAAGGGAAAACAATGCATGTCTAATTTATTTGGACTAAGTACAACAACACAGGACCCCGACTATTTCTTTGACTTCCTCTCCTTCTTCGGCTTTTCGGGGGTCAAATTGGTCATGAGTCTTTTTCGAGACCCTTTACTACCTTGAGTGAAGAAGGAGGAGGAACCGCAATAGGGATTGACCCGCCGGAAGGGATGAATTATAAAGGCCTATGGAGAGGATCTTCAACCACCACCACATTGAGTTCACCCTTGACTTTGATCTTTGATTTCTCCTCCTCTTCAACCTGTTCCTTCAAGTTGAACTTAGCAGTACGCTCATAAGCATCTGTAACTACAATGTTATCATGTTCCTCGGTAAGTGTTGGGTCGCCAAAGCCTCGGCTACTTTTCCCTCCTGCTTCGTGGCGACATCGCTCCTAGGAGTTGACTCGGGACCGAGATGACCTACAAAGTTTCGTAAAAAGAAAGTGTTAGACTATGGCCGTTATTTATCAAGAACAACAACTTTTTAGACTAAAAAGGGCTCAATGTGGTACCAGCATCCGGTTGACTCTCGGTAGTCATCGAGGTACTCCCTTCGATGATAGGAGATAACTTGTGTATGCCAAGTCCGGGCCTATCCGGGTCGTAACCGTAGTGTTGCTCGATGGTTTGGGAAGATGAAGTCCCAACCGATTGAACGGGAGGAGGACCCTGGGGCTCAGTGACAGAAGACCAACGATATCTTCTTTTTCCTTAGGCAACATAGGGGTTCTTCCGAATTGAAGTTTTGCGGCAGCCAAGTCAGATGGCTCGTTTCCTCAGAGCACTTCTTGCACAAGTACCCCTTCGTCAAGCTCTGCCACCCCCAACTCCTTTTTCTTGATCTTGGTGATGATATCCCAAGCCTCAGCAAGCGATTCAAGATAGCCTTTGCCTAGGAAAGTTAAGTCGCGGTGAAGGAGGACCTTTGCATTATACTCGGCGATGAGTGGATCGAATAAGGTTTTGATTTCCTCCCTACCGGACTTAGTCGCTGCCTCGACTCGGGAGTTGGCTTCTGCAAGCACCTCTCTCTTGCCATCTTCACAAGCGGCTACTTTCAAGGCTTCGATTTGGGAGATTTGCTCATCAAGTTTCATTTTTAAATTTCTGGTTTCAACAATCTCCTCACAATATTTTTATGACTCTTCTTGTGCCTAGACTTTCTCCTCCTTCTCCTTGAACAGTAATTTTTCTAACTCCTCTACATTACGGGCTAGCACATCTTTCTCCTTCTGTAAGGAGTCTTTCTCTAGAGCTAGGGTGCCACTGCGTTGGATTGCGACGTCCAGTTCCATCTTATGTGAAGTCACTAATCGACTTACTGCCTCAGCTGTTTCCTCCACATTTTTCTTCGCTTCAGCAAGTTGAGCCTTAACATTGAGCAATTCAACATCTTGATATTTGATAATATCCTTGTCATGAACGGCCTCTAGCTTAAGGCAATCAATCTCGTGCTGGCGCTCTATAGAAACTTCTGAGACTTTTTTGGCTAAGTGGATGAATGCTTCATGCTGAATGTACACATCATTCATACATGCTAATAAACTCTCTTTGGCAGTTCCAGGGATGATGTGTACGGACAGGAGGAATATGAGCCTGTCGAAGCAAATTTTTGGAAAGGTAGCCTTAAGTTCACCTAGTTTCTCCTCCATGGTCAAATCATGGGCAGGAACTGGAAGAATCTGTTCAGACGTAACCAAAAGTTGTTTACGGTGCTCACAAGATTGCCTGGTACTTGATGATCCAGAGTGTTGGTCACGGGGAGCAGTAGATTGAGAACCACGGTACATTGACTTGTCTCTGCTGTGAGCAGGAGGGTTTGATGGGTCGCTTTGACGCGAAACATGTGCTTGAGACTTCCTTTTAGATGACGAAGAAGATTCTCGAGAATGATAGTCTCTTTCACATCCTTCATCTCTGTCTCGACGTCTTCCGGATTCGGAATCCCGACTTGAACATTGGAAGGTGGAAGAGCCACGGAGACAATCGAAAGCATGTAAATAAGACATTGCACCTATAAAATAACCAAACGGAAGCACATTAGGAGTTGTTATGTCAAGAATTAATCACAAGTGGATGGTGAAGTGCAAGTGCTTGTGTGTGTCCTAGTGATTCCCCCGACGGACCAGTAACGTTTGCTTTACTCATCGGAGTTCTTTCCCCTTGTTGGAGGGTTGCACGCCTTCGTCGCTTCTCGGGGGTGAATTAAGCCCTTCGATGTCGAGGTTGGTGAAGTTGTAGTTTAATAGATCATCCGGGATCGAAATGTCAGAAAGTCCCTTCAACAGGCTCTCCATCTGTTGAGAAGATGATCATTTTTCGACTGGAGTTATGACAAATTTAGTGGTTGCTCCGATCTTCTTCTTTCGAATCTTGTACGCCAAACTTTTTCCCCTTCTTAGGGGAGGTTGCGATTGGCTATTATATGGCGCTTCAACTACCAATGTTTTTCCGAGGTCTGCGTCTTCATTTCTTGGCCCTACGTCCTCTGTTTCCTTTATTTCTCCCTCTTCAGTGCCTTCTTAGATTTCCTCAACAGGGGGCACTATGGATCGTTTGTTTCTTCCCCTCTCCCGGCAACAACCTTCGGAATCGCTCTGTTTCCTGGGTGGCCAATCCTGCGGCCATCCTTTAACAGTTCAAATAAAGAAAGCAACTCATTGGTGATGAGGAGTTTGATGTCCCGGTCCTCCACCGGAGTAGCGCGGATGGCCGCAACGGCCCTGGAATATATAACGCCATCAGAACGAGGGCAAACCCCTGAAAGAATTAAAGGAATTAGTACGTCTGAGAAAGAAACCGTAATTTGAATCTTTGGGTTAAAGGCAAAAGCCTAAGTAGTACTTACGTCGTTCCAGCCACCTTATGGCGAAGCCGGAAGGACACCGTACGTAGAACCATTCTTGTTTGAACAAGGAGAGTTTATTCCATGCGCCCATTAAGACTTGACATTTGGGCATGGGCTTGAGGAAGACGTACGAAAGACAATCGGCTCGTCTTTTGAAGTTGTAAATGTACCGGATGTCTTTGGGAGTTGGCGGACGAAATAAGACATTCATAAAGAGAAGGAAAGTGCCATGGATAAAAGCGTAGCTGTTGGGTGGGAGCGATTCCTATGTACCTCAGCATTTCAAGAATAAAAGAGTCGAACGGTGGCATACATCTGGCCCGGCACATGAACTTATTGCATGCGGTATATCCTGCAAAGAAATCCCGTGGATAGAATACAATCGATGAAGAGCAGCTTCACCAATTTTGGAAGCCTGTGAGTCAGTCGGATTATTCAAGACGATGGCATCCTCTACAGCATCGGGAGCTGGGCCTATAACTTCTATAGAAAGAATCCGGATATTAGAAAAAAGGTTTGCTTGTGGATCAGATGTCTCTACTTCTTCTCTTTACTGACTTGGTACAGGCTTGTCAGACAAGGTAGCGGAGCTTGATTTCATATCCGATTTAGAAGACATTGTGGTTGAATGCTTCGTATAACTCGGGATCTATGCCAGCTATACTCAGTAGACAATTAATATTAGAAATAACAACCTGTCCCCCCGTGCTGTGTGTGAACTAGTGCAATGCAATATGAAATGAATATGAACAGTTTGAAATCATAAAAGCAAAGGTAAAATGTCGAAACTTAAAGATTTCGTCCGGAGAGACCATCATCACTGATCGTCTCGAACGATGTAAAAGATGATTGGCGACAATAACTTTAGGATCAAATGTTGACGTTCTAGATTATGAAGTTCGTTGTTCGAGTATGTTAGGCCAGTTTTATACTTAGCTCGCGTTGAGTAGATTGGGCCTTTGTTCGTTTAATTTTAAGTTCATTGGTCCATATATACTAGTCGTGTTGTTATCAGTTACTTTATGCTTGGGTGAGGCAATGTACAGTCATATGTTCGAATAACTCAAGTGAAGATGGTTTTTAATGGCCAACACCGATCCATGCTACATATGCCGATCCCTTCACCTTAAACCCATAGTCGACCCATATGCCTTATCCTTTTAGCCGACCCCTACGTTTAGACATACTTGACAATACCGACCCCTCTAATTTACTTAGATACCGAACCCTATGTTTTGGCCTTCATTGCCGATCCCAACGCTGAACTCTCCCTCCTTTTCAACATCTATACTGATCCCTATAATTGAACCTCTATACCGATCCCTCTAAACATCCTCATCTATACCGACTCCTTCCCATTTCTAACACCGGACCTCCCACCAACTATCCCTCACCGATCCCTCGCCTACTGCAGAACCCTCCTTCTCCATCCTCTTTTTTCTCTCCTATATCTTCTTCCTCCTTCTCCTACTCCTTCGCCTTCTCTTGCTCTACTGCATAGCATGATCAAATCCACTGAATAACACACCTAACCGACACTTAAGCATATCTAAACTTGAAGGCTCACGACCCAACCACACAAATGAGGAAGAAACTATACCTAAATGATTTGGATTGCAAGGTCGCAGCTTGGATTAGGAGTGGATAGGCCTGTCAATGGATACCCGAAAAATCCGAAATCTGTATCCGAAAAAACGGATATTATCCGATATCCAAAAAGAAAATCGGATGCGGATGCGGATATGAGCATATCCGTATCCGAAAAACATCCGTCCGATCCGAAATTAATTATAATAAAAATTGTTATTATTATTGATTTATTATTTTAAGATGACCCTAAGTTATAGTTAAAATATATTTAGAAATGAATTGGCCCAAGCCCAAATTGTTCAAGAAAGAAAGTAAAACCCTAGCTAAGCAAGTAACAATATCAATCTAAATTTATGTTAGAGGAATATGTATGTTATTTGGTTTATTAACTGATATTTGATTTTCTAGTGTGCTATACTTTGTATTTTGTTTAGATTGTTAGTTACTTTATATGAGATGGCTAAGATGAAAACATATGAGAACTGAAAACAAATATTATCTATTGTTTTAGTTTGTTTTTGTTTATTTGAATTGTTGTAATATCGTACAAATTTGTTTATTTTGGATGTGAATATTCAATTTCGGATGTGGATATTTCGGATATTTTCGAATATCCGGAAATATCCACTTTTTATTTTCGGATGCAGATATTTTTGGATATCCGAAAAATATCCGCGGATGCGGATGTTAATTCTCCGATATCCGTGGATATCGCATGTGGATGCGGATTTAAATTTTCGGATGCGGATGCAGCCATATCCGCATCCGTTGACAGCCCTAGGAGTGGATTGATGTTAACGGAGGTCGAAAATATGATCTTGCGGTTGAATTCGAATTAAGGAAGAGGGGTTTTTAGCTTTACTCTGGAGCGATTGGTTAGGAAGAGAGAAGTGGATAAAGTTGCAGGCGTTGAGAAGATAGAGTAAAAGAGAAAGAAGAGAAGGAGTGGGCTTTTATATGGGCAGTGGGAGAGGAATATGAACCAGTCACTCCAAGTGACTCGGTCATAGGTTGAAAAAGGTGTCGGCCTCAAGCTATACCGACCCCTATCCGAGCATGGTAACTAAAGGTCGGCATACAAAGATGTTGATCCCTCAATATATATATATATATATATATATATATATATATATATACATATAGTAAACAATGAAGGAGAAGGGAAGGTGTGCTTGAATAATGGGTGTTCGTGAGATAGGAAGGAATCTGTGAATTCAACCTTTAAGAGGTTAGGCCGAAAGAAAACCTGAAGACTTCATATGACCAAATTTGTGTATTCAAATGGGATGAGACTTCGTCGAAGATTAATAAAGAACAACGATCAACCAATGACTTGAATAGGCCTGCCCCCGGGAACTTGGATTTTTCTCCAATTCAAAGCACGTCATGTTATTCACAAGATGTACTTTGGGGGACAAGTGTTACCTGGTACCTTGGCCCGGCTACACAAAGGTGATTACAGAGATCAGACTTGACTATTGATGGGAAAGATGTCCATGAGACGACATCTATGTGACCATAGTGTGATTTCCAAACAGTTATGTCCAGCCCAGGGTAAATAAGGTCAACGATTATATGATATAGGACGTCAGAATTATGAAGGTTAGCTTGGTGGAATAAAGGTCGACATAGATGTTTGACAAGTTGAAGAGTGTATAAATGGGTCGGCATGTTGTAGGGATTGGCATGACAATGGTTATGAAAAGGGATCGGCACGATATTGGGTCATCATGGTATCGGGTTGGCATAAGATATGGAATGATTAGGTCGGCATAGCATTTGGAATGTTAGGGTCGGCATAGTATATGGAATGATCGGGCCGACATAAGATATGGAATGATCAGGTCGGCATAGCATTTGGAATGTTAGGGTCGGCATAGTATATGGAATTGTGAGAGTCCAAAAACTCGACCTTCGAAAATCGGCATTCGTACTTCACTTGTACTCAAATGTCGTAGATTCAAACGCCGAATCTGGCTTCCCGGAGCTTATAACACCATTAAGTATAACAACACAGCGGAATAAAGAAATCAATGATATCATATACAACTCCAATGAATACAATATCCAGAATGATATACAACAATGATATCAATATGATACAACAATATCAAAGATACAAGAAATAGCAGTGGAAAGAAAATAGATAACACCAGCAGCGGATAGAATGCCTCCCAGATAAGCAACGTCAGTCCATGAACTCCAAGAACTGAACTAGCTCCAAATAATCTACTAAACCTGAATATCTGAAAAACCCAACTCTAGACTTCCCGTGTGGAAAAATTGTGGGCACCCAGAGTTTAGGAAGGGAACAATAAACTCCGAGTCAGTCGTGGGACTGGTGTGAGCAACAAAAATAGTTTATCTTTAAAACAAACAATTGGAGAATTTTCAACATTGAAATCCGTAATGCTTTTGGAAAATGAAACTACCATAAGACCTCCCACCACACACACAATGCAATCGCAGACTTGGAGGAGATTGCTTCTTATGATAGTCAAATATGCTTACTACGCAAACAAACTCTTTTGATATTATTATTAGTGCATAGTGTACAAAAATCATTTCCAAAAAATACAATATTAATCTTAGCCGGCATAGGTACCATTATATTATGCCTGCTATAGCTGCCGCCTGAGGAGACAGGTTATACAATTGCAATCGTAAAGGTTCGTATTGTTTCTTTGGATTTTCCAACAAATGGTCAGGCTAAGGAACTTCCTACTGCCACATGGGTACGCCTCTGGCTGGACGTCTCGAGAGACAACTGCTCTCTGCCAACACAAGGTCGGGTTACCCCTATAACTAGGTAACTCACGAATATGCCATTCCCCGGTCCTTTGGGACCTTTATCCGAGGCCTCGGTAATCAACATCACACATAATAATAAAGTGTGTCCACATGAGTAAGTATCTGTGCTCCATACCATGATACCACCCTTTTCCAGAAGGAAATAACATACCCTAAAGGGTGCGACCCTCATAACCTTGCCGCATCATTCCTGTTTCGACCATTTCCGGTCTGTGAGGTCCGACGAGGTCTCGTCCACAAAGCTACGCTTTTTCACAAAGCCACGCTTTGATCAACAAATGATCAATAAATGATCAACACACAGCAACACTCAGCATGCCACATTACCAAATTGGGGGTATATCGCTGATAACCTTCAACTACATAACCTCTAAGCTCGTACGTCTCAGAGAAGGGTGTTAAGCTAAGAGAATAAATTCTCCGCCACCAACAGAAATGTATTTGAAAGAAATCAGCTTTATATCCCAAAGTGTAATGTCAGATATGTAACCATACAAGTCTGTTACGGGTTCGAACAGAATCGAAGGCACTTCCGAAGAAGCCCTTGCAATCCGGGTATTCACAATCCCGAACGGACTTCCCATCACTTAGGAAATCTCTATACCGGAGCAACTCAGTGCAGAGACAATCGATAGGTTATCCTGTCGTTCTCGCAAATACCCGGTCTTCAACACCGGTCTTCAAATGCTATCCATATACGACGTATCATTATTCGGAATGGGTTATGTGACACAAAAGTCCTCTCCGGCTAAAACGAATAATGAGCGCAATATTTAAAAACATATGGATAATGGAATTTCAGTTAAGTCACAACTTAAACCCAAACTTTCTTTTCAAATGGTTTAACAAATTACCATTTTCAAATCTTTAAACAAAAAGATTCATTTTAACAACCTTCAACGGTTTAAACAATTCCCACACTTTAATCTTTTAAAACAAAAGATTCATTCACAGATTTTCCAAATTAATTTCCATTTCAATTGGATTAACTCGTTAAATCTTTAAAACAAAGATTTAACTTATAGCTTTCAAAACAATTCCATTTCAAATGGTTTAAACAAATCACCATTTTAAATCTGTTAAAATAAACAGATTCAATTCATAGCTTTCAAAAAGAATTCACTCATAACTTGGAAAACCATTTTTCAATTCAAACTTGAAATTCCTTTACTTAAATTGGAATTTCATTTCTTATATGGAAGCTTTTATCATTTGAAATAATAGTTTTCATTTCGGAAAATCTGATTCATTTATACGAATTAAAATCCTTGGGTTAATTTCAAATTCTCAAACCAATACTTTTAAAATAGTTTAACTTCATATAAACACATTTATAACATCTTTAACCGTAATTTCCAAACATAGAATTCAATTCCAAATTTTTGAATTCAAATTCAAATTATTTAAATTGGAAAATTTACCAAGTTATTCAAAATAACTTTTATTTTTGAAAACACCTTTTCAAAAGCTTTAACATTTAACCCAAATCCATTTCCAAAATCAATTGAAATTAAAATTTCAATTTCAAAAATATTAAATTTAAATCATCTGTGACTTAACCGATTTCCTCGTGAAATCCATATTTGTGTGTGTATGGTGTAGTCCAAGGGTTTCACATAGTAGTGCAACATCATTCAATCATCACAGATCAAAATACAAAAATATAGTTGATAAGCGGTATAACTATAACGCTTATCTTTTATTCACAGATCACAGATATATAAATTACAGATAATATATTACATTCATCCCAGATAAATGAACTACAATACAGATCACACACAAATCAGAATATATCACACAGCATCACAGATCAGGGAATATCTAACAATTTCAAAACATTCAATACAATTCAAACATTCATAAGTAAGATCAGTTAATTGTCTGATTAATTCAAATCAGATTAATTTCTTATAAATTACTAATCCTGGTTAATTAACATTAACCAATTACAATTTCATTTTAATTAATTAACCTTTAGTAATAAATTAATTTGCCTCAATTAATAAATTAATTGATTATCATTTAATTAATTATCCTTAATTACAATAATTAATTTATTAATCCTTAATTAATAATCATCCCTTAATCACTTTCGGTTATTAATTAACCTTTAAAATTATTTAATTATTCTCAAATTAATTTCCTTAATTAATTTGTCACATTAATTAATTACCTTTAATTAATTACAATAAGTGATTATTCTTAATTATCTTCATTGACATCAAATCTTAAATTAATAACCTTACCAGTTATCATTATTAACACATTAATTTATTCAAGAAATTAAGGTTAATCAAAATATCAATTTATCTTAATTAATTTCATTATTTATTTAAAATAATTAATTAATAAATAATGTCATAAATTAATTAAATTAAAACTTAATTACCTTCAAAATAATTTACTTAAGTTATCAAATTAACAATTCTAAATTTACAAATTAATTAGATACTTAATTATCAATTAACCAATCTTTAATTACAAATAGTAATTAATCATTCTTAACTAATTTCCAAAACATAATTTATAGTAATTATTTATCTTAATTAACATTTAAAAATCTTCCTTACACTTTGAAAATCAATTTATTACAATTTTAAAAAGTTTTAATGTTGACTAACTTTAACCCTTATCTTTAAGTTAACCGTTCAATTAAAATATTAATTAAGATTAAAACAATGTTAAGTATTTACTTAAATAATTTAAAACTTAGAATAGTTTCGTAACTTAATTTGTCAGATATTAAATTCTTCATTAGCACTAAATTTTTGTTTACAACATTTACTTCAAATCTAATTAGGCTAAATCCTTTCGAAAACAGAACCCGAGTTATACCCAGGCTTTACTCGAGTGTTACACGAGTTTTCCTCCATCTTCCTCGAGTCATCCCTCTTCCCCTCTCGTACACTTCTTCTTCCTCTTTCATTTTTTTTCCAGTAAGTTGAATTTAAATTTAAATAATAACAACAGACGACACGCTCACGTACTCGAGCCTATACTCGAGCCAAAACCCATTCTTCCCGAGATCTTCTTCGAGACCACCTAGATCCAATGTCATCTGACACGAATGGTAACTCGTGCACGTGCACGTTCACCAGACTGGTTTCCGACCATCGACGCTCCTTCCAGCAAGTCATCAACGACCTCTACCTTCAATTCGACCACCCAGATCATCACTTCCAACCAAAAATCCAAATCGAGAAATGTGGAACAAACTGGAACCAAAACTGATCATTCAAGAATCCCCTCGACCTCCTATCTCCGATCACCAGATCGCTAGAACCTCCGGCCACAACTTCGTTTACCATTCCCCAAGCGATCCCCAAAACTACGCCACGCTCGATCGACCGTGGATGTCGAACGAATTAAATTCCTCAACCTCGTCAAAACCATAACTTAAACCCTAAATTCGATTCGAGTTACAAAATTTTGCATTAGAAAATTTTTCCAACATTTTTCCTATATCCACGAATCAATAATCAAGCTCCATAACAAATTTCAGCATCAACAATTTATTAAATCAACAGAATTTTGTAAAAAATGATTTTTGTTCATCTATAAACTGCTCCTTTATTTCTCAATTAAAATTTTCCATTTTTGTTTTAAAAATCAAGTTTAAGCTTTAGCTTTTGATTCATACACCTGAATCTATGAATCATAAAAATTAAATTTTAACTTATTCAAGTTTTTCCCACTGTTGTTTTCCTATTTCCAGAACTAATACAAATTGATTTTTCTCTTAACTAAATATTTAAACTTAAGTCTATGTTATAACAAAACATTTTATGTTCATAACTTAAGTCAAATCAAGGCTTGGATTAAGAGCAGATGAATTTTGATGAGCAATCAAGCCTGGAATCAAAACAGAGAGAGATACACAGAAATGCTTACCATATATTCATACCCGAACACAGAGATATATTTAAAAATATACTCACAAATAAACTGAATTTCAGAGAGAACATGTAGCAGAATAAGTATACTTAAACATTTTTAGACTGTGATGTTACTCACCAGAAAGAAGATGAAGAACAGAGCCTCTGTGTTGAGTTTACTAGCTGAAATCATTTTCCTTTGATCTTTGGTTTTTATTTGAATTTGTGTTGTTCTTGTTGTTTCAGTTGAAGCTTTGTTTAAGTTTAGATGATCTTTTACTTTCAGTTTTTTTTTCTTTTGTGAACGAACTGGAATGGAGAAGATAATATATGAAAGAAGTTTAAGGGTGATTATTTTCTTTTGTACTGGGTGATAAAATATTGTACAGGAAATATTATTTTGTACAAATGAGATCAGTGATATTTATTCCTTGTCTCGTGGCTGATATGTACCATTTTGGGGCTGCATTAATTTGCCATGTACAATCTTCATACTTAAATGTATATATTATCATGTACAAACTTGCTTATTTTATTTCTTCTTGCTTTGACTATGCTACATTTGATTTCGGCTGGAAATATTAGTACTAAATGAATTTGTCTTTCTTTACAAGCTTTACATTCATGTTTGTTTATATATGGTTTTGTTTCCTTTTTAACTTGTCTTCTTTGATAAGCTTCATAGATATTTATTTTTGTACATACTTATCTTTATATAGTTGAATATATTACATATTTACTTGTTTCATATTTCTTTTGTTTGTTTGGTTTCATTTGCAAGTGTACATGTATTTTATTTTATTTTCTTTTCTTATTTTTGAATATACTTTTATATCTTATATATATTTTCTTCTTAAATCTTATTATCTTATAATATAAGTGAACTTTAATTTTATTTTATTTTCTTTTATTATTTTTGTAGTCTATTCTATGTGTACTATTTTGTATTGATTTATTAAGACATATATATTTCTTTACATTGAATATAACTATACATATATATATTTATTTATTTTTGTAATATAGATGAATTTCTAAATTTTAATTTGTTGTTAAAATTTTATTTAAGGTGTACCTTTTTATTTTCATAATTTATCTAATTTATCTTATATATTTTTACTTTTATTTATTTCTATCTTTAGCTTAAATATTTATTTTTATTTTTAAACTTGTATCAATTATCTATATTTTTATATTTATCTTTAAACCATTTAGTTAAGATTTAGATTCAAATCAAATATACACATATATATACTCAAATTTACTCATATATGTCTGTATACATATATATTCACATATACACAATATTTAAATTTTAAATGATTTATATAGAATTTATTTGAATTCGGGGAAACTCGCATCACTTTATCACTTAATCAATTAATTTTACAATTTTTATTCAAAAATTAATTTTAATTATCAATTTAAATATATATAAAATTCGGGGTCGTTACAGGAATGATCAGGTCGGCATACTTGAATGGATCGACAAAGTGTGTGATGAGATGGATCGACATATTGAAAGCGGTCGGCATATTATAGTGGGATTGACATGGCATAGTGATATGGCTCGGGTCGGTATGATCGGCACAATAAGTTGGGCTAAGCCTTCCTTATGGTGGGCCCAAATGGTCAGGGGGCTCTAGGTCTCGAGATGCCAGTCGGGTTGGAGGCTGCCTTCATCTATAAATACAGGGGCAAGGGGGCCATTTTTGGGGGGGGGGTATTCTTTTTGGCTAACAAGTGAAACTCTACCATTTTTGTAATCAGTTTCCTTTTGTTCTAACTTGTTCTCACGCTATTTCTTGTTGATTGTAACTGTAATCAATTAAGTGGTAAAGCAATAAAGGAAGTATTCAAAGTGGACGTAGGCAATCATCGCCGAACCATTATTAATCTTGTTATTTTTGCTTTCTGCTATTTTTCCTAGAATATTTAGTGTTACTCCTCAGTTTTCATTTAATTTCTTCATTTATTTCACTACTCAACCTATTCTCGGGTGTTTGTGACCAATTTGACTACAAACACCTAATAATGATTTTGGTATAAAGCTTCTTAATTCCGAGTTAACCGATGCAATTAGAATAAAAAATCGTACCTTATTAATGGTTCATATGCCTGAGATTTGAAGTTTTGGATTATTATGAATGTAAAAGCTTTTTCACTTGAGTTTGAAATGCAGGTAAAAGAGAAGAAGAGGGAAAGGCTTAACTATTTAAAGTGGAGAGAAAGAAGAGCAGTCGCCATTGATTAGTTTTAAATGGACGGTTGGATTTGCATAGAACACTAATGGGCCGCAATCACTATTTTCAGGATTATTGACTTGAAAAGTCGATGCTTCCTTTAAACTAAGGGGCAAATGCTACTACTATCACTATTGATCCTGAAGGAATGCGGCATGTCGACATAACCATGATCTCACATCAACAAGTAATTTTGGAAGTGCTAAGATAAGCCAATGCCGGAAGCATACAATGTCACCCCTCATCATATGTGTACTAACTACTGTATATTAGTAACATAAACATCAATGTCATCAACACAACAATATCACTATTAACTACACAACGTCCACATAATAATAATGGTAAATATTGCATAACTCATTCTAATGAGATTCTATCTCCACTCAACATATATCTATGATAATATCAGACAACAATTAATCATATATGTTACAATAATATAAAATAATGTATTTACACTTACTATTTCCTCTTAAGTATAAAATCATCTTATTATTGTTTATTATGAAAATACGTTTATCATCTTTAAAACAATAATATTTTCTCAAAATGATAATATACTTTAAAAATCCTATATTTACAAAGTATCATTTTAAATATCTAATAATATCATTATTTAGTCAAAAATAGTAATTTAAGTCAAATTAATTTCAAAACAATAATATTTTTACTTTACGCCAAAATAATAATATTTATTCAAATCTCTTATTATCTTTCACAACCAGTTCACTACTATTTAACTCAAAATAATAATACTCCGCATTAAATTTAAAAAACCACTTCATTATTTTTATTTCAAAATAATAATAATTTAACCCAAAGTACTTATGAAAAATGACCCTTAACTATTATTACAGTTCCCAAAGTATCTCTTGTTTTTATTACTTAAATAATGATAATAATAATATTTTCCATAAACTTCACAAAAGCAATTATGTTATTATTTACTCATAAATAATGCAGTCTTTCCAAAAATCATATTATTATTTATTAAATTCCATTGACTCTTTAAATAATAATAAATTCTCCAAAGTTATTTTAAATTAGATTTTTCGTTATTAGTTATGAATTTCTCTAGAAATTCATAAATAATGACCTTGTTAAAATTCTCAAATTACTTTTAGTATGAATTGTTAAATCATAATTGTTTACAGCTACCACTCAAAATTTGTAATCTTACTTTTCCAAAAATTACACAATTTTACTTATTTTCTTTCAATTAATTCCCCTTAATCTACAATTAATTACCGTATATCGCCATAATACAACAATTAAACAAATAAACTATAGCATATATCATATCAAAGCATCACAATAATCAAACAATTACCAAAAGAGCATAACATATATAAACAGTTGTATATTTTTATCATTGAATACTTATTTAATATTTTTTAAATATAAATACTTACGACTATTTAATCCCAAAAGTGATTTTCCAGACAACTTCAAAAATGAAGAAACCATATGTCAGATCGTCTAGAATTTTGCTGCGAATCCAACGAGATAAACCACGCATAAATCAAAGGTCGTATGTTAAAGTTATGGTGGTTAGAGCATGGATTGGAATTATTGAACATACAAGAAAATAAACTAAAAAAATAAAATTAAATAAATTAATATACATATTACGTTTTCTATGGTATCTCGAACCCATTGTCGTGCCTAAAACCAGAACCTTGATCGCCCTTTGCCGTCACTACAAGCCGCTGTCGATGAAGCCGAGCCCATCATTATAACCAGCACCGCCAAACCTTTACGGTCACCACCATTGAACGATCACGTTGTCGCTACCGCCATGCCTAAAACCACCGTTGCCCCACTTCAAACGCTTATTCTAGCATACCCCGATATCGATTCATGCAATTGAGACCACCATTGAACTCAGCGCTATGAGATCTTTCAGTTGCTACTCATCTTGCCTTCCAATTTTCTCCCAATCAAAAACACCTCTTATGGCCTAGAGTTTTGCCGATTTCATGATTTGACCGAAAACTCTAATTAGATTAGGCACTATCTCTGAAAATGAACACTTAACTTTTCTTCATCTCATCGAAACTATCGATTTGATACATATTCAATGTTATTTGAATGCTTTGAATTTTGATACGAATTGTTATAAGAGGAAATTGTCCAGCATTAACAAGCGATATATAATAAATTTCTGGATTAGTGAAGAGAGTGAGGTCTAGCGGGGGCTAGGGTTTGAGAAGGATTGTATATATAGCAAACATTTGAGTATTTTAGGCCTAAAATACCCATTTCGAAGACAATGTCCAAATCATAATATATTATATATCAAATTTTGTTTCTTGAACATTCCAAATGTGATGTGTTATCCGCATATTTTCTAATTTCCATGTTATAAGAAAGAACAAGAGGATATGGAAGCGATGGAAAGTATTGTTACTACAATCAATAACATAGAAAACATCTAGCGTGAAGATATCAATCCACAAGCGATGCTGAGCAATAAGGCAATGGAGAAATCGAGCATCTAAACATAGCATGAAGAGGTATCAGATTTATATGGGATAGTGAGCATTAAAAGAAGAATAAGCATTATCTAATATTCGCAAGTAAGAGGTGATGTCGTGCCTCAACAATAATGAAAAGCATATTAGGCACCTAATGTACAAAAGGTGTCGAGATTCAAGAGATGATAGGGTTGATGAGTTTATACAACGAAAGGTGTCATAAATATGTTACAAAGGAAGAAAGCTATGCCAGTGAAGCATGTTGAACATACAAGAAGGTAACAAGCTTAGGCGAGATGCCGAGTTCCTAGGAGGTGTCGAGCCTCTAAAACACAGGATGTTGTAGAGCATATAACAAAAGAGGGATGCCACATCATTAAGTGATATCAGCCTATTAATAAAGGATGACACATACCTATAATCTAAGAGATGGCGTGAAACAACAGTCTGAAGGATATCGAATATTTACACTATAAAGGTATCGAGTGACTACAAATGAAGATATCGAGTATTTACAATGTGAAGATGGCAGATATCTACAATATGAAAGAGGCCGAGCTACAACAATACAATGAAGTATCGAATATCTACAATCTAGAGGGTATCGAACTTATAAAAAGCAACGGCGATGTTGAACTACTACAACCCAAAGCATGGTGGAGCGTAAAATAAAGAGGGGGTGTCGTATCACTAGAGCATATCGAACATTTACTTGTAAAAGAAGGATGTCGATTCTCTATAAAACCAAGCCTTAGATATAGCAATGAATATTGAGCCTTTACAATTATAACCATTGTAAAGCATTTACAAGAGGCAATGATGTCGAACTTCAAGGGATATAAAGAGTATTGAGAATCTACAATTGCATAGAGTGTCGCAATATGAAGTGAGAAGCTGAATATCAACAATATTAAGGAGATGTTGAAGATCAACACAATTAGGTGAATACCAAATATTGACGGCATAAGGAGGTAGTAAGTGCAGACATATGGCAGCCATGCAGCATGCCATGGCCTCTATAAATATGCCTCTACCCCCATTTAGGAAGGGGCGATCAATTTCTTTTCTCTCTCTCTCAAACAATAGAATTGTAAACCCTAATTTGGGAAAATCAAAAATTGATTTGTTAGCTTTGAAATTTATAAACAAGGACTTGGACAAATGACTTTGCATACCCATTTGCCTTGATTGTGCAAATTTGACTATTATTAATCATGGACATGCATATGACTAATTTTTGGATTCGGACTTGACTTTGGGCCCTTGTCTACTTAAGCCCTTGTCTAAATTAGTGTTTAGTTTGCATAATGACTATTTTGCCTTTTTCAACATATGAACAATGGATTGTGCCTTATGTGAATTGCCCATCTTGCCCACTAAAGAATAATTAATGGATTATTGCATATTCACACAACTTGCCTATTTTACCCTTAAACATGTGACATGAATTTTTGAACACTTCCATATCAAAAGTTTAAGGACATCATGGGACCATTTCAAATAACATCATCCTATACTAAGTCTTGCATGATTAAGCCAATCTTTGGTTTAACATCCCCCGAGTGACCTATCAAAGCAATGTCACTCTAAATAATATTAGGGGCATTAGACCAATTTTTGGTTCAACATGGCATTACGGGTGTTAGTCCAATTTTTAGGTTAACATTTTGGTGCTAGAAGGAAGGGCCTGAACCTCCGCTTTATTATTTTCTTACTTAGAAACTAATTGTGTAAAGTTTTGCTGTAGAAAAATGGTAAGAGTTAAGAAGGTTAATGTACCAAATGAAGAGACTATGCAACAAACAAACTTGGAGCAAAACGTCACTCCAAATTTCAATACAAAAAATGTGGAACCTGGACAACCTTCAATACCAGTGAAGCTAACAAACATCGAAGCAAAGATTCAGGACCTAACTCAACAACATGCAATGATATAGGAACTCCTTGAAAAAGTTCTTTCCTGGAATTCTTCTAAAAAGCTTATCGAATGGGGAGACGAGGTAGAATCTCCATAGAGGAATCTACACACTTCATTACTCAACAACAAGGATAAGGGTACAACATTATGGGTCTGCAAAGAAAGAAAGAAACTCATAATGAAGGACCGATAGTGTATTCCTCTAACTCGCAAGACCACAAAAATAAGATGAATTATCAGAGAGAAGGTCAAGAAAGGAGAATAAGAAGATCTTCTGAGTAGTCAGGCAGTTCAACTTCAGGAAAGAAATTCAAGTCCTTCAGAAGGGATTATCACAATGAAGAAGCATACTTGAAGGACATGGCCAATAAACTAGTGAAATATATGCTTGATTTTTAAGGGAAAAGGACCATTGACCCAGAATAAACAATAATATTCGTGAGGATCCATTCATAGAAGATAGAATGTCTGTTAGAATTCCATTACATATCAAAATCCCGTCACTGAAGTATAACGGAACCAATGACCCCGATGACCATCTTTTGGCTTTTGAAAGCCAAATGGATTTGCACAATGCCTCTGGAGCGGTACGTTGCAGACTTTTTTCTACGACTTTTCAGGGAGTAGCTGCCAAATGGTATAGACACTACAGAGAGAAAACCATTTACTCTTGGAAATAGTTTTCTTATTAGTTTTCAGCAAAATTCTACATATGCAAAGATCCCACTATTGACTCGAGTGTGTTGCAAAATGTCAAACAAAGACTAGGTGAATTGCTCGATGATTATTTAAGGAGGTTCAATGCTAAGGCACTAAAGGTGGAAAACATGACTGATAGAGAAAAACTAATGGTGGTGTGCTCAGTGTTAATCGAACAGACCCCTTTTGGAAGGAACTCTACATCCATGGGTGTAGGGATATTCAAGATTTTCATTTTTACGCTGATAAATTTATCTGTATGGATGAAATATACTATGCTAAGAAGAAATCCCAATCAAAAAAGGAAGGAGGAAAATCTAACTATGATCACCCCCAACAAAAAGCCAAGATGGGATGAAAGTAAAAGAGGGAATGGGAGGAATCCCTAAATCTAACTATGTGGCAAAATAAACCTATTTCCTGTATTTTTGCTATGGCTAAAGATGAAGGAAAATTTCTTACTTTCTACAAGGCAAGGAACAATCTAGAACCAAAGAAGGGGGAAGATTACTATGCGTACCATAAGGCGAATGGGCATTAATCTGACGAGTGCCGTGTTTTGTTCAGAATAATCCTGAACATGATTAAATCCAGATCCTTGAAGGAATTTGTCAAAGAGAATAAAAAGTCCTCCAATCATGAAAAGAACAATCAGAGGCAAGCAACAATGCAAATTTCATAGAAAATGACCCTCAACCGGACTTTATTCCTCCGATAAATCGCATAGGTGTCATCCATGGAGGTCCCTACCTCACTAGAAGCAGTAAAGGAGCCAAGAGTAGGTACATAAGGGAGGCAAGAGATGGAGTCTTTTCTAATCAGGAGGAGCTACTACTCAAAAATTGCAAATATCAGCTTCAAATGCCGAACTTTACAATAACCCCAAAAGAGTTGAGAGGGATATGTCACCTGCATAATGATCCACTAATGATAACTTTAGAAATTGGCTTCTCTGTAGTAACAAAGATTTTAGTGGATACTGGAAGTGCAGTGAACATCATCTTTAAGTACATGCTTTCGATCAAATGGGTATTCTAGAGGAGAAGTTGGAGCCGAGCTTTGAACCAACCTTTGAGTTCAACAATAAAGGGTCTACTCTGATAGGACAGATCAAGCTCTTGGTGCACATGGGAATTCTACTACATTCCAGAACTTTCAAACATTTATTCATCATAATAGACCAACCCTCCTACTATAATGCCTTCTTTGGAAGACCGTCCTTTGACGAAGTAGATGCATTTGTGTCACCAAAGTATCTGATGGTGAAATTTCTAACTAAGAGTGGATGAGAAACGATAAGAGAGAGCAATTCAGCTCCCGAGAATTGTATTTTGCTACACTCGATCAATGCAAAAAGATAGTACTTCTTGTTATGATTTGGAGAAAGGCGAATCAATAAAAACCGAAATCAGAAAGCCCTTGGATGATAGTCCTCCAAGCCAACCATCCAAGGCAAATGAGAAGACAGGGGCAACCGTGAGAGCTAAGAATGTGTTAAAAAGATTTAACTTTTCTAAGAGGAAAAGAAAGAGAAAAGAGGCAAACCTAATGGACGATGAAAGAGATGGCAAAAAAATTGTCACTGAATTAGATTGTAGAAATGAGCAAGAAAAAATAAAGCCAACCGAAGACCTAGAAGAGATAAGCCTAGATTCACTTGGTCCACCAAAAACAGTGAAGATCGGAAAGGAGTTAAGCGACAATCTCGGGGTATTCGATTCTTCAATTTAGCAAGGATGTATTTTCATGAACCCACTCTGACATGATTGGAATAGATCCAATAATCATGAGCCATCCCTTGATAGATCCAAATATTACCCCTATTCGACAAAAGAAAAGGGGATTCGATAAGGTTCGAGCTAATGCATTGAAAGAGGAAGTCAAAAGACTACTTGAAAATGGATTCATTAGAGAAGCATTCTACCCAAAACGGTTGGCCAATCCTATGCTAGTCAAAAAGTCCAATGGAAAATGGAGAACATACATCGACTATACTGAATTGATTAAGGCATGCCCTAAAGATTGTTGCCCTTTGCCTTGAATAGATCAATTGGTTGACGCCACAAGTGGACACAAATTGTTATCCTTTATAGATGCATATTCAGGGTACAACCAAATCCCCATGTTCAAACCAGATAAAGAACGCATGAGTTTTATAACAGAATGGAGAATCTACTACTACAAAGTGATGCCTTTCGGACTTAAGAATGCTGGGGCTACATATCAAAGTCTAGTAATAGAATGTCTAAGGAACAAATTGGACGAAACATGAAGTATATGTTGATGATATGCTAGTAAAATTCCAAAAAGAAAGTAATTACCTAAAAGACCTTGAAGAAATGTTTGAAGTACTAAGAAGACACAAAATGAAATTAAATCCACAAAAGTGCTCCTTCGGAATACAATTTAGGAAGTTCTTGGGATATATTGTCAGCGCTAGAGGGATAGAGGCCAATCCTGACCAAATTAAAGCGATTGGGGATATGGTAGAACCAAAAACAAGTAAAGATGTGATGAGCTTAAATGGAAGAGTGGTAGTTTTGAATGGATTCATCTCTAAAGCCACTGATAAGTGCATATCGTTCTTTGATGTGATCAAGAAGAAGAAAAACTTTGAATTAGGGGAGGATTGACAAAAGGCCTTTAAAGAGCTGAAAGATCATCCCGAAAAGCCTTCAATCCTATCATGCCTAATAGAAGGAGAGAGTCTTTATCTCTACACAGCAGTTTTCGAGCATGCAATAAGCTCTGTTTTAATAAGGAAAGAGAATGGAACCCAACTTTCGGTTTACTATATCAGCAAAAGGATCAAGGATGCGGAAATTAGATATCCGATCATAGAAAAGCTGGCATTTGTTTCCTACTCACCGGTCGAAAGCTAAGGGCCTATTTCCAAGCACACCCAATTAAAGTCCTAACCAACTTTCCCCTCAAACAAGTCTTCAGTAAACCTGAGGTGTAAGGAAGATTAGTGAAGTGGGGAATAAAGCTTAGTCAATATGATATCTAATTCCAACCCAGAGTAGCAATTAAAGGACAAGATCAGGCCGACTTTGTAAATGAATACACAACATTCATCAAAGAACGGTCAGAAAGGGAAAGGGACCTGAAACCCAAATAGCAATTGTTTGTTGATGGAGCTTTAAATGAACAAGGGACTAGTGCAGGATATGTTATCATTACCCCTGATGGACACCGGTTGCATTATGCAATGAAATTAGGTTTTCCCTCTATCAATAATGTGGCAGAATATGAATCGATGTGGCAAAATATGCATCGATGGTGGCAGGACTCACCTTAGCCCTACAATTAAAAATTCCCAGGATTGAGATCTTTAGCGATTCCCAATTAACAGTAAATTAGTTAAACCAAACATATCAAACAAAAGATGCCAAATTGATCCTTTACGTAAAAAAGATGCTAAAGATGTTGACCCAATTTGAAGATTTCTCGATACATCAAGTACCAAAAGGAAAGAATTCTCAAGCCGATTGTTTGGCTAAGTTAGTCAGCTCGCGAGGAGCACCATAAACTCAAATTGTGCCAGTTGGCTTCCCACCAAGTCCTAGTATAGAGGAAAAGGTCTCTGAAGCAAAAAATGAGTCTATGGTATTAACTAGATCCCAAGCCCTTGAATAAATAGATAAAGAAAATGAATCAAGAAATGGCAATGAAGAAAACCAAGAAGGGACCATTCATGTAGAAATTAATAATCAATACGAAAATACTTGGATGACACCCATTAATGAATATTTGGTGGAAGGAAAACTACTAAAAGACAAAAGAGAGGCTAGAAAGATAAGGTGACAAGCCCTAACTTTTACCATGATGAACATAACACTTTATAAAAAAGGATATTGACTCCCTTACTTGAGGTGTGTTAGTTTGGAAAATGGCTTAAAACTATTAAGAGAAGCACATGAGAGATTCTGTGGAGATCATTCTAATAAAATAAAGTTAGCCAAAAAGGTCATGAGACAAAGTTACTATTGGCTCCAAATGAGTAATGATGCAGTGAATTATGTAAAGAAAGGTGAGAAGTGTTAGAAATTTTCAATAATTCCACATACGCCCCTAAGTGAATTAACCCCAATTTCAAGTCCATGGCCCTTTGACGTATGGGGAATCATTTTAATTTGATCATTGCCTATATCTAAAGGTGGAGCTAAGTTTGCAGTGGTGGCCATCGGTTATTTCTCTAAATGGATAGAAGCAGAACCATTACCAAATATAACATCAGGAAAAGTGTTAAAATTTGTGATTAAAAACATAGTCATTCGGTTTGGAATGTCATATAAGATAATATCCAATAATGGGACTCAATTTGAAAGTGAAGAATTTACCAGATTCTTCAACAAGAACAGAATAATCAAAAGCTTTTCAACTGTAGCTCATCCTAAAGCTAATGGAGCCTTTGAAGCTGCCAACAAAACTATTAAAACTTTAACGATCTGTAATTTTTAAGTCTTCAAATTTGAATATTTAATTTATTTAAATATTTGTTTCAAATAACTGTCAGATTTTTGGTGATGTATTTTTAATTTAATTTATAGGATATTTTGATAATTTTTAATTTCGAAAATAATTAAATTTTCGTTTGACGCTTTTTGCGGAAAATGTCGGTACTTTTGAAATTTCACATCATAAGTAAACTTGTCTATTTTATTATTGTTTTATGTTCATTTCACATTATTGTGTACGATCTTATTTTTATTTCCGTCGTTCGCGGCCCATACATGAACGTGTTATTGTGTCGCGGGGTACCACAAAATCAAACTTTTTTCAAAATAAAATAATTAAACAAACACCTTACCTTTGCTCACGCACACTTTCTTTTACCCATACCTTTTGCCATGCACGCGGTTCTCCATTCCACTTGCACATACCATGTCCCCTTTTGCTTTTCATTCCTTAGCTCCTAAGTATATTTAGCCTGTATATACACCATACACTCACACATGAAAGGAATAAGGAAGTCGCACATTTCTTTTCCTACAAAATGAGAAACACATGCATGAGAAACAGAGCATGCAGAAAGAGGGAGGTAGTCATGCATGGTTACATGTGTGAGTAACAGGTGCAAGTGTGGAGTTTTGGCCATGCAGGTGGGCTGGGCTTTGCTCTATTGTGTGAGTGGGTTTAGTGAGTGTTGGAGTGCATGGGAAGATGCGCGAGCAGATGAAGGACAGAAGGGGAAGTAGCATGGTGTACAGGCTTGGGAAATAGAAGAGGCGTGAGCAAAGAAAGAAAAAAAGTGGGAGTATATTCATTTCAAAAGAAATTGCAAATAGGTCTTCTTCATTGTGTTCAATTACGCATGGGGTTTGGAGTTGGAAAAGAGGAAGTGTGCGTTCCTAGACCTTGGGCCGTGTATTTTGAGTATGGTTGGGTGAGAGTTTGTTATATTAGTTTTATTTAATTAATTTAGTTATATTAGTTTAGTTAATGGTTTAGTCAATTAATTTAGTTAATTAAAATGTGTTAACTTTAAAACTTAATAACTTTCCCACACGGAGTCCGTTTAACCTGCGATCTTCGGCACTAGATTTGTATAGATGAATAGAACACACTATACAATTATTTGAGACTTTTGATAAAGTATAAAACATTGATAAATTAAATGGTGATTAGATTTAATTAAGTGGTTAAATAATCATATTTCATTAGTGACCTTTAATTAACAGAACAAATCCCCATTCTACTATTATAAATTGAATAGATTAATTAGGAAATTATTTATATACCAATTAATTCTGATTTATGTGTTATTATTCAATTTGTTGAATTGTTAACAATAATGTGTTGTTATCATCGTTGTTTGGTTGTTGATTTTGCTCGACCAGTTTATGAGCTATTACCCTTTTATTTGGCATCGATTGTGTAGAAAACATTTATAGGTTAACACCTTGTAATTTATTTCACGATTTAACTATAAGGTGTTTAACAATAATAGTTAGTTCACTTCAATTTAATGGATTGTTTTGAAAATGGGTTTTTTAAAAATGTTATGAAATGTTTTCCTTTAAAAGAAATACAAAAATTTGGAAGTAAATATTTTGAAGTGATTTTATATAAAAGAGTTTTATATAGAAATAATTTATAAAATGTGTTTTATAAATACGGAAAATTTAAGAACTTAAATCCTGGTGGTTTGAATTGATTTCGAAAAGATTTTAGGAAGAATAATGATAATATGATTGAAAGTATTTGTGATATATTATTATTGTGAAATATGACTTTGTTAGTGAAAGTATATTCATATTTCTTGATTTGGATTTTTGGGTATTGTCCATTCAATGGGATCTGTCGTCAGTTGGTATCTGTGATTTTTTAGTTTTCATGCAGCGATTGGCAGTTGCTATGATTATATATCCAAGAGGGGTATTGTCCCAAGGGACGTTTATTAGTTTAGTGAGCATTTGCCTTTGGTGGCATTTACCTTGAACGGTATTTCCCAATCTATTTTGATATACTTTTATATATGTATTTTGATAGAAGAATATTTGGGAAATTGGTTTATACAAATTATAGGTTTTGATTTAAACTCGAAAGTATGATTTGTTACAAAAGATATATATTATTATTTCAAAAGGGTTTGAAATGAAATTGGGAATTTAGTTCGAAGAGGTTACTTTCTAAAAAGGATTATACTTTGAATATGATAAACTTAATTAGATTTTGGAAATCTAAATGTGAAGATTAAGTCTAAGCGGGTAGTTTGGGAATTGCATAATTGTTTTTGCATCATAGGCTCCTTGAGTCCTATTTACGATAGGAAAACTATGTTGGCTTGAGCCTGTATCTAAATGGGTACCCAATTAGATATGGGTACATAGGCGGTCATAAGTGGTAGTGACGCGGCCCCAATAATAATATATCATTTTTTCTTATTTATTATTTTCTAATTATCATGTGTTGTTGTACTTTTCCTGCTTTCCATTTTATTCTGCATTGATATGTTTATTGAGCTTCTAGGAATAGCTATTGTTATCACCCTCATCAGAGTAGTGTAGTGGTTGATTTATTGTATTTGAGTTTGGTTTGTATTAACGCACATCTTATATAATAAATGAATGGAACTTCGATAAGTTGTATTATTAAAATTGTATCTTATACATTTAGTTGTGTTGTATATTTATCAGATTATGATATGTTAAATTGGATGTTTTCATTAATAGTTTTAGAACGGACGAATTTTTCTATGATTTTGACTGATCTGAAAATTCGGGTTTGAAAAAACCGGGTCATCACAAAAACTATCCTTAAGAAATGATTAGACAAAGAAAAAGAGAATTGGATAGATGAACTACCGCTAGTGCTTTGGCATATAGAATTTCTACTAAAACCATGACGGGACACACTCCATTTTCTTTAAAATACGGATGCAACCAATGCTTCCAATTGAAGTTGAAATTCCATCTCATCGAAGAATTGCATATGCATTTGATCCTAATCAAGAATTGAGAAAAGAATCCTTAGATTTAATCGAATTTGAGGGATGAAGCAGCCATACGTACGATCGAATATCAACAAAGGATATCAAGGTATTATAACTCCAGAGTTGAAGTTAGATCATTACAAAAAGGAGATTTGGTTCTCCAAAAAGTCATGGTGAATACCAAAACTCCGAAGGACGGATCGCTTAGACGAAATTGGGTAGGATCCCTTGTTATTCATGAAGTAATTCCACCAAGGGCTTATCGATTATGCCGACCTGATGGCAACATAATAGCTAGAACTTGGAATGTTGAGCATCTAAGGCATTACCTTCCAACAATGGATGAATAAAGAAATTGAGACAAGTATATTTATGGAATCGATAATCAAATAAAAGGAGGAAACTATAAGGAAAGCCTAAATCATTGCCTATAAGGTAATAAGGGGTGAAGGAAAACCCTTTGATCCCGCCATAAGGGCCTAGTCATAGCACCTCCTAGAGGGAGGTCAGGGTTAGCCTTTGGTCCCGCCTAAGATGGCCTAGCCAAAGCACTACAAGCCTTCAGTCTCGTTACATGGTATGGCCGGAGTGCCTCCTAGAGGGAGGATAGAGTAAGCCTTTGGTCCTATCTAAGATGGCCTAGCCAAAGCACCGAACTAGCCTTCGGTTCCACCTATAAAGCCTGACCGGAGCGCCTCCTAAAGGGAGGACGGGTAAGTCTTTTGTTCTGCCTAAGATAGTTGACCAAATGCACTGACTAGCCTAAATCATTACCTATAAGGTAATAAGGGGCTCAAGCCTAAATCACTGCCTAAAGAGTAGTAAGGGGCAAAAGGAATTAAAGCCTAAATCATCACGGAAAGAGTGATAACGGGCGAAAGAGATCAAAGCCTAAATCATCATCCAAAGAGTGATAAGGGGCAAAAGAAATAAATCAAACAAGTTCAAATCTACCCTAAAGTCGGGTCAAAGCAATCTTCTAGGGAAAGAACAGCCAAAGTAAAGTAACCTTCAAAAGGAAAGGTAAAAAATTCTTCAAGATTTCAATGCCAATAGGAGTGTCCGAGAAGTTCTGAATCTTATGTGAAACAAAGGCTTCATTCCTAAGAAATTCAAGATTGAATTAGCTCCTAATCTTTTATTCCTAGGATGGTGCTTAAATTTTTAGTGAACGACAAGAACCTCTTTTATTACTTAAGTTTCTAGTCTCCTACTGATTGACACCAGATGGGTTTTTGGTCTTCTATTCAAATAAAATAATGGTATTACTACCAGATGGGTTTTTGGTCTTTTATTCAAATAAAATTATGGTATTATTACCAAACGTGTTTCCGGTCTTTTATTCAGATAAAATTATCGTATTATTACCAGATGGATTTTCGGTCTTCTATTCAGATAAAATTATGGTATTATTACTAGATGAATTTTTGGTCGTCTATCCAGATAAAACTATGGTATTATTACCAAATGGATTTCTGGTCTTCTATTCAAATGAGATTATAACATTATTACCAGATGGATTTCTAGTCGTCTATTTTGATAAGATTATGGTACTATTGCCAGATAGATTTCTGGTCTTCCATTCAAATGAGATTGTAGTATTATTACCATATAGATTTCTGGTTTTCTATTTAAATAAAATTATGATGGATTTCTAACAAGACGGGTTTCTGATCTTCTTATCAATTATATTTATGGACTTCCTATCAAATGAATCTATGGGATTCTTGCCAGATGAATTTCTAATCTTCTTGCTAATTTAGTTTATGGTCTTCTTATCGAGTAGATTTTTGACCCTATTGATTAAAACTTGGCTTTACATAGAAACACAAAAGGCTCCTTTATATGAAGAAGAAGAAAAATTAATCCGTTTCTTTGTCAAAGTCGAAAAGGTTTGTCTAAAATTCAATCTAGAGTAAATAATGAAATTATCATCGTTTGCTTTATGATTTTCATGAAAACGGGATAGAAGGAAAAATCACACGGAAAGTCAGAAAGATAAGAAAATACTTGTTTTTACACTAAAGTGTAAAAAGCCTCTTTTATACAAGGAGGGGACAAATGTTATGCACAAATTTTTTAACTACCATGTTATGAGAATGAACAAGAGGATATGGAAGCAATGAAAAGTATTGTTACTACAATCAATAACGTAGCAAGCATCTTGCATGAAGATATAGGCCACAAGCGATGCCGAGCACATAAGGCAAGGGACATATCAAGCATCTAATCAGAGCATGAAGAGGTATCAAATTTATATGGGATAGCGAGCATTAAAGTAAGAATAAGCACTATCAAATATTCACAAGTAAGATGTGATGTCGTGCCTCAACAATAAAGTAAAGCATATCGGGCACCTAATGTCCAAAGGGTGTTAAGGTTCAAGAGATGTAAGGTTGGGGAGTTTATACAATGAAAGGTGCCATAAATATGATGAAAGTTATGCTAATGGAGCATGTTGAACATATAAAAAGGTAAAAACCTTAGGGGAGATACCAGTTCCTAGAGGGCGTCGAGCCTCTACAACACAGGATGTTGTAGAGCATATAACCAAAAGAGGGATGCCACATCACTAAAGGGTAACGGCCTATTAAGAAAGGATGTCCTGTACCTACAATCTAAGAGACGGTGTGAACCAACAATTTAAAAGATATCGAATATTTACACTATAAAGGTATCGAGTGACTACATACGAAGATATTGAGTATTTAAATTGTGAAGATGGCAGGCATTTACAATATGAAAGAGGCCGAGCTATAACAATACAATGAAGTATTGAATATCCACAGTCTAGAGGATATCGAACTTATAAAAAGCAATGGAGATGTTGAACTACTATAACCCAAAGCATGGTGGATCGTAAAATAAAGAGGGGTGTTGCATCACTAGAGCATATTGAACATCTACTTGTAAAAGAAGGATGTCGGGTCTCTATAAGTATAGGTCTTAGATATAGAAATGAATACCGAGCCTTTACAACTATAACCGTTGTAAAGTGTTTACAAGCGGCAAATGATGCCGAACATCAAGGGCCATGAAGAGTATCAAGAATCTATAATTATGCAAAGTGCTGCAATACGAAGTGAGATGCCGAATATCAACAATATTGAGGAGATGTGTAACAATCCTAAATTTTAATTAACATTATTTATGACATTTAATAAGATAAATAAAATAAAATAATGTAATAGGATAATTAGATTAAGGTTTGATAATTATAATATGGGTCGAGCCTTAATTAATGAACTGATAAGATTGATTATAACATTAATAAGGAGGATTTAGGAGGAGGGGAAAACAAGAAAAGGCTTTATTTCCTAAACTTAAACCCTTCCATTCTCATTTCCTTCCTCACATTCATTCATACAAATTAAAAGAGAATACAAAGTCGTCCATTACAAGGTGTTTCAAGAGAAGAAAAAGCTAAGAAACAAGATTAATAGCTTAGGGAAATCAATTCAAACTCAAATCCCAAGTTCCTTTATCAAATCAAGGTGAATAATGATTATCCATCTCAAGTTTTCTATGTTTGGTTCAGTTTAATGATTAAACCCGAATTCTTTGATGTTATTATGTCATGTTTTGAAAAATTGAATGATTATAAGTTTATGGATGAATTATTGGATTTATTTATGAAATTGGTTAATAGCTTTAAGTATGCAAACCTATTATATGACACCCAAATGTCATGAAATATTGATATGATGTTAGAAACATTATTTTAAAAGTGGGTTTTTAGTTTCGTAATTTTCCAAGCTAGTATGAATATTTCATGAATTTTCTGAGTGAGGAAATTGATTTATTTTAGGTTTTAATTATTGAAAATAATTAAATAATATTTTTGATCCCGAGATTTTTTAAATGTTAAAAAATATGATAAATCTGATTTATTGTGATTTTAGGGATTTTTTCCAAGTGTTTATGATTTTATATGAATTTATTAGGCTAGAAAGGCCTAATAATTATATTAAAATATTAATATAAAATTATTGTTTGCAAAAATATTTGGTAATGTAATTTATGATCTATAGTAGTTTTTATGAAAAGGATTTGGTAAAGAAAATTATTATCCAATAAGAATTTGACAAGGAATTGGAGTTGGTAAAAAGATGTTGCTTTTTAAAGAAATAAAACAGTTTTCATATAAATTACGGTATTGTTATGCGCCATTAATCAATGTCGTAGCCCATTTATGCCACATGTCATCTCAATCTTATAGGGAAGCATACGATAGCAAATTGGTTGGTATGCAATGATTCCGCTAAGGTTGGGACGTATCAATGCCGACATTGACGCCTGCGATGTTGGTGATGCCGCTGGTATTCTATGCCGCTAGTCTTCTATGTCGCATATGTTTTATGCCGCCTGTTTTATGCCACATGTTTTAATGCTGCATATTTTCTACACTGACATGAACTCCATCAGACAGCAATGCCGCCAGTTTTCAATAATAACTCCTTATGATTTCAATGCCGCTATTTTCTTATGCTGCAGTGTTTGACCAAAGTGCCGCTATTTTCTTATGCCGCGGTGTTTGACCATAGTGTCGCTACAGACTATTTTCGATATTTATTATAAAGAGGCAATGATGCCACTATTTTCTTATGCCCCGATGTTTGACCATAGTGCCGTTATAGGCTATTTTCGATATAGATTATAAAGAGGCAATGATAATGTTATATTCTAATGCCACTGTGTTTTGGCTATGATGCCACTATAGGCTATTTCTGACATTGGTTTTATACGATAATGATGCCATCTAACCCTAATATCGACATTTCCATATTTCTAAGTTTTAAAGTGATATACTACGCAAAACCATATTATGCCGCTTGTATTCGGCGATCTATATATATCTATAATATGCGCTATAAATGGTTTTGGCGTTTGTTAGCGCCAAAATTGGTCACTAACACCCAAATCCAAGCGAAAGCACCCAATCATAGTCACAGCTCACAGATAGGATACATGTAGAGAGTAATAATGTGAAGAACGGTCAAAATTCAAATGAAAGCAGTAAAGAACGACATATTTTATAGTGGTTCGGCTAACTCCGGCCTACGTCCACTTAGAAGTTTCCTTTTTATTACTGTAATAATTGATTACAGTTACAAAATGGCAGAGTAACCTTAGCCTTAGAAAAGAGAAAGTAAGAGAACAGAAAGGAAGTAGAAGAAGATCCCTTTTCTGAAGTCCTATATGCTGTATTTATAGGCAAAGCTGGAGTTGCTGGACTTCCTGGGTAATCCGGGCCCAACAAGCCCAAAGCTGAAGCATATCTGGCCGAACCAGGAATGCCGAGTCGTATATGCCGAACCACCCTCTATTCTAATATACCGATCCACTTCAGCATGCCGATCCACTTCGAAGCTGGTCCACCCTGATGTCGCCTCGAGTATAACCCTATGCCAAACCCGAGCCACCTCATCCTGACCGGCCCATACCACTACACCGACCCATGCCATCCTGACCGAACCATCAATGCCGAACGACCAATGACGAGCCACCCATGCCGAGCGACCAATGCCGAGCCACCTCGTCGAGAGACCACTGCCGAGCCACCTCGCCGAGCGACCAATGCCGAGCCACCCATGCCGAGCGACCAATGCCGAGCCACCCATGCCGAGCAACCATTGCCGAGCCACCTCGTCGAGCGACCAATGCCGAGCCACCTCGCCGAGCGACCAATGCCGATCCATGCACGAACTTCCCTCCTACACCGAGCTATACCTTCCTGGCCGACCGGCCAATGCCGATCCATCTAGGACGAGCTATATACACCAAACCATTCATGACTGATCGTCTATCCATCCTGCTGGCTTAAATCCATCGCTTTCCAATCTCGATAAACGAGCAGTCCATTTAGTTAAATCCGTCTGTTTACGGCCTTGACAGAAGGCGGGTTAACATTTTGCCCCCAAAACATGCCTTGCTATTAGAAGGTGTGTTTTGAATAGCTTAAATCCGATATCCGAAGTCCATATGTTATTTGTAGTCATACCTTCCGATTCATAATCCAATCCATTGTATCCAAGTGCCATTACCATATACTTACCCAAATCTACGACTGCTCCGAGTCGATATCTGATTCCTATCCAGTAGCCAAATCCTGAGCCAATTCCATAGCCATCCGAACCCGTCAACCAAGTTCTAATTCATCTATATCCAACAACCAATAACCACATCCACAACCTCTCCGGGTCGACATCCAAATCCGGGACCACTCCTGGTCTAACTTCGAATCCGTAGACCTCACCGGGTCGCGTTATCCTGTTCCAGCTTCGACTCTCCGGTCAATGGCTTGTATGTTCTCCGGCCTCGGCTCTCCGGTCAATGGCTTGTATGTTCTCCAGCCTCGGCTCTCCGACTGAGGACTTCCATATTTCCGGCCTCGACTCTCCGGCTGAGGACGTCTTACATTCTCCGGCCTCGACTCTCTGGTCGAGGGCCTCTTACATTCTCCGACCTCGACTCTCTGGTCGAGGGCTTCTTAGATTCTCCGGCCTCGACTCTCCGGTTGAGGGCTTCTTACATTCTCCGGCCTCGACTATCCGATCGAGGGCTTCTTACATTCTCCGGCCTCGACTCTCTGGTTGTGGGCTTCTTACATTCTCCGGCCTCGACTCTCCGGTCGAGGACTTTTTTTATTCTGTTCGAGTCCAGTCCATCGCTCTTCGGCAAAGGGACTCATAGCTCGCGATTACTGCCCCGTCTCTCCGGTCAGGACTGTAATCGCTTGGCCTGTATTATTTATTGAATTAGACCAATCCTAATCATTACATAATTCAGTTATCAAAGCGAAAGTTCATGTAACAAAAGGAATTAAATGTCCTAAGTACCAAAGAAGAAACCAGAGTTTGCAGAAAAACAGAAAGAAAACAGGATTTCATAGATCCAAGCATTACGGTTTTTCGTCATCTCAGAGCATGCCTAGGGACCGTCCTCGATCCCGTACGTGTGTAAGTGACCTAGCCGTACTACTTTGAGTTCTATTACTTATTCGGAACCACAAACCCATTCAGTTGATAACAAGCCGGCAGTGACTAGATCCAGAGCCACCTTCGTTCGAGGTAGGCGGTGGCCGCTCCCGCTCCACTGCTACACCTCGATTCCTTATGTACTGTTGCAGGTGACCATTCCTTACATGCTCCTCAATGATATCTTTCAAATGCCTACAATCATTTGTGTTGTGCCCATCCAGCTCATGGAATAGGCAATGCTTTTCTGATGCCCGCTCGTATTCCGATGGTTCCCTCCTAGCCGGTCTTCGATACTGGAGGTGCCCCCGAGTATCCAAGTAAATCCTTTCTAGAGTCTCAGTTAAATCTGTGTAAGAAGAAAACTTTGACTCCCTTCGAGGCCTCTTGGAAGTGCCACTGTTGCCATTTGTTTTCCTTTTTCCATTATCGTCTTTACTTGGATCCTCCCTGGGCGGACCTCCACCCCTCACTGCATAAGCTTCATTCTCTCTCCCTACTCTCTCAGCCTGCGCATCTTTCTGCCTTAGGAACCTTTCCGCCTCATGGTAGAACTCTCCGAGATCCCTCGGTGGGTCCCGTTCCAACGATATCTTGAAATCTGAATTATCTGCAATTCCTGAAACTGCTGCCATCAAAACCATCGACGGATTAGGTCGATCCACTGAAGCTACCGCTGCGTTGAATCTGGTTAAGAAAACCCTGAGTGTCTCTCCCTTCCATTGTTTCATCGATGTCAAGGTCATTACGTTCTTGGGTCTGACTATATGGACCCGAAATTGCCTCATAAACCTCTCAATCAGCTCTGTCCAAGTGTCAATAGAACCACTCTCCAGCTGCCTGAAACACATAGTTGCGATATCCATCAAATACAAAGGTAAACATCGAGCCATGACCTCATTCGATGCCCCAGTACCTCCATATGCCTCATGTACCTTGTCAGGTGAACGGCGGGATCCATTCTCCCATCATACATCTCCAACGTTGGTAGCTTAAAATCTGGAGGGTTCCTAGCTTGCCTGATAGTAGGAGTAATGGGACTCCTATTCACATCCTTCAAGTCTTTATTTACCAATCCACCTCTCACAGCTCGTCTGACCATCTCCGCTACTCTGTCATTGTCGTCAAACTGTGATCCTTGTCTGCTACCTCTAATCTGTCCCCCGAGTTCACGAGGAAACCCTGGCACATACTCCTCATCACGTACTCCTGCACTCCTGTTGGTGTCGGGTTGCACAGCATTATCTGGTATCCCTCCATGGATTGGTCCAGCATTTCCTGGTGGTGTGCCCCCGAGTCTAGGTCCATCCAGATTGATAGTCGTCTGCTGATTGGGGGCTGCCCCCTGCTGAGCCACTCCCTCTGCTTGCTGGTTGAGCGCTTCTGATCCAGCTCCACGGATCTGAGCTCCTGCATTTCCTGCTTGGGCAAATTGTCTGAGAAGAGCCTGCATCATCTCCTCTTGTCTTTTCAGCATCGCTTCCATCTCATCTCTGGTGATGTGGATGGATGCTTGACCTGCTCCAGCTCCAGAGGAAGCCTCTTGGCTTCCCTCTTGATTGCTCCTTTCTGTCACTTGCTTCCTTGTTGGTGGCCTAGCCATTACTTCCTAGAATCCAAGTTCCTAAGCTTTTGAACCCAAAATCCTAGCTCTGAAATCCCCGAGTGCTTGCCTTCTCAGTGAAAGCACCAAAATGTTAGCGCCAAAATTGGTCACTAACACCCAAATCCAAGCGAAAGCACACAATCATAGTCACAACTCACAGATATGATACATGTAGAGAGTAATAATGTGAAGAACAGTCAAAATTCAAATGAAAGCAGTAAAGAACGATAGATTTTATAGTGGTTCGGCTAACTTCGGTCTACGTCCACTTAGAAGTTTCCTTTTTATTGCTGTAATAATTGATTATAGTTACAAAATGGCAGAGTAGCCTTAGCCTTAGAAAAAAGAAAGTAAGAGAGCAGAAAGGAAGTAGAAGAAGATCCCTTTTCTAAAGTCCTATATGCTGTATTTATAGGCAAAGCTGGAGTTGCTGGACTTCCTGGGTAATCCGGGCCCAACAAGCCCAAAGCTGAACCATATCTGGCCGAACCAGGAATGCCGAGCCGTATATGCCGAACCACCCTCTATTCTAATATACCGATCCACTTCAGCATGTCGATCCACTTCGAAGCCGGTCCACCCTGATGTCGCCTCGAGTATAACCCTATGCCAAACCCGAGCCACCTCATCCTGACCAACCCATACCACTACACCGACCCATGCCATCCTGACCGAACCATCAATGTCGAACGACCAATGCCGAGCCACCTATGCCGAGCGACCAATGCCGAGCCACCTCACCGAGCGACCACTGCCGAGCCACCTCGCCGAGCGACCAATGCCGAGCCACCTCGCCGTGCGACCAATGCCGAGCCACCCATGCCGAGCGACCAATGCCGAGCCACCTATGCCGAGCGACCAATGCCGAGCCACCCATGCCAAGCGACCATTGCCGAGCTGCCTCGCCGAGCGACCAATGCCGATCCATGCACGAACTTCCCTCCTACACCGAGCTATACCTTCCTGGCCAACCGGCCAATGCCGATCCATCTAGGACGAGCTATATACACCAAACCATTCTTGACTGATCGTCTATCCATCCTGCTGGCTTAAATCCATCGCTTTCCAATCTCGATAAACGAGCAGTCCATTTAGTTAAATCCGCCTGTTCATGGCCTTGACAGAAGGTGGGTTAACAGCGTTATGTTTTACAAATCAGATGCATTATTATGATTTCGATATAGATGGATGTGACAACCCTATAACATCTATATCAATGACGCACTTTATCAATATAAATGGTTTTACCATATATGGCTTCATAGCCTAAGGTTTTGAGGTGCAACAACCTCTACGTGATTTCAAAGTTCATCAATGCAATTCTATAAAAGCATATACATTGGCATAATATATTTTGGAAAGTAAAAGGATTATAGTTTTCCTTGTTTTAAAGTATGATTTCAAGGGTAAATCAATTATAAAGATTTATGTTTTCAAGGAAATATAAAAGGGTATTTAGCCCAGAATTTTACAAGAAAGATTATTCTTATCATCTTTAAATAAATTATGACAAGATGAATTGACTCAAAGATTATAAAACTAGATTGGACTGGTGTAGGATCGTGCCATATACTTCAGCTGTTAGCCCCTTGCTTATATTAGTCCAAAATTCTAGTGCATATGGCTTCGTCAAGGGTAAGACTAGAACTAGGTTTATGCACAGAAAGGAATGCACAAAGATGAGGTAGGTTATTAGTTGGCCTGCAAAACCATTATGATCGGAGTAACTCTAGAATAGTAACTTTTAGACAGGCCGTCTAATTTCCTTCTAACAGTAAGTTAGAGAATTTGATATATTTGGTAGGCTCGAGTCAGCCGTATAGGTTTTTAATTACCTTGAGAAAACTATGATGTTGGGACAGATAGTCCATTCATTTAGATAGATTGGTCATGATTACCCAAGTTGCATGCTTGCATATGATTGTTTATATTGTCTAGTTTAACCATTGTGGTTGTAGGTGCTTGATTTCTAAAAGACATTTTTTAGAGGATACTAGTGAGCGGAAAACCCGTTCCGCTTAGCGGCGTGGTCTCACTAGATACCTATCAACCGAAATGACATATTATTATTCATAGCGGACCTTTTGTCTGACCCAAAGTTTTTGTTTTTCCCTTTAAACTCTCGGGTACTCATTTGAGTAGTTTGAGAGTACGGTTTCCAAGTTATTTAGGTGTGGTGAATAAAGCTTCCAAAGACGTTCAGGAGGTAGAGCTAACTATGTATGAGTCTATCTATTTACTTATCCACTATGTTGTTATGACTTTTATTTGTATGTATGTAATGGTAGAAATTGTATCTGTCTAGTAGTTAACTCTGATCAACTAAGGGGGCATCTTTATTTGTTGCTCTTGGATTATTTTGTAATAATTATATTTTAGCTGAACCTAGGTAGCGTTTGGGATTACTAATGAATAAGGAAATTAATTAATGAAATCCATGTTTTGAAAATATTTCATATTCATGTGCTTTGATGTTAATGATACTATTAACTTATCTCATTTTATCACCGGAGAATAATACTATTGATGATTGCAGCATCAGCAGCGCTTATTTTTGGGCCTCAGAATGGGGAATGTTACAACTTGGTATCAGAGAAAAGGTTTATGAAAAACTTAAAGGATTTTGAATTTAATAGAGTTTTTGAAAACATAATCCTAATGAATTAAAGAATGAGATTGGGGTATGGGATAACTTTATAGTAACGTAGTTGTATTTGCTATATATATGTTTATCCTATCTCTATTCTTCCTCTCTCTCTTAGATCGTTCTTCCGTATCTTACTAAGGTTCGAATGAAAATTTAAGGAAAGTAAGATATGAAGGTTGGAAATGGAAGAGTGAATCTTGATGGAGGAAGCATCATAATCAATGGAAATGTCAACCCCAATACTAGGAGAAATCTGGGTCGATAAACAGCTGCTAATATGGGTACTGGAGGACTGTCGGTAGACATAGGAGCTATGTATCAATTTCTTGTCAATATGATGCAAGTAGGAGCTACTGATGGGTTATTGGTGGAAGTGCTTGAGAAGCAAATATTGAAGTTCTGGTTGTCAACAATTATGCTGTTTTGAGTAGGGATTATGCAAGACTTGGAGGAAAGCCATTCATTGGAACTGAGGATGCTATCAAGGTGGAAAATTGGCTATTGCATTTTGAAAGGATATTTGCTGATTTGGGTCTGAATGATGATCAGAAGACGAGATTGGCATTCAGACAGTTACAAGGAGTGCATTATACTGGTGGAATAGTGTTACTGTTGGAGTGCCAGAGGAAACTTTGACTTGGGCTGAGTTCAAAAGGAGATTCGAGGAGAGGTTCATGTCTAAAATTGCCAAGTCGACTTTACTTAGGAAGTTTGTTGAGTTAGTGTAGGGAGACATGACTATGTTGGAGTATACAATGAGATTTGAGGAGTTATCCAGGTACTGGTATGCTATGGTTGACACGGTGATTAAGAGAAATGAAAAGTTCATCTGTGGATTAAGACCAGAGCTTACGAGTGCAACCTTGCTGCATCTTTGGGATCCATGTGGTGTGGTAGTGAAGATGGCTTTGAGAAATGAAGAGATGCTTGCTTTCTTTGGTGGTAACAAAACAGTAGAGACTTAGAGTGGGCAAAATCAGAAAAGAATTTCTTTCTGAATATAGGAGCTTATAAGGGTGGAGCTGCCAAGAAAGGAAAAACAGATGTTGTGTGTTACAAGTGTGACAATAAAAGAGAATTTTGTGAATGAATGTCACTATAGAGATGGAAAGAAAGTTATTGGGAGAAAGAAAATCAAGTGCTTCAATTTTGACCAAATAGGCCATTATAAGAATCAGTGCGAGAAACTAGCTGAGGTTGAGAAAGGAAAAGTGTTTGCTTTGGAACCAGCTACCTCGAGACCAACAGCAGAGGAGAAAATAAAATTCGTGAAGGGAGGTACACTTTTGATTCATGGCATACCTGCTAGAGTATAGTTTAATACTGGTGCATCACCTTCTTTTGTATCTCATTGCTTGGTGGATAAGCTAAGCTTAGAACCATCATACCTTGTCACTTCCTTAAGGGTTGCGAATCCGATAGGAGGGTATACAACTCTTGGGATGAGATGTGACCATTTAGAGTTTGAGTTGCTAGGTTATATATTTTCTTGCAATTTGAACGTGTTTGATTTTATGGGCTTTGGAATTATATTGGGTATGGATTATTTAAGCAAATACGATGCTAGGATATTTTTCCAAGATAGGGATATATCACTAGGACATCCTAATAGTAGCGATCGAATCTATGCTCCGTAGAGGACTCAAATTTTGATGTTTGTGCTTTATTGGGTGTAATGGAGGAGGAAGACGAGTTGAATAGAGTTTTTTTGTTTAGAGAGTTTTACAGATGTCTTTGAACTAGTAACAGGACTACCACCGAAATGAGCTATTGAGTTTCGAATAGATCTTGTACCTAGAGCTGAATCCATAAGTAGACCACCTAGCAGAATGACACCTACAGAGATGAAAGAGGTAAAGGTACAATTGATGGACTTAGAAGGGAAAAGTTTTATTAGGCCCAGCAGTTCTCCTTTGGAAGAGGCCGCGGTGTTCGTGCGGACGGGTTGTTGAGATTGTGTATCGATTATCGTAAGTTGAATGATAAAATGATAAAGAATCGATATCATTTGCCAAGAATAGACGATTTATTTGATCAGTTGAGTGGAGCCATTTTATTTCCAAACTGGATTTGGTGACAGGGTTCCATCAATTGAGGATAGTGGAGGACGGTATTCCTTTGATGGCATTTCGAACAAGATATGGTTCGTACGAATGGTTAGTAATGTCGTTTGGGTTAACTAATGCGCCTGCTTTCTTAGTAGATTTGATGAATTGAATCTTTCGAGAGCATTTAGATATGTTCATGTTAGTATTTATAGATGATATTCTGATATATTCCAGTAATGAGAAAGACCACGAGACTCGCCTTAGAATAGTGCTTGAGACGTTAAGGCAGCATTAACTGAAAGCAAAGTCGTCGAAATGTCATTTTTGGAAGAAAGAAGTGAAGTTCCTTAGTCATGTAGTCTCAGAAAAAGGGTTATCCGAAGATCAAGTAAGATAGAAGCTGTGAATAATTGGAAGAGACCTGAGATGCTGATTGAGAAAAGAGTTTTCTTGGATTAGCTAGCTATTATCGAAGATTCATCAAGGATATCTCTCGTATAGTAGCACCGATGACTAAACAAACAAGGAAAGATGAGAAGTATGTTTGGACTGATAAATGTGGGGAGGCATTCCTGAAGCTAAAGCATTCATTGGTCAATGCGCCTGTGTTAATTGTGTCAGATGGTAATTAGGACTTGGTGGTGTATACAGATGCATGTGGAACCTGATTAGGAGCTGTGTTGATGCAAAGGGGTAAAGTAATTGTCTATGATTCTCGATAGCTTAGACTGCATGAAGTTAGATATCCGACTCATGATTTGGAGTTGGCAGTGGTAATCTTTGCTTTGAAGGCATGGAGACATTATCTTTTGGGAGAAAGAATCTTGTTGTATACGGACCATAAGTCTTTGAGATCTTTATTCTCTTAGAAGGAGTTGAATATGAGACAAAAGAGATTGTTGGAGTTTTTAGTTGTTGATGATTTTGAATTGAGTACACACCAGGAAAATTAAATAAAGTCACAGATGCACTTAGCAGAATACATCAGAATGCAGTGTTGGCGATGTTAGCAGAGTGGAAAGATTTGGAAGCATTGATTACGTGTAGTGTGTAGTTAAGATCTATACCTAGTTCTAGTCAAAGTAAAGCAATGTTACCCTGCTTGGAAGTTTGAACTAGTATTGGTTGAAAAGATTGCTTCTAAGCAAAGAGATGATCCATTGTTAGCTGAACGAATTAGAAGAATTGAAAATGGAACTGAGATTGATGATTTGAAGAATTTTTATCTTGATCAAAATGGATGGTTGAGAAAGAAGGGATGATTAGATGTTGGTGACCTAAGGAAGGAAGTTCTTAGGGACTGTCATCGATCGAAGTTTAACATTCATTCTAAGGGAACCATGTATCAGGATATAAAGAGAAGTTTCTTCTAGGAAGGTATGAAAAGGGATGTATGCTTGTGGGTAAAGCAAGCTTGAATTGCTAGCAAGTGAAAGCTGAGCATCAGAAGCCAAGTGGATTGCTTCAGGCTTTAGATATACCAGTGTGGAAATGGGATTCTATATCTATGGATTTCATTGACGGATTACCAAAGTAGAGTAGGGAAAATGAAAGTATTTGGGTTATAGTGGATAGAATGACTAAGAGTGCACATTTTATTCTCATTAAGTCAACAAGGACTACACCCGTTTTGGATAAGTTATTTATGAAGAATATTGCTATACTGCATGGGGTTCCTAATAGTATAGTCAGTGACAAAGGTTCTTTATTCACTAGTGAATTCTGGAAGAGTCTGCAAGATGTTTTAGGTACCAAGCTCAAGATGAGTACCGCTTACCATCGACAGACCGATGGGCAAACAGAAAGAATTAACAAAGTCTTGGAAGATTTTTTAAGAGCTTGTGTGCTAAACTTTGGAGGATCGTGGGAAGACCATCTACATTTAGTCGAATATTCTTATAACAATAGCTATCAGACTATTATAGGGATGACACCTTTTGAAGCTTTGTATGAAAGGTCATGCAAATCACCTGTATGCTGGTTGGAGAACGGAGATAGCTTGATTCTTGGTACAGATTTAGTAAGAGAAGCCACAGAAAAGATTGAGTTACTCTAGTACAAAACAGGTCATTTGCGTCGGTTGTTTTACCCCCGTTGCGACGGTTCAGCAACCGTAGCAAATGCAAACGTCGCAACAGGCATAAACATGTTGCTATTGTTGTTTAACCGTCGCAAGACACTCTTTTTTGCTACAGTTTTCCTAAATAATCGACGCAATAGGTTGTTTTTTGCAACGGTTCTTTACAACAACAGTAGCAAAAAATCGCCATTTGAGTTCAAAAGTGTTGCCTTTTGCGACGGTTGTCGTAAACAACCGACGCAATAACTTTATTTTGTGCTACGATTCTTCGTAATAACAGTAGCAACAGACCTTTGGGTTGTTTCAAAAATGGGGCTTTTTGCTACGGTTTTTTCTTGCAACCGTCGCAAAAAAGAGGGAAAAATATATTTTTTGCTGCAGTTGTTTATATAAACTAGCTCAGTCACATTAACAAAATATCCATAATAGAAAAATATATAAACAGTTATCTACTAAAAGGCAATGAATACGAGAAATATATAAGCAATTCACATAATTTAATAACATATATTATCTTATAATACACTTGCAATATTAATATCTTCTAATGCTTGTCTTTACAGCTTTACATAATTGTGTCATCACATCCAAAAAAACTGATAGATGTAACATACATGTTATCAAGTGTCATAATGTATGACAAAGAAGAAACTGGACGTGTACATGCAAAAAAATGTCATTCTATTTGTTGAAACAGCAACATGCAAAAAGGATCGGCCGGTAAATAAACTTTAATGCCACTTCCATGTTCCAAGTTCCAACAAAAATTAATCATGTTACCTGAGTGTTTAGAAAAGAAAAAAAACACACACTTAGGCATATAAAATAAACTGTTACAGGCTTATTATCAAACAGAAGTTATCCCTTAAATAAACCATTACATATTGTGTTTTTCTTTCATTTTCCATACTACTGTAATTTACTTTATATGGCATGAATCTTTTGGTAAATATTGATAAATTATAGTCCTTGATAACACAGTCACAACTCATCAAATTCATTATGTTGCCATTTTTCAATCTAATAAAATGGGTTCTCTAGCCAGACAATGCATAACTCATCTTAATACTCTATATTTAATTGAATTCAACAGAAGGGTTTGGTTTTAAAACTGCCCAATTTGACATGTTGCAGACAAGTAAGGCAAGTTGCATAAAAATAGCAATTAGATATACAGTAACAAGTTTCACTACAAAATTTAGGAGAATGCAGCCGGCAACTAATACTCTGGTTGACAACGGCATGTTACAAGTTTTTTCTCTCTTACCAAAAACAAAGAACCAGGAAAAAAAAGTTTACTGATGTTGCTATAAAATTTAATATACGTTTTTATTGAAATTTACAGTATCAATGGTATGTTTATTTGAGCATCAACGCTAAACGGTATCCATTCCAGACATATTAATAACTTAACACACATGCATTAAATTCAAAAAATACTGAAGTTTTAAAAATCTAATTCTTTTCAGAGAAAAGGAGCAACAAGATCTATGTTATCTCATTCCATAGCAGTTTCGTAATTATATATCAAAATTCTCCAACTTCCTTTCCAATATATATTTTATCTTATGTTTTTGATCTACTTTAAAAAGTGTTTTCATCTATGCTGAAATGTTCATTAAAACTTATAAGTGTTTCTGTAATGATTTCAAGCACGAACCGTCCAAACATGGTTCTAATTAACAATGCCAACCTTACACAAAATTCATATTTATGTGAAAAAGGAGTTGAATAGAGCATAAAAAATTGAAATTATATGTTTCTATTGTAAAAATATTCCATTATTTTTGTGTATAAATTGAGTTTAAATTTTTATTTTATACAAGCCTATTTTAATGGAAATTTTGGATATGAATATTGGAATTTTGGTATTATTGATAATATGAAATAAGGTTTGTATAATTGTTTAAAGAGTTGACATTTAAATGCTAGTTTAGAGCATATATTCCGCACGCTTAGAAATCACTAGCCACGTACACACACATACTAGTGCAAACTTGTGCTTCGTGCACGTTTGTGGCAAAAAATATTGTAGTTGCAGAGGTCATAACCAAACATATAAGTATTTTATATCATGCCAATGAGAAAACATTGAAGAACAGTTAACTTGGTTTAAAATCAATGGATGAATAAATTCAATCGAGAATCCAAATGATGGAGATTGAGAGCAATCGTTGGAACATGCCATATTTATGCAGGATATAATCAACTATATTTATGCCATTTATCATACATCAATAGAAAGAAATAAACTCACCATAGTATAGCATATAGGAAGACTACATCCAGTTATCCCGAACCTCGTCCATCTCTTTTTGGCTATAAGAGCCAACTTGCACAAAGTACTGCAATTAAGAGATCGTTTCAAAACATTAATCATATAATTACTTAACATAAAATTTGAAGGAAAAAAAATTAAAGGGGTACCTCGGCTAGATCATTGTTTTGAGGGTGGGTTTTTTACTATTTCATGCATATACCTCATCACATAATATACACAATCCGTTGATCCAGATTGTCGAGGACACTATAGCAATATTACAAGATATTTCATTAGTCAGTTTAAAATGAATTTATATCTCAAATGAAATACAAGTTTTTATTTGTTTGTTAGAAAATAAATCACCTGAACATTTATACATTTCAAGTAAGTTCCTCGAGACTTACCACCGTAAGCCTTATAGGCTTTAAAGGCCCTGCACATATGCTAGTAGTGATTGACAACTCGACTGTGATACTATATTTAGAGGTTGAATCCAAGATGTTTGAATATACCATAAAACGTCTTACCACTATTAACAATGTTCATTGGTTTATATAAACAGCTTTGATAAAGGTAATAAGTCAAAGAAGAATATTTCTTACTTTGTATGATTTCAAGTTGATTTGATGAGCATTGCTCTATATCGAGCTTGCACTTGGTCCAAGAACCATTAGGAGCTCTGAATGCTAAACTGTTCCTAATCTAGAATAAGAGTGAAGTATGTGTTATCCCAACTTGCAGCAAAGCTGAGATACCCAAAACTGACTGAAAATCAATAATAACTAGCCATGAATATCGATTACGCATTGCAGGTTCACCATGGATATTGATGAATTTTGTCTGAGTCCGGATCAGGCCACAACTGACAAGGCATGACAAGCAAGGCCATGGGAACCCGTATTCCGAATTTCAAGACAATCCGAGTTCATATGATCAAGATATGATCGATGCAAGTTGATGAAAAAAGTCACATTCTCGTATCCATCAAGTAGCATTAGCTTCGTATCGATGAGGTTCGTATCCATAGCCCTTACTCGAATCCATGGGCAACACTCCTATTCGAATCCATTAAGCGGTTAGCCTTGACTCGCATCGATCAGCCATCGTCACGCATGACCTTGTATCCATCAGTAGCACTTGTGTTCGAATCCATCGTGTTTGCATCAATCGATTCGAAGATGACCTCGCCACCACCTGGTTCGTATCCATCGACTTGAAGTCCTTCGAATCCATCCAGACATAGTTATTTCGTATCGATCGACTGAAGCACGTCACGATTGATACGAACGAAGCCTTGTTCGAATCCAGGTACGACTAGTGTCATCGAATCCATCAAGTAAAAGCAACGAGATACTTGGAACGACTCGGTCAGTCCAGAGTGAAAAGCGGATCGACCCGAAGATTGCGCGCTACGTCATCACGGAGGCACGTGCAACGATCGAGTCGAAGCAATCGATTCGAACGGAATCGATTCGAACCACATTTCCTACCAAATACTCCAATCTCGTATCGATCATATCTCCTAAACCACGAGACCAAATACTATGAAATTTTCACAGGAACTTACGTACATGTTAAAGAATGTTCTCACCAAATTTCAGCTTCATTGGATGATTTCTTGATCGATTCGAATGGACTTCGAATCGATCCCGGAAGGGGCCCTAATTTCTTGAGGCTAGACATGTGGGCCCACTCACGTGCCAGAAGTGGTCTCCCTAAATTTAGGCGAAATATCAGCCTCCTACACCTATAAATAGAGCCCCTGGTCATTCAGAAAAGAGGTCGGACAATTTTGAGAGCTAAAGGGCGCCCAGACTCTGCCAGATTTACTCCAGATCACCATTACTACCTTAGATTCAGATTATAATCATAAAATCTATTGTACTACGCGATAAGAAATTGTAATCTTTAAGCATCGAGCAATAAAATCATAAAAACCTTGAAGTGGACGTAGGCCGGAGATAGCCGAACCACTATAAATTGTGTGTCACTGTTCATTATTTCAAGATTGCTGTTTGTTGCTTGCTTAGATCTGATATTCGTGTTTGAATATTGCTGATTTGTATTCATACACTGGTGCTTTCACGACATTCGGGGTTTGTGACCAATTTTGGCGCAAACACTTTGGTGCTTTCACTGAGAAGCAACTAGCACCCGCTACACCAAATTCAAAGTTTAGATTCGAAAATTTGAAGGATTCAGATTGACTCGACAAACAAGACAAAGAACTGAGAGAAGCCAATAGGGAGGAAGTCAAGAGGCATCCTCTGGCGCTGGAGAAGGACAAGCTTCGATCTACATTACTAGAGATGAGATGGAGGCTATGAATAACCTAATGCATTAAAGAATGATGAAAAGCCAACAAGAGATGCTGCAGAATTTCTTTGAACAGGTAAGAGCTGCAGGGATACAGAACCTAGGACCAGCTACAGCGACTATGAATGTGGAACAAGGATCTAGGGTTGCAGAACCCAATGAAGGTCAGAATGCAGATCCAGAAGGCAATCTACGAGGACTTGGGGGCAGACCCTCAGGATCTGATACTGGAAGGCCTACAGATGGAGCTCAACAAGCTGGAGCCAACGCTGATGCTAACGGGCCACATGAAGAGTACGTACCAGAATACCCTCCAAGACCAAGAGGGCAACCCCAGGATGGAGATGAAAAGATGGCTGGATTAGTCCGACGACTGATGAGAGGAGGATTGTCCAATGGAGGACTAGAGGAAGTTAGTCGGAGTCCGTTCACCCTGAATATTAGGAATGCAAGGAACCCTCCAAAGTTCAAGCTGCCTATGCTAGATCCTTATGACGGGAAGTCAGACCCGACGATGCATATTACTCGATACATCAGGCACATGGAAGTGTTGGGGGCATCCGAGGAAGTGATGGCTCGATGCTTCCCTCTATACTTATCAGATTTGGCTGCACTTTGGTTCAGGCAATTAGAAACCGGGTCGATCAGAACATGGGGCGAGCTTGTAGATTGCTTCATGAGACAGTTTAGGGTCCACATGACGCGACCCAAGAGTGTGATGACTTTGGCATCGACAAAACAAAGGACCGGAGAGTCCATAAAAGATTTTCTGCTACGATTTAATGCAACGGTGGCTTCTGTAGATCGCCCGGATCCATCGATGATTTTGATGGCGGCAGTGGCAGGAGTTGGAGAAGGCACCGAAAGATTCTTTACCAAGAGACCCACCGCAAGATCTTGGAGAGTTTTACCATGAAGCTGAAAGATTCATTCGACTAGAAGAATCACGCGCCGAGAGGCAGAAAATAAACGTTGTACAAGGCGAAGGAACCGCCAGGGAGCAGCCCAGGGCGGACAAAGGAAAGAGAAAGCAGGATGACGCACATGATGGTCCTGATAAACGGAAGAAATTCCGAGAGCCCAGATTCAGGCAATACACAGATTTGGCGGCAAGCCTGGAACGAATTTACACTGAAACTCGGGGGCAACTCCCCTATCGAAAACCACCCAAGAGAGACCCCACAGAGCGAGAGCGCAGAACTGGAAAATATTGTCTATTCCATGAGCTGGATGGGCACACAACCGACGAATGCCGCCACCTAAAGGATGAGGTGGAAGAACATGCCAAGAGTGGTAGATTGCAACAATATGTTAGAGAACGGGCAGTGGCGGTAAGGCCTGAACAACTACCGCCTCCACCTAACAGGAACGATCCTGGATCGGGATCACGACTCGTCATCAACTGATTAGGATGGCAAGGGCCAAGTTCAGGATTTGGACTTCGGTCAAATAATTTCATTAGATTTGTTTTCAGAATAAACGGCTACTCCACTTACTCATGTATGGGAACCAGAGAGATCCCTAGGCATGCTCTGAGATGGAGACTGACCGATCTGCCCGGAGAGGCAGTGCTTAGTTTTTTCCTGATGTTTGAGATTGAACATCTAGGACCTGAATTTAATAAATAAACTTGAATTTCTTGAAATAAAACTTAGACCGGAGAGTTAAAGGATGAGTATTAAATACCAATATAAAAATGATCGCTTTATGACCCTACCCGGAGAGACGGGGTCCGGAGTGCAAGAAGTGGGTTGCTTCGCCGGAGAGCGACAGGATCGACTCACTTAACGTTGTTTCCCATTCATTGGAGAGTGATTGGATCGGGATTCGATAAGAGCCCGGAAAGGCTATGATCGGCCCACGATTCAGGCCATGACATCGCTTAATGTTCAGATACACTGAACCGGAGTGCAAGAAGTGAGCCGCTTCGCCGGAGAGCGACATGATCGACTCACTTAACGTTGTTTCCCCTTCACCGGAGAGTGACAGGATGGGATCTAGCAGGGGCCCGGAGAGGCTACGATCGGTCCAGAACGACCAAGACATCGCTTTATGCCCTAACTGGGGCCAGAGTGCAAGGGGTAGAAAGCAACGCCGGAGTGCAATAGGATCTTTCTATTCAATCGCCAAGTCTGGGATGGGCTTAGCAAGGGTCCGGAGTAACCGTTGGTTGTCCGGAGAGACTACGGAGTTTCATTCTTAACTTCCACAGAAAGAAGTGGATAATGATTTGGCTTCGAACAGCCATGAACTCGATTGAAAATACCATAAGATTTGAATAAAACATGAACTCACTGCATTCGATTTGAGACTTATCAAAACACACCTTTTACCAAAAGGCATGTTTTGGGGGGCAAAGTGTTATCCCAACTTGTAGCAAAGCTGAGATACCCAAAACTGACTGAAAATCAATAATAACTAGCCATGAATATCGATTACGCATTGCAGGTTCACCATGGATATCGATGAATTTTGTCTGAGTCCGGATCAGGCCACAACTGACAAGGCATGACAAGCAAGGCCATGGAAACCCGTATTCCGAATTTCAAGACAATCCGAGTTGATATGCTCAAGATATGATCGATGCAAGTTGATGAAAAAAGTCACATTCTCGTATCCATCAAGCAGCATTAGCTTCGTATCGATGAGGTTCGTATCCATAGCCCTTACTCGAATCCATGGGCAACACTCCTATTCGAATCCATTAAGCGGTTAGCCTTGACTCGCATCGATCAGCCATCGTCACGCATGACCTCGTATCCATCAGTAGCCCTTGTGTTCGAATCCATCGTGTTCGCATCAATCGATTCAAAGATGACCTGGCCACCACCTGGTTCGTATCCATCGACTTGAAGTCCTTCGAATCCATCCAGACATAGTTATTTCGTATCAATTGACTGAAGCACGTCACGATCGATATGAACGAAGCCTTGTTCGAATCCAGGTACGACTAGCGTCATCGAATCCATCAAGTAAAAGCGGCGAGATACTTGGAACGACTTGGTCAGTCCGGAGTGAAAAGCGGATCAACCTGAAGATTGCGCGCTACGTCATCATGGAGGCACGTGTAACGATCGAGTCGAAGCAATCGATTCGAACGGAATCGATTCGAACCACATTTCATGCCAAATACTCCAATCTCGTATCGATCATATCTCCTAAACTACGAGACCAAATGCTATGAAATTTTCACGGGAACTTACGTACATGTTAAAGAATGTTCTCACCAAATTTCAACTTCATTGGATGATTTCTTGATCGATTCGAATGGACTTCGAATCGATCCCGGAACGGGCCCCAATTTCCTTAGGCTGGACATATGGACCCACTCACGTGCCAGAAGTGGTCTCCCTAAATTTAGGCAAAATATCAGCCTCCTACACCTATAAATAGAGCCCCTGGTCATTCATAAAAGAGATCGGACAATTTTGAGAGCTAAAGGGCGCCCAGACTCTGCCAGATTTACTCCAGATCACCATTGCTATCTTAGATTCAGATTATAATCATAAAATCTGTTGTACTATGCGATAAGAAATTGTAATCTTCAAGCATCGAGCAATAAAATCATAAAACCTTGAAGTGGACGTAGGCCGGAGATAGCCGAACCACTATAAATTGTGTGTCACTGTTCATTATTTCTGGATTGCTGTTTGTTGCTTGCTTAGATCTGATATTTGTGTTTGAATATTGCTGATTTGTATTCATACACTGGTGCTTTCACGACATTCGGGGTTTGTGACCAATTTTGGCACAAACACTTTGGTGCTTTCACTGAGAAGCAACTAGCACCTGCTACACCAGATTCAAAGTTTAGATTCGAAAATTTGAAGGATTCAGATTGACTCGACAAACAAGACAAAGAACTGAGAGAAGCCAACAGGGAGGAAGTCAAGAGGCATCCTCTGGCGCTGGAGAAGGACAAGCTTCGATCTACATTACTAGAGATGAGATGGAGGCTATGAATAACCTAATGCATGAAAGAATGATGAAAAGCCAACAAGAGATGCTGCAGAATTTCTTTGAACAGGTAAGAGCTGCAGGGATACAGAACCTAGGATCAGCTACAGCGACTATGAATGTGGAACAAGGAGCTAGGGTTGCGGAACCCAATGAAGGTCAGAATGCAGATCCAGAAGGCAATCTACGAGGACTTGGGGGCAGACCCTCAGGATCTGATACTGGAAGGCATACAGATGGAGCTCAACAAGCTGGAGCCAACGCTGATGCTAACGGGCCACATGAAGAGTACGTACCAGAATACCCTCCAAGACCAAGAGGGCAACCCTAGGATGGAGATGAAAAGATGGCTGGATTAGTCCGACGACTGATGAGAGGAGGATTGTCCAATGGAGGACTAGAGGAAGTTAGTCGGAGTCCGTTCACCCCGAATATCAGGAATGCAAGGAACCCTCCAAAGTTCAAGCTACCTATGCTGGATCCTTATGACGGGAAGTCAGACCCGACGATGCATATTACTCGATACATCAGGCACATGGAAGTGTTGGGGGCATCCGAGGAAGTGATGGCTTGATGCTTCCCTCTATACTTATCAGATTTGGCTGCACTTTGGTTCAGGCAATTAGAAACCGGGTCGATCAGAACATGGGGCGAGCTTGTAGATTGCTTCATGAGACAGTTTAGGGTCCACATGACGCGACCCAAGAGTGTGATGACTTTGGCATCGATAAAACAAAGGAACGGAGAGTCCATAAAAGATTTTCTGCTACGATTTAATGCAACTGTGGCTTCTGTAGATCGCCCGGATCCATCGATGATTTTGATGGCGGCAGTGGCAGGTGTTGGAGAAGGCACCGAAAGATTCTTTAATAAGAGACCCACCGCAAGATCTTGGAGAGTTTTACCATGAAGCTGAAAGATTCATTCGACTAGAAGAATCACGAGCCGAGAGGTAGGAAATAAATGCTGTACAAGGCGAAGGAACCGCCAGGGAGCAGCCCAGGGCGAACAAAGGAAAGAGAAAGCAGGATGACGCACATGATGGTCCTGATAAATGGAAGAAATTCCGAGAGCCCAGATTCAGGAAATACACAGATTTGGCGGCAAGCCTGGAACGAATTTACACTAAAACTCGGGGGCAACTCCCCTATCGAAAACCACCCAAGAGAGACCCCACAGAGCGAGAGTGCAGAACTGGAAAATATTGTCTATTCCATGAGCTGGATGGGCACACAACCGACGAATGCCGCCACCTAAAGGATGAGGTGGAAGAACATGCCAGGAGTGGTAGATTGCCACAATATGTCAGAGAACGGGCAGTGGCGGTAAGGCCTGAACAACTACCGCCTCCACCTAACAGGAACGATCCTGGATCGGGATCACGACTCGTCATCAACTGATTAGGATGGCAAGGGCCAAGTTCAGGATTTGGACTTCGGTCAAATAATTTCATTAGATTTGTTTTCAGAATAAACGGCTACTCCACTTACTCATGTACGGGAACCAAAGAGATCCCTAGGCATGCTCTGAGATGGAGACTGACCGATCTGCCCGGAGAGGCAGTGTTTAGTTTTTTCCTGATGTTTGAGATTGAACATCTAGGACCTGAATTTAACAAATAAACTTGAATTTCTTGAAATAAAACTTTGACCGGAGAGTTAAAGGATGAGTATTAAATACCAATATAAAAATGATCGCTTTATGACCCTACCCGGAGAGACGGGGTCCGGAGTGCAAGAAGTGGGTTGCTTCGCCGGAGAGCGACAGGATCGACTCACTTAACGTCGTTTACCATTCACCGGAGAGTGATTGGATCGGGATTCGATAAGAGCCCAGAGAGGCTATGATCGGCCCACGATTCAGGCCATGACATCGCTTAATGTTCAGTTACACTGAACCGGAGTGCAAGAAGTGAGCCGCTTCGCCGGAGAGCGACAGGATCAACTCACTTAACGTTGTTTCCCCTTCACCGGAGAGTGACAGGATGGGATCTAGCAGGGGCTCGGAGAGGCTACGATCGGTCCAGAACGACCAAGACATCGCTTTATGCCCTAACTGGGGCCAGAGTGCAAGGGGTAGAAAGCAACGCCGGAGTGCAATAGGATCTTTCTATTCAATCGCCAAGTCTGGGATGGGCTTAGCAAGGGTCCGGAGTAACCGTTGGTTGTCCGGAGAGACTACGGAGTTTCATTCTTAACTTCCACAGGAAGAAGTGGATAATGATTTGGCTTCGAACAGCCATGAACTCGATTGAAAATACCATAAGATTTGAATAAAACATGAACTCACTGCATTCGATTTGAGACTTATCAAAACACACCTTTTACCAAAAGGCATGTTTTGGGGGGCAAAGTGTTATCCCAACTTGTAGCAAAGCTGAGATACCCCAAACTGACTGAAAATCAATAATAACTAGCCATGAATATCGATTACGCATTGCAGGTTCACCATGGATATCGATGAATTTTGTATGAGTCCGGATCAGGCCACAACTGACAATGCATGACAAGCAAGGCCATGGAAACCCGTATTCCGAATTTCAAGACAATCCGAGTTCATATGCTCAAGATATGATCGATGCAAGTTGATGAAAAAAGTCACATTCTCGTATCCATCAAGCAGCATTAGCTTCGTATCGATGAGGTTCGTATCCATAGCCCTTACTCGAATCCATGGGCAACACTCCTATTCGAATCCATTAAGCGGTTAGCCTTGACTCGCATCGATCAGCCATCGTCACGCATGACCTCGTATCCATTAGTAGCACTTGTGTTCGAATCCATCGTGTTCGCATCAATCGATTCGAAGATGACCTCGCCACCACCTGGTTCGTATCCATCGACTTGAAGTCCTTCGAATCCATCCAGACATAGTTATTTCGTATCGATCGACTGAAGCATGTCACGATCGATACGAACGAAGCCTTGTTCGAATCCAGGTACGACTAGTGTCATCGAATCCATCAAGTAAAAGCAGCGAGATACTTGGAACGACTCGGTCAGTCCGGAGTGAAAAGCGGATCGACCCGAAGATTGCGCGCTACGTCATCACGGAGGCACATGCAACGATCAAGTCGAAGCAATCGATTCGAATGGAATCGATTCGAACCACATTTCCTACCAAATACTCCAATCTCGTATCGATCATATCTTCTAAACCACGAGACCAAATGCTATGAAATTTTCACAGGAACTTACGTACATGTTAAAGAATGTTCTCACCAAATTTCAGCTTCATTGGATGATTTTTTGATCGATTCGAATGGACTTCGAATCGATCCCGGAACGGGGCCCAATTTCCTGAGGCTGGACATGTGGGCCCACTCACATGCCAGAAGTGGTCTCCCTAAATTTAGGCGAAATATCAGCCTCCTACACCTATAAATAGAGCCCCTGGTCATTCAGAAAAGAGGTCGGACAATTTTGAGAGCTAAAGGGCGCCCAGACTCTGCCAGATTTACTCCAGATCACCATTGCTACCTTAGATTCAGATTATAATCATAAAATCTGTTGTACTACGTGATAAGAAATTGTAATCTTCAAGCATCGAGCAATAAAATGTGAACTTCCGACCCAATTTTAAAAATTTTAGAACCGTTATTTTAATATAAAATGTGAAACTTACATAAGATTTCAATCAACGTCCAAACTTTGTTTCTAAATTACGCCTAGATGATTGTAGATATGGGTAAAGTTTCGTCGGAAAATACCGCAGTAAACTTCGTGCGCGTTTACTGCACATCAGTTCATTTTAAAACCTGAAAATTTTTATCTTCCGAACCTAAATATTTTTACATAGAAAATTTCTAAATCATTTTCTGACAAAGGCATCATTTTTCGTTTTTCAAAATTCGGATATATTTAGCTCCGTCGATCTTATTCTTCGGTGTTTTGCTGCATTCCCTGTAATAGGAATTTCAAATATTCACAAACGATTTCCGTTACCGTTCAAACTTCACATTTGGAATGCGCCTAGATAGACATAGGCGTACGCCAAATTTCGTCGAAAAATATTGTAGAAAATTTCGCTCGTCAAATTTACATATTAGTTTAAATTTTATGTGTAAATTTTCTATCGTCCGAACTCAAATATTTTTCGCAATGTTGAATAAGAAAAATATTCTGATCTTGACGGCGTATTTCGTTTCGTCAAATCTCGCTTTTAATTGCTAGTTAAAATGTTCACTCGTGCAAATGGTTCAATAAGATTTACCACTTCGCAAACAATGTCAAACCATCAATATCTTCATACCATTGTGTCCGCCTCGTCGTGCTGATCAAAACGGTATATTTGTTTGTGTCAATCGGAGTTCGGCGTCGCAAGTTATAAATTGGTTAACGGAGTACAAACTGGTCCGTTACGCCACACAAACCGGTACCCTACTTTTTCCCGCTCGGAATTCAAATGGCCTTGTCCCTTCAGAAACATCAATAGCCACCATTGTGAAATGCATCATTGCTTTTACTGTGCACTGAACCTCTGCCTACATTCGGGTTCATTAATTGCGTTGTTTCACTTCATGTGATAGCTCTGTCTTCTATCCCTCTGCAAATTCTATTCTCTGTCTCTTCCCCCCCCCCCTATTCTTTATTTATTATACGTCACAGTAAGCAAAGAGAAGCCAACCCCTCCTTCTTCTTTCATATATTTTACTTTTGCAAAAGGTTACAGCTCAAACTCAGCTCCTCCCTTTCCTCTTTCTCTTCATGCTTTCTTTTGTTTTACTTTATTTCTTTTACTTCCAACATGACCCCACTGCCACCCTCCCCGCCCACTGCTCCACTGCCATACCCCCAGTCGCCCGCCACCAGCCCACCCCACTGCCACCTTCCCCGCACGCCCACGTCCCCAGCCGCCCCATGCCAGTCGCCTGCCCTCCACTGTCCCAACCTGCCCTCCCATGTCCCAACCTGCCCCGCCCCATGCCAGCCGCCTGCCCGTACCCCACCCAGCTCCACCTGCTCCGCCAGTCTCCGCCTGCCTCCGCCTACAGCCCACCTCCCAGCCACCCACCCCGCCTACAGCCCACCCCACCGCCACTGCCACGTCACCACCGCACCAGCCCACCCCACCACCTCTCCACCTCCGCCCTGCCCTCTCTGCCTGATCCATCTCCCCTCTGCCACGTCCCACTGCCTCCATCGCCACGCCACCTCACTCCAGTTCGCCCGCATCCCATCCACGTCGCCACCAGCCCACCTTCACCCACTGCCGTTCCACGTCACCCACTCCGCCTCTACGCCACTGGCCACGACCACCGCCTCCGCCATCACCTGCTACTCGCGCCCCACTGCTGCCCACAGCCCGCACCACCACACCACACCCACTGTCGCACTGCACAGCGCCATCGCTCCACCACTGCCGCATCCATACCCCTGCTCGCGCCATGACAGCCCACGACCGCCCGCCTCCGAACCCCAGACCAGTTGAACCCCGAACCCGCCGACCATCGCGACATCCCCTGCCCGTCGTCACTGCTGTGCCTCGCCTTGGCTGCCTGTGTTTTAGTGCACTTCAGTTTGCATATAAATATATGCATGGAGCTGATAAATATATGCATGGAACTGTTAAATGTTTGCTTGGAATAGTTTGCTTACATACACTGTTTTACTGGTTTGCAGCTGCTGATCCGGGATCTCGGTCCTAGGCTTTATCCGGCTTGTTTGAATCTATCTTGCCTAGTCGTTGTTTGTGTTCATTTTGCGTCGTGCGGCTCGTCCCGATTAGGGTCTATTTTATCTGTTTTTCTTCGTGCCGCGCCATCTTCTCTTACCACGCAAGGTGAAAATTTTATTCACGACTCAATCTATTATGCGATGATAATCAAGTGATAATTGTTGTTAATATTAAATTTGGATATTAAATTGTTGATTGTTAAAATTTGGTTGAAATAAACAATAAATTTCTAAAAATGTGACGTCATGTATGGTTTAAGTTGATTAAACATGTTGAACTGTAATATGATGTTAATTAGGGTAAATAATAGTGACATTAAAATTGATATGTACGATTGATGTAGAAATTTGATAACGGACACCAAGTAAAAATCATAATGTAATAATCTTTAATCCGTAGGATTCTAGGAATAATTGTATTAATTTGCATAATAACAAATGTGAGTTAATATGATTATTTCGGGATTATTTGAATAAATTGTTAAATTGTTATGTATGTTTGTTATTGCTTGTTTATTTACTTTGACACCATCCCAGTTATCACACTGCAAGTTCCCTTTGCTATGCTTTGTTTTATATTGAATGATATCGGGTTGAAATGATAAATACCCACTTAAACAACTTGGCCTAGGATAGACAATCAAAAAAATAAGAAACCCGATTGGTCAACAAAAATTATTTTGAAATAGAAATCTATTTGAAATTAAGGAATGAACTTAACAATTTGTTTGGAAATTTAGTAACGAACTTAATGTATTTGATTTATGGATTAAATCGAAATAAATTAATAAGGAATAAATTAATGGAGTTTAATTGAAATGGATTAATAAACCTATTTAATTGAATAAGATGAATTGGAAAATTTATTTGAAATGAGATTTAAAAACAAGGAAGTTAGAATTTGATAATTTGAAAATTTATTAGGTTGTTAGATTTAGATATAAAATCGGTTTTTAATTAAATAGATTTGAACTTGACATAAATTAAGTTTGAGATTTAGAAAATTTGACTTAAGTGGAATACGAAACTAACTAAAGTTTTATGGATTTAATTTAGTGATAGTTTAAATTTAAAATGATTTTAAATTAAATAAAATTGATTTAGTCAAATTTATGATTATGGTTAATGTATCGATGAATGTAAATACGAATTGAAGTGAAAAGAATTTGGTTTAAATGATGTGAACTAAATTTTACCATTAAACCGAATTAATTGGAGTATTAACTAAATTTAATAAGTGAGATTTATTAAATTAAATTTGAATACTTAATTATATTGATAACTCAAATGATGAACTAAAAGATTGCATTTGGAAATATGATTTTAAATATCTGAAATAAATTGAATCGTGGAATGTCAAACTTTGGAAGTCAAATTTGCACCTTGACTTTTGGACTTTGATTTGTTTAAACTTTAACTTAAAAGACCATCGGGTAATAAATACGTAGTTATTAAAGAGACCGGGATCGGATATGGACATACTCTCTGTCGATACTGAAACCACTTTAATAACTATTACACGCGAAGTGTTGATCCAGAATGAAGTGGATGGTTTGGTGAACGCGTTGACTGAAGAAAGAGAACGATATTGGACGACCCCTGGCATGACTAAAACAGGAGCCGCGCCGGGCCATTGAGGTTCGCCACCTCTAGCGGACGCACTTCTTCGATACCATATCTATTACTTTTGTGATTCGATTTGGGTGCACCCCTTGATTTGGGAGTGTTGTTTCGCGGTGTTGAGATAGTAGCTGCTATGCTCAACATCAGTCTTGATCAGGCAACTACTAGTATCCTAGTTGGTATCGCCTCATGTACCTTGTCATACTGATTATCCTATTCGCGACCACTACGTTTTGTTTTGTACCTTTAGTATATGGATTGCCCTCTGGTGACTTCCGGTTTTGGGGAAACTACAGTCTTGTATATGCTCTTGGGAATAAAAATGTGCTAAGGGTGGTATGGGCCATGACTTAACACTATTTTAATATCGTACTTTACTGATTAGACATTATCTACTTATCGTATTCTATTGTATATATAGATAGTTTATCGGATCCTTAGAGATGTTATTTTATCCATCTTTAAGTTATGAACTATTACCTTGCACTTGATTTAATTGTATAAGATTTTGAGTCTTGACTCGAGTGTTTCTTTTGTATATGCTCGGGTCAGTCTGAAGCTATCCAGTTTGCTGATCAAGGTTGGTTGAAGATGCTGAAGGCTTAGCATTTATCTTTATCAGTCTATTTCTATTCCTGTATTGATGTCCTAGTCTGTTGGACATTTTTGTATTGGTCACTTGATGTTAAGACATTGTTGTATTTTATGTAGTGGCTTCATGAACTGCTATTATGACGATGTATTTTCCGCTGCATTATTCTGTGACTGTTCTATGTCTGTGATGTTGTATTGATTCTCATTTACATTTATGTACTTATAATCCCATAATGATTCGTGTTTTGTATTATTTAAGTTGACATGTGTGGATTATTGTCAATTTAAATGGTCCAAATATACGGGTTGTTTCACCCTGGTCATTCAAAAAAGAGGTCGGACAATTTTGAGAGCTAAAGGGCGCCCAGACTCTGCCAGATTTACTCCAGATCACCATTGCTACCTTAGATTCAGATTATAATCATAAAATCTGTTGTACTACGCGATAAGAAATTGTAATCTTCAAGCATCGAGCAATAAAATCATAAAAACCTTGAAGTGGACGTAGGCCGGAGATAGCCGAACCACTATAAATTGTGTGTCATTGTTCATTATTTCTGGATTGCTGTTTTTTGCTTGCTTAGATCTGATATTTGTGTTTGCATATTGCTGATTTGTATTCATACATTGGTGCTTTCACGACATTCGGGGTTTGTGACCAATTTTGGCGCAAACAGTATGCATGTATATGATGAATGCCACAAATAAATCTTCACCAAAAAATAAATAATAATAATAATAAATAATGGGGGGGACAGTCTCCAATGTTTTTTAGCTTGTTTGGTCTGTTCACAGAAATTATACTTTTTACAGTTTTACCCTATACTGTTCAAAATGCATTTTAAAAAGCACTAATTTGTGTTTAGCAGGTAAGACTCAAAATAAGTTCTTTGTATTGAATATTTTGAATATCTATCTGAAAGCGCATAAAAGCTTTTATGAAAAACACAATTCCGAATTGGAAATACGTCAGTGAGGTACACAGAATATGAACTCCCTAAATTTCACTTTTGTGTTCTTAACTGTTGTCAAACTAAAATCTCTCCAAATTCATAATAAAGCAAAGATTTATGAACTAAATTTGATTATTAACAACTGCTTGCCAAAATTCCAACTAAACATCTTCTCTGATTTCTCAGAAAACTGGAGAGAGAAATCATCTTACCATGTATGGCTGCATACCCATTCATGTATACCATAAAGTAGGAAAAGATTAATTGTAAATTCTACATTAACAAAGTGATTTTACAACGAAAAATATAATTACCTGCCAATGGTCATATGCTGCATTTAGAATAAAGAGAGGTGTCTGAATTAGCTTTGCAGCATTTTGTAGGAAAAAGCACTACACATGGGTATCCAATATTTATCCATGTTAGAGCTATGATTAACTTTCCCGTTTAAATATCTGAATAGTCATCCTAAAGCACTTATGGTTTTTGGTTCTAGTTTTTTTGAAGTGCATGAAGAGGGCATATTTTTGACCGAGCCCTTGAGAAAACGCATATATTAGCGAAGTATGAAAGAATGGTTGAAGCTAAATATATAGAAACAAATGTTTCAAAATTTGATAACTTACATGCAGGCTCACAGTTCGTTGAAGAAGCTTTTCATGTGATTGGTTCCAGCAACATCTTTCCTATGATTTATAAATAAAACTTGGATATAAATGTCAAATTAACTAATTATGTTTGTAATTATGCACATTTCAAAAATAACTTCTTACACATCAATAAAATAACCAGCATCAGAGGGACATTTAACTTTTGTACCCATAGGTAAAAGAGCACGAAAGCTATCACAGTGCAATATCGATGCCAATCCACCGGCTGAGCAGCCAAACAATAGCGCCTATAAGAATTATATATTTTGATTTTGAATCATATCTTTATGCAATATATTCGTTGGATAAGATGCTAAGTAAAAAAGGGGGGAAAACTAATACATAGAAGGTTGTTACTTGCATCAAACTTTTCGAGATAGAACCTATGAAATCTAGAAAGATTAATGATATATTTGTCCTTTTACTTGAAGGTAATTATCGTAATGAACATAATGCTTTTAAGTAATAAAAAGGACACATGTCAACTAACTAGGGATTCGGTATCTACATTTTGATAGAGAAATATGAATGAGTGATGTTATACATCATGTACAGAGTTAAAATTTCTTATTACTCTACTTATGATATGTGGGACACTATGTAGCACATGTCCGATTTAAATAGATAATCAATCTCTGTTTATAATGAACCTCAATTTTCCTAGTAAATAAAACATAATAAAAGGAAATAAATAAAATAAAATTACATACATTTTCTGCAGTGTTCGTTTCTCTTGTACGAAGATCTTCCACAGCAAGCCATACGCGAGCTCCTCTGTAATGGAGATTCGTGACCTGTTGAATCTTAATTTTTATTTTTGTATTCAAGAATTATGTAGTTTTGCAGGTATCATAAGACAAAATTAACTCACGGGGTCAACTTCACCTACACCCCCGGTAAAAGATGAACCATCGCAGTAACGAACTTTTACCCTGTTCCAATTGTAAAAGTATACCTCTAAAAGTATCAGTAATTAAGAAACAATTAAAGCTTGTGGTCATTACATTAATTAATTAATTATAAATTGCAACCTTTAGTTAGCAACTAAGCACAATACAGTATAAAAGGAAACAAGTTAGTTTTTTAATAATATAAGCAAAGACAAGGAGAATGTCGTACTTGTGAACAATATTATGCAGCAAGAACTATATGTTTGGATTAAAGATGCTCAGAAATAAACGAAATAAATATGGCTACGCAGGTTTCATGTGCAAATATTTAATTTAAAACAATCTTTGACTAATATCCTACTCTAATTATGCTATTAGACTAACCATCCAGTTTTCATATTTTCCAGAGCTGTATCCAGGCCCTAGCAAGCAATTTTTTCTTCAAAGATCTGGTTTTGTACTAATCATTTTTTATATAACATTTGAATGCAAGTAAGTCAAAATAAAAGAATGATTAAGAGATTAAGACTAATAACTCAATTACCGTGAAGTTTAGTCAAATTATTAATGATATACTGATACTGAGCTACAGAGGTTTCAGTTGCACATGCTTTTGATTAGGCCGTAATAGTTTTTAGCATTATGGGAATCAAATATTATATGAGTATCTGGATTTTGCTCTTTTGTGTTACTTAATATTGCAGAAAAAGGGATAACTTCCACCATATATTTTGATGAACCTAAACGTGTGCTCATGCGATTTAAACAAGATGTTACATTGTTGCACCATTCGCCTCCCAATATTTTCAAATTTATTCAAAAATATAATCAGATGTCCTTGTTAATAAAGAAATATATAAGTTAAACTTTTTACAGTGTTATTTCAGTCTCATGTATCTGTCTAATATGATTTTTTTAATATAATAATAAATTTCTTAAACTCCAAAGTATTAACGAGGGCTCCCATGCTATATTTCACTTAAAAATAAGTTATACATTTCATTTTTTTCTAAACAAATAGAAAATGAACAGTTTTTGACTTGAAGTGAAAACATAAATCTAACCTCTAAGTGAATCAACCAGTTATTGATACCTTCACCAAAACCTCTAGATAGATGATAAGCAGGAGGACTTCCATCCAAACAAACTGTAAAAAATATACATGGAGTATTAAAAAGGAATCAATATCAGTCTTAAAGATAAACTGAAAACAAATATATTAGGAAAATCTGCAACTTTGTTTTACAGAAATTAACGGATATATAGAATGCTACAAATGAAATAACTAACCTGCGCCCTTGCTTACTGCACTTTCCACATAATTGATACTGACGTTTACTTCACACTTCACTTTGAGCAGTAAGAATACAAAAGGAAGAGAGTGTATCAACCATTTAGCTGCAGTAAGCATTCCTACAAAATAGAGGTATTTTATATCCAAAGGTTTATTTAATTTTTCCCTGTAAAATTGTTATAAAATTTATGTATCACATTTTGATAAAAATATATTATGATATTAGTTTGTTTTTAAAAATAAGTTATACATTTCATTTTTTTCTAAACAAATATTTCGTAAATACATATCAAGTTAACCAAAGAAAATAATATTTTGAGTAAAGGCCAAATGTTATTGCAATCATAAAAATTTCTAAGAAAAGACATCAGATTAAATCTTGTATGTAATATAAATATCAAGTATAGTGCAATCAAACTCTAAATCTAGGGGAGAAAGATCCAAAAAATAAATTGTTTCAAAACCTAAATGTTGTATACCGGGGTAAGAAAAGATAACAAATATGCTTTAAATTTTTCCTAAACTAATCCAAAACAATATATTAACCACAGTGCAATCAAACTCTAAATTTAGGGAGAGGAAAAAAAACCATCCGAACCCAAATTTCTTCACAACCTCACAAACATTTGAAAAATCTATACAGCTGGAATAAGAAAACATTATAAACATATGCTTTAAATTGACATTTAACTAATTTGAAACAAACGATGTTAAACACATTTTTCAACAAGAAAATCATATTTGAAAAAAGCGAAAAAAGCAATTAAATGCTTCATTAAATTTTGTATTGTAGTACAATTTCGGAATCACAATTGCTTTTATTTCCGTTCATTTGCTGAAATTCAACAAACTTGCAATTCTGCAAAAGCAATTAAACTTTGATTTTCCGAAATCGTTTGTTGAAAGTCAACAAACTTGCAAATTATTTACGTTCGTTCAACCCGAAATCGTTCAACCCATAATTCTTAATTTGCAAAATCCACAAACTAATCCACAAAAAAGAAACTCAAAGTTGCATACATACCAGTAATCTCAGATCGGTGGCAGTAGAAACGTGGAGAAGAAGGTAGGCAGTGAGATGTTAATACGCGATTTGAGATGTTGAAATGGAGATAGGCAGGCGGAGATGGAGGTAGGCTTGGGAAATACGGCAGTTTGATTTGAGATGTTAATATGCGATATTCTTCGATGCTTTGAAATGGCAGTTCAATTTGAGATGAAGGAGCGGCAGATCCAGTTTTTTTGAAGAGGGAAATGAAATTAGGTTATATGCGATTTCAATTCAGGTGGGCTGGGAAAGTCTACGTTGCTACGGTTGAAGCGTAACGGTCGCAATTTGCTTATGTATTTGCTACTGCTGTATTATACAATCATCGTAAATTATTTTTAAATTTTTTAGTCGCATTTGCAATAGGTATTTGCTACGGTTATGCAAATAACAGTCACAAATAACAACGTTTTTGCTACAGTTATAGACAAAATCCGTCGCAAATTGCATTTATTAAATTTTCTTATACTTCACATAGACCAACTGCTATGGTTTTTAAGAAGAGCCGTCGCATATTATACTATTTACTACTATTTTTACCTAAACCGTCGCAAATAAGGCGACGCAATAGACAGATTGTGTACTAGTGTTAATCCGAGCTAGGATGAAGGAAGCTCAATCTAGGCAGAAGAGTTATGCAGATAAGAGACAGAAAGACTTAGAGTTCTCAGTGGGAGATCATGTCTTCGTCAAAGTATCACCAATAAAGGGTGTAGTAAGATTTGGAAAGTCAGAAAAATTGGCATCTAGATTTGTTGGACCATTTCATATTATAGAAAAGATTGAGAAACTCGCTTACATGATATCGTTACCGAGCAGCTTGGCAAGAGTCCATAATGTTTTTCATGTTTCTTATCTTAGGAAACGTGTTCATGATCCAAAGACCACTATCACTCCGACTGCATTGGAAAATTTAGTAGTGGAACCGGACATGACTGTTGTAAGGCAACCAGTCTGTATTGTGGTTAGGGATAAGAAGAAGATGAGGAACAAGGCATTAAGATTAGTGAAAGTCCAGTAGAGTGACAATGAGAGAGACTGTACTTGGGAGACAAATGATAGGATTAGAGACACTTATCCTAATTTGTTTTGATGGTATGTTTTATGTCTATGTTATATGGTTGTTATGCGCCTTATCGTAATTTTGATGACGAAATTCTTTAAGGAGCGGAGTCTGTAACACCCTCAAATTTTGATTAACATTATCTAGGACATTTAATGAGATAAATAAAATATAATAATGTAAGTGGATAAGGAGATTAAGGTTTGATAATTATAATTTGGGTGGAGCATTAATTAATGAACAAATAAGATTGATTAGAACATTAATAAGAAGGAGGATTTAGGAGGAGGGCAAAATAAGAAAAGGCTTTATTTCCTAAACATAAACCCTTCCATTCTTTCCTCCCTCACATTCATTCATATAAATTAAAAGAGAATACAAGGCTGGCCATTACAAGGAGTTTCAAGAGAAGAAAAAACTAAGAAATAAGATTAAAGCTTGAGGAAATCAATTCAAACTCAAATCTCAAGTTTCTTTATCAAATCAAGGTGAATAATGATTATCCATCTCAAGTTTTCTATGTTTAGTTCGTTTTTATGACTAAACCCAAATTCATTGATGTTATTATGCCATGTTTTGAATGAATGAATGATTATATGCTTAAGGATGAATTATTGGATTTATTTATGAAATTGATTAATAGGTTTAAGTATGAAAACCTATCATATGATAACAAAATGAATTAAAATTTTGATATGATTTTAGAAACATTATTTTAGAAGTGGGTTTTTAATTTCATAATTTTCCAAGCAAGTATGAATATTTCATGAATTTTCTAAGTGAAAAAAATGATTTATTAAGGGTTTTAATTATTAAAAGTAATTAAATAATGTTTTTGGCTCCGAAATTTTTATATGTTAAAGAATATGAATCTGCTTTATTGTGATTTTTAGGGATTTTTCTCAAGTGTTTATGATTTTATATGAATTTATTAGGCTAGAAAGACTTAATAATTATATTAATATATTAATATAAAATTATGATTCGCAAAATGTTTGGGAATGTAATTTCTGACCTATAGCAGTTTTTTTAAAAGGATTTGGTAAAAAAAATTATTAACAAATAAGACTTTGATAAAGAATTAAAGTTGGTAAAAAAATATTTCTTTTTAAAGAAATAAAACAGTTTTCTTCTAAATCACGGTACTATGCGCTATTAATCAATGTCGTAGCCCATCTACGCCGTATGTCATCTCAATCATGTTGGGAAGCATACGATAGCAACTTGGTTGGTATGCAATAATTCCACTAAGGTTGGGACGTATTAATGCCAACATTAAGGTCTGCGACATTGGTGATGCCGCTGGTATTCTATGCCGCTAGTCTTCTATGCCGCTATGTTCTATGCTGCCTATTTTATACCGCATATGTTCTATGTCGCATATTTTCTATACTGACATCAAATCCATAAGACATCAATGCCACCAGTTTTCAATAATAACTCCTTATGAATTCAATGCCGCTATTTTCTTATGCCACAGTGTTTATAATATGCGCTATAAATGGTTTTGGCCTTATGTTTTATAAATCAGATGCTTTAACATGATTTCGATACAGAAGGATGTGAGAATCCCATAGCGGCGATATCAATGCCGCACTTTATCAATATAAATGGTTTTACCATATATGGCTTCATAGCCTAAGGTTTTGAGGTGTAACAACCTTTACGTGATTTCAAAGTTCATCAATGTTATTCTATAAAAGCATAGACATTGGCATAATATATTTTGGAAAGTAAAAGGGTAATAGTTTTCCTTGTTTTAAAGTATGATTTCAAGGGTAAATCAATTATAAAGATTTATGTTTTTAAGGAAATATAAAAGGGTATTTAGCCTAGAATTTTACAAGAAAGGTTATTCTTATCACCTTTAGATAAATTGTGACAAGATGAATTGACTCAAAGATTAGAAAACTAGATTGGACTGGTGTAGGATCGCGTCCTATACTTCAGTTGTTAGCCCCTAGCTTATATTAGTCCAAAATTCCAGTGCACATGGCTTCGTCAAGGTAAGACTAAAACTAGGTTTATGCACATAAAGGAATTCAGAAAGATGAGGTAGGTTATTGGTTGGCCTACAAAACCATTAGGATCGGAGTGACCCTAGAATAGTAATTTTTGGACAGACCATCTAATTTCCTTATAACAATAAGTTGGAGAATTGGATATATTTGGTAGGCCCGAGTCAGCCGTATAGGTTTTTAATTACCTTGAGAAAACTATGATGTTGGGACAGATAGTCCATTCATTTAGATGGATTGGTCATGATTACCCAAGTTGCATGCATGCATATGATTGTTTATATTGTCTAGTTTAACCATTGTGGTTGTAGGTGCTTGATTTCTAAAAGATATATTTTTAGAGGATACTAGTGAAGGGAAATACCATTTCGCTCAGCAGTGTGGTCTCACTAAATATTTATTAGTTGAGATGGCATATTATTATTCATACCAGACCTTTTGTCTGACCCGAAGTTTTTGTTTTTCCCCTTATGCTCTCGGGTACTCATTTGAGTAGTTTGGGGGTAAGGTTTCCAGGTTATTTAGGTTTGGCGAATAAAGCTTCCGAGTGCGGGAGGTAGAGCTAACTATGTAGGAGTCTATCTCTTTACTTATCCACTTTGTTGTTATGACTTTTGTATGTATGTAATGGTAGAAATTGTATATGTATAGTAGTTAACTATGATCAACCAAGGAGGCATCTTCATAAGTCGCTCTTGGTGTACTTTGTAATAATTATATTTTATCTGAACCTGGGCAACGTTTAGGATTATGCAATGAATACGAAAATTAATTAACGAAATATGTGTTTCGAAAAAATTTCATGTTCCTCTGCTTTGATGTTAATGATACTATTAACTGATCTCATTTTTGTGAGTCTACGAAATAGGGATCTTAAGGCTAAATGAACACCAGAGGGGGGTGAATAGTGTTTAATGGATTATATGAATATTTTTAAAATTCCTTAAGATTCTACTTGGAATAATGTAATTAACAATCGCAGAATCAATCACAGAATCAAAGTGCATATAAAAGTAAATGCAGTAAAAGTAAAAAAAGGAAAGAACACCCTAGGATTTTATATTCGTTCGGAGTTACCCTACATCCAGTCCCGCACAATTCCTTGTACGAATTTCTTTTCAACTACTAAATGCAAATACAATCTCGATTTCAAGGCGACGAGACACTTCCTCCAGAATCTTGACCTTTGGGTATAGTCACTTGATTTCCGGGCTACAAGTACACCCACTAGATTTACTGGCTACTAAGCACACCCAGTTGATTTTACGGGCTACAATCACACCCACAAGTATAACAATATGATTTGATAGAGTTTTACAGACTCAAATCATCGATCTTAATTACAATTGATCCTATAACTTTTGAATAACACTTTGACCTAGGTTTGAGTGAGAGAGATGAGAGAAATCAGAGAGTGGATGAAGGAGAATCGAATGAATGATGATTGAATTTGATTCTAGCTGAATTTTGATAGATTTTGGGTGTACTTTGATTTAGAAAATGAGAGAGTGGAAGGAGGAGAGATGAATAAGAAGATGATGATTAAAAATTCGTTTGGAAGTCTGGTATTTATAGAGGAACAACGGTCATGTCCATTCATAAAGAGATATGATGAAAAGACAATTCTTTTGAAATTTAAATTTCGAAAAAAATTGGTCACTATGTCGACATACATACATAGAGTATGTCGACATACTCTTTTTAAAATTTAAAAATACTTTAAAACATTATTTTGAAAACTCAATGTTTTGTAAAATAGTTTGATACTTTGTAAAATCATTTAGCATAGTTGATACATATTTTAATCATAATAAAACTTTATATAATAATTTTGAAAATAATATAATGTAAATAATATATATATAATCGATATAATTACAACTTATTAAAGTATAAACAAAAATTCAATATATATAAACTTAAAAACACTAAAATAATATCTTTATAAGTATAAGAGATTGAAAATCATTTTAAGAAATATTTTGAAAATATTATTTTAAAACCAGGATATTTGAAAAACAATTTAAAACAAAATTAGAGAAGGAGAGAGAGATCATGAAAGTGATATCGATGTTTTAACATAAATTCTACGACTATAACTTATCTAGAATATCTTGAAATCTTGAACTCTTCAATACACAAGAATCTTCATTCTCCAACTCTTAAACTCTATAAGCATCTTGAATCTGCTTTTGATACCGTAAGATCTTCTTAATCAACTCCTATATAATATCCGACACTATTTACTATATATAACTTGATAAAAATTAGTACTTACATTTTATATAATGTTTATAGTTGTTATCATCAAAACCAATACCAAAGGTACTAGCAATCTCCCGCCTTTTGATGATGACAACTTTGTATATAAAATATAATATAACTCCCCCTTAATCTATGCCTAGATTTTATATATTTCTCCGCCTTTGTCATCAACAAAAATAACTACCTAAAACTATAACTCTAACACTACCTCTTACTCTAACTTTAACTCCCCCTAAATAAAATATTATATACTAATGACATATAATGATGATGATAATGATTTATATAAGAACAATAAGTGATATTTAAAATGTGATAATCATGAAATTGAAATAATGATAAGAATGATATATAAGAAATGATAAGTGATAACACAAATCATGAATAGTAACCAAACCAATCTATGTATTCATTCAATACCATATCATAATCCAATCCAATCTTAAAATGTACATATAAGTAAGTAAAAAAATGTCAAATTAAATTGAATATACACACCACACAATCAAATTAATGAAGACAAGTACCATCCTAACGTGATTTCCTAATGATCGGGGATTTGTGAATAGGACAATGAGGATAATGAAGGCAAAAGTTCCCCATTTGTTCTACGAGATTTCCATCTCGATGGATGCATACTTCTCCGATGCATCGAACTTCGTCATCTACCTTTGTGTGTTCTTCCTCTTATTCTTCTTCCTCCTCTTCCTCATCATCGTTGCCTTAAATGGGGTTATGAATGGCCAAATTTGTATAATCATCTTTAATAACTATTGGATTCGTAGGATTATCCAATAAATATTTTTGCAAATTACAAAGAATTCTACTTTGTTTCTCTTGTTGTTTGGACATACAAAGTTGTACAACTTGTATTTCAGTCAACATCTCAAAAACATTCTTCATTTCTCCTTTCAATTTAATAACTTTGGCCATGGTAGTGTTCTGGAAGGGGCCTTGGGTAGGAGAAAGGAAGGAAAACGATGAATTTTCTTCTCTAGAACATTTGGGATTAGAGGAGGCCATGGTTTATTTGTTTTAGAAATTTAAAATAAAGAGAATATAGAGAAATGAAGAAGAAAGTCGAAATTTGGTTATTATATAACCACCAATTTGAATTTTAGAGGGAGATTTTCAAAAAAACAAAAATTACCGTTATATGTCGACAAAGGGGGATAGGATAGGTCGACATATATGTTATAATTTTGATTATTTTGTTTTTCTTTATATTTTGTAATTTTTACTTCGTTATTTTTATATTTCCGATAGAGAACAAATTCCTAACTCTCTTCTTAACTTAGTAAAAGATGTTTGATTCAAGGTTTTGTTAATATATCAGCTATTTGATTTTCAGTGTTTATAAATTCAAGTGATATTATTTCTTTGTTTACACTATCTTTTAGAAAATGGTCTCTTGTATCAATATGTTTGGTTCTGGCACGGTCTTAAATCGTCCTATTGTTACATTCTATCACTTCAATTTCTTATGGTGTTCTTGAAAATGAAAAATTATGAGTTATACCTTTCTTATTATAGAAATTTTCAAAATTTTCATTTTCGAATTCTCCACATGGTCACTCTGAATAGTTGTAATTTTACTAGTCATTCAATTTTGAATTCGTTTAACAAAGATTTTAAATATTTCAAAAGCATCACTTTTAAGTTTTTAGAAAATCGTCGAGGTAAATCTAGAATAATCATCTACGATTATAGATACATATCTACTGCAATTTATAGATTGTATCTGTGAGGGACTAAAAAGATCTAAGTGAAGAACTTCAAGGGGTTGAGAGATAGAAATCATATCTTTTGATTTAAAAGAACTTTTTTTAAGTTTTCCTAATTGACATGCATCACATAAATTATTAACTTTAAAGTTCATTCTAGGAAGACTTCTAACTAGATCATTTTTAGCAATTTTAGATATTAGTTTGAAATTCAAATGACCAAATCTTTTACACCAAATCCAAGGATCGCTTGATTCGCCAAAAGACACAAATTACCATTTGAAATTTTCATACTTAATATATAGATGTTTCGTTTCCTAATACCTTCAAAGATGATGTTTGACTCATTATCTTCAATGTGACATTTATCTTTTACGAATTTAATTTTGAAACCCTTATCACACAATTGACTAATACTCAATAGATTATGCTTTAAATTCCTAAATAACAAAACAATAGAAATAGTAGGAGTTTTAGAATTACCGACATTGCCGATGCCAATCACATACAAAGTTTACTGATCCACCATCTTTGTAAACTGTATCTTTCAAAATCTCCGGATTTCCAATCATGTGTCTTGAGCATCCACTATCCAATATTCATTTGTCTTTTATGATCTATAGAGTTTGATCATCACGTATCTGTTCATCAAAAGCCATGTAAGACATCCATTCCTGAAATTCATACCTTTTCAAAAGATCACATGATTTTTTATAATGAATAGATGCAAATTTATGAAACAGCATTATGATGATTTCATGAATTATCTTTTCAAAAATAGTGTTAAAAGTATTATCGAAAATTGCTATTGAAACTTTTCAAAAATCAAATTATGAATACTTTGAAAACCAATATTCTGACACCAAATGTGAGTCAGCGGAATAGGGATTTTAAGGCTAAATTAACACTAGAGGGGGAAGAACAGTGTTTAATAGATTATATGAATATTTTTCAAATTCTTTAAGATTATACTTGGAATAATGTAATTAACAATCACAGAAACAATCGCAGAATTAAAGTGCAAATAAAGTAAATGCAGTAAAAATAAAAAGGAAAGAACACACTAGGATTTTATACTAGTTCGGAGTTACACTACATGCAGTCCCGCATAATTCCTTGTACGAATTTCTTTTCAGCTACTAAATGAAAATATAATCTTGATTTCAAGGCTACAAGACACACTCTCCAGAATCCCGACCTCTGAGTAGAGTCACTTGATTTCCAGGCTACAAGCAAGCATACTAGATTTACGTGCTACTAAGCACACCGAATTAATTTTACAGGCTACAATTATACTGACAGTATAGTAGTATGATTTGATAGAGTTTTACAAACTCAGATCTTCGATCTTGATTACAATTGATCCTATAACTCTGGAATAGCGCTTTGATCTTGGTTTGAGTGAGAGTGAGAGAAATCAGAGAGTTGATGAAGGAGAATCAAACTAGTGATAATTGAATTTGATTCTGGTTGAATTTTAGCAGAGTTTGGGTATATTTTGATATAGAAAATGAGAGAGTGGAAGGAGGAGAGATTAATAAGAAAACGATGATTAAAATATTCGTTTGGAAGTCTGGTATTTATATAGGAACAACGGTTATATTGATTCGTGAAGAGATACGACGAAAAGACACTTCTTTTGAAATTTAAGTTTTGAAAAAAATCGGCCACTTTGTCGACATATATACATATAGTATGTTGACATACTCTTTTTAAAATTTATAAATAATTTAAAACATTATTTTGAAAACTTGTTGTTTTGTAAAATAGTTTGATACTTTGTAAAATCATGTAAGCACAGTTTATGCATATTATAATCATAATAAAACTTAATAAAACTTAATATAATAATTTTGAAAATTTCAATATAATGTAAATAATATATATATATATATAAAATCAATATAATTATAACTTATTAAAGTATAAACAAAAATTCAATATACATATATAATCTTAAAAACATTAAAATGATATCTTTATAAGTATAAGAGATTGAAAATCATTTTGAGAAATATTTTGAAAAGATTATTTTAAAACCAAGATATTTGAAAAACAATTTAAAACAAAATTAGAGAAGGAGAGAGAGATCAAGAAAGTGTTATCAAGGTTTTAAGATAAATTCTACGACTCTATAACTTATCTGGAATATCTTGAAATCTTGAACTCTTCAATACTCATGAGTCTTCATCTCCAACTCTGGCAATTCTATATCAGCATCTTGAATCTGCTCTTAATACTGTACAGTCTTATTAATCAACACATGTCTAATATCCTGCACTATATACTATATATAACTTGATAAAATATTAGCATTTATATTTTATATAATGTCTATAGTTATTATCATCAAAACCAATACCTAAGGTACTAACAATTTTGTCACCGGAGAATAATACTATTGGTGACTACAATATCAGTAACGCTTATTTTCAGGATTAAGAATGTGAGATGTTACAAGATGTCAAAGATCGGCACTGCTAGGTGAATACCGAATATTGATAGCATAAGGAGGTAGCAAGTGTGGATAGATGGCAGCCATGCTACATGCCACATCCTCTATAAATAGGCCTCCACCCCCATTCAGGAAGGGGCGATCAATTTCTTTTCTTTCTCTCTCAAATAATAGAATTGTAAACCTTAAATTGGATTGGGGCAAAATTAAGAATTTATTTGTAATTTTTGAAACTTATGAATAAGGACTTGGACAAATGACTCTGCATAGCCTATTTGCCTTGATTGTGCGAATTTGACTATTATTGATCATGGACGTGCATATATGATAAATTTTTGGATTCGGACTTGACTTTAGGCCCTTATCTTGACCAAGGCTACTTAAGCCCTTGCCTAAATTAGTGTTTAGTTTGCATTATGACTATTTTACCTTTTTAAACATATGAACAATCAGTTGTGGATTTTGTGACTTGCCCACCTTGCCCATTAATGAAGAATTAATGGACTATTGCACATTCACACATCTTGCCTATTTTACCCTTGGACATGTTACATGAACATTTGAACACTTCCATATCAAAAGTTTATGGGCATCGTGGGACCATTTCAAATAACATCATCTTGTACTAAGTCTTGCATGATTAAGCCAATCTTTGGTTTAACGACCCCCTAGTGACCTATCAAAGCAATGTCACTTGAAATAACGTTAAGGGTGTTAGACCAATTTTTAGTCAGCGTGGCATCATGGGTGTTAGTCCAATTTTTGGGTTAACATGATGAAAATATCAAAGTTTCTAAAAATGCAACTCTTCTTTAAATTTTCTTATCATCGTTAAATTTAAACGGCTATTTATAATTAATCAATAAATAACATGTCAAATTTGCGAGTCGTTATAGCAACATCATCGGTGTTCATTTTTGGGTCTTAAAATGAGGGATGTTACAATCATCTATTTCATACCCCTTCTAAAAGCAACTATTTCAGCCTAAATTATCATGTTTTCATTCTTGTACTTGCATTTGTACATGGGTTTACCATTTTTATTCTTATGTACTTTCCATTTGAGTTTTAAATATTAATGAAATATTATATTTGTCATAAATTCATTATGTTTTAATACTTCTTACTTTACTATTCTCTATAAAATATTATATATGTATATGTAAAAACATTTTCTTTAAAATTTTCCAAACAAAAAATTTAAAAGAAAACATACCTTTCGAGCACTAAATGTAAATAAACAAGCTAGGCATATGTCGATATTGTGAGATCAGGTGCATTGGCAGTGAGATAAAAAGGGAGAATTTCATAAAATTTCTTTTTAGTAAATTGCACAAGATCTTATTTTGTGTTTGTGTAAGTAATATTTTTTTATACTAAATCAAATATAGTATTTAACAAACAAAAGAGTTTTGACAATATTTTAATTTATTTAATCTAGTTAGGATATTTATTTGTCGTTAATTCTTATACTAAAAACTAATAGTAATTTAATTTATTTTAGTTTCATATTTAATATTTTCGATATTCATATTTACAATACGAAAATCAAAATAGTATAAATAAATAGTTATCCTATAAGTTCAAGGAAAAAATTGATCGTTGTGTCCTATGGTCAATAAGATGTCACGTGGTGATATAAAGTCAAAATAGTATCATAAAATTAGTCATGAAATATTTTTACTTATATTAATGTAAACAGGGTAATTTAATTTTTTATTAAAATTATATAAAGGTGATACTGATATTTTAATATATATAATATTTATTTATAATTTAATATATATATATATATATATATTATTTTGTTGCAAAATTTATATTAAATAATTTAAGAGTGTATATTAAATATATAAGTACATATTATATATATAATACAAAGTTTAATTTTTGATTTTTAAATTTTAGATTTGAAACTTTAAATATTTGACTTATTCAAAATAATATCAATATATACATATACATATACATACATACATACACACACTCATATATATATATATATATATATATATTATCACTACTACAACCGCCAACAAGAAAGAATTTATTTTTAATTTTAATTTGTAAACTAGGATTTGAAGAATTCTAAATTTTAATTTTAAAAATAGTTTGACTTTGGGATTATATATATATATATATATATTATTTTATTACAAAAATCCAAAAATAAATAATTATTTTTTAATTAAATATCAGTATATATTATATATATATTTATTGTAATGACCTGCCTTCGACCCTCAAAAGTCGACACTAATACATCCACGGTATTCACATACTGAACGTCCAAGTGCCGAAAAGATAAATTCTTAGGGTGAAAGGAAAGAAAAGACAGAACATAATCTCACATCGTGATGAGTAATATATAATATTCAAATGATCTTTACAAAGAAAACTTTAATATTCATACAACAATCAGAGTCTAACATATCATCGGCTTGGACAATTATAACAGCCCGTCCTAACAAATGCTAATAAATAAAAACGAGAAATATAGCGGAAAATAAAATACATCAAGTCTTGGAAGCATCCGGCTCATCTCCAGAAGCTCCAAGCATAATAAGCTATCTTTATAAAATACTCGGGTTTGACTCGAGTATTATAAGAAAAGAACGCCCGGATCAGTCTGGTAAACCAGCATGAGAAACTCAAATCATATGGATTGCTATATTTATAAAACTGTAACGACCTGGAATTTCACTACATTGATTTGCGAATATTTAATTAATTTGGAATATTCAAATAATAGGTTTTATAGTAAAAATAAAAATCTTTTAAATAATAATTAAGTATGGTGAAATAGTTTTCAAATTCTGTTTAAAAAAATATTTAGTTCGAAGAAAAATAGAAAATGTGATCGGAATTCGTTTTTCGAATTTTCAACATTCGTCGACTTAAAGTTGTCGAAATTGTGGTAACACTTATGTACACATACATACATATATTTAAAAGTATTTTATACATGGTTGAATGCATCTTAATATACATAAACACTTAAGCATATATATAATAAGATAAGTTTATTATATAAAAAAAGGGTATATGTCACATCGGGGCCAGACATGGGTATACTAGGGTACCAAAACATGTTTAAACATGTTTCATCGTGAAAGAGAAGAGGGGGACAATTGAAAAACGTGAAAATGAGGTGGGGAGACAAGGTAGATGAGGTGGCAAAATGTGGATGGAGGGCATGGTATAAGGTTAGTTAGGTAATTTGGCTTATTCATTATATATATATATATATATATATAGCTTTTTCCATTTTTCTATTCCATTTTACATATTAATTTTTCCAAAATTTCCTAAGACTTCTTCTTTTCCAAGCTCTTAGCAATTGTTAATGGTTTCCATGTTATTTCCAAAACATAAAAAATTTGATTTCCATTTCCAAAAATCCTTTTGAAACCTTGTTTTAAATCACTTTCTTTAAGCTCTGCTTTCTCCATTTTTACCCCAAATTTATCCGACCGGAACTTCCTCTAAAAAGCTCCAAATCAAGATTTTCCTTTATACAAACTATGTCAAATTTCAATGGCTACAACTTTTATGTAGATCAGTTTTTCAAATTTTAGGTCCAGCTATGTCAAAATCTCGTTTATTTGCAAAGTGTTTTTGGATTCAGCGATCCAAGTCCGAAGATGGTCATTCTTATTTCGACCATATATTCCTAAAAAGTAACTGAAATAGAGTGTTTCGTTTTTTGAAATTGTAAAGGAAAGAATTTCATAAAACTTTTGTTTTGAGCACTTTTCCAAAATTCGAGAATTACATGTCCAAAAATCGAGGGGAAGTTGACCTATTTTCGAGTGGATTTTATGATTTTCCAAGTTTTCCGAATTCTAAAACGTATCAAGTTTTCAAAGAATTTTTGGTGAGTAAATTATTTTACTTTTGGTAAAGTTACCTTTTTATGTATTTAATATTGGATGGTAAAATAAATTGGTTGTTTGATTGGAATATTATATGGTTTGAATATATGTATATGTTGCTAGTTGCGGTTTAGATATTTACTTATGAATCGAAAGCTAAAGCGATGGGTTTCATTATAAAGATGTGATTTTTGGGTTAGTGCTATGAGGGTGATATGTTTGTGGATGTTTAGGCATATGTATGTGATGTCATGCTAAGGAAGTGGACACTTTGATATGGTATTGACAATTGGATTTCTTTGTGGTAAAAACTAGTGTTTAGTTTAAAGGAAATTGAAAATCATTTCAAAGTTTTAGCTTTTTTTCTTATAAAAACTCTTATACTATCAAAGTTGGTAAGTATTTTAGTGTTGAGGTTTCAATGAGGAAAGTCAAAACATTTTCAAGTTATGGTGTCCATTGCGATAGTCGCTATGAATGCAGTTTCGATAAAAATACGTTTTTTTTTTCAAATTTAAGTTATCATACTTGAAATTGTTTTTTAAATGTTTTATAAACTTAATAATGTTGTTTTTAAAAAGTTAATTAAGGTTTTATTAATTAATAATTAATTAAATAATTTTTTTGATAATTAATAATTAATTAAGTATTAAACAAGGTTTGTTAATTCTAATTAATTAGGGATTAGCTACTAATTAATTATCTTTTAAAGGTAAGATTGAATTTTTAATTAATTATTAATTAAGTAAGATTAATTGTAATTAATTGTGAGTTAAGTATATGATTTATTTTTATTTAATTATTAACTAAATATATGGTCATTTATTTATTTATTTATTTAATCAAGTGTTTAATTATTTTTAATTATAAATCTATTAAGATAATTTAAAATAAATTATTTATTTAAGGTTTAATTTATTATTTAAGTTTTAATTAAAGATTATTTTATTAATTAATTAGGGTAAATTAAGATTTAATTATTAATGAAGGTTTAAATTATTATTTAAAATTAATAAAGGATTAATTAAGATTTAATTATTTATTTAATAATTAATTATTGTTTATTATTTATTAAAGGTTTAATTATTTATTAATTTATAATTAAATTAAGTTCAAATTTAATAAAGATCAATTATGATTAAATAAAGAGTTTAACTTGTAATTAATCATTTTAAAAGGGAGTTTTAATTTTTAAATCCTTTGTTTCGAGAACCAAATTGTTTTATAGGTACTTCTTTTTCAATGATGGTTTTGATCACAAGGGATTCAAATGTCGATACCATTAAGTAGACAAATGACTGTGAATGAGTTATGATGTGAATTTGTGTTTGTGTGGATAACTATCAGCAGAATAAAACCCGTTCTGCCATAAATTGATTATTTGATTGTGTGGACATTTGATAGCAGAATAAATACCCAATCTGCTATAAATTGATTGAATTGTTTGGACATCTATTTAGCAGGACAAATCACCATCCTGCTATTATGTTATTTGGACATGTTTATATTGGTTAGTTTATATTGACATGTTATTTCCTGATTTGGATATGAAGTGTATTTACATATATGTTGACTTATGCAAATAAATTGTTGAGTGACTTGAAAATGAAATTGAAATTAAATGGTAACTTAAATTAGTAACATTGGGATTGCTAAGCCTCTTTTTGAATTTATGAAGTATGATTTTGAATTAACTTCAATTCTTTAATCAATCTTGGGTTTTAAAGTTTATAAATGATTTTAACGTTATATAATTATTTTATAAAGGTATTTATAAATAATAACTTATCATAATAAAAGGGTTTTACTAAATAAAAGTGTTTATTTAAAGTGAGATTTGTAAATGAGATTTTGTAATGTCAAAGATATTTTATAATGGAAATTTTATAACGAGTTTTATACATGGAAAGAGATTTTATAAATCATTTAGAGATTTTAAAAAGAAGTTTGGATCTAGTTTGAAAATTTATAAGGTGGGTTGAAATATGAAGTGAACTTATAAAAAGAATTTTTATAAGGGATAAGTGAATGAGTTTTATAGTAAATGATGTTTTGAAAAGGGAATTTCTTGGCCTTTTAATATGGAATTTGAGAAAAGGGAATTTTTTTAATTGTTTTTGGTAAATACTTATAATTTTGAGATAAGAAAAACGTTTTCCAAGTATAAAAGGAATGTAAAGGGTTTTGGGAATAGTGTTTTAAATAGATCTTTCGATCAAGTTTTGCAAAGTGTTTTAATTAATTAAAGATTAATTAATAAAGGCTTAGTGGATCCCATATGGAATCAAATCAAAGTTGAATGATTGTTTATTTGATAGTTAAATAAGTGACCATCAAATCTGGACCTAAACATAACTTTGGAAATATCTAGGAGAAATACGTGAGTTATATGGCACAGTCATCCCCAATGATGTTGTACTGTGCGTATAAACCCCGTTTCATTCTTTTAGGATAAACGATAAGGAAATCCGTCCACTAATGGTTAGGAGGTGAACTCCATTCTTATCTTTGTCTGTTTATTTCCTAAAGAACCAGGGTTGAGTTTACTAGAAATTATCGAAAGTTGTTTCGAAGAGACCGAGATCGGATCTGTAATCTGAAAATCACTTCGATCCAACTCAAGTGTTTCAAACTGAAGACATCTTGAAGAATATGGAATCGAAGACAAAGCTTTGAAGTGCAAGGGCTGCTTGCTACTAGTCCTGAGGGTGATTCTAAAATAGATGTAGTAGAAGTAGTGCCTTCGGTTTGTTCTTATCCTGGACAACTTGTACGGATGAATGGTGGCACTCCATTACTGCTTGGAAGACAGTGTTAGCATTCCAAGTGGGATTGCTATTCAAAAGGTAAGCGTAGCCTCAAGCCTCATCAACCAGAAATGACTAAAATCAGGGGAGATGCATCAAGGCTAAGTGGGTCGCACTTAATAGGGTGTGTCATCACCTTTCTAGATACATCTACATATTTATGGATTGGTTGTGCATGAGATCTCAATAAAAAGGGCTGCAAAGCAACCGGGTGATGATACATTCGATACTATCCAGCAAGGGGTAGGTCGGTCTTGTGTTGGCAGAGGATCCTGGCGAGGTCCTCGGTGCATTTTCTAGATGTGTACCGTGATAGGTGGTACCCCGGTGCCTTGTCATAGTATGGAATCCATTCTCCAATAAGCACCGTACAGTGTTGATTGTGCCCAACTATGTTGAAATGTGAGATGCAAGCATTTCAAGTATTTTCATATTTTACTTTGACCTCTAGACATTATTATAATATCACTGGATTTTTTATAAAAAGTGTTTTGGTTATCGTAAGGTAAAAACCCGTCTGTTTTTATGTGCGGCGTGGTTTTACGAGATACCTTTGATTTTAAAAGGGTTTTAAACATAATAATTCAGTTGTTTGAGTTTATTCACACCAGACCCATGTCTGACCTAGAGTTTGATTTTCATTTCCTAAAACTCTTGGGTGCTCAAATTTTTATGGGCAGCCAAGTAGTTCAACTTTCCTACATATGCATCTTGGAGGAGCTTGGAGTAGGAAGCTTCATCAATAGCTAGTTATTATCTTGTTTCCGCTGTATTATATGTATCTTGTATCAGTTAGGTAGGGAATGAAAGTGCATGTGCTATAGGATCGTGTAATATGGATAAACTACTTGTGCGGAATAAGTAAGTAAATAGTAAAAGCAGTAAAGTAAATGACACCAGAGATTTTTATACTGGTTCGAACTCCCGCTCTACGTCCAATCCTAGACTCCTTTTGGAATTAAACTAGCAACCCTCACTTAACTTGGAGGAATAGGTTTACACCGCCTGAGCAACCGAACAGGACTTCCACCGCCTAAGCAACCGAATAGGACTTCTACCGCTTGAGCAACCGAACATGACTTCTTTACATATAACAAAAGTATCTAACTGTAGTGTGCTCTTTGAATAGCACTGATAAGTTAATTAAGTACAATCTTCCTATAATCTTCTCCTTTATGATATGTAGTGTAATGTGCTTGAGAATTTTGGAAGATAGAGTGATCAACGATCAGAGAATGTAAGTAGTTTGAGTGCAGTTTGAAAATAGAGAATAAGAGATAAGAATTCAAGAATATTAAAATTAGTTTCGGTGAAATGTTTGTTGAATTCTGAAATCTATTTATAGAGAGTAAAAAGTTGCAACCATTGATGAAAGATAACGTTGAAAATAAACAGGTGCGACTGTTGATTTGAAGATGTTTCTCTTCGATGAAGAGAAGTGTCTTTTCATGAAAAATAGCCGTTGAGAATATTAAATCGGCTGAATGGATTTATTCAGGCTTCTGAATTTTAAAAATCGAAAACAGCAAGGAAATAGGCTATTTTTGTCCTAATTCAGATGTCTGAATGAAGTCATTCAGCCGGCTGAATATTGTAAAAAATTAAAATAGTTTCGGCAATCAGCCGTTTGAATGAAGTCATTCAGCTGGCTGAATATTGTGAAAATTTAAAATAGTTTTGGCAATCAGCCATCTGAATGAAGTCATTCAGCCGGCTGTTTCAGCCTATTGTGCAAGGTAGTGCATGTGTGTATATGTTTATATATATATATATCATTTCAGGAGAGATTTTAACATATTTCTAAATAATATAAAGACTCTAGACAAAGGACTATCAGCTCCAAAATACTCTGAATGTGAATCTATAATGAATCTCCTGCATAATTGATTAGTACACACAAATATTTATTTATATAGTTTGTCAATCAAAACGATGTAAAATTGAGATTCCAACATTCTCCCCCTTTTTTATGATGACAGCTATATAAGTATAAATAATATATTTACATAAAAACTTTCATTAGCATTATTACTCCCCTTGTCAATATGCACAAAAATATAACTAACTTTTCTCCCCCTTTGTCATCGACAAAAAGAAAGATAAACTATATGCACAGAATCATTTGTTAAATAAAGATTATATTATATAAATAACTCATACTCGAGATGTCATTACTAAAGAGGAATAACAATATTCATTACAACATTATATAAATAACTAGATAGAACATCATAGAAGTTTGATACAAAAAGTAGAAATATGGAAATAATTAAAACTGGGTAGAGAGAGAAGGCTCATCATCATCGGAATCCGAACTCGAAGATGACCATTGAAATGGAGATGGGTTGTGAACTTCGGTGGATGTAGAACCAGAGCAAGAAATTTTATCCCATATTTTATTAAGAAAACCTTTTATGGAGTTGAATTTCTTTTCCGTCTTCTTTTCAAGTGTAACAACCCGCATATTTTACGGTTGTATATTTAAATATTTTATTAAAATATAGCATCGTTAATCGGATTAAAGTCCGAAAAGCTACTTTTTGTAAACAGTCGAATTGGGACTCGAGACCACCTTCATTGAGTCCAAAATGGCGTTTACAATTTTTTTGAGTATAAACATCGATATGTTTGGAGTTGAGTAGAATTTTGCTATTTTCTATTATGGGCTTTGGGTTTGGGTTTCAGCCCATTAACCCATCTGAATGCCCTAACTCCACTCAACTTCCTTCATTCATTTTCATTTCCTAACACTCTCAAGCTTAAGAGAAAATGGGGGAAAGAATGGGAAATTAGAATTCCAAACCCTAGTTTAATTAGGAAATTCAAATTCAAGCTCTAGAAAACAAAGAGAAGCTAAGGTAAGCATCATCTTCTTCTTCTCCATTTCAATCTCTCTTCAGTTCTTAGAAATTCCTAACCCTAACTTAGGAAAAACTTCACATTTGATAATAGATTGAAGATTCTAGAGGTGTGTTGAAGAGGAATTGTTCTTGCCTTGTTTTAAAAGCTTCTCATTCATTATTTTTGGGTATAAACGTGAGTTCTTTAACTCACATCTACGTTTATAAATTTCATTGTTGTTAGGTATTAATTCCTAACGCTTGTTCATGTTCATTTGCTTTTGATTTGAGTTGATTTGGTGAATTTTCCAATTTTGGTGTTTTGAAGTCAAAATCTTTAAAAATCCTATCTTGGATGTTTTGACATGTTTTGGTGGTGTTTCGGAGAGCCTATAAGGCTGGGTTGTCGCTTGGCATAAATCCCTAGTCTCCGTTGCTCATCCGATCGCTTCCGGTTTGGATTTTCGCCCATTTTGGGCAAGGCTGATTTTTGCCTAGCCGGCAATTTCAGATGTCTGGAACAAAACCCAGACGTTTGGTTTCAAATTCAGACGTCTGGTTGAAAAATCCAGACGTTTGGAATTGGTCCCTAGAAAACGCAAAAAGGCAGAGGAAAAATCCAGACGTCTGGAAATCCAACCAGACGTCTGGTTGGAATTTCAGACATCTGAAATGTGCAGTTTTGCCTATTTTGGGCCAGAACCTAGGGCCAGACGTCTGGATCAACCCCCCAGACGTCTGGAACTATTCACTTTGCCTATTTTGAGCTGTTTTGAGTGGATTTCCAATTTTTAATGGATTGTTGTTGATCCGGATAGTTGTCATCACTTATTATCGACTTTGATGACTTCTTTCTTTGGATTTTTGGGAATATCCATTTGATGGATTTGATATTGATTTCTATGGTTTTGATTCATGACTTCGAATGTGAATCTTTGGTGATTGATTGTTTCTACAATCATTTTTGTGATTTGTCACTCCTAAATACAAAGGTTTCTATACTAGTAGTAAATACTCAAACTCTTTCATCAAAACGATTTCAACACTATTTTAAATATAAGCTCTCTTTTAAAACTGTTTTCTAATCTATTAGTATATACAAACCTTTACCTCATTCGTATGAGAAAATCTAATTAAACGGCTTAGCAAAACAAGTGGTATGAAACGCTTGCGTTTACTTTGTCGGTTAATTTATGGACTTGTTCGATTGAAAATCTTGTGACAATTTTCGAGTGGAAATCTACAATTTGTTCGTAAATATTTAAGTTAAGCTAGTGGTTATGGGACATGAAGCTAAACTCTTATATTTACTGGCTTAGTGTAATTCACACTTTTAATTGATCGATGATGATCATTTTGTGATTTAGACTAGCGATGTCTATTTGTTTGTATGGGGACTAAAAACCCCGTTTGTGGAACGTCGGATCAATTTGGCGGGGTAGCGACCCGTGGTCTTCGGGCCGTTTGTGGAGCTTTGGCTCAAAATTTATGGTTAGCGACCATGGAATAGCGTTCCGTTTGTGATACACGTGTTAGTGAGTTTTCATGCTCCCGTTTGTGATAGGCCTCCCCCTTTTTGTGATTTCTGGATTTCTAATTGATGATTTCTAGAATTTGTGTTTCACCAACTTTTGCAATTGGCGTTAATATGTTGTCAATATTTGTAGTTTGGTGAATAAAATAAAGAATATGATAATCTTTTTGGTGCTTTGCGATTTTTGAGATATTGTATGATTTTGTTGTTGTTTAAATCATATTTGTCCTGGTATGACATTAATGTTATCATACGTTCTTATTATATCTATGCTTATATCTCATTTCTTTATCTGATATTTATAGCTAGACTGATCCGTTTATTATTTTCTTGTTAAATAATACTCGGGTCAGACCGAGATGTTACAGGTGCTTCTGCTTGACTCCTTATCTGGGATCATCTTCTGACTTTTGTCTAGCTACATTAGATTGGTAGTTTTTGTTGTTATACATTTGAGACATAGACTCCATGATGTATACCTATTCTTTTGTTTAGCTCTTGTAACTATTCTTTTGTGATATTGTGGATCTTATATGACCACTATTCTGATGTACACTTTTATGGCCTATATTCATATCTGATTCCGCTTTTGTGATATGAATGTCTGTGACTGATTTATGTTATGTTTATTTCTATATTCGTTTCCGAAGGCCTCATAGCCACTGTGTGGTAGCTTCGAGTTTGTATTAGATATGTCGGATTTCCTCTTGAAATGAAATGTAAGTTATATTATCTGGCATATCGGTACTCGCACAAAGCAATTACACAGAGGGTCGCTCCTCAATAGCCTTATTCTTCGTGCTAGTCGACAGCATTACCCAGTAGTGTTCTTGGCTAGCGTGAGCATAGAGGTGGGGTGTCACATCAAGATTCTTAATGTCCCGATGAATTTTGTATTGATTTCGGAAGAGAGTGATGATAGCTTGTCTTGAGGAGGTTTCCGAGCCAACAACTTGAATTGAGTCATCGTCCTCTTCTTCTTCTTCTTCATGTTGAGTATGCGAAGAAGAGGCAATACTAGTGTCACGAGGTTGAGGAATACCTTTTTGAATATTGTGAGACCATTGTTGAAAAGAAATGATTTGTTGTGAAGGAGGCCGGTGAGGAAGACCCATCAATTCTAAAGTTTTTGCGCCTAACTCACTAATGCTTGAAAACTCGGAGTCGGGCATTGGAATGCCGAAGTTGAGAAGGATACGCATAATATAAGCACCATAATGAATGGTCTTATATTTTCTTCGAATTGTGATGTCTTGAAATTCATCTAAAATGATTTTGCCCCAATTTACTTATTGGTTGGAGTAGATTGAATAAAGGGCTTGAAAATCTCTTTTATAAACTTTTTCATAGCTTCCCGTTTGAGGTTGTAGAGAGCGAATGAAGGCACGGTAAAGAAGACGTGCCTGTGGCCTTAAGGTGCTAGATTTTAAAGCACTTAAATCGGTAAGGTGATCGGACAAGAAACGATGTGAAACTTCGTCTCTATGATCCATATCAACTTCAATATCATATATATCAACACATTGAAATGGAGAATTTAAAATATTGCATAATCTTTGTAAAGGCAAGAAAATTTTAGTGCCACAAACTATAGACCAAACACAATCTTGTCGATTTTGAGGATTATGGTGGTCTAAATTCAGATTTGCAAGAAAGAGTTTGATCAAAAGATGATTAATTTTAACATTATTGGGAGCATATCCTATGATATTATCGAAGTGGAATTGCTCGGCCAATCCTCTAATTCGGTAAGCCGTGAAATCAGGAAACTTCATGAAAGCTCCTTCAAAGATATTGGAATTTTTCATGGAATTGAAACGGGAGCTTGCAACATCATTCCAGAGCCATTGACGAATCTGATCTTCGGAAGGACCGGCGGTGGATTCTCTTGTTCGTTTTGATCTAGGAGCCATTAGAGAGTTAAAAGTGGAGTAAAAGGTGAAAATATGAGAAAGTTGTGTTAGGGTTCTGAAGTGAATGGGTAGAAGGGTGAAAAGATGAATTTATAGGTAGGTGAAAAGCAAGGGTAATATTGGAAGAAAATTTTGTAGGACCTAGCTTAGAAAAAGCTTCAGGAGTAATTCATCCGGCTGAATGACTGTAAACAGCTATTTGAATTACTTCCCGCAAGAAAATAGTTCATTTTTAAACTAATTCGGATGTCTGTTTTAAAATATTCAGCCGTTTGAATCTGGAAGAAAATATATTTTCTGGATAATATTCAGCCGTCTGTTTTAAAATAGACAGCCGATAGAATTCTGAGAAAACTTAACATAGCCTTTATAACAAGATAAAATATAAGAACAAAGCGAATATATATTTTAAATAAGCAAACAAGATTACAAAATTAACAAGAAAACTTTTTAATATATTTGGAAGAAGAACTCGGAGTGTGATATTCATATGGTTCTATTTTTGTGTTCTCTTGATATGGCCTGAGTGGTGACCATCTATTGCCGTGTTCCCATGAATTCGGAGATATTGGTGGACGCTGTGGCGATAGTTCCCAAGTATTGCGTCGGGATGGAGAACAAACAAGACAGTTGATGAACCGTGCTTTTGGATGAAGAGCCACAGAATTTCAATGTTACATGTTCTAAAAAGCTTAAACGTTTGGCGTTAACTTTTTGTTCATAATAAAGTTCGCGTTGTAATTCCAGCGATTCCCTTTGGTAATGATGAATGTCATCTATTTTTTCTTTGGTAGATGGTGAACCAAAAAATAGAGATCTTCTTGTTCTTTTACCAGGTGGAGTATAACCTGTGTGAGTAGACGGAGGCACAATTGGTACTGGTTCATAAATCGGTGTTGGAGTAGGTAAATTCACCGATCCAGAACTAGGAGAAGAATAAGATAGAGTAGAGGATTCAGAATTATGCTGGAAAGACATTTTTGAGTAGGAGAATTGAAACTGTTTTTATTTTAATTGAATGCAAAAGAGAGAAAAGGATTATAGATATTTATATGTAAACTTTCATATAAATAGAAAGGACATTGGTGGTTAGGATTATAAGAACCAAAGAAAAAATTGGTTGAAAAAATGTAAAGTAAAAAATAAACAATAAAAATAGAATGTAAACCCAAAAATAGATGTGAAGAAAAGAGTAGTGTAGTGGTAAAGCACCAGATTTTCAAGTAAGAGATCCTGAGTTCGAGTATTGAAAAAAAAAATTAAAAAAAAAATAAAAAATTATAAATCCTTGAAGGATACAATTCCTAATTCTCTTCTTAATTTTATAAAGATATTTTCATTTAAAGGTTTTGTAAATATGTCTGCCAATTGATTTTCAGAGGATACAAATTCCAGTCTGACTAAAACCTTTTCAATATTATCACAAAAAAAATGATGACGTATGTCAATATGTTTTGTTCGTGAGTGATTGACAGGATTTTTTGATAAATTTATAGCACTAGTATTATCACAAAAGATTGTTGATTTAGATAAATTAACACCAAAATCTTGAAGTGTTTGTTGCATATAAATGACTTGAGCACAAGCTAAGGCAGCAGAAATATATTCTGCCTCACAAGTTGAGAGTGAAACACAATTTTGTTTTTTACTAAACCAAGAGACTAAGGATTGTCTAATGAAGTGACAAGTCCCACTCGTACATTTTCGATCCGTCTGACATCCTCCAAAGTCAGCATCACTATATGAAACTAACTCAAAAGGACATTCTTTTGGATAGAAAAGTCCAAAATCTTTGGTTTTGCTAAGATAACGCAATATGCATTTTACTGCTCGCATATGTGGTTCTTTAGGATTTGCTTGGAATCGTGCACATAAACAAACACTCATCATTATGTCAGGTCTACTAGCAGTTAGATAGAGTAATGGTCCAATTATACTTCGATATAATTTTTTGTCAACACTTTTGCCATCTTCATCTCTATCGAGATGAACTGTTGTACTCATTGGAGTTGACTTAGCAGAAGTATTTTCCATATTAAAGCGTTTAATTAGATTATTATAATATTTTTCTTGATTAATAAAAATTCCATTTTCTATTTGTTTAATTTGTAATCTAAGAAAATAAGATAATTCTCCCATATGTGACATTTCAAATTCTTTGGTCATTATATTTGAAAATTCCTGACATAATTTTTCATTTGTAGAGCCAAAAATAATATCACCTACATAAATTTGAATAATTAAAATATCATTTTTAGTTCTTTTAATAAAAAGAGTTTGACCAACCTTCCCAATTTCAAAACCAGAATCTATTAGATAGCTCTTAAGACGTTCATACCAAGCACGATATGCTTGTTTTAGACCGTATAAGGCTTTCTTAAGTTTATAGACGTGGTCTGGAAATTTTTCATGTGTGAATAATGGAGGTTGTTCAACAATAACATTTTCTTCTATATAACCATTTAAGAAAGCACTTTTAACATCCATTTGATAAAGTAAATTATGCTTAAATTTTTTAACTAATAAGACATCTGTAATAAGAGGTGAATTAGATATACCGTTATTGCTCACATCGCCTTTGCCGATGACATATCCTTTAGAATTATCTCCAAATGTGACAGAACCTCCATCTGAGTAATTAATGTTTGTTAGCATCCCTTTATTTCATGTCATGTGTTTTGAGCAATCATTGTCTAGTATCCATTTTCCTTTCTTTTTGGATGGTACCTGCAAAATATAGAATTAACATTGGTACCCACCATTTTATTTTGGGTCCTAAGAGTTAGGTTTTAGGAATCCAAACCCACGAGGGTTCAGAATTCCTTTTGAAAATAAAATCTTTGTTTTTATGACCAGTTTTTATAAAAGATTTTATATACTTATTTCTAATTGAAGAATTATTTGTTTTAGGAACCCAAATTTTAATTGATGTAGTAAAATTTGAATTTTTTGAACTAAGTTTTTCTACTTTATTATTCCTTTTATATGAAAAAATCTTTTTCTTTGGAATAGTTTTAGAGAATTGTTTATATCCTAGTCCTCTTTTATTTGAAACAGTTTGATAATTTTCTATAATTTTGGAAAGATTTTCTCTACCTTTATTAAAATTAGTAACATTTTTAGTAATGTCTTCTAACTTTGTTTTAAAGCTAGAGTTATCTAATTCTAAAATTTTGATATTTGATTTAAGGTCATGATTTTCAATTAACAAAGCATCATTATTTTCTTTTTGAGTTTCTATCTCTTGACTTAGCAGAGAAAGTTGAGATGTCATATTAGAACAAGATTCTTGAATATCTTGAAGTTCTTCTTCTAAAATTTTCTTTTCATCTCTCAGCATTTCTACTTCGATTTCAGTTCTATTCAATTTTTCAAGAGTTTCTTTGTACTTTCTATTTTTGCTCTTTAATTTTCAAGTAATTCTGAATTTATTTCCAAAAGATCATTAAAAGTTAGATCACTTACCTCGTCTTTTGTGGCCATAAAGCAAATATTGGCTTGTTCTGAATAACTATCAGATTCACTTTCTGATGATGAAGATGATTCTGTATCGTCCCATGTGACAGAGAAAGCATTCTTCTTGAATCTGTCCTTTTTTGCTTATACTTGTCTTTCTTTTTCTCTGGATAGTCTTTCTTGATGTAACCTTTCTTGTAACATTCATAACATTCTAGAGCAGATGATGATGGTTTGTTGATGTTGTTATTGTTGCTGGAGTTGTTCTTATTGTTTCTAAATTTGTTGTTCTTTCTAAATTTCAAGAACTTTTTGAAATTTTTAGCAATGAACGCCATATCTTCTTCATCTGAATCTGATTCATCTTTTTTTGCCTAGAATGCTATATTTTTCTTATCTTGAGCCTGTACTCGTTTTGCCTGGAGATTAACTTCATAAGACATTAGATTTCCAATCAACTCTTCTGGTTTTATGGTTGAAATGTCGTTAGCTTCTTTGATTGCTAAGACTTTTCGTTCCCACTCATCCGTTAGTGAGTTGAGGATTTTTGAAACAATATCAAAATCCATGTAAGTTTCTCCTAATGCTATCAAAGAATGATATATATCCTGAAACCTAGAGTACATTTCATTGATAGTTTCATCTTGCTTCATTTTGAAATTCTGGAACTGATTTTTGAGCACAGAAATTTTACTTTGTTTGACTTTGTTAGTTCCTTCATGTGTAACTTTAAGTGTACGCCAAATTTCATGAGCAGTTTTACACATGCTTATTCTATTAAACTCATTTTTATCTAATGCATAATATAACATGTTCATAGCTTTAGCATTTGCAGTAGCATCTAATTTTTGCATGTTAGACCATGCTGAATATTCAGTAGTAGGAATAATATATTCAGATTGCATAATGTTCCAGGTATCATAACTACTTGCTTGTATATAGATTCTCATTCTAGTAGCCCAATAGTTATAGTTCATTCCATTAAATAGAGGTGGTCGTGTAGTAGATTGACCTTCTGTAAAGGTAGTGTTAGAAACAGTGCTGGTGTTGTTTTCCATACTAAAACAATATCAGATAACTATGTTACGGTTATATGAAGGCCTTGCTCTGATACCAAATGAAAGTGCCTATGCTATAGGATCGTGTAATATGGATAAACTACTTGTGCAGAATAAGTAAGTAAATAGTAAAAGCAGTAAAGTAAATGACACCAGAGATTTTTATACTGGTTCGAACTCTCGTTCTACGTCCAGTCCCAGACTCCTTTTGGAATTAAACTAGCAACCCTCTCTTAATCCGAAGGAATAGGTTTACACCGCATGAGCAACCGAACGGGACTTCTACCGCCTAAGTAACCAAATATGACTTCTATCGCCTGAGCAACCGAATAAGACTTCTTTACAAATAACAAAAGTATCTGACTGTAGTGTGCTCTTTGAATAGCACTGATAAGTCAATTAAGTACAATCTTCCTATAATCTTCTCCTTTATGATATGTAGTGTAATGTGCTTGAGAATTTTGGAAGATAGAGTGATCAACGATCAGAGAATGTAAGTAGTTTGAGTGCAGTTTGAAAATAGAGAATAAGAGATAAGAATTCAAGAATATTAAAATTAGTTTCGGCGAAATGTTTGTTGAATTCTGAAATCTATTTATAGAGAGTAAAAAGTTGCAACCATTGATGAAAGATAACGTTGAAAAGAAACAGGCGCAACTGTTGAATTGAAGATGTTTCTCTTCGATGAAGAGAAGTGTGTTTTCATGAAAAATAGCCGTTGAGAATATTCAGCCGGCTGAATGGATTTATTCAGCCTTCTGAAATCGAAAACAGCAAGGAAATAGGCTATTTTTGGCCTAATTCAGCCGTCTGAATGAAGTCATTCAGCCGGTTGAATATTGTGAAACTATAAAATAGTTTCAGTATTCAGACGGCTGAATGATCTCATTCAGCCGGCTGAATATTGTGAAACTTTAAAATAGTTTCAGCAATCAGCCGTCTTAATGAAGTCATTCAGCCGTCTGTTTCAGCCTATTGTGCAAGGTAGTGCATGTGTGTATATGTTTATATATATATATATCATTTCGGGAGAGATTTTAACATATTTCTAAATAATATAAAGACTCTAGACAAAGGACTATCAGCTCCAAAATACTCTGAATGCGAATCTGTAACGAATCTCCTGCATAATTGATTAGTACACACAAATATTTATTTTTATAGTTTGTCACAACCAAAACGACGTAAAATTGAGATTCCAACAGGGACATGCTGTTACAACTGTCCTAGGGTAGGATTTGTATTAGTATGACTCTGATGTATAATTTTTGAAATGACTTTGTAAAGTATTATGTTGATTAATATATGTTATTCCGTTGCGTTGTGAGATTCTATGATTGTTTAGTTTCTTCTTATCTTCTATCTTCTTCCTTTCCACAAACGATCGGTTTTTCCGGCACTTGAATGTTCGGCATGAAATACAATGGACGTATTAGTGTCAGTTTTCAAGGGTCGAAAAATCCTCGTTCATTACATTTGGTATCAGAGCGCAAGGTTCAGCGAGAACCTTGGTTTTGGTGGGGTAACTCATTAAGAAATAAGGTAATGGAATGCCTTATTATGAGTTTGAGTGTGTGTGTGTGTGTATATATATAAGAGCGCGTATTTGATAGATATAAAAATGTTTTATATTGTGTTGATTGATCTGCTGAGTGGCTTATGGATTTGGTCAAATACGAGTAGCTAACGTTATTGATAGGGATCTCTAAACACTTGAACAAGGCCATCCGATACAATATTGTTTTCAAACTGGGTAAATGAAATAATTTTACCCAGAATATATTTTATATATAAAGAATGCTTTTCAAGATAGTATAGTATTTTGAGATGTTGTTTGCTAGAAGATAATAATATTTTATTATTATCATTTAAGGTTTGTTTAGTCATGCTTGTCCAGTTGAGCATTGACTATTGTTAGTGTGTATAGGTAGCTTCCCTTTTTAAGATTTGGTTGGGTAAATAGAGATAGGGAAAACATTGAAATGAACACCTTGTGAATTAAGTTTCATGATTTGACTATAAGACGTTCGATATTAATATTGAATTAAAATTTGGTTTAATAAAAGATGTTACTAAAAGCTAGAATATTTGAAATAAATATTTGGAAAATGTTTAATAAAAGTTGATTTATAAAATGAATTTATAAGAAGGTGTCTTTTAATAAAAAAAGAATTTAAGTTGAAATTTGAGGACTAAAATCCCGAGACTTTTGAAAAATGGATTTCAAGGATTGGAAAAATAATAAAAGTATTATTTGAAAATATTTTAGGTTTAAGTATAAGATTTTGGGAATGAAAAAGTTAAGTAAGAAGTGTTTTCTTTGGATTTGTTTGAGGGAATGAGTCCTGATTGTTTTGTGATAATCGGAATAATCTTCTAAGTGACTATCAGATGTTTTCTTAGGTGAACGTTGTGGTGCACTTAGTAAATTATTCTCTTCATCGTTGTACGATCGAAACAAGTTCAAACCCGAACGAACCTAAAGCGAGTTGGTGATAAATGTTTTGTTGGAAAAATGAAAAGTATTGTTTCAATAATAGGATTTTGAAATAAAAGTAATATTTTTAAGTTAACTAGTCGAGTGGTTCGGAAATAACTTAAAATTGGGAAAGGGATGTGTTCGAATGGTAAACAGTTCCCTTGAGTATTACCTTCTTGGTAAGGGAATATATGATACTGTTTGTTAGTACCCAGTTCCTTGGTATCATTTTGAAGTCACTCGAGCTATATATATATTCTATGATTAATATATATAAAAGTTTCATTTCAAAAAGTTTTTGAAATAAGACCGGGTATCTGGCTCTTGAGTTTTCTTAGGAAAATAAATGCAAAATGGAATATATGAATCAAATAATTATATGTAATCTTAGGATATAGTGGAGTATTATACAAGTTGAACCTAAATCAGTTTATGAGATGTTTTCATAAATATTTTAGTTTAATAATTGGCATTAAAGAGAACCAATTAAGTAAGCGCGTAGGTTGGATGTAGATCATTTCTCCTTTCATATAGTTATGATTTAAGATTTGAGTACATGGCTTGAGGTGATTTACACTATTTCGAATAAGGATCTATTACTCGATTTTTAACGGCGAGCACTTGATGAGGGTTTTTGATATGGGATAAATTTTTCTATCATAGTTACAACTATGAAAGGAGAACAAAGGTTCCTAATTAGGGGGCCTGATCGGAGTCCGCACTAGAAAATCGGATGAGCGATATTAGTTCGGAAATGAAGTTATGTATTGGAGTAGAGATCGAATTAGATTTTGCATAAGACTGATATATGTACATCATACGAACTGAAGTATAGTGTTAAGTGTTTTCTAGGATAGGTTGAGGTGTAATTTCGGGGACAAAATTCTTTTAAGGGGGGAAGAATGCAACGACCCAGATTTTCACTACTTTGATTTGCGAATATTTAATTAATTTTAAATATTCAAATAATAGGTTTTATAATAAAAATAAAACTCTTTTAAATAATAATTAATGATGGTGAAATAGTTTTCAAATTATGTTTAAAAAAATATTTAGTTCGAAGAAAAATAGAAAATGTGACCGGAATTCGTTTTTCGAATTTTCGACTTTTCATCGGCTTAAAGTTGTCGGAATTGTTGTAACACTTATGTACACACACATACATATATTTACAAAGTATTTTATACATGGTTGAATGCATTTGAACATACATAAACACTTAAGCATATATATATATAATAAGATAAGTTTTATTTCAAAAAAAAAGGTATATGTCACATCAGGGGCACACATAGGTACACTAGGGTACCAAAACATGTTTAAATATGTTTCACCATGAAAGAGAAGAGGGGGACAATTGAAAAATGTGAAAATGAGGTGGAGAGACAAGGTAGATGAGGTAGAGAAATGTGGATGAAGGGCATGGTACAAGGTTAGTTAGGTAATCTCGCTTGTTCATTTTATATATATATATACCTTTTTCCATTTTTCTATTCCATTTTACATATTCATTTTTCCAAAATTTCCTAAGACTTCTTCTTTTACAAGCTCTTGAAAATTGTTAATGGCTTCCATGCTATTTCTAAAACATAAAAACTTTGATTTCCGTTTCCAAAAAAACCTTTTGAAACATTGTTTTAAGTTCCGCTTTCTTCATGTTTACCCCAAATTCACCCGACCAGAATTTCTTCTTAACGCTCCAAATCAAGATTTTCTTTTTATCAAACCATATAAAATTTCAGTGGCTACAACTTTTATGTAGATCACTTTTCCAAATTTTGGGTCCAACTATGTCAAAATCTCGTTTATTTGCAAAGTGTTTCTGGACTCAGAGATCCAAGTCCGAAAATGGTCCTTATTTTGACCATATCTTCCTCAAAAATAACTGAAATAGAGTGTTTCTTTATTTGAAATTGTGAAGGAAAGAATTTCCTAAAACTTTTGTTTTGAGAACTTTTCCAAAATCCAAGAATTACATGTCCAAAAATCAAGGGGAAGTTGACCTATTTTCGAGTGGATTTTGTGATTTTCCAAGTTTTCCGAATTCCAAAATGTATCAAGTTTTCAAAGGATTTTTGGTGGGTAATTTTTTTAACTTTTGGTAAAGTTTTACCTTTATATGTATTTAATATTGGATGGTAAAATAAATTGGTTGTTTGGTTGGAGTATTATATGGTTTGAATATATGTATATGTTGCTATTTGCGGTTTAGATATTGACTTGTGAATCGAAAGCCAAAGCATTGTGTTTCATTATAAAGATGTGATTTTTGGGTTTGTGCTATGATGGTGACATGTTTATGGATGTTTATGCATGTGTATGTGATGTCATGCTAAGGAAGTTGACACTTTGATATGGTATTGACGATTGGATTTCTTTGTGGGAAAAACTAGTGTTTAGTTTAAAGGAAATTGAAAATCATTTCAAAGTTTCAACTTTGTTTTCTTATGCAAACTCGTATACTATGTTTATGATAAGTTGGTAAGTATTTGAGTGTTGATGTTTCAACGAGGAAAGTCAAAACATTTTCAAGTTATAGTGTCCATAGCGATAGTCGCTATGGATGCAGTTTCGATAAAAATACATTTTTTTTCAAATTTAAGTTATCATACTTGAAATTGTTTTTAAAATGTTTTATAAACTTAATAATGATATTTTAAAAAAGTTAATTAAAGTTTTATTAATTAATAATTAATTAAATAATTTTTTTGATAATTAATAATTAATTAAGTATTAAACAAGGTTTGTTAATTCTAATTAATTAGGGATTAGCTACTAATTAATTATCTTTTAAAGGTAAGATTAAATTTTTAATTAATTATTAATTAATTAAGATTAATTTTAATTAATTATGAGCTAAGTATATGATTTATTTTTATTTAATTATTAATTAAATATAAGGCCATTTATTTATTTATCTAATCAAGTGTTTAATAATTTTTAATTATAAATCAATTAAGATAATTTAAAATAAATTATTTATTTAAGGTTTAATTTATTATTTAAGTTTTAATTAAAGATTATTTTATTAATTAATTAAGGTAAATTAAGATTTAATTATTAGTGAAGGTTTAAATTATTATTTGATAATTAATAAAGGATTAATTAAGATTAATTATTTATTTAATAATTATTTATTGTTTATTATTTATTAAAGGTTTAATTATTTATTAATTTATAATTAAATTAAGTTCGAATTTAATAATGATTAATTATGATTAAATAAAGAGTTTAACTTGTAATTAATCATTTTAAAAGGAAGTTTTAATTTTTAAATCCTTTGTTTCGAGAACCAAATTGTTTTAAAGGTACTTCTTTTTCGAAGATGGTTTTGATCACAAGGGATTCAAATGTTGATAACATTAAGTAGACAAATGACTCTGAATGAGTTATGATGTGATGTTTATGTTTGTGTAGACAACTATTAACAGAATAAAACCCCGTTCTACCATAAATTGATTGTTTGATTGTGTGGACATTTGATAGTAGAATAAATATCCAATCTACTATAAATTGTTTGAATTGTTTGGACATCTATTTAGCAGGACAAATCACCATCATGCTATTATGTTATTTGTACATGTTTATATTAGTTAGTTTATATTGACATGTTATTTCATGATTTGGATATGAAGTGTATTTACATATATGTTGACTTATGCAAATAAATTGTTGAATGACTTGAAAATGAAAATGAAATTGAAATTAAATGGTAACTTAAATTAGTAACATTGGGATTGCTAAGCGTCTTTTTGAATTTATGAAGTATGATTTTGAATTAACTTCAATTCTTTAATCGGTCTTGGGTTTTAAAGTTTATAAATGATTTTCATGCTATATAATTATTTTATAAAGGCATTATAAATAATAACTTATTATAATAAAAGGTTTTACTAAATAAAAGGGTTTATTTAAGGTGATTTAAAAATGAGATTTTGTAAATGATATTTTGTAATGTTAAAGATATTTTATAAAGGAAAGTTTATAAAGAGTTCTATACATGGAAAGAGATTATATAAATCATTTGGAGATTTAAAAAGAAGTTTGAATCTAGTTTAAAAATTTATAAGGAGGGTTGAAATATGAAGTGAACTTATAAAAAGTATTTTTATAAGGGATAAGTCAATGAGTTTTATAAAGTGAATGAGTTTTATAGTAAATGATGTTTTGGAAAGGGAATTTCTTAGTCATTTAATATGGAATTTGAGAAAAGGGAATTTTCCAATTGTTTTTGGTAAATACTTATATTTTTCAGATAAGTAAAAATGTTTTCCAAGTATAAAAGGGATGTAAAAGGTTTTGGGAATAGTGTTTTAAAAAGATATTTCGATCAAGTTTTGCAAAGTGTTTTAATTAATTAAAGATTAATTAATAAAGACTTAGTGGATCGCATATGGAATCAAATCAATGTTGAATGATTGTTTATTTGATAGTTAAATAACCGACCATCAAATCTGGACTAAACGTAACTTTGGAAATATCTAGGAGAAATACGTGAGTTATATGGCACAGTCATCCCCAATGATGTTGTACTGTGTGTATAAACCTCGTTTCATTCTTTTAGGATAAAGGGTAAGGAAATTTGTCCACTAATGGTTAGGAGGTGAACTCCATTCTTATCTTTGTCTTTTTATTTCCTAAAGAACCGGGGTTGAGTTTACCGAAAATTATTGAAAGTTGTTTCAAGTAGACCGGGATCAGATCTGTTATCCAAAAACCACTTCGATCCAACTCAAACGTGTCGAACTGAAGACATCTTAAAGAATATGGAATCGAAGACAGAGCATTGAAGTGCAAGGGTTGCTTGCTACTAGTCCCAAGGGTGATTTCAAATGGATGTAGTAGAAGTAGTGCCTTCGGTTTGTTCTTAGCCTGAACAACTTGTATGGATGAATGCTGACACTGCATTACTGCTTGGAAGGCGGTGTTAGCATTCCAAGTGGGATTTTTATTCAATAGGTAAGCGTAGCCTTAAACCTCATCAACCAAAAATGACTATAATCAGGGGAGATGTAGCAAGGCTATGTGGGTCGCTCCCATTAGGGCGTGTCATCACCTTTCTATATACATCTACATATTTATGGATTGGTTGTACATGAGATCTTAATAAAAAGGGCTGTAAAGCAACCGAGGTGATGACATATTCGGTACTATGCAGTAAGGGGTAGGCCAGTCTTGTGTTGGTAGGGGATCCTGGCGAGGTCCTCGGTACATTTTCTAAACGTGTACCATGATAGGTGGTACCCCGGTGCCTTGTCATAGTACGGAATCCATTCTCCAATAAGCGCCGTATAGTTTTAATTGTGCCCAACTATGTTGTGAGATGCAAGCATTTCAGCTACTTTCATATTCTACTTTGACCTCCAGAAATTATTATAATATCATTAGATTTTCTACAAAAAGTGTTTTGGTTATCCTAAGGTAAAAACCCATCCATTTTTATGTGCGGCGTGGTCTTACGAGATACCTTTGTTTTTGAAAGGATTTTAAACATACTAATTCAGTTGTTTGAGTTTGCTCACACCAGACCCATGTCTGACCTAGAGTTTTCTTTTCTTTTCCTAAAACTCTTAGGTGCTCAAATTTTTATGGGCATCCAAGTAATTCAGGTTTCCTACATATGCATCTTGGAGGAGCTTGGAGTAGGAGGCTTCATTGATAGCTAAATATTATCTTGTTTCGGCTGTATTATATGTATCTTGTATCAGTTAGGTAAGGACAGGCTGTTATAACTGTCCTAGGGTAGAATTTGTATTAGTATGACTCCGATGTATAATTTTAGAAACGACTTTGTAAAGTATTATGTTGATTAATATATGTTATTCAGTTGTGTTGTGAGATTCTATGATTGTTTAGTTTCTTCTTATCTTTTACCTTCTTTCTTTCCACTAACGATCGGTTTTTCCGGCACTTCAATGCTCGGCATGAAATGTAGTGGACGTATTAGTGTCAATTTTCGAGGGTCGAAAAATCCTCGTTCGTTACAAAACCTTTTCAAAAATAAAGGTATCTCGTAAGACCACACCACACATAAACATGATGAGTTTTTACCTTACGATAACCAAACCATTTTATAAGAAATCTTGTGATTTTATAATAATGTCTAGGGTTTAAAATAAATATTTAAAATAGCTGAAATGCTTGCATCTCACGTTTCAGCACATTTGGTATACAACTAAGTCCGAAAAGCATGTAGTGGAAAATGGATTTCATAATCTAGCAAGGCAGTGGGTACCACCTATCACAGTACACTACTAGAAAATGTACCGAGGCCACAAACTTATGACCCATGCCAACAATGGCCGTATACCCTTTCCGGGATAGTACCGAATATTTCATCACCTTGGTTGCTTTGCAATCTTTTCTTTGAGAGCTCGTATGCACATACCAAATCCATAAAAAGTGATTTAGAAGGGTGATGTCCATACCCTAATGGGTGCGAACCACATAGTCCTATCGCATATCCCCTATTTTAGGCATTCCTGGGTGTGAGGCTCGTGAGACAATGATTACCTTTTTGTCTTAGCAAATCCCACTTGGAATGCTAACACTGACCTCCAGGCAACAATGCAATGTCAGCATTCATCCGCACAAGTTGTTCAAGGTATGAACAAACCGAAGGTACTACTTCTACTACATCCTCGGGATTAGTAGCAAATAGTCCTTGTACTTCAAAGAACTCCGTATTCAATTTCATCTTGAAGATGTCTCCAATTCAAATGCTTAAGCCAGCTCAAAATGGTTTTCGGATAACTCATGCTTGTTCGATCTCGGTCTCTCCAAAATAACAATCGATAGATTTCTGATTGACTTAATCTCGGTTCTTTTAGAAGTAAGAGGACTGTATAAGAGTCCTAAGGGGATCTCTAATACACCCCTTAAAGCGAGAGACGTTTCACCAGAATGAGTTCTTTCAAGGGAATCTCAAACCGTATGAAATTGTGAAGCTTTCATATACTTCCCAAGTCAAAAACTAGCCAAGTTGTCGATAGTGGACAAACCACTATTTGGTGTAAGTATATAGTTTTTATATAGGAAATCGGACATCATATACTTATCACCACTTTTTGATTTCAACGTTGTGCTATCCCTTAATTAACAACGACGTCAGACAAGTTAGAGTATTATTACCTCTCAAACCTTGACTCGATAACATTCTTAATTCTCATAGATAGAAGCATGCTTCCATACGTCGAAATTTAGTGCCAAGTACAAGATGGAGTACCTTACATATACTTAACTAATCATGATCGATTTATCGAAATTAAACCCTCTTATACTTATCATGTTTCCGACATTTCGACTTCTCTATCCCTCGCCCAGAATCGAAGTCAGAGCACTGGTTGCTCCCAGCCTTGCCTCGATTCTAGATCTCACAGATAAAGGAAAGTCTACTCATCAGCTTTTAGTGTTAAATATAAGACGACCTACTTTCCATAAACATGTTAACATTTTGGCACTGCTTTATCATATTTGTTTTGTTACTTAATGGCACTGACAAAGAAATCCCTTGCATAAAACATAGTCTTTTTAAAATAAATTTGAAAACCAACTCCGCAAACTTATTTCTAGTCTTTGATTTCAAACTAGTATTATTCATCGGTTAAAAATGAAACCATTCAAGTTGGGGTACCATTACCTCTCAAACCTTAACTTGGCAACCTTTTTAACTTTAAAATAAAAACAAGTTCCATATCTCAAAATCTAGAAAATAGAACCCAAGAGTTCCAATATACTTATTATTAAAACATTTTCCAAAATCAATTATTCAAACCAAAGTTTGATTTTAAAAAGGCAACATCCTTTCTAGAAAGGTAAATACCTTTTAAATCAATGAATTCCAAACAAATTGCTTTTATAAAAGTAAATAACTTGTTTAACAATAACAAAGTGTTATAAATTAACTTCCTTTTCAATTTTCTGAAACCATTTACTATAACAAAAATGTTATAGTCCATAATCTCTTTCCCTTTCTCGGAAACATTTATTACAACAATAGTGTTATAATCCATGACTCATTTCTCTTTTAAAATTACTTTTACAACTCTTTAAAAAAAGTTTGAGACTTATATTTAAACAACCCCTTTAAAGATAGTCGCTTTTAATAAAACTTAACTTTAGAAATAAAGGAGTAAAAATTAAACCTCTTGTTTAAATAACTAAATAAATTCTTAAAAAATATATATTTAAAAGTTCAAACTTCTTTTTAAACACTTTTAAACACATTTGAAAATACTTTTCAAAATATCTCAAATAGATAACTCTTTTTATTTTACAAAAATCAAAGATTTCCAAAACTACATCCATAGCGACTATTGCTATATGAACCGTAACTTTTAAAATTGGTTTTTGTAAATCAAATAATTATTAAAACACATTTATTTCTATATTTAAACCACTTTAATACCTTTGCTAAAGGTTTGAAAACAAAAGTCGAGTTCAAAACCCACAAAAAAAATTAGAAAACAAGTGTAAAATGCTAAAAAGCGAACACGAGATTTCGACGTCGCAAACAAACCAACAACAAGTAGGTTAACTGTAACTAAGCAACACCTACTTTCCACAAACACAACCATTTACATAACCAATAATATATGTAAATAAAAGTCAATAAGACGAGCAATCCTTTAAGATCCCTCTACAACATTTTTATTTTTTGAAGTACTTCAGTAGCAACCTATTCACTACGAAGACACTTCGACTTCTATTCACTTTGCTTTTGTTCTTTGCAATAAAATGATTATTTATGTCATCCGCTTTCAAGCGGAAATCAAATGATACCAATTATATGCACATCACAAATACGTACATACAACACTATAGGCTAGCACTAAATTATTACAACATTTTGTCAAATTTTAAACTAAATCAAAGTGAGATTTCTCACTTTAATCTCGACCAAACTCTAGAAACATGCTACCACCAACCAAAAATTCAAAAAAACCACCCTCTTCCCTCCCCTAGCTCACGGCCAAAGGCTTCATTGCCTCCCTTATGGTCATGGCTATAGGCCATTTTTGGGATTTGTGCACTAAATTTTGGATGTTGAAGATGTGAGAGGGCTGCTTATATTTTAGAGGCATGTATACTTGTTTTACAGAAGAAAAGAAACAACTTTGAAGTGGTTTTCTTTGAGGAACAAAAATGAAAAAGTAGTGAAGAAAATGGAAAAGAAGAGAGTAAGAAGATGGAAAATGAAACAAAATGAAGCAAAGTAGAAAATGGAAAAGAGGTGTTCTTTTTATAGAAAATGGAAAGTGGCTAATTAACAAACTATCATTAGCTAATACCCTCCACAAAAACTTGACAACTCACCCCTAAATGTCACTTAGCCATCCCATCTTTTCTTTTTTTAATGTATCTTTGTCTTATTTTTTATGTTTTGTTAATTTTAAAAGAAAAAGAAAAGTCCACTTCTTACTTAATGACTTAAGTACATTTTAATTAGGTTTTAAATCAAACCATTTTAATTAGTGAACTTGTTTTCTTATTTGTATATATGTGAATACTAGTGCACACAACATGTCTCGATAACTTTTGGTCCATGAAAAGTCGAAAGTCCAAAAATTGATTTTCGGTCACATTTTCAATTTTTCATATAAACTACCTATTTTTTAAACAAACTTTCAAAACAAGTTTACTGTCATTATTTATTAATTAAAAGAGGGTTATTTGAACATTAAAAACCATTAATTGAATATTTAAAATTAATTAAATATTCACAAATCAAAGCGATAAAATTTCAGATAGTTACATTCTCCCACCCCTTAAAAGAATTTCGTCCTCGAAATTTCATCAAAACAAACAACCAAGAAACAAGCCATACTGATACTTAACATTCCTCAAAATGTTAAATAAATAACAAACAAATTTAGAGTTTGCTCATGTTTACAACCTTCTCATCACATAAGGATAATAAACAATCTGTTGAGCATACTTCATGCTCAACAGCCATAGGTCATTGCTCAATCGATTATTCATAATACCTTATGAAAAATCGAAGAGTCATCTACCTAACTCCATAAAACATTTGAGGAAAATATACTTAATCCCGTATGATGTATATAGATCATCCGTACACAATATCTGATTTGATCACTTACTTGAATATATAAGTTTCTCTTTCGAACAAGTATAACTCACCTGACTTCCATATGCGGACTTCGATTAGGCTCCTTGATTAGAAAAATCTATTCTCCTTTTATAACCATATACTATGATACAAACCTTGGTACCATATCAAAAACACTCACCAAGTGTTCATCGTCAAAAATCGAGTAATAAATCCTTATTCAGAATGCGGTGAATCACCTCAAAGTCATGTACTCGAATCTTGGATTAAGAACCATGCGAAGAAATGATCTCCCTATAACTTACGTACTTATTCTTATTGGTTCTTACTTATACCAATTCTTTTTATTTCTAAAATTATTCATGAAAACATTTCATAAAAACATAACTTAAGTTTAAACTTGTATAATACCTCACTATATCCTTAGAGTATATACAACTATCTGGTTTAATCTATTATCTTTTCCCTTATAACCAGATGTAGGCCTAAAATAAATCTGGGTCTTAAAGCTGATTCGACCTCTTCAACCCCTTTACTCATCCGCTTTGGTAAGTAGCTAAGAAAAGTAAGATGCCGGTACCAAACTTAGTTGTAGAGTCTACTGTTCCTTAGACACCTCTAAGGTAAAAATGTTTATTAACCGGCCCAATAACATCAAATAGTTTTTACAACTTAGACGTTAAAACAAAAGACATGGTTTTAATAAAAGAAAGTTTATTAAAACCTTCTTAATAAATTTAACCCATTTAAAGACTTGTGTTAAGTTATTTCTTCTCTAACCAAGAGCGATATAAGCCCATACTAAAATTTCATTTATCAACCCACTCCTTATATTAAAATACCTTTTTTATTTTGAATCTATTTTCTTTAAGGAAATTTAAGAACTAAATACCCAGTTTTTATTTCAAAACCTTTTTGAAATGATACAATATATTTTAATCCATAGAAAATATACATATAGACCAAGTAACACCAAAATGATACTAAAGAACTAGGTTCTACCAATTAGTTTCATGCATCCCCTTATCAAGAAGTGTAACACTTAAGACAAGTGCTTACTCATTCGAACACATCTCTTGTCCATTTTTAGTCATTTTCGAGCCACTCGAACTAGTTAACATAAAAATACTTCTTCCTTTTCAAATCCCTTTCTGAAACAATACTATATATATTTCTCATATATATATAATAGCTTTAGCACTTTATTTATAAAACTTGCTTTTAGGTTCGTTTGGATTCGAAATCGTTTCAATCGCACAATAATAAAGGAATGATTTACTAAGTGCACTAAAACGTTCGTCGAAGCAAACATCCGATTGTCACTTAGAAGCTTATTTAGATTACCATAAAACTAATCGAGGTGTTTTCCTCGAACTATCCAAAGAAAATATACCTTACTTAAAATTTGCTTTGAAAATACTTACACCTATAAATACTTCAAAATAATACTATTGTTACTTTTTCCAAAAATCATTTAATTTTTTTTCAAAGATACCAGGATTTAAATTCTCAAAAATACTCTTTATTTTAAAACACATTTTATAAACTCAACTTATAAAATCCTCTTTATTTAAAATCATTCCTTCTTATAGTAACCCATTTAACAAAGTAAATTTGTTAAATCTACATTATTAATGAACGTCTTATAGTCAAATCATGAAACTGAATTCACAAGGTGTTTGTATTTAATTTCACTCAAACAACAAATGCTCATAAACTGGCCGAGCATAAATAATCAATCAACAAATGATGATAAATAAATATCATCCTTTCTTTACAAACAATCACAACAAAAATAACTATATCAATATTTTTTTATGTATAAAATCTAGGTAAAATTATTTCATTACCCATTTCAAAATAATATAAAACATTTTGTAGCACTAACAAATACGTGCTCTCATATAATACACTCAAACCCATTTTACGGGTGTCACTTACCTTATCTCTAATGAATTTACCCAACCAGGGCCAACGTTCTTACTTAACCTTCAGCTCTGATACCAAGCTGTAACATTTTCCCTTTCAGAGGTGACTACAATTGATACCTTGAATCTGATTTTACAACCAGCCTCTCATCTGCACACCAACTCGTAAAGGGACATGTAGGGGTAAGAGAAAGCTTCGTCACATTGTTTACAATGTGAGAACACTCTATCGTGTGTGAACCTATCACCAACCAAATTCGATCTTGGTCTCTCCGAACCAGCAATCGATAGATTTCTGGTTGACTTAATCCCGGTTCTTTCAGAAGTAAGCAGACTATATAAGAATCCCAAGAGGATCTCTAATATACCCCTTAAAGCGAGAGATGTTTCACTGGAATTAGTTCTTCCAAGGGAATCTCAACTGTATGAAATCGCGAAGCTTTCATATACCTCCTAAGTCAAAACTGGTCAATTTGTTGATAATTGGCATACCATTATCTAGTGTAAGTATATAGTTTGAATATGAAATATATGAAAAGTTGAACATCATATACTTATCACCACTTTTCGATTTCAATCCCGTACTATCCCTCGATTAACAATGAAGTCGGACAAGTTAGGGTATTATTACCTCTCAACCTTGACTTGTCAACATTCTTAATTCTCATAGATAGAAACGGGCTTCCATACCTCAAAATTTAGCTTCAAGTATAAGATAAAGTACCTTCCATATACTTAATCATGACCGATTTATCGAAATTAGACCCTCTTATACTTATTACATTTCCGACATTTCTTCTTCTCTATCCCTTGCCCAGAATCAAAGTCAGGTAAGTCAGAGCACTGGTCGTTCCCGGCCTTACCTTAGTTAAAGCACTTTGATTCTAGATCTCACAGATAAAGGAAATTCTACTCATCGGCTTTTAGTGCTAAATACAAAACGACTTACTTTCCATAAACATGCCAAAATTTTAGCACTACTTTACCATATTTGTTTTATTACTTAGTGACACCGATAAAGAAATCCCTTGCATATAAAGTCTTTTCTAAAAAAAATTGAAAACCAACTCTGCAAACTTATTTCTAGTCATAGATTTCAAACTAATACTATTCATCAGTTAAAAATGAAACGTTCAATTTGGGATACAATTACCTCTCAAATCTTGACTTGGCAACCTTTTTAACTTCAAAATAAAAACAAGTTTCCATACCTCAAAATCTAGAAAATAGAATCTAGGAGTACTAATATGCTTGTTATTAAAACATTTTCCAAAATCACTAATTCGAACCAAAGTGATTTTAAAAAGGCAACATTTTTTCTTTATATGAAAGTAAATACCTTTTAAATCGATGGATTCCAAACAACTTTAAAACAAATTGTTTTTATAAAAGTAAACAAATTATTTAATAATAACAAAGTGTTATAAATTAACTTACTTTCCAATTTTCCAAAACCATTTACTAGAACAAAACAAAACTGTTGTAGTCCATAATCTCTTTCCCTTTCTCGGAAACATTTATTACAACAATAGTGTTGTAACTCATGACTCCTTTCTCTTTTAAAATTACTTTTAGAACTATTTAAAACAAGTTTGAGACTTGTATCTAAACATTTCCTTTAAAGATAATCGCTTTTACCAAAACTTGACTTTTGAAATAAAGGAGTAAAAACTAAACCTCTTGTTTAAATAACTAAATAAATTCTTTAAAAAATATATATTTAAAACTTCAAACTTCCTTTTAAATACTTATAAACACATTTGAAAAAACTTTTCAAATATCTCAATTAGATAACTCTTTTTATTTTACAAAGATTAAAGATTTTCAAAACAGCATCCATATCGACTATCATTATATGGACCGTAATTTTTAAAACTTGTTTTTATAAATCAGATAACTTTTAAACCACATTTCTTTCTATATTTAAACCGCTTTAATACATTTGCTAAAGGTTTAAATACAAAAGTCGAGTTCGGGAACCATTTCAAAACATATTAGAAAACAAGTAGTAAATCACTAAAAAGCGAGCACGAGATTTCGACGTCGCAAACAAACCTACAACAAGTAGGTTAACTATAACTAAGCAACACCTACTTTCCACAAACACAACCATTTACATAATCAATAATATATATAAATAAAAATCAATAAGGCGAGCAATCCTTTAAGATCCCTCTACAACATTTTTATTCTTCGAAGTACTTCTATAGCAACCTATTCGCTACGAAGACACTTCGACTTCTATTCACTTTGCTTTTGTTCTTTGCAACAAAATGGTTATTTATGTTATCCTCTTTTAAGTGGGAATCAAATGATGCCAAACTTTATATGCACATCACAAATACATACATTTAACACTATAGGCTAGCACTAATTGTTACAACATTTTTGTCAATTTTTAAACTAAATCAAAGTGATATTTCTTACCTTTAATCTCGACCAAACTCTAGAAACAAGCTACCATCAACCAAAACATCACAAACCCACACTCTTCCCTCCTCTAGCTCATGGCTAAAGGCTCCATAGCCCCCCTCATGCTCACGGCCATAGGCCATTTTTGGGATTTGTGCACTAAATTTTGGATCTTTAAAATGTAGAGAGGGTTGCTTATATTTAGAGGCTTGTATACTTGTTTTAGAGTAGAAAAGAAGCAACTTTGAAGTGATTTACTTTTAGGAACAAAGATGAAAAAGTAGTGAAGAAAGTGGAAAAAAAAAGAGTAAGAAGATGGAAATGAAATAAAATGAAGTAAAGATAGAATTTACCTATTCATTCTCATATAGAAATTTCGGGGCCAAAATAATATTTAACTATTTTTAATAATTAAAACCCAAAATAAACACCTTTTCCATCTTAAGAAATTCATAAAATATTCACATTAACTTGGAAATTTATGGAATTAAAAACCCATCTCCAATATAATATTTTACTCATCATATCAGAAAATCAAATTAATTGAAGATAAAAAATTTAAGTTTTACCTTTAAAACCCATTAAAAAAATTTCATAAAAATTCCAATAAATCATCATTCCATCCAATAATGATATCAACCATCAATCATGACATATTATCATAAACAATTCGAAAATCAATCAATAATCCGAAATCAAAACACAAGCAATGAGATGTATACTATTATTCATCTTAGATTGGATAAGAGATTGAGATTTATTGTTGATTGATTTCTGTAAGTCTTTCCCTTGAATCCCCTAGAGTTTTTCCCCTTCTTCTTCTCTTGTTAATGCCTAGCCTTGGTTTTGTTTGATTTGATTTAGAAAACTAAGTGAATAATGAATGTGAGAGGGAGCGTTTAAGGAATGAATGAAGGAACTAATTAACATTATGCCCCTCTCATTAATCTCTCCTTATTCTTAGCTTGAAATCATTCTTATTAGTTGGTTAATTAATGCCTGACCCAATTTATTATCAAATCTCATTCTTTTTATCCCTACATATCACATTATTCTATTTATTTTATCTAATTAAATCTCCTGAATAATATTAAAACAAAAATTTGGGGTGTTACAATGAGGTAAGCAATAATGTCATGTTGTGCTGAAGGATGTAGGCGACACAGTAGGCGATGAGTAGATGCATGAGTTTATTTGATAAGATTAGGTTTTGAGGAGATTACAGCTATGGAAGGCGACGACAACGATCAGTGGCGAAGAAAAAGGTGTATGGTGACGTGGGTGTGTGGCGACATGAGGTGTGGTGGGGTGGGAAGTAACAATGTTGGATGTGACGGTTTGCGCAACGACGACGTGAGATATGCAGTTGAGAAGAAGTTGCCATTGTGACTTATTTTTAAAGAGGCCATCATATAGATCAAAAAACTTTGAAAGTTTGTCTTTTAGACTAAATTCTCCTATACATACATACATATATACACACACATACATATATCAATATATATGTATCATATACATGTCGCTCTCTGCTATTCAGTATGCATTCTTTTGCCCAAGGGCAACTTTTGTAAAGTTTAAAATTTTATTTTTAGTTGGAGCAAGTGTAAGTAGGTTTTTCTTTTGAGAGTAATTGCAAAAAAAAAAGGTTATATGGAAAAATGATCTACAACACAGAGCTGTGAGTTGGGTCAAATCAAAAGGGAAAACAAAATTAGGGACCGGGGAACATTTTCTTACAAATAACAACACGTGGCGGCAGCCCTTTCTAGTTCGCCGTCTCTTCTTTCACTCCTACGCCATGACACCACTGCTCCAAGAAACGGATCGCTCTTTACGGTCTTCCTCCTTCATTTTCTTACCTAGCCATTCAAAATTGAATTTATAATCATTATCGTATTTATTTGCTACACATTCGTTTCTCATGTCGAATGCCTTACTCAAATTTGTCAAGCGCTCTCGTCCCAATCCAGCCTTTCATTGTAAGTCTTTTTTCCCCTATTGATTGGTCTCCTGAGTTGAAGTTTTTTTTCTGTGCGAATATTCTGATTATCCTTTTGAAATTTCAGGTTTAGGTTTCGGCAATAGCGGCGGGTCATTGATTTGGATTGGACGACAGGTTGATCACGAGATTGGAAGCCTGCGGGATTTCGCTAGAATATCGATCCGACAGTGAGTTGATTTCTCATGTTTGGTTCTTTTTAGCTGGTTGCATTTGCATTTGGCAAACACAGGTTAGGTATAAATACGTAATTTATGAGTACTGCTATATACTCTTGTTTTCCCTCCCAAAAACCCCAAATGTGGAAAATCTTCTACGATTTATATATAATTCCACGTTCCTAAGCCCCAAATCGGTTCGTAATCTTAATTTTAAGCGAAAAAAAAATGTTAATGACAGATGCATGTAGAAAATAAAACAAAATCTAAGTGCTTAAAATTTCTGACTTCGATACATGTGATTTGGGGTTCATCAAGAGTGAAGATTAATTTATTCTGACTTAAGGGATCTTTGGAGATGAAACTATGTATCATCACTCCAATTCATTTTCTTTGTTTTAGCTTTAATGGACTGAATTGCTAGTAAGTTGCATGAAGAACAGCTTGTATAACTCAAATGCAAAGTACATGTGTTTTGTTGGCTGCACAATTGTCAATTTTTGTCACATGATTAAGACACTGAAAAAGAAACAAGGAGAATAATTAGATTTTAGTTTTGGTATTACTTTTTCACCATATACATTAGATTTTGTATTCAAACTGAGTTGCCAAGCACACTATAATTTCTTCTTCCTAGAATCAATTCTACAGAAATACCAATTATTTCAATATTAATTCTTTCAAATACCGATGACATCAGATCTTAATATAAATTATGAAAAATTCCTTCCATAAAATTTTACAGAGTAATGATACATGATGTAATATTTTTGCTGAATAATTTTTATTTAATTCAACAAAATATTTCCAAATGAACTTGCTGGTAAGATTTTGTTTGATGGTTTTAATTTATTAAAATATGCTATTAAGAAGAAAGAATCATGGTGCCCATTAGTAGTGCAAACAACTAAATGATACGTTGTAATGGAACATTGAAATAATAAAATTGCAGTTCTGTACAATCTAGATGGTGTATTTGTCATGTGAAATAAACCTGTATCAATATATTATATTACCAGTACAAATATACAAATCACAAAAGGTACAACTTCCTTCCATTGCATATGATAACCTATCAAGATCTTGAACTATTGTAAGTATGACAAGACATTTTCCACTTACTGTGTATATTTCATGTATTTATACAATACTGTGTTGGTGTAGATTTTCCACTGGTTACACTAGTGTACATGGTGAGAGGCCATCATCTGAATATGCAAAGAAGAGGAAAGAAGCACTAGAATCTGAGTTTGGGAACATACTAGGAGCATACAGATCAAAAACATTATTTGCATACCATAGATTCGGTCCTTTTTTAGCTTTGTATAGAGCTGCGGTTATATCATTTCAAGTTGCTAAATTGACTTTCTGGCATTTTTTTGTGCAAGATATCCAAACGCGTGCAAGCAAGGTATTTGTTTTTCTTAATGCATTTACTGGGCACCTGAATTCTGACTTGTTCTGCTGGGCTCTAACCTATATTTTATGTTAGTCTATCTTTAATTTTTAAATGTGAAGCAATCATGTTTTTCTCTTCATCCCACCTGAACAGAAACTTATTTATAAATATGAGTTATATTTATAAGTAGTAAGATTAAAAAAAAGCTATAACAATACCGATTTTTAAACGTCTATTTTTTAATAATTATTGTATATAAATCTGATTATTAAACATTATGTGTCCGAAATGTTATTGGGCACTGTACATGCAAGAAAACATCTGTAACAATTGATGAATGGGAGTGATAATATCAATTTCTAGGAAATTCTTGTTCTATATGTATGCATATGTGCACGCACATGTGTGTATGTGTGCACGCACTTGTGTATTTATGTTATGTATACACATATACAGTGGATTCAATAGCATCTTAAAATCTAGCACTCATCTACAATTAAATGCAGTCTGTTAGATTGATTTAATTATAGCAACAATGATACGACATTAATAAGTAGTAAGAATAATAATTCGGTCAACATCATCAGCAACGTTTATTAAATCAATCATTAAAAGTCCAAAGCATGAAGATGGTACGAGAGTACGTGTAGGAGCATGAATAGTTAAACAAGACTTAAGAAAAAAGATCAAAGTTCAGAACAAGTGGAAATACACATTAATAACAAAAATATATTTATTGATATAGTTATAAAGTTATATTAATTTTGATTTATAACATTTTAGCATTGTTATATGGGCGCCCAGGTTCGAGTTCGGAAACAGCCTCTTCGTAATGCGAGAGAAAAACTACGTATATTATCGATCTCCTCGGAGTCCGCTATCGTGTAGGAGCCTCCTGCACTGGGTCCACCAATGTTTTAGCATTGTTATAAAATTAACTAATAACTACTTTAGATAATTAAAATGTAAAATAAGAATAATGCTTATTTTAGGACTATCAACATAGAATAAAAATTATTATTATTATTGTTATTATAACTACTTTAGATAATTAAAATGTAAAATAAGAATAATGCTTATTCTAGGACTATCAACATAGAATAAAAATTATTATTATTATTGTTATTGTTATTAATATTCTATATATGTGACATGTGATATATATAACATAGATACACTAGATCCAGTCTCCTTTTAAAGTCTAGCATTCATCTGCCGTCAAAGGCAGTTCACTAGATTGATTTGATCAATGTCTATTAGTGACAATGACACGGAATTAATCAATAGTAAATATAATAATTTAGCAAACATCATTAACAACAATTATAATTCAATTAGTAGGAGCTCAAAGTAGGAAGATAGTACGATGATAATTAGAGTGGAAATAACAAAGGGAGACTTCAGAAAAGATCAAAGTTTGGAACGAGCTGTAAACATGCATTAATGACTAAATGATATTTATTAATATCATTATAAGTTCATATTAGTTTTGACATTTTTTGTTATTTAACATTGTTGCATAATCAATTAATAACTATCATAAACATTTAAAATAGCAACAATGCTTATTCTTTACTGTCAACATAGAATCAAAGCAAATGTTATTTTTTTGATAACAAGAGTGATACTATATTCAAGTGGAACACTTATTTTGATGTCTTGGAGGTTCAAATCTATAACCTTTAGAAACTCAGTTTAGAACACCATACCAATTGCCACTCGAGCTAGTAATCATTGACGAAGCAAGTGTTATTATTTTAATTATTAATAATAACACTACCTTTTTAGTTTTCAATATATTGTAACCCATAAAAAAAGATGTTTTTCCTACATATTTTGTTAATGATGATCTATTTCCTTCACAATGATCTCCACAATATATAACGGACAACAAGTTTTGTAAAGTAATAATATTAGAATTTATTAATATTATTATGAGTATCTAAATATTTTAGTTCATATTTAGATAAAGTTACCGTTTTATTCAATTTTTTGCTCAAGAAATTAGTACAAAATCACAATAAATACAAAAAAGCTAACAAGTTTAAATCGATTAAACAAGAACAACAAGAACGATACTTTTAGAACTTTTTCAATTTTATTCACCAATGAATCATCCTTTGTATATAAAACTTTAATGTTTGAAACTTAACCATCCTTAGACCATTACACTTAAATGCTTGAATATAAATCATTTATGAGACTCCGATCAAGGAAAAGAGACCGCGATCAAGGAAAACAAACGACTAAGGATATTTTAAAGTCGATATGCTTTCAATCTTAAACTAATAAAGCTATATTTTTTGAAAGAGAAACTACAAAATTCAATTTAGAAATACGATCATATTTGACATATTTTCATTCGTAAATATAAACCAAATGTTGCACATTAGAAAAAATATCAAGCTTAATTTGTGGGAATGACAAAAGTGGAAATAATCTCTTGTTTCATTTCATATAAAAAAGAATAATGTTATCTTCTTTTTTCAATTTAATACAAGTAGAGCAATTTTCTATTGTCTTTCAAACAACGTTGCTCACGTTTGAAATTTTGGTAATATTTCATAAAGCTTTCATTAGTTAGAAACGTGTTATCATCTACTGTAAATGTGATCTTGCTAAGTTTGGAACATATTCTCATCAAGTTTCTAGTACGGAATGTTACTATGGTTTTTACTAAGAAGCTTTAATCTCTTACCAGGTTTTAGCCAATATACTATATTTTCCATGCAACTATGTTGCTAGATTGTGTTGCTATTGACTTAGCTATATATGTGTGTACATACATACAATAGTGTACAAAACATACTATGAAAGTATTCTTATAATTATTTACACCTCTTCTATTTTATTAGTTGCTTGATTTCAATAGTTGCAAAATTTTGAAAATATATTTTTCAGTGTACTCAATACTACTATACATAAACTTAGTTCATTTGGTTATACAACCCCAATAATTTTAACTTGATTAATTAAACCAAAGTTTAAAATTATAAGTTTCAACGATTAGAGTGAATACTTTGACCAATGTTCGAGAACTCGGTTTTAGTCTTGGTTTCGTTCATTCAAAATTTTCTTAGTTTCGGACGATTTCGGAAGTTTTGGTTTCGTTTCCGATCCCGTTACGGTTTTCAATGGTTTGTTAATGAAAATTTAATAATGGTCGATGTAAATAATAATATAAAATACCATAATCCAAATATTTATACTAAATTAAACAAATTTAAATTAGAATTAGAATTTCACTAATACTCTAAACTAAATTAAACGAATAAAATAGCCCAGTCCAACTTATCTAATTACATTCAGCCCTAATTAAATAATATTAATTCATTTCAAAGCCCAAGTCCACCCTATATTTCAATCAGTCCACTATTTCTTCAACCCTCGTTTACAAAACCCTCATTTACACAACGCGTCGACTGAGAAACGAAGAAAGAAAAAGAAAAAAGGCAAACATCAAAGAATGAAAGGCGGAAAGCAAAAATTTAAAAAAAAATTCAAAATTCACCCGCGATTGCGAACGTATACTCAATTTTCCTCCTGCGATGTTGAAGTACCTCCGTGACGTCGAAGCTTGCTCGATTTTGGGCGAGCAGCAAAGGTTTAATTTTTTTTTTTGCCTTTTCAATTGTTGATTCCGAGTGTGATTTTTGATTGTCACTTTCCTATTCTTCTTCTGATTTAACAATTCCGCATGTGAATTTTTTTTAAAGATTTTTCTTTGATTATTTGAGCGGGACGAGATTTTGCCCTAATCCCGTCCCGTCACCGGCCGAAACCGGTACGAATTGGTCGGAATGTCATGGTTCCGGCCGGAACCTCAAACCATGACTTTGACATTTAAAAATGAAGCATAATTTTGAAATAGGCAAATTTTCAAAACAATCTCATTTGTCATTGGGGTAAAATTCCACACTAATCCATAATCAGTTATTATTAAAATCAATGTTAAATTTGATAGTTTTAAACCAATCAATAGAATTTGAGTAGAATCATACACACTCGATTTATTAGGATCGATCAATCAATCTACGTATGACATAACAATATGAATCAACAAAAACATATTCCTCTTGGTATAATTTGAATCTCTCTTCCAATTGATTTTTATATCCTCACAGAAGTCATTTTCTATAAGCAAATTACATTTGATGGACAACACCGGCATACAACAAGTTGAGAGAGACTGATCGTAAGGGTATTGGTTGGTATGTTGCCACTCATACACCAATGCCACCTTGTCTTCTCTCTAATGCTCGAGTTTGTTTAGTTGGCAACCTGCTAGCTTGTATTGAAGGTTGGATCTAGAGAAATCTACTTTCATGAGTGAACTCTCATCTCTAACTAATATTACTTGTACTAACTTCTATCTTCTCCTTTGTCAACATTCCTTTTATATCTTCTTCACTATTATTTCTCCACTGCTTAAAGCAAGGTTAACCGACAACAATATATATGTAGGGTGCAAATCCTATGATTGGAACTTCATTATATATATTTCTTTTTTGTAATTATAAATGATTAAACATCAGAAGATTAATGATGTTTCAACGTGATATTTTCCATTTAAAATTTGTGCATTGGATTGCTGCATTTTCATTTTGAATTGGTAATTGTATTGTTGGTTCCCCCTCCTCAAACAGAGTAACCTCCATCACCATCCCAGTCTCCGTTCAAAATTGATCAATCGAACTTTATCTTATAACTTTCTATTTTGTGCTGAGGTCTTTGGAGATTTTCTGACGTCAATAGCTGTGAAGATGACGTTCATACATTTTGTATCATTTAAAATCATGTAACTAGAAAATCATACTAATGTTACCTTGTGCTATGAATTGAGGTGCAAAAGGTGTTTTGTGTGTGTGTACATACACAAATTTCAGGTTAAAATGCATCCCTAAATTCAAATCCTTGTTTGCACTCCAACATAGCACGTAGGATTGACTTGATGCATAATTCCTAATGATACCGACAGTGTTAATCTGATAAATTAAAGTCATCAATAGTCTGTCAAATAACAATCATTGGTAGTTCACACTTTCAACTGTTGGACAGTATCAAAACATTGGATATAAAAAATCGATGGTCAGCTCATGGACGATTTATTTCCAGGAGGACACTGAGAATATGTGTGTATGTGCACATTCCGTGACGTGTGTGATATGCATGCACGTGCATGTATGTTGTACATGTTTTTTGCTCATGTAATGTGCATGCATGCATTTGTTGTGCATGTGTAGTGTGTGCGCATGCATTTATTGTGTTCTGTACATGCATGTAAATACACATGCCACATGCCATGTGCCTAAACTATAGGTGCATTTGCACAAACAATCACTGAAAACTCTGATATTTTTTAAAACAAGTTTTTTCATGCAAATGTTGCAGAACCACATCTTTACTGATAAATTAATTTGTTTGACGATGACAACATTGTAATAAGTTTTAAATTGCCATAGAAGTCAATAAGTCATGCGCAGCCTGTTAATAGCATGGAGACATGCATGTGTTCTTTTCTTAGTTTTTATAGGAAGAAATTATTTGTGTTGTCTCTCTAAAGTAGGATGACTAATATCTCTGCAAAAAGCAAATACAATGTTGGGTGGATCAATTTCAAACAAAAGGGGATAAGATTAAATGTGAGTATGCACCTATTCTCAATTTGGCTTTAGTTGCAAATTTTGGAGGAATAATTAGTTGGTGGCTGTTATGGAAATGAGTCTGCCGTGCAGTTTTTTCTAAATACAAGAAAACATAATAATGGTAAGGTGAATGCATTTTTGAAAAGCTGCTGATCAGAGTATGATAATACGAATTTGCATTGATATCATCACTGGTCAATCTTTTAAAGCATGACATTGCATGTAATGAGTACCCAATATTCAAAAACCATAATGTAGGACTTAGAATCATTTATTTTTTGTTACTAAATATGTCAATAAATTAGTTGAACACATTTTTGTCAGGACAAAATCACAGGACATTATTTAAACTATGTTCCCTAGGTTTATTTGTACATAAAAAAATATATTCCAAGGCCTATCTGAAGATGGGAAACCAAAGATACCAATATAAATGGTTTGAAACTTTGAATATCTTTCAGAAGGATGATTGATCACATTTTATTACGCTTCTTACATATGCAGTTTGTTACATTGCAGTAGCTCTTGTATATTCTCTAAATTTGCTAGAGTTTGGCTGTATCAAAGGTGCACTGTTTATAAGCACTTAGTCTATGTCTATCACAGTTTAAATTTATTGCAGTTACTGAATTAGGCAACTCATAAGTTTAAAGTTTTTACAGTTCAGCATCTCTCAAATAGGGTTATACCATCCAAAATCATCCTTTTAATTCTGATTGATCATCTGTATGGAACACATGCATGCATAATTAGAAAATTACCAATCTTATATCAACTATATCTTAATTAGCGCTTTGCTTATATTCTGAATTGGATCAATAATTCTCTGATGGCCTTGAAGTCTCCGTAACTAGGGGTAAGTGAATTTATAGAATCAATACTGAGGCACAAGTAAAGCCAATATAAAAGGAATATGCACCCAGAAGTCTTTTGCAGTAAAACCAAAAAAAATTCTGGATTCCACCAAAAATCATGTCCGATCCCCACAATTAGATGCTTCTGATTAAATGGCTAAGCTGAATAACATGCAAGTTTGCCTTTGGCAGAAAATAAAATGTAAACATAACATGATTCGTAACAATTCTAAAACTACATTAGATTTTTTTTCCCATCACATATAATTTATTTACTCTTCTCTCTGCTTGAACATCTATCATCATAAATTTTCTCTGAACATTGGTTTTTGCCAGCCTTTAGCGGTCTTAATCAATTACACTTTTCATGTAATTTTATTTAGTATAAATTGTGTCTGTTCTATCTAAATGTTCAGTTGTGTTCCATAAAATGGATTCTTACTAATCTAACCTGTCCTTTTCAGTTTCGGGAGACTTTAATACGCTTAGGGCCTTTCTACATAAAGGTAATCAGGGTATTTACATTCCTTAAATTATGCAGGCGGTATCATTTTTCAAATCTTCATCTCCCTGTTGACATTTCAGGGTTTTTATTTATTTATTTATCTGGTGGATTGTAATTTCATTTTTGTCCTTACATATGATGTAGCATCTCAAATTTTCAGAATGATTACATTTATATTTTACCTTTATGTTTATATGGTGGAATTTGCGAGGCTGAAGGGGATTATGAGAGGAACCTAATGCATTTTGTTATAAAGAAGACTTAATGTGAATGGCAGTTCACATGAACTGTTCTCGTTAGTTGGAGAGGAAACTCCGTCTTTGTTAATTAAAATAATAATATGGCAGCTATCTCCTGAAAATTCCCATTTTAGTAGTATTCAGTGCTAGGCTTACTATGAGCTTTTACTTTTTATTGTCTAATTGATTTCATAAATCATAACTAATCCGCCACTATAAAGAAAGCCTTTTTCAAGTCTCCTATGAAATTATCTTGTTTTTATTTTATTTATTTAACTTTTTGGTCGGGCCCTTCTAAGAATACTCCTCCGTGTACAAAAATACGCTTTTTTTTACCAGATATTAGTATCATGAATTATGTAGAAAAGTTACAATAACTGAAATGAAGATGATTATTCCCTTGTTGGGTTTATAAGTGGATATGATAAACAATCAAAATTTGACGATCCATGTCAGTGGCTTAGCATCTTAGTGCATTTGTTTCTAAGACTTAAGGTCATTCTTTTCTGAGTTGTGTTTAATTAAGCTAATTAATCATTAAGTCAAAGGAACATCTTCAAATAAAATGATCATTTTTCTCTTCCTCACAAGATTTACTTACAGTTGCTAACACCTTGAAGATGATTATTTTCTTACATTTGATTTTCTCTTCAATAACGGATTAAAGATGCATGAGCCTCTTTTTGAAGTGGTGGTTATAAGTGTTTAGATTCATAAACAATCTGCCACTTATTCATCTTGAAAGCCACAGCTAACTAAGATGCTTAAATAACTAATTCAATATTACTAGCAAGCATAGAGCTATGATGGTAAGAGTATTTAACCTTGCATCTTTTACAGCTTGGGCAGGCACTGAGCACTCGACCTGATATCTTACCCAAACTATACTGCTATGAGCTCTCCAAGTTGCAAGTATATTTTTTCCATTTAGATCTTTTTCTTTAAATTAATATTGTGCTTATAATCACACTCTACAAAACTTTATTTTCAATCTATTTTAGGACCAAATACCACCTTTCTCAACTCGTGCTGCTATAAGATCCATAGAGTCTCAATTAGGCGCTCCTATCTCTCACATCTTTTCTGATATTAGTCCAAAGCCTATTGCAGCTGCATCATTGGGGCAAGTGTACAAAGGTTAGTCATTCATTCTTCTTATATTCGTAACTTCTTATTATGACAGATTGCAAGACATTTTCATTAGCATATAGAGCAAACCATATCATTTCTTGAATCAAGTATTTTTCTTTTCGCCTTTAGTTAGTCATTATTATTATTTTACCCCTATGTAATGACTTAAATTTGTGAATTTTTGTTGCATTACAAAATAAATGAGAATCAAATTTGATTAATCAAATAAATACTGGATTGAATAAATCTTATTATTTATATTCAACCCGAAGGTCCCAAACGTACTTAAGAATTATAATTAAATTACAGTAAAGAGATAAAAGAAGAAGGTATTTACTAATTGCCATAAAGGTATTTAATAGTTATCATTATTAAGCTTTACCAATATTGAAAATGTTTACCTAATGCAAGTAATGTCTTAATAGTACGCTTTCTTCCACTTTGAGAATAAATGAAATTGCAATATGTTTGTTTTATTTTATGGATTGGTTATGCTTCCTCAAATTTCGGTGTTTAAATGCATTCCTTTGATACATCAAGTCACGCAGCTCATCTACATACTGGAGAGCTTGTAGCTGTGAAAGTGCAGAGACCAGGAATGCCATTATTGCTTACTCTTGATGCATTGTTATTTAATATGATCGGAGGCCAATTGAAGAGGTTTGCGAAAGCTAGGAAAGATTTATTTGTTGCTGTGAATGAGATGGTTAGTCATTGGGTTTCTTCCCTCTTATATTTAGGTCCAGTACGCTTTTTTATGCATAGTATCCTCACTAATTGATTCGTTTTGCATGTTACAATAGATTCTGCTATATGCCCCTTTTTATTTATAGGTATAGGTCTATGTACTAATTCCTTTTTATGTCCTTTTTCAATTTATTGTGAGCGCTTCCTTATCGGTTTCTTTTGATGAATTTGTCAAATCATTGGTTTTACAAATGTCAAATATCCAGGTGATGCCTTGGTACTGATATTATATCTCTACGGAATTAAACATTAAAAGTTAAGCAGAAAGATAAACGACTAACATGATTCCTTTGCCTTCATGTTTCCTCGTTTTTCCATTTCAGTTTGTATCATTTAGATCTATACATAGGATACTCTTATATACTTGTATTACTTTGGTGCTGATATTGTATCTCTATGGAAACAGACATCAATGGCTAAGCAGAAAGCTAAGCGACCAACTTAGTTCCCCTCCCTTGATGTTTACTCGTTTTCATGTTTCAGTTTGCATCATATTAGATCTACACTTAAAATACAGTGACATAGTATTTCAATTAAATTCTTGCATCCACAGGCACAGATTAGAATGAAGCCAGTAACTTTTTGTTCGATGCATGAAATGAAAAGCATGGCAATATAAAGTAGTGATATTTGTAAGTACGGGCAGTGATATTCTTAGGCACAACTCACAAGTATGTGGGTTTCTTCACTACGGCTTTGTTAAAGAGAAGAATGTATTTTATATGATCTAATTTGTGCTGTGCATGTTATGTGGTTTTTATCTTGGTGGCCATGCATTCCTTCTGGTTTTATCTGCGATGCTTACATACACAACCATGTTCACATTCCATACCTTAATTCAGTGCTAACGTTACATGTATATACCGTGTTTTGATGTATAATTGTTTGGTAATGAATCTTACCAGATAGTATTGACTTTCAATTTTGAAGTTAGATGATCTTTAATTTTCAATTAGTTAGATGAATTTCAATGAAATGTTGATGGATTACGAATAAGTAGGGTTCTTAAGATTGAGAAAGTGAAGAGAGAAGATGAAGAAGCTCACATTACTTTTCAATTCAAGTTTTCATCTACACTAGTGGGACCCTTTTTTTAGTTTAATATGTTTGCTAAATTAGTAGGAAATAGCTATTTACTATTAGCGTTCTGTTAATTTAGTTTCAATATTTTTTTTATATCCACGAAATAAATACCATTTACACACTCAAATCTAACATTTCTTTCAATAAAAGTAGTTTTGTTTTATGTTTTATGTTATAAAAATTATTTGTAATTTTGGCTAAATAATTGTTACAATTCGTACAAAGTTTATCGTAATGGCGATACAAGTTTATTTATCTATTAATGTGCAAACGTTTGCCATCCCTTTTCAAAATTCCTCCATCTCTTTTTTGCATGCTTATACTGATATTTATGTACAGGTCAGGCACATGTTCGAGGAAATAGATTATATTTTAGAAGCACAAAACGCTGAGAGGTTTGCTTTGCTCTATGCATGCAGCCCAAGTAAGTTGCTTTATGTTATATATTAGTTGCGTTTAACACCATTTTTTTTCTAGAGAGAAATGATGCATGTAATGTAGTTAATGTAATGTATGTATGTAATTTAATCTACATATGTATGTCTGTGCATGTGTATGTATGTATTTCATACTCCTCGGTCATTAAAAATTTAGGTTGTACATACATATGTACATAAGTGTGTGTGTGTGTGTGTGTGTGTGTGTATATATATATATTCGTGCATGCCAAAATCATTAAAAATTCAGATCATTGTTGAATCTTAACTGTTGGGGTGTCTCGTATTGTATGTGGATGATGGACGCATATCGGAAGGAAGAATAGTTCCACATCGTGAAAAATAATGGAAGTAGAGTAGTATATATACGAATATGGTTGCATGTAACAATAAGAGATTTCTGTTGTTAAAAGGCGTTGACCAAACTCTATGTTGCCCCTGCAGAGGGTTGTGCGGACGAACCAAGAATCAATGATTTCAATATGGGATTCAAATCGTAAATCGCAAAGTTTGAATTTTGGATCGAAACGGGATTTGAATCGTGAATCGTAGATTTAAATGAGATTCAAATAAAGTGTAGAATAATAGAGTATAGAATAATAGAAACTTATTGTAGAACCTGATCACCACATTACCTCATTTCAAATAAAGCATAGAAATAGAACCTCATCACCATACGTTACCTCACAGCCCCACACTACGTCACATATATATTAAAGAGTATGGTAGGGTTACTTTAATCTTGAAACTACATATACAGTACTGGTACTTTTGCAGTTTTTGTTCAAACATGACTTTTATGTTTAGGATAGCTATAATAAAATAAGGACAAAATTTCAAAGTGGGCTACTTTTCGAAACAATTTCGCGATTGGCGTTGGTTTTGAAACTTATTACCAAACATGGTTAGTTTCTGCACCGTCAGCAGCCCAGTCAGCATAATTGTAACTGCCAGGTAAATGCGCAACTATGAGTTGCGCATATACCAAGTTTTTTTTTGAACTGTATTTCAGTATGCGCAACTGTTAGGTGCGCAATTATATTTTAGCCCTATGCGCAAGTAACAGTTGCGCATACTAGAAGACATTTAAAAAAATAAACTTGGTATATGCGCAATTCCTAGTTGCGTATTTATCTGGCAGTTACAATTATGCAGACCGAGCTGCTGACTGGGCAGAAACTAAACCTGTTTGGTAATAAGTTTCAAAACTAACGTCGATCGCGAAATTGATTTGAAAAGTAGCCCACTTTGAAAATTTGTCCATAAAATAAAGCTGAAATAGAAGTCAAAAGCTAAACATAGCTAGATAACAGGACTTTGTTACTGTAGCAGTAGTTCATACATTATCACCTTGGGCCCAAAGAATGCAGAAAAACGAGAGAAAAAAATTCAAAATAGAAGCAGAAGTTAGAAAGAGAAGAGAACAGAAAATAGAATACGAAAAATAAAGCCTCTCTCTCTTTCTGATGCTTCAACCGAGTTGTTCGACTTCGGTATGCTTTATCTTTCCTTTTTTCGCCTTAGAAATTTTTGTTGGATGCTTGTTTGTGATAGATCATTTTTATACTGCTGTAAATGATTTTTCTAGAGATTCTTCTCAAATTTGGAAAAGCTGCGATGCTTCATCTTCAAAGGAATAATGATTCTTCTCCAATTTCGAAGAAAATGAGGTTTCGATTTTTCAAAAAATATTCAATTCGAAGTTTAAACTGAAATCGCGATCTCATTTAGGACATCGATATTTTCGATCTGATAATGGATCGTACGATTTTTGCTAACTGCGATTCAAACTGAATATTGGATCGATAAGGTTGCGATTCGATTTGAATCGCGATCTAGATCGTACGATTTTGCGATTTTTGAAATCAATGCCAAGAATTCAACATGGTATCAAAGCTGATGGTTACGCTTGAGACAATGGACAATGCGATAGTCCTACATTGTGAAAATAATGGAGGTGGAGTGATATATATGTATGTATGCATGCATGCATGCATGCATGAGTTTGGTCGAATGTAACAACAAGAGATTTCTGTTGTTAAAATGTGTTGACCAAACTCTATGTTGCTCCCACGGAAGGATGTGTGGATGGATCCAGAAATTTCAACATTAACATGGTTGACATCATTAAGTACAAATAAATTATTATTGCTACAACCCCCAGTTATTAACATTGTTTCTTACAGCCCGAGTAAAAAAGGAAATGTGTTTGGTTCAAGGGTTCATCGTAAACTTATTAAAAATAGTTTCATCAAAGGTGATTGCTATCTCTTATTCTAAAGTTGATCTATGTGCTTGCTAGGTTGTAATCACGATAGCAGTGTTTCAATAGTTAAAGTTCCAACAATATATTGGAAATTTACAAGGCAAGCTGTCCTTACAATGGAATGGATAGATGGGATAAAGCTGACTGATGCATACAGATTAAATGAAGCTTCTTTAAATCGAAAGCTATTGATTGACCAGGTATTTTTTAATGAAAAAATTATATGCTATTATGTAGAATAATTTCTTCGTTGTGATGCATCATCAACCAATATAGTCCTCTGCTTTGTTTTTTCATCTGAATTTGATTATCATTATTTTATTTTAAATATTCGTCGACTTGGCATTAATTCCATAATCTGAGTTCTTTTATTTTGATTTCTGGGCTTAGCGTCATGTATAAATTGGAAAGCAAGAATAGGTGTTGAAGGAATTCTTGTGAGTTAAATGGTGAAAGTATGGTTTTATGTATTGATTATGTCATTAAATTGATGGTGTGGGACTTTACACAGAAACTAAGAACCAATGTTAGAGCAATATAACTTAGGTTAAAGGGACAGATGTAAATCCTAGTTTTATATATTTTATTTTGTGTTTTTTTTTTGCAATTTTCTGCTATATGCTGAGTCTATTGCTTTTCTGAACTTTTGATGACAAAGCATTAGACCATCACTCAGAAATGCAGTGTTAATGGAAGCAACTAACTGTTGTCACCCTATGTTTCTTATTGCTCTTGCAGTATTTCATATGATTCTCTTTCTTGTCGTTCCAACAAGTAAACATGTAACATCTGATAAGTATATTTTTTGTGAATTAGTTTATTGCTTTATACCTTGTCTGGCCATAATGTTCTTTCTCACAGTTTCAGGGTATTTGTATTGTTTGTTTGTGTAATTTTTTTTATATACAGATTCTATTCCCTAAAATCGAAAACCGCTGATACTTTTTCCAAACCAATATCATAGGGTGTTTATTGTTCTTTAAGGCAGCTCCTTGAAGAAGGATTCTTTCATGCAGATCCACATCCTGGAAATCTTGTTGCTTGTGAGGATGGATCTATTGCGTACTTTGACTTTGGAATGATGGGTGACATTCCTCGTCATTACCGAGTAGGACTTATTCAAGTGGTTAGTTTCTACTGCTTCATATAGTATATATTATATACTGAAATAAACGTGCTGTCATTTTGCCTATCTTTGATTAAACCACTCGCGCGTGTTCTGATGATGTTAGAGTTTATGCAATTGTGTGTTTTGTGTATATGTTTTTCTCCTTTGAATGCATTGTCACTTGTCTGCCTGCTATAGTCTCACTTTTGTGGTAGCTTCTATGTCATTGTATGTTAAGTTTGCAGTTATCATCTTTTGTACGTTGCTGTCTCGTTCATTGTCTAATGCAAATTACTTAGTGGTGGCCGAACGGCGGACATGACTACACAATTATGTTGAGTCATGTTAAGTACTAGTTTTTACCCACTTGCAATCTTGAACTCTTGAACGATCTTCGTCCATTTCTAGCTCTATCAATTCTTTTCTATTTCACCTTTATTACCTACCTTGTTTCCTTCTCTTTCTTAATTTCTGCTTTGGACAATTTTTATAATGTGGATTGAACTTCTATGAATATGACAAAACCATCATAACTGATATTCTTCCATCCCGTCTCATATAGATATTGTTCACTTTTACTTGAAATCGGCCTTTGTTTTACTTTTAATTGTATTGCCTTGCATCTAATACAGTATACCCATCTGTACCACACTTATGTTGGATCATGCATTTGACTCTACAACTCTCATCGTACGATAAAATATAAGTAATCTCAAAGTTGCTTTTTTTGATCAAATAATACTTCCGTGAAGTCATCAAATGAGTGTTAACCATCAATGTAATCAGGATTTCAGAAGAAAAAAAAAGGTGTTGGAAGCAAAAAAGAAACTTGATCGACAAAACCAGCTTTGATTGATTGTTCCGTTACTTGGACTACATCCTTCGGTTCGTTTCATACAAAACAATTTAGAAGGAAATAACATGGGTTTATATTTCATCCCATCAATTAAACCAAATAACAAGGCATTGATTCTTCAGTTTCTACTTATCAGTGACACATAGCAGCTGCCTCCAAATTTTAAGCAATGTTGTTTAATTATAGAAAATAGTCAAAAATGAGTATATTCTGTTTTTGGCCGCCCCCCAACGCCAACCCCCCCCCCCCCCCCCCCCCAAACACACACACACACAACCCAACCAAACCCCATTTTTGTACTAACCATTAATCCTTTTGTGTTTAAAACTAAACAGTTACTAATGATAACGGCTGATCCACTACATTTGTAAAAATATTAATTTGGAAAGTTGATGAAGTTTTGAGCTATTGTGGTTCTTTGTCTAATAGTTCCAAAAGAGACATACACCTCTTGCCTACAATATTTGGCTTCTTTTTTCTTTCCTATCCTTATAAATTTTCGTTGTATATTGATATATTCACATTTCGCTTGGATGATTGCGTTTCTTTTTCCTGTTTAGCAGATGATAATGATAGTAATCAGATGTAATGAAATTTGTTAATTTGCCTCTCTATATGTGATATTGCTAGTTTAACAGATGATGGGTTACAAAACATATGTCCTAGGTTACGTACTAATACCAAAATAATTTAACTAAAAGTTGATTACTGTAAGGCACAAAGAAAGTCCAAAGAGCAATAATACTGAAATTAACACTGCAACCCTCTTTAATGTTGACTCAACTTTAAAGTTTACTTATTACAGCTTGTGCACTATGTTAACCGTGACTCATCTGGTTTAGCAAACGACTTTCTCTCACTGGGATTTATTCCTGATGGGACAGATATACAGCTAGTCTCTGATGCATTGAGTGCTTCATTCAGCAGTGATTCCAGAGAATCAAATGATTTCCAGGTCATCTTTATTCTTACTGAATTGTCCTGTTAAATATGTTGATATCAATTCTATTATTGAGCTCAATGTCTGACTGATAAAGCATGCCAGTGCCAAAAAAATGTTTCCGATCTGAACTTGCACTGATGGTTGCATGTATGGGTGCAGCAATAGATGGGTTACTTACTAAGATGACCTTGTATTTTCAAATTTCACAAATATCTTTCTTTATTGTAAATGAAAAGAAAAAAAAACAGGTGTAGCTATAAGTGCAGGGGCGATTACAGGAATTCATTTGAGAGGGGTCGTAACATAAGTGAATTGCTGTGTTTTCACTCTAATGACAACTTCAATCAATGATAAGTAAATCAACCGATTCAATCAATTCCTATCATGCATTGCATATAACCAAAATAACTTAAATTATAGCTTTTGTACATAAAACATGGTACTAGGGGTCTGCTTTGTGAAGGGAAAAAAAACACAAGGGGGCTAGGAGTAATATAACATAATGAACTATAAAGTTCAGGGGGTCCCTCTGAGTTACATGTGCTTTCATTCCTGTATAAGTGGAATAGTATCTTCTACCTACTTGAGATGATTTCAACCCTGAAGTATTATATTGAATTTTTATGTTAATAATTTATTTTATACAAAAGTTAGTGTTATGCAAGTGATTCCACAACTTCTATATTCAATCACATATCCAAAGTTGATGCAATGAAAACTGCATGATGCATAGGTTTAGTGATGAAAGCAAATCACAGTTTTGACATTACTGTGAAAAGCTACTACGTTATCAAAATTCTCAATCAGTAAATGGAAAAAATATCCTCAATTTTCATATATTTATGTAAGATTCGTAATTTATATACCATTTTTTGTTTTATAAACAAAAATATATTTACCCTTTATGATAATGTATTTTTACATAGTTTATTGGATATATGAACATTAATTATAATTTTTTTTTAAAATGCTTAGGTAGTGTTTGGTTTAAAAACGAATTTTGTGTTTTCGGTTTTCAATATGTATCTCAAATATGAGAAGAATGGAGGGACGACGGAGAGGATGAAAGAAAGACGGATGGAAGGACGAAGGAGATGGAGGGACGACGGAAGAATGGATTGTTTCACGTGCTTGTGTTATTTTTCAAAACGCGGAAAATAAAAAAAAGTTGTTTTCTACTTTGTATGTTAACTTCGTTTTCTAAATTGGTCGTTTTCGATAATATAAATGTGTCCTGTGCATTTTTGTATGTACGAAAACTCAAAACTAAAAATAACAAACCAAACACTACCTTAGTTTTCTAACTTTGCCAAAAACTGACAAGCCAAGTATTTGCAATGTTAGTAGAGATAAGTTTATTTTTGTTTCAACTGAATGATAATGGGAATTTGGTAGTCTGATATATAACTGTAGTTTCTTGAATAAATATTCTCATTTTTATAATTACTATTTTTTGGCAAAAACAAGTAGGGAACCCGCAGATAATGGGTGTTGCTTGCTGTACTTACCAGTTACAGGCATTATAAACTTCGTTTAAAATTGTGCATAAAAGTATGTTTCAACCTTATTTATTGGATATATGAACATTAATTATAATTTTTTTTAAATGCTTAGTTTTCTAACTTTGCCAAAAACTGACAAGCCAAGTATTTGCAATGTTAGTAGAGATAAGTTTATTTTTGTTTCAACTGAATGATAATGGGAATTTGGTAGTCTGATATATAACTGTAGTTTCTTGAATAAATATTCTCATTTTTATAATTACTATTTTTGGCAAAAACAAGTAGGGAACCCGCAGATAATGGATGTTGCTTGCTGTACTTACCAGTTATAGGCATTATAAACTTCGTTTAAAATTGTGCATAAATGCATGTTTCAACCTTAAACTTAAGTTTTAACCATTGCACTCGTTTTGATGAAAACCACATTTAAACCTTTATCAACAGTATAAATTATCATTTATCTTTTCAATATATCAATATTTGAAACATTAGATTCAAAATAAATTTTTGACAATCGAAAACTTCCAAAAAGTAAGAAAGTATCTAAAAGATTTTAGATAAAAAATTCAAAGCAGCAGCAGGAGGAGGAGGAGGAGGAGGAGACTTAAAAAAAATCATTTTTAATCAAATAACACAACCTAATGCCCTACAAATAAATGCAAGGAGTTAGAAAGGCTTTCTTTTTGCCGTTTTATTGAAAATACTAAAGAATGGTAGTTAAACAGGCTTTCTTTGCCATTTTATTAAAATGCAAAGGAATGGCAGTTAAACGGCTGAATTTTTTGCAGTTCTACTGAAACAACAAACACGGTTGTTTTAATTGTTTTCCTGTCCCATACCTGCTTCTCTCGCCACATGGTGCTCTGTTACTAGACAAAACTGAAAACAGTGAAATCAAAGCCGGTTTATCAACTGCTCCCCCTGTTGAGTGAACTAATGTAGAAAATCATTTTTGTTTGGCTTTTTAAACCAAACAAACCACTTGTTGGTTGTATTGTGGTTAGAAGATGATTTGAACAAACAAGTTATCTATAGGACATGCATAAGAATTGAACACTTAAAGAATTTTCATAGGGTGCAGTTAAGTTTACCAATGTTTTCAAAATAAGATTTAATCTTACATTGTAAATTTTAGTTTTAAATGGTATCTAGGTTTAAATCGTGAATTGTAGATCCAAAAGATCAGTATATTATTATGTTGAAATACTTGTATGCTATTTTTTTTACTATATGTAGATTATTAAATGACGTTTGAGTAAGTAAAAGAAGCGATTATTATATTTTCATAATAATAATAATTTGTATATTTTAAAATTGATTTTGATGCTCGAGTTTCTACATTTATACCTAAAACTTAATTTTCTCCCCTGTTTCATGTTTTTCTTTTATTGAAAACAACAAAGTTTGAATTGTGAACTTAAGTAAATATCTTGATTTTTTCTATTTCAACAAGTATTAATTGGTTTTTCTCAATTGTGCTTTTAATTTAGTTTTGAATTGGAATTTAAGAATCGTATCGAGGATTCGATTTGAAATCGGATTCAGATCGTAAGCTTTTAAGATTGTTGACAACAATGAAGTGTACAAATATGCACTCATCCGTAAAAACCATCCCAATTTTAGGGACACACACAAACAAAATCATGAACTGCTTTATCAATATTGTTTTGTTTCTTCATAGGACATTTCTTTAACGACGTCTAATTTATGTAGCTCATTATGAGTGTATATTGGTTTTAATGTTGGAGTGAATTGAGCGTGAGCTGACATGACAAGGACTTATGCAACTCACTTGTTTTGCAGTGCTAGAGTCACCTTCGTAAATGATTAAAAGATAAACACCAAGTCAGACTTGAGTCCATCAACAAGGCTAATTCATAGCTCTTCCAGCTTTTATATACAAAGTAATATTTTTACATTAAAATTTAAATTGCATAGGAATGTTGCTCAGTTGTTGATGGGGATCTTATCAATGAGAAAATGATGTCGGTTGAATGACCATGTGTCGCTTGTTGCGGTTTTGTTTTTATCGCCATCCTTCTTGAATTCAATAAACTCATTTCTTCATTGGCACATGATAAACAATCTAAACAGTGATAAAAGTTTAATATTAGTTCACATATCATTTACAATAAATACCTTCAAAGGATTAGGAGCCCCAATTTAGCACTGTCTTATAAATTGATATCAAGTTTGAGCAGTGGATTTGCGTTTACTCAATTATATCTGAAATGCGATGACCATACAAAACTTTGAGACTAGTCATCATGAATATGGTTTCACGTGACAATAAGGTTGAGGTTTTGGCAAATTAAGAAAAATATTAGAGTACTTTAAATTCAAATACAGACTTGCAATATCTTACCCATTCCGTTTTATTTCACTACAGGGAATAATGAACCAATTATATGATGTTATGTACGAGTTCAACTTTTGTTTACCTCCAGACTATGCACTTGTAATAAGAGCATTAGGGTCTTTAGAAGGAACAGCGAAAGCACTAGACCCCGATTTCAAAGTTGTAGAAAGTGCATACCCGTTTGTTATTGGGAGGTTGCTTGCAGATCCAAACCCTGATATGAGGAAGATATTGAGAGAGCTTGTTATACGCAATGATGGGTCCATTAGATGGAATAGACTTGAGCGGCTGGTAATCTTTTACACTTATTTTCTCTTTTGCAGTAAAAAAAAAAACACACACACACGCACTCTCTCTCTCTCTCTCTCTCTCTCTCTCTCTCTCTCTAGAGAACTAATGCTTCTTTTTATAAATGTAATGAGCATATTTGTTTCCTATCCCTTTGTTTCAGCAATTCTCTATTTAGTATCTTTGACTTGATCACTGTTTGATAGTCTGCATAAAAACTGTCAGTGTTTTTTTGGGTAAAACTGACCATATATGCATTCAATATTCTATTATGTAAGAAAATCTGTATGTTGCATTCCTATATATTCGAGGGAATCTCTACTACCTGTTCTCATGCAATTTGTAGCTTGCCATAGGGATTCCCTAATTACTCAAGAAAATGTTAGAACCACATCTCTTTAAAATCTAATGCTTTCGTAATGTTGGTTGCAAACCTGGCTTGATACCCTTTTTAACGCCTCACATTTATGCAGTTAAGATTATACTCAACTTCATCATCGTGTCACCTACTTTATAATTCAATGCTCTGGTTTTTATTTTTTGAAAAACATTGATGTCTTTAGTAAAGGTGATCTTATAATATAAACAACATAGATTATTCTTTATCTCCCATTAAGGACCGATGTTCCCAACATCTCAATTTTTCATTGCATTTTGTATATCTTGGCATGAAATTACCAGTGTTACAGTAGTTAAATATATATCACCTTTATGCTAGTAAGTTTTAGATAACTGTGGACATATGAACTTAATAGGCTACTTTCTTTCTTTCTTTTTTAAAACCTTTTGCCAAATTATTCTGGATGCATAACACTCTACCACTAGTAATTTATTTTTGTCCAGATAGCTGCAATTTCTGAACAGTCAACGGAGTCAGGTAGCATAGAAAGTGGAATTGCAGATAAAACTGAGGATGCTAGTTCTGCCCATAAATGGAAATACTTTGATAGTCGGTCTGTAGTCTCTTCTACGGAAGATTTGTTCCACTTTATTTTGTCAGAAAAAGGTCGAAGAGTTCGTATTTTCCTCATTAAGGATATGCTTAAAGCTTCTGATATCTTTCTACAAGAAGAAGCCCTACCATGCATCTTTCAAGAATTTTATGTGAAATCAAATGCCGAGGTATGTTTCAATTTGTATGTAAAGGTTACTTGCCTCTGAAATATCGGATGGCTGTAAATTTGGCTGCTATTTTCTTCAAAATACCCTCGCTTTTGAAAATCCGGATGCTATTTTCTCCTACCATGCCCTGACATCTCAACTCAAACATTTCACTTGAAAATCCTTCTCAAAAAAGTTTTTTTCCCCCTTTCCCTTTTTGACAAATAACATCTCTCCTATATTTTTTATTTATCTCAGACGCTTAAATTTAAGTTAATGTTTTCACATAAGATAGTAATAATTAAGAGTTGAAGGGGGCCCACGTGCACAAATGTGTGTGTGGGGAGCGGCTATTGAAACAAAATCCAATACAATATAGTTTAGTTTAGACATATGATCTTATTCTGTTTATATACAGGGTTGAATTCCAGGGCCCGAGGGGTTTGGGGCGGGGGGGGGGGGGGGGGGTGGGGGTTGGGGGTTCGATGATTCAGTGGTTCAGATTTGACGTGTCACTAATTTGTGTTTTAACACACACACGTGTGTGTATATGCATATGTATGTATGTGTGTATGTGCGTGCGTGTATGTCTGTATGTGTACAGACAATTACAATCACCTTCACCTTGTAACCATATATCTCCCTCTTTTTCTCTGCGCAGAGAGATGCAACAATAGCAAGATTATCCAGTGGAATTCGTTCGCTGAAACGAGCCATGAGTTTGGCACCTGAGGTTTGGTCAGCAATGTGGATACGGATTGTTACTGAGACCCGACACTCATAAATTTGTAATGGAGGTGTTGTCGTCGTTGGCGCTTCATTCGACATTTAAACTTCCTGCAACGTTTTGGCTTTGTATTTCCAGATTTCTTCATTGGCTCGACGATCATAACATACAAAAATGACTTATTTTTGACATTTTGATGAATCAATGTATATTAGGTATGTTGTCGCCTTTTTTGTATATTCTTTTTTTGAAAGAAATCTTTAATATGTAGTATGTAGTACACATGGTTTTTGATTTTGGGTATAAATGCTAATTTTAGAAAATGCGATACTTTCTTTTTCAACTTTGCATTTACGCCTTTTCTTTCTGACACCTTTAAGGCTATCTCCAACCAACTCAAAGTTGAATTTTCAGCTCTTGAAAATTATGCTACCTTAAGGTCCACCACCCACACCTTTCACTTTCTAGATTTTGAGTCATGCCTTACGTCTCTGCATGTTGACCGACACAGAGATTGATTTATGGAACCGTGATTTTATGGCTTTCAATGACACATTCAAGCAGACATCGATTTATGCTCAGCTTTTGTTAAACTTTGATGAGGGTAATATCGATACTGGAGCTGTCAAGCTCACAGTTACAGACGATGTAATGCACGTTTTCCTCATATACCTTTCTGGTTCGGCTTTTTTCTCAAACCAGAAGAGCATGATCAGCATAGAATATATGGTTTTGATTGCTGATCTGACGCAGTTTTGGATTATCGATTAGGACACAACTGTATTGGGTTCTCTTTTTTCTTCCATGGACTTCTATGTTTTAGGATGGGTTGCATGCTAATCGTTACTTTAGTACATCTTGCCGATTTGGTTCTAGAGTACAAAGCAAATACACATTCCTTTATTTTTGAGACCGCCACTGAAGAGTGAAAGTCGCTTTTCCCCGGGATGAGACGTTAAGAGTGACAGAGTCAGAGGTATGCTCTAGATGTAATTCTGTAATCTATTGTAAATTATTAACTACGTAATAAAATATCGTTCGAAATAAAATGTGTTTTTTTAATATTATATGCTTGTTATAATATGTTATTATTAATTATTTATTTAAGTATATTTAATAGAAAATTCATAAATGATATGTTTTGTGATAGTAGTTATAAATTTGTTGTAATCATGCGAAAATTATCAAAATGAAAATAAACACACACTTTTAAATATTCCTAGTCAACACTATGCCACAAAGTGAATCAGACAACAACGATCACGCAATATAAGATATATTTTCTGTTATCCCATATTTTCACACAATACGTGGAAAAATCATCTGTTATGTAATATAATAGTGATCAGACAACATTTGTTTTCAGATAATATTTATCTGTTGTTTGACTGAAATTATTAAAAATTTGGTTTTCCCTCAATGCCAATATTTTGGTTTCCCCCTCTCAAAATTATCTTAATATTTCTTGGCCGCGTGTTTTTCGTTTATTTCCCTCTCTTTCGTTCGTTGCTAAAAAAAATGGTAGCCCAAAAAATCTTCTCCCTCCTCATCGCTGTCGTCGATGCCTTCTCCTACCCATTGCCTACTGCTGAAGCTAGCCTTCATTCTGATTTAAGGTTTTGGTCTTCGTTTTGATTTAGGGTTTTTGTCTTCATTCCGATTTAGGGTTTGTAGATCGAAAGCCGTCGCTTGGAATTTGAAGTGCGAACAGTACTCCTTCTCTGATGCTCTCACACTTCGATTAACAGTGATTGATTGCGTGGCTGCTTTTATTTGTCGAGTGATTCTGATTGGTCGGTATGATTTTTGCCCCTTTTAATTTTTTGTAGCATTCTCGACTTCCATCATTTGCCAGTGATGATTTGGGTTTATATAGGAATTGATTTCTTATATTTTCGGTTTGAGAATTTAAATTTTGATTTCTGGTTTTTAAATTTAGCCATGGATCTTCTGCTGAATGGTTCTGATGATCTCTGATTTGAATTTTCATGTACATGTGCTTGACTTGGTTTCTAAGTTTGGCCATGGATCTTTTGCGCATGTATGTGTATACAATTATACATATATACATACAAACACACACACACACATACATATACATACAAGCATATATACATACATATATGTATGTATTTATAGATGTACTTGTGCTTGACTTGGTTTCTGGCTATGTATATACATGTGCTTTGAACTTGCACTTGTTGCACCTGAGCACTTGCACTTGAATTGTTTACTGCCATCCATGTTGCACCTGAGCACTTGCACTTGTTTACTGCATATACATGTTGCCCCTTGCTTGTTTTGTTACCCCCTTGCACTTGTGATTCTTTCACTTATCTGTTAGTGTTTTTTTTGAACTGAAATGGAATGTTTTGCCTGATGCTTGACACTGAATGATATACTTGTTGCCTTTCTACTCACTATGTACATATATACATGTGTATATATGTATATTAGTGTACCTATATATATGTTGGTTGTTTTGAGATTTCTCTTTTGAGATATATGAGTATATATGTGTATATATGCACATATATGTACATATGTGCATATAACCTTTGTGTCTAAAATATAACCTTTATGTCTAAGTTAGTGAATGCAGTGCTGACTGTTTTGATGCTCCATTGCTCCGTTGCTGCACATGTGATCTTTGATGCCCCGATGCACTTTGTTTTTGCTTTGAACTTCTATGTACATACATATATACATACATATGTATGTATATATATGTGTGAATGTTTGCTAATTTATGAAACTTGTTGCTTTAGTTTCAAGGCAGTGCACACTTTCATGTGCTTTGGTTACTTTCTTGAACTGAGTTGGGCTTAAACTTGCTTAAGTGTTTGATTACTTTCATATGCTTTGGTTTCTTGTCCATAGCTTGATGTCTTTCAGATTCTTGAATTTATGAATCAAATAATTTGAGACTTCCATGTATATACATACATACATATGTATGTATATATGTATGAATGTTGCCGCTGCTTCATAACAATTTGTGCCTTGTTCAATTTATGGCATTTTCTGTTTTAATTTATGGCACTTGCTGTTTCAATTTATGGCACTTGCTATTCAATTTGTGACAAGCCAGCGCACTGCCTTGACATGGCAGTACATAACACTGCCTTGTGAAGGCAGTGCACACTAGTGATGCCTTGTTTGTGCACTTTGATACTTGCTTCAGCACTTATTGTTTTGCCTGAGTTTTTTATGTGCACTGTGATTTCTTGTTACACTTTCAGTTGCAAATCTTGTTTCAATTCAGCACTTTTTGTTTTGCCTGAACTATCATGTATATACATACATACATATGTGTGAATGTTCTTTTACTTGCATAATGCCTTGTTCATGTCCAAATCCGTGTACTTGCACTTGCACACTACCTTGTTCATGTCCATTGATATATGTGTTGCCATTGATATATGGTCTTGTTTGCATTTCCTGGATGTGCTTTGAGCTAAACCATTTTGAGCCGAACCATTTTGAACTGATTTCTGGATGTGCTTTGAGCTGAACCATTTTTTTTTGCTGTATTGGTTTGTTTTGATTGTTTTGTTGCCTAGTTCAAGGCAGTGTTTTAGTTTTGGCTTGTATATGTACATGTTTAATTACTTTCATGTTGTTCTGTTTGATTACTTTCATGTGCTTTGGTTTCTTGTCCGATTTTCTGATGGACAACTTGTCCGATTTTCTGATGGACAACTTGTTCGATTTTCAAAATTTGTGCATGTGTTCGATTTTCCGAACTTGTTCTGATTTTGACTTGTTAAATTTCTATGTTGATGCTTGAATCACTGCTGTGTTCTTGTCCCCTAAAGGTTGCTGTTTTGTTTAAAACTTAAGTTGTCATTGTTTGCCCATGACTTTTATGTTCACGCTGTTGTGTGCAACTCATTTATCTTGAAAGTTTTGATTGATTGTTTTGTTGCCTTTGACTTTTGTGTTCTCACTGTTTTGTGCACATCGTTCTTATTGTTTGCCCATGACTTTTGTGTTCTCACTGTTGTGTGCATACTGGTTTATTTTGATTGTTTTGCTGCTTGGTTCAAGGTAATGTTGAGATACTTTGATTGTTTTGTTGCCTGGTTTGTTCTTATATATGTGCGCCTGAGTTGAGTCTAAGGAGGCTTGGGCTTGACCTTGTGCACATTTGCACTGTGTTGAGCCTTCTGGCTTGACCTTTGCAATAGTCCGTGAGAATTGTCCCTGTCTAAAACATGAAGAGAAAACAAACCCATAAACTGAGACAATATTAATATTCAAATTCAAATTTATTTTTGCAATTTAGGTTTGTTTCCTTTTCCATTTTACTGCGTTGTTTATTTGACAGGTATATGAGATAGCTGGACACAAGCTGGAGCAAGCAAATCAAGATGAATATCAAAAATAAACCCGAGTGAGTGTGAGTGTAGAGAAAAGTTGTATATATGACAGTGATAGTGAAAGTTGTATTGTATTTAAAAATGTAAGTATAGTGAAAGTTGTATTGTATTTGAATTTGATTTGAAATAAAATATAAAATATTTGTTTAAATAAAATTGCGATTCATTCATTTCATTATGCAAATATAATATAAGTGTAATTGGTATGCATATTAGTCAATATATATATATATATATATGTTGTCTAATAGAAAATTCTAGAAATGATACTATAACATCAGATAACATATGGTTGTTTTTGTTGTGTTAGTGCATATCAGACGATGGGGCATATCTGTGGTCTGATATGCAATGAGACGACATGGGGTTTAACGATAGATAGATAGACAATCAGATAATGGAGCATATCTGTCATCTGACGAGTTTTTTCCTAGAGCGCAAGATGTATCGAGACCGAGCATCAATATATCTGTTGAGACTAGATGTCACAATCCTTCTTTTCGACCTCCGAATGTCGATACTGATACACCATGGTATTCGTGAGCCGAGCATCCAAGTGCCGAAAAGACAGATTGTTAGGGTTAAAAAACAGAAAAAGAAAGAAGAGAACACAATATCAGAATATCACAGCGGAACGATAACATATAATATCAAAAGATAGTATGAACTGTCATTCTAAGATAAATAGCATTTCAAAGTTACAATTTTAAACACTATCATTAGTATGGATAGTTATAATAACCCACCCTCACAAATGCTGATATATACAATATAATAATGCAACGAAAGTAAGAATACTATGGTAGGTGAAACATCCAACTCGTCTCCTCGAGCTTCAATGAACATCAACGAAAACCTGCCTTTCTCAGACTGCTCGAAAGAGCACATGAGGAATTTAGGGAAAACAAAAAGCACATGTCAGACATAAGTGTTGTATGAGAAACTTAAGAAATGCACGGTTGACATATAACAATACTTTTGAGACCACACTAAATGCTGTATATCCCCTCAAAAGAACCACCATCTAATAAGTACATAAACGATATAATAGATAATGTCTAGAGTGAAGAATATAAATCAGAAAATAGCTGTGATATTTACATGAATCACACACAACAATAGTGAGGGTACAATCAAAACCGCTAAGGTATGTTCGCATAATGGATATTTCATGTAGATCTCTCTAGTCAAGCCGAATCTAATCTCTTGCACAAGGGTCATAAATTACCTTCGAACGTTGTATATCTCTAGGTAGAATATACCATAAGGTAAACATAGCTGGTCCATAGCCGAAAAAGTGATCCTAAATATTGTCAACTCTCACGCGCAACATCGATAAGCATACTCTAGATATGGAGTTGATGTATCCTGTCGCGGGTTAGCTAAACCCTAGACTATGAGGCATACTCTGTTTTCTGTCATTTCCGATATCGAGGTCATGTTCGTCATCTCTCACACAAGTCTTCATTACTAAAAAAAAACACGAATCCCCAAAATGGATTCCAACATCTCGAACATATCTCAAATCTCCATATGGACTCGAGCATCTCGAATAGATCACGAATCTCCATATAGAGTCCTGCATAAGTCCTCCGACAAATACTAATGCCGACCTCTCCCTTGGACTTAACCTCAGGATAGACAGTTCAACTCTATAGCATTCCACTTCACAACTGCTTCCAAAACATAGAACCCGCATATCAGTTTCAAAGTGGTATTCGATAAGTAGAATACTTACTAACTCTGGTCTCTTCAAACTAAATCAATGAATTTGGTTAATTTCAACAATGAAAATGATCGCATATGAAAACTAAGTCTCGTATACTTATCACGTTTTCGATCTTCTCAACATATACTATCACTTGGTCAAGAGTGAAACCAGGTAAGTTAGAGCCTTGGTTGCATCAAAGTTTTGCCTAGAGACTTCATTCTTAACTTTCACAGATAGACAAGTTTGCTTAATCGGCTTTTAGTGATAAATACACGACTAAATACTTTCCATAAACGAGTAAACACACAAAGCATGATCAATTCATACAAAGCACGATTAAGTAACATAAGCGACTTCTAACCCCTTTTTATTTAATTAATTCCTTTATTAATTAAAACTTCTGTTTTTTACTTTTGTATATATATTTAAAATACCTTTATAAAGGATATATACATTCATTATTCATTTATACTCTATCAATACTTCAAAAATATTCATATACTTATCTCAAATGGTATAAGTATATTCACAAATCATTAATAATATTTCTTACTTTAAACCTTTACTTTTTCTATCTTTTCTAAAATATTTCATACTTGTTATTATCTTTGAAATATCCATTTAAAAGGTCTAATTACATTCACAAATCTATTTCAAAAGTTTCAAGGCTAATGTTATTTGAACATTGTCACTATAAACTCAATAGTTATGCTTATCGTTAAAACATTCTTTTCAAAGATCTATTTGCATTCATAAGTATAATAATAAAAAGGTTAAAGACAAATGTTGTTAAGATATTGCTACAAAAAACCCAAAACAATTCCATACTTGTCATTTATCTTTAATTTTTTTAAAGTTTACTTATTTACAAGATAATGTATTTTTACATAACTTCACAAAACCGTTTATTGTAACGTAAGTGTTATAATTCAAAACTTCCTTTATTCCTTTATAAAATACTTAACTTGCTTTTTTACAAACTTATATATATATAAATACTTTAAAAATACTTATAAATTGGTTTTAAATATCTATGTAAAATATAATTGAAAATAACTAATTTATAATTTGATGAAAATAATTAAAATTCATGTTTTATATTATAAAACCCTTTTACTTCAAAAATTCATAAATAAATATCAAAAATATATTTAAACTTCAAACTAACTTTAAAATACTAAAAAATATGTTAGAAAACATCCCTAAAAATATTATGGAAAAACTTCAAATTTAAATATCATTTTTAGACATTTAAAACCTTAAGCAACTTACTACAGCACTTATAAATGCTGCTAAAAGTATTTGATAAAGAACAACATATGTTTGACCGGTTTCAAAACCTTTTAAACTCCAATTTTTTTCCAGTAATAAATACACATAATATACTTATTAAAAATGCAAAGAAACCCTTAAGGATGTCTTTCAAATTGATTACAAAAATTCCCAAAAATAGGACATTTCTAAGTGCTCATATAGCGACCTTCTTCTCGCTATAACATTTTGCAACTTTATTTCACAAGTTAATGAATGATTTAAACTTCCATATCTTTCCAGTAATAAGTACTCTTATAGTACTTATCAAAAATTCAAAGAATCCCTTAGATGTCTCTCAAAGTTGACTTTGAAAATCGTCGAACATAAGGCATTTTCAAAGTGCATCCATAGCGACCTTTTCGCTTCTAACTTTCACAACTTTGTTTCACAATTTCTATAAATTTCCAATCCAATTCTTTACTATCCCATACACCAATATATATATATATATATATATATATAGAACAACCAAATCAAATTATTCTAAGTTAAATTCATAAATCTTCCATTTACACAAGTTAAAGTTAAGGGATGTCGAAGTGCACTTATAGCGACTATTCTTGCTTCAAACACTTTCAAACAAACTTCAATTCAACACATAATCCAAACAACCACTTAAACATTATGTCAAGGTCACGCCACATGTTATAAAAGGTAATAGGAATGATGTTATACAATGTAAAGTTATGTGCTTTCAAAAGCAAGAGGGGTCCAAAGTTTATAACTTTAATTAGTTAATGTCAATTTAACTTTATATTTGTATGCACACACACACTATATACATACAAGATAGTGAGATAACTCATCCAAATCCAAGCCTACATCAATCTCAAACACAAAAGAACAAAGAACCACCTCCTACCATCACCCAAAAGCCTAAAGATCCAACCTTTAGCACAAAAACTACAAAGCCAAGCTCTCCCCTTCATCCATGCTCATGGCCTACACATGAAACTCCCCATCCTCTTCACTTTTTTGACTTTTGACTTTTGACCAAGCTTTCTAAGATGTTATAAGGTGTTGGTGAAAGGTTATCGAAGTTTGGAAGAGATTTAAATAATTAGAGAAAGATTAGTGAAGAATAAAGTGGATTAGTGCTAATCCACTTCCATCATTTTTGATTCTTTTTATATTTTCAAGCTTTAGGAGATAATGAGTGTATACACGAGCCGAAACAAGAATAAATTGGATTTTCTAATAAAAATTGTTCAGTTATCTTAAGGTTAAACCCCATACGTGTTTATGTACGGCATGGTCTTATGAAACCTTTATTTTTGAAAGGTTTTATAACATAAAAGAAATCCAAATGACTTAAATTTTCTCATGCTGGTTTACCAGACCGATCCGGGTATTGATTTCTTATACTTCTCTGGTCAGACTCGAGTATTTTTCTAGAGTTAGCTTTGGATTCTTTGGAGCTTTAGGAAATGACCTGGATGCCTCCAATATGTATTTCCGGATTTTTATTTTTGCTGTATTTCCTATTTGTATTTATCAACATTTGTAAGGACATGCTATTATAACTGTCCAGGCTGATGATAGGTTAGACTCTAACTGATGTATGTATGTAAAGGTTTTCTTTTGTAAAAATCACTTGGTATTATATATTACTTGTCGCGATGTGAGATTCTATTATGTCTTTTCTTTTCTTTCACCCCAATAATTTATCATTCAGGCATTCGAATGCTCGAAAGATGAATACTGTGGATGCATTAGTGTCGAAGTCTGAGAGTCGAAAAGGCGGGTCGTTACATTTGATATCAATGCTGAAGGTTAAGCGAGAACCTTGGCTTTGGTGGGGTAGACTCATTAGATATAGGTTTAGTAACACCATAGAATGAGTTGAGTGTATATATATGATAGCATGTATTTGTTATTGTTATAAAAAAGTTTTGTGTTGATTGGTCAGTTGAGTGGTTTATGGATTCCGGTCGATGAGCCTAATTAACTTTATCGATAGGGGTTCTTAAACACATGAACAAGACAAACCCACACACTAATTTTGAATCGGTAAATGAAATAATTTTACCTAGGATTGTATTTTATATATAAAAGAATAATCTTTAAGAAATTGATATAGTTATTTATATTATGTTTGGTTGCTAGGAAATGATAATATTCAATTATTATCATTTATTATTAGTTGATTAATTATTTATTCTCGGCTAGTTTATAAGCAGTTATTATTTGATTGAATTAAATATGAACACCTTGTGAATTTAGTTTCACGATTTGACTATAATATGTTCGTTAATAATGTAGGTTTAACGCGTTTACTTTGTTAAAATTGTTACTTTAATAAAGGAACTTGTGATAAATGAAATTTTTATTATGGGTGTTTGTACCAAAAATGGGCACAACACTCTTCGGGAGTTATTTGAAGAGATAAAGTGAAGATTGCAAATGTAAAACAGAGGTTATCTAACAAAAACTCCAACAAACAGGAATGTAAAATGCACAGACAAGCAATTTAGAGTGGTTCGGCGTATTGCCTACGTCCACTATGAAGTTTTGATGATTTTATTGATTCTCTTTCAATGATTACAAGCAGTTACAGCAATGAACAACGGATTACAGATTAGAATTCGAATTTGACAGCAAAAGTAGGATGCAAGTCTCAATCCGGCAGAGTCTGGACGCTTCAGAGAAAAAAGCCCCTTTTTCTGTTGATTCTGGGGCTCTATTTATAGGCGTAGGAGGCTAAGATCGCGCTCAAATCTCGGGAGACTTTTCCTGGCACGTGAGTGGGCCCACGTGACCAACCTCAGAGAGTTTCAAGTTGATCTGTGATCGATACGAAATCATTTCATATCGATCAAGATGATGTCCAATTGAGCTTAAATTTGGTGGAGACGTTCCTCAGTATGTGTGCAACCTTCAGTGAAAATTTCATGGCATTTGGATCAGTGGATTGAGAGATATCGTCGATACGAGGCGATGTTCTTTGCTAGGCTGTTTGGTTCGAATCCATCTTTTCGAACTGATGGCTTCGAATCGATGGTGTCACGCGCCTCTGTGAAGACGTGGAACGCACACTTCGCCTCGATCCGGTCTTCACTCCGAGTCGACCGCGTCGACCCCATATATCTCGGTGCATTCGCATCGAGGGATGACACGTCACCTTGGCTAGCTGGCTTGATGGATTCGAATGAAACATCACTGATTGATTCGAACAAACCTTTCTCTGATGGATACGAAGAGTATTTCCTCGGTGGATACGAAGAATAGTGGCCTCGATGGATACGAAGCATGCATTGATTGATGGATACAAGATGCGCCATCTGCTGATGGACTCGAAACCGACTGATGCGAATTCGATGGGTTCGAACATTGCCAACCTGATCGTTACGAAACCATGGGAACTCGCCTATGTGAAGCGGATGATGGACATGGGCTAGATGGATACGAAGCAAGGTAACCTCTATCGATACGAAATGATGTTTCCTGATGGATACGAAATGAACATCCTTGATGGATACGAAAACATGCTTTCCCCTCCAACTTGTATCCATCATAACTTGAGCATATGAACTCGGATTGGCTTGAAACTTGGAACGTTGGCTTCCTTTGTTCTACTAGTCACGTCTCATCAATTGTAGCTTGATCTGGACTCGGACAAAATTCATCGATATCCATGACAAGTGATATTTGGAATCCAATCAATTCCTTGGTGTCCTGGCCTTGCCAAAAGGCGGGATAACATTTGCCCCCCAAAGTACGTCTCGTGAAAACATGACGTGCTTTGAAAAGCTGCATGTCCTATCTGAACAATTTGAAAGTTGTACTTTGTATTGCTGTAATTGACTGCTGCGTGATAATGATTAGCTGACTTTTGTTAACGTTGCAAGTTCACGAGTCGTTGTCAGTTTGACTCATCATTGAACTTCCTATTGATTCTCTCCTGAATCGACCTAGAAGGTTGGAAAGTTGTTTTTTATAGCGATGCGGGTCAAGATGGATACGAAAGGCTTATTCGTATCGATGGTCACAAATTATGGTGGACTCTGATTCGCATCGGTGATATCTGATGGATACGAAGTGACTGGTCGTATCGATGGGTTCTGATGGTTACGAAAACCACTCTCGTATCGATAGATCCGCCCTGTTGTGGGTCGATGGCTTATAAAACGGATGCTTCGAATCGATGGAGTCGATCGTCTTCAGGTGGCCTCTCTGTGCGCTTCGAATCGATGAAGTCCGGTGGATTCGAGACGAGCCTTCGTTTCGATGCGCTGTTTGACTGGTCGCGACCGGTCAGGTTGACTGGGAGTCGAATCCACTCGGTTCCATCCTAGGCTCCATATAAATACCTGGGACTTCGTCACTTTTCACTTTTTTTTACCTTATATTTTTTACCGCCGCCTTCTACTTCTCGCATCGATCCAGAAATTGTGAGAAAGGAGAAGACTTGTAACTTGTTCTCGAATCGATCAGATCCATACTTCCAATCCTTCAAATCTTAACCTCAACTTAGGTAATTAACCTCGAATCCAAACAACGAAGTCATCTCAGATCTACTCCATCTTCATCAACCACTGATTCTGGCAATTGGTAAAACCAGATCTGGACCAAAGCTTGGTTTTAAATAACCATGGCGATGCTCCTATGGATTGGTGAAGAAGAAGTAGAAAAAAAACAGAAAATGATCGATATGGAGGCTTGCGTTCGAGTCAATGTAGGCCATTAGCGCCCTCTTTGGATTTTTGCATCGATCCCTGGAAATTTCCTGGGGAGGTGTTATAGTTTGTACTGATCGCGATGGTGTTGGATCGTACCGATATGAAATGATCGATACAAACGGTTGTTTCAAAGTTCTCAACTTCAGATCGATGCGAAGTGTATCTTTGCGTTCGACACGAAAAGCACTGATTTGAATGTGATCGATGTGAAGCCGAGACCTTCCTGACCGATACGAATTTGACAACCATGGATCGGTTCGAAGTTATCTTTTCCAATCGATACGAACTTGCGCCTTGGCTATCGATTCGAAGCGTGCCCCCGGGATCGATACGAACTCGCGTCCTGATGGATTCGAACAAGCCTCCCGTGATCGATTCGAACTCTTCTCTTGACGTACACGAAATTATGAACTCTTAACAGCATAACTCCGACGAGCTTCATTCTTGCATATCTGAACTTGACTGTTAGCTGCATATCTGACTACCTATCGAAGCTTGTCGATGGAACTATAACTTAACACTATGATAATGAACTTTAACTTTAATCAATCGCCAACATCGGGATGGTTTAAGGATGACGGTCAGCGATGACGGTCATTCCGACTGGATTTCGATTATCCTTCGCCGTTTGCAAATCTTCTCTAACTCTGCAGAAATTGCTCAAGTCATGCACAACACTTGTACTGCACAACACATTCATACACTTTACACTGGGGAATGCACGGGCTGTTTATCGTCTAACGATGATTTCTCGTGAGTTAGCTAGTTATGGAACCATCAAGTCCGCAGCAGCAAGAAACTCAGAATCTTATCCCTCCCAGACTTGAGATTCCGGACATCGAGGCCGAAGCTATTGGTCCAGCTCCGGATGAGTTGCCCGATGCGTCCTTCATTAATAGTCCACCGGACTCTGTCCCGTCTAACATCTCTGAAGATATGCTAGGGAGAATATGCTTGAGGCATGGCTTATCGTTGGACGACGTAATGTTGCCTGGACCGGACGACAGACCACACAATCCCCCGGAGGGGTATACTGCCTTTAATCGACATGCATGTGCAGCCGGTACACTTCCTCCGTTCAACGATTATATAAGAGAGGTGTTGGCTTACCTGGATATTGCTCCGTCTCAGCTACATCCGAATGGATATGCTTCGCTCAATGGCCTGTTCATCGCATTTATGGAATACCTCTACCGACCTCCCCGCCCGACCGAGATAAGATACCTCTTCAACTTCAAAAGTCGAACTGACAGCCCATCCTTTACATTCTTGGAATCTGTAAGAAACTGCCAAGTTGTCACGGGGTCGTGGACTAGGCTGAGCTACTTCAAGTCAGAGTGGTTCTATGTCCGATGTCCGCCGGGGTTTGCCAGAAGATGGCTGTTTAGACGTAAGCATTGTCTTTTTCCCAAGTAATTGACGGGGCAATTCTTGAATGAAACTAAACTCATATCTCCTATTCCTTTTCTTTCAGCAATTATCCAGCGACCTGAAGGTGGCTACTATAAAGAAATAGTTCGTGTCCTTCAAGAAATCCCTAGCGAAGAAAGGAATATCGAGTTGCTACTGACGGACCAGAACCTTAGAGTGCTTGGGTTGATCGGGCGGAGGCAGAGCATAAGGCTCGATGGTGCATTAAAGACCGTCTCCAGAGAAAAGGTCAAGCGGAAGAAACCCAGGGTTGTGATAATTGAGGAACCCGATTTCGAAAGAACTCATACCGACGAGGAACCATTGGTCGGACCCGCTAATGCAACCCCGGATTCCGATGCGAAGAGGAAAGGCAAAGCAGTGGCCTCAAAACAGCCTAAGTCCGGGAGGCGGAAGTCTGTGGTTTTACACCGTCCTCTGCCAGGAGTTAGAATTACGGAAGCACCCTCCCTGCAAGCTGACAATCAATTCGGAGGGCCTGCTGACCCTCCAATCCCGGATATCGAGCCCGAGCAACACGACGTTGAATTGGGTGGACCGCGACATATCGTCGATGTTAGCGAGGCTCTTCCTGCCAGTGCGATTGACACTTCTGGTTGGTCCGGGGGGTTACACATTCACACACTCTTCACGGCACAACACATTTTCCTAACCGCAAACAACATATTGCAAACAGCTACTGATTTTCCGTGGTTTGCTTTTCAGGTACGATGTCTGGACACAGTTCTGTGCTTGGTAGCTTGCGCAACAAGCGCCGTTATCATGAGCCACGCAGGAGAGAGGGCGAGAGGGATTATGATTCAGGACACTCTGGTCAGGAGAGGTCTGACAGAGACAGGGGGTACGTTCATCGATCCCGATCTCGCTCTCCTCCTCCTAGGACCTCCGCACCTCCTACGGTAGCAGTTACTCGTCCTCCTGAAACTTCATGGCCTAGGCCACCTTCTCAAGCTTCGAGGCCCGATCCTCCGCGCAGGACTGAAATAGCCACCTCTTCAGCTACCACACCGGTCCCGACTGATGCGTCCAGTGAAGGAGCGCTTAAATTGGCACAGATGAGGAAGGAATTTCCCGACATCTGCTTCGATGGTTATGTCTTCCCTCCGCACTTGAGGAGAATTCCGCCGACCGCAGAAACCACTATCCATGATTATGTCGCGGACATCTTCTTCCAGTATAGGGAGTGGTCACGAGCCGCGAGGAAAGCGTCCAAGGTGGCATTCGATCGGGGCGTCGCTATTGAAAAGCTTGAGAAGGAGTTAGGTCAAAATGACCGAATCATAAAAGCGCTCAACGCGGAGGCTGAGTCTTCCCGTAAATCTGAAATGGAGGCTCTAAAAAAGGTTGATGAAGTGAACTCCGCCATGACCAGAATGAAACAGGATCATTATACCGCCATCGAGGACATGGGTCATAGGAACACCACCATTACCGCCGAGAGGGATGCCGCTCTTAAGGAGCTTAATGAGCTGAAATCAAAGTTCTCCAAGATGGCGAAGGAGAAAGACGTAGCTAATGTCTCTTCGCAGGAGGCCTGTGATCAGGCAGTGACGCTCCGAAAGGAGAAGGAAGCGGCTATGCAACAAGCTCGCGAAGCTGAAGCTGGGGTTGACGAGAAGGTACGGAAGGCGGAATCCAGGATTAAGGCCGAGGTAGAAGAGCTACTCGTCACTTACAACGCCAATGTGCTAAGGCATCGAGATTTGACATGGCTTGACGATTACCCCACGCATCTCTATAACGCCTGGAACTTACTGGTTGATGAGGAGAAGTCTGGGCACCCTGATGAAGCCCTTGATGAATTCGAGCTGGAGAACCGTATCCTCAATGATGACGAAAAGAAGGTTCTCCATGGCTCCATGATTTCCCACGATAAGGAGAGGCTTGGTGCCCAGACACAGGAAGTCGGAGAAAGCCCTGGTGCAGAGCACCATGTTATGAGTTCGGAGATAATCGTGTCATCTCAATCTGAGCCAACTCCGATGATCGACTCGCAGCCTATTCCGGCATATGATCCAGACCGACCGCATCTATCTCCTGTTAAGGAGCATCCTTCCGAAGTCGTTCAGACGACCCCGAGCCAAACCGAGGAAGGTACTCTGAACTAACTTATTGTATATTTGGATTGAAGAGTCTGTGTCGAAGTGTACACTAATGACATGTTCTTTTTCTTTGATCAGTGATGGAAGTTGCACCAGCTGCGCCTTTCACCGCCCAAGAATTAGGCCAAGTGCCAGAAACCATCATTTCTGAGGCGACCTCCGTCGCAGCAATGGCACCAGTCGGAGTAACGCAGGGGAGCTCACTTTCTTTCGATGAACAGATGATAAACGAGCTCCTCGGCCGTCAGAGTGATCCTTTTGCGGACCTGCCGTTTGGCCTGGGTGGATTCCCGTCTACTTCTGACACTTCAACTCAGACTATCACAGCTCATTGCGAGGCCAGAGCGCAACGGGAAGCGGCGATGTTGGCCGAGATTAATGCCGAGATGGCGGCCGCGGCGCATGGCGGCAGTGTAGATGGCGGAGCAGTAGCACAGTGCCCCACTCCTCTTATGATTGTGTCTCCTGGGGGCACGCTTATTGATACTAGTGTATCAGTCCCTCCTCCGGCTGCGGATTCTGTTCCTCCAACTCCTCCCGTGGGAAGTGTTCCCATAGAGTCCAGCTCGGACGAGGACGTCGACCTTATGCCTTCACCCGAGGGGAGCCTGCCTAAAGAGAAAGGTTCCAAGCGAAAGGGTACTGGTGGCTCCAGTAGCTCCTCGAGAAAGAAGAAGTTGAGGAAGCAGAAGGATTAGACACTCCTTTTAGGCATATTTTTCGTTTTTGGCAGTCAGGGATTTTGTCACTTTTCTTTTTCCCTTTTGTAGGCCGTGTTTAGATGCGGGTTCGGCCCTTGCAAGTAGGAGTATTTTGGAAAGGCTCATGTATGAACCGTTGCCTTTGATTTAGTTGAAAATAAAATTTTGTCTTCTAGTTTCAGCCTATGTTCCTTTCTATGCTTGAATATTGCAGTGTTCGAACTTCGGTCCGGTGTACTTGCATTATTTTATTGTTTCAAGAATAGCTCATTTTGCTTGTTAAGTATGGAAATCTTGGACTTGAGTTGTGATGGGGGATCGCATCGGAGCTGAACATCGTACGGTTTCGGGTAATGATTAACATTTGCCTTTGCCCCCAGTTCCAGGGTTAAGTTGTGATGATCAGCTTGTGATTGCATCAAGCGAGGACCGAGTGGTCGAACTACACTTGTTCTCTTATGAATCGTTTCATCCACACTCCGGGGATATAAGTCATCTCGCAAGCGGTTGTTCGCACTCTGGGAACACGGAGTTGACTGATGTTTGTACTCCGTCTCGCACTCTGGGAGCACGGAGTTGGTCGTTTATACTCCGCTTCGCACTTTGGGAACACGGAGTTAGTCGTTTATACTCCGTTTCGCACTCCGGGAACACGGAGTTGATTGTTTATACTCCGTTTCGCACTCCGGGAACACGTAGTTGATTGTTTATACTCCGTTTCGCACTCTGGGAGCATGGAGTTGAATGTTTATACTCCGCTTCACACTCTGGGAATACGGAGTTGAATGTTTATACTCCGCTTCACACTCTGGAAATACGGAGTTGGATGTTTATACTCCGTTTCGCACTCTGGGAATACGAAGTTGATTGTTTATACTCCGTTTCGCACTCTGGGAATACGGAGTCGAATGTTTATACTCCGCTTCGCACTCTGGGAATACGGAGTTGATTGTTTATACTCCGTTTCGCACTCTGGGAATACGGAGTCGAATGTTTATACTCCGCTTCGCACTCTGGGAATACGGAGTCGAATGTTTATACTCCGCTTCGTACTCTGGGAATACGGAGTTGATTGTTTATACTCCGTTTCGCACTCTGGAAATACGGAGTCAAATGTTTATACTCCGCTTCGCACTCTGGGAACACGGAGTTGATTGCAGGATTGTCGTGTGTCAACCCTATCAATATTGGTGTCATGGCTTGCTCCCGAGCTCGGGTTTCACTTAGTGAGTGGCCGGTCGTATCACAGCCACTCTCCATTTGAATAAGTCCCATTGCATGATGGGATTTAGCTCTTCGTGCATCGTGATGTCGTATATCGTACTTAATGAATCACAGCTCTGGCTCGAAGAAGTGACATTTTATTGCTGAAATAAGAAAATGTAGCAAAGTCAGTTGCCTTATTACAAAATTCAAATTTCTAAATGCAGAAACAAATTGCTAAATAGAACGAAATAAATAAAGCCTGTCATATGTAATAGCGACGGAGACTTTCGCTGTTCCAAGCCCTCGGCAAATCGAGACCGTCAACGGTCGACAGCTTGAACGTGCCATCTCCGAGTTTTCGTGTAATTACATACGGTCCTCCCCAGTTCGGCTTCATGTGTGAAGGAACTGGGTAGATTCTCTTGAGCACGAGGTCGCCGAGTTCAAAGGTTCGAGGTCGAACTTTGGTGTTGTACAGTCGGGCGACCCGACTTCGATGTGCGGCTGCTCTCAAATCAGCCTCTTCCCGTTTTTCATCCAATAGATCCAAAGATTCGGCCAGGAGTATAGCGTTCGTTTTCGGATCATAGTAAGTCACGCGATGAGATAACACTTCTGTCTCAACCGGAATAACAGCCTCTGAGCCATAAGATAGGGAAAACGGAGTGTGTCCGGTCGCGGTTTTGTGGGTCGTTCGATAGGCCCACAACGCCATAGGAAGTTCATCGACCCACTTGCCCCCAGCCTTTTCCAATCGTTTCTTCAGGATCGATTTGATAACTTTATTGACAGCTTCAACCTGTCCATTTGCTTGGGGGTGTGCGACAGCCGAGAACTTTTTGTGGATATGAAATCGTTGACAGAAATTCTTGAATTCCACACTCTCGAATTGGGCTCCGTTATCAGTGATGATGGTATGCGGGAGTCCAAATCGACAGATGATGTTGCGAACCACGAAATTTATCACTTTCTTTGTCGTAATGGTTGCAAGGGCTTCGGCCTCAGCCCACTTTGTGAAGTAGTCAACGGCAACGATGGCGTATTTCGCACCGCCTTTTGCCAAAGGTAAAGCGCCGATGATATCGATGCCCCACATTGCGAATGGTTAGGGACTGACCATTTGGGTTATTTCAGTAGGCGGAGCTCTTGGAATTCGGGCATGTATCTGGCATTTATCGCACTTCCGGGCATAGTTTGCCGCATCTCGGTTCACTGTCGGCCAGTAGTACCCATATCGGAGTATCTTCTTAGCGAGAGCTTGCCCTCTGGTATGATCGCCACACTCTCCTTCGTGTACATCATGTAACACTCGTTTGATTTCCTCGTGGGCGATACATCTGAGGAGAGGAACGGAATAACCTCTCCTGTACATGACTCCGTTTTGGATGACGAACCGCGAAGCTTTCTGCTGAATTTGTCTCTTCTCATTTCTAGGTTCAGGCAACGTCCCATTCTCAATGTAATTCTGATACGGAGTCATCCAAGATTCTCTACTGGGAGCGGTTTCAAACACAGAGTTCATTTCTATCCGATCGATGCTCGGGGAGGCCAAAGTTTCAACAGGGACAAGTCCCATTTGCTGCGCTTCACCTGTGCTGGCTAACTTTTCCAGTGAATCGGCTTTCTGATTGTGCTCCCGAGGCACATAATAGATGGCATAATAATCAAACTGGTTTAGTATTTCCTGAACTCGGGCCAAGTAAGCAGCCAGTCTTCGGTCTCTTGCCTGATATTCTCCTCGTACTTGACATACCACTAACTGTGAATCGCAATAAATTTCCACAGCGATAATTCTCAAGTCTCTGGCAAGTTTTAGGCCGGTTAGGAGGGCTTCATATTCAGCTTCATTATTAGTTGCACGAAAGTCGAACTTCAAAGCATAACATATGGATCGGCCCTCGGGAGTCTCAAGTACAACTCCAGCGCCCGAACACCGGTCATTTGACGCACCGTCAGTATACAGCTTCCAGATGTATTGGGGGGATTCACTGGTCTCGGGCAAGTCTTCTGGAATGGTGAATTCAGCTATGAAATCTGCCAGGACTTGTCCTTGAATGGCTCTCCGCGGAGCGTATGCGATATCAAACTGGCTTAGCTCAATGTTCCACTTGAGTAACCTACCGGACGTCTCAGGCCGCGTGAGGACCTGTCGTAACGGCTGGTCGGTGTACACAGTAAGCGGATGAGCTTGGAAGTAAGGGCAGAGCTTTCTTGAGGCAATGACCAAGCAATAGGCCAGTTTCTCCAGTCTCGGATAATTTCTTTCAGCTCCTGTTAGCCGCTTACTAACATAGTAGACCGGGTTTTGCACTTTGTCTTCTTCCCGAACTAGAGCAGCACTAATCGCATGTTCTGATACTGCTAGGTAGAGATATAGTTGCTCGTGGTCAACTGGTTTTGACAAGATCGGAGGTGTGGAGAGATGTTGAACTAGTGATCGGAACGCGCCTTCACATTCCGTGGTCCATTCAAAGTTTCGTCTTCCCTTCCAGATCAGGTCGAAGAAAGGAATGCATTTATCGGTGGACTTTGAAATGAACCTGCTCAATGCTGCGACCTTTCCGTTGAGACTCTAGACCTGCTTTATGGTTCTAGGGGTTTGCAAATTTCTTATAGCCCAGATCTTCTCAGGATTCGCTTCTATCCCTCGAGCATTGACGATGAACCCAAGGAATTTTCCGGATGCGACGCCGAAGTGACACTTGAGCGGGTTGAGCTTCATTCCGTATTCCCGGAGGATACTGAACATTGAATTCAAATCTCTGACGTGATCTGTGGAGAATCGGGACTTCACCAGCATGTCATCCACGTAAACCTCCATGGTCTTCCCGATCTGATCGGCGAACATCCGGTTGACTAAGCGTTGGTATGTTGCTCCAGCGTTCTTTAGACCAAACGGCATGACTTTGTAACAATAGAGTCCCCGAAGCTGGTATGTTCCTGATCAGGTAAATGCATGGGTATTTGGTTGTAGCCGGAATAAGCATCCATAAAGGATAGTAGCTCATGTCCGGCCGTTGAATCTACGAGCTGATCGATTCGCGGAAGTGGGAAGCTATCTTTTGGACAGGCCTTGTTTAGGTCAGAGTAATCAACGCAGGTTCTCCATTTCCCGTTTGGTTTCCGAACCAGTACAGGGTTGGATACCCATTCTGGATACAAGGCATCTCGAATGAACCCGTTTGATTGTAGTTTATCAACTTCCTCCTTAAGGGCGGCAGATCTCTCTGGATCTATACCGCGCCTTTTCTGCTTTACTGGGACATGTCGCGGATCTATATTCAGGGAGTGACTTGCAATGCTCGGCGAGATTCCGCACATGTCAGAGTGTGTCCAGGCAAAGACGTCGAGATTCGCCCGAAGAAATTCGACCAATTCCTGCTGTGTCTGCTCGTTCAGTTGAGATCCGACTTTCAGCATCTTTGAATCATCATCCTCACTGATTGGGACGTCCACAGTCAGTTCGGCTGGAGAAGCTTGACTCTCCGTAGATTCGTCTTTATCCTCGTTGTCCCTAGGGTCCAGGTCTTTCAGGAGTTGGTCGTGGTGCCCGGGCCAAGGCCCAGGCATCAATTGTCAATTATCAATAGAGCGGACGCAGAGAGATTCCTCCACGCCCTTTCCTTTCTCCTTACGTTGCGCCCCGCACAGCTCAGCAACATAACAGGCCCTTCCCGTGGCCTGATCTCCTTGAACAACTCCAATCCTATGATCAGTGGGGAACTTCAAAGTTAAACACCATGGGGCGATGGCTGCCCTGAATTCGGCTAGGGCCGGTCGGCCCAAAAATGCGTTATAAGGTGAATCAATCTCTAAGACGACAAACTATAGCATCCGGACTCTCCAGCGTTCTCCAACCCCCAACTCAACCGGTAGTTCAGTTATTCCAATGGGTATCGTGGCACTTCCGTTGAAACCGTGGATTCTGGATAAACAGGGTTTCAAATCCTTTGTCTCCATTTTCATTAAGTCGTAAGCCCGTTTAAGCAAGATATTCATAGAGCTTCCACTGTCAACCAGGATCCTCTTCATCCAAGCAGGACCTACCTGGGCAGATATGACTAGTGGGTCGATTGTAGGGGCTTCGACCTTATCGGCGTCTCGGCTCCTGAACACGATATCATCAGATATTATCTTTTGTTGTTTCGCCGGGGTTCCGTCTTCGCAATTACTACAACATTCGAAGTCCGCATGCCTGATAGAACTAGCATACGACTCCATTTCCCCCCAGCTTCTGTCTGCCGGATGGGGACCACCACTTATTGTGTTAATAACCAATCTCCCACCCGCACGGGCGGGTTCCTCCTCTCTTTCCTGATTTTGTGAACGATTTTGATTCGAAGGGCCCGCTCCGCCAGACTGCGGCGCCCGTACAAACTGATCTAGCTTCCTTTCTCTAATCAACTTCTCGATGAGGTCCTGCAAATGCCGACACTCATTGGTATTGTGACCGTAGCTTTCATGGAATCTACAGAACTTTCCTGTTTGAACCTGTCTATCCAATGAGGGCTTCGGAGCAGGTTTCTTATACTGTATAGTGTTACAAGTCTGTAAGTATATGTTTTCCAATGATGTGTTTAACGGCGTATAACTATCAAACATCTGAGCTCTACGTCGTGGACCTCGGTTCTCATCTCTTTTCTTATTCTGGCCATTGTTTCCTCTCTGCTGAGTTTGTTTGTTTTGTATATTCAGCTGAACTTTCCCGGAACTCTCATCGGATTGTTTAACTGCTACATTACTCTGTATCCCCTCAATACTGGGCCTCGCATCATCCTGCTTCCTAGACTATTTTGCGTCCTCTTGCCGCAAGAATTGAGCGGCCTTGGAGTAAAAACAGTCCAATGATGCGGGTGGTTTTCCTGCTAGCCAGTTCCCAAACTCAGAATCAGGATCAATCCCCTTGGTCAAAGCCATCAAGATTGAATTATCATTAGGATTGGTGATCTCAACACACGCCGCGTGGAACCTCTCCAGGTAACGCCGGAGTGTTTCTCCATGGGCTTGAGTGACGCTGGACAGGGTATTGACGTCTTTTGGCCTGGCAACATGCATACGGAATTGTTCTACAAACCTCTTGGCCAATTGATCGAACGAAGAAATTGATCTAGGTGGTAGGCATGTAAACCACATTGTCGTGATTCCCCCCAGAGAGATGGGGAAACTTCGACACTTCACTGCATCGTCAGCCCTTGTAGCGCTCATCGACCATTCATATTTCAAAATATGCTAGTTGGGGTCACTATTCCCTTCATACATCGGGAGAGTTGGCATTCTGAATCGCCTAGGGGGTTCAGCGTGTAACACTTCGTCTTTGAAAGGGGTATGACTACGAGAAATCCCCCAATCATCATTAGTGAGCCCCTGACTCTCGCGTATCATCTGACGTATCATGGTTGATATATCCGACACTGGCAGATTCTGAGTATGATGAGCTAAGGCGTGGTCGGGTTCCACGGTGCGAGTCTGGATCGGGCGCTGTCGACGATCCGTATCTCGCCTCCTTGGCTCAGCGTCTTCTGGGACATATGGTTCAGGAGTATGTCCACGCTGTTGATTGATCGGTTCTGATTGATTTCGGGTATCAACCCTTGTTTCTGCTGCGGCGGTTGTGGTGCGGTTATCCGTGGTGTACTGTGGGGCAGTAGTGTACTGTGGGGCAGTGCCTCCTCGTGTCGAGGGTCCCGTTTGGAAGCTGGTCGATGGTCCTACCCTCAGTTGCCCAACAGTTAAGGCGGGTTGATATCCAGCAGCTTGAGCGCGGCTCCCCTCTAACCGAGGACGGGTAGTCCGGTGGTGATAGTCAGATGAAGCTGAGCTTTCGGTAGATGCTCTGGAGGCATCATCTCTCCTGGACCTTCTGTGGCCCCTGCGGTTTAGCTGGTTGGTCAGCATGATATTGGCGCGCAACTGTTCCGCCAACTGCTGACGGCTTTGGGTCAGCTCCTGGAGCAATACTTGAAACTCCTGTCGGGTGACTAGCCCCATCGAATCCGAGTGAGCGGTATTGTCTTGATTAGAAGAAGGCTGCTGTGTGGGATTCTGCCTATCTCGGCCTTCTTGCTCTGTAGCGGTAGCGCCGGTTCTTGTGCTGACCATTCTCGGTGGCGGAGTCCTCTCCTAGATTTTGAGCAAATCTGAATAGAATGGAAGGATTCCGGACTGGATATCTGGATCTTCCTCTTGGATTTGTGCAATCCGGTATCGATGTCAGATCCAAAGAGTAGGAGAAAAAACTGGTTTTCTCAGTGAAAGCACCAAAGTGTTTGTACCAAAAATGGGCACAACACTCTTCGGGAATTATTTGAAGAGATAAAGTGAAGATTGCAAATGTAAAACAGAGGTTATCTAACAAAAACTCCAACAAACAGGAATGTAAAATGCACAGACAAGCAATTTAGAGTGGTACGGCGTATTGCCTACGTCCACTATGAAGTTTTGATGATTTTATTGATTCTCTTTCAATGATTACAAGCGGTTACAGCAATGAACAGCGGATTACAGATTAGAATTCGAATTTGACAGCAAAAGTAGGATGCAAGTCTCAATCCGGCAGAGTCTGGACGCTTCAGAGAAAAAAGCCCCTTTTTCTGTTGATTCTGGGGCTCTATTTATAGGCGTAGGAGGCTAAGATCGCGCTCAAATCTCGGGAGACTTTTCCTAGCACGTGAGTGGGCCCACGCGACCAACCTCAGAGAGTTTCAAGTTGATCTGTGATTGATACGAAATCATTTCGTATCGATCAAGATGATGTCCAATTGGCTTAAATTTGGTGGAGACGTTCCTCAGTATGTGTGCAACCTTCAGTGAAAATTTCATGGCATTTGGATCAGTGGATTGAGAGATATCGTCGATATGAGGCGATGTTCTTTGCTAGGCTGTTTGGTTCGAATCCATCTTTTCGAACTGATGGCTTCGAATCGATGGTGTCACGCGCCTCTGTGAAGACGTGGAACACACACTTCGCCTCGATCCGGTCTTCACTCCGAGTCGACCCCATATATCTCGGCGCATTCGCATCGAGGGATGACACGTCACCTTGGCTAGCTGGCTTGATGGATTCGAATGAAACATCACTGATTGATTCGAACAAACCTTTTTCTGATGGATACGAAGAGTATTTCCTCGGTGGATACGAAGAATAGTGGCCTCGATGGATACGAAGCATGCATTGATTGATGGATACGAGATGCGCCATCTGCTGATGGACTCGAAACTGACTGATGCGAATTCGATGGGTTCGAACATTGCCAACCTGATCATTACGAAACCATGGGAACTCGCCTATGTGAAGCGGATGATGGACATGGGCTAGATGGATACGAAGCAAGGTAACCTCTATCGATACGAAATGATGTTTCCTGATGGATACGAAATGAACATCCTTGATGGATACGAAAACATGCTTTCCCCTCCAACTTGTATCCATCATAACTTGAGCATATGAACTCGGATTGGCTTGAAACTTGGAACGTTGGCTTCCTTTGTTCTACTAATCACGTCTCGTCAATTGTAGCTTGATCTGGACTCGGACAAAATTCATCGATATCCATGACAAGCGATATTTGGAATCCAATCAATTCCTTGGTGTCCTGGCCTTGCCAAAAGGCGGGATAACAATGGGTTTATATCACTCTTGTTTAGGGAAAAAATATATAATTTAAAACAAGCTTTAAATGGGTTAAATGAATAAGGAGATTTTTAATAAACTTTGTTTTATTAAAACCGTGTCTTTGTTTTAACATCTAAGTTGTAAAAGTTATTTGATGTTATTGGGTCGGCTAATAAGCATCTTTACCTTAGAGGTGTCTAAGGAAAAGTAAACTCTAGGACTGAATTAGGATATCAGCATCCAACTCTTCTTAGCTACTTGCCAGACTGGATAGGTAAAGAGGTTAAATTGGTCGACTTAGTTTTAATACCCAGATTTATTTTGGGCCTGCATCTGAATTTGAAATAAGATAAAAGATTAAATCAGAAAGTTGTGTATACTCTAAGGATGTAATAATGTATTATACAAGTTTAAACATAAGTTTTCATAAATGATTTTATAAGAAAACAGAATTGGTATAAATAAGAATCAATAAGAATAAGTATGTAAGTTGTACGTAGAATATTTCTTCGCATGGTTTTTGATTTAAGATTCAAGTACATGACTTTGAGGTGATTCATACCAGTCCAAATATGGATTTATCACTCGATTCTTGATGGCGAACACTTGGTGAGGGTTCTTGATATGGTACTAAGGTTTTCTATCATAGCATATGGCTATGCAAGAAGAACAGAGGTTTCTAATCAAGGAGCTTGATATTAGTTCAAAAGAAAAGCTTATGCATTCGAGTAATTGATCGAATCAGATATTGCACACATATGATATATATACATCATACGGGCTTAAGTGTATTTATGACTTATAAGGAGTTGGGTAGACGACTCTTCGATTTTTTAGAAGGCGATGTGAATAATCGATTGAGTAATAACCTATATGGCTGTTGAGCACAAGGTATGCACAATAGATTGTTTATCATCCTTGTGCAATGAGAAGGTTATAAACCTAGACAAACTCTAAGTTTGTTAGTTAGTCATTTAACATTTTGGGAAATGCCTTGAATTAATATGATTTATTTCTGGGTTGTTTGTTTGGGATGAAATTTTGAGGATTAAATTTTTTAAGGGGGGAAGGATGTAACGACCCGACATTTTATCACCTTAATTTGTGAATATTTAATTAATTTTAAATATTCAATTAAATGGTTTTTAATAGTCAAATAACCCTTTTTTAATTAATAACTAATGATAGTAAACTCATTTTGAAAGCTTGTTTACAAAAATAAGTAGTTCGATGAAAAACTGAAAATGTGACTGAAAATTATTTTTCGGATTTTCAACTTTTCATCGAACGAAAGTGTAACGACCTGCAAATTTATCACTTTGATAAATGATATTTAATTTTGAAATATTCAAATACAAGGTTTTGTAACACCAACTATAAAGATTTAAACCCTAAAATTATGATAAGGAACTTGTTTTAAAATATAATTGTGGAATATAATTTCATAAATAAAGCACGTGCTTCGTACACAAATTTTCATCGATAAATTGATTTTCAATAAAGAGAAGATTTTTTTCAGTATTTGAGTGCACGAGTCTGGATACATACACTAATATATCTATTTAAACAAGATTAGGAAATAAAATTATTTATTTTATTTTTAAAAATAAAACGTACTTATGACATCACCAAAGATGTCATCGCTTTTATATATTTCTCCGGAAATTCAAGTTAAGTTTAAATAATTAAATAATTGTTTTAATATGCTAATAATTCATTTTAGTAAAATAATTTATAATAGTTTTGGGAAGTTGTATACTTGATTTGAAAATATAAGGAAAATTGATATGCTTTATCGATAGGATAGCGCTTTTTGTAAACACTTGATAATATCGATATGTAGGGTTTTATAATTCAAGTGAGACCGTTTTAATTCAATTAAAATGATGAGAAATATATTTTCAAGTTATGTTTACTAATATATATAGTTTAACTAAAAACTGGAAATGTGATCAGGAATCAGAATCGGAATCCGTAACGGTTTAACGTATAGAAGTTATAAACAAATCAATACAATGTTGTGATACATATACACATACATGTACACATATACATTTAATTATGTTCAGGAATTAGTCAAATCAAGCAAAGAAAATATATGCAAACACATATGTATATATACAAGCTTCTTATGTGTAAACAAGAGATAAAACAAAGCACCACATCACATCACATCACAAGCCAAGCACATGAAGGGGGGAGTGGGCTTCATGGTCGGTCGAATGGTGATGGGAGGGGATGAGGTGGAATGGTGATGCAAACATGCTTAGGTAAGGAAATAATAGCATGATATGTTTGGTGCAAAAATTTCTATAAATACCACCTCCATTCTCACTTTCCTACATGCAAATTCTCTTCATCTTCTCCTTCCTCTCAGGCTATTTCAATGGCTTCCTACCTTAACAAAAATATGGTGAAAAATATTGCAAAAAAAAGATTAATATTGTATATATATATTAGCAATCTACTTCAAAACAAAGTGCAATCACCTCCTTTCCTCCTCCACAACACACGACCACCACCCTCCATAGCCAAAGTAGAGCCCACCTCCACTTGCAAGCATAGGCCGAGCTTTCCCAAGATCCCAGGCATAATTCCATAAGCTCCAGTTCGATCATAGCGAAGCTATAGTCCGTTTTCCTAAGTTTAATATCCAATGAAAGTGGGAAAACTCTATAAAACTTTATATATATATATATGATGTGATATGATTGCTATGGATGTTTAGTATGCTTTGATCGTCAAGTTTGGTTATTTACTATAGTTGTTTAATGGTGTTAACAAGTCACGTCGAATATCACAAAAGAAATCACTTTCCTTTATTGAATGAAATGGTGTATATGAGCTTGTTAAACCTCTTTAAAATGGTTTTAAAATGATTTAGAAATGTTTTATAAATATTTAAAAGCATTTAAACAAAGTTTGAAAATAAAATGAAATTTGAGTTAAAATAGGCACGTCGCGTAATGGTAGTTCGCGATTTCACGACGTAAAAGTTTAAATCCATTTATAAGATGGAACCAGAGTCAAAATTCTTTGAAATAAGAATTTTCCGAACTCTTATAATCATATTTTTCAAACAAAAGAAAAGGATCAAGATTCCATTTAGTAGATTTTGAAGTATAAGCAAATCAAGTTTTCAAAATAGTCGCGGTTTTGCAGTTCAGAAACCAAAAAGGAAGATTCTTTAAATTCTTTAACATTGTGGAATAAATCCTATAAATATGTTAAAAAGGTTTTAAAAAGGATTTGAATTATAAAAATGAACTTTTAAATAATAGAAAAGTCGTTTTGATTTGAATAAGCTTTAAAAACACTATTCGTAGCACTTTTTGCAGCAGTTTTAAATAACCTTTGAAATATGCATTTAAACTTAACAATTAATTCCCAAACCTTTTATAAATGTTTGCAATAAAAAATTAAGTAATATAAAGCAGATTTGGAGGTTTTATAATTTATTTAAAAGAGTTTAAATAAATGATTTAAAGAAAAGCCGTTATAAAAAAGTGATTTAATTTTGGCTCTAAAAGCCGATGAGTAGACCTAATTTTTCTATTCGTGAGATCTAGATGTGAGGTGCTTAAACTAAGGAGATGTTCAGGAGCAACCAGTGCCCTGGCTCACCTGGCCTCCTTCCTGGGCGAGGGATAGATAAGGCCGAAATGTCGGAAACGAGACAAGTATAAAAGATTTAATTTTTATAATTAATTAATTGCAACTCGGATTGAATAGAGATAATCTTCTTATACTTAGTGTTAAATTCCAAAGAGGGAACTCGTACTAATTATATGAATTTAAAAAATGATTCCACCGTTATTCAATGAACAGTACAAGTTGAATATGGAAATTTGAATCGAGTAAAATTAGTATAATTTACATGGATCTGTTTTACTCGAATACTAACTAATTTGGATCTACCATCTTAGATAACATGATTTCAACCTATTAAAAATTTATGATTTGAAAGAAATATTTTGTCAAGATTTAAATAAATGATTTGGAATTATTTTAATTCCTATGGATCCTTTATACTTAAAATTAATTGTTTTGGATTTACAGTAAATGATGTCTTAAATAACGTTTTTTTACCCTTTTAAAAGTTATAATTTGGAAATAAGAAATCCGTGTTAAGATTTAAATAAATGATATGGACATATTTTCCTAAGTAAAAGATGAAATGATTTGGAATTACTCCAAGGTTTAAAAATAGTTTTAATTAAACAAAGATTTGATAATTGAGGTTTAATGATTCTGTGTATATTGAAGAGAAATGGTTTTAAAAAGATATATATCTTTAAGAAGATATTTTGGATAAAAATACTAATTAATGGAATATTAGTCACCCACCTACTTAACATCTTTTATCGATGATTGGGGTGGAGGAACCGGGATCAGATTTAGGCAAATTCCTGTCCGAAAACCCATTCGAACCAATTTACGAGTTGGAAAGTGAAGACATGTTAAAGACAATGAAGTTGAAGACTGGGATCTTATAACAGAAGGACTGCTTGTTGATAATTTCGGAGTAGCTCTCGAGTTAAATTGATAGTAGTGGTTGCTTCGTTCTAGGATCTTCGTATGCAAGGAATACTCGCTACAAATCCTAAAGGTGATGCCCAATAGGATGTGGTAGGAGAGTGCCTTCGGTTTGTCCTGTTTCTGGACAACTTGTATGGATGGATGTTTGACGTTGCATTTCTAAGATCGTAGTGCATTGATTTCTACAAACATACATCTATTTGGTGGTGTAGGAGGAAACCTCTCTTATACTTAACACCCTTCTCTGAGACGTACGAGCTCAGAGGTTGTACTTTTGTTGAAATCAATAGTGTGTTGTTGGAAATGGCAATGTGGCATTTTAATTGAAAATGTTTTAATAAAGGTAAACGTTACCTCAAACCTCACACTAGGGAAATTATGAAATAAGGGTTGCTTTAAGGCTAAGTGGTTCGCAACCATTAGGGTATGATATCACATTTTCAGATTTATTTATTTCTACCCTCTATAACATCAGGTTTAAATTTTGTGGTGTATGCTATGAGACGTCTTGGAGAGGTCGGGAACGGCTGGGGTGATATCATATCCGGTGCTATCCGTACCATCTGTTGGTCTCTTGTAACAACCCGAGGTTTCGTATCGATTGATCATCGTCATTAGACGATTAAATCGGTAGCTAATTACTGTTGGTATTTTAATCGGTTGAATTCTCTTCGAATGTTGGGTTGAAATTCTTTTAAAAATTCATTGACTGTTGAGTGGGCTTTACACTTCGAATATTTGCCCACGTATTCATTTGATTGTTTCTGCCGTGATAACCACCTAAGTGTTCAACCCGTTCCCTTTTACCCTTTATTCATTTTCGTTCGAAATCAAAACAAAAGAAAACCCTAAGCAAACATTCGAAAAGAAAGATAAATGGTGGCGGCTCGTCTTTCGTTCATTCCTCTGCATCAAAAATTCAGGTTTCATTTTTCTTTTGGCTCCGCTCAATCCTTCGAAGACCACGGCTTCGCCTCTGAAGTAGGCGATCTTTGGGTGCGTTCTTCGACAAGGCTTGCTTTAGCTGCTTCGGTTCAATTTGCAAAGATGAGTGATTCTTCACTCACTTCTAGTTTGAACTTCAGTGATTTTATCAACACTGGTCTTCGGCCGTTTGATTTTGTTTGATTTGAATATTAGTGCTTGGACTTTATGATTCGAACTCACCTGGACTTTAGTTTGATTTTCTATGACTTTGTGGTGAAAACATGATTTTCTTAAATTTTGAATTTCTACAACTGTTGTGATTTTGCATCTCTGCAACCTGGGTTTTATTTTCACTGCTTTTTCTACGGGTGATTTCGAGACTATACTTTAGTGCTTGCATTAATCTGAGCATTTAGGTATGTATTTGTGTGTTTTCAGTATCCATATCTCTATGGAGTAGTTTTCCTATAACTGTGGTTATTCACTGGTAGTCACTGCAAGTTGTAATTACCTGATAAAGTGAAATTTTGAGCTTTGTCTTTCTTGAAGTTACTTGCGTCCTTCATCAGTTCAAGTGCTTGCCTTGATCCTTGACTTGAATCATATAAGTCGTAGCTGTAGCTGTAGTGAGCATTTGTCGAACTATACACTGGTTTTGATTTTCATGTTCACTGCTTGGTTTTGAGTTTTGGTGGCACTCGAGTCTTTCTTGATTCACTGTTGTTCCTGGTCGTCATTACGAACATGTTGCAGTGCATTGGCTCTGTTCAGTTTATACTTAAGGTTTGTGTGTTAAATTCACTTGTTTTACACTTGCATATTGCTGCTTTGATTTTCAGTTGCACTCAGTATCACTTGTTGTACGTCTCCTTGCAGTCAAGTGTGTTTATCCCTATCGTGTTTTCAACCTGACTTGATTTTCCAGTTGCCATCCCTTTGGTGCAGTTTCATAGATTACTGCTATTTCATTGTTGCTGTTTCATTGGGTTTGATTTGGTCATCTGGTTTTGTGAATTCGACTTCGTGAATTTCTTTGTTTTGAAACACGGCTTTGATCTGTGACTTGTTCAATTTCGATTAAAAGCACGGCTTCAAAATTCTTTTACTTTGTGATGAAGGTTAAATCATTCATTAGCATTGACTGTGACGATTTTGTTTTACATTGATCGGTACTACTCTGGCCTGGTTTACATTTGAAATTGCTTGAAGTTGAGCCTTGTTTCTGGTATCAGTTCTCAGCCAGGGGTCCATTTGAGTGTTGCATTTTGTAGCCTTGGTCATTGCTCGAATCTGGTTCACGAGTCTGGGTTCTTCACTGATCTTGATTCATTTATAATTGTTTTGCATCATGCTTAGGCAGCTTATGCCTGTGCATGTTTATCACCTGATTTGGTATACCTGATGTCGTGCCTTCATTTGGTATTTGGATTTGCTTATGTACTTTATAGCTATATGTGCTTATTGTATATCTTGTCTGCCGTGCACTGATTATTTTCACATTATTGTTTGATTTGAAGTCTGGTTCAAGTTGTAGGGATACTGCTTGCATTCGGGTCTCTCTGTACTTGATCCACTGAGTTGCTTGTAGTGGGGTTGGCTTTGTTGAAGTTTTGTTCTTGTTCTTGATTGTGATACTTGGGCATTTGTCACTAGTTCATGTTCATATACATTTTCTAATTGGTTTGCACTGTCCAGTTCATATAGTTGTTACTCGTGACTTGTATCTGTGGCCTTCATGTTCATGAACATTAGTTCTTGCTTCATTTTGGAAATTGCAGTTTCTCTGCATATTGAGTTTTCTTGCTTCATTTTGGAAATTGCAGTTTCAATACTGTACACTGTCTTGACTTGTACTTGACTCACTGGTTCGAGTCACTTGTGCATGTCACTATTCATTTTGATTGCACCTGAGTTTCATTTGATCTGAGTTGGATCCATTTGTTTTTGATGCATTGATCTTCTACGCATTTCATTACGGTAGTGGCGAGGCAGTACACGCGTGCGTGTACTGCAGCCCTACCAGAGTTGATGTTTTAAATTGATCATTTTGTTGTTGTCTAATTACCTATTGGATAATTAGATTATGAGTTTCTAATTATTTTCTTAATAATTAGATTTTGTTGTTAATTGCCGTTTAGGCAATTCTGGTGTTTTTAAGACTATCTTCATTGATATTCTTTTCACTTATCTTTGTTGATGATTTAAATCTGCCGATTTGTTGTTTAACACTATTTACTGTTATATCTGCCGTTATCCGATTCTCTTATCGAGGAGTTGGATATACGAGATTTCTGTGACTGTCGTCTATTTGATATTGATTATTATTGCTTCTGTGCATTAATATCTGAGTTTGAATTAGACTGACCCGTGTATTATTTTCTTTTGAATGTAATACTCGGGTCAGACCCGAGTTATTTCAGGTTGTAGATTTCCTGCTTTGAGTTGCTGTTTTAGCTATGAAGAATTTTCACATCTTTTGGAGTAGTCGTGTCATAGTATAGGTTGATATGTATTCATGTATATTAGTTGATAATGTACGTGTATATATAACTTCCAGAGTCGACAGTTGTAGTTGTATCATATGTATTGTGTCAAATGTTTTGTAACTGACATCAGTTATATATATATATATATATATGAGATCTTTTGTTATCTGTGTTCCGCATTCTTTTGTATCTGTGTTATTATTATATATATTGTCCTAAACTATTATGAACCATCGTAGTTCGTTTTATACTGGTAATTGGGTATGTCGATGGGAGTAAATAAAGAAACGATGAAAAATGAAAAATATATACCACTCCTATCGAGGTAACCAACACTAGTGTAAGGCCAACTACGGATGGCCGCTCCTATCCAGCCTTATTCTTCGTAATAACAGACAGTATTTCTTTTAATACTCTTTGTTATTGTGAGCATAGAGGTGGGGCGTCACAGTTGGTATCAGAGCTTGGGGTTTATGGACATAATATAAAACATAACTTAGATGGAACATGTGTTACAACTATTGGTCGATGTTTTATTTGTGTTTTGAGTCAAAACTGAAGTTTTGAAATTTTGATGAAAGTTTTTAAATATCTTTATTTAGAAATAATAGTGAAACTGTGTTCTGATGATTTGATTGATTTGTGTTCTGTTTATCAGAGTGCGCAGCGGAAACAGTGAAACTGTCTTCGCTGAGTACAACTGATAATCTTTTTGATTTAAAAATCAAAATATGAAAATTGAAATAAATTTCATTTGTTGTTTACATAGCTGTGTTTATTTTGTTTCCTTGAGAATTTCGAATCCGAATTGAGGATTCGAAACGATTGCAGTTATGAGATTTTTGTTGAGATTTTTGCTGGGTTTCTTTTATACTAATCATTATTGATTAGATTTTTGCTGTTTTAAATTATCTTCATTGAAGATAATAGAGTAATTTCTTTGTTTATATTATAGTGTGCGTGCAAATATGAATTGTACGTTACTGCATTAATTTTACGTTGAACCGATGCTTGGTTATGAAACGTATTTTGTTGCCGTTACTTTTATAACGGGATTTTTACACTAGTGCTATATTTTGAAGCACGGTGTTTAGTTGACAATTTTAATGAATGAAAATTCACTGGTGTTACATCTTGATGTAAATAATTTTGATGAGATTTTGACGTTTAAAAATTACTGTCGCTTTGACTTCAGTAACCGTCAAATTTTAAAAGTGGATTTTCAAGCGGTTATTCCGCAATGCTGATTTGTGACCCGTTTTTACGGTAATTTGAGAAGTACAATTTTCTTTTCGAAATTGCTACTGATATTGTTGCTTTAATCACGTGACTGGAAAATCGTTTTAAAATGAAAATTGTTTTATAAAATTTTTAACAGTTTGCGCTTTCAAAAGAATGAGGAAGCGACTTAAACGATTCAGCAAAATCGAGGACTATGATGACCCCTTTCTTTTACTGATTTGCTTAACTCCGGACTTGTCCAGTTGAGAATGTGAATTGTTATTATAAAATAAATAAAATTGTTTTCAATAATTTTAACAGTTTGCGCTTTCAAAAGAATGAGGAAGCGATTTAAACATTTCAGCAAAATCGAGGACTATGACCCCTTTCTTTTACTGATTCGCTTAATTCCGGACTTGTCCGTTTGAGAATGTAAAATGTATTTTTACAAAGTACACAATTTTGCACTTTCAAGGAAACGATGAAGAGAATCAAACGATTTAGTAAAACACGTGGTATGGGACATGTGCGTTTGCTATTTTGGTTAATTCCGGACTCGTAAATTGAAACTTCTGCTGTTTTGATGATTTTGATGCTTTTGTGTGCTTTCGAGCCACTATGATGGACCTTCGAGTCATATGAGGACCTTCGGGTCAAATACCAGTACTAGACCTTCGGGTCACTCTGCGGACCTTCGGGTCAATCTGATGGGCGCCAAAATTATGTTGAGTACTTGGTAGGCTTTGGCCATATGAGATGCACGTGCGGCGAACTAAAAACTCGCCATCTGATGGGATCGATCCAACCTTTTATGTTGATTTTCTAGTCTTCTTAGTTGATTTCTAGATATTTGTTGTATTATCTGCAGGTAATTGGATATTTGTTGATATGAGTTCTGATTATCATTTTTGATAATCGGATATTTGTTGCTTCTAATTATCGCTTGTGATAATTGGATATTTGTTGATATGAGTTCTGATTATCGTTTTTGATAATCGGATATTTGTTGCTTCTAATTATCGCTTGTGATAATTGAATATTTGTTGATATGAGTTCTGATTATCGTTTTTGATAATCGGATATTTGTTGCTTCTAATTATCGCTTTTGATAATTAAATATTTGTTGATTTGGGATTTAATTATCGCTTTTGATAATTAAATATTTGTTGATTTGGGATTTAATTATCGCTTTTGATAATTAAATATTTGCTGATTTGGGATTTAATTATCGCTTTTGATAATTAAATATTTGCTGATTTGAGATTTAATTATCGCTTTTGATAATTAAATATTTGCTGATTTGAGATTTAATTATCGATTTTGATAATTAAATATTTGCTGATTTGGGATTTAATTATCGCTTTTGATAATTAAATATTTGCTGATTTGAGATTTAATTATCGCTTTTGATAATTAAATATTTGCTGATTTGAGATTTAATTATCGCTTTTGATAATTAAATATTTGCTGATTTGGGATTTAATTATTGCTTTTGATAATTAAATATTTGCTGATTTGAGATTTAATTGTCGCTTTTGCTAATTGAATAATTGCTGATTTGAGATTTGATTATCGTTTTTGATAATCGAATATTTGTTGATTTGAAATTTGATTATCGTTTTTGATAATCAAATATTTGTTGAATTGAGATTTGATTATCGTTTGTGGTAATCGAATATTTGTTGATTTGAAATTTGATTATCGTTTGTGGTAATTAAATATTTGTTGATTTGAGATTTCTGATTATCGTTTTTGATAATTAGATATTTGTTGATTTGAGATTTCTGATTATCGTTTTTGATAATTAGATATTTGTTGATTTGAGATTTCTGATTATCGTTTTTGTTAATTAGATATTTGTGTTTTCTGATTATCGTTTCTGATAATTGGATATTTGCTAATTTTAATGATTATCAGATTTTATAGTCTCTAACTGATTTTGGATTATGTTGAGCATATCGAATTGTTGTTTTCTATCTATCTCTGTTGATAGTTAGATTTTGTTGAGAATTTGTAAATCTCTTTTATGAAATTGAAAGATTTCTTGGGTGTTTGTGTTTTCGATCTTTATTTTCTAGCTTAACTAGTTTTTGTTAGAAAAATAATTGTTATAGACAACTTTAATTATGAAAATTGCGGGGACGCAATTTTTATAAGGAGGGGAGTCTGTAACAACCCGAGGTTTCGTATCGATTGATCATCGTCATTAGACGATTAAATCGGTAGCTAATTACTGTTGGTATTTTAATCGGTTGAATTCTCTTCGAATGTTGGGTTGAAATTCTTTTAAAAATTCGTTGACAGTTGAGTGGGCTTTACACTTCGAATATTTGCCCACGTATTCATTTGATTGTTTCTGCCGTGATAACCACCTAAGTGTTCAACCCGTTCCCTTTTACCCTTTATTCATTTTTCGTTTGAAATCAAAACAAAAGAAAACCCTAAGCAAACATTCGAAAAGAAAGATAAATGGTGGCGGCTCATCTTTCGTTCATTCCTCTGCATCAAAAATTAGGGTTTCATTTTTCTTTTGGCTCCGCTCAATCCTTCGAAGACCACGGCTTCGCCTCTGAAGTAGGCGATCTTTGGGTGCGTTCTTCGACAAGGCTTGCTTTAGCTGCTTCGGTTCGATTTGCAAAGGTGAGTGATTCTTCACTCACTTCTAGTTTGAACTTCAGTGATTTTATCAACACCGGTCTTCGGCCGTTTGATTTTGTTTGATTTGAATATTAGTGCTTGGACTTTCTGATTCGAACTCACCTGGACTTTAGTTTGATTTTCTGTGACTTTGTGCTGAAAACATGATTTTCTTAAATTTCGAATTTCTACAACTGTTGTGATTTTGCATCTCTGCAACCTGGGTTTTTTTTTCACTGCTTTTTCTACGAGTGATTTCGAGACTATACTTTAGTGCTTGCATTAATCTGAGCATTTAGGTATGTATTTGTGTGTTTTCAGTATCCATATCTCTATGGAGTAGTTTTCCTATAACTGTGGTTAATCACTGGTAGTCACTGCAAGTTGTAATTACCTGATAAAGTGAAATTTTGAGCTTTGTCTTTCTTGAAGTTACTTGCGTCCTTCATCAGTTCAAGTGCTTGCCTTGATCCTTGACTTGAATCATATAAGTCGTGGCTGTAGCTGCAGCGAGCATTTGTCGAACTATACACTGGTTTTGATTTTCATGTTCACTGCTTGGTTTTGAGTTTTGGTGGCACTCGAGTCTTTCTTGATTCACTGTTGTTCCTGGTCGTCATTACGAACATGTTGCAGTGCATTGGCTCTGTTCAGTTTATACTTAAGGTTTGTGTGTTAAATTCACTTGTTTTACACTTGCATACTGCTGCTTTGATTTTCAGTTGCACTTAGTATCACTTGTTGTACGTCTCCTTGCAGTCAAGTGTGTTTATCCCTATCGTGTTTTCAACCTGACTTGATTTTCCAGTTGCCATCCCTTTGGTGCAGTTTCATAGATTACTGCTATTTCATTGTTGCTGTTTCATTGGGTTTGATTTGGTCATCTGGTTTTGTGAATTCGACTTCGTGATTTTCTTTGTTTTGAAACACGACTTTGATCTGTGACTTGTTCAATTTCGATTAAAAGCACGGCTTCAAAATTCTTTTACTTTGTGATTAAGGTTAAATCATTCATTAGCATTGACTGTGACAATTTTGCTTTACAGTGATCGGTACTACTCTGGCCTGGTTTACATTTGAAATTGCTTGAAGTTGAGCCTTGTTTCTGGTATCAGTTCTTAGCCAGGGGTCCATTTGAGTGTTGCATTTTGTAGCCTTGGTCATTGCTCGAATCTGGTTCACGAGTCTGGGTTCTTCACTGATCTTGATTCATTTATAATTGTTTTGCATCATGCTTAGGCAGCTTATGCCTGTGCATGTTTATCACCTGATTTGGTATACCTGATGTCGTGTCTTCATTTGGTATTTGGATTTGCTTATGTACTTCACAGCTATATGTGCTTATTGTATAACTTGTCTGCTGTGCACTGATTATTTTCACATTATTGTTTGATTTGAAGTCTGGTTCAAGTTGCAGGGATACTCCTTGCATTCGGGTCTCTCTGTACTTGATCCTCTGAGTTGCTTGTAGTGGGGTTGGCTTTGATGAAGTTTTGTTCTTGTTCTTGATTGTGATACTTGGGCATTTGTCACTAGTTCATGTTCATATACATTTTCTAATTGGTTTGCACTGTCCAGTTCATATAGTTGTTACTCGTGACTTGTATCTGTGGCCTTCATGTTCATGAACATTAGTTCTTGCTTCATTTTGGAAATTGCAGTTTCTCTGCATATTGAGTTTTCTTGCTTCATTTTGGAAATTGCAGTTTCAATACTGTACACTGTCTTGACTTGTACTTGACTCACTGGTTCGAGTCACTTGTGCATGTCACTATTCATTTTGATTGCACCTGAGTTTCATTTGATCTGAGTTGGATCCATTTGTTTTTGATGCATTGATCTTCTGCGCATTTCATTACGGTAGTGGCGAGGCAGTACACGCGTGCGTGTAGTGCAGCCCTACCAGAGTTGATGTTTTAAATTGATCATTTTGTTGTTGTCTAATTACCTATTGGATAATTAGATTATGAGTTTCTAATTATTTTCTTAATAATTAGATTTTGTTGTTAATTGCCGTTTAGGCAATTTTGATGTTTTTAAGATTATCTTCATTGATATTCTTTTCACTTATCTTTGTTGATGATTTAAATCTGCTGATTTGTTGTTTAACACTATTTACTGTTATATCTGCCGTTATCCGATTCTCTTATCGAGGAGTTGGATATACGAGATTTCTATGACCATCGTCTATTTGATATTGATTATTATTGCTTCTGTGCATTAATAACTGAGTTTGAATTAGACCGACCCGTGTATTATTTTCTTTTGAATGTAATACTCGGGTCAGACCCGGGTTATTTCAGGTTGTAGATTTCCTGCTTTGAGTTGCTGTTTGAGCTATGAAGACTTTTCACATCTTTTGGAGTAGTCGTGTCATAGTATAGGTTGATATGTATTCATGTATATTAGTTGATAATGTACGTGTATATATAACTTCCAGAGTCGACAGTTGTAGTTGTATCATATGTATCGTGTCAAATGTATTGTAACTGACATCAGTTATATATATATATATATATATATATGAGATCTTTTGTTATCTGTGTTCCGCATTCTTTTGTATCTGTGTTATTATTATATATATTGTCCTAAACTATTATGAACCATCGTAGTTCGTTTTATACTGGTAATTGGGTATGTCGATGGGAGTAAATAAAGAAACGATGAAAAATGAAAAATATATACCACTCCTATCGAGGTAACCAATACTAGTGTAAGGCCAACTACGGATGGCCGCTCCTATCCAGCCTTATTCTTCGTAATAACAGACAGTATTTCTTTTAATACTCTTTGTTATTGTGAGCATAGAGGTGGGGCGTCACATCTCTGGTAGGCCGGTCTTAATTCGTAGAGGACCATTTGTTGGTGGCCTCAGTACATTCCTCTAAAAGTGTACTGTACAGAAGGTAATCCCTTACCTCGCTATTCATTGGAATTCCATTCTCTAATAAGCGCCTTCGGTCTTAGTTGTAAACCAATTATGCCGTTAAATTTAACCAATGTAACAATTTCAGCTATTTGAATATGTTTATTTGAAAGGTTTTCAAAGAATGTCGTTAAAAATAATATCACTGGATTTTACGTAGAAATGATTTGGTTATCATAAGGTAAAAACCCATTCCTTGTTTATGTGTGGCGTGGTCTTATGAGATATCCTTTGTTTTCAAATACCCATATTTTGAGTTTCTCACACCAGTCCCATGGTTGACCTAGCGTTTATTTTCTTTCCTTACACTCTGGGTGCCCTATTTTTTCGGGCATCCTGGTAGTCAGGTTTAGTTTTGAGCATTTTGAAAGTGTTCAGAGCATGGAGCTAGAAGATTCTTTTGAAGATTGTTAACCATTTCCACCACACTTATGTACTATTGTATTCCGCATTTGTAAGGATAGAGATTTATAACTGTCTATATTGATGTTAAGTTAAACTCTGATAAATGTATTTAAAATTTTTCACTGTAAAAATTATATGTTGAAATAATATATGTTATTCCATTCGTGTAAGATTCTGTTCTATGTCTTTATTCTCTTTTCCCCTAACTATCTGCTTTTTCGTTCAAATTGGGTTGGATATGTGTGGTTTATTGTCAACCTAAAATTTACAGAATTGTGGGTCGTTACAGTTGGTATCGAACTTAGGTGGAGAAAACATCAGGCTCTGATTGATTGTTTGATTTAAAAAAACACGAACACCTAATGAGTTAAGTTTCACAGTTTGATTATATAGCGTTCGGTAATAATATTGGTTTAAAATTAAGAAATTTATTTAAGATAAATAAATTTATGAGCCTAAAAATGTAAAAATATGATGATCCGAAGAAATGAATGTGTAAATCAAGTTTTATAAATAAAGGAATTGAAAAGTAGAATCTTATGATGACTAGTTCGAGTGGCTCGGAAGTAACTAAAAATGGACAGGAGATATGTTCGGATGGTAAGTGGATATATGATACTATTGGTAATACCCAGTTCCTTGGTATCAATTTGAAGTTACTCGATCTATAAAAAAATTTAAGTTAAAAGATAATTTGAATCATTAATTGATAAATTGATTAGTAATTATGAACATCTTTATAAAAGTGTTAAACCAAAGATAATGTGGATCACTAACTGATAAAATAAAATAGAATTTTCGGCAATTTTAAACAGTCGGAATTTCCGAATCACACCTAACTCAGAACTAAGAAATTTTGAAAATATAAAAGATAAACAATTGTTAAATGTTTTGAGTAAATAAAATTATATAAGTATAATTTATAAATGTGAAGGATTTAAAAGCTGAGAATTTGAGGATTTAAATCCTGGTGATTTTGAAAATTGTTCTTCAAAATTGAGAAAATAATACTAGTATTATTTGGAAGTATTTATGAATAAAAATACAAGAGATAAGTTTTATAACTTATGAATTTGAGATGATAGTAAATTACAACAAGTTTTAAATTTGCCAAACACCCTGATGTAAGTAAAACCAATATAAAGATTGGGATTTATATACTTACTCTTCGGATGTAATGGAGTATTATATAGATATAGACTTAAGTCGTAAACTATTTATAAACTTAAGTAATATTGTAAGAGGTAATTCAATAATGGGTTTCGTATGAAGTTGTGCAGTTAAAGCGCTCAATAGATTCAATGCGGCGGAGGTGCAAAAAGTCATAGTGGGGATACAACGAGGATATAGCGGATGACTCTAAAATAGCATATAAAACCCGTACTTAATGTTTTTACAAATATATAAATGGTAATTAAATGAAAAATTAACATTCAATTGAATTATAATTAATACATAAATATTTTTAAATAAAAACACGTGCGAATAGACTGTAAATAAACGTAAAACTATTATATTACATAATTGAATTTAGTAGAATATTAGAGCATTTTCATTTCTAAAAATATATTAAAAATTCAATGAAATAAATTAATTTCATAATTTTTGCAATGTATAAATGTCATTTTTCAATTCATTTCTTTTAAAGAAGATATAGCGGAAATAGCGGAATATTGTGGGAATAACGGGATATAGCGGGGCTTAAAGCAGAAAGGCTATATTTAAGGCTATATGGAAAAATCGTAGCGGTAGAAATCCACTATGAGATATAGCAGGGTTGTAGCGGGGTAATAGTGGGGCATTAACTGCACAGGTATGAAGTGAATGGTTATGAAACTTAAAAGTGTTGATTAAACCAAAATTGTGCTTTATAAGTGTTTATAAACTTAAGAAATAGTTTTATGAAATGGTTCATAAATTGATAGTGATATAAAATTGATTATGATTTGTTATAGTTAAGAAAACCAATTGGAATAAATACATAAGTTATACATAGATCATTTTATTCGCGTAACCGTTTGACCTAAGATTCGAGTATAGAACTTTAAGGTATTTACATAGGTTCGAAAAAGGATTTATTGCTCGATTCTTGATAGTGAACATTGATGAGGGTTTGTAGTCGAATCCTTACATTTTCTATCATAGTTGAGAGTTGTGCAAGGAAAATAGAAGTTTTTGAGCCTGATTAGAGTATGCACTAGAGGATCGAGGGATCAATACTAGTTCGGAAGCAAAGTGGTATATTCGAATTTAAGATCAAATAAGATGGTGCATACAAATAATCTATAAATATAAGAACAAGTTTATTTGAAATTTCAAAATTTATTTTGAATGAAGTACTACCGATTTTGTGTTGTAATTTCGAGGACAAATTTTTTTAAGGAGGGGAGTCTGTAACAACCCATAAATTTATCACTGATAAATGATATTTATTTTTGAAATATTCAAATATAAGGTTATATAACACGAACTATAAAGATTTAAACCCTAAAATTATGATAGGAAACTTGTTTTAAAATATAATTGTGGAATATAGTTTCATAAATAAAGCACGTGCTTCGTACATAAATTTTCATAGATAAATTGATTTTCAATAGAGGGGAGATTTTCTCAATATTTAAATGGATGAGTCTAGATACATACACTAATATATCTATTTAAACAAGATTAGGAAATAAAATTATTTATTTTATTTTTAGAAATAAAACGTATGTATGACATCACCAAGATGTCATCGCTTTTATATATTTCTCCGAAAATTCAAGTTAAGTTTAAATAATTAAATAATCATTTTAATATGCTAATAATTCATTTTAATTAGTTATAAAGTGATAGTAAAATCATTTATAATAGTTTCGAGAAGCTATATACTTGATTTGAAAATATAAGAAAATTTGACAACACTTTATTGATACGATAACGCTTTTTGTAAACACTTGTTAATATCGATATATAAGGTTTTATAATTCAAGTGAGATCATTTTAATTCGATTAAAATGATGAGAAACATATTTTCAAGTTTTGTTCACTAATGCATATAGTTTAACTAAAAAATGGAAATGTGACCGGGAATCAAAATCGAAATTCGTAAAGGTTTAACATATAGAAGTTGTAAACAAATTAATACAATGTTGTGATACATATACACATACATGTACACATATACATTTAATTATGTTTAGGAATTGGTCAAATCAAGCAAAGAAAATATCCAAACACATATGTACATATATAAGCTTCTTATGTGTAAACAAGAGATTAAAAAAAGCACAACATCACATCACAAGCCAAGCACATGGAGGGGAGGGAGTGGGCTTCATGGTCGGCCAAATGGTGATGGGAGGGGATGAGGTGGAATGGTGATGCAAGCATGCTTAGGTAAGTAAATAATATCATGATATTTTTGGTGCAAAACTTTTCTATAAATACCCACCTCCATTCTCACTTTCCTACACACAAATTCTCTTCGTTTTATCCTTCCTCTCAAGCTATTTCAGTGGCTTCCTACCTTAAGAAAAATATGGTGAAAAATATTGAAAAAAAAGAAATTAAATTAATATATTTTATATATATTAGCAATCCACTTAAAAACCAAGTGCAATCACCTCCTTTCCTCCTCCACAACACACGGCCACCACCCTCCATAACCAAAGCAGAGCCCACCTCCACTTGCAAGCATAGGTCAAGCTTTCCCAAGATCCCATGCTCAATTCCATAAGCTCCAGTTCGATCGTAGCGAAGCTATAGTCCATTTTCCTAAGTTTAATATCCAATGAAAGTGGGAAAACTCTATAAAACTTTATATATATATATATATATATGATGGTGACGACGTGATATGATTTTTATAGATGTTTACTATGCTTTGATCAACAATTTGGTTGTTTACTATAGTTGTTTAATGGTGTTAACAAGTCACGTCAAATACACATCGAATATCACAAAGGCAATCACTTTCCTTTATTGAATGAAATGGTGTATATAAGCTTGTTAAACCTCTTTAAAATGGTTTTAAATAATTTAGAATTTTTTTATAAACATTTAAAAGTATTTCAATAAAGTTTGAAAAGAAAATGAAATTTGAGTTAAAAATAGGCACGTCGCGTAACAGTAGTTCTTGATTTCGCGCCGTAAAAGTTTAAATCCATTTATACAATGGAATCAAAGTCGGAATTCTTTGGAATAAGAATTTTTCCGAACTCTTATAATCATAGTTTTCAAACTAAAGAAAAGGATCGAGATTTCATTTAGTAGATTTTGAAATATGAGCCAATCAAGTTTTCAAAATAGTCGCGATTTTGCAGTTCGGAAACCAAAAAGGAATATTCTTTAAATTGGATGTTTCAAATTCTTTAAAAATATGGAATAAATCCTATAAATATGTTAAATGGTTTTAAAAAATGATTTGAGTTATAAAAATGGAATTTTAAATAATAGAAAAGTCATTTTGATTTGAATAAGCTTTAAAAATACTATTCGCAGCACTTTTTGCAGCAATTTTTAATAACCTTTGAAATATGGATATAAACTTAACATTAATTCCCAAACCTTTTATAAATGTTTAAAATAAAAAATTAAGTAATATAAAGATGATTTGGAGGTTTTATAATTTGTTTAAAAGAGTTTAAATAAATGATTTAAATAAAAGCCGTTATAAGAAAGTGATTTAATCTTGGCTTGAAAAGCCGATGAGTAGACCTGATTTTTCCATTCGTGAGATCCAGATGTGAGGTGCTTAAAATAAGAAGATGTTCAAGAGCAACTAGTTCCCTGGCTCACCTGGCCTCTTTCCTAGGTGAGGGATAGATAAGGTCGAAATGTTGGAAACGAGACAAGTATAAAAGATTTAATTTATATAATTAATTAATTGCAACTCGGATTGAATAGAGAAAATCTTCTTATACCTAGTGTTAAATTCCGAGGAGAGAACTCGTACAAATCATATGAATTTAAAAGGCGATTCCATCGTTATTCGATGAATAGATCAAGCTGAATATGGAAATTAGTATCGAGTAAAATTAGTATAATTTCCATGGATCCGTTTTACTCGAATACTAACTAATTTGGGTCTACCATCTTAGATTACATGGTTTCAACCTATTCAAAGTTATGATTTGAAAATAAGAAATCTTTTGTCAAGATTTAAATAAATGATTTTGAATTATTTTTATTCCTATGGATCCTTTTACTTAAAATTAATTGTTTTGGGTTTACAGTAAATGATGTCTTAAATAACGTTGTTTTTGACCCTTTTAAAAGTTATAAAATTTGGAAATAAGAAATCTATTTTAAGACTTAAATAAATGATTTGGAGATATTTTCCTAAGTAAAGGATGAAATGATTTGGAATTACTCCAAGGTTTAAAAAAGGTTTTAATTAAACAAAGATTTTATAAATAAGGTTTAATGATCTCTTGTATACTGAAGGGAAATGGTTTTAAGAAGATATATATATCTCTAAGAAGTTATTTTGGATAAAAAGATACCGATTAATGGAATATTAGTCACCCACCTAATTAACACCTTTTTATCGATGATTGGGGTAGAGGAACCGGGATCAGATTTGAGCAAATTCCTATTCGAAAACCCCTTCGAACTAATTTACGAGTTCGAAAGTGAAGACATGTTAAAGACAATGAAGTTGAAGGCTAGGATCTTTATAACAGAAAGACTGCTTGTTGATAATTTCGGAGTAGCTCCTGAAATAAATAGATAGCTGTGGTCCCTTTGTTTTGGGATCTTCATATGCAAGGACTACTTGCTACTAAACTTAGGGGTGATGCCCAACAGGATGTGGTAAGAGAGTGCCTTCGGTTTGTCCTATTCCTGGACAACCTGTCTCGGTGGATGTTTGACATTGCATTTCTAAGATAATAGTGCATTGATCTCTACAAATGTACATCTGTTTGGTGGTGTAGGAGGTAACCCCTCTTATACTTAACAGTCTTCTCTGAGACATATGAGCTCAGAGGTTGTACTTTTGTTGAAATCAATAGTGTGTTGTTGGAAATGGCAATAAGGCATTTTAAGTGAAAATATTCTAAGAAAGGTAAACGTCACCTCAAGCCTCACACCTGGGGAACTGTGAAACATGGGTTGCTTTAAGGCTAAGTGGTTCGCAACCATTAGGCTATGATATCACCTTTCTAGATTTATTTATTTCTACCCGCTATAACGTCGGGTTTAAATTTTATGGTGTATGCTATGAGACGTCTCGGAGAGGTCGGGAATGGTCGAGGTGATATCATATTCGGTGCTATCTGTACCATCTGTTGGTCTCGAGTAGGCCGGTCTTAATTTGTAGAGGACCATCTGTTGGTGGCCTCGGTACATTTCTCTAGAAATGTACTGTATGGGAGGTAGTCCCTTGCCTCGCTATTCATTGGAAATTCATTCTCCAATAAGTGCCATCAGACTTAGTCGTAAACCTATTATGCCGTCAAATTTAACCAATGTAACAATTTACGCTATTTGAATATGTTTATTTGAAAGGTTTTCAAAGAATGTCATTAAAAATAATATCATTGGATTTTATGTAGAAATGATTTAGTTACCATAAGGTAAAAAACTGTTCCATGTTTATATGTGGTGTGGTCTTATGAGATACCCTTTGTTTTCAAATACTTGTATTTTGAGTTTCTCATACTAGTCTCATGACTGACCCAGAGTTTATTTTCTTTCCCTTAAACTCTGGGTACCCTATTTTTCCAGGCAGCTTGGTAGTTAGGTTTAGTGTAACGACCCTAATTTTTAGTAACATTATTTAGGACATTTAATTAGTTAAATAAAATAAATAATGTAATGATTAGGGGATTGAGATTTGTGATTAATAGAAGGGTAGCCGTGCCTATTTGAACTAATGAATTAAGAAAATTAAAATGAATTAATTTAGGGTAATAGACAAGGGCAATATAGGAATAAAGTATATTCTTACACCCTAAACCCTTAAACCACATTCATTTTAAACGTTCAAAACAAAAACTAAATAGGAGAGAGACCGGCCACCATTAAGGAAGAGCAAGAAGAAGATAAATAAGAATCTAAAGGAAGGAAGCTTAATCAACTTAAATCAAGATCAAATCTCAACTCCTTAATCACAAAGCTAAGGTGAATAATGACTACATCTCATGTTTTTAATTGTTTTTGGTTTTAGATTAAATCTGAATTATATTTGCAATGTTTTGCCATGTTTTGATTGTTAAAATGGATATATATGCTTGTTGATGATTTATGCTTATTCATATAGATCTTATGATATGTTTTAATGTGAAAACCCTATTAAATTACATCCAAATGCCTTGCAATTTAGTATATTATCAGAAATGATGTTTTAGAGGCGGGTTGCAATTTTCATAATTTTCTGAAATTATTGTGGATTTAACATTAATTTTCTAGTAAAGAAAATGGTTATTTGGGTTTAAAATTAATTACGGTTATTTTATGATGATTTTGGGTCAGAAATTAATATATGTTACAAAACATATTAAATGTGAATTATAGGAATTTTTATAGATTTTTCCTAAGTGTTTTAATAGATATATAAATTATTTAAGGTATGGGACTTAAATGTTTTATATATTTATGAAAGGAGAAGGGGTATTTTGTAAATATTTTAATTTGTTATTTCTAAAATTTCAGTAAAACTTTTAGAAGAGAAATTAGCAACAAATCATGTTTTGACACACAAGACAGGTTAGTTGAAATGAATTGCTTTAAAAAGTTAAAAATTAGTTTATACATGCTTTATACATGTTTTTCCACTTTCGGCACCTAGCTTTCAACCAAGTACTTTCGCCTCCATCACTATCGAAACCAATGCGCATGGTATCAAAGACTTGGTACGCAGCGAATTGGACTGAGGCGAAAGGTATGAAGTCGAAACAAGGGGTTCCGAAGGGGGTCGAAGCTTTACTTTGTTTTTAAATGAAAATGCGCCTGCTTTGATTTTGTTTTTGACTTGGTTAGCTTCCGATCGGGTCAAATTGTTTTAAAGGAATGGTTTCAAAAGAGGTTGCACCTATTGTTTTAAGTAAATGCTTTCGAAGGGGCCGAAACCCCTTGCCGTCGACCTTTTCCTTTCGAAGCAATGGTTTCGAAAGGGCCACTTGTTTTCAAATTAATACTGCTTCTCCAATGCTTTCGAAGAGTTGGTTTCGACACCATCACTTCTTTACTTAGGAAATAGCTTTCAGAAGAGTGCTTTCGACTCAGTTGTTTTAAGACCCTTTGCTCTATTGAAAGTTAAACCCGATGGTTTCGAAAGGAATGGTTTTAAATGGTTTCGAAAGGTTATTCCACATGTTTTACTTGAACCCAAATGCTTTCTAAAGGTTCGATTTTATGAAAAGGATTTAGTGCTTTCGAAAGGTTTCGAAGGGGTGGTTCCCCAATGGTTTCGAAAAGTTTTTAATGGAAGGTTTCAATGTTTTCGAAAGACAATGTTATAGTGTTTTGATAAGAGGATATCAAAGGTTTTAAAGCTTTCGAAAGAAAGGTTTTTTAATGTTTCGAAAGGTTTATTAAGAATGGTTATGAAATGTATGATTTGGCCTTTCGGCCTAAGGTTATAAAGCAAAGTAGTTACTTGGTTTTCGAAAGGGGTACTTTCAATGGATTCGAAAGGGGTACTTTCAAAGGTTTAAATGTTTTCATCAATAGAGTTTTGTGTAAAATATATATAACATGGCAAGGTGATTTGAGTAAAGCATAGAGTATATTTTTCTTGTTTAAAGTATGATTTAAATGTTTAAATCAAATTGAGAGAAAATGTTTTCAAGGAAAATTTTATGGGTAAATGACCCTAAGTAAAATGACTCAGATATTAGAATACCAGATAGGACTGGTATGAGGTCGTGCCCTATACATAAGCTAGTAGCCCCTAGCTAATATAAGTCCAAAATTCCAGTGTGTAGGGCTTTGTCACAGGTAAGACTAAAATGATGTTGCACATAGAAAGGAATATATAGAGTAGAGATATGTTATTGGTGAGCTCGCAAAACCATTAGGATCAGTTGACCCTGGAGAACTAAGTTAGGGACAGACTATTCAGAATAGGAGTATCTAACAAAAGTTAGATTATTTGTTTGTTTTGTCTAGTAGGCCCGAGTCAGCCAAAGGTTAGTAGTTAGCCAAACAAAACTATAGTGTTCGGACAGATAGTCCAACTGTTACCTGGTTTATATGCTTACATAATATTGCTATATTGTTTAACCATTTTTGGTTGTAGGATTAAGATTTGCAAAAGATATGTTTTAAAAGGATATTAGTGAGGGTAAACCCATTCCGCAAAGCGGCATGATCTCACTTAATATTAAATAACCGAGATGTATAGTATTATTCACACCAGGCTTTATGTCTGACTCGAAGTTTATATTTTTCCTTTTAAACTCTCGGGTGCTCAAAATTGATTTGAGTAGACCAAGGGTTGATGAATTTCAGGTTTTAGTAGGTGGATGAATAAAGCTTCCAAAGACGAGCATAAGGCTGATGCTAGCTATATTTAGGAGTTGTTTTGTTTTATTTCCACTGTGTTGTATTAACTCTGTTATGACTATTCAGTACTCTGGTCAACCAAGGGGGCATCTTCATATGTCGTTCTTGGTGTAATTATGTAATAATTATATTTGATCTGAACTTGGGAAACGTTTGGGATCATGTAACTTGGATATGAAATGTTGTTTTGAAATGTAATCAGAAAGGTATTTTAATCTGTAATGATTTTATTTCATATTCAAGTGCTTCTGATATTATGGAACCATTAACATTACCATATTTGATCACTGGAAGTTAATACTATGGATGACTGTAGCATCTGTAGCACTTAGCTTCGGGCTTCCAAATAGTGGATGTTACATTTAGTTTGGAGCATTTTGAAAGAGCCAGGAGCATGGAGCTAGAAGATTCTTCTGAAGATTTTTTTATCCATTTCCACCTCACTTATGTACTATTGTATTCCGCATTTATAAGGACAGAGATTTATAACTGTCCATGTTGATGTTAAGTTAAACTCTGGTAAATATATTTAAAATTTTCTGCTGTAAAGATTATATATTGAAATAATATATGTTATTCCATTCATGTAAGATTCTATTCTATGTCTTTATTCTCTTTTCCCCCTAACTATCTGCTTTTTCGTTCAAATTGGGTTGGACATGCGCGGTTTATTGTCAACCTAAAATGTACAAAATTGTGGGTCGTTACAGAAAGTTTCTACAACTTTGTTGCACACATATGTACACTTTTTTAGCATAGACTTATACATATAATAAATTATTGAATAAAGTAAAAAGGGTTAGTAAAAGTAAGTATAATTAAAAGAGTAATTAACTAAGATAATAAGTAAGGAAAAGACAGTTCTTTCTTACTTTAAGTTAAAGCACTTAAAGGACATAAGGAAAAGGTGATATGATGTATAGTACACTTGTCACATGGGTTAACTCATGGATTATAAGTGCTTGGAGGGTAAAATGGTAATTTGGTAAAAGGGTAGTAAGTGTAATTTTCCACTTTTTCCATGCTTATAAAAGGAGCACCTTCCCTTTCTTTTTCACTTTTGTTTTCATTTCCATTTCACTTTCATCTTCTTCATTTTCTTTTCCATGTCTTCCTCCTTCTTCATCCATTTACTAAAAAGAAAATTCACTTCAAAATCACTTCCTTCCTTCTCTAAATTCATAAACAAGTTCATAATTGCCATCACTGTCTACATCACAAATATCCATAGCATCCAAAATCACATTTTGGCTTGGGCCGTAAGCAAGTAAGAGGAGGGGCCATGTGTGTGCATTTAGAAGCAAGGGGAGGGGTTAGGAGCAAAGAATTGCAAGGGGAAGCTATGGTCTTGAGCTGTTGTTGGTTGTAGGAGGGAGTCATACCTTTTGGTTAAAGTTTAAGTTCGTTTAAAGCGAGTTAAAATCACTTTTTAGTGATTTAAAGTTTGATATAAATTTTTTGTAATAAATTAGTGCTTATAGTGTTGTATGTGTGTAATTGTGATGTCCGTATATTGTTGATATTGTCGTTGATTCCTGCTTGAAAGAAGATGGCATAAATAACCATTGTGTTGTAGGGCACTAAGCTGAGGAAGTCGAAATGTCTTCGAAGCGAATAGGTCGTTATGGAAGCACTTCGAAGAATAGAAATTTGTAGAGGGATCCAAAAGGATTCCTCACCCATTGTTTTACATTTCATTATCTTTGTGTATATGAAGTGCTTATATGAATGGTTTGGAATGTGGAATATAACTTGAAAAGTTGAACTATTTTGAGAAAATAAGCAAATAGTAACTTGTTTAAGTACCATAGTGGTTGTGAAGCCTCTTTTCGAATTTGGAAAGTTATGGTTTTGAATTGACTTCAAATTTTGGATATTTTAAAGTAAATGTTTTCTATATTTTGGTTTAAGTTATAGAAAGAAATGGAGTTTATAAGCTATTCAATTTACAAAACAAAGTGGTAAACATTTCAGGTCCATACAGCGACAGTCGCTAGGGATGCACTTTGGAAATCTGAATTTTGTAAAGTATAAAGGCTATCTACTTTGAATATTTTCAAATGTGTGTTTTAAATGTTATAAAAGTATTCAGAAATGGAGTTTAAAAGCTATTTGATTTATAAAACAAAGTTTTAAAAGTTACGGTCCATATAGCGATAGTTGATATGGATGCATTTCGAAAATCTATGATTTTTATTAAAATATAAAGGGTTATCTAATTTGGATATTTATAAATTCCTTACAAAGGTGTTTTATAAATATTATTTAAGTATTTAAAATGGAGTTTGGGATTTAAATACATCTTTAAAGGTTTATTTGAATTATTAAAGCAAGCAGTTTATGTAAAGGAAATTATTTTACTTTTCAAAAGTCGAATGCTCTTTAGAGTAAAGGTTTTGTGTTATGACTTAAATAGAAGTTTAAATTTGGTTAAAAAGGTTTGAAATTTATATAAATGATTTTTAAAGGATTTTGTGATACAATAAAGCAAGCGGTACTTTTATAAAGAAAAGACTATCTTTTCAAATAAAACTCGATTTTAAGCAATGACCTTCAAGTGGGATTCTTATAGAAGTTTTTAAACTATAATTTAGAAGTTTTGAAAGTATTTTTAAAGGAGGAAGAAGTTATGGATTACAACACTATTGTTGCAATAAATGTTTTCGGAAAAAGGAAAGAAATTATGGACTATAATATTTTTGTTAAAGTAAATGGTATTGGGGAAATTTGAAAAGAAGTTTTGTTTTATAATAGTTTGGTTATTATAAATAGTATACAGAATTTATAAATCTTATAATTGATATTAAAATTCGAGGTAGGTAGACTTCTATCTATCCTAAAAGATAAAAATGTTATTGAGTTAAGGTTAGAGAGGTAATATTACCCTAACTTAAATGGCTTCATTGTCAACCAAAGGATAGTTTAATTTTTAAATCGAAGATTGACGTTCAGTATATGAAGTATTATTTCCGTATACGAATTTGGTTGCTTATGGAAATTTAGTAGTCCTATATTTGACACTAAAAGTCGATGAGTAGATTGATCCTCTATTTGTGAGGTCTAGTGTAACGCCCTGCATCTATACCTATACTACAAAAGAGTATTGCTAAGTAATACCGTATAGTAATACAAAGAATGAGGTTTGTTAAGAGCGACCTGATGTGTCTATTACCTTGGGCTGACAGTGACTAAACACATAATTACAATCTAGCACAAAGCAATAAACACATAGGTTAAAATAAATCAAAACAGTGTACAATATCAGAATCAGAGTCACGGATCATCGTGGAAAAATATACATCATTTAAGATAATGAAATGTGAGTCTATAAAATATCATTACTAGACCCACATAAATATCTACATCACATCTAAATTATCGTATCTAGTACAAGGTAACTACTAAATAATATACATGATATGTCATATCTAGTATCTATATAATAATGAAGTAAACTCAAAACGTCAAAATAGTCTACTCTAGTGCTAGCACAAAATCCAAAAGTCAACGAATCCCGATACCTGTAGAGTTTCAGCTGACCCGGGTATTATAAAAATAAATGGGTCAAACCATATCTAATAAAAAGGTGAGATACTAATACCATAAATATATGAGTCAACAACAAAAATAAGCCGTAACAAAAATATGCCTGAAACCAAATAATTATAATAAGGCGTGTCAATCAAAATCGCCATTTCATAAATCCATATTAAGTCTTTAATGGGCTATCGTCTAAAAATTGGTGATAACAATTCAAAAATTCTTCAAAGCTAAAATATAATAAATATCTATCCCAAAAATCTCTGAAGCAACATTCAGCGCTGATAAAATAATATGGTAGTCACTATCACTTTAATGTAGCGACACAGAGTCTAACCAAAACAATATATCCGCCACATAGTGTAGTAGTCCAACGGAAACAATATAGACTAAAAAGTATAAACACCTGCTCCTAATAAAAGGTAGCCAAGTTTATATCAAAACTATGCGAATTTAAGTAATGGAAACAATATAGGCAAACAGTGTTCAAATTTCTCATCAAACTGATAGGATATAGTCATCTGGTATATAGACTAATAATGCATGTAAACACCAGTCCAAGAAACAAAAGGGCACCTATCTTACACCATAACAAACCTAACTCCAAAAATATAGGTCTTCCTACTCAAATCTAAGAATGCGTCGACTCTCATTTCGATGAAAAAAATGAGTCATCGTCTCTCGAAGATTGTAATATCCTCCATTTTGAGGCTCGAAACTAAATGCTACAGATATTGCAGTCATCCATAGTTATTAATTCTTGATGACAAAATGCGGCTATGTAATCATATTGATAATACTAGAAATAGAATAATATGAAAAAATTTAAACACAATTTGATAGCAACTTTCACATTTCATTTCACAAATGATATTTCATATTCAGTACATAATCCCATTTGTCAACCCACATTCAGAAAAATTGTAATTATTACAAAATACTCCAAGAGCGAGATATGAAGATGCCCCCTTGGTGGCTCAGACTCTAATATTCTGGGATTATACAACTTTGCCATTAAATCCCAAAATAACATAGCAGATAAATAGTTACTCCAAAATAGCTAGATTGTTTTCTGCACGTCTTTGAAGTCTTATTTATCCAACTAGATAACAAGAAATCTCTTACTCTCGACCTACTTAAATGAGCACCCGAGAGTTTAAGGGAAAAACAAAAACTTCGGGTCAGACGATTAGTTTGGTGTAAATAGTAACCTACCATCTCAAACCAACGGATATCTAGTGAGACCAGGCCGTTGAGCGGAACGGGTTTCCCTTCACTGGTATCTTAACTAAAACATATTAACCATATACTGTGCTCCTACAACCACATTGGTTAGAACATAGAAAATAGCATTTATAATTATGCAACATATATTGGATTACCCATCCCAAACTTATTAGATTATCCATCTTAAGTTCAAATGACTACCCATAACAGTTTAAACTGACTATCCATCTTATTTTAATCTGACTACCCATCTTATAATTATATGGACTACTCATCTCACATATATACATATTCATAGTTATGTGGACTATCCATCTCACATGTAATTACTTAGATTACCCATCCCCAACCATATTAACTACCCATCGCACATATTCCTTTTAATTTAAAATGATATGGACTATCCATCACACATCCCATAGTTTTCCTAGGATGACTATGAACGCTTTATTAATCTCATAGAGACTATCCATCTTTGGCATGATGTGGACTATCCGTCTCACATCCTATAGTTTTCCTAGGATAACTATGAACCCATTACATATTCATTTATTTCATGTTCCCCACATGTTCAACCTATGTCTATTGGTGTCCCCAATTAGGTTGTCTCCACTTAATGTTATAACATCTCAAATTGACATACACTGGTATCCCCAAATGATCTACGTCGAACTTATTAAAAATATCCCTTGGTATATGTTATCAGATCTATATATATGTTATTCACTGTAATGTGATAATGTGAGTTGTATTTTGTTTTTCATTAGCCCATTTGTATATCAGCCCATTCGTATATGTACTGTACATAGTACTTTGTACTGTGTAAGTGAAATACTACGATTTGCATTGTGTTTGAATACTCTTTTTATCTTCATCTTCTACAACATGGTATCAGAGCGCCAACAATTCAAACTTGAATCTAGCTAGGGTTTTTTGAAACAAAGTACCAGATCGATCCTCCTACTGATTCTGGTATCGAAATTCAAGATCTATGAGTGAAAATAAGGTCACAATGGATACAATTCAGATAATGCCTAAGATTACTAGTCACAAATTAAATAATTGAATTATTTGAATTGGAGCAAGACGATTCATCTTTATCTTCGAAGTATCGATAAAGGTAATCATTTAACTGAAAGCCCGCCAAAATTAGACTCAAAGGAGGAGAAGGATCTGATGTGGTTTAGGGATGATGCTCGTCTATTTCTTTAGATCAGAAGCTCGATTGATGGTGAGGTTATTGGTTTGGTAGATCACTGTGAATTTGTGAAAGAACTGATGGATTATTTGGAATTCCTATATTCTGGAAAAGGAAATTTAACAAGAATGTATGATGTTTATAAATCGTTTTATAGAGCTAAAAAACAAGAGCAAACATTGATGAATTATTTCATGAACTTTAAGAAAACATACGAGGAGTTTAATTTGTTACTTCCGATAAGTCCAGATGTTAAAGTTCAACAACAACAAAGAGAGCAGATGGCAATAATGAGCTTTCTAGTAGGTCTAACACCTGAATTTGAATCAGCAAAATCACAAATCTTATCTGGATCTGATATATCATCATTAAAAGAGGTTTTTAGTTGAATTCTTTGTACTGAGATTGCTCAAGTATCAAATACTACTGTTTATAGTGCTTTAATCAGTAATAGCAAGAATCATGTGCCATGGAAACTAGAAATTCAAACTGAATACAGACCACCTTGGAATAACACACAAAGATCAAATGCTCAAACTCAGAATTCTCAAGTGTAAAGACCACCAAATCGGAATAAGTTTTGTACATATTGCAAGAAACCAGAGCATACTAAGTTTGAGTGTAGGAAATTGCAATACAAAAATTCTCTATCTAATAATGCCTCAAACACAACTAAGACAGTTCTCATATCTGTTGATGAATTTGACAAGTATACAAAGTATCGAGAATCACTCAAGAATGCTTCATCGGATCATGCATCTTCTTCTGTCACTACTGTTGCTACTGTTGCTAATTTGGAAAAACAAACACCAAAGTGGGTTATAGATTCTGGTGCTACTGATCATATGATAGGTAACTATCACTTGTTTTCTGATCTTCAGTTAAATGAATCAACTCATGTTGTAACATTGGCTGACGGATCACAAACATATTTTCAAGGAACCGGACAAGTGAATTCACACACCCTACTTCCACTAAACTCAGTCTTATATTTGCCAAATTTATCCTTCAATTTACTATCATCAAGTCAAATTACTCACAACCTTAATTGTTGCATATCCTTTTTCCGCGATCATTGTGTGTTTCAGGATCTTATGATGAAGCAGATTATTGGTAGAAGACAAGAATCTGGAGGTTTATATACACTTAGTACTGTGCCACCTAAACATATTACCTGCTCAAGTATGACTTCTGCTCTCAAAACTCATTATTAGTTAGGTCATCCATCACTTCCATTACTTAAGAAACTTTGTCCACAATTTAGTTCTCTGTCTACATTAAATTATGAATCATGTCAATCTGCTAAACATCATCGTGTTAGTTCATATCCTAGATTGAATAAAAGGGCTAGTTCTACCTTTGAACTAGTACACTCTGATATATGGAGACCTTCTTCAGTTGTATCTAAAAAGGATATAAATATTTTGTTACTTTTGTTGATGACTACTCATGTGTAACTTGGTTGTTTCTAATTAAAAGTCGATCAGAGTTATTTTCTGTATTTTGTACTTTCTGTGCTGAGATAAGAAATCAGTTTAATATTTCTCTTCGAACTTTGAGAAGTGATAATGCCAAGGAATATACATCTAGTCTATTTAACACATACATGGTTCAACATGGTATTCTTCATGAAACATCATGTGTTGATACTGCATCACAAAATGGGGTTGTAGAGAGAAAAAATAGACATTTAATTGAAACTACTCGTGCTCTTTTGTTTCAAATGAATGTACCCAAAGTGTTTTGGGCAGATGCTGTGACTACAACATGTTTTTTAATCGATAGAATGCCTTCAACAGTGCTGAATTATGAGATTCCTTTTCAAGTTTTGTATCCCAACAAACACCTATATCTAGTAAAGCCTAGAATATTAGGTAGTACATGCTATGTTAGAGATGTAAACCCACAACTAACCAAATTGGATCCAAAATCTTTGAAATGTATATTTGTTGGCTATTCACAACTTCAGAAAGGATATAAGTGTTTCTGCCCCAGTCTTCATAAATATCTTGTATCCTTGATGTCACTTTTGTAGAAGATGTTCCATTCTTTCCATTATCAACTTCAAATTCTTCCATTCAAGAGGAAAATGAGAATGATGAATTTTTGGTATATCCCACTATATCACCTCAAGAAAATGAATTTACTGTGACTCATGAGCCTACTCAATAAATAGAAACAACCTTACCTAAATCTGATCATGAAGATGCTCCACTACCTGATTCAAGTCTTGACTTACCTATTGCACTTCGTAAAGGGAAACACCAGTGTACATATCCTATATCATCTTTTGTTTCATATAACAAACTACATCCAGTCTCTTACACCTTTATTTCTGCTCTGGATACTATTTCTATTCCCAAAATTGTTGGAGAAGCTTTATCTAGACCTGAATGGCAGGGAGCAATAATAGAAGAAATAAATGCTTTAGATCAGAACAGTACTTGGGATTTAGTTCAGTTACCAGAAAATAGAAAGGTGATAGGATGTAAATGGGTTTTCTCTGTTAAAGTAAATCCAGATGGATCTATTGCTAGGTTGAAAGCTCGGTTGGGTGCTAAAGGATATGCTCAACCCTATGGAATAGATTACTCCGAGACTTTTTCACCAGTTGCTAAAATGACATCAATAAGGTTGTTTATTTCTTTGGCAGCAAGATATAATTGGAAGCTACATCAGTTTGATATTAAAAATGCTTTTCTTCATGGGGATCTTGTTGAAGAGGTGTACATGGTGCAACCACCTGGTTTTGTTGCTCAGGGGGAGCATGGAAAAGTATGTAGACTAAAGAAAAGCTTGTGTGGATTAAAGCAAAGCCCGAGAGCATGGTTTAGCAAGTTCAGTCAAGTAGTTGAAAATTTTGGTATTATTAAAATCAAATCTGATCATTCAGTATTCTATAAAAATTCAAAAGGTGGTATAATCTTGCTGGTGGTATATGTTGATGACATTGTGATTGCTGGAGATGATGAAAAAGAGATTTCAGATCTTAAAACTTTTATTTACACACAGTTTCATACAAATGACTTGGGAGAATTGAAGTATTTCTTAGGTGTTGAAGTCATAAGAAGCAATGGACAGATATTTCTTTCACAAAGGAAGTATATTCTTGACTTATTAGTTGAAATTCGAAAACTAGGTGCAAAACCATGCAATACTCCTATGATTACTAATAGCTGTTTAACAAAAGATGGTGAACTGTTTAATGATCCTGAAAGGTATAGGAAACTGGTTGGAAAATTGAATTATCTAACTGTGACTAGACCAGACATTGCATATTCAGTTAGTGTTATAAGTTAGTTCATGTGTTCACCAACTGTTCATCATTGGTCTGCATTAAAGCAGATTTTGTGTTATTTGAAAGGAATTGTGGGACAAGGCATCATATACGAAAATAATGGACATAATAAAATTAAAGGTTTTTCAGATGCTGACTAGGCAGGATCTAAGGCAGACAGAAGATCAACTTCAGGTTTTCGTATTTTTGTTGGAGGAAATTTAGTCTCATGGAAAAGCAAAAAGCAAAATGTAGTATCTCGATCTAGTACAGAGTCTGAATATAGAGCAATGGCAAATACGGTGTGTGAATTAATGTGGATAAATCATCTCATGACTGAATTAGGATTAAAACCAGAATTACCAGTGAAGTTATGGTGTGATAATCAAGCAGCCATTCACATGGCTTCAAATCCAGTGTTTCATGAGAGGATAAAGCATATTGAAGTTGATTGCCATTTTATTCGAGAGAAAATACAACAGGGATTGATAAATACAGGCTATGTCAAGTCTGGAGAGCATCTAGCCGATATTTTCACTAAATCTTTAAATGGTGTTCGAGTGGAATACTTATGTAACAAGTTGGGCATGATTAATATGTATGCTCCAACTTGAGGGGGAGTGTTGTCAGATCTATATATATGTTATTCACTGTAATGTGATAATGTGAGTTGTATTTTGTTTTTCATTAGCCTATTAGCCCATTTGTATATCAACCCATTCGTATATGTACTGTATATAATACTTTGTACTGTGTAAGTGAAATACTATGATTTGCATTGTGTTTCAATACTCTTTTTATCTTCATCTTCTACAATAGTATCCCTAAGGTTTAAAGTTAAACTCAAAAACATATGGCTCGCCGCCATTAAATAGTTTAATTTAGATTAATATCGAAGTTATAAAACATGTAACATGTCGAAGCTTATCTACATTGGTGTCCCCAATGGTAGTGTCGAAATTTACAATTAAGATGACATTGGTATCCCCACTGTTCAATGTCAAATTTATTTTACTTTGGTACCCCCAATAACGGCATTGAAAAAGAAAACTTAAGGCTCTCCGCCCTTAAAGAAGATAAACGATATTCATGCCGCACTATGCCTCATCGAACCTCTATCCATGGTAAAATCAAACTTAAATTCTTTTAAGAATAAAGTTCCATGTTGAAAATGATGTTGTCGACTTACATAAACCATAGGTTATCCACCTATTTAAAAAAAATTAGTAAGGCATACAGATTTATAATGCAGCCTTTAAATTCTAACGTCGACATCAATATTCACGGCGTTATCACCCAAAACAATGCAAAAGAACCCTTGCCAACCTTGATGGATAGCGGCCTCAAGACTGTCAGCGTCATTGTAAAACTTTATATTTAACTCACTTTAGCTATAATGCCGCTTAATATATATATATATATATATATATATCTGTGTGTGTGTATGTATAGGATCGAAGTTATCACAAGCGACGTCACTGCCTTTTTCATAGTTGTCTTAAAAAGCATTCAAAATAGTAGTATGCGGCGTCAATTACCACATAGGCAAAGAGGTTCGGTTAGATGAATCACGAAGTTACGATGCCGCCAAACTTAGGTTGCTGACAATGTCGGTGTCGTTACTGTTAGAATCATTCCATAGCTACTGGAGTAGCCATCCCATGCTTTCTTCCATATCAACATCGACACTCATAGAAGCGGCGTACCTTTAGGATCGGAGAGAATATAAGTGGCATGGCATTATCGTAATTATCATAAAAACTGATTTATTATTAATAAAAGCATACACTTTTCACCAAATCCAATTTCTTGTCCAATTCCTATTGGATAAAGCAATACTTTAACCATTTCTTTTTAGAAAATCTGCCACATACATTTTTCAAGTTCCAAAATATTTTTCAACTTTAATTAATTAATATCCTTAATTAATCATTAATTTAAATGCTTACCTAGCATAATAAATTCATAGTAATTGAAATCATTTGGGAAAAATCCCAAAAAAATTCATAGAAATTCCAAAATACCATATCCTTCATCATATAATAATTTCGAGACCAAAAATCATATTTAATTGTTTTAAATAATAAAACCCAAAATAAAGCTAATTTCCACGTTGGGGAATTCATAAAATATTCATTTTAACTTAGAAAATTATGAAATTAGAAACCCATCTCCAAATTAATGTTTTACTCAACATACTAGAAAATCAAAGCATTTGGAGAATAAAAACTTACGTTTTACCCTTAAAACCCTTTCTAACAATATCAAAAAAATTCCATAAATTATTATTCTATCCAAATAATGATTAGACAATTATATCTTCGTAAAACAAACAATTATCATTTGGGTACTATCCATAACCGAATTCTAAAACAAGCAAATGAGATGGTTCATGTATTATTCACGTTAATTTACTGTTGGAGTTGAGATTTGATCAGTGCTTAGCTTCCTTAAACTTTGCTTGAATCTCTTTTAGATTTCGTACTTCTATCTCCTTAGGTTATGGCCCGCCTCATTTTCCTTCTCTTTGATTATTTATGTTTGTGAAAAATGAGAATAATATGAGGGAGAGAGGGTTTAAGGGATAAAAGATAGGTCTATACTAAATCGCCCCCCTCATAGTCTTTTCTATATTTAAGTTTAAGCAATCTTTCTTAGTTCATTAACAATGGCTCGACTTTACAATTTTCAAATCTCATTCTCCTTAACCATTTACATTATTCTATTTAATCTCTCCAATTAAATATCCGAATAATGTTATACTAAAATTAGGGGTGTTACAGGCTTCTCTCTTAAAGAATTTTGTTCTTGAAATTCAATAAGAACTACAAAACAAGCATATCAAACATGCAAACAATGCTAATATATCCTACCAGCTATAAAGTCTATATACGACAAATATAGAACATACCATCATAACAGCTCAGGATAAGTATCCCTAATCCTGTCTTCTGTCTCCCAAGTACAGTCTTTCACGTTGTCACTCTATTAGACTTTCACTAACTTGAATGTCTTATTCCTTAATCTCTTCTGATCTCTCGATACAAATCGAACTAGTTGTCCTGCAAAAGTCAGATCCGGTTCTACTACTAAATCTTCCAGTGAGCAATAGTAGTCTCTGGATCATTCGCATACTTTTGAAGATGAGAAACACGAAACACATTATGGACTCCTGCCAAACTACTTAGTAACTCAACTCAATACGCAGGCTTTCTGATCCTCTCTATAATAGGGAACAGACCAACATATCTCGGTGCCAGTTTCTCAGACCTTCCAAATCATACCACACCCTTTATTGGTGATACTTTAATGAAAACCTGATCTCCAACTGAGAACTCTAAATATTTATGCCTCCTGTTCGCATAACTTTTCTGCCTTGATTGAGCTTCTCTCATCCTACCTCGGATTAACTCAATCTTTTCTGTAGCTTCTCTCACTATATCTGGACCAAGGACCAATCTGTCTTTAGTCTCCAACCAACATGCTGGTGATTTGCACGGCCTTCCATATAAAGCTTTGAAAGGCGCCATTCCTATACTAGTCTAATAACTATTATTATAGGAAAATTCATCTAAGTGCAAATGTTCTTCTCATGACCCATCAAAATCTAGTACACAAGCTCTCAACAAATCCTCGAGTACCTTATTGACTCTCACTATCTACCCGTCTGTCTGAGGGTGATAAGGGCACACATCTTAAGCTTTACCTAACACTTCTTGTAGACTCTTCTAGAATTCATTAGTGAACAAGGCATCTCTATAAGTGACTATACTAGTAGAAATCCCATGCGGTCTAACAATGTTCTTCAGAAATAACTTAGCCAATCCAAGTGCCGTCCTGGTTGACCTAACAGGAATGAAATGTGCACTCTTGGTTAGTCTATCCACTATGACCCAAATACTTTAATTTCCCAAATTCGACCTTGGCAAGCCGTCAATAAAACCCATGGATCACGTATCCCACTTCCAAACTGGTATATCTAAAGGGTAAAGCAAACCACTCAACTTCTGATGTTCGGCTCTTACTTGCTCGCAATTTGCACACTGCTTTACCCATAAGCCTACATCCCTCTTCATACCCTCTTAGAAGAAACTTCTCTTCATATCCAGATACATCTTGGTTCCCCCAGGATGAATCGTAAACTTTGTTTGATGACAGTCCCTAAGAACTTCCTTCCTTAGGTCACTAACACCTAAAACACACAATCGTCCCTTTTTCCTCAACTATCCTCTCTAGTTAAGTATAAAATCTTTCAGATCATTGATCTCGGTTCCACTTTCCAATTTTCTAATCCTTTTGGCTAACAACGGATTGTATTTCTACTAAGAAGCAACCCTCTCAATCAACATTGGTCGAACTTCTAAACAAAACAATATGGCAGTATCATGACTAGAACTGGCAGTCGATCTTAACTGCCCACTACACGTAGTCAATGCCTCTAGATCCTTCCATTCTGCTAACATAGCTAACACCACATTTTGATGTTTTCTTCCAAGTGCATCCGCAACTTTATCTCCTTTCCTCGACGTATACTCAATATCGAAATCATAAGCTGCTAAAAACTCTAGCCACCTCTGCTATCTCATATTCAACTCTTTCTGAGTAAATAAATACCTCAAAGACTTATGATCCATATACGACTCGAATCTTTCTCTTAAGAGGTAGTGTCTCCACACTTTCAATGCAAAATTCACCGTTTCCAACTCCAAATTAGGAGTCGGATATCTAACATCATGCGGTATGAGCTGTCAAGAAGCGTATGCAATTACTTTACCCCTCTACATCAACACAGCTCCTAACCCTGTTCCACACGCATCTGTATACACCACAAATCCTGATTCCCATTTGGAACTACTAATACAGGCGCATTGGTCAACAAATGCTTTAACTTAAGGAACGCTTCCTCACATTTATCAGACCAAATAAACTTCATGTCCTTTCTGGTTAGTATAGTTAGGGGTGCTGCTATCCACGAGAAATCCTTAATAAATCTCCGGTAATAGCCAGCTAATCCGAGGAAACTTCTTATCTTGGTCATCATCTCGGGTCTCTTCCAACTATTTACAGCCTTAATCTTGGCTAGATCCACAGAGAACCCTTTCCTTGAAACTACATGACCAAGAAACTTCACATCTCTTTTCTAAAAATGACATTTTGAAAACTTCACTTTTAGCTGATGTTGCCTCAACATCTCAAGTACTATTCTAAGATGAATCTCATGATCTCTTTCATCCTTAGAATATACCAAAATGTTATCAATGAACACCAACACGAACCTACCCAAGTGCTCTCGGAATATCTGGTTCATCAAGTCCACAAAGAAAGCAAGCGCATTAGTCAACCCGAATGGCATCACTAACCACTCATACGAACCATATGTTTGTACCAAAAATGGGCACAACACTCTTCGGAAGTTTTTGAAGAGTTAAAAGTGAAGAATAAAAATTAAAACTGTGGATTATCTAACAAAAACTCCAAATAACAGAAAGTAAATTGCGAAGACAAGCGATTTAGAGTGGTTCGGCGTTTTGCCTACGTCCACTATGAAGTTTGATGATTTTATTGCTCGATACTTGAAGGTTACAGTAGTTTATAATATAATACAACTGAATTTAAATGCTGAGTGTCAATCTAAAGCAGCGGCGGTGTTCTGGAGTAGATCTTGGCAGAATCTGGGCGCTCTTCAGTACTTAGAATTCTCCGACCCCTTTTCTGAATGACCAGGGGCTCTATTTATAGGTGTAGGAGGCTGATATTTTGCCTAAAATGAGGGGAGACCAGTTCTGGTACGTCAGGGGGCCCACATGGCCGAAATCTGGAGATCCGGGCCCACTTTGGGATCGATTCGACCCTTGGTTCGAATCGATCAAGAAATCATCCAATCGAGCTGAAATTTGGTGTGGACATTCTTTGATGTGCATGCAAGCTTCTGTGAAAATTTCGTAGCATTTGGACTTGTAGATCTTGAGTTATGAGCGATTCAAGTTGGAGTTCATCGCCTTATGGATCCGTTCGAATCGATGTGCTTCGAATCCATAGGTTCGAATCGATGGTGCTGCACGTGAAGACAGTGACATGTTGCGTGTGCTTCGGGTCAATCCAGCTTTTGCTCCGAGTTTTACTGAGTCAACTCCGTGTATCTCGCTACTTTGACTCGATAGATCCGAGGGGATGGACTCGAAGATAGGTGTCTTCGAATCGATCAAGGCATATTACGTTCGATCGATTCAAAGCTGCCTCATGAGATGGAGTCGAGGTCCTTATAACTGCATGGATTCGAAGGATCCTTCCTTCGATGGATTCGAACTATGGTGTATGCGAGGATGGATTCGAACTTAAGGCATATGAGGACTTGCTTGATGGAGTCGAAGGCGGTGAATGCTCCAATGGATTCGAAGCTATCGGTTTCGCCTGATGGAATCGAAGCAATTCTCCTTTGACCGATTCGAACTAGCCTCTTTCTCATGGATACGAGGCAATGCTTGTCTGATGGATTCGAACATAGGCTCCGCCTATGGATTCGAACTAAGGATGTTCTACTCCATCTTTTGTCGACAATATCTCGAGCATACGAACTCGGATTGACTTGAAACTTGGATCGTTGGTTCCCACGGCTTTGCTTGACGTGCCTTATCAATTGTAGCCCGATCCGGACTTGAACAAATTTCATCGATATCCGTAGCGATCCTTGCGTGTAACCGATTTCCGAGACGATCTGTCACCGGTATCTAGTCAAGTCCTTGGTGTCACGGCCTTGCCAAAAGGCGGGATAACATTTGCCCCCCAAAGTACGTCTTGTGTACACATGACGTGCTTTGTAAAGACGCAGTTTCACGTCGTCCAATTGTCACATGTTCTGTTGAAAACGGTATTCTCTATAGCATTTCATATCGACCCTCTCCTGAACCAATGTGAAATTTGAGTTGTAACCATGTCCGTCAGTTGGTCTAGGAAGTTCCTTCGTATTAATCCTCTCCTAAATCAATATAGAAGGTCGAAGGACCGACATCGTATTGGTGAACTTAGAATTCAGTAGATATGAAACACTTGTTCGTATTGTAGTGGATGGAGTCGAACAAAGGCTTCGAATCGATGGAACTCACTAGTGATGGATTCGAACCGATGTGAAGATGGACCTTGATTCGTATTGATGATAACTGAGGGATACGAAGCGATCGTTTGTATTAGTAGGCCGTGCACTGTTGTGGTTCTATTAACACCTTGATTTGTTGGAATCGAATATTCTCTAAGCCTTTCTAACATTTGTGCTTCGAATCGAATTTTGATGGACTCGAGGCAATCGATTCGAAGCGTGGCTTAGTACTAATGCATGGGGGAGTCTGAGTCGATTCTAACATTCTGGCTTATGGATTCGAACCTGCCGCTTCGTATTGATTCGATGTCTTCACCCGTTGAAGCCGGTCACTCACACCGGGAGGCGAATCGCCACTAAGTTGTTATAAATACCGGGGTCCTATTCACTTTTCACTTTTTCTACTTTTGCTCTGTTTCTCTGCGTCTTCGAATCGATCTAGCACTCGCGTGAATCGAAGCCATCTGCCCTCCTTTGAATCGCAACAATCCTTTCTGGTTTCATCTCGTATTTAGGTAGGCGATTCGACTAAATACTTTAAGCTTCGGGCTTCGATGTAATTCCCTTTGCTTACGTTCGTATCGATTCGGATGGAATCGAATCCAGGGATGAAAAAAGAAACGACTTCCTCGCATCGATCTTGGATGGTGGTTTTCGAATCGATCTCAGATAACCAAATTTTTTGTGGCGTTTGCATCGATCTGTGGAAGTACGTTGATCGAATCGATCATTGGTGGTGAATCGATCGTATCGATTCGAAGCGATCGATACGAGGAGTTGTGGTATACTCATCTACGATCGATTCAAAGATTATGCTTACTATGATCGATACGAAGCTTCGTCCATTCGACACATGATTTTTCCAAAGATCGATTCGAAGGATAAACCATCTCAGCCTGAACTGCATCGATTCGGATTGTATCGGTTCGAATCGCTTTGACTCGAGTTTGTATCGATTCGAACCTGTACCGATTCGAAGGCACACCTTTAAGATCGATTCGAAGCTGTATGGACTCGAACCTTGATCTTTACGAACGAGCTTCCATGGATACGAGAACTTCACATGATTATTGGCATGACTCCGACGAGCTTCATCTTTGCATATTCAGACTAAATTTTTGTTGTGCATATTTGACTGCCCTTCAAAGCTCGTCGATGGAACTGTAACTTTGAAAAATTAACCTGAACTAATCAATCATGGATTCTGAATAACATGTTTTAAGACGGTCAGCAATGACGGTCGCTCTAATTAGCTTCATAATTTCTGAAGCTTGCATCTTGTTCTCAGTTTTGTTGAATCTGTTAAGTAACGCACAGCACTTGCACTGCACGACACATTCATACACTTCTCACTGGGGAATGCACGGGCTCTTTATGAACTTAACGTTGCTTTCTGATGAGTTAGCTAATTATGGAATCTTCGAGCTCCCAACAACAAGAGGTACAGAGCTCGACTCCTCCGGTGCTTGAGATTCCCGATATTCCTGCCGACGTAATCGATCCAGCTCCAGATGAATTGTCAGAGGCTATTTTTATTGAGGACCCGGTTGATTCGGTTCAATCTAACATCTCCGAATCCTTATTGGGACGAATATGCTTAAAGCATAACATATCTCTGGATGATGTGTTATTACCTAATGCCGATGATAGACCGCACAATCCGCCTGATGGATATACGGCTTTTTATCGCCATGCTTGCGCGGCCGGAACTCTCCCTCCTTTCAATCAATATATCAGAGGGATGCTATCATATTTGGAAATCGCTCCTTCACAACTTCATCCCAACGGGCATGCGTTGCTGAACAGTGCCTTTATCATATTTATGGACTGTCTCTTTCGCCCGCCAAGGCCCACCGAGATCAGACACATATTTAACTTCAAGAGTAGGGGGGATAGCCCGTCTTTTACATTTCTGGAGGCAGTTAGGAATTGCCAAGTTGTAGTGGGAGCTTGGACCCGACTGAGTTATTTTAAGAACGAGTGGTTCTATGTTCGGTGCCCTCCGGGTTTTGCTAGGCGATGGTTGTCTAGACGTAAGTGCCTTAACCTGTTTTCTTGACCAATAGCTCTTTGGTGTTAAAATTGACATTTCATTCCCTTTACAGCCATTATCTCCAGACCCGACGGAGGGCGTTTCAAAGGTATCGTCCGAAGTCTTCAAGAAGTTCCAAGCGAGTTGAGACATATTGACTCGGTGCTGAACGATTATAACTTAAGAATTCTTGGTTTGATCGACGTTAATCAAAGTATAGTTGTCGAGGGATTGGAAAAGCCCGCCTCCAAGAAGGAAGATAAGAAGAAAACCAAGAAGAAAAAAGTGAAGAAGTCACTCGGAATCAGAATAATCGAGGCGAGTGATGAAGAAAGAACCCATACGGATTCGGAGCCAATGGCTGACCTCTCGGGAAACTTGGAGGAGTCGGGAGGAAGACGGAAAGGCAAGGCCGCCGTTTCCAAAAAACTTAAGTCTAAGGGATGGAAATCTGTGGATGTGTCTCCTCCCATTTCCGGAGTTATGATTTCTGAGGCCGCCCCTTCTCATTCGAGAGACATTTTCAAAGGGCTTGACGACATTCCCATCCCAGATTATATATCGATTTCTCATAATCTTGGGTTGGAGGAATTTCAAGATGTCCTAAACATGAACGAGCCCTTTCCTTTAAGTGCGGTCAACACTTCCGGTCGGTTTGGGGGTTTACACATTTACACACACTTCCACAGCACTTCATGACCTTTGCATAGTAAACATTGCTTTATGGGATCCTAATCCGTAATTCTTTCTTATCGCAGGTGAGATGTCAGGACGTGGCTCTACTCTGGATAGGCTTCGGAATGTGCGCCAATCTTCTCCATTTTACGATTCCGCAGGAGAGAAACAGATAGGGATCATGGGCGAAGCTATTCAAGTCAAGAACGTTATGATAGAGACAGAGATTACTCGCGTGGCCGTTCTGGCTATGATTATTCTGACAGAGACCGGGGATACCAGTACCGACCCCGATCTCGCTCTCCTCCGCCTCCCAGGGCCCCAGTAGACCTCCCAGGGCCATCTCATCAGCAGCAGCTGCCTTCTCAATCTTCTCGGCCTGATGCTCAGTGGCCAAGAATGGAACCGACAGCAGCCGCTATAATTGAACAAGCTCCGGCTGAGTTGACAAGCGAGGGAGCTGCTAAACTTGCCCAAATGAAAAATGACTACCCTGAAATTTGCATGGATGGCTATATCTTCCCTCCTAACTTTAAAAGAATTCCTCCGGACGCTGAGACCACTGCTCATAGTTATATCCACGACTTCTACGCTCAGTATAAGGAGTGGTACAAGGCAGCCGTGAAGGCTTCTAGAGTAGCTTTTGACCGGGCGAAGATCATTGCTGAACGTGATGCTGACATTGTCAAACAGAAACGCATCATTCAGGTTCTTCAATCTAAAGTGGAGACGTCCCGGAAGTCAGAGCTTGAAACACTTCAGAAACATGAAGATGTTGTGGCCAAACTGGCGAGGATGCAGCAGGAACACTGCGCCACGGTGGAAGAGATGGGCCACCGCAACACCACCATTGCAGCTGAGCGAGACTTAGCCGTTAAAGAGCTGAATGAGCTCAAGGCCAAATTCACTGAAATGGTGAAGGAGAAGGACGATGCAAACGCCACTGCTCAAGAGGCTTGCGACCAAGCAGTATCTCTCAGGACCGAACTTGCTGCGGCGGCGGTCAAGGCTAAGTCTGTGGAAGCAGAAATTCAGGAAAAGATCTTGGAGGAGAGGTCTAGGCTAGATGCTGAGTTTGACGATCTCTTAGTCACGTATAACGCTAATGTGCTGGAATACAGAAATTTAGCGTGGCTGGGAGATGACTCCATGATCTTGTACAATGCCTGGACCCGGCTGGTGAATGAGAAAAAGCAGCGCATCCAGATGAAACGCTTGACGACTTTGAGCTGGAGATGCGTTTGCTTACCGAGGATGAGAGGAAGGTCCTTCATGAGGCGGTGATCTCTATGGCGAAAGAAAAGCTTGGCGTTCCATCTCTAGAGACAGGCGAAGGCTCGGGGATCGCGCATCACGAGGCAAGTGTTGGAGCTGTAATTCCAACATTGCCCGAAGCCACTGGTGCGGTAGATCCCCAGTCTGTTCCTGCATATAATCCTGACCAACCATTATTATCTTCCGCCGATGATTCCACCGACGTTTCGGTCCAGACTAAGGAAGGTATTTGAACGCTTCTCGTAGTTTAGTTGTGAAGAACTTTAAGCAACACACTTGGCTAACAATCTTCGTTTTGTCGCATTTCAGTGACTGAAGTCGTTGTTTCTGCGCCCCTTGCTCTATCAGTTCCACATCAAACACAAGGGGTTGTTTTTACTGAAGCCATCACAACTTCTACCTTGATCGGCGAAGAGGGAGATGCAAATATGTTTTCTTTCAGTGCTCAAATGATTGAGGAGCTTCTCAATGAACCCATCGATCCCTCTGTCAATCCGTCCGATGCTGTGAGTGGGGCTGCTCCGGCCGTTAGTTCATCTATGCCAGCTATTGGCACGTCCGATGCGGCCCAAGCATCCCGCGAGGACGACATTATTGCTGAGATTGATGCCGAAATGGCAGCAGGGAATGCTGGTATGAATCCGCCCGGGCCTGCCCCGTTAATGGTGATTTCACCGGGCGGTACTGTAGTGATTGAAACTGCTCCTGTCCCTCCTCCTGCTACTACTCCTATGCCTCCAGCTCGACCTCCTAGAAGAATTTCCATTGCCTCCAGTTCTGAGGAAGATGTTGACATTATATCGCTGCCGGAGGGCAAGCCTGAAAAGAGTAAGCGGTCGAGGAGAAAGTCAGGCAGCGGGTCTGGCGGGGCAACCCCGAAGAAGAAGATAAGGAAGAAGAAAGATTGAACTCTTTCTTTAAATCTCTGTTACGTAGGGTAGCATTTTGTTGATTTTTCCATAGCCGTGTACAGATGTGGATTCGGCTCCCACTAGTAGTAATTTTTTGAACCATTTTGTAATCAGATTCTTTTTGTTGATAGTGGAAATGAGAATGTATTCCCTTTTGTCTTCAACTCGTTATGTGTTATGGTTCTGCCCCCAGTATTGGGGATAAGTGTGGAGTTGATGTATGTTTATACTCCGCCTTGCGTACTGGGAGTACGGAGTTAGTTAATGTTCATACTCCAGTTCGCGCTCTCGGAAGCTGGAGTTTGTTGATGTTCCTACTCCGGTTCGTGCTCTCGGAATCCGGAGTTAGTTAATGTTTATACTCTAGTTCGCGCTCTCAGAAGCTGGAGTTTGTTGATATTTATACCCAGCTCGCGCTCTCGGAGTACTCTGGGGTTTTGTGAATGTTTATACTCCGTCTCGCGCTCTGGGAGTACGGAGTTGAATGAATGTTTATACTCCGCCTCACACTCTGGGAGTACGGAGTTAAGTAAAAAGTTCGTACCCAGCTCGCGCTCTCGGAGTACTCTGGGATTTTAGGAAAATGTTTATACTCCGCCTCGCACTCTGGGAGTACGGAGTTAGTTAAAAAAGTTTGTACCCAGCTCGCGCTCTCGGAGTACTCTGGGATTTTAGGAAAATGTTTATACTCCGCCTCGCACTCTGGGAGTACGGAGTTGGTTAAAAAGTTCGTACCCAGCTCGCGCTCTCGGAGTACTCTGGGATTTGGGAAAATGTTTATACTCCGCCTCGCACTCTGGGAGTACGGAGTAGAGTGAAAGGTTGTCGTGTATCAACCCATTTCTGGCCTGATGTGATGGCTTGCCCCCGAGCCCGGGTTTCATTTAGTGAGTGGTTGATTGCTTCATAGCCACTCTCTACTTGAATAAATCCCATTGTGTGATGGAATTTAGCTCTTCGTGCATCGTGATGTTGTTCATTGTATTTAATGAATCACAGCTCTGGCTCGAAGAGATGGTATTTTATTGCTGAAATAAGAAAACATGGCAAAGTCAGTTGCCTTATTACAAATTCTAATTTCGAAATGCAGAAATAAATTCTAAAACAGAATTTAAACTAAATAGATAAAGATAGCCTGTTATGTGCAATAGCGATGAAGACTTTCGCTATCCAAGGCCTTTGGTGAAGCTAGACCATCAGCGGTCGTTAACTCATATATGCCATCCCCGAGCTCCTGCTTAATCTCGTGTGACCCCTTCCATGTTGGTTTCATGTGTGGTAGTGCTGGGTATTCTTTTTTAATGACAATCTCATTGCGTTCAAAAGTTTTAAGTCGGTCCTCGGCATTGCGTAATCGGGCGACTCGATTTCGGCGTATGACTGTTCTCAAGTCAACCTGGTCGCCCTGGACGACTCCAACTCCGTTGACGGTAGGGAACTTTAAGGTTAAGCACCACGGGGCAATTACGGCTCTGAATTCAGTAAGGGCAGGTCATCCTAAGAAAGCGTTGTATGGCGAGACTATGTTCAACACAACGAACTGTAATGTCCGAACTCTCCTACGTTCCTTAGATCCCAACCTAACTGGTAACTTCACCATCCCAATAGGTATGGTAGTGCTACCGTTGAATCCATGGAGGTGAGTTTGGCAAGGTTCCAAATCCCTGGCTTTCATCCTCATTTGATTATAAGCATGTATAAAAAGGATATTCACAGAGCTCCCGCAGTCAATTAGTATCCTTTTCATCCAAGCTGGACCTACTTGCGCCGATATCACGAGTGGGTCAGTAGTCGGGCTTCCGACATAATCAATATCTTTGTCCCGGAAAGTGATGTCGTTAATTATCGCTCTCTTTCGTTTGGTCGAAAGTTTATTGTCCAAGTTATCATCATACTCAAAGTCTGTTCGTCTAGCTAAGTTATCATATGATTTCATTTCTTCCCAGCTTCGCTTCGCTGGATGAGGATTATCACTTACAACATTAATTACCAGTCTTCCTCCGACACGACCTGGTTCCTCCTGTCTTTCTGAATTCTGTACATGATTTTGATTTGAGGGGCCCGCCCCCTCAGACTGCGGTGCCCGCACAAACTGGTCTAACTTCCTCTCCCTGATCAACTTCTCAATGAGGTCCTGCAAGTGTCGACATTCGTTGGTGTTGTGGCCATAACTTTCGTGGAATCTACAGAACTTCCCTGTTTGAATCTGCCTCTCCGACGATTGCTTCGGAGCCGGCTTCTTGTATTGCATAGTATTGCAGGTTTGTAGGTACACATTTTCCAACGATGTATTCAATGGTGTGTAATTATCGAACATTGGAGCCTCACGCCGTGGACCTCGATTTGGATCTCTTTTCTTATTCTGACCATTGTTACCTCTTGGCTGAGTCTGGTTGTTCTGTATGTTCAACTGAAATTTTCCGGAATTGTCACCGGACTGTTTAACTGCTACATTGCTCTGTATTCCTTCGCTTCTGGGTCCCGCATCGTCCTGCTTCCTAGACTATTTCGCATCCTCTTGCCGTAAGAATTGTGCGGCTTTGGAGTAGAAACGGTCCAATGATGCGGGTGGTTTTCCAGCTAACCAGTTTCCAAATTCAGAATCAGGGTCAATCCCCTTTGTCAATGCCATTAAAATCGAGTTATCGTTGGGGTTGCTAATCTCCACACATGCCGTATTAAATCTTTCCAGGTAACGCCTTAATGTTTCCCCACGAGCTTGGGTAACACTGGACAAGGTGTTAACATCTTTCGGCCTAGCGACATGCATGCGAAATTGTTCAACAAATTTCTTAGCCAGTTGATCAAATGAAGGGATAGACCTAGGTGGCAATCTCGTAAACCACATTGTTGCAATTCCTCCCAGTGAGATAGGGAAACTTCGACATTTCACGGCATCGTCGGCCCTTGCGGCGCTCATTGACCATTCATATTTCAATATGTGCTGATTGGGATCAGTATTTCCTTCGTACATAGGGAGAGTTGGCATTTTGAATCGCCGAGGAGGTTCAGAGTATAGTATCTCATCCGTGAAAGGAGTATGACTTCGAGAAATCCCCCAATCGTCATTGGTAAGACCTTGGCTTTCGCAGATCATCTGACGTATCATAGTCGAGATGTCTGGCATTGCTACGTTTTGAGCATGCTGAGCTAAGGTGTGGTCGGGTTCCACAGTGCGAGTTTGGACCGGGCGCTGTCGACGGTCCAAGTTTCGCCTCCTTGGCCCAGCATCTTCTGGGACGTATGGTTCAGAAGTACGTCCGTGTTGTTGATTACTTGAATCTAGAAGATGTCGGGTATCAGCCCTTGTTTCTACTGTGGCAGCTGTGACATGATTGTCCGCGGTATGCTGTGTAGTAGGGCCTCCTTGTGTTGAGGGCCCGGCCTGAAAGCTGGTCGACGGTCCTGCCCTCAACTGTCCAACAGTCAAAGCGGGTTGATATCCGACCGTTTGTGCATGACTCCCGTCTAATCGAGGATGGGTAGATCTGTGATAGTAGTCCGATGAGGCGGAACTTTCAGTAGACGATCGGGAGATATCATCTCGTTTGGACCTTCTGCGGCCTTGGCGGTTCAGTTGGTTTGTTAATTCAATATTAGCACGCAACTGTTCGGCCAATTGTTGCCGACTTTTAGTCAGCTCTTGAGGCAACATATGGAATTCTTGTCTGGTGACTGGTCCAGACGGTTCTGAATGAGCGACGTTGTCTTGGTTGGATGGCTGCTGTTGAGCAGGATTCTGTCCATCCCTACCTTCTTGTCCAGCAGCTGTAGAAGTGGTTCTTGTGCTAACCATTTTGAATGATGAATCCTTTTCCTAGACTTTATGCAAATCTAAATAGAATGGAAGGATGATGAATTAGAGATCTGGATCTTCCTCTTGGATTTGTGCAATCTGGTATCAATGGTAGATCCAAGGAGCAGGAGAAAAAAGCTGGTTTTCTCTCAATGAATGCACCAAAGTGTTTGTACCAAAAATGGGCACAACACTCTTCGGAAGTTTTTGAAGAGATAAAAGTGAAGAATAAAAATTAAAACTGTGGATTATCTAACAAAAACTCCAAATAACAGAAAGTAAATTGCGAAGACAAGCGATTTAGAGTGGTTCGGCGTTTTGCCTACGTCCACTATGAAGTTTGATGATTTTATTGCTCGATACTTGAAGGTTACAGTAGTTTATAATATAATACAACTGAATTAAAATGCTGAGTGTCAATCTAAAGCAGCGGCGGTGTTCTGGAGTAGATCTTGGCAGAATCTGGGCGCTCTTCAGTACTTAGAATTCTCCGACCCCTTTTCTGAATGACCAGGGGCTCTATTTATAGGTGTAGGAGGCTGATATTTCGCCTAAAATGAGGGGAGACCAGTTCTGGTACGTCAGGGGGCCCACATGGCCAAAATCTGGAGATCCGGGCCCACTTTGGGATCGATTCGACCCTTGGTTCGAATCGATCAAGAAATCATCCAATCGAGCTGAAATTTGGTGTGGACATTCTTTGATGTGCATGCAAGCTTCTGTGAAAATTTCGTAGCATTTGGACTTGTAGATCTTGAGTTATGAGCGATTAAAGTTGGAGTTCATCACCTTATGGATCCGTTCGAATCGATGTGCTTCGAATCCATAGGTTCGAATCGATGGTGCTGCACGTGAAGACAGTGACGTGTTGCATGTGCTTCGGGTCAATCCAGCTTTCGCTCCGAGTTTTACTGAGTCAACTCCGTGTATCTCGCTACTTTGACTCGATAGATCCGAGGGGATGGACTCGAAGATAGGTGTCTTCGAATCGATCAAGGCATATTACGTTCGATCGATTCAAAGCTGCCTCATGAGATGGAGTCGAGGTCCTTATGACTGCATGGATTCGAAGGATCCTTCCTTCGATGGATTCGAACTATGGTGTATGCGAGGATGGATTCGAACTTAAGGCATATGAGGACTTGCTTGATGGAGTCGAAGGCGGTGAATGCTCCAATGGATTCGAAGCTATCGGTTTCGCCTGATGGAATCGAAGCAATTCTCCTTTGACCGATTCGAACCAGCCTCTTTCTCATGGATACGAGGCAATGCTTGTCTGATGGATTCGAACATAGGCTCCGCCTATGGATTCGAACTAAGGATGTTCTACTCCATCTTTTGTCGACAATATCTCGAGCATACGAACTCGGATTGACTTGAAACTTGGATCGTTGGTTCCCACGGCTTTGCTTGACGTGCCTTATCAATTGTAGCCCGATACGGACTTGAACAAATTTCATCGATATCCGTAGCGATCCTTGCATGTAACCGATTTCCGAGACGATCTGTCACCGGTATCTAGTCAAGTCCTTGGTGTCACGGCCTTGCCAAAAGGCGGGATAACACCATACCTCGTTCGAAACGCCGTCAAAGGAATACTTCCCTCTGCCACTCTCAACTGATGGAACCTTGTCGCCAAATCCAACTAGGGAAATACTTTGGCTCCACTCGACCGATCAAACAGATCATCAATTATCAACAAAGGATACATATTCTTTTATTATCTCATTGATTTTACAATAATCAATACATAATCTTAACGACCCATCTGGTTTCTTCACGAATACCCCGGCCGCTTCCCAATGCGACTACTTGGTCTAATAAAACTTTTTCCTCCCAAGTACACTAGCTGCACCTTTAACTTCTTCATCTCGGTAGGCATCATCCTACTAGGTGGTCAACTTACGGGTTCAGCTCTAGGTACCAGATCTATATGAAACTCAATAGCTCGCTTCAGTTGTAGTCCTGACACTGGCCCAAAAACATATGTGAATTCTCTTGCAACTAAAAAGATTCAATTCATTTTCCACTTCTGTGGCACCCAATAAAGCACAAACTTCTAGACACAGATCCTCAACTGAGTATACTATTCTGTCACTACTATCGGCGTGTCTCAATGATATTTTCCCATCCTAGAAAAATATCCTAGCATCGTATTTTCTCAACTAATTCATACCCAAAATAATCGAAAAACTCGCAAAATCAACACAAACAAACTGCATGCAAAAGTATATCCTAGCAACTCAAATTCTAGATGGTCACCTCTCATCCTCGGAGTTGCATGTCCTCCTATAAGATTAGCTACCCTCAAGGAAGTAATAAGGTATGATGGTTTTATATCTATCTTATCCACTAAACACCGAGAGATAAAAGAATGCGATGCACCTGTCTTAAACAATACTTTAACTAGTATGATATGGATCAAAAGCGTAACTCCAATCACAGCTTCTCCCTTCTCCTCCTCTGTTGGTTTAGATGATGATGGTTCCAAAGCAAAGACCTTTCCTTTTGTAGCATTGGCCGTTTCTAGACATTTATTCTTATAATGCCCTACCTGTTCGCAGTTGCAGCACTTCACATTCTGCTTTCCCACAACCACCTGGCCATCACCTGATCGACAATTATTAGCATAGTGCCCTTTCTTGTCACACTTATAACAAGCAATACATGCTTTCCTCTTCTTGGCAGCTCCACCCTTCCAAGCTCCCTTCTTATTAAAGAATTTCTTCTTCTTATTCTGAGGATTCTGGTTTTCCACCAACTTTGCTTTCCCAAAAGTATAAAGCATTTCCTCATTCCTTACAGCCATCTCTACCACTACATTACTTGGATCCCTAAGATGTGGCATAGTTGCTCTAGCAATCTCCGACCTTAGACATTGGATTAATTTATCGTTCCTCTTGATAACAGTGTTAATAGTGGCATATCCATACCTGGATAGCTCATCAAACTTAGCAGAGTATTCCAACACTGACATTTTCCCTTGCTCTAACTCTATGAACTTCCTGAGCAAGGCTGACTTGGCTACCTCAGATAAAAATCTGTCCTCAAATCACCTTCAAAATTCTTCCCAAGTCAATTCCTCCTTTGGTACCCCTATGGTCACCCTGTTCCACCAGAACAAAGCAGCTCCTTGCAACTGTCTCGAAGCCAATCTCCTTTTCTTCTCATCATTCAAGCCTAAATCAGCAAAAATTCTTTCACAATGTAGCAGCCAGTTCTCCAGTTCAATCGCAACCTCGGTCCCTAGAAAAGGCTTTCCACCCGGAATGGTGTAATCTCGGCTTAACTTGGCATAGCTATTGCCAACCGGTGCCACGGGATTTGCTCCTTCCGGATTAGCAACATTTCCTCCAACTACTCCTGCAACTTCTCCAGCTTGCATCAGATTGACGAAGAACCGATACCTAGTCCCCATATTTACTAGTGGGGTTCCAGTACCTACATTGGCATTTGCATTTTGATTAGCATTTGCTTGTTGACTTGGATTCCTTCTAGTCGTTGGTCAAGCATTTCCGTCGATGATGGTGCTTCTGCCACCTAGATTCACTCTTCCATTTCCTGCTTCCATATCTTTCTTTCTCATAATCTACATATGAGCCTAGTAAGGTACAGAAGAACAATCTAAGAGAGAGGAGAAAATAAATACTTATATACAGCAAATACAAGTATGTTGCTATATCGCTATCCAATAACCTCGATCTTATTCTGTGATTCATTAGAATTATGTTTTCAAAAATGATTTGTTCGTTTCAAGTTTTATCATAAACCTATGCTTTGATACCAACTCGTAAGATCTCCCATTTTGTGGCAAGAAACTAAACGTTACAGATGCTGTTGATATCCATAGTTATTAATTCCCATGACAAAATATGACTGTGTTAATCATATTGATAATACTAGAAACACTTGAATATGAAAAAATTTAAACACAATTTGATAGCAACTTTCACATTTCATTTCACAAATAATATTTCATATTCATCGCATAATCTCATTCGTAAACCCACGTTCAGAAAAATTATAACTATTACAAAATACTTTAAGAGCGACATATGATGATGCCCCTTGTTGGATCAGAGTCTAATACTTGACAATTACACAACTTTGCCATTACATCGGTAACGACCCCACCGCTATACCCAGTTTAGCAAAGAACATTACAAGTAATGACGTCTGCTAATCTGGAAAATACGACTTGTTAAGGGCAATTGAATGTGATTATATCTTTATACTAACACTGACACGTCATTTATACCCTTTTCATATGTCCGAACTGAAATTTGACATGTACAATATTAATACAAAGTAATAAACACACCAATTTAAAAGTATTCAGAACAGTATAAAATACGAAAACATATGTCCGAGTTACATAGATCATAGAGAAAGAATAAATCTCATAACTTATACAATTATGAGTTTATAAAATGGAACATTAGATTCAAATAATATATATATGACAATTCAATAATCTCAACTATACATCATATATATACAAAGTCCAAATGACTAAAATGAGATAAACTAAAAGTCCAAAGGTATATCTCCCAGCTGGCCCAATCATCCAAAGGTCAAGCTGTACCCTGAAAAGTCTCGGCCTGACCCGAGCATCAAATAACACTTAGGTCAGGCTATCTCTAAATATCAAAAGGTGAGATACAAATAACAAGAATATATGACTTAACCATATCAAAATAAGTCATATCCAATAGGTATGTTCAAACAATATATATGCATGTTAACGAAATATATGACTTAACTATAACAAAATAAGTCATATCGAATAAACATACCCAAGCAACATATATATGCCAAATTCAACTTAACAATAATAAGGCATAACAAACAAATTCACCATTTTATAAATTCATCTCAAGTCATAATATACTATCATCTAAAATGTGGTGACATCAATCATAATTCTTCAGAGCCCAAAATGATACTAAAATATCCAACTATAAAAATCTCTGAGGAAACTTTTCACTAAAGAAATAAAATGGTAGTCCTTTTTAGTACGACATAAAGTCTATCCAGAATAATATAGACTTGCATATTTATATAGGAACTACCCAGAACAATGTAGAAATATCTATCCAGAACAATATAAATATTTTCTCCTATATAAACTCTATCTAGAACAATATAGATTAAGTGAATTTATCTATCCAGAACAATATAGATAATGCCGAGATTGCCTAATTACCAAAGAGTTATGGTCTATCCAGAACGGTATAGACCACGACGCATGTAAATATCTATCCAAAACAATATAGATAATACATCACTACAAACCTATCCAGAACAATATAGGTAGGTCGAAGAAAAATGAGTCATCTTCTCTCAGGGATCTAATGGCCTAAAAACAAATCCGAACACCCTGAGATAATACAACTCTAAGTGTCAATTACTGTCACTCAAGTAAGCACAAGAATTTAGGTAACTGTCTTATACCAGAAAGTAAATTCAAGTATTTGCTAAAAGCTAGTAATTTCCACTACAAACTCTATTTAACATATTATAGAAATAAACAAAAGAATTGTACAAAAAGTCCCATACCAATCCGACAGTTCAATTGTTTATTTAAATTTTTTGTTTCATAGAAAAGCATGAAATTCACTAAATCACAAGTGAAAATATTAATTGCTCAAAAGCGATTGTACCAAAATTTATCAAAGAAATACCAAATGGTGTTTAATTAGCCAAAGGCTAACCACAATATAAGCTAAATAAGGGCTATAGTTTGAAAGCAAATAATTCAACTTTACCATATAAGAATTTGTTTCTAAATTACTTCATATATAATTACTTTCAAACTTCTCAATTAAATCCATAACTCATTTATTAGTCAACTATAATTGCACGACTGAAATGAGTAGATCATTAATCTAAAAACAAGCATCAAAGTGATTTAACTAACCAAATGTTCAAAATTCTAATTAGAAAATCAAGTTTGTTGTACATAACCATCTCAATTATAACTTATCAAAACAAAAACCATAAGAGCTAATAACCAAGTTATAATATATAACAAATCATACTTTAGAGTTTTAGAAATATGTAGTTTTAATCCTTTAAGTCTTAAAATCTTGGAAAACTCAAAACATGAAAGTTGTCTATAAAATTCTTAGCTTTTCAGAACTTCAAGAATTATCAAATTCCGGTAAGTAACGAAAAAGCTATAGTCAAAACAATTTCTCAGATTTTAAATTTATTAACACTGTTTTTCATTGACAGGCCAGCGACAAGAAACAAGTTTTTGACCATATAAATTTAAAATTATGCAATGAACAAAACATGAAAGTTATATCACAGAATCCAAGCTTTTTAGAACTTCAAGAATTATCAAATTCCGGTTAGTAACCAATAAGTTATGATCAAAACATTTATGTGTTTCAAAACAAATTTTAAAAATACAGGACATAAATTTTATCTCTTCTTCAAACCAAAATTTCTCTCAGTAAATTGTAGATTCAAACATAGTGATGAACACTAAAGTTGTTACTTATAAAAGTAGCTTTCAACTGAAAAAAACCTCACTTAATTTCGATCTATCAATCAAAAGTTATGATGATTTTAACATCAGGTTTCAATTAAGAAAATTGAAAAAGCAGAGCTACCCCATTAGTTTCAAACTCAATTTCGACCCCTAAAAATAGTATTTAGTAAAGTGATTATAGGAGAATTTGTAGTTAATTGAAGTACTTTCTACTGCAAAAAGATTGTGCTATTTTGGATAATTTTGCACTAAGATATCGCTGTTTTACTGCATCGATTTTTACAGACAATTTTCAACAAACAACAACCAAACAATCACCCAAGTTCAATTTTTGTCAAGCAAACTAGGATTTTCACAACCAAATCCATACAAATCGATTTCAATTTTAGAAACAAAACATGGATATAGAAATAGATTGTGTGAGTTACCAAATTACTCATCTTTTTCCATAGAGAATTGCAACCATGATTCATCTTGCTTTAGGTTTTGTTTTGATTTTCCATTTCTTTCTAATGTAAGAGCTTTCAATCTCATTTTGATTTCCATGAATTGCTTAGGAGTTCAATTAAGCTTCTAACATCTACTTCTATTTCTACACAAATTAGACAAAAGCCCCATGATTTGATTTGGATTTGGGAATTATTTTGAAGTTAGGGTTTTTCCTTAGTTTTGAGAAACTTCTCATTTTTGTTTACTATAAAATGAACGTATAGTTCATTTTTATTTGCTTAGGAAAGATAGTTTACTTATATGCACTAATGGGTTGCTATTTTTTTAAGTCTAAACCCATTAACAAAGTGTTACAAATTTTCCTATTTTGTTTTTAACACTTATAAAACACAAATTCTCACTAAACAGTAATTTATAAATTATGAATTGATTTCTAGACTTTACCAAAACTAATGACAAGTTAAAATTCTCATTATTTTTAATAAGAATTAATTATTAATTATATTTTCTCAACTTAAACAACAAATTTCAATATTAACACTTAAATAAATTTACAACATTTCCCAATACAATTCTTATATTATCAAATATAAGAATTAACTTCCACAATTAAATTTCACAAATCACAATTTAGAATTAATCATTCATAATTAAAATTAATTAATTAGGTAATTGACAACAGGTTTGTTATAGACTTCCTCCTTAAAGAAATTGCGTCCTCGCGATTTCCTTAACAAAAGAAATCTATTAATTTAAATTTAATTATAACCAAATTCCAAAATTCCTTTCAAAATATAAAATAATATTAAACCATGAAAATTTTGTGATCCACTTTGTCACTACAAAGTTGATCGTTTAGGCTTTCAACATTGCCTTGCCAAGTTTCTCTGTTTCACCCAACTGATCCATGGCCAAAATATTATTTTAAATTATTATAAACTCAATTATCTTTCAATTGCCAAAATAATTATTTCCTTTGTCAAAATGTCTCGTTCGATGTTCGAGAACCCCTATCAATAACATGGCGTCCCATATATCGATCAGAATCCTTAAACAATCGCTAAACAAATCAACACAGAAATTAATCACAATTTTTCTTAGTTATATTTATTTTACTATCACTATAATCCATGCATCCACTTTAAATAAATACAACCAAACAATTAATTCCTAACAGCCAATCAACCAAAACCAAATAGTTGCCATCAGCGGAACTATTCAATTTTAAAATTCTGCTACGCAACTCTGATTATTTCTAAACCATTTAGATTTTTAAACTCATATAATTAATTTTTCCAAAATCTCTAAATAAATTTCCAAATTTTAAATTAGAAACCAATTCCAAATATTATATAATAATGTTTTCATATTTAAGAAATCTTAAAATACGACCCAATTGATTACCTGGTAATCAATTTATATTCATATCCCGAAAAGTTAAAAAAAATTACTAACTACAATGCTTTCAAGGGATGGGACTTTTAGGTCATCTAGGTCGAGATCTAAACTCTGAATCAATTTATATTATATAATGTTCTGAACACAACTCTAATACCAACTGTAACGACCCCACTGCTATACCCAGTTTAGCAAAGAACAGTATAAGTAATGTCGTCTGCTAATCCGGAGAGTACGGCTTGTTAAGGATGATCGAATGTGAATATATCTTTATACTAACACCGACACGTCAATTACACTTTTTTCCTAATGTCCGAACTGAAATTTGACGTGTACAATATTAATACAAAGTACAGAACACACCGATTTAAAAGTATTCTGAAAAGTATAAAATACGAAAACATATGTCAGAGTTACACAGATCACAGCGGAAGAATAAATCTCATAACTTATACAATTATGAGTTTACAAAATGGAACACTAGGTTCAAATATATATATATATATATGACAATCTATAATATAAACTATACATCATATATATACAAAGTCCAAATGACTAAAATGAGATAAACTAAAAGTCCAAAGGTTTATCTCCCAGCTAGCCCAATTATCCAAAGGTCAACCTGTACCCTGAAAAGAATCGGCCTGACCCAATCATCAAATAACACTCGGGTCAGACTATCTCTAAATATCAATGGTGAGATACATATAACAAGAATACATGAATTAACCATATCAAAATAAGTCATATCCAATAGGTATGTTTAAACAATATATATACGCATGTTAACAAAATATATGACTTAACCATAACAAAATAAGTCATATCGAATAAATATGCCCAAGCAACATATATATGCCAAATTCAACTTAACAATAATAAGGCATAACAAACAAATTCACCATTTCATAAATTCATCTCAAGTCATAATAGACTATCATCTAAAATATGGTGACAACAGTCAAAATTCTTCAGAGCGCAAAATGGTATTAAAATATCCAACTATAAAAATCTCTGAGGAAACTTTTCACTAATGAAATAAAATGGTAGTCCTTTTTAGTCCGACACAGTATGACATAAAGTCTATCTAGAACAATATAGACTTTCATATTTATATAGGAGCTACCCAGAACAATGTAAAAATATCTATCCAGAACAATATTGATATTATCTCCTATATAAACTCTATCTAGAATAATATAGATTAAGCGAATTTATCTATCCAAAACAATATAGATAATGTCGAAACTGCCTAATAACCAAAGAGTTATAGTCTATCTAGAATAATATAGACCACGATACATGTAAATATCTATCCAGAACAATATAGATAATACATCATCACAAACCTATCCAGAACAATATAGGTTTGCTTACCCAATTATAAAAAAAATCAACTCACAAGTCGATGAAAAGTGAGTCATCTTCTCTCAGGGATTTAACGGCCTAAAAACAAATCCGAACACCCAGAGATAATAAAACTCTAAGTGTCAATTACTATCACTCAAGTAACCACAAGAATTTAGCTAACTGTCCCATACCAAAAAGTAAATTCAAGTATTTACTAAAAGCTAGTAATTTCAACTATAAACTCTATTCCACAAATTATAGAAATAAACAAAAGAATTGTACAAAAAGTCCCATACCAATCCGATAGTTCAATTATTTATTTAAATTTTTTGTTTCATAGAAAAGCACGAAATTCACTAAATCACAATTGAAAATATTAATTACTCAAAAGCGATTGTACCAAAAGTTGTCAAAGAAATACCAAATGGTGTTTAATTAGCCAAAGGCTAACCACAATATAAGCCAAATAAAGGTTATAGTTTGAAAGCAAATAATTCAACTTTACCATATAGGAATTTGTTTCTAAATTACTTCATGTTAACAAGAAATCTTGTCAACACCCCAAAGTTGAGTTATGGAATAAGGTTTATCCCTTGATTAGATGAAAAGAAGTGGGAAGGGTCTATCTTCCTTGAATTTCCTTTCAAGTTGATTGCCGATGTACAAAGTTGTTCAGACTGACCTTTCGAGTCAGTCGAAAGGGTCAGCTTCTTCCTTTGTCAACCTTTCGATTCTGTTGAGATGGATTGGTATTTCCTTCGAAAGCCCACCTTTCAAAACGGTTGAGATACCCTAGGTAAGATTTTCCTTTATTGGTTTTGACCTTATTGAAGACCTTAGTTGTTGATTGGCTAGGACTTTATCCAAGAATCGAAGACAGCGGTTTCAACCCTATCGAAAGCAAGGTTGTTTAAATATTTAAACTTGAATCAAGAATCTGGGCTAGGGTTCCTACCTTATCAAAAGCTGTAGGCTTAAATATCCCAGTTTCGTATTAGGAATCTCAAATTAGAATGACTTGGAACAAGGTTTCGTCCTTGTCGAAAGCTAATCCTTTAGGCACCTTGTGTTAATCAAAGGTTTTAGTGACTTGAGGCTTGGTCTTGTCCTTGTCGAAAGCAGATACTTAGGGGAAGGTAGCTTGAAGTATGTAGCTAAAGCTATTTAAATCTACAAGGTTTCGACTGTGTCGGCAGTGACCTTTTGATGTAGGCAACACCTGAAACACAAGATTAAACCCAACAAAAGCTTTTAAAATGGTAAAGTAATCTGAAATATTTGAGACTTCCCTTTAACAAGCTAAAGAAAATTTTATTTCTTCAAATCCCCAACTCAATTTAGTAATTAGGGTTTACAACACTTTTGATTAAGAAGATACAAGTTTGGAATAGAAAGAATCGGATCCCCCAAAACGTGACCCCTTGGGTCTTATTTATAAATGTGGGTCAGCACCTTTCGACCCTAATACTTTCGACTTGGTCGAAAGGTGGCTGCCGAATAACTCAAGTGTGCTTTCTCCTTTGTTAAAAGGAATGGTTGCGCTTCTCTTCTTTGTGTTGCCTTGTAAGTGCTTCCGACTCTGTCGATAGGCTTTGTTCAACGGTTTTGATGATGTTGGGTATATCTGAGCTCTTGTTTCTGATTTGATGCGGAACCTTCCTGGATCATATTGGCTACGACCAGTTCGAAATGCTTATTATAGCTTTCAAAGGGGTTGTTCAGGACAATGCTTGCTTTCGCATGGTTTAAATGAAGGCAAAACCTTTGGTTTTGAAAGATTTGGCGCATATGCAAAGAGCTGTTCTTCATTGTCTTCGAAAGGTGCTACTTTGACTCATTCGAAAGGTCTTTATGCATATGAATTCACCTAGTTAAAAGGTTGTTATTAAAGGCGGAAGGGTGCTTTCGACTCCTTCGTCTCCTTCGAAAGGTATGAACCTACTGGATCTTGGTTGTAGAAACCTTCCGACACCTTCGAAAGGTTCTGAAACTTTCAAATTTTGGCAATAACATCCCTTCAACTCCTTCGAAAGGTCCAGTTGGAATTCTTCTCTCTTGCTTTTTTTTGTTCTCTTAGAATGGTTTCGACTAAGTCGAAATGTGAAATTTTGGAGTAACATTTCCCCCCCCCCCCGCGAAGGGATGCACTTGACTTTCCAAGTCAACTTTGTCGAAACCTAGAACCTTCCCGCCTCTTGGTCTTCTCGCATGAATCTGGGCCGTCGATTTAAATATGATCTAGCGGCAGATAACTCTTGGTGACTTTTCTTTTAAAGTACGCTCTTCTTCTTTCTTCTTCTTCACTTTTCTGCAATCAAATTTCAAACGCAAGTAAAAGTATCCCCAAATTCTCAAATTTTCCTTCTTCTTAATCAAAGAAACTACTAGATCTAATTGTAAGTTAAAAATTATCTCTGTTTTGCACATCTCTCCTCTTCTTTAATTATCTTTTGTGTTTCATAGTGAGTTTTGAATTTTCAGATCTTTCAAACAGGATTTTGAGCTAAAAACTGTTCAGATTTTAATATATTTAAAAAGCATGTTTGATTTTTAAAAATTTGATTATAAGAGGCTTCGCGATTCGATTTCGTGAATTAATAAGATTTGATTTTCATTTTGAATTTATTTCAGCGTTCTGGATTACTGTTACTTTTAAGAGAATCTGAATTCTTATTTATAATTTTGAAATTGAAAGTTGCTAGTTCATGTTGAAATCCATCTTCCTATCGGGGTTGGTTCATTTGTTTTAAGAAATTTTGAAACCCTGGATTTGCAATCGGGTTTGGTGAAGACAAAAGTATCTGTTTTCTTTTTCCGGAAGTTTCAAGTGTACGGATGAAAAATTGGCGCGACAAAATGACCTTTCTACCCCTTCAAAAGGGATTGGGCAGCAACATTGGTTTTGCTTCCTTAGCCCCTTTCGATGGGATCGAAAGGTGTTGTAGCATGAATTTGATCAACCTTGTCGAAAGGTTATGTAGTTAAGCAAAGTGTAGTCACCCCTCTCGAAAGCAAAATGTTTCGACTCAATCGAAACCTTCTGTGTCGATTGCAATCCATTCTCTTTAGTTTGCCTTCGGAATCAAAATGCCCCTTCGTACCATTCGAAACCTTTTGTAACGACATAGTCGGAACCTTCTATAATCACCTTTCCTTAGCACTGTCGAAACGTTCCAAGTTCATATAAATTTATCCTAGGACCTTTCGACTTGATGGGTATACAAGGTTTTGACAACATTCATAGAAAAGTTAAGCCATAGGTTTCGATAGTGTCGACGGGTTTTGTTATTTTGTTTATGAAATGTTTGTAAAGTATATTTTTATTCAAGTTTTTAACTTAATTTTAACTATTTTTTTTAACAACTTGGTTTCTGTGGAGCTTTCGACATTGTTGAAAAGTGCCAATTTAACAAACATTTCGACTCTTCCTTTCAACCTTGTTGAAAGCTCAATGAATACTCTTATTTAGGCTTTCGACACTGTCGAGAAGTATTTGCTAAATGTTGATGTCCCTTTCCCTTTCGACTTTGTCAAAAGCTCAGTGTCTTTGACTTTTAACTTAAACATTTTTTCAAGAATTTGAAGTTGCATGTTTGGTTTTTGTTTAAGTTATTTAAGTAGGTTTTTACTAATTCAAAAATCTCGAAAGAATGCTACGTTCATAATAAACTTGAAAATTTTAACTGAAACGTTTTCACCTGGCAGCATCATGAGCTCTCCGAAGAAACTCGATGCCATTTCAAAGCATTCTTTGATATCTTCACAGGACATGGTCGATGCCATCTTCAAAGACTTCAGAATTACTGGTGTGGAAGAAATTCCACCCAGGGAAACAAATACCATCAACAACCCTCCTGAAGGGTTCTTTGCTTACACAGCCGTCCACATATGGCACAGAGGATTTCTGCCTTTTCCTGAATTCCTATCCAAATTTCTTTCTCACCTTGGGATTGCTCCAATCCAGCTGTCCCCAAATGTCTACACATACCTCTTATCTCTGGAGCTAATGGCAGTAGAGTCTGGACTCCCTTCCTTAAACGCTGAAGTTCTGAACCATTTGACCCGATTAGTCAAACTCAGCACTCTCAATAGCCAAATATTCAGAGCAAATCCCTTGAAGAAGCTAATATCTGAGGGGGTTAATAAGTTCAAGGACTGGAAGAACCAGTTTTTCTTTGTTCGATGTTTCCCAAACATCAGTAGGATCTTTTCTACTCCTTGTAAGTTCAAATTTTCATTATCTTCCTTCCATTTTATTACTTCTATTGTCTAATCTTCATCTTATATCAGGTTCTTCTATCAAAGAACTTACTGAGGCAGATAGAAGAAGGTGGAATCTTTAATCGCGGCCTCTAACAAGGTCGAAAACCGACTGAGGTTGCTAATCCCATCTAACTTGAGGAAGCATTCTCTTCTTCCCCCTGGTCAAAGGGTTTTGGGGCTACCCCTTTTGATCCAGCATACATCAAAGGGAAAATGCTTCCTCTCCTTGGGAGATTTTGAACAATTTTCTCCTATGTCACCTATCTGCTCAGACCACTCCGGTAAATTATAGGCACAACATTTGTTTTCTATCCCTGTTGCTTTTTGAATTAATTTTTTGACTTTTAATCTGTTTGGGTCCTTTCCAGCTGCTTCTCAGGTTACAGTACCTGTTAGTGGTGCTGCTTCCCTTCCTACAATTTTTGGTGTGCTTTCTATCATCCAATCTTTCGCCAAAACTAAGAGGACCATTAAAAGGAAGTTAATGCCACCGACCGAGGTAGAACCTCCTCTGAAGGCTACTAAAATTATTGATATAGAGGAGGAGGATCGCTCATCTTTTGATATAGCTCCAGAGAGCCCGATCGTAGAAGCTCTTGAAGAAAAACCAAAGTAGACTCCTTCTGCCATTGGTCCCCTTTCTCGCATTTCCGTTTCTCACTCTCCGGCTGCAATCCCACAATTGCAACTAGCTTTGGAGACGACCCCCACTCTAAAGCGCACTCCTTTTAAGCCAACATCTTCTTCTCCTTCTGTCAATTTTGAAGAGATAGCCCAGTCTATCTTAAACTCAGAGTCCTTCACCTCTATCCACCCGCTTTCCACTGTTTCTGATTTGGTGGGGCATTATCGCTCTCTGGTAGAGGAACAATTTTTGGTGATTTTTACTTCAATTGACCTTATCATTACTTGTTTTCTCTAAATCTCTAACTTGCATTGCACTTTCTTCTTTCAGATTTCTAAGAGTTAGTTAACTCTACATGAGCAAGCATCCAAATCTTCCATTGAATCCAAGTTCTAGTAGGAAATTTCTGCCCTAAAGAACCTATTTTTCTCTTTCTGCGGCAAAAGATGAAGCGACTTCTGAACTAGAGCGGTTGAGGGCTTCTCTCGCCCAGTCAGAATCTGCCATTCTAAAGGAAAGAAAGGCCCGCCAACTCCTTACCGACAAGAATTTCGCTATGCAGTTAACTTTAAAAGATTCCGACGAGGAGAAGGCTCGCATAGCAACAAAGAACATTTCTTTGAAAGAGAAGTTGAAGAAAAGCAGCGCTTCACTAAAACTTATTGTCAATACCATCACAGATGCCAAACAGCGAGTATCTCAGTTTCTTAATACTACTCTCGGGGAGATTATGTTGAATTCCTACGAAGAGGCTTTGATGCTCGCTTATGATGATAATTTTGAGAAGTGCCCTGACCTAAGCTTCCCCTCGCTTGACCCTACCCTTGTTGATAGAGTAATGGGCAAGATCAATCAAATGAAGCAGGGGATTGAAGCTACAGCAGAGGAGGAAATTGACGCTTCCAAAATTCTTTCTTTTGATGTCCCCTCTTTTGAAATCGGATCGGATTCTAAGGATGAGGATGACAAGAATGATGCTGCCGAGGAAGAAGGCGATAATAATGACGATGATGATCATGATGATAATAATGATGATGATGTTGATAACCTTGATGGCGACCAAAGATCAAGTGGTGATAGAGGGGGCCTGTAACAACCCGTAAATTTTTAATAATTTTATTTGTTTTAATAATATATTTAATTGAAATTTTGTGAAAATTTTAAACAATAATATTTTGAAATAAAAATTTAATATTTGGAATACGTCTTTTTAAACATAGCAACTGGTAAATTTTCATCGGATAATATGAAAGTTTATTTTTCTTGTGTAATTCTATTTAAATTTAAATAAGTTAAAATTGATGATAATAAAATGTTTTCCAAACTTAAATATTTTTACACAATAAATTTGTAAATCATCTTTTGAGTGAGACGTCATATTTCGTTTCTTCAAATTTGGACCGTTATTGCTCCGTTTATCTTATTTTCGACAGATTAACAGCATTTTTGGTACCGATATCGACTTTTGATCGGATAATCGTACCACTGATATCAGTATACCGTTTTGACCGTCTCATCGTTCTGATCCCTGTGGTATATTCAATTCTGTGTTTTGAAGTCCGGTACGCGGTGAAACCGGCAATTGGTAACCGTACCGATAATCGTTTCAGTCCTTTGTTTATCTGTGCCTTTCCATTTTCCAATGTATTAACCTGATAGCCGTTTAGCATTTATAATTCAACTATTGGCTTTCCCCATTCGTATCTATCAAAATAAATTCTGACCTTTTTTATTCTCAATGCAAGCTTCAATGTGCTGGTTCGTTTCACTTTCTGGGTTCGTTTGGAAATAATACTGTTCTTTTCATTTCCTCTTCCCATTTCCTTCTATATCTCCTCACTTTATTTTCTTTCATCTGCTAACCCACCTTCTTCCCACGACAAAAAACTAGACCGAAGCCTCCTTCACCATGCTTGGCCATCACCACTTGTCATAGCCGAATCACCATCACCAATAGCCAATGGCCGAACACTTGACCACCTCTTGACTTGCCTAACCACCACATGACCACATTGCCTCGCCGACCAAACTCGACAGCAGCAGCCGATCATCACACCAAACCCACCTGTTCATTTCCACCAGCTTTGTCGAACGCGCCAAGACCTCCCTCCCTTTCACCGTACAACCTTGCCTCCACTAGCTTGCTGCTCACCATTACCTCTCCTCTTGTTTATAGTCCATGTTGATGTATATAGGGTATGTATATATATTTATATGAATACTTTTATTTTTGTTGTTGTATATGTATGATTATATAAGTAATAAAAGTCGGCTGTTATATATATATATATGAGTTTATAAAAGCCTGTACGTTTAGTTTGTATATATATATATTATACAGATGTTTATATTTGGCTTTTATTTTAAGCAGAATATATGTATAAAGAAGTATTTTATATTAGTTGTAGCAGTATGTTAATGATATATATTTTCAATAGTTTATACTGATATATACAAATGTCTATATATTTCGTATGTTGCTGTATATAAGTTATATTGGCTATATGATACTACAGGGGAATATTATATACGTTGTACTATGTACATAGATTTGCAGTAGGGTATGATTTATATTTCAAGCAGAGATGAGGGCATAAGTATTATATATAGTTTTTACTGTAGCTTATATATATATATATTAGTCTCGGTTTTAGATGTGAAAGTTCATGTATATACAGGTAAATGTTTCCAGTGTATATATATTTGAAAGTAAACGACATATATATGTTTTGTTATATAAAAGTTGTCTAGGTGGTTTATTTTACTGACGAAATATTTGTATATTTTATGCATATGATTTCTTGTTTTCAAAGATGGGAAGTTATATATATGGGTACTGTATACTTGATATTTAACTGGGCTTATTTCGATATAGAGATTTTTGATATGATATGTGTGTAAGTAAATATGTTTATATATAAATATTTACGTTAATCTGGTATACGAACATAGAAATTTGGTTGTGCTTTTATATTACTGTAAATTTTCTTTGAATCGTACGTATGTATATAATAAGTTTGTCTATTTGTTTTGGTTGGTTATATACATAGGTATGTCATATATATGTTTCGAATTATGATTTTGGGCTGTCTTGCTTATATATAAATATAAATATTTACAAACAGAAATTTTCGGTAGTATATATATAATGTGTATATATAGATGTATATATTAGTTTATGTTTTGTTTTATATATTGATATATACATATATATATATATAATGTAGTTATTTTTTAAGTACCTATATATTTATATGTAAGTTTAAATATATGTATAGATAGCTTATATATGTCTGTTTTATTATATATTCTCACTTAAGTTATATAATTAGAGTATATATTAGTTTACTGTTTCTATCAAAATAATTTTAATTGTTTCCTCGATTCCTTATCTATCAGCTCTATCCGTCGAATTCGTGCCAATTTAGCTTTGGTTTGGAATTCGTGCTTAGATTCGTAACTCGTTTCATTTGTCGAACCTCTCCAGCCTCGAAAGGTGAGCAATCACTCATGATTAACGTTCTTTTATCTATTAAATTTGATTTCAATTGAAACAACAATTGAAATATGCTGCTGTTGGTTATTTACATTTATATATGTTGTTACCTGTTTCTGTTCACCTGGGACATCTGACACCCTTATCTGTTATTTATATTGATGTTATATGCCTGTTATATTATTATCATATCTGTTATCACTCTGCAAGTTCCCTGTTAGTATAGAATTCACTATGGGTTGAAATGATACATACCCGAACGATCTGTAGAACAGGAGAAAATCGTTACGGGTTAAAATGATAAACCCAAGCGATTTTCATTGAATTGAATTTGGGATTGCGGGTTGAAATGATATATACCCGTATATATTTAAATTGCGGATTGAAATGATAAATATCTGTATCACTTGACCATAGGATAGAAAATTATATACAGACACAATTGGTCTATATATAAATATTTTGAAAATGATTTCTATGGTTTTTGAAAGGAAATATGTGGTTTTAATAAATATTGATTTTTAAAGATTTATTAAAGTTGATTTAACAAAGTTGTTTTAATAAAGTTGATATATAATATGTTTATGTATTTATTTAATATATATATTTTCAAATATAGAATTTATAATGATTCAGGTTGGAAAGATAAATTTGAAATTGATTTGAAATTATATTTATTTAAGAATTTTACTTAAATAAGTTTGATTTGAAATTTATTAAATTTGAAATTTTAAAGATATATTTTATAACTTGAATTTGATTTAAAGTGACTTAAATGAATGTTTCAAACTTATATAAATTTAAATGTGATATTTTGTTTATTTAAATTTGTAAATCGAAGTTGTATTTAGATCCTATTGAAATGATTAAGTAAATATTTCAAAACTAAATAATAGTAAAGTGAATTTGATATATATATATATATGAAATTATCGAATTTAGTTTTGAAATGTTGAATATTTAAAGCTTTGAAATATACTGAAATTGAAATGGATTATTTTATGGTTCAAATATGTATTTGAAATCGATAATTTGAAATGATTTATTGAGAAATTGAATTGAGTTGAAATTGATGAATTAAGATTTAATTAAGTTTGAATTTTGGAATTCGAGTTGATTTGAATCGATTTGTGAAATTTGAGGAAACTATTTTATTATATAAAGTATTTTTAACTGTATTTAAAACTATTTTATATTTTACTTTATAAATTATTTTAATATAAACTATTTTAATATAAATCATTTTTAATATAAATTATTTTAATATAAACTATTTTGGTATACTAACTATTTTATTATAAACTATTTTAACTCATAACTATTTTATATAAACTGTTTTATTTTATAAACTGTTTTATTTTTTTATATAATATATTTAATATCTAAACTGTTTAAAGGAAAGTGTTATGAATTTCAAGGTTTTGATTTCCAAAGTGTTTTGATTTTAAAAGACTTGTGATTTCGAAAGCGATATAACTTTGGAAAGCGATATGATTTTTGGAAATGGATATATTTGAAATGGAAATGATATCGTATTGATATGTTTTTGAAATGGAAATGATATTTTGGTTTTGAAGTATAAACTATTTTGAAATGACCGCGGTGTTATAATAATGTTTGGTTGTTAAAGAGACCGGGATCAGATATGGGCATACTCTCCGTCAATACCAAAAACCACTTTAACAACTGTGTACGCGGTGGAGATTCCAGAATGAAGTAGGATGGTGGTGACGATCCTATATGAGGTATATACGTGGACCCAACTCCCGTGAGTTGGCATAAGGTGGCTAAAACAGGAGCGATTCTGGGCCAATGAGGTAGCTCCTCTGATCGGACACACTCCATCGTATGCCATTCTATTACTTTGTGATTGATTTGGTGCGCACCTTCGGATTTCAGGAGTGTGGCTCGAGGTGGGCGGTAGTGGCTGCTATGCGTTACCACTAGTCCGGATGCATAATTGGTATATCTACCTTGGCATTGCCTTATTGTGCCGTGTCACCTACCCTAGCGTGCTTTACTACGAGTTTGTTTTGTACCATACCTATGGAGTGCCCTCTGACGACGCCTAGTACGGGGGAGATTACGGTACTGTATAGACTATGGGAATATATAAAATGTGTTAAGAGGGATATGGGTAACGCCTTAACGCTATTTTAATAGTTTACTTTACTATAGACATTATTATAATAGCGTATATTACTACATAGTAGATAGTTTAACGGATCCTTAGAGGATGGTTATCCCAAACATCCTTTAAGTTATTATATTTCAGTTGATATTTCACTTGAGTTGGATTTATTAATATAAGAATGTTAATCCTGACTCGAGTGTTTTGTGTTTTGCTTTACGCTCGGGTCAGACTGAGTGATACAACATTTGAGACTCACCTTTGGAGTTGGAGCTTCGCTTGGGAGATCCAGCTATATCGATTCTGCTATCAGTTATTCAGTTGATTCCAGTGATGTTTTCAGATCTTGTATTTGACTATTGTATTGAGATATCTATATATCCGAGACCTCTGTTGTATCTTATTTAACTCTGTTATATATATATAGTAGCTTCATGAACTACTATTCTTTTGTTTCTACTACATTATTTTTATATTACTCTGTGTCTGTGATTCTGTGATTAATTATTTACTGTATATGCTGAGTTTTGCCAAATTTAAATTAACAATCTGATATTTTGAGCAATTCAAATCCGACATGTATGGATGCGAGTGGTTGACAATTTCAGGATGTTACAGGGCCATACTGGAACTTCTAAGAAGGATGGTGATGATAATACTAACGCTCCTGAAAATGAGCCATCTCCCCAAAAAGATGTTCCGCCTGAATCCGTTGGGCCTTCTGCTCCTCAAGAGGAAGAGCTAAAAGGAAAAGAGAAACCTTTGCAGACTTCTATCTCGATATCACAGGTATGGGATTCTTTGTTTAAATATCTTTCACTTCGAAGATAATAATAGTGCAAATCATTTATTATTTTAGATAAGGAAGAAATCTATCCTCCCTTATAAAACCAAACTAGAAAGAAAACAATCAGAGATAAACAGGTTATATAGGGAGTTAGACAAGCAAATAAAAGAGCACAACGTACTTTCAGATAAATATCATAGACTTGATAGAAGTGCATCGGTGTTGGCATCCTTTAAGCATCAAAAGGCTGCCCCTTTACTAAAGAGAGCACGCCTTCGCTACGACGCTCTCTTAAAAGAAAATCGGGAGTTAATCACCCTATTTTGGATGCTGATTGAAGAAAGAGACATTTTAACCAACTTTTTATATAAGGCTTATTGTAGGCATTAAATTATTGATTTTTCATACTTAGGTGAATTTAGTGGGCGTTTACTTAGGCGTTTTCATAAGAGATACTTGGATGAATTCGGATCTGACCTACATCCTGGAGCTTGTTGGAGCTTACCACGGGCCAGATCAACTCCCTAAGATCTCCCCCTTGAAAAGCTTAAGTACTATAAGAACAAATTTGTTTCTGAGTTGTTTTCTAAGTCTGTTTTGTATGAACCAGATGAGTAATTGTAAATATGTAACAATGTATTGATTCTGTAAATATAAATCTGCAACAATGTATTGATTCTGTAAATATTTGCTTTAGTTTTGTTCTTTATGCTTAGCTTCATTTTATTGTATTATCACAGGGTGACTGTTCACTAGGTCGACTTGTTTCTAGAGACCATTAAAGCCAATATGTTAGACTGAGAAGATTTTATCTTGAAAATGCATCAATTTTAAAGTCTTCGAAATTAGCAAGATATTGTTTTCACAGATATCTACAAAAAATCTACTTGGAATATCCTTGTCTCGGCTTTGATTTTCTTGGAGATGAAAAAGAGAAACTTCTTAAGGAAATCTGGACATTCCACTCTAAGTTAATTTGTGGTCGTGATAGTCCTCCAACCGGGAAGTGGGACTATAGCAAATGTCCACCGGTTATCACTCCTGAAGAAGTTAATATTCCCTTTGATTCAACAGTTACCTTTTCCACTAATTCATTAGATAAAGTTAGAAATGTAGCTCTCATCTTTAGATGTAAATCAATTGTTTATTGTATTTTTCAACTTCGTTGTTGTTTGAGTTGTAACCTGTTATTATAATAATAAAGAGATTTTTCATCTTGATTTTCACTTTATTTTCTTTCTTTTTTGTTTAAATAGGAGCTACAATTATCTATAGTTCCTCTCTCCCATGATTTATCATCACGCATCGCAAATCTTAGAGAGAAACTGTTAAAATCATGTGGAAGTAGTGAACTCAGTGATGATATCTTACTAGAACGCTTCCATGGCTACGCCGAAGCCTTGAAATGGCATAAAAGATATTTTGTTTAGAAAACCATTGCTTGTAATCTAAAAGGTCAAATTGCCTATCTTGAGGCCGATATTGAAAGCAAAGATGAAATGATCTCGTCACTAAAGTGACAAGTAAAGTCAAACCCTTCAATCGATTTTGATCATAGGATGTCAGAACTTATCCAACAAATCAGTGACTTGCAATTGAAATTGAAGGATAGTCAAGCACAGTGCGAATCATTAGAATACATTATGGGAGGCAAGATTTCGAGTATTCATTTACTGGTTCCTCACACTACTCCCTCGGTTACCAGACCCACAAGGTTAACTCACCTCACTGCTAAGAAATTCCCTACTATGACCAACGCTCCCCCAGGCTTAGACGAGAATGTTGTAGGGAATTGGTGCAGGAAATTTAAGTTCGAAATAGCTAGGTATTTTGACGAGCAACGAAAAGAGAAATATTCGCAAAGAATTAATGAGTATGCCACTAAGATCTAGAAGCTTGAACATGATAATTACTTCCTTCAGAAGCACGTTGCGGAGTTAGAAAGGGAAAACAAAACCCTTAGAGGCGCAAAGAGAGCTTTCAATTGCGCTCTGAAGACTAACATTAATGTGACTGACGACGCAGATAGCGTAAGGAAGAAGGAAAAGAAACTTAAAGAAGTTCTCAGCGCCACAATCCATCACATAATTGATCCTTCGATCACTGAGAATCTTAGCAAGACTGCTCAAGACTTATGACATATTTGTATCTTTAAAATGTATAGACTTGTCTTGTATATATGTGAATAACTTCATAGTTTTGTAAATAATTTCATGAATTATGTAAATCATATAAACTTTGTAAATATCACCTGATTTGTTATCCTTTTTTGTAATGTCACTTCCGAAATGCTTTTTGATAGCTCATACCTGTGCAATTAAAGAACTCGGCAGATTCAACGCGTCAGGGGTGCAAAAAGTCATAGCGGGGATACAGCGAGGATATAGCGGGATATAGCGGATGACTCTAAAATAGCATATAAAACTCATACTTAATGTTTTTACAAATATATTAATGGTAATTAAATGAAAAATTAACATTCAATTGAATTATAATAATACATAAATAATTTCTAATAAAAACATATGCGAATATATTGTAAATAAATGTAAAACTGTTATATAATATAATTGAATTTAGTAGAATATTAGAGTATTTTCATTTCTGAAAATATATTAAATTCAATTAAATAAATTAATTTCATAATTTTTATAATGTGTAAATGTCATTTCTTTTAAATAAGATATAGCGGAATATAGCGGGAATAACGAGATATAGCGGAAATAGCAGGGCTTAAAGCGGAAAGGCTATATTTGGGGCTATATGGAAAAATCGTAGCAGTAGAAATCCGCTATGAGATATAGCAGGGTTATAGCGGGGTAATAGCAGGGCATTAACTGCACAGGCTCATACATTGATTTTTGTACTTGCTGAATCTTTCATTTCTCTTTGTTGTGTTGATTACCCTGAAATGTATGAAGCAAACAATATTTCTAATTGTTAGCTTGAAATTGACATACCAGTCTATGTGTATCATTTGCTTAGATTAACAAATCATCTTGTTAATCGCATGAAAAATAGTTTATATTAAATGTCTAAATCCCATCTTTATCCATGATGAGAAATAACTAAGAATTCAACTCCAACCATTTGGCCGGAATATACAAGTCATGTTGATTGGAAATCCCACCCTCAAACAGTGATATAAATGTTGGAAAGCAATCTTCAAGAGATATTAAATAAAGAGCTAAATCCAGAAATCTTATCTTAATATTTGTAGTAGAAACCCATTGACCCATTCTTAGGTATTAACGAAATTTGAAGAATTAGAAATGTAACGACCCGTAATTTCGATACTTAAAATTTGTTAATTTAATAAAGTTTTATGATTTAATATTGGAAGAAATAAAAATTTATGATTTAATAATAAGAATATAACTGGAATAAAATGAAATAGTATTAATTTAAGGTAACTGATAACTGCTTTAAATAAAATCCCAATTAATTAAAATGATAAAAAAGTATAATTGGTTATAGATTTTAAAATAATTCTAATAATGTGTATATTAATTAATGAATTGGATTAAAAGAGCAATTGATAACTTAAATATTGATTAATTAATGGAATAATGTGTAATAAATTGTAATTGAATAAAATTAGTGCTGTAGTAGTAATTATAACACTTGTTGTGGATAATAAACTTATAGATGTGACTAAAAGTTAATGCTGACAATTATTATATGTTACCTATTTATTTAGCCTGTTAAATTAAATTTGAAATCAATTGCAATTAATTCACTTAATTAGTGCAGTTAATGTAGATTAAATTGATAATTGTAGAATATTAATTCAATAAGATGTAACAATTTTAAATTTTATTCATAATATGATAATTGATTGAATAAAAAGAATTGAAATCAAGTTTGATCAATTTATTGGAATTTAAGCTATAATAAATGGATTTATTACAATTAAATGTAATTAAATACTACGTTAATGAAAACTAAGATGATAATTGTAGAAGGTTAGTGTAACAAGATATAAACAATGTTAACTATGTCTGTAGAGTAATAATTGTTAGAATAAAAGATTGAAATCAACATAAAACAATTTATTGGAAGTTAATTTTAATTAATTGGATTTAATTGCAGTTGAAATTGAACACTGTAATTAGTGAAATATTTAACACTGAATTTGATATGTAAATTTGTTTTAAATTTTTGTAAATGTCTGTGAAATCAAAAATGATAAAAATGGTTAGTTAATTAATTTGAATATAAGAAGTGATAAATTTAATTTAATAATAATTTATTTAATTAATGTGAAAATAGCCATTTTGGCCAATGTATTGGATTTCGATGAAACTAGTTTCATCGGATCTGTAACGGTGAATTATTGTAAGGTTTCAAGTTTCGTAGTGATCGGACTTGTCATTTGATCATACGGGCTTGAAACGCGTAGAAATCAATTTAATTGAAATCAATTTGAAATAAGCTGATTTTTAGCTATCTTCTTCATACGATGGAATTAGGTCCTGAAACCTGTTTTATTGAGTTTAAAACTATCGATAACATCTATTTTGATATATGAGATTACCCATTTTCGTTTCGAGAATGAAACGGGCTTTTCGGGTCGTTTATCGTTCCAATCCAAATCGATCTGGTCCATTCTTTTCTATTTCAGCTATACCTATAAATAGCTCGTTATAAACCCTAGTTGTTTCTCATATTCTCATTTTAGTACGTACAATTCTATCTGCTTTTCTCTTGTCAAAGGCAGAAACCAATTCAAACTCGAAACCCTAATTCCCAAATTGCCAATTTCAATTTCAAATTCAATTCCAAAATCAAACTCCTCCAAACCCTATCAAATTATATATCGTTTCAAAGCTCTCGACGAGCGCAAATCAAATCTGCAGTTTGTTTTTCGATTCAGATCCTGGTTTGACCAGAATTTGACCATTTATCCACGGCCGTCCATATGTGGTTGTTGGATTCGACGGTGGATTGGCGACGAGAGTTCGATCGGGTTGCGTGGGAGTGTAGGGAGCGTTGAATAATGGCGATCTAGTGGTTTGCATCTCGTCGCTAGCGACCGATCTCACCTGGAATCGTAAGGAAAGTGGCGGCGGCCGTGTCCCGGGATGATGAACGGAGGCAATCGCGACCTATGGGATGGGAGTGGCTTGGCGAGGGCAGGTCGATGGCGTTGCCTGATCGAGGTGGCGTCGCTTGTGGTGGCTGCGGTGAATGCTTGAAGTGCGGTGGCTGGATGATAGGGCTCGTACGAGTGAATGATGCAATTAGGGTTTTGCAAGGTGAATATAATTACTATTCTGCCCTTGTATTTGTTTTAAATTTAATTTAAATTTTTGAACGTTACAACAACCATAACTTTTTCATACGAGCTCGGATTTGGACATGGTTTATTTCATTGGGATCGTATCGAAATTACGGACATTATGACGCTGGTTTAGTCAAATTCTGAGACTGTTCAATTTTGGGGCTTATTTTGAATTTCAAATCGGTTTGAAATCCAAAGGTGAGTCTTTTAACCCACTCACAATTACTAAACTATCTTATGTTAGTTTAGTTAAATTTATGATGTGATTAGAAATTTATTGATCGATGTTTGGTATGTTTAAATTGTCATTCTAATTAAATTTGACTTTTATTGCATTTAATCATCGTTTAACTTAATATTGAATTTAAATTGTCAATTTAATACCTGTTATTGATGATCAGTTATCTATTGACGTTTATTGATTGATTTGGATGATGATTGTGATGGATGTTTGATTGTTGATATTGGATGACTGCATGTTGTATTTTATATTGTTGTAACACTGCAAGTTCCTATGGGTTGAAATGATACATACCCGAACGATCTATAGATTAGGGAAAAATCGTTATGGGTTGAAATGATAGACTCGAGCGATTTTATGGATTTTTATTTAATTCGAGATTGCGGTTTGAAATGATATATATAGATAACCGTAAAATTTTAAATTGCGGGTTGAAATGATAAATATCCGTATCACTTGATCATAGGGTAGAAAATTATATACGGACACCGGATTGGTTAAATCAAATGATTTTTAATTCTTTAAATTTTGAATTCAGTTAACTGGCATTTTTGAAATAGAGATGTATTTATATAAACTGAATTATTTTCGATAATCCAAGCGTTAATGCTGAAATTGGAATTGATTTAATGAATTGTTCAAACGATTTAAATTGGAATTTCAAAAGTTGAAGTGGCAAAAATAAATGAATTTATCGGAATTGAGTTATTGAAATGTTTGGATATAACTTTGAAATATATTTTAAACTATTTTAATTAAATTAACTATTTTAATCAATTTAAAATTATTTTAATTTATATTAACCTATTATAACCTATTTAATCCAATTTAATCTATTTTACCAATTTTAAACTAATTAATTTATTTAATCTATTTTAAACCTATTTAATATAATTTAAATCTATTTAATCTATTTTAAATTTATTTAATCTATCTAAAATCTATTCAAGATAATTTAAATCCATTTAATCTATTTTAAATTTAGATAAATCATTTTAAATCTAATTTAATCAAATTTAAATCTATTTAAACTATTTTTACTATTTAAACTATTTCAATCTATTTTAAAACTATTTTTAAACTGTTAAAACTATTTATGACTACCTAAACTATTTTCTAAATTGCAGACAGTGTAAAGTTGAAATATTTATATTTAAATCCTTGATGATGATACAACCTAAGTTAGAATTTGGAATTGACACCTTCTGTAAAATGACATATTTGAGTAAATATGATGATTTTGGAACGAGGATTTAATTAACCTATCTTAACGATAAATTCAAAAATGAATACGACTTTGAAAGTGAATATAGTTTGAAAGTGAATATGATTTCGATAGAAATATGATTTGAAATTGAATATGATATTTTGATATCAATTGTGAAATTGACTTTTTGAAATGTAAAAGAACCATCCGGTGTGAAATAAGCGTTTGGTTGTTAAAGAGACCGGGATCAGATATTGTCATACTCTCTGCTAATACCTAAAACCACTTTAACAACTGTGTACGTGGTGGAAATTCCAGAAATGAAGTAGTATGGTTTGGCGAACGATTTCTGTATGAGGTATTTACGTGACCCTGACTCCCGTGAGTCAGCTTAGATGTGACTAAAATAGGAGCTATTCCTAGGCCAAGTGAGGTCATTCCTCCGATCCGACATGCTTCTTCGATACCATATTATGACTTTGTGATGATTTGGTGGCCACCCTTCGATTTGATTATGGGAGTGTGTTCCGAGGTGGGCGGTAGTAGCTGCTATGCATGACCACCAGCCCGGTTCTGCAATTGGTATATCTACCCTGGCATTGCCTCGAGTGCCGTTTTCACATGCCCTAGAGCGCCTTCTACGAGTTAGTTTTGTACCGTACCTATGGGGTGTCCTCTGGGTAAACCACCGGTTTGGTGGACCCTACTGCATTGTATAGACTACAGGAATATATAAAATGTGTTAAGGGGGATATGGGTAATGCCTTAACGCTATTTTAATACTTTACCTTACTGTAGACACTATTATAATAACGTATTGTACTACATAGTATATAGTTTAACGGACCCTTCGGAGATGGTAATCCCGAACATCTCTTAAGTTATTGCACTCACATTAGACACTGGATAGGAGATGCAAAACCCCGTAAAAATCTCTGACGCCGTTACACTCATATTTATTTACTGTTGATTTAACTTACATAAGATCTTTTAGTTCTGACTCGAGTGTTTTGTCTTTTCAATTCGCTCGGGTCAGTCTGAGCTTCTCAGTTTATCGAAGACTGCTTTCTGGAGGATGAAGACGAAGATTTTGTACTATTATTATGTATTATATTTATTCCACTGCATCATGTTGTTCCGCTACATTTATTTATTATTTATTCTTGTTGTATGTTACTCTGATCTGTAATATAAAGGTTTAATCAATGTTATTTGTAAACAGCTTCATGAACTGTTTATTTGATTATTATATTTTGTCATTCCGTTGCGAGATTCTATATTTGTTTTCTTTCTTTCTCTGCCTTTTCTTATTTATCCTATAACAACCTGGCCTTTTGAATGGTTTGAGTCTGACGTGTGTGTCTGCTTAAAACGTCAAGGTAGGTCGTTACGAGAAATCCGAGACCCAGATTCAGAAACATATAATAACGATCTTCATGAGAGTATTCTTTGACCCAGATTCGAGCATTTGTGATGGGTGAATAGAAATCCATTTTTGAAATTTTACACCCAGATTAGGGCTCAAATAAGTAATAGTCTCGATACCCAGATTCAGGTATAACAAAGATAGCTGGTGATCGATAAAGAACCTAAACCCATATTCGAGTATTAGTAAATAAAGTTCTTAAATGAATGTCCCAAAATCTAGATTCGGGTATTAATTGATGAAATTCAGATATGAGAGACCCGAAACCCAGATTCGGGTATTAATAGATGATGTTTAGAAATGAAAGTCTCGAAACCCAGATTCGGGTATTAATAAGTGGAGTTATGTTCTATTCCTTTGATGTATGAACCCTTCAGGTTTCGTATAGAAGTAATTTGATTAGTTGCCTCTTGAGTTCGGACGTCTTAGTCCTTAATTGGATATGTCGTTTCTTGGGCTTAAACATCTCAGTCTTCTATTTAATGAGCCTCCTCTTTGGCTTGGACGTCTTAATCCATTATTTGATGGACCTCTTCTTGGGCCTGGACATCTTAGTCCATTATTGGATGAGCCTCTTCTTGGGCTTGGACATCTTAGTCCATTGCTTGATGGACCTCTTCTTGGGCCTGGACATCTTAGTCCACTGTTGTCTAGTGCTCTTGGTTAGCTAATCTTAGAGGCTGGAACCAAGGACTTACCCGACCTCCCTCCAGGAGGCCCTCTGGCCTGGCCATAGCATGGCGCGGATAGGGGCTTGTTCGGTGCTTTACCCTGGCCATCTGATGGCGCGGATAAAGGCTTGCTCTGTCCTCTCTCCAGGAGATGCCTCACCCTGGTCATAGTGTGGCGCGGATAAGGGCTTATTCGGTGATTAATCCTGGCCATCTTATGGCATGGATAAAGGCTTACTCCATCCTCCCTCCAGGAGGTGCCTTGACTTGACCAGAGGCGCGGCCAAGGGCTTGTCCGATGCTTTAACCTAGCCATCTTATGGCGCGGCTAAAGGCTTACCCGCCCTCCCTCCAGTAGATGCTCTGCCCTGGCCAACTCGGTGCGGACAGAGGCTTTCTACCATCTTAGGTAGGCTACCATCATAGGTAGTCCAAATATAAGGAGCATTTCACTCCCAATCGTGTAGATTTTCTTTTTTAAGAAAAGGAGCTCTTTATTGATTTTTCTCAAGTTTTCTTTACAAAATCATGAATTTTTCCTTGTTGAAAGAAATTGATGATCATCCCCTCCAAGGATTTGCAATGATTGGTTTCATGGCCAATCATCATGTGGTAGTAACAGTAGGATCCTCCGAGATTCCTTTCATGTTTTGGTTTCTTTTTATATGATGGCCAATAGTTAAGCTCATCCTTAGCAAGCAAGTAGGCATTCTCTATGGATGTTGTTAAATTGCACTCTTTTGGAAGTCTAGACTTGAAGCTTGATTCTTGAGGATGGCCTTTTGACTTTTTGTTTCTTAGCCTTATAGTTTCATGCTCTTCGATTGCTTTTCTTTTTACCACCCTTTGTTGCTCTTGTGTAGGAAGTGTTCTTGTTGTAATTGGTTGTTGCCACTTATTTGCAAAGGCATTATAATCAGCCATTATCTCTTTTTCTAAGATTGTTCCTTTGGAATAGTGTTGGATGGTTCTTCTCATTTGATTGAATACATTATCACTTCCATTTGTCCTTTTTCCTAAGGCAAAAATTGGGGTGGGGCCAACATGAAAGGGGTTTAAGCCCCATTTCTCAGGATCGTATGGTTCTTATTTATAATTCTCAGAGCTTCTAGCCTTAGCCTTTGCTCTTCATTTTGATTAGAATCCTTGATGAATTTTGAGGAGAAATTATCTCATGGGTTTAGAGGATCCTTGTTCAGATCTTATGATTCTTCTAGCCATGATTAGACCAAAGTAGATGAACTTGAGATTGAGCTAAGTGGGGTTAGAGAATAGTAGTGTTAGGTGTTTAACCAAGTCGGAGGTTCAAGTCCTCCTTCTAGCGCCAAAATGTTAACAAGAAATATTGTCAACACCTCAAAGTTGAGTTATGGAATAAGGTTTATCCCTTGAGTAGATGGAAAGAAGTGGGAAGGGTCTATCTTCCTTGAATTTCCTTTCGAGTTGATTGCCGATTTACAAAGTTGTTCAGACTGACCTTTTAACTCAGTCGAAAGGGTCAGCTTCTTCCTTTGTCAACCTTTCAATTCTGTTGAGATGGATTGGTATTTCCTTTGAAAGCCCACCTTTCGAAACGGTTGAGATACCCTAGGTAAGATTTTCCTTTATTGGTTTTGACCTTATTGAAGGCCTTAGTTGTTGCTTGGCTAGGACTTTATCCAAGAATCGAAGACAGAGGTTTCAACCCTGTCGAAAGCAAGGTTGTTTAAGTGTTTAAACTTGAATCAGGAATCTGGGCTAGGGTTTCGACCTTGTCGAAAGCTATAGGCTTAAATATCCCAGGTTTGGATTAGGAATCTCAAGTTAGAATGACTTGGACTAAGGTTTCATCCTTGTCGAAAGCTAATCCTTTAGGCACCTTGTGTTAATCAAAGGTTTTAGTGACTTGAGGCTTGGTTTTGTCCTTGTCGAAAGCAGATACTCAGGGGAAGGTAGCTTGAAGTATGTAGCTGAAGCTATTTAAATCTACAAGGTTTCGACTGTGTCGGTAGTGACCTTTTGATGTAGGCCACACCTGAAACACAAGATTAAACCCAACAAAAGCTTTTAAAATAGTAAAGTAATCTGACATATTTGAGACTTCCCTTTAACAAGCTAAAGAAAACTTTATTTCTTCAAATCCCCAACTCGGTTTAGTAATTATGGTTTACAACACTTTTGATTAAGAAGATACAAGTTTGGAATGGAAATAATCGAATCTGCCAAAACGTGACCCCTTGGGTCTTATTTATAGATGCAGGTCAGCACCTTTCGACCCTAATGCTTTCGACTTGGTCGAAAGGTGGCTGCCGAATAACTCAAGTGTGCTTTCTCCTTTGTCGAAAGGAATGGTTGCACTTCTTTTCTTTGTGTTGCCTTGTAAGTGCTTTCGACTCTGTTGATAGGCTTTGTTCAACGGTTTCGATGATGTTGGTTACATCTGAGCTCTTGTTTCTGGTTTGATGCGAAGCCTTCTTGGATCACATTGGCTACGATAGGTTTGAGAGGCTTATTATAGCTTTCGAAGGGGTTGTTCAGGACAATGCTTGCTTTCGCATGATTTAAATGAAGGCGAAATCTTTGGTTTCGAAAGGTTTGGCGCATATGCAAAGAGCTATTCTTCATTGTCTTTGAAAGGTCCTGCTTTGACTCATTCGGAAAGTCTTCATGCATATTGATTCACCTAGTCGAAAGGTTGTTACTGAAGACGGAAGGGTGCTTTCGACTCCTTCGAAAGGTATGAACCTACTGGATCTTGGTTTTAGAAACCTTCCGACACCTTCGAAAGGTTCCAAAACTTTCATATTTTGGCGATAGCATCCCTTTGACTCCTTCGAAAGGTCCAGCTGGAATTCTTCTCTCTTGCTCTTTTTTGTTCTCTTAGAATGGTTTCGACTAAGTCGAAAGGTGAATTTTTGGAGTAACACTTCATATATAATTACTTTCAAACTTCTTATTAAATCCATAACTCATTTATTAATCAACTATAATTGCACGATTGGAATGAGTAGAACATTAATCTAAAAACAAGCATCAAAGTGATTTAATTAACCAAGTTTTCAAAATTCTAATTAGAAAACCAAGTTTGTTGTACAAAACCATCTCAATTATAACTTATCAAAACAAAACCATAAGAGCTTATAACCAAGTTATAATATATAACAAATCATACTTTAGAGTTTTAGAAATATGTAGTTTCGATCCTTTAACTCTTAAACTTTTGAAAAACTCAAAACATGAAAGTTGTAGACAAAAGTCTATGATTTCCAGAACTTCAATAATTATCAAATTCCAATAAGTAACGAAAAAGTTATGATCAAAACAATTTCTCAAGTTTTAAATTTATTAACACTGTTTTTCATTGACAGGCCAACGATAAGAAACAAGTTTTTGATCATATAAACTTCAAAGTTATGCAAAGCACCAAACATGAAAGTTAAAGCACAGAGTCCAAGCTTTCCAAAACTTCAAGCATTAATGAATTCCGATTTGTAATGAATAAGTTATGATCAAAACAATTTATGTGTTTCAAAGCAAATTTTAAAAATACAGGACATGAGGTTATCTCTTCTTCAAACCCAATTTTTTCTCAGTAAACTGCGGATTTGAAAAAAGTGATGAATATTAAAGTTTTTCCTTATAAAAGTAGCTTTCAAATGAAAAAACCTTCACTCAAATTCGATCTATCAATCAAAATTTAGGGTGATATTAACATTAGGTTTCATTTAAGAAAATTGCACACAGCAGAGCTACACCATCAGTTTATAACTTAATTTCAACCCCCTAACCTGCAAAATTTTGTAAAGTGATTAAAAGAGAATTTGTAGCCAACTGGAAGAACTTTCAATTGCAAAAAGACTGAGTTATTTAAGATAATTTTGCACTAAGATATCACTTTTTTACTGCAGCGATTTTCACAAATAATTTTCAGCAAACAACAATCTAACAATCACCCACGTTCAATTTCTATCAAGCAAACTAGGGTTTTCACAACCAAATCCATACAAATCAATTTCAATTTTAGAAACAAAACATGGATTTAGAAATAGATTATGTGAGTTACAAAATAACTCACCATTTTCCTTAGAGAATTGCAACCAAGATTCATCTTGCTTTAGGTCATGTTTTGATTTTCCATTTCTTTCTAATTTGAGAGCTTTCAATCTCATCTTGATTTCCATGAATTGCTTAGGAGTTCAATAAAGCTTCTAACATCTACTTCTATTTCTACACAAATTACCCAAAAGCCCCCATGATTTGATTTGGATTTGGGAATTATTTTGAAGCTAGGGTTTTTCCTTAGTTTTGAGAAACTTCTCATTTTTGTTTACTATAAAATGAATGTATAGTTCATTTTTATTTGCTTAGGAAAGATAGTTTTCTTATATGCACTAGTGGGTTGCTATTTGTTTAAGTCCAAACCCATTAGCAAAGTGTTACTAAATCTTAAGTGTTACTAATTTTTCTATTTTGTTTTTAACACTATAAAACACAAATTTTCTTTAAACAATAATTTATAAAATATGAATTGATTTCTAGACTTTACCAAAACTAATGAAAATTTAAAATTATCATTATTTTTAATAAGAATAAATTATTAATTATAATTTTTCAATTTAAACAACAATTTTCAGTATTGACACTTAATTAATCTTAAAACATTTTCCAATACAATTCTTATATTATCAAATATAAGAATTAACTTCCACAATTAAATTTCACAAATCACAATTTAGACTTAATTATCAATAATTAAAATTAATTGATTAGGTAATTAACAACAGGGTTGTTACAACATCCCAAAACAACACAGTTGATAAATAGATACTCCTAAATAACTAGATTGCCTCCTACACGTCTCTGGAAGCTTATTCGTCTAATTAGCTAACAAGAAATCCCTTGCTCTCGACTACTCAAATGAGCACCCGAGAGTTGAAGGGAAAAAAAACCTTCGGGTTAGACAAATAGTTTTGTGTGAATAAAAACTTACCATCTCAAACCAACATATATCTAGTGAGACCAGGCCGTTGAGTGGAACATGCTTTCCCATCACTAGTATCTTAACCAAAACATATTAACCATATACTGTGCTCTTGCAACCACAATGGTTATAGCATAGAAAATAGCATTTATAATTATGCAACATATATTGGATTACCCATCCAAAATTTGTTAAATTATCCATCTTAATTTCAAACGACTACCCGTCACAGTTTAAATTAGCTATCTGTTTTATTTTAATCTGATTACCTGTCTTATAATTATTTGGACTACCCATCTCACATAAATACATATTCAAAATTATGTGGACTATCCATCTCACATGTAATTATTACTTCGGTTACCCATACCCTGCCATATTTACTACCCATTACATATGGTTCCATTGTTTAAATTATATGGACTACCCATCGCACATATTTCTTTTAATTTAAAAAGATGTGGACTATCCACCACATATCGCATAGTTTTCCTAGGATGACTATGAACCCTTCATTAATCTCATAGAGACTATCCATCATACATCCAATAGTTTTCCTAGGATAACTATGAACCTATTACATATTCATTTAATTCATGTTCCCCATATGTTCAACCTATGTCATTGGTGTCCCCAATTAGGTTGTCTCCCTTTGAAGTTATAACATCTCAAAGTGACATACATTGGCATCCCTAAAAGTTTTACATCAAACTTATTAAAAATATCCCTTGGTATCCCTAATGTTTAAAGTCAAAATCTAAAACATATAGCTCACAGCTATTAAATAATTTAATTTAGATCAATGTCGAAGTTATAAACATTTAACATGTCGAAGCTTATCTACGTTGGTGTCTTCAATGATAGTGTCGAAATATACAATTAAGATGACATTGGTACCCCCACTATTCTATGTCAAATTTATTTGATTTGGTACACCCAATAACGACGTCGAAAAAGAAAACTTAAGGCTTCTACCCTTAAAGCAGATATGTGACATTCATAAAGCACTATGCCTCATTGAAACTCTATCCAAGGTAAAACCAAACTTAAATTCTTTTTAAGTATAAAGTTCCATGTCGAAAATGATGCTGTCGACTTACATAAACCATAGGTTATCCACCTATTTAATAAAAATTCACAAGGCATATAGACTTAATAATGTAGCCTTTGAATTCTAACGTCGACATCAAGAGTCACGGTGACAATAATGTAACGACCCTAAATTTTAATTAAATTTAAATTGATAATTAAATGAATTTTTGAATAAAAAATTGTAAATTTTATTTATAAATAGAAATGAGTTTCTTCGATTCAAATAAATTCTATATTAAATCATTTAAATTTAAAATATTGTATATATATGTATATATTGGATTTGAAATAAAATCATAAATAAATGGTTTAAAAATAAGAATATATATATATATATATAAGATAAAATTTTAAGAATATAAAATAAATACACATAGTTAAAATTTTAACAACAAAATAATTTTAGAATCTCATTCAAATATGTACAAACAAATAAGGTAAACATATTAACTAAAATCTAACATAGTAGAATAAAATAGAGATTTATTTATATTATAAAGTCATAAGACAAAGACCAAAAGAAGTAGACATATGTACTTCATCATATCTTTTCAACCGAAAAATAATACGATCATTAGCCTCCAAAACAAAATCTTGCTTGGTCAAGAATGCAGGCAAGGCAAGAGTTAAACAAAAATAATAAAATAGAAGTTCACTTATGTACAAAGCAAATAGAGGAAACAAAGAAAACAAAAATATCTACAAATCAAAACTGTACAAACATAATTCAAATAGTATAAGCTTGTAAACACAATAGGACTTGCATTTAATGCCATATCTCCTCAGCACGAATTGATATCTCTCGGCCGAAATCAAAATGTAACATAGTCAAAGAAAAAAAGATAAGTACAAGCAAAATATACAAATTGTACAAGGCAATAAATGCCATATCTTATCAGCCTTCCAAAGCTAAAGAAAATATAATATACAACTTGTACAAATTCTTATACCCAGTAAACTTCTTTTCTTAAGTACATCAAGCCTCTTCATTTCAATTCGTTCATCCTAGCTGAGAATAATCTGAGCAAACATTGTTTCAAAATTTAAAACATCAACCTAGCTCAAAACAAATCAAAACAAAGAAGATTTGGCATCTCAGTTTCAAGTTTTCAAAACAGTTTTTCAATAAAAAGCTCTGTCCATTGCAAATACAGGTGAGCAACTCCTATTTTTAGAAGCTTAACTTGTTTTGATTTCTTGATGCTTGTGAGTAACCTCACTTTTAAACGGTTAAGTATATATATATCTGTTCAATTCTTAACCACTGTGAGTAACTTCATTTTTTTAAAACCTTAAGTATCTGAAATGTTTGGCAAGTTTAATCTGGGGATATGTGGGTTGAACTTTATTTCTATGCATATATGTGGGTATATGTATGCCTGTACAAGTTGAGGCATCTCTGTTCTTATTTTTGTTCCAGACCCAAATTCCTTTCAAAATTCATTTGCTCTTGATCCAGACTTTGTTGAGGCATAAGTCTTAAATAAAGTATGTTTGTTGTGTCATAGTTTTAAGTTTAAAAATTTTGCTTAAGATAAACGAATTGGTATGGACTCTGGAAAATTTAAAACAACAGAACAATCTTTTAATATGTTAAATTTCAAGTTTCTTAATTTACAAATTCATGAATATAAATTGAATTCGTATACAAAAATATGATTTTTAACACAAGAATTAGGATTTTTAGAATTAAGTTGAAGGTGCGGTTTGGTATTGAACTAAAATGGGATTATTTGATTTTTTTGGTGATCTTTGTATCGTGAGGGTTCGGGGTTCTTCCAGGTGATGGAGGAGGGTTAGGAGTCGCTAGGAAAAATATAGGATGGTGTTGAATTTCGGTGAGCAGGTTGCAGTAGTGAGAAATTTCCTGGAACCCTAGTTTTTAACTAAGAAAGATGAAGCGATCACCGTGGTTCATCGAGTTGATCGAGTTGCGTAATCTTTAGGGGATAGTAGCATGGAGACCTTGCGGTGATGTGGCCAGAATTTCGTGGCAAACGATGGTGGAATCATGGGATAAGGGGTTTTCAGGCGAAGTGTTCTTCCAGGTGATGGGTGCGAACTGCTTCGATTTTGATTTAAGACGCGTGATGATAGATCGTGGGTGGGAGTCGCATCTGTGGTTGATAAGGAGCTTGCGAGAGGTGTCGCTGGTGGTGGCGGCGGTATTGGCGCGACGTGCACGTTCATGTCAGTGTTGGACTGGGTGTTCGTTTGAGTTGGGTAGTGGTTTGCTCGGGTTTACTCGAAGAGTTACGCTAGTGTGGCTCGGGGAAGAAGCAGATTTACGCGAGTATGCTCGAGGAAGAAGGAGTGATGGTATCGAAGAAGGTCTCGGGTTTAATCTCGAGTAAACAATGGAGTGGCCCGAGTGCATTTTGTGGGTACGCTAAAATAAAACAGTTTTGAAAATTTAAGATAAAAACAAGTTTTTAATTTTGGCTCGGGTTAAGACCCGAAGGGGTCACAGGTTCAAAATTTAAAATAAAAACAAGTTTTAGATTTTATAAAACAATTTCTTTTATACGTAATAAGAGTTATTAAATTTTTAGTTGATAAAAGTTATATAGTTTTTTAACTTAAAATCAATTTAGTTTTGTTTTGTTAAGTAATTTTGAAATAATTTTTAATAGCTTAATTAAGAAGTGATTAAATAGATAAATGATTTATCTTAGATAATATTTTAAATCATTAGTTAACTTAAAAGGTTTAAGTTAAATTATATGATTATGTTAATTCATCTTAAAGGTTATTTAAAATAAGAGTTTAATGATAATTATTATAATTAATTAAGGATAATTAATTAAATGGTAATAAATTAAGGATAATTTATTAATTAAAGGTTAATAAATTAGTGAAAGTAATTAAGGGATGTAATTAATTAAGAATTAATTAATTAACTTGAGGTTAATCAAATTTGTAACCAATCCAGGATAATTAATTTAATGGTAATTAATTTATTTGAGGTTGATTAATTAATTAAAGATAATTAATTAAATGGTGAATTAAATAGTTAAAGGTTAATTATTTAATAATTAAAGGTTGATGAATTATAATTAAAGGTTAATTAATTATTAATGGTTAATTAATGAATGACTAAAGAATAATTAATCAAAGTAATTTGAAATAAATTAATATTAATTAACCAGGATTAGTAATTCTTAAGAAATTAATTTGATTTGGATTAATCAGATAATTAATTGAGCTTACTTATGGATGTTTGAATTCTACTGATTTTCGAATTGTTTGATATCCCTGATATATGATGCTTTGTGATACACCCTGATTTATGTTATGATCTGTGATAAATTATCTGTGATGTAATTTATTATCTGTGATATTTATATATCTGTGGTCTGTGCACGAACGATAAGCGTTATAGTTTATATCGCTTACCAACTATATCATGTATTTTGATCTGTGACAATTCATTGTGTTGCACTATTGTGTTAAACCCCTGGACTACACTTTTACACACACAAATATGGATTTCACATGGAAATCGGTTAAGTCACAGATAATTTAAATTTGATGTTTTTGAAATTGAAATTTTAATTTCAATTGATTTGGAAATTGGAAATTTGGGTTTAAAGTGAAAAGCTTTTGAAATGGAATTTCAAAGATGAAATTTATTTTGAGTAACTTGATTGAGTTTGAAATTTAAATTATTTGATTTAAATTTGAATTCAATATTTGAAATTGAATTCTATGATTTGAAACTAGGGATTAAAGATGTTTATATATGGGTTAAACTATTTTAAAAATATTGATTTGGGAATGTGAATATAATTCAAGGGCTTTAACTTGTGCAAATATAATTGGATTTTTCTGAAACGAAAACTATTTGTTTTCAAATAATAACAGCTTTCATATAAGAAGTGAACTTCCAATTTGTGTTGAAAGGTTTCAAATTTAAAATTTGAATGGAAATTGTTTTGAAAGGCTATGAATGAATCTTTGGGAACGAGTTTGAAAGTTATAAATTAAATCTTAATTTAAAGATTTAACGAGTCAATCCAATTAGAATGGAAATTGTTTTGTAATCTATGAATGGATCTTTGTGAAACTAGGTGAACTTTGAGAAATGAATCTTTTCGTTTAAAAGATTAGAAATGGTAATTTGTTTAATCCATTTAAAAGAAAGGTTTGGGTAATAAGTTGTGACTTAATTGAAATCCCATGTCCATATGTTTTAAATATTTCGCTCACTATTCGGGTTAGCCGGGAAAGGACCTTTGGGTCGTATAACCCATTCCGAATATGTGATACGTCGATATGGATAGCATTTGAAGACCGGTGGTGAAGACCGGATATTTTCGAAAATGAAAGGACAACTCGTCGAATGTCTCTGCATCGACTGGTCCCCGATATAGAGATTTGATCACCCTTTGTGATGGGAAGTCCGGACGTGATTAGAAAATTATCCGGATTAGCAAGGGCTTCTTCGGAAGTGCCTTCGGTTCTGTTCGAACCCGGAACAGACTTGTATGGTTACATGTTTGACATTACACTTTGAGATATAAAGCCGATTTCTTTCAAATACATTTCTGTTTGGTGGCGGAGAATTTATTCTCTTAGCTTAACACCCTTCTCTGAGACGTACGAGCTCAAAGGTTATGTAGTTGAAGGTTATCAGCGATATATTCCCAATTTGGTAATGTGACATGCTGAGTGTTGTTGTGTGATGATCATTGTTTAATCATTTGTGATATGATCATTTGTTTGATCATTTATCTTTGTGATCATTACTTTGATCATCTATTGACCCAAATCATGGCTTTGTGACAAAGCGTAGCTTTGTGGACGAGACTTCGTCGAACCTCACGACCCGGTAATGGTCGAAACAGGAATCGTGGCAGCAAGGTTATTAGGGGATAGCGACCCCTTAGTGTATGTCATTTTCTTCTGTATTATGAGTAGTATCATGGTATGGATCCCAGATACTTACTTTGTGGTTGCTGCAAATTTATTACTTGTGGTTGTTGGAATCGAGGATCCTCGGAAAAAGGTCGCAAACGACCGGGGGATGACATATTTGTGTCAGTAGTTACCCAGCTAGAGGTAACCCGGCCTTATGTAGCAGAGATCCGGTTAGGATCCGGGAACGTCGCTCCAGAGGCGTTCTATTTTACTTGGGAAGTTCCTTTGCCCGACCATTTGTTGGAAATCCAAACAAAACAATACGAACCTTGTACGGTTTTAGTTGTAGAACCTGCCATCTAATATGGTAGCTATAGTAGGCATACTATAATGGTACCTATGCTGGCTAAGATTTATATTGTACTTTCGAAATGTTTTTCCTCACTATGCACTAATAATAATATCCAAATTGTTTTGTTTTGCGTAGTAAGCATCTTTGACTATCATAAGGAGAAATCTCCTCCAAGTTTGCGCTTGCATTGTGTGTGTGGCGGGAGGGCTTATGGTAGTTTCATTTTCCAAAAGCATTGCGAATTGACTTTAAAATTCTATGCTATTTGTTTTAAAGATAAACTGTTTTTGTTGCTCACACCAGTCCCATGACTGACCTGGAGTTTATTGTTTCTTTCCTAAACTCTGGGTGCTCAAAATATTTCTACACGGGCAGTTTAGAGTTGGGTTTTTCAGATATTCAGATTCAGTAGATTATCTGGAGCTAGTTCAGTCTTTGGATATGGACTGCACTTGCTTATCTTTGTGCATCGTTATTGAGAGTTCAAGCTATTTCTGGATTGATGTTTTGAAGATGGAGATTATCCGCTGCTGGTGTTATCGTATTCTTTTCCGCTGCTATTTCTTGTATCATATCTCTGATGTATATTGATATTCATTGTATCACTCTGTTGTACCAGATATTGTATCGGATATTGTATATCAATGTATTATTCTTTTTCTTCCGCTGTGTTATTTACTTAACTGTGTTATAAGCTCCGGCGACTCGGATTTGAACGCTCGAATCTACGGCATTCGAGTACGATGTAAAGTATGGATGTCGATTTTCGAACGCGAAAAATCCTTGACGTTACATTTGGTATCAGAGCTAAGGTTGAACTTAGCTCAGGAGTATAACACGTTAGGTAGCTCATTAGAGATAGGGTGAAGTATCCCTAGAATGAGTGTATCCCTAAGATATCCGTTTAAACGTCTCAGTAAATTCTTTTACTATCCACTGATAGTGAGTATGAGTGCAAGAAGAGAACGAGATAGGGGACAAGGGAATACGACTATAAATTGTCAATACCCTGCAACAGTGGAAACAACTTTCTTATCCACTGATATCTTTCAACCGAAATCAAAATGTAACATAGTCAAAGAAAAAAAGATAAGTACAAGCAAAATATACAAATTGTACAAGGCAATAAATGCCATATCTTATTAGCCTTCCAAAGCTAAAGAAAATATAATATACAACTTGTACAAATTCTTATACCCAGTAAACTTCTTTTCTTAAGTACATCAAGCCTCTTCATTTCAATTCGTTCATCCAAGCTGAGAACAATCTGAGCAAACATTATTTCAAAATTTAAAACATCAACCTAGCTCAAAACAAATCAAAACAAAGAATATTTGGCATCTCAGTTTCAAGTTTTCAAAACAGTTTGTTTGCACAAAAAATGGGCAAACACCTCCAAGTCGTATGATTTAGTTGATTTTATGTTGTTTTTAATGATCCGGATGATTTATGCAAATATGTAAAAAGCAGGGACTAAACTGTAAAAGACACATAGATTTATAGTGGTTCAGCCAGAATGTGCCTACGTCCACTTTATATATTATTTCTCCTTTCTTGTTCAGATTACAAGTACAAAACTTTGATACAAGTATACGAAAGTTGTTTGAAAGTTTTATCCGTGCTTGAGCTCTCAAACTTGTCCGCCATTGTTGTACCCTTACCCCTCTATTTATAGAGTGAGGCTGGGGGTAGGGGTCTTGTAAGTATATAACTGTTGATGGGCCTGGACTGACGTGATCTGGCCTAGCGATGTTGGTTCGATAGTGGATGGAGAAGTGGATTGGACCGGTAGTAGGTGGGGCGATGATTGGTCTGGTGGCGAGTGGTTCGGTGGTGAGAGGATGGCCTTGATTTGGCAATGAATGGTTCGGTGGTGGGTTGGTCCGGTAGTGGATGTCCGGTAGTGGATGATCCGGTAGTGGGTGGTTCGGCTAGGCCTTGGAGGTGTGTTGGCTCGGCAGGTAGTGGAGCAAGGGTTGGTTCGACTAGGAGTTGGTCTTGGGATGGTCCGGTAGTGGATGGGTGGAGTTGGTTCAGCTAGGCATTGGTTCGGTAGAGCTTTCCTTGTCTTGGCTTGGTGATGCCTGCTTTACTCTGGTTCAGCGAGGACTTCCTTATTCTGATTCGGTGGTGACCTCCCCTCTTTGGTTCGGTGAAAACATGCCCAACATTTGCCCCCCAAAGTGGGGCATATGCCAGTCATATGTCTCGCTTTGTTTCAGCTTGGACATTTTCATCCGGTCCTATGTGCCGACCCAGTTGGTTTGGTCATTTACGTTTGCCTATAAGTATGGGCATTATGCTCTCGTTATTCCCTACCAAGTGAGACAGCCGAATCAGATCTTTCTGTTGAATCACACTTGTCTACCGAATCAGGTGATTGCCGAATGACTTTCATGTTTCGAACTACCGAACGAACCCGTGGAGTTCGAGTGCCGAATGAATCTTTGTGCCTTGAACTACCGAATGGGCTTGAGTGCCGAATGAAGTTATAACCTTGAATTACCGAATGGGTTTGAGTGCCGAATGAAGTACTTGCCTTGTTATACCGAATGAGTTTATGTGTTGAATTATAAGTGGAACTCTAGACAACATACACTTGCTTGTTTATATCTCTACATCCCTCGTTCTAACAATGTGTTTTCTCCTGTTGCAGATAATGTCTCATAAAGTCGAAACTCGTTCTGATAAGAAGAAATCTAAGGACCAAGGAGAGTCCTCCATAGTGCCCCCAGTTCAGGCAGGACCGAGACGTCATGGGCCCACCCCGAGGTCACTAGTAGATGGGTACGACCCTCAGGAGCTTCTGAACTCACCGCCTGATTGTTTTCCCAGCTCCCTCAAAGGTGAGCAGCTTGATGTCATCTCTCGCTCTTTTGGGATCGACAGAGCACACATGTTGTTGCCGGGGGAAGGAGTGGTGCCATATAATCCCCCCGAAGGATATTTCGCTTACAGTAGGTACCATTGCATGTGTGGGGCCATTCCCCCGATTAATGCTTGGATAATCAGCTTCATCACCTACTTGAAGGTGGCTCCATTCCAGCTTCAGCCTAACTCCTACGCCATCATGGTGAGCCTGTTTGTTATCTTCCAGAGGAGATACGGGCGTCCTCCTTCCAACCGGGAAATCCGGTATCTGTACAACATGAGAGGCTACAAGAAGGGGTCTCCGTATATTAGCTTGGAGTCGGCCGTGTCCTTCAAGCCAGTCCTGGATTTATATTCGAAGTTTAGCATGTTCAAAAAGGAATGGTTTTTCATCAAGGACGGCTCTGTTTCCATCCGTCGCTTCACCTCTGGCTGTAAGTTGAAGCTTATTTATGATTTCCGTTCTGACTGCAATGCTTCTTCTTATGTGCTTTTATTTCTTGCTAGCGACTGGTGGCTTTGCGGTCGTGGAGAACGATCGCCTGGTTCAGATGGCTGTGGAAATAGAAGCCATTACGGGAAGGGATAGGTCGGCTTCTTACTTGATCAGGAATGCTACACTTCTGGGGCACAACCTTATTCTACCCCATCAGTCCATGGTCAAGCAGAGAGACACGGCGGAGGAGAGGGCTGCCAACGCTAAAGGAGGGGCTACGGCGAAGAGTAGCAAAAGGAGACCCTTCCCGATACATCCAGTTGCCGGGGGGAGGAAACTCAAGAAGTCCGATGGACCTTCCCCCAGCACATGTCCAGATGTTCCGGAGGAGGAAAATGTGGAGGAAGAAAGAGGCGGGGATGAAGGCGGTGAGGCGGAGAGTGGGAGTGGTAAAGAAGGTGACGGTGATCGTCACGGCGATGATGGTGGCGAAGGACAGGGTGGTGATGGCACCGGGGCTTTGCCTCCTGGGCAGGCAGGCGTGATTCAAGAGTGGACAGATGACGCTCTCCACCAAGCCTTCGAAGAGTTGGAGGAAGGACCGGCCTTGGCGGAGAAGCCCAAGAAAGCTGGTAAGGCCGGGACTGGCGCCGATTTATCTTCCGGGAGTGCTTCTACGGAGGCAACTTCTGCGATTCAAGGTGAATTTCTCTTTATTCTTTTTAATTCTTGAATGATGGCTCAATGCATGCTAGTGACACTTGGTTTTCATTCCAGGAGCGGGCAAAATGGCCAAGACCTCAGATCTTCGGCACAGGCTTGAACAATACAGACTTCTCAAAGCTTCTGCCAAACCGAAGCCTCCTACTAACCGCCCTGGAGACGTAGTCGGCTATCGTCCTCTTCTTGGAGTTATTGAAGAAGATATACAAAAGAGGAAGAGGAGTTGATCTTCGTTTGAATCTCCTCCTGGCCCTCCGGCTCCACTCCAGCCTATTCACGATATTACGGTGGAGGATACTGAGTTTATGCCTTCCCCACATCCGTCTGAGAATCCAACTGTCAAACCGATAGATCACCCTGGCTTGGTTCGTAATCCGTTTGCGGGTCATCCAGACCTGGACCCGGCTTCTCATGACATCTCCTTCGATGAGGCTACTGGTGAGCACCTTCTTCCTCGCAATCCCATGGTACAGGTGCTTGACGAAGCTAAGTCCCTGGACCTTGATTTGCTTACCACCCGGGTTGTAACTCTGGGGGATGAAGCTAAGGCGAACATTAACCGGGTTGCCGAGGAGACCAGGAAATTGATGGGGCATCATGCCCGACTAGTCAAGGCCGGGGAGGAAATTGGGAGTGCCAACATTCGGCTACGGTTATTGGTTTTCGACCAGGCTAAGCAACTTGCCGATCAAGCCATTCAAATTTCTCAGCATGAGGCCGCATCCAGGCAACTGAAGAAGACTATGGAAGAGGCCAGCAGGGCAGAGTTGCGAAAAATGGAGGCCGCCTGCAAGGAGCGAATTGACATGGCCATTGCGACGGTGGATGAGGTTCGACAAGCGGACCTCGAGCGGGTACAGGAATTATCGGGGAGACTTGAGGCGGCGGAGCTTGCTCAGTCCAGGTTGAAGGAGGAGATGGAGGCGATGAGGATATCCCTTCAGGCTGACCGCTCACGATATCGATCGGAGAGGGATGCTGCCGTTGCAAAGCTGCGTGCTTCTGAGGCCCGAATGAGGGAGCTTGAGGAAAACGAGGTGATGATGGATGAAATGCTCCAGGATATGTATTTCCGCACTTGGAAACAGGGTAACTTATCCTGGATGGATGATTACCCCCGAGTTATGGCCAGGATTTATCTCAGGGCTCTGGAGGAGGCTAGGGCTGATGCGGATAAAGAGGGTGGCGCGGTCTTCAGAATGGATGTGGTCACTGCCCAGTTTACCAAGGAGGAGAAGGTGGCGGTGAAGGAGGGTATGCGGCTGCTTGCCGCTGAGGAGGCAGGTGTGCAAGTAGAGGATGATGATCAGGATGGTCAGGAAGCAGGTGCTGGTAAGTCTTCCCTTCTAGTCTTTCCGTTAACTTGGTTGCTTATCACTAATGAATTCTTTATTTGACCGGACAGGTGGGCAACAACACAAGGGTAAAGCTCCGATGCAGCCGGCTCCTTGACTTGACCTGGATATCTTTTAGCTTACCAAACATTGTTGTATATGTTAGTCTCAAAATTGTAACGTAACTTTTAGGTTGTAATTAGGTCACTTGTAATAAACAACATTATTTTTGGCGTGTAACTATTTAGCTTAATCTGATTCTGTCGTATTTGAATGCTTTTGTTATTTTGACATGTTGTATAAGAAATATAGCTATGCGTATGCCTGCGATTCAATTGTGTTTGACGCCAAGTTCTTGCTTAAAGTACAATTTCATGTCTTGCAATGTTAGTGTGATGTGTGAATAAATCATAGCCACGTATTTATACACGAAAGAAGAAAATACCGCCCTTCATATTTTACTTGTAGATGGCAGCTTTGAATGTCTTGTGTGACTGAGTATGGAATGCGGCCTAGTGTCCCGTTGTGAGTTCCTACTCCCATTGGCGAGTATCTCCTACTCCGTATCCTGTACTTTAGGGATTGTTATAGAGGACAGGAGAAAAGTTCTTTAAATAGAATTGAAATATGAGAAAAAGTAAAACTTCCAATCACGGAAGGCCTTCGATGTGCTTAAGTTCGTGGAAAACGGGTTTTGTAGTCACTTTCCCTAGCTGTGGATCTTGGAGACGTTTGTCACCCATCTTACGCCTCCGCGGGGAGTTAATCTTTTTTACCACAGCCGTACTTAAGACGCATCGGAGCCGAGATCGCGCACAGTAACTACCCGGGCCATTATGGCCCGTAATCGTGGGTATTATTCGATTTCCTGTGGCCGGCTAGCGTGGGTGTCGATCGTCAACCGTGAACTACCCCTGGCTGGCCACACCTTATGTTGGGGCTTAAAGTAGGTTCACAGCTACCGGCGAGCCAAACGCCGTAATGAGCTGCCTTGGCTATAGTCGGCCTTCTTGATGGCTTATAATCCGCTCATTACAGTTGGCTTTGAGGGCTGTCGCGAGCAATGAGTTAACCCGCAGCAGAGGGATGCCGGAGCAAAAGTGTCTCATTGGCGAGGGCATAGATTCGTATAGTACCTGTTAGGTCTTGTCCAGGTGGAGTCGTGCCGTGATGTGTTTTGAATGGAAATGTCATTACACTGGATTTTGTTCAACAGAAAAGGATAAAGTTAACAAGCAGCCAAGATATAAAGGAACAAGTTAAAAAGAGACAAGTTTTTTAAAGTGGTTCGGCACGAAAATGCCTGTCCACTGATTCTCTTTGTTAATTCACTTCATATGGGCAGTACAAGTTAAGAAAAGTATCGATGAAGGTGTTGGATGTTCCATGCCCTCTGGAACACCTCCCCGTCCACTGTTGACAAAATATAAGCTCCATTATGGAGATCTTTATGAATTACATATGGTCCGTCCCAGATTGGATCTAGTGCTCCGGGGCGCGGGAAGATTCGCTTGAGGACAAGATCTCCCTCTTGTAAGCTACGATGCTTGACTTTGGAGTTGTATTGCGCTGCCACCTTTTGCTTGTGAGCTGATGTTTTGAGTGCTGCATCGTTTCTTCTTTCTTCAATTAGGTCCAAAGACATGTGGAGGAGTTCTTCATTTTCTTCTGGGTTATAGTGGATCCTACGGTGGGAAGGCACTATAGTTTCAACTGGGAGCATAGCCTCCGATCCGTATGCCAAAGAGAAAGGAGTATGCCCCGTTGATGTTCTGAAAGATGTGCGATAGGCCCACAGTGCCGTAGGAAGTTCATCCACCCAAGCGCCTTTTGACTTTTCGAGTTTCTTTTTTATTAGAGTTTTGAGAATTTTGTTGACGGCTTCGACTTGTCCGTTTGCCTGGGGATAAGCTACGGATGAGAAGCTTTTGTGAATTCCGTGCCCTTGGCACCAGTTGGCGAACTCCTCGCTGTCAAACTGAAGTCCATTGTCCGATATGATTTTGAATGGGACTCCGTACCTGCATAGAACATTTTTGATCAAGAAGTTAATAACTTTTGCTGAAGATACTTTATTTAGGGGTTTTGCTTCCACCCATTTGGTGAAATAGTCGACTGCTACTATATCATATTTGGCCCCGCCTCGGCCCATTGGCAGTTCGCCAATCAAGTCAATTCCCCATACTGCAAAGGGCCAAGGGCTGGTCATTTGAGTAATTTTAGTTGTTGGTAGCCGCGGAATCTTAGCAAATTTCTGACATCTGTCACATTTTCTGACAAAATCTAAGGCGTCCTTGCTTAAGGTGGGCCAGAAATATCCATATCGGAGTATCTTTTTTGCCAAAGTCTGCCCTCCAGTGTGATCTCCGCAGCTTTCTTGGTGGATGTTGGATAAGATTTCCTTGGCCTCCCTTCCAGCGACACACCTTAATAAGGGGTTAGAGAAGCCGCGCCGATAGAGGGTGCCCTCTTGTATTGTGTAGCGAGAAGCTTTCCTCAAGATTTTCTTAACTTCGTTACGCCCGTTGGGTAGTGTGCCACTTTGTAAGTAGTCTCGGATGGGAGTCATCCAAGTTGCTTCTTCGGTTGCAACTATCAGATTCACTTGCTCAAAACTTTGGGTCAGTTGCTTTGAGATGGCTACTACTCCGGAAATAGCGCCGTCTCTCATGCTAGCTTGCTTCGCCAATTCGTCGGCCTCTTGGTTCTCTTCCCGAGGGATGTGTTTGATTAAATAGTGATCCAATCGATTGAGAAGCAACTTGGCCTTCTCTAAATATGCCATGAGTCATTCTTCTCGAGCCTGGAATTCTCCTAGTATTTGATTTACAATAAGTTGTGAATCGCTATGAAGACACAAAGAATTGGCTCCGATTTCTAAGGCAAGTTCTAATCCAGCTATCACTGCTTCGTACTCTGCATCGTTATTGGTGGCAGCGAATTCCAACCTTATAGCATAGTGTAGCTTATTCCCCCTAGGAGTGATTATTACCACGCCTGCCCCCGAGCCTTGTTCGTTTGACGCACCATCCACAAAGAGATTCCACTTAATGTCTTCTGCTATTTCCGATTGCTCCTTACCTTCGTTGGTAGTGAATTCGGCAATGAAATCGGCCATGGCTTGTCCCTTGATGGCGGTGCGAGGATGGTAGGTGATATCGTATTGACTTAGTTCAATGCACCATCTAAGTAGTCTCCCAGAAGTGTCGGGACGATGGAGTACTTGCCTTAGTGGTTGATCGGTCAGAACTCTGATGGAATGAGACTGGAAATAGTGACGCAGTTTCCATGATGTGATTAGTAAACAGTACGCTAGTTTCTCAAGTTTAGGATATCTGGCTTCCGCCCTTGTAAACCTCTTGCTTACAAAGTATACTGGCCGCTGCGTGCGTTTGTCTTCTCTCACCAATGCAGCGCTTAGAGCATGAGATGACACAGCAAGGTATAGGTATATCTCTTCGCCTTTGTTCGGAGTTGAGAGTACTGGTGGTCTCTAGAGGTGTTTGATTAAGTTAAGGAATGCTGTTAAGCATTCGTCAGTCCATTCGAATTTTCCTTTCTCTTTCTTTAGAGCTTCGAAGAAGTGGATGCATTTGTCGGTCGCTTTAGAGATGAATCTGCTCAGGGCGGCCACCTTCCCATTTAGGCTTTGCATCTCCTTTCGGGTAGAAGGTATCCTGATATCTTTCAGAGCTCGGACTTATTTAGGATTTGCTTCAATTCCTCTGGCATGGACGATGAATCCTAGAAACTTTCCTGATGATACTCCGAAGGAGCACTTTAGAGGATTCAGCTTCATTCCATATTGGCGAAGTACTTGAAACATTTCATCCATGTGGCTTACGTGATCGTCGACTCCCCTTGACTTTACCAGCATGTCATCCACATAAACTTCCATAGTTCGTCCTATTAGCCCTGCAAACATCTTGTTGACGAGGCGCTGATAGGTGGCCCCTGCGTTTTTAAGTCCGAAGGACATTACCTTGTAGCAGTACAATCCCCGGTCAGTGATGAAACTAGTGTGGTCTTGATCGGGAGCATGCATAGGAATTTGGTTATATCCTGAGTATGCGTCCATAAAAGATAAGAGTTAGTGCCCGGCTGTGCTGTCTACAAGCTGATCAATTCGGGGAAGTGGGAAGCAATCCTTTGAGCAAGTGTCATTTAAGTTGGAGAAGTCAATGCATGTTCGCCACTTCCCATTAGCCTTCTTTACCAGCACCGGGTTGGCGATCCACTCTGGGTAGATGGCTTCTCGTATGAAGTCATTGGCAAGTAGGTTCTTTACTTCTTCATCGAGGGTTGCTGATCGTTCTGCCCCCGTACTTCTCTTTTTCTATTTTACTGGCGCCTTGGTAGGATCAATGTTTAGTACGTGGTATGCTATGTCAGGCGAGATTCCGGTCATGTCAGTGTGTGACCACGCAAATACATCCAAGTTGTGGCGGAAAAATCTATGAGTTGTTCCTTCAGCTCTGGTTTTAGTTGGGACCCGACTTTCAATAGTCTACTCGAGTCATGTCTGTCTACAGATACAAATTCCAAGGCCCCTGCAGGCTCGGCGGTGGCCTCCTCCTCTTTGTCCCTGGGGTCTAATTCACTGAAAGGGTCGCTGGTATATCGAAGAGGAGGGGCTTTCTTTAGTTGCTATGCTTCCAAACTTTTTGTGCAGAGGGCAATCTCTACACTCTTCCCTTTATCCTTCCCGTGGTTGTTGCGAAGTTCGGTTACATAGCAATCTCGAGCAATGTCCTGGTCTCCCTCTACTTTCCCTACTCCATTGTCCGTTGGAAATTTCATCTTCAGGCACCATGGGGCCAGGACAATTTGGAAGTCAGACAAGGCTGGCCTTCCTAAGAAGGCGTTGTAGGCCGAGTAGTTTTCTATCAGCACAAATGTCTGTTTCCGCACAACGGAGCGGGGATGACTTCCAATTTCAACAAAGAGGTCCACTCGTCCGAGGGGCGTCTTCGCATTTCCTGTGAAACCGTGTAGTGGTTTATCGCAGGGAAGAACATCCTTTAATGACAACTTCATTTTGTCAAAAGCATGCTTGAATAGGATATTCACTGAGCTTCCGGTGTCTACTAGAATTCGGAAGACCTCGGTTGGGCCGAGTCGGGCAGAGATAACCATGGGATCCATGTGAGGGTACTGCCTTCCCTCCAGGTCACGCCTACTGAATGTGATGTCATCATTCTCTATCCGCTTCGGGTGGCGTTCTTCTATAATGGAATTGACGCATTCTTCATTGTTTCTAAGTGACTTTCCGTACCTTTCCATCTCTGCCCAGCTTCCGTCGGCGATGTGTGGCCCTCCCGAGATGGTATGGACCACTATCTTCTCTTGACTGGAGCCGCCGGTGTTGCGATTTCCTCTGCCTATTTCTGGGGAGGGTAGCCTTGGGTTCTCATTGGCAGGAACTGGAGTCCTGTCCTGGCCTTTTACATAGCGTTCTAGTCTTCTTCTTCTGATGTATTCTTCAATCAAGTCCCAGAGATGATGGCATTCGTTGGTATCATGCCCATGGGATTCATGGAAGCGACAAAATTTTCCAGACTTAATTGCGTTATCTGATTCCTTCTTGTGCGGGGGGCGTTTGTATCTAACTTCGTCTTGAGTGGCCAGGAAGATGTTTTCGATCGTTTCATTCAACGGGGTGTAAGCGTCAAATCTCGGTCCTGGTCGATATAGGCGTTTTTCTCCCTTCTTGCCCCAACGTTGTCTCTAGAATCATTTCTTCGAACGTCCTTTGCTACAGCAGGCGTGTTGCCGTGAGCTGCCTTATTTTGTTGCCCTGCCTGCCTCTCAGTGGCAGCATCTTCAAGTCTCATATATTTCCCAGCTTCATGGAAGAAATCGGGTAAAGTAGCTGGTTTTTCTTTGATCAATCTTCTAGCAAATTTAGTATCCGGATGCACGCCGCTACAGAGGGCCATTAAGATAAGCTTCTCATCGGCATCTTGGACTACGGCCGCTGCGGCATTGAATCGGGTTAGATATTGCTGCACTTTCTCTCCAGGTTTCTGTTTGATACTGGATAAGGAATAAGCGTCCTTGGGCTGCTCCACATGAATGCGGAACTGGCTGATGAACTTTACTTTCAACATCTCCCATGAGCTGATGGATCCTTGGGGTAGATGGCAGAACTAGGAGGTAGCTAGATCTGCTAAGAATAGCGGAAAGCATTTGCACAGCACTCCTTCTGTTGCTCCACTCATGAGCATATGCTGTGTGTATCTCTGTAAGTGTACAACGGGGTCAGAGGTTCCTTTGTAAGGTTCCATTGTTGGCATTTTCCATTCTCAGAGGGTGATGGCAATTTCGATATTGCGGGCGAAAGGGCTGGTTACCCTAGCGCCTATTCCTCGGTCTCTTTGATCCCGTTGGATGCACTCTCTGAACAAGCATGCCATTCTTTCATCAGAATTTGAAGCAGATAGAAATGAGTTCGGTTCTGCTCTGTGGGATTGATTCCGTCCAGATGACCTGCAGGGATGGTATCGTCTATCATTCCTAATATTTTCCAGTGGCTGTCTTTGGTCTTCTGGGAGCATGCTAGGGTCAGCTACAGTTGGCCCTTGCCTTGATCTTCCCCTGCTGGGTTCTGATCTAAGCACTTCCTCGGGTCCAACTTTGGGCTGGACTCTAGCTCGGCCCCGTTCACTGGTGTTTCCGTGGTTAGGCAGTACGACAGGCTCGGCTACAGTTGACCTCTGCCCAGTACCTCCCCCATTGGGTTCGGTTCCAAGCGTTTCCTCGGGTCTAACTTCGGGCTGAGCTCGATCTCGGCTCCTACCATGGCCGCTTCTGTCGTTAGCTCCTTCGAAGAAGGAAGATCTTTGTTGTCTCTGAGATCCTCCAGACTGGGACTCACCCCATGATTCAGTGTTGCGGTTGGACTCTTCAGCATCCCTTAAGCATGACATGAGTTGGTCCACCAAGGCTTCCTGCTGGGATGTGAAGCGGTTAGTCACTTCAGCCACAACCCCGTCTAGATCTGCCCTAGTAATTGCTGCCGGCTGTTCTGTGGCAGGGTTTGTCGGATTTGCCCGACCTTCATTTGGTACTGCTGCCGAAATGGGACGATTTACTTGATCTGTAACCACTAGATCTGGAACACTGCCAGTTGCGATGTTCTTTCCTTTGTTAATGTCTTTTTTCTACCGCGGAGGCATGTTTTCCAAGCAATGAACGACGCTGTTAGGAAGAAGGTTAAGTGGGAGAAGCTGAAGCTTCGAGCTTCTTTCTCTCAGTGAAAGCACCAAAAATGTTTGCACAAAAAATGGGAAAACACCTCCAAGTCGTATGATTTAGTTGATTTTATGTTGTTTTTAATGATCCGGATGATTTATGTAAATATGTAAAAAGCAGGGACTAAACTGTAAAAGACACACAGATTTATAGTGGTTCAGCCAGAATGTGCCTACGTCCACTTTATATATTATTTCTCCTTTCTTGTTCAGATTACAAGTACAAAGCTTTGATACAAGTATACGAAAGTTGTTTGAAAGTTCTATCCGTGCTTGAGCTCTCAAACTTGTCCGCCATTGTTGTACCCCTACCCCTCTATTTATAGAGTGAGGCTGGGGGTAGGGGTCTTGGAAGTATATAGCTGTTGATGGGCCTGGGCTGACGTGATCTGGCCTGGCGATGTTGGTTCGGTAGTGGATGGAGAAGTGGATTGGACCGGTAGTAGGTGGGGCGATGATTGGTCCGGTGGTTCGGTGGTGAGAGGATGGCCTTGATTTGGCAATGAATGGTTCGGTGGTGGGTTGGTCCGGTAGTGGATGTCCGGTAGTGGATGATCCGGTAGTGGGTGGTTCGGCTAGGCCTTGGAGGTGTGTTGGCTCTGCAGGTAGTGGATCAAGGGTTGGTTCGGCTAGGAGTTGGTCTTGGGATGGTCCGGTAGTGGATGGGTGGAGTTGGTTTGGCTAGGCATTGGTTCGGTAGAGCTTTCCTTGTCTTGGCTTGGTGATGCCTGCTTTACTCTGGTTCGGCGAGGACTTCCTTATTCTGATTCGGTGGTGACCTCCCCTCTTTGGTTCGGTGAAAACATGCCCAACATAGTTTTTCAATAAAAAGCTCTGTCCATTGCAAATACAGGTGAGCAACTCCTATTTTTAGAAGCTTAACTTGTTTTGATTTCTTGATGCTTGTGAGTAACCTCACTTTTAAATGGTTAAGTATATATATCTGTTCAATTCTTAACCACTGTGAGTAACTTCATTTTTTTAAAACCTTAAGTATTTGAAATGTTTGGCAAGTTTAATCTGGGGATATGTGGGTTGAACTTTATTTCTATGCATATATGTCGGTATATGTATGCCTGTACAAGTTGAGGCATCTCTGTTCTTATTTTTGTTCCAGACCCAAATTCCTTTCAAAATTCATTTGCTCTTGATCCAGACTTTGTTGAGGCATAAGTCTTAAACAAAGTATGTTTGTTGTTTCATAGTTTTAAGTTTAAAAAATTTGCTTAAGTTAAACGAATTGGTATGGACTCTGGAAAATTTAAAACAACAGAACAATCTTTTAATATGTTAAATTTCAAGTTTCTTAACTTACAAATTCATGAATATAAATTGAATTCGTATACAAAAATATGATTTTTAACACAAGAATTAGGATTTTTAGAATTAAGTTGAAGGTGCGGTTTGGTATTGAACTAAAATGGGATTATTTGATTTTTCTGGTGATCTTTGTATCGTGAGGGCTCGGGGTTCTTCCAGGTGATGGTGTTGAATTTCGGTGAGCAAGTTGCAGTAGTGAGAAATTTCCTGGAACCCTAGTTTTTAACTAGGAATGATGAAGCGATCACCGTGGTTCATCGAGTTGATCGAGTTGCGTAATGTTGAGGGGATAGTAGCGTGGAGACCTTGCGGTGATGTGGCCAGAATTTCGTGGCGAACGATGGTCGGAATCGTGGGATAAGGGGTTTTCAGGCGAAGTGTTCTTCCAGGTGATGGGTGCGAACTGCTTCGATTTTGATTTAAGACGCGTGATGACAGATCGTGGGTGGGAGTCGCATCTGTGGTTGATAAGGAGCTTGCGAGCGGTGTCGCTGGTGGTGGCGGCGGTATTGGCGCGACGTGCGCATGCACGTTCATGTCAGTGTTGGACTGGGTGTTCGTTTGAGTTGGGTAGTGGTTTGCTCGGGTTTACTTGAAGAGTTACGCGAGTGTGGCTCGGGGAAGAAGTAGATTTACGTGAGTATGCTCGAGGAAGAAGGAGTGATGGTATCGAAGAAGGTCTCGGGTTTAATCTCGAGTAAACAATGGCGTGGCCCGAGTGCATTTTGTGGGTACGCTAATATAAAACAGTTTTGAAAATTTAAGATAAAAACAAGTTTTTAATTTTGGCTCGGGTTAAGACCCGAAGGGGTCACAGGTTCAAAATTTAAAATATAAACAAGTTTTAGATTTTATAAAACAATTTCTTTTATACATAATAAGAGTTATTAAATTTTTAGTTGATAAAAGTTATATAGTTTTTTAACTTAAAATCAATTTAGTTTTGTTTTGTTAAGTAATTTTGAAATCATTTTTAAAAGCTTAATTAAGAAGTGATTAAATAGATAAATGATTTATCTTAGATAATATTTTAAATCATTAGTTAACTTAAAAGGTTTAAGTTAAATTATATGATTATGTTAATTCATCTTAAAGGTTATTTAAAATAAAAGTTTAATGATAATTATTATAATTAATTAAGGATAATTAATTAAATGGTAATAAATTAAGGATAATTTATTAATTAAAGGTTAATAAATTAGTGAAAGTAATTAAGGGATGTAATTAATTAAGAATTAATTAATTAACTTGAGGTTAATCAAATTTGTAACCAATCCAGGATAATTAATTTAATGGTAATTAATTTATTTGAGGTTGATTAATTAATTAAAGATAATTAATTAAATGGTGAATTAAATAGTTAAAGGTTAATTATTTAATAATTAAAGGTTGATGAATTATAATTAAAGGTTAATTAATTATTAATGGTTAATTAATTATTAATGGTTAATTAATGAATGACTAAAGAATAATTAATCAAAGTAATTTGTAATAAATTAATATTAATTAACCAGGATTAGTAATTCATAAGAATGTAACGCCCCACTCTGAGACCCACTGTAACAAAGAGTATTACGGGAGTAATACTGTCTGTTAAAGCGGAGAATAGAGTATAGTGGAAGCGACCATTTGTAATCAAGCTATAACTATCTACTGAATACGTCGAAAGGATGGTATCTATATTATTTTTTTCAAGTGGTTCGACATATTCGGTAAATACTTATAACGAAATTACAAATGGCTAAAGATCTATCAGGACAAAGCATAATAACATAAAAATAAAACATCACAGAACAGAATCACATAACAGATATAAAATCCCAGAACAATACATCGTCAATACAGATCCAAATACTATAAGTGGGGACAAAGCCACTGCCCACACATTTGAGTCAAAAATATGTACATATCAAAGTCTGAATAATAACAGAGTAGCGGAATAGTGGACAAATAAAAGCGCTATCTATCAGCATAGCAGATAATGTCCAAGCGGAAGCACAGAAGCTAAGTCCAGAGACCTAACCTGAAACAACTCGGTCTGACCCGAGCGAAAAGACTCGGGTCAGGCTAGCTAAACAATCAGTAATAACCGAGATATATAATAATGCGGTACATAAATGAAACAGTACTTTTCCTAAGAAAAGAGTATTTTGGACCACATGAATATAATGACGGTCCCTAATCATCAATCAACAGTAAAAATCTCCAAAGAGAATATCAGCACCAAAGTGTTGAATAAATAAAATCGCCTCATATCATCGGCGTAGCCAAAGCTATATAAAGTTGCCCATAGGCAATAATCCCATGTGTGACCAGAGTCTGTAATCAATGCCCAAGCAAAGATCGATGCTCCAAAGAGCAATGGGGGTATACTGAAAAGTCAATGAAATCAAACACTGAAAAGCAGTGTCCAGAGACACTGTGAATCCACAAGGTAATCGCACTTACATCGTATGGTTCCATAGAACCAACACCGAATGGCGGTACTCGAATGGAAATAAAAATCATCAGATAATACAAGTACAGCACGTGCACCGACCGGAGTCGTTATTGCCAAGTACTGTAGAGTTGTGATCGATCACTCGCACAGATGCGGAACGCGCGGGACGGCGAGATCCTTCCCAAAAGGATAAAGGCCCAGAGGCACATGCCGAAAAAGAAACTGCTCCATAGAACAGGTGTCTAGAGACGGTTGCCCAGAGGCGTGGTGACCCAGAGGTCCAGTACTGGCCGCCCAGAGGCTAATGTGTCACAAACTTCTTGGAGAGGAACCCGTAAAGTGTTAACAATGAGTCCCATACCCCACGTTCGCACTAAACGGTTTACTAACCAATAGCAAGCTCACACTCCAAACAATAAAAAGTCCACCTCGTATCATCGGTAAACTAGACCCAAAGGTCAAAACGATCAATCGAATAGGTCGGGGATTAACCGGAAAGAAAATACACACGGTTCCATAGGCCGGAGATTTCCTAACCGTTTAAGCACCTTTCCACTTCGCTCGACGTGCTAAAAAGTGAGTGTGAGATTTTTATTATAGAAAATAATGGTTCGAAACGGATTTATAATTGATTTTGAGAACACTTTAAAACGGCTTTTGAAAACACTCCTATTATGGAGTAAATAGTTTACTAATTAAAAATAATATTATATAATAATTTCAAAAGCCATTTCGGAGCGAAAAATCCTTTTAAAACCTTTTTATAAGGCCCGTGTACAAAATCCAGAGACAAATCTCAAAGAAATCGATAAAACCAGAAAATCACTGAAAATATTCTAAGTGTTGGAAAATAGTCCAAAACTGACGCGAACCCAAGTTTGGAAAATTATTCGGACCAGCAAACTGAATCCGAATGGCCTGAAAATTGGTAGGAACGTAGTCCGACATTCCTACTTCAGAACGCAAAAAGAATTACTCAATTCTGACTTGAAACGAAGGCGTAGCGACGTTCCAAAGTCGGACACAGAAACATGAAATGCACTGTTTTGCACAGCGATCTGGGTTCAACTCTGACAGGAAATTCGAAGGGTCTAATGAACTCAGATGATGACCAAACTTTCTAAATATGGAGTTCATAACTCCATATTTCCAACGAGACCAAAATCGTCAAATTCCGACTAGCGGATCAAAAGTTATGACCAAAATAGTTTCAGTTTCATCCACAGAGCTAATATGTGTATCGCTCTCGGGAAGATAGTAGAAAAATCAATTTTTGACCTAGTTAGACTCAAAATTACAGAAAACTCACTGAATAAAAATTGTAGCATATGTTTTAAGCTTTCCGGAACATCCAAAATTATCTAATTCGGATCAAAAACGAGAGAGATACATGCAAAACAATATCAGATTGAAACTCAAGATAACTTGTTAAAGATAGAATTGGTCTTCTGTCTTTGAATGCATTTCAGGTCATCTAAATTGAAAAATTACAAAAAACTCACTGAAAAAAAATTGTAGCATATGTTTTAAGCTTTCCGGAACATCCAAAATTATCTAATTCGGATCAAAAACGAGAGAGATACATGCAAAACAATATCAGATTGAAACTCAAGATAACTTGTTAAAGACAGAATTGGTCTTTTGTCTTTCAATGCATTTCAGGTCATCTAAATGGCAAAATTACAGAAAACTCACTGAACAAAAATTGTAGCATATGTTTTAACCTTACGGAACATCCAAAATTATCTAATTCAGATCAAAAACGAGAGAGATACATGCAAAACAATATCAGATTGAAACTCAAGATAACTTGTTAAAGACAGAATTGGTCTTCTGTCTTTGAATGCATTTCAGGTCATCTAAATGGCAAAATTACAGAAAACTCATTGAACAAAAAGTGTTCCTTATTGAATCTAGTTTGCAGCAAAAAAAATCTGACCAAAAACGGATGAGAATTGAAGAAGTTATGCCTGATTTCGTTTCAGCTACAATTCCAAAACGAAAATTATAGAAGCATCAAGTAAAAAAAGGATTTAGCTAGCAATTTTACCTCAACCAATATAGCAAGCAACTTGTGTGCAATGTCCAAATGGAAGAAATGATAATCAACAAGCTTTGATATTCATGCAACACAACAAATCAAGTGTTACTAGGCTAATTCCAGAAATTAAAGAGAGTTAGAAACGGATTACAAGAGGGTTTTTGCATTACCTTCCCTTACTTTAACTAGCTTAAGCCAATATAAGAGAGGATGGAGCTTTCCTAAGCATGGAGGCCATTTTTAGGTTTAGGGTTTTAGGAATTTGATTTGGGTTGGAATGAATGAGGGTTAGGAGTTTGAGATGATTTATAGAATGGTAAGTGGGTGGGTTATTGGGCTAGGTTTAGTAACCCAATAAGAAGAGAGTTATTTACATGTTTCCAAAAATTAGTCTAAGTGTTCATATATGTTTATAAAACTCATTTTTTTCTCTTACCCAAACCCGTTTTAAAACTTTTCTTAAAATATTTAACTTTCCAAAAATAATAATTTATCCTCATTTTAAAATCCCATATTTCCCATTTAATTAAAATAGCCTTTTTCAAATAAATTTTGTTATTCCAAATCCTTTTATGCTTCATTAAAATAAATAAAAATCCTAACTTTTATTTATTAATTGGTAATGCAAATCCCGGGTTGTTACACTCCCCCCTTAAGAAAATTGCGTCCCCGCAATTCCTTAAGATAGATGTCGTCTATAACGTCAAATCCTCAAAAGAAGTGATAGAGATAAAATAGAGAATTCTCACCCGCAGAAGAAGATGGGAGAAAGCCAGGATAAGAGTGTTCGATAGATTCTCTGGTCTCCCAAGTGCAGTCCTTAGGATTCGGTGACCATTGAATCTTCACGAGTGGGACCTCTTTGTTGCGAAGGCGTCTAACCTCCGAATCAAGCACACGAAGAGGTTGCTGCTCCAAAGATAAATCAGGTAAGATCTCTAAATCAGGCACAGCATGCGGCCCAATGATAGAATCAGGATCGCGGACACACATGCGAAGCTGGGAAACATGGAACACGTCGTGTATTCCAGAGAAGTGAGCAAGTAGAGCCACACGATAAGCAACGGGGCCGATGCGTTCCGTAATAGGAAATGGTCCGACATAGCGAGGAGCCAACTTCCCTGTATAGCTGAAACGCACAACCCCCTTCATGGGAGATATCCGAATAAAGACATGATCACCAATGGAGAACTCAAGAGGCTTCCTACGGTTGTCCGCGTAGGATTTCTGACGGTTCTGCGCCTCTTTCATTCTCTGACGAATAAGAATAATCTTCTCAGAAGATTCCCGAACTGAATCTGGACCAAGAAGGAGCTTCTCGCCAGATTCTAACCAACACGAGGGAGAGCGACATGGCCTTCCGTATAGAGCCTCGAAAGGTGCCATGCCAATACTAGACTGATAGCTATTGTTGTAGGAGAACTCTACGAGAGGTAAGTGATCCTCCCAACTACCTCCGAAATCCAGAATACAACAGCGCAAAAGATCCTCTAAAACACAATTCACCCTCTCCATCTGACCGTCGGTCTGAGGATGATAAGCAGTCGAGAGATTCAGCTTTGAGCCCAAAGCTGACTGTAGGCACTTCCAGAAGTGACTAGTAAAGATAGTGTCTCGATCACAGACGATAGAGCCAGGAATGCCATGAAGTCGAACGACTTCCTTCACATATAGCTTGGCAAGATGAGGAGCAGTCCGAGTGGACTTAATAGGAATGAAATGAGCTGATTTGGTCAAGCGATCGACGATGACCCAAATAGAAGTATGGCCTGACCTCGATCGAGGCAGACCGTCAATAAAATCCATGGATATCTGATCCCATTTCCACACTGGAATCTCTAGTGGCTGAAGAAGACCAGATGGACGCTGATGTTCGGCCTTGATCTGTTGACAAGTCATGCAACCGCTCACATAACTTGCAACATCTTTCTTCAACCCTTCCCAATAATATACCCGACACATATCAGCATACATCTTGCTCGAGCCGGGATGGATGGTGTACTTAGTGCGATGACACTCGTCCAGAATGTCATGCCTAAGTGATAAATCAGATGGTGCCAAAATACGGTTCTTCCTGCAAAGACACCGATGAGAATCAATAGAATAATCCAACAATGTCTCATCACTGGATCCCGACTCAAGGAGATGAATATATCGCAACAAGTCTGGATCCTGCCGCTGAGCATGGGCAATGCGATCCAATAGAATAGGTCAAGCTTCCAAGCTGAATAGCAAGATCTGAGGATTAGAAGATGGAGCTCGATTTCGAATATCACACATAGAAAGAGTCTCAAGAATATCCCACTCGGCTATCATCATAGAAACTACTGCCGAGTGTTTGCGACTGAGTGCATCAGCCACACGATTACCCTTGCTAGGGGTATACTGAATGTCTAAGTCATATGAGGCGAGAAACTCAAGCCATCGCTGCTGCCTCATATTAAGATCCTTCTGACTGAATAAATACTTCAGCGACTTGTGATCGGTGTAAAGAGTGAAGCGTTCGCCTAATAGAAAGTGACGCCACGTCTTCAAAGCAAAGACGATAGCTGCCAACTCAAGATCATGAGTCGGATAGCGAACCTCATTCGGACGTAGCTGCCTAGAAGCATAAGCAACTACCCGATCCTTCTGCATAAGCACAACACCGAGGCCGCTACCACAAGCGTCGGTGTAAACAACAAGATCCTGGTTACTCTTAGGAACCACAAGGATAGGAGCATGAGTGAGAAGTTCCTTCAATCGCTGGAAAGAAACTTCACACTTATCAGACCAAATAAAGCGAACCCCCTTACGAGTCAGGGTCATGAAGGGAAGTGCAACACGAGAGAAATCCTTGATAAATCGACGGTAATAACCCGCTAGACCAAGGAAGCTGCGAATATCATGAACGTTCTCGGGCTGCCTCCAATTCTGAATAGCTTCGATCTTGGCAGGATCGACAGAAATACCCTCAGATGATACAATATGACCCAAGAACTTGACCTTGCTCTCCCAAAAATGGCACTTGGAGAGCTTGGCCTTAAGCTGATGCTGACGAAGAGTATCCAAGACGATCCGCAGATGCCGAGCATGCTCTGCCTCGGATCTAGAATAAACAAGAATATCGTCGATGAAAACCAGAACAAATCTATCGATGTATTCCCGGAATACTCGATTCATGAGATCGACGAAGAAAGCCGGAGCGTTCGTCAAGCCGAACGGCATGACTAACCACTCAAAAGAACCATAACGAGTGCGAAATGCTGTAAGAGGAATGCTGTCTTCCGTGACTCGTAGCTGATGGAATCCGGTGGCAAGGTCAAGCTGAGAGAAGACCTTCGCATCGCTCAATTGGTCAAACATGTCGTCTATCCGAGGAAGTGGGTAGCGATTTCTGATGGTCAACTCATTGAGCTTGCGATAGTCAATGCAAAGCCTAAGAATGCCATCAGCCTTCTTAACGAAGACCACAGCAGCACCCCATGGCGAAGAACTGGAACGAATGAACTGCTTCGCTTCAAGCTCAACTAACTGCTTCCTGAGTTCCTCATTCTCCTTAGTAGACATTCTCGTAGGAGGACGCCCAACTGGATGAGAGCCTGGAATGAGATCTATGCGGAACTCAATAGCTCGCTTTGGCGGCAGTCCGGATACTGGCTCGAATACGTCGGGGAAATCCCGAACAACAGGAATACGAGATAAGTTCAAATCCTCATCTCGTGAATCGAGAGAGAATAAAGTAACATCAGAAAGCCCAACATCTTGAAGAACAATAGCTAACGGAGAGGACGAGTCAGGGTGATGATTGAATAATATCCGCTCCGAACAAATAAATTTGGCGTCGTGCTGAACGAGCCAATACATGCCAAGAATCATATCAAAGCCCAAATACTCCATAACGTGCAGATTCGCACGGAAAGAAAATCCACAAAGATCGATATCTAAATCCTCACAAAGCAAGCTAAGGGTCGTGGATCCGCCGATGGGATTCACAATCCTTAGTGAAGAAACCAAACAAGTAACATCCTAAAATAAAGTATCAACTAGTTCCTTTGATACAAATGAGTGAGAGGCACCCGTATCAAAAAGAACTCTAATAGATCTACCATGAAATAAAATAGAGCCTTCAAGAATGAAAGGATGTGTACCTTAAGGCTGAGCAGAAGTGGTAGGAGCCTTGGCAGCATTAAGCCTGCCAGGCTTGGCACTAGCTGGAGCAATAGGACAAGCGGAGATCATGTGTCCCTCCTTCTTGCAGAAGGTGCAATAGAGAGGTTTGGGACACTCTCGAACATATGATCGGTAGATTTAGTTAAGCACGATTCAAAGATAGATAATTCATTAAGGAATATTATGGAATATAATAGATTCTTACACATATTCCTAACTTATTTATCTAAAGGTGGATATGTTCAATTTGGATCGTATTATAACGTATTGTACTACGTGTATGTTCTGTGTTTGTTATGCTTAATTCTGATCCTTGGCTCTGATACCAAGCTGTAACACCCCACTCTGAGACCCACTGTAACAAAGAGTATTACGGGAGTAATACTGTCTATTAAAGCGGAGAATAGAGTATAGTGGAAGCGACCATTTTTAATCAAGCTATAACTATCTACTGAATACGTCGAAAGGATGGTATCTATATTTTTTTTTCAAGTGGTTCGACATATTCGGTAAATACTTATAACGAAATTACAAATGGCTAAAGATCTATCAGGACAAAGCATAATAACATAAAAATAAAACATCACAGAACAGAATCACATAACAGATATAAAATCCCAGAACAATACATCGTCAATACAGATCAAAATACTATAAGTGGGGACAAAGCCACTGCCCACACATTTGAGTCAAAAATATGTACATATCAAAGTCTGACTAATAACAGAGTAGCGGAATAGTGGACAAATAAAAGCGCTATCTATCGGCATAGCAGATAATGTCCAAGCGGAAGCACAGAAGCTAAGTCCAGAGACCTAACCTGAAACAACTCGGTCTGACCCGAGCGAAAACACTCGGGTCAGGCTAGCTAAACAATCAGTAATAACTGAGATATATAATAATGCGGTACAGAAATGAAACAGTACTTTTCCTAAGAAAAGAGTATTTTGGACCACATGAATATAATGACGGTCCCTAATCATCAATCAACAGTAAAAATCTCCAAAGAGAATATCAGCACCAAAGTGTTGAATAAATAAAATCGCCTCATATCATCGGCGTAGCCAAAGCTATATAAAGTTGCCCATAGGCAATAATCCCATGTGTGACCAGAGTCTGTAATCAATGCCCAAGCAAAGATCGATGCTCCAAAGAGCAATGGGGATATACTGAAAAGTCAATGAAATCAAACACTGAAAAGCAGTGTCCAGAGACACTGTGAATCCACACGGTAATCGCAATTACATCGTATGGTTCCATAGAACCAACACCGAATGGCGGTACTCGAATGGATATAAAAATCATCAGATAATACAAGTACAGCACGTGCACCGACCGGAGTCGTTATTGCCAAGTACTGTAGAGTTGTGATCGATCACTCGCACAGATGCAGAACGCGCGGGACGGCGAGATCCTTCCCAGAAGGATAAAGGCCCAGAGGCACATGCCGAAAAAGAAACTGCTCCATAGAACAGGTGTCCAGAGACGGTTGCCCAGAGGCGTGGTGATCCAGAGGTCCAGTACTGGCCGCCCAGAGGCTAATGTGTCACAAACTTCTTGGAGAGGAACCCGTAAAGTGTTAACAATGAGTCCCATACCCCACGTTCGCACTAAACAGTTTACTAACCAATAGCAAGCTCACACTCCAAACAATAAAAAGTCCACCTCGTATCATCGGTAAACTAGACCCAAAGGTCAAAACGATCAATCGAATAGGTCGGGGATTAACCGAATAGAAAATACACACGGTTCCAAAGGCCGGAGATTTCCTAATCGTTTAAGCACCTTTCCACTTCGCTCGACGTGCTAAAAAGTGAGTGTGAGATTTTTATTATAGAAAATAATGGTTCGAAATGGATTTATAATTGATTTTGAGAACACTTTAAAACGGCTTTTGAAAACTCTCCTATTATGGAGTAAATAGTTTACTAATTAAAAATAATATTATATAATAATTTCAAAAGCCATTTCAGAGCGAAAAATCCTTTTAAAACCTTTTTATAAGGCCCGTGTACAAAATCCAGAGACAAATCTCAAAGAAATCGATAAAACCAGAAAATCACTGAAAATATTCTAAGTGTTGCAAAATAGTCCAAAACTGACGCGAACCCAAGTTCGGAAAATTATTCGGACCAGCAGACTGAATCTGAATGGCATTAAAATTGGTAGGAACGTAGTCCGACATTCCTACTTCAGAACGCAAAAAGAATTACTCAATTCTGACTTGAAACGACGGCGTAGCGACGTTCCAAAGTCGGACACAGAAACATGAAATGCATTGTTTTGCACAGCGATCTGGGTTCAACTCTGACAGGAAATTCGAAGGGTCTAATGAACTTAGATGATGACCAAACTTTACAGATATGGAGTTCATAACTCCATCTTTCCAACGAGACCAAAATCGTCAAATTCCGACTAGCGGCTCAAAAGTTATGACCAAAATAGTTTCAGTTTCATCCACAGAGCTAATATGTGTATCGCTCTCGGGAAGATAGTAGAAAAATCAAATTTTGACCTAGTTAGACTCAAAATTACAGAAAACTCACTAAACAAAAATTGTAGCATATGTTTTAAGCTTTCCGGAACATCCAAAATTATCTAATTCGGATCAAAAACGAGAGAGATACATGCAAAACAATATCAGATTGAAACTCAAGATAACTTGTTAAAGACAGAATTGGTCTTCTGTTTTTGAACGCATTTCAGGTCATCTAAATGGCAAAATTATAGAAAACTCACTGAAAAAAAATTGTAGCATATGTTTTAAGCTTTCCGGAACATCCAAAATTATCTAATTCGGATTAAAAACGGGAGAGATACATGCAAAACAATATCAGATTAAAATCAAGATAACTTGTTAAAGACAGAATTGGTCTTCTGTCTTTGAATGCATTTCAGGTTATCTAAATGGCAAAATTACAGAAAACTCACTGATCAAAAATTGTAGAATATGTTTTAACCTTTCCGGAACATTCAAAATTATCTAATTCGGATCAAAAACGAGAGAGATACATGCAAAACAATATCAGATTGAAACTCAAGATAACTTGTTAAAGACAAAATTGGTCTTCTGTCTTTGAATGCATTTCAGGTCATCTAAATGACAAAATTACAGAAAACTCACTGAACAAAAAGTGTTCCTTATTGAATCTAGTTTGCAGCAAAAAATGCCTGACCAAAAACGGATGAGAAATGAAGAAGTTATGCCTGATTTTGTTTCAGCTACAATTCCAAAACGAAAATTATAGAAGCATCAAGTAAAAAAAGGATTTAGCTAGCAATTTTACCTCAACCAATATAGCAAGCAACTTGTGTGCAATGTCCAAATGGAAGAAATGATAATCAACAAGCTTTGATATTCATGCAACACAACAAATCAAGTGTTACTAGGCTAATTCCAGAAATTAAAGAGAGTTAGAAACGGATTACAAGAGGGTTTTTGCATTACCTTCCCTTACTTTAACTAGCTTAAGCCAATATAAGAGAGGATGGAGCTTTCCTAAGCATGGAGGCCATTTTTAGGTTTAGGGTTTTAGGAATTTGATTTGGGTTGGAATGAATGAGGGTTAGGAGTTTGAGATGATTTATAGAATGGTAAGTGGGTGGGTTATTGGGCTAGGTTTAGTAACCCAATAAGAAGAGAGTTATTTACATGTTTCCAAAAATTAGTCTAAGTGTTCATATATGTTTATAAAACTCATTTTTTTCTCTTACCCAAACCCGTTTTAAAACTTCTCTTAAAATATTTAACTTTCCAAAAATAACATTTTATCCTCATTTTAAAATCCCATATTTCCCATTTAATTAAAATAGCCTTTTTCAAATAAATTTTGTTATTCCAAATCCTTTTATGCTTCATTAAAATAAATAAAAATCCTAACTTTTATTTATTAATTGGTAATGCAAATCCCGGGTTGTTACAAAGAAATTAATTTGATTTGGATTAATCAGATAATTAATTGAGCTTACTTATGGATGTTTGAATTCTATTGATTTTCGAATTGTTTGATATCCCTGATATATGATGCTTTGTGATACACCCTGATTTATGTTATGATCTGTGATAAATTATCTGTGATGTAATTTATTATCTGTGATAATATATCTGTGGTCTGTGCATGAACGATAAGCGTTATAGTTTATATCGCTTATCAACTATATCATGTATTTTGATCTGTGATGATTCATTGTGTTGCACTATTGTGTTAAACCCCTGGACTACACTTTTACACACACAAATATGGATTTCACGTGGAAATCGGTTAAGTCACAGATAATTTAAATTTGATGTTTTTGAAATTGAAATTTTAATTTCAATTGATTTTGAAATTGGAAATTTGGGTTTAAAGTGAAAAGCTTTTGAAATGGAATTTCAAAGATGAAATTTATTTTGAGTAACTTGATTGAGTTTGAAATTTAAATTATTTGATTTAAATTTGAATTCAATATTTGAAATTGAATTCTATGATTTGAAACTAGGGATTAAAGATGTTTATATATGGGTTAAACTATTTTAAAAATATTGATTTGGGAATGTGAATATAATTCAAGGGCTTTAACTCGTGCAAATATAATTGGATTTTTCTGAAACGAAAACTATTTGTTTTCAAATAATAACAGCTTTCATATAAGAAGTGAACTTCCAATTTGTGTTGAAAGGTTTCAAATTTAAAATTTGAATGGAAATTGTTTTGAAAGGCTATGAATGAATCTTTGGGAACGAGTTTGAAAGTTATAAATTAAATCTTAATTTAAAGATTTAACGAGTCAATCCAATTAGAATGGAAATTGTTTTGAAATCTATGAATGGATCTTTGTGAAACTAGGTGAACTTTGAGAAATGAATCTTTTCGTTTAGAAGATTAGAAATGGTAATTTGTTTAATCCATTTAAAAGAAAGGTTTAGGTAATAAGTTGTGACTTAATTGAAATCCCATGTCTATATGTTTTAAATATTTCGCTCACTATTCGGGTTCGCCGGGAAAGGACCTTTGGGTCGTATAACCCATTCCGAATATGTGATACGTCGATATGGATAGCATTTGAAGACCGTGGTGAAGACCGAATATTTTCGAAAATGAAAGGACAACTCGTCGAATGTCTCTACATCGACTGGTCCCCGATATAGAGATTTGATCACCCTTTGTGATGGGAAGTCCGGACGTGATTAGAAAATTATCCGGATTTGCAAGGGCTTCTTCGGAAGTGCCTTCGGTTCTGTTCGAACCCGGAACAGACTTTTATGGTTACATGTCTGACATTACACTTTGAGATATAAAGCCGATTTCTTTCAAATACATTTCTGTTTGGTGGCGGAGAATTTATTCTCTTAGCTTAACACCCTTCTCTGAGACGTACGAGCTCAGAGGTTATGTAGTTGAAGGTTATCAGCGATATATTCCCAATTTGGTAATGTGACATGCTGAGTGTTGCTGTGTGATGATCATTGTTTAATCATTTGTGATATGATCATTTGTTTGATCATTTATCTTTGTGATCATTACTTTGATCATCTATTGACCCAAAGCATGGCTTTGTGACAAAGCGTAGCTTTGTGGACGAGACTTCGTCGAACCTCACGACCCGGTAACGGTCGAAACAGGAATCGTGGCAGCAAGGTTATTAGGGGATAGCGACCCCTTAGTGTATGTCATTTCCTTCTGTATTATGAGTAGTATCATGGTATGGAGCCCAGATACTTACTTTGTGGTTGCTGCAAATTTATTACTTGTGGTTGTTGGAATCGAGGATCCTCGGAAAAAGGTCGCAAACGACCGGGGGATGACATATTCGTGTCAGTAGTTACCCAGCTAGAGGTAACCCGCCTTGTGTAGCAGAGATCCGGTTAGGATCCCGGAACGTCGCTCCAGAGGCGTTCTATTTTACTTGGGAAGTTCCTTTGCCCGACCATTTGTTGGAAATCCAAACAAAACAATACGAACCTTGTATAGTTTTAGTTGTAGAACCTGCCATCTAATATGGTAGCTATAGGAGGCATACTATAATGGTACCTATGCTGGCTAAGATTTATATTGTACTTTCGAAATGTTTTTCCTCACTATGCACTAATAATAATATCCAAAATGTTTTGTTTTGCGTAGTAAGCATCTTTGACTAACATAAGGAGAAATCTCCTCCAAGTTTGCGCTTGCATTGTGTGTGTGGCGGGAGACCTTATGGTAGTTTCATTTTCCAAAAGAATTGCGGATTGACTTTAAAATTCTCTGCTATTTGTTTTAAAGATAAACTGTTTTTGTTGCTCACACCAGTCCCATGACTGACCTGGAGTTTATTGTTTCTTTCCTAAACTCTGGGTGCTCAAAATTTTTCTACACGGGCAGTCTAGAGTTGGGTTTTTCAGATATTCAGATTCAGTAGATTATCTGGAGCTAGTTCAGTCTTTGGATATGGACTGCACTTGCTTATCTTTGTGCATCATTATTGAGAGTTCAAGCTATTTCTGGATTGATGTTTTGAAGATGGAGATTATCCGCTGCTGGTGTTATCGTTTTCTTTTCCGCTGCTATTTCTTGTATCATATCTCTGATGTATATTGATATTCATTGTATCACTCTATTGTACCAGATATTGTATCGGATATTGTATATCAATGTATTATTCTTTTTCTTCCGCTGTGTTATTTACTTAACTGTGTTATAAGCTCCGGCGACTCGGATTTGAACGCTCGAATCTACGGCATTCGAGTACGATGTAAAGTATGGATGTCGATTTTCGAACGCGAAAAATCCTTGACGTTACAATAATGCACAACGTCATCACCCAAAACAATGCAAAAGAACTCTTGCCGATCTTGATGGATAGCGGCCTCAAGACTATCAACGCCATTATAAAACTTTATATTTAACTCACTTCGGCTATTATGGTGCTTAATATATATATATAGGGTCGAAGTTATAACAAGCGGCGTCACTGCCTTTTTCATAGTTGTCTTCGAAAGCATTCAAAATAGTAGTATGTGGCATCAATTACAACATAGGAGAAGAGGTGCGGTTAGATGAATCATGAAGTTGCGAGCCTACCAATCTTAGGTTGCCGACAATGTCGACGTCGACACTGTTGGAATCATTCCATAGCTACGGAAGTAGCTATCCTATCCTTCCTTTCATATCAACGTCGACACTCATAAAAGCGGTGTTCCTTTAGGCTCGGAGAGAATATAAGCGGCATGGCATTAACATAATTATCATAAAAACTTATTTTTTACTAATAAAAGCATAAACTTTTCACCAAATCAAATTTCTTGTCCAATTCCTATTGGATAAAACAATACTTTAACCATTTCTTTTTTAGAAAAATTGTTGCATACATTTTTCAAGTTCCAAAACATTTTTCAACTTTAATTAATTAATATCCTTAATTAACATTGATTTAAATGCTTACCTAGCATAATAAATTCATGGTAAATTGAAATCATTTGGAAAAATCCCAAACAATTCACAGAAATTCCAAAATACCATATTCTTCATCATATAAGAATTTCTAGACAACATTTAATTGTTTTAAATAATTAAAATCCAAAATAAAACCTATTTCCACCTTAGGAAATTCATAAAATATTCATTTTAATTTAGAAAATTATGAAATTAAATAATCATCTCCAAATTAATGTTTTACTCAACATATTAGAAAATCAAAGCATTTGGAGAATATAAACTTAAGTTTTACCCTTAAAACCCATTCAAACAATTTCACAAAAATTCCATAAATTATTATTCTATCCAAACAATGATTAAACAACCATATCTTGGTAAAACAAACAATTATCATTTGGCTGCTATCCATAACTGAATTCTAAAATAAGCAAATGAGATGGTTCATGTAATGTTGGAGTTGAGATTTGATTAGTACTTAGATTCCTTAAACTTAGCTTGAATCCCTTTTAGATTTCGTGCTTCTATCTCCTTAGGTTATGCCCGGCCTCCTTTTCCTTCTCTTTGATTATTTGTGTTTGTGGAAAATGAGAATAATATAAGGAGGAGAGGGTTTAAGGGATAAAAGATAGGTCTATACCCAAATTGCTCCTCTCATATTCTTTTCTATATTTAAGTTTAAGTAATCTTTCTTAGTTCATTAATAATGGCTCGACATTATAATTTTTAAATCTCATTCTCCTTAACCATTTCCATTATTCTATTTAATCTATCCAATTAAATATCTTGAATAATGTTAAACTAAAATTAGGGGTATTACAAGGATCTATCAGCCCATATAGCTAAGCACCCCAAGATAGTATAACTTTAAAGTATTAATCACTATCACTTTTTTAATTACTAGAATTTCACTAAATGTCCCACATCACTTAATGATATTCAAGTATTTACTAGAAGCCAGTAATTCCCACTTAATATAATATATTCAAGGAGTTATAAATATAAGCAGAAGCATTGTACAAAAAGTCCTATACCAATCTGTACGATTCGACCGTTTATTAAAATTCCTCATTTCATAGAAAAGCACAAATTCTCATTAAAATCTCAATTTTATAATAAACAAGATAAAAGAGTTTTAAAACAATTAAACCTTATAATTTTTTTTGGAAAGAATAGTTTATCTTAAAATATAAGTACAAAATTTCCAAAGGATAAATCAATAATTCTTCCAGTATACTTCTTATACAAGGCTTGAAAGCATATATATGTAAATATAATTTCAAACAATATTCTTTACAAATATTAATAAATTTTTCCACAAATCATTTTCAAACCTTGTAATTATTTCTCGAAAGCATTCTATATTCGAAAGCTTTTGAACTCTTTTAAATCCATTTAAATAGCTTTTATTACTAAAATTACTTGAAATTGAAATTATTGCTTTCATAACCGCTTTTATAAAATAATACCATATTTTATTTTTGCCTCTAAATTATTCACAAATTTACAATATACTCTTATTAGTAAATTTAAAAAGGTTCTTGTGAATAAATATTACCCATCTTTAAAAGCTTTGAATGATATCTTGAAATAAGAAATAAGTTAAGAATATAAGATAACTTAACTATATATTATATAAAATAAATTCCAATAATGATCAAAATAGATAAAATCTCATTTTAAAAATCTTTTAAAAACATTTAAACAATTCAAACAATAAACCCATCCAAAATTCAACATCTAGAGCCAACATCGCTCTATAAAATATAATTCCATAATGTAAAATTATTTAGTGACCCGAATTGTTTTCTGACAACTCCGATCACAAGAACAATGCACAACAACCATATAATTTAGCTACAATATCAAATGCATTTCGATGGTTTTCAACATCATGGGATTTCATAATCTATAATGCAGTTGAATCCAATATTTAGAACACACAATTCAACCAACTCAACCACCAAACTAATTGAAACCGTGACGACCCGCATTTCGAGATGTTTAAGTCGACAATAAACCACATATGTCTAACTCAAAACAATTCGGAACACAGATAATCAATGGGGTTAACTAAGAAAAATAAGAAAAGAAGAAAACAAACACAGAATCTCGTAGCGGAATGATAAAATATAATAATCAAACAAACAGTTCATGAAGCTGTTTACACAATACATTTGATTATACGTTTACAACATAAATCAGAGTTATACATACAACAGAGACAAAATAAAATAATGCAACAGAACAACATGATGCGAGGGAATAATACTAGTAATATAATATACCAAATCATCGTCTTCAACCTCTAGAATAATATGATCTTCAATGCACTGAAAACTCAGGGCTGACCCGAGCATAAAGTAAAACAATACACTTGAGTCAGAACTAAAATATTCTCATGTGAGTCAAATCAATATCGCATATAATGGGAATGTAATAACGCCAAAGATGTTTACGGGGTTTTAAATCTCTTATCTAGTGTACAATGTGCGTGCAATAACTTAAGAGATGTTATGGGATTTTCCATCTCATAAGGATCCATCCAAATGTCTATATATAGTAGAATACGCAACATATGTAATGTCTATTCAATAATATAAATATTTTCCTAGTGTTAAGGCTTTACATTAATCCCCCTTAACGTGTTTTTAAGCATTGGCATACAATTTTCATATAACACCCCAGTAGATCGTCGGGGGATAGGGATGCGCCGTGATACGACAACACTAAACCAAACTCGTAGTGGTCTCGTATAAGGATAAAAGTATGACAAGGCATGTGAGGCAATGCCCAAGGTAGATGCTACCTGTTCGAGTCGCTAGGTTGGTGGTAACGCATCACCGCAACGACCGCCCACCACGTCCACCAATCCCATATCGAGTCAAAGGGAGGTTATCCCAAATCAAGGTGCACCAATCAGAACCAACGACAAAGGTAATAGTATGGACCGAGTCCACAAGAAAAATCGAAGAACAGGTGTCCGCTAGGGGTAGCTAGCCCACTTGGCCTGGTTAAAGCCATCCTGTTTTAGTCATTTCAAATTGACACAAGTGTCGGAGCTATCCATCAATTTACTCTTTCTTTAAATCTAGCAAACGTACATCAAATCCAACCAATTCATTCTGGAGTCTCCTCACGTACACAGTTGTTAAAGTGATTCCAACATTGACATGGAGTATGCCAATAATCGATCTCGGTCTCTTTAACAACCAAACATCATTTTACACACCAATTGGTACTTTTACATTTCGAAAATGATTCATACTTGATATCAAAATACCATATTCACTTCAAAATATCCTTCATTTCAAAATCATCATATTTACTTCATATGTCATATTCATTTGAAAATTATTTCATTCAAATTTCCATTTTTAAATTTCAACTTAGTTATAACTTCATTTTAACCACATTCGTATTTAAATCAAAGATTTAAACATAAATAGTTCCGACCTTAAACAGCTTGAATTTTGAAAATAGTTTGAATAATTTAAAATAGTTAAAATAGTTTAGATATTAAAATAGTTTGATATAAAATATTTTGAATAGTTAAAATAGTTTAGATATTAAAATAGTTTGATAATAGTTTGAATAGTTAAAATAGTTTAGATATTAAAATAGTTTAATATAAAACAGTTTGAATAGTTAAAATAGTTTAGATATTAATAAAGGTTATATATTAAATGATTTGAAAATTTAAATAATTTGAAAATTTAAATAATTTGAAAATTTAAAAAGATGAATTTTAAAACAATTTGTAGTTAAATAGTTTATAGTGAAAATTGTTTCAAATTTAAACTGTTTCTTTCCATTTCCAATAAATCTGGACACAGGTCCAAATTTCAATCAAACTGATTCAATTTCAAATCTTCCAATTCAAATTACCTTTGATCTTAAATTAATTTGAATCGACTCAATTTCAATTCAAATCAACTTCAATTTCGATTTCAATTCTAGTTAATTTTGATTTTGATTTTAATTCAAATTAGCTTTAATTTTGATCTCAATTCGAATTTAGTTCAATTTCGATTCAAATGGGTTACGGGTTTCAATTCAATTCTTATTTTAAACCATTTCAATTTATATAAATTTCTAGTCCAATTCCAATTTACCGATTTAAATCACTTAAATTAAATTAAACTTCAATGTTCAATTTAAGGTTCAAATCTTTTAAAATAATTCAATTCCGAGCTCAAATTTGAAATATCCATTTATATCACTTTTACTAAAATAAATTCGAAGTTCAAGTAAAAGTTCAAACCTTTAAAACAATTCAATTTCCAAGATTCAAGTCATATGTCGACTATAACTTCAAATTCCAAAATAAATTCTTTAAACAATTTCTTTTACAAATTTCACCTTCAACATTTCAAAGCTCGAATTTTACAATAATTCAATCTTTATAAAATTTGATTTTTTCCTTTCTTTAAAACAAAACCATTTAAATAGATTCAAATTCAAGAATTTAAAACCATTTAATTTAACCAATCCGGTGTCCGTATATAATTTCTATCCTATGGCCAAGTGATCAGTTATTTCGATTTTTTAATTTTAGGGATGGATATATATCATTTCAATCCAAATCAAAGTGTCATAGGTATATACCATTTTAACCTATTTCTTAATTTATTTGAAATAATTTAAATAATAGTTTTATATACTTTCAACAGTATACATGGTGATGATAGGATATATATAAATAAATAAATCCAATCATCCAAGATATCAACCAATAGCATCCAATCTCAATCAACATCCAAATCAGCCAATAAATCACAACAGTTAACTAGTTATCAATATCAGATGTTTAACTAGCAATTCAATTTCAATTTCAAATCTAACTGTCAGTTTAAATTCCTATCAATTCAAACGATATGACAATTTAAATGTTAGTTAAATTATCAAACAACAGTCAATAAAAAAATAAATCACTTCATGATTTCGATCTAACTAACATCAGAATATTTTAGTATTTTGTGAGCGGTTTAAAACACTCACCTTTATTTGAAACTGAAAATTTTCAAAGTCAAACAAATTCTAATCCAACTCCATTGTGTAGCCTTCGTTGGTACGATCGCAATGCGACTTATTTCGCTCGAATCCGACCTCGGACGAGAAAGTTATGAATAAATGAACATTCAATATAATTAAAATTATAATTAACTTAATAAATTTTTTTTATTAAACTAAACCTTATCTTCCTTCTACCTTAATCACGCACGTGTTTAATCCTCCAGGCCGCGACCTTCGTCTCTATTTTTTTTTTTTTTTTGAAATCAAACGCGCCGCCTACCTCACGTCCAAACGCCGTCGTTCTCCAATCGGGCCCCACCAACGAGACCGTGCCGCCGCACTCCACCATTTAACCCCACCACGCCAGCAGCTGCGCCACCAAAACCCACCTGGTCGGGAACGAAAACCGGCCATAGATCAGTCAATTCTAGCGAACTAGTGCATGGTTGCGATGATCCAACCGTTGATCTTGTAGAGCTCGTCGAGCTCTCCATCTTCTTAGTTGAAGTCGAACCCTAAAAGCACGTGAATGGAGAGAAATCGAGGGAAGAAGGCCAGTGATTTTCGGAAATTCAAATTTTGAAAAAAGGCGACTGAAGAAACTAGGGTTTTGTGTTGCAAAAAATAAAGTTTTCAAGTCCTTGTATAGAAACTTTTCATGGCACTATTCATCCATGAAAATTTCGAACTCCAAACGAAGCGTGCCGCCTGGCATTCTATATGTTATACTCCTATTCCGATCACAATGGAACATATATAGGGAGCCAATTCCATCATATTTAGAAGATAGCATTTCAAAATCAAATTACATTAATTTAAGTTCTGAAAATAAATTCTACGCGTTTTGAACTCGCACGACCAAACGATAAATCTGATTGCTACGTAATTTGAAATCCTATAATAATTCACTATTACGGATCCAATGAAACTGGTTTCGTCGAAATCCGAGACAGTGCCCAAAAAGACTATTTTATACGTTAATTAAAAACAAGCTATTTTCCAAACTAAATTTATTCACTTTAAATTCAATTTTAAAAGTTAACAATCTTCATTCTTGTTTAAATAAAATTTAAGTCAACTTTTCGACAACATTTTCATTCATATTAAATTCAAGATTCAATTATTTAAATAATTCCAATATTAAATTTCAACAATTCAATTGTCAAATAAATCACTATATTTGAAATCCAACTTATTTAACTTATAAAATTTGCTTTTAAAACGTATTCAAATAATAAAACAACTACTTCCATTTACAGTAATTCAACATCTTTACAATTATTATATACCACAAAAGCTATTCATTTCTTACCAAATAAACGTTCTCTTATTTCTGAAATTTATACTTATCGAAAATACAATTTCATATAAATAAACTTATGCTTTTACTTTTAGTAAACATTCATTCGATTCTTTATCAGCTTAACATTGATTATTTCAATTTCTGTTATCAATTACTTACAATTCAATATCATTTAATTTACTTTCTAATATAATTTATCATCTTTTATCTTATCGAGTTTTGTTATTTAAATTTTTTATCTAAGTTCATATCCAATAAATTACATTAATAAATCATTAAATTTTTATTTCTAATCATTTTTGTTCAATAATTATATTAAATTTAATAATTTAAAATAGTTAAAAATACGGGTCGTTACAATCTCCCCCACTCAAAACATTTAGCCTCGAAATGGGATTAAGTAAGGAATATAACTATTAATATATTTTACTCAAAATAATCAACTTACAAAACATAAAATATATTTTGCAAAATCTTTACTATGCTTCCACTACGCCACTCTGATATCGACTTATTTGTAAAACAAGTTATAAAATTTTAAAGTCTCAAAAATTTCCTAACACCCGAAATTACGGAAAATTTCGGCAACATCTCCTTTGCGTGGCTCGATTGGAAAAATTTACAACACATATATATATAACACAAGTATGCATCTCATCTTAATGATGAGGCACCCCGAAGGGAAAAACATAAATGCACGGTATGTAATCCGTGATATGTACCTTATTATTCTAATATGAGCGAGTTTGTTCATATTAAGCAAACAAAAACGAGTCGAATTGCATATATGTCCAAACGGGCTTCACATGTACCTATCTCAACTAAAATTTGAAATATTAGTTGCATATTAAAGGATGTAGAAAGCATTCATGAGTTTAATAGGACCATATAACATGAATTCTTAATCTGAATCATAAGTATAAGCACCAATACACAACATAGCAATCATATATAATAAAAAACAGTTATAACAATGATTTGCAACAAAAGAAACCGTCCAACAAATAATATTCATCTAATTAATCCAAACTATATCAATTTACATTATCCAATGTCAACAGTTTATTTATACATTATCATCTCTTATTAACATCCATTCTTTATTAACATCTAATTGGTTTACTTCCAATTTATTCAAATTTCAATTATTTCACCTTATGTTTAACACATTTCATATCAAATCATTTCTGGACTATTTTATAAAATCGTTTTATTAATTCATCTCATTTCAATACATGAAAATTATTAATTTACAGAGAACGTAAGAACTAAACATCGGGTTTCTTTCGAAATCATCTTGAAATAATTTATATACTCATATATATATATATATATGTATGTATATATCAAATCTTATTTAGAATTTAAATCAAAAATCTATTTATTGAATCAAATGTGTAGAAAAGCTACTAAGTGGCCTCTCCCACTTTGAGACTCGAAAATGAATGTCGAGGATGCGGCTGCCATCACCGAAATCATTTTCCAACGACAGAAGAGAGGAGTACATGACTTACTTCCTTTTAAAATCCCTTTTTTGAAAACAACTTCTATTCATAAATATTTTAAATAATACTAATATCATTTTCAAAATCTTAGAAAACAATTTCAAAAGCACCCGAATTCAAGTTCCTAAATTCTCAGTTTAGATTCATTCATTTAACTTAAACTAAAGTTAGATTTCTATTTCATAACTCATCACTTAAGTTTAAAACATCCTTGAATACAAATTTAGTTAAGTTAATACTTACAAACTTGGTTTTATAAACACTTACCAATACAATACTTAAGTTTTAAAACATCTTTTACCACTTTTACTAAAGTGTATAAACATTTCTTGATTCAAGTCCAAACTAATATAATACTCTTCTATCCAAAAGAGTATATATATACCAATTCAGATTTATTTTACACATCCAAATTTATTAAACAAACTTCCAAACCCTTTTATACACAAGTTCAAACACTATTAAACTTTACCAAACAAGTTCAAATACCTTTAAAATCTACATAATCATTTTATGGCCTTGCTTAGATGAAAATATAAAAATTTAAACCCTAAATTTTAAACATTTTGAAATAATATCATACATATTTACTTTATATATCAAACTATACCTTTGAAATATAACCAACTTGTTTAAACCAGAAATAAATTTCTTTTGGTAGCAATTCTCACTTAGAAATTCGAAAATGAATACTAACGATGTTGCAGTCATCCTCAGAATTATTTGCCAGCGACTAAAGTGAGTTCGATGCTTTTAATTTCTTCCAAAATTCTTTTTAAAATATAATTCTAGTCAAAAAAACTTTCAAAAAAAATATTATTATTATTTTTGAAAACTTTGAAAACAATTTTGATAATCAACGGGATTTTAAATTCTAAAATTCTTCGCTTTTAAATCCTTTCTATTTATAAGCTAAATTATAAATATACTTATACAATTCGATTACCTTATTATGAAAACGTTTCATTAATTTGCATCTTTATTATTGTAAATAATTCTTATTGTAATTAGATTTCAATTCAAACTAATTATTGAACGCTTTGTGAAGTAGAGTTCACAAAGTATTCGTTTTAGTTTAATTCAACCAATAATCGATGATAACTAAATATTATCATCTCCTAATAACAAATATCTATAAATAAATTCATATTTTCATAAACCTATATGGTTATTTATGAGAGATTATTTCTTTTTATATATAAAATATATTTCAGGTAAAATTATTTCATTTACCCTATTTTAAAACAATATTATGTCAACTTGCCTCGTTTAAGTGTTTAGAAACTCATATCGATAACATGGCGCCTCATGTACTGACCATAATTCATAAACAACTCAACAAATAAGTAAACACAATATAAAACACTTTATAACACTAATAAGTATGCGCTCTCTCATATATATATATATAAACACACACACTCAAAAACAAGCTCATTCTAGGGTACTACTACCCTATCTCTAATGAGTCAATCCCCATCAAAGCTAAGGTTATCGCTAAACCAAAGCTCTGATACCAACTGTGATGACCTGCATTTCGAGAGGTTTAAGTCGACAATAAACCACACATGTCCAACTCAAAACAATCCGAATCACAGATAATCAATGGGGTTAATTAAGAAAATAAGAAAAGAAGAAAACAAATACAGAATCTCGCAGCGGAATGACAAAATATAAAATCAAATAAACAGTTCATGAAGTTGTTTACACTAAACATTTGATTATACTTTTACAACATAAATCAGAGTTATACATACAACAGAGACAAAATAAAACAATGCTGCAGAACAACATGATGCAGGGGAATAATACTAGTAGCATAATATACCAAATCTTCATCTTCGTCCTCTAGAATAATATGATCTTCAATGCACTGAAAACTCAGGGCTAACCCGAGCATAAAGTAAAACAATACACTCGAATCAGCACTAAAATATTCTCATCTAAGTCAAATCAATATCACATATAACGGGGGTGCAATAGTGTCAGAGATGTTTACAGGATTTTACATATCCTATCCAGTGTATAACGTGCGTGCAATAACTTAAGGGATGTTATGGGATTTTTCATCTCATAAGGATCCGTAAAAATATCTATATATAGTAGAATACGCAACATATGTAATGTCTATTCAATAATATAAATATTTTTCCTAGCGTTAAGGCTTTACATTAATCTCCCTTAACGTGTTTTTAAGCATTGGCGTACAGTTTGCATATAACACCCCAGTAAAACGTCGGAGGATAGGGATGCACCATGATATGACAACATTAAACCAAACTCATAGTGGTCTCATATAAGGATAAAAGTATGACAAGGCACGTGAGGCAATGCCCAAGGTGGTATGCTACCAGTTCGAGTCACCAGGCTGGTAGTAATGCATCGCCGCAACGACCGCCCACCGCGTCCACCCATCACACATCGAGTCAAAGGGAGGTTATCCCAAATCAAGGTGCACCAATCAAAACCAACAACAAAGGTAATAGTATGAATTGAGTCCATAAGAAAAATGGAAGAACAGGTGTCTGCTAGGGGTAGCTAGCCCACTTGGCCTGGTTCAAGCCGTCCTGTTTTAGTCATTTCAAATTGACACAAGTGTCGGGGCTATCCACCATCATTCTCTTTCTTCAAATCCAGCAAACATACATCAAATCCAACTACTTCATTCTGGAGTCTCCTCCACATACATAGTTGTTAAAATGGTTCCAACATTGACAAAGAGTATGCCAACAATCGGCCCCGGTCTCTTTAACAACCAAACGTCGTTTTACACACCGGTTGGTACTTTTACATTTCAAAAACGATTTGTATTTGATATCAAAATATCATATTCACTTCAAAATATCCTTCATTTCAAAATCATCATATTTACTTCATATGTCATATTCACTTGAAAATTATTTCATTCAAATTTCCACTTTTAAATTTCAACTTAAGTTATAACTTCATTTTAACCACATTCGTATTTAAATCAACGATTTAAACATAAACAGTTCCGACCTTAAACAACTTGCATTTTGAAAATAGTTTGAATAATTTAAAATAGTTTAGATATTAAAATAGTTTGATAGTTTGAATAGTTAAAATAGTTTAGATATTAAAATAGTTTAGATATTAAAATAGGTTATATATTAAATGATTTGAAAATTTAAATAATTTGAAATTTGAAATAATTTGAAATTTTAAAAAGTTGAATTTTAAAACAGTTTATAGTAAAATAGTTTATAGTGAAAATAGTTTCAAATTTAAACTATTTCTTTCTATTTCCAATAAATCTGGACCCAGGTCCAAATTTCAATCAAACCGATTCAATTTCAAATCTTCCAATTCAAATCATCTTCAATCTTAAATTAATTTAAATCGACTCAATTTCAATTTCGATTCAAATCAACTTCAATTTCAATTTCAATTCTAGTTAATTTCGAATTCGATTTTAATTCGAATTAACTTCAATTTTGATCTCAATTCAAATTGAATTCAATTTCGATTCAAATGGGTTACGGGTTTCAATTCAATTCTTATTTTAAACCATTTCAATTTATATAAATTTTAAGTCCAATCCAATTTACCGATTTAAATCACTTAAATCAAATTGAACTTCAATGTTCAATTTAAGGTTCAAATCTTTTAAAATAATTCAATTCCAAGCTCAAATTTGAAATATCCATTTATATCACTTTTACTTAAATAAATTCGAAGTTCAAGTAAAAGTTCAAACCTTTAGAACAATTCAATTTCCAAGATTCAAGTCATATGTCGATTGTAACTTCAAATTCTAAAATAAATTCTTTAAACTATTTCTTTTACAAATTTCACCTTTAACATTTCAAAGCTCAAATTTTACAATAATTCAATCTTTACAAAAATTCGCTTTTTTCTTTTCTTTAAAACAAAACCATTTAAATAGATTCAAATTCAAGAATTTAAAACCATTTAATTTAACCAATCCGGTGTTCGTATATAATTTTCTATCCTATGGACAAGTGGTCAGCTATTTCGATTTTTTAATTTTAGGGATGGATATATATCCTTTTAATCCAAATCAAAGTGTCATAGGTATATATCATTTCAACCTATTTCTTAATTAATTCGAAATAATTCAAATAATAGTTTTATATACTGTCAGCAGTATACAGGGTGATGACATGATATATATAAATAAATAAACATCCAATCATCCAAGATATCAACCAATAGCATCCCATCTCAATCAACATCCAAATCAGCCAATAAATCACAACAGTTAACTAGTTATCAATATCGGGTGTTTAACTAGCAATTCAATTCCAATTTCAAATCAAACTGTCAATTTAAATTCCTATCAGTTCAAACGATATGTCAATTTAAATGTCAGTTAAATTATCAAACAACAGTCAATAAAAATATAAATCACTTTATGATTTCGATCTAACCAACATCAGAATATTTTAGTATTTCATGAACGATTTAAAACACTCACCTTTGTTTGAAACTAAATTTTTTTCATAGTCAAACAAATTCTAATCCAACTCCATGGTGTAGCCTTCGTCAGTACGATCGCAACACGACTTATTTCGCTCGAATCCGACCTTGCATAAGAAAGTTATTAATAAATGAACATTCAATATAATTAAAATTATAATTAACTTAATAAGAAAAATTATTAAACTAAACCTTATCTTCCTTCTACCTTAATCACGCATGCATTTAATCCTTCAGGCCACGACCTTCGTCTCTATTTTTTTGAAATCAAATGCACCACCTACCTCACATCCAAACACCGCAGTTCTCTAATCGGACCCCACCAACGAGACTGTGCCGCCGCCCTCCTCCATCTGACCCCACCAGGCTAGCAACTGCGCCACCAAAACCCACCTGGCCGAGAATAGAAACCGGCAATAGATCGGCCAATTCAGGTGAACTCGTGCATGCTTGCGATGATCCAACCGTTGATCTTGTAGAGCTCTTCGAGCTGTCCATCTTCCTAGTTGAAGTCGAACCATAAAAGCACATGAATGGAGAGAAATCGAGGGAGGAAGGCCAACGACTCTCAGCCATTAAAATTTAAAATGAAGGTGGCTGAAGAAACTAGGGTTTTGGATTGCAAAAAATAAAGTTTTCAAGTCCTTATATAGAAACTTTTCATGGCACTATTCATCCATGAAAATTTCGAACTCCAAATGAAGCGTGCAGCCTGGCATTCTATATGTTATACTCCTATACCGAACACAATGGAACATATATCGGGAGCCAATTCCATCATATTCAGAAGATAACATTTCAAAACCGAATTATATTAATTTAAGTTCTGAAAATAAATTCTACGCGTTTCGAACTCGCACGACCAAACGATAAATCTGATTGCTACGAAATTTGAAATCCTATAATAATTCACTATTACGGATCCAATGAAACTAGTTTCGTCGAAATCCAAGATAGTGCCCAAAAAGACTATTTTATACGTTAATTAAAAACAAGCTATTTTCTAAACTAAATTTATTCACTTTGAATTCAATTTTAAAAGTTAACAATCTTCATTCTTGTTTAAATAAAATTTAAGTCCACTTTAGACACCATTTTTATAACGATCCTAACTCGGCCTTCAAAAATCGGCACCCGTACTTCACTTGTACTCGAATGCCGCAGATTCAAACGCCGAATCTGGCTCGCCGGAGCTTATAACAAAATTAAGTATAACAACATAGCGGAAGAAAGAAATGAATGGTATCATATACAACTCCAATGAATACAATATCCAGAATGATATACAACAATGATATCTATATGATACAAGAATATCAGAGACAAATAATGATGTTACAACGGAAACAACAGAACTGATAACTCCAAATGATCTTTAAAAGAGAATGAATCCAACAACTCCAATATCAAGCTCAAACCACCATCACGATGCACAAAGATAAGCAATGTCAGTCGGTTGCTCCAAAAACTGAACTAGCTCCAACTAGTCTACTAAACCTGACTATCTGAAAACCCCAACTCTAGACTGCCCGTATGGAAAATTATGGGCACCTAGAGTTTAGGAAGGGAACAATAAACTTCGAGTCAGTCATGGGTTTGGTGTGAGTAACAAAAACAGTTGATCTTTAAAACAAACAACAAAAGAATTTTAAACATTGAAATCCGTAATGTTTTTTTTGGAAAATGAAACTACCATAAGGCCTCCCGGCACACACACAATGCAATCGCACAAATGAGGGAGATTTCTCCTTATGATAGTCAAACATGCTCACTACGCAAAAAAACTATTTTGATATTATTACTAGTGCAAAGTGTTGGAAACATTTCGAAAATATAATATTAATCTTAGCCAGCATAAGTACCATTATACTATGCCTACTATAGCTACCATTTTAAATGGCAGGTTCTACAACTAAAACCGTACAAGGCACGTATTGTTTCTTTGGATTTTCCAACAAATGGTCAGGCTAAGGAACTTCCTATGCCACATGGGAACGCCTCTGGAGGGACGCCCCGAGAACCTACCTGGCTCTCTTCCAACACAAGGCCGGTTACCCCCTTCCCGGGAAGTAAACCTGAGATATGCCACCCCCGGTCGTTTGCGACCTTAATCCGAGGCGCCTCGATCACAAAGCAACAATCACACAGTAAATGAGATTGGAGCAACCACACAGGTAAAATATATGGGCTCCATACCATGATACCACCTTTTTCCAGAGAGAATGGACATATCCTAGGGGAGCTACCCCTGAAACCTTGCCGCATCTTTCCTGTTTCGACCATTTCCGATTTGTGAGGTCCGATGAGGTCTCGTCCACAAAGCTACGCTTTACACGAAAGCCATGCTTTGATCAACAAATGATCAACAACACACGGCAACACTTAGCATGCCACACTACCAAATTGGGAGTATATCACTGATAACCTTCAACTACATAACCTCTGAGCTCGTACGTCTCAGAGAAGGGTGTTAAGCTAAGAGAATAAATTCTCCGCCACCAAACAGAAATGTATTTGAAAGAAATCAGCTTTATATCTCAAAGTGTAATGCCAGACATACAACCATACAAGTCTGTTCCGGGTTCGAACAGAAACCGAAGGCACTTCCAAAGAAGCCCTTGCAATCCGGGTATTCACAATCCTGATCGAACTTCCCATCACTTAGGAAATCTCTATACCGTAGCTACTCAGTGCAGAGACAATCGATAGGTTATCCTATCGTTCTCGCAAACACCCGGTCTTCAACACCGGTCTTCAAATGCTATCCATTTACGTCGTATCACTATTCGGAATGGGTTATATGACACAAAGTCCTCTCCCGGCTAAACCAAATAATGAGCGTAATATTTAAAAACATATGGATATTGGAATTTCAGTTAAGTCACAACTTATTACCCAAAACTTCTCTTCAAATGGTTTAAACACATTACCATTTTAATCTTTTACACAAAAAGATTTATCTCATAAAGTTCACCCAGTTTCACAAAGATCTATTCATAGATTTTCCAAATCAATTTCCATTTCAATTGGATTAACTCATTAAATCTTTAAAACAAAGATTTAACTTATAGCTTTCAAAGCAATTCCATTTCGACCTTTTATACAAAAGGTACACCTTTCCAATTTCACAACAAAGTTCAACAATCTTTCACAAAGATTTATTCATAACTCGGAAAACCATTTTCATTTCAAACTTGAAATTCTTTTTGACACAAATTGGAAATTCATTCCTTATATGAAAGCTTCTATTATTTGAAAACAAACAGTTTTCATTTCGGAAAATCTGATTCATTTATACGAGTTAAAGTCCTTGGGTTAAATTCAAATTCTCAAAACCATACTTTTAAAATGGTTTAAATTCATATAAACACATTCATAACATCTTTAACCATAATTTCCAAACATGGAATTCAATTCCAAATTTTGAATTAAAATTCAAATTAAATTATTTAAATTGAAAAACTTTACCAAGTTATTCAAAATAACTTTATTCTCAAAACTCCTTTTCAAAAGCTTTAACATTTAACCCAAATCCATTTCCAAAATCAATTGAAATTAAAATTTCAATTTCAAAATTATTAAATTTAAATCATCTGTGACTTAACCGATTTCCTCGTGAAATCCATATTTGTGTGTGTGTAAGTGTGGTCCAGGGGTTTTACACACAATAGTGCAACATTACAAATCATCACATCATCACAGATTCAAACACAAAAATATAGTTGATAAGCGGTATAAACTATAACGCTTATCGTTCATTCACAGATTCACAGATAAATCACAGATAAAATAAATTACATTCATCACAGCTTGAATTAAAACAATTCATATCACACAGCATCACATAGTAGGGATATCGAACAATTCACATCATTCAATAGAATACAATCATCCATAAGTAATGATTTATTAATCATCATTCTCTAATTAATTTAAAATAAATTAAATTAATTACTTTCATCATTCTAAATCTTGCTTACTTAACCATTAATTAATTACAAATTAATTAATCATCCTCTAAGTGCTAATTAATCACCCTTGATTAATTATACTCTAATTACATTAAGTAATTATCCTTAATTAATTACACAAATTAATTATTCTTAACCAATTACAGTAATTAACCTTTAATTGCTTCATTAATTAATTAACTAAAATTAATTACATTAATTAATTACTTCATAATCACTTTTCATTGATTAATTAATCTTAATTAATCAACCCTTAATTACATCATTAATTATATTAATTAATGATCTCTAATTACTTCTTTATTTAATTACTCTATTTACATTAATTACATTAAGTAATTAATCTTTAATTAAACCCATTTATTAATCACTCTTGATTAATCTTATCCAGTAATTGACTACTCTTAATTACTTCACTAAGTAATTCCACTATTCAATCTCGTTAAGTAATTTTACTTAATCAACCATCAAATGATTATCTTTAATTAATTAACAAATTAATTAACTAAAATTTATCACATTCACTTCCTTGATTACAATTGGTAATCATCCCTTAATTACCCTTAAAACAAATTAATTAATCTTTAATTATAGATTAATTATCCTTTAATTATTTAATTAATCAATTTAATCATTTATTTAATTACTTTTAATTAAGTAATTATCTTCAAGTAATTAATTACCTTTAATTACTTATATTAATTAATCTTAATTAATTAATCATTCTTTAATATAATTACACAAAGTAATTATCCCTAATCACTTAGTTAATTACAATTATAAATTTAGTTAATATTCTTAATTAACTTATCATATAAATTAATTAAATAAAAAATTATTTACCTTACCTTTTAAAATCTTCCTTACTAACTTTGAAATCAATTTGTTAAAAAACTTTAATGTTAATAAAATTTAAACACTTATCTTATATTAACTTCTAAATCAAAATATTAATTCAGATTTAAACACATTCTTAAGTATTTACAAAATTGATGAAATCTTAAAATAAACACTTAACTTAAATTTCCAAACATTAATTCATAAATACTTAAATACAGTTTTAAGATAATTAGCTTAATTTTATTAAACCAAAATCTGAACCCAATACTCGAGATAATCTCAACATTTCTTGAGTCAAAACCCGGGTTCACTCACTATCTTCCCCGAGTACTTCTTCTTCCTTGCGTAGTTTGTTTAAGTTTTAAACTTAATAAGTGTTGTTTTCAGGCTCGAAAATCTCGCGTTCCAACCCGAGACAATCCATCACTTTCTCGAGTATCGACTCGAGTCGCTTTCCCACGAACTCCTCACCAGACACAGTGCATAGCCATGCACGTGTACATCTGAACCGAACGTCGTCGACCAACTCTGCGACCACCGACACATCATCTTCGACCCACCTAACTTCCCCGACCTCCTAGATTGACGAGATCACTGGAGTATAAAAATCGAACTACTCGAGACCACTGGAACCAAATCACCATCATCGAAAAACTCCTCATCCCCGCAACCTCGACCACCAGAAAGTCTAAAACTCCGGTCAAACCTTCATCTCCATCCAAGCTTCCATTTCCCAAATCCTCGTCACACTCGATCAATTATAGACGACGAATAAATCAAGACACTCCGCCTCGACAAAACTAGGGCTACAGACTTCAAATGCTCGCCGCCGCCGCCACCGTCCCTTGATCAACTTCTTGGAATTTTCCCCAAACTCCCCTATCACTCCACTACCACCAGTGATGATCTCGACTTCCCAGATTACCGAGATCATCAGAAATCACCCGGAATTCGATTTCCGATCAAACTCGAACTGCTCATTCTATACACCTCTAAATATTGTGATTCAAATCTTAAAAATCATGTTTTTAAATAAGGTTTCCGATTCTATGCCTGAAACCATAGATTAGTATGTTTGAAATTTTGACAAAACTTAAGTATTTCTGTTCTTTTGGTTTCCAGAGCAATTCGAATTTGTTTTAACTTAATTAAATTTTTAAACTTTAATATATGGTAAAACAAACAATTTATGTTTGAAACTTAAATCCTAACAATGATCAGATCTTGAGATAATGGATTTTGTTTAAAATCTTAGTTTTGAAAACTAAGAACAGAGAACACAGATGCACACACCTTATACATTCATATATACTTAGAGAATTCATATATATATATATATATATATATATATATATATATATATATGTAGATAAACACATTGGTCAAAGCTTTAAATCCATATTTTAAAAAAAAGTTACTCATAGTGTTATTTCCTGAGGAAAGAAAACAGAGTTGATGAAGAAATAGGTTTGAGTATCTTTGCTTGCTGAAACCATTTCTTTGATCCTTTGGTTTTCATTGATTTGAGTTGTTATTTAGGTTGAAGCTTTGAGTGATATTTACTTTAGTTTTTCTCAGTTTAGAATGATCGAAACTAAGGTGAGAAGAATTGATGGATATATAGAAATGAAGTTTACAGGTGGTGATATTTTTGTACAGGTTGATATATTTTTATTTGTTTGTACAAATTGATTTTTTGTTTTGGTCAGAGATTTTTAGGCTGAAATGATATAATATGGTGTGCTATAAGATCATGCATTAATTGCCTTTGTACAATCTACATATATTTTTTCATGTCTTCCTTTGCAAGCTAATGCCTATCTATATATATTTGTTTCATTCCTTTACAATGCTTCATATATGAATGTATTTTATTTTATTTTCTTTTGTTTTCTTTTTAACTTGTCTTTATAATATTACTTTATAAATAAATTTCTATTTTAATTTGTTGTTAGATTTTATTTAAGTGTTACTTCATTTTTATTTCTAACTTATATATTTATTATACTTATGTAAATTTCATAGTTTCTAGTGTTGAGATATATATATATTTGTATTATTTTGTAAGTATATTTTGTTTGTATTTTATTTTACTTCATACATTTATTTCTATTTTAACTTTAAAATTTAAATTCAATATATATAAATTCAAACTTAGTTAAAATTCGGGATCGTTACAAGTTCCCCCCTTAAGAAATTTCGTCCTCGAAATTTGCCAGGGAGACACAAGGATAGATGAAGAATGTTTCATTAAATCAACTGAATATCTATTCTGTATTTGGCTTACCAAATCAGAATATCAATAATAGATACGAGAACGAATCTTTTTAATTTTTCTTTTCACAAGATACTCGGGTTATCCAGATCTACGAAATATGCAGGGGCATTGGTTAGTCCGAAGGGATAACTAACCATTCGTAGAACATATCCGGACCCAAAAATAGACAGATATATGGATACAATTTCAAAACTTTTAGTTTAGAAACTAAAGTATACCTATCAACCATAGCAATCAAAGCAACCAATTAGTCCAAACAAACAACTCGACCTATTTGGAGTTTATGTCCCATGCAAATATATCAAATCTTCTTCCTGGATCTACCAGAAACTATCAAAGAATTGAGAAAAGATGATGAACAAAAGAGATTGATAGAGAAAAGATTGTTTCCTTGTTGTTATAGGGTATTGACCATTTATAGTCGTATTCCCCTGTCCCCTATCTCATCCTCTTCTTGCACTCATACTTACTATCAGTGAATAGTAAGAGAATTTACTGAGGTATACAGACATATATCTTAGGGATAACTCATTCTAGGGTATACTTCACCCTATCTCTAATGAGTTACTTAATGTGTTACACTCCTGAGCTAAAGTTCAACCTTAGCTCTGATACCACTATAATGATCCTGACTCGGCCTTCGAAAATCGGCACCCGTACTTCACTTGTACTCGAATGCCGCAGATTCAAACGCCGAATCTGGCTCGCCGGAGCTTATAACAAAATTAAGTATAACAACATAGCGGAAGAAAGAAATGAATGGTATCATATACAACTCCAATGAATACAATATCCAGAATGATATACAACAATGATATCTATATGATACAAGAATATCAGAGACAAATAATGATGTTACAACGGAAACAACAGAACTGATAACTCCAAATGATCTTTAAAAGAGAATGAATCCAACAACTCCAATATCAAGCTCAAACCACCATCACGATGCACAAAGATAAGCAATGCCAGTCGGTTGCTCCAAAAACTGAACTAGCTCCAACTAGTCTACTAAACCTGACTATCTGAAAACCCCAACTCTAGACTGCCCGTATGGAAAATTATGGGCACCTAGAGTTTAGGAAGGGAACAATAAACTCCGAGTCAGTCATGGGTTTGGTGTGAGTAATAAAAATAGTTGATCTTTAAAACAAACAACAAAAGAATTTTAAACATTGAAATCCGCAATGTTTTTTTTTGGAAAATGAAACTACCATAAGGCCTCCCGGCACACACACAATGCAATCGCACACATGGGGAAGATTTCTCCTTATGATAGTCAAACATGCTCACTACGCAAAAAAACTATTTTGATATTATTACTAGTGCAAAGTGTAGGAAACATTTCGAAAATATAATATTAATCTTAGCCAGCATAGGTACCATTATACTATGCCTACTATAGCTACCATTTTAAATGGCAGGTTCTACAACTAAAACCGTACAAGGCTCATATTATTTCTTTGGATTTTCCAACAAATGGTCAGGCTAAGGAACTTCCTATGCCACATGGGAACGCCTCTGGAGGGACGCCCCGAGAACCTACCTGGCTCTCTGCCAACACAAGGCCGGTTACCCCCTTCCTGGGAAGTAAACCTGAGATATGCCACCCCTGGTCGTTTGCGACCTTAATCCGAGGCGCCTCGATCACAAAGCAACAATCACACAGTAAATGAGATTGGAGCAACCACACAGGTAAAATATCTGGGCTCCATACCATGATACCACCTTTTTCCAGAAGGAATGGACATACCCTAGTGGAGCTACCCCTGAAACCTTGCCGCATCTTTCCTGTTTCGACCATTTCCGGTTTGTGTGGTCCGATGAGGTCTCGTCCACAAAGCTACGCTTTACACAAAAGCCATGCTTTGATCAACAAATGATCAACAACACACGGCAACACTTAGCATGCCACACTACCAAATTGGGAGTATATCACTGATAACCTTCAACTACATAACCTCTGAGCTCGTACGTCTCAGAGAAGGGTGTTAAGCTAAGAGAATAAATTCTCCGCCACCAAACAGAAATGTATTTGAAAGAAATCGGCTTTATATCTCAAAGTGTAATGCCAGACATACAACCATACAAGTCTGTTCCGGGTTCGAACAGAAACCGAAGGCACTTCCAAAGAAGCCCTTGCAATCCGGGTATTCACAATCCTGATCGAACTTCCCATCACTTAGGAAATCTCTATACCGTAGCTACTCAGTGCAGAGACAATCGATAGGTTATCCTATCGTTCTCGCAAACACCCGGTCTTCAACACCGGTCTTCAAATGCTATCCATTTACGTCGTATCACTATTTGGAATGGGTTATATGACACAAAGTCCTCTCCCGGCTAAACCAAATAATGAGCGTAATATTTAAAAACATATGGATATTGGAATTTCAGTTAAGTCACAACTTATTACCCAAAACTTCTCTTCAAATGGTTTAAACACATTACCATTTTAATCTTTTATACAAAAAGATTTATCTCATAAAGTTCACCCAGTTTCACAAAGATCTATTCATAGATTTTCCAAATCAATTTCCATTTCAATTGGATTAACTCATTAAATCTTTAAAACAAAGATTTAACTTATAGCTTTCAAAGCAATTCCATTTCGACCTTTTATACAAAAGGTACACCTTTCCAATTTCAAAACAAAGTTCAACAATCTTTCACAAAGATTTATTCATAACTCGGAAAACCATTTTCATTTCAAACTTGAAATTCTTTTTGACACAAATTGGAAATTCATTCCTTATATGAAAGCTTCTATTATTTGAAAACAAACAGTTTTCATTTCGGAAAATCTGATTCATTTATACGAGTTAAAGTCCTTGGGTTAAATTCAAATTCTCAAAACCATACTTTTGAAATGGTTTAAATTCATATAAACACATCCATAACATCTTTAACCATAATTTCCAAACATGGAATTCAATTCCAAATTTTGAATTAAAATTCAAATTAAATTATTTAAATTGAAAAACTTTACCAAGTTATTCAAAATAACTTTATTCTCAAAACTCCTTTTCAAAAGCTTTAACATTTAACCCAAATCCATTTCCAAAATCAATTGAAATTAAAATTTCAATTTCAAAATTATTAAATTTAAATCATCTGTGACTTAACCGATTTCCTCGTGAAATCCATATTTGTGTGTGTGTAAGTGTGGTCCAGGGGTTTTACACACAATAGTGCAACATTACAAATCATCACATCATCACAGATTCAAACACAGAAATATAGTTGATAAGCGGTATAAACTATAACGCTTATCATTCATTTACAGATTCATAGATAAATCACAGATAAAATAAATTACATTCATCACAGCTTGAATTAAAACAATTCATATCACACAGCATCACATAGTAGGGATATCGAACAATTCACATCATTCAATAGAATACAATCATCCATAAGTAATGATTTATTAATCATCATTCTCTAATTAATTTAAAATAAATTAAATTAATTACTTTCATCATTCTAAATCTTGCTTACTTAACCATTAATTAATTACAAATTAATTAATCATCCTCTAAGTGCTAATTAACCACCCTTGATTAATTATACTCTAATTACATTAAATAATCATCCTTAATTAATTACACAAATTAATTATTCTTAACCAATTATAGTAATTAACCTTTAATTACTTCATTAATTAATTAACTAAAATTAATTACATTAATTAATTACTTCATAATCACTTTTCATTGATTAATTAATCTTAATTAATCAACCCTTAATTACATCATTAATTATATTAATTAATGATCTCTAATTACTTCTTTAATTAATTACTCTATTTACATTAATTACATTAAGTAATTAATCTTTAATTAAACCCATTTATTAATCACTCTTGATTAATCTTATCCAGTAATTGACTACTCTTAATTACTTCACTAAGTAATTCCACTATTCAATCTCGTTAAGTAATTTTACTTAATCAACCATCAAATGATTATCTTTAATTAATTAACAAATTAATTAACTAAAATTTATCACATTCACTTCCTTGATTACAATTGGTAATTCATCCCTTAATTACCCTTAAAACAAATTAATTAATCTTTAATTATAGATTAATTATCCTTTAATTATTTAATTAATCAATTTAATCATTTATTTAATTACTTTTAATTAAGTAATTATCTTCAAGTAATTAATTACCTTTAATTACTTATATTAATTAATCTTAATTAATTAATCATTCTTTAATATAATTACACAAAGTAATTATCCCTAATCACTTAGTTAATTGCAATTATAAATTTAGTTAATATTCTTAATTAACTTATCATATAAATTAATTAAATAAAAAATTATTTACCTTACCTTTTAAAAACTTCCTTACTAACTTTGAAATCAATTTGTTAAAACTTTAATGTTAATAAAATTTAAACACTTATCTTATATTAACTTCTAAATCAAAATATTAATTCAGATTTAAACACATTCTTAAGTATTTACAAAATTGATGAAATCTTAAAATAAACACTTAACTTAAATTTCCAAACATTAATTCATAAATACTTAAATACAGTTTTAAGATAATTAGCTTAATTTTATTAAGCCAAAATCTGAACCCAATACTCGAGATAATCTCAGCATTTCTCGAGTCAAAACCCGGGTTCACTCACTATCTTCCCCGAGTACTTCTTCTTCCTTGCGTAGTTAGTTTAAGTTTTAAACTTAATAAGTGCTGTTTTCAGGCTCGAAAATCTCGCGTTCCAACTCGAGACGATCCATCACTTTCTCGAGTATCGACCCGAGTCGCTTTCCCACGAACTCCTCACCAGACACAGTGCGTAGCCGTGCACGTGTACACCTGAACCGAACGTCGTCGACCAAATCTGCGACCACCGACACATCATCTTCGACCCACCTAACTTCCCCGACATCCTAGATTGACGAGATCACTGGAGTATAAAAATCGAACTACTCGAGACCACTGGAACCAAATCACCATCATCGAAAAACTCCTCGTCCCCGCAACCTCGACCACTAGAAAGTCTAAAACTCCGGTCAAACCTTCGTTTCCATCCAAGCTTCCATTTCCCAAATCCTCGTCACACTCGATCAATTATAGACGACGAATAAATCAAGACACTCAGCCTCGACAAAACTAGGGCTACAGACTTCAAATGCTCACCGCCGCCGCCGCCGTCCCTTGATCAACTTCCTGGAATTTTTCCCAAACTCCCCTATCACTCCACTACCACCAGTGATGATCTCGACTTCCCAGATTACCGAGATCATCAGCAATCGCCTGGAATTCGAGTTCTGATTAAACTCGAACTGCTCATTCTATACACCTCTAAAAATTGTGATTCAAATCTTAAAAATCATGTTTTTGAATAAGGTTTCTGATTCTATGCCTGAAACCATAGATTAGTATGTTTGAAATTTTGACAAAACTTAAGTATTTCCGTTCTTTTGGTTTCCAGAGCAATTCGAATTTGTTTTAACTTAATTAAATTTTTAAACTTTAATATATGGTAAAACAAACAATTTTTGTTTGAAACTTAAATCCTAACAAAGATCAGATCTTGAGATAATGGATTTTGTTTAAAATCTTAGTTTTGAAAACTAAGAACAGAGAACACAGATGCACACACCTTATACATTCATATATACTTAGAGAATTCATATATATATATATATATATATATATATATATATATATATGTAGATAAACACACTGGTCAAAGCTTTAAATCCATATTTAAAAAAAAAGTTACTCACAGTGTTGTTTCCTGAGGAAAGAAAACAGAGTTGATGAAGAAATAGGTTTGAGTATCTTTGCTTGCTGAAACCATTTCTTTGATCCTCTGGTTTTCATTGATTTGAGTTGTTATTTAGGTTGAAGCTTTGAGTGATATTTACTTTAGTTTTTCTCAGTTTAGAATGATCAAAACTGAGGTGAGAAGAATTGATGGATATATAGAAATGAAGTTTACAAGTGGTGATATTTTTGTACAGGTTGATATATTTTTATTTGTTTGTACAAATTGATTTTTTGTTTTGGTCAGAGATTTTTAGGCTGAAATGATATAATATGGTGTGCTATAAGATCATGCATTAATTGCCTTTGTACAATCTACATATATTTTTTCATGTCTTCCTTTGCAAGCTAATGCATATATATTTGTTTCATTCCTTTACAATGCTTCATATATTAATGTATTTTATTTTATTTTCTTTTCTTTTGTTTTCTTTTTAACTTGTCGTTATAATATTACTTTATAAATAAATTTCTATTTTAATTTGTTGTTAGATTTTATTTAAGTGTTACTTCATTTTTATTTCTAACTTATATATTTATTATACTTATGTAAATTTCATAGTTTCTAGTGTTGAGATATATATATATATATATGTATTATTTTGTAAGTATATTTTGTTTGTATTTTATTTTACTTCATATATTTATTTCTATTTTAACTTTAAAATTTAAATTCAATATATATAAATTCAAACTTAGTTAAAATTCGGGATCGTTACAATTTTCATTCATATTAAATTCAAGATTCAATTATTTAAATAATTCCAGTATTAAATTTCAACAATTCAATTGTCAAATAAATCACTATATCTGAAATCCAGTTTATTTAACTTATAAAATTTGCTTTTAAAACGTATTAAAATAATAAACAACTGCTTCCATTTTACAGTAATTCAACATCTTTGCAATTATTGTACACCACAAAAGTTATTCATTTCTTCCCAAATAAATGTTTTCTTATTTCTGAAATTTATACTTATCGAAAATACAATTTCATATAAATAAACTTATGCTTTTACTTTTAATAAACATTCATTTGATTCTTTATCAACTTAACATTGATTTTTTCAATTTCTGTTATCAAATACTTACAATTCAATATTATTTAATTTACTTTCTAATATAAGTTATCATCTTTTTTCTTATCGAGCTTTGTTATTTAAATTTTTTATCTATGTTCATATCCAATAAATTACATTAATAATTCATTAAATTTTTATTTATAACCATTTTCGTTCAATAATTATGTTAAATTTAATAATTTAAAATAGTTAAAAATACGGGTCGTTACAGAAACCCTAGCATGCAATTTCATTCCAAGCATTTCAATCAATTATTACCCAATTTTATCACAAAATTATAATCAATAAAACATGTGAATTACTTTGATATAGAAATGTGAGTTAATCAACTCTCCAGTTTGAAGGATAGAAATGCACAACGCAGTAGAAGATGCCCTCGCCGCTGCTATAACCTATTCGCAATGCTCAAATTCCATTGTCATCCCCTTGCCATAACCGCTCATCCTAGAACCCACTTTATCATCTACATCATCGCAGCTATAGCAACCGTGCCATCATCCTCGTGCACAGTTCAAACGACAACCAGGGGAACATCAACCGTTGATGCACGATATCGACCTCCTTCAAGACGCCAGCCTCGAATTGCATGCATACCTCCAGCTTCAGTCGCTATTGCGACCCTCGCTACCAGCACTCACGACGCCAGATGAGTGCCTCCGACCCAACGTTGTTGCCTCCCTAATTGAGCGCGACTTCGCTTCGTTATTTTATTTTCTTTCCACATAGATGATGATTTGGGGATTTAGGGCAATATGGTTTACAGCAAAGGATAGAGGATCGATTCTTTTCATGGAGAGGTTTTTAGTTTTGAAACGGGCCTGTGTTTGATAAGAATGAATAGGCTTTTCATTTGTTATTAAGTTTGTTTGTTCGTTTATTTACCGCTATGCCCTAGAGAAAGTATAATTTTTCTTATCCTTTAATTGTAATAAATTTCAGCATTATGATAATTCTTGCTTATTCATAAACACATGGTATTCTACAAGATATATAACCCAAGAACTGCAAAATTTTATTCAATACAATATCGTTTCACTCTGTTTGATTATTCATTGTATTAATACAAAATAGATTTATACATCTTCGTCAATTTATTGATTTTACTGAATATCAAATAAAACTTCTCTTCATCTTTTTCAAGTATATAAAATTATTTGCACTTTAAAATATTTTTATTTATTAATACATTTTATTTGAGTTTCAATACATTATCAAGAAAGAATTTAACGAATTAAATTTTATTATATAAAAAAATCCTTTATTAAATAGACTTTAATTGAATAATAATTTAATTCCAAAATGATACTTATCAAAATCAAATTCAGACAGGTTTGAAGGTTAATGAACAAAAGACAAAATGTTATTTTAGTGAGAACTGTGTAAACAAAGAACAGCTATGTTCCCTCCTTAAGTATGAAGTGAGTAATATGCCGGTCAAATATCTTGGTGTGCCATTATCAACAAATGTGATTACTGATAGAGAGTGTGGTGTCCTGGTAACAAAAATAAGAAATAAATTACAGAGTTGGAGTTCAAAACAATTATCCTTTGCTGGTAGGATAGAACTGGTCCACACTGTCATAACATCTATGGTCAGGTTTTGGATACAAACATTTCAAATCCCAAGTGCTTCTATTGAGAAAATTGAGGATGTTTGTGCAAACTTCATCTGGAGAGGGGGGATTCATAAAATATCGTATCAAACATTATGCAAACCCAAAAAAGAAGGAGGTGTGGGTCTCAAAAATCTCAGAGACTTAAAAAAGCCTATGCAACAAAACTTGCTTGGAAAGTTTTGAAAGGAAAAGGTCTCTGGGCTACTTGGATGAGAAATAGATACTTAATAGAGAATTTCTGGATTCAAAGAGAAGACCAAAATGCATCAGGCACTTGGAAAACAATCCTAAGAGCTAGAAGTGAACTCAAAAATTTAGTTAGCAGGAAAATTGCAGATGGAAAAAGCACGAGCTTCTGGTTTGACCCCTGGCTGAATAATGAGAGTATTATAAACAAGCTAGGATGGGACAGTTTCAATGCATATGGAGGGAGAGATTTCATGTTAGAAAAAATCATTCAAGGAGAATCATGGTGCCTTCCTCCCGACTCTCCAGCTAATCAAATCAAACAGGAGATAATGTGTATTACATTATGTGAAAATTCAACAGACAATTGGCTATGGCAACCAAATAATAAAGACTTTAGCTTGAAAACAGCATGGGATCATTTGAGGGAAAGAACCAATGAAATTGAATGGGAGCAAATTGTTTGGAATAGAGCAAGTACACCAAAAATGTCGCACACAACATATAAAGCTCTTCTAAACAGACTACCTACAAAGGACAGGCTCAAAAAATGGGGTATTTTATAAGAAACGGAATGTGTTTTCTGTAAGAGGGAGGAGGAAAGCCATAATCATATATTCTTTCAATGTTCTTACACTAGTCAATTATGGAACTACCAAAAATCAGTTCTAAATTGTAACTTTCAAGATAATTGTCTTACTGACATTGCGATTTACCTGACTCGAAGCTGGAAACCCAAAAGTCTGGTAGGGAAAATGGCGTCCATCCTGTTGACTACTACAGTTTGGCATGTTTGGAGAGAAAGGAACAGACGAATTTTCCAAAACAAATGCAAAAATGGTCAGCAAATCAGTGAAATGATTAAAAGAGACGTTCAAATCATCATGAAAAGAGTAGGGAAACTTACAGATCTATCAAATGTTGAACTAAATGCATTGAGGACGCTGGGACTAGAAGTAAATAATACTGAGATTCGGATGGTGAGGCCATGGATTCCTCCGTGAAGATGAAGCAGCTTTCCTTTTTCTCTTATTATTTATTTGCTGAAATGATATTGTAAAACACTTTGAACTATATTTTGTATGTATGGGTCGGGCCGACCTTGGTTGTTTGGGCTGAGAAATAAAGTTTACCCATTTTAAAAAAAAATCAAATTCAAACACTTCTATTTTAATTAAATTTATATAATATTATGGGTTCGAAAATAGGGTTGTTATATCTAGAATCGGAGTGTCTAGGCAAGGCTAGCGACGACCAATGCCCTGACTTACCTGGCTTCGTTTCTAGGTGAGGGATAGAGTAAGTCAAAATATCGGAAACGTGACAAGTGTAGGAGACCCAATTTCTATAAATGAACTTCATAATTTTTGGTGGTATGGAAAGCATTCTTTCTATATTTAACACCAAATTCCGAGATAGGTAGATTCGTCTCTACCCGTGAGAGTTTAAGAATGTATATCGAGGCAAGGATAGTAAGCTAACTTGTCAGACTACATTGTTAATCGAGGGATAGTACAAGTTTGAAATCAGAAAGTAGTGGAAATTGTATTGGTCTAATTTATATACGATCCATTTACTTACACCAAAAGCAAAGTGGTTTGGGTTTATAGTTAACGTTGTTTTTAAAAAAAAAATTTGATCCATTAAAATATGAATTTCTCAAAGAGGAAATCTACCTTAAGATTTGTGAATATACTTATCCCGTTGAGATAAATATATGGATATATTTTCTAAGTATTAAAAATGTAGTATTTTGTGAATATATTTAAACCGATGAGTTAAGTATATGAATAATTTTTCTAAATATTTACCAAGTAGTTTTAATTAATGAAAGGATTAGTTACTGAGTCTTAGTGGTTGCTTATGTACTTAATCATGCTGGATTTCCATATGTAATAAAATCTCTGATTTGATTGTTTGGGTATTTGATAGTTAAATAACCGACTCTCAATTCTTGGCCAATTATAAAAATATCGATTGTTATTTTGGAGAGACCAAGATCGAATAAGTATAACTTATCTAAAAACCACTTCAAGCCAGCATAAGAATTCGAATTGGAGACATCTTGAAGATGATGGATGTAACATCCCCCTACTTGGAGGCCCAAAACTAACAGCTACGGATGCTGCAGTCATCCATAATTATTAATCCATGGCGACCAAATACGGCGGTGCTAGATTCATTGATATACATATCATAGAAATATGGAAAAAAAATTAACAATTCAAAAACACATTTTCACATTCCATTCAAAACATTTGATGTTCATTACATAATCCCAAAATCATTAACCACGTTCAGCAAAATATAATTATTACACATACGCCAAGAGCAACATATGAAGATGCCCCCTCGGTAGATCATAGTATATAATAAGGCCAATAAATCTGCCTTTACAAACAAAACACACAGCGGAAAAGATATCTCTAAATAACTATATGCCTTCTGCACACCTCCGGAAGCTTTATTCGTCTAAGAAGAGGACCTTAAAACCCTAAACCTCAAACTACTTAAAATCAATTGAGTACCCGAGAGTTTAAGGGGAAAACAAAAACTTCGAGTCAGACATAAAGCCTGGTATGAATAATAGTCTATCATCTCAAACCAAATAGATATCTAATGAGACCACGCCGCATAGCGGAACGAGTTTTCCCCTCACTAGTATCCTAAAACCTTTATAAAACCATATACTGTGCTTCTGCATCCACAATGGTTAAAAACATAATATTTCAAAACATTATGATGATATGCAAAACAAGCAAATCAAATCTGGATTACCCATCCCCATTCATTCTGACTATCTGTCTCAGTTATAGTTTCTAGGATTACTATTAACCTATTGGTTTTCATGGGCTAACTAATAACCGGTTAAACATTTAAAGACTCTTTGTCCAATTACATAGTTTTCATGGGCTTACTATGAACCTGTCTACCTGACGTTAGTTTTCATGGGCTCAAAATGAACCTGTCTACCTAACGTCTTCATTTACACATAGTTTTCATAGGCTAACTATGAACCCGTCTGTCTGACATCCTCTTTACACATAGTTTTCATGGGCTAACTATTAACCTATTGGCCCCTGCCAATATCATACAGTTTTCATGGGCTTACTATAAACCTATTGGCCCTTGACAATATCTTTCCTTTAAATTTTAGCATCCTATATTATGGTCTTCCCGACCTCTTGGATGCAATTATACTCATTTAGGAGTGTATTCAGTTTATATTCACTATTGGGTTAACCTAACTGGTTCTCCTACCATTTTTCCCCAAAATGCAGTTGTTGGTCCATTATAAAGTGAATATATTCATATTAGAAGAAGCAATATAACAACACAGCAATACCACTCCTGTGGATTTAATTTATAATGGATAGATCCTTCTTAAAACATTATGAAAACTCCTTTAATATAGCCATGGGTTTTTAAATAGAGTTTCGGTCATAAAACCTTTCGATACCTTTGAAACCTAGCTTTCGACTTCATAGGATAACCTCCTTCGAAAGCTCTTAAAAACGTTAGGCTTCTGCCTTATAATACTTTAAATTCTACCTTTGAAAGTATAAAACTTGGTCAAAAGAAAACAATATTACAACCCCTTCGAAAGTATCCCCTTCGAAGGCAAAGAAAACCAAGCAAACATATTCGGAAGCAAAGAAATCAACTCCTTCGGAAATATAAAACTTTGTTTTAGCTATATCTTTTTATAGGTGTAGAATTAAGGTCTCTAACCTATTCCATTGTTTTCAAATGATGGTTTCCTTTTTCATAGAGTGGTCACAATAGATAAACGGGCTTATGGTTAGAGACTTATGCCTATTTTAAGTTTGCAAACAAAGTTGGAGAAAACTGATACGAAAGGGCTTCCGCAACGTTTACAACTTTTGTCGAAAGGTAGCTTTTGACTAAGTCGAAAGGTTACTAAGTCGAAAGGTTCTTCCTAAATGCTGCATAAGGGTCCAGAAGTGCTGCAGAATGATCTAAGTCGAAAGGTTACTTAGTCGAAAGGTTCTTCCAAAATGCTGCAGAAGAGTCCAGAAGTGCTGTAGAATGATCTAAGTCGAAAGGTTATTTAGTCGAAAGGTTACTAAGTCGAAGGGTTCTTCCAAAATGCTGCATAAAGGTCCAGAAGTGTTGTAGAATGATCTAAGTCGAAAGGTTGAATGACAGAGTCGTATATAACTTGAAAACTGTTATTTTACTAATTAAAGTATATTCTTTTCACCAACTCTCATTCTTTGTCAAAGTCCTATTGGTTAATGACATACTTTAACACTTTCTTTGCAGAAAAACTGTTATAGTTCAGATTTATTATTTCAAAATAATTAGTATATTAATATTTTAATATAATTATTAAGCCTTTTTAGCTTAGAAAATTCATAATAAATCGAAATCACTTGGGAAAAATCCCAAAAATTCACCAAAAATCTGAAATAACATTTTCTACATCATATAAAAATTTCGGGGCAGAATTTATTGTTTTATATTTTTAATAATTAAAATCCGTAATAAATGCCTTTTTCACCTTTGAAAATTCATAAAATATTCCTATTAACTTTGAAAATTATGAAATTAAAAACCTATTTCCATAATTACGTTTTACACAACATATCCAAAAAAAGTCATTGAAGGTTATTTACTAAGGTTTTTACTTTAAAACCCATCATTTTAATTCCATAAAAATTCCAATAAATCACCATAAATCATTATTCTATCCAAACAATGATTATTAAATCCGAACATGATCAACATAGCAAAATACATTCGGTTACTACCCATAACCGAGCCAAAACAAGGAAAAATAAGATGATTTACACTATTATTCACCTTGATTAAGTTGTTGGAGTTTGAGATCTGCCTTAGCTTTAATCTTCTCGCTTTCTCTCTTGGATCTTCCAAGTTTGCCGATCTCCTAAGGTGTTTTAATTGCTAGCTAAAACTTCTCTTTTATGTGTATTTTGATTTATGAAATGGTAGGTGAGAATAAAGGAGGATTTAAGGGTATATGGGTGTGGCTATTCCCATATTGCCCTCCTCTTATTTTCCTAATTTGTAAATTATAAACCATACTTATACATTCATTAGTTTAGCCGCGGCCAAGTTAATTGACAATTAAATCTCAACTCCTTAATCAACCACATTATTCTATTTAATTTATCCAATTAAATGTTCTAAATAATGTTAAACAAAAATTTGGGGTGTTACAGGCTCCCCCCCTTAAAGAATTTCGTCCTTGAAATTCAGTAAGGACTACAAACAAGTAGAACAACCTTGCAAACAAAAGCTAGTGTGTCCTACCAGCTAATGAGTCTATATAAAACAAACATATAACATACCCTCAAAGCAGATCAGGATAAGCATCTCGAATCCTGTCCTTTGTCTCCCAAGTACAGTCCTTCTCGTTGTCGCTCCACTGAACTTTCACCAACTTGACTGTCTTGGTCCTCAATCTTTTCTCATCTCTCGCTACAACCTGAACTGGTTATTTAACAAAAGTCGAACCAGGCTCTACTACCAAGCCCTCCAACTCTGTCTAAGGAATAGTAGCCTCTGGATCATGCACATACTTGCGAAGATGAGACACATGGAATACATCGTGGACACCTGCCATACTACTCGGCAACTCTACTCTGTAAGGGAGCTTTCCAATCCTGTCTAAAATCTAGAATGGTCCAACATATATCGGGGCCAACTTTCCCGACTTTCCAAACTGTACCACACCCTTCATCGATGATACCTTAATGAAAACCCTGTCTCCCACTGAGAACTCAAGGTCTTTATGCCTTTTATCTATGTAACTCTTCTGCCTGGATCGAGCTTCCTTCATCCGTCCTCGGATTAACTCAATCTTTTCTGCAACGACCCGTAAATTTCAACTGTTTTAATAACGTAATTAGTTGAAATTTTGTGAAATTTTAAAAACGATAAAATTTTGAAATAAAAATTTAATATTTGGAATACGTCTAGTTAAACATAGCGACTGGTAAATTTTCGTCCGAAAATATGGAAGTTTATTTCGCGCGTAAACTTACTTCAATTCAATCGGTTAAAAAGCGTTGAAAATAAAATGTTTCCGAAACCTAAATATTTTTACGTAGAAAAATTGTAAACCATCTTCTGAGCAAGATACCAGTTTGTCGTTTTTCCAAATTTGGACATCTATTGCTCCGTCGTTCTTATTTTCTGCAAAATAGTAGCATTCTGGTACCGATATCGACTTTTTATCGGATGATCGTACCACTGATATCTGTATACCGTTTTGATCGTCTCGTCGTGCTGATCTCTACGATATATCATTTTCGGTATTTTGAGGTCCGGTATGCGACGGAAACTATAAAACAGCCCGTCGTAGCGGTACCACTTTTTGTGTCCATTCAAATTTCAAACGACTGAAGGCATTTATTACCAGCTGTTACCTTTTTCATCTTTTCAGTGCATTGATGACCCTCTTTATTTCCATCAGTTTTGAAATATGAAAACTTTTATACGTTTGCAATTATATTTTAATCGGTTCACTTTAATTTTTTTTCCTTTTACAACTTCGTTTCCTCTGGAATACAAAAATTTCATTTTCCTTTTTGCTGGCACCTTCAAAATCTTCCCTTCGCCCTGCCCCTCCCATTCCAGCCTCGTACAACCAAAACAACACACGTCTTCCACTCCCCTTCACACGTCCTGCCTCACCCACGGACCCGCTCCTCCCTCCGATGTGCTTGCCTCCCCGGTCCACATCCCCTCGCCCAGAACTGCCCTTCCCATCCGCCCGCGTAACAGCAAACGCAGCAACCCATCACCCTCTGCCCTCCATCCACCGAACCACCTCACAACAACCGAACCCCATGCCGCCACAAACCCCACTCCGCAACCTTCGGCCACGTATCCCTCCACCACTCGGCCTCCTTCCCCTTGACCTCACACGCAACCACCTCCAGAACCACCCCTCGTCTCTGACCGCGCCTGCCTCGACACTCGAACAACCTCGGCCGAGCTCTTCTCAGACAGTCGCACTTCCATTGTATATAGGTATAAATTTGTGAACAAAATGGTATATATACTATGATTTCAATATGTATTGGCTAAAGACATATATACAAATTTACAACTACGTATATTATTTTGCTAGCCTATATAATGTGTAGTTGTTTATTTTAGTATGCATAAGTGGTTTGAAATTTTATGTTTTGAATTGATTTGGAAACAAATGCATTTATACTAGTTTATAGATTTTGTTTGCAGTTAGATATATAAGTTAGTTTATATAAGCATAGATTTTTATATATATTCATGTTGGGTTGTATAAGTTATATGCTGTTATTATATAGTACATGTATTATATTTTGAGTATAGGTGTACTAGTTATATTACTTTTCGACAGTGGTATATTATATATATGTACGGTAGGAAGGAAAGGGATTTTATATATATATTGTTAGCATATTATTTATCACATCCTACTTTGCCAAAGTATATAATTTAGAGTAAGTGTTTGCATATACAAGGGTCTGAATGTATTTTTCTTCTGTAGTCGCATGCGTATTATAAGGATGATGTGTGTATAGGGTATAATATATTATATAAGCATGTTTTGGTTTCTCTGACTTTGTTGAAATTATATGTACGTATATTTGTTTTGTTCATAAGGATGATCTGCACATATTCTATCTTTAAAGGTAAAGTATATTATAAAGAAAGTTTTAATACTCTCTGGGTATGATGTTTTGTAATTAATCTGGGTAAGGTAAATGAGTATATGAGTCGAAGTCACAGTGCATATGTTTGAAAATTCTTATTTTTTTTATTTACAGCATATTATATGTGTATTATATTCTAAAGGGTTAGTCGTTAAAATTTAAAATGTATGAATATGTCGATTTGGGATTTTGTTGTATACCAAGGTTTTCGTCATTTTTCTCGTTGAGTATATATGTTTTCAAAAGTTTTCAACAATATATGTTAAAATATTGATTGTATAAAATAGCAAATATTTGTCATAGATATCAAACTGATTCTGATTCGGTTCATCAAACTTTGAATTTCAGCCTTGTTCGTCTAATCCATGTCAATCCCGCCTTGCTTTGGAAATCCGTACTTGGATTTGGTCAATTTTGCAAATTCAAATCGTAGCCTATTGTGTCGTCTATCTTCATGTGTTCTCTAACCTCGAAAGGTGAGCACTCACTCACGATTAACGTTCTTTTATTTATTAAATTTGATTTCAATTGAAACGACAATTGAAATATGCTGCTGTTAGATATTTACACTGTTATTACCTGTATCAGTTCACCTGTGACATCTGACACCAATATCTGTTATATATGCAATGATAATCCAGTTTGATTGTTAAATGATTGATTGTTTGTTGTTTATATTGGATGGTAAATTGAAATGTATAAAGTGATAAATATTATGCAAGTAAATTTGACGTAGGATAATAAAAATTTGAATCGACTTATATGTTGAATTTGATTAGTTGAATATGACCCCTTTTATTTGTTAAATTAATTGACACGTAGAATAGTGATAATTACACTTTGAACCATTGAACGTATATTGGATTAATTGTTGTAGTGTTAAATTTGAAATCGAATGACAAGTGAAGAACCATATTAATATTAGTGTAATAATCTTTAATCTACATGAAATGATAGTGTAGATTCTAGAAATAATTATATTAATTCGTACAAATAACAATGCGAATTAATACGGTTATTTCGGGATTATTTGAATTGATGATTGGATTGATATTGATTGTTGTTATTGCTTGTTTATTTACTTTGACACCATCCCAGTTATCACACTGCAAGTTCCCTTTACTATGCTTTGATTTTGAATTGAATTGGAATCGGGTTGAAATGATAAATACCCAAATTGAACTTTGACCTAGGATAGAAAATTAAATAAAACCTGATTGGTCAATAATTTGATTTAAAAATAAAACGAAGATTTTATTTGAATAAATAGTATGGTTTTGAAATGAAGTTGAATTTTGAATTTTTAATGAAAGGAAAATGTTAATATTTGATAATCTGAAACAAAATATTAACGATGTAATTGATGAAAGAATATTGTTTAATTTGAGAAATGTTTGAATTAAGTTTGAAATGATTTAATAATTAAGTTTGAAATTATAATTAAGTTGAAATTATTAAACTTTGAAATTATTTAATAATTAAGTTTTGAATTATTTAGCAATTAAATAAGATTAAATTATTTAATGATTAAATTGAATTGAAATTCTTTAATAAGAAAAATTGAACTTTTGAATAAGTGGATTTTACTTCGTAAATAATTGAAATTGAGTTTCCTTTATTAAGTAAGTTTTTGGAAAATTATTTAAGAAAGTAAATAAGTGAAATGGAAATTCTTTAACAAGGAATGAAAATGTGATATTTTTGGAATTAATGTAAGACTTGTAATTGAAAGAATTGATTTGACGAATTTAATTTAATTCAAAATTGTAAGTTTTGAAATAAGGAAGTTGAATTTAAATAATGGATTTAATGAATTGGAAATTTAATAGAAATTGTTTTGAATGATAAAGTAACTTAACGAATATTGAATGAAATCGATAAATGAATTTGGAATTGATTTGAAGGTTAAATTAAATTAAATGTAAATGATTTCGAAACGAAACTTATATACGAACTTGAATCAATATTTGAATTGTTTTTAAGAGAAATTGAAATTGAATTATAAGATTTTGAAATTGTGAATTTGGAAGTTTGAAACGTAAATTTATGGAAATGGTTTTGAAAGACAAATGAAATGTTGATTTGCGAATTGAAATTGAAACTGAAATTGATTTGGTTTTGAAATAAATAAACGACCAATCGGTGTAATAATTACGGAAGTTATTAAAGAGACCGGAATTCGGTTATGGATATACTCTCTATCTAAACCGAAAACCACTTTAATAACTATACGCGGAGTGATGATCCAGAATGAAGTGGTTGGAATGATGTACGTGATGACTGAAGAAAGGGAACGATAATGGTTAGCCTTGACACTTGTGTCAAATTGGAAATGACTAAAACAGGAGATGTGCCGGGCCAATGGAGGATTAGCTACCTCAAGTGGACACACTTCTTCGAACTACTTATTACTTGTTGTCGATTGGTGCACCCTTGATTTTGGGAGTGTTGTTTCACGGTGTTGCGGGCGCTGCGGCGTTGCGTTCTCACCAGTCCGGATCAGGCGAACGGTAGTATCACTACCTTGGGTATTGCCTCATGTGCCTTGTCATACTTGTATTCCATTTATGCGCGACCACTACGATTTTGATTTGTACCTTTAGTATATGGATTTCCCTCTGGCGACTTCCGGTTTTGGGGAAACTACGGTCTTGTATATGCTTTTGGGAATAAAAATGTGTTAAGGGTGGAATGGGCCATGACTTAACGCTATTTTGATATCTTATTATTACTGATAGACATTATCTACTTATCGTACACTACTACCTAGTAGATAGTTCAACGGATCCTTAAAGGATGGTTATTCCAAACATCCTTTGAGTTACTTGTATTTCAATTGCTATTTCACTTGAGTTGGATTTATTAATATAAGAATGTTAATCCTGACTCGAGTGTCTTGTGTTTTTGCTTTACGCTCGGGTCAGACTGAGTGTACCAGTATTCGAGACTCACCTTTGGAGTTGGAGCTTTGCTTGAAGATCCAGCCATCTATTCTGCTTTCAGTATTCAATGATTCCAGTGATGTATTCTGATTTGTATCTGATGTATCGTATTACTCTTCTGTTGTAAACTCTGATGTATTTTATATATTCATATAGTAGCTTCATGAACTACTATCTCTTTTATTTCCGCTGCACTTATTACTCTGTGTCTGTGATCTGTGATTATTTATTTACTGTATATGTTCAGTTTTGCCAAATTTAAATTAACAACGCGGTATTTTGAGCAATTCAACTCCGGCATGAGTGTCTACCTATACACTTATAATGGATGCGAATGGTCCAAAATATCGGGTCGTTACAATTGGTATCAGAGCTTTGGTAGCTCTAGGCAAAACTTAACATATAGGGTAAATGTATTTACAGAATCACTCTCATTCGAGTTTCAATCTCTTCCTTTGACTCAATTCCTTTGAATTTTGGAATGCTCCCCTCGGTTCCGAAATTTATTCGTGTCCCTCACTATTCGTCTTCTTTCAATCATGGAGCACCCCATAACTCCATTCTGAATGTTATCTATAATAGATCGGCGGTTTCGCCAATCTTCGAATGATTCGTAAAGGAGCAAAACTCCTTTACAATAAGCATTGATTTACCGGAGATTTCTGTATCCTCGGTTTACGATGCTATCTATTCCCTGCTATACCTGAATTCCATCTCTTGAGATCGGGTGTTGATTTACCTCGGAATTCAGCATCGATCTTATTCTTGAAGTTACGGACAATCCGGTTAAGATTGACCGTGAATTAAATAAACTTATCCAATCCGATTCTGTTAATTGAATCATCTTATCTTTTCTTTCGAACTTGTATTCAAATCAGAATTCTCTTTAACTGGAGTCTATCAAAAATTTGAATCTCTATCCTTGCTTTGAAATCCATTATTGTATCGTTAAGTGAGGAAGTGTATTTGTAAAGTAATGTTAAAATGTTTCATATATTGTGTTGTTTGAGTTGTTGATGTTGATTTGGGTTTTCGATCGGTTCGTCTGATCAACGCTATCGATAGGATTTCCAAAACACTTGAACAGAGCAGACTGACACAATATTATTTTCAAATTTGGTAAATGTAATAAATTGTATGATTATATTATAAGAATATAAGTAAAAAAATTTGGAATTTAATAAGTTAATTAAATTGTTTGTTTGAAATGATAATATTTGATTATCATTTATTGTTCTAAATAAATTTATAAATACGGTTTATAAATTGATTTGGAATTTGAAATGAAGCTAATTCAGAAATTTGAGAATTTAGTTTCCGGTGATTTCGAACTTTGGTTTTAAAATTTTTAAATGTATATTATTGAAGATATTTTCAAATAGAAATCGTTTTCAAAGAAAAAAAATGTTGAAATCAGTGCTCTTCTCTTTGTCGCTGGAAAATAATCTCGGTGATGGCGGCCGCATCATCGACATTCATTTTCGAGTTTCGAAGTGGAGATACTATTCTGTAGCATCGCTACGGTTTTGTTTTGAAAATATTTTGATTTAAATTTCTTCTATATATTTTGATTTATATATATAAGTATCTTATTTTAAAATTTAGTTTGATTTGATATAAATATATTATATATATCTCTAAGTTGTTTAAAGTTAATCGGAAATCTAATTCTTAAATTTTGTTAAGAGATGATTTTAATTATAAATAAAAACCAAAATTTGGAATAAATATTTAAACTTGAATAATTGAATTGAAAATTTTTATTTGTATATTGTTCAGCTGCATTCTAATACAACTTACCTAAATCATTCAGAAGTTGAATATGTAATTGGATAATATATAAGATAAATTGAATTTATAAATAAATTTGAGTGTTTATAATAAATGTTATACACTAAATTTTGATTATAAAGATGTTAATAGAGTTAGATAGGATAATAAGTAAATTCAGTTAATAATGAAATAAAATTTGTTTTGAAAGAATTAATAAATTGAAATTTGATCAACATATGAAAATACCTTGAATTTAAAAGAAATTAATAGATGTAAATTAATTTAAATTGAAACTTTTATGTTTTAAATTAATTTATATGGTTTAAAAATATGTAATAAGATATATTAAGTAAAATAAAATTTATAATAATTTGGAATTAAAGAATTAAATCTGTTGAAAATAAAATATGATTATAAAAAAAAACTATTCAAATTTATGGTTTTAGAAATTTTAAATTGAGGATAATTGGATAATAAGATAATGAATTTAGAAATAGTTGAGATTGACTTTAGTGAAATCAAATAGATTAAATCAATTATTGAATATCAATTAATTTAAATTTGAATTTATATGGTTTAAATTAATTGTTATTTTGTATTTCAAATCTGTTTTATTTCTGGTTGTTTCTATTCTCCTACCTCGTTCCTTTTCGGGGACGAAAAGTTTTGAGTGGGGGAGAGTGTAACGACCCGTAAATTTCAGCTGTTTTAATAACGTAATTAGTTGAAATTTTATGAAATTTTAAAAACGATAAAATTTTGAAATAAAAATTTAATATTTGGAATACGTCTAGTTAAACATAGCGACTGGTAAATTTTCGTCCGAAAATATGGAAGTTTATTTCGCGCGTAAACTTACTTCAATTCAATCGGTTAAAAAGCGTTGAAAATAAAATGTTTCCGAAACCTAAATATTTTTACATAGAAAAATTCTAAACCATCTTCTGAGCAAGATACCAGTTTGTCATTTTTCCAAATTTGGACATCTATTGCTCCGTCGTTCTTATTTTCTGCAAAATAGTAGCATTCTGGTACCGATATCGACTTTTTATCGGATGATCGTACCACTGATATCTGTATACCGTTTTGATCGTCTCGTCGTGCTGATCTCTACGATATATCATTTTCGGTATTTTGAGGTCCGGTATGCGATGGAAACTATAAAACAGCCCGTCGTAGCGGTACCACTTTTTGTGTCCATTCGGATTTCAAACGACTGAAGGCATTTATTACCAGCTGTTACCTTTTCATCTTTTCAGTGCATTGATGACCCTCTTTATTTCCATCAGTTTTGAAATATGAAAACTTTTATACGTTTGCAATTATATTTTAATCGGTTCACTTTAATTTTTTTTCCTTTTACAACTTCGTTTCCTCTGGAATACAAAAATTTCATTTTCCTTTTTGCTGGCACCTTCAAAATCTTCCCTTCGCCCTGCCTCTCCCATTCCAGCTTCGTACAACCAAAACAACACACGTCTTCCACTCCCCTTCACACGTCCTGCCTCACCCACAGACCCGCTCCTCCCTCCGACGTGCTTGCCTCCCCGGTCCACATCCCCTCGCCCAGAACTGCCCTTCCCCTCCGCCCGCGTAGCAACAACCCATCACCCTCTGCCCTCCATCCACCGAACCACCTCACAACAACCGAACCCCATGCCGCCACAAACCCCACTCCGCAACCTTCGGCCACGTATCCCTCCACCACTCGGCCTCCTTCCCCTTGACCTCACACGCAGCCACCTCCAGAACCACCCCTCATCTCTGACCGCGCCTGCCTCGACACTCGAACAACCTCGGCCGAGCTCTTCTCAGACAGCCGCACTTCCATTGTATATAGGTATAAATTTGTGAACAAAATGGTATATATACTATGATTTCAATATGTATTGGCTAAAGACATATATACAAATTTACAACTACGTATATTATTTTGCTAGCCTATATAATGTGTAGTTGTTTATTTTAGTATGCATAAGTGGTTTGAAATTTTATGTTTTGAATTGATTTGGAAACAAATGCATTTATACTAGTTTATAGATTTTGTTTGCAGTTAGATATATAAGTTAGTTTATATAAGCATAGATTTTTATATATATTCATGTTGGGTTGTATAAGTTATATGCTGTTATTATATAGTACATGTATTATATTTTGAGTATAGGTGTACTAGTTATATTACTTTTCGACAGTGGTATATTATATATATGTACGGTAGGAAGGAAAGGGATTTTATATATATATTGTTAGCATATTATTTATCACATCCTACTTTGCCAAAGTATATAATTTAGAGTAAGTGTTTGCATATACAAGGGTCTGCATGTATTTTTCTTCTGTAGTCGCATGCGTATTATAAGGATGATGTGTGTATAGGGTATAATATATTATATAAGCATGTTTTGGTTTCTCTGACTTTGTTGAAATTATATGTACGTATATTTTTTTTGTTCATAAGGATGATCTGCACATATTCTATCTTTAAAGGTAAAGTATATTATAAAGAAAGTTTTAATACTCTCTGGGTATGATGTTTTGTAATTAATCTGGGTAAGGTAAATGAGTATATGAGTCGAAGTCACAGTGCATAAGTTTGAAAATTCTTATTTTTTTTATTTACAGCATATTATATGTGTATTATATTCTAAAGGGTTGGTCGTTAAAATTTAAAATGTATGAATATGTCGATTTGGGATTTTGTTGTATACCAAGGTTTTCGTCATTTTTCTCGTTGAGTATATATGTTTTCAAAAGTTTTCAACAATATATGTTAAAATATTGATTGTATAAAATAGCAAATATTTGTCGTAGATATCAAACTGATTCTGATTCGGTTCATCAAACTTTGAATTTCAGCCTTGTTCGTCTAATCCATGTCAATCCCGCCTTGCTTTGGAAATCCGTACTTGGATTTGGTCAATTTTGCAAATTCAAATCGTAGCCTATTGTGTCGTCTATCTTCATGTGTTCTCTAACCTCGAAAGGTGAGCACTCACTCACGATTAACGTTCTTTTATTTATTAAATTTGATTTCAATTGAAACGACAATTGAAATATGCTGCTGTTAGATATTTACACTGTTATTACCTGTATCAGTTCACCTGTGACATCTGACACCAATATCTGTTATATATGCAATGATAATCCAGTTTGATTGTTAAATGATTGATTGTTTGTTGTTTATATTGGATGGTAAATTGAAATGTATAAAGTGATAAATATTATGCAAGTAAATTTGACGTAGGATAATAAAAATTTGAATCGACTTATATGTTGAATTTGATTAGTTGAATATGACCCCTTTTATTTGTTAAATTAATTGACACGTAGAATAGTGATAATTACACTTTGAACCATTGAACGTATATTGGATTAATTGTTGTAGTGTTAAATTTGAAATCGAATGACAAGTGAAGAACCGTATTAATATTAGTGTAATAATCTTTAATCTACATGAAATGATAGTGTAGATTCTAGAAATAATTATATTAATTCGTACAAATAACAATACGAATTAATACGGTTATTTCGGGATTATTTGAATTGATGATTGGATTGATATTGATTGTTGTTATTGCTTGTTTATTTACTTTGACACCATCCCAGTTATCACACTGCAAGTTCCCTTTACTATGCTTTGATTTTGAATTGAATTGGAATCGGGTTGAAATGATAAATACCCAAATTGAACTTTGACCTAGGATAGAAAATTAAATAAAACCCGATTGGTCAATAATTTGATTTAAAAATAAAACGAAGATTTTATTTGAATAAATAATATGGTTTTGAAATGAAGTTGAATTTTGAATTTTTAATGAAAGGAAAATGTTAATATTTGATAATCTGAAACAAAATATTAACGATGTAATTGATGAAAGAATATTGTTTAATTTGAGAAATGTTTGAATTAAGTTTGAAATGATTTAATAATTAAGTTTGAAATTATAATTAAGTTGAAATTATTAAACTTTGAAATTATTTAATAATTAAGTTTTGAATTATTTAGCAATTAAATAAGATTAAATTATTTAATGATTAAATTGAATTGAAATTCTTTAATAAGAAAAATTGAACTTTTGAATAAGTGGATTTTACTTCGTAAATAATTGAAATTGAGTTTCCTTTATTAAGTAAGTTTTTGGAAAATTATTTAAGAAAGTAAATAAGTGAAATGGAAATTCTTTAACAAGGAATGAAAATGTGATATTTTTGGAATTAATGTAAGACTTGTAATTGAAAGAATTGATTTGACGAATTTAATTTAATTCAAAATTGTAAGTTTTGAAATAAGGAAGTTGAATTTAAATAATGGATTTAATGAATTGGAAATTTAATAGAAATTGTTTTGAATGATAAAGTAACTTAACGAATATTGAATGAAATCGATAAATGAATTTGGAATTGATTTGAAGGTTAAATTAAATTAAATGTAAATGATTTCGAAACGAAACTTATATACGAACTTGAATCAATATTTGAATTGTTTTTAAGAGAAATTGAAATTGAATTATAAGATTTTGAAATTGTGAATTTGGAAGTTTGAAACGTAAATTTATGGAAATGGTTTTCAAAGACAAATGAAATGTTGATTTGCGAATTGAAATTGAAACTGAAATTGATTTGGTTTTGAAATAAATAAACGACCAATCGGTGTAATAATTACAGAAGTTATTAAAGAGACCGGAATTCGGTTATGGATATACTCTCTATCTAAACCGAAAACCACTTTAATAACTATACGTGGAGTGATGATCCAGAATGAAGTGGTTGGAATGATATACGTGATGACCGAAGAAAGAGAACGATAATGGATAGCCTTGACACTTGTGTCAAATTGGAAATGACTAAAACAGGAGCTGTGCCGGGCCAATGGAGGATTAGCTACCTCAAGTGGACACACTTCTTCGAACTACTTATTACTTGTTGTCGATTGGTGCACCCTTTGATTTTGGGAGTGTTGTTTCACGGTGTTGCGGGCGCTGCGGCGTTGCGTTCTCACCAGTCCGGATCAGGCGAACGGTAGTATCACTACCTTGGGTATTGCCTCATGTGCCTTGTCATACTTGTATTCCATTTATGCGCGACCACTACGATTTTGATTTGTACCTTTAGTATATGGATTGCCCTCTGGCGACTTCCGGTTTTGGGGAAACTACGGTCTTGTATATGCTTTTGGGAATAAAAATGTGTTAAGGGTGGAATGGGCCATGACTTAACGCTATTTTGATATCTTATTATTACTGATAGATATTATCTACTTATCGTACACTACTACCTAGTAGATAGTTTAACGGATCCTTAAAGGATGGTTATTCCAAACATCCTTTGAGTCACTTGTATTTCAATTGCTATTTCACTTGAGTTGGATTTATTAATATAAGAATGTTAATCCTGACTCGAGTGTCTTGTGTTTTTGCTTTACGCTCGGGTCAGACTGAGTGTACCAGTATTCGAGACTCACCTTTGGAGTTGGAGCTTTGCTTGAAGATCCAGCCATCTATTCTGCTTTCAGTATTCAATGATTCCAGTGATGTATTCTGATTTGTATCTGATGTATCGTATTACTCTTCTGTTGTAAACTCTGATGTATTTTATATATTCATATAGTAGCTTCATGAACTACTATCTCTTTTATTTCCGCTGCACTTATTACTCTATGTCTGTGATCTGTGATTATTTATTTACTGTATATGTTCAGTTTTGCCAAATTTAAATTAACAACGCGGTATTTTGAGCAATTCAACTCCGGCATGAGTGTCTACCTATACACTTATAATGGATGCGAATGGTCCAAAATATCGGGTCGTTACAGTTGGTATCAGAGCTTTGGTAGCTCTAGGCAAAACTTAACATATAGGGTAAATGTATTTACAGAATCACTCTCATTCGAGTTTCAATCTCTTCCTTTGACTCAATTCCTTTGAATTTTGGAATGCTCCCCTCGGTTCCGAAATTTATTCGTGTCCCTCACTATTTGTCTTCTTTCAATCATGGAGCACCCCATAACTCCATTCTGAATGTTATCTATAATAGATCGGCGGTTTCGCCAATCTTCGAATGATTCGTAAAGGAGCAAAACTCCTTTACAATAAGCATTGATTTACCGGAGATTTCTGTATCCTCGGTTTACGATGCTATCTATTCCCTGCTATACCTGAATTCCATCTCTTGAGATCGGGTGTTGATTTACCTCGGAATTCAGCATCGATCTTATTCTTGAAGTTACGGACAATCCGGTTAAGATTGCCTGTGAATTAAATAAACTTATCCAATCCGATTCTGTTAATTGAATCATCTTATCTTTTCTTTCGAACTTGTATTCAAATCAGAATTCTCTTTAACTTGAGTCTATCAAAAATTTGAATCTCTATCCTTGCTTTGAAATCCATTATTGTATCGTTAAGTGAGGAAGTGTATTTGTAAAGTAATGTTAAAATGTTTCATATATTGTGTTGTTTGAGTTGTTGATGTTGATTTGGGTTTTCGATCGGTTCGTCTGATCAACGCTATCGATAGGATTTCCAAAACACTTGAACATAGCAGACTGACACAATATTATTTTCAAATTTGGTAAATGTAATAAATTGTATGATTATATTATAAGAATATAAGTAAAAAATTTTGGAATTTAATAAGTTAATTAAATTGTTTGTTTGAAATGATAATATTTGATTATCATTTATTGTTCTAAATAAATTTATAAATACGGTTTATAAATTGATTTGGAATTTGAAATGAAACTAATTCAGAAATTTGAGAATTTAGTTTCCGGTGATTTCGAACTTTGGTTTTAAAATTTTTAAATGTATATTATTGAAGATATTTTCAAATAGAAATCGTTTTCAAAGAAAAAAAAATGTTGAAATCAGTGCTCTTCTCTTTGTCGCTGGAAAATAATCTCGGTGATGGCGGCCGCATCATCGACATTCATTTTCGAGTTTCGAAGTGGAGATACTATTCTGTAGCATCGCTACGGTTTTGTTTTGAAAATATTTTGATTTAAATTTCTTCTATATATTTTGATTTATATATATAAGTATCTTATTTTAAAATTTAGTTTGATTTGATATAAATATATTATATATATCTCTAAGTTGTTTAAAGTTAATCGGAAATCTAATTCTTAAATTTTGTTAAGAGATGATTTTAATTATAAATAAAAACCAAAATTTGGAATAAATATTTAAACTTGAATAATTGAATTGAGAAAATTTTATTTGTATATTGTTCAGCTGCATTCTAATACAACTTACCTAAATCATTCAGAAGTTGACTATGTAATTGGATAATATTTAAGATAAATTGAATTTATAAATAAATTTGAGTGTTTATAATAAATGTTATACACTAAATTTTGATTATAAAGATGTTAATAGAGTTAGATAGGATAATAAGTAAATTCAGTTAATAATGAAATAAAATTTGTTTTGAAAGAATTAATAAATTGAAATTTGATCAACATATGAAAATACCTTGAATTTAAAAGAAATTAATAGATGTAAATTAATTTAAATTGAAACTTTTATGTTTTAAATTAATTTATATGGTTTAAAAATATGTAATAAGATATATTAAGTAAAATAAAATTTATAATAATTTGGAATTAAAGAATTAAATCTGTTGAAAATAAAATATGATTATAAAAAAAAAACTATTCAAATTTATGGTTTTAGAAATTTTAAATTGAGGATAATTGGATAATAAGATAATGAATTTAGAAACAGTTGAGATTGACTTTAGTGAAATCATAGATTAAATCAATTATTGAATATCAATTAATTTAAATTTGAATTTATATGGTTTAAATTAATTGTTATTTTGTATTTCAAATCTGTTTTCTTTCTGGTTGTTTCTATTCTCCTACCTCGTTCCTTTTCGGGGACGAAAAGTTTTGAGTGGGGGAGAGTGTAACGACCCGTAAATTTCAACTGTTTTAATAACGTAATTAGTTGAAATTTTGTGAAGTTTTAAAAACGATAAAATTTTGAAATAAAAATTTAATATTTGGAATACGTCTAGTTAAACATAGCGACTGGTAAATTTTCGTTCGAAAATATGGAAGTTTATTTCGCGCGTAAACTTACTTCAATTCAATCGGTTAAAAAGCGTTGAAAATAAAATGTTTTCGAAACCTAAATATTTTTACATAGAAAAATTCTAAACCATCTTTTGAGCAAGATACCAGTTTGTTGTTTTTCCAAATTTGGACATCTATTGCTCCGTCGTTCTTATTTTCTGCAAAATAGTAGCATTCTGGTACCGATATCGACTTTTTATCGGATGATCGTACCACTGATATCTGTATACCGTTTTGATCGTCTCGTCGTGCTGATCTCTACGATATATCATTTTCGGTATTTTGAGGTCCGGTATGCGACGGAAACTATAAAACAGCCCGTCGTAGCGTTACCACTTTTTGTGTCCATTCGGATTTCAAACGACTGAAGGCATTTATTACCAGCTGTTACCTTTTCATCTTTTCAGTGCATTGATGACCCTCTTTATTTCCATCAGTTTTGAAATATGAAAACTTTTATACGTTTGCAATTATATTTTAATCGGTTCACTTTAATTTTTTTTCCTTTTACAACTTCGTTTCCTCTGGAATACAAAAATTTCATTTTCCTTTTTGCTGGCACCTTCAAAATCTTCCCTTCGCCCTGCCCCTCCCATTCCAGCCTCGTACAACCAAAACAACACACGTCTTCCACTCCCCTTCACACGTCGGAAAACAACAAAATGTCTTCTGTTGAGAGCATCCGCTACTTTATTACCTTTCTCTGGGGTATATTCTATACCAAAATCATAAGCCGCCAAAAACTCCAGCCACCTCTACTGTCGCATATTCAACTCCTTCTGAGAGAATATGTATCTCAAAGACTTATGATTGGCATACAATTCAAATCTCTCCCCCAAGAGATAATACCTCCAAATCTTCAAGGAAAACATTACCGTTGCCAACTCCAAGTCATGAGTAGGATATCTTACTTCGTGCGGTCTATGCTGCCTAGATGCGTAAGCAATAACTTTCCCCTTCTGCATCAATACTGCTCCCAATCCAGTCCCACATGCATCAGTGTATACTACCAACCCTTGGTTACCATTTGGAACTACTAATACTGGTGCATTGGTTAACAAATTCTTTAACTTAAGGAAACCTTCCTCACATTTGTCAGACTAAACAAACTTCACATCCTTCCTGGTCAACTTAGTCAAAGGCGCTACTATCCACGAGAAATCCTTGATGAATCTCCAGTAATAGCCAGCAAGTCCAAGAAAACTTCTAATCTCGGTCACCGTTTCTAGTCTCTTCCAATTGTTCACAGCTTCGATCTTATCTAGATCGACTAACAATCCCTTCTCTAAAATCACATGACCAAGAAACTTAACCTCTTTCTTCCAAAAATGACACTTGGAAAATTTCGCCTTTAGCTGATTCTGCCTCAGCGTCTCCAACACCAAGCTAAGATGAATCTCATGCTCTCTTTCATCTTTTGAGTATACTAAAATGTCATCTATGAATACCAACATGAACCTATCTAAGTGATCTTAGAAAACTCGGTTCATCAAATCAACGAAGAAAGCAGGTGCATTTGTCAATCCGAATGGCATTACTAACCATTCATATGATCCATATCTGGTTCGAAACGCCGTCAATGGGATACTGTCCTCTACCACTCTTAGCTGATGGAAACCTGTCACCAAGTCCAATTGGGAAAATACTCTGGCTCCACTCAACTGATCAAATAAGTCATCGATTCTCGACAAAGGATACTTATTCTTGATCGTCCTCTAGTTTAGCTTATGGTAGTCGATACACATCCTTAACGACCCGTCTGGTTTCTTTACAAACACCACGGCCGCTCCCCAAGGTGAACTGCTTCGTCTAATGAAATTCCTTTTCTCAAGATCCACTAGCCGCTCCTTCAATTCCTTCATCTCTGTCGATGTCATTCTGCTAGCTGGTCTACTGACAGGTTCAACTCCTGGTACAAGGTCTATCTGAAACTCTACAGCTCGTTTCGATAGTAATCCAGTGACCGACGAAAATACATCTGCAAATTCTCTTGCTACATGAACCTGACGAAGGTCATCTCCCACCTCCAAGGCACTTAACAAAGCACAAACACTCTTACTGGAATTCTCTACTGAGAAAATGATTCGGTTATGACTATCTGGGTGCCTCAACGATAATTCTCGATCCTGACAAAATATCCTATCCTCATACTTACCTAACCAAACCATACCCAAAATGATCCCAAAATCTATGAAATAAAAAACATACAAACTGCATGCAAACTTATGACCTAACAAATCAAGTTTTAACAGGTCACATCTCATCCCAAGAGTTGCATGCCCTCCTATTGGATTTGCAACCCTTAAGGAAGTAACAAGATATGTGAGTTCAATACATAACCTATCAAGCAAATACTGTGATATAAATGAGTGTGATGCACCAATACCAAAAAGTACTCTAACTGGTATACTCTGAATCAAAAGCGTACCTTCCATCACAGTTTTCCCTTTCTCCGCGGCAGTAGGTCTAGAAGAAGATGGTGGTCCAATAGCAAACACCTTCCCTTTGTCCGCCCGGACTGGCTCTGGACACTGGCTCTTATAATGTCCAACTTGGTCATAGTTGAAGCATTTCACATTCTTCTTCTCTCCAGGCTTCTTTCCTTTACCAGTTCTGCACTCGTTGGCATAATGGCCCTTCTTATCACACTTATAACACACTAAATCAGCTTTCACCTTCTTGGCAGCATCCCCTTTCTGGGCTCCTTTCTTCTTGAAGTATTTCCTTTTCTTTCCCTGAGGGCCCTGGGACTCAAATGGTTTCTCCCTAACAGACACATCAAGCATCTCCTCATGGCGAATGGCCATCTCCACCACTACATGACAAGGCTCTCTAATATGAGTCATGGTCATTTTACCTAGCTCTGGCCTCAAACCTCGAATGAATTTCTCATTCCTTCTGACATCACAGTCAACCAATGCATAACCATACCGAGACAGCTCATCAAACTTAGCAGCATACTCAATCACTGACATCCCTCCTTGTACAAGATCCACGACCTTCCTCATTAATGCCGACTTGGCAACCTTGGACAAGAACCTCTGCTCAAACCTTCTTCTAAAATCAGCCCATGTCAGCCCTTCCTCCGGAATTCCAACTGTCATATTGTTCCACTAGTGAAGCGCTACCCCTTGCAACTGTCTAGAGGCTAACTTTATCTTCTCTCCATCATCCAAGCCTAAATCTGTAAATATCCTTTTACAGTTCAAAATTCAGTTCTCAACTTCAATAGCATTCTCTGTTCCAAGAAAAGGCTTCCCTCCCAGACTGGTATAATCCCTGCTCAGCTTGGCATAATTATTTCCAACTAGGGCCACAGGATTGGCTCCTCTAGCATTCACAACATTACCTCTAGCTACCCCTGCAGCTACTCCAGCTTGCATCAAGTTAACGAAGAACTGATACATCATCCTCATATCTACCGGTGGGGATCCAACACACACATTGGCAGTTGTGGTTAGCATTTGCCGATCGACCTGCTTTTCTCCTTGTAGTGGGTCGAGCGTTTCGGTTAGTTGTGGTGCTTCCTCTACCTAGATTCACTCTTCCATTTCCTGCTTCCATACCTTTCTTTCTCGTAATCTGCATACGAGCTTTAGTAAGATACAGAAGAACGGTCTAAGAGAGAGAGAGGAATATGTACTTATATATATATATATAGCAAATACAAATACGTTACTATAATGTTAACACAAACCCCAATCTTATTCTTTAATTCATTAGGATTATGTTTGAAAATGTTTGGTTTATTTTATGTTTTATCATAAACCTATGCTCCGATACCAACTTGTAACATCCCCTTATTTGGAGGCCCAAAACTAACGACTGCTGCAGTCATCCATAGTTATTAATTCTTGGCGACCAAATACGGCAGTGCTAGATTCACTGATACACAGATCACAGAAATATGGAAAAAAAAATTAACAATTCAAAAACATATTTCCACATTCCATTCAAAACATTTGATGTTCATTAGATAATCCCAAAACCGTTAACCACATTCAGCAAAATATAATTATTACACATACGTCAAGAGCGACATATGAAGATGCCCACTTGGTAGATCAGAGTATATAATAAGGCCAATAAATCTGCCATTACAAACAAAACACACAGCGGAAAAGATATCTCTAAATAACTATATGCCTCCTGCACGCCTCCGGAAGCTTTATTCATCTAAGAAGAGAACCTAAAAACCCTAAACCTCAAACTACTCAAAATCAATTGAGTACTCGAGAGTTTAAGGAGAAAACAAAAACTTCGAGTCAGACATAAAGCCTGGTATGAATAATAGTCTATCATCTCAAACGAAATAGATGTCTAGTGAGACCACGTCGCATAGCAGAACAGGTTTTCTCCTCACTAGTATCCTAAAACCTTTATAAAACCATATACTGTGCTCTTGCATCCACAATGGTTAAAAACATAGTATTTCAAAACATTATGATGATATGCAAAACAAGCAAATCAAATCTGGATTACCCATCCCCATTCATTCTGACTATTTGTCTCAATTATAGTTTCTAGAGTTACTATTAACCTATTGGTTTTCATGGGCTAACTAATAACCGGTTAAACATTTAAAGACTCCCTGTCCAATTACAAAGTTTTCATGGGCTTACTACGAACCTGTCTACTTGACGTCTGTTTTCATGGGCTTACTATGAACCTGTCTACCTAACGTCTTCATTTACACATAGTTTTAATGGGCTAACTATGAACCTGTCTGTCTGACATCCTCTTTACAAATAGTTTTCATGGGCTAACTATTAACCTATTGGCCCCTGCCAATATCATACAGTTTTCATGGGCTTACTATAAACCTATTGGCCCCTGCCAATATATTTCCTTTAAATTTTAGCATCCTATATTCTGGTCTTCCCAACATCTTGGATGCAATTCTACTCATTCAAAAGTTTATTCAGTTTTTATTCACTATTGGGTTAACCTAACTAGTTCTCCTACCATTTTTCTCCAAAATGCAGTTATGGGTCCATTATAAAGTGAATATATTCATATTAAAAGAAGCAATATAACAACACAGCAATACCACTCCTATGGGTTTACTTTAAAATAGATAGATCCTTCTTAAACCATTATAAAAACTACTTTAATATAGCCATGGATTTTTAAATAGAGTTTCGATCATAAAACCTTTCGATACCTTTGAAACCTAGCTCTCGACTTCATAGGATAACCTCCTTCGAAGTTCTTAAAAACATTAGTCTCCTGCCTTATAATACTTTAAATTCTACCTTTTGAAAGTATAAAGCTTGGTCAACAGAAAAATATTTTACAACCCCTTCGAAAGTATCCTCTTCGAAGGCAAAGAAAACCAAGCAAACATATTCGGAAGCAAAGAAATCAACTCCTTTAGAAATATAAAACTTTGTTTTAGCTATAACTTTTTATAGGTGTAGAATTATGGTCTCTAACCTATTCCATTGTATTCAAATGATGGTTTCCCTTTTCGTAGAGTGGTCACAATAGATAAACAGACTTACGGTTAGAGAGTTATGTCTATTTGAAGTTTGCAAACAACACTGGAGAAAACTGCTACGAAAGGGCTTCCGCAACCTTTACAACTGCTGTCGAAAGGTAGCTTTCGACTAAGTCGAAAGGTTACTTAGTCAAAAGGTTCTTCCAAAATGCTGCAGAATGATCCAGAAGAGCAACAGAATGATCTAAGTCGAAAGGTTGAATGACAAAGTCGTAAATAACTTGAAAACTGTTATTTTGCTAATTAAAGTGTATTCTTTTCACCAACTCCTATCCTTTGTCAAAATCCTATTGGTTAACGACATACTTTAACACTTTCTTTAAAGAAAAATTTCTATAGATCAGATTTATTATTTCAAAAATTATTTTCAAAATAATTAGTTATATTAATATTATAAAATAATTATTAAGCCTTTTTAGCTTAGAAAATTCATAATAAATCGATATTACTTGTGAAAAATCCCAAAAATTCACCAAAATTCTGAAATAACATTTTTTACATCATATGAAAATTTCAGGGTAGAATTCATTATTTTATTATTTTTAATATTTAAAACCCGTAATAAATGCCTTTTTCACCTTTGGAAATTAATAAAATATTCCTATTAACTCCAAAAGTTATGAAATTAAAAATCCATCTCCAAAATTACGTTTTACACAACATATCCAGAAATCAAGTTACTTGGAGGTCGTTTACGAAGGTTTTTACTTTAAAACCCATCATTTTAATTCCATAAAAATTCCAATAAATCACCATAAATCATTATTTTATCCAAACAATGATTATTAGATCCCAACATGATCAACACAGCAAAATACATTCGGTTAATATCCATAATTGAACCAAAACAAGGAAAAATGAGATGATTTACACTATTATTCGCATTAATTAAGTTGTTGGAGTTTGAGATTTTCCATAGCTTTAATCTTCTAGCTTTCTCTCTTGAATCTTCCAAGTTTGCTGATCTCCTAAGGTGTTTTAATGTTTGGCTATAACTTCTCTTTTATGTGTATTTTGATTTATGAAATGGTAGGTGAGAATAAGGGAGGGTTTAAGGGTATATGGGTGTGGCTATTCCCATATTACCCTCCTCTTATTTTCCTAACTTGTAAATTATAAACCATACTTATACATTCATTAGTTTAACCGCGGCCAAGTTAATTAACAATTAAATCTGAACTCCTTAATCAACCACATTATTCTAATTAATTTATCCAATTAAATGTCTTGAATAATGTTAACCAAATATTAGGGGTGTTACAATGGAATCGAAGACGAAATTCTTTGAAGTGCAGGGGCCACTTACTATTGATCCTGAGGGTGATTTCAGAAAGGATGCACTAGAAGTAGTGCCTTCAGTTTGTTCATATCCTGAACAACTTGTATGGATGAATGCTGGTATTGCATTGTTGCTTGGAAGGCATTGTTAGAATTCAATGAGGGATTTGCTAAGAGAAAAAGGCAATCGTTGCCTCACGAGCCCCACAATCGGAAATGACAATAAAAAGGCAGATGACGCAAGATTATGTGGGTCGCACCCATTAGGGTATGGTCATCACCTTTCTAGATCACTAAGTATGGACCTGGTATGTGCATGAGAGCTCTCAAGGAAAAGGTTGTAAAGAACCAGGGTGCTGAAATATTCTATACTATCCAAGAAGAGGAAGGCCGGTTCAGTGTTGGTAGAGGGTCTATGTGAGGACATCGGTACATTTATCTAGAGATGTACCATGACAGACGATACTCCTATAGCCTTGTCGTTGTAGGAATACATTTTCTAATACATGCCTTACAGACTAAGTTGTATACCAAATATGCTCGAACGTGAGATGGAAGCATCCAGCTATGTTATATACTTATTTCAAACCCTAGAAATTATTATAATATCATTAGGTTTTCTAATAAAAATGGTTTAGTTATCATAAAGTAAAAACCTGTCCAAGTTTATGTGTGGTCTTATGAGATACCTTTATTTTTGAAGGGTTTTATAATGTAAAAGAAATCTAAACAACTTGGGTTTTCTCATGTTGGTTTACCAGACTGATTCAGGTGTTATTTTCTTATAATGCTCGGGTCAGACCCGAGCATTTTTCCAGAGTTAGATTTGGCTACTTTGGAGCTTCAAGAGACGAGCTGGATGCCTGCAAGACGTATATCCATATTTCTATGTCTACTATATTTCCTATTTTTATTTATTAGCATTTATGAGGACATGCTATTATAACTATCCAGGTTGATGATAAGTTAGACTATGATTGATGTATGTATGTAAAGGTTTTCTTTTGTAAAGATCACTTGATATTATATATTACTCATCATGATATGAGATTTTTTTCTATCTTTTCTTTACTTTCACCCCAACAATTCGTCTTTCCGACAATCGGATGCCTGGCACATGAATACCGTTGATGTATTAGTGTTGACTTTTGATGATCAAAAAGGCGGGTTGTTACAAAACACATACCTCGTTTGATATTAAAAAATATAATGAACAGCTAGGCACCATATTCACTAGGTATATAACCTCTTGGTAATCATTTTTTCTCATTGTATTTACTTTATCTGCATATGGTCGTTAGAGGGAAAATATTTAGAACATCAAGAATATGTAAAACATAAATAAATCATTGAACCTATGAAAATTAACAGGGACAAAGGCTATTGCAGCAATGTTTTTGCAATAGTATGTTTATTCACAAATATTGAAACTATTTCATGGCTAAGTTTCAACTATATAATGTTAATTCATGAATACCGATTATTATTCCATGTTGAAACTGGAAACGAAGTTATCCAGTTAAATCATAATCATCTATTAGCATAGGAACTATGAATATGTTCATTCTAAAAAAATTATTCAAAATAATATTTTTTTTGTTCCATAAGAGTTGGTTATGTATTTTCTTAAGCTCTAGCAATTGGTATTAGAGAGTAAAACTTTGATGAGGGTACATATTACCAAACGGGAAGTATAAGAATAAACTTTTTTTAACTCTCTACCGCGTTATCTGAAAAGGTGAACAAAATGGAGATGTAAGGTTCAATTAAACACGTGACTAAACAAAGTTCACCATAAATGTGTCATACGATGTTATCAGCTTGACCACCTATACATCAGGTACTTGCCCTATCAAAATTTTTGGTATATGAATAGCTTTCTCATTTTTTATCCAAATATAGTATTGATGTAGTCATATGAGACATCATTCACGCCCCTTTACCATCCTTTACCGTGTAACGTCGCTTCTTTTCACCAAGCACTTTTACCATCCTCTTATTGCACAAATCCACTAATTACACATTTAATAACAACTTTGTAAAATATCATTGAGAATCATAAATTAAGGAATTATTCTATGACTTTGAAATTGTTCTTACGTAACGATTGCAAGAAAATTAGTTAGAGAAGAAATTAAATTTGTAATTATGGATGTTATTGCCTCTACCTTTTTGGAGAAAAAATATTTAAGGTGTTATCTTGTCCTGAGATTTATTCCAAAAAAAATCATTCATGATAGTTGGATGGAAGTTGAGAAAATATCTCCCCGGTCTTTCTATTTGATTTTTTTCCCTATAACCATTAATATAGATACTCTTAGTAAAATCCAGTATGGAATTCAATTGTATATAATTTCTGTCCATCAAAGAACATCCATCTTCTATTGTATAGTCCATACACATTAATAATACAGTTATGTCACAACCTGGAAAATATAATAAAATTCAAACTAAAACAACCAAATTTAGCAAAGAAAATGAAGATAGCTTCTAATGAGTTAGATGCCCTTGGTCGACTATATTATTTCTCTAACGAATAGTCACATTTCTGTAAGTAGAATATAATATATAAAATTCGCACATGCATCTTCCAATTGAGTAATTATATAAAATCATGCTATAAAATAGAAATAAAACACACTTACATGAAATTATCATTCAGCGGCAGATGGAAAAAGGTAAATAAATAACAGGACAAAAACACACATTTAATGACAAATTTGTAAAACATCTTCGAAAATAATAAATTAAGGGATTATTCTACGACTTTGAAACCCATGGTTTAGAAATATTTGCTAGAAAAAGAAGCTAAAGGTAACAGAGGGGTAAATGACAGAGAGAGTACCTGCAGTTGAAGACCTTTCGATGCCTTGGGGACAACTAGATGAATAGTCGAGGAAGAGCGGTTGCCGTTATCGACAAGGCAAGGAAGAAGGATAGCAAAAAATTGGGTGATGGTGGTTTTGGGGCAAATCAAATCAACTAAATCCGATTTAGGTTAAGGTGAATACAGAGAATGGAAGGGAATTAAAACTATTTTGTAGAGAAAAATAGCGACTTTTGAATTTAGGAATAAACGTGGCAAACATACTTTGCATTTCATTAAGAAATTGGAGGAAGCTTCAGACCCAAGGATTCCATAGTCAGTATTAACAGTATAGTATATGTGTTTAATATTAACCACACATCTTAGGTAGATTAAAACCATAAAAGAATTACTAAGAAATTTTACTTTATGCACTTGGTTAGTTATATACATATTGAATCCCTCTCATTTCGACTATAACTTGCTTAATTTTTGTCAATGGTTTGTCTATATGATTTTTTGGTTGTACTTATTTGTCATGTTTTAATTATAGATCTACAAATGTGTTAGAGAAGATATAATACAATTATATTGTTATCCTGCCTTTTGGCAAGGCCGTGATATCAAGGACTTGACTGGAGACAGAAGACAATCCGCTCTGAAAATCAGTTATCTGCATATTCACAATGGATATAGGCAAACTTGGTCCGAGTCCGGATCGAGCCACAGTTAGCATGATATGACAAGTAGAGCTATGCAAGGCAACATTCCAAATTTCAGGTCAATTGAAGTTCGTATGCTCGAGTTATGGAACGATAAAGATCCATGTGAAACACGCCCATCTCGTATCCATCATTTCGTATCCATCCATCTGTATCCATCATTTCGTATCCATCAGCATCGATACAAAATGAACGTAACTCCATCACTCGGCATCCATCGTTCATATCCATATGGTTCAAGCACATAACGATGGACTTTGGCACTTCCTAGATCGATCGCGCTTCACTTGGCCAACAACTGCATTTCTCGTATCGATCACCTACTTGATCGATACGAATAACAGAGCTTACAATCTATACGAAGACGGTGGCAAGGCATCAATATGAGAAGCAAGGTATTGGATGGATATGAAAGAAGCGGTCAACCCAAAGGAAGCGGTCCCTATGCACAAAATATGGATCTCCACAAAGTGCGCACACCACATCATCGACAGAAAGAGATTGATATGAAAGCTTCAGCCACTCCATATTTACAACTTTGATCGATCAATAACTTTACAACCACAAATCCAAATACAACAAGATTTTCATAAAAGGTTGCATATCATCTCAAGAACATCCACGATCGATCGTAGCTCAATTGGAGCAACTTCCGATCGATACGAGGGCAATATGGATCGATCAAGGATCGATCCCAAACGGCTCCAGATCGATTGTGTGGGCCCACCTAGGCTTGAAAAAGGGTATTCCGAGATTCAAGGCAGATATTTCTAGCTTTACACCTATAAATAGCACCCTCATTGCAACTAAAAAATGATTTTATGCTGCTGCTTGAGTTGAACTCCATTGTAATTCAAATGTTAGCTGTTGTACTGTTGTAACTTAGTTTCTAATCAACAATAAACATCAAAACCTTCAAAGTGGACGTAGGCCATAGCGCCGAACCACTATAAATTCTTGTTTTCTTTCTGTTACTGCTTATTTTCTTAGTGTGATTGTTAGATTAGCCTCATTTTTTATTTTACTTCTTCATTCTAATCTCTTCAATTACATTCAACAAGTGTTGTGCCCATTTTTGGTACAAACAATTTGGTGCTTTCACTGAGAGAACTCTGCTTTTTCTCCGATTCTGTGGATCCCCTACTGTTGTTGGATTGCTAAAATCTAAGGAGGAAATCCAGATCCGTCTTCCAGTGGTTCCTTCTATTCTATTCAGATCATTCCAGATCTAAGCAGAACTACATTCAACATGGTGCGCACTACCAGAACCGCTTCCAATGCCACTAATCTCGAAGGAAGGGATAGGCAAAGTCCCGCGTAATTGACTATTATAGGCCAAACATCAGCTGGAGCTCCAAATCCACCCGGTCCAGTAACTAGAGAGGAATTCCAAATCCTCATGGATGAGCTCACTCAAAGCCGTCAAGAACTCACTCAACATATCCGTGCCGATACGGAACTTGTGAACCAGCTGATTGAAGAAAGGCGGGGGAGATCTAGAAGGGAGCATACCTCTTATTCCTTGTCTGAAAGCTTGGCGTCTTCTGACTTCAATTACAGATCTACACGCCACCGATTAGATGAGAATTACGCGGAAGCCTCCAGGCACCCGTATGCTGCAAATCCTGGACAGTCCGGGATAGGTCCTTTTATAGGGCGTGAAGCTGCACCCTCCTCCCGAGGAGGGGCTCTTCCTTGCAACACTACTCATGACAACGCTGCTGTTGCTATAGATCTGGATGCCGAGATCCAGAACCAACCAGATCCATCTCCTCGTCACCGCATTCATGCCCAGGATCCTCACTTCCATGAGCCCGGGAGCCAAGGATCATGGAACGGACTGTAGACAGCGACCGGACCATCCTTGTGACATGGAACCCGACCGTGCCTTGGCCCCGAATCTCCAGATGCCTGATATTCCAACTATGATATGCTAGATGATAAGAGAAAGTCAAGGCCTCACTAATGATGACAGGGGGATTTCTAGAAATCACACCTCGTTCACCAATGATATCTTACATGCAGAACCGCCCCATCGGTTCAAGATGCTGTCCTTGCCGGTGTATGAAGGAAATTCGAATCCCAACCAACATATTTTGAAATATGAATGGCTTATGAATGCCGCTCGAGCTGACGATGCGGTTAAGTGTAGAAGCTTCCCTATCTCCTTGGGAGGCATTACGACTATGTGGTTCACCCGTCTACCACCAAGATCTATTTCATGTTTCGACCAGTTGGCTACTAAGTTTGTTGAGTAGTTTCATATGCATGCTACAAGACCAAAGGATGTTATCACCTTGTCCAGTGTTACTCAAGCTCCAGGAGAGACTCTAAGGCATTATCTGGAAAGGTTCCACGCTGCTTGTGTCAAAGTTAGCAATCCCAACGACAACTCTATTCTGATGGCATTGACTAAAGGGATCGATCCTAATTCCAAATTTGGTGATTGGTTGGCCGGGAGACCCCCCGCTTCGTTGGATCGTTTCTATGTAAAGGCAGCCCAGTTTTTAAGGAGATAAGATGTTAGATGGTGTAGGAAGTAGGACATCACGGGGCCCAGTAGTGAAGGTATCCAGTGTAATGTTGCAGTGAAGCAGACCGGGGAGAGCTCTAGTAAAGTACAGTTAAATATTCAGAATAAAAAAGACCAGCAGAAGGGTAATGGAGGTCAAGAAAGGAAGAGAGAGCCCCATCGAGGGATAATGAGAGCTCTTATGTTTGATCGATATAATTCCTTGAACATGTCGCTAGAGAATGTTTATCTTCAAACTTGTAATACAGGGCAGTACAAGAAGCCAGCTCTGAAACCGTCGTCAGAGAAGCAGATTCAGACCGGGAAGTTCTGTAGATTCCACGATTGTTACGGCCATAACACTAATGAATGCCATCATTTGCAGGATATTATTGAAAGGTTGATTAGAGAGAGAAAGTTAGAGCAGTTTGTTCGGGCTCCATAGGATACTGGGGCGGGCCCATCCAACCCCAATCGGGGCCAAGACCAGGCTAGGCCTGAGAAACCCGCATGTAATGGCGAGAGGTTGGTGATTAATACTGTGAGTGGCGGTCCTCATCCGGCTGATCGGAGCTTAAAGGAAATGGAATCATATGCTAGTTCGATTAGGCATGTGGACTTCGAATGTTGTAGTGGTACCGTCGAAGGGGCCCCGACAAAGCAATAGAGGATGATGACAGACGACATTGTTTTCAGAAACTGCGATGCCGACAGAGTCGAGGCCCCACCATTGATCCGTTGGTTATTTCTGCCCAAATAGGTCATGCTTGGATGAAGAGGATCTTAGTTGATAGTGGAAGTTCTGTAAACATACTTTTCAAGCGTGCTTATGACCAAATGCTGATGGAAGCGAAGGATCTGAAACCGTGCCAGTCACGTATACATGGTTTCAATGGAAGTGCCACCATACTAGCTGGAATGGTAGAGTTACCTGTTGAGTTAGGTGTTGGGTATCGCCGGAGAGTTCGAATGTTACAATTTGTGGTGTTGGATATACATTCCCCTTATAATGCTTTTCTGGGCCGACCGGCCCTTGCGGACTTCAGGGGAGCGATTTCCCCTTGGTGCTTGACTCTAAAATTCCCCACTGATAATGAGTTGGGGTGATCCATGGAGTTCAGGCGGCCGGACGCGCCTATTATGTTGCAAAACTGCGGGATGCACAATGCAAAGAGAAATCTCTCTACATCCATATCTCGAGGGATTGACAACTAACGCCTGAGCCGAGGCTCGGGCACCATGACCAGTTTCCTAAAGATCTTGATCCTAGAGACAACAACGATGAAAGGGAAGCCAAAGAATACCAGGCTTCCCTGGTAGAGTTGACAATTGATGTCCTGGTCAACGACGATGACGATCCTAGAGTGGTAAAGATCGGATCTCGGCTCAGCCTCAAGATGAGACAGGAACTGGTTGATTTTCTCTGGGCAAACCTCGATGTGTTTGCCTGGACTCATTCAGACATGTGTGGGATCTCGTCGAATATCGCAAGCCATGCACTAAATATCGACCCACGGCACATCTCGGTGAAACAAAAAAGGCGCGGTATGGATCCAGAGAGATCTGCCGCCTTGAAGGAAGAGGTGGATAAACTCAAGGTTAATGGGTTTATTCGTGATGCTTTATACCTAGAGTGGGTATCGAATCCAGTGCTTGTCAAAAAGTCGAATGGAAAATGGAGGACATGTGTGGACTATTCAGATCTGAACAAAGCCTGCCCCAAAGACAGTTTCTCGCTTCCCAGAATCGATCAACTGGTGGATTCAACAATTGGACATGAGCTCTTATCTTTCATGGACGCATACTCCGGCTGCAATCAAATCCTGATGCACCTTCCTGACCAGGAGCACACTAGCTTTATCACTGATCTGGGACTTTATTGTTACAAGGTGATGCCGTTTGGACTTAAAAACGCTGGAACAACTTATCAAAGGCTCGTAAACCAAATGTTTGCAAACCAGATCAGGAAGACTACGGAGGTGTATGTAGATGACATGCTCATAAAGTTGCGACTATCCAGCAACCATATCGGTGATTTAGAGACGATGTTCAACATACTCCGACAGTATAGAATGAGGCTCAATCCACTGAAGTGCCATTTCGGAGTAGCATCTGGAAAGTTCCTTTAGTTTATTGTCAATGCCAGAGGAATTAAAGCCAATCCTGAAAACATCAGGGCGATTCGGAATCTCGAAACTCCTAGAATCGTAAAGCAGGTGCAAAGTCTTAATGGGAAGGTGGCAGCCCTAAGCAGGTTCATTTCCAGATCCACAGATAAGTGCATTCCCATCTTCGGTCTGATCAGAAAAGGGAAACGGAATTTTGAGTGAACAAAGGAGTGCGAGGGCGCCTTCCAGGCACTAGTACAAAATCTAGCAACACCTCCCATCTTGTCGAAGCCGGTTGATCACGAGAAGTTGTATGTCTATCTGGCGGTTTCAGCAAATGCAATCAGTGCTGCGTTAGTTCGAGAGGAGGATCAGATCCCTCCAACGACCGGACTATTATATCAGCAAAAGATTGACGGGCGCGGAAAGAAACTACCCAAAGATAGAGAAGCTGGCTTATTGTCTTGTTGTGGCCTCAAGAAAGCTCCACCCATATTTCCAGGCTTATCCGATCACTGTTTTCACCGACCAGCCGTTACGACAGATCCTGACATGACCTGAGACGTCCGGTAGGTTGCTCAAGTGGAACATCGAGCTGAGTCAATTTGATATCACTTATACGCCAAGGCGAGCTATTCAAGGACAAGTTCTGGCGGACTTCATAGCTGAATTCACCATATCAGAGGACTTGCCCTTTATCAGTGACCCTCCCAATTATATATGGAAGCTATACACCGACGGTGCATCAAACGACCGGTGCTCAGGCGCTAGAGTTGTGCTCAAAGCCCCAGAGGGGCGATCCGTATGCTATGCTTTGAAATTTGACTTCCATGCAACTAACAATGAAGCGAAGACGAAGCCTTGCTCGCTGGACTGAGGCTTGCCAAGGATTTAGGAGTTGTTGCTGTGGAAATTTACTACGATTCACAACTGGTGGTGTGCCAGGTTCGAGGAGAGTTTCAAGCCAGAGACCAAAGGTTGGCCTCCTATCTTATGCGGGTCCAGGTAGTGTTGAACCAGTTTGACTATTATACTATCTGTTGTATACCCCGAGAGCAAAATCAGAAGGCCTATTCTTTAGCAAAACTGGCCAGCACTGGCGAAGCATAGCAGATGTGACTCACCCCGTCGAGACGCTTACTGCTCAAGTATTGATCTGGTGGAGACAGACTGGGTTCATGAGGCAACACCCAAGAGGGAGTCGTGGATGACTCCAATCAGAAACTATCTTGAACATGGAACGTTGCCCAAGTGCAGGAGCAAGAAGAGATAGGTCCTCCGAAAGGCTTCGCGGTGTGTTATCCAAGATGGAGTCTTGTACAGAAGAGGACTTTCTGTCCCTTTACTCCAATGTATCGCCCATGATGAAATCAAGCGAGTGTTGCAGGAAGTACATGAAGGAGAATGTGGCGACCACACTAGGGGGCAAGCCCTTGCAAAGAAGATACTCAGGTACGGGTACTACTGGCTAACCGTAAACCGAAATGCATCGGATTATGCTAAGAGATGTGATAGGTGCTAGAAACATGCCAAAATTCCGAGAGCCCCACCAACCGAGATTACTCAAATGGTCAGTCCATGGTTGTTTGCCACATGGTGTATTGATATAATAGGGTCCTTCCCTCTAGCTAAAGGTGGTGCAAAGTATGCCATCGTTACAGTTGACTACTTTACTAAGTGGGCGGAAGCTGAGCCCCTTGCTACTATCACGACGAAGAAAGTAATCAACTTTGTTGTGTTCAACATCATCTATCTCTTTGGCCTCCCACGAACGATTGTAACTGACAACGGAGCCTAATTTGATAGTTCCAATTTTAAGAATTTCTGCCAATGCTATCGCATCCAGAAGAAATTCTCGGTAGTAGCTCACCCTCAAGCGAATGGACAAGTCAAAGCTGTCAACAAAGTCATCAAGTCCATTGTGAAGAAACGACTAGAGAAGGCTAGAGGTAAGTGGGTCGATGAGCTTCCCATAGTCTTATGGGCCTATCAAACTATCCACAAGTCCGCGACCAGCCATACTCCATTCGCACTTTCTTACGGCTCCGAAGCCGTTATTCTAGTTGAGCTAGAAGTGCCTTTTCACTGTGTGACTTATTACGATCCGAGGACGAATGCCATCCTACTTGCAGAATCTTTAGATTTATTAGATGAGAAGCGTGAAGAGGCTGATTTAAGGGCAGTCGCACATCGCAGCCGAGTCACCCGATTATACAATGCCAAGGTCCGACCTAGAACCTTTGAAGTTGGCGATCTCGTACTTAAGCGGGTCTATTCGGTCCCTTTGCACATGAAACCGACATGGGAAGGACCGTATGTCGTCGAATGGAGGCTTGGAGAAGGCACATTTAAGATATCGACCGTTGATGGTCTCACTCTACCGAGAGCATGGAACAGTGAAAGTCTCCGTCGCTATTACATATAACTGGCTTTCATTCATTTAGTCTGCTTTCCTTTTCAAGTTTGTTTATGCAATTCAAGAATTTGTACTTGTAATAAGGCAACTGATTTTTCCATGATTTCTTATTTCAACAATAAAGCGCAAACTCATCAAGCCAGATTAGTGATTCCTAAATGTATCATGCAACCGCCATGATGTACGAACAGCTGAGTTCCATCTTACGGTGGGACTCATTCAAATAGAGAGTGGTCGTGATCCGACTGGTCACACGCTAAATGAAACCCCGAGCTCGGGGGAAAACAACAATCAATTAAATGAGAGTTGAAACACGACAATTCTCCAACAAACTTCAGCTCCCAGAGTGCGAGCTAAAGTGCAAACTCCAAAATCAGGACGTGAATCGACCCCTCCATCCATGACCTCGCTTACATGGCTCGAGGAGGATGGATCCGTCCATCCATGACCTCACCTCATTACTTGGCTCAAGGAGGATGGATCCATCCATCCACGACCTCACTTCTTTCCAAGCTCGAGGAGGATGGATCCGTCCATCAATGACCTCGCTTCTTTCCAAGCTCGAAGAGGATGGATCCGTCCATCTACGACTTCGCTTACTAGATTAAGGAGGATGCAATTCGACCATCCATGACCTTAACCAACTCCTTATTCCCAAAGTGTGAATAAGATTCTAATCCTTCAACAGATGTGATCGATCATCTGTCAACTGACTCTAGATTCCCGGAGTGTGAACTAGGGTATAAACATTAAACGGGTGTGATCGGCCACCCATAAAATAACTTACGTCCCCGAAGTGTGGACGTAATCCTAAACAATAAGCAGGCGTGATCGACTGCCGGCTTACAAACCTAATCCCCAGAGTGTGGATGCAGATGCTAGCAAATGAGCGAGTACGATCCGACCGCTCAAACTCATGTTACTTTAACTTGGTTCCAACTAAGTTAAATCAAAGTTAGTAAAGGTGGAGGATAACTGCCAACTAACTATGTCAAATATCCCCAGTCCTCTAAAGCACGCCTTGCAAATGGAAGGTATGCTTTACTCAAGAACAAATATCAAAGTCGATGGAACATTAGCAGTTGAATTTCCTAGTTATTAGTCCATCAGGTTGCTGCGAATCGTACTATTCTTTTGGATTCACCTATAAATCAAAGATTGTTTCAGACCATGATAGCTAAGGTCTCGAGTCCCTATTGAGTGTCAGTCATAGATAATCATTCCATGTTCAACCAAAATTATTATTTTGCACGTTGCATCATGTATCGGGATCATCTCGTGTTTGTCCGTAAGTTAGAAATCACATGTTGAAATCAAGGGATCGATTCGATAACCGTTAACGAATCGTTTCAAGGACAAATGACGTTCAAGGCCAGAGTACAGTTCTAAATTTCTCCGGATCATGTATTCGATGACCAATTCAATACCCGATCAACCTGGATCATTGGTCGGAAGCTTGATCGCTAGCTGAAATCTCGATCTCTCTGGATAGTTAGTGAAATCCATGACCTTTCCAGGACGATAGCTAAATCTTGATATCTTTGGATCATTAATGGAATACATGGTCTCTTCGGACAAAAAATCAAATCCACGATCTCTCCAAATCATTAATTGAATATGCGGCCGTTCCTGGCTGATAGTTAAGTCCACGATCTCTTTGGATCATTAAATGAATCCGTGGCCACTTCGAGCCGATAATTAAATCTACGATCACACTAGATTGTTAATTGAAGCCATGGTCGCTTTGGTTCGATAATTAAATCTACAATCTCTCTGGATTGTTAATTGAATCTGTGGCCGCTCTAAGCCGAAAATTAAATTCACGATCTCTCTAGATCGTTAAATAAATCCGTCGACGTTCCAGGCCGATAATTAAATCCATGGTCTCTCCAGACCCTTGTTGAACGTAATCCATTCATTCTCCAACGAGGGGACTCAGCGACCAAGCAAGCCCATCTGCTCATGCTCCGACGGGGTGACTTACTATTCATAAAAGTTCAATCTAGTACTCTATGGAAGGGAACTTACACCTTGCACACTGGTCCTGTTGAGGCTTAATGCGATCGAAATCATACATGTGACAACCCGGATCCGACGCTCGAAAATCAGCATCCAATACATCACCCGTATTCAAATGCCGATTTTCGAGCGTTGGATCCGGGTCGTCACAATACAAGTCCATCCACTAACTCTTCGACAAGGGAACTTGCACCTTGGACACCGGTTCTGACTCTCTGATCAAGACTTAACGCGATCTAAATCAAACAAGTCCATTCACTCGCTCTTCGACAAGAAAACTTATACCTTATGGATATCGCCCCTTTTCTCCGGTCGAAACTACCACAGACAACATCGGTCATCACATTAGCATGGATTTAAATAATCAGGGATCAATATACTGGCTTCGAATTCAAACATCATAATAACCGCCTCACCGGGCATTACAGCCTAACATCCTATTTGTACCAAAATTGTGCACAACACTCTTCGGATGTGTTTGAAGAGATAAAATGAAGAAAATAAATGTAAAATGAGGCAGATATAACAAACAAACTAATCAACAGATAAGAAAAAGTATGGAAACACACAAATTTAGAGTGGTTCGGCGTATGGCCTATGTCCACTATGAAATGATTGATGTTTATTGATTATAACTCATTGGTTACAAATGGATTACAACAGTACAATTAAAGTACAACAGCAATTTCGGCAGAGTATCGACGTAGCGAGTCCAAAAGTCCATTTTCTGTAGGTCCAAGGTCACTATTTATAGGCGTAGGCAGCAAATATCTCGCCCGGATCTTGGGAGACTTCTTCTCTCACGTGGGTGGGCCCACGGTATCGAGTTCAGATGATTTCTACTCGATTTAAGAGCGATACAAATTGAGTTCGTATCGATCAAGAATTAGTCATTTTGGGGTGAGATCAATCAAGTACATTCTTGAGGTTGTACTCAAGCTCCCGTGAAAATTTGGTGGCATTTGGACTTGTAGTTCTCGAGTTATGATCGATGCAAGTTTGGATTTGTTGTATGTTGCTGACTTCGTATCGATACCTTCATATCGGTTTTGTTCATATCGGTTGATGGCACGTGATTTCTAGATAACGTGGCGCTCTCTTTTAGGATTGATCCATTTTTTATGTCGAGTGACCGAGTCTCTCTTTGTTTTTGGCCTTGTTCGTATCCACTGGTGTAATTCTATTTGTATCCACCTATTGCGCCCTATTTCATATCGATCATTGATGATCACTTCGTATCGATTGGTAAATTATTTCCTCGTATCGATCGGTAGCCAATTTCGTATCAAAGACATAGGGCCTCTATCATATCAGTTGTTTATGGTCGATACAAATTGGGTTTTAACAGGGAGCGATACGATATGCTATCAAGTGGTGGATACGAAGTGAGGCGCCAAACATGATGGGTACGAAGTGACGTCCTTTCATGGATACGAATCACTGTTCAGTTTGATGGATACGAATTGTAGCTGGCCATGTTGGATACGAAGCAAATAAGTGATGGATACAAACTTAACCCTTCTTCCATGGATACAAACGTGATGTTCCACTTGGAATTTGATGGTTACGAATTTGCTTCGATATGAAGGAAGTTGTTTTCCTTGAATTTGATCAACCAATATCTTATGCGTACGAACCCCGATTGACTTGAAATTTGGAACGCTGACTTTCATGGTGTTGCTTGTTGTACCATATCGATTATAGCTCGATCCGGACTAAGGAAAAATTTACCAGTATCCATAGTGAACTTTGTAGGTAATCGATCTTCAGGACAGACTGTTTTTGGTTTCCAGTCAAGTCCTTGGTGTCATGGCCTTGCCGAAAGGCGGGATAACATTTGCCCTCCAAAGTACATCTTGTGTGAACATGACGTGCTTTGAAAAGCTGTAAACTTCTGTCTGAAAAGCTCTATCTGATCCGACGAATAATTGTTGTCTTTCGTCAAGGGATGTAATCTTTGATTGTTCCCTGGCAATATAAATACTGAATTGTTGACTACCATCGATTGTACTATGCATTGTTGTAACGGAGTGTTGAGCGCCAAAAATATGTTGTTCATTGTTGCGATTTTCACCAGGTGAGCATTCAATTCCGATGAGTTTTGAAAATTAAATGTCAATTCATCATACATATAAATGCATGTTAACCCGACTCCCGTTAACGTTTGTACGTTCACAAGTCGTTGTCAGTTTTCTTGTATCGAATTCCATATCAATCCTCTCCTGAATCGATATGAAATTCGAGCAACGCTTGATGGTTGTGTTAGAGTATCTCTTCATATCAATCCTCTCCTGGATCGATGTGAAAAGTTGAAAAATTGTTTTCGCATCGATGGCGATCGATACGAATTTGATTGGTGTTTCAATGTCGTTCGTATCGATGGATACGAATCTTAGGATCTTTGAATAGAGAGATACGAAACTATCATTCTGTATCGATGGAATTGAGTAGGCCAAACAGGACTTAGTAATGGTGTTCGTGTCGATGGAACTACGGGATACGAACGGCTGTCACATTAAATGGATACGAACAAAGTTTCTTGTACCGATGTGTCCCAAATAGCCTCGATCAGTCCAGAAGATTCTTTGCTTTGCAATTTGTATCGATGGATTGCCAGATACGAAAGACTCAAAATTTTATTTGCTTCGCCTCGGTTGTTTGATGGATACGAAATTGCCAACCCATATCGATCCCTTAGCGATCGTTTTTGACCGGTAGCAATGACTAGGAGACGAACGGTCATCCCCTACGTATATATAGGCCCGGTACTTAGAATTTTTTACTTTCTTCATTTTCTTGCTTCCTGCTCTTATCCCTACCTTCATATCACTCGGTCCAAAGAGGAAAAACCATAACCTTATTTTCTTTAAACCCAAATCCTTAATCTCTTCGATTATCTACCGTGATTAGGTAAGCAATTAACCAAATTTGAACTAAGGATGTGACGACCTCCTCAAGCTGTCTTAATCGTGGTTGTGGCCGTGGATGGCCGGAGTTTGATGACGAGTGCCGATAGCCTCCATGTTAGTTGGGGAAGATGGACCGAAGAGGGATATGAAGGAGTTGGAATGACGGCGGTTCGGCCTGGGCTTCGTATTGGTAAAGGAGGGAGGAGATTCGTATCGACTTGGACCGGCAGTGCTTCGTATTGAATGAGTGGAGTGCTTCGTATCGGTTGGTGACGAGACTTTCGTATCGGTTAGCCAACGACATCTTTCGTATCAATCACTAATAAATGGCACATGCATCAATGTCCCTCGATTGATACGAATTCTGAAAATGGAAACAAATAATTTGATTGATACGACTTAGTGGCTTGCTGATCGATACGAGAGAGTTTTCTTTGAATGGATACGAAGTAAACAACTTAGCATCGATACAATCTATGGTTTTGTGGTCGATACGAACCATAGCTCCTCGATCAATACGAAACGGCGCTTCCTTGATCGAGACGAAGTGGACTTTGGTGGTTGATTCAGGCTTAAACTTTTATCGATACGAATTGCATTCTTGAACACTTGACTCCGACGAGCTTCTGCCTTGCATAACCTGACTTAAACGTACTGCACATTTGACCGCCATTCGAAGCTCGTCGATGGAACTGTAATATGACGATACTTAACGAACCTCAATTTGAATCGATCTCCAAAGTTTGGATGGCACGGTTGTGACGGTCAGCGATAACGGTCACTCTGGTTAAATTCTGGAGTCTCGTCATTCAAACACTTTGCTAACCTCCGTAGAATTTTCTTAAGTATTCTACAGCATTGCATTACACAACACACTCATGCATTTCATTTTGGGGAAAACACGGGATTATCGTCACTTAGCGATAGTTTTTACTAAGTTGATTAGCTATGGAGCCCGGAAGCTTGCCACAACAAGAGGCTCAGAGCCCACCCCTTCTAATAATAGAGATGCCGGCTATCGCAGCCGAAGTCATGAGTCCAGCTCCAAACAAGTTACCAGGAGCAACCTTCATTGGGAATCCACAAGATTCTGTTCCATCCAATGTTTCCTAAGATATGTTCGGGAGAATTTGTTTGAGTCACATGTTATCGTTGAATGATGTCCTACTACCAAGGCTGAGCGATATACCGCATACTCCTCCAGAAGGGTATACCACTTTCAATAGATTTTCCTGCACAGCCGGGACACTCCCACCATTTAATCAGTATATCCAGGAGGTGTTATCTTATTTAGGGATTTCCCCATCATAGTAGCATCCGAATGGGTACGCTTTGCTGAATAGCCTATTCATCATCATGGAGCACCTTTTTCGGCCCCCGACTCCAGAGGAAGTCAGATTCTTGTTCAATGTAAAGAGTCGGGGAGATAATCCCTCTTTCACATTCTTAGAGGGAGCCAGAAACTGTGAAATTGTGATTGGGACTTGGACCAAACTTAGCTACTTCAAAACCGAGTGGTTCTATGTTCGGTGCCCGCCGGGATTCGCTAGACGATGGCTAGATAGACGTAAGTGCTTCAATTCCTCCGGCGACTAATTGGTTAATCCCCATTGATACCGGCTTAATGTTATTTCCTCTTTATAGCTTCAATCCCTCGACCCAAAGGCGATCAATTTAGGGAAGTCGTCAAGATCCTTCAGGAGGTGCCGGGTGAGTTTAGAGAGATCGAAGCGGTGCTTACGGATGAAAATCTGAGGGCCGTTAGGCTGATTGATGGAGATCAGAGCATAGGGCTTGAAGGATCTCTCAGGGCAGCTCCAATAAGGCAAGCTAGATGAAGTGCACTCGGAATTGTTATCGCTGAGCGGGGTGGTGAAGAGGATACGCCCACTGAAGACGAACCCATAGCCGGGCCTTCAGATAGTCCTCGACATTCAGAAAAGATAAGGAAAGGCAAGGCGGTTGCTCATAAACTTCGCAAATCTACGAGACGGAAATCTGTGGTTGTGTCTCTTCCAGCTGCCGGTGTTATAATTTTGGAGGCTCCTTCCTTACACATGGATAACACCTTCGAAGGACTTGCAGATATTCCAGTCTCGGGCTATGTGTCGCTCCAACAAGACACCAGATTAGAAGGGCTTCAAAGTGCTTTAGATTTAGGCGAGCCAACTACTTCGAGTACGGCCGATACAACCGGTTGGTCGGGGGTTAACACATACATGCATACACTTCACGACATCACATACTCAATATTCACGAGCTGTCCAATCTCCGAAGATAACTAACTTTGCCTTTCTTTTAATTTTGCAGACCCGATGTCGAAGAAACCATCTATGCTCGGTAGTCTCTGCACTGCACACGAATCTTCCAGTTCTTATAGGGAACCTCATAGGCGTGATTCTGACTAAGAACGTCGCTACACTAGTCAAGAGAGGGATTATTACGACAGAGAGAGAGAGCCAGGGAAAGGGAGAGGGAATGAGAAAGAGAAAAGGAGAGGCGAGATAGACGCCGCTCCCGATCACGCTCTCCTCCACCCAGGGTTTCGTTGCCACCTCCTAGTTCGAGGACACAAACTGTTGTGACTTCACGCCAACCAGCGCCTCCAGTGACTCAAAGACCCGACGAACATCGTCGTATGACCGGGGAGGACATCTCTATTGCAACTACTTCAGCGGTTACAAAGTCGACAGGTGAGTGAGCCGCTCAGATAACCCAACTGAAAAGAGTTTCCGAACATATGCTTCAACGGCATCCATTTTCATCCAAATTTGATTGTGCTTCCAGATGGAGCAGAAAAAATCATTCATGATCATGTCTATCACGCTTTTGGCCAATACGGAGAATGGAAGAAAACCGCAAAGCTTCAGGTGTGGCGTTTGAGCGGGCAAAGAAAATCGACGAATTACAAGAAACCATCGCCCAGAAGGATCAGATCATCACCGTGCTTACTGGAGAGAATGATACTTTAAGGAATTCTGAAACGGAGGCCCTGAAAGCGGTTGATGAAGCCAATAAGGAGTTGGAGTGGATGAGGCAGGAGCATTTCAAGTTAGGAGATGATATGGGCCATAGGAACGCTATAGTTACCGCTGAAATAGATAAAGCACTTCAAGAGCTGGTAGAGCTTAAAGCCAAATACGATGAAGTTGTTAAGGAAAAAGATAAAGCTAACAAAATCGCTTAGGAGGCCTGTGACCAAACTGTGGAGGCTCGTAACGAGCGGGACGTGGCGAAGTTGAAAGCTAGGAGGCCGAGGCTAGGGTTGAAGTTGAGGCCAGGGCAACGGAAGCCAGACTTGATAGTGACATTGAAGATCTTTTAATCACCTACAATGTCAACGTTCTGAAATACCGTGACTTGAGCTAGCTCAGCGATTATCCAACTCACTTACATAATGCCTAGCACCGTTTTTTGGCTGATGAGAAGGCAGAGCATCACACTGAATCCCTTGATGAATTTGATATGGAAAACCGAGTGTTGAATGAGGAAGAGAGGAGAATTCTCCATGACGCCACTGTTGTTTTTGAGAAAGAGAAGCTCGCTACTCAGCACTTGGAAGTTGGAGAGAGCTTTGGTGTTGAGCATCATAATATAAGCTCTGAGATTTCTGTGCCAACCCAGCCTGAATCCACTCCTATTGTTGATCCTCTATCAATGCCGGCCTATGATCCTAATCAGCCACAGCTATCCCTAGCCCGCGAGCACATGTTCGGAGAAACCCCAGCTCCCACCGCCAGCCAACCCGAGGAAGGTATCCTGAACACTTCTCGAACTCATTCAAAGTCTGGAGTACTATCAAAGGAAATTTCTAATATCTTCTCTTATCTCCATTCAATTATAGAAGCAGCACCGACCATGCCCCCTGCAACCCAAGAACAAAACCAAGAGCAGGAGGCTATCATAACGGAGGCGACGACGACCACCACTACTGCTACGGTCGGGGAAGTTGATGTGAGCACTTTCATTTTTAACGAGAAAATGATGGATAAGCTCCTAGGCATCCATAGCGATCCACTTTCTGACTTGCCATTTGTTATGAATGTAAGTGCGTTCACGGCCAGCTCTTCGGCTCCGACCGCCAGCATTCTGCCTGATACTCAAGCAGCTCATGACGACGCAATAATGGAGGAAATTAGCTGAGATGGCGTGAGCAACAATGGGTAGCACTACAGAGGATTGAAAGGCAGGACCTGGCCCGGCCCCTTTACTCATGATCTCTTTGGGTGGCACGATTATCGTTACTGGGGTTCCTCCCATATCCTCTCACATGGAAAGTGCCCCCATCCCTCCGACCACGCACTTTGAAAGCATCCTGATTCCAGTGAGTTCGGGGGAGGAGACCATGATACTTCCCCCGGCCAGGGACATGCCCAACAAAGGAAAAAGCTCGAAGCGGCATCATAGTGGCAGCTCCGGTGGGTCAACTCCAAAGGAGAAGAAGCATAAGAAGAAGAAGACCAAGGAGTAGGCATGAATCTTGGCATCCCTTTTTTGGCAGATAGTTAGGAGCTTTCTTTTCGTTCTTGTAGGCCATGTATAGATGCGGGTTTGCCCCTGCTAGTAGGATTTTTTGGCATGGACTCCTTGTATCTATTTTGCTTTTAAAGGATAAATGAAATAGAATTTCCTTTTGTTCTTTGCACAACTCCGAGTTTATTTGTTTAAGTGTTGCATCACTCGAGTTTTCTTTCGACGCACTTGCAAAGTACAAGTTTCTGGATCGAACTTGTGTTCGGTTGTTAAGTTCCGGAGTCATGGCTTTGGGTCGCAACCAAACGTTAAGTGGATCCTCACCATTGTACTACTCGATTAGTAGTTGGTGTTGGAGTCATGCCCCCAGTCTTGGGGATGAGTCGAAGTGGTCGGACGGTGGTTGCTTTTCACCTTCGACAGTTTTAGCTTCACTCCATCGGAACTAAGTGGCAGAGAGATGAGTTCGAGTGGTCAGGTTACACTCGCTCACTTATTAACAATCGCATCCACACTCTGGGGACTGAACTCGCATGCGGGCGGTTGATCACGCCTGCTTAATCTTAAAGTTACATCCACGTTTCGAGGACTTAAGTTGTTTTTCGGGCGGTCGGTCACACCCATTTTAATGATCAGGTCCGTGTCCACACTCTAGGGACTTAGGTTGATTTGTGGACGGTCAATCACACCCGGTTGAAGTTTATATTCTAGTCCACGCTCTGTGGACTTAGAGTTAGTTATGAGTGGTCAGTCACACCCAGTTGATGTTTATACTCCAGTCCGCGCTTTGGGGACTTAGAGTTAGTCAACAGATGGTCGATCACATTTGTTTTGAGTTTTAGGATTTCGTTCGCACTCTGTGAACGATAGATTTATCAAGATCGTGGACGGTCGGGTCACATCCACCCTGAGTTAACAAGCGAGGTCGTTAGACGGACGGATCCATCCTCCTCGGGCTTGGATTGAACACGGGCAAAGTCATTAGGTGGATGGATCCACCCTCTTTGAGCCCACATTTGTAAGTTTATACTCGAGCTCACACTCTGGTAGCCGGAGTTAGTTAGAGGATTGTCATGTATCAATCCTTTTTGGCTTCAGTGTGATAGCTTGCCCCCGAGCTCGGGTTTCACCTAGCGAGTGATCGGTCGTATCACAGTCACTCCCTATTTGAATAAGTCCCACCGTAGGATGGAACTTAGATCTTCGTGCATTGTGATGGTCGAATGACGCATTTCAAGAATCACTGCTCTAGCTCGAAGAGATTGCATTTTATTGCTGAAATAAGAAAGTATGGAAAAGTCAGTTGCCTTATTACAAGTTCAAATTTCGAAATGCATAAACAAATTGCTAATGAAAAGAAGACTAAATGAATAAACAAAGCCTGTCATGTGTAGTAGCGACGAAGACTTTCGCTATTCCAAGCTCCGGCAAAGTGAGACCATCGACCGTTGATAATCTGAATGTCCCATCTGCGAGTCTTCGTTCAATAGCATATGGTTCTTCCCACGTTGGTTTCATATGCGAAGGGATCGGGTAAATCCTCTTGAGCACGAGATCGCCAAGTTCAAAGGTTCGGGGTTGGACCTTAGCATTGTACAATCGGGCGACTCGACTTCGGTGTGCGGCTGCCCTTAAGTCAGCCTCTTTACGCTTCTCATCTAATAAGTCCAAAGACTCGGCGAGCAATATAGCATTTGTTTTTGGATCATAGTAAGTCACACGATGAGAAGGTACTTTCAATTCAACTGGAATAATGGCTTCTGAGCCATAGGAAAGTGAAAATGGAGTGTGGCCGATCGCGGACTTGTGGGTTGTTCGATATGCCCATAGGGCCATAGGAAGTTCATCGACCCATTTGCCCCCGGCTTTTTCCAATTGTTTCTTCAGAATGGACTTTATAACTTTGTTAAGAGCTTCGACCTATCCATTTGCTTGAGGGTGTGCAACTGTCGAGAACTTCTTTTGAATACGGAATCGCTAATAGAAATTCTTGAACTCGACACTATCGAATTGGGCTCCGTTGTCAGTGATGATGGTATGTAGGAGACCAAATCAATAGATAATGTTGTGTACCACAAAGTTGATCACTTTCTTCATCGTGATAGTAGCAAGGGGCTCGGCTTCCACCCATTTGGTAAAGTAATCCACTGCAACGATGGCGTACTTCGCGCCACCTTTAGCCAGAAGTAGAGACCCAATAATATCGATGCCCCATATTGCGAACGGCCATGGACTGACCATTTGAGTTATTTTGGTAGGAGGGGCTTTTGGAATCCAAGCATGCTTCTAACTTCTGTCACATTTCCTGGCATAATCTGATGCGTCGCGATTATAGTTGGCCAATAATAACCATATCGGAGCACTTTCTTAGCAAGAGCTTGCCTTCAGGTGTGATCGCTACATTCTCCTTCGTGCACATCATGTAATACTTTCTTAATTTCATCGTGGGCGATACACCGGAGTAAAGGAATAGAGTATCCTTTTTTATACATGACTCCATTTTGAATAGTGAATCGCGAAGCCTTCCGAAGAACCTGTCTTTTCTCACTCCTATGCTCTTGCAAGGTCCCATGCTCGAGATAGTTCCTAAACGGAGTCATCCATGATTCCCTATTAGGTATGACTTCAAGTACCTAGTCGGTCTCCATTTGATCAATACTCGGGGAAGATAGTGTCTTAATGGGAACGAGTCCTATTTGCTGTGCCTCCTCGGTGCTGACTAATTTTGCCAAAGAACCGGCCTTCTGATTGTGTTCTCGGGGTATGCAATATATGGTATAATAATCGAACTGATTCAATATTTCCTGGACCCGAGCAAGATAAGCAGCCAGTCTCCGGTCTCTAGCCTGGTACTCCCCCCAAACTTGGCACATGACCAATTGTGAATCATAATAAATCTACACAACAATAATTTTCAAGTCTATGGCGAGTTTGAGTCCGGCAAGTAAAGCTTCGTATTCGGCCTCATTATTGGTTGCACGGAAATCAAACTTCAAGGCATAACATACAGATCGATCTTCTGGGGTTTCAAGTACAACTCCAGCGCCTGAGCAACGGTCGTTCACTGCACCATCTGTGTGTAGCTTCCATATGTATTTGGGAGATTCACCGGTTTCAAGCAAGTCCTCTAGGATAGTGAATTCGGCGATGAAGTCCACTAGGACCTGTCCTTGAATAGCTCACCTCGGTGTGTAAGTGATGTCGAACTGACTCAACTCGATATTCCACTTGAGTAACCTACCAGACATCTCAGGCTGCATAAGGACCAATCGTAATGGCTGGTCGGTGTAGATAGTGATAGGATGAGCCTGGAAATACAGGCGAAGCTTTCTTGAGGCAATAACAAGACAGTAAGCTAACTTCTCCTGCTTTGGATAATTTCTCTGATGTAATAGACTAGCTGTTGTATTTGATCCTCCTCCTGAATCAAAGTAGCACTGATTGCGTTTTCTGACACTGCCAAGTAGATGTACAATCTCTCGTGATCAATTGGCTTTGATAGAATAGGTGGTGTGGATAGGTGTTGAACCAGTGCTCAGAATGCACCTTCACACTCTGTAGTCCATTCAAAGTTCCGCTTTCCTTTCCTGATAAGATCGAAGAAGGGAATACATTTGTCAGTGGATTTTGAGATGAACCTGCTCAACGCTGCTACCTTACCGTTGAGGCTCTGCACTTGTTTTATGGTTCTTGGAGTCTCGAGATTTCGAATCGCCCAGATCTTTTCAGGATTGGCTTCGATTCTCCGAGCATTAACGATGAATCCAAAGAACTTTCCGGACATGACCCCAAAGTGACACTTCAACAGGTTGAGCTTCATTCTATACTCTCGAAGGATGTTGAACATCGTTTCCAGATCTTTGATATAATTGATGGAGAATCGTGACTTTACAAGCATGTCATCCACATATACCTCCATAGTTTTTTCGATCTAGTTAGCAAACATTCGATTGACTAGTCGTTGGTAAGTTGCTCTAGAATTTTTGAGTCCAAACGGCATGACTTTGTAGCAGTAAAGTCCTAGATCGGTGATGAAGCTGGTGTGCTCCTGATCGGGTAAGTGCATGGGAATCTGATTGTAGTTGGAATATGCATCCATGAAAGATAATAGCTCATGTCCGACAGTTGAGTCTACAAGTTGATCAATCCAGGGAAGTGGAAAACTATCTTTAGGGCAAGCTTTATTCAAGTATGAGTAGTCAACGCAAGTTCTCCATTTCTCGTTAGGTTTCTTGACAAGTACAGGGTTGGACACCCCTTCTGGATATAGCGCATCTCGGATAAACCCGTTTGACTTGAGTTTATCTACCTCTTCCTTTAGGGTGGCAGATCTCTCTGGATCCATACCACGCCTTTTTTGCTTGACCGGGACATGCCATGGGTCGATATTCAATGTGTGGCTCGCGATGTCCGGCGAGATCCCACACATGTCAAAGTGCGTCCAGGCAAACATGTCGAGGTTTGCCCAGAAAAATTCAACCAATTCCTCCTTCATCTATTGGCTTAGCTGAGATCCAATCTTTATCATTCTAGAATCATCATCATTATCGATCAGAACATCGATCGTCAGCTCTACCGGAGAAGCCTCACTGTCTTTGACTTCGTCCTCGCTTTTATTATCTCTTGGGTCAAGATCTCTTGGGAATTGATTGTGGTGCCCGGGCCTAGGCCCATGCGTTAACTGTCAATTATCTGCAAAGCGGAAGTAGAGAGATTCCTCTATGCCCTTTCCCTTCTCTTTTCGCTGCGCCTCCCGCAGCTCAGCAACATAACAGGCCCGTGCAGCAGCCTGGTCTCCCTGAACAACTCTGACTCCATTGTCGGTAGGGAATTTCAAAGTCAAACACCAAGGGGCGATAGCAGCCCTGAATTCAACTAGGGTCGGTTGGCCTAAGAAAGCATTGTACGGTGAATCAATATCCAATACAATAAACTGCAGCATCCGGACTCTCCGGCGTTCTTCAACCCCCACCTCCACTAGTAGCTCCACCATCCCAGTGGGTATAGTCGTACTGCCATTGAAGCCATGAATACGAGACTGACAAGGCTTCAAATCTTTCGCTTCCATTTTCATTTGATCATTGGCTTGCTTAAAGAGTATGTTCACTGAACTTCCACTGTCCACTAAGATCCTCTTCATCCAAGCAAGACCTATCTGAGCTGAAATAATTAGTGGATCAATGGTAGGGGCTTCGATTCTATCGGCATCCCTGTCTCGGAAAACGATGTCAACTGTCATCGTCTTCTGTTGTTTGGCCGGGGCCCCGTTTTCCAAGTTACTGCAACATTCGAAGCTCGAATGCCTAATAGAGCTGGCATACGACTCCATTTCCCTCCAGCTTCGGTCTGCTGGATGAGGACCACTTAATCACTAACCTCCCGCCAGTACACGTGGGTTCCTCCGGTCAAAGCTGATTCGGTATTTGATTTTGATTCGATGGGCCCGCACCTCTAGCCTGCAATGCCCGAACAAACTGCTCCAACTTTCTTTCTCGGATCAACTTCTCGATAATATCCTGTAGATGACGATACTCGTTCGTGTTGTGGCCATAACTTTCGTGAAATCTACAAAACTTCCTAGTTTGAATCTGTCTCTCTGATGATTGCTTCGGAGCAGGCCTCTTATATTGGATAGTATTACAAGTTTGTAAGTACACATTCTCTAGGGATGTATTTAAAGGAGTATAGGTGTCAAACATGGGAGCTCTACGCCATGGTCCGTGATTCTGATGCCGTTTCTTACCCTAATTTCCATCACCTTTCTGCTGATTCTGCTTATTCTGTATATTTAACTGCACCATTTCGGAACTCTCCCCAGTTTGTTTTACAGCGGCATTGCTCTAGAATCCTTCCCCACTGGGCCCTGCATCATCCTTTTTCCTAGACTGTTTTGCATCCTCTCTTCTCAAGAACTGAGCTGCCTTGGAATAGAAACGGTCCAATGACGCAGGGGGTTTCCCAGCCAACCAGTTGCTAAATTTGGAATCAGGATCGATTCCCTTAGTCAGTGCCATCAATATGGAATTATCATTAGGGTTACTAATCTCTATACAAGTGGCATGGAACCTCTCAGGTAACGTCTGAGCATCTCTCCGGGAGCTTGAGTGACATTGGACAAGGTATTAACATCCTTGGGCCTTGTAACGTGCATGCAAAACTGCTCGACAAACTTCGTAGCCAACTGGTCGAAACATGAAATAGATCGGGGTGGCAGGCGAGTAAACCACATAGTCGCGATGCCCCCTAGAGAAATTGGGAAACTTCGGCATTTGACCTCATCATCAGCCCATGCGGCATTCATCAACCATTCATACTTTAAAATGTGCTAGTTAGGGTTAGAGCTCCCTTCATAAACAGGTAGAGTTGGCATTCTAAATCGCTAAGGCGGTTCAGCGTAGAGGATGTCATCGGTGAAAGGGTTATGACTTCAGGAGATTCCCCAGTCGTCATTGGTGAGGCCCTGACTCTCACGGATCATCTGGCGGATCATTGTCGGGATGTCAGGCATTTGTACATTATGGGCATGCTGGGCCAAGGTGTGGTCGGGTTCCATAATGTGAGGATGGCCCAGGAGCGGTCGACAGTCCATACCTCGCCTCCTTAGCACTAGGTCTTCGGGAACATAAGGTTCAGGAGTATAATCACGTTGGCGAAGGTTCAGATCCGTTCGGTTTCGAGTGTCAACTTCCAACTTGATGGTAGCGGCAGCAGCGCGGTTGTCAGTAGTGTGATAAGGAACCGTCCCTCTTCGGGAGGAAGGTCCGGTATGGTGGCTGGTTGACAGACCGGCTCTCGCTTGTCCAAGGTTCAAAGTGCGCCGATGCCTGGTAGCTTGCACGTAGCTTCCATCTAGCCGTGGGCGTGTGGATCTGTGATTGTAATTAGAGGAAGCTGAACTTTCAGTAGATGAGTAGGAAGCCTGCTCTCGTCTAAATCTCCTTCGTCTTTCTCGGCTTAGCCGATTAGTTAACTCTATGTTGGCGCGGAGCTGCTGGGTAAGCTGCTGGCGTCTTTGGGTTAGCTCTTGCATAAGTAGCTGGAACTCCTCCCTGGTGATAGGGCCTTGTGAATCTGAAGGTCCAGCAGCATTCTAGTCTGTAGAAGGAAGTTGTGCATTGTTCTGCCTATCCTGTCCTTATTGATCTGCAGCGGTTGAGGTAGTCCTAGTAGCGACCATAGTGAATAGCGAAGTTCTCTCCTAGACTTGATGCAAATTTGAATAGGATGGAAGAACTTCTAGGCTTGAGATCTGGATCTTCTCCTTAGATTCTTGCGATCCGATATCGACAGTAGATCCAATGAGCAGGAGAAAAGCCGGGTTTTCTCAGTGAAAGCACCAAAGTGTTTGTACCAAAATTGGGCACAACACTCTTCGGATGTGTTTAAAGAGATAAAATGAAGAAAATAAATGTAAAATGAGGCAGATCTAACAAATACACCAATCAACAGATAAGAAAAAGTATGGAAACACACAAATTTAGAGTGGTTCGGCGTATGGCCTATGTCCACTATGAAATGATTGATGTTTATTGATTGTAACTCGCTGGTTACAAATGGATTACAACAGTACAATCAAAGTACATCAGCAATTTCGGCAGAGTGTAGCGAGTCCAAAAGTCCATTTTCTGTAGGTCCAGGGTCACTATTTATAGGCGTAGGCAGCAAATATCTCGCCCAGATCTTGGGAGACTTCTTCTCTCACGTGGGTGGGCCCACAGAATCAAGTTCAGGTGATTTTGACTCGATTTAGGAGCGATACGAATTGAGTTCGTATCGATCAAGAATTGGTCATTTTGGGGTGAGATCGATCAGGTACATTCTTGAGGTTATACACAAGCTCCTGTGAAAATTTGGTGGCATTTGGACTTGTAGATCTCGAGTTATGATCGATGCAAGTTTGGATTTGTTGTATGCTGCTGACTTCATGTCGATAACTTTGTATCAGTTTTGTTCGTATCGGTTGAAGGCACGTGATTGCTAGATAACATGGCACTATCTTTTAGGATCGATCCATTTTTTATGCCGAGTGATCGAGTCTCTCTTTCTTTTAGGCCTTGTTCATATCCATTGGTGTAATTCTATTCATATCCACCTGTCGTGCCCTATTTTGTATCGATCATTGATGATCACTTCGTATCGGTTGGTAAATGATTTCCTCGTATCGATTGGTAGCCAATTTTGCATCAAAGATATAGGGCCTCTATCGCATCGGTTGTTTATGGTCGATAAAAATTGGGTTTTGAGGGGGAGCGATCGAGATGCTATCAGATGGTGGATACAAAGTGAGGCAGACATGATGGGTACGAAGTGACATCCTTTCATGGATACGAATCACTATTCAGTTTGATGGATACGAATTGTAGCTGGCCATGTTGGGTACAAAGCAAATAAGTGATGGATACGAACTTAACCCTTCTTTCATGGATACGAACGTGATGTTTCACTTGGAATTTGATGGATACGAATTTGCTTGGATACGAAGGAAGTTGTTTTCCTTGATTTTGATCGACTAATATCTTGTGCATACGAATCCTGATTTACTTGAAATTTGGAATGCTGACTTTCATGGTGTTGCTTGTTGTACCATATCGATTGTAGCTCGATCCAGACTCAGGAAAAATTTACCAGTATCCATAGTGAACTTTGTAGGTAATCGATCTTCGGGACAGACTATCCTTGGTTTCCAGTCAAGTCCTTGGTGTCACGGCCTTGCCAAAAGGTGGGATAACACAACCAACTCAGAGTATGCCTAAGGACCGATCGAGATTCAATACACGAGTAAATGGCTCGACTGTGATATTGCATTTTTTATTTAAAGGGGAGCTAGTGTGCATGGTGAACTTGATTCCCTTCCATCCCAATCAAGAGATGACTTATTATCGACCTTGATCAAAGGCATTTCCATTCAACATGGATGATCGCTACTTTTGTTCCACCATCGCAGCTCGGTTTCTTATATATTGCTGTAATTGGTTTTCTTGACCTATTCCTTGATTAGATCACGCAAGTGCCCACAATCATTTATGTTATGCCCATCCAGCTCATGTAATAGGCAGTACTTTTTGGACATCCTTTCACGTTCGGAGGGCACTCTCCTCGCTGGTTTCCGATAGGGAATCTGTCCCCTAGTGTCAAGGTAAATCTGCTCTATGGTTTCATTCAAATCCATGTAAGAATAGAATTTTAGTTCCCTTCTTTGCCGCTTTGATCCTTCAAAGCCATCATCCATTTTTTTCCTTTTTCCTTACCCACTCCTACTCCGAACAGCCCTCCACCATCCATAACATTAATTTCTTCCATATCAGCTTCAGCGTCCTCCTAACACAGGTATCTTTTGTCCTCATGATAAAATTCGGCGAGGTCCATTGGCGATCCCGCTCTAAAGCAACCTTTAAATCCATCTTATCCGCCACTCCTGAAACTGCCACCACCAGAATCACTGATGGATCAGGCCTATCAACCGCAGCAGCTGCTGTATTAAATCTTGTCAAAAAATCATGAATGTCTCTCCGGTCCTCTGCATCACATTAGATAGCATCATTACATTCTTGGGTCATGGAAAATGGACCCGGAACTTTTTCATGAATTTGTCCACCAATCCAGCCCATGTGCTGATGGATCCGTTTTCTAGTTGCTTGAACAACGGCACCAAATCTGTTAGATGCAAAGAGAAGCACTGTCTTATTACCTCTTCAGATGCACCAATACTTCCATCGGTCGGATGTATCTCATCAAATGAACTATTAGATCCATTTTTACGTCATACATCTCCAACTTAGGCAGCTTGAAATTAGGCAGATTCCTAGCGTATCGAATGTTCAGAGTGAAGGGACTCCCATTCACATCCTCCAGGCTCCGGTTAGTCAGTCCACCCCTTACTGCTCATCTCACCATCTCAGCAAGTATGTCATTGTCCTCTAAAGAAATTCTCATGTTTGCATTCCCAACCTGCTCCCCATTTCCACGAGGGGATTCCAGCACGTACTCCTCTGGTCGTGCTTTTGCATTCTAATTCACATTCAAACACTCTACTTTTCTCCTACACGTGCACCATTTCCACCCAAGTCAACACTAGGTATGCCTCCATGTTCTTATGGATTGGTACCGATCCATGTTTGTGGATCGGTACCGATCCACACAACTCTTTCGGGGTTCATTCCCGTTTGTTCCACTCAACTCCTAGGTATGTATACTCCAGCTTCTGGCCTTTGATTCTGATCTGCAGTTACTTCGGGTCTTCCTATTTGTCCTATTATCCTGAAAAACTCTCCATCATCTCCTTATGGCATGCTATCATCCTTTCTTTCATCTTATTTATCACAGTCTCCATTTAATCCCTTCTTTTGTAGATGGATGTGGGTTAGATCCTGAGGATGCCTCTTGGCTGTCTCCTTGTCAATTTCCTCCAACGATAGTCTTCCTAATTGATTGTCTCGTCATTTTAAAATTTTCCAAATCTTAAATCACCGAATTCAAATGTTTCTCAGTGGAAGCACCAAAATGTTTATACTAAAAAAAGACACAAACACCCAATTGAAGAAAATAAATAAAAACACAGAAACAAGACACCAGAGTTTTACAGTGATTCAGCTAATCGTTGCCTGCGTCCACTTAGCTTTATTGATGGTTTATAGTATTGTTTACACTTTGGTTCTTACAGATCTTTTTGAGAGTACAAGAGAATTATAGAGAAGTGAAAAAGATCTCAAGGAAGCAAAAGGATCCTAAAAAATGAGCCTTTGGTCTCCTATTTATAATTGTAGATAGCCTGAATTCTCACCCAATGATCTCTACCTCGTTCTCCATGCCTAAGTCCAAGTCTCCCAAGAAAATGGTGGATACCTCATCAATATACGTTGATCGGTACCGATCCATGGGCTTGGATTGGTACCGATCCATAATATTCTCATAAGGATTGTTTTGAATGCTTCGTCTTGGCTCGATTCGTGGTTAGCTTCATGATTTCTAACTTGTCTACAATATAATAAGTTTGACTTTGAGTCCAAATGATGGATCTATGGAAAAATGGAGTTGCTAATTTCAAGTGCTCGAGGAGATCGATATAGGATCACATGGAATCGATGCAAAGGAAAATGAAATAGGCTTTTGACATCAAGACGTGCAAATATGAGGACGTAGGGCAAAAATTGGTGAAGTGTTGTGGATTGGTACCGATCCAAGTGCATGGATCGGTACCGATCCAACAGTTCATTGGATTTTGAACTATGGATTCTTAAGATTGTTTGTGCTTGCCTCCTGTGACTTTGGTTGCACTTGGTTTCTATGCTTGCTGGCTATATATCTGGGCTTCCTACCTTGATAGCTTTCAAGTTTAACTTGTCAAGTTTGCCCGTATACTTCCTGGTCAAAAGGCTAGAAACAATTCATAGTTTATACCATTTATTCTAGATTAAAATAAAACGATAAATTCCATTGTTTAATCTTTGTAAAAGAGGAGTTGAATAGACGTTGAAACTAGAATTGCAATTTCTATTTTTGAGATTATTCCATTAACTTGATGTGATAGATTGAGTTGAAATGTTTATTTTTATACAATTCTATTTATTGCAATTTTTGGGTATTAATGTTGAATACTTTGTCAAGGATATTGAAATCTCCTGTTATGGATATTGGAAATTTGGCACCATTGATGTTTGCGCCAAAAATGGTCACAAACCCCGAATGTTGTGAAAACACCAGTGTATGAATACAAATCAGCAATATTCAAACACAAATCTCAGATCTTAACAAACAACAAACAGCAATCCAGAAATAATGAACAAAAACACGAGATTTATAGTGGTTCGGCTATCTCCGGCCTACGTCCACTCCAAAGTTTTTATCTTTTATTGATAGATGCTTGAAGATTACAATTTCCTATCGCGTAGTACAACGGATTTTATGATTATAATCTGAATCTAAGGCAGCAATGGCGATCGGGAGTAAATCTGGCAGAGTCCGGGCACTCTTTAGCTCTCAAAATTGTCCGACCCCTTTTCTGAATGACCAGGGGCTCTATTTATAGGTGTAGGAGGCTGATATTTCGCCTAAATTGAGGGGAGACCAGTTCTGGCACGTGAGGGGGCCCACATGCCCGCTTTCTGGAAATCCGGGCCCACTTTGGGATCGATTCGAAGCTACGTTCGAATCGATCAAGAAATTGTCCAATCGAGCTGAAATTTGGTGTGAACATTATTCAACATGTGATCAAGCTACTGTGAAAATTTCATAGCATTTGGACTTGTAAATCTCAAGATATGATCGATTCGAGATCATGTTTCCGGTTGATAAGCTCCCTTCGAATCGATCTTCCTTCGAATCGATTAGGTCGAATCGATGGTGTCGCGTGCCCAAGTGATGACGTGGTGCGTGTTTCCTGGGTCAATCCTCCTTCCTCGCCATGTTGAACGCTCCCTTCCTGGATATGCGCTCGCATCCATACCTCGTACCCAGTCCACATCCATCTATAGCCATAGCGTGCTTCGAATCCATTGCTTCGCATCCATAAAATCAGTTTCGTTCGTATCCATAACTTTGTATCCACGACTTCGTATCCACGAAGCCGTCTCCCAACGTATCCTTCTCGTATGCCCTTGATCTTCTTCGAATCGATCTGTATGTGAGTCCTTCGTATCGATTTTAGCATAGATCGATACGAACTGCATCGTCACTCCTCGCCTCCCTTCCGATACGAACTATATAGATACGAAGCCTGTAGCCTGAATCCATCCTGATCGATACGAAACGTATCGATTCGAACAAACCTCTGCGTGCTTTCCTACCAATCTGGGCGTGTCACCACCGAGTCGAAATCCACCTAGCTTTCCTACCTGATCGATACGAACATGCTGTCATCCTTCACCATCCTATCGATACGAAGTCATCGAGTCGAACTAGAACCTGATCGATGCGAACTTCACTAAACCGAACCCATGTCGATCGATACGAACGGTATCGATTCGAAAGTCCTTACTTTATGGTCGACACGAAACGTATCGATTCGAACCGCCATCCTCTTGATCGATGCGAAATGCATCGATTCGAACCATTCCCTGCACATCGTAATCCATCCATATTTCCTTCATATGAACTCCGATTAACCTGAAACTTGAAATATAGCCTCTCCTAGTCCTTATCATCATCTCCAATCGATTTCGTCCCGATCGGAGCCCGGTCAAATTTTGACGACATCGATCACAACCTTGTCTCTAATCGACCTCCAATCCTGATACCCATCCTTTCTTGTCGATTTGTTTGATATTCCGGATTTGACCAAAAAGCGGGATAACATTTGCCCCCCAAAACATGCCTTGTGAAAAGAAGGCGTGTTTTGAATAATTCTGTATCCGATATCCAAAGTCCATAGCCAATCCCATGTCCATCCGAACTCGAAGATCGAGCCTTTGATCCATTCTTACCCAATAGCCAATAGCCCAATCCAGGACCTCTCCGGGTCGGTATCCAAATCCATAACCTCTCTGGGCTTCTGCCAAGCGCAATCAACACCTGACGACCGTGGTCCAGTGTCCCTGGACGTTGAGCTAACCTCTCCGGGTTCTTGCCAAGCGCAATCCACACCTGACGACCGTGGTCCAGTGTCCCTGGACGTTGAGCTAACCTCTCCAGGTTCTTGCCAAGCGCAATCCACACCTGACGACCGTGGTCCAGTGTCCCTGGACATAAGTAATGCCGTGGCTTAAGTCCTAAGCTGAATCCTGGTCGCTCTGGACCCTTGTTGAGCATAGTCCATACTCAACGACCTGAAACAATAATCGATAGTAGGGGGCCTAAGTCCTAGGCCGAATCCTGGTCACTCCGGACCCTTGCCGAGCATAGTCCATACTCGACGACCTGAAATGATAACCGATAATACAGGGCCTAAATCCTAGGCCGAATCCTGGTCTCTCCGGACCCTTACTGAGCATAGTCCATACTCGACGACCGTTTATCAAAAAACCAAAAAGAATCCAATCAAAATCCAATCCAAAATCCAATCCAAAAATAAAATCCGAAAACCAAAATCCAAACCAACATCCAAAACAGAAAACCATCCAAACGAAAATCCAAACCAGAAAGCAAACAAAACCAGGAGTTCAAACCAAACTCCAAAACCAAACCAGAAAAACGAGTGTCCAATCCAAAAACAAAAGAAAACAGATTTCGCAAACCATGGCTTCGCGGTGTATCATCATTCAGAGCATGCCTAAGGGCTATCTCCGTCCTCGTACATGAGTAAATGACTTTGTTGCTCGCCAACGGTTTGTTACTTATTTCATATTATCCGGGTCAATGGATAACCAATCGACCATCATTCCTGGGCCTCATGCCATCATGGCTTGAGGTGGGCGGTGGTTGCTCCTGCTCCACCACTGCATTCCGAGCCCCAACATACTGCGTCAATTGTCCATTCCTCACATGCTCCTCAATTATGTCCTTTAGGTGCCTGCAGCTGTTGGTATCGTGTCCATCCAAATCATGGAAGAGACAGTGCTTTCCTGATGCCCTTTCTCGTTCAGAAGGTTCTCTCCTAGCTGGCCTCCGGTAAGGAAGGCGATTCCGGGTTTCCATGTATATCCGCTCCTGCGTCTCGTTTAATCCTGTGTATGTGGAAAACTTTGGATCCTTCCATCGCTTCCCGGCTTTTCCTGAATCGTCGTCTAGCTTCCTTTTTCCTTTGTCTTTATCCGAGCTTCCGTTGGATGGTCCTCCACCCCCAGTCACATTCACCTCCTTTAACTTTAAATCAATACATGCGTCTTCTTGCCGAAGGAACCTTTCAGCTTCATGGAAGAATTCCCCAAGATACAGTGGTGGATCTCGTACTAAAGATACCTTAAAATCTGAATCCTCTCTGACTCCCGATACTGCCGCCATCAAAACCATCGATGGATCCGGCCGATCCACCGAAGCAACCGCCGCATTAAATCGAGTTAAAAATGCTCTAAGCGATTCATCCTTTCTTTGCTTTACCGATGTTAACATCACGTTCTTAGGTCTTTTGATATGAACCCGAAACTGTCCCAAAAACCTATCCACCAGTTCCCTCCAAGTCCTAATAGATCCTTCTTCCAGCTGCCTAAACCACATTGCCGCTAGGTCTGTTAAGTATAAAGGGAAACATCTGGCCATCACTTCCTCCGATGCCCCCAGCACTTCCATGTGTCTAGTGTATCTCATCAAGTGATCAGTCGGGTCAGCCTTTCCATTATATACTTCCACGCTAGGTAACTTGAACTTAGGTGGATTCTGAGCTATCCTGATTTCCCGAGCGAACGGACTCTTGTTCACCCCTTCCAAATCTCTATTGGTCGAACCTCCACGCATAGTCTTCCTAATGATTTCCATTAATCCAGCGTTGCCTGTTAGGTGTTGCCCCCCATGCTCCCGAGGGAACTCCGGCACATATTCTTCATGTGGCTCATTAGCCGCAACGTTGGCTCTAGCCTGTTGAACTCCTTCCAAAGGTCCTTCTGCGTTGGATCCTGCGGGCCTGCCCCCAAGCCCTTGTTGATTGCCTTCCGGTTCTGTATTCTGTCCTACATTGGGTTCCGCAACCCTAGTTCCTTGTTCCACATTTGTAGTCGCTGTAGTTGGTCCAATGTTCTGTGTTCCTACAGCTCTCATCTGCTCGAAGAAAGTCTGCATCATATCCTGTTGACTCTTCAGCAACCTTTCATGTAATGAATTTGCCATAGCTTCCATTTCGTCTCTGGTAATGTAAATCGAAGCTCGTCCTTCTCCAGCTCCGGAGGATGCCTCTTGACTCCCTCCTTGTTGGCTTCTCTCAGCTCTTTGTCTTGTATGTCGAGTCATTGCCGAGTCAATCTGAATCCTTCAAACTTTCAAATCTAAACTTCAATCCGATGTAGCGAGTGCTAGTCCTTCTCAGTGAAAGCACCAAAGTGTTTGCACCAAAAATGGTCACAAACCCCGAATGTTGTGAAAACACCAGTGTATGAATACAAATCAGCAATATTCAAACACAAATCTCAGATCTTAACAAACAACAAACAGCAATCCAGAAATAATGAACAAAAACACGAGATTTATAGTGGTTCGGCTATCTCCGGCCTACGTCCACTCCAAAGTTTTTATCTTTTATTGATAGATGCTTGAAGATTACAATTTCCTATCGCGTAGTACAACGGATTTTATGATTATAATCTGAATCTAAGGCAGCAATGGCGATCTGGAGTAAATCTGGCAGAGTCCGGGCGCTCTTTAGCTCTCAAAATTATCCGACCCCTTTTCTGAATGACCAGGGGCTCTATTTATAGGTGTAGGAGGCTGATATTTCGCCTAAATTGAGGGGAGACCAGTTCTGGCATGTGAGGGGGCCCACATGCCCGCTTTCTGGAAATCCGGGCCCACTTTGGGATCGATTCGAAGCTACGTTCGAATCGATCAAGAAATTGTCCAATCGAGCTGAAATTTGGTGTGAACATTATTCAACATGTGATCAAGCTACTGTGAAAATTTCATAGCATTTGGACTTGTAAATCTCAAGATATGATCGATTCGAGATCATGTTTCCGGTTGATAAGCTCCCTTCGAATCGATCTTCCTTCGAATCGATTAGGTCGAATCGATGGTGTCACGTGCCCAAGTGATGACGTGGTGCGTGTTTCCTGGGTCAATCCTCCTTCCTCGCCATGTTGAACGCTCCCTTCCTGGATATGCGCTCGCATCCATACCTCGTACCCAGTCCACATCCATCTATAGCCATAGCGTGCTTTGAATCCATTGCTTCGCATCCATAAAATCAGTTTCGTTCGTATCCATAACTTTGTATCCACGACTTCGTATCCACGAAGCCGTCTCCCAACGTATCCTTCTCGTATGCCCTTGATCTTCTTCGAATCGATCTGTATGTGAGTCCTTCGTATCGATTTTAGCATAGATCGATACGAACTGCATTGTCACTCCTCGCCTCCCTTCCGATACGAACTATATAGATACGAAGCCTGTAGCCTGAATCCATCCTGATCGATACGAAACGTATCGATTCGAACAAACCTCTGCGTGCTTTCCTACCAATCTGGGCGTGTCACCACCGAGTTGAAATCCACCTAGCTTTCCTACCTGATCGATACGAACATGCTGTCATCCTTCACCATCCTATCGATACGAAGTCATCGAGTTGAACTAGAACCTGATCGATGCGAACTTCACTAAACCGAACCCATGTCGATCGATACGAACGGTATCGATTCGAAGTCCTTACTTTATGGTCGACACGAAACGTATTGATTCGAACCGCCATCCTCTTGATCGATGCGAAATGCATCGATTCGAACCATTCCCTGCACATCGTAATCCATCCATATTTCCTTCATATGAACTCCGATTAACCTGAAACTTGAAATATAGCCTCTCCTAGTCCTTATCATCATCTCCAATCGATTTCGTCCCGATCGGAGCCCGGTCAAATTTTGACGACATCGATCACAACCTTGTCTCTAATCGACCTCCAATCCTGATACCCATCCTTTCTTGTCGATTTGTTTGATATTCCGGCTTTGACCAAAAAGCGGGATAACAATTGATAATATGGAAAGTACTTGAATTATTATGATTAAAAAGGAATTGACATTTAGACATTAGTTATGGCGTAATCTCCGCATGTAAAGAAAATAATAAATGCGCATTTATTTATATAATAATTACGGTAAATAACATACAATTATAACATATAATTGCGCAGTTAATCAGGTAATAATTATCATTAAATCCCTCTTATGAAAGTGATTGAATTGTTAAGGAAAAATAAGAAGGAATTCTTATACAACCTAATTAATGGACATAGTGAGATGTGTGATAATATATTAAGAGTGTTGTAAAATATGACTAAGTCATAAGTGGTGTGAGGTCAGTCAAAAGACACACGATATTCTACCCAGCTAATCTGGCTACCAGCAGTGTGATTTTAGGACTGATATGAGACATTGTCTATGATAAGTAACTACGATGACGTGAGGCTAGTCCTAATTCTGTAAGGTAAATTTGCCCAACTAATTTCGCAACCAGTACCTACGAATAATTAGGCTAATATGAGTCATCGCTGTGGGTATCAATCATAAAACAAAAGACTTTTTTTGGGGGTTTGGAGATATTAAGTGGTTGTTTGAGTGCCCACCTTCTTTCCCCAAATGAAGTATTACATGGTCGTGATTGGGTTTAGGCATGATTAAGGATATCTCAAGAAGGTCCGCTTCAATAGGAAGTGTTAAGTATTCAAAGAGATTTCCGTGCAATGTCAGCAAGATAAATACCTTTGTAGAGTCTGCCTTAGGAATAGGTATTGAATGATGGAGACCTACCTCAATAGAGGTCTTAAATGGTCAGAGTCTGCCTATTTTCCCTTGAAAGGTATTAAATAGTTTGGGTTCTATCTGTCGCATTGTTAGACATTTATGACGTTAGTTATGGGAAATGCGATTTAGAAACTTGCTTCGGGAATGGAAGGTATTAAGTGTTTGTTTAAAAGCCCCCCTCCTTTCCTTATGAAGTATTAAATGGTTTTAAAAACATGTAAGACATGTTCCTTTTTTGACATATACTTCCCAAATACTGAAATAATAGGGCTCGAGCTTTTTATTCACCAAACATTTGTTGTTTTGACTCCCTCCTCATTACAACATAGGTTAAGGAAGGAGTGATGACGACGATGATGCTTTAAGACGGCGTAAGAAAAGCTTGTGGCAGTTATTATTTAATTATGATGCTTTTATTGTACCCATGGGAAAAGTATAATACTTTTGAACAAATGATAAAATGGTTACTATGGATGTAGGAAATGCGGATTATGGATCTTAAGGCATAATTAACACTAGAGGGGAGGGGGTGAATAGTGTTTAATTAATTTTAAGAATCTTTTTGAAATCTTTTAAAATTAAATCCAAACAAATGCAATTCACAAACACAGAAACAATCACAGAATCAGACACAGATGCAAATAGTAAATAAAAGCAGTAAAAGAAAGAACACACCGGAATTTTATACTGGTTCGGAGTTACCCTACATCCAGTCCCACACAATTTCTTATGCAGATTTCTTTTCAAATATAATGTTGATATTACAACCTCGATTTCAAGGCCACGAGATACACTATCCTGTCATCAAGTCCAGGACAAACTCTCTTGATTTAACCAGGCTACAAGATCACCTAATTGATTTACGGGCTACAATCACACCCAATTGATTTACGGTTCACAATCACACCATTTCCAATATGATCACTTTGATAGATAGAGAGACGCGATACACTTCTTTGATTACAAATGATCCTATAACTTTGAATAGCACTGAGATCTTTGAGAGAAAGTGGCAGAGAATCAAACTAGAGATGATTGAGTTTGATTCACTTAGAATTTTGGCAGAGTTTTGTTAAAATATAAGAGAATATTTGAGTGGAGAAGAAGGAGTGAAGAAATGAAGAAAAACCAACTTAAAATTCGTTGAACAACTGGTATTTATAGAACAACAACAGTCATGTCCATTCGTGAAAGGTTATGACGAATAGACACTTCTTTTGAAAATTTGAATTTCGACGGTCACCATGTCGACATGGGGGATGAGGTATGTCGACATGCCCTAGTAAATTTTGAAAATTGATTTTTGTTTTTAAAAGAGATTTTCTTTCTAAAACTTGTCAAAACAATTTCTGAAGTTTATAAAACATTTTGAATATAGTTTAAACTTATAAAAGAGATTTAAAAAGTAATCTAAAAAATATATAATTCATAATATAAAAGTAATATTAAAAACTAAGTATAGAATATATTTTTGAGATTTAAAGCTTATAATATTAAAACCAGGAGATAGTTTTAAAAACAAGAGATGATTTTGAAATCAAAATATAAAAGATGATAAGAATAGTTTAAGACAAAAATATTTAAACTGAGAGAGATGACTTTAAAAAAAATTGGAAAAATATTAAAAATAAATCATTTTGAAAATTTCGTGGATTCCATTCCACTAGAGAAGGTCGTGGGTTCCATCCCATTAAAGAGGTCATGGGTTCCATCCCACTATTAAAGCGAGAAGGTGGATTCCATTCCTCAATTAAAATCAGAATAAAGATTTTAGTGCTATTATGAAGTTTTAACATAAATCTAGACACTATTACTTATCTTGATATATTGAACTCTTGAAATTTTGAAATCTTGATACTCATGAGTCTTCAGTCTTGATTTCTTCAATCTTGAATTCGTCGGTCTTGAATCACTATACTCAGTCTTGAATCTTTATACTATACAGTCTTCATTCTCAGTACCTGCATATATATATCCTGCATATACATATATATATTTAGACAAGAATATTAGTCTTTATATTTTATAACAAGTCCTAAGGTTGTTGTCATCAAAACCATCATCTCGGGAACTAAAAATCTCCCCTATTTTGATGATGACAACCTTTGTTTATAAAATCTTCTCCACAATCTTCGATTCTACTCTGGCTCCCCCTTATTCCAACAACTCCCCCTTAATCTACTAACTCCCCTTTAATCTAAGCCTATCTAACCTATTTTATAATTCTCCCCCTTTGTCATCAACAAAAACTAAGCCGAAACTACATAACTCCCCCTTAAACTAATACTATGGAACTAAATGCTAATAACGAAGTATAATAAGCGAAACATAAATCTAATTTTATTATATATGATGTTATATTACACAAACGTATAAATGAATATATACAAATACACAATATATAAAAACATTATCATAAAAACAATCTAATGAGAGTCCTTAACAATTGGTGACTTGTGAATCGAACAATTAGGGTAATGGGGACAAAAGTTTCCACGTTGTTCGACCAAATTACCATCTTTGTCAAAACAGGCTTCTCTAACTCAAATAACTTTATCATCCTCATCCATTTGCGCTTCCTCTTCCTCTTCTTCTTCGTCGTCCTCTAATGGATTATGAATATGTAAGTTAGAGGAATCATCTTTAATCATGATACGATCTGCATGATTATCCCTTAGAAATTTTTGCAAATTTCTAAGTATCTTGCCTTGTTTCTCTTGTTCCTTTGCTATCTTTATTTGCTTGACTTGTAATTCAGTCAGCATTTGTAGGGAATCCTTCAAAGTTTCCTCGATCTTCATCAATCGAGCCAATGTAGTTCGTTGAAATGGACCAGAATTAGGAGAAGGGAAGGAAAAGGTTGCATTTTGGTTTGATTTTGAAGAGGAGGCCATTATTTTATATTTTCAGAAGTTTATTACAGAGAAAATGAAGAGAGAAGACAAAAGAATTCGAAATATTGTGGTTTATATAACCACCAAACTGATTTTAGAGGGAAAATCAAAATTCAAATTTTACCGCTGTATGTCGACATGGGGGGTAGGGGCATGTCGACATCCCTTTGAAAATTTTGACAATTTTGTTTTTCTATATTTATTTAAATATATATGTTACTATATCTATATTCTATATCTCAGTTATAGAACAAATACCTAGTTATCTTCTTAATTTAATAAAGGTTGATTGATTCAAGGGTTTGGTTAGAATATCAGCTATTTGATTCTCAGTGTTGATAAATTCAAGAGAAACAATCTCTTTACTTATATTATCTCTGAGAAAATGATGTCTGATATCAATATGTTTGGTTCTGGCATGATGAGTAGGATTTTTGCATAAATTTATTGCACTTGTGTTGTCATAATAAATTGGTGATTTTGAAATATTTAATCCAAAATCCTTTAGGATCTGTTGCATATAGATAACTTGAGAACAAGCCAAAGCAGCAGAGATATATTCTGCTTCAGTTGTTGATAGTGAGACAGTATTCTGCTTTTTACTAGACCAGGAAACCAGAGAATGTCCTAAAAAGTGACAAGTTCCACTTGTACTTTTTCCGTCTGATTTACAACCAGCATAGTCAGCATCACAATATGAGATTAAATCAAATGAATCATTTTTAGGGTAAAATAGGCCATAGTCTAAAGTGTGTTTAACATATCTTAAGATATGTTTAAAAGCTTTTAAATGGGTCTCTTTGGGTTGAGATTGGTATCTTGCACAGAGACAGACACTATGCATGATATCAGGCCTACTCGCAATTATATAGAGTAGCGATCCAATCATTGCCTATATAGTTTTTGGTCGACATCATTTGACATGTCTTCTTTATTCAAGGCTTCATTGGTTGCCATAGGAGTGGGTTTTCCACTCGCAGTGGTCATAACAAACTTATTAATTAGATCCCTAGCGTACTTTTCTTGACTAGTTGAAATACCACTATCTAATTGTTTTATTTGCAATCCTAAAAAGAAAGCAAGTTCACCCATATGACTCATCTCAAACTCTTTTGTCATTATTTAAGAAAACTCTTTGTTCATTTCATTGTTTGTTGATCTAAAAATTATATCATCTACTTAAATCTATACTAATTGGATATAATTTGTTTCTTTTAATAAAAAGAGTATTATCTACTTTACCAATTTCAAAATTTGATTGTAATAGGTAGGATCTTAGTTTGTCATACCAGGCTCTAGGAGCTTGTTTCAGACCATATAAAGCTTTCTTTAATTTGTAAACATGATTTGGAAACTTTTCTTCTTCAAAAAGTGGGGGTTGTTCAACATAAACATCTTTAACAAAACCATTTAAAAAGGCACTTTTGGCATCCATTTGAAATAATTTGAAATTGTTATGGTTTGCGAAAGCAAGCAGAATTCTAATGGCTTCTAATCTTGCTACGGGTGCAAAAGTTTCATCATAGTATATTCCTTCTTTTTGAAAATAACCTTGCGTGACTAACCAAGCTTTATTTCTAACGACCTCACCTTGGTCATTCATTTTATTTTTATAAACCCATTTAGTTCCTATTATAGTTTTGTCTTCAGGTCTAGGAACAAGTTCCTATACATCATTTCTGGTGAATTGATTCATTTCTGGTGAATTGATTCATTTCTTCTTGCATAGCAAGAATCCATGAATCATCAGATGATGCTTCCTTTGGATTTTTGGGTTCAATAGTTGATATAAAAGCTACATTACTCATTTTGTTTAGTTGATTTCTAGTTCAAACAACAAACTCAATATTTCCTAGTATATTTTCTACAGGACATCTTTTAAAAAGCTTGATCTTTTTATTAGGATGAATAGTTTCGCAATTTGTTTCATTTGATTCATTATCTAGAGTAACAAAATCATCTTCATCATTTATTTGAACAAAATCTTTGAAATTTTCATCAAAAGATACATGCATTGTTTCTTCAATGGTGTTAGTTTTTAAATTGAAAACTCTGTATGCTTTACTTCTATAGAATATCCGATAAAGATTCCTTTGTCAGATTTAGGATCAAATTTATACAAATTTTCCTTTGTATTTAGAATAAAGAATTTACTTCCAAATTTTTTAAAATAATATACCTTTGGTTTCTTATTGAAAAGAAGTTCATATGGAGTTTTATTGGTTAGAGGTCTAATTAACAAGCTGTAGTGACTGCTTCAGCCCAAAATTTTCTTGGTAATTTACTATCTGAAAGCATAGTTCTTGCACACTCTTGAATCATCCTATTTTTACGCTCTACCACTCCGTTTTGTTGTGGAGTTCTTGGAAAGGAAAAATTATGAGTTATTCCTTTTTTATTAAAGAAATTCTCAAAAATTTCATTTTCAAATTCTCCACCATGATCACTATGAATAGTTTTGATTTTTAAAGAAAGTTGATTTTAAAGAAAGTTGATTTTGAATTCTTTCTGCAAAAGTTTTAAATAAATCGAAAGCATCGCTTTTAAGTTTCAGAAAAATTGTCCATGTAAATCTAGAATAGTCATCTACAATTACAAAAACATATTTACTGTGATTTATTGACTGAATTTGAGATGAACCAAACAGATCTAAATGAAGTAACTCAAGAGTTTTTGAAGTTGAAATCATAACTTTCAATTTAAATGAACTCTTCCTAAGTTTTCCTAGTTGACAAGCATCACAAATACTATCTACTTTAAAATCCATTTTAGGGAGACCTCTTATTAGATCAAGTTTTGAAAGTCTAGATAAGAGTTTGAAATTCAAATACTCAAATCTTTTATGTCAAATCCAAGGGTCACTTGTATTAGCCAAAAAGACATAGGTTATCATTTGAGATTTTCATACTGAGAATATAAATATTTTTCTTCCTAATTCCTTCAAAGATAATATTTGATTTATTATCTTCGATGTGACACTTATCCTTTTCAAATTTAATTTTGTAGCTCTTATCACATAGTTGACTTATGCCAAGTAAATTGTGTTTTAGATTCCTAACTAACAAAACATCAGAAATAGTAGGAGTTTTAGTGTAACGACCCACTATTTTGGACCATTCAAATCGACAATAAATCCACACATGTCGGACTTGAGTAATTCAAAACAATAGATTGTAAATATAAATTTGGCAAAACTCAGAATATACAGTAAATAAATCACAGATCACAGACACAGAGTAATATAACAATGCAGCGGAAGCAAAGAAATAGTAGTTCATGAAGCTACTATATATATAACAAAGTTAAACAAGATTACAATAGAATTTATGAATACAAAGATGTCTCAATACAATAGTCAAATACAAGAAGATCTTAATACATCACTGGAATCAACTGAATAACTGAAAGCGAAATAGATAGCTGGATCTCCAAGAAAAGCTCCAACTCCAAAGATGAGTCTCGAATGCTGTATCACTCAGTTTGACCCGAGCGTAAAGCAAAACACAAAACACTCGAGTCAGGACATACATACTTATACAATGTAAACCAACTCAAGTGAACTGCAATAAAGATGCACAAGTAACTTAAAGAATGCTTGGGATCGCTCATTCTTTAAGGATCCGTTAAACTATCTACTATGTAGTAATATTCGCTATTATAATAATGTCTATAATAAAATAAACTTACTTTTAAATAGCGTTAAGGAGTGACCCAATATTCCCCTTAACACATAATAGTCCCAGTAGTCTATCCAATATCAGCGTACCCCCAGATCGGGAGCTACCCTCAATACTCCACAGGCTACGGCACAAATCCAAACTCGTAGTAAAGCTCGCTATGGTAGGTGACACGGCACAACAAGGCAATGCCAGGGTAGATATACCAATTACGCATCCGGGCTGGTGGAAACGCATAGCAGCCACTACCGCCCACCTCGGAACACATTCCCAAATCAAAAATCGAAGAGTAGCCACCCAATCAATCACAAAGTAATAGAATGGTATCAAAGAAATGCGTCCGATCAGAGGTGCTACCTCATTGGCCCGAGAATCGCTCTTGTTTTAGCCACCTTATGCCAACTCATGGGAGTCGGGTCCACGTTCATACCTCAATAGGATCGTCGCCACCATCCTACTTCATTTTGGAATCTCCACCGTATACACGGTTATCAAAGTGGTTTTCGGTATCGACATAGAGTATGCCCATATCCGATCCCGGTCTCTTTGCCAACCAATCGTTATTATAACCCATGGATATTAATTTTGAAATAATTTATACCTTAAAACAAAATATCATATCCATTTCAAAACTAGTTTATACTTCAAAACCAAATTATCATATTCAACTAGTTTATACTTCAAAACCAAAATATCATTTGAATAAACCCAAATTTCCAATCACTGGATATTTCTTTCAATTTATTTAAACTTGAAATATTCCTTTTTAAATCATCTTAAACCAAAACCACTTTATAAAGCCATATTCTTAAATCTTCAATTGCAAATCAATATATTCAAAACAATTCTTAATTAAATACTATTTCAAATAAATTCATTTCCAAAAGTCATAGTACTTTCAAAGTTATAACAATTTCGACATCAAAACACTTTGAAACCATAATACTTTGAAATCATAACCCTTTTTGAACTATTATCATTTGGAAATCCAAATACTCAGAAAATCATAACACTTGGGAATGTTACCCTTTGAAAATCATAATACTTTTAAAATAAATTTCATTACCAAAGTTGTAGCATTTCAAAGATCATTCATTTAATTATAAAATTTCCAAATCGTTGTATTTTCAGCTAACAACAGCACTTATAAAGTGTTACGGTAGATATATTAGTAATATTTCAAAACATTGTCAAATTCAAAAACAACAGCACTTATAAAGTGTTGTAATATATATTTAGTTATTTTCAAACAGCTTAGTTTCAGAAACAGCAGCACTTATAAAGTGCTGTAATAGGTATTTAGTTATTTCAGAACGTAGTTAAATTTCAGAAATGATAGCACTTAACAAATGCCATCTTAAAACCACAACATTTATAAATGCTACCAATACAATTCCAGATTTTATTATAACTTTTCAGAAACAACAAAACTTCAATTTTAGCCATTTTTAACTTATAAAAATTATATTTCATGCTTCAAAAACATTCATTTGGATATCCTTTAACTTATGATTTAATAAAAATAAAATTTTATAATTAAATATCCAATTTAAACCATAATTCATTTAGTAAGTCAAAATACACTATTTTACTTAACTTTTATCTTTTTACCACTAACCTAACACTTTATTTTAAAATACCCATTTCATAAATAAAACTAAATTTCTATTTATTTACTTAACTTAAAATTTCCATTTGAAAAACCAAATTTCCAATTATCAAGTTAGGTCATAATTAAAGTTACATTTTTCCATTTAAAAATCATAACTATTTATTTTACAAAACATAACATTTCATAAAAGAATATTTTATCATAGTTAATATAACAATCAAATCTTTTTTTTAGATCTATTCATTTAGACATCAATCAACTATGATTTTCTAGTTAAATACATTTTATTACAAAATGTCCAATTAAAACTGTATTCTATTTTATCAGTTCAAAATACATTATTTATTACACAAAACATGTCCGTTTCATAAAGTAAAATTCATAACAATTACTAGGTTAGATTTAAAACTTCCATATTAAGCTAGATTCAATTATTAATTTATTTATCATCAATAAATGTCTTTAAATTCAATTTAAAACCAATACATCTTTAAAATTTCCATTAAAGCCACTATTGACTTATAAAATCTTAACTTATAGAAAACCAACATCTTCTTATATTTAAGCCATTTAAATCAAATCTTTAGCTCAAATTTCATATATTTTAAACATTCAAAATACTTAATAATTTTTAGGAAAATATTATTTAAAAATATAACCATGGGCCTGTATAATATTTTCTAACCTAGGTCAAGTGATACGGATATGTGTCATTTCAATCCGTAATTTAAAAAGAAAAATCCGGGTTCTATCATTTCAAACCCGCAATCCCAAGTCAAATAAAATAAAATAAAAATACAATAAAAATCACTCGAGCCTATCATTTCAGCTCATAATGATTTTTCCTTATTCTAATGTTTGTTCGGGTATGTATCAGTTCAATCCATCGTGATAGGGAACTTGCAGTGTGAGATACAGTAATTAAATGAACAATATAATATAACATATCATATCAGATGATGTAACAAATATATAAACAGCATTTAACATCATATAATCACATTACAGGCATATATGAATAACATATCAGTTTATACAGATTCACTTGTCATCATTTCACAATAATATAAGTATGGATGTCGAGAGTGATAAACTCAACTTCTAAAGCTAGAGATATTCGACAAACGAGTTACGAATCCCAAAGCAAAGCTAGATGGACACGATTCGATAAAGAACAGGCACGACGGACAAAGCTGATAAAGAGGAATTGACGAAATCAAAACGAATTGGCTTGATAGACGGATAATATATTTTGTTGGAACAATACTCATAAACATATAAAAATAATATATTCATATTTATAAATGAAAGATACTTATATATACACAATTTAAAACAAACATTATTATAACATATATATTTATACACTTAACAAATCAATAGTAAATTTAAACCCATATCTTTATAAATCAAACATATACAGGTAACCATGACACATAAAATCACTATGATTCCCCTGAATAAAAATATATATGTATATGATCATTTGCATTAATATATCAAGTGTAAATTAAAATATATGTAATCAAACCTATGCAGACCCTATATAATATACAACTATATATATATATATGTATGTATGTATGTACAGATTAAATGAATGCAAACATGTATATAATATACAGCAAAATATATATATAAGTACACTTACAGGCTAATAATGTAGACATTTTGTATATGAAAACAAATCAAATGCGACTACTCTACATATATACACAGCCTAAATTTATATACAAACTTATACCCTTGCACTGTTGAAATTATATATATGAAATACTTCTTATAATCCGTTCAAATAACAGGATCAGTATAAGTGTAAATCAAGGCACAGACTTATATATAAATTAAAACAGCAATATATATATATATATATATATATTACTGCAATAAACTATTATATGTTTAATGAAACAAGCAGACTCTATTTTAAACACATATGATCTTAAATCAAAAAATATGTATACTTATATATACTTTACCTTAAAACCAATGCATGCTAACTTTCATATAAATTATACTGTAAACATTTGTTATTAAGGCTTATATGTATACTGTTATATACAAAACAATAATATACAAATATACTTAGGAACTAACAGATCTATGTTTTGACAAATATATATATATATATATATATATATAGATAACATAAACTGACATATACACACACACACACACTCTTACAAATATATATTTTTAACAAATGAATCTTATACTATATAAACATTACATATATAGCTAATACAACTAACACATAAAGATATACCTTATACAAGATGCTGCAAAGATGAAATTGACAGTGCTCGGCAGAAGAAGGGGTAGCAGAGCACGCGAAGGTGAAGTAGTGAGCCGGCTTCAATGTTGTAGGAAGAAAGTCGAAGGGCTGTCGGAGTGGAGGGAGGACATGCGATCAGCTAGAAGGCCGGGCTCGGCTGTGCTCAGCGGGTTGCGTGAGGTGTATGTTTGAAGGCGTGAGTGGTCGCAGTGCTCAGCTGGCAAAAGGAAGGGAAGAAGGAGACATGGCTGCGTGGTCGGAGACTTGGTGTACTGGATCGGAGAGGTGCGTGGACTTTTGATAGGAAGGAGGAGCGGCTTCATAGAAAGGGGAAAATGGTGAGCAACAGATCTGGGAAGGGAATAATGAAGCTACAGGAAGAATGAAATGTAGTAGTGGTGGAAGGAATACAACCCGAGAGGAAGAAAGAGGAACAAATAATAATATAAAATGAACTGATGGTAGAGTAAGGGTCCAACATGTGAATTCACCAATAATAACATCTAGTGACCATTTGTTTCCAACCGGTAGATAGATGAAAGGACAAGAAACCCAAAAGCCCAAATACGGAACCGATACGGTTAACCGTTTCATGTGTTCCACTGTGCACCGGACTTCAAAACACAGAATTGAATATACCGTAGAGATCAGCTCGACGTGACGATCAAAACGGTATAAAAATATCAATGGTACGGTTATCCGATCAAAAGTCGATAATCGGTACCGAAAATGCTGCTAATTTGCCAGAAATAAGATAAAGGGGGCAATAGAAATCAAAATTTGGGAAAACTAAAAATGACGTCTCACTCAGAAGATGATTTACAAATTTTCTATAGAAAAATATTTAGGTTTGGAAAACATTTTATTATTATCAAATATTAACTGATTTAAATTGAAATAAAATTACAAAATAAAATAAACTTGCATATTATCTGATGAAAATTTACCATTTGCTATGTTTAAGTAGACGTATTGCAAATATTAAATCATTATTTCAAAATATTATTGTTTAAAATTCCACAAAATTCTAGTTAAATATATTATTAAAACCATTAAAATTTACGGGTCGTTACATTTAGAGTTACCGACATTGCCGATGTCAATCAGTATTTCAAAATATTATCACATATCTTTTTGAGTTGTCTCCAAAGTTGACCAGTCCTTCATCTTCATAAATTATGTCATTCAGTATTTCCGGATTGCCAGTCATGTGTCTTGAACATCCACTATCAAGTATCCATTTGTTTTTCTTGATTTGCACCATTTGTCCATTAAGTGTTGATTCTTCAAAAGCCATGTAACACATCTATTCCTGCACAACACACCAATTCGGTTGATAACCTGATTTTCTATAATAACAATATGCAAACTTATGAGACAGTGATGATTTGGACAGTTTTGAACTAGTGTTAACAGAATTTCCAAAAATTGCCATTTTAAACTTTTTCAAAATTCAGATTATGATAAGTTTGAAAACCAATGCTCCGATATCAAATGTAGGAGATGCAGATTATGGATCTTACGACAGAATTAACACTAGAGGGGGGGGGGTGAATAGTGTTTAATTAATTTTATGAATTTTTTTGAAATCTTTTCAAATCAAATCCAAACATATGCAATTCACAAACACGGAAACAATCACAGAATCAGACACAGATACAAATAGTAAATAAAAGTAGTAAAGGAAAGAACAGACCGGAATTTTATACTGGTTCAGAGTTACCCTACATCCAGTCCCACACAATTTCTTATGCAGATTTCTTTTCAAATATAATATCGATATTACAACCTCGATTTCAAGGCCAGGAGATACACCCTCCTGTCTTCGAGTCCAGGGAAAACTCTCTTGATTTAACTAGGTTACAAGATCACCTAATTGATTTACGGGCTACAATCACACCCAATTGATTTACGGGCCACAATTACACCGTTTCCAATATCACTTTGATAGATAGAGAGACTCGATACATGTAACGAACGGGATTTTCAACCCTCGAAAATCTACATCAATACGTTCACTGTATAACATGCCGAATATTCAAGTGCCGAAAATACCGATTGCTAGGGGTGAAGAAGAAAAGATAGAAGAAAGGAAACAAAACAACATCACAGAATCTCACAAACGCAGCGGAACAAAATAAAATATATAATAACAGATTTTTATACAAAAGAATCTGTAACTGTTTTATACTTACAGTCATCAGAGTACAACAATCAATACATCAATTTGGATAGTTATAATAACTTATCCTCACACAGCGAAAATATAAACCAAGTATGGAGATACGTCTCTGTCATCCAGCTCATCTCCTGAGCTCCATGGCATCCTATCCTGAATCTGTATACTCGGTCTGACCCGAGCATTATAATAAAATAACACCCGAGTTAGTCTGGAAAACCAGCGTAAGAAAACACACTCAATTGAATTATTAACTTTTATCAAAATCCTTTAAAAAAGTATCTCGTAAGACCACGTCATACATAAAAACGACGGGTTTTTACCTTACGATAACCAAAAACAATTTTTATCAAAATCATATGATTATAATAGTGTCTATAGAAAGTAAATAGGAAATAGCTGAAATGCTTGCATCTCACGTTTCAGCATAGTTGGGGACAATCAAAACCGTACGGCGCTTATTGAAGAATAGATTCCATACAATGACTAGGCATTGGGGTACCACCTATCACGGTACACTTCTAGAAAAATGTATCGAGGACCTCATCGGGATCCCCTACAACACAAGACCGGCCCTATCCCTAACCTAGATAGAACCGAATATGTTATCACCTAGGGTGTTCCCACCCTTGAAATCGAGCGCTAACTTTTCCATGCACAACCATATCCATCATTTTAATATATCCGAGGGCATCTAGAGAGGTGATAACATACCCTAATTGGGTGCGACCCATTTAGCCTTGCTGCATCTCCCCTGATTTTCATTCATTTCGGTTGATGAGGCTTGAGGCTACGATTACCTTTCAAGAACAATTTCATTTAGAATGCTCATCGTCCTCTAATGACGATGTTCTGATAGCATTCGTCCATACAAGTTGTCATGGGCTTGGACAAACCAAATCACCGTCTTCACTATCTTCACGATATCCATTCGTAACATTCAAACAGGATCGAAGTGGTTTTCAGATAATTAAATCTAATCCCAGTCTTTTCGAAACGATCAACGAATTTGGCCAATATTTGATAGTCGGTTATTTAGCTATCAAATAACATCCATAATCAGTCACTAGGCCCATATTATAAATTTCTCAACCATTCATTTTTAAAATATCTTTATAAGATATAGATATATTCAAATCTCTTCCGATATTCCAACATTTGAAAACAATTCCAAATACTTATCCATAACAGGATATTTTTTTAACCATTTCAACACTTAAAAATATTTCCGAATTCAATTTACAACACTTAGAAAAAAAATTATTTCTATATAAATCATTTCACACTTAAAATATTTCCCAAAACCCTCGTTTCAATTCTTAGGAGAATATTTCATAACTTATCTCCTAATCTCCGGAATTATTAATATATTTCTTCACACAATTTTTCAAAACCGATTTATACTCTTTTATAAACCCAACCAACAATCTGAAACTTCTTTTATGAATTCAGATTTCATTTTCGAAGTTCCCATATTCAACATTCTTGAAATTCCTTTTCCTGCAAATCCCTTATAAAATTCCTCTTACTGACATCATACCCATTTTATAAACCCCGTTCACAAATCTCGAGAGGATTTGTAAATAAATTTCTATTATTTCAAAACTATATATATAATAAGTATTTTTTTAAATAATAATTTATTTTTAAAACATATTTAAGTAATTATTTAAAATATTAAAACACTTTATATAACATCGATAATTAATTTCCAATTCATTTTTAAATAACTAATTGATTTACAAAGCTGATTATAAAAAAATAGAATTTATTTCAATAAATATTAAATACTTGAATAACCCACTTTCTGAAATATTCCAATACTAACTAGTTTAAAATTTCATAGTTAAATAAATAAAATTTTCTTTTTTAAAACAAACTTAACTTCTATATAAAAATATATTTTTAAAATCTCAGTAACCAATTTCAATTTATATAGCTCTCTCGATTCCCAACACATCGCTTTCATTCCGATCTCCTAAACCATTTCCACTTTTCAAAAATAGTATTCACTATTTTTCCTCAACCCTATTTCCATATCCTGATATAAATTCACCCTATGAATTTTATATTCCCAAATTATCATCTGATATCGATTTCCTTTATTTATAACATCGTTTATAAATTTATAATTCCCTTGAGCTTCACTTTTTATAAACTAATCTCATTTATAAATTATCACTTATAAAAACTCATTTTATAAATCCATTCCTTAATAAATCCCATTGACTTTTCAAATCTATTTTTAATATCGATTTAAAACTCTTTATCCATATTTTTAAAATATCCCTTTTTAATCCATAGTTAAAAATCCCTCATATAGATTATTTTAAAAGCTCTATTAAAAATATTTTTTGAATGGTTAAGTATAAACCCAAAAATCAAATTATTATTTTATCCAACTCGATTTCCTTTAAAAAATCCAAATTCCAATATAAATATTTTTATATTTAAAATCCCTTTAATTCCTTTAAATTCAAAAATAATATTTATGATATTTAAAATACCAAAATTCAGGCCAGTGCTACTATAGCATCCAATTATTCAAATCACAACAATAATCTATGACAAATTATTCTAACACATCATATATCATTATATATGAAATTAAAATCAATGTTTTTGAGGAATCCAGTTGGATCCCTCCAACCTATTTCCCTGCATCCACAGATGTTAATACAACATAAAAATACAAATCCCACTTCAAGGGGGATATCGCGGTATATATGGTCATCCTCTATTATGCGGGGTGCATAGGGTCTCGTCCGCTCCAATGGGCGGGTATATATCTAACTACTAATATATATATACTACTATATATAATATAGCATCCTACAGATAATAATTTATAAATTCAAACAACATCCAATAATTAATTTTAATTATTTTAGATTAACTCCAGTAATCCAAAAAGTGTGAGATATACTCACCTTGATTTTTATTGGCAATATGTTCCAATTTTTTAAATTAAATCGAACAGCGTTCAATTTAATTTAAAATCCAGCTATCTTCAATAAATTCCGTACCAATTTTCATTGCGTAGATTTCGCATCTACGAACCACACTCGACTTGTTTTCAAGATTTTTGGACCTCGAATGCAATTTTATTAAATTTTATTAGCTGTCTCAAATTCAATTCTAACTGAAACAAGCTAACTATATAATTAAACCTAGTTTTCAGAATTATACCTTCCCACTACGCACTTGAGAACTCGACCGTGACCAAGATTTTCTCTTTCATGCTACCCCACCACGCCTGTAGACATCGCCTCCACCCTATTGTGTGTACGCGCGTGCAGTCAGCAACTCAAACCCCTAGGCTCAATCATCGCCGCTCACGTTTGCGACTTCCCATGTCACTACCGTTGCATCGCCAGAACTCGCCAAACTTACCACCACCACTATTGAATCCACAATCGCGTCTTCACGAGCTTCCTTTCTTCGCCGCACCTCTCCTCCATCATCGATTGAACCGCGACATCGACATTAACCCCAAAACCACGCCACCACCAGCCCACGCGTTTGCCTCCCTCTTCCATTATTTTCCACCATGTGCAAAACCCCATCTAATCTAATTGCGAATCCCTTCCAGATTCAACTGTGCCACCACCTACGTCTCAAGCGTCGCCCCCAACCCACAAGAAATCATGACAACATCCCACTCGATTTGCCGCCAGAACCAATGAGGCCTCGCGCTCTTGCTCGATCGCGATATTGTTCTTTTTTTTTGAATACGAACTGATTTCCTATGTTTGTTTAAAGAAGAAGGAGGAAGTGTGTAAATGCGATTTTAATTGAAGTTCGGTTTTGATTTCTATTTTATTTTCTTTTCGTGATTCATTTTTGAAAGAGGGAGAAGACAAACGTGATTTTGAATTGAGCTGAAGGGATAGGGACGTGATTTAAAGGGTGAAAGGGGCGTATGTGATAGGTGGCGTGTATATAAAGGAACAGTGGTTGACTAGTCAATATACAAATAAATAAATTTTCAAAATATCTTGATTTACGCAACTCAAAATTTCGAACCCCTATCGAGGCGTGCCGCTAGTTGTTTGTAATGTTATACCCCTATTCCGAACACAATGGAAAAGGTTTCGAGTCCTAATTCGAACGTATGGAGAAGATAGATTTTTGGACCCAATTATTATATTGAATTTTCGATATTAAATTCAACGCGTTATATCCCGTACGACCAAACGATAACTCCAAAAGCTACAAAATTTGAAATTCGATAATAATACATTACTACGGATCCAATGGAACTTGTTTCATCGAATTCCGAGACTATGCCCCGGATCGCGATTTTAACGCGTCGATTAAATCAACGATTTCCAAAATTTACGAAATCGCTTGAATTTCAGTTTTAAAATCTTACTAACAAAATTATAATTCAAAATCCACTATTTAAAACCATTTAAATATTCCAAATTAAACATCGAAAATTCCAGGTCGTTACAATACACTTCTTTGATTACAAATGATCCTATAACTCTAAATAGCACTGAGATCTTTGAGAGAGAGTGGTAGAGAATCAAACTAGAGATGATCGAGTTTGATTCACTTAGGATTTCGGTAGAGTTTTGTTAAAATATAAGAGAATATTTGAGTGGAGAAGATGGAGTGAAGAAATGAAGAAAAACTAACTTAAAATTCGTTGAAAACAACTGGTATTTATAGAAGAACAACAGTCATGTCCATTCGTGAAAGGTTATGACGAATAGACACTTCTTTTGAAAATTTGAAAATTGAATTTCTACGGTTACAATGTCGACATGGGGGGATGGGGTATGTCGACATGCCCTAGTAAATTTTGAAAATTGATTTTTGTTTTTAAAAGAGATTTTCTTTCTAAAACTTGTCAAAACAATTTCTGAAGTTTGTAAACCATTTTGAATATAGTTTAAACTTATAAAAGAGATTTAAAAAGTAATCTTAAAAATATATAATCTATAATATAAAAGTAATATTAAAAACTAAGTATAGAATATATTTTTGAGATTTAAAGCTTATAATATTAAAACCAGGAGATAGTTTTAAAAACAAGAGATGATTTTGAAATCAAAATATAAAAGATGATAAGTATAGTTTAAGACTAAAATATTTAAACCGAGAGAGATGACTTTAAAAAGTTTTTGGAAAAATATTAAAAATAAATCATTTCGAAAATTTCATGGATTCCATTCCACTAGAGAAGGTCGTGGGTTCCATCCCACTAAAGAGGTCGTGGGTTCCATCCCACTATTAAAGCGAGAAGGTGGATTCCATTCCACAATTAAAATCAGAATAAAGATTTTAGTGCTATTATGAAGTTTTAACATAAATCTATACACTATTACTTATCTTGATATCTTGAACTCTTGAACTCTTGAAATCTTGAACTCTTGATACTCATGAGTCTTCAGTCTTGATTTCTTCAATCTTGAATTCGTCGGTCTTGAATCTCTATACTTAGTCTTGAATCTTTATACCGTACAGTCTTCATTCTCAATACCTACATACATACATATATATATATATATATATCCTGCATATACATATATATATAGACAAGAATATTAGTATTTATATTTTATAACAAGTCCTAAGGTTGTTGTCAGTAAAACCATCATCTTAGAAACTAACAGTGGAGACCATGTTTTGTTTTGTATTATGACAGTTAAATTTATCTCGATAAAAATGGGTGCAATTCGTATTATATTTTGTTCCTTTCGCTGTGAGTTCTGAAATAATATGTCCTCCTACTTGGTGGCCCAAAACTAACGGCTATGGATGTTGCAGTCATCCTTAGTTAATAATCCTTGACGACTAAATACGACGGTGTTAGATTTATTGATACACAGAAACACATGAATATGGAAAAAAACTTTAAACTTCAAACATGATCACATTCCATTTCAATCATTTCCAATTCATTACATAGTCCCACAATCGTAATCCACGTTCAGAGAAAATATATTTATTACAACATATGCCAAGAGGGACATATGAAGATGGCCCCTTGGATGAACAGAGTATATACAGGCAATATAACAACTTTGCTATTACAAACGACGCAGCGAAATCAAGTAAAAGAGAACTCCAAATATCTATTATGCCTCTTGCACGTCTCCGGAAGCTTTATTCGTCTAATGAGGTACCTGGAAACCTCAACTCTCAAACAACTCAAAATCAATTGTGTACCCGAGAGTTTAAAGGGAAAACATAAACTCGAGTCGGACATAAAGCCTGGTATGAATAATAATCTAAACATCTCAAACCATTTAGATATATAGTGAGACCATGCCGCTTAGCGGAACGAGTTTTCCCCTCACTAGTATGTTAAAACCTTTATAAAACCATATATTGTGCTCTTGCATCCACAATGGTTAAAAACATAGTCATTTCAAAATATTACGAGGATGTGCATACAAGTTAAAACATTTTGGATTTCCCATCCCTTGTTTAATTGACTCCCTGTCATATTTAAAGTTTTTCGGATCACTATTAACCTATTAGTGTTAAAGGGCTTACTAATAACCATTATATAATATATGGACTCCCTATCCTATTTCATAGTTTTCATGGGTCACTATTAACCTATTAGTTTTCATTGGTGCACTATGAAACTATTGGCCTCTGCCAATTAACTTAATTAATTCATGGGTTCCCCTAAACCTATTGGTGACCCTAATAACTTCTTTATTATCCTAGTTTTCATGGGTTGACTAGGAACCTATTAACAACGTCAATAACTTAATCCAGAGATAGTTTCCATGGGTGCACTACAAACCAATTGGCCCCTGCCAACCACTCATTATAACATAGTTTTCATGGGATCACTATGAACCTATTGGTAACTCCAATAACTTCCTAACCATAGTTTTCATGGGTGCACTATAAACCTGTCCCTCTAATAACCTCTATATTTGGGCAACCTATATTTTGGTCTCCCCGACCTCCTGGATGCAATTTTACTCATTCAGAAATTTAATCAATTTATATTCACTACTGGGTCAACCTAGCTGATTTTTCTACCCTTTTTCCCCAAAATGTCGTTATGGGTCCGTTATAATGTGAATATATTTGTATTTGAAGAAGCAAACAACATAGCATAACAATACCACTCCTGTGGGTTTAATATAAAACATGGTAAACCCCTTTAACCTATTATTTATCAAGGAAAGCTTCTTCTTAAAACCATTAAAAAACGCCTTTAATTTAGCCATGGGTTTTTCCTTTAAAAATTGGGTTTAGGCTATTTGTTTTGAGAAACAAAGCCCTTCGACTCCTTCGAAACCTTGCTTTCGACCTCACTGGATTCCCTCCTTCGAAAGCATAAAAATTTATTTTTAAAACATTAGGCCCCTGCCTTTCGAACTCTTTAAAATTCTTTCGAAAACTTTCGAATGTATTAAAGCATTAGCACTTAACATTTAGAAGCATAGCTTCGAAACCAATTGAAAGTCCCCCTTTCGAAACCATTAGGTTTATATTTAAAAATATCTTTTGGGTCAAAGTGAACAAGCACGAAAGCACCGCTTTCAAAACCTTGCTATATCTTATAAAATCATTTGGGGAAAACTTGATGGCATCAGCACCATCCTTTCGAAAGCATAAGTCCTTTGGGTAAAATACTTGAAGGTTGGCTTCGAAACCCCTTTCGAGACCATTGCCTTCGAAACCCCTAACCCCTTCGAAAGCTATGGGAAGTGGCTTACGTTTTTAAAACAAGGGTTACCTTTCGAAAGCAACGATATCTTCAATGCCTTCGAAAGGCAAAGCGGCGGAAGGGTTTCGAACTGTCTGAAATACCCCTTCCGAACACTTTAATTTTTGAAAACAAGGTAGCCTATTCGGAAGCTACTACTTTAATTACAACTCTCTTTCGAAAGCTAGTAAAAGTCACTTTTGAAAGCATCAATCTCGACCCCTTCGAAAGAATATAAGAAGCAGGCAAGCATTTTTCTTTATAAAACAAAACCATGGTACCGACCCCATCAGAAGCCACGTTTCGACACCCTACCTTCCACCTTTCTCCAATCCACTACGCACCAACTAAGTGATACCATGTATATTGGTTTCGGCTTCTATGGTTTTGTAACGACCCAGAATTTTTGATAATTAAAATTTGTATATTTAATTAATTTTTTTATATTAATAAGTAGAATTATTAAGTCGAATAATTATTTTTAGAATAATTGGATTTAATTGGATAATTAAATCGATAATTTAATATTTGAAATTCCAGAAATAATTGAAATCTGGATTAAATGTGATTAAAAATGATTTATAAAGTTATATTAAATCATATTGAAGTTATAATGATGTTATAGAACTTTTAAAATTGAATTTAGTGTAAATCTGTGAAAATTGAATATTTTAATATTTAATCGACTAGTGAAATTAGCCATTTTTTGAACAGTCTCAAAATTGGACGAAACTAGTTCCATTGGATCCGTAATAGTTTTTTATTATCGGATTTCAATTTTCGTAGTAATCGGAGTTGTCGTTTGACCGTGGCAGCTCGAAACGCATCGAAATTGTTTTAATATTAATTTGGCGAGTTAAAATAGTCATTTTTCAAACGGTCTCGGATTTCGACGAAACAAGTTTCATCGGATCCATAATGTGATATTATTGTATGGTTTCAAATTTTGTGTCAATCGGATGTACGGTTTGTCCGGGGCGAGCCAAAACGCATCGAAATCGGTTTGAATCGGTTTAATTTAAATTTGATCGTTTAATTCCATAACTCTTACAGATAATCGAATTAGCCTCTGAAACCAATTCCATTGTGTCCGGAACGCGGGGTAAACCCTAGGAACGCCGATCACCGCGTGAGATTTGGAGTTCGGAAAATCGAGGGAATAGTGATTTTCGGTAGATTTTCTATAAAAGCCCCTCATTTCTTTCAATTTTCAGAAAAACTAGGGTTTCAATACCCAGCCGCCTCTATATCATTCTATGGCCAGAAATGCTCGAAATTTCTTCCCTCCATATCTCTTAATCAATCGACAATTACGAAGAATGTTCAACTGCAAAGATGAAGAGGAAGATGAGAACTACGATCTCAACGGTGGAGATCGTCTGAAACGAGGTAGATCATCGGCAAATCGAACTTGAAGGGGCTGTTTTCATGCACGAATTCCCAGGCCATCATGGGGCCGAGCTGCACCAGGTTTGGGTCGAGCATGGAGCTCGTGTAGGCGCTTCAAACAGAGGAGGCCGATCGTCTTCTCGACGTTCGTGGTGGTGGCAAGAATTAGGGTTTTGGTGGCGGCTTGGGTTCTTTGTTACGTGAAGGAGAACGTGAAAAACTGGAAGAGGGGGAGAAGGTAAAAGCACGGCCAGATCTGATGGGTTGAAGATGGGCGGCCTGGATTGAATCTAGGTATATAAATAAATAGAATTTGTAAATAAAATTTTATTATAAATGCGTACAAACTTTAAAATGCGATAACTTCTTCATACGAGGTCCGTTTCGGACGAAATTTTTTGCGTTGGAATCATATTGACGAGCACTACGCTATGGAGTGGGATTGGAGTCATTTGGAGCTAGCAAAAATTTCGGGTAAAATTAAACGTTCGTTTAATTTTATTCGAAATAAACGCTGAAACTGAATTGAAATTCAAGGTGAGAACTTCTCACTCAATCGAAATAGTTTGATGTAAATTTTAAATAGTTAGATTTAAAATTGTTGATTGTATACCTGAATGATGATTGATATCTGTTGTATTGAAATAGACATTATACGCCGTTATTAAGCGGAGGTTATTTATTAAAAACATACACCGCGAATATTTCACTACAAAGTGAAATTGGTATTATTATTGTATTTGGAGTTGATTTCCCGCATTATATAGCGGATGAGACCCTATTGCGCCGCATAATAGCGGATAATATTTTATAAATCCTATATACCGCGATATTCCGTATTGGAACGGAATTGGTATTGTGCTAACATCTGTGGATGTAGAGAAGCAGGTTGGAGGGATCCAACTGGATTCCTCACCAATATTTATTTGATTACAGATATTGTGATATTTGTTGATTATCATATGATGATATATGATGTTTGATTGCCGTGATTGATGATTGGTGCTGTTGCATCATCGGATCCATTTTTGAAGTTTAAAAATAACGATATTGATTTATAAAGGATTTTTAAAGTGATTTTTTGAAAGTATACGTTTTATTGAATTTTGGAATTGATTCATTTTAAATAAATAAATGTTATAATTTTTATGTTATGAAAATTATGAGATTTGTGAAATATAACCAAAAGTGATTTTTTTAAATAAATAGTTGATTTATTTATAAAATAGTTTAAATTGGGATTTTTGAATTTTTATGAACGATTTATACAAAAGATGTATAAAATTGATATTTTATAAATTAAGAATACTGGAATTATAAAACGAGTTTTATAAGTGTTAAAATGGAAAAAAATGGATTTCATAAGTGAACGAAATTTATTGACTTATAATTTGTGAAGTTATAAAATGAATAGATGTTGTAAATAACTGGATTATAAGTTCTTAACTTATAATATAGACTTCCGGTATAAAAAATTGAGTTATATAAATTGAATTGGATAATAAAGGAGATATATTCGTGATTTTGGACAGCGAATTATCCTTTAAGTTAAATGTTGTAATAATAAGAGTTTGGTTGTGAATTTTATCCACGATTTTGGAAAGTGGATAATCCTTTAAATAAAATGTGTAGAAATGTTGAATTTGGATAACGAAGTATATTCACGATTTTGGACAGTGAATATATTATTTAATAAAATGGATATGTTTTGGAGAAGTGATATTACGAAATGAAGTAATCGTTTTAAAAAGGTGTTTTAAAACGTGTTAAGTATCGAAACCATAGATTTCAACATTCATTGTTGAAATAGACGTTTCGAGAAATAAGGAAATGGTGGACTATAACACTGTTGTTATAGTAAATGGTTTCCGAAAGGAAATTTTTTGTGTAGTATTGGGATTTATATATCTATCTAAATTTCGAATCCCTATACTGGTGATTTTGAGTTGTCGTAACGATGTTTTACGTAACATTCGTTTTGACTCAAATAAAATTTGTGAAAGAGAATGATTTCCTTAAAGAATGAAATATATACTTAATTTTGATTTAAGTATATCGAATATTTTCCAAGTGTTGAAAATAAATGATTTGTGAATTACTTATTATTAAATAAGTATGGAAATGATTTTCCAATACGAAATGAAAGGTTTGAAATTTTATCTTTTAAAGATAAATTGAAAAGTGAATATTTGAAATTTGTTTCAAATGGTTAAGTGTGGAAAATTATATATCTTGTAAAGATATTTTTGGAAATTAAATAATTTGGAAAATTATTTAGAATCTGATGATGTTGCGCGTCTTTATTGATAGTTAAATAACCGACTATCAATAATTACCTCGAATGGGTATTTGTTGTGATTTGCTTGAATTTGAATGCCACACTTATTTTTGAATAAGCGCTCACTATTCGGGTTAGCCGGGAAAAGACCTTTGGGTCGTATAACCCATTCCGAATATGTGATACGTCGTAATGGATTGCATTTGATGACCGGTGTTGAAGACCGGATATTTTTGAAAACGGAAGGATTACCGTCGAGTTACTCTACATCGGCTGATCTCCGATATAGAGGTTTTATCATCCTTAGTGACGGGAAGTCCGGACGTGATTAGAAAATTATCCGGATTTGCAAGGGCTTCGTGAGAAGTGCCTTCGGTTCTGTTCGATCCCGGAACAGCCTTGTATGGTTGTATGTCTGACGTTACAAATTGAGATATAAAGCTGGTTTCTATCAAATACATATCTGTTGGTGGCGGAGAATTTATTCTCTTAGCTTATCACCCTTCTCTGAGACGTACGAGCCCAGAGGTTATGTAGTTGATGGTTACTAGTGATATATTCCCAATTTGGTAACGTGGCATGCTGAGTGTTGCTGTGAAATGATCATTGTTTGATCATTTGTGATACGATCATTTGTTTGATCATTTATCTTTGTGATCATTACTTTGATCATTTGTTGACCCAACGCATGGCTTTGTGACAAAGCGTAGCTTTGTGGACGAGACTTCGTCGGACCTCACACCCCGGAAATGGTCAAAACCGGAAAGATGCGGCAAGGTTATTAGGGGATCGCGCCCCCTTAGTGTATGTCATTCCTTCTGGATAGAGGTGGTATCATGGTATGGAGCCCAGATACTTAACCTATGTTGTTGCTGCATTTTTATTCTTATGTGGTTGTTGGAATCGAGGATCCTCGGAAAGATCGTTTACGATCGGGGGATGACATATTCATGTCAGTAGTTACCCAGTTAGGGGTAACCCGGCCTTGTGTTGGCAGAGATCCGGTTTGGTTCTCGGGTCGTCTTTCCAGAGGCGTACCTATGTGGCAATGGGAAGTTCCTTGGCCTGACCATTTGTTGGAAATCCAAACTCCAATACGAACTTTGTACGATATTAGTTGTAGAACCTGCCATTTACTTATGATGGCGCCCCACTGTTTAGATGGTAGCTATAGTAGGCATAAGTGCGAAATGCCTATGCTGGCTAAGATTTATATTATACTTTCGAAATGTTTTCATCACTATGCACTAATAATAATATCAAAGGTGATTTGTTTTACGTAGTAAGCATCTTTGACTATCATAAGGAGAAATCTCCTCCAATTCTGCGTTTGCATTGTGTGTGTGGCGGGAGGCCTTATGGTAGTTTCATTTTCCAAAAGCATTGCGAATTGATTTTAAAAATATCCTATTGTTGTTTTAAAGATTAAATAACTATTTTAGTTCTCACACCAGTCCCATGACTGACCTGGAGTTTATTGTTTCCTTCCTAAACTCTGGGTGCCCACCAATTTCCACATGGGCAGTCTAGAGTCAGTTATCAGGTCATTCTGGATTCGGGATGCTGTGGAGCTTAGTGGCGAGCTGGATGGCGAGACGTACCACTTGTATATGATATTATTTATTCCGATGTGTATTCTGTATGAGGACAAGTTTATATAACTGTCTAGTGTTGTATTGTTGTTGTAAACTCTGATGATGATGTAATGTATGAAATGATATAGTTATTTGTTTAAAGATTATTCATTTATCTATTATATGTTGTTCCGCTGCGAATGTGAGATTCTGATATTGTTTCTGTTTCTGTGTTTTTCTGTTGTTTCTTCTTTCTTTTTCTTCTGTTTCTTCTACCTCTTCTTTTTTTCTTCATAACAATTCGGTTTTCCGGCATTCGATTGCTCGGCAGTTGATACAGTGGACGTATTAATGTCGATTTTCGAGCGACGAAAAGTCGAATCGTTACATTTGGTATCAGAGCATATGGTTAAGCGACAACCATGGCTCTGTTGGGTGTTACTCATTAGAGATAGAGTCAGTAGTACTCTAGAATGAGTTGAGTGTAATAATAGATATGAGCGCGTATTTGTTAGTGAATATAAAATTGTTTTATATTGTGATGATTGATTTGTTGAGTGGTATATGGATTCTGGTCGGTATTGTCAGTACAACTCTTTCGATAGGGATCTCTAAACACTTATTCAGAACAATTCGGCACGATATTTGTTTTAAATTGGGTAAATGAAATAATTTTACCTCTATTTTATTTTGTATATAAAGGAAAATAATTTTTTGGAAATTATTAAAGTGTATATGAATTGATTGTTAAGTTGTTTGAATAAGTTGAAATAAGACAACAATTGTAAAAGAATGAATTGTATAAGAAAATGGATTATAATTTATGGAATTATAATTAAATTGATGTACAATGGTAAAATAATCTTATATATATAAGAAGTGAAATATATAAGTAAAAAGATTTATAAATGTGATTTATAACCTGAAATAAAATTCCAGAGAAGTGTTTTGAAAGGATTTGATATTTTGGAAAATTGTTTTGGAGAGATGAAAGCTCTAAACTCTTTTCGGTTGCTGGAAAATAATTCCGATGATGATCACGACATCATTGGTGTTCATTTTCGGGTTTCCAAAAGAGCAATTGCTGCCAAATTATTTTAAATGAAAGTTGATTGGAAAATTTGGATTTTGTTTTGGGAATTCAAAGGATAATTTGAATTGATTTCAAAAATGGTTTTTGAAAGGTTGAAAAGACTTTGGAATCCTATTTAAAATATTTATGGGAATGATAAATGAGTTGATACTTATATAATTTGAATTTTGATATAATAAATTTAACTTAAAGGATGGAGTTAAAAAGTATAAGTGAATCAATTAAAATCCAAGTTGAAATTGTTGAATATAAGTAATCAAGTTTGAACTTATAATTTGAGATAATGAATTTGACTTTGGTAAAAGTTAAATAGAGTTTGAATCTGAATTGGATTTATAAGTGGAAACTTAAGTTAAGTTAAGTTAAACAAATGATGTTTGAAATGGAATATAACTTAAGTAATGGTGAATGAATTTGATTTTGGGTATCAAAATTAATTAATGAAATGAAGTGATAAATGTGAACTTGAGTTATATAAATGAAATTCAACCTTTAATTGTAAAATAAATTAGCAATTGAATTAATAAATGGATTGGATGTTAATCAATCTAATGTAAATTAAATTGATATGAAACAATGAATATAAGTGTTAATTCATTAGAAGCTAATGAAGTTGAGAAATTGAATGAATTGAATGTAAGTCAATTTAATATCAACCAATTGAATTAAAAGTGTTAAACCAAATTGAAGGTAAATGAATATGAATGTTGAATGTAAATTAAATAATTTGGTTATGTTGAATATACATTGGTTGTTATTTGGTTGTTAGTTGATTGTGTATAATTCATTAAGTGATAATGAAATTGAATTAGCGAAATTAAAAGCTATGTAATTGAAATAATATTTGAATAAAATTGGATTTGATTTGAAAATGAACCAACTTGAATGTGAATTAGTGAATGTAACTAATTAAATGAAAATGAATGTTGATAAAATCCAATGTTAATGAATCAACTGGGATTAAAATTGAAAATCAATTCAATGAATATTAATGAGAAGTGAATTTATATTGATTTGGTTATGAACTGATTTGAATAGACATTGATTGTTGGATGTTTATTGGTTGAATAGTTGTTTGATGGTTGCATTTGTTGTTTGTTGCATTTGCTATATTGACACATATGTAGTTATTATGTTGCTATATGATGTATATCGATATTATTTTCTATATACATGTTCTCATTTGTTTGATTGAGTGTTTAGTAGGTACGGATGGCGTTTGCTTCGCATTTGGAGCTCGCTTTCGCGCTATATTAGCCGTATACGCTCGCTAATAATAAATAAGTTACATATCTCGGATTAAATATCGTACTTTTACACTTTTTCCCATCGGGATGCCTCATCACTTGATGAGATGTATATTTGTGATATATATACACTGTCATTTTTTTTCGGATCGAGCCGCGCAAAGGAGGCTATGGCGAAATTTTCCGAAAATTTAAGGTGTTAGAATATTTTTGAGAAATTTGAAAAATTTTGAAAACTGAGTATGATTTGAAAACTTAGTAAAATTATTGTAAGAAGTTTAACTATGAATTTTTGAAAAAGTTAAACACTTAAGAGATTTGTAAATCAAATTTGAACGGTTTGTTTTGAAAAGTTAATGGATTCTGTGAATTTTTCTTACTTGGTAATTTCGAGGACGAAATTCTTTTAAGGGGGGAAGTTTGTAACGACCCAGAATTTCTGATAATTAAAATTTGAATAGTTAATTAATTTTTTTTATATTAATAAGTAGAATTATTAAGTCGAATAATTATTTTTCGAATAATTGGATTTAATTGGATAATTAAATCGATAATTTAATATTTGAAATTCCAGAAATAATTGAAATCTGGATTAAATGTGATTAAAATGATTTATAAAGTTATATTGAATCATATTGAAGTTATAATGATTTTATAGAACTTTTAAAATTGAATTTAGTGTAAATCTGTGAAAATTGAATATTTTAATATTTAATCAACTAGTGAAATTAGCCATTTTTCGAACAGTCTCAGAATGGGACGAAACTAGTTCCATTGGATCCGTAATAGTCTTATTTTATCGGATTTCAATTTTTGTAGCAATCGGAGTTGTCGTTTGACCGTGGCAGCTCGAAACGCATCGAAATTGTTTTAATATTAATTTGGCGAGTTAAAATAGTCATTTTTCAAATGGTCTCGGATTTCGACGAAACCAGTTTCATCGGATCCGTAATGTGATATTATTGTATGGTTTCAAATTTCGTGTCAATCAGATGTACGGTTTGTCCGGGGCGAGCCAAAACGCATCGAAATCGGTTTGAATCGGTTTAATTTAAATTTGATCGTTTAATTCCATAACTCGCACAGATGATCGAATTAGCCTCCGAAACCTATTCCATTGTGTCCAGAACGCGAGGTAAACCCTAGGAACGCCGGTCACTGCGTGAGATTTGGAGTTCGGAAAATCGAGTGAATAGTGATTTTCGGTAGATTTTCTATAAAAGCCCCTCATTTCTTTCAATTTTCAGAAAAACTAGGGTTTCAATACCCAGCCACCTCTATATCATTCTATGGCCAGAAATGCTCGAAATTTCTTCCCTCCATATCTCTCAATCCATCGACAATTATGAAGAATGTTCAACTGCAAAGATGAAGAGGAAGATGAGAACTACGATCTCAACGGTGGAGATCGTCTGAAACGAGGTAAATCATCGGCAAATCGAGCTTGAAGGGGCTGTTTTCGTGCACGAATTCCCAGGCCATCATGGGGCCGAGTTGTACCAGGTTTGGGTCGAGCATGGAGCTCGTGTAGGCGCTTCAAACAGCGGAGGCCGATCGTCTTCTCGACGTTCGTGGTGGTGGCAAGAATTAGGGTTTTGGTGGCGGCTTGGGTTCTTTGTTACGTGAAGGAGAACGTGAAAAACTGGAAGAGAGGGAGAAGGTAACAGCACGGCCAGATCTGATGGGTTGAAGATGGGCGGCCTGGATTGAATCTGGGTATATAAATAAATAGAATTTGTAAATAAAATTTTATTATAAATGCGTACAAACTTTAAAATGTGATAACTTCTTCATACGAGGTCCATTTCAGACGAAATTTTTTGCGTTGGAATCGTATTGACGAGCACTACGCTATGGACTGGGATTGGAGTCGTTTGGAGCTAGCAAAAATTTCGGGTAAAATTAAACGTTCGTTTAATTTTATTCGAAATAAACGCTGAAACTGAATTGAAATTCAAGGTGAGAACTTCTCACTCAATCGAAATAGTTCGATGTAAATTTTAAATAGTTAGATTTAAAATTGTTGATTGTATACCTGAATGATAATTGATATCTGTTGTATTGAAATAGACATTATACGCCGTTATTAAGCGGAGGTTATTTATTAAAAACATATACCGCGAATATTTCACTGCAAAGTGAAATTGGTATTATTATTGTATTTGGAGTTGATTTCCCGCATTATATAGCAGATGAGACCCTATTGCGCCGCATAATAGCGGATAATATTTTATAAATCCTATATACCGCGATATTCTGTATTGGAACGGAACTGGTATTGTGCTAACATCTGTGGATGCAGAGAAGCAGGTTGGAGGGATCCAACTGGATTCCTCACCAATATTTATTTGATTACAGATATTGTGATATTTGCTGATTATCATATGATGATATATGATGTTTGATTGCCGTGATTAATGATTGGTGCTGTTGCATCATCGGATCCATTTTTGAAGTTTAAAAATAACGATATTGATTTATAAAGGATTTTTAAAGTGATTTTTTGAAAGTATACGTTTTATTGAATTTTGGAATTGATTCATTTTAAATAAATAAATGTTATAATTTTTATGTTATGAAAATTATGAGATTTGTGAAATATAACCAAAAGTGATTTTTTAAAATAAATAGTTGATTTATTTATAAAATAGTTTAAATTGGGATTTCTGAATTTTTATGAACGATTTATACAAAAGATGTATAAAATTGATATTTTATAAATTAAGAATACTGGAATTATAAAACGAGTTTTATAAGTGTTAAAATGGAAAAAATGGATTTCATAAGTGAACGAAATTTATTGACTTATAATTTGTGAAGTTATAAAATGAATAGATGTTGTAAATAACTAGATTATAAGTTCTTAACTTATAATATAGACTTCCGGTATAAAAAATTGAGTTATATAAATTGAATTGGATAATAAAGGAGATATATTCGTGATTTTGGACAGCGAATTATCCTTTAAGTTAAATGTTGTAATAATAAGAGTTTGGTTGGGAATTTTATCCACGATTTTGGACAGTGGATAATCCTTTAAATAAAATATGTAGAAATGTTGAATTTGGATAACGAAGTATATACACGATTTTGGACAGTGAATATATTATTAAATAAAATGGATATGTTTTGGAGAAGTGATATTACGAAATGAAGTAATCTTTTTAAAAAGATGTTTTAAAACGTGTTAAGTATCGAAACCATAGATTTCAACATTCATTGTTGAAATAGACGTTTCGAGAAAAAAGGAAATGGTGGACTATAACACTGTTGTTATAGTAAATGGTTTCCGAAAGGAAATTTTTTGTGTAGTATTGGGATTTATATATCTATCTAAATTTCGAATCCCTATACTGGTGATTTTGAGTTGTCGTAACGATGTTTTACGTAACATTCGTTTTGACTCAAATAAAATTTGTGAAAGAGAATGATTTCCTTAAAGAATGAAATATATACTTAATTTTGATTTAAGTATATCGAATATTTTCCAAGTGTTGAAAATAAATGATTTGTGAATTACTTATTATTAAATAAGTATGGAAATGCTTTTCCAATACGAAATGAAAGGTTTGAAATTTTATCTTTTAAAGATAAATTGAAAAGTGAATATTTGAAATTTGTTTCAAATGGTTAAGTGTAGAAAATTATATATCTTGTAAAGATATTTTTGGAAATTAAATAATTTGGAAAATTATTTGGAATCTGATGATGTTGCGCATCTTTATTGATAGTTAAATAACCGACTATCAATAATTACCTCGAATGGGTATTTGTTGTGGTTTGCTTGAATTTGAATGCCACACTTATTTTTGAATAAGCGCTCACTATTCGGGTTAGCCGGGAAAAGACCTTTGGGTCGTATAACCCATTCCGAATATGTGATACGTCGTAATGGATTGCATTTGATGACCGGTGTTGAAGACCGGATATTTTTGAAAACGGAAGGATTACCGTCGAGTTACTCTACATCGGCTGATCTCCGATATAGAGGTTTTATCACCCTTAGTGACGGGAAGTCCGGACGTGATTAGAAAATTATCCGGATTTGCAAGGGCTTCGTGAGAAGTGCCTTCGGTTCTGTTCGATCCCAGAACAGCCTTGTATGGTTGTATGTCTGACGTTACAAATTGAGATATAAAGCTGGTTTCTATCAAATACATATCTGTTGGTGGAGGAGAATTTATTCTCTTAGCTTATCACCCTTCTCTGAGACGTACGAGCCCAGAGGTTATGTAGTTGATGGTTACTAGTGATATATTCCCAATTTGGTAACGTAGCATTCTGAGTGTTGCTGTGAAATGATCATTGTTTGATCATTTGTGATACGATCATTTGTTTGATCATTTATCTTTGTGATCATTACTTTGATCATTTGTTGACCCAACGCATGGCTTTGTGACAAAGCGTAGCTTTGTGGACGAGACTTCGTCGGACCTCACACCCCGGAAATGGTCAAAACAGGAAAGATGCGGCAAGGTTATTAGGGGATCGCGCCCCCTTAGTGTATGTCATTCCTTTTGGATAGAGGTGGTATCATGGTATGGAGACCAGATACTTAACCTATGTTGTTGCTGCATTTTTATTCTTATGTGGTTGTTGGAATCGAGGATCCTCGGAAAGATCGTTTACGATCGGGGGATGACATATTCGTGTCAGTAGTTACCTAGTTAGGGGTAACCCGGCCTTGTGTTGGCAGAGATCCGGTTTGGTTCTCGGGTCGTCTTTCCAGAGGCGTACCTATGTGGCAATGGGAAGTTCCTTGGCCTGACCATTTGTTGGAAATCCAAACTCCAATACGAACTTTGTACGATATTAGTTGTAGAACCTGCCATTTACTTATGATGGCGCCCCACTGTTTAGATGGTAGCTATAGTAGGCATAAGTGCGAAATGCCTATGCTGGCTAAGATTTATATTATACTTTCGAAATATTTTCATCACTATGCACTAATAATAATATCAAAGGTGATTTGTTTTACGTAGTAGGCATCTTTGACTATCATAAGGAGAAATCTCCTCCAATTCTGCGTTTGCAGTGTGTGTGTGGCGGGAGGCCTTATGGTAGTTTCATTTTCCAAAAGCATTGCGAATTGATTTTAAAAATATCATGTTGTTGTTTTAAAGATTAAATAACTGTTTTAGTTCTCACACCAGTCCCATGACTGACCTGGAGTTTATTGTTTCCTTCCTAAACTCTGGGTGCCCACCAATTTCCACACGGGCAGTCTAGAGTAAGGTTATCAGGTCATTCTGGATTCGGGATGCTATGGAGCTTAGTAGCGAGCTGGATGGTGAGACGTACCACTTGTATATGATATTATTTATTCCGCTGTGTATTCTGTATGAGGACAAGTTTATATAACTGTCCAGTGTTGTATTGTTGTTGTAAACTCTGATGATGATGTAATGTATGAAATGATATAGTTCTTTGTTTAAAGATTATTCATTTATCTATTATATGTTATTCCGCTGCGAATGTGAGATTCTGATATTATTTCTGTTTCTGTGTTTTTCTGTTGTTTCTTCTTTCTTTTTCTTCTATTTCTTCTACCTCTTCTTTTTTTCTTCATAACAATTCGGTTTTCCGGCATTCGATTGCTTGGCAGTTGATCTAGTGGACGTATTAATGTCGATTTTCAAGCGACGAAAAGTCGAATCATGACAGGTTTCAACCTAGTCGAAGGCAGAAGCACTGGGTCGAAAGATGCTTCCAAAGGAGGCGGAACTCACTTTTTCGAGTAAAAGTCTGTTTTTGCAAAATAAAGTAATTTCTTTGTAACTAACCTGCCCACGTGTAAACATTTGATTGGTTTCCTTAAACTTTTCAAATTATTTCACTGATAATTGCTGCATTTTATCAGCTCTAAAAGAAGGTTAACTTTTAACAAATAAGCCCTTCCCATTTAACAACAATTAAATCATTTAGGTCCTCCTTTTAAAATACTTTAATTTCCATAATAAACCTCTTAGTAAAATACCTAAAAATCATCGAAATTCACTTTTGACATGTTATCTAACATATATAAATTTAGACCCAAATTCACCATATAATAACCGAAAATAAATTTCTAAACCCAATAATACATATTTTCCTTTGAAAATTCATATTAAATTCTCCACGGCTTGGAAAATTATTAAAATTGAAACCCAACTCCAAAATCATGTTTCTCATAACATAAAATTTTTCCATTGCATTCTAATATCATTTGCCATCGGTTTTGCCTTAAAACCATTCATATACATATTTAAACAATTTGATATTAAATCAAACATGTTATAAAACCAAGCATATCATCATTCAAATCATCATTAAACGGATTAATTCATAAATCCGAAAATATGTTTGAAACCAAAATAGAGATGATTAGGATTATTATTCACCTTAGATTGGATAAGGAAATTAGAGATTTGTTTGAGATTGATTCCCCTTAGCTTGATCCTAAGGTTTTTACTTTTATTTCTCTTCTTCTTCTCCTAGTAATTGCCGGCTTGCTCTTTTCTTCTCTTACGCTTAAATTTTTGTGATAAAATGAATGTGAATGATAAGGTAACATGAGTATAGGTTAGTGAACTATGAGTGCGGCAATCACCCTAATGCCCTTATGCTAATTTAATTATCATTTATCCATTTATAAGCCCATTTAAGTTACTTAAGCATGGCCTCTAAGTTTATTCACCAATCTCAATCTCCTTATCACTCTATATTATTCTATTTAATTTATCTAATTAAATCTCCTGAATAATGTTATTTAAAAATTAGGGGTGTTATAGGCTCCTCTCCTTAAAGAATTTCGTCCTCTAAATTCAGTAAGGACTAAATGCTAAACATAGCAATCGTTTGAAACGACTCCTAACAACCATATTAGTCTACTTGAATAGCTAAAATCTATATAAATCTAATATAGGCATACCCTCAAAGCAGATCAGGATAAGTATCTCGAATCTTGTCCTTTGTCTCCTAAGTACAGTCCTTCTCGTTATTGCCCCACTGAACTTTCACCAACTTGATTGTCTTGTTCCTCAACCTTTTCTCATCTCTCACTACAACTCGAACTGGTTGTCTAAAAAAAGTCAAATTAGGCTCTATTACTAAGTCTTCCAATCTTGTCGGAGGAATAGTAGTCTCTGGATCATGCACATACTTGCGAAGATGAGACACACGGAATACATTATGGACACCTTCATACTGATCAGCAACTCTACTCTATACGCGAGCTTTCCAATCCTCTCTATAATTTGGAATGGACCAATATATCTCGGTGCCAGTTTCTCCGACTTCCCAAACCTTACCACACCCTTCATCGGTGATACCTTAATGAAAACCCTATCTCCAACTGAGAACTCTAGGTCTTTACGCCATTTATCCGCGTAACTCTTCTGTCTGGATTGAGCTTCCTTCATCCTTTCTCAGATCATCTCAATTTTATCTGACGCCTCTCTAATCATATTTGGACCTACGACCAATCTGTCTCCAGTCTCCAACCGACATGCTGGTGATTTGCATGGCCTCCCATACAAAGCTTCAAAAGGTGCCACTCCTATACTAGCTGGTAACTATTATTATAGGAAAACTCAACCAAATGTAGGTGATCTTCCCAAGATCCACCAAAGTCTAACACACAAGCTCTCAACAAATCCTCGAGTACCTTATTGACTATCTCTGTCTACCCATCCGTCTGAGGGTGATATGCAATACTCATCTTGAGCTTAGTGCCTAACACATCCTGTTGACTCCTCCAGAATTCGCTAGTGAATAAAGTATCTCTGTCACTGACTATGCTACTAGGAACTCCATATTGTCTAACTATGTTCTTCATGAACAACTTAGCCAAAACAGGTGTCGTCCTGGTAGACTTAACTGGAATGAAATGGGCACTCTTGGTCAATCTGTCCACTATAACCCATATACTTTCAGTTCCACTGTTTGACCTTGGCAACCCATCAATAAAATCAAAGGAATCTCTAGAGGCTAAAGCAACCCACTCGGCTTCTGATGTTCGACCTTCACTTGTTGATAGTTTGCACACTGCCTAACCCACAAGCCAACATCCATCTTTATACCTTCCCAATAGAAGCTCCTGTTCATATCTTGATACATCTTGGTCCCTCCAGGAAGAATCGTGAACTTGGATCGATGACACTCTTCTAGAACTTCTTCTCTCAAGTCCTCAACATTTGGAACACATAATCGCCCCTTCTTTCTTAACCATCCTCTCTGGACAAGAAAAAAATATTAAAATCATCGATCTCAGTTCTAACCTTAAGCCTTCTGATCTTCTTGACTAATAATGGATCCTCCTTTTGCTTAGAAGCAATTCTTTCGATCAACACTGGTCGAACTTCTAAATAGGACAACATGGCAGTACTCTGACTAGAACTAGTAGACGATCTTAACTGCACTCCACAACTGGCCAAAACTTCTAGATCCTTCCATTCTGGCAGCATAGCCAACATCATATTCTAGTGTCTTCTGCTAAGAGCATTCGCTATCTTATTACATTTACCTGGTGTATACTCTATACCAAAATCATAAGCAGCCAAAAACTCCAACCACCTCTGCTATCTTATATTCAGCTGCTTCTAAGAGAATAAGTATCTTAAAGACTTATGATCTGTGTATAGCTCAAATCTCTCTCCTAAGAGATAATGCCTCCAAATCTTCAATGTGAAGATCACCGCAGCCAACTCTAAATCATGAGTAGGATATCTCACCTCATGCGGTCTAAGTCATCGTGAAGCGTAGGCAATCACTTTACCCTTCTGCATCAACACAACTCCCACTCTAGTCCCACATACATCAGTATACACCACCAACCCTTGGTTTCCGTCTGGAACTACTAACACTGGTGCATTGGTCAACAAATGCTTTAACTTAAGGAATGCTTCCTCACACTTGTCGAACCAAACAAACTTCACCTCCTTCCTGGTAAGCTTAGTCAAAGGCGCTGCTATCCAGGAGAAATCCTTGATGAATCTCCGGTAGTAGCTAGCAAGTCCAAGAAAACTTCTGATCTCGGTCACCGTCTCTGGTCTCTTTCAATTATTAACAGCTTCGATCTTATCTGGATCGACTGACAACCTTTTCTCTGAAACCACGTGACCAAGAAACTTAACCTCTTTCTTCCAAAAATGACACTTGGAAAACTTCGCCTTTAGCTGATTCTGCCTTGGCGTCTCAAGCACCACTCTAAGATGATCTTCATGCTCTCTTTCATCCTTAGAGTATACCAAAATGTCATCTATAAACACCAACATGAATCTATCCAAATACTCTCGGAAGACTCGGTTCATCAAATCTACGAAGAAAGCAGGTGTATTCGTCAACCCGAATCACATTACTAACCACTCGTACGAACCATACCTAGTCCGAAATGCTGTCAAAGGGATACTGTCCTCTGCGACTCTTAATTGATGGAACCCCGTTGTCAAATCCAATTGGGAAAACACTCTGGCTCCATTTAACTGATCAAATAGATCATCTATTCTCGATAAAGGATAATTATTTTTTATCATCTTCTCGTTCAACTTACGATAGTCGATGCACATTCTAAATGATCCATCTGGTTTCTTCATGAACACCGCGGCCGCTCCCTAAGGCGGACTGCTTGGTCTAATAAAATTCCTTCCTTCTAGATCCACTAGCTGCACCTTTAATTCCTTCATCTCAGTCGGTGTCATCCTGCTAGGTGGTCTACTAACAGGTTTAGGTCCAGGCACAAGATCTATCCGAAACTTGACAGCTCGTTTCAGTGGTAGTCCTATGACTGGCTCAAAAACATCTACAAACTCTCTTGCTACTCGAACCTGACTTAGATCTTCTCCCACTTCTATTGTTCATAACAAACCACAACTACCTCGGTCAGAATTCTTTACTGAGAATATAATTCGGTTATGACTATTAGGGTGTCTCAATCATATCTCCCCATCCTGGCAAAATATCCCGACCTCATACCTCCTCAACCAATCCATACCCAAAATGATTCTGAATTCTACGAAATCAAAAACATACAGACTGCATGAAAACTTATGACCTAACAAATCAAGTTCTAACCGATCACATCTCATCTCTAGAGTTGCATACCCTCCATTTGGATTTGCAACCCTTAAGGAAGTAACATGGTATGTGGGTTCTATGCATAACCTATCAACCAAATACTGTGATATAAATGAATGTGATGCACCAGTATCAAATAGTACCCTAACTGGCGTACTCTGAATCAAAAGTGTACCTTCCATCACAGTTTTCCCTTTATCTGTGGCAGTAGACCTAGAAGAAGATGGTGGTCCTATAGAAAAAACCTTCCCTCTGTCCGCCCTGACTGGCTCTGGACATTGGTTCTTATAATGCCTAACTTGGTCGTAGTTGAAGCATTTCAAATTCTTTTTTCTACAGGCTTCTTTCCCTTGCCTGACCGGTACTCATGAGCATAATGACTCTTCTTGTCACACTTGAAGCACACTAAATCAGCCTTTTCCTTTTTGGTAGCATCTCCCTTCTGAGCTCCTTTCTTCTTAAAGAACTTCATCTTCTTTCCCTTAGGACCCAGGGAGTCAACTGGCTTCTCTCTAGCACAACCAGCAAGCATCTCTTCATGACGAATGGCCATCTCCGCCAATTCATTACCAAGATCACGGATATGGGTCATGGTTATTCTAGAAGGCTCGAGCCTTAATCCCCGAATAAACCTCTCATTCCTTCTAATGTCAGTGTTTATAGTGGCATATCCATATCGAGACAGCTCGTTAAACTTAGCAGCGTACTCGATTACTGAAATCTCTCCCTAAACTAGATCCATGAACTTCCTCATCAATGTTGACCTAGCAACCTCAGATAAAAAGTTCTGCTCAAATATCCTTCTGAAATCAGCCCACATCCGGAACCCGACAATCACACTATTCCACCAGCGAAGCGCTGCCCCTTGCAACTGCCTCGAAGCCAGCCTTCTCTTTTGCCCATCATCCAAACCTAGATCAGTAAAGATTCTCTCACAGTGCAACAATCAATTCTCAACTTCAATAGCATCCTCCATTTCAACAAATGGTTTTCCACCCAGACTATTGTAGTCTCTGCTCAACTTAGCATAGTTATTCCCAACTGAAGCCACAGGATTAGCTCCTCCAATATTTCCAGCCATACCAGCAGCAGCTCCTGCTTGCATAAGATTAACCAAGAACTGGTACATCATCCCTGCATCTACTAGCGGATTACCAGCACCTACATTGGCTTCAACATTTAGGTTAGCATTAGCCTGTCGACCTTGGTTCCTCTGAGTACTAAGTCGAGCATTTCAATTGGTTGTGGTGCTTCCTCCACCGAGATTTCCTCTTCCGTTTCCTGCTTCCATATCTTCTTTCTCGTAAATCTACATACGAGCCTTAGTAAGATACAGAAGAATGGTCTAAGAGAGAGGGGAATACGTACTTATATATATATATATATCAAATACAAGTATGTTACTATAGCGTTATCCTACCCCGATCATATTTCTGATTCATTGGACTATGTTTGAAAAATCTTTTAGGATTAACTTTCTTTTAAAGTTTCATAAACCTATCTCTGATACCAACTTATAACATCCCCCTACTTGGAGGCCAAAAACTAACGGCTATAGATGCTGTAGTCATCCATAGTTATTAATCCTTGGCAACCAAATATGGCGGTGTTAGATTCATTGATACATAGAAATACATGAATATAGAAAAAATATAAAACTTCAAACAAGATCACATTCCATTTCAATCATTTCCAATTCATTACATAATCCCACAATCATAATCCATGAAGATACCCCCTTGGATGATCAGAGTATATACAGGCAATATAACAACTTTTCCATTACAAACTACACAGTGGAATCAAGTAAAAGAGAACTCTAAATATCTATTATGCCTCCCGCATGTCTCTAGAAGCTTTATTCGTCTAATGAGGTACCTGGAAACCTCAACACTCAAACTACTCAAAATCAATTGAGTACCCGAGAGTTTAAGGGGAAAACATAAACTTCGAGCCAGACGTAAAGCCTGGTATGAATAGTAATCTAACATCTCAAACTATTTAGATATATAGTGAGACCATGCCGCTTAGCGGAATGGGTTTTCCCCTCACTAGTATCTTAAAACCTTTATAAAACCATATACTATGCTCCTGCATCCACAATGGTTAAAACCATAGTCATTTCAAAATTATGATGATATGCATACAAGTTAAAACATTTTGGATTTCCTATCCCTTGTTTAATTGACTCCCTGTCATATTTATAGTTTCTCATGTCACTATTAACCTATTAGTTTTCAGGGCTTACTAATAACCATTATATAATATATGGACTCCCTGTCCTATTTCATAGTTTTCATGAGTAACTATTAACCTATTAGTTTTCACAGGTGCACTATGAACCTATTGGCCCCTACCAATTAACTTAATTAATTCATGGGTTCCCTTGAACCTATTGGTGACCCTAATAACTTCTTTCTAATCCTAGTTTTCATGGGTTGACTAGGAACCTATTGACAACTTTTAATAACTTAATCCGGATATAGTTTTCATGGGTGCACTACAAACCAATTGGCCCCTGCCAACCACTCTTTATAACGTAGTTTTCATGGGATCATTATGAACCTATTGGTAACACCAATAACTTGCTAATCATAGTTTTCATGGGTGCACTATAAACCTGTCCCTTTGACAACCTCTATATTTGGGCAACCTATATTCTGGTCTCCCCGACCTCCTAGATGCAATTCTACTCATTCTGGAGTTTAATCAATTTATATTCACTATTGGGTCAACCTAGTTGGTTTTTCTACCCTTTTCCCCCAAAATGTTGTTATGGATCCGTTATAATGTGAATATATTTGTATTTGAAGAAGTAAACAACACAGCATAACAATACCACTCCTATGGGTTTAATATAAAACATGGTTAACCCCATTAACCTATTATTTATCAAGGAAAGCTTTTTCTTAAAACCATTACAAAAACACCTTTAATTTTGCCATGGGTTTTTCCTTTAAAAATTGGGTTTAGGTTATTCGTTTTTAGAAACAAAGCCCTTCGACTCCTTCGAAACCTTGCTTTCGACCTTACTGGATTCTCTCCTTTGAAAGCATAAAAATCTATTTTTAAAACATTAGGCCCCTGCCTTTCGAACACTTTAAAACATTCTTTCGAAACCTTTTGAATGTATTAATGTATTAGCACTTAACATTTAGAAGCATAGCTTCGAAACCAATTGAAAGTCCCCCTTTCGAAACCATTAGGTTTATATTTAAAAATATCTTTTGGGTCAAAGTGAACACGCACGAAAGCACCCCTTTCGAAACCTTGATATATCTTATAAAATTATTTAGGGAAAACTTGATGGCGTCGGCACCATCTTTTCGAAAGCATAAGTCCTTTGGGTAAAATACTTGAAGGTTGGCTTCGAAACCCCTTTCGAGACCATTGCCTTTGAAACCCCTAACCCCTTCGAAAGCTATAGGAAGTGGCTTACGTTTTTAAAACAAGGGTTACCTTCCGAAAGCAACGATATCTTCAATGCCTTCGAAAGGCAAAGCGGCGGAAGGGTTTCGATACTACTTTAATTACAACTCCCTTTCGAAAGCTAGTAAAATTCACTTTCGGAAGCATCGGTCTCGACCCCTTCGAAAGAAAATAAGAAGCAGGCAAGCATTTTTCTAGAAAACAAAACCATGGTATCGACCCCATCGAAAGCCACGTTTCGACACCCTACCTTCCGCCTTTCTCCAATCCACTATGCACCAACTAAGTGATACCATGTATATTGGTTTCGGCTTCTATGGTTTCTACCTTGTCAAAGGCGGAAGCTTTGGGTTGAAAGCTGCTTCCAAAGGGGGGCGGAACTCACTTTTCTGAGTAAAAGGCCATTTTTTCCAAATAAAGTAATTTCTTTTTAACTAACCTGCCCACGTGTAAACACTTGATTGGTTGTCTTAAACTTTTCAAATTATTTCATAGATAATTGCCGCATTTTCTCAAATCTAAAACAAGGTTAACTTTTAACAAATAAGCCCTTCCCATTTAACAACAATTAAATCATTTAGGTCCTCCTTTTAAAATACTTTAATTTCCCTAATAAACCTCTTAGTAAAAATCCCTAAAAATCATCGAAATTCACTTTTGATATGTTATCTAACATATATAAATTTTAGACCCAAATTCACCATATAATAACCGAAAATAAATTTCTAAACCCAATAATACATATTTTCCTTTGAAAATTCATATTAAATTCTCCACGGCTTGGAAAATTATAAAAATTGAAACCCAACTCCAAAATCATGTTTCTCATAAAATAAAAATTTTCCATCGCATTCTAAAATCATTTGCCATCGGTTTTGCCTTAAAACCGTTCATATACATATTTAAACAATTTGATATTAAATCAAACATGTTATAAAACCAAGCATATCATCATTCAAATCATCATTAAACGGATTAATTCATAAATCCGAAAATATGTTTGAAACCAAAATAGAGATGATTAGGATTATTATTCACCTTAGATTGGATAAGGAAATTAGAGATTTGTTTGAGATTGATTCCCCTTAGCTTGATCCTAAGGTTTTTTACTTTGATTTCTCTTCTTCTTCTCCTAGTAATTGCCGGCTTGCTCTTTTCTTCTCTTACGTTTAAATTTTTGTGATAAAATGAACGTGAATGATAAGGTAACGTGAGTATAGGGTAGTGAACAATGGGTGCGACAATCACCCTAATGCCCTTATGTTAATTTAATTATCATTTATCCAATTATAAGCCCATTCAAGTTACTTAAGCATGGCCTCTAAGTTTATTCACCAATCTCAATCTCCTTATCACTCTACATTATTCTATTTAATTTATCTAATTAAATCTTCTGAATAATGTTATTTAAAAATTAGGGGTGTTACAGAATAGTTATAGTTCTATATTATTGTTACTTTAACCAACCAACAGTTAGCTCTAGAATGGGTCTAAGTTTTGATGGGCCTTTTATGGATTGGGATTTAGGCTTATTTCAGGGTTATGTTGTTATTACTTTGAGGATTGCCTCAGTTAGTTATTCTATCTTTGTAGAGTTAAAATGCATACCAAAATCCTTTTGTAAGCGCTGAATAATACAATTCTTAGAGGGGTTGTGGTATGGATAATGTTTGTGCACAGATTTGCTTTGCTCAAAATATAATCTATTAAATAATAGTAAAGGAGAAGAAATTTATGCTCTCCCCTTAATTCTCTCTAATTTATAATTAATTCATTTATTAATAATTAACTCACTTGCTTTTTTGTTTAAAGGTTATTTACAGAACACGTTCACTTTCCAATTCATGCTCGTAGATCTGAAAATTTTGAGCTAAAAGTTTAAGTATGTTCCAAACCCCAATTATTAGCATTTAATATAATTCAAATTTCATTTTATTTTTTTAAGTGAAAAAATTAATGCGGACATCACCATATTTCAAATAATATGAAAATCTAATGTTAAATCAACTGATGAAATATATTTTTTCCTATGTGAATTCAAGGTCTTTTAACCATGTTACTTATATTTATAAATAATACCTCTATTTTGATTGCCGTTTGCATTTTACCAAAGAGATCTTTAGATCTCTAATTTATATATATGATATCCTATTTTAGATGTAATTTGCACTTTTATTGATTATTGAGAATAAAATTTTGATATATTGATCGGATCCTTGAATTATAGAGTCATCCAAGTATTGAATTATGTGTATTATCACTCTTAATTGATGCAAGTGAAGTTATTCTTATTTGTCAGTTTAATGATTTGTTTTATTTATAAAATTATTGAATCTGAAAACTGATAATGTCTTATTTGATGTAATTCTAAATCATGTCACACTACATATGTCTCCTTCATGATCATACAAAAAAATTCGACAACTTTGCTAGCATTGGTTAAATAAAATTATACTGATATCAATTAATCAATTAGTTAAATAATTGTAAAGCAAAAGAATTTCTTATTCTCTTATTAACTTTACGAATTTTTTTTCTCTATCCTTAATTCTCTCAACATATTTTATTTTCAATGTCCCCATAATTTGTTATTATTATTACAATTTATAATTATTACAATGTTTATACCGGTTCTCTATTCTATCATTTTACATTTAAATACCAAAATTTTACAGCGTTTACAATTATTTACATATTTCTCCCCAGTTTTCTTTTATTATTTTACATTTAAGTCCACATATTAAAGTTTATTTTGGTGATCTTAAATAAAATACAACTAATTAACATTTACTAATTGTGGTAATAAATTCTAAAAAACGACAATTGAGTTTGTGTACCACGTTCATATGATATAAATAGTAAAGCTAATTTTTCATAGTTTACAATTTTCACAATTATGCACGAGGTATTACAACGTTCTAGTGATTTTTCTTCTATCGTTTACATTTAAATACCAACAATCAATATATTTTTACAATTTCTTCTAAGTTTTCTTATATCGTTTTACGTTCAAGTCCATATATTTGAATTTATTAAGTGATCCTAAATTTAAGTTTTTAATAAATTCAATTAATAAATATTTATTAATTGATATAATAAATCATGAAAAATGACAACTCAATGTGTACCACATCCGTACTGACAAAAATTGTAAAAGTAATTTTCCATTCAAGTCCACGTATTTGAAAAATTTATAATTAGTATTTTAATACAAAGAAATATATACATAATATTTTCTTTTTAAATTTGGCATTTCATAACTCACATGACAGAAATAACATACTTAAAATCAATAAGTTTAGCACTTAACTCAATTATTTTAACAAATTTACCCATAATAAATTCAATTCTTTGAAAATATTTATACAATTATTTTTCAGCAACAAACTGTGTGCAACGCATAGGTTACATTGTAGTTTGTATTATGAGTCAGTATTGGTGCAACATGCCAGCTTTATGCAATACTATATTGCATCTACTTTGCCTTGAAACCTTTTTTACTTACATGCATTTGAACTTTGGCGTATTTGAGTGATTGTATAATTTATCTTTTGATGTATTGATCTATTGTCAGACATATGTATATTATCATGTCAGGTCAATGAAACGTAATATCTAGCATACCAAGCGATAATAACATATTTATTATAGCTCTTCAATTTGCTGAATATTATTATGGTTAGGTTTCCATTATTAGCTATTATGACCAGTTATCGAAACATGTCTTTGTAGTTTGCTCCTGTTTGCAATTTTTTTCTCTAAGTTTAGTATACCATTTCCTATGTGGAGACATATATACAAGTGCTGATAAATATGAAACATACATTATAGGAGAAGTATCAAGGTAATATAGATGAGCTGCTTGGTCAAGGCATTGAAATAACATATGACATCGAAGAGGAAGTTAATGGCGCTCTTAGCATTGGAAGACGAAGGGATCCTCGGCCTAACTACGGTAATGCTTCCCAGGTAATTATTTGAAACTTCGTTTTTAAACTTACAAAATATAAGGTGATATTTTTTGAATTCAATTTAGTTGGCATGCTTGAAAGCTTTGATTGTTAAGTTCCTCGCATATAAAACATATACATGACTGATTGGATAATACCATAAAATTTATTGTACATTATTATCATAAAGTTTGAACTTATGTATGTTTGTTGGTACATGATTATTGCATCCATTTAGCAGCTACCAAAATAAATCTTTTTTCTATATAAATAAGAGCATAATTTTCAGTTAAAAAGTTATAATAATAAGAACAAGAGAAAACCTTTTTATTTATGCTTTAACAAGCGCTATTTTTTATTATCATAAAAGCTTAGGTATACAAAAAATATGTAAACAGAAATATTTGACTGCCAATCGATGTTTTTCAGCTTGCAAATAAAAAATAAAAAATCAAGTTACATAACTATAACCCCTGAACAATTGTATCCATTTTTTTCCATATTTCAGGTATCCAGTTATTAACTTAAGAGTTCTATTTTCCATGTAATTTTTACTGACAGAAATATATACAAGAAAATTGCTCCATCTAATACTAGAAACAAGTAGAAACTAAAGGAATTAATAAAAGTGAAATAATCACCCCATAGAAGTATCAAATACACTAGTAGCTTCAGTCAACAAAAGGCCGCCATCTGTAGCTCTCTGAGTAATACAAAATAGCGTGAGGTTGTGGGACATATCCGAATGATCATGATCTTGTTATTGGTGCCAGCTTTACTCTGCACTTTCATTAATTTGCTAATTAGTAATGATGGAATCTAGTGTTAGGATTTCAATATACTTTAAGACCGATTAATCATGAAACTCTAGATCTGAATAGGTGACCCATATTGATTTAATTGAAAAGAAATAGAGGAAAATAAATGGGTTAGTGGAAGTCATACCTGAATTCATAGTTGCTGTTGGAAAAGTAAATTTGGTTTGGTTTTCTATATTGACACAAACCCTAGACCTTATATTAGATCTGAATTCATAGTTGATGCTTTCATAAACTGATTAAGAGAAAGAGATAGATCTAAAAGATAAGAGTTGGATCTGATCTTCCAAATTGACATAAACGCTAGATTTGAATTATTTCCATAGAAGAGATTAGGAGAATAACTGGAGCTTATGTAATTTGGGGACCATAACCCCTTATTTATAATGTTGGCATTTTCTAATTTGGCCCTTTAATAAAATAAAATTGCCCCAGTATCTACACATTAATACCATGACAATTATACCTATAAGCATTTAAATTTAATTCATAATTTGATCACTATAATTAGGCTTTACAACAAAATAGCATGACACGTTTATTTTACATATGTGGCCTACATATTGAAATTTTCCAACAATCTCCCCCTGGACCATATATGTAATAACCTTATAAATGTGTTTAACTTTATGAGCTCCAAAATTTGCTATTTATAACATAAGGTGTTTCTGAAACAATCTCGTCCATTAACTATGCTGACAAAGTATCAAAGTGGCTTTCGTTACCTTCCGTGTAACTAAACCAATCAGTGGTCACATATACCAACACAATCAAACGACATAGATCAATCATGGATGCGTAGAATGGAAATTACATGAGATGTGATCTATACATGTCTATTTCCAACTGGTCCTACTTTAGTGAGATCAAAACGTTCAATATTTGAACAACTTAGAGTGCAAACAAAACTTTATTACATTATTTCTGATTAGAACTTGATATATATCTATAACCAAAGTATTGAGCAATGTGTCATATGACTGTACCAAATACAAACTCCCCCGGTAACAAAATATTCTTACATAAAAGTTACACCAATTGAGCAAGATGCTTATGCAAGACCTTGGGTGATAATCCTTTTGTAAGCGGATCCGCCATAGTGGAGTTTATCACAGTATGCTCTATGAATTTCAATCTATTTTGCACTCTCCCCTTACTGGAAAATAATATGTTGTTATTGTTACAATATTACTTTAATGATCTTTCAATTTCGTTATTCAGTAGTCCATTACTTTATGACAAAATTATACAATTATTTTCCATCGTTGGAAGCCCGATAACGGAAAATAGCAAAAAAGACTATAAGTATTTGTATGACAGCTTTCCTTATATAGCTTCATCCAAACAAATAACAATAACAACAATAATATTATTGTTATCTGAAGTGGATCTTTTGTACTCTTGGCATCCAAAATATTCGGACTGTAATCCCTTATGATCTTCAACCGATCCGTCTTGAGCATATAATCCTTTGTTTCTTAAAGATATCTCATAACCATTTTGGTTACTAACAATTGATCCACTTTTAATGTCAGTAAGATATCTGCTAAATAATACATGTAATATCCATCTGTGTATATGTAACAACCCATATTTTTAACAAATATTTTAAATAGAATTTATTTGAAACTTTGATTTTTAAATCATTTTTAAAGTTGGAATTTTGGAATTTAACAGTGAAATTTTGGATTTTGTTTATAATTTATTTTCCAAATATAATAAAATAATGATTTTCTGAAAATTTTATATTTTGGTCAACTTTGGTCAAACTTTGACTTTCAGTTGAAAATTTTAAATTTCCAATCATTTTCTTTTAAGCTATACTTGATTCTGATTTTCGTTCTGCTTTTCGTTTCGTCAAATTTTGTTTTATACTTTTTAAATCTGATAGAATTCGGCATTTTACACGCAATTTTTCTCTATATTTTCATTGTTCATTTTTCTATTTTATTTTCCATCTTTTATTGGTTTGGGCTTTGAATTTTACTTGTGTGTTGAATTTGTTTTGAAGTGGGCTTGATATTGGGCTTGGAAATTCCAAAAGACTTGAGTTGCTTGTTTCAATTGGTGCCTTTACATTTTCATAGCTTTTCCACTTCCCAGCCAAACAAAGCAATTCACTTCCTCACGTTCTCACATTTCTTTTTCACGTACAAACATCTCTTCTCATCCTCACGTCCTCGTTTTATTTATTCTAGAAAAAAAATTGCAGTAAGTTCTTGCTTTTTTACTCCTCCTTCTCTCTCTTTTCTCTTTTTCTTCCTCTTTTATTTGCATGCTATGTTCGGCCTCCATCCCTTTAGTCGATTTCTCCACCATCACCTCCTCCACCACCACCTGTACGGCCTTACCATGATCTGACCTAACCCATGTCGTGGCCTTCCTAGACCAAAACAGCACCACCCCATGACAAAACCCTAGCCGAACTTATTTATTCACCATCTCCACCTTGTTTGCCTCGGCCTCCACCACCTACTCCTCCTCTAACCCCTTGCCGTGACTGACATGACCACTGGCCGCACCACCCTGATCACCAGACCTGACCTGAACCATGCTTGCAACCAGACCGAGCCACTTTAGCATAGGGCCGAACCAATTGACCCACTAGACCTTCCATCTCCATGACCTTTTGCCTTACCATCACTTCATTTACCATGGCCTTTCACATTTCAGTCCACAGCCGTGCACTTTTGTGACCATGGCCGAGCATGTTTGGTGATGGTCAAGCCCAATTGTGATGTGGCCGAGCCCACTTGATTTGGTTAAGTCCTCTTGCTTCACTTTGTTCATATTTTGATTTTGTTTAAGTCTAAATTCTTTTGTACAATCATATACTTATATATGTTGTAAATTTGTTGTTTGCAAGATTTGAATCTTGGCTCTCCATCTACACAAATCTAGTCGTGCTTTTCGGAGTTTGGTTGTGTGTCTCGAAATTGTCATCTCTAGCTTTAAAAGGTGAGTTTATCACTCTCGACATTCGTACGTATATATTTGTGAAATGATGACAAGTGAATATGTAGTAGTTGATATGCTATGTTGATATAAGCTCATATATGCCTGTGATATGATTATATGATGTTACAACCTGATTATATACCTGTTACATGACCTGATATGATATGCTATGCTATGTTGTTATTTTACTTTCTGTTTCTCACACTGCAAGTTCCCTTTCACTATGGGTTGAAATGATACATACCCGAACGGACTTTAGAATAGGGAAAAATCGTTATGAACTGAAATGATAGGCTCAAGCGATTTTTATTTGTATTTGACTTGGGATTGCGGGTTTGAAGTGATAGAACCTGGGATTTTTATTTCACGGATTGAAATGATACATATCCGTATCACTTGACCTAGGTTAGAAAATATTATACAGACCCGTGGTTAATTTTTAAATAATAGTTTTCTGAAATTTATTAAGTATTTTGAAATTTAATTATCTGTAGATTTGAGCTTAAGTTTGATTTAAATGGTTTAAATAAATGTATATACTGGTTTCTATAAGTAAAAATTTATAACTTATAAATGGTTTTATTGTACAACCTATGATTTTATTTAAAATTAATCTAACTTAATAATTTTAATGTAAAGTTGATTTAAGTGATTTAAATATAAATATAAATTGGTTTTATAAGTTAAAATTTTTATAAGATGATAAATGGTTTAAAATTGTAACATAAGAAGCTATTTAAAGTTAATTTTACTTAATAATTTGATTGGATTGGATTTTTAATTAAATTAAAATTTTTTATTTATGGAATGGATATTTTTTTAAAGTAAATAAAGTATCAAGTTATTTGTTAAAGTAAAGTTAAGCAATATAAATGTAATTTTGATTTAATAAATGAATTTTGGTTAAATTTGGATATTTTATTTATAAAATTTTATTTTATTTGAATCATATGTTAAATGATATCCAAATAAATATTTCTGAAAAGTGAGATATTTTTTATATGTTAAAAGTGGTGAAAACTGAAATTATAATGTTTCTGAAATGTTATAATAAATGTTAGATTTGTATTGGCAGCATTTCCAAAATGCTGTGGTTTTAAAGTAACATTTTCTAAGTGCTGCTGTTCCTGAAATGTACTGTATTTTTTGAATTACTATTATACCTACTGTAACATTTTATAAGTGCTGCTGTTTCTGAAATGAACTATATTTCTGAATTACTATTATACCTATTGTAACATTTTATAAGTGCTGTTGTTTCTGAAATGAACTGTATTTCTGGATTTCTATTATACCTACAGTCAGGCTTTTAAATCTCCCCGAGATGGCCGAGATGAAAAATCCGAGATATCAGCCAAAATCCGAGATTTGGCAGCCTATTTAGTTATAAGTGTTTTAAATATCGCCCGAGATAGCCGAGATATTTTCCCGAGATATTGGCCAAAATCCGAGATTTAAAACACTGCCTACAGTAACATTTTATAAGTGCTGCTGTTTATGAAAAGACAATATTTCTGAAAGGATAATATTATCGAACTGCTACTATATGTATTATCACATTTTCCAAGTGCTATGAATGCTAAAATACAATGTTTTGAAATTGTTATAATTGAATGAATGAACTTAGAAATGCTACAACTTTTGAAATGAACATTATTTTGAAAGATATTGACATTGGATTTAAATGGTTTAAATGAATATGTTTTGATTTGAATTATAAACCATTTTGAAATTTATAACCACGGGTTGTAATAACGGTTGGTTGTTAAAGAGACCGGGATCTGATATGGGCATACTCTCTGTTGATACCGAAAACCACTTTAACAACCGTGTACGTGGTGGATATTCCAGAATGAAGTATGATTGTGGCGACGATCCTATTAAGGTATATACGTGGACCCGACTCCCGTGAGTTGGCATAAGGTGGCTAAAACAGGAGCGATTGACGGGCCAATGAGGTAGCTCCTCTGATCGGACACACTTCTTCGATACCATTCTATTACTTTGTGATTGATTGGGTGCACCCTTTGATTTTTGGGAGTGTGGCTCGAGGTGGGCAGTAGTGGCTGCTATGCGTTACCACCAGTCCGGATGCGTAATTGGTATATCTACCATGGCATTGCCTAGTTGTGCCGTGTCACCTACCCGAGCGCGCCTTATACGAGTTTGATTTGGGTCGTACCTATGGAGTATCCTCTGGTAGCCTCCCGATCTGGAGGTGCAACGGTACTATATAGACTATTGGCACTATATATGTGTTAAGGTGGAAAATGTAAAGTCTTAACGCTATTTTTAAGTAAGTTTACTTTACTTTAGACATTATTATAATAGCGTATATTACTACATAGTACATAGTTTAACGGATCCTTAAAGGATGGGCGATCCCAAGCATCCTTTAAATTACTTGAGCGTTATTATTAGAGTTCACTTGAGTTGGTTTACATTGTATAAGTATGTATGTCCTGACTCGAGTGTTTTGTGTTTTGCTTTACGCTCGGGTCAGACTGATTTGTACCTATATTCGAGACTCACCTTTGGAGTTGGAGCTTCGCTTGGATCCATCTATTGATTCTGCTTTCAATCATTCAGTTGATTCCAGTGATGTATTCAGATCTTGTATTTGACTATTGTATTGAGACATCTTTGTATTCGTGACCTCTGTTGTATCTTGTTTAACTCTGTTATATAAATGGTAGCTTCATGAACTACTATTCCTTTGTTTCCGCTGCATTATTGTTATATTACTCTTTTGTTTGTGATTCTGTGATTATTTATTTACTGTATATATTGAGTTTTGCCAAATTTTAAATTAACAATCTGATATTTTGAGCAATTCAAATCCGACATGTATGGATGCGAATGGTTGAAAATTTCAGGACATTACAGTTGGTATTAGAGCTCAGGTTTTAGGCAAAACTCAGTATATAGAGTAGATTAAATTACAGAATCACTTTCGTTCGAGTTTGAATTCCTTCTTCTTCGATCTGATTTCCTTTGAATTTTGGAATGTTCCCTCAGTTCCAAAATCCATTCTTGTCTTTCCCTATTTGTAGTCTTCCGGATTTTTGAGTATCCCATAGCCCCACTATATGATTTGTAAGGAAGTGAAACTCCTTACAATAGGCACTGATTCACCGGAGATTTCTGTATCCTCGGTTTACAATGCTGCTATCTCTTGCGATACTCGAATTCTATCTTTTGAGATCGAATGTCGATTTGCCTCTGAATTCTACCTCGATCTTATTTTGAAGTCAAAGTTGACCGGTTAAGGTTGCCCGTGATTTATATAAGTCTAACCATTTTTCTTCTCTCTTTGAAATCTATTTATCTTCCTACCGAGCCTACCTTCTAGTTGAATTCTTTTGGGTAGGATCCCTCTATATTTGAATCTCTATCCTTGATTTGAAAACCATCCTTGAATCATCGGAAGAGGGAGTGTATTTTGTATTTTGTTATTTATATTAAAATGTTTTATATATTGTGTTAATTGAGTTGTTGATGTTGGTTTGGATTTTCGATCGATTCGTCTGATCAACGCTATCGATAGGATTTCCAAAACACTTGAACAGAGCAAACTGACACAATATTATTTTCAAATTTGATAAATGTAATTAATTTGTATTTTATATTGTAAATATATAAGTAAAATTTTGGAATTTAATAAGTTAATTAAATTGGTTGTTTAAAATGATAATATTTGATTTTCATTTATTGTTCTATAAATGAATTTATAAACATGGTTTATAAAGTGATTTGAAAATTAAAATGAATTTAAATCTAGAATTTGAGAATTTAATTTCCGATAATTTCAAACTTTGGTTTTAAAGTTTTAAAATGTATATTATTTAAAGTATTTTCAAATAGAAATCATTTCAGGTCAGTACTCTCTTCTTTTGTCGCTGGAAAATAATTTCGGTGATGACGGCCGCATCATCAACATTCATTTTCGAGTTTCAAAGTGGAGAGACCATTCAGTAGCTTTGCTACAGTTTTGTTTTGGAAATTTAATTGATTTAAATTTCTTAAGTATGATTTGATTTATATATATAGGTATATTATTTTAAATTTCATTTGATTTGATATATATAGTATATACATTTATCTCTAAATGGTTTGAAATGAATCGGAAATTTAATTCTTTAATTTATATTAAAGGATGATTTTAATTATAGATAAATCCAATATTTTGAATAAATATTTAAGTATAAATAATTGAATTGGGAAAAATTTCTGGTATAATCCTCTATTGCATTCTAATATAACTTACCTTAATTATTCAAAAGTTAACTATGTAACGGAATTTTATACAATATAAAGTGATGATAAAGAAATTTTAAATAATTTGAGTGGTTATAATGAGTATGATCAGAAGGGACTCTATGCTAATAGTTGCCCTGCTTCAGTTAGTACTGCTGTTCCTCCTTCTGCTCCCGCTCCTAGTGATACCCAAGGTACCCTTCCGGGCATCTTTTCTTTATTTCATCATCCTGTTCATGTTTTATTTGATACTGGAGCTTTCCATAGTTTTAGATATGTAGATCTTTGTGATAAGTTTGAACATCCCCTTTCTCCTGAGAATGTTCTAGTAATTTCTATGTTCGGGGGTTCGATGCTTTTGATTTGTTGCTTGGAGGTGATTGGCTGAAGAAGCATGAAGCCGTTATCTCCTAAAAAACCCGAACTGTTTCACTTGTTGATGATTTTGGTAATTATTTGGTTATTCAGTGCCGTATGCCTCAGGATTTTGCTGGCATCTTTATTTATTCTTTTGATTATTCTCCTGGCGATCTTTATTCGACTCATGTGGTCAAACTCTATCCCGATGTATTTGGTGAAGTCACTGCTTTACCTCCTAAGCGGGAAATCGAATTTCGTATCGATCTTATTCCTGGAGCTCGACCTGTAATTCTTCCTTCTAGAAGAATGGCACCCCGTGAGAAGGTTAAGTTGAGGAAGCAAATTGAGGACGTGTTCTCCAAGGGTCTGATCAGACCTAGCCATTTTGAATGGGGAGCAGCGGTGGTTTTCATCACCAAGTCCGATGGTTCTTTGAGGATGTATGTTGATTATAGGGAGCTGAACAAGCTCACTATGAAAAACAGATATCATATGCCTCGTATCAATGATATGTTTGATTAGCTCTATGGAGCTATTGTTTTCTCTCAGCTTGATCTTTCCTCAGGCTTTCACCAGCTTAGAGTTGCTGAAGAAAGTATTCCCAAGATTGCTTTCCATACTGAGAATGGTTTCTATGAATGGTTAGTCATGCCTTTTGGTTTGACTAATGCTCCTGCTTTCTTTGTTGATCTTATGAATCATGTCTGTCGTGATGTGCTTAACAAATTTGTTCTAGTCTTTGTTTATGATATTCTCGTCTTCTCTAAGTCTGTGGAGGAGCATGATTCCCATTTGAGCTTTGTTCTGGAGACTCCTAGGAGTCATCAGTTGAAAGGCTAATTCTCGAAATGCCATTTCTGGAAGGATGAAGTCTGATTTCTTGGGCATATTGTTTCTGGTAATGGAGTTTATGTTGATCTAATTAAGATCGCTGCGATCAATGTAAGTCTTTCTTATCCTTCTTTTTCTCTTTATCATTCAATCATTCTGTCTTTTCTGTTGTCCTTATATCTCTCCCTATTCTGTACAGGATTGGGAAACTCCTAGGACCCCTTTTGATATTTGTAGTTTTCTGGGCCTTGCCGGTTATTATCGGAGACTCATTAAGAATTTTGCTCAGATTGCTGCACTTTTCCTGCTTTGACTCGTAAGAATGTTAAGTTTTACGAGAGTATTTAGGTTATGGTGGATAGACTGACCAAATCCGCTCATTTCATTCCGGTCAAGTCTATTCGCTCTGCTCCCTGTTTGGCTGAGATCTATGTGAGGGAGATTGTTTGTCTTCATGGTGTTTCTATCAGTATTGCTCATGATAGAGATCCCATGTTCACCAGTCAGATTTGGAGAGTCTTTTGGGAATCTTTGGGTACTCAGCTGAATCTGAGCAATGCTTACCATCCACAAACCGACGGTCAAACGGAAAGAGTGAATCAGATTCTGGAAGATCTTCCTCGTACTTGTGTTCTTGATTATGGAGGATCTTGGGAAGATCATCTCCATCTCGTTGAATTTACCTATAACAACCGTTATTAGGTATAGTTTCAATCTTCTGTTTTATCTTGTCATTATCCTTTATCTACCTCAATTTTTTTCTTTTGTGTTCTAGCTAATATTGCAATGTCTTCTTTGTTGCTCTTTACGGACGACCTTGCAGATCTCCATCTTACTGGATTGAATTCGGTAATCGTTTGGTTCGTTGGTCCCTTTCCGCATCTTAGAAAGGATTGATTCTTTAGCTTATCGCCTGGATTTGCCTGAGAAGTTTTCTGGGGTGCTTAATGTATTCCATTGTTTCACATCTTCGTCGGTATCTTCATGATCCATCTCTTATTGGTTAGCCTTCTGCTCTCGGGAGTTTGGATATTGAGCCAAACCTTACTGTCGAGAGGAAGCCACTTCGTATTGTTGATAGGGGTACGAAGCAGCTGAGAAGGAAATCTGTCAACCTGGTCAAAGTATAGTGGAGTACTGATGATCGGGATTGTACCTAGGAGACGGAGGAGAGCATACGTGCTTCGAATCCGGAATTGTTTGTTTCAGGTATTATTCGCTGTTCTATCTTATTTTCTTTATCCTTCCATGCCTCGTTCCTTTTCGAGGACGAAAAGTTTTGAGTGGGGGAGAGTGTAACAACCCATATTTTTAACAAATATTTTAAATAGAATTTATTTGAAACTTTGATTTTTAAATCATTTTTAAAGTTGGAATTTTGGAATTTAACAGTGAAATTTTGGATTTTGTTTATAATTTATTTTCCAAATATAATAAAATAACGATTTTCTGAAAAATTTATATTTTGGTCAACTTTGGTCAAACTTTGACTTTCAGTTGAAATTTTTAATTTTGAATTTTAAATTTCCAATCTTTTTCTTTTAAGCTGTACTTGATTCTGATTTTCGTTCTACTTTTCGTTTCGTCAAATTCTGTTTTATACTTTTTAAATCTGATAGAATTCAGCGTTTTACATGCAATTTTTCTCTGTATTTTCATTGTTCATTTTTCTATTTTATTTTCCATCTTTTATTGATTTGGGCTTTGAATTTTACTTGTGTGTTGAATTTGTTTTGAAGTGGGCTTGATATTAGGCTTGGAAATTCCAAAAGACTTGAGTTGCTTGTTTCAATCGGTGCCTTTACATTTTCCTAGCTTTTCCACTTCCTAGCTGTAACGACCCGTATTTTTACGGATCGAAAAGTTTGTCAAAATCTGGAATTTTAGCATTTTTGAGCCATTTCAGATTTTAGGCAAAAATATGGCTAAGTCCTAAGTCGTTCACGACTTAGTATAAGTCATAAGTCGTATACGACTTAGGGGATTGGAGATACCTAGGTGAATGGCGAGTTAAGGCAGTTAGGTCGGCAACGACTTAGAGCGTAGAGAAGTTAGGTCGGTTGGACGAGTTAGCGAGTTGACCGACTTATGGTTGTAGGCGACTTAAGGATAGAGGTGAGTTAAGTTGTTACCGAGTTAAGGGATCAGCGAGTTAGCGAGTTAAGGTGGTAAGTCGTGGACGACCTAGTATGTTTGTCTTTTCGGTCATATTTTTTTTTAAGTCCTAGGTCGTAAACGACCTAAGAGGTAAGTCGTGACCGACTTATAGAGGCTAGCGACTTAGGAGATAGGCAGCCTTATAGTTAAGTCGTAGCCTATGTGTTAAGTCGTAGACGACTTAGGTGTTTGTTGTTAAGTCATAGAGTAGCTGAAATCTTTAAGTCGTATCCTCTTAAGTGTTAGGTCGTAACACTATTAAGTCATAGGATGGGTTATCTCGTTAAGTCGTCTGACCAGTTAAGTCGTAACCTAGCTAAGTCGTGAGGTTGATGAGTTGTAGAGCTGTTAAGTCGCTTAGGCGTATCCCGGTTAAGTCGCGCGTATGTGTTAACTCGCGCAAGTGGTTGAGTCGTTAAGTCGTATAGACGTAGGTGTTAAGTCGCAACCGACTTAGAGGTTAGCTGCTAAGTTTTAAGTCGAGAGATCACTAAGTCGTAGTCTGTTAGGTTGAAGGCTTTGTTAAGTCGAAGGTTATAAGTCGGAGACGACTTATAGAGGCGGACGAGTTACGACTTAAGGAATTTTCTGCTATAAATAGGAAGGGTTTTTCTCACTTTTTGGGATTCGGATTTTGAAGCGACGAAGTGCTGCCATTTTGAGAGCTCGACTTCTACACTTCTTCACTTCTTTTCTCCACTCTAATCTAGTGCTTCCTTTCATCCAAATCGAAGATCAAGATTGAAGATTCAAGAGCTTAGATTGAAGATCTTCATCTTTTCAAGAGAGATTTCTTCGTTTGAAGCGGATTCGTGATAGATCAAGATTGATCCTTCGCTGTCCAAATCTGAAGCGTGTTGATTTGGGGTTGTTTAGGTGATTTGGTGAGTGGTGATTATCTCTCACACGGATCCAAAGGAGTAGATCGGATTGTTGGCTTGATTTGGTGTTAAAATAGTGATTTCTATGCATTTTTGTAAACCTAAGTGTAGATCCATGTAGATCCATTGTTCATGATGATTCGACAACCATTTTTGTATATGATTAACCTATGCAAGTTCATTCATCAAGTTGTAGAGATAATTCTCATGTTTTCATGCTTGTTAGACTTTCAACTCCTTAATTACGAAATTGCCATTATTGTTATAATTGTTCATTTTGCTTATATTTGAATGCTTGGTTACTTGGATTGATGTTTGACATGATTGATTGCTGTGAATTAGATGATTGTTGATTGGTTTTAGACAAGGTGGCCGAAGATGATTCAAAAGCTAGGAGAAAGGCTCTTGAATTGGGTAAACTGCTCGTGGCATATGTAGCGGGATGATGAAGCTCTTATGCGTAGATTTGATGATGTGATGTTGAGATGAGGCTTTGCGAGGATGTGATGAAGCGAGGCAATCATGTGATGAAGACTTGGTCTAATCCAGACGAGATCATTCCAAGCATGTTGATAACTCGGTGATATGATTCGAGTTGAGGATAATGAATGGATATGAGAATAGTCGTCGAGGAGGATGACTAGGAGGCTTGGATAGCATCGTTGTTGAAGGTTCTAGCATGCTCTAAGCAAGAGTACGTTTGGGCAGATTCGATAATCCCAACGGCCAACTGTTGATGGTCGAGTACTCTGGGAAGATTCGATAGTCCTAGGCACGGGCTACGACGACGTGCGGGAGTTATGTCTAGAACCGGGGTTTCCATTAGCCCTTGACGGACGGCTGAAAGAATGTGCCGGTCATTCAATTAACGGTGATATCGAAGCAATGATAACAGTGATAGCTAGAGTCATGGATGTTTGGTTGTATCGTCATTAGGACTCAAGAGCGGTATTTTCTGGGTGCTTATCTAATTTAGGCCTTGGTACTTGGAAAACATCGCCCTTGACTCGAATGATTATTACTTTACTTTAAATTGTATGCTCTGCTGTGTTGCTTCTGCTTAGTGTGTGTCTGGGGGGCTATCACTGTAGAAAGAGGTGGAGTGGGAGGGTTGTATTCCTATTCCTTTTCCTTTATGCTCTTTTGGTATGTTGTTAGTTGATTTACTGCTCACTAAGACTGTTGTCTGACTCAAGGCTTTATGTTTTAATTCTTATTGCCTTGGGTTGTTCGTCCATTTTTGGGACGGGCAGACTAGGTAGCAAGTGACAGGTGATGTTCTCTTCTCACGATGCTGATATCGAAGACGAGCTGGAGGGTTGCATATTATCTTCTTATTATATGTACTGGATGTTCCGCTGTTTTGTATTCTCTGAGTGTTATGTAGTGAGGCTTGATGTATTGGCTATTTGGATGCTTGTATTCAACTATTATGGAGTTTTATATGATGTCATTTTGTTCTGTAAAGCTTCATTATACATATGTTCTATTGTATTTTGTCCATGCGCTGTGAGTAATACGATAGATTTTGTTGTTTTAATCTACCCTGACAATCGTCCATGACCGCCTGGCACACTTTACAGCGCACTATCTCTAGATTCGGAGCAGGGGTTATGGGCGGTCGTCACATTTGGTATCAGAGCTAGGTTAATCGATTTTACCCAACGCTCGCTGACGTAACTACGTATGAGATACGTAATTGTATTTTGATGGATGATTACTATATATAATATAGTAGCTTAGTAGTAAGTTAGTCCTTTATGCAGTTGTTTCTCTAGATGTTCTGATCATTCCTTTTTATAGATATTGAGAATGAGTCGAAGAGGGAGACCAACTGCTAGGGAAGGCCGTGCTACTGAGGGGACTGCTGATTATGCAGCCATGTTCGAAGCTATGATGACTTCGATCATGAGAAGGATACCAATTCCGGGGGCAGCAGTAGATGTTGGAGTTCAAGTCCAAACTCCGAAACCAGTGGATTTTGCTAAGTTGTGCAAGGATTATACTGCTCTTGGAGGAAAGGTTTTCTTGGGAACAGAATCAACTATTGAGGTCCAGAGGTGGATAGATGCTTGTAGAAAGATCTTTGGTGATTTGGGAATTGAAGATGCAACTAAGAGGAAGTTGGCATCAAGGCAGCTTCAAGGGAGAGCCTCTGATTGGTGGAATTCTATTACCATCACTACTCCGGAGGAAGAGATTACTTGGGAGCAATTTCAAGTTAGGTTTGAAGCTAAGTTCATTTCTACAGCTCAGAAGTCTGTTCTGTTCAAGAGGTTTGTGGAGCTCAAGCAAGGTGGGAGACCAGTTCTTGAGTATGTTTCTGAGTTTGAAGCTTTGTCCAAGTATGCCCGGTCATATATTGAATCTGCTTATCAGAAGAATGAGAAGTTTGTGACAGGCTTGGACAGTTATCTTGGGAGACAGTTGGTGGATCATTTGGACGATTCATTTGAGAAGCTTGTGGAGAAAGCTCTTAGGCATGAGAGTCTGTTTCCTAAGGAAGGATCTGTTGTTGCTGTGGCCAGGGAAGAGTCTAAACCCCAGCAGGGTGGAAGCAAGAAGAGGAAGCAGCAGCAGCAGAAGGGTAAGGATGGCCAGAAGAAGCCGAAAGGCGAGGTGACTTGCTACAATTGTCAGCAGAAGGGCCATTTCTCGAAGGATTGTAAGAATCCGAAGGTGCCGATGAAGTGTCACAACTGTGACAAGCCGGGGCATTTCAGGAAGAATTGTCCAGAACCGAGGAGGGACAAGCAGATTGTGCAAGCTTATGCTTTGGGAGCTGTTCCGTCGTCTTCGAAAGCTCCTACTGCTGAAGAGAAAGGAAAGAGTGTGGTTGTTCAAGGTACTCTTTTCCTATGTGGTGTTCCAGTTAGAGTTTTGTTTGATACTGGAGCGTCGCATTCGTTTGTTTGTAATGAACTTGTAGGCCGGTTAGATTTGAAGCCGGATATTGTCGATAGGCCATTGGTTGTGACTAATCCAGTTGGGGGTTCGTCTTGTTTGTGTATGTTATGCCGTGGTCTAGTTGTATCGAGTCATGGTTGCTCTTTTGTTTGTGATTGCTTTGTTCTGAACTTTGCGGGGTTCGGAATTATTTTGGGTATGGACTGGCTTAGGAAGTATGCGGCAAAGGTTGATTGCGAGAGGTTGGAAGTGACAGTCGAGAATGTGGAGGGGCGAAAGGTTGTAATACGATGTAAGCATGAGGAAGGCGTCTTCATGAGCTTCATGTATTCGCTGGTTATTCCACGGGATGGACTGTCATCGGTGCCAATCGCTAATGGATTCGAGGATGTCTTTGACGAAGTCAAAGGGTTGCCGCCGCATAGAGAGATCGAGTTTCGTATAGATCTAGTTGAAGGAGCCAAACCTGTTGTGATGCCTCTTAGGCGGATGGCGCCTAGGGAACAACATGAGTTGAGGGTGCAAGTTGATGATCTTTTGCAGAAAGGATTCATTCGGCGTAGTGTGTCCGAGTGGGGTGCACCAGTTGTGTTTGCAACCAAGGCAGATGGGTCGTTGAGATTGTGTGTGGATTATCGTGAGCTGAATAAGGTGACGAAGAAGAACAAGTATCCATTGCCAAAAATAGATGACTTGTTTGATCAGCTTCACGAGGCTAAGGTGTTTTCTCAGATGGATTTGGCAACGGGATTTCACCAGTTAAGAGTGGCTAAGGATAGTGTGCCGAAGACTACTTTTAGGACACCATCCGGTTTCTTTGAGTGGCTGGTAATGCCGTTTGGATTGACTAACGTGCATCATATTTTGTGGATCTTATGAATATAGTGTTCAGAGATCAGTTGAACAAGTTCGTACTTGTGTTCGTGGATGATATTCTGATTTATTCCAGAACGGAGGAAGAGCACAAGACGCACTTTCATATTGTTTTGGAAATCTTACGGAAACATCAGCTGAAGGCTAAGTTTTCAAAGTGTCACTTCTGGAAGAGTGAAGTGAGGTTCTTAGGCCATGTGATTTCTGGAAATGGGATAGCGGTTGATCCCGCTAAGGTGGCAGCAATCCAGGATTGGGTTAGACCTAAGAATGCATCTGATGTGAGAAGTTTTCTTGGATTAGCAGGATATTATCGACGGTTTATCAAAGACTTCTCCAAGATAGCTGCACCGTTAACAGGATTGACGAAGAAGAACCAAGTATTCAGTTGGGATGCTAAGTGTGAGCAAGCTTTCGGAATCCTGAAAGAGAGATTGACAAGTGCTCCTGTTTTGACTATTCCAAGTGGGAATGATGAGATGGTGGTTTACACCGACGCATGTGGTACTGGACTTGGAGCAGTGCTGATGCAGAGGGATAAAGTTGTTGCGTATGCAAGTCGACAACTGAAGCCGCATGAAAGGAATTACCCGACTCATGATTTGGAGTTAGCGGCGATTGTATTTGCTCTGAAGATGTGGAGACATTATCTGTTGGGAGTTCGATTCGAGTTGTTTACGGATCATAAGTCGTTGAAGTATCTTTTCTCCCAAAAGGATTTGAATCTTCGGCAGCAACGTTGGCTAGAGTTTTTAGCATCATATGATTTTGGTATAGCTTATACTCCGGGAAAAGGTAACGCAGTGGCAGATGCGTTAAGTCGAAGACATGTAGGATTGGGAGCCATGTTTTCAGAATGGAAGAGTCTCGAGTATTTAGCTGGATTTGACTTCAGGCCTAGATGTGAATTGGAACCTGAGATGTTGGCAAACTTATCGATAAGACCTTCTCTTGTGGAAAGGATTGGCGAGAGCCAAAAGCAAGACGATAAGCTTGTCAAGATTATCCGTGAATTGGAATCTGGATTGGATCCAGAAAAGGATAAAGGATTCGAGGTCGATCGAGAGGGTTGGCTTCGAAAGCAAGGACGACTAGTTGTTCCCGATATAGATGAATTGAGGAGTGAAGTCCTGAAGGAAAGTCATCACTCGAAGCTGACAATTCATCCAGGTGGAAATAAGATGTATCGGGATATGAAGAGAACCTACTACTGGGAAGGCATGAAGAAGGATGTTGGAAATTTTATTTCCAAGTGTATGAACTGCCAGTTGGTAAAAGCCGAACAGAAGAAGCCAAGTGGATTGCTTCAGCCATTAGAAGTTCCTACATGGAAGTGGGAGCAGATATCGATGGATTTTATTGATGGACTACCTAGAACAAGAACGGGAAATGAAGGGATTTGGGTCATTGTAGATCGTCTGACCAAGAGTGCGAGGTTCATTCCTGTTCGATCGACTAGGACTGCATCAAAGTTGGCTGAGTTGTATGTGAAGTGGATAGTTCGATTCCATGGTATTCCGAAGAGTATAGTGAGCGATCGAGATCCATTGTTCACTAGTGGATTTTGGAAGAGCTTCCAGGAAGTTTTGGGAACCGAGTTATGTTTGAGTACAGCTTATCACCCTCAAACAGATGGTCAGACCGAGAGAGTCAACCGAGTTTTGGAAGATCTTCTTAGAGCATGTGTTTTGGACTTCGGAGGATCATGGGAAGATCACCTTCATTTGGTGGAGTTTGCGTACAACAACAGTTACCAGTCAAGCATTGGTATGGCACCGTATGAGGCATTGTATGGAAGACCGTGTAACTCTCCGACATGTTGGTTAGAGACAGGAGAAAAGCCGTTACTTGGGCCAGAGATGATTCGACAGACTTCAGATTGTATAGAGATCATTCGGCAACGAATGAAGGCAGCCCAAGACCGTCAGAAGAGTTATGCTGATAAGCGTCGTAAGGATTTGGAGTTCGACGTAGGAGATATGGTTTTTGTGAAGATTTCTCCACTGAAGAATGTTATTCGATTCAGGAAGAAAGGAAAATTGACTCCGAGATTTGTTGGACCATTCCCGATCATCGAGCGAATTGGAAAGCTCGCCTACAGATTGGAGTTACCAGAGAAGATGTCGAGTGTGCACAATGTTTTTCATGTATCATATCTACGGAAGTATGTGCACGACTCGAATACAGTGGTTTCTGCTGATAGCTGTGAAGATTTCGAAGTTGATCCAGTCGATAGAAGACCTCGTAAGCCGCTTCGTGTTGTTGAAACCGACACGAAACAGCTTAGGAGGAAGGTAGTTAAGTTGCTCAAGATACAATGGAGTGATGATGATAACGACTGTACGTGGGAGGTGGAAGAGAGGATGAAGGCAGCTCATCCTGAACTCTTCAAGGTATGACCCTAAGGTGTCGTGTCATCTCACGATATTGTAACTTGTTCTAGTGTTAGAATTCTGTACGCTAAGCTAGAATTGGATGCATGGTTTGTTGATTGTTATGGATGATAGGCGTACATAATAGTCTTTGATTGCTTTGTTTGCTTGGAATTTCGGGGGCGAAATTCCTAAGGGGGAGAGAATGTAACGACCCGTATTTTTACGGATCGAAAAGTTTGTCAAAATCTGGAATTTTAGCATTTTTGAGCCATTTCAGATTTTAGGCAAAAATATGGCTAAGTCCTAAGTCGTTCACGACTTAGTATAAGTCGTAAGTCGTATACGACTTAGGGGATTGGAGATACCTAGGTGAATGGCGAGTTAAGGCAGTTAGGTCGGCAACGACTTAGAGTGTAGAGAAGTTAGGTCGGTTGGACGAGTTAGCGAGTTGACCGACTTATGGTTGTAGGCGACTTAAGGATAGAGGTGAGTTAAGTTGTTACCGAGTTAAGGGATCAGCGAGTTAGCGAGTTAAGGTGGTAAGTCGTGGACGACCTAGTATGTTTGTCTTTTCGGTCATATTTTTTTTAAGTCCTAGGTCGTAAACGACCTAAGAGGTAAGTCGTGACCGACTTATAGAGGCTAGCGACTTAGGAGATAGGCAGCCTTATAGTTAAGTCGTAGCCTATGTGTTAAGTCGTAAACGACTTAGGTGTTTGTTGTTAAGTCATAGAGTAGCTGAAATCTTTAAGTCGTATCCTCTTAAGTGTTAGGTCGTAACACTGTTAAGTCGTAGGATGGGTTATCTCGTTAAGTCGTCTGACCAGTTAAGTCGTAACCTAGCTAAGTCGTGAGGTTGATGAGTTGTAGAGCTGTTAAGTCGCTTAGGCGTATCCCGGTTAAGTCGCGCGTATGTGTTAACTCGCGCAAGTGGTTGAGTCGTTAAGTCGTATAGACGTAGGTGTTAAGTCGCAACCGACTTAGAGGTTAGCTGCTAAGTCTTAAGTCGAGAGATCACTAAGTCGTAGTCTGTTAGGTTGAAGGCTTTGTTAAGTCGAAGGTTATAAGTCGGAGACGACTTATAGAGGCGGATGAGTTACGACTTAAGGAATTTTCTGCTATAAATAGGAAGGGTTTTTCTCACTTTTTGGGATCCGGATTTTGAAGCGACGAAGTGCTGCCATTTTGAGAGCTCGACTTCTACACTTCTTCACTTCTTTTCTCCACTCTAATCTAGTGCTTCCTTTCATCCAAATTGAAGATCAAGATTGAAGATTCAAGAGCTTAGATTGAAGATCTTCATCTTTTCAAGAGAGATTTCTTCAATTGAAGCGGATTCGTGATAGATCAAGATTGACCCTTCGCTGTCCAGATCTGAAGCGTGTTGATTTGGGGTTGTTTAGGTGATTTGGTGAGTGGTGATTATCTCTCACACGGATCCAAAGGAGTAGATCGGATTGTTGGCTTGATTTGGTGTTAAAATAGTGATTTCTATGCATTTTTGTAAACCTAAGTGTAGATCCATGTAGATCCATTGTTCATGATGATTCGACAACCATTTTTGTATATGATTAACCTATGCAAGTTCATTCATCAAGTTGTAGAGATAATTCTCATGTTTTCATGTTTGTTAGACTTTCAACTCCTTAATTACGAAATTGCCATTATTGTTATAATTGTTCATTTTGCTTATATTTGAATGCTTGGTTACTTGGATTGATGTTTGACATGATTGATTGCTGTGAATTAGATGATTGTTGATTGGTTTTAGACAAGGTGGCCGAAGATGATTCAAAAGCTAGGAGAAAGGCTCTTGAATTGGGTAAGCTGCTCGTGGCATATGTAGCGGGATGATGAAGCTCTTATGCGTAGATTTGATGATGTGATGTTGAGATGAGGCTTTGCGAGGATGTGATGAAGCGAGGCAATCATGTGATGAAGACTTGGTCTAATCCATACGGGATCATTCCAAGCATGTTGATAACTCGATGATATGATTCGAGTTGAGGATAATGAATGGATATGAGAATAGTCGTCGAGGAGGATGACTAGGAGGCTTGGATAGCATCGTTGTTGAAGGTTCTAGCATGCTCTAAGCAAGAGTACGTTTGGGCAGATTCGATAGTCCCAACGGCCAACTGTTGATGGTCGAGTACTCTGGGCAGATTCGATAGTCCTAGGCACGGGCTGCGACGACGTGCGCGAGTTATGTCTAGAACCGGGGTTTCCATTAGCCCTTGACGGACGGCTGAAAGAATGTGCCGGTCATTCAATTAACGGTGATATCGAAGCAATGATAACAGTGATAGCCAGAGTCATGGATGTTTGGTTGTATCGTCATTCGGACTCAAGAGCGGTATTTTCTGGGTGCTTATCTGATTTAGGCCTTGGTACTTGGAAAACATCACCCTTGACTCGAATGATTATTACTTTACTTTAAATTGTATGCTCTGCTGTGTTGCTTCTGCTTAGTGTGTGTCTGGGGGGCTATCACTGTAGAAAAAGGTGGAGTGGGAGGGTTGTATTCCTATTCCTTTTCCTTTATGCTCTTTTGGTATGTTGTTAGTTAATTTACTGCTCACTAAGACTATTGTCTGACTCAAGGCTAAATGTTTTAATTCTTATTGCCTTGGTCTGTTCGTCCATTTTTCGGACGGGCAGACTAGGTAGCAGGTGACAGGTGTTGTTCTCTTCTCACGATGCTGATATCGAAGACGAGCTGGAGGGTTGCATATTATCTTCTTATTATATGTACTGGATGTTCCGCTGTTTTGTATTCTCTGAGTGTTATGTAGTGAGGCTTGATGTATTGGCTATTTGGATGCTTGTATTCAACTATTATGGAGTTTTATATGATGTCATTTTGTTCTGTAAAGCTTCATTATACATATGTTCTATTGTATTTTGTCCATGCGCTGTGAGTAATACGATAGATTCTGTTGTTTTAATCTACCCTGACAATCGTCCATGACCGCCTGGCACACTTTACAGCGCACTATCTCTAGATTCGGAGCAGGGGTTATGGGCGGTCGTCACACTAGCCGTACAAAGCAATTCACTTCCTCACATTCTCACATTTCTTTTTCACGTACAAATATCTCTTCTCATCCTCACATCCTTATTTTATTTCTTCTGGAAAAAAAATTTGCAGTAAGTTCTTGCTTTTTTCTCCTCCTTCTCTCTCTTTTCTCTTTTTCTTCCTCTTTTATTTGCATGCTATGTTCGGCCTCCATCCCTTTAGCCGATTTCTCCACCATCACCTCCACCACCACCTGTACGGCCTCACCATGATTTGACCTAACCCATGTCGTGGCCTTCCTGGACCAAAACAGCACTACCCCATGACAAAACCCTAACCGAACTTATTTATTCACCATCTCCACCTTGTTTGCCTCGGCCTCCACTACCTACTCCTCCTCCAGCCCCTTGTCGGGACTGACATGACCATTGGCCGCACCACCCTGATCACCAGACCTGACCTGAACCATGCTTGCAAACAAACTGAGCCACTTTAGCATAGGGCCGAACCAATTGACCCACTAGACCTTCCATCTCCATGACCTTTTGCCTTACCATCACTTCATTTACCATGGCCTTTCACATTTCAGTCCATAGCCATGCACTTTTGTGACCATGGCCGAGCCTATATGCCACAAATCAAGTCATGGCCAAGCATGATCGGTGATGGTCAAGCCCAATTGTGATGTGGCCGAGCCCACTTGATTTGGTTAAGTCCTCTTGCTTCACTTTGTTCATATTTTGATTTTGTTTAAGTCTAAATTCTTTTGTACAATCATATACTTATATATGTTGTATATTTGCTGTTTGCAAGATTTGAATCTTGGCTCTCCATCTACTCGAATCTAGTTGTGTTTGTCGTACTTTTCGGAGTTTGGTTGTGTGTCTCGAAATTGTCGTCTCTAGCTTTAAAAGGTGAGTTTATCACTCTCGACATTCATACGTATATATTTGTGAAACGATGACAAGTGAATATGTAGTAATTGATATGCTATGTTGATATAAGCTCATATATGCCTGTGATATGATTATATGATGTTATAACCAGATTATATACCTGTTGCATGACCTGATATGATATGCTATGCTATGTTGTTATTTTACTTTCTGTTTCTCACACTGCAAGTTCCCTTTCACTATGGGTTGAAATGATACATACTCGAACGGACTTTAGAATAGGGAAAAATCGTTATGAGCTGAAATGATAGGCTCAAGCGATTTTTATTTGTATTTGACTTGGGATTGTGGGTTTGAAATGATAGAACCTGGGATTTTTATTTCACGGATTGAAATGATACATATCCGTATCACTTGACCTAGGTTAGAAAATATTATACGGACCCGTGGTTAATTTTTAAATAATAGTTTTCTGAAATTTATTAAGTATTTTGAAATTTAGTTATATGTATATTTGAACTTAAGTTTGATTTAAATGGTTTAAATAAATGTATATATTGGTTTCTATAAGTTAAAAATTTATAGCTTATAAATGGTTTTATTGTACAACCTATGATTTTATTTAAAATTAATCTAACTTAATAATTTTAATGTAAAGTTGATTTAAGTGATTTAAATATAAATATAAATTGGTTTTATAAGTTAAAATTTTTATAAGATGATAAATGGTTTTAAATTGTAACATAAGAAACTATTTAAAGTTAATTTAATTTGATAATTTAATTTGATTAGATTTTTAATTTAAATTAAAATATTTTATTTATGGAATGGATATTTTTTTAAAAGTAAATAAAGTATCAAGTTATTTGTTAAAGTAAAGTTAAGCAATATAAATGTAATTTTGACTTAATAAATGAATTTTGGTTAAATTCGGATATTTTATTTAAATCATATGTTAAATGATATCCAAATAAATATTTCTGAAAAGTGAGATATGTTTTATATGTTAAAAGTGGTGAAAACTGAAATTATAATGTTTCTGAAATGTTATAATAAATGTTAGATTTGTATTGGCAGCATTTCCAAAATGCTGTGGTTTTAAAGTAACATTTTCTAAGTGCTGCTCTTCCTGAAATGTACTGTATTTTTTGAATTACTATTATACCTACTGTAACATTTTATAAGTGCTGCTGTTTCTGAAATGAACTATATTTCTGAATTACTATTATACCTATTGTAACATTTTATAAGTGCTGCTGTTTCTGAAATGAACTGTATTTCTGGATTTCTTTTATACCTACAGTAACATTTTATAAGTACTGTTGTTTTTGAGAAGACAATATTTCTGAAAGGATAATATTTTCGAACTGCTACTATATGTATTATCACATTTTCCAAGTGCTACGAATGCTAAAATACAATGTTTTGAAATTGTTATAATTGAATGAATGAACTTAGAAATGCTACAACTTTGGAAATGAACATTATTTTGAAAGATATTGACATTGGATTTAATTGGTTTAAATGAATATGTTTTGATTTGAATTATAAACCATTTTGAAATTTATAACCACGGGTTATAATAACGGTTGGTTGTTAAAGAGACCAGGATCGGATATGGGCATACTCTCTGTCGATATCGAAAACCACTTTAACAACCGTGTACGTGGTGGAGATTCCAGAATGAAGTAGGATGGTGGCGACGATCCTATTGAGGTATATACGTGGACCGACTCCCGTGAGTTCGCATAAGGTGGCTAAAACAGGAGCGATTGACGGGCTAATGAGGTAGCTCCTTTGATCGGACACACTTCTTCGATACCATTCTATTACTTTGTGATTGATTGGGTACACCCTTTGATTTTTAGGAGTGTGGCTCGAGGTGGGCGGTAGTGGCTGCTATGCATTACCACCAGTCCGGATGCGTAATTGGTATATCTACCCTGGCATTGCCTAGTTGTGCCGTGTCACCTACCCTAGCGCGCCTTATACGAGTTTGATTTGTGTCGTACCTATGGAGTATCCTCTGGTAGCCTCCCGATCTGGAGGTGCTACAGTACTGTATAGACTATTGGCACTATATATGTGTTAAGGTGGAAAATGTAAAGCCTTAACGCTATTTTTAAGTAAGTTTACTTTACTTTAGACATTATTATAATAGCATATATTACTACATAGTAAATAGTTTAACGGATCCTTAAAGGATGAGCGATCCCAAGCATCCTTTAAGTTACTTGAGCATTTCTATTACAGTTCACTTGAGTTGGTTTACATTGTATAAGTATGTATGTCCTGACTCGAGTGTTTTGTGTTTTGCTTTACGCTCGGGTCAGACTGAGTTGTACCAGTATTCGAGACTCACCTTTGGAGTTGGAGCTTCGCTTGGATCCATCTATTGATTCTGCTTTCAATCATTCGGTTGATTCCAGTGATGTATTCAAATCTTGTATTTGACTATTGTATTGAGACATCTTTGTGTTCGTGACCTCTGTTGTATCTTGTTTAACTCTGTTATATATATGGTAGCTTCATGAACTACTATTCCTTTGTTTCCGTTGCGTTATTGTTATATTACTCTGTGTCTGTGATTCTGTGATTATTTATTTACTGTATATATTGAGTTTTGCCAAATTTTAAATTAACAATCTGATATTTTGAGCAATTCAAATCCGACATGTATGGATGCGAATGGTTGAAAATTTCAGGACGTTACAGTATATGCTTTAGCATGCATTGGACTCCACACTGCAAATGCATGAGGAATCTTTTACATTTCTTTAGCTTAAAGGATGTTCTTATATTACTATATAAGACAACATTTGTCTATTTTGGAAAAAGAGAATTTATTTGCAGTTTGCATACCAAACCCTCCCTTTTTTTTAAAGCCTTATCCGCCCAGCCCTTTTGTGATAATCCAAATAGCACCCCATGAATAATAATGGTGTATTTGAATCCCTAATACAAAAGGGTAATCCATAAGTGGTTTTCTTAAGTTGTTTCATCAATGTCTCCATTGAGAAACATGACTTTAATATCCCTCTGATATTGCTTAAAATCATAATCTATAACAAGTTTCAAAATAATTCTTAAGAGTCTTTCAGTAAAACCAAAGAGAAAGTCTCTTTAAAAATAAAACATTGTTTTCCTTTTGAGTGTAGTCTTTTCTATAATAAGCCTTGTACATTTCCACATTACCCACTTGATCCTTTTTTGTTTTGAATAGTTATTCATAACCAATGATCTTGTTACCTTAAGGTGGTGAGAAAGATCCCAAACTTTATTATCCTTATAGATTTAGACTATACATTCATACCTTAAGTCCATATTTCAAATTAGTACCTTTTATGGATTGATGCAAGTCCAAAGAATCATCTTCACCAATCCAATATTTATCTTTATGAAAAAATATTGCGTAATCATCCAAAATAGTATTTCTTCCTTTTCAAGTGGATTTCCTTAGTAACCTTGCACTTTGAGGTTGTTGAGTCTATTTTCTTAAAACCATGACCTTAATTTGAAGAAAATTTTGTTTGACATTGTCTTATTACGGTTCTTAATTTACTTCTTTTTAATGAAAGGAAACAAGTCCTATACATTATCCAAAGAAGTAACTGTAGTTGAATCGAAGATAATGATTCTCCTTAAAGACAATGATACATACCTTAAAATTTTGTTTAGCATTGTCTTATTATGGTTCTTAATTTACTTCTTGTTAATGAAAGGAAACAAATCTTATACATTATCCGAAGAAGTAACTGTAGTTGAATCGAAGATAATGATTCTCTTAAAGAAAATAATCCGTACTTTATTTCTCCCCCCAAACTCAGCATCCTAAAAAATTATAGCATTTCCCATCTTATAATTTTTTCTTAGTTTAGGTTTATAAAACTTGTAACTTTTAAGTTGCTTAGAATACTAATAAAGTATTTGCTATCTTTAGTGCCTCAATCTACAATTATCTAATAAGCTGAAACAAATAATCATATAAATCACCGAATCAAAATTTAAGACTTCATTATAAAAGGTATTTAGCATAAGTAGATATGAGCTATACTTTAAACATTAAGAGCTTTAATTCCAACAATGTTTGAATTTATCCATAAATCAATCTTATTTATTTCTAAATGAACAATAATAACCCAATTTGTTCATATTAGAAATAGAAAATCGAAATCTATCTAAAATCACAGCATAACAAAAATATCAAATAAATCCAAACAATATTACTGAAATCTCAATAATATCTTAAAAATATCTAGTGAACTTTACTTTATATATTGTATATCTTATTAAAGAAACAACTACAAATATATTTATATGTTATTTCTTTTCTTCTAAATCCTTAGCGACTTCTTTATCCTTATTTATACATTTATGTACAGTGTACGATAAATAAGTACTTTCTATCTTACCATGCTTCAATCTCTCTTCTTCTTACCACAATGTGAAATGAGCTCAATAAAGGTCATTATATTCTTAGGAAATTAAAAATAATCTTAAAATGGTTATACTGTGAATAAAGAGACTACAAGAAAAAATAACAATAACTTGAGTGCCTTTAACTTTTGAAGCAATATTTTCCATATAGTACTTATTTATGTTTCCTTTATTTTGACTTTATGGAATCAAGCAATATAAAGTGTGCTTGTTTCTCCTTACCATTTTAACAAAATGCTTTTCATTCTCAATAAAGAACTCCTTAAAATTATTTATCCCTACGGGTACCACATCCTTGAAACCTTCTGAAATATTTTACTTTATGATCTTTTGACTCTTTCCTTTTGAATTGTCTCACCTTTGAATTTTCTTCATGACATTATAAGAGCATTCAACCATAATATGAGTGGGTGTGACCCTCCTAATTGCAGGAGCTAGACCCATAAAGTTAAGAACAAACAACATGTTTCTTAATAATCCTTTGAGTTAGTCCCAAACAAGTTGATAGCATTAAAATTGGCTGACACTTTAGTCAAATTAGTTGAAAATTGAATAAAAATAAGGATTGACCGTATATGCCCATATCCAAATATCATCTATAGTAAATTCAAATAATTGGTAAGTCTCTTCTCAAGATACATAGCACAATATTAATATCAAGTCTTTGGACAGTAATATTAACTGTAAGTGGTACTCTTGTTGTAATGATCAAACACTGGTAATAAATTCAAATCAAATAACAATCTTCCTTTGGGCCGATTAGTTATTCATTTGTAAAACCTTATAATTATCACATTTTTATCACCACAAATGTGTAAGTTATTCGGCTAAATATTAGTCTTTCTTTGGGCTGGCTAACATCCGCATGATTAAATACACACAAATATCAAACATTTTCATGAACAACTAAAATAAGAGAGGTCACTTTGGTGACATGTTATTTCAATTAGCTCACTTGGAATGTAGGATATTTACAATTAGTTTGCAAAGAGACATCAAAAATATATTTAAATTTATTTCTTAGTGTATGTACAATATTTCAAGTACTATAAAATACCCCCAAAAGCATTTTAAGTCCATATGACACTTTAAAATCTCAAAATTATAACTGTAGCACAACTTTTTTTAATCATGGTTGTTATAGTATTTTACTTTAAGTATGTGGTTACATTCATGACATTTCCTAAATAAGTATGATAGAAGATATCATAAATAAATCATATAACAAATGTCATGGATGAATACCATAATTAAATGCCATATAAAATTATACATAAATGACATAGCAAATGTTGTAATAAATAACATGAATGAATGTAGTAGCTATGATATATATCTGAACCATAATATAGCTATACAGAATGCTACTGTATCACTTTATCTTTAGTTTATTATTTGAGTATTTAATTAAGGTCAGTAACCATGCATTTTGGTATAATATGAAAACTGTTGCTTCTTTTATTTCATGAAAACCCAAGCATGAAGGTGAAACATGTTTTTAGCAAGCATTGGTTAAACATGTAAAGTAATGTTGTAACAATAAACAACATATTATTTTCCAGTAAGGGGAGAGTGCAAAATAGATTGTAATCCATAGAGCATACTGTGACAAACTCCACTATGGTGGATCCGCTTACAAAAGGATTATCACCCAAGATCTTGCATGAGCATCTTGCTCAATTACTGTAACTTTTATGTAAGAATATTTTGTTTCAGGAGGAGTTTGTATTTGGTACTGTCATATGACGCATTGTTCAATACTTTGGTTACAGATATATATCAAATTCTTTTTACTGATCGGAAATAATGTAATAAAGTTTTGTTTGCACTCCAAGTTGTTCAAATATTGAACGTTTTGATCTCACTAAAGTAGGACCAGTTGGAAATAGACATGTATAGATCACGTCTCATGTAATTTTCATGCTACGCATCCATGATTGATCTATGTCGTTTGATTGTGTTGGTATATATGAACATTGATTGGTTTAGTTACACTGAAGGTAACGAAAGCCACTTTGATCCTTTGTCAGCATAGTTAATGGACGAGATTGTTTCAGAAACACCTTATGTTATAAATAGCAAATTTTGGAGCTCATAAAGTTAAACACATTTATAAGGTTATTACATATATGGCCCAGGGGGAGATTGTTGGAAAATTTCAATATGTGGGCCACATATGTAAAATAAACGTGTCGTGCTATTTTGGTGTAAAGCCTAACTAAAGTGATCAAATTATGAATTAAAGTTAAAAGGCTTAGAGGTATAATTGTCATGGTATTAATGTGTAGATACTTGGGCAATTCTATTTTGTTGAAGGGCTAAATTAGAAAGTGCCAACATTATAAATAAGGGGTTATGGTCCCCAAATTACATAAGCTCCGGTTATTCTCCTAATCTCTTCTATGGAAATAATTCAGATTTAGGGTTTATGTCAATTTGGAAGATCAGATCCAACTCTTATCTTTTAGATCTATCTCTTTCTCTACACCAAAAAAATTTCATAAATTAGCCTTTTAGTTTACAACCAAAAATTGTTATAAACCAAATCCAAAATCATTATCAAAAATTCCTTGATGCATAGATCAAGCAGATCTGAAACTTAAGTAAGATTATTACAGGACTTCTAAAAAAAGTTCAATTCAAACTTACTCATAATTTAAAAAAAATTTCAATGAAATCAGTGATGGGTGGCTCTGATACCACTTGTTAGGATTTCAATATACTTTAAGACCGATTAATCATGAAACTCTAGATCTGAATAGGTGACCCATATTGATTTAATTGAAAAGAAATAGAGGAAAATAAATGGGTTAGCGGAAGCCATACCTAAATTCATAGTTGATGTTGGAAAAATAAATTTGGTTTGGTTTTCCATATTGACACAAACCCTAGACCTTATATTAGATCTGAATTCATAGTTGCTGCTTTCATAAACCGATTAAGAGAAAGAGATAGATCTAAAAGATAAGAGTTAGATCTGATCTTCCAAATTGACATAAACCCTAGATATGAATTATTTTCATAGAAGAGATTAGGAGAATAACTGAAGCTTATGTAATTTGGGGACCATAACCCATTATTTCTAATGTTGGCATTTTCTAGTTTGGCCCTTCAACAAAATAGAATTGTCCTAGTATCTACACATTAATACCATGACAATTATACATGTAAGCCTTTTAACTTTAATTCATAATTTGATTACTTTAATTAGGCTTTACATCAAAATAGCATGACACATTTATTTTACATATGTGGCCCACATATTGAAATTTTCCAACATCTAGATGTAAAACACAATAGTTATTATTATGAATAATATCTGACCAGATGATGACTTGAGATATAGAGATCCTACTTATAGCGTAAGCGAGAGTGATGTATAGGAAAGAACTAAGTAGAAAGGGGAATTAAAGCACACTAAAGACGAGCTTCAAGAATTTAAAAATTCCTTTTTAGAGTTTAAAATTTTAGTGTACTGGTGCTTGGATGGAAACCCAAGCCAAAGCCAGTCGGGACAATCTTGAAGTTATTCCTTTTCTGCTATGTAGGTATTCAGTATTTTGTTTAAACATGTTATGCAATGCTAGAACATATTTATGACAGTTTAAACTTATGGACGTATCATTATTTGGATTTACTTAAATAGATATTATATAGTATTGTTTATCTTATTTAATGATTATGAAACTGTTTTTGTTGGTATACATTAATAATATTGCCGGTTTGGTTCTATATGATTTTATCGCATTGATTTATGGTGGTTTGAAACAAAAGCCGCTGTAATATAGCTAAGAATATTTAAAAATGGCATAGGAAAGGCATAGGAAGGATATAGGTAAATTACTGTAAAAATAAAGGTGTGAGAAGGGCATAGTAAAATTTTAGGTGTAGGAATGATCAAGGAAAATATTGGATGTAGTTAAGGCGTAGCCAATTTTTGGCGTAGAAAGGGCATAGGAAATTTTTGGGCGCAGGAAAAAAAGGTGCGTAGAAAATATCTGACGTAGGAAGGGCATAGGAAACTGCACTACGCCTGGAGTAGGAAGGGCGTAGGAAATACCCGACGTAAGAAGGACATAGGAAACTACACTACGTTTGGAGTACGAAGGGCGTAGGAAATATTTTTGGACATGCTCAAATTTCTGACGTTATCTTAGGCATAAGTGGGGTGTAGGAAACTCGGATTTCCTACGCCACTCCTAAGCCAAACTGGCATAGGAACACCAGAAAATCCTTATAGTGTATGACATTTGAATTTATCTTGAAATAAATTAGTACAATTTGCTATTATATTTTGTTCCTTCTGCTGTGAGCTCTGACAGAATAGTTATAGCTTTGTATTGTTATTACTTTTACCAACCAACAGTCAGCTCTAGAATCGGTCTAAGTTTCCATGGGCCTTTTCTGGGTGGGAATTTAGGTTTATCTTGGGGTGAGTTGGTACAAAATCAGGGCTGGCCTACCCCTTCCTTGATAGTACCGAATATGCAATCATCCCACTTGTAGCTTACAACCGTACTAGGCCACTAGCATACATAATCCATAAATATCGATCTAGATCGAGTGATAACCATACCCTAATGGGGAGCGACTCAGATAGCCCTGAAACATATCTCCTGTTTTAGTCATTAACGAGTGTGAAGCCTAAGGCTACATTTTACCTTTTTAGCAAGTATCACTTAGAATGCTAACACTACCCTCCAAGCAACAATGAAATGTCAACATTCGTCGATACAAGTTATTCGGGTATGAACAAACCGAAGGCACTACTTCTACTACATCCATTTTGGAATCACCCTCAGAATTAGTAGCAAAGAGCCTTTGTACTTCAAAGACTCCATCTTCGATTTCCATCATCTTCAAGATGTCTCCAATTCGAATGCTTATACTAGTATGAAGTGATTTTCGGGTAACTTATACATACCAGATCCTGGTCTCTTCGAACCAACAATCGATATTTACAAAACTGGCCAAGATTCGATAGTTGGTTATTTAACTATCAAATAAGCAAACAACCAAATCAGAGATTTAATTTCATATGGAAACCAAGCATGATTAAGCACATAAGCAACCACTAAACCTCTTTAATTAATCCTTTCATTAATTAAAACCACTTTGTAAAGAAAGATTTCATTTCCAAAAAAACATACTTAATTTGGTTAAAAAAATGTCATTTAAAAACATTGGTAACAATAAACCTAAAACCACTTTCCTTTTGAAGTAAGTAAATGGATCGTATGGAAATTAGACTAATATACTTTCCAACACTTTTCAATTTCAAACTTGTACTATCCCTCGATTAACAATGTAGTCAGACAAGTTAGCATGCTATCCTTGCCTCGACATACATTCTTAAACTCTCACAGATAGAGACGAGTTTTCCTACCTTGGAATTTGGTGTTAGGTATGAAAAGAATACTTTCCATGCCAACATGAATTGTAAAGATCATTTATAGAAATCGATCTCCTATTCTTGTCATGTTTTCGATATTTCGACTTACTCCATCTCTCGCTCAGAAATGAAGCTAAAGAAGTCAAGGCACTGATTGCTCCTGAAGTTTCCTTAGTTCAAACACTCTGATTCTCGATCTCGTATATAGAGGATCGGTCCCGCATGGAGCATGTGCCCCTTATGTTGAGCTCCGTCTGTGGCATGGCTGGACAATTGCCCAGATTTTCCAATGTAGCAAATACACTTTGGACTATGGGGGTCATATTGGCTAGATTCCAAAAATTCCTATGCTGATACATCAGTTATTGATTTTGATGATAATAACCTTGATAATAACAATATTATAAAATATAGATACTAAAGCTTTGCCAAGTTATATAGTATATAGTGCAAGATATTATACAGGTGTTGGATCGAAGACTATACAATATAAAAGACTCAAGAAATGGACATGAAGACTCATGATACAAAGACCATGATATGAAGATCTGAAGACTATAATATAGTGTATAGAGTCATAGATATATTGTTAAAGTCCCTGGTAGGAATTTTTGATCTCTATCTCCTATTTTATATCTTTTATATTTTTGAATAAAATAAGTTTCCAAAATATATTTCAAAATATTTTATAAATGTTTTTCAAAATTCAAAATGTTTATAAACTATGTTTAACCTATTTTAGAAAGTATTAAATTATTTTACAAAGTATTATATTTTCAAAAATATTTTAAAGAAACAAGTTTTCAAATTTAACAAGCGTATGTCGACATGTGCCGATATGGTATGTCGACATACATGCCGCCAAGTGGTTTTTCAAATTTTGAAAGGCAGTGTCTATTCGTCATAGCTCTTCGTGAATGGACAAATCTCTTCATTTACTATATAAAGGGGAGTTCAAATGAATTTTTTGACAGTTATTAACTTATTTTCTTCTCTCCTCTTACTCTCTTGAAAACTCCATTGAAATTATACTCTTTTCTCTTCCAAATCAAATAGAATCAATTCAAACTTCTTTCTATCGATTCGATATTACTTTATTATATTTTGAAATCATCTCTCTCTTAAATCAAATATTAAAGTGTTGTCCAAGAGGCTATAGGATCCTTTGTATTCGAAGTTCAAGAAATTGTCTTTGGAAAAACCATCAAACTCTATTTGAATTTTCTTGGGTGTGCTTGGTAGCTTGGAAATCCAAGTGGGTGCGTTTGTAGCCCTTCCAAATCAAGTGGGTGTAACCTGAGCCCGGAAAATCAGAAGGGTGTGTCTCATAGCCTTGGAATCGAGATTGTAATTGGGTTTGCCTTCTGCCCGTTTAAAGATTGGCATTTGAAAAGAAATATGTACAAGCAATTGTATGGGACTGGATGTAGAAGAAATTCAAGCCAGAATCAAATCCCTGGTGTCATCTCTCTATCTCTTTACTACTTTTATTTTTAACTGCGATTTGATTGTTGATATAACTCTATGTCGAAAATATTTTATTTAATATTAAACTCGAAAAAAATTAAAAAGATTTACAAAAGCTAGAAAACACTATTCACCCTTCTATTGTTTAATTAGCCTTACGATACATAATTCTGCAACCAACATTCAGTATCAGACCTGTAACGACCCGTATTTTTAACACTTTAAAAATACGAATTAAAATAAAAATTTTGGATAAAAATCCGAAGGAAATAAAATTTTGTGTTGTTAAATGTGAATTACAAGTTAAAATGCAAAACTGAATTCTGAAATAACTTATTTGTAAATTAAATATGGATGTTAACTTGTATTGAATGTAAATAATGAATTGAATTTGATTGTAAACCAAATTGGTTATGATTGTAAGCAAAGAATAAATAAAATGTTACATTTAATATTGAAGTTATAATATTGAAATCAACGTAAATGAATGTAATTTAATATCACTGTGAATTTAAATAAGATGATAGCTGAAGAAAATTAAAGTAAATGAATTATAAACTATTGATAATAATGTATAAGTAAATAGTTGATTCAATAATGAAAGTGTAAATCGAAATAAAAGAATTCAATTGGAATTAAATAATTTAAATTTGAATTACAATATAATTGAACGCTGAATCTAATATAATCTTTTATATTGGATTTATAATGGAAAACTGCATTGTAAAAGATTGTTAATTATTGTGAAATTAGAAAATGAAATTTGTGAACAATTGAAATTTGATTTAAACTTAATAATTTAAAATTGGGAATTTTATATTGAAATTAAACAGTAGAAATAGCCATTTTTACAACTGTCTCGGATTTCGACGAAACCAGTTTCATCAGATCCGTAACAGTGAATTATTGTAAGGTTTCAATTTTCGTAGTAATCGGACTTGTCGTTTGGCCGTGCGAGCTTGAAACGCGTAGAAATTTAACGTCGTTAATTAAAATAATCGACTTCAAAAAGCTATCTTCCACATACGATTGAATTAGGCATTGGGACTAGTTCCATTGCATCCGGAACGGGGGTAAAACCTTATAAACGCCTGGCGGCACGTCTCGATTGGAGTTCAGACGACTTTGGACCTACCTATATAAATACACATACAAACCAAGACAGTTTTACTGTCATTTTAATCCAGAAACCCTAATTCTATCTCATGGTCGCCACCTATTCAATGGCCAGAATCGCTCGAATTTCTTTCCTTAATATCTCTCAATCCGTTCAACGAAATCAAAAAATTCCAAAAGCAAAGTTGTAGATCTCGGCGAGCTCTTCAAATCCATACGGTTGATCTATGCTTTTACGTCATGGATTCGCCCAGATCTGACTTGGAAACGTGTACGGTTTTTCTTGGTTTGCGTGCAAACGGTGGCGAAACTTGGCGCGTAGGAGGAGCAGGCCAAGGCGCTTCGAACGGTTGTCGTTGATCACTGCCAGGACGTCAGAGATGGCGTGCGCTTGGAGGCTTGGACGTGCGTGATTGGGTAGGCTGTGTGCGTGATGAAGAGGAAGAGGCTGTACGTGCTTTCTTTTTATTTATTTATTAATTAATTTATATTAAAAGTCAAATGTTCTAACTCGCATAATTTTTGCATACGAGCTCGGATTTACGCGCGGTTTTCTCCGTTGCGTTCGTATCGAAATTCCGGACAACATGGAGCTGGTTTGGTTAGATTCCGAGACTGTTCAAATTTGGGCCTTTATTTGGATTTTAAATCATCGATAAATCAAAGGTGAGTGTTTATACGCTCACAATTGACTAAAATAAATTTTGTTAGTTAAATTTATATTTTGAAGTGATGTGAAATTTATTGGCTGTTGTTTGGTAGGTTTAATTATCATCTTTATTGATATATGAATTAATTGATAGAATTTAAATTGACCGTTAAAATAAATTTAAATTTAAATTGGCAGTATATTACTCGATATTGATAATTATAAAATTGTTGTGAATGCTATTGGCTTTATGGTTGATTGGTTGTGATGGATGCTATTGGTCGATAATTGGTTGTTTATTTATTTTGATATATCATGCTATCATCATGTATATTGTTTATTACATATAAACTGTAAACTGAATCATTTCGAATAAATTAAGAAATAGGTTGAAATGATATACCTATGACATCTATTTGGATTGAAATGATATATATCCATCTGTAACGACCCGATATTTTCAACCATTCGCATCCATTATAAGTGTATAGGTAGACACTCATGCCGGAGTTGAATTGCTCAAAATACCGCGTTGTAAATAAAATTTGGCAAATCTCAGAATATACAGTAAATAAATATAATCACAGATCACAGACACAGAGTAAAATAATGCAGCGGAAGTAAAAGAAATAGTAGTTCATGAAGCTACTATATAAATATAACAAGGTTACATAAGATACAACAGAAGAGATAGAGTACAACAGAAGTCTAAATACAATAACCAAGTACAAGCTGAGTAGAACAACAGAACTGAAATAGATAGGACAAGACAAGCAGATAATCTCCAGCGATTCAAATCTCCAGAAAGTGGAATCCGAATCTGTGAATAACTCAGGCTGACCCGAGCGTAAAGCAAAACACAAAACACTCGAGTCAGGACAATATATACTTATATAATGTAAACCAACTCAAGCGAACTGTAATAAGGGTACAAGTAACTTAGAAGATGCTTGGGACCGCCCATCCTCTAAGGATCCGTTAAACTATCTACTATGTAGTAATATACGCTATATACAGTAGTGTCTAATCAGTAAAGTATAATCATATAGAAAATAGCGTTAAGGGGATGGAGAACCTTAACGCGGTCGGATCTTAAAATCATAATCGTAGTAAAGCTCGATATGGTAGGTGACACGGCACAACTAGGCAATGCCAGGGTAGATATACCAATTACGCATCCGGACTGGTGGTGACGCATAGCAGCCACTACCGCCCACCTCGAACAACACTCCCAAATCAAGGGTGCGCACCAAATCAATCACAAGTAATAGAATGGTATCGAAGAAGTGTGTCCGATCAGAGGTGCTACCTCATTGGTCCGTCAATCGCTCCTGTTTTAGCCACCTTATGCCTACTCACGGGAGTTGGGTCCACGTATATACCTTAGGATCGTCGCCACCATCCTACTTCATTCTGGAAACTCCACCGCGTACACAGTTGTTAAAGTGGTTTTCGGTATCGACAGAGAGTATGTCCATATCCGATCCCGGTCTCTTTAACAACCAATCGTTATTATAACCCGTGGTTATAATTTAAAAAAACAGTATTTTGTACTTCAAAATAGAATATCATTTCAAATCCAAATCTTTATCAAAATAAAGGTTAAATCAATTCCAAACCATTTCAATATATTTAAAATATCATATTATTTCAAAACTTTATTTCAAATTATTTCAATATATCAGAATATCATATCTTTCCAAAACTTCATTCCAAATCATTTTAATATATCAAAATATCATATCCTTTCAAAACTTTATTTCAAATCATTTTAATATACCAAAATATAATTTGAGTTCAAACCTAAATATTCAACTTTAAATACTTTTTAAATTTAAAGATATCATTCATTTATTATCATTTCAAGTCACCTTTTAAATAGTTTATATTTCAATCAAAATAATTCATTTAAAACATTTAAAAGTGAATTTATTATACTTTCAAATCAAGTATTAAAATTTCCAAAGTTTCAATTCAATTCAATCATTTACTTCAATTAAATTTCCATAGACCATTTCAAATCTTATAAATTTCAAATATAGATTTAATCCACAAAATAACTATTCAAATTATAAAATAAATTCCAAAGCTTTATTATCCTATATTTCATAAGTACAATATCTTTTAAATAGATTCAAATTACAAGTAAACCAAATATTTTTCATACTAATATAAACTTTAATTATTCATTCCAAGATTTAATATCATTTCAAATTCATTTCAAAATATCAAAATATCATTCATTTTAATTCATTTAAAATACCATTTAATCCATTAATTTTATTAAATTTAAATACCATTTTAAACTCACATTAAAATCAAATTCTTCCATTTAAAACCATTTAAATGTCTCTTCATTATCTTTAGAAATTTAACATTTAATTTCCAAAGTTATATCATTTTCCAAAGATTTATTTTCATTAAAATATATTAAAACAACAAAAATATAGTTTTCGTAGCACTTATAAAATGCTACGTAAAGTTATAGTTTAAAACAGTTATTTAACAAAAGACAGCGCTTAAGTGCTGTAATAGGTTTCTTTTATTTTCGACTAAACTTTAGTTATCTTTATCAACTATAGCACTTACAAAGTACTATAATAGCTTTTAGTTTAAATTAACCCCTTTAGTTCATTTTAAACAATTACATTTCAAAAATGCAGTCAAATCAAATTCAGAGTTAAATTACAATTTCACAAACAATTAACTTTTAATATAAATCATTTTTAACTTATAAAATCATATAATTTCACACTTAAAAACAATCATTTAAATACCATTTATTCTTATGATTTTATAAAGTCAAATTTCCATACAAAATCAAATTAAATAACAATTTACTTATTTAAATTCAATTATTAAATTTCCATTTCTTTAATTAAATTCTTAACTTAACCAATAAGTTTAAATTCCCAAAATATAGCTTATTTCCCTTTTATTTTACTTAAATAAAACTTCACTTTTAACAAAGATTCAAAATTTCCAATTTTAAGCTATATTTCAAAATTTACTTAAACATTCATTTATTTAACATTTTAACTTATTCAAAAATCATTATGATTTTATAAAATCATTTAACTTACATTTTTAAATCAAAATATTATATTTTCTTACTTCATAAAATTTCCTTTTTAAAACAAAACATAAATTCCAAAATTTACTTATAGTTCAAATTCTACTTTATCATTTACTTAATTCATTATTCAATTTATAGAAAATCACTAATATTTCTATAAAATCATTTTTTTACTTAAATTTATATCAAAATATCAGAATATTTATAATTTTAAAATATTTTATAAGTTTTAGAAAAATATATAAACCACGGGTCTGTATATAATTTTCTAGCCTAGGTCAAGTGATACGGATGTCTATCATTTCAATCCGCAGTTTACAAAGAAAAACCGGGTTTTATCATTTCAAACCCGCAATCCCAAGTTATATAAAATAAATAAAAAGTCGCTTAGGCTTATCATTTCAGCCCATAACGATCTTCCCCTATTCTAAAGTCCGTTCGGGTATGTATCATTTCAACCCATAGTGATTTCTAATCTACAGGGAACTTGCAGTGTGATAAACTGATAAAATGAACAGAATAACATGATATAACAGTAACATAAGAGATAACAGGTGTATAAGCATGTGTGAACATCATATGACAATAATATAAATAGATATAGCATGATGATATACTTTACAGATTCAAATGGTGTCGGTTTATCAGTTATATAAGTACATATTATCTGGTGAGAATAACTCACCTTTTTGGTGCTGGAGACTGCAATACAAATGACACAACGGATTCCAGAAGGCACGATGACACAACAATAGGTTTAAGTGGGAAGAGATCCAAGCTTATAACTTGTGTTACAACCCAAAACAAAACAAAATATAACACATGAATTTCTAATACAAAACAACATTAGAACAGATTGAAATAAAAGCAAAAATGAACAAGATGATTTTACCATGCCTCAATCACTTCAATGCTTAGCCTAAGGGACTCTTTAGCTTGGCCATAATGATGCTTTGGCTCAGGTATGGCATCATATAGGTCAGGTTTGGACTCGGAAAGGCATGGCTACAATGGAAATGAGAAGGGGTATGGTAAGTTATAAGGCAAAGAATGTTAAAGGTCAAGGCAAAGTGGTTTTGGTACAACATAGGCTCGACCTATGGTCATGTTTGGGTTCGGCCATCATTGCTACAGGTCTGGTCATGTAAGGTACAGGTTTGGAACTGATGTCAAAGGTGATGTGATGGCTGGAGGTGGTGGCTAAGGGGTGGCCAAAGTGATGTATGGAGGGTAGGTGAATATATGTGGCTTGGCTTGCATGTTTTGTGGAGTTTTGTGGTGATGGCTTCATCCAATGGTCACGGCCTGATCTGAAGGAGGGGATAGGTGGTGGTTGCTGCTGTAGATGATGGTGGTGATGGTCAGAGGAGATGATGGTGTAGTGGCCTAGCAAAGCACAAGAGGAAACAAGGTGAAAATCAATGTAAAATAGGAAGAAAAAGTGAAAAAGAAGGAGCCATAACTTACCATTTTTTTTCTCAAGTTGAAATGTCGTGAGTTTAAGTGAAGATGGATATTTTCTCACGTGAATGAAGTGAAAAATGATCAGCTGAAAGAAAGAAAGGGGTCGGCCAAAAGAATTGAATGTAGGAGTTAAGAAAATGAAGAGACGGGAAAACAAAAGGACAAAAGCAACTAAAGAGACACAAACCTTTCAAATTTCTTTTATATATATTTGTAATTTATAAATACATATAAAAACTGAGAAATAAAAATAACAACTCAGAAATAAAATAAATATATAAAATAAATAATTAAATTTTTGAATAAATATAATTTAAATTAAGAAAATGGCTTAAAAATGCAAACTAGGCTTTAAAAATTAGAAATAACTTCAGTACACTTTGGAAAAATCTATTTTTATTTAAATACATGTAGAATGCATATAAATAAAGTAAAAACAGCAAATAAAAGTGAAGGCATAAAATAATTAAATAAATTTTAATTATATATAATTAAATTAAGAAAATAGTAAAGAAAATGGAAACTAGGTTTCATAAATTGAAATAAATTCAAGTAAACTTTAGAAAAATTATATTATCATTTTAAAAATATTAAAAGACATTAAATAACCTATTAACACATATTAAAACAAAATATGACAATAAAAATATAATTTATATGATTTAAAATAAATAATATTGCAAAATAAACAGTTTATACACAAAATTGAAAATTACATAACTTCTACAATTTAACTCCGTTTCCAACGAAACGAAAAGCTGTATTCAAGTTATTAAATCTATTTTCATAATAAAAGATAAAATTTATAATTTCAAACTATTTAAAATTTAAATTTAAAAGTCAAGGTTTGACTGTTTGACCAAAATTCACATTTTCTGGAAATATTAAATTTAGTAATATTTGGAATTCAAATCCACATCAAAATCAAAGTTTATACTTAAAATAACAAAATTTATTCTTTTTCATAAATAAAGCTTTTGAATCTGGAAAAATCAATTTAAAAATATTTGAAAAATACAGGGTTGTTACACCATCCTTGAAATTAAAATTGAAATAATTATCCACTTGGCCATAGGTTAGAAAATTATATACGGACACCGGGTTGGTTAAATTAAATGATTTTAAAAGTTGTTTTGAAATTATTTAAATGAATTGATTTTAAGAATAAAATCCAATTTATGGAAATTGAATTATTTTGAATTGAAGATCGAGATGTTGGAATTTAAACTTGGTAAATGAATTTGTTTAATTATTCGAAGTTTAGATTTTTGAAGAAAAAGTTGAAATACGGCGTGAATTTTCGAAAGTTGATTTGTTTTAAAAGATTGGACTTTTAATCGAACTCTGAATATTTCTAAGAAATTTATATGAAATGATATTTCAAGTTTGAGTTTGAAATTGAAAATTAATTTGAAATTGAGAATTAATTAATTTGGAATTGAATTGAAATCAAATTGAGATATAAATGGAATTATCAAATTTAGTTTTGAAATGTGAATATTTAAAGCTTTGAGATATATGAAAATTGGAATGGCTTATTTTGTGGTTCAAATATGTATTTGAAAGTGATAATTTGAAATGGTTTATTGAGAAGCTGAATCGAGTTAAAATTGATGATTTGAGAATTGACTAAATTTTAAATTTTGGAATTCGAGTTTATGTGAATCGTTTTGTGGAATTTGAGGCGAAAAATGATTTTGAAATCGAAATGAGATTTTGAGGCGAAAAATGATTTTGAAATCGAAATGAGATTTTGAGGCGAAAAATGATTTTGAAATCGAAATGAGATTTTGAGGCGAAAAATGATTTTGAATTCGAAATGAGATATTGAGGCAAAAATGATTTCAATATTGAGGCGAAAAATGATTTTGAAATCGAAATGAGATATTGAGGCGAAAAATGATTTTGAAACGGAATCTTACATCTTGAATAGATATGATGATATTTGAAATGGATTTGATTTTGAAGCAAATATGATATTTTGATATCAATTATGAATCGATTTGAAATGTAAAAGAGCCATCGGTGTAATAATACGTAGTTATTAAAGAGACCGGGATCGGATATGGACATACTCTCTGTCAATACCGAAAACCACTTTAATAACTAGTATACGCGGAGTGTTGATCCAGAACGAAGTGGATGGTTTTGGTGAACGTGTTGATTTGAAGAAAGAGAACGATTTTGGATGACCCCTGACATGACTAAAACAGGAGCCGCGCCGGGCCATTGAGGTTCGCCACCTCTAGCGGACACACTTCTTCGTTACCATGTCTATTGCTTTTGTGATTCAATTTGGGTGCACCCCTCGATTTTGGGAGTGTTGTTTCGCGGTGTTGGGGTAGTAGCTGCTATGCCCAACATCAGTCCGGATCACGCAACTACTAGTATCCTAGTTGGTATTGCCTCATGTACCTTGTCATACTAATTATCCTATTCGCGACCACTACGATTTTGGTTTGTACCTTTAGTATATGGATTGCCCTCTGGTGACTTCCGGTTTTAGGGAAACTACGGTCTTGTATATGCTATTGGGAATAAAACTGTGTTAAGGGTGGAATGGGCCATGGCTTAACGCTAGTTTGATATTTTACTTTATGATAGACATTATTGTATATAGCATATTCTATTATATAGTAGATAGTTTAACGGATCCTTAGGAGTTGGAAATCCCGAACATCTCTTAAGTTAATGCACACACGTTAATACTGGATAGGAGGTGTCTAAAACCCGTAAACATCTCCGACGCCGTCACACTCATATTTACTTATTCGATTTAACTTACATGAGATATTTTAGTCCTGACTCGAGTGTTTTGTCTTTTCATTACGCTCGGGTCAGCCTGAGCATTTCAGATGTTGAAGATCTATTCTGGAGGACGAAGACGGAGTTTGGTATTACATCATTTGTATTCTACTACTGTATTATTTTCCGCTGCATTGTTGTATTATCTCTGATATGTATGTAACTCTAATTTATGATGTATAATAATAATCAAATTTATTTATTTAACAGCTTCATGAACTGTTATTTTATTATTATATCTTGTTCCTTCCGCTGCGAGATTCTGAGTTGTTTCTGTTCTTTCTTTTCTTTTCTTATTTAACCCCAATAACTATCTGTATTTTGGATTGTTTGAGTCGGCATGTGTGTATGTTTTGTCGACTTGAACGGTCAAAAATGCGGGTCGTTACAGTTGGTATCAGAGCTTTGGTTTAGATTACCTTGGCTCTAGTGGGGAATAACTCGTTGAAATAGGGTTAAACCTTATGAATGAGTTTGAGTGTATATGAGAGAGCGTATTTGTAATTTTGATATAAAAATGATTTTATATTGTGTTAATTTGTTCCGGTGAGTATTTATGAATTCTGGTTGGTACTTGGGACGCCAAGGCATCGATAGGAATTTCTAAACACTCGAATAGGACAGATTGACATAATATTGTTTTGGATTATATTTTATATATAAAATAATTATCTTGAAAATTTATAAATTTTGATTATATTGGTTGTTAGGAGATGATAATATTAGATTATCATCGGTTATTGTTGATTTGTCAATATTTCTAACTATTAACTATTGGATGATTTTAAGAAATGAAACTTGTAAATATGATTGACGATGGATATAAATGGTAAATAAAATAAAATAAAAATGAATTTAAATTAAGATGGAGAATTTAAATTCTGGTGTTTTGAAAATTTATTAACAAAATTTGAAATGTATAATATAAGTATTATATGATAGTATATTCGATTAGAAATTATTTTCAAAGGATTTTCAAATGAAGTAAGTGTTATACTCCCCTCTTGACACTAGAAAATGATTTCGGTGATGAGTGCATGCATCATCGACGTTTATTTTCAAGAGTCCAAGTGGGGGAGATCACTTAATAGCTTTTTTCTAAACCCTGTTTTGATTAAAAATTGAATTTTATTTTGTATTCTCTATAGTATGACTTGATATATAGTAATATAAGTATATATTATTTCAAACTTGATTTGAAATGAAACCGGAGTTGAAATTCTTAAGTTCTTTAATATTTAATGACTTTAAACTATTGAAATAAACAAATACTGGAATCATTAAGGAACTTCTGAATTGAAAAATAAGGGATGAACCTAAGTGTTAAGTGAAAATAGATTGAAGTAGGAACCCCTTAGAATAAAGGAGTATAAATTTGAAATAAACTAGAAACTGTACTCTTTTGGATTAAATAGAAATTGAATTAAAATTTTCTAAAGTATGTAATAAAAATAAGTATATATATATATATATATTTCAATGCTGATTACAATTCTTCTAAAGAGTATGATTTGAGATATAAAGATATTAGTATATATATAAAAAAAATGGTTTAAATCGAATCCGGAGTTGAAATTCTCAAGTTCTCTAATAAGGAATGATTTTAATTATTAAACTAAAGTAAATCTTGAATTGTTAGAAACTTATGAATTGAAAATGTGAAATTGAATTTAAGTGAAAAAAAATTTAATTAAAATTAAAATTGTAGGAGTAACCCTTAATTTGGAAAATAATAAATTGGAAATTTATTTAATAGGTATAACACTCAAATTGAATGAAAAGAAGTTGTATATTGTCTAACTACATTCTATTTGCATAGCTATAACTTACCAAATACTTAAAAAGTTTAAAATGCTAATAAGGATAAGTAAATGAATAATATACAAGTGTGATTGCGAATAATAAAATGTGAAGATCTATTGATAGTTGTAAATATAAAGGAAAATTTAAGTTGTAAAATGAATTAAATTTAAAATTAATTAAATATAAAATTAGTAAATGGAAAGTAATTAAATTTGAATAAAACTAAATGTCAATAAACTTGGAAGTGTATGAAATTAAAATTTTGACATGGAAAGGTATAATTGATTTAGTGTAGATTTTGGATGGATGTTAATGTTTGATATGCATTGGTTGTTAGATGGATGGTAATTGATTAAATAGAATTCATTAGTGTAAATGGAATTGAATAAACGGAATAAACATTTTAAATAATTAAATTCAAATTTGAAGCAAAGTGAAATTAAATATAATTGAATTCAAATTAAATTGAAGCAAATTGACTTGAATTTAAATTATGAATAAAACAAACTTGAAAAAAATCGGAAACAAATCGAATGTAAACTTATTTCATGGATAAATAAGAAAATAAACGACTTTGTGTTTATGATTGTTTCTTTAGAAAATTTGAAGTTTGATGGTTTGTACTTTGAAATAATAAAAGCAATTTTTTGGAAAAATCCAAAATTGCCCAATATATACTGAAACGAAAACAACCATAACTTTTAAATGGTTGAACGGAATTCGACGATCTTGGACATTTTGGAAAGCCTAGAAATTGTGCTACATCTTTTGTTTAGAATGTTTTGATAAATACCTTCATCCACTAGGCTTAAAACACCAATATTAGTCGCTGGCCTGTGCGAAGTAGAAATCTGAAGCACCTTAGTATTCTCGCCATAACTTTTTACTGGTGTATCGGACTTTGACGATCTTGCACTTTATGGAAAGCTAAGAACTTAAGTTAAAACTTTTGCTTTAAGTGTTTTGTGTTTTGCTGTCATTTAGATGGTCGAAAAGGGGAGTGAACGTCGCTGACCTGCGCAATTCATTGCCCAGGCTGAGGCGTATCTTTTTAGTAAAATGACCGTAACTTTTGAACGGATGGTCCGAATTCAATGATTTTGGACATTCTGGAAAGCCTGAAACGAATGAAATAACTTTTGTTTAGATTCCATTGCCAAATTTTATCGTTTAGGTGACCAAAAACTAAGATTTGTTTGCTATCCTGGAATTGGAATTTCAGTTTTGAAGCTAAACATGTTATATGTATGTTGTTTATGCTAAGTATATCGATCTATCTTTATATGCATGGTTCTAACCTGGTTATTGAGTATTTTAGTAGGTAGCAAAAGAGGTTGCGCTTCGTTGTGGAGCTCGCTTCTGCGCTAAATGCAAAATGTAAGTTAAAATGCTAATAAACGCTTAATAAAAGGTATGTTCTCGGATTACGGTTTATGTTGCGGTATATTATTGTGTTCCCCATGTTTTGGGATGCCTCATTCTTGAAATGAGATGTATACCATGCAATTATTGCCACTGTGAAATTTTTCGGTCCTAGCAGCGCAAAGGAGGTGCTGCCGAAATTTTTCAAAAATCCGGGAGTTAGAAAATTTTGAGATTTTAAAAATCCTATAACTAAACTTTGCAAATAAGTCGAATATTTGAATGAATTATATCTAAATGATGGTTTCCCCTTCTCCATTCCTTTTCGAGGACGAAAAGTTTTAAGTGGGGGAGAATGTAACGACCCGTATTTTTAACACTTTAAAAATATGAATTAAAATAAAAATTTTGGATAAAAATCCGAAGAAAATAAAATTTTGTGTTGTTAAATGTGAATTACAAGTTAAAATGCAAAACTGAATTCTGAAATAACTTATTTGTAAATTAAATATGGATGTTAACTTGTATTGAATGTAAATAATGAATTGAATTTGATTGTAAACCAAATTGGTTATGATTGTAAGCAAAGAATTAATAAAATGTTACATTTAATATTGAAGTTATAATATTAAAATCAACGTAAATGAATGTAATTTAATATCACTATGAATTTAAATAAGATGATAGCTGAAGAAAATTAAAGTAAATGAATTATAAACTATTGATAATAATGTATAAGTAAATAGTTGATTCAATAATGAAAGTGTAAATCGAAATAAAAGAATTCAATTGGAATTAAATAACTTGAATTTGAATTACAATATAATTGAACGCTGAATCTAATATAATCTTTTATATTGGATTTATAATGGAAAACTGCATTGTAAAAGATTGTTAATTATTGTGAAATTAGAAAATGAAATTTGTGAACAATTGAAATTTGATTTAAACTTAATAATTTAAAATTGGGAATTTTATATTGAAATTAAACAGTAGAAATAGCCATTTTTACAACTGTCTCGGATTTCGACGAAACCAGTTTCATCAGATCCGTAACAGTGAATTATTGTAAGGTTTCAATTTTCGTAGTAATCGGACTTGTCGTTTGGCCGTGCGAGCTTGAAACGCGTAGAAATTTAACGTCGTTAATTAAAATAATCGACTTCAAAAAGCTATCTTCCACATACGATTGAATTAGGCATTGGGACTAGTTCCATTGCATCCGGAACGGGGGTAAAACCTTATAAACGCCTGGCGGCACGTCTCGATTGGAGTTCAGACGACTTTGGACCTACCTATATAAATACACATACAAACCAAGACAGTTTTACTGTCATTTTAATCCAGAAACCCTAATTCTATCTCATGGTCGCCACCTATTCAATGGCCAGAATCGCTCGAATTTCTTTCCTTAATATCTCTCAATCCGTTCAACGAAATCAAAAAATTCCAAAAGCAAAGTTGTAGATCTCGGCGAGCTCTTCAAATCCATACGGTTGATCTATGCTTTTACGTCATGGATTCGCCCAGATCTGACTTGGAAACGTGTACGGTTTTTCTTGGTTTGCGTGCAAACGGTGGCGAAACTTGGCGCGTAGGAGGAGCAGGCCAAGGCGCTTCGAACGGTTGTCGTTGATCACTGCCAGGACGTCAGAGATGGCGTGCGCTTGGAGGCTTGGACGTGCGTGATTGGGTAGGCTGGTGCGTGATGAAGAGGAAGAGGATGTACGTGCTTTCTTTTTATTTATTTATTAATTAATTTATATTAAAAGTCAAATGTTCTAACTCGCATAAGTTTTGCATACGAGCTCGGATTTACGCGTGGTTTTCTCCGTTGCGTTCGTATCGAAATTCCGGACAACATGGAGCTGGTATGGTTAGATTCCGAGACTGTTCAAATTTGGGCCTTTATTTGGATTTTAAATCATCGATAAATCAAAGGTGAGTGTTTATACGCTCACAATTGACTAAAATAAATTTTGTTAGTTAAATTTATATTCTGAAGTGATGTTGTGGGTGTATTTTCTCCACCACCGGTCCAAAAGAAAAGGAGCCAGGCCTCTCCACCTCAAAGCCGATCCAAAGCTTCTCCTAAGCCACCGCCGAACCAGCCCTTGCTCCACCTACCACCAACCTTTTTTCCATGCCAGCCGAATCAAAGGCAAAGGAGGTACTGCCGAACCAAACACCCACTCCTCTCACTGCCGAATCAACGCACATCCCACTCACGACCGAACCAATTCGCAACCTACCACTCCATTGCTTGCCGAACCAATCTCCACCGGATCAACCTATGCCGGACCAACTCCCCACCGGTCCAAACCTATCCACCGAACGAAGCAACACATCTCACCACCGGACCACACATCTCACCACCGAACCAAAGGAAACCGGACCAGATCCACCAGGCCAGATTACATCAGCCCAGGCCCGCCAGCTGCTATATACCTCCAAGACCCCTACCCCCAGCCTCACTCTATAAATAGAGGGACAGGGGTACAACAATGGGGGACAAGTTTGAGAGCTCAAGCACGGAGAGAACTTTCAAACAACTTTCTTTTACTTATATCAAAGCTTTGTACTTGTAATCTAAACAAGAGAAGAGAAATAACATATATAGTGGACGTAGGCACATTCTGGCTGAACCACTATAAATCTGCGTGTCTTTTTACAGTTTAGCCCCTGCTTTTCATATATTTGCATAGATCACCCAAACCACTAAGAACAACATAAGATCTACTAAATCATACGATTTTGAGGTGTTTGTCCATTTTTTGTGCAAACATTTTTGGTGCTTTCACTGAGAGCTTGAAGACTCGAAGCTTCAGCTTCTTCCACTTAAACCTTTTTCCTAACAGCATCATCCATCACTTGGAAAACATGCCTCCCAAACAGAGAAAAGATGTTAACAAAGGAAAAAACATCGCATCCAGCAGTCTTCCAGATCCAGCTGTCACGAATCAAGTAAATCATCCTCCTCCAGCAGCAGTACCAGATCAAGGACAGGCTAATCCGACCACTCCTTCCACAGAACAGCCCGCAGCAATTACTAGGGCAGATTTAGACAGGGTTGTGGTTGAAGTAACTAACCGCTTCACGTCCCAGCAGGAAGCTTTGGTGGACCATCTTATGTCACGCTTAAGGGATGCTGAAGAGTCCAACCGCAACACTGAATCATGGGGCGAGTCCCAGTCTGGAGGATCTCGGAGACAACAAAGATCTTCCTTCTTCGAAGGAGCTAACGGCAGAAGTAGCCATGGTAGGAGCCGAGATCGAGCACAGCCCGAAGTTAGACCTGAGGAAACGTTTGGAACCGAACCCAATGGGGGAGGAACCAGGCGAAGGTCAACTGTAGTTGAGCCTGTCATACTACCTAACCACGGAAACGCCAGTGATCGAGGTCGATCTAGAGTCCAGCCCGAAGTTGGACCCGAGGAAGTGCTTAGATCAGAGCCCAGCAGGGGAAGATCAAGGCAAGGGCCAACTGTAGCTGACCCTAGCATGCTCCCGGAAGACCAAAGGCAGCCAATGGAAAATATGAGGAATGATAGACGATACCATCCCTACAGATCATTTGGACGGAATCAGTCCCACAGAACAGAACCAAACTCGTTTCTATCTGCTCCAAATTCTGATGAAAGGATGGCACGATTATTCAGAGAGTGCGTCCAACGGGAGCAAAGAGATCGAGGGATAGGCGCTAGGGTAACCAGTCCTTTTGCCCGCAACATCGAAATTGCCATCACCCCCCGAGAATGGAAGATGCCAACAATGGAACCTTACAAAGGAACCTCCGACCCCGTTGTACACTTACAGAGATACACACAACATATGCTCATGAGTGGAGCGACAGAGGGAGTACTATGCAAATGCTTTCCACTCTTCTTAGCAGATCTCGCTACCTCCTGGTTCTGTCATCTTCCCCAGGGATCCATCAGCTCGTGGGAAATGTTGAAAGAAAAGTTTATCAGTCAATTCCGCATTCATGTGGAACAACCTAAGGACGCTTATTCCTTATCTAGCATCAAACAGAAACCTGGAGAGAAACTGTAGCAATACCTAACCCGATTCAATGCCGCAGCAGCCGTAGTCAAGATGCTGATGAGAAGCTTATCCTAATGGCCCTCTATAGTGGTGTGCATCCGGACACTAAATTTGCTAGAAGATTGACAAAAGAAAAACCAGCTACTCTACCCGATTTCTTCCACGAAGCCGGGAAATATATGAAGCTTGAGGATGTTGCCGTTGAGGGGCAGTCAGGACAGCAAAGTAAGGCAACTCACAGCAATGCCACTGCTGTGGAAAGGGACGTTCGAAGAAATGATTCCAAAGACAACGCTGGGGGAAAGAAGGGAGAAAAGCGCCTATATCGGCCAGGACCGAGATTCAACACTTACACTCCTTTGAACGAGACCGTCGAAAATATCTTCCTTGCCACCCAAGGCAAAGTTAGATACAAACGCCCACCATACAAGAAGGAATCAGATAACACGCAGAAGTCTGGAAAGTTCTGCCGCTTCCATGAATCTCATAGGCACGATACCAATGAATGCCATCATCTCCGGGACTTGATTGAGGAACACATTAAAAGGAAGAAACTGGAACGCTATGTAAAAGGTCAGGACAGGACTCCAACTCCTGCCAATAAGAACCCAAGGCTACCCTCGCCGGAGATCGGCAGAGGAAACCGCAACACTAGCGGCTCTAGTCAAGAGAAGATAGTGGTCCATACCATCTCGGGAGGGCCGCACATCGCAGACAGGAGTTGGAAAGAGATGGAAAGATATGGAAAGTCGCTCAGAGACAATAAAGACTGTGTCAATACGGTTATAGAAGAGCGCCACCCGAAACGGAAAGAAAGTGATGACATCACATTCGGTAAGCGTGACCTAGAAGGGAGGCAATACCCTCACATGGATCCCATGGTTATCTCCGCCCGGCTCGGTCCCGTCGAAGTTTACCGAATCCTGGTCGACACTGGAAGCTCAGTGAATATCCTGTTCAAACATGCATTCGACAAAATGAAAATATCAATGAAGGATGTATCTCCCTACGATAAGCCACTACACGGTTTTACCGGAGATGCGAAGATGCCCCTCGGGCAACTGGACCTCTTTGTTGAAATTGGAAGCCATCCCCGCTCCGTTGTACGGAAGCAGACGTTTGTGCTAATAGAAAACCACTCAGCCTACAACGCCTTCTTAGGAAGGCCAGCCTTGTCTGACTTCCAAATTGTCCTAGCCCCATGGTGCCTAAAGATGAAATTTCCCACGGACAGTGGAGTAGGGGAAGTAGAAGGAGACCAGGACGTTGCTCGAGACTGCTATGTGACTGAACTTCGCAACAACCACAGGAAGGATAAAGGGAAAGGTGTAGAGGTTGCCCTCTGCACGAAAAGTCTAGAAGCATAGCAACTAAAGAAAGCCCCTCCTCTTCGATATACCAGCGACCCTTTCAATGAATTAGACCCTAGGGACAAAGAGGAGGAGGCCACCGCCGAGCCTGCAGAGGTTATGGAGTTTGTATCCGTAGACAAGCACGACTCAAGTAGACTATTGAAAATTGGGTCCCGACTAAAAGCAGAGTTGAAGGAGCAACTCATCGACTTTCTCCGCCACAACTTGGATGTATTCGCATGGTCACACGCTGACATGACCGGAATCTCCCCCGACGTAGCATGCCACATGCTAAACATCGATCCTACCAAGGCGCCCATAAAACAAAGAAAGAGAAGTATGGGGGCAGAGCGATCAGCATCCCTCGATGAAGAAGTAAAGAATCTACTCGCCAATGACTTCATACGAGAAGCCATCTACCCGGAATGGATCGCTAACCCGGTGCTGGTAAAGAAGGCTAATGGGAAGTGGCGGACATGCATCGACTTCTCCAACCTAAACGACGCCTGCCCAAAGGATTGCTTCCCACTTCCCCGGATCGACCAACTTGTGGATAGCACAGCCGGGCACGAGCTCCTATCTTTTATGGACGCATACTCAGGATATAACCAAATTCCTATGCATACTCCCGATCAAGACCACACTAGTTTCATCACTGACCGGGGTTTATACTGCTATAAGGTAATGCCTTTCGGACTTAAAAATGCAGGAGCCACCTACCAGCGCCTCGTCAACAAGATGTTTGCAGGGCTAATAGGGCAAACTATGGAAGTATACGTGGATGACATGCTAGTAAAATCAAGGAAAGCTGACGATCACGTAAGCCATCTAGGCGGGATGTTTCAAGTACTTTGCCAGTATGGAATGAAGTTGAATCCCCTAAAATGCTCCTTCGGAGTATCATCAGGAAAGTTCTTGGGATTCATCGTCCATGCCAGAGGGATTGAAGCAAACCCTGAACAAGTCCGAGCGCTAAGGGATGTCAAGATACCTTCCACTCGAAAGGAAATGCAAAGCCTGAATGGAAAAGTGGCCGCCCTAAGCCGATTCATCTCCAAAGCAACGGACAAGTGCGTTCCCTTTTTCGAAGCTCTAAAGAAAGACAAAGGAAAGTTCGAATGGACTGACGAATGCTTAACCGCTTTCCTTAACCTAATCGAACACCTCCAGAAACCACCAGTACTCTCGACTCCAAGCGAAGGCGAAGAGTTGTACCTATACCTTGCCGTGTCATCTCACTCCCTAAGCGCTGCCTTGGTAAGGGAAGACAACCGCACGCAGCGACCAGTTTACTTCGTCAGTAAGAGGTTTACAGGGGCAGAAGTCAGATATCCTAAACTTGAGAAGCTAGCATACTGTTTACTAATCACATCATGAAAACTACATCACTACTTCCAGTCCCATTCCATCAAAGTTCTGACCGATCAACCACTGAGGCAAGTACTCCATCGTCCCGACACTTCTGGGAGACTACTTAAATGGTGCATTGAACTAAGTCAGTACGATATCACCTATCACCCTCGCACCGCCATCAAGGGACCAGCCATGGCTAACTTCATCGCAAAGTTCACTACCAACGAAGATAAGGAGCAATTGGAAATAACAGAAGACATCAAGTGGAATCTCTTTGTGGATGGTGCATCAAACGAACAAGGCTCGGGGGCAGGTGTGGTAATAATCACTCCCGGGGGAAATAAGCTGCACTATGCTATAAGGTTGGAATTCGCTGCCACCAACAACGATGCAGAGTATGAAGCAGTGATAGCTGGATTAGAACTTGCCATGGAAATCGAAGCCAATTCTTTGTGTCTTCATAGCGATTCTCAACTTGTTGTTAATCAAATACTAGGAGAATTCCAAGCCCGAGAAGAACGGCTCATAGCATATTTAAAGAAGACCAAGTTACTTCTCAGCCGATTGGACCACTACTTGGTCAAACACATCCCTCGGGAAGAGAACCAAGAGGCCGACGAATTGGCAAAGCAAGCAAGTGTAAGAGACAGCGCCATCTTCGGAGCAGTAACCATCTCAAAGCAACTGACCCCAAGTTTTGAGCAAGTGAATCTGATAGCTGCAACTGAAGAAGCAACTTGGATGACTTCCATCCGAGACTACCTACAAAGCGGCACACTACCCAACAGGCGCAACGAAGTCAAGAAAATTTTGAGGAAAGCTTCCCGCTACACAATACAAGAAGACATCCTCTATCGGCGCAGATTCTCTAACCCGTTATTAAGGTGTGTCGCTGGGAGGGAAGCCAAGGAAATCTTATCGAACGTTCATCAGGGAAGCTGCGGAGATCACACCAGAGGGCAAACATTAGCGAAAAAGATACTCCGATATGGATATTTCTGGCCCACCTTAAGCAAGGACGCCTTAGATTTCGTCAAAAAGTGTGACAAATGCCAGAAGTTTGCTAAGGTTCCGCGGCTACCAACAACTGAGATTACTCAAATGGCCAGCCCCTGGCCCTTCGCAATATGGGGAATTGACTTAATCGGCGAGCTACCAATGGGCCGAGGCGAGGCCAAATATGCTATAGTGGCAGTCGACTATTTCACCAAATGGGTGGAAGCGGAACCTCTGAATAAAGTATCTTCAGCAAAAGTTATTAACTTCTTGATCAAAAATATTCTGTGCAGGTACGGAGTCCCACTCAAAATCATATCAGACAACGGACTTCAGTTTGACAGCGAGGAATTCGCCAACTGGTGCCGAGAGCACGGAATTCACAAAAGCTTCTCATCCGTAGCGTATCCTCAGGCAAACGGACAAGTCGAAGCCGTCAACAAAATTCTGAAAACTCTAATAAAAAAGAAACTCGAAAAGTCAAAGGGCGCTTGGGTGGATGAACTCCCTACGGCACTATGGGCCTATCGCACATCTTTCAGAACGTCAACAGGGCATACTCCTTTCTCTTTGGCATACGGATCGGAGGCTATGCTCCCAGTTGAAACCATTGTGCCTTCCCACCGTAGGATTCACTATAACCCAGAAGAGAACGAAGAACTCCTTCACATGTCTTTGGATCAAGTTGAGGAGAGAAGAAATGATGCAGTCCTTAAAGCAGCAGCCCACAAGCAAAAAGTGGCAGCACAATACAACTCCAAAGTCAAGCATCATACCTTACAAGAAGGGGATCTTGTCCTCAAGCGAATCTTCCCTCGCCCCGGAGCACTAGACCCAATCTGGGATGGACCATATGTAATTCATAAAGATCTCCACAATGGAGCTTATATTTTGTCAACAGTGGACGGAGAGGTGTTCCAGAGGGCATGGAACATCCAACACCTCCGTCGATACTTTTCTTAACTTGTACTGCCCATATGAAGTGAATTAACAAAGAGAATTAGTGGACATAGGCATTTTCGTGCCGAACCACTTTAAAAAAACCTTGTCTCTTTTTTTGTTCCTTTATATCTTGGCTGCTTGTTAACTTTATCCTTTTCTGTTGAACAAAATCCTATGCGCATAGCACTTCCAAGCACTCCACAGCAACTTCACCTGGACAAGACCTAACAGGTACTATACGAATCTATGCCCTCGCCAATGAGACACTTTTGCTCCGGCATCCCTCTGCTGCGGGTTAACTCATTGCTCATGACGGCCCTTAAAGCCAACTGTAATGAGCCGATTATAAGCCACCGAGAAGGCCGACTATAGCCGAGGCAGCTCATTACGGCGTTCGGCTCGCCGGCAACTGTGAACCGACTATAAGCCCCAACATAAGGTGTGGCCAGCCAGGGGCAGTTCACGGTTGACGATCGGCACCCACGCTAGCCGGCCACAGTAAATCGAATAATACCCACAATCACGGGCCATAATGGCCCGGGTAGTTACTGTGCGCGATCTCGGCTCCGATGTGTCTTAAGTGCGGCTGTGGTAAAAAAGAATTAACTCCCCGCGGAGGCGTAAGATGGGTGACAAATGTCTCCAAGACCCACAGCTAGGGAAAGTGACTACAAAGCCCGATTGCCATGAACTTAAGCACATCGAAGGCCTTCCGTGATTGGAAGTTTTACTTTTTCACCTATTTCAACTATATTTAAGAAACTTTTCCCTGTCTTCTGTAACAATCCCTGAAGTACAGGACACAGAACAGGAGACATTCGCTGATGGAAGCGGATACTCGCAGCGAGACACTGGACCACATTCCATACCCGGTCACACAAGACACTCAAAGCTGCCATCTACAAGCAAAATATAAAGGGCAGTATTTCCTTCTTTCATGTGTAAACACGTGGCTATAATTTGTTCACACCTCACGCTAACATTGCAAGTCATGAAATTATGTTTTAAGCAAGTACCTGACATCAAACACAATTTAATTACAAGAATATGCATAGCTATATTTCTCATACAACATGTCAAAATAGCAAAAACATTCGAAAGGCAACAGAATCAACTTAAGTTAAAGAATTACACGTCAAGAACAGAGCTATTTATTACAAGAAGCAAAAATTACCACCTAAGAGCTACTTTACTGTTTTAAGACTAACATATACAGCCATATCAAGTCCACAAAAAGAGTTTTCCAGGTCTAATCAAGGAGCCGGCTGCGTCGGAGTCTTGTCCTTGCCCTGTTGCCCACCTGTCCGATCAGAGAAAGAATCCATTAGTGATAAGTAACCAAGTTAACGGAAAGACTAGGAAGGAAAACTTACCAACATCTGCTCCTTGAGCATCGTGATCATCATCCTCTACTTGCACACCTGCCTCCTCAGCTGCAAGCAACCGCGTGCCCTCCTTCACCGCCACTTTCTCCTCCTTGGTAAACTGGGCGGTAACCACATCCATTCTGAAGGCAGTACCACCCTCCTTATCCGCATCAGCCTTAGCCTCCTCCAAAGCCCGAAGATAAACCCTAGCCATGACCCGGGGATAATCATCCATCCAAGAGAGGCTACCCTGCTTCCAAGTACGGAAGTACATATCCTGGAGCATTTCGTCCATCATCCCCTCGTTCTCCTCAAGCTCCCTCGTTCGGGCCTCGGAATCCGACAACCTTACGACGGCAGCATCTCTCTCCAATTGGTATCTCGAGCAGTTAGCCTGAAGTGATTTCCGCATCACCTCCATCTCCTCCTTCAGCTTAGCCTGAGCAAGCTCTGCGACCTTAAGCTTCCCAGATAACTCCTTTATATGCTCAAGATCTGCTTTCCGAACCTCATCCACCGTGGCAATGGCCATATCGATCCGTTCCTTGCAAGTAGCCTCCATTTTCCGCAGTTCGACTCGGGTAGCCTCTTCCATAGTTTTCTTTAGACGTCTGGAGGCGGCCTCATGCTGAGAGATCTGGATGGCTTGATCGGCAAGTTGCTTAGCCTGGTCGGAGACCACTAACCGCAATCTTATGTTGGCACTCCCAATTTCCTCTCCGGCCTTGACCAGTCGGGCATGGTGCCCCATCAACTTCCTGGTCTCCTCAGCAACCCGGTCGATGTTCGCCTTAGCTTCGTCCCCTATAGTGGCAATCCGAGTAGTAAGCAAATCAAGATCCAGGGACTTGGCCTCATCAAGCACCTTCACCATAGGATTGCGAGGAAGAAGGTGCTCACCGGTAGCCTCATCGAAGGAAATATCATGAGAACTTGGATCCAGATCAGGATGACCCGCAAATGGATTACGAGCCAAGCTGGGACGATCAATCGGAGTAACGGTGGGATTTTTAGATGGGTGCGGAGAGGGTATAAATTCGATGTCCTCCTCCTCAATATCATGAATAGGCTGGAGTGGGGACGGAGGTCCAGGAAGAGGCTCAAACATAGATCGACTCCTCTTCCTCTTCTGTATATCTTCTTCGATAACTCCGAGAAGAGGACGATAGCCGACTATGTCTCTCGGGCGGTTAGTGGAAGGCTTCTGCTTGGCGGAAGCTTTAGAGAGCTTGTATTGTTCAAGCCTGTGCCGAAGATCTGAGGCTTTGGCTGTTTTTCCCGCTCCTAACATGAAAACCAAGTATCACCGAGATGTATTAAGCCATCATTCGAGAATTAAAAGGGTAAAGAGAGATTCACCTTGAACCGCCGGAGTCGCTTCGGTGGAGGCGCTCCCGGAAGATAAATCAACGCTAGTCCCTACTTTATCGGTTCTCTTGGACTTCTCCGCCCCCTCTGAGCCTTCAAAGGCTTAGCGGAAAGCGTCGTCCGTCCACTCTTGCATCTCGCCTACTTGCCCAGAAGACAAGGCCCCGATGCCATCGCCACCATCACCACCTTCCCGGTTATCTCCACCCTCACCTCTCTCCTCCTCCACATCTTCCTCCCCCTGAGTAATTGGACAAGTGCTGGGGGAAGGACCATCCGACTTCTTAAGTTTCTTACCTCCGACAACGGGAGGTTTCGTGAAAGGTTTCCTCTTACCACTCTCTACTATGACACCTCCCTTAGCTTGAGCAGCCGCCCTCTCCTCCGTCGTTTCCCTCTGCTTGACTACTGACTGCTGTGGAAGGATCAAATTATACTCCAGAAGGGTCGCATTTCTGATCAGGTAAGCAGCTGATCTATCTCTCCAGGGGATAGCTTCTATCTCGGCCGCCATCTGAACCAGGCGATCAGTCTCCACAACCGCAAAGCCACCTGTCGCTAGCAAAAATGAAAACATATGAGAAGAAGCGTCGCAACCAGAATGGAAGTTATAAATAAAGCGTCGACTTACATCCAGAAGTGAAACGCCGAATAGAAACAGAGTTGTCCCTGACAAAGAACCACTCCTTCTTGAACATGCTGTACTTAGAATACAGATCCAAGACCGGCTTGAAGGTTACAACTGACTCCAAGCTGATGTATGGGGACCCCTTCTTATAGCCCCTCGGATTATATAAGTACCGGATCTCCCGGTTGGAAGGAGCACGCCCATACTTCCTCTGAAAGATGACGAAGAGGCTCACTAGTATAGTATAGGAATTGGGTTGAAGCTGGAATGGGGCCACCTTTAGATATGTAAGAAAGCTGACTACCCAAGCATTAAGAGACGGGATGGCACCGCACATGCAGTGGTATCTGCTGTAGGCAAAGTACCCTTCAGGAGGGTCATATGGCATAACTTCTCTCCCTGGCAACAGCATGCGCGCTCTATCGATTCCGAAAGAACGGGAGATGACATCAAGCTGCTCCTCCTTGAGGGAGCTGGGAAAGCAATCAGGCGGGGAGTTCAGAAGATCCTGAGGGCCGTACCCGTCCACCAGCGATCTCGGGGCAGTTCCGTGACGTTCCGGTCCTGGCTGAGCAGGGGGCACTGCGGAAGATTCTCCTTCGCCCTGGGACTTCTTTTTATCCGATCGAGTTTCTGCTTTTCGAGACATTTATCTGCAACACAAGAAAAGCACATTATTAGAACAAGGAAAGGTAAAAATACAGACAAGCGAGTGCGCACAATCCGGGGTTTTCGTTTGCGATTCAAAGGCATTCAAGCCCAAGGTTCATTCGGTACTCCCAATACCAGAGTTTCATTCGGCATTCAAGCCCAAGGTTCATTCGGTACTCCCTATACCAGAGTTTCATCCGGCATTTAAGACCCAAGTTCCATTCGGTAAAACTGAGCAAACCTCGTTCGGCAGTCCAAGGACAAAAGGACATTCGGCAGAGTAGACTCTCACCTGATTCGGCGAAGACTTTGGTTCGGCTAGCACTGTGATTCGGCAAAGACAAGGGAGTAGTTCGGCTGATGAGGAAAAACGGTGGCGTGAAGCCCGTACTTATAGACGAGCAGGAGGTGACCGGACCAAACGGTTCGGCACTTTGGACCAAATGGGGCTATCCAGATAACAAAGCATGGCATACGCTGGCATATGCCCCACTTTGGGGGGCAAGTGTGGGTGTATTTTCTCCACCACCGGTCCAAAAGAAAAGGCGCCAGGCCTCTCCACCTCAAAGCCGATCCAAAGCTTCTCCTAAGCCACCGCCGAACCAGCCCTTGCTCCACCTACCACCAACCTTTTTTCCATGCCAGCCGAATCAAAGGCAAAGGAGGTACTGCCGAACCAAACACCCACTCCACTCACTGCCGAATCAACGCACATCCCACTCACGACCGAACCAATTCGCAACCTACCACTCCATTGCTTGCCGAACCAATCTCCACCGGATCAACCTATGCCGGACCAACTCCCCACCGGTCCAAACCTATCCACCGAATGAAGTCTCCACCGAACGAAGCAACACATCTCACCACCGGACCACTCATCTCACCACCAAACCAAAGGAAACCGGACCAGATCCACCAGGCCAGATTACATCAACCCAGGCCCGCCAGCTGCTATATACCTCCAAGACCCCTACCCCCAGCCTCACTCTATAAATAGAGGGGCAGGGGTACAACAATGGGGGACAAGTTTGAGAGCTCAAGCACGGAGAGAACTTTCAAACAACTTTCTTTTACTTGTATCAAAGCTTTGTACTTGTAATCTAAACAAGAGAAGAATAATAACATATATAGTGGACGTAGGCACATTCTGGCTGAACCACTATAAATCTGCGTGTCTTTTTACAGTTTAGCCCCTGCTTTTCATATATTTGCATAGATCACCCAAACCACTAAGAACAACATAAGATCTACTAAATCATACGATTTTGAGGTGTTTGTCCATTTTTTGTGCAAACAGATGTGAAATTTATTAGCTGTTGTTTGGTAGGTTTAATTATCATCTTTATTGATATATGAATTAATTGATAGAATTTAAATTGACCGTTAAAATAAATTTAAATTTAAATTGGCAGTATATTACTCGATATTGATAATTATAAAATTGTTGCGAATGCTATTGGCTTTATGGTTGATTGGTTGTGATGGATGCTATTGGTCGATAATTGGTTGTTTATTTATTTTGATATATCATGCTATCATCATGTATATTGTTTATTGCATATAAACTGTAAACTGAATCATTTCGAATAAATTAAGAAATAGGTTGAAATGATATACCTATGACATCTATTTGGATTGAAATGATATATATCCATCCTTGAAATTAAAATTGAAATAATTATCCACTTGGCCATAGGTTAGAAAATTATATACGGACACCGAGTTGGTTAAATTAAATGATTTTAAAAGTTGTTTTGAAATTATTTAAATGAATTGATTTTAAGAATAAAATCCAATTTATGGAAATTGAATTATTTTGAATTGAAGATCGAGATGTTGGAATTTAAACTTGGTAAATGAATTTGTTTAATTATTCGAAGTTTAGATTTTGAAGAAAAAGTTGAAATACGGCGTATATTTTCGAAAGTTGATTTGTTTTAAAGATTGGACTTTTAATCGAACTCTGAATATTTCTAAGAAATTTATATGAAATGATATTTCAAGTTTGAGTTTGAAATTGAAAATTAATTTGAAATTGAGAATTAATTAATTTGGAATTGAATTGAAATCAAATTGAGATATAAATGGAATTATCAAATTTAGTTTTGAAATGTGAATATTTAAAGCTTTGAGATATATGGAAATTGGAATGGCTTATTTTGTGGTTCAAATATGTATTTGAAAGTGATAATTTGAAATGGTTTATTGAGAAGCTGAATCGAGTTAAAATTGATGATTTGAGATTTGATTAAATTTTAAATTTTGGAATTCGAGTTTATGTGAATCGTCTTGTGGAATTTGAGGCGAAAAATGATTTTGAAATCGAAATGAGATTTTGAGGCGAAAAATGATTTTGAAATCGAAATGAGATTTTGAGGCGAAAAATGATTTTGAAATCGAAATGAGATTTTGAGGCGAAAAATGATTTTGAATTCGAAATGAGATATTGAGGAGAAAAATGATTTTGAAATCAAAATGAGATATTGAGGCAAAAAATGATTTTGAAATCAAAATGAGATATTGAGGCGAAAAATGATTTTGAAATGGAATCTTACATCTTGAATAGATATGATGATATTTGAAATGGATTTGATTTTGAAGCGAATATGATATTTTGATATCAATTATGAATCGATTTGAAATGTAAAAGAGCCATCGGTGTAATAATACGTAGTTATTAAAGAGACCGGGATCGGATATGGACATACTCTCTGTCGATACCGAAAACCACTTTAATAACTAGTATACGCGGAGTGTTGATCCAGAACGAAGTGGATGGTTTTGGTGAACGTGTTGATTTGAAGAAAGAGAACGATTTTGGATGACCCCTGACATGACTAAAACAGGAGCCGCGCCGGGCCATTGAGGTTCGCCACCTCTAGCGGACACACTTCTTCGTTACCATGTCTATTGCTTTTGTGATTCGATTTGGGTGCACCCCTCGATTTTGGGAGTGTTGTTTCGCGGTGTTGGGGTAGTAGCTGCTATGCCCAACATCAGTCCGGATCACGCAACTACTAGTATCCTAGTTGGTATTGCCTCATGTACCTTGTCATACTGATTATCCTATTCGCGACCACTACGATTTTGGTTTGTACCTTTAGTATATGGATTGCCCTCTGGTGACTTCCGGTTTTGGGGAAATTACGGTCTTGTATATGCTATTGGGAATAAAACTGTGTTAAGGGTGGAATGGGCCATGGCTTAAAGCTAGTTTGATATTTTACTTTATGATAGACATTATTGTATATAGCGTATTCCATTATATAGTAGATAGTTTAACGGATCCTTAGGAGTTGGAAATCCCGAACATCTCTTAAGTTAATGCACACGCGTTAATACTGGATAGGAGGTGTCTAAAACCCGTAAACATCTCCGACGCCGTCACACTCATATTTACTTATTCGATTTAACTTACATGAGATATTTTAGTCCTGACTCGAGTGTTTTGTCTTTTCATTACGCTCGGGTCAGCCTGAGCATTTCAGATAAGGTTGAAGATCTATTCTGGAGGACGAAGACGGAGTTTGGTATTACATCATTTGTATTCTACTACTGTATTATTTTCCGCTGCATTGTTGTATTATCTCTGATATGTATGTAACTCTGATTTATGATGTATAATAATAATCAAATTTATTTATTTAACAGCTTCATAAACTGTTATTTTATTATTATATCTTGTTCCTTTCGCTGCGAGATTCTGAGTTGTTTCTGTTCTTTCTTTTCTTTTCTTATTTAACCCCAATAACTATCTGTATTTTGGATTGTTTGAGTCGGCATGTGTGTATGTTTTGTCGACTTGAATTAATTAAATATAAAATTAGTAAATGGAAACTAATTAAATTTGAATAAAACTAAATGTCAATAAATTTGGAAGTGTATGAAATTAAAATTTTGACTTGGAAATATATAATTGATTTAGTGTAGATTTTGGATGGATGTTAATGTTTGATATGCATTGGTTGTTAGATGGACGGTAATTGATTAAATAGAATTCATTAGTGTAAATGGAATTGAATAAACGGAATAAATTTTTTTAAATAATTAAATTCAAATTTGAAGCAAAGTGAAATTAAATATAATTGAATTCAAATTAAATTGAAGCAAATTGACTTGAATTTAAATTATGAATAAAACAAACTTGAAAAAAATCGGAAACAAATCGAATGTAAACTTATTTCATGGATAAATAAGAAAATAAACGACTTTGTGTTTATGATTATTTCTTTAGAAAATTTGAAGTTTGATGGTTTGTACTTTGAAATAATAAAAGCAATTTTTTGGAAAAATCCAAAATTGCCCAATATATACTGAAACGAAAACAACCATAACTTTTAAATGGTTGAACGGAATTCGACGATCTTGGACTTTTTGGAAAGCCTAGAAATTGTGCTACATCTTTTGTTTAGAATGTTTTGATAAATACCTTCATCCACTAGGCTTAAAACACCAATATTAGTCGCTGGCCTGTGCGAAGTAGAAATCTGAAGCACCTTAGTATTCTCGCCATAACTTTTTACTGGTGTATCGGATTTTGACAATCTTGCACTTTCTGGAAAGCTAAGAACTTAAGTTAAAACTTTTGCTTTAAGTGTTTTGTGTTTTGCTGTCATTTAGATAGTCGAAAAGGGGAGTGAACGTCGCTGACCTGCGCAATTCATTGCCCAGGCTGAGGCGTATCTTTTTAGTAAAACGGCCGTAACTTTTGAACTAAATATTATTATATTATTAATTTTATTATATTTTTTTTTAAATATTTATTTTATTTTTATATTATTTATATATTTTTACATGTTTATATTTTATTATTTTATTTTTTATTTTTATATTTTTTTTATTTTATTTTATATATTATTATATTATTTTTATTATTATATTTTTACATAATTTTTTTATTTTTTTATTTAATTTTTTTTATTTTTAAATATAAAATAAAAAATAAATTTTATAATATATATATTAATATTATATAAAATATATAATATTATATATTATAATATTAAATAATAGGATATATAATATTAAAATAAATTAATAATTAATTTTTATAGAAAATAAAAATATATAATAATTTTTAAATATAAATATAAAAAAGATAAATAAAAATAAATAATTTATAAAAAAATAAATTTAATTAAAAAGATATATAATATTATAAAATTTAAATATAAAAAAAATAAATTGATAATAAAAAAAAATTATAAATTAAAATAAAAAATATAAATAAAATATATAAGATATAATATATATTGAAAAAAAAATATAAATATTTTATGATAAAATAATAAAATATATTATAATTAAAATATAATTATAAAGTATAATAAAATATATAATAATATAAATAATAAATAAATTATAAAAATATTAAAATAAAATAATAATAAAATATAATAATTATATATATAAATAAATAATTATAAATAATATAAAAATAATATAATATATAATAAATAATTAAAAAATATACATAATTAAAAATAAGTAAAAAAATTTATATTAAATAATGAAATAAAATTAAAATAAATAAAATATAATAAAATAATATATAAAATTATTAAATAAAAGTAATATAAATTAAATAATATAAAATAATTAAAATTATATAAATATTATATAAATAATAATATATAATATAAAAAAATATATAAATATATAAATAAATATATAATACGATTTAAAAAAATATTAATAATAATAATAAATTTAAATATAATATTATGAATTATAATATATTATAAAAAAATATAATATATAAATAAGAATAAATTATTAAATATAAAATAATTTTATTATTAAAAATTTAAAAAATAAATAAAAATAAATAAAATATTGTATTATATATTTATATATAATATAGAATAATAAATTAAATAAATGAAAATAATATAAAATTTATTTTTAAAAAAAATAAAATATAATTATAGTAAATAAAATAAAATTAAATATTTAAAAAATAAAAATTATATAAAAAATTTAAAAAATATTATAAATAAGAAAATATATATATAATTTTTATATATATTTAAATATATTATAATATAAATTTATAATAATATAATAATAATAATAAAATATATATAAAATAAATATATTAAAAATATTTAAATAAAATAAAAATTAAAGTATATATTATATAATATATATTTATTATATATATAATTAATTTAAATATAGATTTATATATAAAATTAATAAATAATAATAAATAGTATTGTATATATTTATTAGGTTTTCAAAAACTTGTAATTTGATTTTTGAAAAATTTAAATGGCTAGTAATATTGTTAGTACTCTTTTTAGCATGGAAAAACAATTTTGTAAAGAAAATAAATTACTTTCAAGTTGATTAGAAATTATTTTGAAAAATCACTTGATTTCTTGGAAAGGTATACTTTTTAATTGTCGGAACAAGTTTGTTATATGGCTAATGGTGAATCGAAACTTGATAATAATACATCACAAATCAAGAAGGACAAATGGATTTTAGACAGTGGATATTCAACAGACATGATGGAAGATCAAGAGAAAGGAAGAGTAACAATACATATGTGTGTGTAGTGCTTAAAGAAAAACCTCTGGGTATAGAAACAGTAATATTGGAATAGAGGACATAGCAATGTCGGTAATTTTGAAACTTTATTTAATTTTTACTTGTTTATAAGTTATTTAAGTAGAAATACATTTTAGTTCTTCTTCTATTTTCCAAATAACCAAAACAGTTTAAATAGGTGGAAAATAAGTTTTTCCTCCAAAAATAACAGCTAGATTTCAAATTAAAACGACACTTCAATTTTTGAAATGACTTATGATTTTATCTATAAAATATTCTAAATTATTTATCTTTTAAAAAAGTTATATTTTTATTGTAATTAATATTATGTATTAATAGTCCAAACAGGTTTCAAAGAAAAATATTAATTTTTAAATTTTGTAGAACTTTACAAAACTAACTATACACTTTGAAAACAGGGAAGAAAATACTGAATGCAGTAATATGTTTTAAATTTCAGAAATTATAAATTAATAATTTTTAAATGAAGTTTTTTACACGTTTTATAGAAATACTCGAGTCTCTAAAAAATTTGGAGCCAAAATTCAAATTTTAACTATTTTATTATTTTTGAATGAACGGATATTTAGTAAGTTACAACGGCTATGTTTCAAGTTTTTTGAGCCAAAATTTGAATTTTTATGACCTTCAAATTAATTTTTTTCAATCATAAATATATATTGCCGATAATAACTAATATATGTAACTATATAAAAAATCTAAAAGCATTTTAAATATGTAACGATCCGATATTTTCAACCATTCGCATCCGCACATGTCGGACTTGAATTGCTCAAAATACCGCGTTGTAAATAAAATTTGGCAAATCTCAGAATATACAGTAAATAAATAATCACAGATCACAGACACAGAGTAAAATAATGCAGCGGAAGTAAAAGAAATAGTAGTTCATGAAGCTACCATGTAAATATATCAGAGTTAAATAAGATACAACAGAAGAAATAAAATACAACAGAAGTCTCAATATGATAACCAAGTACAAGCTGAATAGAACAGAACTGAGATAGATAAAACTAGATAAGCAGATAATCTCCAGCGATTCCAATCTCCAGAAAGTGGAATCCAAATCTGTGAATACTCAGGCTGCCCCGAGCGTAAAGCAAAACACAAAACACTCGAGTCAGGACAATATATACTTATATAATGTAAACCAACTCAAGTGAACTGTAATAAGGTACAAGTAACTTAAAGAATGCTTGGGATCGCCCATTCTTTAAGGATCCGTTAAACTATCTACTATGTAGTAATATTCGCTATTATAATAATGTCTAATATAAAATAAACATACTTTTAAATAGCATTAAGGCTTTACATTTTCCACCTTAACACGTAATAGTCCCAGTAGTCTATCCAGTATTAGCATACTCCTAAAATGGGGGCTACCCTCGATACTCCACAAGCTACGGGAGAAATCACAAATCGTAGTAAAGCTCGATATGGTAAGTGACACGGCACACAAGGCAATGCCAGGGTAGATATACCAATTACGCATCCGGACTGGTGGTGACACATAGCAGCCACTACCGCCCACCTCGAACAACACTCCCAAATCAAGGGTGCGCACCAAATCAATCACAAGTAATAGAATGGTATCGAAGAAGTGTGTCCGATCAGAGGTGCTACCTCCTTGGCCCGTCGATCGCTTCTGTTTTAGCCACCTTATGCCAACTCACGGAAGTTGGGTCCACGTATATACCTTAGGATCGTCGCCACCATCCTACTTCATTCTGGAAACTCCACCGCGTACACAGTTGTCAAAGTGGTTTTCGGTATCGACAGAGAGTATGTCCATATCCGATCCCGGTCTCTTTAACAACCAATCGTTATTATAACCCGTGGTTATAATTTAAAAACAGTTTATACTTCAAAATAGAATATCATTTCAAATCCAAATCTTTATCAAAATAAAGATTAAATCAATTCCAAACCATTTCAATATATTTAAAATATCATATCATTTCAAAACTTTATTTCAAATCATTTCAATATATCAAAATATCGTATCTTTCCAAAACTTCATTTCAAATCATTTTAATATATCAAATCTTTCCAAAACTTCATTTCAAATCATTTTAATATATCAAAATATCATATCCTTTCAAACTTCATTTCAAATCATTTTAATATACCAAAATATCATTTGAGTTCAAATCTAAATATTCAACTTTAAATACTTTTTAAATTTAAAGATATCATTCATTTATTATCATTTCAAGTCACCCTTTTAAATAGTTTATATTTCAATCACAATAATTCATTTAAATTTATTTAAAAGTGTAAGTATTATATTTCAAATCAAGTATTCAATTTCCAAAGTTTCAATTCAATCATTTATTTCAATTAAATTTCCATAGACCACTTCAAATCTTATAAATTTCAAATATAGATTAAATCCACAAAATAACTATTCAAATTATAAAATAAATTCCAAAGCTTTAATATCCTATATTTCATAAGTCCAATATCTTTTAAATAGATTCAAATTACAAGTAAACCAAATATTTTTCATACTAATATAAACTTCAATTATTCATTCCAAGGTTTAATATCATTTCAAATTCATCTCAAAATATCAAAATATCATTTCAAAACATCATTTATTTAATTTAAATACCATTTAATCACATTTCAAAATAGTTGTATTTCCCAAATCAACTATTCCATTTAAATCATTTAAAGTCAATTCATTATATTTAATAATTAAACATTTAATTTCCAAAATTTAATCTTTTTCAAAGATCATTTATTCATTTGAATTTATTAAACAAAGAAAATTCAACTCTCGCAGCACTTAGAAAATGCTACGAGATGTTATGTTTAAAAACAGTTCATTAACAAAAGACGGCATTTAAAATGCTGTAATATATTAATTTAGTTTCAATAAAAAATTTAGTTAAATTTAACAACTATAGCACTAACAAAGTGCTATAATAACCCTTAGTTCAAATTTGATATTTGGTTCATTTAAAACAACTACAGCATTTTCCAATGCTGTAATATCTTTACATTACATTTCAAAAATGCTGTCAAATCAAATTCAGAGTTTTATTTATAATTTCACACATAATTAACTTTTAATATAAATCATTTTAACTTATAAAATCATCTATTTTCACATTTTAAAATCAATCATTATTTCTATGATTTTATAAAGTCAAATTTCCATACAAAAATCAAATTAAATAACAATTAAATTTTCATTTCTTTAATTAAATTCTTACTTAACAACTAAGTTCAAATTTCCAAAATATAACTTATTTCCATTTATTTTACTTAATTAAAAATTTCACTTTTAACAAAATTTCACAAAATTCAATTTAAGTTATATTTCCAAATTTAGCTTAAATATTCATTTATTTCATATTTTAATTTATACAAAATCATTAACACTTTTAAAAATTATTATTACTTAATAAAATCAATAAATTCATCTTTTAAATCAAATTTGTCATATTTTCTTACTTTACATAAATTCCATTTATAAACAAAATCATAAATTCCAAAATTAACTTATATTTCAAATTCTACTTCACCATTTACTTAATTCACTTATTTAATTTGTAGAAAATCACAAATATTTTATAGAAATCATTTTTAATAAAATTTAAATCAAAATATCATAATATCTACATTTTTAAAATATTTAAAAAAAAATCGGAAAAATATATAAACCATGGGTCTGTATATAATTTTCTAGCCTAGGTCAAGTGATACGGATATATATCATTTCAATCCGCAATTTACAAAGAAAACCCGGGTTCTATCATTTCAAACCCGCAATCCCAAGTAATATGAAATGTATAAAAACCGCTCAGGCCTATCATTTCAGCCCATAACGATTTTCCCCTATTCTAAAGTCCGTTCGGGTATGTATCATTTCAACCCATAGTGATTCTAATCTACTGGGAACTTGTAGTGTGATAAACTGATAAAAATGAACAGTATGCAATATATAACAGTAACAGATGATATAACATGTGTATAAACAGGGATGAACATTATATAATCATAATATAACAGTTATAACAAAATGATATAAATTTACAGATTCAAATGGTGTCAGTTTACTAGTTATATAAGTACACGTCGTTTGGTGAGAATTACTCACTTGTTCAAGCTGGAGATGACAACCACAAACACACAACAAAGATTTCCAGAGGCACGAAAGCATGACAATGATTTGAGATTGGAAGAGCCAAAGCTATACCCCTTGAAAACATTACACAAAACAAATATATAAAACATAAGTTTCAAAATAGGATGCCACTAAACAATGTTGGGAACAACTGCATAAACAAAACCAAAGTGTTTGCACTTGCTTTCTACCATCTATGCTTCAGCTCCAGATCTGAAATGCATGGCTAAGGGGTGGGTTTAGATCTAGTTTTGGGTTCCATAGGGTCGGCCTAGCATGCGTTAACAAAGTGGTGAAGTCTAGGTGCAAAAACTAGGTGTTCAAGGCTAAACAATGCAACATAACCTCACATCTTTGGCACAAATAGGTTCGGCCAGAGGTCATGGGTCACGGCCAGTGGGTGCTGGTGATGGTGGATGATGTGGCAGAGGGTGGAGGTCAGGTCAGAGGTGGTGGTGGTGGTGGTAGTGGCGGCAAAAGGTGGAAGAAGAAGGAGATGGCAATTCTAGACTAGGTTTGGCCCATGTGATGGTTAGTGCTAGTTTAGGTGGATTTTTGTGATGATCTTCACCATGGCTTGGCTTGGCCTGAGGAGGGGAGGTGTTAGGCTGTGTGATGGTCAGAGAAAAGGGGTGGTGGAGGTCGGACCAGATCCGGTTGAGGAGGAACATATGCAAAAATCAATGTAAACAAGTAGAAAAAGAATAAGAAAAAGTTGAAAAATCATTACCCAAACTTTCCTCAATAGCCATGGCCGAAATTATTTTGTTTCAGAAATGAAAATGAATGTACGTGAATAGAAAATAGAGTATGCAACTGAAAGATGTGGATAGTAAAGGCTAATTGATGAAAAGATAAGTTACAAATGTGAAAGGTTGGAAGATAAAAGGCCTTAGGCAAATCAAAAGTCATAATCTTTCAAATTTCTTTTAATTTATTTATATAAGTTTATATTACTGAAAATAATAATAAATTCAGTCACAAATTCGAAAATATAACAAAATATAAAATATATATATATATATATTAATTATATAAGGTTAAAATAAGAAAATAGCACAAAATTGCAAACTAGTCTAGAAAATTTGAAAATAAATGCAATGAACTTTGAAAATTTTTTATGTACTTGAAAAGTATTTATAAATAAAGATAAGAACACAAAATAAAAATGAATTCACAAAATAAATAAATAAATTTTAATTAAATATAATTTTATTGAAGAAAATAGCAGAAAAATGGAAACTAGGCATTATAAATTGAAATAAATTCAAGTAAACTTTGGACAAATTATATTATCACTTTAAAATTGTTAAAAGATAAAAATATACATAAAATAACATATTAACACATATTAAAATAAAATATGACAAAGAAAATAAATTTTATACAAATTTAAAATAACAAAATTGCAGAATAAAACAAATTGCACTCAATATTGAAATATACATAACTTTTACAGTTTAACTCCGTTTTCAACGAAACAAAAAGCAGTGTTCAAGTTATTACATCTATTTTCATAATAAAAGATAAAATTTAAGATTTTATATAATTTAAATTTGAAGTTTAAAAGTCAAAGATTGAACAGTTTGACTAGAATTTCACTTTTTAGTGAAATATCCAATTTATACTAGTTTGAAACTATAATTCACTTAATAATCATCATTTATATATTAAAATGAAATGTTTGAAATAAAATAAATGTAAAATAATTTAAAAATAAAAGAAAGTCAAATTTAAATAATATACAAGAATCTAGGGTTGTTACAAAATAATTTAACATTTTCTAGATTTCCGTACAAAATTGACTGCCCTCTTTAAACGTCGAATAGGCATGTCAAACGCGGTAATTTTCTGGAAAATCTTAAAAATTATAAATGTATATTACATGAAACAGTTTTTATTTGATAACATATATTTTTTACTACTTATGAAAGAAAATTCATATTAAAATGAAAAACTTTACTATTTTATTAATTTCAAATAAACGAATAGTTGTTGGTTACAACTGCCATATTTCTGACACGGGCCACTGCAATTTTGAATTTTTATGTCCTTTTACACAAAAAATTTTAACATATTTTCTAGAATATAATTATTATATATAACTATATAAAAAATTCTAAGAACTTTAAATGAATGAAACATTTTCTTTCATTTTGTTAAATTCGAATAAACACTTCAACTACCAAGTTGTGCCTTTCATTTTTTAATGATCGTGCCTCTTCATGATTGGTCATACTTCTTTTCTAATAACTTTTATAAAGTGTTTTATTTCTAATAACATCCCACTAATCATTTATCATGACTATATTAAATATAAAATTATACATCGTGCCTCTTCGTGATTGGTCATACTTATTTCCTAATAACTTTTATAAAGTGTTTTATTTCTAATAACATCCACTAATTATTTATCATGACTATACTAAATAGAAAATTATACCTTCTTTTCAACTTTTCTAATGTTGATTTTACTTCTTTCACTCTTATTTCTTACTAATTTTATGTTGAGTCATAACTTTATAGCTTCTTAAAATTAATTGAATGTATTTAGAGTATGTGAATAAGGCTCTATTTATAGACTCTTTTTATCAATATGACACGCCACATCATATGAAACTTGTCATATAACAAATAGTAACACATATGCAAAATGACATATGTCAGTACACTTGTCCTTTTAGTAGATCATTATATACATGCACGATGCCAAGTGTCTTTACATATGTAATTCATTAACACACTTGTAACGACCCACTTTTCCGTACAGCTTAAGCGGCCAATAAACCACACATGACCCACTCAAATTGAATAGAAAGACGAATAGTTAGGGGAAATGAAAGAAGAAAGAAGACAAGAAGAAACTAACAACACAGAATCTCACAGCGGAATGAATGACCTGTAATATATAACAAATCTGTACACAAAAACAAGCTGTAATATATGTATATACAGACATCAATCAGAGTATACTAACGTAATTTAGCCCGGACAGTTATAACAACTTTCCTCACGATTACTGATAAATACAACAATGAATGCAATGGAAAAATAACCATGTACGTGAATACGTCACTAGACATCTAGCTCGTCTCCTGAAGCTCCAAAGCCTCCAACTAAATCTGTAATATGCTTGGTCTGACCCGAGCATTATAGGAAAACAATGCCCAGGTCAGTCTGGTAAAACCAGCGTGAGAAACACAATCACATGGATTCTTAAAGTTTAAATAAATCTTTTGAAAAAAAGGTATTTTATAAGACCACGCCGCACATAAACACGGACGGGTTTTACCTTACGATAACCAAAACCCTTTTTATAGAAAATCCAATGATATTACGATAATGTCTAATGTAACGACCTAGATTTTTTTGGTTGTTTAAATTTAGAATATTTAATTGAATTTAAATATTGAAAAATAAATTTTATAAGTTGAATAACTTATATTTCGAATATAGTAATTTATTTAGATAATTAAATTGTTGATTTAATATTTGAAATTGCAAAAATAATTGAAATTTGAATTTAATGTGAATAAAAATGAATTATAACATTGTTTTAAATTCTATTTGAGTTAGAATTGAGTTAGTAAACTTTTAAAATAAAATTAAAAGTTAATTTATAGAAATTGGAAATTTTAATATTTAATTAACGTGTAAAAATAGTCATTTCTCACACTGTCTCGGATTTCAACGAAACCAATTTCATTGGATCCGTAATGTTATATTATTGTAGGATTTCAAATTTCGTGTCGATCGGACATACCGTTTGATCGTGGGAAGCTGAAACGCGTAGAAATTTATTTAAGTAAATTTTAATTAAAATAATTCGATTAGAAAACCTATCTTCTAAATACGATGGAATTGGCTTCCGATATATATTCCATTGTGTTCGGAATAGGGATAAAACATTATAAACGCCAGGCGACACGCTTCGATTGGAGTTCGAAAAAATTTCAGATGAATAGTGCGTGAAATTTTCTATAAATTACACAAACCCTAGGGTTTTTGTTTCAGCCGCCACTCTACATTTCAATGGCCAGAATCTTCCCATCTTTCTCCTTTACTATCTCCAAATCCATACATTTTCAAGCTTCGAGTTCAACATGAAAGTTGTAGAGCTAATCGAGCTCTAGAAGATCAACGGTGGAGATTTGAAATGGACGCTCGATGTGGGGGCTAGGGGCCCGCGTTCATGGAGCAGGTCGGAGGAGTTTTCTCGGTCGTGGCACATCGTTGGTGGGCGGGTCTCCGGCCGTGGGTGAATCGAGGTGTGGGTAGTCGAGTGGAATTCCCTGATCGTCGGGTAGGCAAGCGATAAAGGAACATAAATGGATTGAAGGAGGCGATGTATGGGTTTGAACGCATGCGTAAAGGCTTTGGGTAGCATACGTGAGGAAGATAATTAAGTTGAGTAATTAACGTTAATGACCGTGATTAGTAATTAAATATATTATTTAAAACCATGTAAACTTATAAATTGTATAACTTTTTCATACGAGGTCCGTTTCGCACGAAACAAATTGCGTTGGGTTCGTTTTGACGAGCACTACATTATGGAGCTAGATTGGGATTTATTTGAGCTAGTGAAAATTTTGGTAAAAATTAAGCGCTTGTTTAATTTTAATTGGAATAAATCGCTATTGCGACGACTGCAACCAAAGTGAGTACAACTCACTCTTTCTGTCTCGCTTATATTTTTATATAAGTGAGAATAAATTTTATTTATGATGATTAATGATTGTTTGGGTGATATATTATATATATATATATATTGATTGGTTTGGATATATTCCCGCATATTTCAGCGGATGAGACCCTATACGTTCCCGTGTATGAGCGGATGACCCTTTGTACGCGCGTCTGCCTCAAAGCGGACATTGTACATATTTTCTAATATATATATTTGTTGCATGTGACAGGTTGGAGGGATCCAACTGGATTCCTCACCGTTGTTGATTTTATTTACAGATATTGATATATATGCAGTTATCATGTGATATATGATATTTGGATGTCATGATTGATATGATTGATGTGAATGCCTTTATCTAGTGCTGTTGTAGCATTGGGCCTTATTTTGGAGATTTAAAATATTAAATTGATGATTTCAATTTAATAAGGGTTTCAAAGTGATTTTGAAAGTATATGATTCTGAATTGTTAAGGAACTGGATTTATTTTAAATAAATAAAAGTTATAATTTTTATGTTATAAAAATTATGGATTTATGAAATATATTCAAAAATATGGTTTTGGAAATATAAGTTAACTATGTTAAAAATAAGTTAAAATGAGAATTTTGAATTTATTATAAATGTTTTATTTATAAGATTTATAAAATTGTTAAAATAAGTTAAATTAGGATTTTTAACTTATTATAAATGGTTTATATATATGAGATTTATAAAATTGATATTTTATAAAGAAAAAAAAATGGCATTATAAACGAATTTTGTAAGTGTTAAAATGGAGCTATAGTTAAATCTTATAAGTAAATAAGATTTATAAATTTATAAAAAGAATGAATTTGTAAATAAGAGATTTATAAGTAATTAACTTATAATTGGATTTTGACTTATAAATGAGATATAAATGGAATTGGTTAGAAAAGGAATTTTGTATATGGGAGTTAATAAAATATAGATGTGAATTATAAACATTGTTTATAAATCTGAAATCAATTTAATTTGATAAGTTAAATATGAAAGTTTATTAAAGGAATTATATCCATGATTTTGGACAGTGAATAATCCTTTAAATTAAATATTTAGAAGTGATGAATTTGGTAAGAGAATTATTCACAATTTTGGATAATGAATAATCCTTTAAATAAAATGGATGTTTTGGAATGTGATATTATAAAAGGGAATTTAAATGGTTTGAGAATAAGATGATTTGTGAATTTACTTATTATTAAAATAAGTATATGGAAATGTTTTCCAAATATCCAGTAAGTGAAATGGTTTTGAATATTATCTTTTTAAAGATATTTTGAAGTGAATAATTCGGAAGTGTTTTGAATTATAAACGATTAATGAAATCGGGCCCAGTGATTACTTAAGTGCTAGATTTTGTTTGTTGCTTTGATAGTTAAATAACCGACTAGCAAAATTTGGCCATTTTAGTTCCTCAACTTTATGTGGGAACTAATTAGTCGTACACTTAGTATGTGGCAATCTGTGTAGGCTTGATTATCGTTTGTGTTGAGAATGTTGATTAGTATAGTGTGGAGTGATTACTCCAATCTATCGAGCTTCCTTCTTGGTTGAAGGATAATAAGTTGAAAGTTGGAAACGTGATAAGTCTATGAGACATAGTTTCTATGTGATGTTGAGAAACGCTTTTGCGTTGTTGGTGCGAAGAGACCGAGATCAGATTTATCTAAAAACCACTTCGGACCAACATATATACGACGATTGTGCAAGTTGGTCGACGATATTGATGTTTAGGATTTTCATAGTGAAGGACTGCTTGTTGATCATTTGGGGTTAAAATCCCAATATACATATAGTAGTAGTAGTCTCTTCGTTATGAAATATCCAATGCAAGGACTATTCGCTACTAATCCGAGGGATTTCCCGACAGGATGTGATTGGAAAGTACCTTCGGTTTGTCCTGTTCCTCGACAACTTGTATGGATGAGTGTCTGACATTGCATTTCTAATGATTACGTACATTGGTTTTTACAAACGTACATCTGTTTAGTGGCAAAGAAGGCAACTTCTCTTAGCTTAACACCCTTCCTTGAGACGTACGAGCTTAAGGGTTGTACTTTTGTGAAAGGCAATTAGTAGTCAACGGAAATGGCAATGTGGCATCCGATGAGATGATGTGATGTGATTTGTGATATGTGAAAGGTAATCGATACCTTTTTGCCCTCACTCCCTTGAAAATGACTGAAACAGGGATAGAAGCAGCAAGGCTAAAATGGGTCGCTCCTATTAGGAGATGTCATCACTCTTCTAGATATATCATTACATGCTATGACGTCGTGTATCTGATTATTGTTGTGTATGCTCGTGGCCATGAATAAAGGTCGGTAACGACCGGAGTGATGACATATTCGGTACTATCTAGGTATGGGGAGGCCGGTCTTGTGTTGGTTTAGGCGTCGAGTATCTCGACCCTAGGTACATCCCTCTAGAGGTGTACCGAGTTTTCGGAAAGGTAGATCCTTTACCTAGTCATTTGTGTGGAAATCCAAAATCAAATACGTGCCTGCCATTTTCTATTGTAGAAGGCCTTGTATTACAAGGTGCATGCTAGAGTTTAATAATGTAAAAATTTCAGCTATTTTCATATTATTTGTCTGCAATAGACACTATTATAATATAATGAGAATTTGATATGAGATGTTTTGGTTACCGTAAGGTAAAAACCTTGTCGGTATTTATTTGCGACTCGGTCTTACGGGATACCTTTTGATTTGATAAAGGAAAAGTTTTGATAACTTTATAAATTCAGTTGAGGTGTGTTTTCTCATGATGGTTTACTAGACTGATCCGGGCGTTCTTCCCTTTCAATGCTCGGGTCAGACCGAGTATATTTGCAGGTTCAATTTTGGTGCTTTTGGAGCTTCAGCAGGCGAGCTAGAGATCTTCATGTCGTATACACGTATCTGTTTATTATTCCGCTGCATTGCTTTGGATTGATTGTTGTTGCTGTAAATCATCAGCATTTGTGAGGACAGGTTATTATAACTGTCCAAGCTGATGATTATTTATTGTTTACTCTGATATTGATTATGTATATTACAGTTTCTCTTTGAAAAGATCATTGATCTATATTTTATGTTATTTCACTGCGATGTGAGATTCTGTATTGTTTTGGTTCTGCTTCTCTATTTTCTTCTATTCTCTTCTTCTTTCTTCTCTCTTTCTTCTCACCCTCTATTTTCTTTCTCATGATTATCTGCAATCGGTGCACTCTGGTTCGGACATGTGTGGTTTATTGTCGGATTCAGAGGGTGTCGATTTCGGGTCGTCACAGCGTGGTATCAGAGCTTAGATTTAGTATATTCCTAAGCTTTGATGTGTAACATCCCGCCTTTTCGTACGTTTTAAGCAGACACACATGCCGACTCAAGCCATACAGAAGGGCGGATTGTTATTCGGGTGAATAAGAAAAAACAGAGAAAGAAAAAAAAACAAAATAGAATCTCGCAGCGGAATGAAAAAATATAATAATCAAATAACAGTTCATGAAGCTGTATACAAAACATTTGATTATACTTATACAATACAAAATCAGAGTTACACATATCAGAGATAAATAAATGATAATGCAGCGGAACAATATGATGCCGTGGAATAATATAGTAAATAATAATACAATCTTCGTCTTCGTCCTCCAGAAACAAGTCTTTGAATCCTGGAATGCTCAAGTTGACCCGAGCGAATTGAGAAGACAAAACACTCGAGTCAGAACTAAAAGATCTTATGTAAGTTAAATCAATAGTAAATAAATAAATATGAGTGGAACGGCGTCGGAGATGTTTACGAGTTTTGACATCTCCTATCCAGTGTCTAACGTGAGTGCAGTAACTTAAGAGATGTTCGGGATTCACATCACCTAAGGATCCATTAAACTATCTACTATGTAGTACAATACGCTATTATAATATGTCTATAGTAAGATAAACTATTAAAATAGCGTTAAGGCGTTACCCATTTCCCCCTTAACACATTTTTATATATTCCCATAGTCTATACAGTACCGTAATCCCGTCCATACTAGACGTCGTCAGAGGGCACTCCATAGGTATGGTACAAAACAAACTCGTAGTGGTCTCGATAGGGTAGGTGACACGGCACAACTAGGCAATGTCAGGGTAGATATACCAATTACACTTCCGGACTGGTGGTAACGCATAACAGCTACTACCGCCCACCTCGGAACACACTCCCAAATCAAAAATTGAGGGTGGCCACCAAATCAATCGCAAAGTCAAAATATAGTATCGAAGGAATGTGCCCAATCGGAGGAATGACCTCACTTGGCCCGGTAATTGCTCCTGTTTTAGCCATCTTAAGCTAACTCATGGGAGTCAGGTCCATGTATATACCTCATACAGGAAAATGGGCTGAAGGAAGTTTTTATTTCTGTTTTTTGGCCTACGGACGCGCATGTTTTTTTTTCGTCTAAAGGACGCGGGCTTACTTTTTTCTTTCTAAGGACAAACTTCTATAAAATTTAAATTTTCCTTTTGTTTCTTCTCCACCTTCTTTTTGATATTACTGATCTTTGTTCGTCGATCTTCTCGATTCAAGGACGAGTTTTGTATTCGATCTTCTCGATTGTCATCCATCTTCGTCGTGTTTTTTCATCGTCGATCTTCATCGTGCTCTGGATCTTTACAATTTCGTTACATTCAGGTATATTACTTTTATTTGTTTCGATATTCTTTTTATCTTTCTCTGATAAAATATCGTTCGATTAGTAATTATATTTTTTGTTTTTGTAGGTTGTATAGATTGTCTTCTTCCAGATTTCAGTTCCTATTTTGGATTTGTTTCAATGGCAAGGTAAAATTTTATTATGTATTATTCTGTTTCTTCAGTATAGTTTAAGGTTTTACAACATTTTTTTCGTTCATCTATCTTACGAGTGAATTTCATATGTAGTTTTTTTCGTTATGCTATATTTATATAGCATTTTTTGCTGCTGTATTCATATTTTGTTGTAATTTGATTGTGCTCTGTTCATTTATCATCTGCTTTTTAATTGATTTATATTTCTTTTATTTATGTCTTAATTATCATTTTGATTTGTTATGCTATGTTAATTTAACATTTTCTGTTGTTGCTGTGTCATAATATTAAGTAAGTTTGTTAACTGTTTTTTTAATTTCTTTTGCAGTATTGATATCTATGATGATGAATCAAAAAGTTTGCTAGTTATTTTTGAACATAATGGGAATTGCTATTCTTGTTATCTCACGACGGGCTCCTCTTTGTTTGGTGTTAAGACTGAAATCTGTGAAGTTTGGCCACATCTAAGTCCATTTTCTATTGAGATATCTTATGTTCTTGAGAATAAGAATATAATCATTGATACTGAATCAGATTTGATCAGTATTGTGTGTTTTTTAATTTTCAAGAAGAGTCAATATTTTAAGTTTACTGTTAAGGAAAATGTTTGTGTTAAGGAAGCTGATATTGCTGGCTGTGGTTTAGGCAATGCAAGTGTTCAAAGCTCTTCAATTGGTAGTAATTCTGGTTCAAATAGTGATTCACATGCTGATTCTTCTTATTATTTGAAAGATATGTTGAAGAAAGGTTGTCAAAAAACTATTGTGGATTTTCTTGGTTTTTGTTTTAATGGAGCTGAGGATTTTCGGGAGTTTTTAATGGCATATCAAATAAAAAATGGTTATGATTTGATTTTTATAAGAAATTCTCCAGATAGAATATCGGTTAATTGCTCTTGATTGAAGGATGGTTGTAAGTTTTATCTTAATGCTTCTTCGGATCCCGGTCTACTCTCTCGGTTTTTTATTAGAACTTACAGTTTTGCTCATTCGTGTGGAGGCGGTCTTAGAGATGTTAATAAAGTTAATATTTCAAGTAGATTTGTTAAATCTTTGATTGTTGATCAAATTCGAGATGCTCCTATGAAGAAGCCAACGGATATAATGAAGGAATTTAGAAGAGATTACAATTTTACTCTTTCATATTATTATGCTTATAGCGGAAAACAATTGGCTTTGAAAGAAATATATGGCGATGATGCTATGTCATATAATGATTTACATTGGTATTTAGAAGCGTTGCAAAAGTATAATCCTGGTAGTTATGTGGCCCTGGAAGTTAATGGTTCAACTGATCAGTTTGAGAGAGTTTGTATTGGTTTTGGTGCTTGTCTACTTGGATTTAAACACTGTCGGCCATTAATATTTTTAGATGCAGCTGCTTTGAAGGGAAGACCGGGTGTTTTGTTAGCTGCTACTTCTAAAAATGGTAATCAAGGTATGAGTTTCATTTTAGTTTTTTTTATTTACTCATTTGTTTTTCTAGCGATGATATATTAAACTATCATTGTTCAAAGTTGTTCATAATTATAATGCAGCCATGTTTACACAAGAATTGTTGGCTTTATTTTATTAAATGATTGACCTGGTTATAGTACAAATGTTTATGGTAGAAATGTTTACAAAAACATGAAATAAAATTTTATGCAGCAGTACCTAAAAGACTTTTAAATAACGTATGCTCTATTCATATATCATTTTGAATTTACTTTAACTGTGTATAACAGAAATTATTAACCTTTAATAATGGTTTTGATGTTTAATATAATTCATGTTTCTCATTACTGAGCTGTCCTTAATTATTTATTTTGTAGGTTTCTTTCCTCTTGCTATGGGTATTGTTTCGCACGAAAATGAATCAAATTGGTCTTAATTTTTATCTCATCTGAAAGGAATGCTTAATGAAGATCGGTCTTTAGTTTTTATGTCTGATCGTCAATGGGGTCTTGTTTTAGGTCTTCCCAAAATATTTCCTTCTTCATATCATAGCTATTGTTTACTTTACATGGAACATAATATTGGTACTGTTGTCAAGGCGGGTAAAGGTGATTCATCTATTGTGGAGTTGTTCAAACTTTGTGCTAGAGCTTCTAATGTGTATGATTTTGAGCGATATCTTTCCAAATTTAAAGATATTGGGGGTATATCTGCAGAAATTTTTTTAAGAGATAAACCGTTTGACCATTGGGCAGATTTGTTTTTTCAAGGAAAGTGTTATGGTGAGTATTCTTCTAATGTTGCAGAAAGTTTCAACTCATGGATTTTGGAAAATAGAGTTATGCCTATAACTTCTTGTTTGGATGGTATTCGTGTGAAAGTTATGGAGCAAATGGCGAGACGAAGAGAGGAATGTTGTCTATGGACAACATATCTTTGTCCTGTTATGGAGGAACGTTTGTCAAAGTTAGTAGAAGATGGCTTTGGTTGGGAAGTTTTTAAGTCTTCGGAATTTGTGTTTGAAGTTAAATCTCCTAAGTCACAGGTTGTTGATCTTAAAAATCGTTTATGCTCTTGTAATCAATGGAGAGTTACTAGTTTTCCATGTGCTCATGCAATTAAGTGCATTAACAAGTGTAGATTATCAGTTTATGATTTTGTGGAGGACTATTTCACTGTTAATGCTTTCAGATCTTCATATGCTAATGCTATCAATCCAATTCCAGATTTTGATAAGCCAATTGTTGCTGAAAATAATGTTTTGATTAGGCCTCCTAAAGAAATTCGTGGTGCTGGAAGACCATCTACAAAGAGGCATGGTGGTTTTGGATATTCTCAAAGTAAAAGAAACAGATGCAGTCAGTGTAATAAAGTTGGCCACAACAAAAGGAATTGTCATGGTTCTTCAAAAATTTAAGAAAATTTATGTGTTTTGTTACTGCAATTGAGAAGTTTTTTAAGTTTACAGCTGCTAAAGCTTATAGAAAAATGCAGTTAGACATTGTGAAATCATTAGAAAATAAAATGTGATATGTTTTGGTTATTTTTTTTTAAATTTGTGATATCTGCTGTTCCTCTGCATTTTGGTATTGATATTTGTATTCAATGATATATGTACTTATCATTTCAATTGAATGCCAGTTGTAACTAGTATTTAATTATAATTAGTATTCAGTGTTCTGACATTGAAATCAATCATCTGTCATTGTATACAACTGAGTAAGCTTTTGAGCAAGAATGAAGGATTTAATGATGATGATATACTGTTTATATGATTACTTGGTTAGATTATTTAAGTGGTTTTGTAATGATTTTTCAGTATGATGATGTATTGTTTATATGATATTGTGGAACATCTGTTCCCATATTTCTTCTACACTGCATCTGAATATCTTCTGTTATTGTTAAAAACAGTAGTTGGAAAAAATAATTAATAGTAATTTGTAAATGAGATATCTTCATTATGCAAACTGCATCTCTCTGTTTCAGAAAATAACATATCCATAATTGCCTATATCTGTTTATCATTTCAGTTTGTAAATGAGATATCTTCTGTTATTTGTAAATGAGATATCTTCATTACAATAAAACCACTATCTCCATGTTTCTACCCTAGCACTTACCATATCCATAATTGCCTATATCTGTTTATCATTTCAGTTTAATCCTAGTTATAAGTAGCATTACAGTGTAAACAATAGTCAACATATTTGAAATGGAGTTGAAACATTGGAAATCATATAAAAATTCGATATGGATAAATTCACACATTATTGATAACTGTTCAATCACTGAGAAATGTATTTTCGCATAATGCTAGTTCTATCTAGCATTTCAGTATAAAACATTATTTGGTACATCAAAAATACTATAAAAGCATTAAAAAAACAAATAAAAATGACACTTGAGTATATTGATAGTTTATACATTGTAGTTCATGCATTGAAATTAGACAACTATTATCAAATCAAATTCAAATCAAGAAGTTCAAATTCATCTACACAGTTTATACAATGAGAACAAAATTCAATTATTGGAAAACATATAAAACTTCATCTCAGACTCCATCTCAGATTCCATCTTAGACTCCATATCAGACTCCATATCAGTTTAATTAGCACAAATGGTTCAGTTCAAATATATCCAAAGTTTTTCGAAGTTACAATGCAACAGCTTTTTTTATGTAGAATCTTTGCAGAGTTTCTCCAGTGACCAACTGTATTGTGGATCATTGAGTATGCTATACACCACTACAGCTCTTAGGTTTCTAAGCATTTCCTTTGGATATTTTTATGGTATCTCATCCTTGTCCAGTTTTTTCATGTTTACCATGACAAAGAACGCACAATCAAGTCTGTTTCAAATATAAAAATGTTAGTTCATATTACAGTAAAACCTAATTCTAAAATAATATTGCAATTTTTACTCCAGAATTCTAAAACATAGCTTTATATTTCGATCATAATATTAATCAATGCATTCATAGAGACAACATTGCTGTGTGTGGAATGTGCATGCTTATACATTATCTTTTTGTTCAATAAGTGCAGATCAATGAACTGTTAATTAGCAATGCTAGTTTTAATTATCATTTTGCATATTTCAGGCATTCTTCTGCAATTTAAAAATAGAAACGATAGTTTAAACAAGAGAAGAAATGAAATTATTTACTTACGAATCTGAATCCTGTGGTGGGCTTTTTGGCTGCAGCATTTTAGGTTTGTGAAATTCTTTGTTCAGTATTCCTAATTCTGCCCATTTTGTCTTGAATATCAATTCAATTTTGTCTTTCTGCAAGAAGTAAAATTAGTGCTGTATATTAATGTTAGAGTGATTTCAAAAATATACTTTTCTTACAAGAACGAAGGCTTGGTTATAGCTGGGGTTTGAAGTCCTTGTTGATCTATTTTTTGGTTTTGTTGAATCATAATGACTCCACTGCATTGTTTCATAATTTAGCATCAAAAGTTCCAATGGTTTGCGTAATGTAGAGGGAAGAAAATTTTCTCTGTAAATTCATCTTTGACAATGACATCTACTGTTGGTATAACTATGTCTTTGATCACAGTTTGCTGGTCATGTGTTAAAGCATTCTGCACATTTATATGTATTAGAATACTTTATATTAATTTTTAACATTTATATTAAAAAGCTTATACTTCCCATCATCATTGTGGTGAAGTAGTAACTGTGTTCATACATCTCTTGATTGTAATAAAACCAATCAATAATCTGTTAAACCAAACAACAAAGGTTGTAAGTTTCATGGGATAATTAATTTATTTTGGATCAGGAATAATAATGCTAGTATTCATTTTCATTTATATGTTTACTACATTGTATGCGTTGAAAAATGCAAATGATCATTTAATCAGTCATCTTGGACATTCTATATATTTATATGTGGTTTACAAATATAAATGTTATTTTTAACTCCCATTCTTTCATTCAATACATTTATATGCAGTTTGAAACTTTGAATGCTAGTTTTAACTATCATTCTCTCATTCTATACACTTATATGCACTTAAAAAACCATGAATGCTAGTTTTATTACTCATTCTCCCATCCTAGACAGTTATCATAATTTTAATTTGATGCATACCTGTCCATCTGTAACCCCCTCGAACAGAACAGCTTCCAGCATAGATTTAACTATTGTGATTCCTCCTTTGTGTCCTTCATCTTTTTCATATCCTACAGTGCTGTAATTGAAAATTAATAATTGATAACTATATTTTCCTTCAATTTTATTTAATTACAAATATAATGAAAGAAAAAATATTAGAATTCTTACTTCTCATTTTTGTTAAATTTGAAGAAAGTAAGAATTTTGTTTTGCTGTTCTTCATTCAATAATTGTAGAATACTGCTTTTTGTGATATCCTTACTCTTGTAGGTTTTACTTGATTGCGAGTATCCATCAACATCAATAATTTCTTCATTTTCACTTGTTGTGACTTGTTCATCTGTTTTAGTTTCAGATTCATGTTCATAATCTGATTCTTCATTTTGTTCCTCTTGTTTCTGTTCATTTGTATTTTCTTTATGACTTCCTTGGTTTCAAATTGTTGCTTTTGGTTTTCATTGTCAACATTTTTCTTTGTTTTACTGCACACAATTTCATATTGGCAATCAGAATCAATTTTACTCCTTCGTTGGCGCTTTTTAACCCTCAAAACTAAAGAGCTTGGTTTCTTCTGCGTTTTTTCATGCACTGCTGGTGATTTTTCTGTTGCCTCTGAAGGTTTGTTTTGATCCTGTTGTTCTTTCTGTTTTCGCATCTTTTCAATTTCCTGAGTTATTTTGAGATCAAATGATGGTGGTTCTATTTCTACTTTTTCTTTTGATCTTAAAATCTTGATTTCTTTTTTCAATTGTATGACAGTGCCTTCTGCTTGTATTCTTTTATGTTTTTCCTTTTCTAATTCTTTTTCACTTTTCTTCAATTTATTTTCCAACTGTATGATGTACTGCTGCATTGTCTCAACTTGGTCTTTTGATGTCTCTTCCACATTTTCTATTTTGTGCATCCCAATATTCTCATTATTATCTAGCTGGACAAATTTTTGTTGGCTTTTTTGTTGAAGAAGTGCTTTTTCATCTTTAGTCAGATTTCTTATTTCAACAAAAATCTATGTAATAACATAAATAGTAATGAATCAGGTAACATACAAGGATGAACTAATTTTATATATAGTTGTCATTTTTCATGTGATGCTATATCTGACTATCATTCTTTAGTTATACTAGTGTTATGATATAATAACAAAATGACAACTGTTGATATACACTATGTTATGATATATTTATCTATCATTATATATTTGTTATACTATTATGATAAATAATACCTTTCTATTGTCCATGTTCATCAATGCGTCTCTTGAGATCACCTTTTTCAAGCTTGCAATATTCCACCTCCCAAATCTAGGTAAGTTTGAACAGTATGTTGCTAATGGAGGTATCAAATTCACATGCTCACATAGGAAAAACTACAAATAATATATTACTTGTTAAAACATATAATGTGTATAATTTAATTTATACAGATGATGCATGAACATAAAGTTAGAATGTTGTACTTACAATAGGGAGCATGGAACAACCTGGCATGTTTCTTGGCTTTGTTTTGAAAGTTGTCAAAGCTCTAATCAATGAATGATGAATTGAAACTGGCCAAGATACTGAATTCATTTTGTTTTGATCTAGGATATAGGGAATATATCCCCATGGTAAGTATCTTTGATGATCAGGAAAGAAGAAGGTTATCATTGCAAGAATTATAAGCAATTTTGGAAAATCATTTTCATGTTGAAATTGTTGTGTTTCTAGCACATTATTTATCTTTGAAATTGTAAGATCCTTTGTGATGTGCTCTATTGTTCCAAAGTTTCTCAGTACAAAATCTTTGCAATTGTCTGGAAGGATTTGTAAACTCATTTTCGGTACTGGAAAAATATTTACTCCAGACAAAGGTAATCTAAAGATAATAGAAACATCTTCAGGTTTGATTTTTAAAAAAAAATTCCCTACTTTAAAAGCTTCATCATTGATAGAAAATGTTTCTATTATATCATCTAATGTTGTTGATGATTTTGTAAAAGCAGCTATGGATAAAATTTCTCTGAAAAACACTAGCATGAATTTTTCGAAAGGTGTTTGTTTTAAATAATTTAATTGATCTATAAGATAACATCCTTTTTCCTTAATTTTCTTGAAAATTTTTATCATTGGCAGTAAGCTACATCTATACTGAATTTTTTTCTCAGATACTTTCTTTGGTTTTTTTCCTTCATTTGTTTCTGCTTTCTTCAATGTTTTACCTTTTGATCCCTGTACAAAAAACTGTGAATGAATAATTTGGTATTTAACAAACTATAATATTATTTTTATGTCTCATTTTTTAAATGCTTTCTTATTTTTATCTATCAATTTTTTCAACTATGAAAGCATAATTTACTAGTGATATATAAATCTATCATTCTTTTTTCAAATGTTATATTTGTATATCATTTCTTTTTTTCAATGTATGCTTCTAAAGTCGAAATATTGAATGCTATGTTTGTCTATCATATGTTCATATATCATATTATATGTTAATATGATGCATACAAATCAAATGATATATTGAACTATCATTCAATAACCATCAAAACAGTAAATCAAATGATAAATTGAACTATCATTCTATAACCATCAAAACATTAAATCAAATGATAAATTGAACTATCATTCTATAACCATCAATACAGTAAATCAAATGATAAATTGAACTATCATTCTATAACTATCAATACAGTAAATCAAATGATAAATAGAACTATCATTCTATAACCATCAAAACAGTAAATCAAATGATATATTGAACTATCATTCTATAACCATCAAAACAGTAAATCAAATGATAAATTGAACTATCATTTATCATACTATACTAGCAAATACTGTAAATAAAATGATATATTCAACTATTATTCTATCATGATATATTTGTCCAACATTTTTTTTCAATGCTATATATTTCTATCATTCTATAAATATTCATCTTATCATTGTCTATCATTCTATAACTATCATTCTATAACCATCAAAACATTAAATCAAATGATAAATTGAACTATCATTCTATAACTATCAAAACATTAAATCAAATGATAAATTGAACTATCATTCTATAACTATCAATACAGTAAATCAAATGATAAATTGAACTATCATTCTATAACCATCAAAATAGTAAATCAAATGATAAATTGAACTATCATTCTATAACCATCAAAACAGTAAATCAAATGATAAATTGAACTATCATTTATCATACTATACTAGCAAATACTGTAAATAAAATGATATATTCAACTATTATTCTATCATGATATATTTTTCCAACATTTTTTTCAATGCTATATATTTCTATCATTCTATAAATATTCATCTTATCATTATCTATCATCTGTCAAAGAATGAATGCTATATTCATCCATCATTTCATATTTCAATATTACACATGCAAATCAAATGATATATTGAACTATCATTAAATAAGTATCCATCTAATTATTTTTTACCATCAATATTATACATGCAACAAATCAAATGATACATTGATCTATCATTCAATAACAAATAAAATGATAGTTGAACTATCATTGTAAAATTGTCTTTTATTTTAAAAAATAATCAGTTGTTTTACCTTTGTTTTTCTTTTTCTGTTGACGTTTTCATCAGTAAGCTGTTGTTTCTTCCTTTCGTCTTCATTCATAGTTTTACATGCCCTAGGTTTTTTCGTCCTCTTTGTATCTTCGTCAATCTCATCTGAATCAACAACCTTTGATGAAGTAGTTTTTCGCTTTCTCTTTACTGCTGTACGCATAGCATTGGAAACCCTACTTTTTGAAATCGTAGGTTCATCATTTATTTGTTCAGGATTTATTGAAATATTTTGATTTACGTCCATCGACTTAGATTCTGAAGTCGATTGCGCTTTTAAATCAGTTTGAGGAAGAAAATTGATTTCGGTTTGGGTTGCCATTGTTTGATGAAGAAGAAATTTTGTTTGCAGAAGAAATGAAACTACAGAAGTACGAACGAAATACAATTTTTGGCGCTTGTCCTTCAGACCAAAGTTTAATTTTAACGTCCGTTAAAATTAAAGTTTATTAAACTTTTTCCTTTAAACTAATTTCCTCTTTTCGGTATTGGCAGAGCGTATGACAATATCTGATCCCGGTCTCTTTAACAACCAATCGCTTATTACACACCGGATGGTTCCTTTACATTTCCAAAATCATTTCATAGTTGATATCAAAATATCATATTCAATTCAAATCATATCATTTTCGAAATCATTACTTACTTTCGAAATCATATTCACCTTTGAAATCATATCACATCTGAAATCATAGTTCGAAATTATATTTCCTTTCAAAAGTCATATTTCCAAAATAGGCTAAACTCTCATTTCAAAATATCATATTAAACCAAATATGTTATTTAATTCCCAACTTAGGTTATAACATCATTAACCATATTCGCCTAAAAAATCGAGAATTTGAATATAAACCCATCCATTTTACTTAGTTTGGAATTTAGAAGAAAATAGTTTTAGATAGTTATAAATAGTTATAAATAGTTAATATAGATTTAAAATAGATTAAATAGCTTTAAAATAGATTAATTAGATTTAAAATAAGTTAAAACAGGTTAATTAGTTTAAATAAATTAAATGGTTTGAAATAGGTTAAAATGATTTAATATAATTAATACAGGTTAAAATAGTTTAATACATTGAAATCTTAATAATTAGAAATTTTGAAATAATATATTTTTAAAATAGTTTATATTAAAACATGAATTTGGAATTTATATCAAATTAAACTATTCATTTCATTTCAACGCATTTGGACCATTTTCAATTTCCAAGTAAAGAAACCAAATTCCAAACCTTTCAATTTAACATTTCAATAAACTATTGAATTTCATATCGTTTCAATCCATGTTCAAATATCAATTCGGATTACTTCAATTTCAAAATATTTCAAAGTTATTTTCAAACAACTTCAATAACTTAATTTCGATAGAATTTCATTTATACTTAAAAGTTTAACTTTAAACTTCCAATTTAATTTCTTAAACCTATTCCTTTTAAACCAATTCACATTTCAACAAAAAACTTGATTTTCCAATAATACTTCAATTTATATACATCAAATTTTTTTCAAGATATTATTTTTATTAATTCAAACATTTATAAGTTCAAAATCATTAAATTTAACCAATCCGGTGTCCGTATATAATTTTCTACCCTAGGGTCAAGTGATACAGATATTTATCATTTTAATCCGCAATTTAAAATGTTACGGTTATATATCATTTCAAACCGCAATCCCGAATTAATAATAAAATCCATAAAATCGCTCGAGTCTATCATTTCAACCCATAACGATTTTTCCTTAATCTATTGATCATTCGAGTATGTATCATTTCAACCCATAGGGAACTTGCAGTTATAAAAATATAAATACAACATCCATTCGTCCAATACAACAAATCAAACATTCATCACAATCATCATCCAAATCAATTAATAAATATCAACAAATAACAGGTTATCAATTACAGGTGATTAACTAGCAATTTAAATTCAATAATAAATTAAATGACAATTTAATTCAAATAAATTCAAATTAACTGGAATGGGGATTTAAATATATCAAACAGCCATAAATAAATTTCTAATCACATCAAAAATTAATTTAACTAACATAAGAAATTTTAGAAGTTGTGAGTGGGTTAAAATACTCACCTTTGAATTTAAATTCAAAATAAGCCCAAAATTTGAACAGTCTCATAATTTGTCCAAACCAGCATCAAAACGTCCGGAATTTTAATACGATCCCAACGCAAGAATCCGCGCGTGAAACTGACCTCGTACGAGAAAGTTACGTAAATTAGAACATTTGGAAATAAAAATTAAATTAAAATCAAACAAATTTTTTTACAATTCTTTACACGTCACCACGTTCATACCATCGTTCCAGAATCAGAGTTACGCTTACCCCTTCGCACGGGAGCGCCGCCTCACGCCATCTCGAACCCGCGCACACGTACGCCGCCGGCAGGAAGCACGACCCCCCCATCACCTACAGAGCCCTGCGACCCTACCCCTGACCGCCGCGACTTCGAATGCACGAGCAAGAGAACAGCCGCCGCCCAAATTACAAACCCTAGGTCGAATTATTGCAAGTGATCCAACCATCGAATCAACAAACGAACCAGGCCGATGAACTCCCCTCGGTCTTCCCTATCAGGCTGTGCCTTCGATTTGTCGATCAGACGAAGTTGATCGACGATCAACGAACGGCCGAGAATAGTTCATCAATTTCTGGACAGACAGAGGTTCAAATTGGAAAACGAATTACAGATCTGAGATGCGCTCGTCGAGAGCTTCAAATCGATATATAATTCGATATAGTTTGTGGAGTTTGAAATTTTGATTTTGAAATTGAATTGAGAAGTTTATTGGTTTGTCTGCCATTAAGAAGGAGGAGAAGACTGAAATGTATGTACAGACAAACTGAGTTGAGAAACATAGGGTTTATAATAGGTTATTTATAGACAAAGCTAAAAATAGAAAGAATGGACTAGATTGATTTACACGTTGAACGATAAATGCCCGAAAAGACCGTTCTATCTCCGGAACGAAAATGGGGCATCCCATATATCAAAATAGATGTTTTCATTATTTTTAAATCTAATGGAACAAGTTTCAGGTCCTAATTCCATAGTATGAAGAAGTTATATTAAAATCAGCTTATATCAAATTTATTTCAATTAAATTGATTTCAAGGCGTTTCAAGCCAATACGATCAAACGACAAGTTCGATCGTTCCGAAACTTGAAATCCTACAATAATTCACTGTTATGGATCCGATGAAACTGGTTTCGTCGAAATCCGAGTCAGTTGCCAAAATGGCTATATTTCAGTTAATTAAATAAATTAATATTATATTAATTAAATCACTTTTCAATTCAATATTTATTAACTAACAATTTCATCATTTCTTGATTACCCAGACATTTACAATTTCTTAATTCAGGTTTATATGACAATTCAATGTTGGTCATTACATAAATTACAGTGTTAAATTTCACTGTAATTAAATCCCAATTTTTATAATTTAATTACAATAAATTTCTTTAATTCGATTTCAACATTTATATTCAACCAATTATAAATCTAATAACATAGTTAACATTTGTTTTACATTCCATTACATTAATATCCTCTAATTTCCATCTTTTATTTATATTGACTACTGTATTTCAATTTTATTGGATTTTGTCAATTTCACACATTAATAATAATTTCAAATCCCAATTAATTATTTTTCTTGGTTTCATTCTTTTTATTACATCAATTATCATATTATGAATAGAATTTACATTGGTCACATCTTATTGAATTAACATTCTTCACTCACCAATTTAATCTACACTAACTGCAATAATTAAGTGAATTGATTGCAATTGATTTCCAATTAAATTTAATAGCCTAAATAAATAGGTAACTTTTAATAATTGTTACCCTTAACTTTTATTTACACTATAAGTTTATTATTTACAAACCAATGTTACAATTGCTTCCCTACCCCTAATTTCATTCAATTACCATTAACAATATATTATTTCATTAGTTAATTAAATATTTACCTTTGCTTTCTTATACTCAATTTAGAACCAAGTATAACATTTACATTATTTCATTTATTGGAATTTCATTTCAATTGTTAATAATTAGCTTTAATTAACATTGTTACATTTCATTATTAAATTACAAGTTTTTTTATTTCTTCCAATATTAAATCACAAATCTTATTAACTTAACATATTTTAATTATCGAAAATTTACGGGTCGTTACACTCTCCCCCACTCAAAACTTTTCATCCTCGAAAAGGAAAAAGAAGGGAAAAGAAGGAATTAAGTAGTCAATATATCTTATCAAAATATTAAATTTATAACAAATAAATTTACAAAATTAATTAATTAAAATAAAATATATCAATTTATAACCATTAAATCCTTTTATACTCAAATCAACAAAAGTTTGGAAAAACATTTCATAAAATTTTCTAAGTCCAAAATTTTTCAGAAAATTTCGATAGAGTCTCTTTTGTACAGAGAGGCTCGGGAGAAAATAATAATATCAAAATAATCATATATATATCATATATTTCAAAATAATATGTCCCAACAACGGGAAAAATAACATAATGTCGCCATAAAACCGTAATCCGAGAACGTACCTATTTGTCGGGCAAACTACGCTTATTTATGAAACCAAAATCAGTAGCAATTGCTTCCATAACCTGTATTTCACTTATATAATCTAAAAGAGTTAATAATTATATAAAATGAAATATTTAAAGTTGTTTCAACCACTAACAAACAATCAATATAAACAACAATCACTGGCAACCACAGCATACAATCATCATATGAAATCAATAAAATCAACTATCCATCCATAGCAAACAAACAAATGGTTTGTTCGGGTTCAGAAATTTTTAACCGCCTATAATGACAAATAAACTACTGAGTGCACCATTTACTCAACAGTCTTAGGTGAACCCAATAAATTATTCATACATCTTAAACAATTAGAAGTATCCTATCGTAAGCAACCAATAAACCAAAACAAACAATAATTTACAATGTACTTGAGTTATTCTTATTAAATTTCTTTCACAACATTTACAGTTTTTTATTTTTCTGTTCATTCATACAAGGATTATTTCTTTAACTTACATTTGTCTCTTACAAAATTTTATTCCCATTCATTCATTCAGTGTTTATTTCATTTATTTTTTCCTTTGTTACTTACAAAAATTCATTTTCATTTATTCATATCATGTCAATTTCTTTTTATTGCATTACATTCATTATATTATTTACTTTAATTATAAATAGTTTCAATATTAACTTAAGTTCAAAATCCTTTACTTATAGTACTCATTTTCTATTTCATTTAATTAGTAGTATTACAATTTTAACTCAAGTTTATAACTATTTTCATATCAAATTTCTTATTTATAAAAGTAAATTTCATTGAACACTTCCATTACATATGTTTTACTTGTAAAATTTCCATTACATATTCTTTTAACATTTCCACTTTTATAATTGGTAAGTTATATATATATATATATATGTCTTTAAGAATGCAATTGAAAGTTACACAAGTTTGACTTGCTTATTTTAATTAACTTAAGGTTCAATAATTATCATTTCTTATTTTCATATTCTTTTCGTTTACAAGTTACAAATTTCAAATTCCTTGTATATTTCAGTTATAACTAAGCATATAATTTCTTATATTCATTTAGAAGTTTCAAATAGTTAAAAAAAATTATTCCATTACAATGATTGAAATCTCTAGTTTATAAAAATTTAAGAGCTAAATGCCAGGTTCCATTTTTAAATCATTTAAAATAACATCTACATACATATATATATATATATATACTCATAACTTTTATCCAATCATATTTTAAACTTAAAATTTTTATTTATTTATCAAAATAGATCTGTAGTAAAGCTACTACAATGGCTTTCCCACTTTGAAACTCAAAAATGAATGTCGATGATGCGTGCACTCATCACCGAAATTATTTTCCAACGATAGAGAGGGGAGTATAGAACTTATTTCTTTCCAAAATTTCTTTAAAACATTCCTCCAAATTGCATTGAAAAATTTATATCAGAAAATGCTTCCAAATAATATAAGTATTATATTCCAAATCATTCAAAAGAAATTTTCAAAAACCCCGGAACTTAAGTTCTAAATTTCCAAATTTCATTTATTTTATTTTACAACCAATATTTATAAATTTCACTACCTAACAACCAACATATTACAACCAAATATATATCATTTATAAAATTTATTATTTTATATACAGAAAATAAAATAGGCAAAATTATTACATTTGCCTATATTTTTCAAAACAAATATTGTGTCGGTCTGTCCTATCAAGTGTTTAGAAATCCCTATCGATGTCATAGCGTCCTATGCACCAACCAGAATTTATAAATACAAAATGGAACAAATTAACACAATATAAAAACCTTTTTATAACACCAACAAATACGCTCTCTCATATATATACACTTAGCGACTCATTCTAGGGTATTACTTCCCTATCAAATATGAGTCTGACCCCACAAAGCTAAGGTTATCGCTAAACCAAAACTCTGATACCAATGGTAACATCCTGCCTATTTGTACATTTTAAACAGACACACATGCTGACTCAAGCCATACAAAAGGGCGGATTGTTATTGGGATGAATAAGAAAAAAACAGAGAAAGAAAAAAAACAAAACAGAATCTCGCAGCGGAATGACAAAATATAATAATCAAATAACAGTTCATGAAGCTGTATACAAAACATTTGATTATACTTATACAATACAAAATCAGAGTTACACATATCAGAGATAAATAAATGATAATGCAGTGGAACAGTATGATGCAGTGGAATAATATAGTAAATAATAATACAATCTTCGTCTTCGTCCTCCAGAAACAAGTCTTCGAATCCTGAAATGCTCAGGCTGACCCGAGCGAATTGAAAAGACAAAACACTTGAGTCGAAACTAAAAGATCCTATGTAAATTAAATCAATGGTAAATAAATAAATATGAGTGGAACGACGTTGGAGATGTTTACGGGTTTTGACATCTCCTATCCAGTGTCTAACGTGAGTGCAGTAACTTAAGAGATGTTCGGGATTCACATCTCCTAAGGATCCGTTAAACTATCTACTATGTAGTACAATACGCTATTATAATATGTCTACAGTAAGATAAACTATTAAAATAGCATTAAGGCGTTACCCATTTCCCCCTTAACACATTTTTATATATTCCCATAGTCTATACAGTACCGTAATCCCGTCCGTACTGGACGTCGTCAGAGGGCACTCCATAGGTATGGTACAAAACAAACTCGTAGTGGTATTGATAGGGTAGGTGACATGGCACAACTAGGCAATGCGAGGGTAGATATACCAATTACACTTACGGACTGGTGGTAATGCATAACAGCTACTACCGCCCACCTCGGAACACACTCCCAAATCAAAAATCGAGGGTGGCCACCAAATCAATCGCAAAGTCAGAATATATGTAACGACCCTGGATTTTATATAAATGTAAATTGATAATTAAAGGAATTTTTGAATAAAATTTGTGAAATAAATCGATGAAGTGATGTGAGTTCCCCCGAACCCAAATAAATTCTGTATAAATCGTTTAAATTTAAGTTATTGTATATGAATTTAAATCATGAAGAAATGGTTTAGAAATGAAATTATATAAGATATAAAAGTATAAAATAAATACGTTGGATAAAATTTAATAACATAAACTAAATCTAGAAATTCAACTATGTTTCAAAATGAAAATAAATAAATAAGAGATGAACTATTAAAAAATGACAAAATAAATGTTAGTAAGAATTTAACAACAATTAAAATAGAAATTATTTGTATTATCAAGTAAAAATAATAATGATAAATATACAATATAAACTATTGAAATAAATATATAAAGTAAATATGTATTGATATAAACAAAGTAATGCATGAGTATGCTAGACAAGAAAAGAAAATATCTAGGAACACATATACAAAAATAGGATAAGTCTAAGATCTTATAGACTAAATATATGTTGCAGGCAAGAATAAAGTAAAAGCATAGTAGGCAAGTAAAATAAAATATGTAAGTATGCTAGGCAAATAAGTATTGTATGTAACCTGTAAAAGTTAGAATGCAAGAACAAAGCAAAGTAACAAAATATCATACACATAAAAATAAGTAGTATGACACAAAGTACTCAAGCATTTAATGCTTCCATTTCTTAACAGCATACAAGGTCATTCGAAATATTTGAAATATCATTTCAGCCTCCAACACTTAAAAATCTCTGACCTATGTAATAAAATAAAAGATAGTGTACCAGGCAAAGGGCATAACCCTGTAAACACTTTTATATATTATCCTTCTCATTTCAATTCGTTTAACACTTCAAACCAGAAAATAGTAAGCTTTTCTTTTACAAACTTAAATAACTTCATCAAACAAAGGCAAGCTGATTAGGAAGATCAAAGCTTTCCAGTTTAAAGGAATCAAAGCAAGACATAGTTTTCAAGTTTTCTGGGATCAAAACAAAAACATGCAAATGCCATTTACAGTTTCAAAATTTGCTCTCTGTTTATCTTTAGGTGAGTAACATCACTCTTTTAAAGAAATTTAAGTATGGATCTAGTTGCTTTATTATCTCTGAAAATAAGTATGTTGCATGTATATTTATAAGTGCATTGCTGTATATATATATATGAATGTATGAAATGTGAGCATGCTGTTGTTCTCTGTTCTGTGATTCCAAACCCAAGATTTTGATTTAAAAATCATTATCTTTTGACCTATTGTTGTTTGAACTTAGGATTTAAAACAAAAATTGTTTGTTTTAGTATAAACTAAAAGTTAATAATTTATTCAAGTAAAAAATAACTGTAAATGTCTCTGGAAATCAACATGACTGGACAAAGCTTTAAACAAGTGAAATTTCAAAACTTTTAGATTTCGAATTCAGTCATGTAAATTGAATTCTCATCCTTTAACATGATTTTTAAAACAAGATACATGATTTTTAGAGGAGGGAGTGAGGTGCAGTTCGAGTTTGACTGTTTTGGGCATTTCGAGCCGCCGTGGGCGATCGTGTTGATCGGGGAGGTCGGGACTGGAGCTGGAGATGCGGGAATGATCATAGATTTAAGGAAAAATGGTCGAAGTGAGGTCAGATCACGGCGGTGGCGGTGGCGACCGATTTAAGTTTGTAAACCTAATTTTTTAACAAGGCTGAGCTTTCGTTTCGTTCACACTCCGGGTTTGATCGAGTGCCTCGCGATTTTGAGGGAAGGTAGAGGGGTGGTAGACGAGTCAACGACCGGAGTTGTGAAGTAGCCGGTGGTCGGAGCATCGAGTATGGGTCGATGACAGGTTTTGTGGTGTTCGAGATTTATTGTTCCAGGTTTTGAACGTTTCATCTCGAATTCGAATGCGAGGTTTGAACGTTTCATCGTGGAGCGATGCGTGAGTGACTGTGAATGTGAGAAGGTCATCGATGATGATCGGAAACTGCTGCGATGTCGGTGCACATGCACGGTGGCGTTCGAGTATCTGGGTTTGTCTCGGGAAGAAGGAAGGTTGAGCTCGGGTTGTCTTAGTGTTCGCGAGTGTTTATAACATAACAGGTTTCAGAATTTTTAACAAGTTTTAAAAATAAACTGTCTCGGGGAAAAAGGTGAGAAGACTCGGGTTTCGATTCGAGTAACCCTAAGATTTTCTCGGGTAATGTTTTGTACAGGATTTAAAGGCTGTCCTGTTTGGAATTTTAAAACTGAATTTTTTAAAAAAAAAACAAAGTTTTAACTAAGTTTTAAATCAAAGTTAAAAATATAAATCCAAGTGTAATTTGAAACTTAGTTTGGAAATAAGGTTTTAAATTAAATTGTCTTAATTAACTAAGTTTTAAAATGATATAAAAATATACGTAAACTTTTATTTTGAAAAGTTTAACTCAATAATATTAAGGATTTATTAAAGAATGTTGAAATGGTTAATTAACTTTTAAAAGTTTTAGTTAAATTTATTCGTTAAACAAAATTAATTACCTGAAGTTAATGACCTAATAAAAGTGATTAAGATTAATTTTAATTAAGGATACTCATTTATTAATTAAGAATAATTAATTAAAATGATGATCAATTAGGAGGTTGATTAATTAATTAAAGATAATTAATTAAAGGATAATTAAATAATTAAAGGTTAATTATTTAATGATTAAAGATTGACTCAATTATTAATTACGGTTGATTTATTAATAATTAAAGGTTAATTAATTTGTTATTAATGATTAATTAATAAATGACTAAAGAATAATTAATCAAGATAATTTGTAATTGATTAATATTAATTAACCAGGATTAATAATTCATAAGAAATTAATCTGTTTAAATTAATCAGATAATTAAATTGATCTTACTTATGAATATTTGGATTCTATTGGATGATTTGATTGTTTGATATCCCTGATATATGATGCTTTGTGATACATCCTGATTTATGTTATGATCTGTAGTTTACTTACCTGTGATATATATCTGTGATCTGTGAATGAACGATAAGCGTGATAGTTAATACCGCTTATCAACTATATTTCTGTATTCTGATCTGTGATGATTGAATGTTGTTGCACTATTGTGTGTGAAACCCCTGGACCATACCTTTACACACACAAATATGGGTTTCACGTGGAAATCGGTTAACTCACAGATGATTTAAATTTAATATTTTTGAAATTGAAATTTTAATTTCAATTGATTTTGGAAACGGATTTGGGTTAAATGTTAAAACTTTTGAAAAGGTGTTTTTCAAAAATAAAAGTTATTTTTAATAACTTAGTAAAATTTCCAATTTAAATAATTCAATTTGAATTTAAATGCAATATTTGGAATTAAATTCTATGCTTGGAAATTTTGGTTAAAAATGATATAAATGTGTTTGTATGAATTTAAACCATTTTAAAAGTATGGTTTTGAGAATTGGAATTTAACCCAAAGACTTTAACTTGTATAAATGAATCAGATTTTCCGAAATGAAAACTGTTTGTTTTAAAAGAATAAAAGCTTTCAGATAAGAGATGAAATTCCAGTTTAATTAAAGGAATTTCAAGATTGAATTGAAAAATGGTTTTCCAAGTTATGAATGAATTCTTTTAGAGAGCTATGAATTAAGTCTGTTTATTTTTAACAGATTTAAAATGATGAACTGTTTAAACTATTTGAAATGGAATTGTTTGAAAGCTATAAGTTAAATCTTTTTTTTAAAGATTTAACTAGTTAATCCAATTGAAATGGAAATTAATTTGAAAAATCTGTGAATGAATCTTTTGTTTAAAAGATTAAAAATGTGGAAATTGTTTAAACCGTTGAAGGTTGTTAAAATGAATCTTTTTGTTTAAAGATTTGAAAATGGTAATTTGTTGAACCATTTGAAGAAAAAGTTTTGGGTAATAAGTTGTGACTTAATTGAAATCCCAATATCCATATATTTTTAAATATTGCGCTCATTATTCGGTTTAGCCGGGAAAAGACCTTTGTGTCATATAACCCATTCCGAATTAGTGATACGTCGTATATGGATAGCATTTGAAGACCGGTGCTGAAGACCGGGTATTTGCGAAAACGATAGGATAACCTATCGATTGTCTCTGCACCGAGTAGCTACGGTACAGAGATTCCCTAAGTGATGGGAAGTTCGATCGGGATTGTGAATACCCGGATTGCAAGGGATTCTTTGGAAGTGCCTTCGGCTCTGTTCGAACCTGGAACAGACTTGTATGGTTACATGTCTGACATTACACTTTGAGATATAAAGCCGATTTCTTTCAAATACATTTCTGTTGGTGGCGGAGAATTTATTCTCTTAGCTTAACACCCTTCTCTGAGACGTACGAGCTCAGAGGTTATGTAGTTGAAGGTTATCAGCGATATATTCCCAATTTGGTAATGTGACATGCTAAGTGTTGCTGTGTGATGATCATCGTTTGATCATTTGTGATATGATCATTTGTTTGATCATTTATCTTTGTGATCATTTCTTTGATCATCTGTTGACCCAAAGCATGGCTTTGTGACAAAGCGTAGCTTTGTGGACGAGACTTCGTTAGGGCCTCACAAACCGGAAATGGTCGAAACAGGAATGTTGCAGCAAGGTTATGAGGCTCGCGCCCTTTAGGGTATGTCATTTCCTTCTGGAAAGGGGTAGTGTCATGGTATGGAGCTCAGATACTTACTCATGTGGACACACTTTATTTATTATGTGTGATGTTATCGAGCGCTCGAATAAAGGTCCCAAAGGACCAGGGGATGGCATATTCGTGAGTTACCTGTTACAGGGGTAACCCGGCCTTGTTGGCAGAGAGCAGTTTGTCTCTCGGGACGTCCAGCCAGAGGCGATCCCATTCGGCAGTAGGAAAGGAAGTTCCTTAGCCTGACCATTTGTTGGAAATCCAAACAAAACAATACGAGCCCTGTACGGTATTAGTTGTATTACCTGCCATGGAATGTGGTGGTAACCTGCTATTGAACATGGTAGCTATAGTAGGCATAAGTGCGAAATGTCTATGCTGGCTAAGATTTATATTCTACTTTCGAAATGTTTTCTACACTATGCACTAATAATAATATCCAAAATGATTTGTTTTGCGTAGTAAGCATCTTTGACTATCATAAGGAGAAATCTCCTCCGATTCTGCATTTGCATTGTGTGTGTGTGCGGGAGGCCTTATGGTAGTTTCATTTTCCAAAAGCATTGCGAATTGACTTAAAATTCTCTGCTATTTGTTTTTAAAGATAAACTGTTTTTGTTGCTCACACCAGTCCCATGACTGATCCGGAGTTTATTGTTCCCTTCCTAAACTCTGGGTGCCCACCATTTTCCACACGGGCAGTCTAGAGTTGGGTTTCACAGACATTCAGGTTGAGTGGATTATCTGGAGCTAGTCAGTCCTTGGACGACTGACCTTTCTTTTCTCTAGCTATGGATTGGAGCATTCTGTTGGAGATATTCTATCCGCTGCTGGTGTTATCTATTTTCTTTCCGCTGCTATTTCTTGTATCATATCTCTGATGTATATTGATATTCATTGTATCATTCTGTTGTATCAGATATTGTATCAGATATTGTATATCAATGTATTATTCTTTTTCTTCCGCTGTGTTATTTACTTAACTGTGTTATAAGCTTCGGCGACTCGGATTTGAACGGTTGAATCTACGGCATTCGAGTACGATGTAAAGTATGGATGTCGATTTTCGAGCGGGCAAAATCCGCTTCGTTATAATATAGTATCGAAGGAATTTGCCTGATCGGAGGAATGACCTCACATGGCCCGTCAATTGCTCCTGTTTTAGCCACCTTAAGCTAACTCATGGGAGTCAGGTCCACGTATATACCTCATATAGGACCGTCGCCAACCATCCTACTTCATTCTGGAATATCCATCGCATACACAGTTGTCAAAGTGGTTTTCAGTATTGGCAGAGAGTATGACAATATCCGGTCTCTTTAACAACCAATCGCTTATTACACACCGGATGGTTCCTTTACATTTCCAAAATCATTTCATAGTTGATATCAAAATATCATATTCAATTAAAATCATATCATTTTCGAAATCATTACTTACTTTCAAAATCATATTCACCTTTGAAATCATATCACATCTGAAATCATAGTTCGAAATTATATTTCCTTTCAAAAGTCATATTTCCAAAATAGGCTAAACTCTCATTTCAAAATATCATACTAAACCAAATATGTTATTTAATTCCCAACTTAGGTTATAACATCATTAACCATTTTCGCCTAAAAAATCGAGAATTTGAATATAAACCCATCCATTTTACTTAGTTTGGAATTTAAAAGAAAATAGTTTTAAATAGTTATAAATAGTTATAAATTGTTAATATCGATTTAAAATAGATTAAATAGCTTTAAAATAGATTAATTAGATTTAAAATAAGTTAAAACAGGTTAATTAGTTTAAATAAATTAAATGGTTTGAAATAGGTTAAAATGATTTAATATAATTAATACATGTTAAAATAGTTTAATACTTTGAAATCTTAATAATTAGAAATTTTGAAATAATATATTTTTAAAACAGTTTATATTAAAACATGAATTTGGAATTTATATCAAATTAAACTATTCATTTCATTTCAACGCATTTGGACCATTTTCAATTTCCAAGTCAACAAACCGAATTCCAAACCTTTCAATTTAACATTTCAATAAACTATTGAATTTCATATCATTTCAATCTATGTTCAAATATCAATTCGGATTATTCCAATTTCAAAATATTTCAAAGTTATAACAATATAAATACAACATCCATTCATCCAATACAACAAATCAAACATTCATCACAATCATCATCCAAATCAATTAATAAATATCAACAAATAACAGGTTATCAATTACAGGTGATTAACTAGCAATTTAAATTCAATAATAAATTAAATGACAATTTAATTCAAATAAATTCAAATTAACTGGAATGACGATTTAAATATATCAAACAGTCATAAATAAATTTCTAATCACATCAAAAATTAATTTAACTAACATAAGAAATTTTAGAAGTTGAAAGTGGGTTAAAACACTCAACTTTGAATTTAAATTCAAAATAAGCCAAAAATTTGAACGGTCTCAGAATTCATCCAAACAAGCATCAAAATGTCTGGAATTTTAATACGCTCCCATCGCAAGAAACCGCGCATGAAACGGACCTCGTACGAGAAAGTTACGTAAATTAGAACATTTGGAAATAAAAATTAAACTAAAATAAAACAAAAAAAAATTTACAATGCTTTACACGTCACCACGTTCATACCATCGTTCCAGAATCAGAGTTACGATCACCCCTTCGCACGCGAGTGCCGCCTCGTGCCATCTCGAACGCGCGCACGCGTACGCCGCCTGTAGGAAGCACGACCCCCCCATCACCTACGGAGCCCCGCGACCCTACCCCTGACCACCGCGACTTCGAATGCACGAGCGAGAGAACAGCTGCCGCCTAAATTACAAACCCTAGGTCGAATTATTGCAAGTGATCCAACCATCGAATCAACGAACCAGGCCGATGAACTCCCCTCGGTCCTCTCTATCAAGCTGTACCTTCGATTTGTCGATCAGACGAAGTTGATCGACGATCAACGAACGACCGAGAATAGTTCATCAATTTCTAGATTGACAGAGGTTAAAATTGGAAAACGAATTATAAATCTGAGATGCGCTCGTCGAGAGCTTCAAATCGATATATAGTTCGATATAGTTTGTGGAGTTTGAAATTCTGATTTGAATTTGATTTTGAAATTGAATTGAGAAGTTTATTGGTTTGTCTGCCATTGAGAAGGAGGAGAAGACTGAAATGTACGTATAGACAAACTGAGTTGAGAAACATAGGGTTTATAACAGGTTATTTATAGACAAAGCTGAAAATAGAAAGAATGGACCAGATTGATTTACACGTTGAACGATAAATGCCCGAAAAGCCCGTTCTGTCTCCGGAACGAAAATGGGGCATCCCATATATCTAAATAGATGTTTTCATTATTTATAAATCTAATGGAATAGGTTTCAGTTCCTAATTCCATCGTATGAAGAAGTTATATTAAAATCAGCTTATTTCAAATTGATTTCAATTAAATTGATTTCAAGGTGTTTCGAGCCCATACGATCAAATGACAAGTCCGATCGTTACGAAACTTGAAATCCTAAAATAATTCACCGTTACGGATCCAATGAAACTGGTTTCGTCGAAATCCGAGTCAGTTGCCAAAATGGCTATATTTCAGTTAATTAAATAAATTAATATTATATTAATTAAATCACTTTTCAGTTCAATATTTATTAACTAACAATTTCGTCATTTTTTGATTACCTGGACATTTACAATTTTTTAATTCAGGTTTATATGACAATTCAATGTTGGTCATTACATAACTTACAGTGTTAAATTTCACTGTAATTAATTCCTAATTATTATAATTTAATTTCAATAAATTTCTTTAATTCGATTTCAACATTTATATCCAACCAATTATAAATCTAATAACATAGTTAACATTTGTTTTACATTCCATTACAATAATATCCTCTAATTTCCATCTTTTATTTATATTGACTACTGTATTTCAATTTTATTAGATTTTGTCAATTTCACACATTAATAATAATTTCAAATCCTAATTAATTATTTTTCTTGGTTTCATTCTTTTTATTACATCAATTATCATATTATGAATATAATTTACATTGGTCACATCTTATTGAATTAACATTCTTCACTCACCAATTTAATCTACACTAACTGCAATAATTAAGTGAATTGATTGCAATTGATTTCCAATTAAATTTAACAGCCTAAATAAATAGGTAACTTTTAATAATTGTTACCCTTAACTTTTATTTACACTATAAGTTTATTATTTACAAACCAATGTTACAATTGCTTCCCTACCCCTAATTTCATTCAATTACCATTAACAATATATTATTTCATTAGTTAATTAAATATTTACCTTTGCTTTCTTATACTCAATTTAGAACCAAGTATAACATTTACATTATTTCATTTATTGGAATTTCATTTCAATTATTAATAATTAAATTAATTAACATTGTTACATTTCATTTTAGTATTCATTTCATTATTAAATTACAAGTTTTTTTTATTTCTTCCAATATTAAATCACAAATCTTATTAACTTAACACATTTTAATTATCGAAAATTTACAGGTCGTTACATGTTGTGTACTCTGTATAGATAGGGTCAGTAGCGCCCTAGACTGAGTTTGAGTGTATTATATATACGAGCGCGTAGTTGTTAGTTATATAAAAATGTTTTATACTGTGTTGATTGAGCTGTTGAGTGGCTTATGGGTTCTGATCATTGCGTCTAGCTAACGTTATCGATAGGGATCTCTAAACACTTGAACATGGAGATTGGACACAATATTGTTTTCGAAATTGGGTAAATGAAATAATTTTACCTGGATTGTAACGACCCGTATTTTTACGGATCGAATGTTTGTAGAACTGTTGTCATTAGGTCGTTAGTGTTGTTAAGTCGACCAGAGTTTAAGTTGTCCAGAGTTAGGTCGTGTAGCAGATTGGGTTATGGAGCGACTTAGTAGCTTAGGTGAGCGACCTAAGGAAGTAGACGACTTAAGGGGTAGACGACTTAAGGGTTTATACGACCTAAGGAAACTAGCGGCATAGGTGAGCGACTTAAGGAGATAGCGACTTAATAGTATTAGCGGCTTAGGCAAGCGACTTAGGGATGTAGCGACCTAAGGAGAATGAGCAACCTAAGCGGGTTAACGACCTAGGGAGTTTGGGTCGTTCGAGCGACTTAAGGAATTGTTGTAGTTAGGTCGTGAGCGACCTATGGGGTGTTGTGCTTAGTTAGGTCGTGAGCGACCTAAGTTTAGCAGTCATGAGTAGTTAGGTCGTCCAGACGACTTAGGTGTTAGGTCGAGAGACCCTGTGTTTAGTTAGGTCGCGACCTTGGATGAGTCGCTAAGTCGCGAGGGTGTTAAGTCGTTAAGTAATATCTCAGTTAGGTCGCGCATTAGTGTTGAGTCTTAGGTCGTGACATTTTTAGACCGTGGATGCGCATATGCGGTAGGTCGTTAGGTCGTGGAAGCGCATATGCGTTAGGTCGTAGGTCGAAGGGGATGGTTAAGTCGTAGGTTGGAAGGTTTGTTAAGTCGTAAGTCAGAAGGTTTGTTAAGTTGTGACCGACTTAAGGGGGCGAACGACTTATGGTTCAGCCTATAAATACACGTCCTTGCCTCACTTTTTGGGATCCGGATTTTGAAGCGACGAAGTGCTGCCATTTTGAGAGCTCGAGTGCTACACTTCTTCACTTCTTATCTCTTCTTTAATTTTGTGCTTCCTTGCATCCAAATCGAAGATCCAAGAGCTAAAGTTGAAGATCTACATTCTTCGAAGAGAGATTTCATCGTTTGAAGCGGAATTTTGGAGAATCGAGCTAGATCCTTCGCTGTCCAGATCTGTAGTGTGTTGCTTTTAAGGTGTTTAGGTATTTTGGTGAGTGGTGGTTATCTCTCACACGGATCCAAAGGAGTATATCGGATTGGTGGTTTGATTTTGTGTTAAAATAGTGATTTCCGTGCATTTTCGTAAACTTAAGTATAGATCCATTGTTCATGATGATTTGACATCCATTTTACTACATGTTAATCTATGCAAGTTCATTCATCAAGTTGTAGGGATATTGCTCATGTTTCATGCTTGTTAGATTTGGACTCTTTATTTACAAAATTGCCATTTTAGTTATAATTGCTTTTAGATCTTGTTTGCATGATTGATTACTTGGATTAATGATTGATTTGATTGATTGTTATAAATTAGTTGATTAGTTGTTGGATTTAGACAAGATGGTCGAAGATGATTCAAAAGCTAAGGGAAAGGCTCTTGGATTGGAAAAGCTGCTCGTGGCATATGTGGCGGATGATGAAGCTCATATGGATAGATTTGATGATGATGTTGAGATGAGGCTTTGCTATGATGAGATGAAGCGAGGCATGATGTGAGATAGTCTTGGTTTAATCCAGACGGGATCATTCCAAGCATGTTGATGACTCGGTGAAAGGGTTTGAGTTTGAGGATAATGGTTGGCTCGAGAGGCGCTTGAGCTAGTATGAGAATAGTCGTCGAGGAGGATGACTAGGAGGCTGAGATTTCATCGTTGTTGAAGGTTCTAGCAGGCTCAAAAGCAAGAGTACGTTGGGCAGATTCGATAGTCCCAAAAGACTACAGTTGGTGGTCGAGTACTCTGGGCAGATTCGATAGTCCTAGGCACGGGCTGCGACGACGTGCGGAGTTCTGTCTAGAACCGGGGTTACCATTGGCCCTTGACGGACGGCTGAAAGAATGTGTCGGTCATTCAATTAACGGTGGTATCGAAGCAATGATAACTGTGATAGCCAGAGTCATGGATGTTTGGTTGTATCGTCATTCGATCTCAAGAGCGATATTTTCTGGGTGCTTATCTGATCTTGGTTTAGGCCTTGGGGGTTTGTGCTTGGAAAACATCGACCTTGACTCGAGTGATAATTGCTTTACTTTAAATGTCTGCTTTGCTATGTTTATTTCTGCTTAGTGTGTTTGGGGGCTATCACTGTAGAAAGAGGTGGAGTGGGAGGGTTGGGTTCCTATTCCTTTTACCTTTATGCTCTTTTGGTATGTTGTTAGTTAATTCACCGCTCACTAAGACTGTTGTCTGACTCAAGGTTTTATGTTCAACTCTTATTACCTTGGGCTGTTCATCCATTTTGGGATGGGCAGACTAGGTAGCAGGTGACAGGTGCTGTTCTTAGTTTCCAACGATGTTGATGACGAAGACGAGCTGGAGGCTTGTATATTATTTTCTTACTATATGTACTGGATGTTCCGCTGCTTGTATAATTCTCTGAGTGATATGTAGTGAGGCTTGATGTATTGACTATTCAGATGTTTGTATTCAACTATTATGAAGCTTAATTGATGAGATTCTATTTTGTGAAGCTTCACTATATATATTCTCTATTGTATTTTATCCATGCGCTGTGAGTAATACGATAGATTCTGCTATTTTAACTTACCCCTGACGATCATCCATGGCTGCCTGGCACACTTTTCAGCGCACTATTTCTATGTTTAGTGCAGGGGTCATGGGCGGTCGTCACATTTGGTATCAGAGCTTTGGTTAATCGATTTTACCCAACGCTCGCTGACGTAACTACGTATGAGAGACGTAATTGTATTTTGATGGATGATTACTATATATAATATAGTAGCTTAGAAGGATTTGAGTTCTTTATGCAGTGGCTTCTCAAGGTGTGCTGATCATTTCTTTTATAGATATTAAGAATCAGTCGAAGAGGGAGACCAGTTGCTAAGGAAGGCCGTGCTACTGAGGGGGCTGCTGATTATGCTGCTATGTTCGAGGCTATGATGACTTCGATCATGAGAAGGAAGCCAGCTCCTGGGCCATCAATAGATGTTGGAGTTCAAGTTCAAACTCCAAAACCGATGGATTTTTCTAAGCTGTGTAAAGATTATACTGCTCTTGGAGGAAAGGTTTTCATGGGAACAGAGTCAACTATTGAAGTCCAGAGATGGATAGATGCTTGTAGAAGGATCTTTGGTGATTTGGGAATCAAGGATGCAACTAAAAGGAAGCTCGCATCAAGACAGCTTCAAGGAAGAGCTTCTGATTGGTGGAAATCTATCACCATTGATACTCCGGAGGAAGAAATTACTTAGGAGCAATTCCAAGTCAGATTTGAAGCTAAGTTCATTTCTACAGCTCAGAAATCTGTTCTGTTTAAAAAGTTTGTGGAGCTCTAGCAAGGTGGGAGACCAGTTCTTGAGTATGTTTCGGAGTTTGAAGCCTTGTCCAAGTATGCCCGGTCGTATATTGAATCTCCTTATCAGAAGAACGAGAAGTTTGTGACAGGCTTGGACATTTATCTTGGGAGGCAGTTGGTGGATCATCTGAACGATCCATTTGAGAAGCTTGTGGAGAAAGCTCTCAGGCACGAAAATCTATTTCCTAAAGAAGGATCTGTTGTTGCTGTGGCCAAGGAAGAGTCTAAACCACAGTAGGGTGGAAACAAGAAGAGGAAGCAGCAGCAGCAAAAGGGTAAGGATGGCCAGAAGAAGCCAAAGGGCGAAGTGACCTGCTACAATTGTCAGCAGAAGGGCCATTTCTCTAGAGATTGCAAGAATCCAAAGGTGCCGGTGAAGTGCCACAACTGTGACAAGCCGGGGCATATCAAGAGGAATTGTCCAGAACCGCGAAAGGACAAGCAGATTGTGCAAGCTTATGCTTTGGGGGCTGTTCCATCATCTTCAAAAGCTCCTACCGCTGAAGAGAAAGGAAAGAGTGTGGTGGTTCAAGGTACTCTTTCCATATGTGGTGTTCCAGTTAGAGTGTTATTCGATACTGGGGCGTCGCATTCTTTTGTTTGTAATGAACTTGTAGGCCGGTTGGGTTTAGAACCGGATATTGTTGATAGACCATTGGTTGTGACTAATCCAGTTGGGGGTTCGTCCTGTCTGTGTATGCTTTGCCGTGGTTTGGTTGTATCGAGTCATGATTGCTCTTTTGTTTGTGATTGTTTTGTTCTGAACTTTGCGGGGTTCAGAATTATTTTGGCTATCGACTGGCATAGGAAGTATGCGGTAAAGGTTGATTGTGAAAGGTTGGAGGTGACAGTCGAGAATGTGGAAGGGCGAAAGGTTGTGATACGATGTAAGCATGAGGAAGGCGTCTTCATGAGCTTCATGTATTCGCTGGTTGTTCCACGGGATGGACTGTCATCGGTGCCAATCGCTAATGGATTTGAGGATGTCTTTGATGGGGTCAAAGGGTTACCGCCGCATTGGGAGATCGAGTTTCGTATCGATTTAGTTGAAGGAGCCAGACCTGTTGTGATGCCTCTTAGGCGGATGGCGCCTAGAGAACAGCAGGAGTTGAAGGTGCAGGTTGATGATCTTTTACAGAAAGGATTCATTCGGCGTAGTGTGTCTGAATGGGGTGCACCAGTTGTGTTTGTAACCAAAGCAGATGGATCATTGAGGTTGTGTGTGGATTATCGTGAGATGAATAAAGTGACTAAGAAGAACAAGTATCCATTGCCGAGAATATATGACTTGTTTGATCAGCTTCACGAAGCTAAGGTGTTTTCTCAGATGGATTTGGAAACGGGATTTCACCAGTTAAGAGTGGCTAAGGATAGTGTGCCGAAGACTGCTTTCAGGACACCATCCGGTTTCTTTGAGTGGCTGGTAATGCCGTTTGGATTGACCAATGCACCAGCTTATTTTGTGGATCTTATGAATAGAGTGTTCAGAGATCAGTTGAACAAGTTCGTACTAGTGTTCGTAGATGATATTTTGATTTATTACAGAACTGAAGAAGAGCACAAGACGCACTTGCGTATTGTTTTGGAAATCTTACGGAAACATCAGCTGAAGGCAAAGTTTTCGAAGTGTCACTTCTGGAAGAGTGAAGTGAGGTTCTTAGGCCATATTATCTCTGGAAATGGAATAGCGGTAGATCCCGCTAAGGTGGCAGCAATCCAGGATTGGGTTAGACCTAAGAATGCATCTGATATGAGAAGTTTTCTTGGATTAGCAGGATACTATCGTCGATTTATCAAAGACTTTTCCAAGGTGGCTGCACCATTAACAGGATTGACGAAAAAGAATCAAGTATTCAGATGGGATGCTAAGTGTGCGCAAGCTTTCGGAATCCTGAAAGAGCTACTGACAAGTGCTCCTGTTTTGACTATTCCAAGTGGAAATGAAGAGATGGTGGTTTACACCGATGCATGTGGTACTAGACTTGGAGCAGTGCTGATGCAGAAGAATAGAGTTGTTGCGTATGCAAGTCGACAACTAAAGCCGCATGAAAGGAATTATTCGACTCATGATTTGGAGTTGGCAGCGATTGTATTTGCTCTGAAGATGTGGAGACATTACCTATTGGGAGTTCGATTCGAGTTGTTTACAGATCATAAGTCATTGAAGTATCTTTTCTCCCAAAAGGATTTGAATCTTAGGCAGCAACGATGGCTAGAGTTTTTGGCATCATATTATTTTAGTATAGCCTATACTCCGGGAAAGGGTAACGCAGTGGCAGATGCGTTAAGTCGAAGACATGCAGGATTGGGAGCCATGTTTTCAGAATGGAAGAGTCTCGAGTATTTAGCTGGATTTGACTTCAGGCCCAGATGTGAATTGGAACCTGAGATGTTGGCAAACTTATCTATAAGACCTACTCTTGTGGAAAGAATTGGCGAGAGCCAAAAGCGAGACGATAAGCTTGTCAAGATTATCCGTGATTTGGAATCTGGATTGGACCCAGAGAAGGATAAAGGATTCGAGGTCGATCGAGAGGGTTGGCTTCGGAAGCAAGGACGACTAGTTGTTCCCGATATAGATGAATTGAGAAATGAAGTTCTGAAGGAAAGTCATCACTCGAAGCTGACAATTCATCCAGGTGGAAATAAGATGTATCGGGATATGAAGAGAACCTATTACTGGGAAGGTATGAAGAAGGATGTTGGAAATTTTATTTCCAAGTGCATGAACTGCCAGTTGGTAAAAGTCGAGCAGAAGAAGCCCAGTGGATTGCTACAGTCATTAGAAGTCCATACATGGAAGTGGGAGCAAATATCGATGGATTTTATCGATGGGTTACCTAGAACCAGAGCGGGAAATGAAGGGATTTGGGTCATCGTAGATCGTTTGACTAAGAGTGCAAGATTCATTCCTGTTCAATCAACCAAGACTGCATCAAAGTTGGCTGAGCTGTATGTTAAGTGGATAGTTCGATTCCATGGTATTCCGAAGAGTATAGCGAGCGATCGAGACCCATTGTTCACTAGTGGATTTTGGAAGAGCTTTCAGGAAGTTCTGGGAACCAAGTTGTGTTTGAGTACAGCTTATCACCCCCAAACAGATGGTCAGACCGAGAGAGTCAATCGAGTTTTGGAAGATCTCCTTAGAGCTTGTGTTTTAGATTTCGGAGGATCATGGGAAGATCATCTTCATTTGGTGGAATTTTCGTATAATAACAGTTACCAGTCAAGCATTGGTATGGCACCGTATGAAGCATTGTATGGAAGACCGTGTAACTCTCCGACATGTTGGTTAGAGACAGGAGAAAAGCTGATACTTGGGCCAGAAATGATTCGACAGACTTCGAATTGCATAGAGATCATTCGGCAACGAATGAAGGCAGCCTAAGACCGACAGAAAAGTTATGCCGATAAGCGTCGTAAGGATTTGGAATTCGACGTAGGTGATATGGTTTTTGTGAAGATTTCTCCACTGAAGAATGTTATTCGATTCGGGAAGAAAGGAAAATTGACTCCGAGATTTGTTGGACCATTCCCGATCATCGAGCGAATTGGAAAGCTCGCCTACAAATTGGAGTTACCAGAAAAGATGTCGGGTGTGCACAATGTTTTTCATGTATCGTATCTACGGAAGTATGTGCACGACTTGAATACAGTAGTTTCTGCAGATAGCCGTGAAGATTTTAAGATTGATCCAGTCGATAAGAGACCTCGTAAGCCGCTTCGTGTTGTGGAAACTGACACGAAACAGCTTAGGAGGAAGGTAGTTAGGTTGCTCAAGGTACAATGGAGTGATGATGTTAACGACTGTACATGGGAGGTGAAAGAGAGGATGAAGGCAGCTCATCCTGAACTCTTCGAGGTATGGCCATAAGGTGTCGTGTCATCTCACGACATTGTAACTTGTTCTAGTCTTAGAATTCTGCATGTTAGGCTAGTAATTGGACGCATGGTTTGTTGATTGCTATGTATGGTAGGCATGCAGAATAGTTTTTGACTGCTCTTGTTTGTTTGGAATTTCGGGGGCGAAATTCCTAAGGGGGAGAGAATGTAACGACCTGTATTTTTACGGATCGAATGTTTGTAGAACTGTTGTCATTAGGTCGTTAGTGTTGTTAAGTCGACCAGAGTTTAAGTCGTCCAGAGTTAGGTCGTGTAGCAGATTGGGTTATGGAGCGACTTAGTGGCTTAGGTGAGCGACCTAAGGAAGTAGACGACTTAAGGGGTAGACGACTTAAGGGTTTAGACGACCTAAGGAAACTAGCGGCATAGGTGAGCGACTTAAGGAGATAGCGACTTAATAGGATTAGCGGCTTAGGCAAGCGACTTAGGGATGTAGCGACCTAAGGAGAATGAGCAACCTAAGCGGGTTAACGACCTAGGGAGTTTGGGTCGTTCGATCGACTTAAGGAATTGTTGTAGTTAGGTCGTGAGCGACCTATGGGGTGCTGTGCTTAGTTAGGTCGCGAGCGACCTAAGTTTAGCAGTTATGAGTAGTTAGGTCGTCCAAACGACTTAGGTGTTAGGTCGAGAGACCCTGTGTTTAGTTAGGTCGCGACCTTGGATGAGTCGCTAAGTCGCGAGGGTGTTAAGTCGTTAAGTCGTATCTCAGTTAGGTCGCGCATTAGTGTTGAGTCTTAGGTCGTGACATTTTTAGACCGTGGATGCGCATATGCGGTAGGTCGTGGAAGCGCATATGCGTTAGGTCGTAGGTCGAAGGGGATGGTTAAGTCGTAGGTCGGAAGGTTTGTTAAGTCGTAGGTCGGAAGGTTTGTTAAGTCGTGACCGACTTAAGGGGGCGAACAACTTATGGTTCAGCCTATAAATACACGTCCTTGCCTCACTTTTTGGGATCCGGATTTTGAAGCGACGAAGTGCTGCCATTTTGAGAGCTCGAGTGCTACACTTCTTCACTTCTTATCTCTTCTTTAATTTTGTGCTTCCTTGCATCCAAATCGAAGATCCAAGAGCTAAAGTTGAAGATCTACATTCTTCGAAGAGAGATTTCATCGTTTGAAGCGGAATTTTGGAGAATCGAGCTAGATCCTTCGCTGTCCAGATCTGTAGTGTGTTGCTTTTAAGGTGTTTAGGTGATTTGGTGAGTGGTGGTTATCTCTTACACGGAACCAAAGGAGTATATCGGATTGGTGGTTTGATTTTGTGTTAAAATAGTGATTTCCGTGCATTTTCGTAAACTTAAGTATAGATCCATTGTTCATGATGATTTGACATCCATTTTACTACATGTTAATCTATGCAAGTTCATTCATCAAGTTGTAGGGATATTGCTCATGTTTCATGCTTGTTAGATTTGGACTCTTTATTTACAAAATTGCCATTTTAGTTATAATTGCTTTTAGATCTTGTTTGCATGATTGATTACTTGGATTAATGATTGATTTGATTGATTGTTATAAATTAGTTGATTAGTTGTTGGATTTAGACAAGATGGTCGAAGATGATTCAAAAGCTAAGGGAAAGGCTCTTGGATTGGAAAAGCTGCTCGTGGCATATGTGGCGGATGATGAAGCTCATATGGATAGATTTGATGATGATGTTGAGATGAGGCTTTGCTATGATGAGATGAAGCGAGGCATGATGTGAGATAGCCTTGGTTTAATCCAGACGGGATCATTCCAAGCATGTTGATGACTCGGTGAAAGGGTTTGAGTTTGAGGATAATGGTTGGCTCGAGAGGCGCTTGAGCTAGTATGAGAATAGTCGTCGAGGAGGATGACTAGGAGGCTGAGATTTCATCGTTGTTGAAGGTTCTAGCAGGCTCAAAAGCAAGAGTACGCTGGGCAGATTCGATAGTCCCAAAAGACTACAGTTGGTGGTCGAGTACTCTGGGCAGATTCGATAGTCCTAGGCACGGGCTGCGACGACGTGCGGAGTTCTGTCTAGAACCGGGGTTACCATTGGCCCTTGACGGACGGCTGAAAGAATGTGCCGGTCATTCAATTAACGGTGGTATCGAAGCAATGATAACTGTGATAGCCAGAGTCATGGATGTTTGGTTGTATCGTCATTCGGTCTCAAGAGCGATATTTTCTGGGTGCTTATCTGATCTTGGTTTAGGCCTTGGGGGTTTGTGGTTGGAAAACATCGACCTTGACTCGAGTGATAATTGCTTTACTTTAAATGTCTGCTTTGCTATGTTTAATTCTGCTTAGTGTGTCTGGGGGCTATCACTGTAGAAAGAGGTGGAGTGGGAGGGTTGGGTTCCTATTCCTTTTACCTTTATGCTCTTTTGGTATGTTGTTAGTTAATTCACCGCTCACTAAGACTGTTGTCTGACTCAAGGTTTTATGTTCAACTCTTATTACCTTGGGCTGTTCATCCATTTTGGGATGGGCAGACTAGGTAGCAGGTGACAGGTGCTGTTCTTAGTTTCCAACGATGCTGATGATGAAGACGAGCTGGAGGCTTGTATATTATTTTCTTACTATATGTATTGGATGTTTCGCTGCTTGTATAATTCTTTGAGTGATATGTAGTGAGGCTTGATGTATTGACTATTCAGATGTTTGTATTCAACTATTATGAAGCTTAATTGATGAGATTCTATTTTGTGAAGCTTCACTATATATATTCGCTATTGTATTTTATCCATGCGCTGTGAGTAATACGATAGATTCTGCTATTTTAACTTGCCCCTGACGATCATCCATGGCTGCCTGGCACACTTTTCAGCGCACTATTTCTATGTTTAGTGCAGGGGTCACGGGCGGTCGTCACATTTGGTATCAGAGCTTTGGTTAATCGATTTTACCCAACGCTCGCTGACGTAACTACGTATGAGAGACGTAATTGTATTTTGATGGATGATTACTATATATAATATAGTAGCTTAGAAGGATTTGAGTTCTTTATGCAGTGGCTTCTCAAGATGTGCTGATCATTTCTTTTATAGATATTAAGAATCAGTCGAAGAGGGAGACCAGTTGCTAAGGAAGGTCGTGCTACTGAGGGGGCTGCTGATTATGCTGCTATGTTCGAGGCTATGATGACTTCGATCATGAGAAGGATGCCAGCTCCGGGGCCATCAGTAGATGTTGGAGTTCAAGTTCAAACTCCAAAACCGGTGGATTTTGCTAAGCTGTGTAAAGATTATACTACTCTTGGAGGAAAGGTTTTCATGGGAACAGAGTCAACTATTGAAGTCCAGAGATGGATAGATGCTTGTAGAAGGATCTTTGGTGATTTGGGAATCGAGGATGCAACTAAAAGGAAGCTCACATCAAGACAGCTTCAAGGAAGAGCTTCTGATTGGTGGAACTCTATCACCATTGATACTCCGGAGGAAGAAATTACTTGGGAGCAATTCCAAGTCAGATTTGAAGCTAAGTTCATTTCTACAGCTCAGAAATCTGTTCTGTTTAAGAAGTTTGTGGAGCTCTAGCAAGGTGGAAGACCAGTTCTTGAGTATGTTTCGGAGTTTGAAGCCTTGTCCAAGTATGCCCGGTCGTATATTGAATCTCCTTATCAGAAGAATGAGAAGTTTGTGACAGGCTTGGACATTTATCTTGGGAGGTAGTTGGTGGATCATCTGGACGATCCATTTGAGAAGCTTGTGGAGAAAGCTCTCAGGCACGAAAATCTGTTTCCTAAAGAAGGATCTGTTGTTGCTGTGGCCAAGGAAGAGTCTAAACCACAGTAGGGTGGAAACAAGAAGAGGAAGAAGCAGCAGCAAAAGGGTAAGGATGGCCAGAAGAAGCCGAAGGGCGAAGTGACCTGCTACAATTGTCAGCAGAAGGGCCATTTCTCCAGAGATTGCAAGAATCCAAAGGTGCCAGTGAAGTGCCACAACTGTGACAAGCTTGGGCATATCAAGAGGAATTGTCCAGAACCGCGAAAGGACAAGCAGATTGTGCAAGCTTATGCTTTGGGGGCTGTTCCATCATCTTCAAAAGCTCCTACCGCTGAAGAGAAAGGAAAGAGTGTGGTGGTTCAAGGTACTCTTTCCATATGTGGTGTTCCAGTTAGAGTGTTATTCGATACTGGGGCGTCGCATTCTTTTGTTTGTAATGAACTTGTAGGCCGGTTGGGTTTAGAACTGGATATTGTTGATAGACCATTGGTTGTGACTAATCCAGTTGGGGGTTCGTCCTGTCTATGTATGCTTTGCCGTGGTTTGGTTGTATCGAGACATGATTGCTCTTTTGTTTGTGATTGTTTTGTTCTGAACTTTGCGGGGTTCAGAATTATTTTGGGTATGGACTGGCTTAGGAAGTATGCGGCAAAGCTTGATTGTGAAAGGTTGGAGGTGAAAGTCGAGAATGTGGAAGGGCGAAAGGTTGTGATACGATGTAAGCATGAGGAAGGCGTCTTCATGAGCTTCATGTATTCGTTGGTTGTTCCATGGGATGGACTGTCATCGGTGCCAATCGCTAATGGATTTGAGGATGTCTTTGATGGGGTCAAAGGGTTACCGCCGCATAGGGAGATCGAGTTTTGTATCGATTTAGTTGAAGGAGCCAGACCTATTGTGATGCCTCTTAGGTGGATGGCGCCTAGGGAACAGCAGGAGTTGAAGGTGCAGGTTGATGATCTTTTACAGAAAGGATTCAGTCGGCGTAGTGTGTCTGAATGGGATGCACCAGTTGTGTTTGTAACCAAAGCAGATGGATCATTGAGGTTGTGTGTGGATTATCGTGAGCTGAATAAAGTGACTAAGAAGAACAAGTATCCATTGCCGAGAATAGATGACTTGTTTGATCAGCTTCACGGAGCTAAGGTGTTTTCCCAGATGGATTTGGCAACGGGATCACCAGTTAAGAGTGGCTAAGGATAGTGTGTCGAAGACTGCTTTCAGGACACCATCCGGTTTCTTTGAGTGGCTGGTAATGCCGTTTGGATTGACCAATGCACCAGCATATTTTGTGGATCTTATGAATAGAGTGTTCAGAGATCAGTTGAACAAGTTCGTACTAGTGTTCGTAGATGATATTTTGATTTATTCCAGAACTGAAGAAGAGCACAAGACGCACTTGCGTATTGTTTTGGAAATCTTACGGAAACATCAGCTGAAGGCTAAGTTTTCGAAGTGTCACTTCTGGAAGAGTGAAGTGAGGTTCTTAGGCCATATTATCTCTGGAAATGGAATAGCGGTAGATCCCGCTAAGGTGGCAGCAATCCAGGATTGGGTTGGACCTAAGAATGCATATGATATGAGAAGTTTTCTTGGATTAGCAGGATACTATCGTCGATTTATCAAAGACTTTTCCAAGGTGGCTGCACCATTAATTGGATTGACGAAAAAGAATCAAGTATTCAGATGGGATGCTAAGTGTGAGCAAGCTTTCGGAATCCTGAAAGAGCTACTGACAAGTGCTCCTGTTTTGACTATTCTAAGTGGAAATGAAGAGATGGTGGTTTACACCGATGCTTGTGGTACTGGACTTGGAGCAGTGCTGATGCAGAAGAATAGAGTTGTTGCGTATGCAAGTCGACAACTGAAGCCGCATGAAAGGAATTATCCGACTCATGATTTGGAGTTGGCAGCGATTGTATTTGCTCTGAAGATGTGGAGACATTACCTATTGGGAGTTCGATTCGAGTTGTTTACAGATCATAAGTCATTGAAGTATATTTTCTCCCAAAAGGATTTGAATCTTAGGCAGAAACGATGGCTTGAGTTTTTGGCATCATATGATTTTAGTATAGCCTATACTCCGGGAAAGGGTAACGCAGTGGCAGATGCGTTAAGTTGAAGACATGCAGGATTGAGAGCCATGTTTTCAGAATGGAAGAGTCTCGAGTATTTAGCTGGATTTGACTTCAGGCCCAGATGTGAATTGGAACCTGAGATGTTGGCAAACTTATCTATAAGACCTACTCTTGTGGAAAGAATTGGCGAGAGCCAAAAGCGAGACGATAAGCTTGTCAAGATTATCCGTGATTTGGAATCTGGATTGGACCCAGAGAAGGATAAAGGATTCGAGGTCGATCGAGAGGGTTGGCTTCGGAAGCAAGGACGACTAGTTGTTCCCGATATAGATGAATTGAGAAATGAAGTTCTGAAGGAAAGTCATCACTCGAAGCTGACAATTCATCCAGGTGGAAATAAGATGTATCGGGATATGAAGAGAACCTATTACTGGGAAGGTATGAAGAAGGATGTTGGAAATTTTATTTCCAAGTGCATGAACTGCCAGTTGGTAAAAGCCGAGCAGAAGAAGCCCAGTGGATTGCTACAGCCATTAGAAGTCCCTACATGGAAGTGGGAGCAAATATCGATGGATTTTATCGATGGGTTACCTAGAACCAGAGCAGGAAATGAAGGGATTTGGGTCATCGTAGATCGTTTGACTAAGAGTGCAAGATTCATTCCTGTTCGATCAACCAGGACTGCATCAAAGTTGGCTGAGCTGTATGTTAAGTGGATAGTTCGATTCCATGGTATTCCGAAGAGTATAGTGAGCGATCGAGACTCATTGTTCACTAGTGGATTTTGGAAGAGCTTTCAGGAAGTTCTGGGAACCAAGTTGTGTTTGAGTACAGCTTATCACCCCCAAACAGATGGTCAGACCGAGAGAGTCAATCGAGTTTTGGAAGATCTCCTTAGAGCTTGTGTTTTAGATTTCGGAGGATCATGGGAAGATCATCTTCATTTGGTGGAATTTTCGTATAATAACAGTTACCAGTCAAGCATTGGTATGGCACCGTATGAAGCATTGTATGGAAGACCATGTAACTCTCCGACATATTGGTTAGAGACAGGAGAAAAGCTGATACTTGGGCCAGAAATGATTCGACAGACTTCAAATTGCATAGAGATCATTCGGCAACGAATGAAGGCAGCCCAAGACCGACAGAAAAGTTATGCCGATAAGCGTCGTAAGGATTTGGAATTCGACGTAGGTGATATGGTTTTTGTGAAGATTTCTCCACTGAAGAATGTTATTCGATTCGGGAAGAAAGGAAAATTGACTCCGAGATTTGTTGGACCATTCCCGATCATCGAGCGAATTGGAAAGCTCGCCTACAAATTGAATTTAGAATTTAACTTAAGTAAGTTAAATAAATTTGAGTTAGTGTAATAAAATATATGAATTGAAGTTTAACTTAAGAAAAGTTAAATAAATGAAATATTGGATTTGAAATGAATTAGATAATTATTTGAAATAAATCAAATAAAAATGAATGTACACTTAAGATTGTAAAGTGATTATATAACTATGAATTGAAATAGTAGCATGTGAATGAAGTAAACTTAAGTAAATAAGTTTATAACTTATAAGATTGAGAATAGTGAGTTAAAACAATTTTTCTATTGTTGAATATAAGAAACGTAAAGCTGAATTTGAATTATAAATTGAGATTAAACTTAAGTAGTATAAAATGAACCTTGAAAAGGTACTTAGCTTAAGTAATAGTAAATGAAGTTGAATTTGATATTCAAAATGAATTAAATGAGCTAAGTGAAGAAATTGAAATGAATATAAACTTGAGTTAATAGATGAAATTCAACTTAAGTTGCAAATGAATTGAATTGGACTAATGATTAGTGAATGGAATATAACTTAAGTTGTGAATTAAATATAAACACTAGAAATGTTGTATAAAAATGTAAATTGAACTTAAGTAAATGATTTAGAAAATAAATCATAAGTGTTATTGGTATTATAAGAAATATACTAAGTAATGAAAGTGAATGTAAATAACAAATGAATTCATTAATGGTTAATGAAATTGAAAGTCAAATAATTGAATTCAAATTGAAAGTAAAGTGAATCTAAATAGAATAGAATTCGATTTGAATGGGAAGTAAACTAACTTGGATGTAAATTAGTGAAAGTAAACTAATTGAATGTGTAAATCAATCAAATATAATTGAATGTGCATAAATTGAAAACCAAATCAAGTGAATGTTAATAAATTTTGGAATGAATATTGATTTGGTTATGAACCAATTTGGTTGTAAATTTGTTGGATGGTTGTTAGTTGGATGTTAGTTGTTTGATGATTGCTTATGTTGCATATGTTTCATTTTCATACGATAATTGTATGGTATATGTTATATATTGATATTTTATTCTATATACATGTTCTTATGGTTTGTTGAGTGTTTAGTAGGTGCAGATGGCGTTTGCTTCGCATTTTGAGCTCGCTTTCGCGCTATATTAGCTGTATATGCTCGCTAATAATATATAAGGTACATAACTCGGACAACATATCGTACTTTTACACTTTTTTCCCTATATGATGCCTCAGCCTCGAAGGTTAGATGTATATTTGTGATTATATATATATATATATATTGTGATTTTACTACGATCGAACCGTGCAAATGAGACTATGGCGAATTTTTTTGAAAATTTAAGGCATTAGAAATTTTTTGGAAAATTTGGAAAAAATTTTATAACTAAAAATGTGATTTTTGAGTTATAATTTGAAATGATATTGGTTGATTTTGAATTGATATTAGTTAATATCCATGAATGATTCGAAACTTAGAAAAGTTTTAAAAATGAAAAAAGGGTTGTAACTAATTGATTTTGTGTATGTTAAACACTTAAAAGAATTTGATAATCTATTTCAACTAAATTGTTTTAAAAATTTAATGGAGTTGTAACATCTTTTCTTACTTAGTGATTTCAGGGACGAAATTCTTTTAAGGGTGGAAGAATGTAACGACCTGGATTTTTTTGGTCGTTTAAATTTAGAATATTTAATTGAATTTAAATATTGAAAAGTAAATTTTATAAGTTGAATAACTTATATTTCGAATATAGTAATTTATTTGGATAATGAAATTGTTGATTTAATATTCGAAATTGCAGAAATAATTGAAATTTGAATTTAATGTGAATAAAAATGAATTATAACGTTGTTTTAAATTCTATTTGAGTTAGAATTGAGTTAGTAAACTTTTAAAATTGAATTAAAGGTTAATTTATAGAAATCGGAAATTTTAATATTTAATTAACAGGAAAATGGGCACAAGGAAGAAGTTGAAAAAAAAATTAGTCTAAGGGACAACAAGTTTGCTTTTTAGTCTGAAAGACACTTTTTAGTGTAAACAGAAAATGATAGTTACAACTATCATTCTGTGATTTGCACTAGAAAGTGTCCTTCAGCCTAAAACACAAACATGTTGTCCGTGAGACTAAATTTTTTTTCAATTGTTTCCTTAAGCCTAAAAACCCCTTTAATTAACGTGTAAAAATAGTCATTTTTCACATTGTCTCGGATTTTGGTGAAACCAGTTTCATTGGATCCATAATATTATATTATTGTAGGATTTCAAATTTCGTGTCGATCAGACATACCGTTTGATCGTGGGAAGCTGAAACACGTAGAAATTTATTTAAGTAAATTTTAATTAAAATAATTCAATTAGAAAACCTATCTTCCAAATACGATGGAATTAGCTCCCGATATATATTTCATTGTGTTCGGAATAGGGGTAAAACATTATAAACGCCAGGCGGCACACTTCGATTGGAGTTCGAAAAAATTTCAGATGAATAGTGCGCGAAATTTTCTATAAAAGGCCTTATTTTCTTCAAAATTACACAAACCCTAGGGTTTTTGTTTCAGCCACCACTCTACATTTCAATGGCCAGAATCTTCCAATCTTTCTCCTCTAATATCTCCAAATCCATACGTTTTCAAGCTTCGAGTTCAACATGAAAGTTGTAGAGCTAATCAAGATCTAGAAGATCAACGTGGAGATTTGAAATGGACGCTCGATGTGGGGGCTAGGGGCCCGCGTTCGTGCAACAGGTCGAAGGAGTTTTCTCAATCGTGGTGCATCGTTGGTGGCGGGTCTCCAGCCGTGGGTGAATCGAGGTGTGGGAAGTCGAGTGGTATTCCCTAATCGTCGGGTAGGCAAGCGATAAAGGAGCATAAATGGATTGAAGGAGGCTCTGGGTAGCATACGTGAGGAAGATAATTAAGTAGGGTAATTAACCTTAATGACCGTGATTAGTAATTAAATATATTATTTAAAACCATGTAAACTTATAAATTGTATAACTTTTTCATACGAGGTCAGTTTCGCACGAAACAAATTGCGTTGGGTTCGTTTTGATGAGCACTACATTATGGAGCTAGATTGAGATTTATTTGAGCTAGTGAAAATTTCGGTTAAAATTAAACGCTTGTTTAATTTTAATTGGAATAAATCGCTATTGCGACGACTGCAACCAAAGTGAGTACAACTCACTCTTTCTGTCTCGCTTATATTTTTATATAAGTGAGAATAAATTTTATTTATGATGATTGATGATTGTTTGGGTGATATACGATATATTATATATATATTGATTGGTTTGGATATATTCCCGCATATTTTAGCGGATGAGACCCTATACGTTCCCATGTATGAGCGGATGACCCTTTGTACGCGCGTCTGCCTCAAAGCGGACATTGTACATATTTTCAAATATGTATATTTGTTGCAGATGACAGGTTGGAGGGATCCAACTGGATTCCTCACCGTTGTTGATTTTATTTACAGATATTGATATATATGTTGTTATCATGTGATATATGATATTGGAATGTCATGATTGATATGATTGATGTGAATGCCTTTATCTAGTGCTGTTGTAGCATTGGGCCTTATTTTGGAGATTTAAAATATTAAATTGATGATTTCAATTTAATAAGGGTTTCAAAGTGATTTTGAAAGTATATGATTCTGAATTGTTAAGGAACTGGATTTATTTTAAATAAATAAAAGTTATAATTTTTATGTTATAAAAATTATGGCTTTATGAAATATATTCAAAAATATGGTTTTGGAAATATAAGTTAACTATTTTTTTAAAAATAAGTTAAAATGAGAATTTTGAATTTATTATAAATGGTTTATTTATAAGATTTATAAAATTGTTAAAATAAGTTAAATTAGGATTTTTAACTTATTATAAATGGTTTATATATATGAAATTTATAAAATTGATATCTTATAAAGAAAAAGTAATGGCATTATAAACGAATTTTGTAAGTGTTAAAATGGAGTTATAGTTGAATCTTATAAGTAAATAAGATTTATAAATTTATAAAAAGAGTGAATTTGTAAATAAGAGATTTATAAGTAATTAACTTACAATTGGATTTTGACTTATAAATGAGATATAAATGGAATTGGTTAGAAAAGGAATTTTGTATATGGGAGTTTATAAAATATAGATGTGAATTATAAACATTGTTTATAAATCTGAAATCAATTTAATTTAATAAGTTAAATATGAAAATTTATTAAAGGAATTATATTCACGATTTTGGACAGTGAATAATCCTTTAAATTAAATATTCAAAAGTGATGAATTTTGTAAGAGAATTATTCATGATTTTGGACAGTGAATAATACTTTAAATAAAATGGATGTTTTGGAATGTGAGATTATAAAAGGGAATTTAAATGGTTTGAGAATAAGATGATTTGTGAATTTACTTATTATTAAAATAAGTATATGGAAATGTTTTCCAAATATCCAGTAAGTGAAATGGTTTTGAATATTATATTTTTAAAGATATTTTGAAGTGAATAATTGGGAAGTGTTTTGAATTATAAACGATTAATGAAATCAGGCCCAGTGATTACTTAAGTGCTAGATTTTGTTTGTTGCTTTGATAGTTAAATAACCGACTATCAAATTTGGCCATTTTAGTTCCTCAACTTTATGTGGGAACTAATTAGTCGTACACTTAGTACGTAGCTGTAATATCCCGGGATTTCGAGGAATTTAAAATGTGATAATCTCTTAATTTAAATTATTTTAAATTGATAATATTAATATAAATAACCAAATAATATAATAATAAGATGTTTTAATTATGGTATAGATTGATTTGTAATAAGAATAATTGTTTAAATTATGTTATTTTATAAATTTGATTTTTAATAGATTTATCATTTCTAAAATTAATAAATATTGTTTAAATATATATATTGTCTTGAGTTGTTTTTAAATGAAATAATTAAGTTCAAACTTAATAATGTGTTTATATAAAAATATAAATGTTAAGTTGATTTTAAATTGGATTTTAAAAGTCAAATTTGAATTTGAATCTGGATTTAAATTTGAATCTTTAAAGATAAATATTTTAATATATTTGATTATAAAATATATGAACAAGGCTTTTATTTAAAATAAGATTTGTTTTACAATATTTTCTTTAAAAGGAATTTTATTCATATAAATTTAGAAAGTGTTTATTTAATAGTAAATAAATATAAAAGTTTATATTTACACTTAAAATGAATTAAATATATTATATATGATTTTATTAGAATATAATTAGTTTTTATTTTATTTTCTTTTAAAGTTTACATTTATTTATAATATAGGAAAGCATTTCCTAATTAAGAAATGAATTTATTAATTAAGAAATTAATATAAAAGTTTTAAAACTCTTTTTAAAAAGAATATAAATGGATAATGACAAGTGTTAATTTTATACACATGTAAATACATGTGTAAGATCATAAACTAATGTATGTGACAAGTGTTATTTTTATTATCATTTTTCTTTGATTTTTAATAAACCATGAATTTAAGTTATAAAAGCCTACCTCTTCATTCTCTTTTCTTTTTCTAATCCCATTTCTCAAAGACAACCAAAATCAGAAAATCTACAAACCGTAATCATCTTCAACCAAAACTGAAATCACCTCTCAAACCAAAAATCAAAAGAATTTACAACCTGAAACCTTCCTCTAATCAAAATCAATGCCCTGTAAAACCAAAATTAAGGATCAAGCCTGTAAACTAAAACCTGAAATCAAATCATCCTCAAACCCAAAATCAATTCTCAAGTTCAAAAGACCTGAAACTATATTTCAATACTAATCTCCAATGCTCTTTCAAAAGCCTTTAACCATTTGCTTGTTTCAAAATCAAGTCTGTCACCATTCCAAGTGCATGCAAGTAAATCTGGAGTTTCAAGAGCCTTCCTGTTTTTAAAGTTTCAAAAGCAAGTGTTTCAGTTTTTAAAAGCAAGCTCTTCAGTTTTTAAAGAAATGAAGCAATTCTGTTTCAAAAAGCTTCCAGTTTCTCTGTTCAACATAAAAGGTGAGTAAACAATTCTTTTGCAAAAGTTAAAATGAATTTAAACTTACTTTCGAATGGTATCTGAATGAAGTATCTTGCATGTTTATTTATACATAGATACTCTGTATATATGTGAGAATTACAGTGTGCATGTTTGATTAAATAGTTAATTACTCTGTTCATCTTTAAGATGTGAGCAAACTACTATTTCGAATTTAAATCTGTTATATATTTTGATGAATGCTTGAAGTTTTGTTGTGAAAAATGTTGTATGAAGGAAAGAAATTGTCAGTATGTATACATACATAGGTAGATTGGCTGTGCATGTCTATATTTACTTCTCTGTTATATTACTGGCTACAACTTCATTAAATAAAATTCGTATCTTCTTATTCTAACCAATTCAAGTTGTGATTTCTTAAAAGTAAATGTTCATAACAATGTAAAGTCATTTTTAAAAGTAATTGCAAGCGTTTATGTTGAATATTTATTTCAAAAACAATAAATGTCAGTAATGATCTAGAATAATCAGAAAATCAATGTTCAATTTTTTTTATTTTGATTGTGTAACCTGATTCGATCTTGCAAGTGATGAATTTTAATAATAAAATTATGATTTTTAGTTTTGATCTGAGGTGGGATTTTGGGGTTGAACGGAAAAGACATTCTTGTCAAATTCCGATGATCAACAGAGAGATGAGTGTCGTGATCGTTGGTGAAGGTAGTTGAATGTCTGTGGATCACAGGAAAAATGTTCGTAGGATTTCTCGATCACCAGAGTGATCGAACGACAAGGATTTAGGGTTTAGTGATGATGTTGGGCATGATTGATTCGCGATTTTTTTTCTGACGTCGTGGGTGAACTGGAGGCTACCGCACGTGGGGAAATGGAAGCGTGGGTCGGAAGTGAAGCTCTGGTCGAAGGCGTGGGGTTCTGGTGGTCAGAAGTAGTCTGACGAGGTGGTTCTTGTTCGGAGTGTTGTTCCAGGAAGTGATCGAGAAAGCTTAATTTTGATTTTCAATTTTGTTCGACGATCGGAGTTGTTGGGGTGTTCGAGGAGAAGATTAGTGACTCGTCGATGGCCGGAGCGGTGATCGAAGATGGTGGCAACGTGTGTGCACGTGCACGAGCAAGGGTGTGTGTCAGTGGGTTTTTGGTTTGGGAAAGATGAAGATACTCGAGATAGTACTCGGGAAGGACTCGAGGAAGTTTGTCTTTGGCTCGAGTAATTATATTGGGAGGTACGCGAGTGTTGAACGAAACTGTTAAGTTTTTACAGTTTTAATTTTTTTAAACAAACAAGTTTTTAAAATTTTATCGGGGAGGACCTCGGGGAAGAAGAGCTTTGGCTCGGGATTGCTTTCGGGTTGGTTGTAAGTTAAGTGGAAAACAGGTTTTGACAGTTAAATTTTTTTTAAAACCAAACTGTTTTAAGTTAGATCAAAATCTGTTTAAAGGTGAAGATGTATTTGTTTATTTCAAGTATATATGAGTTAAAAACCAAAGTAAAAGTTTTAAACCAGTTTTTAAATTTTAAATAAAATAAGTTTTAAAAACTTAAAACAATTAAGTTAAATCAATTATCTTGAAATTTCATTTCTTTGTAATGGATAAAATTAATTTGTATGATTTGTCTAACTTAATTGTATAAATTGAAAACCTTAAGTTATTTTCAAACTTAATTTGAAAATAAGGTTAATTAATAAGGAAGGGTTTTATTTTAAACTTATTAAAAGTTGATAATTAATGAGATAAATAAAGAGTGATTTATTAAATTAGTTAATGGTTGAGGATGAGTAAATTAACAATTAGTTTTCAAGTGATTTAGTAATTGGTAATTAAGGTTTGTTAATTTATAATTAAAAATAAGTAATTAATGATTATTTTAAAACTTAATTAATAATTTAATTATGTAAGTTAATTACTAAGATCAAATGTTTTAATGATAATGTTTTACCTTAAGATAATTAAGATTTTTACTGAGTTGAAATTAATTAAGTTTAATTAATTTATTTAATTAATTTTTGATAAGGATTAATTAAATGATTAAGAGTTAATTAAAATAGTAATTAAGAAGTACTTAATAAAGTTTTATTAAGTAATAATTAAGTTTTCTTAATTAATAATTAAGAAATTATTTATCTAAAATTTAAGTTAATTAAGGATTAATTAACTATTATTAAAGGATTAATTAATTATCATTAAGAATTGATTAATAGATCATTATGGATTAATTAATTTGTAATTAAGATTGTTAATTAATAATTAAGTTTTATTAATTAATAATTAAGAAGTAATTAATTAGTTAATTAAGTTTAATTAATTAATTATAAAAGTAATTAAGGATTGATTACTTTGTATTAAAAGATATTGATTAATAATTAAGGTTTATTAATTAATAGTTAAAGAATAATTAATCAAGGATTAATTAATTTGTTTAAATGGTAATTAAGGATGAATTACTCAGTTATGATTTAAGAAATGAATGTGATTTATTTAAGTTAATTAATTTGTTAATTAATTAAGGATAGTCACTTGGTAATTGATTAAGTATAGTTACTTAATAAGATTGATTAAGTATAACTACTTAGTGTAAGTAATTAATAAATAAATTACTGTATGTAATTGGAGTAATTAATTAAGGATCATTAAATTATTATAATTAAGGAGAGTAATTAAAGGTTAATTACTATAAATGATTAAGGATAATTAATTTGTGAAATTAATTAAGGAAAGTAAATTACTTTATGTAATAAATAATTAATCAAGAGTGATTAATATTTAATGATTAATTAATTAAATGGATTGTAATTAATTAATGTTGATTAAGCAAGAATAGGAATTAATTCTTAAGTAATTAATTTAATTTAAGTGGATTAAATTAATTATAATAGAGATTAATAAATGGTTGCTTATGAATGATGGTTGAGTAGAATGTCTGATTTGGTTGATATCTATTGGATGATATACTATGATATTCTGTGATATGATATTGGATATATCTGTGATAAATATGTGATATTTATCTATGTTAATGCTGTGTGAATTCAAGTATTGAATTGAATTATTTAAACCTTTAAACAACTTGGCCTTAAAAGATACGTTTTGGATTTCGATGAGACCGGGATCGGGTTTCCGTATACCGGATTTCCAGGTCTGGAGACCCGAATACCACATCGATCCAAATTAACGATAGGTCGTGAATCTCAAGTGAAGATGAAGATTCAGAGTGCAAGGGTTATTGTCGTTAACTCTGAGGGTGATTCCAAAACGAGTGTAACGAGATAATGCCTTCGGTTTCGTTCGAACCCGGAACGAACTTGTATGGATTGAATGCTTTCAGCACATCGTCAGGTGGACGATGAGCATTCTAAGTGAAGTGTTCTGATTAAAGGTAATCGTGACCTCAAGCCTCATCAAACCGGGAATGGCTAAAACAGGGGAGGTGCAGCAATGCTTCGTGGGTAGCGCCCACTGAGAGTAAGGTCATCCCTGTCTAGATGTCCCTTTCTATTTCGACTTAGTGGTACGGTTGCAGTACACAACCGTGGGGTGATTTTATTCGGAATTATCCAGTAAGGGATGGTTCCGGCTTTGTGTTGCAGGGGAGCGGGCGTACTCCTCGGTACGGTGATCTAGGCCACGTACTGTGACGGGCGGTACCCCAGTAGCCCTGCCATTGTATGGAAATCCAACTTCCAATAAGTGATAACGGTTTTGATTGTATACTTATGTATGCTGGAATTTAATAATGTAACAATTTCGGCTATTTCATATTTATTTGAAAACCCTAGACCTATTATAATATAACCAGATTTCCTATCAAGTTTTGGTTAGCGTAAGGTAAAAACTTTTCCATGTTTATGTGTGGGAAGTCTTACGTGATACCTTTTGATTTCAAAGGTTTTGAAGTTAAGTAAGTTAACCCGTTTACTCACACCAGACCCATGTCTGACCCAAGTGTTTATTTCTGTTTTATATAAACTCTTGGGTACTTAAATTTTTACGAGTAGCCAAGAGAGTCAGGTTTGCTTTGACGAGTTATCTGGAGGAGCAATGGAGCAGGAGGCTTCAGCGCTGTAGAGATATAGTAGTTCCACTGTATTGATCTCTGAGTCATTGTTATCTGTGTTGTATCTTATATTGTAGAAACTAGACAGGTGTTTATAACTGTCTAGTATGTGTTGTATATGTTGTGTAACTCCGATAGTTGTTGTATATGATACTATGTAATAGTTTATGTTATTAATATAATTTATTCGTTCCGCTGTTTAGATTCTGTTGTTGTTTCTTTCTTTCTTCTCTTCTTTTCTCTTTCTATCCCTTTCTTTCTTATCGACGATGCGTCATTCTGTGGAATGAGTGGCGGGACGTCACAGTAGCCATCTGTGTAGGCTTGATTATTGTTTGCGTTGAGGATGTTGATTCATATAGTGCGGAGTGATTACTCCAATCTATCGAGCTTCCTTCTTGGCCGAAGGATAATAAGTTGAAGTTGGAAACGTGATAAGTCTATGAGACTTAGTTTCTGTGTGATGTTGAGAAACGCTTTTGCGTTGTTGGTGCGAAGAGACCGGGATCAGATTTATCTGAAAACCACTTCGGACCAACATATATACGACGATTGTGCAGGTTAGTCAATGATATTGATGTTTAGGATTTTCATAGTGAAGGATTGCTTGTTGATCATTTGGGGTTAAAATCCCAATATACATATAGTAGCAGTAGTCTCTTCGTTATGAAATATCCAATGCAAGGACTATTCGCTACTAATCCTAGGGATTTCCTGACAGGATGTGGTAGGAAAGTACCTTTGGTTTGTCCTGTTCCTGGACAACTTGTATAGACGAGTGTCTGACATTGCATTTCTAATGATTACGTACATTGGTTTTTACAAACATACATCTGTTTAGTGGCAGAGAAGGCAACTTCTCCTAGCTTAACACCCTTCCTTGAGACGTACGAGCTTAAGGGTTGTATTTTTGTGAAAGGCAATTAGTATTCAACGGAAATGGCAATGTGGCATTCGATGAGATGATGTGATGTGATTTGTGATATGTGAAAGGTAATCGATACCTTTTTGGCCTCACTCCCCGGAAAATGACCGAAACAGGGATAGAAGCAGCAAGGCTAAAATGGGTCGCTCCCATTAGGAGATGTCATCACTCTTTTAGATATATCTTTACATGCTATGACGTCGTGTATCTGATTATTGTTGTGTATGCTCGTGGCCACGAATAAAGGTCGGTAATGACCGGAGTATTGACATATTCGATACTATCCAGGTATGGGTAGGCTAGTCTTGTGTTGGTCTAGGCGCCGAGCATCTCTACCCTATGTACATCCCTCTAGAGGTGTACGGAGTTTTCGGAAAGGTAGTTCCTTTACCTAGTCATTTGTATGAAAATCCAAAATCCAATACGTGCCTGCCATTTTCTATTGTATAAAGCCTTGTATTACAAGGTGTATGCTGGAATTTAATAATGTAACAATGTCAGCTATTTTAATATTATTTGTCTGCAATAGACACTATTATAATATAATGAGAATTTGATATGAGATGTTTTGGTTACCGTAAGGTAAAAACCTTGTTGGTATTTATTTGCGACTCGGTCTTACGGGATACCTTTTGATTTGATAAAGGAGAAGTTTTGATAACTTTATAAATTCAATTGAGTTGTGTTTTCTCAAGCTGGTTTACCATACTGATTCGGGCGTTCTTCCCTTTCAATGCTCAGGTCAGACCGAGTATATTTACAGGTTCAGTTTTGGTGCTTTTGGAGCTTCAGCGGGCGAGCTAGAGATCTTCATTTCGTATACACGTATCTGTTTATTATTCTGCTGCATTGCTTTGCATTGATTGTTGTTGTTGTTAATCATCAGCATTTGTGAGGACAGGTTATTATAACTGTCCAAGCTGATAATTATTTATTGTGTACTCTGATATTGATTATGTATATTACAGTTTCTCTTTAAAAAGATCATTGATCTATATTGCATGTTATTCCGCTGCGATGTGAGATTCTGTATTGTTTTGATTCTGCTTCTCTCTTTTTCTTCTCTTCTCTTCTTCTTTCTTCTCTCTTTCTTCTCACCCTCTCTTTTCTTTCTCATGATTATCTGCAATCAGTGCACTCTGGTTCGGACATGTGTGGTTTATTGTCGGATTCAGAGGGTGTCGATTTCCGGTCGTCACATCTAAGGGTGAAAATAATAATAATCAAGTAGTTTAATGCTCATGAGTGTACATCACAACAATACTAGGTATATAATCAAAAATCGATAAGGCACGTTCGCTAACTGTGTAGAATTTCGATGGAGGTGCCCTCGATACTTCAAGGAATGGTCCTCATGCACAAGGATCAAAGATATTCTTCTGAAGCAGCATACATCCCTGGTGATGTACCATAGGAAAAACATGGCCGGTCTCTCTAAGACCAAGTGCATCGCCCTATGCATGCGTAACAACTGTAAATAATGTCTAGAAGGAGCCAACTACACCCTATGGGTTTGCCAACCCTACTGGTCATGCCTCATATCTCTAGTAGTCATTACCGCTGATGAGGCTACGTCTGGCATTCCAGCTCACGCATCACCACCAAAGTAGATCACAGAGTCCCACATGGATTCCAATACCCAATGGGTCTCGGAATCACATATTGATTCCCACATCTCAAATAGATCTTGGAATCTCACACGAATTCCCATACCCCAACGGGTTTCGGAACCACACATGGATTCCAACATCTCAATATATTACGAAACTCCTCCATAGAACCATATATGGTTTTAGAGTGGTTATGGTTTTCGAGTCATCTCTTATGAGTACACTCTTCCGTTTCCCTAGCACTCCAAGAACCAATCATCGAATTTATGGAATGCTCAATACCAGTTCTTTAGGAAATAATCAAACAATACCTAAGAGCGGGGGTTACCCCCTAACCATTTAAGTTGAAGGATCTCCTTATCATTTGTCCTAGAAGAACAAAACGATTTATACCTACAATATGGCACCACCGATGGTAACTGTACCATATAATCCCCGTGTTTCTCCTAGATATTTCAAGAGTTAAAATCCTTCGGTGTTAAGTAGGGAATATTTTCATGCCACCAAAATTGAGAAGGATTACATATTTAGGCCAAGATTTGATAGTCGGTTATTTAACTATCAAATAATCAAACATTCAAAACAAGATCACATTCCCATGGAAATCACTAAGCCTCATTCAATTAAATTCCATTAATTAGAATCTCTTTCAAAATATTTATCAAACTACTCATATACTTATCTCACCGGAATAAGTATATTCACAAACCATTCATTCAAAATACTTGAAAACTTTTGTAAAAATAGATATGGAAAGTACCGTTCAATATCGACCATAGATCGCAGCTTACACAATGGTTATGTCGCTCTCCCAGTGAATACATAGAAACTATAGGTAATCTCTGCACCTCAAATTACGCCATGAAAAATCAACCATTTCTTTACAAATCTCTTTATTTTACAAATTTCTCCAGATCTATTTATAAAGTTTCTTTATAAATATCCAATCTATTTATAAAACATTCTTTATAAACATTAAATCTATTTATAAACATTCTTTCTAAATCTCAAACTCCATTTATAAAACTTTTCCTTTTCAAATCTTAAAAAACTCCTTGATAAATTCTTTTATTAATATTCAGAACCATTTATAAACTCTTCCCATATTTAAACAACTTATTTACTAAACGTTTCAAGTCAGTAAGATTCCCTTGATAAACCATAAATTATTTAAAATAACTTTAAATAATAAGTTATTATTTAAACATCCTTTTATTTCATTTTAATTAAATCTTGTTCAAAATAATAACTTTAGAATTCATTAATAATATATTAAATTAATTTTTAAGCACTATTATTGTATTAATATTTAACTTCAAAAAAATATTAATATAATAATTAATTAAATTTAAAATGTAATTAAAATAATAATCAATTAACTTTAAACTAATATTAATACGAAAATTAGTTAACCTGTAATTATAATTAAATAACTTAAATCGATATAATTAAATAACTTAATTAAAAATTAAAGTATAATTAAATCATTTTAAATAAATAATTAAATTAAAACATTTTAAAACAATAATTAAATAACTTTAAAATATTAATTAAATATTCTTAAATAACTTTAAGAAATAACTTTTAAGAATCATATTAATAAAATAATTAACTTTAAATCATTAATTATCGTTAAAACAACATAAATAAATAATTATTACTCTTTTAAATCTTATTACTAAATAATAATTATCTTTGAAACCTTATAATTAATAATAATTATTCTCAAAATAACTTTCAAATCCATAACTAACTTGTCAAATTTGAGAGAGGCTTACCGATCACAATGGTACTTAAACATGCTACCATATTATTCAATTTAATTTTATGTTAATAACAGATATTTACATAATCAATGACTATGTAAATAAATTCAACATTTAACCATCATTGGTTAACATATCACTTATTCAAAGCGAGATATCAATTAACGATATATAACCAAATGTCCAAATCTATAAAATAGTAGAACGGGGATTTATTCTGCTAATTAATTATCAAATTAATTTAATTAGTGGAACTGTGGTTTATTCCACTAATAGGTGTTTAGATTACCATATTCAATCCAATCAAACTCAACAATATTTTATTTGGCCAAATAAACATCAATAATTAAGGTATATAAATTTAAACGACGTTATTAATTAAAATAACGTAATTTAAATCCTATCCATTTTCATATGTCATAAATTTATACTTGTCCAAAGCTATTAATAAATTACACTACAATGTTGTACTTATCAATATGAGTACAACGCAAAAACCTGCATGTCAATCGAATAAGGTATGAGCAAGATATAATATTTTGAATTCAAGTGCTTATATATATAAATAAATTTAAAACAAAATAAAACCAAATTCTCACCCAAAAGCTCAAACGAGCCTTTACTTATTTTCCAAATTACAAATTATGGAAAAAAATCCAAAATTAAATTTAAAATACGTCATTGAAAATCAAGCGGTTATTTGGAACATATATTTTATTACATTTTAAATGAAACCTCAAATCGAATATTTAAAACTAATTAAATATTCCAAAAATCAATGTGATAAAATTCCAGGTTGTTGCAACACTTGTAATTTAAATACAAAATACATTAGAATCACATTATCTTACACATAATAGGGTTATTATTGAATTTTAGAACTTTACTTGTATTGAATCAAAATTTGAAAATAAAGGTTTGGTAGGGTATCACATTTTTTAACTTTATGTTTTTCATTGTTTTCTTCATGGTTTTTAAGTACTCTAAGTATGCTAACTGTTATAGAAAAATTGGATCAAAAATCAATTGTTTAAGTATCGAAAACTAGTCGCAAAGTTGGTGCAAAATCATATTAAAAACAGGCCAACTACTTTAGATAGCATTTCTAAAATGCTTCTGTAACATTTTTTACCTATTTCTAATAGTTTAGATAGCATTTCTATGCTTTAAAATATTTTAAGGTGTTTCAAAGACTTTTTGCAGCACTTTGATAAATGCTGCAATTCCTAGTTTATAACTGTTTTGAAAACAATTTTAAACTGCTGTAGACACTTTTTACAACTATCTGGAAATGCTGCCTTTTCTGTTTGAAACTTTAAATTGTTTATAAATGATATTTAAATAAGTATTTTTCTCTAATTTTTTAGAGTTTTTTCTAACTTATATTAGAGTGATTAAAATTGATTTAATGTTTAAATATATTTTTAATAATTAATTATGAATTTTTAAAGTATGAGGCTTTTAATATAAAACATGTTTATTTTGGCTTTTCCATTTTATTTCAAAAATTGTTATTTTTACATAATATTATATACAGATAATTATAATATATTTTGAAGTAGTTTAAAAGTGTTTTAACATACTTATAAGTAATTTAAAAAGTAAATTAATATATATATATGTTTTATTTAGTAAGTTGAGTATTTTATAAATGTAGTAATGGAGGTTTTGATTTTGAACACTTAAATTAAAATGAATTATTAAATAAGGAGGTTAATAAGTTTATAAAATCATATTTGATCATATACATAGTTACACTTATCAAATATTGTGATTAGGCTATGATTAATTTTTGTAATTAATATGGTTTGTTATGTAAATATATGAATTTATGCAATAAATCTGATATATAAATTTCTTTGTCAAATTTGGATGCTTAGGATAATATAATAATATCATTTATTTCCATGCTCTCATCATTGAATTTTGATTTCATATATATATATATACACACACATATATATAGTTTATATTATTTTTAATACATTAGGTATTGATTTTGATATATCATCTTACTTAAGAGTTCATTCCCATTATCATTGGTAATGATTATAGTATCTAACATTCATAATTGGTCTTAATTAAACAAATAGTTTAAGTGTTTTTAAATATCTATCATCATTCATATATGCCAGACTCAGTACCATTGATTCCACTCCCCGCTATAAATTGAGCCCGCTTTGAATAATCCCCCTTTTGCCGGATTATTACCATTGTAATCACAGAACTTGAATTAGCGGAGTTAATGAAAGTTAAATCCGTATTACTTAACATTCTAATATAGTTTATAGCTGTATCTTTTTGGGGGGGTTATTATTTTTTCACCCATTTTTGTTGGTGACAAATGGGGAGAAAAAAATAAAATATACATATGCGTATATTTAGGGTGAATTATAACATGTTTTATATACATTAATTTAATGGTTGTAATAATAAAAAAGAGGGAGATTGTTAATGCCTTAGTTATTGATTATGATGACAACAACCCTGATAACAACAATATTATAAAATATAGATACTAATGCTTTGGCAAGTTCTATAGTATATAGTGCACAATATTATACAGGTGTTGAATCAAAGACTATACAGTATAAAAGACTCAAGAAATGGACATGAAGACTCATGAGTACAAAAGCTAAGATATGAAGATCTCAAGACTATAATATAGTGTATAGGGTCATAAATATATTGTTAAAGTCCCTGGTAGCAATCTGTGCTCTCTATCTCCTATTTTCTATCTTTTATATTTTTAGACAACATAAGTTTTCAAAATATATTTCAAAATATTTTATAAGTGTTTTTCAAAATTATAAATGTTTATAAACTTTGTTTAAACTATTTTACAAAGTATCGAATTATTTTAAAAAGTATAAGATTTTCAAAAACATTTTAAAGAAAACAAGTTTTCAAATTTAACAAGAATTTGTCAACATATGCCCAAATGGTATGTCGACATACATGCCGCCAAGTGGTTTTTCAAATTTTTATAGGAAGTGTCTACTCATCGGAACTCTTCACGAATGGATACATCTCTTCATTTACTATATAAGGGGGAGTTTGAACGAATTTCTTGATAGCTATTAATTTATTTTCTTCCCTCATCTTACTCTTTTGAAAACTCCATTGAAATTATACTCTTTTCTCTACCAAATCAAATAGAATCTATTCAAACTACTTTGCATCGATTCAATATTACTTTCTTACTGTTTTGAAATCCTCTCACTCTCTTAAATTAAAGATCAAAGTGCTACCCAAGAGGCTATATGATCCATTATATCCAAAGTTCAAGAAAATTTCTTTGGAAAACCATCAAACTCTATTTGAATTTGCTTGTGTGTGCTTCTCGCCTGTTCAAATCAAGTGGGTGTGCTTGGTAGCCCGAAAATCCAAGTGGGTATGCTTGTTGTCACAGCCGGGATTTTCGACCCATGAAAATCGACACTAATACGTCCACTGTATCTCATGCCGAGAAATCGAATGCGGGAAAACCCGATTGTTGGGGGGAAACAAAAAGAAAGATAGAAGAAGGAACAGAAACAACAATACAGAATCTCACAACCGCAGCGGAACAAAATATAATATATATCAACAGATCTTGTACAAAGAAAAACTGTAACTGTTAATATACATACCAATCATCAGAGTACAATAGTCAACAAACCAATACTGGACAGTTATAATAACTTGTCCTCACAAGTGCTGAATATACAGCCTACAATACACAACGGAATATAATCAAGTACGTGTAATACGTCTTCATCATCAAGCTCGTTTCCTGAGCTGCATAGCATCCTAACCTGTATCTGTAATACTCAGTCTGACCCGAGCATTATAATAAAATAACACCTGAGTCATTCTGGAAAACCAGCATGAGAAAACACACTCAATTTGAATTATTAAAGTTATCAAAATACTTTGAAAAACAAAGGTATCTCGTAAGACCACGCCACACATAAACACGACGGGTTTTTACCTTACGATAACCAAAATATTTTATATCAAAATAATCAGATATCATAATTGTGTCTAAGTACAAATACTTATTCAAATAGCTGAATTGTTACATTAATTAAATTCCAACATACTAGGCTCAACAACCAAAATCGTAAATGCACGTATCGGAGAATGGATTCCGTATAATGACTGGCACTAGGGTACCACCTATCATAGTACACATCTAGAAAAATGTATCGAGGACCTCGCCGGGATCCCCTACAACACAAGACCGGACTACCCCTAACCTGGATAGTGTTGAATATACTATTATCCCGGGTGTTCCCACCCTTATCGAGCTCTCCCATGCATCGTATTTATAATATCCAAGGGTATATAGAAAGGTGATAAACATACCCTAATTGGGTGCGACCTACTTAGCCTTGCTGCATCTCCCCTGATTTTCAGTCATTTCGGTTGATGAGGCTTGAGGCTACGATTACCTTTTTAAGGACTTTTCACTTAGAATGTTCATTGTCCTCCAATGACAATGTGTTGAAAACATTCATCCATACAAGTCCGTTCTGGGACTGAATGAAACCGAAGGCACTATTCCTACTACATCCATTTTGGAATCATCCTCAGGATTAGTAGCGATTAGCCCTTGCACTTCAATGCTCCATCATCGACTCCATGCTCTTGTCTTCACTTCGAAAACGTACTCGTTGGATCGAAGTGGTTTTCGGATAACTTATCTGATCCCGGTCTCTTCGAAACAACGTTCGATATTTCCGATAAACTCAACCCTGGTTCTTTAGGAAATAAACAGACGAAAATAAGATCGGAGATCATCTCCTAACCGTTAGTGGACAGATTTCCTTATCATCATCCTATAAGAACAAAACGAGTTTATACGTACAGTATAACACCTTCGATAGTAACTGTACCATATAATTCCTTCGTTTCTCCTAGATATTCCCAAAGTTATGTTTTGGGTCCAGATTTGATAGTCGGTTATTTAGCTATCAAATAAACAATCATTCAACCAAATATTTCATTTTCCATTGAAAACACTAAGTCTCATTTAATTTAAATTTTAATAAATTAAATCTCTTTATCCAAAAGGTATATACTTATCTTATCAGAGTAAGTACGTTCACTAATCATTCTTTTCAAAAATATTTGAAAAACCTTTTAAAATAAATATGGAAAGCACCATGCGGTATCAACCATGGATTCACAGCTCAATGATCACGTCTCTATCCTAGAGAAATCCAAACTTAACTATAGGCAATCTCTGCCTTCGATTTCGCCATGAAAGTATACCATTACTTTTCGAAAATTTATTTAATAATTAAATATACTTTTAAACAATTTAAAATAATTACATAACTTTGTAACAAAAATTAATTCTGATTTATTAATAAAATTCTAATCGATTTACAAGACTTGTTTATAAACTTATAATTCATTTTGACATTTTAAACATATTTAAATAACTAATTTTCTGAAATATTCATATGCTAAAACATTTTTAAATTACCTAGTTTAATAATTAAAAGCCATCTTTTTAAAACAAACTCAACTTCTCGATAAAATATATTTTTCAATTCCAATATAGCCAGTCTAATATTTATAGATCTCTCTCGATTTATCACCAATTGATTTACGTCCCAAATTTCATAAATCCCTTTTCACATTTCCAAAAGAAAAATCCATCCTTTCTTTTTAAACCAATTTACCCATCTCATTATAAATCCTTACCGTGAATTTATATCTTCAATTTATCAAATGATAATCATTTTCGCTTTATTTATAAACATTGTTTATAAATCCCATATTCTCATTTCCAGTTTACAACGGTTTCACATCACTTTAATCCATTATAAATCGATTTCTAAATTAAATTCATTTAATAATCAATTCCTTAGATAAACCAAACTACATTCCAAAACCAATCAAATCTCGATTTTACTTCCATTTCGTAATTTATAGATCTTATTTAATATCCAGAATAACCAATTTTATATTTATTTCCAAATTCCCTTTTCATCTTCCCAACTATTTAAATACCGATTTTTAAACCCTTTTTTTCTTTTAAACACATATCACTTGAGTTTATTTTATAAAATCCTTTATATACATTAATTTAAAATCTCTATTTAAAATTATTTCACGAAATAATTAATTATAAATTTAAAATTCAAATTATTGATTTTTATCCAAAACAATACCACTTTAATTAATTCCAAACTCAATATAATATTTCACTTCCAAAATTCACTTTTAATTTCTTTACAAATTAAAAAATAATACTTATGGTATTTTAAAATACCAAAATCTAGGCCAGTGTTACTATAGCATCCAACAAATTCAAATCACACTATAATCTATCACAGATTATACAAACGTATCGTATATCACTATATATGAAATTAAATTCAACACTTTTTAGGAATCCAGTTGGATCCCTCCAACCTGTTTCCCTGCATTCACAGACGTTAATACAACATAAAATTACCCATCCCGCTTCGAGGCGGGATATCGCGGTAATATAGGGTCATCCGCTCCAATAGGCGGGAAATATCAATCCAATTACTAATATATATATATAATGTCACATTCAACTTATAATAATTTATCAATTCAACCAATCAATCAATAATTAATTTTAACTATTTAAAATTAATGCCAATCATCCAAATGAGTGAGATTTACTCACCTTTATTTTTTATTGTCGCTTCACGTTCCGGTTCCGATTAAATCCGAACGCGTTTGAATTTAGCTAAAAATTCTGGATGCTCCAAATTCACCCAAACCAGTTTCATTGCGAAGCTCTCGTCACCATGATCGCAACGCAAAAAGTTTCGTCCAAAGCGAACCTTGTATGCATGAGTTATAGATTTTATAAGTTTACAAGAATTTAAATACAAAATTTACAACTTTCTTTTTTTTAAAAAGCCCACTACCTATCTAACAGACCCAGCCCAATACTCAAACTTCTTCCCCAAAATCCCTGTGTATGCATGAAAAGAAACCCACCGCAGCCGCGTGCACGCACAACACCGATATGGAAATCCAATCGGCGATTCTCCCAACCGACGACGAAATCGAACCTCTCATCGAAAACTCCTATTCCCAGTCACCATTTCCCCTCGTATGCACCACCATTCACGATCGCAACCACGCCACTGCCGTACATAGTCACCCTCCTCCAACATGACCGCACCTTCCCATTTTCACCACCAAGATGCTATTTTTCCCTACGAGTCCAAAAACGAGCTCCATTCCTCGAATCGATGACCCCACACTCCAAAAACTCGAACCCTAGCTCGCGTTCACGTTCGACTCTCGCTGTCGACTTCACCCAAACATCGCCGCACCATCCTATATATATATCAGATCGAAGCTTTGATGAAAACTAGATTTTTAAAACAAGTTTCACAATTTTTAGTTGAGTGTGGACTGAGAAATCATTTTTTTTAAGTTTTGGCTTTTCTTTTCTTTTCTTTTTTCATTACTGTGCTCGGCTGGAAAATTTAAAAGAGGAGGAAACATACACAAGAAGGGAAAGTTCAGATCAATCTAGGTTGGCTTGAAATGAAAGACAAGAAGCTGATGTGAGGGGTTAACTAGTCAATATTTATTAATAAATTTCAAAATGTCTCAATTTGTACAACTCAAAATCTCGACCCCTATTGAGGCATGCCGCTAGGCGTTCATAATGTTATACCCCCATTCCGAACCCAATGGAAATGGTTTCAAGTCCTAATTCGATCATATGGAGAAGATAGCTTTTTGGATCCAATTATTATATTGAATTTTTTATATTAATTTCACCGCGTTTCTAACCCGTACGACGAAACGATAACTCCAAACGCTATGAAATTTAAAATCCGATAATAATACACTATTACGGATCTAATGTAACTAGTTTCGTCGAATTCTGAGACTGTGCCCCCGAAGGCTATTTTTACTCGTCAATTTATACAAGTTATTTTTAAAATAAAAAAAAAATCACTTTTTAAATCCAATTTAATTTTTTTATTATATCATCTTATTAATATAAAATTAATAAGCCTTTAAATTATTTTTATCAAGCTTAAAACTCAAGATTCAATGTTTTAACCAATTTTCAATTATTAAATTCAATAATTAAATTATCCAATAAATCATTATATTTCAAATTCCAGTTAAAAATTAACTCTTAAATATTTAAAATCAACTAAATATTCCAATTTCAAACAACCAAAATTCTGGGTCGTTACATTCCTCCCCCCTTAAAAGAATTTCGTCCCCGAAATTACCAAGGTAAGAAGAATGGTCCAAAACCCATTAACTTTCTCAAACCCAATCAATTTAAACAACTTCCCAAAATCAATTTATTGAAAACACATTATCACTTTTACTAATTACCAAATTCATCCATAGATTCCAAATAATATTATTTACCCAATCATTTCAAGATATAACCAAAAATTAAATTTTGGTTATTAAAATTTTCCTCAAAATTTTCTAACTCCTTAAATTTTTGAAAAATTTCGCCAGCGTCTCCTTTGCGAGGCTAGATCCAAACAACTACAAAACGCCACTACAGGCCAAAATCATCAAAAGAAAACAAAAGCCAAGTGGCTCAATCATCAAATCCAACAACGATTTAAACATGTACCTTTTAGTCGGGCAATCCCATTCTCTTTTGATATCGAAGACATCAATTTAGTTCTTGCTTTTATATACATGTATCTAATTTACTAATGATATCCAATCATATAATTCAAAATCATTTTATTCAGCATTTTCAATCTGCAACATTTTCTTTACTTAAGCCCGTACGATATACATATATCATCCGTACGCAATATCAAATCTGATTGCTCACTCGATCACACAATTTCACTTCCGAACTAGTATTGTTCACACGACTCTCTAGTGCGAACTCAGATCTGTTTCCTTGATTAGAAACCGTCATTCTCCTTGCATAGCCATATACTATGATAGAGAATCTTAGAACCAATCAAAAATCCATATTCAGCGTTCGCCGTCGAAAATCAAGTGAAAAATCCTAAATCAGATCGATATAAATTATCTCGAAATTCTATGCTCGAATCTGGATCAAACCGTCATGCGAAAATCATATACGTACATCTTACGCATTAATTCCAATTTATTCTTAGCTGTAGCAAATCCTTTTATTCACATTCATTTCATATACACTCACTTATTCATAATTATCATTCACACTTATAATTCACATTCACTTAGTGTATCCTTTTAATACCGATTTCACTTAAGAATTTCACCATCAATTTTCTTAAGTCTATTATAAACATTTTATACAAAAGTTCTCACGTTTATTACCACTTCACCACTTATGCTTATATCCATTTATATTCAAATTCAATCCCAATTCCATTTATCTTACTAATTAAATTAATTAGTTCATTCCCTAATTTATTTCCAATCTTAATAAATTCTATTTTCAACAATTTCTTCATTCAGCCTAACTTAGGCTAAATTTCAGAATTCACTTTATACTTAACTTAAGTTAAGTTTAAATTCCATTCCAAAATCAAATTTCAAATTTTATAAGTGATCAAACTTATTCATATTCCATTCACTAATTTTCTTCCAATTCACTTCATTTAATTAGTTTACTTTACTAATTTATTCCATTATCACACTCACTTTCATTTAACTTTTCTTATGTTAAATTTCATTCTTCGTTTTCAGCATTCAATTTTATCCACTCTCTTTAACTTACCTTAAGGTAAGATTCATTTCAATTTTGCTTTCCAGATTTTATAAGTTCAATCTTATTTTCCCATATTTCCTATAAATATGGAAATCAAAATCCCAAAGTTTTAAACATTTTTGGTTCTAAGTATTTCAATTCATTTTAGAAATCATATATACGTATACACAAAATTCCACTAATATATCAAATCATACCTTTGAATCCCAAAACCAAATCTGGTTGTACCAAACAATCCCAATGGTAGCAATTCCTCTCTTGGAAACTCAAAAATGAACATCGATGATGCTGCAGTCATCACCGAAATTATTTTCCAACGACCGAAGTGAGTTCAGTGCTTTTACTCCTTTAAAATATTTCCAATCCAAAAATATTCTCTAAATAATATCACTATTATTTTCCAAGACTTTGAAAAACATTTCAAAACCAATGGGAATTAAATCCCCAAATTTCCAAATTTTCATCTTTTAATTCCTTTATAAATCGTTTTTATAAACCATATCATATTTAAATATTCCTCTGGAATTTCATTTCATTTCAAATTATAAATCACATTTACAAAATCACATTTACATAATTTCATTTCATTATATGAAATTATTTCTTAACATTTGATCATAATATCAACTCTTGTTCAATTTCCACAACAACAAATGGTAATAGTTTAATATTATCATTTCCTAACAACCAAGCACACCATATATAATAATCTCTAAAAATTATTCCTTTATATATAAAAATAATCTGGGTAAAATTATTTCATTTACCCCCATTTCAAAACAATACCATGTCGAATTGCTCTGTATAAGTGTTTAGAGACTCCTATCAATAACGTTAATTACTCGTATTGACCAGAATCCATAAGCCACTAAATAGATCAACCAACACAATATAAAACATTTCACATTCACTAACAAATACACGCTCATATCTATTAACACACTTAAACTCATTCTAGGGTGCTACTGACCCTATCTCTAATGAGTTACCCCATCAAAGCCAAGGTTCTCGCTTAACCTTCAGCTCTGATACCAACTGTCACGGCCGAGATTTTCGACCCTAGAAAATCAACACTAATACGTCCACTGTATCTCATGCCGAGAAATCGAATGTTGGAAAACCCGATTATTAGGGGGAAAGAAAAGGAAGGATAGAAGAAGAAACAGAAACAACAATATAGAATCTCACAATCGCAGCGAAACTAAATATAATATATATCAATAAATCTTGTACAAAAAAAACTATAGCTATTGATATACATACCAATCGTTAGAGTACAACAGTCAACAAACCAATACTGGACAGTTATAATAACTTGTCCTCATAAGTGCTGAATATACGGCCTACAATACACAGCAGAATATAATCAAGTATGTGTAATACGTCTTCGTCATCCAGCTCGTCTCTTGAGCTCCATAGCATCCTAACCTGTATCTGTAATACTCAGTCTGACCCGAGCATTAAAATAAAATAACACCCGAGTCAGTCTGGAAAACCAGCGTGAGAAAACACACTCAATTTGAATTATTAAAGTTATCAAAATCCTTTGAAAAACAAAGGTATCTCGTAAGACCACGCCACACATAAACACTACGGGTTTTTACCTTACGATAACCAAAACATTTTATATCAAAATCATCTGATATTATAATAGTGTCTAAGTACATATACTTATTCAAATAGCCGAAATTGTTACATTAATTAAATTCCAGCATACTAGGCTCCACAACCAAAACCGTAAAGAAACGTATTGGAGAATGGATTTCATACAATGACTAGGCAGTGGGGTACCACCGATCACAGTAAACATCTAGAAAAATGTACCGAGGATCTCGCCGGGATCACCTACAACATAAGACCGGACTACCCCTAACCTGGATAGTACGAATATGCTATCACCCCGGGTGTTCCCACCCTTATCGAGCTCTCCTATGCACCGTATTTATAATATCCGAGGGTATCTAGAAAGGTGATAAACATACCCTAATTGGGTGCGACCCACTTAGCCTTGCTGCATCTGTCTTGATTTTCAGTCATTCCAGTTGATGAGGCTTGAGGCTATGATTACCTTTTTAAGGAATTTTCACTTAGAATGTTCATTATCCTCCAATGACAATGTGTTGAAAACATTCATCCATACAAGTCCGTTCTGGGACTGAACGAAACCGATGGCACTATTCCTACTACATCCATTTTGGAATCATCCTCAGGATTAGTAGCGATTAGCCTTGAACTTCAATGCTCCATCTTCGACTCCATGCTCTTTTCTTCACTTCGGAAACGTACTCGTTGGATCGAAGTGGTTTTCGAATAACTTATCCGATCCCGGTCTCTTCGAAACAACGTTCGATATTTCTGGTAAACTCAACACCGGTTCTTTAGGAAATAAACAGACGAAAATAAGATCGGAGATCATCTCCTAACCTTTAGTGGACAGATTTCCTTATCATCATCCTAGAAGAACGAAACGAGTTTATACGTACAGTATAACATCTTCCACGGTAACTATACCATATAATTCCCGTGTTTCTCTAAGATATTCCCAAAGTTATATTTTGAGTCCAGATTTGACGGTCGGTTATTTAACTATCAAATAAACAATCATTCAACCAAATATTTCATTTTCTACTAAAAACACTAAGTCTCATTTAATTTAAATTTGAATAAATTAAATCTCTTTATCCGAAAGGTATATACTTATCTTATCAGAGTAAGTACGTTCACTAATCATTCTTTTCTTAAATATTTGAAAGACCTTTTAAAATAAATATGGAAAGCACCACGCAGTATCAACCATGGATTCATAGCTCAATGATTACGTCTCTATCCCAGAGAAATTCAAACTTAACTAGAGGGAATCTCTGCCTCCGATTTCGCCATGAAATTATACCATTACTTTTCAAAAATTTATTTAATAATTAAATGTACTTTTAAACAATTTGAAATAATTACGTAACTTTGAAACAATAATTAATTCTGATTTATTAATAAAATTCTAATTGATTTACAAGACTTGTTTATAAACTTATAATTCATTTTGACATTTTTAAAATATTTAAATAACTAATTTTTTGAAATATTCATATGCTAAAACATTTTTAAATTACCTAGTGTTTCCTGGGGATTTGACCAGGCAACTAGTACTCGGCAATAAGTGCTCGGCATCAGAGAGTGTCCGGCATCTAGGAGTGTTCAGTGAAGCACTTGCCATCCAGGAGTGTTCGGCGAAGCAACTGTCATCCATGAGTACTCGGCGTAGTACTCGGCATCCATAGTGTCCGGCGTCCAGGAGTGTTCGGCAAAGTACACGGCATCCATAGTGTCCGGCGTCCAGTAATGTTCGGCATAGTACTCAGCAGTGTTCGGCGTCAACTGGCACTCAACGTCAACCAATGCTCGGCATCAAGGCTGCTCGGCATACAAGACTGCTCGGCATCAAGACTGCTCGGCATCAAGGCTGCTCGGCATACAAGACTGCTCGGCATCAAGACTGCTCGGCATCAAGGCTGCTCGGCATACAAGACTGCTCGGCATCAAGACTGCTCGGCATCAAGGCTGCTCGGCATAAAGAGCACTCGGCGTCGAGACTACTCGGCAACAGGAGTACTCGGCATCCCATGGTGTTCGGTGTAATACTCGACATACAGAAGACATTCAGCATGCACAACTAATCAGGATACCGGTATCGTTCGGCATGCATACGCCGTTCGCTCAAGAGCTTGAGATAGAGGCACGTTCGGCCTCAACAGACAACCGTCCTACACTTCCCACGACACCAACATACCGTTCGGCATAGAAGGAATGGTTCGGCGCAGAGCGTTCGGCACGCCTGGTTCGGCACACAGCGACCACTGCACTGGGGCTTGAGCGTTCGGCTATCCAGCCCACTTGGGAAGTCCAGCCCATATTTGCCTATAAATAGAGGGGCAGGGTCACAGTGAAATGGATCCTTTTTTGGAGAGAAAACACCGGGGAGACTCTGCCATTTTCAAGACTCATCTTCTCTACTTAGCAACTTCATTCAAGCATTTGATTCACGAATTGTATTTGTAATCAACTATAAAGAAGATCAATAAAGTTTAACCTCAAAGTGGACGTAGGCAATTACGCTGAACCACTATAAATTTGGTGTTCTTACTTTCTGTATTTAGATTAGCACTGTCTTCTCTGTTTAATTTGATTTCATCACTTATATCTCTTCACAATATTCTTCTACGAGGTTAGTGACCAATTTTGGTGCTAACACTTTGGTGCTTTCACTGAGAATCGAATTTTCAGACCTCAAGGATCTGCTTTGAAGCTACTGGATTGAACAAATCCCCCGAAGAAGATCCGACTCACTGATAGGACATCCGTTGATTCTACTCAGAGTTCATACCAATAACTCTATAATGGCAAGACCACGTACCAGGTCAGCTTCTCATAATGCGGATGCCTGCGAGACTGCTAGCGTGCAACAAGCAGGACCTAGCAATCAACCAGCGATCCCGAGTGCAGGGATTGCCGCTGAAGAACAGACTCCAGTTGTCACCAGAGTAGAGTTCAATGACTTGATGAGAGAACTTAGGGAAAGCAGGAGACAACTAGGAGAACAGATGCAAGCTAATGCCAACCTGATGGCACAACTCACTCAACAGCAGCAATAGAATGCTGGGGGCAATCCCGCTGCTTACTCCTCATCTGAAAGCTCAACTTCCTCTGATGAACCTCCCAGGCGCAGACGCCGTAAGACTGATGATGCGCGAGCAGATGCTGCTGTTCGAACAGCTGGAGACCGCGACCAAGCAAGAGCTAGAAGCTTCAGGACCGGGATACAGATGGAAGATAGAGGCCCAGATCATCAAAATGCTAACGATGTCGAACCTCAAGATGCACGATTGGCAGATCGCCCAGAGAGGAGGCATCAGCATGGACAGGCGCGTAGAACAGACTCCAACCTTCCGCCTTCCATACAGACACCCGATCTGACAGCCATGATCAGGCAATTGATGAAAGAGAATCAGGGCTTATCAAATGATGATTGGGGAGTGTCAAGAAGTCATACTCCGTTCACGGATGTTGTGTTGCAAGCGGCGTACCCCAGGAAGTTTAGTATGCCTACTATTCCTACATATGAAGGAAAGACTGACCCTAGACAACATGTCATGAGGTACGAATGGATGATGGATTCAGCCAGATCGAATGATGCCACCAAGTGTAGGTGTTTTTCGATTACTCTATCTGGGATCGCTACTATGTGGTTCACCCGACTTCCTCGGCGATCAGTATCAAATTTCGAGGAGTTGGCAAAGAAGTTTATTAAGCAGTTCAGGATACACACTACGCGCCCAAAAGACGTGATGTCTCTGTCAAGTGTAATCCAAAACCCTGGGGAATCGTTGAAGGAATATTTGCAAAGATTCCACGTACCAGCAACTGAAGTCAGTAACCCAAATGACCATGCAATTCTGATGGCTGTGATGAGAGGTGTGGATCCAGACTCTGAGTTTGGAGACTGGCTGGCAGGAAAACCTCCAGCTACGCTAGAGCGTTTCTACTCTAAGGCACACCAGTTCATAAGAAGAGAGGAAGCTAGGTGGGTACGACGAGATAAGGCGCCAGGACCTGTCCAAGAGTCAATAAAGAGCAACATTGCTGTGAAGCAATCCGGAGACAGCTCGGGAAAGGTCCAAGTCAATGTCCAGAACAAGCCTGGGCAACCCAAGGAGTCCGGAGGAAGAAGCCAAGGGAAAAGGAAAGAAGCAGGAAAGTGGAAGTCGAGAATTCCAAGCTACAGCGAGTACACTCCGCTAAACGCCCCACTTGAAAACATTTACCTATCCACCTGCAATACTTTTCAGTACAGAAAACCACGTCCAAAAGAATCAACTGAAGAACAGAAGCGGACCGGGAAATATTGTCGCTTCCATGAGACTTATGGACACAATACGGAAGAATGTAGACACTTGCACGACGCTATCGAGAAGTTGATCAGGCAGAAGAAATTGCAAGAATTTGTAAAGGATCCACAAGAAGGAGGACAGGGAACGTCGAACCCAGGTCGTGCACCGGCTCCACGTCATCCCGAGGAGCCTGCCCGGACCGTTGGTAGGCTGGTCATAAATACAATTATCGGCGGGCCTCACCCCGTGGATAAGAATTGGCAGGAGATGGAGCGATATGCACGTTCCTTGAAGCATGCAGATTTTGAGTGTTGTTCGAACATGGAGGACGGAGCCCCTGCCAAGCAACAGCGCGTAATGACAGACGATATTGTGTTCAGAAGCAGAGACGCTGATCAGGTAGAGGCTCCGACCATCGACCCCATGGTCATATCTGCAACGATCGGACCAGCGTACGTAAAAAGAATTCTGATCGATTCTGGAAGTTCAGTCAACATCATCTTCAAGAAGGCCTACGATCAAATGAAGCTAGAAACAAAAGACTTGAAACCATCCAAAGCCCGTATCCACGGCTTTAACGGCGCTGCAACTGATGCAGTGGGATATGTCGAGTTACCAGTTGAACTGGGACAAGGCGAGCGTCGAAGAGTGCGAATTCTATCCTTTGTAGTATTGGATGTGGGCTCTCCATATAACGTTTTCTTGGGCCGGCCAGCCCTGGCGGAGTTTAGGGCAGCGTTAGCCCCGTGGTGTTTAACTTTGAAGTTCCCGACTGACAAAGGAGTAGGGGTTGTTCACGGCGATCAAGCAGCTGGTCGTTCCTGTTATGTGGCCGAGCTCCGAGAGGCCCACCGGAGGGAGAAAGGAAAGGTTGCGGACGATCCCGTCCGCATCCTCAATATGGATAATTGACAAGTAGTGCCCGAGCCCTGGCTCGGGCATAGTCCTCGGATCTACGGAGATATAGATCCGAGAGACGACGATGAGAAACCCAGGGAAGAGAAGGCGGCACCGGCTGAATTAACTGTTGACATTTCAGTTAGCCGTGATGACCCTTCGCGAATACTGAAGATCGGATCACAGCTAGGCCCCGCAATGACTGAAGACCTTAGCGACTTCCTCCGGGCGAACCTTGATGTTTTCGCCTGGACGCATTCTGATATGTGTGGGATTTCTCCCGCCATCACGAGTCATATGTTGAACATAGACCCGAAATACGTCCCAGTCAAACAAAAAAGGAGAGGAATGGATCCGGAGAGGTCCGCCGCTCTTGGAGAGGAGGTGGACAAACTCAAAGCAAATGGGTTCGTCCGCGACGCCCTCTACCCGGAATGGGTCTCCAACCCCGTGCTAGTAAAGAAGGCGAATGGGAAATGGAGGACTTGCGTAGATTATTCCGACTTGAACAAAGCATGCCCTAAGGACAGTTTCCCGTTGCCTAGGATCGATCAGTTGGTCGATTCCACCGCAGGACACGAGTTACTGTCATTCATGGATGCGTACTCAGGATACAACCAAATCCCAATGCATATTCCGGACCAAGAACACACCAGCTTCGTTACAAATGTCGGGCTGTATTGCTATGTAGTGATGCCCTTTGGATTGAAGAATGCTGGAGCAACTTACCAACGTCTGGTGAATCGAATGTTCAAGGACCAGCTGGGTAGAACCATGGAAGTCTATGTGGATGACATGCTCGTGAAGTCACGACGGTCAAATGACCACATTCAAGACTTGGCTGAAATGTTCGACATACTCAGGTTTTACGGCATGAAGATCAACCCGTTGAAGTGTTCATTCGGCGTTGCATCAGGGAAGTTTTTGGGATTCATCGTCAACGCTAGGGGAATCGAAGCCAACCCAGAAAAGATCCAAGCTATTCGAGATGTACAAGCGCCCAGGACTATAAAGCAGGTACAGAGCTTGAGCGGAAAAGTAGCTGCGCTGAGTCGATTTATATCCAAGGCAACTGACAAGTGCATCCCATTCTTTGACATAATAAAGAAAGGAAAGAGAAATTTTGAATGGACGTCTAGCTGTGAGGAAGCGTTCCGGAATCTGGTAAGGCATCTGGAAAGCCCACCAATGCTATCAAAACCGGTTGACCATGAGATGTTGTACGTTTACTTGGCTATATCCCCTCATGCGATAAGCGCAGCTTTGGTTCGTGAGGAGGATCGAGTCCAGAAGCCGGAATACTATGTTAGCAAGCGTTTAACGGGGGCAGAAAAGAATTACCCTAAAATCGAGAAATTGGCTTACTGCTTGGTGATTGCATCACGCAAGCTGCGCCCATACTTTCAAGCGCATTCAATCGGTGTTTATACCGATCAACCCCTGAGGCAGGTACTCCAACGACCGGAAACTTCTGGAAGATTGCTAAAATGGAACATCGAGTTGAGCCAATTCGATATCGCGTACTTACCACGGAGAGCCATCCGAGGGCAAGCGTTAGCAGACTTCATCGCTGAATTTACCATACCCACCAAACCGGACGATCACGACATCATTCCCCCCGTTCGATGGAAATTATACACTGACGGTGCATCAAACGACCGTTGCTCCGGCGCGGGCGTAGTTCTTGTAACTCCGGAAAACCTATCGATCTGTTATGCCCTGAAGCTCGATTTCCCGGCTACAAATAACAAAGCTGAATATGAAGCACTAATCGCTGGCTTGAAGCTCATCAGGGAACTCGGGATCGAATCAGTCGAAATCTTTTGTGACTCGCAGTTGGTGGTTTACCAAGTACGGGGAGACTACCAAGCAAAGGGACGAAGGCTAGCTCCGTACCTCATTCAGGTCCAAGAACTACTATCAAATCTTGAGCGTCATGACATCTCACATATCCCGCACGAACAGAACAAAGAAGCCGACTTATTGGCTAAATTCGCAAGCACCGACGATGCGCAACAAATGGGATTGTATCCCGTCGAAGTCTTGCATGCCCCGAGCATAGACGAAATGAAAGTCGATCGCGTGTTGGGAACAGAAATCGAGAAGGAGTCGTGGATAACCCCATTCAAACTGTACCTGGCAACCGGGGCTTTACCAGAAAAAAGAAGCGAAAGACGACAGGTCCTTCGAAAGGCTGCGCGGTACGTAATGCAGGGTGGATCCATGTATCGAAAAGGATTCTCAGTCCCATTACTACGGTGCATCGCTCATGATGAAACAAAGCGAGTCTTGAGGGAAGTTCACGAAGGGGAATGCGGCGACCATACTGGGGGGAAAACGCTAGCAAAGAAGATCCTCCGCTATGGATATTACTGGCCCACCATAAACCGGGATGCCGCGGACTACGCAAGAAAATGCGACAAATGTCAAAGATATGCAAAAATCCCGAGGGCTCCATCAACGGAACTCACACAAATGATCAGTCCTTGGCCATTTGCGATCTGGGGAATCGACATAATCGGCTCTTTGCCTTTATCCAAAGGTGGTGCGAAATATGCAATAGTTGCAGTCGACTATTTCACGAAATGGGCTGAGGCAGAACCTTTGGCCACTATCACCTCTAAGAAGGTCATTAACTTCGTTGTACGAAACATTATATGCCGCTTTGGCCTTCCACGCACCTTCATTACGGACAACGGAACGCAATTTGAAAGTAGAGAGTTCAAAGAGTTCTGTTTGAAGTACGGCATCGAGAAAAAGTTTGCCGCCGTTGCGCACCCAAAAGCTAACGGACAAGTCGAGGCCGTTAACAAAATAATCAAGTCCATATTGAAGAAGCGTCTGGAGAAGGTTGGAGGCAAGTGGGTAGATGAGCTCCCGACAGCATTATGGGCGTATAGAACTACCCACAAGTCCGCGACCGGCCACACTCCGTTCGCCTTGGCATACGGCTCTGAAGCCGTTATACCCGTGGAGCTTGAAGTTCCATCGCACCGAGTGACATACTATGATCCCAAGACGAACCAAAACCTCTTGCTGGAATCGCTGGACTGCATCGACGAAAAGCGAGAAGAAGCTGAATTAAGGGCGGCGGCGCACAGACATCGAGTCAAGCGTTACTACGATGGCAGCGTCCGCCCAAGAATCTTTGATGTGGGAGATCTCGTTCTGAAACGAGTCTTCCCAGCTGGGAAGGTCCATACGCCATTGAATGGAAGCTTGGAGAAGGAACATTCAAGCTAGCGACCGTTGATGGCGCGACACTCCCCCGAGCATGGAACAGTGAACATTTGTGGCACTATTACATTTAGCATGTTTTCCTTTCTTGTTGTAGGCACTGTTGTTTCCTGCATGTTTCCATTCAATAATGACTTAGTTTCCTTTTAAAGTTGTAATCAAGCAATTTAGTTGATTTTCATTAATAAAGGCTTGAAGCCACATTTTCTATGAAGTTTCTATATCTCTTAATTGGATGATAAATTACATTATCCTGCACGACATACAGACTCGTATAAACGATTCCAAATCTCCGAATCCCCAGAGCGTGGATCGGAGTACTCTAAGTCCCCAGAGCGCGGACTAGAGTATAAACGATTCCAAATCTCCGAATCCCCAGAGCGCGGATCGGAGTACTCTAAGTCCCCAGAGCACGGACTAGAGCATAAACGATTCCAAATCTCCGAATCCCCAGAGCGCGGATCAGAGTACTCTAAGTCCCCAGAGCGCGGACTAGAGTATAAACGATTCCAAATCTCCGAATCCCCAGAGCGCGGATCGGAGTACTCTAAGTCCCCAGAGTGCGGACTAGAGTATAAACGATTCCAAATCTCCGAATCCCCAGAGCGCGGATCGGAGTACTCTAAGTCCCCAGAGCGCGGACTAGAGTATAAACGATTCCAAATCTCCGAATCCCCAGAGCGCGGATCGGAGTACTCTAAGTCCCCAGAGCGCGGACTAGAGTATAAACGATTCCAAAACTCCGAATCCCCAGAGCGCGGATCGGAGTACTCTAAGTCCCCAGAGCGCGGACTAGAGTATAAACGATTCCAAAACTCTGAATCCCCAGAGCGCGGATCGGAGTACTCTAAGTCCCCAGAGCGCGGACTAGAGTATAAACGATTCCAAAACTCCGAATCCCCAGAGCGCGGATCGGAGTACTCTAAGTCCCCAGAGCGCGGACTAGAGCATAAACGATTCCAAATCTCCAAATCCCCAGAGCGCGGATCGAGGTACTCTAAGTCCCCAAGGCGCGGACTAGAGTAGAAACTATTTCAAGCCTCCAAGTCCCCGGGGCACAGAGTCAGCAAGAAGTCCAAGTACTCAAAAGATGTGGGACGGGAGGCACGCCATGTCCATAAATGTTTGAACAGCACAAGAATGGACCAGGAGATAATGCAACTCATAAGAACTTGAGTTATGGCTACAATTAGTCAACAAGCCAAAGAAAGACAAGAGAATCATCCAAGCAATAAAGAAACTAAAATTTTATTCGATAAGTCTAAAATGGGGATACATGATCACTCCTACAAAATTCGGACCTCTCTATACAAACTGCAAGTTGTGAAAGATAGAAGCAATTACAAGACTTAAGCAAAAAACTCGTTGAACGAGTGTATCGATTATTTCTTCGACTTCTTCTTTTTGTCTTCCTTTGATGTTTCCGACGACTCCTCTCCCTCACGTTTTTTCTTGGACTTTTTGCTTGCTAGAGAAACGAAGTCAGGAGTAGGAGACGGAACATCTAGTGGTTTGGACCTGCCCGGGAGAATGATTTTCAAAGGTCTGTTCCACGGGTCAGTGAGTTCCAGTATTTCAGACTCGACTTTGACTTTGACTTTTCTCTTCTCCTCGTCGGCAAGACGGTCCTTCATGCTCATCTCTGAAGTATGCTCAGAGGCGCCAGTGATTTTAATTTCATCGCTTCCTTCGACAGGAGATGAATTATCAAGTTTGTCATCATCAAGCGCCCCGATCACTTGGGCGTCGGGACCGGGAGTTACCCCTGCGTGAGCAACGTCGCTTGTTTTCCCTGCTTCCTCCTTGGCGTCATCGCTCCTCGGAGTTGGCTCGGCGTCAGAACAACCTGCACGAAAATATAAGAAATGGGTATTAGAACGAATAACCATTGCTGAAAAATGACGGGATCTCTTCGACTTCTAGAGAAAGAAGAATTTCCTACCAGGATCCGGTTGGCTATCGGTGGCGCGTGGGGTTTCACCCTCCAGGATAGGTGACAGCACGTGAACGCCGAGCCCGGGATCTTCGGGATCATAACTGGCATGCTGCTCGAATGGATCAAGCGTCGACCGACCGGCCGATTGAGCAGCATAAGGAGCGGCGATGTGAGGAGTAGTAGCGTCGGCCTCTGACGGGCCGGCCTCGTCGTTCTTCTCTTTCGAAGGGGAAGAGCCCTTGCCATAAAGAGCCAATGCTGCGGATAAGTCCGATGGCTCATTCCCCCTCAAGAACTCCTTCACCAATGCATCCTCGTCGACCTCGTCGGGGCCCGACTCGACTTTCCTGATCTTTATCAGAGTTTCCCATGCCTCAGCCAGGGATTCGAGGTAGCCGTCGCCCAAGAATGTTAAGTCATGGTGCATAAGGACGCGGGCTCCGTACTCGGCGATCAACGGGTCAAACATACTTTTGACCTCTTCCCTGCCGGCCTCTGCGGCCGCCTCAAGGCGAGAATCAAGCTCCTCCACAGCCATTCTTTTGCCCTCCTCACGGGCCTCATCCTTCATTTTCTCGACCCCGGCAAGTTCGTTGTCGAGCTTTGTCTTCAGGAGTCGGGTAGCAACAATCTCATCACAATATCGCTGTAATTCTTCCTGAGCAGCTATTTTGTCTTCTTTCTCCTTGGAGAGTTGTTCTTTCAGCTCTTTGACTTGAGTAGCGAGCGCGTCCCTTTCTTTTTGGACAGAGTCTTTTTCTAGGGCAAGGGCGCCGCTGCGCTGAACTGCTTCGTCAAGCTCCTTTTTGTGAGCCACCTCTAAGCAAGTAACTGCCTCAGCAGTATCTTTCACACCTTGTTCAGCGGCTTCTAGCTTTGACTTATACGAAGCGAGCTCTTCGTCTTGGAGTTTGATGATTTTCTTATCGCTGTCAGCCTCCAGATTCAAACGGTCAATCTCGTGTTGATGCTCGATAGATACTTCCGAGATCTTCTCCACCAAGTGCACGAATGCGTCATGTTGAACATAGACGTCATTGTTGCAGGCAATGGCACTTTGCTTCACGTGCCCAGGAATGTGATGGATGGCTGGGAGGAATTTCAAGCCGTCAAAACAGATTTTCGGAAACTTGGCCTTAAGGTCGACCATCTTTTCCGCAACAGTTGGGTCCACGGCAGGAATAGGAGGAGGAGGCTTAGAGAATTCCGTTCTTTTACGTTGCTCTCGAACTTGCCTCGTACTCGATGAACTGGAATGTTGTTCTCGAGCAGCATCAGACTGATAACCCTTCTGCAAAGACTTCTCTTTATCCAGCTCAGTTGGAGGAGGAAGATCGCGGGACTTGGAAGATTGAGAGTGTGCTTTCTTGCGGTGAGACGACTCGCGAGGACGATTGTCCCTATCTTCATAATCACCTCGGTCCCTGCGTCTGCCTGAACCGGAATCCCGTCCGGAGTGATGGAATATAGAAGACCCCTGAAGGCGATCAAGTCCGTGTGAGCGGCCCATATCACCTGCAAAGAATGGAGATAACAACGAGTTAAGGAGAATTCACGAATTAAAAAGACTTGAAGTATATTATGGAATGCGCATGTGCGTGTGTGTCCTAGTGTTCCCCCCGACGGACCCGTTCATTTATCTTTGCTAATCGGAGTATTGTCTCCTTGAGCCGGGAGTTGAACTCCTACATTGCCTCTAGTGGGCGAAGAGAATTTGAGAGCTTCAGGATCATCGAATCCGTAATTAAGTAAATCATCGGGGATGGACAAGTTGGACAGACCCCTCAGAGAACTTTCCAGATGCTGCGAAGAAGCCTCTTTCTCAGGAGGGATAGGCGTAGATTTTGAGGTGCCACCAACTTTCTCCTTTTGAACCGTATATTTCAGCTTCTTTTTTCCCTTCGAAGGGGAGGATGATGTCTCAATATCCTGAACTTCGATTGCCGGATTCCAAGTGAGACCCACGTTCTCGCCCTGAGTCTCGGGAGCAACATCCTCTCTACGCTCGCTTTCTCCATGCGTATCGGGAGTGCGGCGCGACGATGGTCCGGCCTGCTTTTTCCCTTTACCAGACGAAGGCTTGGGAATAGTGACACCTTCTGGAAGGCTGATCCGACGACCAGGGGCTAGCAAGCCAAACCCCGACAGCGATTCATTTGAAATGATAGTCCGGATGTCTCGATCCTCAGCAGGAAGAGCTCTAATGGCTTCAACGGCCTCAGATTATCCTCGGCCTTCCGGACGCGGGTTGATGCCTAAAAAGATGAAATGAAGAGTTAGGAAAAGCATGACTCCAATTAAATACGAATAGCGATTCGGCAGAGAGACTTACTGCCTTCAACCCATCTCCTAGCGAAACCAGACGGGCAGCGCACATAGAACCATTCCTGTTTGTACAGGGCGAATTTGCTGCAGGCCCCTGTCAAGATCTGGCACTTGTGGTATGGCTCGAGGAACATAAAGGAAGGGCTATCTTTCCGTCTCTTGAACATATAAATGTATCGGATATCACCGGGGGTTGGAGGTCTGGAGAAGACGGCCATGAAAAGTAAGTAAGTCCCATATAGAAACGCATGACCGTTCAGGTGCAGTTGCGATGGAGCCATGTCTATGTACTGCAGAACGTCCCGGAGAAATAAGTTGAAGGGAGGCACGCTGCCCATCCAACACATGAACTTGTTGCAGGTAGTGTACCCGACTTGGGGCAGATGAGGGCGATCGTGTCTCGAAGGGACTAACACGTCGGCGAAAGGAATCCCGTGAATAGAGCATATCCGCCTCAGGGCAGCTTCGTTGATCTTCGAAGCTTGAGAATCGATCGGATTGTCTAGTAAGATGGTTGCCTCCAGAGCGTCAGGCGCCAAATTATGAGCGGGAGAAATTGACGGGTTAGAAGAATCAGCGGCTCCTTGCCTTGCTGACGGCCCAGGCCTGTCAGATATGGTGGCAGAACTAGATTTTCTCGACATCCCGAATAAATAATGAACCTGGCTAAATGCTTGAGAAAGCTATACTTAAAAAACGTTGAACGTTAGAATTAGCAACACGATTTTTTCCCCCCGTGTGGTGTGTGAACTAATGCAAGCAATTGTGTACAGGCAATAAGAATCTAAAGGTTTTAAAGATATAATAATTAGCTTCGAATCATCGCCTTCGAAGACCGTCATCGCTGACCGTCTCAAAAAGCTCGCCTTGAGGTGATTACAGTTCCAGATTCAGAAAGCATATGATTTATAAAGTGACCGACCTAAGTGTAGTTTGACGTTTATGTTGTTCGACATGTATGTGTTTGTTCGGCATTTGAATGTTGTTCGGCATTGACATTGTTCAACCTAAGTTCTGTTCGGCATGTATGTGTTTGTTCGGCATTGAGACTGTTCGACCTAAGTTCCGTTCGACATGTATGTGTTTGTTCGGCATTTGAATGTTGTTCGGCATTGGAATTGTTCGGTCTAGGTTCTGTTCGGCAATAGTATTGTTCGGCCTCAATACTGTTCGGCATCTAAGAATGCTCGGCTTGGGTTTTGGTCAGTTGAGTTATCGTTCGGCATTTGTGTTTAAGTGTCCGTCTTTAGTTCGTTCGGCTAAGTTGTTGTTCGGCTGAGTTATCGTTCGGCATTTTTGTAAGTGTTCGTCTTTAGTCCCTTCGGCTAAGTTGTCGTTCGGCACTCTAACGAGTATTCAGCCTCATTAAGACGAGATACTATTCGCTATCGTTCGGCGCACGACAACGTACGCCGAACCATAACTATGCCATCCAACACCCTTACCACCTCCAACGTTTCCCTTGTTCCTTCATTTTTGGCTATGGTTCGACGCGATGGAGCTAAATACAATAGCCACATATTTGCAAACACCTCAAATCCATCCTCCTCGCCTCATATTATCGTTCGGCAAGGGGAACAATCTACTCGAAAGCTTTCTACAGAACACACTTGACTCATTTGAAACGTATTCAAGTTATACGAGGAGCGGTACCTAGATTGCAGTTAGAAGTCTAAGAAGGAGTGTTCAAGTTGCAAATCTGTTCGACTGGAGAAGGTTAGAAAACTTGAAAGAATGACGGAAACGAAAAAGTAAAGGAAAAGGGACGGGAAGGACCCGGTTATATAGAGGGAGGTAGAAGTCGAAAAGGCTATACCCGGTAGAGCCGGTCAATACCGGAGTGTTCGGCATCGTACCGGAGAGACGTTCGGCACGCTAGGTACGTTCGGCTTTGAACGTATCGTTCGGCATCCCAACCTCGTTCGTCTTGCACCGCCTTCGCTAGCATTCTCGAGAAGGTACCTCCGAGGTAGATTGTACCAGATTCAAAGCGCATCACGTTCGGCCACGCAATACACTTTGGGGGGCAAGTGTTTCCTGGGGATTTGACCAGGCAACTAGTACTCGGCAATAAGTGCTCGGCATCAGAGAGTGTCCGGCATCTAGGAGTGTTTGGCGAAGCACTTGCCATCCAGGAGTGTTCGGCGAAGCAACTGTCATCCATGAGTACTCGGCGTAGTACTCGGCATCCATAGTGTCCGGCATCCAGGAGTGTTCGGCAAAGTACACGGCATCCATAGTGTCCGGCGTCCTGTAATGTTCGGCGTAGTACTCAGCAGTGTTCGGCGTCAACTGGCACTCAACGTCAACCAATGCTCGGCATCAAGGCTGCTCGGCATACAAGACTGCTCGGCATCAAGACTGCTCGGCATCAAGGCTACTCGGCATACAAGACTGCTCGGCATCAAGACTGCTCGGCATCAAGGCTGCTCGGCATACAAGACTGCTCGGCATCAAGACTGCTCGGCATCAAGACTGCTCGGCATCAAGGCTGCTCGGCATAAAGAGCACTCGGCATCGAGACTACTCGGCAACAGGAGTACTCGGCATCCCATGGTGTTCGGTGTAATACTCGACATACAGAAGACATTCAGCATGCACAACTAATCAGGATACCGGTATCGTTCGGCATGCATACGCCGTTCGCTCAAGAGCTTGAGATGGAGGCACGTTCGGCCTCAACAGACAACCGTCCTACACTTCCCACGACACCAACATACCGTTCGGCATAGAAGGAATGGTTCGGCGCAGAGCGTTCAGCACGCCTGGTTCGGCACACAGCGACCACTGCACTGGGGCTTGAGCGTTCGGCTATCCAGCCCACTTGGGAAGTCCAGCCCATATTTGCCTATAAATAGAGGGGCAGGGTCACAGTGAAATGGATCCTTTTTTGGAGAGAAAACACCGGGGAGACTCTGCCATTTTCAAGACTCATCTTCTCTACTTAGCAACTTCATTCAAGCATTTGATTCACGAATTGTATTTGTAATCAACTATAAAGAAGATCAATAAAGTTTAACCTCAAAGTGGACGTAGGCAATTACGCTGAACCACTATAAATTTGGTGTTCTTACTTTCTGTATTTAGATTAGCACTGTCTTCTCTGTTTAATTTGATTTCATCACTTATATCTCTTCACAATCTTCTTCTACGAGGTTAGTGACCAATTTTGGTGCTAACACCTAGTTTAATAATTAAAAACCCTCTTTTTAAAACAAACTCAACTTCTCGATAAAATATATTTTTCAATTCCAATATAGCCAGTCTAATATTTATAAATCTCTCTCGATTTTTCACCAATTGATTTACGTCCCCAATTTCATAAATCCCTTTTCACATTTCCAAAAGAAAATTTTACCCTTTCTTTCTAAACCGATTTACCCATCTCATTATAAATCCTTACCGTGAATTTAAATCTTCAATTTATGAAATGATAATCATTTTCACTTTGTTTATAAACATTGTTTATAAATCCCATAGTCTCATTTCCAGTTTACAACGGTTTCACATCACTTAAATCCATTATAAATCGATTTCACAATTAAATTAAATTAATAATCAATTCCTTAGATAAACCAAACTAAATTATAAAACCAATCAAATCTCGATTTTACTTCCATTTCGTAATTTAGAGATCTTATTTAAGATCTAGAATAACCAATTTTATATTTATTTCCAAATTTCCTTTTCATTTTCCCAACTATTTAAATATCAATTTTTAAACCCCTTTTTCTTTTTAAACACATATCACTTGAGTTTATTGTTTAGAATCCTTTATATGCATTAATTTAAAATATCTATTTAAAATTATTTCACCAAATTATTAATTATAAATTTAAAATTCAAATTATTGATTTTTATTCAAAACAATACCTCTTTAATTAATTCCAAACTCAATATAATATTTCACTTCCAAAATTCCCTTTTAATTTCTTTACAAATTCAAAAATAATACTTATGGTATTTTAAAATACCAAAATCTAGGCCAATGTTACTATAGCATCCAACAAATTCAAATCACACTATAATCTATCACAGATTTTACAAACGTATCATATATCACTATATATGAAATTAAATTCAACATTTTTAAGGAATCCAGTTGGATCCCTCCAACCTGTTTCCCTGCAACCACAGATGTTAATACAACATAAAAACACCCATCCCGCTTCGAGTAGGGATATCGCGGTAATATAGGGTCATCCGCTATTATGCGGGGGCGCATAGGGTCTCATCCGCTCCAATAGGCGGGAAATATCAATCCAACTACTAATATATATATATATATTACTATATATAAAATCACATTCAACTGATAATAATTTATCAATTCAACCAATTAATCAATAATTAATTTTAACTATTTAAAATTAATGCCAATCATCCAAATGAGTGAGATTTACTCACCTTTATTTTTTATTGTCGCTTCGCATTCCGATTCCGATTAAATCCGAAGGCGTTTGAATTTAGCTAAAAATTCTAGAAGCTCCAAATTCACCCAAACCAGTTTCATTGCGTAGCTCTCGTCACCACGATCACAACGCAAAAAGTTTCGTCCAAAGCGGACCTCGTATGCATGAGTTATAGATTTTATAAGTTTACAAGAATTTAAATACAAAATTTACAACTTTTTTTTTAAACAAAGCCCACTACCTCTCTAACAGACCCAGCCCAATACTCAAACTTCTTCCCCAAACTCCCTGTGTATGCACAAAAAGAAACCCACCATAGCCGCGTGCACGCACAACACGATACGGCAATCCAATCGGCGTTTCTCCCAACCGACGATGAAATTGAACCTCTCATCGAAAACTCCTCCTCCTAGTCACCATTTCCCTTCGTCTGCACCACCATTCATGATCGCGACCACGCCACTACCGTAAACAGCCGCCCTCCTCCAACATGACCGCACCTTCCCATTTTCCCCACCAAGATGCCATTTTTTCTCACGAGTCCAAAAACGAGCTTCATTCCTCGAATCAATGACCCCACGCTCCAAAAACTCGAACCCTAGCTCACATTCACGTTCGACTCTCGCTGTCGACTTCACCCAAACATTGCCGCACCATCCTATATATATATATATATCAGATCGAAGCTTTGATGAAAACTAGATTTTTAAAACAAGTTTCACAATTTTTAGTTGAGTGTGGACTAAGAAATCATTTTTTTTAAGTTTTGGCTTTTCTTTTCTTTTCTTTTTTCATTACTGTGCTCGGCTGGACAATTTAAAAGAGGAGGAAACGTATACAAGAAGGGAAAGTTCAGATCAATCTAGGTAGGCTTGAAATGAAAGACAAGAAGCTGATGTGAGGGGTTGACTAGTCAATATTTATTAATAAATTTCAAAATGTCTCAATTTGTACAACTCAAAATCTCGAACCCCTATTGAGGCATGCCGCTAGGCGTTCATAATGTTATACCCCCATTCCGAACCCATTGGAAACAGTTTCAAGTCCTAATTCGATCGTATGGAGAAGATAGCTTTTTGGACCCAATTATTATATTGAATTTTTTATATTAATTTCAGCGCGTTTCTAACCCGTACGACCAAACGATAACTCCAAACGCTACGAAATTTGAAATCCGACTATAATAAACTATTACGGATCCAATGGAACTATTTTCGCCAAATGCCGAGACTATGCCTTGGAAAGCTATTTTTACTCGTCAATTTATACAAGTTATTTTTAAAATTGAACAAATCAATTTTTAAATCCAATTTAATATTTTTATTATCTTCATTCTTATTAATATAAATTTAATAAGCCTTTAAATTATATTTATCAAGCTTAAAACTCAAGGTTCAATGTTTTAACTAATTTTCAATTATTAAATTCAATAATTAAATTATCTAATAAATCATTATATTTGAAATTCAAGTTAAAAATTAACTCTTTAAATATTTAAAATCAATTAAATATTCCAATTTCAAATAGCCAAATTCTGGGTCCTTACTCTTGTAGCCCATCCAAATGAAGTGGGTGTACCCTAAGTTTGGAAAATCAGGAGGGTGTGTCTCAGAACCTTGAAATTGAGATTGTAATTGGGTTTGCCTTTTGCCTATTTAAAAATTGGCATTTGAAAAGAAATCTGTACAAGCAATTGTACGGGACTGGACGTAGGAGAAATCCGAACTAGTATAAAATCCCTGATGTCATCTCTCTAACTCTTTATAGCTTTTATTTTCATCTATGATTGATTATTGATATAACTCTGCGTTGAAAATCTGTGATTTAATATTCAACTTGAAAGAAATTTAGAAAGATTTACAGAAGTTAGAAAACACTATTCTCCCCCTCTAATGTTTAGTTTGCTTTAAGATTCATAATTCCACAATCTAATGTGGGGAGGAAGTTGCCATGGATTGATGGGATATGGGAAAACGAATGAGGTATAACGTACTGAGAACGTGCTCCGGGTGGGACCTCCACACGAAACATGCGCCTTGTGTGTCAAGCTGCTCCATGGCAGGACAGAGCAATTTGCCCGGATTTTCCAATGTAGTAGAGACACTTTGGACTACGGCGGTCATATTGGCTAGATTCCAAACATTCATATAGTGGGTGGAGGTAGTTATCACAGATTAATGGGATGTGGGAAAACGAACGAGGTCCAACGTACTGAATTTCCATAAGTCATCGAATTTGCATACGGAAATAGTACTTTATGTACTTAACATCAATCTTTGATTTCAAACTTAAAATATCATTTGGTTAACAATGAAGCCATTCAATTCGAGGTATTACTCCCTCTCAAACCTTGACTTGACAATATTCATATCTTTTAGGATAGGTAGAAGTTTCCCTACCTCGAAGCTTAATGACAAGTATAAGACTTCATAAATTATATATAATTATTTAAACAAACAAAATGTTATAAATCAAACTTGTTTTTCCAATTTTCAGAATCTTTACTTTAACTAGAATATTGTAGTCCATAACTTCCTTCTATTTTCCTAAAACCATTTAATAAAATACAAAGGTTATAATTCCAGACTTGACCTATTTATTCCCTAAAATTATTTAAAACGCCTACAATATCATTTAATTTTTTGCTTAAAACATCTCTTAAATATCATTACTTTCAAAAGAAATTTTGACTTTAGAAATAAAAGAGTTTCTCTTTTTATAAAAGTACCACTTGCTTTATTATATCAAATAATCATTTATATAAATTTCAAAACACTTTAAACAAAGTTTAAACTTCCAAACCATACTTAAAAACCATCACTTTAAAAAGGAATTCGACTTTGGAAAAGTAAAGAGATTTCTTTTAAATAAACTATTTGTTTAAGTATTCAAAATTATGTTTAAAACTTCAAACTCCTTTTAAAATACTTATACAATTTTATAAAACACACTCAAAAAGAATTTACAAAATATCTAAAAAGATAACCTTCTTTTACTTTACCAAAATCATGGATTTCCAAAGTGCGTCCATAACGATTATCGCTATATGGAACATAACTTTTCAAACCTTTGTTTCGTAAATCAAATAGCTTTAAACTCCATTTCTTTCCATATTTTATACTATTATAAGTCTACAAAACATTTACTTCAAAGTATTATAAAAGCTGAAGGTATATTAAAACCTTTTTATTACAAGTCGAAAATCATACCATTTTTTTGAAAAAGTATTACTACGAGGCTTAGCGGCCCCTGGGGTACTTAAACAAAGCAACCATTAATTTCATATCAAAGGAGTCAATTTTTTGAATCATTTTCAAGTTATATTCAAGATTACCAAAGAATAGCATACAAACATTTCATACGCACATATATAAATGAAATGTAAATCACGGGGCAAGGAATCCTTTTGGATCCTTCTACAAATTTTCTATTCTTCGAAGTGATACTGTAGAGACCTATTGGCTATGAAGACACTTTGACTTCCTCTTTTTGTTCCCTGCAAAACAATGACTATTAATGTCATCCGCTTCCAAGCAGGAATCAAACCTACAAACAATTATAAAGATTATATCCAATATATTACACACAACATCGAGAATAATAATTATATTACAATATGCAACATTATTTTTAAATTAGTTCAAAGTGAGATATCCCAGTTTTATTCAACAAGCCACTACTTCCTCTTATCATCACCTTAAGGTCAAAGATCCCACCTTTGATATCAAAACCCCAAAACCATGCCTCCGCCATGCTACAAGTGCTCACGGCCATGTCCTCTCGGCTCCTTAAATGCTTATGGCCAAGGGGGTTTTAGGGAGTTGTGGTCCAAATTTTGGATGTTTGAGATGGTGAAAGTATGGTCTATATTATTCTATGCTTATTTAAGAGTTCTAAGGAGAAAAATGAAGTGGTCTTGATCTGCTTTGGACATAAGAAATAAAATAAAGAGAGGAGAAGGATGACAGCAAAAGTGGAGAAAATGGAGTAAAGTTAGAAAAATGAACTGGAAGGTGTTCTTTTATAGAATTGGACAAATGGCAAACTACCTCCCTTACGCATTCATCAAATTACATGACTACCCTTCCACTAACCTTCCATAAAAAGCTTCCTCCATGTGCACCACAACCTCTTCATGTGCTCATGTGTAACAATTCCGAAATTTGTTGTTCTTTTGAAAAGAAATTGGATTAAATTGATTTTTGATTTAAGTTGAGAATTTGAAATGTGAACTTAAATTTATGTTGCGTACGATTAGTTAAAACAAATAAAATGTGAATTAAAAATATAAAATGGATATTTTAAGCGATTTGAAATTTAACGTAGAAATCAGCCGTTGTATAAACAGTGAAATATTTGGTTTCAGAAATTAAAATATTTTACATAAAAATATATTGGGAAAATTTATAATAAAAACGTCGACGTTCGTTTCGTCGAATTCTGATTTCGCTAGCTCAGTTTAAATCGATTTATACGATCGATTTACGGTAGCGACAACCGATATTGCGTAAGTATCAAATTTCACCCGAGCGTTAAATAACCAGTTTTCTATGTGCTAATGTGTTCATATCGATACATTGAGCACAACAGTGTTTTGTTTCGAGTGTTTGGATTCTCTGTTTGTTCGGTGCAGCATTTTGGTCCGAGCTAATGGGGGTTGCTATTATATATAAGGGTTCGTTTGCTACGGGATTTTTATATAAGTTTATAAGGAATGGCTGTAGAAATTGGTATATATATATATATTACATGTATAACGTTTAAAGATAATACACGGTTGGTAAAAATTTGAATTGGTATAGTGTTGAAATGGTAAACAATGCCGGAAGAAATGCTCAAAACAAAACAAAAAAAGATATCTGCACGTGGCCACACGTCCTCCCTCACTTTTATTATCTTCTACTGTATATATTTCATATGCTAACAAAAGAAAGAAAACATAGCACGTAAAGCCGCTTCCTCCTCGAGACCGAGCCCTCCTTTCTCTTCACCGTTGCGCCTTCCACCTACTCCTTACCCTTTACCGCCGCCGCTCCGCCTATCAGTGCACCACCCCGCCAGAGCTCCTCCCCTCTCCAACAGCCGCAGCCACCACCTTAAAATATATATAGCAGCCGAATATCTGCCTAGACCACCCTCTTCCACCACCAGATGCCGTCGCCTTCTCCTCCCCCTTCACCGCCGCACACTTCCCTACTCACCGTCGCTGTGCCTAACCCCTTCGGCCATCCTCCAGCAGCCAGCCGACCGTATATAAAAAAACAAGAGCAATCGAACTGCTGCTAAGCCCTACCTTATCCCTGCCGCCTTCGCCACCAACTGACAACCGCCTGCAACACCCATCGCCGCCCCAGCCAAGCTCAACTTCACCCTCTTCCATCCTTGCCTCCCCGAGTTGCCTTGTCCCTACCCCTTTGTTCTAGCCATATATATATATAGATAGTTATATATATAAAAAAAGACTCATATTTTATCAAAGAGAAGATATAGTGCTATTGTCCGGGGTCCGATACTGCGTGTGCAAGCGTTGAGAGTTAGCTGTTGATTCGAATAGTGCCGCATCGTAAGCCGCACCGTGGATCTATTTCGAGTTGTCGTCGCTGAGGTGAGTGTTTATACGCTCACAAGTACTAAAATATTTTTTTAATGTATGTAGTAGAATTATATCTTGAAGTGAATTGAATTTATTGATTTTTGCTTCAAGATTTAATTGACATTTAAATTTACATCTGAATTAGTTGATAGGATTTGAATTGACAGTTAAATTAAATTAGAATTTAATTACCAGTAAAATACCCAATATTGATATCTATGAAATTGTTGTGAATTTTATTGACTGTTTGGATGGTTGGATGTTTATTTATATTATATATATCACTTTATCACCCTGTATATTATTTACCATATATAAAACTGTAAATTGAAATATTTCGAATAAATTAAGAAATAGGTTGAAATGATATATACCTATGACATTTATTTTCGATTGAAATGATATATATTCATCCTTGGAATTAAATTGAAATAATTGATTCACTTGGCCATAGGATAGAGAATTATATACGGACACCGGATTGGTTAAATTAAATGATTTTAAAATTTTGATTTGAAATTATTTAAAAGATTTGGTTGTAAGAAATAAAAATCTAATTTATGGAAATCGAATTATTTTCGGATTGGAACTCGGAATGTTGAAATTTAAATTTGAAACAAGAATTGTTTAATTAATCAAAGTTGAGATTTTTAAGTTATAATCGGAATATGATGTGAATTTCAAAATTTGATTTTTTTAAAAGATTGGACTTTTATTCGAACTTTGAATATTGCTAAGTAAAAGTGATATAAAACGATTTTTCGAAATTGAACTTGAAATTGAATTATATTTGAAGATTTGATTTTTAAATTGGATATTGAAGGAAATTTGATTTAAGTGTTTTGAATCGATATTTTGGAAATCGAACTCGGAATTGATATAAATCAAAATGGTTTAACTTTGGAATTGGAGTTGAAATTAATTTGGAATTGAAATTTAAATCAATTTAGAATTGGAATTTAAATTAATTTGGAATTGAGTTGAAATTAATTTGAGAATTAAATTGAAATCAATTTGGAATTGGAATTGAAATCAATTTGGAATCGGAATTGAAATAAATTTGGAATTGGAAGTGAAATAAATTTGGAATCAAAGTAAAATTCGACTTGAAATCGGAATTGAATTGATTAAATCAAAATGGAAATTAGAATTGATTTAGAATTGGAAAATTTGGAAAGTGAACCGGTTTGACTATGAAACTATTTTCAAATGAATTATTTTAGTATAAACGGTTTAAAATCTATATTCTTTAAATATTCAAATTATTTTAATTTTTGCAAACTATTTTATTATATGAACCATTTTTATTACTCAAATTATTTTATAGTAAACTATTTAACTATTTTAAAACTATTTAAACTATTTTCTAAAATTCAAACTAGTCAAAAGGGTGAAATGTTTATATTTAAATCTTGAATTTAAATGTGAAATGGGTTTAAGTGAAGTTATAACCTAAATTGTAATTCGAATCAAATTTGAAGTGAAATCGATATATCGAACTGAATTGATATTTTGAAGTAAAATATGATTTTTGAAACGAATATGATATTTTGATATCAAATACAAACTATTTTCGTAATGTAAAAGAACCAACCTGTGTGTAAAATGACATTTGGTTGTTAAAGATACCAGGGCCTCTTATTGGCATACTCTCTGTCAATATTGGAACCACTTTAACAACTGTGTACGTGGTGGATGATATCCAGAATGTAGTGGTTGAATTGGCGAACGTTTACTGGAATGAAGTAATAGAACGATGATGGATAGCCTTGACACTCGTGTCATAATTAAAATGACTAAAACAAGAGCCTATGTCTGGCCACTGAGGTTAGCTACCTCTAGCAATGTTGATCCCTCGTATTACTATTATGATTTCATATTCGATGGGTGCATCTTTTTCATTTGGATTGATTGTCGTGGTCGGCCACGGATGGGTTACGACCAGCCAGAAAGGGTAAACTGGTAGAATCCTACCTTGGGCATTGTCTCACGTGCCTTGTCATATTCATCCCTATACGAGCCCATTACGACTTTGGTTTAGAACTGTAAAAAAATGTGTTAAGGGGGATAATGTAAAGCCTTAACGCTATTTTGATATTTATTTATTTTACTGATTAACATTATCTATTATAGCGTACACTATTATATATAGATAGTTTGACGGATCCTTAAGAGATGGAAAAACTTGTAACATCTCTTAAGTTATTGCACTCATATTTTGTGATATTGATTTGACTTACATAACAGTATTTTAGTCCTAACTCGAGTGTTTTGTCTTTTCATTATGCTCGGTCAATCCTTAGTTTTTTTCAGCGTATTGAAGATTATTCTTTGGAGGACGAAGACAAATATTTGGTATATTACTATTATTATTATCCCCTGCATCATGTTATTCTACTGTATTGATTATTTATCCATGATGTATATATATTCTCTAATAAATGTGTATAGATTATAATCAAATGTATAGTAAACAGCTTCATGAACTGTTATTTGATTATTATATTTTATCGTTTCCGCTGTGAGATTCTATGTTTGTTTTCTTCTTCTTTTCTTATTTTTCTTATTTAACCCCATTGTTTATCTACATTCCGGATTGTTTAAGTTGGATATGTGTGGATTATTGTCGATTTAAACCTTCCGAAATGTGGGTTGTCACATCATGTATACTACATATCACATCACCATCCATTTTTGTACTACTTAGTTGTTTATCATTATAAAATAAGGAAGAAAAGTCTTCTTTTATTTAATTTTTAATTACTTTCTAACCACTTATTAAATCAACTAATTATATTTTAGTGCTAACCTATTCTTATTTGTTAAATGTATCTGTTCAAATGTAAAAGTGTGCACAGCAAGTTCAACAACTTTTGTTCGACGAAAAGTCGAAAATCCTAAAAATGATTTTCGATCACATTTTCAATATTTCTCCAAACTAATTATTTATATAAACAAAATTTCAAAACGAGTCCATAATTATTATTTATTAATTAAAAGATGGTTTTTTTATTATTAAAACTGTTAATTGATTATTAAAAGTTAATTAAATATTCACAAATCAAAGCGATAAAATTCCAGGTCCAAAAGTGGTTGGTGATGCCATTCAGATTAATGATATTGTTGTTCATTCTAAATCGAAAACAAAGCATGAAAAGCATCTTAGAATTATATTAGAGGCCCTTCGACAAAATCAGTTAAAGGCAAAATTATCTAAATGTCACTTTTGGCAGAGATAAGTGAAATTTTTGGGCCATGTTGTATCCGAAGCTGGTATTTCTATAGATCTAGCCAAAATAGAAGCTACTCAAAGTTGGAGAGGATGGAAAATGTCACTGAGATTCACAACAATTTAGGTTTAGCTACTTACTGCCGGTGTTTCATAAAATATTTTTCCAAAATTGCCCTTCCTCTCACAAATCTCACTCGTAAAGGTGTGAAATTCATTTGGGCCAAAAGGTTTGAAGAATCATTTTAAAATTTGAAGGAATTACTTGTTCATTCACCTATTCTTATTATCCCAGATGGTAATCAAGATCTTGTAGGGTGTGTGTATTCATGTGCTTCTAGTTTAGGAGTAGTTCTCATGTAGAGAGACAGAGTGATTTCATATGCTTCAAGGCAACGGAGACCTAATGAAATTGGATATGCCATTCATGATTCAGAGTCTACAGCCATTTTCTTTGCACTTAAGATTTGACTTCACTATTAGTAATTAAATAAAGATTTAATCATTATTTAATAAATTTTTAGTTTTAAACTTTGTAAATTATTTTTTGAGTCGTTTCTTTTTATAATTAAACTGATTTAGAACAAGGGATCTCCTGTCTGTGCCAGTAAGCGAACAACGACTATGAATTAGTTATACTAAACTTGGAGATCTGTTAGCAGAATAAGATACCATTCAATTATAGCTTTATTGAATTAATTATTTGGACATCTATTTAGCAGAATAAATACCTATTCTGCCAAACCTTAATTATGTGGATTATTGGACATCTCTTAGCAGAATAAATCCCCGTTCTGCTATAACTAAACTTAATAGATTTTTGGACATCTACTTAGCAGGACAAATCACTATCCTGCTATTATGTTATTTGATCATCTATCTGCCAATTGGTATATATTTATATTATTCCCTGATTTGGTTATGGATTTTATTTACATATGTGTTGGCTTATGTAAATAACTGTTATGTGATTTTGAGTCAAATTTAACTAAATTGGTAACTTGATTCGGTACCATTGTAGTCACTAAGCCTACTTTCAAATTTTCAAAATTATGGTTTTTAAACTGACTTTAATTCTATATCAATTAGACGATAAGTGTTTGTAAATGATTTTGTAAGATGCCCAATTATTATAACAAAGGTGTTTACAAATGATATTTTGTAAATAATATTTTATAAAGGATTTTTATAAGGAAATTATAAATGAAGATTTATAAAAGAGTTTATAAATGACTTTGGATATTTATAAAAGAATTTTATAAATGATTTTAGATATTTAAAAAAGAGTTTTATAAATGGATTTAGAACTTAAGCAAAGGAGATTTCATAAATGGAAATGATTTATAAAAAGGATTTATTGAAGAAATTTATAAAGAAAAGAATTTGTTATTTGGATTTCCCTTAATTGACCTTCATAATTAGGGTGGTGTGGTACTTTCGTTCCATGCTTAACACCGAAGGAGTAGTGTTTAGGTTGGCATTATCTCTAATATAAATAACATTTGTTTGGTCCTTTTAATATGATTTTGAAATAAGAAATCTTTCATAAATGTTTTGTGAATATGCTTTTGCCAGTGGGATAAGTTTATGAATATTTCAATAAATATTTTGGAAAGAGATGTAAATAAATGGAAGATTTATTTTGAGGCTTAGTGGTTGTTATAGGTAATTAAATCTCCGAATTGTTGTTGTTTGATTATTTGATAGTTAATTAACCGACTATCAAATCTTAATCTGTTTTGACTCAAGAAGTATGATTGTATATTCGAGTTCTCGGGTGAGGACTTGAATACTTGTTGCATACTTCCAAAGAACCGGAATTGTGTTAGTTGGGAATTACAGCTTAGTTGGGAGACATCGGTTTCGGATAAGTATGATTTATTCGAACCACTCCAAACTAATAACATCGTGATGAATCGTTATGATGTATGCTATGGAGCTATACTATGCTTCCTGAGGGTGATTCCAAAATGGAAGATAGTAAATGTTGAAAGTTCGTTCGATCCCGAAACAACTTGTATAAATGAATGCTGGCATTGCATTTCTGCCTAAACGGTAGTGTTAGCATTCTAAGATGGTCTGCTATAAGGAAAAAGGTAATTGCGACCTCTTAAACCTCACAACCCGGTAATGGCTAAAACAGGATATGCCATAATGCTATATGGGTCGCTCCCATTAGGGTATGATCATTGCCAAGATCTAGTGTTGATATCCTTATTATGCTTCAGGGCCCAGTTATGGTTGTTGATCACAACTAAGGGGTGATCATATTCAGTATTATCTAATTAAGGGCAGGTCGGTCTTGCTACCAGAGGGTCCCAATGAGGCTCTCACTATACATTTTATCTAGACGAGTATAGACTTTTGAAAGGTAGCTCCTTACCTTACCATTTGATGGAAATCCATTCTCCAATAAGTGCCTTCAATTTTTGATTATATACTACTATTGTTGTCATGTACACACATCATAGCTACTTGGTTATTAAATACTTTAAACCCCAAACATTATTATAATATCACTGGATTTCTATAGAAAATGTTTTGGTTATCGAAAGGTAAAAACCCGTCTGTGTTTATGTGCGGCGTGGTCTTACGAGATACCTTTGATTTTAAAGGATTTACAAGTTATAATAAGTAAAATTCCTTATGATTTGAGTTTCTCATGCTAGTTTTACCAGATTGACCCGGATGTTGTTTTCTTATAATGCTTGGGTCAGATCGATCATATTTCCCAGATTAGCTTTGGATGCATTGGAGCTCAGAAGACGAGCTGGAGGCCAAGACGTATTTACATATTTCTTTATGTTTCACTGCATGGCTTTGTTATTTATATTTGAAATTGCAAAGGCAGGCGTTATAACTATCTAGGTGGATGATAGGCTAGTACTCTAATAGATGTATGTATATAAAGTTTTCTTTTGTAAAGATCATTGTTATATTATAAATTATTCGTTGCGATGTGAGATTCTATGTTGTTTAGTTTCTTCTTGCCTTCTTTCTTCATCTTTCCCCTAACCATATGTCTTTCCGACACTTGATTGTTCGGTACATGTACCATGGATGTATTAGTGTCGACTTCTGAGGGTCAAAAAGGTGGGTCGTTACATTTGGTATCAGAGCTGAACATTAAGCGAGAACCTTGGCTCTGGTGGGGTATTCTCATTAGAGATAGGGTAAGTGACACCATAGAATGAGTTTGAGTGTATTATATAAGAGTGTGTATTTTTTAGTGATATAAAAATGTTTTATATTGTGTTAATTGATCTGTTAATTGGCTTATGAATTCTGGTCAATGCGTCTAGCCAACGTTATCGATATGGGTTCCTAAACAGTTGAACAAGACCAACTGACAAAGTATTATTTTAAAATCGATAAATGAAATAATTTTACCTTGGAATATATTTTATATAATAAAATAATTTTCAAAAAATGTACAGTATCTTTGAGATTCTTATTGAATAGGAAATCATAATATTCTATTATTATCAATTAGGATTTGGTTTAGTCATACTCGTCCAGTTTGAGCATCGACTATTTTTAAATGTTATAAGTAGCTTCTTTTTTATAACATGGGTTGGGTAAGAAGAAAATCGAGAAATATTAAAATGAACACCTTATGAATTAAATTTCACAATTTATTTATAAGGCGTTCGATGTTAATGTTGGATTAAAACTTGATTTAATATATGATGTTTATTAAAAGGAAAGTTAGAATATTAGAAATGATTTTATAAAAGAAATGATTTTATAAAATGGATTTATAAGAATGAGTCTTTAAAATAAAAAGATTTAAGTAGGAAACTTACGTATTTAAATCCTGGTGCTTTTGAAAATGGTTTTCAAGGTTTTGAAAAGTAACAATGGTATTACTTGAAAGTATTTTGATTTAATTACAAAATTTTGGGAATGGAAATTTTGAGTAAGAACTATTTACTTTGGATTGGTTCGGGTAATGAGTTTCGATTTATTTTGTGGCGATTTTAATAATTTTCTAAGTGACGATTGGATGTTTGCTTAGGCGACGGTAGTAGTGCACTTAGTAAATTATTCTCTTTATCATTGTACGATCGAAACAAGTTCAAATTCGAACGAACCCAAAACAAGTTGGTAATAAATATTTGTTGAAAATATATAAAGTATTGTTTCAGAAAGGGATTTGAAAAGAAGTATTTTTATAATTAACTAGTTTGAGTGACTTGAAAGTGACTTAAAATGGGAAAGAGATGTGTTCCGATGGTAAACACTTCTCTTGAGTATTGCCCTTCAAGGTAAGGGAATGTATGATACCGTTTGGAAGTACCCAGTTTCTTAGTATCATTTTAGGGTTACTCGAGCTATACTTATATTTTCTATGGATAAAATATGCAGTATTATTTCAAAAGACTTTTGAAATAAAACCTGGGTAATTGGCTGTTAAGTTTTCAGGATGTAAAGTATGTTGATTTAAAATGGTTAATAAATGAAGTTTTAAAATTGAATTAATTTAATAAGAAGGTTTAATACACTTGGTTTTATTAAACCGTATCTTTTGGATTTTAACACTTAGGAGGTAAAATATTATTTAATGTTATTGGGCCGGCTAATAAACACCTTTACCTTAGAGGTGTCCAAGAAAAAGTAGACTCTAGGACGGAGTTTGGATACCAGCATCCTACTCTTCTTGGCTACTTACTAGACTGAATGGAAAAGGAGGTTGAATTGGTCGACTCAGTTCTATAGAGCCTAAATTATTGTGTGCCTACATCTAAATAGTTAAAAGTGAATAGATTTAAAAATTAGATGTTTTGTATATATATACTCTTAGGATATAGGAGGGTATTATCCAAGTTAATAAATTTAGATGATTTTATGAAAGACTTCATAAATAAGTTGTATCATTTAGAAATGTTTGGACCTAAGTTGGAATTGTTATGAAATGATTTCATAAATATTTATATGAGGGTAAGAAGGTAAACGGGTAATTAAGAACCTTTAGAAGAGTACGTAGGTTGTCGTAGATCATTTCCCTTTCTCATATAGTTATCGATCCAAGATTCGAGTACATGAATTGAGGTGTTTTACACCATTCCGGATAAGGATTTATCACTCGACTCTTGACGGTGAGCACTTGATGAGGGTTCTAGATAGGGAATCAAAGTTTTCTACCATAACATATGGCTATGTAAGAAGGACGGAGATTTCTAGCCAAGAAACCTAATTGGAGTCTACACTGGTGAATCAGGTGAGCGATACTAGCTTGGAAGTGAGGTTGTGTATTTAAGTGGAGATTAAGTCAGATTTTTCATATTGATGATCTATGAACATCAGGCGGACTTATGAATAGTACTGGGTGTTCATGTAGTAAAATTTCGAAGACGAAATTCTTTTAAGGGAGGAGAATGTAATGACCTGGAATTTTATCGTTTTGATTTGTGAATATTTAATTAATTTAAATATTTAATTAATGGTTTTAATAATTAAATAACCCTCTTTTAATTTATAAAAATGATAGAAAAGTCATTTTTGAATTTGGTTTACAAAAAACATTTAGTTCAAAGGAAAATAAAAAATGCGACCGAAAAGCTTTTTCAAAATTTTCAATTTTTGACCATTAAAATTTTGTTTAAAATGTTGTAAACACTTTAGTTTACATATTTACATGTTTTTAAATAACTTAAACATGGATTAGAAATAAAATAATAATCAATAACATAAGCGTACCTACGTAAGAAGATGTGACTTCTTTTTGAATCATTAATAATGAATTAACAAAATGAATTGATGTAAATGATGTTAACTCACATTATGTGACACATTAGTACACATAAGTGCTTTCTCCATTTGGTAAAAGGGAGAGCCCTTGGTTCGGGGCGTGTGGGTCATGGGTAGAGAGATAAGGTGGTGATGTGGCATCATTTTAATGGAGGGTAGTGGTACTTAAGGGGTAAAAAGTTAATTTCACTTCATTCTTTTATAAAACAAATCTCTCTTTCTCTCTCCTTCCATTCTCACTTTTCAAAACTTTACAAAAAATTATTTTCTTTTAAAAAGCTTAAAATTATCTTTAACGGCTTCCATTTTCATTCTCAAGTTAAAAAATCAAATCTTTTTAGCTTAAACCCTTTTAAATCTTGTTTAAATTACTTATTTCCTTCCTACTTCATCTTCCTTTTCAATTTCAAGTCCATATCAACCCACTTTCATGTTTGTCGAGCCCAATTCCATGTTTACCGAGCCCAAAGGTGCATAAGCCGAGCCCATCTTGCCTTGTTTTGGTCCAAAATCACTTTTTGTTTAAGGGTTTTCGAAGTTCTAGGTTTGTTTGAAAGATTTGAAAAAAAATTGGTGAGTAAACAATTTGTTTTTTTGGAAAGACTTGACCTTTGTGCTTTGTAATGTTTATGTGTGTAATATGTTGTTAATTTAGTACTAGATCCATGTTGTTTGGTTATATATGTGTTGTATTGGTTATGGTTTGCATTTGACTTGTTAAATGTAGCCTAAGAGTTTGGTTTGGTGTTAAAGTTGTCATCTTGCTTATATATGTGGTGATATATATTAATTTGGATGTTAAACTTGGTTGTTTGGATATGAGTTGAAAAAGTTAGTATCTTTATATGCTAAATAAGATTGGAGATCAGTTGGAAAAGATCAAAAATTATTTACTGGTTTTCAAGTTACTAAAGAGTTTCAAAGATTTAAACTTTGTTTAAATTTCAAAATAAAAACTTTCCTTATGTTTTCAAAAGAAGTAAAGTTGGAAGTAAAGTTAAAGGTTGAGTTTGGAGAAAGATCTAACCTAGAACTAACTCTAACGAATTGCATTTTGTTAACTTGCCTTTTACGCAAGGCAGTATACAGGCGGACTTAACCCAATAGACTTCACAATTATCAAGGGTGGAATATCGTAGACTTGGTTCAGATGGATGGATGAACAGTCGATTATGGATAATAACTATGAATATGAAGCGGGATTAAGCATTGTTGATGGACAAACGACGCAAGGTACTTGGAATATGGATTTTGGCAAGAGATGGGTTGCTTAAGGTCTACTTTGAGTCGTTGAAGGGATTGCTTCGGGTCATGAAAGCATTTACTTTGGGTCGGTAGTTGGTCCACTTGGGGTCGGCATTGAGAGGAAATTGGGGTCGGCATGTTTGCAAGGGGTCGAAATTTGCTTGGGGTCGGCAATGGTCTGGCTTCGGGTCAGCTATAGTGGTTGCTTCAAGATCGGAGTAATACTTCGAGATCGGAGTAATACTTCGGGATCGGCATTGAACTTGGGGTCAGCGTTTACTTGGGGTCGAGATAGCCCATGCTTCAGGTCGGCATTGAACTTGGGGTCAGCGTTTACTTGGGGTCGAGATAGCCCATGCTTCAGGTCGGCATAGCCCATGCTTCGGGTCGGCGTTGAGGTGGAGCATACCACCTGGGGTCGGCATTGAGAGGAAGTGCTTCGAGTCAGCACAAGCAAGGACTCGGGTCGGCATAGGGTCAAGGTTGCATCACTTCAAGGGATCGGCTAGAGGATGGATCAGGTCGGCATATTGAAGATACTTCGGGTCGGCAGGAATTTGGCTTCGGGTCGGCACTGCGTGGGCTTCGGGTCGGCAAAACATCGGGTTGGCAAAGCATCAGGTCGGCATATTGGAGCTGCTTCGGGTCAGCTGCAAGCTTGCTTCGGCTTGTCATCAAGAATACTTCGGATCACCATCAAGGTCACTTGGGGTCGGCATGTTATCTACTTCAAGTCGATATAGATGGACGAGTACGCTCGATGGACACTATGGTGGACCCATGTAGGTGAGGAGGCCCTATAGCCGAGATTTCACCTATAAATACAGCAAGCGTGGCTTTAGAAAGGGGGATCGGGATTCTGTTTCTCTTCATCTTCCACCTAGAGGCTACTCTGCCATTTTTGTTTTAGAAATTCCGGATTGTAACTGTAATCAAATTTCAGTATAATAAAAAGGATTTTCCTGGAGTGGACGTAGGCCGGAGTTAGCCGAACCATTATAAATCTCATCTTTTTTACTGCTTTCGTTTGAATTTTTATTTTTCTTAATATTATACTCTTTACATATACTCTATCTGTGATTTGTGACTGGATATTGGTGCTTTTGCTTGTAATTGGGTGTTGGTGGTCAATTTTGACGCCAACATTTTGGTGCTTTCACTGAGAAAGCTAGCACTCATGGATTTGAAAGCTTGGATCTTGGATTTGGGAAACTATGGTTAGGCAATCAACAAGGAGACAGAGAATGGAAAGGAGTCATCATAAAGGAAGTTGGGAGGCTTCCTCAGGAACTAATCAGACCTCGATCTATATTACTAGAGACGAGATGGAAACGACGCTGAAAAGGTAGGAGGATATGATGCAGAACCTACTCCGATAGATTAGGCAAGCTGGACTGTAAAACCAAGGGAATGGATTAGTAGGAAATACTGGAAATGTGGATCGCGAAGTCGGAGCGGCAGGAGCAGAGGGATTCCAGAATCAGAACCAAGGAAATGGAGCAACCAGGGTACAGGATAGAGTGGAGCCATTGGGAATAGCCCCTGACTGGGGGGCATGCCCCTGGATCACATTGGCTCAATTCCAAACAGGATACTAGGCGGTGCTGTGCAGTTTGGCATTGATAGAGAAATGAATGCCCATCCAGAAGAACGTATTTCAGGATTCCCTCGCTGACTCGGGGGGCAAGTGGAGACAGCGGACAAAGACTGCCACTTGGTGATAACGGCAGGTTGGCAGAAATGGTCATACAGGCCATGAGAGGGGGATTGGTGAATAAAGATTTGGAGGATGTGAATAGGAGCCCATTCGCTCCGACAATTAGGCAGGCTAGGAATCCACCGGAATTCAAGCTACCAACGCTGGAGACGTATGATGGAAGGACGGATTCCGATGTTCATCTGACAAGGTATATGAGGCACATGGAAGTACCAGGGGCATCGGAGGAGGTCATGGCACGGTACTTCCCTTTGTATTTGACGGATATAGCAGCACTATGGTTCAGACAATTGGAAAGTGGCTCTATTGGAACGTGGACAGAATTGATTGAAATATTTATGGGGCAGTTTAGAGTTCACATCTCGAGACCCAAGAATGCGATGAGTTTGGCAACACTGAAGCAGAATACCGGAGAGTCTCTGAGGAGTTTTCTAACACGATTTAATGCTACGCCGGCATCGGTGGATCGTCCAGATCCATCCATGGTTTTGATGGGAGCTGTATCTAGCATTGCTGATGGCACAAAATTTAAGGATTCACAAACATGGGATCCACCTATGGATTTAGAAGAGTTTTACCATGAAGTAGAAAGGTTTCTACGGTAGGAAGATGCAAAAGCTGATAGAGAGCAAGGAGAGGAAGTTGAGGTTTATGTGGTCAAAGGTGGAGATCCGCCCGGGAAAGATTCAAGTAAGGATAAAGGAAAACGAAGAGCAGAGATTAGCTTTGATGGACCGAAGCGGCCACGTAAGGAACCAAGATTCACCTCTTACACGGAATTGACTGAAACCTTAGAACAGATATATCTCGACACTAGAGGGTAGATTCCCTATCGAAGGCCAATTAGGAGGGAGCCCACCAATAATGAATGGAAATCAGACAAATACTGCCTATTCCACCATCTATGCGGCCATAGTACAAACGATTGCAGGGACTTGAAGGATGAGATCGAGGGACATATCTGAAACGGCGAGCTATTACAATATGTAAAAAGGCGAGCAGCGACGGTGGAACAGGAGCGACCGCCATCTGCATCAAACGAAAACGACCCCGGATCGAGGCGTCAACTTGTTATCAATTGATCAGAATGGTGAAGAATAAATAATAAACTCAGCAATAAAATGGCTAAGTCATTTACACATGTACGGGGTCGCGAACGGTCCTCAGGCATGCTCTGAGATGACAATGAACCATCACATTGGAGATGCATGCACTTTGATGTTTTAGTTTTGCTTTTATTTCTCTTCTTTATATCTGAACTTGATTGTTTTAGTTGAATATTTCAATTATAAGACTCACTCGAATGTGAAATCTGACATTAATAATTTCGAGTCCCCTTCAAACATTCACATCTCGCCTCGAATGGCACCCGACCTCGAACGGTCACATCTCGCCTCGAACGATACCCGACCTCGAACGGTCACATCTCGCCTTGAAAGGCACCCGACCTCGAACGGTCACATTTTACCTCGAACGGCACACAGTCCCGAACGATCGTTATTAACAATCAAGCAAGATCATTGATCTCTTCACAGGTCATCCACAGATTTCAAACATCGGGCTTATGACAATACAAAACACGCCTTCTTATCGCAAGGCATGTTGGGGGGGGCAAAGTGTTAACCCGCCTTTTGGGCAAGGCAGTATACAGGCGGACTTAACCCAATAGACTTCACAATTATCAAGGCTGGAATATCATAGACTTGGTTCAGATGGATGGATGGACAGTTGATTACAGATAATAACTATGAATATGAAGCCGGGATTAAGCATGGTTTATGGACAAACGACACAGGGTACTTGGAATATGGATTTCGTTAAGAAATTGGTTGCTTAGGGTCTACTTTGAGTCATTAAAGGGATTGCTTCGGGTCAGGAAAGCATTTACTTCAGGTCGGTAGTTGGTCCACTTGGGGTCGGTAATGAGAAGAGATTGGGGTCGCCATGTTTGTAAGAGGTCGGCATTTGCTTGGGGTCGGCAATGGTCTGGCTTCAGGTCGGCTATAGTGGTTGTTTCGGGATCAGAGAAATACTTCGGGGTCGGCACACACTTCGGATTGACATTGAACTTGGGGTCGGCATAGCTCATACTTCAAGTCGGCATAGCCCATGCTTCGGGTTGGCATTGAGGTGGAGACATATCACCTGGGGTCGGCATTGAGAGGAAGTGCTTCGGGTCGGCACAAGCAAGGACTCGGGTCGGCATAGGATCAAGGTTGCATCACTTCAAGGGGTCGGCTAGAGGATGGACCGGGTTAGCATATTGAAGATACTTTGGGTCGGTAGCAATTTGGCTTCAAGTCGGCACTACGTGGGCTTTGGGTCGGCAAAACATCAGGTCGACAAAGCATCAAATCCGCATATTGGAGCTGCTTCGGGTCGGCTGCAAGCTTGCTTCGGGTCTTCATTAAGAATACTTCGGGTCACCATCAAGGTCACTTGGGGTCGGCATGTTATCTACTTCAGGTTGGCACAGATGGACGAGTTAGGCTCGACGGATGCTATGGTGGGCCCCTGTAGGTGAGGGGGCCCTATAGCCGAGATTTCACCTATAAATACAGTATGGGTTGCTTCAGAAAGGGGGATCGGGATTCTGTTTCTCTTTATCTTCCACCTAAAGGCTACTCTATCATTTTTGTTTCAGAAATTCAGGATTGTAACTGTAATCAAATTCCAGTATAATAAAAAGGATTTTGCTGGAGTGGACGTAGGCCGGAGTTAGCCGAACCACTATAAATCTCGTCTTTTTTACTGCTTTCGTTTGAATTTTGATTGTTCTTCATATTATACAGTCTACATATACTCTATCTGTGATTTGTGACTGGATATTGGTGCTTTCGCTTGTAATTGGGTGTTGGTGGTCAATTTTGACGCCAACACATTCATAGCGATGGTTGTTATGAATGTAGTTTGGAAAAAGTTAGAGTTTAGATTTTAAAAATGATTCTTTTTGAAATGGCTTTGAAAATATTTTCGAAATATTAAGTAAGTTAAAAAGTTAATTACATTGATAATTATATAAGAGTTTAAAAATTAATTTATTAATTAATTATTTAATTAAGGATAATTATTAATTAATTGTAATTAAGTTAAGTAATTAGGGTTCAATTATGGATTAAAGTTAATTAATTAAAAGGAAGTTTAATTAATGATTAATTAAACTAAAAGAAATTAAGAAATAATTTTGATAATAATTTTTAATTATTTAATTAATAATTATTTAATTAGGGTTAATTAATAATTAATCACTACTTAGATAAGAATAAATTAATTAATCTAATTGGATTTAATTAAGACTGTAATTAGGAATTAATTAAGTTTAATTAATATTTTAATTAGAGTCAAGTAATATTTAATTAATAATTAAATAATGATTTAATTAGTAATTAAATAAAGATTCAATCATTATTTAATAAAAGGTTTGGTTTTAAACTTTATAAATTATTTTTTGAGTCGTTTCTTTTTATAACTAAACTGATTTAGAACAAGGGATCTCTTGTTTGTGCCAATAAGAGTACAATGACCATGAATAAGTTATACCAAACTTGGACATCTATTACCTGAATAAAACACCGTTTTGATATAGCATTAATTGAATTGATTATTTGGACATTTGTTTAGCAGAATAAATCCCTATTCTGCTATACCTTAATTAAGTAGATTATTGGGCATCTCTTAGCAGAATAAATCGTCATTCTGCTATAATTAAACTTAATAGATTATATGGACATCTATTTAGTAGGACAAATCACCATCCTGTTGTTATGTTATTTCGACATGTATCTGCCAATTGGTTTAAATTGATATATTATTCCCTAATTTGGTTATATTTTATTTACATATATGTTGGCATATGTAAATAACTGTTATGTGACTTGAAGTCAAATTTAATTAAAATGGTAACTTGATTAAGTACTATTGTGGTCACTAAACCGCCTTTCAAATTTGTAAAATTATGTTTCTTAAATTGACTTTAATTCTATACCAATTTAAGGATAAGCGTTTGTAAATGATTTTGTAAGATGTCCAATTATTTTAACAAAGGTGTTTATAAATGATATTTTGTGAATAATATTTTATAAAGGATTTTTATAAGGAAATTATAAATGAAGATTTATAAAAGAGTTTATAAATGACTTTGGATATTTATAAAAGAGTTTTATAAATGATTTTGGTATTTATAAAAGAGTTTTATAAATGGATTTAGAATTTAAACAAAGGAGATTTCATAAACGGAAATGATTTATAAAAAGGATTTTATTAAAGAAATTTATAAAAAAATTAAGATTTGGATTTCCCTTAACCGACCTTCTTAATTAGGGTGGTGTGGAACTTTCGTTCCATGCTTAACACCGAAGGAGTAGTGTTTGGGATTGTCCTTATCTCTAATTAAAATAACATTTGTTTGATCTTTTTAATATGATTTTGAAATAAGAAATCTTTCACAAATGTTTTGTTAATATACTTATGCCAGTGGGATAAGTATATGAATATTTCAATAAATATTTTGAAAAGAGATGTAAATAAATGAAAGAATTATTTTGAGGCTTAGTGGTTGTTATGGGTAATTAAATCTCTGAATTGTTATTGTTTGATTATTTGATAGTTAAATAACCGACTATCAAACTTTGACTTGTTTTGACTCAGAAAGTATGATTGTATGTTCGAGTTCCCTGATGATGACTCGAATACTTGTTGCATACTTTCAAAGAACCAGAATTGAGTTAGCCGAAAATTACCACTTAGTTAGGAGACACTGGTTTAAGATAAGTATGATTATTCTGAACCACTTCAAACTAATAACGTCGTGGGTTGCTATGATGTATGCTATGAAGCTATACTATTCTTCCTGAGGATGATTCGAAAATGGAAGATAGTAAATGTTGAATGTTTGTTCAATCCCGGAATAACTTGTATGGATAAATGCTGGCATTGCATTTCTGCCTGGACGGTAGTGTTAGCATTCCAAGATGGTCTGCTATGAGGAAAAATTCAATCGTGGCCTCTCAAACCTCACACCATGGTAATGGCAAAAATAGGCTATGCTGCAAGACTTTGTGGGTTCCTCCCATTAGAGTATGATCGTCGCCAAGATCTAGTGTCGATATCTCTATGTATGCTTCGAGGCCCATTTATGGTTGTTAGTCACAACCAATGGGTGATCATATTCGGTATTATCCATTCAGGGGTAGGCTGGTCTTGCTAGCAGGGGATCCCGGCAAGGCTCTCACTGTACATTTTATCTAGAGGTGTACAGACTTTCGAAAGGTAGTCCCTTATCTTGCCATTCGATGGAAATCCGTTCTCCAATAAGTGCATTCGGTTTTTGAATGTATACTATTATTGTTGCCATGTACGCACATCATAGCTACTTAGTTATTAAATAGTTTAAACTTTAGACATTATTATAACATCACTGGATATCTATAGAAAATGTTTTGGTTATCGTAAGGTAAAAACTCGTCTATGTTTATGTATTGCGTGGTCTTATGAGATACCTTTGATTTTAAAGGATTTACAAGTTATAATAAATAAAATTCCTTGTGATTTGAGTTTCTCACACTGGTTTTACTAGACCAATTTGGGCCTTGTTTTCTTATAATGCTCAGGTCAGACCGAGCATATTTTCCAGATTAGCTTTAGATGCATTGGAGCTCTAGAGACGAGCTGGAGGCCCAGATGTAATTACGTATTTCTCTATGTTCCGCTGCATGGCTTTGTTGTTTTTTCTGAAATTGTAAGGACGGGTGTTATAACTATCTAGGTAGATGATAGGTTAGTACTTTGATGGATGTATGTATATAAAGTATTCTTTTGTAAAGATCATTGTTATAATATAGAATATTCATTACGATGTGAGATTCTGTGTTTTTTAGTTTCTTCTTGTCTTCTTTCTTCTTCTTTCTCCTAACCATCTGTCTTTCTGGCACCTTGTTGTTCGGCACGTGAATACTGTGGATGTATTAATGTCGACTTCTGAGGGTAAAAAAGGAGGGTTGTCATAGATATTATGTGCCACTATCATGATGTACTCCTTCTATTGGCATTGAAAATGACCAGATGCTAGAATCCCCCATAGCGGCCTAACTGTGAAATACCCCACCTCTATTCCCATACTATCCAAGGGTATTACAAATAATACTGTCAGATAATATAGAGAATAAGGCTATATTCGGTACATACATGAATATTCTCTTGGACTAGCACTGGTACGTATTAAAACATCTAACATATTACTCGCCTATAAGTACATAATATCAGTACAAAACAATAAACACATGTGCTTCCAGGATAGAACAATACATAATATATAGTAATACAGAGAATACAGAGTCAATTGCAGCGATAATATATATTATATTTTATACAATAATACAATAAGGAAACAATATATCTCGAATGTCAACTATCTCAATATAATGTGATGTACAATCAATATACAGCTCTGTGTCAAATATATATATATATATATATACAATGAATAAATTTCATATAAATATTATACAGCAATCCTAATGTAAATCCTCTAAGCCCAGTAAAATAAATGTTGGTCAAGTCATCCTAGTACCTGAAATGTCTCAACTAACCCGAGCATTAATAAATAATACACGGGTCAGACTATATCTAAATCAAGGGGTTCTACAACATTTATATAAATGGATAAATAGCATATGCATGGAATAATAACAACTTAATATTAATACATCTCTAATATATTGAAGACATCAATCAAAATATCATCACCTACTTTAAAACACATCAAATCAGAAATCATAACATCAATATAAAGGAGTGAATCATACATATCCAGAAATCATTACCAAATCCAAAAATATCAATAAAAGAGATATCACCAAGTACAATCAGGTTAGCATGGAGCATTGCCTAAATATATCTCTCCATCTCAATAAAAGTATCATCAAAATCAAGTAAGATAGGCTGCCTATCAAAATACTGATAACCCACTATACTCTGGTCATATAACACATGTATAATCTCATCTCCTCATATAACATCAATCTATAAATATCGTAATGGGAATTGGCTATACAACAGACATGAAGTCCCAAGTAGAGCTATATATAAAAATATAACAATATATGGGTCCCATAACCATAATCATACTATAGTGAGGTGTATCAATCATATATGCCAATCTACTACTCCGTCAGAACCAGAAGGGAGACTAATAGCACAAAGCAAGCTCTAAAGTCACAAAATCTCTACAGTCTTAGTTACCTCTCAGTCATCGTGACACGGATCCACCAGTGTGCTCGTCAACGCGAGGACCAATCAGTCACGACACTACAAATTGCCCCTGTTATGCCACAAAGGTATAGGTAACAGACTGCTGGCCTAGGTGGCATAAAGGCTAATGCACAAAGCTAAGCACGAAGCTATATATATTGTGTCACAGATCTGGGGAGTGACCCCACAATCAGGTCGCAAGGGTGGATTCTGACCATCTGGTCCTCACCAACACTCATAATAGAAGTACATCATAATAGTGGCATATAGAATCAATACATACAGACACAAAATCTCATTAACTGTAGGCACGAAGCCATATGTCACCTCAGACTATTTGATCTAATCCCGTCACGTGAGTGTCATCTACTTACAATGAATAATCGAATAAATATCACAACAACGTTCTATACCACTATGTGATACTCAAACGTTTACTCACTGCTTATAAATTATACTCAATCACACATATTCTATGTAACGAGTCCAAAGAATAATAGGAGAAATATTATCGAATGTCCCACCCTAAATAGGTTTATAACTCCATTTATTCAGATTTCTCGTCACATAGAATATAAATATTATGAAATCATACCAAAACGATTTCGACACCGTGTCATATTAAAATCATCAATCAAATCCATATCAATGGTGAATCACTCATTTCATCTAAATCAGTATTGAGAAGATGAGAAATCAGAAAACTCAGAAATCATTAATAAACATTTATATATATTCCAAATCAATAAACAGGGAAAGATTGATTCGAAAAATTTATGAAATAAATCATTCAAACAAATATAATTATAAAAGAATTAAATTAATATCTAAAAAAAATCATTTTTATCATTTTTATCTCATATAAAAAATAAATACTTAGAAATGAAAATTAAATTGATATTCAAAGATTAATTTTATAATCATCAACATACTTAGAAAATAAATATACTACTTTTGAAATCCTACAAATAGTTTAAAAGGGTAAATATCATTTATAAGAAAATAATTATTTAAAAATTAACAACAAATAAATAGTTTTCCAATCTTTTATATAATTAATCAATTATTAAGCTTTCTCTAATAACATTTGATACTCAATTCGTTCGCTTTAAATTCATAAATTTGTATGTAAAACTATATACTTATATAACACATGGGAATTACTTCATAATTTACTTTGATTTAATATTACTTCATAATTTGCTATGATTTAATATTATTTTAAATAATTATAAAACATTCAAATTAGTTAAGTTTTCATAAACAAGTAAATACATATTTCAAAAACTTCGATTATATTAATATATTAAAATTTCATACTTTTATAACATGTTTATTATAAATCATTTAAATAATATCATTAATTTCAATTCATTAATTTATTAGAATTATATCTATATATCTATATATATATATATATAATTTAATTCGCAATCATATAGAGTTCCATTTGAAAATTGACACTTCCAACCACTCTATACAATCAATTATAACAACAACAAATAATTCAAATTCCAAACAATCCATTCAACTTATTAGTTCATACCAATCAAACAAACATATTGATTCAACCATTCAATTTAAATGATAAACGGGATGATATATGTACTGATATCTATAGCAAGTAATAGATCATAGATAAAATTCTATAGATCATAGATAAAATTAAACATTGTTCAAGTTCCAAAATAGCAGTTTTCACCTGCCTACACTCCATGGCTGAACACCATTTACTATCCCTCCTTGCAGCTCCTTCACACGTTGCCTCATCATACAATTGAAAATAGTCAATACTTCAACATCACCAAAAACATCGCGATGACAGCCTCCAATCGATGTACCTGCGTGTGCTTTCCTCTAGCATCATTCATCGATGACAGCCTCCAATCGAGGCAATCAACTGCGCACCTCCATCAATTTATGATTCCACTTCGCGATGCTCCATGTTGCAACCATCATCCCGCAGCCCTCATTGCAACTTCCCTCTTTTGTCGGCTTCGCCTACCTCGATCGCCCACAATTTTTTTTAATTCTTTCGGAGACGCGATTTATCATTTGATAATTAGGGCCGAAAATTCAATTAAGGGATATGCGGATTTTTATTCCAAGTGGGCATAGAGATTTCTGAAGAAAAGAAGAAATGAGTTAGTCTTAGGCTTAAATGAAGGAAATGGGAAATTTACTTTTCTTTTGTTTTGTTTTAAAACTCTTTTTTTTACTGATTTATAACTAGATTTCAATTTAATTTGAATTAACTCACACTTCATTCTACGAAATATATATTTCAATAATTGGATAATTTAATATGATTTAATACTTGGTTATCTTTTATTTAATTGTTCATTATATTATCCCAACATAAATTTATCGCCAAACTATTTTGATCATATATATATAACACTTTTAGATATTTTATATTCAATTTCATAATTATTTAAAAAGAATTTATTAATTTAATTCAATTTATTCTAACAATAATATTTTATTTATAACCTTCAATTAATTAAACATCAACTTTCAAAAATAATAATTATCGATTATCGAAACAAATATTTTTATCTTTATTAAATTTATTTATTTAGAACGTAAAAAACAGGGTTGTTACAGACTCCTTTCCATAAAAGAATTGCATCCTCGCAATTCCTATATAAGGAGAATCTCTAACAACTCCTCTAACCAAAAGATAAACCTTCATTTCATTAACTATCGTGATGTACAAATAATAGCTTCATTTAAAGATTTATATAACATATAAACAATATCACCATATTAGATGCATCCATAGCATTAAAATAAATTCTCATTATTAAATATAATTTATATTACATTCGTATTATTTATTTATTCAAAATTTTATTTCAAAGAATTGTATTTTAACTCACATACGATTAAATTTAAAAAAAATATATAAGTGCTGAAATTCCAGAAAATTTTGGTAGTCATCTTTGCATGGAGAGCCATTTGCAATATATATATCGATCACACGGTCGGAAACACATTATATATCTATATTTCTAACATTTCTATATTTTAAATGGTAGGCGTACCTTTTTAATTAGCATTTTTAAGCAACTTACCAATATTTAGCATGCAAAAGCGAGTGAACACTGCCAATTTGTCCAAAGATGCTCTATATGTACCTATCTCAACTCAATTTTAAACATTAGTTGCATATAGTAAAGAATAAGATAAGAATACATTTAATTTAAAGTGAAAGGAATACAACCCACTTGTTTAACCACTTTTCTACTAACTTTAAAAGGGAAAAACTACCGAATCAAGACATGGTTTCTAAAAGTAAATTATTACATAGTGTATTAGCTTTCCAAAACATCTTTCGGATTGTAAAAATATGATTTATAACTCGAGTTATGAAGGATTTTTTGGACATATATATAGTAGTTTTTAAAATAAAATGTGCTCTGGCCTCTCTTATAATTCGTATTTTTAGCATAGCAAATGCTAAAATTTTGCACAACACTTAAAAAAAGATATTACTTAGGTTCTAAGCTTTTTGGAATAGGAAAATTCGTCGAAATAGGATTCCGTTTAAAAGTTATGAGCAAATTAGTTTGGCTCGGTTTTATGAAATTTTTATTTAAAACTAGCAATATTTCATGTGACACCCCGCACCTCTAGGCACCCCGAAAATCGGACATGACTAGAAGCACAGATGGTCGGGTTAAATAAAAATCCATAACATAGCACAGAGACTAAGGCAACAGCATAAAATGATTAAAATATTACAGCGGAAGAAAACTTTCACTAATTATAAATTAATAGCAAAACAGCTTCATTAAAATCAACATTATCCCAAATTTATTTCTGAAACCAAAAGTACCAAGTAGTCTCCACCAAAACATAAAACATAACAAAGTTCACAATATAGGTCCTCATATATAGAGTGAAGTACGGAAAAGAGCGAAGTACATGAAACAAAAGAAACAAAAGCTGAAGATAACAACTGCTCCAATGACCTTCCAAGCTGCAAAGAACTGCAACCTAGACCTGCCCTCCTGTGATTTGGGGAAAATAGGAAGTATAGGAATGGGTCAGACATAAAGTCTGGTGAATGAGAAATAAAATGAAGCAGAAAGAATAAAACAGTTTAATTCCAGGTATTTTTCGGATATCGCAGAGGGTGAATAATATAATGTAGTGAATCCTTCTAAGATATGGTTCCTAAGAAGCCAAAGTCCATGGTCACTCTAGGGAAGTCAACCATGCAGTAATACTAAACGTCAATCGACCTGTCGGACCTGCTGTCCTTACCTATCCATATGCTACAGTGTGAAAGTCATGCTCTTCACCCGTGCACTGTGACTAAATGCCTCTTACGTCTGACCAGCACTGACTCAAACAACCTCGTAGGACCCTGAAGTTGCGCTCAGGCTCCGCTAAACTGGACTCCAATCCTCCTGTCTGCTTGGTCACCAACGTGGACTTGCCCCTATCCAAAGTGTCGGTCCTCCAAAAGAGTGCCCGCAGCTGGGTTGGCTGCGCAAAATCCTCCAACGATCTGCCTAAAGAAGCCTACGTCGGAGCACACTTGTCATGTTCCGTCCGCGTCGATCTGCCTGAAGAAGCCTACGATTGTGGATGCTATCTATCCTACGTACTAGCAACCTATGAAAGGTAACAAACATTCTTATGAACCTACTTGCCCGCTCCTAGTACGTATAGCCAAAACTATATTTTGGTCTTAACTGCATGAAACACCTATCCAGACCTTTACAAGGTCTGCCTACCAAATCGCTTCCAGATTAATTAATTTTATCGTTAAAGTTTGCATACTGTTTATTTCCATTAATCTACTTTAGACCATTTTTACATCCGATTTGGTTATTTCACAATTTCCCTTTTTCTTACATAAATGGTATTCCAATTTCACGTCCGTTCAGTCTGAATGGTTTGTCTGTAATTTTTATGCCATTTTGTTACAGATTTACACCACCTTTAGGGTCCATTTAATTTACATTTTTTTCACCCTAATTTACGTTCTCCTTTTAGAGATATAATATGTACAAAGTTTTTATCCAATAGCCACAAACCATTTAATTAAACAAAATTCCACTTTTACATTTTTAGGCCACATATGAAACAAACAATTATGCCAATTAGACTTCCCAATTTTGTTCCAAAACCATATTCTGAATTTATTCAACTAACATGTTCTACCATTAGAAATTGAATAACAATTCTAACTCAATTTAATTAAACCAATCTTATTTACGCCATGAAACGTGAATAACAATTTGTTTGTTCCAAATTTCAACCCAAACATGAATTAGAATTGAGACGTGGAAGAAGAAGAAGATACAATAATTTACATAAATTTTAATCTTATTTATGCCATAAACCGTGAATAGACAATTTATATGTCCCATATTTAAACCAAATATGAATTAGATTTGAGAAGTGGAAGAAGAAGAAGAAGTTACAATAATTTACATCTATTCTCAATTAATAACAGAAATTAATTCATATTAACGTGCCAGAAAAGAACTGAAATTGAACTACTTTATTTTTTTGTTTCATATTAATTCCCATTCACCTGGCACTTGAGCTTGCATAAATTTGAAAAAAGCTTTGCTTTAATCTTTCTCCCTTTGATTCTTCTAAATTCCCCAAATTACTTGAATATATATATAGATAATTTAATTGGTAGAGATTTGTTTATTTAGTAGAGAAAAGGAGGAAGGATAATACACACTAATTTTACTGTAAAATTATGGCGACGGCTGAATAAAAGATTGGGTTTAGGTTAGATGGTTTATTTATAGATTGTTTGAGTGAATATAATCCATTAGATTATTTTAGATTAAATCTAGTTCTTTCATACACTTAATGGTTATCCATTCTAGCCTATGCACATCACTTAATCAATAAAATTTAGCCATCTCATCCTATTACATCGCTGGAGCGAGTGGGAAGCCGCCACATGTCAGAAACAACGCTGAAATACGTAGGAAAATCGCTGGAAACGAACCAGCTAAAAAATATCGCTCCAGATTTTGGGCGACAACGGGACTTGATCCCTGGTCACTAAGGAAGTCAACATGCGCCTTTTCCACTGTACCAAATGCATTTTTAATTTCTTTTTAATTATATTTCCCATAAAATATCGGGGTGTTACATTCTCCCTTTCTTAAAGGATTTCTTCCCTGTCTCCAAAGACGGAAGAACGTACTTAACAACCAGCATCCAAGAACTACATCCATCTACTCAACCATCATTTGTTTCTACCATTGTCCTTATTTTTAACTAATGCAATTTATGATTTATGCAAAGTGAAATGCATATGAACTTACCTAATGCGAAAAGGTAGTCGGTCTACTGATTCAGTTGACCTCCTGTAATGCAAGTATGTTTATGCCATGCAACCAAATGTATGCAATTACCCTAGTATATTTGATAATTCTATATGTATGTTTCAATCATTCACCCAAATGCACCATCCATATGCAACATCCATTTATATATACATACACACACACACACAACCATATGCGAATGCAACAGATAACAGGCACGCATATGCAGGTGTGTGTACGTAGTTGGCCGATTATCCTAATAAATATCTATCTAGTGCATGCAATGCATCCATTTGCAAACATTGTCATCGACTTGCAATCATTTTCATCCATCAAACATAACATGCCCTTATGACATGTTTACAACCAAGCTACCATCCATAGGTTTCACCTAAAGATTATCGAAAAGACCCTAACTAAGGAAAGATCAAAGATAGGATATTTGAAGTGTACCTTCAAATAGAAAAGGATAAGGAGTTCGAATTCTCTCCTCAGATTCCCATGTGCACTCCTTGGGATCATCTCCCTACTGAACCTTCACTAGGTGAACTTCCTTGTTGCGTAATTTCTTGATGCCGTGTTCCAATATACGAGTGGGTATACGACACACAAATGATTCACGCTCTACCTCCACTTCCCTTAGTTGATTGGGTTCTACTACTACCGCGGAATCATGTAGACACTTCCTTAGACGTGAAACATGAAAAACATCGTGAACTCCTACCAACTTATCTGGAAGATCAACTCTGTATGCCACTTTTCCAATCCGTGTGGTAATAGGGAAGGGTCCTACAAATCTCGGTGCCAACTTACCAACTGAGCTAAATCTCATAACGTTTCCCAGAGGAGAAACCTTGACAAAAACCATATCTCCAACCTTAAACTCCAAATCTGAACATCTCCTGTCGGGATATGACTTTTGTCTATCTTGTGCAGTGTTCAACCTCTTGCAAATCAAATCCACCTTCTCGGAAGTTTCCCTCACCAAGTCTGGTCCAAGCAAGATCCTATCAGTGGTATCCCACCAATAGGTTGGTGATCTACATGGTATGCCATAGAGGGCCTCGAACGGTGCCATCCCAATGCTTGCTTGATAACTATTATTATACGCAAACTCCACCAAAGGTAGGCGGTCATCCCAAGAGCCTCCAAAGTTAATGATGCACAATCTGAGCAAATCTTCCAAAACCCTATTTACCCTCTCAGTCTATCCATCTGTCTGAGGGTGATATGCCATGCTCAGATTCAATTCCGTTCCTAAGGCTTGCTGAAGACTCCTCCAAAACTCGCTGGTGAATAATGGATCTCTGTCGCTCACAATGCTGGCGGGAACTCCATGAAGACTAACTATCTCCCTTACATAAAGAGTCGCCAAAGAAGCTGCCGTCCTATTACTCTTAATGGGTATAAAATGAGCGCTCTTCGTCAGTCTATCCACAATGACCCAAATGCTCGTGTTCCCTCTCCGTGACCTTGGTAATCATTCCACGAAGTCCATAGAGACGCTCTCCCATTTCCATAATGGAATATCCAATGGCTACAACAATCCTCCAGGCTTCTTCTGTTCCGCCTTTACCCTTTAGCAAGTGATGCACTTCGGTACATACTCCGCTACCCTCTTCTTCATTCCAGGCCAATAGAATACCCTCTTCATATCTCGGTACATCTTATCACCACCGGGGTGCACTGTCATCCTAGAATGATGTGACTTGGCCAACACCGCATCTACTAAATCCTCACTACGGGGAACACAAAATATACCATCCCTTCTAAGCCATCCCCTAGTGTCCATGGTATAGCGCCTAAGATGTGGTGATGACCCTCCTCTACCAAGCTTATCTAAAAAGTCCTTTAAATCCTCATCCTTACCTTACCTTGCTCCAATCTGCTCCATCAAAGTAGGCTGGACATCGAAGGCTGCTAACAATCCCGGAGCTAAATCCGATGGAGGTATAAAATCAAAGGTAGCAATGTACTCCAAATGCTTCCATTTCAAAAAACAGAGGACTTAACACCACTTTGTGTCTACTCAACGCATCTGCCACTACATTACCCTTGCCAAGGGTATAGGAAATATCAAAGTATTAAGAGGCTAAAAACTCCATCCATCTTTGCTGTCTCAAATTCAAGTCTTTCTGAGAGAATAGATACTTCAAAGACTTGTGATCCGTGAAAAGATCAAATCTTTCTCCTAAGAGATAGTGCCTCCAAGACTTCAGAACAAAAACTATAGCTGCCAACTCAAGATCATGCGTCGGGTAGTTCTTCTCATGTGTTTTCAACTGTCTACTCGCATAGCACACTACCCTACCCTCTTGCATCAGTACTGCCCCTAGCCCTGTACCACAAGCATCCGTATAAATTGAGAAAAGGCTTGGTTCCAACCGGTAATAACAATACGGGTGCGGTAGTCAAAGCTTCCTTCAATCGACCAAAGGCATCCTCACACTTAGCATCCTAAACAAAAGCCGAGTTCTTCTTGGTAAGGCAGGTAAGTGGAGCTGATATCCTAGTGAAGTCCTTAATGAACTTCCTATAGTAGCCCGCAAGACCAAGGAAACTCCTTATGTCCATGGCATTCTTAGGGGTCTGCCAATCCTGTACTGCTGCCACTTTCGCCGAATCTACTGCAAGTCCATCCTTTGAAACGATGTGTCCTAAAAAGCGAACCTCATCCCTCCAAAAGTGGCACCTACAGAACTTCACCTTCAACTTATGTGCTCGCAGGGTCCTAAGCACTTGTTCCAAGTGAACAGTATGCTCCTCCTTGCTTCGCGAATAAACCAAAATGTCGTCGACGAACACCACCACAAACTTGTTCAACAATTCACAAAATACTCGACTCATCAGGTCCACAAAATATGTCGGAGCATTGGTTATCCCAAATGGCATGACTAACCACTCAAATAACCCATCCGAAGTCCTAAACGCAGTATTCTCGATGTTATCCTCCACCACACGCAACTGATGAAATCCCGTGGCCAAATCGAGCTGCGAAAATACCTAGGCTCCTACTAGTTGGTCGAAGAGAATGTCTATACGGGGAAGAGGATAACGATTCTTCTTTGTCAGCTTATAAAGCTCCCTATAATCCACGCAAAGTCTGAGAGCACCATCCGCCTTAGTGGCAAAGACGACGAGTGCACCCCCACTCAGAAATGCTCTTACGAATGAAGCCCTTCTCCAAAAGCTCTCCAATATGGTTGCTCAATTCACGACGTTCCTTAGGAGCTATATGCCTTATCGGTAAAGCAACCGGTTTGGCATTATCGACAAGATAAATCTTGAACACAATCTCTCTTCGAGGTGGAAGGCCAGCAACCTCCTCGAACACATCTGGAAAGTCTCTAACAACGGGTACCAAACTCAAACTATCGGGCGATAAGTCAAGAGAATAAAGGTAGCTCAACATGATTGATCCTCTAGGATCACAAGATACCTCCAAGGTTCGTCCACTACAAGTGCCTAACCTCACTACCCTCTTATCGCAATCAAGAACAACACCCCACATGGATAGCCAATCCATACCAAGAATCAACCTGAACCTGGAAAATCCCAATACAAAGGCACAACACTCAAACTCAACCCCTAAAATAAACAATTTCAAATCCCGACATAACATGGACAAATAGGCCGATCCTCCTACGGGATTTGGTACTACTACCGGGTCGGTCACTAAGCAAGCATCAAGACCAAGACTCTCTACCAGAGTACTAGATATAAAAGAGTGCAAAGCTCCAGAATCAAATAGGGTACGAACAAAAAAATCAGAGATAGATAACACACCATCGATGATCGCCTTCTTTCCCTTGTCCACAACCGGACGAGTACTAGAGGAAGGAGCTGCCTCTAAAGCATAAGCTTGAGCAGGCTGTGAAGGTGTTTGTGAACTGTCCTTGGGCTTCGATGGACAGTCCTTTTTCATATGCCCCACTTGATCGCAAAGATAGCACCTTAGTCTTGGTTGCTCTCCTGCCCCTCTACAATCCTTAGCAAGATGACCTGGTTTCCCACAAGTATTGCACTTCCAGTCCTTCCTTGGAACTTTCCTTTTTCCACCTGACCCTCCTCCTCCTCTCCCATTTCCTTTCCACTGCTTCTTCCCATTACTCTTCTGTGCCACATCTCCTTTCCTCTTAGTATCAGCAAGTAAAGCCATCTCTACCAATCCCTTAAAAATGGCTCCCATCGGAAATTTGGCTCACCGCCAAACTCTGCAGTGGCTGACTCAAACCCTTAGAGAACTTCAGCGCCTTCTTGTGAAGAGTAGTGATCAGGTCTAGTCCAAATCTGGCAAGCTCATTGAATTGATTAACATATTCCTTAACTGTCATATCCCCTTGCTTGGGCTGTATAAATTTCTCTAACCACACTCCCTCTTCAGCCTGCTATAAGAATTTCCTCTCGAACCTAGTACGAAAATCCACCCAAGTCAAATTATCAGCCTCAACCTCAGCCTCCATAATCTCCCACCAACAAAGAGCCTCTCCCTACAACTACCATGAAGCCAATTGCCTCCGAGCCAAGTCCTCCAATCCCAAAAGTCCAAATATCCGCTCACAACTACGTACCCAAGTTCTCGCCTCAGTATATGACTCGGTGCCAAGAAATGGCTTGCCTCCTAAGCTGGTGTAGTCCTTGCAAAACTTGGGAAAATCGGGAATGCTTGGCGGACGGGCTGTAGCCCCTTCCGCTGGAGCAACATCCCTAGCTGGTGGCTCTACTCGTGCAGTAGCCTGCAAATAACGTCTGAACCAAGCAGGCATATTAAGGCATAGAACTTCGGGGATATCTTACGGTTCGGACATTTTTATCTGTGGATATTAAAACGATCAGATTAGGTACTCCACAAATAGTTCAATAGATAGGGAGGAAGAGATATGAGGGACCCATTTCTAAAATTTCTTTTCTTTCCAAAATATATACATATACTTTTAAAAGTATTATTTGGAATACCCTTTAAAAATTATTCGAAAACCTTTATATTTTAAAATACTTTTAGGATTACCGGAACCTTAGCTCTGATACCAACTGTGACACCCCGCACCTCTAGGCACCCCGAAAATCGGACATGACTAGAAGCATGGGTGGTCAGGTGAAATAAAAATCCATAACATAGCACAGAGACTAAGGCAACAGCATAAAATAATTAAAGTATTACATCAGAAGAAAACTTTCACTAATTGTAAATTAATAGCAAAACAGCTTCATTAAAAACAACATTATCCCAAATTTATTTCTAAAACCAAAAGTACCAAGTTGTCTCCACCAAAACATAAAACATAACAAAGTTCACAATATAGGTCCCCATATAGAGAGTAAAGTACGGAAAAGAGAAACAAAGTACATGAAACAAAAGAAACAAAAGCTAAAGATAACAACTCCTCCAATGACCTTCCAAGCTGCAAAGAACTGCAACCTAGACCTGCTCTCCTGTGATTTGGGGAAAATAGGAAATATAGGAATGGGTCAGACATAAAGTCTGGTAAACGAGAAATAAAATGAAGCAGAAAGAATAAAACAGTTTAATTCTGGGTCTTCTCCGGATATCGCAAAGGGTGAATAATATAATGCAGTGAATCCTTCTTAGATACGGTTCCTAAGAAGCCAAAGTCCATGGTCACTCTAGGGAAGTCAACCATGCAGTAATACTAAACGTTAATCGGCCTGTCGGACCTGCTGTCCTTACCTATCCATGTGCTACAGCGTGAAAGTCATGCTCTTTATCCGTGCACTATGACTAAATGCCTCTTACGTCTAACCGACGCCGACTCAAACAACCTCGCATGACCCCGAAGTTGCGCTCAGGCTCCGCCAAACTGGACTACTATCCTCCTGTCTCCTCTTTCACCAACGTGGACTTGCCCCTATCCAAAGTGTCGGTCCTTCGAAAGAGCGCCCGCAATTGGGTTGGCTTCACAAAATCCTCTAACGATCTGTCTAAAGAAGCCTACGTCGGAGCACACTTGTCATGTTCCGTTCGCGTCGATCTGCCTAAAGAAGCCTACGATAGCGGATGCTATCTATCCTACGTACTTGCAACCTATGAAAGGTAACAAACATCCTTATGAACCTACTTGCCCGCTCCTAGTACGTAAAGCCAAAACTATATTTTGGTATTAACTGCATGAAACACTTATCCAAACCTTTACAAGGTCTGCCTACCAAATCGCTTCCAGATTAATTAATTTTACCGTTAAAGTTTGCATACTGTTTATTTCCATTAATATGCTTTAGGCCATTTTTACATCTGATTTGGTTATTTCACAATTTCCCTTTTTCTTACATAAATGGTATTTCAATTTCACCTCCGTTCAGTCCGTATGGTTTGTCTGTAATTTTTATGCCATTTTGTTACAGATTTACACTAGCCTTTAGGGACCATTTAATTTACATTTTTTGCACCCTAATTTACGTTCTCCTTTTAGAAATTTAATCTGCACAAAGTTTTTATCCAATAGCCACAAACCATTTAATTAAACAAAATTCCACATTTACATTTTAGGCCACGTATGAAACAAACAATTATGCCAATTAAACTTCCCAATTTTGTTCCAAAACCATATTCAAAATTATGTAATTATATCAATCAAAACCATAATTTTATTCAAGTAACATATTCTGAATTTATTTAACTAACCTGTTCTACCATTAGAAATTGAATAACAATTCTAATTCAATTTAATTAAACCGATCTTATTTATGCCATGAAACGTGAATAACAATTTGTTTGTTCCAAATTTCAACCCAAACATGAATTAGAATTGAGAAGTGGAAGAAGAAGAAGATACAATAATTTACATAAATTTCAATCTTATTTATGCCATAAAACGTAAATAGACAATTTATATGTCTCATATTTTAAACCAAATATGAATTAGATTTGAGAAGTGGAAGAAGATGAAGAAGTTGCAATAATTTACATATGTTCTCAATTAATAACAGAAATTAATTCATATTAACGTGCCAAAAAAGAACTGAAATTGAACTACTTTATTTTTTTGTTTCATATTAATTCCCACTCACCTGGCACTTGAGCTTGCATAAATTTGAAAAAAGCTTTGGTGTAATCTTTCTCCCTTTGATTCTTCTAATTTCCCCAAATTGCTTGAATATATATAGATAAATTAATTTGGTAGAGATTTGTTTATTTAGTAGAGAAAAGGAGGAAGAATAACACACACTAATTTTACTGTAGAATTATGGCGACGGCTGAATAAGAGATTGGGTTTAGGTTAGATGGTTTATTTATAGATTGTTTGAGTGAATATAATCCATTAGATTATTTTAGATTAAATCTGGTTCTTTCATACACTTAATGGTTATCCATTCTAGCCCATAGACATCACTCAACCAATAAAATTTAGCCATCTTTGGAGCGAATGGGAAGCCGCCACATGGCTCCAGATTTTGGGCGACAACGGGACTTGATCCCTGGTCACTAAGGAAGTTAACATGCACCTTTAGCACTGTACCAAATGCGCTTTTTATTTCTTTTTAATTATATTTCTCGTAAAATATCGGGGTGTTACATTTCAATTGAAATACATGTCAAAACTTTATAAACTTCTTTAGTTTCTATCACTTCCAATTGAAATACTTAATTTCTTAATATTATCTTTTAGTTGTGTTATGTTCATTAGGAGTATCTCGTAATATCCACCTGAAAATCAATGTTGCTCATACAAAATCAAGATGATTTTATTACTGTTTTTTTATTTTTTTTTTATTTTTTTTTCCGTGGGTATATTGTATTGTCTATAAATGAGTGCTTATGGTATTTGTAGTATTTTATCAATATTGTGTTTGAAGTCAAAAGTAGTTCATTGCTTTTGGAAAGTACATGGTATCTCAGATTCTTCGTGAATATGCACAACAATAGGAAAGTTTAATGAAATTTCTACTTTTGTTCTCAAACGCATAGATATTTCAGATATTTCAAATTCCTAAATGGAAGCAATTAAAATGTCATAGTTAAAAACTGTTTAATGGAGATTACTTAAGTAATAACAGATGCGTTAGGTATAGGGATAGTTCAAATACAAAGTACAAAAATTTCAAGTGGAAAGAAAAACAAAGCTCAAGTACAAAATCAACAAGTAATAATAGTTGAAATGAGAACATGGATAGTTGGATTGTTTTGCAAGCCAATTCAAAAGCATGTTCATATCTTTTTTTTAATATGACTGTTAGATAACGGAAGGTTAAGTTTGTTCGAAAATTACATTGTTGTAATAGTTACAACACTCACCTTCTTTAAGCGATGCCTGCATTCAAATTATACTACCAAGGAGAAAGTTTATCAAATTAGACAGTGTTTAGAAGCATATGAATAGTATTTTAATAGTATACAAGTGGTGTTTTGATAGTATATTGTGTTTCAATTGAAACTAATTTCCATAGTGACATATACCAGCTTAGCTTAATGTCACCCACTATTATATTAGTATTATTTTACTTTATGCTCCTCTATCTGCATTTAAAATTCCATATTGATTTACATCTATAACACAAACTAATGAAACTATAACTATTTATATCTCTTATGGTTATCAAACAATTACAGTACAAATTGATTGTATATGGAAATTTAGTCATAATCATATGAAAATAGTTCTTACAAATATGCTTTATTTCCTATTTAGTCATAGTTACAATATATATTTAGTGAAAATGTACACTTTAAACAAAATTCATTTGGTCATAGTATGTATATTGATCTTTTATAGTGTTATACGTCTCTATATCCTTAACAACCCATATTTTAATCTTGGTAATAAACATAAATTATTATTATTACCACATTTTTTTCTAATATTACAATATATTTCTGATTTAAACTATAGGAAAGAGTTAATGTTCTATAAAAACAATTCAATTTTTATATTATTTGCCATATCAGTGATAGAAACTTATGTTATATATTTGTGGAATATAAAATATATGACTTCCAATAGCATTTAAACATTATGCAATTAATTTGTGTATTTCATAGCCTTCTTTATTTAAGATAAGGTCTTGGCATTTTTTTCCCGCTCTACCTTCTGTTATAAATATTGTCTTGTTATTTAGTTTTGAACCCAGCTCTATATTGTCTCTTTTAGTTATATATATGAAAAATAGGAGAACTCCAACATATAAAAACTTGCTTCTTGTACTCATTCAAAAGTTTTCCTTTCAAACATTTTTTGTAGTATTTTTCCAAAATATTATTTCATTTTTTGAAACATTATTTTCTCCTTAAAACATAGTAGATTATTATCATATTTCTTTTAAACATAGTATTGTCCTAAAAAATTGTATTCTCTTTTCAAATTATTGGGTCAAAATGTCTCGTCTCAATGTTTAGGAATCTCAATCGATAACGTTGTCTAGACGCATCGACCAGAATTCTTAAAGCATTCGACGGACAAAATAACACCAAAACAGTTCATTAAAACATTTCATATTATCAAATAAACACTATTCATATTCATTTATAATAAATATAAACCAATAATTGAATTCATTTCACAATTTTGATAAATAAATACAAACTTCCAAAATCAAATTTAATACCGGCAATTTTCACTAACCAAACAAACATAAGAAACTAAAATAAAATATACTTAGTAGAAACTAATAAATAAAATTTTCCACTGTGCACTCTGATCAAAATCAAATGAAAATCATCTTCACAATATCAACCAAACAACACAACACAATAAAAAATCATCCAAAATCACAAATTCAAGTGTTACAGGTTGGATCAACTCCTTTCATCCTTGCTACTCGAACCATTATTATCATACTCAAAGAAATAAGTGAAAAATAGTTACAGGAATTTAAAATATCAAATACGTTCTCGGATGATTACCCTAATAATCATCTTATATATCTTATATATAAATATAATATACGATCTCTTATTATAGAAAATTACCCAACACTCCCAAGGGTCAAGGACCTTAAGTCTCATCTAAGGTAGCGACTCGTGTATCTAATATACAACGTATTGTTCTAAACCTGCTCTGATACCAAATGTGAAATATCACACCTTTATACCCATACTATCCAAGAGTATTATGGAGTAATACTGTCAGATAATACGGAGAATGAGGCTACATAGGGTACACATATGAATATTCTCTTGGACTAGCACTGGTACGTATTAAATAATCTAATATATTACTCACCTATACGTACATAGTATCAATACAAAACAATAAACACATGTGCCTCTAGGACAGAACAATACACAATATATAGTAATACAAAGAACACAGGGTCAATTGCAGCGATAATATATATTATATTTTATACATTAATACAATAAGGATACAACATATCTTGAATGTCAACTATCTCAATATAATATGATGTACAATTAATATATAGCTCTGTGTCAAATACACACACATACACACAAAAAAATGAATAAATGTCATATAAATATTATACAATATACAACAATCCTAATATAACTCCTCTAAGCCCAGTAAAATAAATGTTGGTCCAGTCGTCCCTGTACCTGAAAGTCTCGAACTGACTTGAGTATTAATAAATAACATACGGTTTAGACTATATCTAAATCAAGAGGTTTTACACATTTATATAAACAGATAAATAGCATATGCATGGAATAATAACAACTCAATATTAATACATCTTTAATATATCGAAGACATTAATCAAAATATCATCAAAGATATCATCACCTACTTTAAAACACATCAAATCAGAAATCACAACATTAATACAAAGGAGTGAATCATACATAACCAGAAATCGTTACCAAATCCAGAAATACTAATAAAAGAGATATCACCAAGTATAATCAGGCTAGCACTAAGCATTGCCCAAATATATCTCTCCATGTCAATAAAAGTATCACTAAAATCAAGTAAGATAGGTTGCCTATCAAAATACTGAGAATCCACTATACTCTGGTCATATAACACGGGTATAGTCTCATCTCCTCATATAACACCAATCTGTAAATATCGTAATGGGAAATGGCTTACGATAGAGACAAAGTCCCAAGTAGAGCCATATTTAAAAATATAACAATATATGAGTCCTATAACCCGTAACCATACTATAGTGAGGTGTATCAATCGTATATGCCAATCTACTACTCTGTCAGAACCAGAAGCGAGACTGATAGCACAAAGCAAGCTCTAAAGTCACAAAGTCTCTACAGTCTTAGTTTCCACTCAGTCATCGTGATATGTATCCACTAGTGTGCTCGTCAACGACCGATCAGTCATGACACTACAAATTTCCCATATAATACCATAAAGGTATAGACGATAGACTGTTGGTCTAGGTGACATAGGGTCTAATGCACAAAGCTAAGCATGAAGCAATATCTATGGTGTCACAGATCTGGGATGTGGTCCCACGATCAGGCCACCAAGGTGGATTCTGGCCATCTGGTCCTCTCTCACACTCATAATAGGAGTACATCATAATAGTGGTATATAGAATCAACACATACAGATACGAAGTCTCACTAACTATAGGCACGAAGCCATATATCACCTCACACTATCCGCCTTATTCCCGTCATGTGAGTGTCATCTAGTTACAATGAATAACTGAATAGATAACGTCCTATACTACTGTGTGATACTCAAACGTTTACTCGCTGCTTATAAACTACACTCGGTCTCATATATTCTATGTAATGAGTCCAAAAAATAACCGAAGAAATAGCCCCATCCCAAACGGTATTATAACTTCGTTTATTCGGATTTATCGTCATACAGGATAGAAATACCATGAAATCGTACCAAAAGGTGTCATCACTGTATCACATTAAAATCATTAATCAAATAAATCCATATCAATGGTGAATCACTCATCTCCTCTAAATCGGTATTGAGAAGATGAGAAACCAAAAAACTCAGAAATCATTAATAAACATTTATATATATTCCAAATCAATATACAAGGAAAGATTGATTCAGAAAATTTATGAAATAAATTATTAAAATAAATATAATTATAAAAGAATTAAATTGATATCTAAAAAAATCATTTTTATCATTTTTATCTCATATAAGAAAATAAATACTTATAAACAAAAAAATAATCATCAACATACTTGGAAAATAAATATACTACTTTTGAAATCCTACAAATAGTTTACAAAACTAAATATCTTTTATAAGAAAATAATTATTTAGAAATAAACAACAAATAAATAGTTTTCCAATCTTCTATATAATTAATCAATCATTAAGCTTTCTCTAATAACATTTGATACTCGATTCGTTCACTTTAAATTAATAAAATAGTATGTAAAACTATATATTTATGTAACATATAGGAATTACTTCATAATTTACTATGACTAAATATTAATTTAAATAATTGTACAACATTCAAATTAGTTAAGTTTTTTATAAACAATTACATACATTTTCCAACAACTTGGGTTATATTAATATATTAAAGTTTCACTTTTATAACATGATTATTATAAATCATTTAAATAATATCATTAATTTCACTCTCTTAATTTATTAAAATTATATATATATATATATAATTCAATTCTCAATCGGATATAGTTCCATTTGAAAATTGACACTTTCAACCACTCTATACATTCAACTGTCTACACATTGTTAATAGATAAAGTTGTGAGTTAGAAACTCACCTAAACATTGTTCAAGTTCCAAAACAGCAGTTTTCACTAGTCTACACTCCATGCCTGAACACCAATCAATATCCCTCCTTGTAGCTCCTCCATGTTACCCCATCATACAGCCGCAAACAATCAATACTTCAACATCACCAAAATCATTGCGATGATAGCCTCAAATCGATGTAACCGCGTGTGCTTTCCTCTAGCATCAGTCGTCGATGACAACCTCCAATCGAGGCAATCGACCGCGCACCTCCATCATTTCAAGATTCCACTTCACGATGCTCCATGTTGCAACCATGATCCCTCATCGTGACTTCCCCCTTTTGTCTACAACGCCTACCTTGATCGCTTGCAATTTTTTTCTTTCAAAGATGCGATTTATCATTTGATAATTATGGCCGGAAATTTAATTAAGGGATATACGGATTTTTATTCCAAGTAGGCATGGAGATTTCTGGAGAAAAGAAGAAACGAGTTGGGCTTGGGCTTAAATGAAGGAAAATGGAAATTTACTTTTCTTTTGTTTTAAGACTCTTTTTCTTTTTTTACTGATTTATAACTAGATTTCAATTTAATTTAAATTGACTCATACTTTATTCTTTGAAATATATATATTTCAATAATTGTATAATTTAGTACAATTTAATACTTGGTTATCTTTTATTTAATTGTTCATTATATTATCACAAAATAAATTTATCTCAAAACTATTTCGATCATATATATTAAAAAAAATTCACTTCTAAATATTTTATATTCAATTAAAACAATTTACTCAATTTCAAATAATTATCCAAAAGTAATTTATTAATTTAATTCAATTTATTATAACAATAATCTTGTATTTATAACCTTCAATTAAATAAACATTTACCTTCAAAAATGATCATTATCAATTATCGAATTCAAATATTTTTATCTTTATTAAATTTATTTATTTACAACGTAAAAAGCAGGGTTGTTACACTGATTTTGGGGTCGCGCCCCCGATTTGCGACACCTTTTCAGTAGATATTATTTTTGATGTGCATCACTTATTTTGGGACAGGTGCCCCACATCACGAGATTTGGGTTAGGTGACCCATAGGGTAGGTGCCTTATAGCTCCTTTTTATCACATAGGCCTGCAGTCTGTTACCTATTGGGGCAAAGCTGGATCGTGAATAAGAAGTTACGCATTGGCGAGCCAATGTGGATATGTGTTTTGATGTCTGTTGAGGTAACAAAAGACTGTAGGAGTAGATCTGGTTAGGCGACTCTGGGCTCCTGAAGAGGAGAGACGGCCATCAGTCCCCCTTCTGGCTCGAATGAAGTGGTGGATTGGCATATTCGATCGATACGCCTTACTTGTGTATAAATATGGGTTAGCTGACCCAAGGTTAGGCGGCCCACATATTGATTAACTCGTCATGATTTATTCTGATTTATTTATATATGAGAAGATGAGATTATATATTGATAGGTGTCCAACGTATAGTGGATTCTTATATCTTTTATTATATCTAACTGATGGGTAGGTGCCCAATATTTTACAATAAAACAGTCTATTTTACATTGCTTTGATGTTAGTATTTTATTATTTGGGATTGAGAGATATACTTGATGACATCTTCTATTTGATGATTTATGGACTTTGATGATTTCTTCAGATATGGATGATTCACCAATTTATTATTATTTTGATTTGATAATATTTGATGTGAATTTATATGGATGATGATATTTTTATGCTAGGTTCGTATTGTTTTACATTATATGATACTTGAGGTTTTTTGTGATAGCATCATTATATTTATACCCAGTATATACAGAGTTCTATATGTTTGTTGACATTGTATTTAGATATAGTCTGACCCGTTTATTATTTATATAATATTCGGGTCAGTCCGAGACATTTTAGGTACAGGGACAAGAGACCAGCTTGTATTATTTGGGCATAAAGCAGGCTAGTTATTCAGCGCTATAGTATATTGTATTGTATTGAATAGATTCATGTATGTATTTGACATTGTAATGTATATCTTACCTTTTATATTATTATATTATTTATTATCGTTTCGATTGACTCTATGATCCCTGATATTTAGTGTATATTGTGTATTGTTCTATCCTGAAGGCACATGTGTTTATTGCTTTGTGCCGATACTGAGTACGTTTTGTGGCGAGTTATATTCGATGTTAAATATGTACCAATATTAGCCAAATGGAATATTCACGTTGTACCCCATATTGCTTTATCCTTCGTATTATCTGACAGTATTACTTAGTAATACTCTTGGATCGTACGGATATAGAGGTGGGGTGTTTACAACTTGGTATCAGAGAAGGTTTATAAAAGCACATCTTATATAGGAGACACGAGTCAAGATCTTAGATAAACTTAAAGTCTCTATCCCTTTAAGTGTGTTGGGTAGTACCTTATATAAAAAGGGATGGTATGAATACACGATGATTACCAGGGTGATCATCTGGGGACGTACTTGTTATTTTTTCTACTACATATATTATTATTCTATCCCTATTACTTTTGTGTGATAATCACCTTATGGAATTAAAGTAGTTGATGAAGATTGTGAAATAAAGAGTTGTTAGCCAGACTAGTAGTATCGGTATTGTGAAGGCGAATAAACCTCTATGCGGCAAGTTAAATAGAATGACCCGGTAGTGATCAAAGTACGCAACGGATGCCGATAAATAACATACTGCTAAAGGCGTTTGTTTGTTTATATGTTTGTTGTGTGTTTAGTCAAACTAATTTTTGTTTTTTATTTGGCATAGTCTAGCATGTGGGTAATTGAGTGGGAGTTATCATTCGAACATTTCTAAACCCACTTAAACCTATATGAAACCAAATATTAATAGAATCCAGCAGTTTCTTCATTTAAGGAAGAAATGGCGAGGGAATATGTAGATTTTTTTGATAAAAGAAAATTAATATACATTATATACAACTAAAATAAGGAAAGGAAAATTAAGGATGCTTGATTAATATGTGTGATAATTTTTACTGGCATTAATGATTGTTGAATTAAAGCCATATAAGAATATTTAAAAATAAGTACGTTTATTTAAATAAGAAAATCATTTAATAAAACATGAAGATTGTTTTGTATAGTGATTTAAAATATTTTAGTAGCTTATTACGGTGTTAGTTGAGTGATTTAAGAATTCTGGTTGATACGCTTGATCAACTTATCGATAGGGATTCCTAAATGCTTATACGAGGCAGTCCGACAAAATATTTTGGAAATGGTGTAAGAATTGTTTTAAAATGAATTGTACATTATTTATTAAAGTAATATATTATTGTAGAAAGTGGAAAATAATAATTTTTCCATATCTAAATATTTTGTACAACGTAGTAGCATTGGATATTAGTGCGAAGTAGAGATCACTAGCGAGGCGATACTGATGTATTATCATAGGTAATCAATATTGCAGCCAATTGACGAAACGAATCACAAAAATTTATGGCACGGTAATGTTGTCTATTTAAATATGAATATGGATTATTTTATGTATATATAATTTTTTTTTAAGATTGAATTAAAATAATTTTAAGGGGAATATATATTTTCGATACATAATAGATTTGTTTTGAGACAAATACAAACTTTGTGTCAGGAAAAAATGAAAAATGATATGAATTTGATACATTAGGAAAAAAATTGCTATGATCATAAGTATTTATAAATTGATATACTATATTAAACTATGAAACTATATCATGCCAGAGTAGTAATATGCAATGACCGGCCTTTTCAACTCTCAAAAGTTAACACTAGTACATCCACGGTATTCATGTGTCGAGCATCCAAGTGCCAGAAAAACAAATTGTTAGGATGAAAGAAGAGAAAAGACAGAACATAATCTCACATTGTGATGAATAATATGTAATATTCAAATGATCTTACAATAGAAAAGTGTAATATACATACATCATTCAAAGTAAACTAACATACCATCAACCTGGACCGATATAACAGCATGTCATCACAAATGCTGATAAATACAACCAAGAAATACAATAAAATTAAAGTACGAGAATAGGTCTTGGAGACATCCAGCTTGTGACGACCCGCACTCGGCACTCTTTGAATCCAACAATAAACCACACATGTCTGACCCAAAGTGCACCGATTGCAGATGATCATGAGAAAGAAAAGAGAGGGTGAGAAGAAAGAGAGAAGAAAGAGAGAAGAAGAAGAAGAGAAGAGAAGAAGAAGGGAGATGCAGAACCAAAACAATACAGAATCTCACATCGCAGTGGAATAACTTATAATATTGATCAATAATCTTTACAAAGAGAAACTGTAATATACATAAATCAATATCAGAGTACACAACAAGTAATCATCAGCTTGGACAGTTATAATAACCTATCCTCACAAATGCTGATAATTTACTACAACAAAAACAATGCAAAGCAGCGGAAAAATAAACAGATACGTGTATACGACATGAAAATCTCCAGCTCGCCTGCTGAAGCTCCAAAAGCATGAAATTTGAATCTGTAAATATACTCGGTCTGACCCGAGCATTGAAAGGGAAGAACGCCCGGATCAGTCTGGTAAACCAGCATGAGTTAACACACCTCAACTGAATTTATAAAGTTATCAAAACTTTTCCTTTATCAAAACAAAAGGTATCTCGTAAGACAAGCCTACACATAAACACGAACTGGTTTTTCCCTTACGATAACCAAAACCTTTTCATATCAAATCCTCTTATATTATTATAGTGTCTATTATACAAATAATAAATTAAACAGCTGAAATTGTTACCATTATTAAATTCCAGCAATACTAGGCTCTACAAAACAAAATGGCAGGCACGTAGTGGATTTTGGATTCCATACAAATGACTAGGTAAAGGGACTACCTTCCTGAACCAACACAGTACACCTCTAGAGGGATGTACCTAGGGAGCAGATGTCGCCGCCTCGTGATGCCGTTGACGATCTCCACAATCCATCTGCTTTGCCTTGTCGAGCTCTCCTCCTTGTCAGTTGAAGTCGTCTCTTGATTTTGCCTCTAGATGCCACGATAAACGCTGACCGTTAGATCCTAGGGTTTGGAGGAAACAAAAATGGCGGCTGTGACCTTGTTTGACTTTAGGGTTTTGCAAATGAAATGATAAAGGTCCTTTTATAGAAAATTTAAACGACACTATTATTCCGAAAACTTTTCGGACTCCAAACGAAGTGTAACGCCTGGCGTTTATAATGTTTTACCTCTATTATGAACACAATGGAATATATATCGGGAGTCAATTCTATTGTATTTGGAAGATAGCTTTTCGAATGGAATTATTTTAATTAAAAATTACTTAAATAAATTTCTACGCGTTTCAGCTTCGCACGACCAAACCGTAAGTCTGATTGACACGAAATTTGGAATCCTATAATAATTCACTATTACGGATCCAATGAAACTAGTTTCATCGAAATCCGAGACCGTATCAAAAATGACTATTTTTACACGTTAATTAAAAATTATAATTTCCAATTTTTGTAAATTAACTTTTAATTCAATTTCAAAAGTTTACTAACATCATTCTAATTTAAATAGAATTTATAACAACTTTCTAATCATTTTTTATTCACATTAAATTCAAATTTCAATTATTTAACCAATTTAACTTATAATATTCATTTTTTAAATATTTAAATTCAATTAAATATTCTAAATTCAGGTGACAAAAAACTGGGTCGTTACATTCTTTCCCCTGTTAAAGAATTTCGTCCCCGAAATTACTAAGTAAGAAAGATGCTACAACTCCATAACTTTTCGAAACAATTTAGTTGAAATAGATTATCAATTATCTTAAGTGTTTAACTTTCACAAAAACAATTAGTTAAAACTTTTTATAAAAACTTTTCCTAAGTCTTTAAATTCATTTATAGTTATTAACTAATATCAATTCAAAAATCAACTATTATCATTTCAAATTATAAGTCAAATCAAATTTTTCCAAAATTTCCAAAAAAATTCGACGCCTTAAATTTTCAGAAAAATTCGCCATAGCCTCCTTTGCACGGTTCGATCCGGAAAAAATCACAATATATATAATATCACAAATACACATCTCATCTTCGAGGATGAGGCATCCCGTAGGGAAAAAAGTGTAAAAGTACAATATGTAATCCGAGATATGTACCTTATATATTATCTAGCAAAGCATATACGGCTAATATAGCGCAAAAGCGAGCTCCAAATGCGAAGCAAACGCTATCCGCACCTACTAAACACTCAACAAACAATAAGTACATGTATATATGGAAAGTCATATCAATATACAGCATATACAACACATACTATACAACAATATGTGCTAGAGAAACACATGCAAACAAAGAAACCATCAATAACTACCATTCATCCAATATAACCAAACCAATATTCATTCCCAATTTTATTAACATTCACTTGATTTGGTTTTCAATTTATTCACATTCAATTAGATTCGATTGATTTACACATTCAATTAGTTTACTTCCCATTCAAATCGAATTCTATTCTATTTAGATTCACTTTACTTTCAATTTGAATTCAATTATTTAACTTTCAATTTCATTAATATTTAATGAATTTCTATTCAATCAACTAACATTTAACTAACAACCAATGCATATCCAACATAACCAAATTTATTAAATTTACACTCAAACATTCATATTCACTTCGTTACATTCAATTTGGTTTAACACATTTAATTCTGATTGGTTGATATTCAATTAACTACTTTATTTCATTAGCCTAATTCAATTAATTTATTCATTTACATCTAAAGTTGAATTACATTTTATAACTCAAGTTCATATTCGTTTTGCTATCAAATTCAACTTCATTTAATCTTACTTAAGTTAACTTCCTTTACAACATTCATTTTGTTTAACTTAACTTCCAACATATAATTTGTTATGTGGAAATTAGGGAGGCATCCCTATCATACTTTCATATTGTAAAGCGGGTCCCTGTCAAAGTTTCATTGTAAAGCGGGTCCCTGTTTTCTGGAAACGAAGAAAAATTATTGCTGAAATGTCAGCAACTTTTATAAATAAGTGCTGATATTTCAGCAACTATCTGTGTCAAAGTTTTATTGTAAAAACAAAGAAAAATTATTGCTGAAATCTCAGCAACTTTTATAAATAAGTGCTGATATTTCAGCAACTTTCATAAACTGTGTTCACAGTGTACATAAATGTTGCTGAAATATCAGCAACTTTTATAAATAAGTGTTGATATTTCAGCAACTTTCATACACTACGTTCACAGTGTACAGAAATGTTGCGGAAATGTCAGCAACTTTTATGAAATGTTGCATCATGCTCTGCAATAATCGTGAATAAAAAACAGGGACCTAATTTACACTGAAATTTAGTGAAGGACTTTTCGTGAATTTTGAAACTTAATAAGGACCTGTGCCAAAAGTACCCATTTGTTATCCCGCCTTTTGGCAAGGCCGAGATATCAAGAAATTGACTGAAAACCGAGGGTCGCTCATTCCGAATATGGAGTACGCACAGGTTCATTATGGATATCAATGAATTTTGTCCTAGTCTGAATCGAGCTATAATTGATAAGACATGACAAGCAAAGCTGCAAAAGCCAACATTCCAAATTTCAAGTCAATCCGAGTTCGTATGCTCGAGATACGATCGATACAAGTCAAAGAAATCAGCATAATCGCATCCCTCAGTTCGCATCCATCAAGTCTCGACGTCATCTGTTGTTCGCATCGATCCAGAGCGCACCATTTCGTATCCATCGGCTGAAGAGCCTTGTTTGAGTCCATCGGGCAACAGTAGTTCGTATCCATCAGGCGTCGTTGTTCGTATCCATCAGAGAATCACTGTTCGTATCCATCAGAGAATCACTGTTCATATCCATCAAACAATCACTGTTCGTATCTATTTCATTGCCTATTTGTTCGTATCCATCAAGTTGGAACACTTCGATCGATACGAACAAGGCCACACAATCGATACGAACTGAGCCGTATCAATCGATACGAACAGAGCCACATTGATCGATGCGAATGGGGCCACATGAATCGACACGAATGGAACCACTTCCTTCGATACGAACATGGCAGTTGCTATCGATACGAACGAGGCGAAAGTTTTGGGACGACTCGGTCAATTCGGCATCGAAAGTAGATCGATCCAGAAATCATGCCCCACGTCATCTCCCAAGCACGTGCCCCTTATCGATTCGAAATAATCGATTCGAAGGCATCGATTCGAACAGGGCAGTCTACATGAAGACGCAATCTTGCATCGATCATATCTCACAATCCACAAGTCCAAATGCTATGAAATTTTCGCAGGAGCTTACATACAACCTAAGGAAGGATCATGCCAAGTTTCGACTCGATTGGAGCAAGTCCTGATCGATACGAAACTCATTCGTATCGATCACGGATCGAGCCGAAACTTCATGAGATCGATCGCGTGGGCCCACCCACGTGCCAGAAGAAGTCTCCCGAGATCTGAGCGAGATATTTGCCTCCTACGCCTATAAATAGCACCCCAGAGCCTACAGAAAAGGGATCTTTGGCTCTCTGACGTCCAGACTCTACCGAAAACATTTTTGCGCTACAAAGCTGTTGTTGTACTCAAAATTCATCAATATAATTCGCCATAATCCGCTGTAATTAGTTGTAATCATCGAGAAAACAACAATAAAATCATCAATTTCACAATGGACGTAGGCAATACGCCGAACCACCCTAAATTTCTGTGTTTCTGCGTTCTGTCTTATTTGTTTTTGAAGTGTTTGTTAGATAATCCTCCTTTTCCATTTAATTTCTTCAATTTTATCTCTTCAAACCCTTCCGAAGAGTGTTGTGCCCAATTTTGGTACAAACACTTTGGTGCTTTCACTGAGAAAAACTCAGTTTTTCTCCTGCTCTTTGGATCTGCTATCGATACCGAATTGCATAAATCCAAGAAGAAGATCCAGATCTCAAGCCTTAAAGCCCTTCCATCCTATTCAGATTTGCATCAAATCTGGGAAAGGACTTCGTCAATTCATCATGGTGAGCACACGAACTGCTTCTACAGCTGCTGATCAGGAAGGACGGGATAGATAGAATCCCGTACAACTGCCTCCATCCAACCAGAATGTTGCCGGACCATCAGATCCGACCGGACCTGTTACCAGGGAAGAATTCCAAATGCCTATGCAAGAGCTAACTCAGAGTCGTCAGCAACTCACTCAGCAACTCCGTGCTAATGTGGAATTGACCAACCAGCTGCAACGCCAGCAGCGAAGGAGATCCAGGAGAGATCAAGCTTCCTATTCTTCCACCGAGAGTTCAGCCTCTTCCGATGATCATTACCGATCTACACGCCCACGGCTGGACATAAGCTACACCCAGGCCACCGGACACCAACCTGCCCTAAATCTTTGACAACCTAGGGCTGGACCATCCACCAGCCACCAGACCGGACCCTCCTTCCGAGGGGGTACCGTTCCTGACCATGTCACAGGCAACCTCGCTACCACCACCACTACCGAACAAGGGGTTGATGCTAGAAATCAAGCTGATCCGCATCGTCGCCGACGAGAACACACTCCAGAACCTTATGTTCCTGAAAATCTTGAACCAAGGAGGCGAGACACGGACCGTCGACCGCGCTCGGTCCAGCCTCGCATTGTGGAACCCGACCACACCTTAGCACAGCATGCTCCAAATATCCAAATGCCGGATATACCGACGATGATCCGTCAGATGATCCGTCAAAGTCAGGGTCTCACTAATGACGACTGGGGGATTTCCCGGAGTCATACCACTTTCACTGACGACATATTATATGCTGAACCACCTCGGCGATTCAGGATGCCAACTTTTCCAGTCTATGAAGGAAGTTCCGATCCCAATCAACATATCCTGAAGTATGAATGGTTGATGAATGCTGCGAGGGATGACGATGCAGTTAAATGTCGTAGTTTCCCCATCTCCCTGGGGGGCATTGCTACTATGTGGTTTACTCGTTTGCCACCACGATCCATTTTTAGTTTTGACCAGATGGCCACCAAGTTTGTTGAACAATTCTGTATGCATGTAGCGAGACCTAAAGATGTTAATACTCTGTCTAGTGTCACTCAAGCTCCCGGAGAGACACTCAGACATTACTTGGAGTGATTTCATGCTGCGTGTGCAGAAATAAGCAATCCCAATGACAACTCTATCCTGATGGCATTAACTAAGGGGATTGATCCTGATTTCGAGTTTGGAAATTGGTTAGCTGGGAAGCCACCTGCGTCATTGGACCGTTTCTATTCCAAGGTAGCCCAATTCTTAAGAAGGGAGGATGCGAAACAGTCTAGGAAGCAGGATGATGTAGGGCCCAGCATGGAAGGAATTCAAAGTAACATTGCAGTTAAACAATCCGGGAAGAGTTCCGGAAAAGTTCGGTTGAATATACAAAACAAACAGAACCAGCAGAGGGACAGTGGAAATCAAGGTAAAAAACGAGATCAAAATCGCGGTCCACGACATAGAGCTCCCATGTTCGACAATTATACTCCATTGAATACGTCATTGGAAAAGGTGTATTTGCAGACCTGCAATACCATGCAGTACAAGAAACCTGCTTTGAAGCCGTCGTTGGAAAGACAAATCCAAACAGGGAAGTTTTGCAGATTTCATGAAAGTTATGGCCATAATAAAAATGAGTGTCGTCATTTACAAGATCTCATTGAAAAGCTAATACGTGAACGAAAGTTGGATCAGTTTGTATGGGCGCCGGAGTCAGGAGGTGCGGGCCCATCGAATCAGAATCGTGCACCAAACCAGGAAAGGCAGGAAGAACCCGCTCGTACCGGCGGGAGGTTAGTGATAAACACTGTTTGTGGTGGTCCTCATCCAGCAGACCGAAGCTGGAAGGAAATGGAGTCATATGCCAGCTCTATTAGGCATGCGGACTTCGAATGTTGTAGTAGTTTTGATGAAGGGGCTCCGGCCAAACAACAGAAGACGATGACTGACGACATCGTGTTCCGAAATAGAGATGCTGATAAGGTCGAAGCCCCCACTATCGATCCACTGGTAATCTCGGCTCAAGTAGGTCCTGCTTGGATGAAGAGGATTTTGGTTGACAGTGGAAGCTCAGTGAATATTCTGTTTAAACGAGCTTATGATCAGATGAAGATGGAAACCAAAGATTTGAAACCTTCCCAGTCCCGAATCCATGGCTTCAATGGAAGCGCTACTATACCCACTGGAGTAGTGGAACTACCAGTGGAGTTGGGGGTTGGAGAACGCTGGAGAGTCCGGATTTTGCAATTTGTTGTGTTGGATATAGACTCCCCGTATAATGCCTTTTTGGGCCGACCGTCCCTTGTGGAGTTCAGGGCAGCTATCGCCCCTTGGTGTTTGACATTGAAATTCCCCACTGACAACGGCGTCGGAGTTGTTCAGGGGGATCAGGCTGCTGGACGAGCCTGTTACGTTGCTGAACTACGGGAGGCACAGCGAAAGGAGAAAGGAAAGGGCGTAGAGGAATCTCTCTGCGTCCGATTTGCTGATAATTGACAATTAATGCCTGGGCCTAGGCCCAGGCACCCCAGCCAATTCCAAAGGGATCTTGACCCAAGAGAAACTGAAGGTGACGGAGAATCTAAAGAAAGTCAAGCTTCCCCGGCCGAACTGACAATCGATGTCCCGATTGACGATGATTCAAAGATGATAAAGATTGGATCTCAGCTAAGCCAGCAGACTCAAGAGGAATTGGTTGAGTTTCTACACACAAATCTTGACGTATTCGCCTGGACGCATTCTGATATGTGTGGGATCTCGTCGGATATTGCGAGCCACACTTTGAATATTGACCCGCGGCATGTGCCGGTCAAACAGAAAAGGCGTGGTGTGGATCCAGAGAGATCTGCCGCCCTTAAAGAAGAGGTAGAAAAGTTTAAAACGAATGGGTTTATTCGAGATGCGCTATATCCCGAATGGGTGTCGAATCCCATGCTTGTCCGTAAATCAAACGGAAAATGGAGAACATGTGTCGATTACTCCGACCTGAATAAAGCTTGTCCTAAAGATAGTTTCCTACTTCCCAGAATTGATCAGCTCGTAGACTCAACAGCTGGACATGAACTCTTATCCTTCATGGATGTGTATTCTGGCTACAATCAGAGACCAATGCATTTACCAGATCAGGAACATACCAGCTTCGTAACCAATCTGGGACTTTACTATTACAAAGTTATGCCATTCGGACTCAAGAATGTCGGGGCTACTTATCAACGATTGGTCAATCGGATGTTCGCCAATCAGATTGGAAATACCATGGAAGTATACGTAGACGATATGCTTATGAAATCACGTTTTTCCACTGACCATATCAAAGATCTGGAATCGATGTTCAACATCCTCCGAAGGTACATGATGAAGCTCAACCCATTGAAATGTCATTTTGTAGTTGCATCTGGAAAATTCCTGGGTTTCATCGTCAACGCTCGAGGAATTGAAGCCAATCCTAAAAAAATCTGGGCAATAAGAAATCTTGAAACCTTGAAAACTATAAAGCAAGTCTAGAGTCTCAACGGGAAAGTAGCAGCACTGAGCAGGTTCATTTCAAAGTCCACTGACAAATGCATTCCCTTCTTCGATCTGATCTGAAAAGGAAAACAAAACTTTGAATGGACTACGGAGTGTGAGGGCGCATTCCGAGCATTAATTCAGCATCTATCCACGCCGCCTATTCTGTCAAAACCTATTGATCATGAGAAGTTGTATGTTTACTTGGCGGTATCAGAAAACGCAATCAGCGCTGCCTTGATTCGGGAAGAAGACCGGATACAGAAGCCAGTATATTACATCAGCAAACGATTGACTGGAGCTGAAAGGAATTATTCGAAACTAGAGAAGCTGGCTTATTGTCTTATTATTGCATCAAGGAAGCTCCGTCCGTATTTCCAGGCCCATCCTATTATTGTCTACACCAACCAGCCGTTACGACAGGTCCTTACGCCGCTTGAGATGTCTGGTAGGTTGCTCAAGAGGAATATCGAACTGAGCCAGTTTGATGTAACTTATACTCCGAGGCGAGCTATTCAAGGACAAGTCCTAGCAGATTTCATAGCTGAATTTACTACCCTAGAGGACTTGCCCGAAACCAGTGAATCTCCCGAATACATCTAGAAGCTGTACACTGATGGTGCATCAAACGACCGGTGCTCGGGCGCTGGGGTTGTACTTGAAACCCCGAAGGCCGATCTATATGTTATGCTTTAAAGTTCGATTTTCATGCGACCAATAATGAAGCTGAATATGAAGCCCTCTTAGCTGGATTGAAACTTGCTAGGGATTTGAGAGTTATCGCTGTGGAAATTTATTATGATTCACAATTAGTTGTGTGTCAAGTTCGGGGAGAATATCAAGCGAGAGATCGAAGACTGGCTGCTTACTTAGCTCGGGTTCAGGAAATACTGAATCAGTTTGATTATTATGCCATTTATTGTATACCTCGAGAACGCAATCAGAAAGCCGATTCATTAGCAAAGTTATCCGGCACTGGTGAAGCGCAGCAAATGGGACTCGTTCCTGTAGAGACGTTACCTTCCCCAAGTATTGACCGAGCAAAAACAGATTGGGTATGTGAAGTCGCTCCCGATAAGGAGTCGTGGATGACTCCGTTCAGAAATTACCTTGAGCATGGAATCTTGCCAGAACACAGGAGTGAAAGAAGATAAGTCCTTCGAAAGGCTTCACGATTCACCATCCAGAATGGAGTCATGTACAGAAGAGGGTACTCTGTTCCTTTACTCCGGTGTATCGCTCACGATGAAATTAAACGAGTATTACACGATGTACACGAGGGGGAATGTGGGGATCACACCGGGGGGCAAGTACTTGCCAAGAAAGTACTTTGATATGGATATTTTTGGCCGACTGTAAATCGTGATGTGTTGGATTATGCCAAGAAATGTGATAAATGTCAAAAGCATGCTCGAATTCATAGATCCCCACCTACCGAGATAACTCAAATGGTCAGCCCATGGCTGTTTGCAGTATGGGGCATCGACATCATTAGTTCTCTACCTCTGGCAAAAGGTGGTGCGAAGTACGCCATCATTGCAGTTGATTACTTTACAAAGTGAGCTGAAGCTGAACCTCTTGCTACCATAATGACGAAAAAAGTGATCAACTTTGTAGTCCGCAACATTATCTGTCGATTCGGTCTCCCACACACCATTATCACTGATAACGGAACCCAATTCGACAGTGTTGAATTTAAAGATTTCTGTCAACGGTTTCGCATTCGAAAGAAATTCTCTGCAGTTGCGCACCCTCAAGCGAATAGACAGGTCGAAGCAGTCAATAAAGTTATAAAGTCCATTCTGAAGAAACGACTGGAAAAGATCGAGGGCAAATGGGTCGATGAACTTCCTATGGCCTTATGGGCCTACCGTACAACCCACAAGTCCGCAACCGGTCATACTCCATTCTCTCTTTCTTATGGTTCAGAAGTTGTCATTCCAGTCGAGTTAGAAGTACCTTCTCATCGTGTGACGTATTACGATCCGAAGACAAATGCTATATTACTCGTTGAATCTCTCGATTCATTGGATGAGAAGTGTGAAGAGGCTGATTTGAGGGTAGCCGCATATCGGAGTCGAGTCGCCCGATTATACAATGTCAAGGTCCGACCCCGAACCTTTGAAATTGGTAATCTCGTACTCAAAAGAATTTATCCGGTCCCTTCGCATATGAAGCCAACTTGGGAAGGACCATATGTTATTGAACGAAAGCTCGGAGATGGCACATTCAAATTATCGACCGTTGATGGTCTCACTCTTCCGAGAGCCTGGAACAGCGAGAGTCTTCGTCGCTACTATACATAACAGGCTCTGTTTATTCATTCGGTTTATTTTTCATTTGCAATTTGTTTCTGCATTTCGAGATTAGAATATGTAATAAGGCAACTGACTTTGCCATATTTTCTTATTTCAGCAATAAAATGCAATCTCTTTGAGCCAGAGCTGTGATTTACTTGAAATATTTCATATGATCATCACTATGCACGGAGAGCTAAGTTCCATCATACGGTAGGATTTATTCAAATAGGGAGTGACTGTGATGCAACCGGTCACTCGCTAAGTGAAACCCGAGCTCGGGGACAAGCCATTACACCAAAGTCAAAAAAGGATTGATACACGACAATCCTTCACCTAACTCTAGATTCCCAGAGTGCGAACTGGAGTATAAACTTACAAATACGTTTTCGAAGATGGTGGATCCGTCCACCTAACGACTTCGCCTGTATCTGAACCCAATTTGAGGAGGATGGACCCGTCCATCTAACGACCTCACTTGTTAACTCAGGGTGGATGTGATCCGACCATCCACGATCCTGATACACCTTTCATTCCTAGAGTGCGAGCGAAATCCAAAAAACATGCAACAAATGTGACTGACCGTCTGTTTACCAACTCCAAATTCCCAGAGTGCGAATTGGAGTATAAACATCAACTCCAAATTCCCAGAGTGCGAATTGGAGTATAAACATCAACTCCAGATTCCCAGAGTGCGAAACGGAGTATGAACATCAACTAACTCCGAATTTTCAAAGTGCGAAACGGAGTATAAACATCAACTCCAAATTCCCAGAGTGCGAATTGGAGTATAAACACCAACTCCGAACTCCCAGAGTGTGAGTCGGAGTATAAATGTCGACTCCAAGTCCCCAGAGCGTGGACATATAATTAAAACTTAAAACGGCGTAACCAACCGCCAGTAAACAAATGTAAATCCCCGGATTGCGGATGTGATCATTGATAATCAAATGAGTGTGGTTGAACCACTCAATCTCCGCTTGTCTCAAACATCCATTCAGTGGCACTAAACTCAACATGTTATAAGTGAGATGCAATCGCTGGCTGATGTTCTACAACTCATCCCCAAGGCTGAGGGGCAGAACTTAAGTGTCGACCATTGACTGAAGCAGTGCGACATCAAAGTTCAACTCACTTCCCGATCATGAATCGTGTCCGCAATTTCCGGACCTGACAAATAAAAACAAACTTGAATCGGAAGCTGAAACTTCACAAGTGCACTTCAAATATTGAAACACTTAAGTAAATACACAATAACTGAGAAGAAGCCAAAAAAGAAGAGTTTCATTTCTACTGTCTGTGAAAGAAATTCATGTACAAGTTTATTCCAAAAAATTCCTACTAGCAGGGGCCGAACCCGCATCTACACACGGCCTACGAAACAAAAACGTAAGTAGATTCCTATCTACCTACTAAAAATAAACCGAAGAAGCATGTCTACTCTTTTTTCTTTTTCGACTTCCTTTTCGGTTTAACCCACTGGAGCTGCCACTTATTTTCTTTTTGAGCCTTTGCCTTTCGGCGGCTGATCTCAAGGAGGGGGGCATGATATCAACTTCCTCATCCAAGTTCAAGTGCACGGGAATGTTCCCTGAAGGCGGAGTCGGAGGAACTGGATCGACTATAGGAGGCGGGATAGGCATGCTGGTGTCAATAACTATACCACCGGATGATATCATCCTTAGTGGAGCCGGAGATGGTGCCGCCATCCCACCTCCAAAACTACCGTCATGAGCCGCTGCCTCCATTTCAGCGTCAATTTCGGCCAATATTTCTTCTTCATGGATTGCTTGAGCCTCGCTGGGAGCATCAGTGGTAGGCATTGAAGAACCGACAGTAGGTGCGCTTCCACCCATAACGAATGGTAGGTCCGCAAAAGGATCGGTGTGATGACCGAGGAGTTCCTCCATCATCTGCTCATCAAAAATAAGCGTGCTTCTCTGCATTCCATCAAGTGGCGCAGTTGTAGTTATGGTGGTCGCTTCGGTGACAATAGCCTCCTGCGTTTGATGAGATTCTTGAGTTGCAGGAGGCACGATCGGTGTAACTTCAGTCACTGGACAAAAGAAAACGAAGATTGTCAGTAAACAGATCGAATAAAGCCCTCGATCTTGAACAAGTATGAAGAATGTTCGGAGTACCTTCCTCAGTTTGGCTTGTAGATGGTTGAACGGCTTCAGCAACTTGCTCTATAGCCGGAGATATCTGCGGCTGATCCGGATTGTAGGCAGGGACAGCTTGGGGATCAACCGCATGTGAGGGTTCAGGTTGGGTTGACACAGGAATTTCAAGACTTGCATCATGGTGTTCAACCCCTGAGCCTTCTCCCACTTCTAAGTGCTGGGTGCCAAGCCTCTCCTTTTTGTGTAGAATCATCGACTCGTGGAGAATCTTTCATTCATCTTCACTCAGCAAATGATTCTCGAGCTCAAACTCGTCGACTGACTCACCCAGATGCACCGCCTTCTCCTCCTCAAACTCATCATCAGTAGGTGTTTTTTCTGAATCAACCCCTTCAGCTATTATGACACCGGGCGTTTTGCGTTCACCCGCTTCTTCGAGACTGCCCTCAGTGTCCCTTCAAGCCTTATGCTTTGATTCCGCTCAATCAGTCCGACGATTCTCAAATTACTGTCGGTTAGAACCGAATCAATGTCCCTCATTTCGCTCAGCACTTCTTGAAGGACCCTTACTATCTCTTTGAAATACCTACCTTCAGGTTGTGAAATTGCAGCTCAAAAGAAAAGGATATATTAGTTTTACATCAATTACAATTATCATGACGACTCCTGGAGAAGATTGTAATACTTACGTCTGGCTAGCCATCGACTGGCAAATCCTGGAGGGCATAGAACGTAGAACCACTCTGTTTTGAAGTAACTCAGCCTTGCCCAGGATCCGGTGACTACTTGGCAGTTCTTGACCGACTCCAGGAATGTGAAGGATGGACTATCTCCCCTACTCTTGAAGTGGAAAAGATATCTGATCTCTGTTAGAGCCGGAGGCCGAAAGAGATGCTCCATGAATACGATAAATAGGCTATTCAGCATAGCATGTCCGTTGGGATGTAATTGAGAAGGGGCGATTCCGAGGAATGATAGAACTTCACTAATATACTGATTAAACGGAGGAAGTGTGCCAGCTGTGCATGCGTGGCGATTGAAGGCGGTAAACCCCTCTGGGGGAAAATGCGGTCTATCATTGGGACCCGGCAATAGTACATCATCCAAAGACAAACCGTGCCTTAGACATACTCGTCCCAACATGTCTTTAGAAATATTGGACAACACAGAATCCGAGGGATTACAGATGAACCTGGCACCAGGAAGCTCGTCCGAAGCTGGGTCTATAACTTCGGCCGCGATGGCCGGTATCTCTAGGATGAAGGGAGTCGAACTCTGAAGTTCCTGCTGTTGTGAGCTTGTAGGCTCCATAACTAATCAACTTATTAGAAATCATCATTAGACGATAATAAGCCCGTGCATTCCCCGGTGTGAAGTGTGTGGACGTATTGTGCAGTGCCGTGCTACATGTTGCTTAAGAATGTCTACAAGAGTATAAAAAATGTGCGAATGACAAGACTTCAAAATTCAACTGGAATGACCGTCATCGATGACCGTCACAACCGTGCCATCCGGACTTTAGAGACCGATCCGAGTTATGATTCGTTAAAAAAAATTGTCAAGAAACAGTTCCATCAACGAGCTTCAAAGGGTAGTCAAATATGCAGTTCAATGGTAAAGTCCAATTATGTAAGGCTGAAGCTCGTCGGAGTCAAGTGTTCGATTATGCAAAGTTTCGCATCCATCAGATTGTAAGTTCGGATCGATTGCCAGATGTACTGTTCGTATGGATCGGAGAGTTCAACGTTTCGTATTGATGACCGGAAGGTCAGTTCGTATCGATAAAAGATTCTCGACTTCGTATCGATCGCGCACAGTGCCTTCGTACCGATCCCCAGAACCAAGCCTTCGTATCGATCTTTTTGGATCGATGAGAACTTCCACCGTAGGTCGATACGAAACTTCCCACTCCATCGATGCAAAATTCCACTGCTTGGACCGATACGAATTCCCTTTTAATCCAGATTGACACGAACTGGTATGTTATCCACCATCAATACGAACACGTCCTTCACTCCATCACCTATCCTCGATATGGACGCATCTCTCGTATCCATCTACATCTCTTCTTCCCCAATCAATTCAAGCAACACAGAAACCATACTCTTCCTCCTCGACCTTGCCCCGACCATCTCCAGCCTCTTGTTAACCTAACACGGCCGTAGATATAAATGGGATGGCATCGAATTATGGGTCTCATCGTTTTCACACAAGTTTGTTGGATTAAGGTGTTGTTGTGAAGGATTAGCAAATTGGGTCGATTTGGGGATGAAGGCAAGTTCTGTTTTTCGTTTCTTCTATCGATACGAAAGCCAAAGGAAAAGTGAGAGCAGGTAAGAAATTGGCTAAGTACAGGAACTATTTATATGGGAGAGAAAACCAGGGAAAAGGAACGATTCGCCTCCCAGTTGCCTCGACCAGTAGACTCAGGTTTTCCCTAGATCGATATAAATGAGCTATTCGTACCCATAGATTCGAGTTTTATTGATACGAAATTTGCAATGAAGATGTTTCCGAGGCTATAGATTCCATCGATATGAAACGCTTATTCGCATCCACCATTTTCAACTCCATTCGGATGCATCGATTCGAACTGCACTTGAATCCATCAACACACAACCCATAAAAGCTCATATTCATCGATGCAAATTGGCTGTTCGAATCCATCATCATCTATCGACTGTTCTATTCATATCCCTCATAAATCCATCGATGCGGAATGCATGGTTCGTATCCATCAGTGCAAATGGTATTGATGCGAAAACCATCGACACAATTGCAAACTTCCAACTCCTCGAACCAATCTCGGAGAGGACCGATAAAAAAACAACAACATAACAGCCTTTCAACCTTTTACATCGATCCAGGAGAGGGTCGATACGAAGGAATATTCCAAAGCAACCGTCAAGTGTTGTTGCAACTAGAATTTCACATCGATTCAGGAGAGGATCGATGCAGAATTTGATGCAAGGAGACTGACAATGACTTGTAAACGCGCGAACGTTAACAAGAGTCAGGTTAACATATGTATATGTATGTCAGACTAATTTCGATCTTCAATTGTCAAAGTTCACAGGAATTGAATACTCTCTTGATGACAATTACAATGACAAATAGCCAATCGCTATCGTACAATAAACGATTACAACAGTACACGGTACAACAGTTGGCAGTCAACAATTCATATTACTGAAAGATCGTTCAAAGATCACAACTTCCAACGAGAAGGCAATAACTCTTTAACAAGTTAAATGGAACTATTTAGACTTGAGATTGCAATTTTTCGAAGCACGTCATGTTCACAAAAGACGTACTTTGGGGGGCAAATGTTATCCCGCCTTTTGGCAAGGCCGAGATATCAAGGAATTGACTGAAAACCGAGGGTCACTCATTCCGATCGAGTACGCACAGGTTCATTATGGATATCAATGAATTTTGTCCTAGTCCGAATCGAGCTATAATTGACAAGACATGACAAGCAAAGCTGCAAAAGCCAACATTCCAAATTTCAAGTCAATCCGAGTTCGTATGCTCGAGATACGATCGATACAAGTCAAAGAAATCAGCATAATCGCATCCATCATTTCCTATCCCTTGGTTCGCATCCATCAAGTCTCGGCGTCATCTGTTGTTCGCATCAATCCAGAGTGCACCATTTCGTATCCATCGGCTGAAGAGCCTTGTTTGAGTCCATCGAGCAACAGTAGTTCGTATCCATCAGGCATCGCTGTTCGTATCCATTAGAGAATCACTGTTCGTATCCATCAAACAATCACTGTTCGTATCCATTCCATTGCCTATTTGTTCGTATCCATCAAGTTGGAACACTTCGATCGATACGAACAAGGCCACACAATCGATACGAACTGAGCCGTATCAATCGATACGAACAGAGCCACATTGATCGATGCGAATGGGGCCACATGAATCGACACGAATGGAACCACTTCCTTCGATACGAACACGGCAACTGCTATCGATATGAAAGAGGCGAAAGTTTGGGACGACTCGGTCAATTCGGCATCGAATGTGGTTCGATCCAGAAATCACGCGCCACGTCATCTCCCGAGCACGTGCCCCTTATCGATTCGAAATAATCGATTCGAAGGCATCGATTCGAACAGGGCAATCTACATGAAGATGCAATCTTGCATCGATCATATCTCACAATCCACAAGTCCAAATGCTATGAAATTTTTACAGGAGCTTACGTACAACCTAAGGAAGGATCATGCCAAGTTTCGACTCGATTGGAGCAAGTCCTGATCGATACGAAACTCGTTCGTATCGATCACGGTACGAGCCGAAACTTCATGAGATCGATCGCGTGGGCCCACCCACGTGCCAAAAGAAGTCTCCCGAGATCTGAGCGAGATATTTGCCTCCTAGGCCTATAAATAGCACCCCGGAGCCTACAGAAAAGGGATCTTTGGCTCTCTGACGTCCAGACTCTGCCGAAAACATTTTTGCGCTACAAGGCTACTGTTGTACTCGAAATTCATCAATATAATTCGCTGTAATCCACTGTAATCCATTGTAATCAGTTGTAATCATCGAGAAAACATCAATAAAATCATCAATTTCACAATGGACGTAGACAATACGCCGAACCACTCTAAATTTCTGTGTTTCTGCGTTCTTTCTTATTTGTTTTTGAAGTGTTTGTTAGATAATCCTCTTTTTCCATTTAATTTCTTCATTTTTATCTCTTCAAACCCTTCCGAAGAGTGTTGTGCCCAATTTTGGTACAAACATAATTCAAAATTAGATTTCATTTCTTAACACTCTTATTCAGTCAAATAGAAATTTATTTTACTTACTATCTCTCAAATTATAAGTTATAAACTTGTTTACTTAAGATTCATGAATATTTACTTAAGTTTATTCACATACTATAATTTCAAATCATAGTTATATAATCACTTTACTATCTTAAGTGTATATTCATTTTTATTTGATTCATTTCAAATTCAATTCGGTTTTATTCAACTTAGCTTAGTTAAACTTCAATTCATATAATTCATTTTACTAACTCAATTTTTTTTTAAATTTACCTAAGTTAAATTTTAATTTCATATTATAAGTCCAAAACCTATTTCTCTTATAAATCAAACGATACTTGGATTTTTAATTTCCAAATATGGTTTATCAAAACAAAGCTTCAATTTCAAATTATTAATTGTAGCAAATCAATCACATAGAAACTCGAAAATGATACTGATGATGCTGCAGTCATCACCCTTATTAATTTCCAGCAACCGTAGTAAATTTAGTGCTTTAAATTCTTTTAAAATCCTTCTATTTATAGATCATATTTATAAATCTTTTACTTATATAATTTCACTTCTTATTTCACTTATATAAGATTCATTCCAAATTTGTTTATCATGTTGTTCAGATTTATAATAATAACAACTTTTATTATTTAAACACAACAAATAACAAATGATAATAATCAACTATTTCCATTCATTAACAACCAATATATATAATTATATATAAAATATAATCGAGGTAAAATTATTTCATTTACCTAATTTAAAAACAATATCATGTCTAATCTCCATATTCAAGTGTTTAAAGATTCCTATCGATAACGTTGGCCAGAAGCAAGGATCAGAACCCATAAGCCACTCAACAGCTCAATCAACATAATATAAAACATTTTTATACCACTAACAAATACGCGCTCATATATATAATACACTCAATCTAGGGTGCTACTGACCCTATCTTTACTGAGTACACATCAAAGCCTAGGAATACACTAAATCTAAGCTCTGATACCACGCTGTGACGACCCGCACTAGGCACCCTCTGAATCCGACAATAAACCACACATATCCGACCCAGAGTGCACCGATTGTAGATGATCTTGAGAAAGAAAAGAGCAGATGAGAAGAAAGAGAGAAGAAAGAAGAAGAGAAGAGAAGAAGAAGGGAGACACAGAAACAAAATAATACAAAATCTCACATCGCAGAGGAATAACATATAATATAGATCAGTAATCTTTACAAAGAGAAACTGTAATATACATAAATCAATATCAGAGTACACAACAAGTAATCATCAGCTTGGACAGTTATAATAACCTATCCTCACAAATGCTGATAATTTACAACAACAACAACAATGCAAAGCAGCGGAAAAATAAAAAGATACGTGTATATGAAATGATAATCTCCAGCTCGCCTACTGAAGCTCCAAAAGCACCAAATCTGAACCTGTAAATATACTCTGTCCGACCCGAGCATTGAAAGGGAAGAACACTCAGATTAGTCTGGTAAACCAGTGTGAGAAAACACACCTCAACTGAATTTATAAAGTTATCAAAACTTTTCCTTTATCAAAACAAAAGGTATCTCATAAGACACGCCCACACATAAACACGGACGGGTTTTTCCCATACGATAACCAAAACCTTTTCATATCAAATCCTCTTATATTATAATAGTGTCTATTACCTAAATAATAAATTAAATAGCTGAAATTGTTACCATTATTAAATTCCAGCGATACTAGGCTCTACAAAACAAAATGGCAGGCACGTAGTGGATTTTGGATTCCATACATGTAACGACCCAGAATTTCCGTCATTTGAAATTCAAATATTTAATTGATTTTAAATATTAAAAAGTAAGATTTGTAAGCTGAATAAATTTAATTTTGAATATAGAGATTTAATTGTTTAATTAAATCGATAATTTAATATCTGAAATTCCAGAAATAATTGATAATTGGGTTTAATGTGATTAAAAATGATTTATAAAGTTATAATAAATCATATTGGAGTTAGAATGATGTTGTAGAACTTTTAAAATCGATTTAAAAGTTAGATTGTGAAAATTGAATATTTTAATATTTAATTGACGAGTGAAAATAGTCATTTTTCAAACAGTCTCGGATTTCGACGAAACAAGTTTAATCGGATCCGTAATGTGAAATTATTGTAAGATTCCAAATTTCCTGTCAATCGGATTTACGGTTTGTCCGGGGCGAGCCAAAACGCATAGAAATCATTTTTAATCGATTTAATTTTAAATTGATCGTTTATTTCCGTAACTCTCACATATGACCGAATTAGCTCCCGAAACATGTTCCATTGTGTTCGGAACGCGGGTAAAACCTTAGAAATGTCAGCCGGCATGCTCCGTTTGGAGTTCGAAAATTTTCGAGATGAATAGTGATTTGGAATTTTCTATTAAAGGACAACAACATTCACAATTTTCACTAAACCCTAGCTAGGGATAGCCGGCCGCCATTTTCAAAACCAATGGCCAGAAAATTCGAAATTTCTTCCTCGTTTTGCTTCCAATCCGTTGATAATTAGAGAAAACTTCCAACTAGTAATTTGTAGAGCACATTCTCCTCTATAATCTGAACGGTGGCGATCGATTTATATTGCGTGGGTCGATGGCAATTTCGTTACAAAGGCGAAAAGTTCAAGCATGTTTTTCGAAGGGAATACGCGACTGAGTCGAGCGTGGCTTCAGGCGAAGGTGGAGTGGAGCTAGGCGAGTCGAACGGCATCACTTGATCGGGTTCTCGACGTCGAATGGTGGAGCGGCTTCAAGCCCTAGAGGGCGGCAATGGGTATTCGTGCGTGCGTGATAACCTGGGTTTCACGTTTGGGGAAGAAGCAAAAACACACAGCCTTGATTGTGATGAATTGGAACGAACGACCACGATTGATTCTAGGTTGTAAAAATAAAATAGAATTTGAATTAATATATATTATAATTTGTATTAACTTCTAAAAAGCATAACTTTTTGATACGAGGTCGAAAATCGATGAAACTGGCGGCGCCGGAATTGCAGCGACGAGCAGCTCGCTGTGGTGCAGACGTGGAATCATTTCGAGCAAGCGAAAATTTTGCGTTAAATCGAATGTGTTCGATTTAATGTAAAAATTGAACGCTCGACATTTTAAAAAGCAAAGGTGAGAACTTCTCACTCAATCGAATATTTGTTTCGATTTAAATTTAAAATAGTTAAATTTAAAATTGCTTGATTGTGTAATTGGATGATAATTGTTATCTGTTGTGCTGAAATAGACCCTATACGCCGCATATTAAGCGAAGGTTATTTATTAAAAACATATACCACGATAATTCCACCGTGAAGTGAAATTGGTATTATATATGTATTTGGAGTTGATTTCCCGCATTATATAGCAGATGAGACCCTATTGCGCCGCATAATAGCGGATAGTATTTTATAAATCCCATATACTGCGATATTCCACATTGAAGTGGAATTGGTATTGTGCTAACATCTGTGGATGCAGGGAAACAGGTTGGAGGGATCCAACTGGATTCCTCAAACATTTGAATTTATTTCATATGTTGTGTGTTGATTATTTATAATCACCGTGTGATTATTTTTGTGATTGGAATTGTTGACGGCTATAATTTAGCTGGATATATTTTTGGTATCGTTGGATACCGAAAATAAATAAAAATTGGATTTTCGAAATTTAAGTTGAAAATTTATCGAAAAAATTATTTTTGATAATTGGATAAATTTAAAAGGAGTTAAAAGAAAAAAGTCTTATTTTTGAACCGTATTGAATCAAATTCCAAATTTTGGGAAAAAGCCTTAATAAATGGATTTCGATAAATATTGTTTATAAGTTGAAAATTTTATTTAAAATTTGGATTTTTAAATAGATTTGAGGAGATAAAGACATTTATTTTAAAAAAAGGAAATGATTTGGAAATTTATTGAAAATTGGATTTGGTGTTTTGAAATAAATTTGAAATTCAATTTTAAATTAATTGATTATTAATTTACCATAACTGGCCAAATTTATTTATAGAAATTTATCTGATTTAAATTTATCAGATAATTAAATTAATCCTACTTATGGATGTTGGGATTATATTAGATGTTGAATTGTTTAATATCTCTGATATGTGATACTGTGTGATATATCTTGATTTGTGTTGTGATCTGTAATTTGTTTATCTTTGATATATATATATATCTGTGATATGTGAATGAAAGATAAGCGTTATAGTTTATACCGCTTATCAATTATATTGTTATATTTGATCTGTGATGGTTGAATGTTGTTGCACTATTGTGTTAAACCCGTGGACTACACAATACACACACAAATGTGGATTTCACGTGGAAATCGGTTAAGTCACAGATTTTTATCAATTTTGAAAATTGAATTTTTGAATCCAAAATAGTTTTGGAATTCGAATTGAAAGCTTTTGGAAATGAGTTTCAAAAATAAAAGTTATTTTAAATAACTTAATAAAATTGGAATTTAAATCATTTGATTTAAATTTTGAATTCAATATTTTTAAATTGAATTCAATGAATTGGGAATTTTGGTTTAAAAGATTTTATAAGTATAAAAGGTGTTTATATGGGTTTTTAACCATTTAAAATATGGTTTGGAAATTTAAATGTATATTCAAGTTTTATACTTGAATGACTTTAAACTGTGTAATTGTAACTAGTTTTTCCCAAAAATCAAAACTATCCGTTTTCAAATAATAATAGCTTTCATAAAGTGAAAAGATTTCCAATTTGTATCGAAACATTTCAAATTGAAATGAAATTGTGAATAGTTTGGAAAAAACTATGAATTAACCTTTGTGACAATGATTAAATCTTGTTTTGAAATAAAAGAGTATTTCAAATGGTGTATCTTTTATATTATAATAGACTTGAATTGTGAATAGTTTTGAAAGCTATAAATTAAATCTTGATTTAAAGATTTAATGGGTTAATTCAAATTGAAATGGAAATTGATTTGGAAATCTGTGAATGAATCTTTGTGAAACTGGGTAAACTTTGTGAAGTAAATCTTTTTGTTTAAAGATTTAAAATGGTAATTTGTTTAAACCATTTAAAGGAAAGGATTTGGGTAATAAGTTGTGACTTAATTGAAATCCCTATATCCATATGTTTTAAATATTGTGCTCACTATTCGGGTTAGCCAGGAAAAGACCTTTGTGTCATATAACCCATTCCGAATTAGTGATACGACGATATGGATAGCATTTGAAGACCGGTGGTGAAGACCGGGTATTTGTTAAAACGATAGGATGACCTATCGATTGTCTCTGCACTGTTTGCTACGGTATAGAGATTTCCTTTGCGAGGGGAAGTTCGATCGGGATTGTGAATACCCGGATTGCAAGGGCTTCTTCGGAAGTGCCTTCGGTTCTGTTCGAACCCAGAACAGACTTGTATGGTCACATGTCTGACATTACATTTTGAGATATAAAGCTGATTTCTTTCAAATACATTTATGTTTGGTGGCGGAAAATTTATTCTCTTAGCTTAACACCCTTCTCTGAGACGTACGAGCTCGGAGGTTATGTAGTTGAAAGTTATCAGTGATATACTCCCAATTTGGTAGTATGGCATGCTGAGTGTTGCTGTGTGATGATTATTTATTGATCATTTGTTGATCAAAGCACGGCTTTGTGAAAAAGCGTAGCTTTGTGGATGAGACCTCTTCGGACCTCACAACCCGGAAATGGTCAAAACAGGAATGATGCGGCAAGGTTATGAGGGTCGCTCCCTTTAGGGTATGTCATTTCCTTCTGGAAAAGGGTGGTATCAAGTATGGAGCCCTGGTATTTAACCTATGTGGATACTCCAATCTCATTTACTGTGTGATTGTTGTTTGATCGAGGCGCCTCGGATAAAGGTCCCAAAGGACCGGGGGGTGGCATATTCGTGTAGTAGTTACCTAGTGCCAGAGGTAACCCGGCCTTGTGTTGGCAGAGAGCTAGTTAGTTCTCGGGACGTCCCGCCAGAGGTGATCCCATGTGGCAGTAGGAAGTTCCTTAGCCTGACCATTTGTTGGAAATCCAAAGAAACAATACGAACCTTATACGGTTTTAGTTGTATAACCTGCTATGGAATATGGCGGTAACCTGCTATTGAACATAGTAGCTATAGTAGGCATAGTGTGAAATGCCTATGTTGGCTAAGATTAATATTATACTTTCGAAATGTTTTTCTGCACTATGTGTTTGTACCAAAAATGGGCACAACACTCTTCGGGAGTTGTTTGAAGAGATAAAATGAAGATTGTAAATGTAAAACAGAGGTTATCTAACAAAAACTCCAACAAACAGAAATGTAAAGTGCACAGACAAGCAATTTAGAGTGGTTCGGCGTATAGCCTACGTCCACTATGAAGTTTTGATGATTTTATTGATTCTCTTTCAATGATTACAAGCGGTTATAGCAATGAACAACGGATTACAGATTAGAATTCGAAATTGACAGCAAAAGTAGGATGCGAATCTCAATCCGGTAGAGTCTGGACACTTCAGAGAAAAAAGATCCTTTTTCTGTTGATTCTGGGGCTCTATTTATAGGCGTAGGAGGCTCAAATCTCGCTCAAACTCCGGGAGAATCGGTCTGGCACGTGAGAGGACCCATTCGATTATTTCCAGAAAGTTTCGAGTCGATCTGCGATCGATACGAAGTCATTTCGTATCGATCAAGATTACCTCCAATTGAGCTCAAATTTGGTGGAGACGTTCCTCGGTATGTGTGCAACCTTCAGTTAAAATTTCATGGTATTTGGATCAGTGGATTGAGAGATATCATCGATACGAGGCGATGTTCTTTGCTAGGCTGTCTGGTTCGAATCCATCTCTCCGAATTGAGGGCTTCGAATCGATGGTGTCACGTGCCTCTATGAAGACGTGGAACGCACACTTCGCCTCGATCCGGTCTTTACTCCGAGTCAACCGCGTCGACTCCATATATCTCGGCGCATTCGCATCGAGGGATGACACGTCACCTTGGCTTGCTGGCTTGATGGATTCGAATGAAACATCATTGATTGATTCGAACAAGGCCTTGCCGATGGAGTCGAACAAACCTTTCTCTGATGGATACGATACACGCCACCTGTTGATGGGTACGAGTCTAGACCGATGCGAACTCGATGGGTTCGAATGAAGGAGGTCCGATGGATGCGAAGCAAACGTTGGCTGATGGATACAAAGCGCTTCAACCGTTGATGTGTATGAATTCTATCGATACGAGCTCGATGGATTCGAACATGGCCGCTCCTGATTGATACGAACTTATGGGAGGTGATCGATACGAAGTAGGTGATCTGCCGATGGACTCGAATGAAACCAAGTCGAACCTGGGTACTTCGATGGATTCGAAGTTGATCGACACGAATTTTGATCGATTCAAACTAGAGCTTCGGTGATGGAAACGAAAGAGCCCAGAGTGATGGATACGAAATCTGGGCTTCTCCCTTCAACTTGAATCGATCATAACTTGAGCATGTGAACCCGGATTGATCCGAAATTTGAGATGTTGACTTCTATGATATTTCTTGTCATGTCCTATCAATTGTAGCTCAATCTGGCATCAAGCAAAATTCAGCGATATCCATGGCGAGCTATCCCTGTCCTCTAGTTGATTCCTTGGTGTCCTGGCCTTGCCAAAAGGCGGGATAACATTTGTCCCCCAAAGTATGTCTTGTGAAAACATGATGTGCTTTGAAGATCCACAAGTTTGCGAGTCGTCATCAGCATTTGTCGTCATTGAACCTCGCATTGATTCCTTCTTGAACTGGTTTTAAACTTGAGTTGAAACGATGTATGATGATTGCCTTTTACCACCTTCTTGTATTGATCCCCTCATGAATCGATGTTAAAAGTTGGGAAACCTTCCTTCGTGTCGATGCGGGCTGACTCGATGGATACGAAACGATTATTCGTATTGATGGGTTATAACAGATACAAATTTTGTAATCGTATCGATAAGCCTGCATCGTTGAGATTGATGGTTCACAAAACGTGTGCTTCGAATCGATGGGGTCCATTGTCTTCAGGTGGCTTCCCTGCGCATCTCGAATCAGCGAAGTCTGGTGGGTTCGAAACGGGCCATTGCTTCGACGAGCCATTTGACTGGTTGCGACCGGTCAGGTTGACTGGGAGTCGAATCGACTCGGTTCCACCCTAGACTCCATATAAATACCTGGGACTTAGCCCATTTTTCACTTTTTTACCTTCTATTTTTTACTGTTGCCTTCTGCATTTTCGTATCGATTCAAGAACTTGGGAGGAAAAAATTGTTCCAATCTTCGAATCGACCAAATATCATTTTTTATTTCCCTAAACTCCAACTTCAATTCAGGTAAATAAGCAATCACGACTAAATTCGAGCGACGAAGTTCAGATCTCAGATCCATCGTGTCCTTGCTGATTATTGATTTTGGCAGCGCTAAGGCCAGATCTGGACCATAGCTTGGTCGAGGATAGCCATGGCGATGCTCGTGTCAATCGGAGAAGAAAGAGTCCTGGTGGAATTGCTTCACCTCTAGTTCGTGTCGATCCGGGACAGGAGGGTTCGACTCGACCCAGATTTTATGACCTCGCATCGATTGATGAGTTGAAGGGGATGTAGAGGTTCGCATCGATCTAAGGTGGTTGGGGCTTGTGTCGAACTGAAATGATTGATGCAAGTGTTTGGCCCGCGTGATCGATGCGAAAGTCTGCCTCCCACGATCGATACGAAGACCAAGAGGTTTATTGGTACAATATCGATAGCCCCAGATCGATGCGAAGTCACTGCATTTAGTTGACACACAGTCGTTAACCCTTGGCCGATGTGAAGTAAGCCTCTCCGATCGATACGAAATCCACTCCTCCGGTCGATACGAATTGTCGTCGATTCGAAACCTATTGATACGAAAGGTATCGAGTCGACCTTGATCGATACGAAAGTATCGATTCAAACTGGATCGACACGAAAGATATCACGCCTCCGACTGAATTTGAATCTGAACTACGATCGATTCCATGCTGAAATTCGACGAACTTAGCGAACTCTTGCATGCTTTTACACTCGACTCCGACGAGCTTCTGCCTTGCATAATTCGACTTGATCACAGGATTGCATATTTGACTGACTTTCGAAGCTCGTCGACGAAACTGTAACCTAACGAACATATAACGGACTTACACTTGAATCAGCCATCTAGCATCTGGATTGCGTGATCGTGACGGTCAGCGATGACGGTCATTGTCGGTCTGACTTCCAGAGTTTCGTCGCTAGCGTGTTTTCTTTAATTCTGCAGAATTTGCTCAAGTCATGCACAACATTTGCACTACACAACACATTCATGCACTTTACACTGGGGAATGCACGGGCTTTTCATCATCTAATGATGGTTTCTCGTGAGTTAGCTAGTTATGGAACCGTCAAGTTCGCAGCAGCAAGAAACTTAGAACCTTATCCCTCCCAGACTTGAAATTCCGGACATCGAGGCCGAAGCTATTGGTCCAGCTCCGGATGAGTTGCCCGATGCGTCCTTCATTAATAGTCCACCTGACTCTGTCACGTCCAACATCTCTGAAGATATGCTAGGGAGAATATGTTTGAGGCATGGCTTATCGTTGGACGACGTGATGTTGCCTGGACCGGACGATAGACCACACAATCCTCCGGAGGGGTATACTGCCTTTAATCGACATGCATGTGCGGCCGGTACACTCCCTCCGTTCAATGATTACATAAGAGAAGTATTGGCTTATTTGGATATCGCTCTGTCTCAACTACATCCAAATGGATATGCTTCACTCAATGGCTTGTTCATCGCATTTATGGAATACCTGTACCGACCTCCCCGCCCGACCGAGATAAGATACCTCTTCAACTTCAAAAGTCGAACTGACAGTCCATCTTTTACATTCTTGGAGTCTGTGAGAAACTGCCAAGTTGTCACGGGGTCGTGGACTAGGCTGAGCTACTTCAAGTCAGAGTGGTTTTATGTCCGATGTCCACCGGGGTTTGCCAGAAGATGGCTGTTTAGACGTAAGCATTGTCTTTTTCCCAAGTAATTGACGGGGCAATTTTTTGAATGAAACTAAACTCATATCTCCTATTCTCTTTCTTTCAGCGATAATCCAGCGACCTGAAGGCGGCTACTATAAAGAGATAGTTCGTGTCCTTCAAGAAGTCCCTAGCGAAGAAAGGAATATCGAGTTGCTACTGACGGACCAGAACCTTAGAGTTCTTGGGTTGATCGGGCGGAGGCAGAGCATAAGGCTCGATGGTGCATTAAAGACCGTCTCCAGGGAAATGGTTAAGCGGAAGAAACCCAGGGTCGTGATAATTGAAGAACCTGATTCCGAGAGAACTCATACCGACGATGAACCGTTGGTCGGACCCGCTAATGCAACCCCGGAATCCGATGCAAAGAGGAAAGGCAAAGCAGTGGCCTCAAAACAGCCTAAGTCCGAGAGGCGGAAGTCTGTGGTTTTGCACCGTCCTCTGTCAGGAGTTAGGATTACGGAAGCACCCTCCCTGCAAGCTGAAAATCAATTCGAAGGGCCTGCTGACCTTCCAATCCCGGGCATCGAGCTCGAGCAACACGACGTTGAATCGGGTGGACCGCGACATATCGTCGATGTTAGCGAGTCTCTTCCTGCCAGTGCGATTGACACTTCTGGTTGGTCCGGGGGGTTACACATTCACACACTCTTTACGGCACAACACATTTTCCTGACCATAAACAACATATTGCAAACGGTTACTGATTCTTCGTGGTTTGGTTTTCAGGTACGATGTCTGGGCAAGGTTCTGTGCTTGGTAGTTTGCGCAACAAGCGCCGTTATCACGAGCCACGCAGGAGAGAGGGTGAGAGGGATTACAACTCCGGACACTCTGGTCAGGAGAGGTCTGATAGAGACAGGGGGTACGTTCACCGATCCCGATCTCTCTCTCCTCCTCCCAGGACCTCTGCACCTCCTACGGTAGCAGTTGTTCGTCCTCCTGAAACTTCACGGCCTAGGCCACCTTCTCAAGCTTCGAGGTCCGATCCTCCGCGCAGGACTGAAATAGCCACCTCCTCGACTACTGTACCGGTCCCGACTGAAGCGTCTAGCGAAGGAGCGCTTAAATTGGCACAGATGAGGAAGGAATTTCCCGACATCTGTTTTGATGGTTATGTCTTCCCTCCGCACTTGAAGATAATTCCGCCAACCGCTGAAACCACTATTCATGATTATGTTGCGGACATCTTTTTCCAGTACAGGGAATGGGGACGGGCCGTGAGGAAAGCGTCCAAAGTGGCATTCGATCGGGGCGTCACTATTGAGAAGCTCGAGAAGGAGTTGGGTCACAACGACCGAATCATAAAAGCGCTCGGAGGCTGAGTCTTCCCGTAAATCTGAAATGGAGGCTCTAAAGAAGGTTGATGAAGTAAACGCTGCCATGACCAGGATGAAGCAAGAGCATTATACCGCCATCGAGGACATGGGTCATAGGAACACAACCATCACCGCCGAGAGGGATGATGCTCTCAAGGAGCTTAATGAGCTGAAATCAAAGTTTTCCAAGATGGCGAAGGAAAAAAGACGCAGCTAATGTCTCTGCGCAGGAGGCCTGTGATCAGGCAGTGACGCTCCGAAAAGAGAAAGAAGCGGCTATGCAACAAGCTCACGAAGCTGAGGCTGGGGTTGACGAGAGGGTACGGCAGGCGGAGGCCAGGATTGAGGCCGAGGTGGAAGAGCTACTCGTCACGTACAACGCCAATGTGCTAAGGCACCAAGATTTGACATGGCTTGACGATTACCCCACGCATCTCTATAACGCCTGGAACTTACTGGTTGATGAGGAGAAGTCTGGGCACCCTGATGAAGCCCTAGACGAATTCGAGCTGGAGAACCGCATTCTCAATGATGACGAAAAGAAGGTTCTCCATGACTCCATGATTTCCCACGATAAGGAGAGGCTTGGTGCCCAGACTCAGGAAGTCGGAGAAAGTTCTGGTGCAGAGCACCATGTTATGAGTTCTGAGATAGTCGTGTCATCTCAATCTGAGCCAACTCCGATGATCGACTCGCAGCACATCCCGGCATATGATCCAGACCGACCACATCTATCTCCTGTGAAGGAACATCCTTCCGAAGTTGTTCAGATGACCTCGAGCCAAACCGAGGAAGGTACTTTGAACTAACTTCTTGTATATTTGGATTGAAGAGTTTGTGTTGAAGTGTTGCTAATGACATGTCCTTTTTCTTTGGTCAGTGACAGAAGTTGCACCAGCCGCGCCTCTTACCGCCCAAGAATCAGGCCAAGCGCCAGAAGCCATCATTTCTGAGGCGACTTCCGTCGCAGCAATGGCACCAGTCGGAGTAACGCAGGGGAGCTCACTTTCTTTCGATGAACAGATGATAAACGAGCTCCTCGGCCGTCAGAGTGATCCTTTTGCGGACCTGCCGTTTGGCCTGGGTGGATTCTCGTCTACTTCCGACACTTCTACTCAGACTATCACAACCCATAGCGAGGCCAGAGCACAACGGGAAGCGGCGATGTTGGCCGAGATTAATGCCGAGATGGCGGCTGCGGCGCACGGCGGTGATGTAGATGGCGGAGCAGCGGGACGGTGCCCTACTCCTCTTATGATTGTGTCTCCTGGGGGCACGCTTATTGATACTAATGTACCAGTCCCTCTTCCGGCTGCGGAGTCTGTTCCTCCAACTCCTCCTGTGGGAAGCATTCCCATAGAGTCCAGCTCGGACGAGGACGTCGACATTATGCCTTCACCCGAGGGGAGCCTGCCTAAGGAGAAAGGTTCCAAGCGAAAGGGTACTGGTGGTTCCAGTAGCTCCTCGAGGAAGAAGAAGTTGAGGAAGCAGAAGGATTAGACACTCCTTTCATAGGCAGTTAGGGATTTTTGTTATTTTCTCTTTTTTCCCTTTTGTAGGCCGTGTTTAGATGCGGGTTCGGCCCCTGCTAGTAGGAATATTTTGGAAAAAACTCATGTATGAACCATTGTTTTTGAGTTAGTTGAAATAAAATTTTGTCTTCCAGTTTCAGCTTATGTTCCTTTCTATGCTCGAATATTGCAGTGTTCGAACTTTGGTCCGGTGTACTTGCATTATCTTACTGTTTCAAGAATAGCTCATTTTACTTGTTAAGTATGGAAATCTCGGACTTGAGTTGTGATAGGGGATCGCATCGGAGCTGAGCATCGCATAGTTTCGGGTAATGACTAACATTTGCCTCTGCCCCCAGTTCCAGGGTTAAGTTGTGATGATCAGCTTGTGATCGCATCAAGCGAGGACCGAGTGGTCGAACTACACTTGTTCTCTTATGAATCGTTTCATCCACACTCCGGGGATATATGTCATCTCATAAGCGGTTGTTCGCACTCTGGGAACACGGAGTTGACTGATGTTTGTACTCCGTCTCGCACTCTGGGAGCACGGAGTTGGTCGTTTATACTCCGCTTCGCACTCTGGGAACACGGAGTTAGTTGTTTATACTCCGTTTCGCACTCCGGGAACACGGAGTTGATTGATGTTTATACTCCGTCTCGCACTCTGGGAATACGGAGTTGGATGTTTATACTCCGCTTCGCACTCTGGGAATGCGGAGTTGGATGTTTATACTCCGCTTCGCACTCTGGGAACACGGAGTTAGATGTTTATACTCCGTCTCGCACTCTGGGAATACGGAGTTAGATGTTTATACTCCGCTTCGCACTCTGGGAACACGGAGTTAGATGTTTATACTCCGCTTCGCACTCTGGGAATACGGAGTTAGATGTTTATACTCCGCTTCGCACTCTGGGAACACGGAGTTAGATGCTTATACTCCGCTTCGCACTCTGGGAATACGGAGTTGAATGTTTATACTCCGCTTCGCACTCTGGGAATACGGAGTCGAATGTTTATACTCCGCTTCGCACTCTGGGAATGCGGAGTTAATTGCAGGATTGTCGTATGTCAACCCTATCAATATCGGTGTCATGGCTTGTCCCCGAGCTCGGGTTTCACCTAGTGAGTGGTCGGTCGTATCACAGCCACTCTCCATTTGAATAAGTCCCATTGCATGATGGGATTTAGCTCTTCGTGCATCGTGATGTTGTATATCGTACTTAATGAATCACAGCTCTGGCTCGAAGAAGTGGCATTTGATTGCTGAAATAAGAAAATGCGGCAAAGTCAGTTGCCTTATTACAAAATTCAAATTTCGAAATGCAGAAACAAATTGCTAAATAGAATGAAATAAATAAAGCCTGTCATATGTAATAGCGGCGGAGACTTTCGCTGTTCCAAGCCCTTGGTAAATCGAGACCGTCAACAGTCGACAGCTTGAATGTACCATCTCCGAGCTTTCGTGTAATTACATACGGTCCTCCCCAGTTCGGTTTCATGTGTGAAGGAACTGGGTAGATTCTCTTGAGCACGAGGTCGCCGAGTTCAAAGGTTCGAGGTCGAACTTTGGTGTTGTACAGCCGAGCGACCCGACTTCGATGTGCGGCTGCTCTCAAATCAGCCTCTTCCTGTTTTTCATCCAATAGATCCAAAGATTCGGCCAGGAGTATAGCGTTTGTTTTTGGATCATAATAAGTCACGCGATGAGAGAACACTTCTGTCTCGACCGGAATAACGGCCTCTGAGCCATAAGATAGGGAAAACGGAGTGTGTCCGGTCGTGGTTTTGTGGGTCGTTCGATAGGCCCATAACGCCATAGGAAGTTCATCGACCCACTTGCCCCCAGCCTTCTCCAATCGTTTCTTCAGGATCGATTTTATAACTTTATTGACAGCTTCAACCTGTCCATTCGCTTGGGGGTGTGCGACAGCCGAGAACTTTTTGCGGATATGAAACCGTTGACAGAAATTCTTGAATTCCGCACTCTCGAATTGGGCTCCGTTATCAGTGATGATAGTATGCGGGAGTCCAAATCGACAGATGATGTTGCGAACCACGAAATTTATCACTTTCGTTGTCGTAATGGTTGCAAGGGCTTCGGCCTCAGCCCACTTTGTGAAGTAGTCAACGGCGACGATGGCGTATTTCGCACCGCCTTTTGCTAAAGGTAAAGCGCCGATGATGTCGATGCCCCACATTGCGAATGGCCAGGGACTGACCATTTGGGTTATTTCAGTAGGCGGAGCTCTCGGAATTCGGGCATGTATCTGGCATTTATCGCACTTCCGGGCATAGTTTGCCGCATCTCGTTCACTGTCGGCCAGTAGTACCCATATCGGAGTATCTTCTTAGCGAGAGCTTGTCCTCCGGTATGATCGCCACATTCTCCTTCGTGCACGTCATGTAACACTCGTTTGATTTCCTCGTGGGCGATACACCTGAGGAGAGGAACGGAATAACCTCTCCTGTACATGACTCCGTTTTGGATGACGAACCGCGAAGCTTTTCGCTGAATTTGTCTCTTCTCATTTCTAGGTTCAGGCAGCGCCCCATTCTCAATGTAATTCCGATACGGAGTCATCCAAGATTCTCTACTGGGAGCGGTTTCAAACACAGAGTTCATTTCTATCTGATCGATGCTCGGGGAGGCCAAAGTTTCAACGGGGACAAGTCCCATTTGTTGCGCTTCACCTGTGCTAGCTAACTTTGCCAGTGAATCGGCTTTCTGATTGTGCTCCCGAGGCACATAATAGATGGCATAATAATCAAACTGGTTTAGTATTTCCTGAACTCGAGCCAAGTAAGCATCCAGTCTTCGGTCTCTTGCCTGATATTCTCCTCGTACTTGACATACTACTAATTGTGAATCGCAATAAATTTCCACAGCGATAATCCTCAAGTCTCTGGCAAGTCTTAAGCCAGTTAGGAGGGCTTCATATTCGGCTTCATTATTAGTTGCACGAAAGTCGAATTTAAGAGCATAACATATGGATCGGCCCTCGGGAGTCTCAATTACAACCCCAGCGCCCGAACACCGGTCATTTGATGCACCATCAGTATACAGCTTCCAGATGTATTCGGGAGATTTATTGGTCTCGGGCAAGTCTTCTGGAACGGTGAATTCAGCTATGAAATCTGCCAGGACTTGTCCTTGAATGGCTCTCCATGGAGCGTATGCGATATCAAATTGGCTTAGCTCAATGTTCCACTTGAGTAGCCTACCGGACGTCTCAGGCCGCGTGAGGACCTGTCGTAACGGCTGGTCGGTGTACACAGTAAGCGGATGAGCTTGGAAGTAAGGACGGAGCTTTCTTGAGGCAATGACCAAGCAATAGGCCAGTTTCTCCAGTCTCGGATAATTTCTTTCAGCTCCTGTTAGCCGCTTACTAACATAGTAGACCGGGTTTTGCACTTTGTCTTCTCCCCGGACTAGAGCAGCACTGATCGCATGTTCTGATACTGCCAGGTAGAGATATAGTTGCTCGTGGTCAACCGGTTTTGATAAGATCAGAGGTGTGGAGAGATGTTGAACTAATGATCGGAACGCGCCTTCACACTCCGTGGTCCATTCAAAGTTCCGTTTGCCCTTCCGGATCAGGTCGAAGAAAGGAATGCATTTATCGGTGGACTTTGAAATGAACCTGCTCAATGCTGCGACCTTCCCGTTAAGACTCTGGACTTGCTTTATAGTTCTAGGGGTTTGCAAATTTCTAATAGACCAGATCTTCTCAGGATTCGCCTCTATTCCTCGAGCGTTGACGATGAACCCAAGGAATTTTCCGGATACAACGCCAAAGTGACACTTGAGTGGGTTGAGCATCATTCCGTACTCTCGGAGGATGCTGAACATCGAAATCAAATCTCTGACGTGATCTGTGGAGAATCGGGACTTCACCAGCATGTCATCCACGTAAACCTCCATGGTCATCCCGATCTGATCAGCGAACATTCGGTTGACTAAGCGTTGGTATGTTGCTCCAGCGTTCTTTAGACCAAACGGCATGACTTTGTAACAATAGAGTCCCAGATCGGTCACGAAGCTGGTATGTTCCTGATCAGGTAAATGCATGGGTATTTGGTTGTAGCCGGAATAAGCGTCCATAAAGGATAGTAGTTCATGTTCGGCCGTTGAATCCATGAGCTGATCGATTCGCGGAAGTGGGAAGCTATCTTTTGGACAGGCCTTGTTTAGGTCAGAGTAATCAACGTAGGTTCTCCACTTCCCGTTTGGTTTCCGAACTAGTACAGGGTTGGACACCCATTCTGGATACAAAGCATCTCGAATGAACCCGTTCGATTGTAGTTTATCAACTTCCTCCTTAAGGGCGGCAGATCTCTCTGGATCCAACCGCGCCTTTTCTGCTTTATTGGGACATGTCGCGGATCTATATTCAGGGAGTGACTTGCAATGCTCGGCGAGATCCCGCACATGTCAGAGTGTGTCCAGGCGAAGACGTCGAGATTTGCCCGAAGAAATTCGACCAATTCCTGCTGTGTCTGCTTGTTCAGTTGAGACCCAACTTTCAACATCTTTGAATCATCATCCTCACTGATTGGGACGTCCACAGCCAGTTCGGTTGGAGAAGCTTGACTCTCCGTTGATTCGTCTTTATCCTCGTTGTCCCTAGGGTCCAGATCTTTCAAGAACTGGTCGTGGTGCCCGGGCCGAGACCCAGGCATCAATTGTCAATTATCAATAGAGCGGACGCAGAGAGATTCCTCTATGCCCTTTCCCTTCTCTTTACGCTGTGCCCCGCGCAGCTCAGCAACATAACAGGCCCTTCCTGTGGCCTGATCTCCTTGAACAACTCCAATCCCATGATCAGTGGGAAATTTCAAAGTCAGACACCATGGGGCGATCGCCGCCCTGAACTCAGCTAGGGCTGGTCGACCCAGAAACGCATTATATGGCGAATCAATTTCTAGCACAACAAATTGTAACATCCGAACCCTCCGGCATTCTCCAACGCCTAACTCGACTGGGAGTTCAGTTATTCCGATGGGTATCGTGGCACTTCCGTTGAAACCATGGATTTTGGATAAACAGGGTTTCAAATCCTTTGTCTCCATCTTCATTAGATCGTAAGCCCGTTTAAGCAAGATATTCACAGAGCTCCCACTGTCAACCAGGATCCTCTTCATCCAAGCAGGACCTACCTGGGCAGATATGACTAGTGGGTCGATTGTAGGGGCTTCGACTTTATCGGCGTCTCGGCTCCTGAACACGATATCATCGGATATTATCTTTTGTTGCTTCGCCGGGGTTCCGTCCTCGCAATTACTATAACACTCGAAGTCCGCATGCCTGATAGAACTAGCATACGACTCCATTTCCCCCCAGCTTCTGTCTACCGGATGGGGACCACCACTTATTGTGTTGATAACTAATCTCCCGCCCGCACAGGCGGGTTCCTCCTCTCTTTCCTGATTTTGAGAACGATTTTGATTCGAGGGGCCCGCTCCGCCAGACTGCGGCGCCCGTACAAACTGATCTAGCTTCCTCTCTCTAATCAGCTTCTCGATGAGGTCCTGTAAGTGCCGACACTCATTGGTATTGTGCCCATAGCTTTCATGGAACCTACAGAATTTCCCTGTCTGAACCTGCCTCTCCGACGAGGGCTTCGGAGCAGGCTTCTTATACTGTACAGTGTTACAAGTCTGTAAGTATACGTTTTCCAATGATGTGTTTAGCGGTGTATAACTGTCGAACATCTGAGCTCTACGTCGTGGACCTCGGTTCTCATCTCTCTTCTTATTCTGGCCATTGTTTCCTCTCTGCTGGGTTTGTTTGTTTTGTATATTTAGTTGAACTTTCCCGGAACTCTCACCGGACTGTTTAACTGCTACATTGCTCTGTATTCCCTCAATGCTGGGCCTCGCATCGTCCTGCTTCCTAGACTGTTTTGCGTCCTCCTGCCGCAGGAATTGAGCGGCCTTGGAGTAAAAACGGTCCAACAATGCGGGCGGTTTTCCAGCTAGCCAGTTTCCGAATTCAGAATCAGGATCAATCCCCTTGGTCAGAGCCATCAAGATTGAATTATCGTTAGGATTGGTGATCTCGACGCATGCTGCGTGGAACCTCTCCAGGTAACGCCTGAGCGTTTCTCCAGGAGCTTGAGTGACGCTGGACAGGGTGTTGTCGTCTTTTGGCCTAGCAACATGCATACGGAATTGCTCCACAAACCTCTTGGCCAATTGATCGAACGAAGAAATTGATCTAGGTGGTAGGTAGGTAAACCACATTGTCGCGATTCCCCCCAGAGAGATGGGGAAACTCTGACACTTCACTGCATCGTCGGCCCTTGCAGCGCTCATCGACCATTCATATTTCAGAATATGCTGGTTGGGGTCACTATTCCCTTCATACATCAGGAGAGTTGGCATTCTGAATCGCCTAGGGGGTTCAGCGTGTAACACTTCGTCTGTGAAAGGGGTATGACTACGAGAAATCCCCCAATCATCATTAGTGAGCCCCTGGCTCTCGCGGATCATCTGACGTATCATGGTCGATATATCCGACACTGGCAGATTCCGAGCGTGATGAGCTAAGGCGTGGTCGGGTTCCACGGTGCGAGTTGGGATCGGGCGCTGTCACGATCCGTATCTCGCCTCCTTGGCTCAGCGTCTTCTGGGACATAAGGTTCAGGAGTATGCCCACGCTGTTGATTGATCGGCTCTGATTGATTTCGGGTATCAACCCTTGATTCTGTCGCGGCGGTTGTGGCGCGGTTATCCGTGGTGTACTGTGGGGCAGTGCCTCCTCGTGTTGAGGGACCTGTTTGGAAGCTGGTCGATGGTCCTACCCTCAGTTGCCCAACAGTTAAGGCGGGTTGATATTCAACAGCTTGAGCGCGACTTCCCTCTAACCGAGGACGGGTAGTTCGGTGGTGATAATCAGATGAAGCTGAGCTTTCGGTAGATGCTCTGGAGGCATCATCTCTCCTGGGCCTTCTGTGCCCCCGGCGGTTTAGCTGGTTGGTCAGCTCGATATTGGCGCGCAACTGTTCCGCCAACTGCTGACGGCTTTGGGATAGCTCCTGGAGCAATGCCTGAAACTCCTATCGGGTAACTAGCCCGGTCGAATCCGAGTGAGCGGTATTGTCTTGATTAGAAGAAGGCTGCTGTGCGGGATTCTGCCTATCTCGGCCTTCTTGTTCTGTCGCAGTAGCGCCAGTTCTTGTGCTGACCATTCTCGATGGCGGAGTCCTCTCCTAGATTTTGAGAAAATCTGAATAGAATGGAAGGATTCCGGACTGGATATCTGGATCTTCCTCTTGGATTTGTGCAATCCGGTATCGACGGCAGATCCAATGAGCAGGAGAAAACGCTGGTTTTCTCAGTGAAAGCACCAAAGTGTTTGTACCAAAAATGGGCACAACACTCTTCGGGAGTTGTTTGAAGAGATAAAATGAAGATTGTAAATGTAAAACAGAGGTTATCTAACAAAAACTCCAACAAACAGAAATGTAAAGTGCACAGACAAGCAATTTAGAGTGGTTCGGCGTATAGCCTACGTCCACTATGAAGTTTTGATGATTTTATTGATTCTCTTTCAATGATTACAAGCGGTTACAGCAATGAACAGCGGATTACAGATTAGAATTCGAAATTGACAGCAAAAGTAGGATGCGAATCTCAATCCGGCAGAGTCTGGACGCTTCAGAGAAAAAAGATCCTTTTTCTGTTGATTCTGGGGCTCTATTTATAGGCGTAGGAGGCTCAAATCTCGCTCAAACTCCGGGAGAATCGGTCTGGCACGTGAGAGGACCCATTCGATTATTTCCAGAAAGTTTCGAGTCGATCTGCGATCGATACGAAGTCATTTCGTATCGATCAAGATTACCTCCAATTGAGCTCAAATTTGGTGGAGACGTTCCTCGGTATGTGTGAAACCTTCAGTTAAAATTTCATGGTATTTGGATCAGTGGATTGAGAGATATCATCGATACGAGGCGATGTTCTTTGCTAGGCTGTCTGGTTCGAATCCATCTCTCCAAATTGAGGGCTTCGAATCGATGGTGTCACGCGCCTCTGTGAAGACGTGGAATGCACACTTCGCCTCGATCCGGTCTTTACTCCGAGTCGACCGCGTCGACTCCATATATCTCGGCGCATTCGCATCGAGGGATGACACGTCACCTTGGCTTGCTGGCTTGATGGATTCGAATGAAACATCATTGATTGATTCGAACAAGGCCTTGCCGATGGAGTCGAACAAACCTTTCTCTGATGGATACGATACACGCCACCTGTTGATGGGTACGAGTCTAGACCGATGCGAACTCGATGGGTTCGAATGAAGGAGGTCCGATGGATGCGAAGCAAACGTTGGCTGATGGATACAAAGCGCTTCAACCGTTGATGTGTATGAATTCTATCGATACGAGGTCGATGGATTCGAACATGGCCGCTCATGATTGATACGAACTTATGGGAGGTGATCGATACGAAGTAGGTGATCTGCCGATGGACTCGAATGAAACCGAGTCGAACCTGGGTACTTCGATGGATTCGAAGTTGATCGACACGAATTTTGATCGATTCAAACTAGAGCTTCGGTGATGGAAACGAAAGAGCCTAGAGTGATGGATACGAAATCTGGGCTTCTCCCTTCAACTTGAATCGATCATAACTTGAGCATGTGAACCCGGATTGATCCGAAATTTGAGATGTTGACTTCTATGATATTTCTTGTCATGTCCTATCAATTGTAGCTCAATCTGGCATCAAGCAAAATTCAGCGATATCCATGGCGAGCTATCCCTATCCTCTAGTTGATTCCTTGGTGTCCTGGCCTTGCCAAAAGGCGGGATAACACTATGCACTAATAATAATAATCCAATGATTTTGTGTAGTAAGCATGTTTGACTATCATAAGAAGAAATCTCCTCCAATTCTGTGTTTGCATTGTGTGTGTGGCGGGAAGTCTTATGGTAGTTTCATTTTCCAAAAGCATTGTGAATGTCTTTTACTTCCTTTGTTGTTGTTGTTTTAAAGATAAATAACTGTTGTAACGACCCGTATTTTTACGGATCAAAACATTGTAAAACAGTTGTTATTTGATCGTAGTATGGTTAAGTTGTTCAGAGCCTAGGTCGTTCGGAGCTTAGGTCGTATAATAGTTAGGTCGTAGACGACTTATAGGAGTTGGCGACCTAAGAAAGTTAGTGGTAACAGTTAACGACTTAGGGACTGGACGAGGTAAGGCTTAGGTCGTATGATAGTTAGGTTGCGTAGTGGTTTAGGTCGTATGTTAGTTTGGGACGACCTATAGGATTTGACCGACCTAAGGAAATAAGCGACCTAAGGAAATAGGCGACCTAAGGAAATAGGCGACCTAAGGAAATAGGCGACCTAAGGAATAGGCGACTTAAGGAAGAACGGCGACCTAAGAGTTAGCGGTATAGGAGTTAGCGAGTTAACGACCTAGGAGATAAGCGGGTTAACGACTTAAGAAGTTGTTGTAGTTAGGTCGTGAGCGACCTATGGGGTGTTGTGCTTAGTTAGGTCGTGAGCGACCTAAGTTCAACAGTTATGAATAGTTAGGTCGTCCAGATGACTTAGGAGTTAGGTCGGAAAACCCTGCGTGTAGTTAGGTCGTTAGACGACCTAAGGTGTTAAGTCTTTAGGTCGCGTGGTGAGCCATGTGTGTGTTAGGTCCTATATGTACTAAGTCGTGTTTCGTTAGGTCGCGACTTTTGTTAGGTCGCTAAGCCGCATCTCTGTTAGGTCGTGTGTCGCGCATCAGTGTTGAGGCTTAGGTCGTTGGGTCTGTAGGTCGCGCAGAACTGTTAGGTCGTTAAGTCATAGGTCGGAGTTAGTTAGGTCGTGGACGACCTAAGGGGGGGCGGACGACCTAAGATTTTTCCAGCCTATAAATACCCGGTTTTTCTTCACTTTTTGGGATCCGAATTTTGAAGCGACGAAGTCCTGCCATTTTGAGAGCTCGAGTTCTACACTTCTTCACTTCTTTTCTCCACTCAAATCTTGTGATTCCTTCCATCCAAACTGAAGATCAAATCGAAGATCCAAGAGCTTAGATTGAAGATCTACATTCTTCGAAGAGAGATTTCATCGTTTGAAGCGGAATTTTGATAGATCGAGTTAGATCCTTCGCTGTCCAGATCTAAAGTGTGTTGCTTTTGAGGTGTTTTAGGTGATTTGGTGAGTGGTGGTTATCTCTCACACGGATCCAAAGGAGTATATCGGATTGGTGGCTTGATTATGTGTTAAAATAGTGATTTCCATGCATTTTCATAAACTTAAGTATAGATCCATTGTTCATGATGATTTGACATCCATTTTACTACATGTTAACCTATGCAAGTTCATTCATCAAGTTGTAGAGATATTTCTCATGATTCATGCTTGTTAGATTTAGACTCTTTATTTACAAGATTGCCATTATTGTTATAATTGTTTATTAGATCATGTTTGAATGCTTGATTACTTGGATTAATGTTTGACTTGATTGATTGTTGTAAATTAGTTGATTGATGAATTGATTTGGACAAGTTAGTCGAAGATAATTCAAAAGCTAAGGGAAAGGCTCTTGAATGGGAAAAGCTACTTGTGGCATATGTGGCGGATGATGAAGCTCATATGGATAGTTTTGATGATGTTGATGTTGAGATGAGGCTTTGCTATGATGAGATGAAGCGAGGCATGGTATGAGATAGCCTTGGTTTAATCCAGACGGGATCGTTCCAAGCATGTTGATAACTCGGTGAAATGGTTCGAGTTGAGGATAATGGTTTGCTCGAGAGGCGCTTGAGCTAGTATGGAAATAGTCGTCGAGGAGGATGACTGGAAGGTTGAGATTTCATCGTTGTTGAAGGTTCTAGCAGGCTCAAAGCAAGAGTACGTTGGGCAGATTCGATAGTCCCTAAAGACTATGATTGTAGTCGAGTACTCTGGGCAGATTCGATAGTCCTAGGCACGGGCTGCGACGACGTGCGGAGTTATGTCTAGAACCGGGGTTGCCATTAACCCTTGACGGACGGCTGAAAGAATGTGCCGGTCATTCAATTAACGGTGGTATCGAAGAAAAGATAACAGTGATAGCCAGAGTCATGGATGTTTATGTGTATCGTCATTCGGTCTCAAGAGCAATGTTTTCTGGGTGCTTATATGATCTTGGTTTAGGCCTTGGGGGTTTGTACTTGGAAAATGTTGACCTTGACTCGAGTGATAATTGCTTTACTTTAAATGTCTGTTTTGCTATGTTTACTTCCGCTTAGTGTGTCTGGGGGCTATCACTGTAGAAAGAGGTGGAGTGGGAGGGTTGGATTCCTATTCCTTTTACCTTTATGCTCTTTGGTATGTTGTTAGTTAATTTACCGCTCACTAAGGCTATTGTCTGACTCAAGGTTTTATGTTCAACTCTTATTACCTTGGGCTGTTCATCCATTTTGGGATGGGCAGACTAGGTAGCAGGTGACAGGTGCTGTTCTTAGTGACCGACGATGCTGATGACGAAGACGAGCTGGAGGCTTGCGTATTGGTTTCTTACTATATGTACTGGATGTTCCGCTGCTTGTATATTCTCTGAGTGATATGTAGTGAGGCTTGATGTATTGACTTTTCAGATGTTTGTATTCAACTATTATGAAGCTTAATTGATGAGATTCTATTTTGTGAAGCTTCACTATATATATTCTCTATTGTATTTTATCCATGCGCTGTGAGTAATACGATAGATTCTGCTGTTTTAACTTAACCTTGGCAATCGTCCATGGCTGCCTGGCACACTTTACAGCGCACTATTTCTATGTTCAGTGCAGGGGTCATGGGCGGTCGTCACAACTGTTTTAAGTTCTCACACTAGTCACCATGACTGACCTGGAGTTTATTGTTTCCTTCCAAACTCTGGGTGCCCACCAATTTCCACACGGGCAGTCTAGAGTCAGGTTATCAGGTCATTCTGGATTCAGAAGATGCTGTGGAGCTCAGTGGCGAGCTGGATGGCGAGGCGTATCACTTGTATATGATATTATTTATTCCGCTGTGTATTCTGTATGAGGAAAAGTTTATATAATTGTCCAGTGTTGTATTGTTGTTGTAAACTCTGATGATGTAATGTATAAACTGATATAGTTCTTTGATTTAAAGATTATTCATTTATCTATTATATGTTGTTCCGCTGCGAATGTGAGATTCTGATATTGTTTCTGTTGTTTCTTCTTTCTTTCTTTCTGTCTTCTTCTACCTCTTCTTTTTAACCATAACAATTCGGTTTTCCGGCATTCGATTGCTCGGCAGTTGATACAGTGGACGTATTAATGTCGATTTTCGAGCGTCGAAAGATCGTGTTCGTTACATTTGGTATCAGAGCATATGGTTAAGTGATAACCTTGGCTTTGTTGGGTGTTACTCATTAGAGATAGAGTCAGTAATACTCTAGAATGAGTGTGAGTGTAATAATAAATACGAGCGCGTATTTGTTAGTGAATATGAAATTGTTTTGTATTGTGTTGACTTATCGGTTGATTGTTTATGGATTCTGGTCGGTGCAGTCTAGCTAGCTGTAATCGATAGGGGTTTCTAAACTCTTAAACAAGATGAACCGACACAGTATGGTTTTAAATTGGGTAAATGAAATAATTTTACCTTGATTATATTTTTTATATAAAGAAATAATTTTTCAGAATTATTAAAGTGTATATAAAATTAATTGTTTGGTTGTTGAAAATGTAAGAAAATATAAAAGCTAATAAAAGTTGTTTGAATAATCTAAATAAGAGCAACAATTGTATAAGTATAGAATTATAATTAAGATGATTTACAATTGTGAAATAATTTTGTATAAGTAAAGTAAAATAGCGGAATTATATGAGTAAGGATTTATAAATGTGATTTATAAATAAAAGGAAATTTTTGAAAGAATATTAAGCACTGAATTCACTACAGTTACTGGGAAATAATAAGGGTGATGACTGCAGCATCATCAGTATCATTTTCAAGTTTCTGTGTGATGGATTTGCTACCATAATAAATTGGAAAATTGAAGTTTTGTGTGATAAGCAAATTTGAAATTAAAATTCAAGTGGTAATTAATGATTATAAGTGAAATGAGTTTTATACTTATAATATGATTTGGAAGTTAAATAAATAAGTTGTGTAACTTATAAAATGAGAAGATGTAAGTGAAACCAAATGATAAAATGGTTAAACGAATTTTGTTAATCAAAAATCTGAATTGGATTTATAAGTGGAAATTTAAGTTAAGTTAAACAAATGATGTTTGAAATGGAATATAACTTAAGTGAAATAATGAAGTGAATTAAATGGATTTAAACTTGAGTTATATAAAGGAAATTCAACTTTATTTGTAAAATGAATTAGCAATTGAATTAATAAATGGATTGAATGTTAATCAATCTAATGAAAATGAATTGATATGGAATAATGGATATAAGTGTTAATTCATTAAAGCTAATTAAAAGTGTTGAACCAAATTGAATGAATTTGGTTATGTTGGATATACATTGGTTGTTATATGATTGTTGGTTGATTGTATAAAATTCATAAAGTGTTAATGAAATTGAATTGATAAAATTGGAAGCTATGTAATTGGATTTGAATTGGAAGTGAATCAACTTGAATTTAAATTAGTGAATGTAAACTAATTGAAAATGAAGAAATGAATGTCGTTGTATATGAATTGGTTGTAAACAATTGCAAGTGATGTCGAAATTATATAAGTTGCTTATAAACCTTGTTTAGTATGCATTTCTTTTAATATGCATGTGTTATAGTTGTTTAAAAGAGTAAATTGTTAATAACTTTATACATATGTGGCACTTACGTATTTAAATTGAGTAAGTATAGCTACCAGGGCTGCCGTTTGGCTGATTTGGTCACGCTAAAATGCTAAATAAATAACCGCTCTGCTTAAAAATGCTAAAAGGTACGCCTACGCAATAAAAAAATAGGAAATATGAACGGTTTTTCTGCTTTTCCGATCGTGTGGGTCGATGTATATATATTTATGTCTATTGTGATCCTACTACGATTGAACCGCGCAAAGGAGGCTATGGCGAATTTTTTTGAAAATTTAAGGCGTTAGAAAATTTTCGGGAAATTTTGTGAAAACTAAATTTTGGATTTGGAGTTAAAAGTTAAACGATATAGTTTGTTTTGAAAAGTATAACTAAGTATGGATTTGGAAACTTAGTAAAGATTTTTTTAGAAGTTTAACTATTCGATTTTGGGAAAGTTGTACACTTAAGTGATTTTGAAATCTAATTTGAACAAATTGTTTGAAAAGATAGTGAATTTGGGCATTTTTCTTACTTTGCAATTTCAAGGACGAAATTCTTTTAAGGGGGGAAGATTGTAAAGACCCAGAATTTCCGTCATTTGAAATTCAGATATTTAGTTGATTTTAAATACTAAAAAGTTAGATTTGTAAGCTGAATAAATTTAATTTTGAATATAGAGATTTAATTGTTTAATTAAATCGATAATTTAATATCTGAAATTCCAGAAATAATTGATAATTGGGTTTAATGTGATTAAAAATTATTTATAAAGTTATAATAAATCATATTGGAGTTAGAATGATGTTGTAGAACTTTTAAAATCGATTTAAAAGTTAAATTGTAAAAATTGAATATTTTAATATTTAATCGACGAGTGAAAATAGTCATTTTTCAAACAGTCTCGGATTTCGACGAAACTAGTTTCATTGGATCCGTAATGTGAAATTATTATAAGATTCCAAATTTCGTGTCAATCGGATTTACGGTTTGTCCGGGGCGAGCCAAAACGCATAGAAATCGTTTTTAATCGATTTAATTTTAAATTGATCGTTTATTTCCGTAACTCTCACATATATCCGAATTAGCTCCCGAAACACGTTCCATTGTGTTCGGAACGCGGGTAAAACCTTAGAAACGTCAGACGGCACGCTCCGTTTGGTGTTCAAAAATTTTCGAGATGAATAGTGATTTGGAATTTTCTATAAAAGGACAACATCATTCACAATTTTCACTAAACCCTAGCTAGGGATAGCCGGCCGCCATTTTCAAAACCAATGGCCAGAAAATTCGAAATTTCTTCCTCGTTTTGCTTCCAATCCGTTGATAATTAGAGAAAACTTCCAACTAGTAATTTGTAGAGCACATTCTCCTCTATAATCTGAACGGTGGCGATCGATTTATATTGCGTGGATCGATGGCAATTTCGTTACAAAGGCGAAAAGTTCAAGCATGTTTTTCGAAGGGAATACGCGACCGAGTCGAGCGTGGCTTCAGGCGAAGGTGGAGTGGAGCTAGGCGAGTCGAACGGCATCACTTGATCGGGTTCTCGACGTCGAATGGTGGAGCGGCTTCAAGCCCTAGAGGGCGGCAATGGGTACTCGTGCGCGCGTGATAACCTGGGTTTCACATTTGGAGAAGAAGCAAAAACACACGGCCTTGATTGTGATGAATTGGAATGAACGGCCACGATTGATTCTAGGTTGTAAAAATAAAATAGAATTTGAATTAATATATATTATAATTTGTATTAACTTCTAAAAAGCATAACTTTTTGATACGAGGTCGAAAATCGACGAAACTGGCCACGCCGGAATCGTAGCGACGAGCAGCTCACTGTGGTGCAGACGTGGAATCATTTCGAGCAAGTGAAAATTTTACGTTAAATCGAACGTGTTCGATTTAATGTAAAAATTGAACGCTCGACATTTTAAAAAGCAAAGGTGAGAACTTCTCACTCAATCGAATATTTGTTTCGATTTAAATTTTAAATAGTTAAATTTAAAATTGCTTGATTGTGTGATTGGATGATAATTGTTATCTGTTGTGCTGAAATAGACCCTATACGCCGCATATTAAGCGAAGGTTATTTATTAAAAACATATACCGCGATAATTTCACCGTGAAGTGAAATTGGTATTATATATGTATTTGGAGTTGATTTCCCGCATTATATAGCGGATGAGACCCTATTCCTCTGCATAATAGCAGATAGTATTTTATAAATCCCATATACCGCGATATTCCACATTGAAGTGGAATTGGTATTGTGCTAACATCTGTGGATGCAGGGAAATAGGTTGGAGGGATCCAACTGGATTCCTCAAACATTTGAATTTATTTCATATGTTGTGTGTTGATTATTTATAATCACCGTGTGATTATTTTTGTGATTGGAATTGTTGACGGCTACAATTTAGCTGGATATATTTTTGGTATCGTTGGATACCGAAAATAAATAAAAATTGGATTTTCGAAATTTAAGTTGAAAATTTATTGAAAAAATTATTTTTGATAATTGGATAAATTTAAAAGGAGTTAAAAGAAAAAAGTCTTATTTTTGAACCGTATTGAATCAAATTCCAAATTTTGGGAAAAAGCCTTAATAAATGGATTTCGATAAATATTGTTTATAAGTTGAAAATTTTATTTAAGATTTGGATTTTTAAATAGATTTGAGGAGATAAAGACATTTATTTTAAAAAAAGGAAATGATTTGGAAATTTATTGAAAATTGGATTTGGTGTTTTGAAATAAATTTGAAATTCAATTTGAAATTAATTGATTATTAATTTACCATAACTGGCCAAATTTATTTATAGAAATTTATTTTATTTAAATTTATCAGATAATTAAATTAATCCTACTTATGGATGTTTGGATTATATTGGATGTTGAATTGTTTAATATCTCTGATATGTGATACTGTTTGATATATCCTGGTTTGTGTTGTGATCTGCAATTTGTTTATCTGTGATATATATATATATATATATATATATATATATATATATATATATCTGTGATCTGTGAATGAAAGATAAGCGTTATAGTTTATACCGCTTATCAATTATATTGTTATATTTGATCTGTGATGGTTGAATGTTGTTGCACTATTGTGTTAAACCCGTGGACTACACAATACACACACAAATGTGGATTTCACGTGGAAATCGGTTAAGTCACAGATTTTTATCAATTTTGAAAATTGAATTTTTGAATCCAAAATAGTTTTGGAATTCGAATTGAAAGCTTTTGGAAACGAGTTTCAAAATAAAAGTTATTTTAAATAACTTAATAAAATTGGATTTAAATCATTTGATTTAAATTTTGAATTCAATATTTTTAAATTGAATTCAATGAATTGGGAATTTTGGTTTAAAAGATTTTATAAGTATAAAAGGTGTTTATATGGGTTTTTAACCATTTAAAATATGGTTTGGAAATTTAAATGTATATTCAAGTTTTATACTTGAATGACTTTAAACTGTGTAATTGTAACCAGTTTTTCCCAAAAACCAAAACTATCCGTTTTCAAATAATAATAGCTTTCATAAAGTGAAAAGATTTCCAATTTGTATCGAAACATTTCAAATTGAAATGAAATTGTGAATAGTTTGGAAAAAACTATGAATTAACCTTTGTGACAATGATTAAATCTTGTTTTGAAATAAAAGAGTATTTCAAATGGTGTATCTTTTATATTATAAAAGACTTGAATTGTGAATAGTTTTGAAAGCTATAAATTAAATCTTGATTTAAAGATTTAATGGGTTAATTCAAATTGAAATGGAAATTGATTTGGAAATCTGTGAATGAATCTTTGTGAAACTGGGTAAACTTTGTGAAGTAAATCTTTTTGTTTAAAGATTTAAAATGGTAATTTGTTTAAACCATTTAAAGGAAAGGATTTGGGTAATAAGTTGTGATTTAATTGAAATCCCTATATCCATATGTTTTAAATATTGTGCTCACTATTCGAGTTAGCCAGGAAAAGACCTTTGTGTCATATAACCCATTCCGAATTAGTGATACGACGATATGGATAGCATTTGAAGACCGATGGTGAAGACCGGGTATTTATGAAAACGATAGGATGACCTATCGATTGTCTCTGCACCGTTAGCTACAGTATAGAGATTTCCTTTGTGATGGGAAGTTCGATCGGGATTGTGAATACCCGGATTGCAAGGGCTTCTTCGTAAGTGCCTTCGGTTCTGTTCGAACCCGGAACAGACTTGTATGGTTACATGTCTGACATTACATTTTGATATATAAAGCTGATTTCTTTCAAATACATTTATGTTTGGTGGTAGAGAATTTATTCTCTTAGCTTAACACCCTTCTCTGAGACGTACGAGCTCAGAGGTTATGTAGTTGAAAGTTATCAGTGATATACTCCTAATTTGGTAGTGTGGCATGCTGAGTGTTGCTGTGTGATGATTATTTATTGATCATTTGTTGATCAAAGCACGGCTTTGTGAAAAACCATAGCTTTGTGGATGAGACCTCTTCGGACCTCACAACCCGGAAATGGTCAAAACAGGAATGATGCGGCAAGGTTATGAGGGTCGCTCCCTTTAGGGTATGTCATTTCCTTCTGGAAAAGGGTGGTATCAGGTATGGAGCCCTGGTATTTAACCTATGTGGATACTCCAATCTCATTTACTGTGTGATTGTTGTTTGATCGAGGTGCCTCGGATAAAGGTCCCAAAGGACCGGGGGGTGCCATATTCGTGGAGTAGTTAGCTAGTGTCAGAGGTAACCCGGCCTTGTGTTGGTAGAGAGCTAGTTAGTTCTCGGGACGTCCCGCCAGAGGCGATCCCATGTGGCAGTAGGAAGTTCCTTAGCCTGACCATTTGTTGGAAATCCAAAGAAACAATACGAACCTTGTACGGTTTTAGTTGTATAACCTGCTATGGAATGTGGCGGTAACCTGCTATTGAACATAGTAGCTATAGTAGGCATAGTGTGAAATGCCTATGTTGGCTAAGATTAATATTATACTTTCGAAATGTTTTTTTTCACTATGCACTAATAATAATAATCCAATGATTTTGCGTAGTAAGCATGTTTGACTATCATAAGAAGAAATCTCCTCCAATTCTGCGTTTGCATTGTGTGTATGGCGGGAGGTCTTATGGTAGTTTCATTTTCCAAAAGCATTGTGAATGTCTTTTACTTCCTTTGTTGTTGTTGTTTTAAAGATAAATAACTGTTTTAAGTTCTCACACCAGTCACCATGACTGACCTGGAGTTTATTGTTTCCTTCCTAAACTCTGGGTGCCCACCAATTTCCACACGGGCAGTCTAGAGTCATGTTATCAGGTCATTCTGGATTCCGGAGATGCTGTGGAGCTCAGTGGCGAGCTGGATGGCGAGGCGTATCACTTGTATATGATATTATTTATTCCGCTGTGTATTCTGTATGAGGACAAGTTTATATAACTGTCCAGTGTTGTATTTTTGTTGTAAACTCTGATGATGTAATGTATAAACTGATATAGTTCTTTGATTTAAAGATTATTCATTTATCTTTTATATGTTGTTCCGCTACGAATGTGAGATTCTGGTATTGTTTCTGTTGTTTCTTCTTTCTTTCTTTCTGTCTTCTTCTACCTCTTCTTTTTAACCATAACAATTCGGTTTTCCGGCATTCGATTGCTCGGCAGTTGATACAGTGGACGTATTAATGTCGATTTTCGAGCGTCGAAAGGTCGCGTTCGTTACAATACAAATGACTAGGTAAAGGGACTACCTTCCCGAACCAACACAGTACACCTCTAGAGGGATGTACCTAGGGAGCAGATACTGCCTGCCTAAACCAACACAAGACCGGCCTACCCATACCTGGATAGTAACGAATATGTCATCACTCCGGTCGTTACCGAACTTTATCCGTGGCCACAAATATACATCAACAATAATCAGATACACGACATCATAGCGTGTAAAGATATATCTAGAAGAGTGATGGCATCTCCTAATTGGGAGCGACCGACTTAGCCTTGCTGCTTCTATCACTGTTTCAGTCATTTTTCGGGGAGTGAGGCCAAAAGAGGTATCGATTACCATTCACATATCACATTTCACATCATCTTTGAATGCCACATTTCCATTTTCGTTGACTACTAATTGCCTTCCACAAAAATACAACCCTTGAGCTCGTACGTCTCAAGGAAGGGTGTTAAGATAAGAGAAGTTGCCTTCTCCGCCACCAAACAGATGTACGTTTGTAAAAACCAATGTACGTAATCATAGAAATGCAATGTCAGACACTCGTCCATACAAGTTGTCCAGAAACAGGACAAACCGAAGGTACTTTTCTACCACATCCTGTAAGGAAATCCCTAGGATTAGTAGCAAATAGTCCTTGTATTGGATATTTCATAACGAAGAGACTACTTTTACTATATGTATATTAGGATTTTAACCCCAAATGATCAACAAGCGGTCCTTCACTATGAAAATCCTAAATATCAATATCATCGACCAACCTGCACAATCATCGTATAAATGTTGGTTCGAAGTGGTTTTCAGATAAATCTGATCCCGGTCACTTCGCACCAACAACGCAAAAGCGTTTCTCAACCTCACACAAAAACTAAGACTCGTAGACTTATCACGTCTCCAACTTTCAACTTGCTATCCTTCGGCCAAGAAGGAAGCTCGATAGATTGAAGTAATCACTCTGCACTACACGAACCAACATTCTCAACACAAACGATAATCAAGCCTACATAGTCAATTACGTACTAAGTGTACGACTAATTAGTTTCTCCATCAAGTTGAGAAACTAAAATGGCCAAATTTGATAGTCGGTTATTTAAATATCAAAGCAACAAAATCTAGCACATAAGTAGTCATTGGGATTGATTTTTATTAATCGTTTCTAAATCAAATCACTTTCCAATTATCCACTTCAAATTATCTTTAAAAAAAATAATATTCAAAACCATTTCACTTGTTGGATATTTGGAAAACATTCCCATATACTTATTTTAATAATAAGTGATTTACAAATCATTTATTTATAATCCATTTAAACTCCATTTTATAATATCACTTTCCAAAAACATCTAGTTAATTTAAAGGATTATTCACCGTCCAAAATCGTGAATATAATTCCTTTGCCATATTCATTACTTCTAAATATTTAATTTAAAGGATTATTCACTGTCCAAAATCGTGAATATAATTCCTTACCCAATCTCTTACTTCTACACATTTAATTTGAAGGATTATTCTCTGTCCAAAATCGTGAATATAATTCCTTTAATAAACTTTCATATTTAACTTATCAAATTAAATTTATTTCACATTTATAAAACAGTGTTTACGAATTCTATTTATAATTTATAAACACTTCCATATATAAAATTACTTTTTTTAACAAATTTCCATTTCTATCTCATTTATAAGTCAAAATCCAATTATAAGTTAATTTACTTATAAACCTCTTATTTAAAAATTCATTCTTTTCAAATCTTATTATTTACAAAATCCATATAAATTCACTTCTAAATTTCAATTGCAAATCCATATACAAATTTGATTACAATTCCATTTCTAAAACACTTTTATAATTCCATTACTTTTATTTATAAAATATCAATTTTATAAATCTTATATATAAACCATTTATAATAAGTCCAAAAAATCTCAATTTAACTTATTTTAACAATTAATTAACTTCGTATTTCCAAAATCATATTTTGATTATATTTCTCAAGAGCCATAATTTTTATAACATAAAAATTCTAACTTTTTATTTATTTAAAATAAATCCATTTTTTTAACAATTCAAAAATTATATATTTTCCAAATCACTTTGAAATCCTTTTTTAAATTGAAATCGTCATTTTAATATTTTAAATTCCAAAATATGGCCCAATTCTACAACAGCACTAAATAAGGGGATTCGCATCAATCATGGCATCCAAATATCATATATCACATGATAACAGCATACATAACAATATTTGTAAATAAAATCAACTACGATGAGGAATCCAGTTGGATCCCTCCAACCTTTCACCTGCAACAAATATACCTAAGAGAAAATATGTACAATGTCTGCTTCGAGGCAGACGCGCGTACAAAGGGTCATCCGCTCGTACACGGGAACGTATAGGGTCTCATTCGCTAAAATATGCTGGAATATATCCAAACCAATCAATATATATATATATATATAATATCATATCTCATCCAAATAATCATCAATCATCATAAATAAATTTGTTCTCACTTATATAAAAATATAAGTGAGACAGAGAGAGTGAGTTTTATTCACATTGGTTGTAGTCGTCGTGATAGCGATTTATTTCGATTAAAATTAAACAAGCATTTAACTTTAACCAAAATTTTCACTAGCTCAAATAAATCTCAATCCAACTCCATCGCATAGTGCTCGACAATACAAACCCTACGCAAATTGTTTTGTCCGATTTCGACATCGTATGAACAAGTTATACAATTTATATGATTACACGATTTTAAAACAAATAAATTTAAACTTTTTTTTATTTATTTAACCTAGCTCATCATGGTCGTTGATTTCAGAACAATAGAGCAGGGCCGCACGTTCCTTTCCTTTCTCCTTTCGTTCCAGGCTTCACGTGTTTATTTTTTAAACGCGACTTGAACAATCGTGTGAACGAGATCACCGAGCCTCATCGCCACTCGCCTCCGCCGCGTCGACCTGAGCAAGCCCCCCCCCCCACACGCCAGCGTATGTACGCGCGAAGACAAGGTTGGCCGAACCCATCACCTGCCGTGCATACACTAATCGCCACCGCCTCGTGATGCCGTTGACGATCTCCACCGTCCATCTGATTGCCTTGTCGAGCTCTCCTCCTTGTCAGTTGAAGTCGTCGCCTAATTTTGCCTCTAGATGCCACGATGAATGCTGGCCGTTAGATCCTAGGATTTGGAGGAAACAAAATGGCGGCTGTGACCTTGTTTGACTTTAAGGTTTTGCAAATGAAATGATAAAGGTCCTTTTATAGAAAATTTAAACGACACTATTCATCCGAAAACTTTTCGGACTCCAAACGAAGCATGCCGCCTGGTGTTTATATTGTTTTACCCCTATTCTGAACACAATGGAATATATATCGGGAGCCAATTCCATCGTATTTGGAAGATAGGTTTTCGAATGGAATTATTTTAATTAAAAATTACTTAAATAAATTTCTACGCGTTTCAGCTTCGCACGACCAAACCGTAAGTCTGATTGACACGAAATTTGAAATCCTATAATAATTCACTATTACGGATCCAATGAAACTGGTTTCGTTGAAATCCGAGACATGTGTCAAAAATGACTATTTTTACACGTTAATTAAATATTAAAATTTCCAATTTTTGTAAATTAACTTTTAATTGAATTTTAAAAGTTTACTAACATCATTCTAATTTAAATAGAGTTTAAAACAACTTTATAATCATTTTTTATTCACATTAAATTCAAATTTCAATTATTTAACCAATTCAACTTAAAATATTCATTTTTAATATTTAAATTTAATAAAATATTCTAAATTCAGGTGATAGAAAAACTGGGTCGTTACACAGCTCATCTCCTGAAACTCCAACCGTCTATAACTAAATTTGGAAATATGCTCGGGCTGACCCGAGCATTAGAAGAAAATAATGCCCGGATCAGTTTGGTAAACCAGCGTGAGAAACACAAATCATATGGATTTTATATTTAAAGAAACCCTTTTAAAAAATAAAGTCATCTCATAAGACCATGCCACACATAAACACAGACGGGTTTTTACCTTATGATAAGCAAATCATTTTTATAAGAAATCTTATGATATTATAATAATGTTTAGGGTTTAAAATAAATATTTAATCATAGCCAGAATGTTTATATTAATTACATTCAACAACATATTTAGTACACAACTAAGTCCATATGGGCACATATTGGAGAATGGATTACATCAATGACATGCTACTGGAGTACTGCCTATCATAGTAAATATACAGAGAAAATGTACCGAGGGCCTCACTTGGACCCCCGCCAACATAGGACCGGCCTATCTCTTCTTGGATAGTACCGAATATGTCATCACCCCAGTTGTCCTAAACGAACCGTCTCCATGGCCATAAGAAAATATTATTGGGTAAATATCGATCTAGATCAAGTGATGGCCATACCCTAAAGGTAGCGAACTGCATAGCCCTGCTGCATATTCCTTATTTTAATCATTACTGTGAATGAGGCTCGAGGCTATGTTTTACCTTTTTAGCAAATCCTACTTGAACTGCTAACACTGCCCTCCATGCAATAATGCAATGTCGGCACTCATTCATACAAGTTGTTCAGGATAAGAACAAACCGAAGGCACCACTTCTACTACATCCATTTCGGAATCACCCTCGGGATTAGTAGCAAGTAACCCCTTGAACTTCAAAGAAATCTGTCTTTGATCATCAGCAAGATGTCTCAAATTCGAACGCTTATGCTGACTCAAAGTGGTTTTCAGATAACTTATGGTTATCCAATCCTGATCTCTCCGAACCAACAATTGATAATTTCAAAACTGGCCAATATATGATTGTCGGTTATTTAACTATCAAATAAACAATCAAACAAATCAGAGATTTAATTTCACATGAAATCAAGCACAATTAAGCATATAAGTAACCATAGACCTCTTTAATTAATCCTTTCATTAATTAAAATCACTTTGTAAATATTTATATTAATATACTTTTACAAAGATATACATATGTATATTACTCATTCACTATTCATTTGTACTCTTTTAATGCTTGGAAAACTATCCATATACTTATCTCGTCGGTATTAGTATATTCACAAATCTTAAGGTGGATTTCCTCTCTTCTAAACTCATTATTTAAATGGGCCAAAAACAAATGTTATTTAAAAACATTGTTTACTATAAACCCAAACCATTTCCCTTTTGGTAAGTAAATGGATCGTATAAAAATTAGACTGCATATACTTACCACCGTTTTTCGATTTCAAACTCGTACTATTCATTGGTTGGAAACGAAGCCGTTCAAGTTGGGGTATTATTACCTCTCAAACCTTGACTCGACATTCATTTCTAATCTTCAAAATAGAAACAAGTTTTCATACCTCAAAATTAAGTGTTAAATATGAAAAGAATACTTTCCATACCATCATAAGTTAAAATGATCATTTATAGAAAATCAAATCTCATTCCTTTTATAAAACTCCTTTTTATAATCCCTTTTATATTTATTAAAACTCCTTTTATAAACCACCTTTCTATTTATAGAACTTATTTTACAAATCTCCAAATTTATTTATACATCTTTGGTTTTAAGATAGGACTGAATACTTTCCATAAACAATCATTTCATGTATCACTATAAATTCACAAATTTCATTTATTATTCCAATTTATCAAAATGGTATCATTTCCCTTTAGAAAATTTCACTTATGAATTTGTTCTTTTATTTATAAAATACCACTTATAAATCAATTTTTTATATAACATTTTATATAACACTAATAGTTGGTCCATAATATTACCATCTTGCTTTTAAAAAAAGAATCACTTTTACTATAAAAGATAAATCCCCCTTTTATTTTCATTTAAAATAAACATTCATTATATATTAACATTTCTGTAAAATAATTACTTCACGAAATACTTTTAAAACATTTCCATATAAATTAGAAGAAACAAACAAAATGGTTAGGGTAAAATAGGGAAGTTCAAAAACCCATTCCTAAATAAAACACCATAGAAAATTCCACAAAGTCACATTCAAAAATCATTTTTCGAATCAAAAACCATTTTCAAATCAAAAGAAGCGAATAATAGTATTTCCAAAATATATAATGAGGCATAGAGCTACCATAGCACTTAACCAATACTGCTACTTTTATCACTAAAAAGATTTAACTTTTATCACGTATCAATGTCATATCCTATATGGCCAAACTACCAAGTTTTTAGCATTCAACAATTTATATAACAAATATATAAATGAAAGTAAAATCCACAGTGGCAAGGAATTCCATTGGATCCCTCTACAAAATTTTCTTATACGTAATGCAAGACCCTTGCAAATCATTTCATATATTATCCACTTTCAAAAGAGGCAATACATCCAAACTAAACAACCAATCAATAAAACATCCAAGCATCCAAATAATAATTTATATCAACACATATATGATATAATGTTAAACAAAGGTGAGTTAACTCACATTTATTCCAGCTACCGCTCATGTGTTTAGGTTTGATCCAAAATCAAACAACACTCGATTTAGCTCAAAATCCCACTTGCTTCAAACTTGAAGAAACCAACTCTAGTAGGTAGATAACCCTCCACGGTCGCAACGCAAAAGACCGCATCTCCTCGTATGCAAAAGGTATTGGTTTTATAAGTTTTCGAATTAATTAAATTAATTAACATCGTTAACCCCTAATTGCCCTTAAAAATCGAATCCCCTTCTTCCCAAATTATATGCCATGCATGCCTGATCTGATGCACAGTAACCCATCAATGTCGATCCTTCCTACCACGATTTCTTCTCCATTTCTCGATGAAATCATGAACCGCTTCTTCCTACGTGCTCCCCTTTGTGCCCTCTCCACCATATCACGCTCGATGTCACTGTGCACATCGTGACCTGGGAACCTGGGCTTGCGCATCATAAAGTTGTGATGATGGTGGCACCATCGCACTCTCTTCGATCTACCTCCCTAGGTGTAGCTTCGAATGAGAAACACGATAGAACTATCGCCTCGGCCTAACTTTGCTTCAATCGACAATAAACCCAAACACTAAATCTGCCCATACAAGTTGCGATTTTAGAGACAGTGTTGCACCCATATTTTCCTATGCAGATTTGAAGCCCTCACTTCCCCTATCCAATTGAACCAATTTCATGACATATCGTTGAGTGTAGCTCTTGATTTTGATTTTTAAAAGAGGAGGTTTTATTTTTATTTATACGGGAAGAGGCAAAGAGGGAAAATAAAAAGGAAAGAGAGGTAGAGTTAAAAGAATAAGCGGGAGAAGAAAATGAAGAGTAGTCAAGGGTTGGGGTTTTGTTTAAGCTATGATTTTCGACGCTTTGCTGCATAGTATCATGTTTGCACATGAACCGCGAATGATAGAAATAAAATATGATGGGGCACAACAATGTGACACAATCACAAAACAAAAATAAAATACACTACTTATCTTATTCTGTGAAATTTAATAAATACCAACATCTGCCATAAAATACGTCAAACAATTATTTAAATATTTTTCAAATTAAACATTATGGAAAAATCCTATAAATTCATTTAAAAATACATCATTAAACACCAAGTCATTTTTATTAACAATTGATTTCCTTATTAAAAATTATATTTGAATCAAATTTGAATATTTAAATAAACTAAATATTCCTTTTCGAAACACTAAAAATTACGGATCGTTACATTCTTCCCTCTTAAAAGAATTTCGTCCTCGAAATTCCTAAAGGAAGAAAATATCATCTCACCCTTAGGCTTTTTATAAAATCTTGTATTATAAAAAAATTCGGCAGTAACTCTTTTGCACGGCTAGGTCCGAAAAAATACAATATCAATATAAGCTCCTATCTGGGACCTCCCATGTCCGGAAACAACACAATAACAATATATACTTATGATATACCTTATAGAGTGTGTATGTCACATAGCAAACACACCCGTTAAGTATAAACATATACCAATTTGTGAGCAAGCTAACTCTACTCATGAAACCAAAAGCAACTAGCTAGCTTTGCTTCCATGTATCTGAATTTCACTTACATTACCCAAACAAATGAAGCAATACAATAACTCATCCATCATATATCATGAATCTAAGCATGTTATATCATATATAGCAATCACCTCACATAGGCAAGTCTCAAACCGTGTAGCTTGCATTTCCAATGGAACAAGCATACAATTATATTAAGCCCGTACGATGTATGTATGTCATCCGTACAAAATTTCACATTTGATCACTTGCTCGATCACATAAACTTCTCTTCCGACCTAGTATTGCTCACTCGACTTTCCTAGTGCAAACTCCGATCAGGTTCCTTGATTAAAACCTCCATTCTCCTTACATAGCCATATACTATGATTGAAAACTTTAGGATAATATCAAGAATCTGTATCAAGTGTTCATCATCAAGAATCGATTGAAAAATCTTTGTTCGGACCGGTGTAAATCACCTCAAAATCATGTACTCGAATCTGAATCAAGAACCGTCGTGCTAATAAAATGGTCTACATACAACTTAAGTATTTCTTCCATTAGTTTCTTAAATGTACCAATTGCTTTTCATTTTAAATCACATTCACTTATATTTGTAGTATTCAATCTAATACTAAAACCATTTATAAACCATTTCATATAACTTTTCTTAAGTTTATAAACATTTATTTATTTATAAAACATTCTTTTACTTAAATTCATATTCGTATAACACTCTGCTACATCCTAAGAGCATATACACAACATCATATTCGTTTTACTTAAAAAGGATGTTCAAAGTTTAAACTTGTTTAAATTCTTGCTAACTTATATATTTAAGAGTTATAAAAATTAACCTTTTATATTTTTACAAAATTACTTAACTTCATGTTCTATAATGATTCGGAAGTTTCCGACTATTCAAAATCATCGAAAATTCTATTTTATTTCGGTAATTTTGAAACCACTAGACAACACATCATAACGAGGTGCATAAACCAAACTACCCTGATGCATAGGATACAAGAGTCCATAAAGTAACTTAACTAAAAACTTTAGAACTAAACTCCAGGATTTTATTTTAACTCTATTTGAAATAATAGTACACACTTATAACCTTAGTACATCAAATCACACTTTTAGGATTAAAAGAAAAATCTGTTTTACCAAACAACTATGAAGCAAAACTACTATGGTAGCATCGCACACTTAGAAACTCGAAAGTAAACGCCAATGATGCTACAGCCATCACCGGAATTATTTTCCAACGATAGAAGTGAGTTCAGTGCTTTCTATCTTCTTCAAAATCCTTTTTAAAATATTTATATTCATAAATACTTTCAAATAGTACCCTTATTATTTTCTTAAAAATTTTGCAAAACAAATTTCAATATACCGAGATGTAAGTTCTCAAATTCTTTGTTTAAATTAAAATCCTTTTTTATTTATAACCCATATTTTATAAATCATACTTATATAAAATCACTTTATATATAAAATCATTTCAAAAGTGTTTACCTTTAAAATAACCTACCTTTCTTTAAAACTACAATAAACAACTTTCATCAATATTAAAATTTGACCCAACATTATCACTAAACGCCTTCTAACCAAACTATGAAACTTAATTCACAAAATGTTGATTTCAATGTTCCCACAAATTACTATCTACCCAACCGATGTTGAAAAAGGTAAAACTGTAAAACTGCTCATGAACTATTCGAGCACAACTAATCGAATAATAAATGATAATAATTAGATATTATCATTTCATAACAAACAAACTCATCATATTAATTTTTGAAAATTATTTCTTTATATATAAAATATAATGGTAGGTAAAATTATTTCATTTACTAATTTCAATAATAATACTGTGTCGATTTTCCTTATTCGAGTGTTTAGGAACCTCTATCGATACTGTGGCATCCCACATACCGACCAGAATTCATAAACTAGTCAACAGACCAATCAACAAAATATAAGAAAGATTTATAACTCTAACAAATACACACTCTCACACACACGCGCGCGCGCACTCTCAAACTCATTTTAGGGTGTTACTAACCCTATCTCTAATGAGTCTTACCCCCACCAAGGCTTAGGTGTTTGCCCAACCTAAGCTCCGAAACCACATGTAACGATCAACCTTTTCGACCCTCAAAAGTCGACACTAATGCATCCAAGATATTCACGGATCGAGCATCCGAGTGCCGGAAAGACAGATTGTTGGGGTGAAAGAATAGAAAAGATAGAACAGAATCTCACATTGTGATGAGTAATATATAATATACAAATGATCTTTACAAAAGAAAATTGTAATATACATACATCAATTAGAATAAACTAACATATCATCATCCTGGACAGTTATAACAGTCTGTTCTCACAAATGCTGATAAATACAACCAAGAAATATGACAGAAATAAAGTATGAGAGTAGGTCTTGGAGGCATCCAGCCTATCTCCTGAATACTCCAAGCATCCACAACTAAATCTGGAAATATGCTCGGGCTAACTCAAGCACCAAAAGAAAACAACGCTCGGATCAGTCAGGCAAACCAGCGTGAGAATCACAAATCATATGGATGTTTATATTCAAAGAAACCCTTTTTAAAAAATAAAGATATCTCGTAAGACCACGCCGCATATAAAGACAGATGATTTTTACTTTACGATAACCAAACCATTTCTATAAGAAATCTTGTGATATTATAATAATGTTTTGGGTTTAAAATAAATATTTAATCATAGCCGGAATAGTAACATTAATTACAGTCAACAACATATCTAGTACAGAACTATGTCCATAAGGACGCGTATTGGAGAATGGATTCCATAATGACAAGGCTACTGGGGTACCGCCTGTCATAGTACATCTCTAGAGAAAATGTACCGAGGGCCTCACATGGACCCCCTACCAACACAGGATCGGCCTACCCCTTATTGGATAGCGCCAAATATGTCATTGCCTTGGTTGTCCCAAACAAACCGTGTCTGTGGCCACAAGAATAAATAAATGGGTAAATATCGATCAGGATCGAACCATGTACTCTAATGGTAGCAAACTACATAGCCCTGCTGCATATCCCACGTTTTAGTCATTACCAGTGTGACAACCCACATTTCGGAAGTTTTAAATCGACAATAATCCACACATGTCCAACTTAACAATCCGGAACATAGATAATCAATGGGGTTAATTAAGAAAAATAAGAAAAGAAGAAGAAAACAAACACAGAATCTCGCAGTGGAACGATAAAATATGATAATCAAATAAACAGTTCATGAAGCTGTTTACTATACATTTGATAATAATTTATACAACATTTCTCAGAGTTATATATACAATAGGGATAAATAAAATAATGCAGCATACAACATGATGCAGGAATAATAATAGTAATAATATACCAAATCTTCGTCTTCGTCCTCCAGAAAATGATCTTCGGTGCGCTGAAATACTTAGGGCTGACCCGAGCGTAATGAAAAGACAAAAAACTCGAGTCGGGACTAAAATATTCCTATGTGAGTCAAATCGATATGGCATATAACATGAGTTCCGTGGCGTCAGAGATGTTTACGGATTTTACATCTCCTATCGAGTGTATAATGTGCGTGCAATAACTTGTAACGACCCGTAAAATTCGATAATTAAATTGGTTAAATTAATAAGATTTTGTAATTAAATTTAGAAAGAAATAAAACTTTATATTTTATAATGAAGTGAAAGTTAGAAATGAATGTAGCATTGGTAATTAAAATTAATTATTGACAATTGAAGTGAAATCCCAATAATGAAATAGTGTAAATTGTTGCACTTGGTCATAAAATAGAAAATAAGTAAATAAGAGTCAGAGTATAGAATCAACCAATGGAATAATATATTGATTAATAGTAACTGAATGTAAATTTATGTAATAAGGTTTATGCAAGTTGAATAATAACTAATTTAGTGCAATACCTATTAATTGAAACAATTGTAAGGTTATAATTGATTGAAATTTGTGAATTGGGAAATAAATTCAAAAGTTATATTAATGGATGAAATAATACTTAATAAATTGCAATTTGATAGAATCAATGATAGGTAAGTAATTACAATATTTGTTAGTTGATAATTAAGTATGAATGTGAGTAAATTAGGCAAATAGTGATAATTTTTAATTGTTTACCATTCATTTAATTTATTGAATTAGACCTAAATCAATTGCAACATTTGTTTGTCAATAATAGCTTATAAGTGAAATTTAACGTTAAGGGTAACAGTTATTATAAGTTAACCATTTATTTAGTATATTAAATTAAAACTGGTAATCAATTGCAATAAATCTAAATTAAAAGTTATATTAGTATAAATTAAGGAAATAATTGGAAATAATGTCAATTTTATTTATAGTATGACAATTGGTTGAATAAAAAGGAATAGAAATAAAGTTTTATCAATATATTGGAATCTAAATTATGATAATAGGATAAATTGCAATTAAATGAATTCATAAATGCAAATTTAAGGTTGTGGTAATGATAGTAAGTTACTATTTAATTGGTGTATTAATTTAGTTGTAACTATTATATTTGGGTATAAATTTGAATATAAGTAAACATGGGCAAGTGTTGTATAAATAAATGAATTAGTATAATTAATGGTAATTGAATGAATTCATATTATGTAAGTAATTATAGTAATTAGTTGAAATAATAATAAACTTAAGTGAAAAGTTAAGGTTATGGTAACAATCATCATAAATTACTTATATATTTAGTCTATAAATTGAATTGGAAATCAATTATATTCAAATGTAAATAAATGTTCATTGATGTGAGTAAGAACCGTAAGTGTAAAGTGTGAATGTAATAAATTTAATAGAAACGTAAATTTATTTATAAGGTAGTAATTGATGTAATTAGAAACATGAAACCAAGTAAATAAATTTATTGAGGATATTAATTGTAATTAATGTATATATTCGGTAAAAATATAATAAATGGAAATAGGGAAGTTAATACAAAGGAGTTAAGGATTTGAATATATTAAGGTAATATTTATACAAATGTAAGATGTATATAGGCGTATATTAGTGTAATGGGATAAAAATAATATAATTAGGTATATTAAGTAATAATGGACCTAGTATTAACGATGGCAATTAAATCAAATCAATTTATAGGAATCAATTTTAATTAATTGGAAGGTAATATATAAATATCCAGTTATAAACCCTAGCAGCCTTTCTATTTCTCATTTCTGTATGTACAAAATTTCTAATGCTCCTCTTCCTCAATGACTGAAAACCCTAAATATTTCAATTCAATTCCAATTTAAAATCCAACAATAAAAATTCAAAATTTCAGCTCGTTCTAACACCATAACCTTCTCATACGATATCTGATTTACACGCGGTTTCTTTTGTTAGGATCGTAGTGAAATTTCTGATGTTTTGCAACTGGTTTGGTTGGATTCTGAAGCTGTCCAAATTTTGGGTTTAAATTGGATTTAAATTCAAAAGGTGAGTGTTTTAACCTACTCACAACTACTAAAATTTCTTATGTGTGTTAAATTAATTGTTGATGTGATTAAAAGTTTATTTATGACTGTTTGGCATATTTTTTAATCATCATCTCAGTTAAATTGAATTTATTGGATTTAGTTGTTATTTAATTATTATTGCATTCAAACTGCCAGTTAAATTGTTATATAATTTATTTTTGAATATAAACTGCCAGTTAAATTGTTATATAATTTATTTTTGAATATAAACTGCCAGTAAATACCTGTTATTTATTTTCTGTTCTGTATTGATGATATTGTTGAATTGGATGATGATTGTGATAAATGGTTGATGGTTGATATTGGATGAATGGATGTTGTATTTATATTGTTACAAAATGCAAGTTGTTATGCATTTTTATTTCATTCGGGATTGCAGTTTGAAATGATATATAACCGTATTTTTATTTTTAAATTGCGGTTTGAAATGATATATAACTGTATTTTTATTTTTAAATTGCGGTTTGAAATGATATATAACCGTATTTTTATTTTTAAATTGCGAATTGAAATGATAAATATCCGTATCACTTGACCATAGGATAAAAAATCATATACAGACACCGTCGGTCTATATATATATATATATATATATATTTGGAATGATTTCTATGGGTTTTGGAAAATAAGGGTTTTTATATATATATACTAATTTTGATATTATATAAATATTATTTTATATATAGTTAAATTCTAAAATTTTAGCTAATAACTTGATGATGTTTTAAGTTTGATTTACGAATATTTCAGGTTTGAGCTTTATTTAAGGGATATTGAATTTAATAAATAAATATTTCTAAACTAAATAATAGTAAATTGAATTAAGGTATATATAAGATTATCAGATTAGGTTGGGAATTTTGGAATATTTAAAGACTTGAAATATATATCAAAATTGAAATGTTTTATTTAAATTAAGGTATTATTGTTTCCAAAGTGTTGGTTTTCGAAATTGGTATAACTTTGAAAGTAATATGGTTTGAAAAATGAATTTATTTGAAATAGAATTTATTTAAGAATTATCTGTGAATATATTGATTGGAAACCTATTGAAATAGAAAATTTAGAATATGACTTCAAAATGTGGTTTGGGTTTAAGATGATTTAAAAGAATATTTCAAGTTTATCTAAATTAAAGAAAGATTTGTGATTGGAAATTTGGTTTTATTTAAATAAGATATTATTGAATTGTTTTGGAAATGGAAATGATATATTATTAAATTGGGTTTCGAAATAATACATTGATAATTTGGGTTTGAAATAGCAATAATATTTTGGTTTTAAAGTATATACTATTTTGAAGTAAAGGATATGTTTTGAAATGGCAAAAATATTTTGGTTTTAAAGTATATACTAATTTGAAGTAAAGGATGGTTTTGAAATGGCAAAAATATTTTGGTTTTTAAAGTATATACTATTTTGAAGTAAAGGATATGGTTTGAAATGGCAATAATATTTTGGTTTTTGAAGTATATACTATTTTGAAATAAAGAATATGTTTTGAAAGGGCAATGATTGTATTTTTTAAAAGTATATATATTTTAAATGACCACGGTGTTATAATAACGTTTGGTTGTTAAAGAGACCGGGATCGGATATGGACATACTCTCTGTCGATACCAAAAACCACTTTGACAACTGTGTACGCGGTGGAGTTTCCAGAATGAAGTAGGATGGTGGCGACGATCCTAAGGTATATACGTGGACCCAACTCCCGTGAGTTGGCATAAGGTGGCTTAAACAGGAGCGATCTCCGACTAGTGAGGTAGCACCTCTTATCGGACGCACTTCTTCGATATCATTCTATTACTTTGTGATTTTTGGTGGCTACCTTTGATTCGGGAGTGTTGTTCGAGGTGGAGCGGTAGTGGCTACTATGCATTTCCATCAGTCCGTGTGCGTAATTGGTATATCTACCCTGGCATTGCCTTGTGTGCCGTGTCACCTACTATATCGAGCTTTACTACGAGTTTCTATTTGTGTCGTACCTATGGAGTATCTTCTCGTAGCCTTTCGAGGTATGCAAGTACTGTGTAGACTATTGGCATTTTACATGTTAAGGTGGAAAATGTAAAGCCTTAACGCTATTTAAAAGTATGTTTATTTTATGATTAGACATTATTATAATAGCGAATATTACTACACAGTAAATAGTTTAACGGATCCTTAGGGGATGTGAATCCCGAGCATCTCTTAAGTTACTGCACTCACGTTAGACACTGGATAGGAGATGTCAAATCCCGTAAACATCTCTGATGCCGTTCCACTCATATATTTATCATTGATTTAACTTACATAAGATCTTTTAGTTCTGACTCGAGTGTTTTGTCTTTTCAATTCGCTCGGGTCAGCCTGAGCATTTCAGGATTTGAAGGCCCTATTTCTGGAGGACGAAGACGAAGATTTTATTACTACTATTTATTATATTCCACTACACCATTGTATTCCGCTGCATTATTTATTATTCTCTGGTATGTGTAACTCTGATATGTATTGTATAAGTATAATAAAATGTTTTGTAAAACAGCTTCATGAACTGTTATTTGATTATTATATTTTATCGTTCCGCTGCAAGATTCTATTCTGTTTCTTTTATTTCTCCACTTTTTCTTATCTACTCCATAACAATCCGCCCTTCTATATGGTTTAAGTTGGCATGTGTGTCTACTTAAGCATACAAAAAGGTGGGATGTTACATCTAGTATCAGAGCTTTGGTTTAGCGATAAACCTTAGATTTGTAAGGTCTGACTCTTTATCAATAGGGTAGTAATACCGTATGATGAGTTGCTGAGTGTATATATATGAGAGAGCGTATTTTTAGTGTTATAAAAAGGTTTTAATATTGTGTTAATTTGTTCCGTTTTGTATTTATAAATTCTGGTTGATGCATGGGACGCTATGACATCAATAGGGATTTCTAAACACTTAATAGGACAGACCGACATAATATTTGGTTTAAATATATAGGTGAATGAAATAATTTTGCCTATTGTATATTTTATATATAAAATAATATATTTTCTAAATGATATTTTTTGGTTGTAATGTATTTGTTTGTTAGGTATTAAAATTTTAGGTATTAGTTGAAATAAGATTGAAATTAAAATAAATCAAATTGGAAATTTTAGAACTTAAGTTCCGGGATTTTGGAAAATTTCTTTTGAATGATGATTGGAATATGATAATAATATTATTTAGAAGTATTTTCTGATATAAATATTTCAACATAATTTGAAAGAATTGTTTTAAAGAAAATTTTGGAAAGAGATAAGTTCTGTACTCCCCTCTCTATCGCTGGAAAATAATTTCGATGATGAGTGCACGCATCATCGACATTCATTTTCGAGTTTCGAAGTGGGAAGACCGCTGTAGTAGTTTTACTGCAGATTTATTTTGATAAACAAATATAAATTTTAAAGTGTTTTAAATATAATTGAATATATAAGTTGAAGTATATATTTATCTATTATTTTAAAATGATTTGAAATTTAACCCGGTATTTAGTTCTTAAATTTCCGTTCACTAATAGTTTCAATTATTTTAGTGAAATGGAACATAACTAATTAATAATTGGAACCTTTAATAAAATAAGAGAGTTAATGCTGAGTTTTAATGGAATTAAAAGAAACTTGGAATTTGTAACCTGTCAACCAAGGGATATTATGATTGAACATTAAGTTAATTTAAAAAAAAGAAAGATAAAATAAACTTGTGTAATTTTCAATTTCATTCTTAAAGACATAAATATAACTTACTAATTATAAAAGTTGAGATGTTAATAAGGAAGCGTAATGGAAAATTATACAAGTAAACCTATAAGTAATGAAAGTATTCAATGCATTCTTTAATAGATAAGGATTTATTTGTTAGAGTTGTTATGAACTTAAGTATAATTGAAAATGTTATTAATTAAATATAAAAGAAATGTAAGTATTATAGGAAAATGATTATAAACTTAAGTAAATAAATTGATATGCTAAGAAATTTGAAGTGAACATAAATATCATAATTAAATAGATGTAAATAAAGGAAATTAAGTAATAATGAATGAATGAATAATTATAATGCAATAAAAAGAAGAAACTGACATGACACCAATAAATGAAAATGAATATTTGCAAGTAATAAGTGAAAATAAATGAAATAAACGCTGAATCAATGAATAAAGGTAAATGTTTGTAAGAAGTAAATGTAAATTAAAAAGGCAAATCATTATATAAATGAAAAAGAAATAAAACAATAAATGTTATGAGATGAAATTTATAATAATAAACTTAATTTATTGTTTGAAATAGTTGGCTGTCTTGGTTTATGAGTTGTTTAGGTAAAAGATACTTTAATTGCGTAGATGTATGAATAATTTATGGAATTTATCTAAGACTGTTGAGTAAATGGAATACTTCATAGTTATTTGTCATTTATGTGATATAAAGTGTCTTAACCCAAACAAACCAATTGTTTGTTGCAAATGATGGTTGTTTATATTGATTAGTTGGTTAGTGGTTGAAATAACTTTAAATATTTCATTTTATATAATTTTTAACTCTTTTTGGATTATATAAGTGAAATACAGGTTATGGAAGCAATTGCTACTGCTTTTGGTTTCATAATTAAGCGTTGTTTGCCCGACAAATAGGTACGTTCTCGGATTAAGGTTTTATAGCGTTATTATATTTATTTCCCCTGTTGGGATATATTATTTTGGAAAATATATGTTATATATTGTTATATTTGATATTATATTTTCTCCCGAGCCTCTCCGTACAAAGGAGACTCTGCCAAAATTTTCCATAAATTTTGGACTTAGAAAAATTTTGAAAAATGTTTTCCAAACTTTATTAGTTTGAGTAATAAAAGATTTAATGGTTATAAATTGGTATATTTTATTTAAATTAATTAATTTTGTAAATTTATTTGTTTATAAATTTAATATTTAAGTAAGATATATTGATTTCTTAATTCTTCTTTTTCCTTTTCGGGGACGAAAAGTTTTGAGTGGGGGAGAGTGTAACGACCCGTAAAATTCGATAATTAAATTGGTTAAATTAATAAGATTTTGTAATTAAATTTAGAAAGAAATAAAACTTTATATTTAATAATGAAGTGAAAGTTAGAAATGAATGTAGCATTGGTAATTAAAATTAATTATTGACAATTGAAGTGAAATCCCAATAATGAAATAGTGTAAATTGTTGCACTTGGTCATAAAATAGAAAATAAGTAAATAAGAGTCAGAGTATAGAATCAACCAATGGAATAATATATTGATTAATAGTAACTGAATGCAAATTTATGTAATAAGGTTTATGCAAGTTGAATAATAACTAATTTAGTGCAATACCTATTAATTGAAACAATTGTAAGGTTATAATTGATTGAAATTTGTGAATTGGGAAATAAATTCAAAAGTTATATTAATGGATGAAATAATACTTAATAAATTGCAATTTGATAGAATCAATGATAGGTAAGTAATTACAATATTTGTTAGTTGATAATTAAGTATGAATGTGAGTAAATTAGGCAAATAGTGATAATTTTTAATTGTTTACCATTCATTTAATTTATTGAATTAGACCTAAATCAATTGCAACATTTGTTTGTCAATAATAGCTTATAAGTGAAATTTAACGTTAAGGGTAACAGTTATTATAAGTTAACCATTTATTTAGTATATTAAATTAAAACTGGTAATCAATTGCAATAAATCTAAATTAAAAGTTATATTAGTATAAATTAAGGAAATAATTGGAAATAATGTCAATTTTATTTATAGTATGACAATTGGTTGAATAAAAAGGAATAGAAATAAAGTTTTATCAATATATTGGAATCTAAATTATGATAATAGGATAAATTGCAATTAAATGAATTCATAAATGCAAATTTAAGGTTGTGGTAATGATTGTAAGTTACTATTTAATTGGTGTATTAATTTAGTTGTAACTGTTATATTTGGGTATAATAAATTTAAATATAAGTAAACATGGGCAAGTGCTGTATAAATAAATGAATTAGTATAATTAATGGTAATTGAATGAATTCATATTATGTAAGTAATTATAGTAATTAGTTGAAATAATAATAAACTTAAGTGAAAAGTTAAGGTTATGGTAACAATCATCATAAATTACTTATATATTTAGTCTATAAATTGAATTGGAAATCAATTGTATTCAAATGTAAATAAATGTTCATTGATGTGAGTAAGAACCATAAGTGTAAAGTATGAATGTAATAAATTTAATAGAAACGTAAATTTATTTATAAGGTAGTAATTGATGTAATTGGAAGCATGAAACCAAGTAAATAAATTTATTGAGGATATTAATTGTAATTAATGTATATATTCGGCAAAAATATAATAAATGGAAATAGGGTAGTTAATACAAAGGAGTTAAGGATTTGAATATATTAAGGTAATATTTATACAAATGTAAGATGTATATAGGTTCAATCAACATCACACCCTCTCTTGTCTACTCCTGTTGACCTTCCCCATGCCCTTTACGTACCTTCCTTCTTCTCCGATAGAACTGTCGTACCTCCCAGCTCCATCAACTCTGTCCTTTTAACATCCTCCTCTAACCTTACGCCCCCATGTTACATCAAACCTGTCCTTCTGCCTCTATGCCTTCGACCACTGCCGACCTAGTTTCTATTCCTCCGGTTCCCCCCCCTCTTGTGCCCTCTGATCCTCTTCCTTCTCGGCCTCCTGACTCTTCCCCTCCGCCGTAGACCATTGTTTCTCTTCCCCCCTCTCAAGGTGAACGGAAATGGACTTCTCTATTTAAGCATAAACCCAAGAATGCTGGGAAATACATTCCCGTTGACCTAATACCTGAGTATGAAGAAGAAGTATTAGTGCCTCCGCAGGATGTTCTTGACGCCGGTGCTGAGATCTAGAATGACACCTTAGTTGGATTCTTCTTAGACAAGCCATTATCTTATACAGCTGTCATTCAAAAGCTTAAGTATATCTGGAAGCTTAAAGGCTCTGTCAAAGTTAAATCAGATGGTATCGTATTCTTATTCAACTTCTCTTGTGATGAAGATAGAAATAAAATTCTTCAGAGTGACCCAATTATTATGAACAATAAAATGTTCATAATAAAACCATATGATGCTGCTGTAAGTAATATCACTGGCTCTGTTACCGCTGTTCCAGTTTGGGTTCACTTATATAATCTCCCATTATATGCTTGGTTGCCTCTTGGGATCAATTGGCTGAGTAGTCATTTGGGTAAATTATTGTGTATGGACGAAATGACGGAGAAGCAAAGTAGGTTGAGCTATGCTAAATGCTTAATAGAGGTAAAACCGGACAAGGAGCTAGCAAATGAGTTTATGGTTAAGCTGGTGGAAGGTGGCTTTCAGAAAATCTATGTTCAGTATCAATGGAGGCCAAATGTATGTGTTTTGTGAAAAAAATTTAGGCATACAACTGAATGCTGTGATATTAAAGATAAGAGTGAAACAGACAAAGAAATAGAGATAAGAAAGAATGGTAGAAAGGAAAACAAGGAGGATACCATAGAAATTGTCCATGTCAATAAAAAAGTCAAACCCTTCCAGATGCAAATTGCTAGGAGATGGCAAAGAGTGAATAAAAAGAAAACAGTCAATGTTGTGAATGAAACAATCAAGGAGCAAAAAAGAGGAAGCAATGAAGTAGTGGTGAATGAAATAGATAGAATCAATGTTGATGACGAAAAGAAGGATGAGGAGGGTGATAGATTAGAGTAGGAAAACGGGCAAAGCGAAAAGAGTAAAGAGAATAGTGAACAGAATTTTGAAAGAGTAGCAGCCAACTCTCAATCTCCTCCTGATGATGTGAACAATGATATAAGAACAAAGAAAATTGGAAAAAATATTGTTGAGGATTTAGTTGAAAATCTCCTGATATCTAATAAATATGATGCATTACTTGACATAGAGGATGCAGAGATTATAAATGATATGCATGATGAAAGTGTGAAAGAATATGGAAAGATCGGTGAAACACTGGGAAATAATGGGGTAAATATAACAAGTAATGCTCAAAATAATTTAAGGCAAGGGGAACTAAGCAACAAAATTTTGAAACAAGTAAAGACAGTAGACTCAATACAAATGAAGCAAAAAGGAAATAATTCTAAAGGCAAAATAGCAGTCAACGATGGAAGTAATAAAGGTGGAACTAGTAATGAGAGTACAATTGTAGAAGGACCGAGCTCAAGTGGTAGGAAAGACAGTAAAAGTAATAGCAAGAACACGAAACTCAAAAGTGCTGCTGAAATAAGTGTTGACATGCACAAGGATGAAATAACATGCACAACAAATCCAACCAATCCCCCAGATACTGTCAATCTTCACAATGCATCTCCTCCACACATTTACTCCAGCATAAAACCTCCTTCGGCCTACAAGCCACCTCCCAAATCATCTCCTCTCTCTTCCCCATCCTTTCCTCATTCCTCTCCACCCTTTCTCACTCAAGCTCATTTGTCCTCCTCCCCTTTGGAAAAAGGTACAGATAGCAATGAAGTCACCCCCCTTTTAGCAACAATCCCGAACTACTTGTCCTCTACGCAGGCAGTAACAAGGAGAATGAAGATAGAAATACTCAATGCCCGTGTTCTCCAATGATGTCACGCATTGGAGCATGGAATATACGTGGGGGACACCATGTCATCAAGCTAGATCAATGTAAACAGCTCATTACTTCTCACCAATTATCGTTGTTGGCGATACTTGAAACTAAATTAGACCTTCCCTTGACAATAAAGGCAGCTAAATATATAAATCCAGAATGGAAGCTCATCCACAATCTAAATGAATCACCCTATGGTAGAATTATGATATTGTTCAATCCCATACATGTCCAATTAACTCCTATCCTCTCCTCTTCCCAACTAATACACTGTCATGCTCAAGATACCTCTGATAATTCATCCTACTATATCTCCTTCATATACGCATTCAACTCAGCTGCTGCTAGAGCCTCAGTATTTTTGGTCATTCCTGCTCTGAGACAGTCCTCCCATCCTTGGCTAATTTTTGGTGACTTCAACTGCTGTTATACTCTCTCTGATAGAGTTGGAGGGAATCCATTGTCCCTAAATGAAATACAATCGCTTAGTAATGTGCTAAAAGATGTTGATCTTGTTACTGTTAAAACAGTTGGTATGCAATATACGTGGAATAATAAAAGAAGGCATGGTAATAGGACCTTTTCTAGGATTGATCACACCTTCTCCAATCAAACTGCCCTAACCAAATGGCCTCTCCTCTTCAACCATCTCCCTCCTCCTATCCTTTCTGATCACTCTCCTCAAATTATTCATCTCCGTGGAGTGGACAAGAGAGGAAAAACAAATTTTAAATTTTTTAATACTTGGGTTCTCGAACCTGACTTTAAATCTACTGTTTTAACTGCCTGGAGCAAAACTAAGAATGGTAATCATCTATTTGTTTTGCAGGAGAAAATTAAAGAAATGAAAGAAGTCTTGAAGCTGTGGGCATTTAAAAAATATGGCAAAGGAGATAGAATGAGCTCTACTATTCTGAAAAAGCTTGTAGAGGTTCAAACGGCAATGATGGCTAATGTTAACAATGCTGATCTCTCTTCTACTGAAACTACATTGTCTCAGCAGTACTATGCATTGTTAGCTATAGAGAGTGATATGATAAGGCAAAAGTCGAGAATTAAATGGTGGGAAAAAGGAGATAGAAATAGTGCATACTTCCATGCCAGTCTCAAGAATAAGCAAAGTAAGGAAAATATTGCTACTATCAATGATATAAATGATGTTCTTCAAACTACTTCTGATGGTGTTCAGGAAGCCTTTGAACAACATTTCTCATGCTTGTATGGCAACATAAACAATTTCATTCCAAGTATTGATGAGATCCCTACTGATATCCTGCCAAGACTTGATGAAGATGAATTTAACTTCCTTTGCTCTGAAGTTACCCCTGATGAAATGAAAAAGCTATGTTTTCTCTTAAAACTAACTCGTGCGGTGGCCCGGATGGGTTGAATGCATATTTCTATACTACATGTTGGTCGATTGTATCTAGAGATGTGTGTAATGCCATAATCCTATTCTTCAAAAAGAGTAAAATCTATAGGTCGTTTAATTATACCAATATAGTTTTAATCCCCAAGCTCAAGAATGCTCATCATGTTAAAGACTACCGTCCTATTTCATGCTGTAATACCATATATAAATGCATCTCTAAAGTTATTGCTACAAGACTTAAGTATGTGCTTCCTAGTATTGTTTCCAACAATCAGGCTGCCTTTCTTCCTGGAAGGAATATTCTGGATCATATCCTTCTCGCTCACGAATTAATTAAAGGATATAAATGTAAGAATGCTCCCCCGAAAGCTATGATGAAGCTTGACATCATGAAAGCTTTCGATATGTTGCAATGGGATAGCATCGTTCGAATTATGGGGTACATGAATTTCCCGCCTCATTTTGTTGCATGGATTTATGAATGTATCTCTTCTCCAACTTACTCAATCAATGTCAACGGTATGACAAAAGGATTTTTTAGTAGTAAGCAAGGAATTAGGCAGGGAGATCCGCTATCTGCGTACATCTTCATTCTGGTTATGGAATTACTAACGAGGATGATAAACAGGATAATACACCAAGGAAAATTTCAACTACATCTAGCGTGTAAAGACCCTCAAATCTCTTCTCTAATGTTTGCTGATGATTTAGTTATGTTTTGCTCTCCTGATATCAACACTGTCAAGAACATAATGCTCACCCTTGATCATTTTTATGCAATGACGGGGTTGAAAGTGAACCTCCAGATATCTGATATCATTCTGGCTGGAGTTAATATGGAACAAGGTGCTCTGATAACTCGTATTACTAGATTATCTCTAAACATATCCACTGTCTCTTACCTAGGACTGCCACTTACAACATCCAAAATTACAACTAATCAATGTCTTCCAATGTTTGAGAAGATCATAGCTAGACTAAATTGTTGGACCACTAGGTTTCTAAGTCAAGCAGGAAGATTAACCTTAATTAAGTCGGTTATTTTTGCAATGCAAGTGTATTGGGCCAGAACATTCGTTCTCCCATCCAAGTTAATTAACTTGATAAGAAGTGCAATTATGAGATTTCTGTGGACGGGCAAGACTATGGGCAGATACATAGCTCCGATTAAGTTTAGTTCTGTAGAGAAGCCTTTGAACAAGGGAGGTCTTGGTCTAATAAACTTAAAACAATGGAATAAGGCGGCCTTTGCGAAGCATGTTGACACCTTGTTTAACTGTCCAGACAGTCTATGGGCGGACTGGTCCAGAAGAAATGTGATAAGAAGCAGGAATTTATGGAACATGATTAAACCACAAAACTTGAGCTGGACATGGCAAAGTATACATAAGATAAAGGAACTTTTTCTCCCTCTAATACAAATGAACACCAACCCTGTATATAGTGTCAGCTTCTGGGACGATCCTTGGCTTGATAAGGGTTTCATTATACAAAGACAACTAACATACATTGAGATTCAACAAACTGGAGTTCACTCGGCAACGAAGGTCAGGGATGTGCTCAATAATTTTCAAGCGCTTCGAACTTTCTCTTCTAATCGGAGAGTTCAAAATATATGGGATATGATTAGAAAGTTCACCCCGCTGTCTACATCATCTGATAAAATAGTCTGGGGAGAGAAAAAAGGAAAATTTAAAATAGGTGATGCATATGAATTCTTGCTGCAGAACAGAGCCAAACCCAATTGGAAATGGTGGAAGCGAACGTGGAATAATGACAGTAGTATGAGAGAAAATTTATTACTGTGGAAAGTGCTGAATCATTCTATTCTGACTAAGGCTAGACTGGTGAGCATGGGTATGAATGTTAATATTTACTGTTCTTTCTATCGTGAGCAACCTGAGACTGCTGAGCATTTATTCTTTGAATGTTCAGTAATTATGCAACTGTGGACCGAGGTTATGTCGAAGCTTCAAAGTAATATTCCCCTTCAAGATAACTAGGCGGAGTGGAAACAAATCCATGCAAAAACAGGGAATAAGCAAAAACGTAAGAGAGTTTTTAGTGTTGTGTTGAAAAGTTTCATAAATGCTGCTTGGAGAGAACGAAATAATAGAGTTTTTGATGTCAACAATGCGAAAACTGATGCAATGTTCAAGCTTTGGATTATGCATGAGATTGAAAATTCCCTGAGGACGTTTTTCTCATTTGACCCTGGAATATTCATGAACTTACATCTATTATAAGTATGTGTTTTCCAGCTTTTTTTTTCCTTTAGTTTTCCGTTGTGCTTATAGCACCCTGTTTATCTCTGTTTTCTTTGAGCTTTTGCTCTCTGTTGTTGTATGTGTTATGTTCTCTTTAGTGCTGCAATAAAATGGTCGGGGTCCATCCAACCCTGTCGGCCTTGCCAAAAAAGATGTATATAGGCGTATATTAGTGTAATGGGATAAAAATAATATAATTAGGTATATTAAGTAATAATGGACCTAGTATTAAATATGGCAATTAAATCAAATCAATTTATAGGAATCAATTTTAATTAATTGGAAGGTAATCTATAAATATCCAGTTATAAACCCTAGCAGCCTTTCTATTTCTCATTTTTGTATGTACAAAATTTCTGTTGCTCCTCTTCCTCAATGGCTGAAAACCCTAAATATTTCAATTCAATTCCAATTCAAAATCCAACAACAAAAATTCAAAATTTCAGCTCGTTCTAACACCATAACCTTCTCATACGATATCTGATTTACACACGGTTTCTTTTGTTAGGATCGTAGTGAAATTTCTGACATTTTACAACTGGTTTGGTTGGATTCTGAAGCTGTCCAAATTTTGGGTTTAAATTGGATTTAAATTCAATTTAAATTCAAAAGGTGAGTGTTTTAACCCACTCACAACTACTAAAATTTCTTATGTGTGTTAAATTAATTGTTGATGTGATTAAAAGTTTATTTATGACTGTTTGGCATATTTTTTAATCATCATCTCAGTTAAATTGAATTTATTGGATTTAGTTGTTATTTAATTTATTATTGCATTCAAACTGCCAGTTAAATTGTTATATAATTTATTTTTGAATATAAATTGTTATATAATTTATTTTTGAATATAAACTGCCAGTAAATACCTGTTATTTATTTCCTGTTCTGTATTGATGATATTGTTGAATTGGATGATGATTGTGATAAATGGTTGATGGTTGATATTGGATGAATGGATGTTGTATTTATATTGTTACAAACTGCAAGTTGTTATGCATTTTTATTTCATTCGGGATTGCGGTTTGAAATTATATATAACCGTATTTTTATTTTTAAATTGCGGTTTGAAATGATATATAACCGTATTTTTATTTTTAAATTGCGGATTAAAATGATAAATATCTGTATCACTTGACCATAGGATAGAAAATCATATACAAACACCGTCGGTCTATATATATATATATATATATATATATATATATATATATATATTTGGAATGATTTCTATGGGTTTTGGAAAATAAGGGTTTTTATATATATACTAATTTTGATATTATATAAATATTATTTTATATATAGTTAAATTCTAAAATTTAAGCTAATAACTTGATGATGTTTTAAGTTTGATTTACGAATATTTCAAGTTTGAGCTTTATTTAAGGGATATTGAATTTATTAAATAAATATTTCTAAACTAAATAATAATAAATTGAATTAAGGTATATATAAGATTATCAGATTAGGTTGGGAATTTTGGAATATTTAAAGACTTGAAATATATATCAAAATTGAAATGTTTTATTTAAATTAAGGTATTATTGTTTCCAAAGTGTTGGTTTTCGAAATTGTTATAACTTTGAAAGTAATATGGTTTGAAAAATGAATTTATTTGAAATAGAATTTATTTAAGAATTATCTGTGAATATATTGATTGGAAACCTATTGAAATTGAAAATTTAGAATATGACTTCAAAATTGGGTTTGGGTTTTAGATGATTTAAAAGAATATTTCAAGTTTATCAAAATTAAAGAAAGATTTGTGATTGGAAATTTGGTTTTATTTAAATAAGATATTATTGAATTGTTTTGGAAATGGAAATGATATATTATTAAATTGGGTTTCGAAATAATACATTGATAATTTGGGTTTGAAATAGCAATAATATTTTGGTTTTAAAGTATATACTATTTTGAAGTAAAGGATATGTTTTGAAATGGCAAAAATATTTTGGTTTTAAAGTATAAACTATTTTGAAGTAAAGGATGGTTTTGAAATGGCAAAAATATTTTGGTTTTTAAAGTATATACTATTTTGAAGTAAAGGATATGGTTTGAAATGGAAATAATATTTTGGTTTTTGAAGTATATACTATTTGAAATAAAGAATATGTTTTGAAAGGGAAATGATTGTGTTTTTTAAAAGTATATATATTTTTAAATGACCACGGTGTTATAATAACCTTTGGTTGTTAAAGAGACCGGGATCAGATATGGACATACTCTCTGTCGATACCGAAAACCACTTTGACAACTGTGTACGCGGTGGAGTTTCCAGAATGAAGTAGGATGGTGGCGACGATCCTAAGGTATATACGTGGACCCAACTCGCGTGAGTTGGCATAAGGTGGCTAAAACAGGAGCGATCTCCGACCAGTGAGGTAGCACCTCTTATCGGACGCACTTCTTCGATATCATTCTATTACTTTGTGATTTTTGGTGGCCACCCTTGATTTGGGAGTGTTGTTCGAGGTGGAGCGGTAGTGGCTGCTAAGCGTTTCCATCAGTCCGTGTGCGTAATTGGTATATCTACCCTGGCATTGCCTTGTGTGCCGTGTCACCTACCATATCGAGCTTTACTACGAGTTTCTATTTGTGTCGTACCTATGGAGTATCTTCTCGTAGCCTTTCGAGGTATGCAGGTACTGTGTAGACTATTGGAATTTTACGTGTTAAGGTGGAAAATGTAAAGCCTTAACGCTATTTAAAAGTATGTTTATTTTATGATTAGACATTATTATAATAGCGAATATTACTACATAGTAAATAGTTTAACGGATCCTTAGGGGATGTGAATCCCGAGCATCTCTTATGTTACTGCACTCACGTTAGACACTGGATAGGAGATGTCAAATCTCCTAAACATCTCTGACGCCGTTCCACTCATATATTTATCATTGATTTAACTTACATAAGATCTTTTAGTTCTGACTCGAGTGTTTTGTCTTTTCAATTCGCTCGGGTCAGCCTGAGCATTTCAGGATTTGAAGGCCCTATTTCTTGAGGACGAAGACGAAGATTTTATTACTACTATTTATTATATTCCACTACACCATTGTATTCCGCTGCATTATTTATTATTCTCTGGTATGTGTAACTCTAATATGTATTATATAAGTATAATCAAATGTTTTGTAAAACAGCTTCATGAACTGTTATTTGATTATTATATTTTATCGTTCCGCTGCAAGATTCTATTTTGTTTCTTTTATTTCTCCACTTTTTATTATCTACTCCATAACAATCTGCCCTTCTATATGGTTTAAGTTGGCATGTGTGTCTACTTAAGCGTACAAAAAGGTGGGATGTTACTTCTGGTATCAGAGCTTTGGTTTAGCGATAAACCTTAGCTTTGTAGGGTCCGACTCTTTATCAATAGGGTAGTAATACCCTATGATGAGTCGCTGAGTGTATATATATGAGAGAGCGTATTTGTTAGTGTTATAAAAAGGTTTTAATATTGTGTTAATTTGTTCCGTTTTGTATTTATAAATTTTGGTTGATGCATGGGACGCTATGACATCAATAGGGATTTCTAAACACTTAATAGGACAGACCGACATAATATTTGGTTTAAATATATAGGTGAATGAAATAATTTTGCCTATTGTATATTTTATATATAAAATAATATATTTTCTAAATGATATTTTTTTGTTGTAATGTATTTGTTTGTTAGGTATTAAAATTTTAGGTATTAGTTGAAAATAAGATTGAAAATAAAATAAATCAAATTGGAAATTTTAGACCTTAAGTTCCGGGATTTTGGAAAAATTTCTTTTGAATGATGATTGGAATATAATAATAATATTATTTAGAAGTATTTTCTGATATAAATATTTCAACATAATTTGAAAGAATTGTTTTAAAGAAAATTTTGGAACGAGATAAGTTCTGTACTCCCCTCTCTGTTGCTGGAAAATAATTTCGGTGATGAGTGCATGCATCATCGACATTCATTTTCGAGTTTCGAAGCGGGAAGACCGCTGTAGTAGTTTTACTGCAGATTTATTTTGATAAACAAATATAAATTTTAAATTGTTTTAAATATAATTGAATATATAAGTTGTAAGTATATATTTATCTATTATTTTAAAATGATTTGAAATTTAACCCGGTATTTAGTTCTTAAATTTCCGTTCACTAATAGTTTCAATTATTTTAGTGAAATGGAACATAACTAATTAATAATTGGAACCTTTAATAAAATAAGAGAGTTAATGCTGAGTTTTAATGGGATTAAAAGAAACTTGGAATTTGTAACCTGTCAACCAAGGGATATTATGATTGAACATTAAGTTAATTTAAAAAAAAAAAGATAAAATAAACTTGTGTAATTTTCAATTTCATTCTTAAAGACATAAATATAACTTACCAATTATAAAAGTTGAGATGTTAATAAGGAAGTGTAATGGAAAATTATACAAGTAAACCTATAAGTAATGAAAGTATTCAATGCATTCTTTAATAGATAAGGATTTATTTGTTAGAGTTGTTATGAACTTAAGTATAATTGAAAATGTTATTAATTAAATATAATAGCTAGAAATGTAAGTTGGCATGTGTGTCTGCTTAAGCATACAAAAAGGTGGGATGTTACATAACTCAAGAGATGTTACGGGATTTTCCATCTCTTAAGGATCCGTCAAAATATTTATATGTAGTAGAATACACTACATATATAATGTCGAATCAATAAAATAAATATTTTTCTTAGCGTTAAGGCTTTACATTGATCTCCCTTAACGCCTTTTTAAGCATTGTCATACAGTTTGCGTATAAAACACCAGTAAATCGTTGGTGGATAGGGATGCGCCGTGATACGACAACACTAAATTAAAATCGTTGTGGTCTCGTATAGGGATAAAAGTATGACAAGGCACGTGAGGCAATGCCCAAGGTAGGATACTACCAGTTCGGGTCGCAGGGCTGGTGGTAACACATCATAGCCATGACCGCCCACTGCGTCCATCCACCCCATATCAAGTCAAAGGGAGGCTATCCCAAATCAAGGTGCACCAATCGAAACCAACAACAAGAGTAATAATATGGACCGAGTCCAAGAAAATCGAAGAACAGATGTCCACTAGGGGTAATTAGCCCACTTGGCCCTGTCAAGCCGTCATGTTTTAGTCATTTCGAATTGGCACAAGTGCCGGGTCTATCCATCATCGTTCTCTTTCTTCGAATCCAGCAAACGACGCCAAATCCAACCACTTCGTTCTAGAGTCTCCTCCACGTACACAGTTGTTAAAGTGGTTCCAATATTGAAAGAGAGTATGCCAATAAGAGGCCTCAATCTCTTTAACAACCAAACGTCGTTCTACAGATCGGTTGGTACTTTTTGTTTGCGCCAAAAATGGTCACAAACCCCAAGTATTATGAAAGCACCAGTGTATGAATACAAATCAGCAATATTCAAACACAAATCTCAGATCTAAGCAAGCAACAAACGGCGATCCAGAAATAAAGAACAGTGACACATCATTTTAGTGGTTCGGCTATCTCCGGCCTACGTCCACTTCAAAGTTTTATCTTTTATTGATTATCCTTGCTAGTTACAGATAATTACAGCTATTACAATGATTGATTTCTAATATAACAGCAATAGAAAGAGGTAGAATTGAATCCGGCAGAGTCTGGACGTTGAATGGCCAAAAGATCCCCTTTTCTGCAGGCTTCAGGGGGCTATTTATAGGCGTAGGAGGCTGAGATCACACCCAAACTTCGGGAGACTTCTTTTGGCACGTGAGGGGACCCACGCGACCGACCCCACCAAGTTTCGGCTCGATCTGCGATCGATACGAAGCAATTTCGTATCCATCAAGAAATGATCCAATCGAGCTGAAACTTGGCAGGGACATTCTTTACCTTGCACGCAAGCTACTATGAAAATTTCATTGCATTTGGATCAATGGTTTGTGAGATATGGTCGATACGAGATTGTATTTTCGTATGCGCTGTCTTGTTCAAACCCATGCTTCGCATCCATTCCTTCGTATCGATCAGAAGCACGTGCGCATGAGATAACGTGGCGTGAGTTTCCTGGGTCGATCCGGTTTTTGCGGCGATTTGATCGAGTCATTTCGAGACTTTCGCCTTGCTTATATCAACACGTGCGCATTCATTATTCATATTGATTTCGCACCAATAGCGTTCGTACCATTTGTTCATAAGGTCTCGTTCGCATCGATCGATTGTGGGGATCGATACGAACCGAGTAGTTTTCAGATGGATACGAACGTTATCGATGCGTTGACATGGATTCGAACATATGGAGTGCAAATGAGATTTCTGTGGAACGACACGAACTGAATGGATACGAGCTTCATGACCACGGAGCGATTCGTGTCTAATTGAAAATACGACTGATTCGAAGATGATCGATTCAAAGCCGCTAAGTCCCGATGGATTCGAACTTGACGATGACTCTCTGATGGATACGAATCTGATCGATTCGAATAGGTTGTCTCTGATGGATACGAATAGCACATTTTATCTAACCTGTATCGATCATATCTCGTTCATACGAACTCCGATTAACCTGAAAATTGGAACGTTGGCTTCCATGGCTTTGCTTGTCATGTCTTGTCAATTGCATCCCGATCTAGACTTGGACAAAATTCATCGATATCCATGGTTATCCTGCAATGCATAACTGATGTCCATGACTAGTAATCATTGGTTTTTAGTTAATTTTTGGGTATCTCGGCTTTGCCAAAAGGTGGGATAACACTTTGCCCCCCAAAACATGCCTTTTGGTAAAAGGTGTGTTTTGATCAGTCTCAAATTGAATGCAGTGAGTTCATGTTTTATTCAGAGCTTATAGCATTGTCAATCAAGTCCATGGCCGTTCGAAGCCGAATCGTTATCAATTTCTTCCAGTGGAAATTAAGAATGAAATTCTACAGTCTCTCCGTATTATCGATGGTTACTCCGGACCCTTGCCAAGCTCATTCCAGACTTAGCGATCGAATAGAAGGATCCTATTGCACTTCGGCGTTGATTTCTATTCCTTGCACTCTGGCCCCAGTTAGGGCGTAAAGTGATGTCTTGGTCGTTCTGGACCGATCGTAGCCTCTCCGGGCTCCTGCTGGATCCCATCCTGTCACTCTCCGGTGAAGGGGAAACAACGTTAAGTGAGTCAATCCTGTCGCTTTCCGGCGAAGCGACTCACTTCTTGCACTCCAGTTCAATGTATCTGAACATTAAGCGATGTCATGGCCTAAATCGTGGGCCGATCATAGCCTCTCCGGGTTCTTATCGAATCCCGATCCAATCGCTCTCCGGTGAATGGGAAACGACGTTAAGTGAGCCAATCCTGTCGCTCTCCGGCGAAGCAACCCACTTCTTGCACTCCGGACCCCGTCTCTCCGGGTAGGGTCATAAAGCGATCATTTTTATATTGATTTTTAATACTCATCCTTTAACTCTCCGGTTAAAGGTTTATTTCAAGAAATTCAAGTTTATTTATTAAATTCAGGTCATCAGGAAAAAACTAGACATTGCCTCTTCGGGCAGATCGGTCTATCTCCATCTCAGAGCATGCCTAGGGATCTCTCTGGTTCCCATACATGAGTAAGTGGAGTAGCCGTTTATTCTGAAAACAAATATAATGAAATTATTTGACCGAAGTCCAAATCCTGAACTTGGCCCTTGCCATCTTAATCAGTTGATGACGAGTCGTGATCCCGATCCAGGGTCGTTTCTGTTAGGTGGAGGCGGTAGTTGTTCGGGCCTTACCGCCGCTGCCCGTTCTTTGACATATTGTGGCAATCTACCACTCCTGGCATTTTCTTCCACTTCATCCTTTAGGTGGCGGCATTCGTCGGTCGTGTGCCCATCCAACTCATGGAATAGGCAATATTTTCCGGTTCTACGCTCCCGCTCTATGGGATCTCTTCTGGGTGGTTTTCGATAGGGGAGTTGCCCCCGAGTTTCAGTGTAAATTCGTTCCAGGCTTGCCGCCAAATCTGTCTATTTCCTGAATCTGGGCTCTCGGAATTTCTTCCGTTTATCAGGACCATCATGTGCGTCATCCTGCTTTCTCTTTCCTTTGTCTGCCCTGGACTGTTCCCTGGCGGTTCCTTTGCCTTGTGCAACATTTATTTCCTGCCTCTCGGCTCGTGATTCTTCTAATCGAATGAATTTCTCAGCTTCATGGTAAAACTCTCCAAGATCTTGCGGTGGATCTCTTGTCAATGAATCTTTGAATTCGGTGCCTTCTCCAACTCCTGCCACCGCCGCCATCAAAATCATCGATGGATCCGGGTGATCTACAGAAGCCACCGTTGCATTGAATCGCAGCAGAAAACCTTTTATGGACTCTCCGGTCCTTTGCTTTATCGAAGCTAAAGTCATCACACTCTTAGGTCTTGTCACATGGACCCTAAATTGTTCCATGAAGCAATCTACAAGCTCACCCCATGTCCTGATCGATCCAGTCTTTAATTGCCTGAACCAAAGTGCAGCCAAGTCTGACAAAAATAAAGGGAAACATCGTGCCATCACTTCCTCGGATGCTCCCAGTACTTCCATGTGTCTAATGTATCTGGTAATATGCATGGTCGGATCCGACTTCCCGTCATACGGATCCAGCGTTGGTAGTTTGAACTTTGGAGGGTTCCTTGCATTCCTGATATTCAGAGCGAACGGACTTCGACTGACCTCCTCTAGTCCTCCATTGGACAATCCTCCTCTCATCAGTCGTCGGACTAATCCAGCCATCTTTTCATCTCCATCCTGGGGTTGCCCTCTTGGTCTTGAAGGGTATTCTGGTACGTACTCTTCGTGTGGCCTGTTAGCATCAGCGTTGGCTCCAGCTTGTTAAGCTCCATCTGTAGGCCTTCCAGTATCAGATCCTGAGGGTCTGCCCCCAAGTCCTTGTAGATTGCCTTCTGGATCTGCATTCTGACCTTCATTGGGTTCCGCAACCCTAGCTCCTTGTTCCACATTCATAGCCGCTGTAGCTGGTCCTAGGTTCTGTATCCCTACAGCTCTTATCTGTTCAAAGAAATTCTGTAGCATCTCTTGTTGGCTTTTCATCATTCTTTCGTGCATCAGATTGGTCATGGTCTCCATTTCATCTCTAGTGATGTAGATCGAAGCTGGTTCTTCTCCAGCACCAAAGGATGCCTCTTGACTTCCTCCTTATTGGCTTCTCTCAGCTCTTTGTCTCGTTTGTCGGGTCATTGTCTCCCAAATCTGATCCCCTTAAGCTTTTAAATCTAAACTTTGAATCTGGTATAGCGGGTGCTAGTTGTTCTCAGTGAAAGCACCAAAGTGTTTGCGCCAAAAATGGTCACATACCCCAAGTATTGTGAAAGCACCAGTGTATGAATACAAATCAGCAATATTCAAACACAAATCTCAGATCTAAGCAAGCAACAAACGGCGATCCAGAAATAAAGAACAGTGACACATCATTTTAGTGGTTCGGCTATCTCCGGCCTACGTCCACTTCAAAGTTTTATCTTTTATTGATTATCCTTGCTGGTTACAGATAATTACAGTTGTTACAATGATTGATTTCGAATATAACAGCAATAGAAAGAGGTAGAATTGAATCCGGCAGAGTTTGGACGTTGAATGGCCAAAAGATCCCCTTTTCTGCAGGCTTCAGGGGGCTATTTATAGGCGTAGGAGGCTGAGATCACATCCAAACTTCGAGAGACTTCTTCTGGCACGCGAGGGGACCCACGCGACCGACCCCACCAAGTTTTGGCTCGATCTACGATCGATACGAAGAAATTTCGTATCCATCAAGAAATGATCCAATCGAGCTGAAACTTGGCAGGGACATTCTTTACCTTGCACGCAAGCTACTGTGAAAATTTCATTACATTTGGATCAATGGTTCGTGAGATATTGTCGATACGAGATTTTATTTTCGTATGCGCTGTCTTGTTCGAACCCATGCTTCGCATCCATTCCTTCGTATCGATCAGAAGCACGTGCGCATGAGATAATGTGGCGCGAGTTTCCTGGTTCGATCCAGTCTTTGCGGCGATTTGATCGAGTCATTTCGAGACTTTCGCCTTGCTTATATCAACACGTGCGCATTCATTATTCATATTGTTTTCGCACCAATAGCGTTCGTACCGTTTGTTCATAAGGTCTCGTTCGCATCTATCGATTGTGGGGATCGATACGAACCGAGTAGTTTTCAGATGGATACGAACGTTATCGATGCGTTGACATGGATTCGAACATATGGAGTGCAAATGAGATTACTGTGGAACGACACGAACTGAATGGATACGAGCTTCATGACCACGGAGCGATTCGTGTCTAATTGAAAAGACGACCGATTCGAAGATGATCGATTCGAAGCCGCTAAGTCCCGATGGATTCGAACTTGACGATGACTCTCTGATGGATACGAATCTGATCGATTCGAATAGGTTGTCTCTGATGGATACGAACAACACATTTTATCTAACTTGTATCGATCATATCTCGTTCATACGAACTCCGATTTACCTGAAAATTGGAACGTTGGCTTCCATGGCTTTGCTTGTCATGTCTTGTCAATTGCAGCCCGATCAGGACTCGGACAAAATTCATCGATATCCATGGTTATCCTGCAATGCATAGCTGATGTCCATGACTAGTAATCATTGGTTTTTAGTTAATTTTTGGGTATCTCGGCTTTGCCAAAAGGTGGGATAACACTTTTACCTTTCGAAAACAATTCGTACTTGATATCAAAATATCATATTCGCTTCAAAATCAAATTCATTTCGTAATCATCATATTTACTCAAAATATACTATTTTACTTCAATATCATTTTCGTCGTAATATCTCGATTTCGGTTCCAATTCAAAATTTGCTTCGAATTTCCATTTGGGTTATAACTTCAATTTAACCCAATTCGTATTTAAATCCATGATTTAAATATAAAAAATTCCCACCCTGACCAGTTTGAATTTTTAGAAAATAGTTTGAATAGTTTAAAATAGTTTAAATAGTTAAAATAGTTTTTGATATAAAATAGTTTGAGTATTAAAATGGGTTATATAGTGTTAGCACCAAAATTGGTTAACCTCGTAGAGAAAGATTGTGTAGAGATATAAGTGATGAAGATAAATTAAACAGAGAAGACAATGCTAATTTAAGTGCAGAAAGTAAGAACACCAAATTTATAGTGGTTCAGCGGAATTGCCTACGTCCACTTTGAGATTAAACTTTATTGATCTTCCTTATTGTTGATTACAAATACAATTTGTGAATCAAATGCTTGAATGAAGTTGTTAAGTAGAGAAGATGAGTCTCAAAAATGGCAGTCTCCCCGGTGTTCTCTCCCAAAAATGGATCCTCTTCACTGTGACCCTGCCCCTCTATTTATAGACAAAGATGAGCTGGACTTCCCAAGTGGGCTTGGTAGCCGAACGCTCTAGCCCAGGTGTAGTGTTCGCTGCATGCCGAACCAGGTATGCCGAACGCTTTGACGCCGAACAGTCCTTTCCGTGCCGAACGGTCCGTTCCATGCCGAACAGTCCTCTCTGTGCTGGATGGTTTGTTCGATTGTGTGGGAAGTGCAGGATGGTTGCAGCTGAAGCCGATCGCAACTCTATCTGAAGCTTTTGGTCGAATGATGCATGCTGGCCGAACGATAGTGTCATGTTGAATAGTAATGTACACCGAACGTCTCCTGGATGTCGAGTATGCCCGTTGCCGAGTACTCCTGCTGCTGAGTTCTGCTTTATGCCGAACACTCATGTCGCCGAGTATTCCTATCGCCGAGTTCTATTGATGCCGAACGTTAGCTGACGTTGAGCATTGGTTGACGCCAAGTGCCAGTTGACGCCGAGTAGTTTTGTATGCCGAGTACTACTGATGCTGAGTATTACGCCGAACGCCGAACACTACTTGACGCCGAGTCTTCTGGATGCCGAGCACTATGGATGCCGAGCACTATGGATGCCGAGTACTTCTCCGAGTACTAGTTGCCTGGTCAAATCTCCAGGAAACACTTGCCCTCCAAAGTGTATCGTGTGGCCGAACGTGATGCGCTTTGAATCTAGTTCAACTTTCCTTGGTGATGCCTTCTCGAGAATGCCTATGACGGAGGTGTGTGACGAGCGTGGCCTGGACGCCAAACGATACGTTCGAAGCCGAACAATCCTCATGTGCCGAACGTGACTTTGCTCTGATGCCGAACACTGTGGTATTGACCGGTTCTACCGGGTATAGCCCCTTCGACTTCCACCTCCCTTCTCTATAAAACCAGGTCTTTTCCTTCTTCTCCCCTTTACTTTTTTACTTCTGCCATTCCTCGAAGACTTTCAATTCTATTCAGTCGTCCGGATTTAAAACTTAACTACTCCATCCCAATCTCCAATCTGCAAACTAGGTATCTTTTCTCGTACGATTCAAGTAGATTTCAAACGAGATGGCCGAGTGTGTCACGTAGAAGGCCTTTGAGTAGGTCGTCTTTACCGCGTCTTCACTGTCGAACGATGATGCGAGGAGGAATGATCAGGTTCACCTATGGGCTTAGCTTCCTCGTGTCAAACCAAAGTTAAAGGGAAGAAAAAAGAAAGAAGGTGTCGGAGGAGGTAAAGGTGTTGGTCGGCTTAGCGCTACTCCGGCGTATGTCGTCATGCGCCGGATGGTGGAATGGGAAGTCGCCGAGCACTACCTTGGCCGAACGAACCCAGGCCTAGCGCTTATTAAAATGCCACTATGACTTAGCCGAACGAACTAAGGCCAAACAACACTCAAATGCCGAGCAGTATTTGTGCCGGACAACTGACATGCCGAACAGACACACATGCCGAATAGAACTTAGCCCGAACAGTACAATTGCCGAACAGACGCACATGCCGAATAGAACTTAGCCCGAACAATAAAATTGCCGAACAGACGCACATGCCAAATAGAACTTAGACCGAACGATACAATTGCCGAATACCATTTAAATGCCAAACAGTACTCGTTTTGAATAACTGACCTGCCGAACAAACATACTAGGCCGAACACTGTAAAATGCCGAACGAACAATTGCCTTGCCTAATCAATACAAGGACAAAGACCTAAGCACACCAACATGTGGAACTGACCCGGATCATTAACTCCCTAGCTTTTAGTAGACTTAACGGGTTTTTTGAGACGGTCAGCGATGACGGTCTTCGAAGGCGACGATTCGAAGCACATTTTTATATCTTTGAAATCTTTAGATTTTTATTGCTTGTACACAATTGCTTGCACTAGTTCACACACCACGTGGGGGGGAAAACTCGTGTTGCCAATTCTAACGTTCAACGTTTTTCAAGTATAGTTTTCTCAAGCACTTAGCCAGGTTCGTTATTTATTGGGGATGTCGAGAAAGTCTAGCTCCGCCACTATATCCGACAGGCCTGGGCCGTCATCAAGGCAAGTAGCCGCTGATACTTCTAATCCGTCGACTTCTCCTGGTCATAACCTAGCACCTGATGCCCTGGAGGCAACAATCCTACTAGACAATCCGATCGATTCACAAGCTTCGAAGGTCAACGAAGCCGCTCTCCGACGGATATGCTCCATTCATTGGATCCCTTTTGCCGATGTGTTAGTTCCTTCGCGACACGATCGTCCTCATCTGCCCCCAGTCGGGTATACTGCCTGTAACAAGTTCATGTGTTGGATGGGCAGCGTGCCTCCATTCAACTTATTTCTCCGGGATGTACTGCAGTATATCGACATAGCTCCGTCGCAGCTGCACCCGAACGGCCATGCGTTTCTATACGGGACCTATTTACTTTTCATGGTCATCTTCTCCAGACCTCCAACTGCTGGCGATATCAGATACATCTATATGATCAAGAGACGGAAAGACAGTCCTTCCTTCATGTTCCTCGAGCCGTACCACAAATGCCAAATCTTGACAGGGGCATGCAGTAAATTCGCCCTGTATAAACAGGAATGGTTCTATGTGCGCTGCCCTCCTGGTTTTGCGAGGAGATGGGTTGAAGGCAGTAAGTCTCTCTGCTGAGTCACTATTCGCATTAAACTGGAGTCATGTTTTTTCCTAACTCTTTGTTTCATCCTTTCAGGTATCAACCCTCGTCCAGAAGGCCGAGGATATTCTAAGGCTGTTGAAGCCATTAGAGCTCTTCCTGCCGAGGAATGAGACATCCGAACTATCGTCTCAAATGAATCATTGTCGGGGTTTGGCTTGCTAGCCCCTGGTCGTCGGATCAGCCTTCCAGAAGGTGTCACCATTCCCAAACCTCCGTCCGGTAAAGGGAAAAAACAGGTCGGATCGTCGTCGCGCCGCACTCCCGATACACATGAAGAAGGTGAGCGCAAAGAAGACGAAGCTCTTGAGACTCAAGGCGAGAATGTGGGTCCCGCTTGGAATCCGGCAGTCGAAGTCCAAGACATTGAAACGTCATCCTCCCCTTCGAAGGGAAAGAAGAAGTTAAAACATAAAGTTCAGAAGGAGAAAGTTGGTGGCACTTCAAAAGTCATGCCTATCCCGCCTGAGAAAGAGGCTTCCTCGCAGCGCTTGGAAAGTTCCCTGAGGGGCCTGTCGAACCTGTCTATTCCCGATGATATTCTTAATTACGGGTTTGACGATCCTGAAGCCCTCAAGTTTTCTTTGCCCGCTAAAGGCAACGCGGGAGTTCAACTCCCGACCCAAGGAGACAATACTCCAATTAGCAGAGACAAAAGAACTGGTCCGTCGGGGGAGACAGTGGGACACACACGCACATACGCATTCCATCATACACTTCAAGTTTTTTCTTATCTCACGGATTTTTCTTAACTCGTTGTTATCTCCATTCTTTGCAGGTAATATGGGGCGTTCTCACGGACTCGATCGCCTTCATGGCTCTTCCATATTTCATCACTCTGGACAGGACTCTGGTTCAGGCTGACGCATGGGCAGAGACGATTATGAAGATAGAGACAATCGTCCTCGTGAGTCGTCTCACCGCAAGAAGGCATATTCTCAATCTTTGCAATCCCGTGATCCTCTTCATCCAACTGTGTCGGATAAAGAGAAAACTTCACAGAAGGGTTACCACTCTGATGCTCCTCGAGAACAACACTCCGGTTCATCGAGTACGAGGCAAGTTCGGGAACAACGAAAAAGGGGAGAACTTCCAAAGCCTCCTCCCCCTACTCCCACGGTTGTTCCAACTGTCGCGGAAAAGATGGTCGATCTTCGGGCCAAGTTTCCGAAAATTTGCTTTGACGGTTTGAAGTTCCTCCCAGCTATTCACCACATTCCTGGGCACGTGAAGCAGAGTGCCATTGCCTGCAATAACGACGTCTATGTTCAACATGATGCGTTTGTGCACTTGGTGGAGAAGATCTCGGAGGTGTCCGTTGAGCGTCAACAGGAGATTGATCGCCTGAAACTGGAGGCTGGCTGCGACAAAAACATCATCGAGCACCAAGACGTAGAGCTCGCCTCGTACAAGTCGAAGCCGGAAGCCGCTGAACAAAGCGCAAAAGATACTGCTGAGGCAGTTACTCGCTTAGAGATGGCTCACAAGAAGGAGCTTGATGAGGCAGTCCAGCGCAGCGGTGCCCTCGCCCTAGAAAAAGACTCTGTCCAAAAAGAGAGGGACGCGCTCGTTGTGCAAGTCAGAGAGCTGAAAGAATTACTCTCCAAGGAGAAGGAGGACAAGGTAGCTGCTCAAGAAGAATCACAGCGATACTGTGATGAAATCGTCGCTACTCGTCTCCTGAAAACGAAGCTCGATGACGAACTTACCGGGGTTGAGAAAATGAAGGATGAGACCCGTGAGGAGGGCAAAAGAGAGGCTGCGGAGGAGATTGATTCTCGCCTCGAGGCAGCCGCAGAAGCCGGCAGGGAAGAGGTCAAATGCATGTTTGACCCGTTGATTGCTGAATATGGAGCCCGCGTCCTCATGCATCGCGACTTAACGTTCTTGGGCGACGGCTATCTCGAATCCCTAGCTGAGGCCTGGGAAACTTTGATAAGGATCAGGAAGATCGAGTCGGGCTCCGAAGAGGTCGATGAGGATGCCTTGGTGAAGGAGTTCCTTAGGGGGAATGAGCCATCGGATTTATCCGCAGCATTGGTACTTTATAGCAAAGGCTCTCCCCTTCCAAAAGAGAAAAATGATGAAGCTGGCCTGTCTGGGGCCAATACTTCTGCTCCTCATATTGCTGCTCCTCCCGCTGCTCAATCGGTCGGTCGGCCGACACTTGATCCATTCGAGCAGCATGCTGGTTATGACCCCGAAGATCCCAGGCTCGGTGCTCATGTGATACCCCTATCCTGGAGGATGAAACCCCACACGCCACCGATAGCCAACCGGAACCTGGTAGGAAATTCTTCTTTCTCTAAAAGTTGAAAGATCCCATCATTTTTCAGCGGTGGTTACTCGTTCTAACGCCCATCCTTTATGTTTTCATGTAGGTTGTTCTGATGCCGAGCCAACTCCGAGGAGCGATGACGCCAAGGAGGAGGCAGAGAAAACTAGCGATGTTGTCCACGCGGGAGTGATTCCTGGTCCCGATGCTCAAGTGATTGGGGCGCTAGATGACGATAAGCTTGACACTTCATCTCCCGCCGAAGGAAGCGACGAAATTGAAATCACTGGCGCCTCTGAGCATACTTCACAGATGAGCATGAAGGACCGCCTCACCGTAGAGGAGAAGAAAAAGGTCGAGGTCAAAATTGAACCTGAAATTCTGGAACTCACCGATCCTCGGAACAGACCTTTGAAAATCATTCTCCCGGGCAGGTCCAAACCACTGGAAGTCCCATCTCCTACTCCTGACTCCGCTTCTCTAGCAAGCAAGAAATCCAAGAAAAAACGTGAGGGAGAAGAGTCGTCGGAAAAAACAAAGGAGGACAAGAAGAAGAAGCCAAAGAAATAATCGATACGTTCGTTCAACGAGCATCTTGCTTAAGTCTTGTAGTTGTTTTTATCTTTGTAGCTTGTAGCTTGTATAGATAATTTCTCAACTCTGAGTTTTGTAGGAGTAACTGTGTATCCCCATTTTGAACTACTGAAATGAAGTTTAGTTTCTTTTTGTTTGAATGACTCTCTTGCTTTTTCTTTTGTCGGCTGATTAACTGTAGTCGCAGCTCATGTTCTTATGAGTCGCATCATCTCCCGGTCCATTTTCGTGATGTTCGAACATCTCCAGACGTGGCATATTTGTTGTTCTACATCTCTCGAGTACTTGGACTTTTCCCTAAATCTACGCTCCGGGGATTTAGAGTAAGTTGATCCATGTTCAGGGGATTCGGAGATTTGAAATCGTTTATACTCTAGTATGCACTCTGGGGACTTAGAGTACTCTGCTCCGCGCTTTGGGGATTTGGAGATTTGAAATCGTTTACACTCTAGTCCGCGCTCCGGGGACTTAGAGTATTCCGCTCCGCGCTCTGGGGATTCGGAGATTTGAAATCGTTTATACTCTAGTCCGCGCTCCGGGGACTTAGAGTACTCCGCTCCGCGCTCTGGGGATTCGGAGATTTGAAATCGTTTATACTCTAGTCCGCGCTCCGCGGACTTAGAGTACTTCGATCCGTGCTCTGGGGATTCGGAGGTTTGAAATCATTTATACTCTAGTCCGCGCTCCGGGGACTTAGAGTACTCCGCTCCGCGCTCTGGGGATTCGGAGATTTGAAATCGTTTACACTCTAGTCCGCGCTCCGGGGACTTAGAGTACTCCGCTCCGCGCTCTGGGGATTCGGAGATTTGAAATCGCTTATACTCTAGTCCGCGCTCCAGGGACTTAGAGTACTCAGATCCGCGCTTTGGGGATTCGGAGATTTGAAATCGTTTATACTCTAGTCCGCGCTCCGGGGACTTAGAGTACTACGATCCGCGCTCTGGGGATTCGGAGATTTGAAATCGTTTATACTCTAGTCCGCGCTCCGGGGACTTAGAGTACTCCGATCCGTGCTCTGGGGATTCGGAGGTTTGAAATCGTTTATACTCTAGTCCGCGCTCCGGGGACTTAGAGTACTCCGCTCCGCGTTCTGGGGATCCGGAGATTTGAAATTGTTTATACTCTAGTCCGCGCTCCGGGGACTTAGAGTACTCCGCTCCGCGTTCTGGGGATCCGGAGATTTGAAATTGTTTATACGAGTCCGTACGTCGTACAAGATAATGTAGTTCGTCATTCAATTATGAGATATAGAAACGTTAGTGATTCATGGGAAATACGGCTTCAAGCCTTTATTAATGAAAATCAACTAAACTGCTCGATTACAACTTTAGAAAGAAACTAAGTTATGACTGAATGGAAGCATGCAGGAAATAACAGTGCCTAAGACAAGAAAGAAAACATGCTAAATGTAATAGTGCCGCAGATGTTCACTATTCCATGCTCGAGGGAGTGTCGTGCCATCTACGGTCGCTAGCTTGAATGTTCCCTCTCCAAGCTTCCGTTCAATGGCGTACGGACCTTCCCAGCTGGGATTCATGCGTGATGGTACCGGGAAGACTCGTTTCAGAACGAGATCACCCACATCAAAGATCCTTGGACGGACTCTGCCGTCGTAGTAACGCTTGACTCGATGTCTATGCGCTGCCGCCCTTAATTCAGCTTCTTCACGCTTTTCATCGATGCAGTCCAGTGATTCCAACAAGAGATTCTGGTTCGCCTTGGGATCATAGTATGTCACCCGGTGTGATGGAACTTCAAGTTCCACGGGTATAACAGCTTCGGAGCCGTATGCCAAGGCGAATGGAGTGTGGCCGGTCGTGGACTTGTGGGTAGTTCTATATGCCCATAATGCTGTCGGGAGTTCATCTACCCACCTACCTCCAACCTTCTCCAGGCGCTTCTTCAGTATGGACTTGATTATTTTGTTGACGGCCTCGACTTGTCCTTTAGCTTTCGGGTGTGCAACGGCGGCGAACTTCTTCTCGATACCGTACTTCAAACAGAACTCTTTGAACTCTCTGCTTTCGAATTGCGTCCCGTTGTCCGTAATGATGGTGCGAGGAAGGCCGAAACGGCATATAATGTTTCGTACAACGAAGTTAATGACCTTCTTAGAGGTGATTGTGGCCAAAGGCTCTGCCTCAGCCCACTTTGTGAAATAGTCGACTGCAACTATCGCGTATTTCGCACCACCTTTGGATATAGGCAAAGAGCCGATTATGTCGATCCCCCATATCGCAAACGGCCAGGGACTAACCATTTGCGTGAGTTCCGTTGATGGAGTCCTCGGGATTTTCGCGTATCTTTGACACTTGTCACACTTTCTCGCGTAGTCTGCGGCGTCCCGGTTTACGGTTGGCCAGTAATATCCATAGCGGAGGATCTTCTTTGCTAGCGTTTGCCCCCCAGTATGGTCACCACATTCCCCTTCATGAACTTCTCTTAAGACCCGCTTTTTCTCATCATGAGCGATGCATCGTAATAATGGGACTGAGAATCCTTTTCGATACATTGACCCATCCTGCATTACGTATCGCGCGGCCTTTCGAAGGATTTGCCGTCTTTCGCTTCTTTTTTCTGGTAAGGCTCCGATCGTTAGGTACAGTTTGAATGGGGTTATCCATGATTCCTTCTCGATCTTCGTTTCCAACACACGATCGACTTTTATCTCGTCTATGCTCGGGGCATGCAAGGCTTCAACGGGATACAATCCCATTTGCTGCGCATCGCCGGTACTCGCAAACTTAGCCAACAAGTCGGCTTCTTTGTTCTGTTCGCGCGGGACATGTGAAATGTCATAACGCTCGAGATTCGAGAGTAGTTCTTGGACCTGAACAAGGTACGGAGCGAGCTTTCGTCCCTTTGCTTGGTAGTCTCCCCGTACTTGGTAAACCACCAACTATGAGTCACAAAAGATTTCGACTGATTTGATCCCAAGTTCCCTGATGAGCTTCAAGCCAGCGATCAGTGCTTCATATTCTGCTTCGTTATTTGTAGCCGGGAAATCAAGCTTCAGGGCATAACAGATTGATCGGTTTTCCGGAGTTATAAGAACTATGCCCGCGCCGGAGCAACGGTCGTTTGATGCACCGTCAGTGTATAATTTCCATCGAACGGGGGGAATGATGTCGTGATCATCCGGTTTGACGGGTATGGTAAACTCAGCGATGAAATCTGCTAACGCTTGCCCTCGGATGGCTCTCCGTGGTAAGTAGGCGATATCGAATTGGCTCAACTCGATGTTCCATTTTAGCAACCTTCCAGAAGTTTCCGGCCGTTGGAGTACTTGCCCAGGGGTTGATCGGTATAAACACCGATTGAATGTGCTTGAAAGTATGGGCGCAGCTTACGTGATGCAATCACCAAGCAATAAGCCAATTTCTCGATCTTAGGGTAATTCCTCTCTGCCCCCGTTAAACGCTTGCTAACATAATACACCGGCTTCTGGACTCGATCCTCCTCACGAACCAAAGCCCCACTTATCGCATGTGGGGATACAGCCAAGTATACATATAACATTTCGTGGTCAACTGGTTTTGACAGCATTGGTGGACTCTCCAGATGCCTCACCAGATTCTGGAATGCTTCCTCACAACTAGACGTCCATTCAAAATTTCTCTTCCCCTTCTTTATTATATCAAAGAATGGGATGCACTTGTCAGTTGCCCTGGATATAAATCGACTTAGCGCAGCTACTTTTCCATTCAAACTCTGCACTTGCTTTATAGTCCTGGGCGCCTGCACATCTCGAATAGCTTGGATCTTCTCTGGGTTGGCTTCAATTCCCCTAGAATTGACGATGAATCCCAAAAACTTCCTCGATGCCACGCCGAAGGAACACTTCAGAGGGTTGATCTTCATCCCGTAAAACCTGAGTATGTCGAACATTTCAGCCAAGTCTCGAATGTGGTCGTTTGACCGTCGTGACTTCACGAGCATGTCATCCACATAGACTTCCATCGTTTTACCCAGCTGGTCCTTGAACATTCGATTCACTAAACGCTGGTAAGTTGCCCCTGCGTTCTTCAATCCAAAGGGCATCACTACATAGCAGTACAGTCCGACATTTGTCACGAAGCTGGTGTGTTCTTGGTCCGGAATATGCATCGGGATTTGGTTGTACCCTGAGTACGCATCCATAAATGACAACAGCTCATGTCCTGCGGTGGAGTCGACCAACTGATCGATCCTAGGCAACGGGAAACTAACCTTAGGGCATGCTTTGTTCAAGTCGGAATAATCTACGCAAGTCCTCCATTTCCCATTCGCCTTTTTCACCAACACGGGGTTGGATACCCATTCAGGGTAGAGGGCGTCGCGGACGAACCCATTTGCTTTGAGTTTGTCCACCTCCTCTCCGAGAGCGGCGGACCTCTCCGGATCCATTCCTCTCCTTTTTTGTTTGACTGGAATGTATTTCGGGTCTATGTTCAACATATGACTCATGATGGCGGGGGAAATCCCACACATATCGGAATGCGTCCAGGCGAAAACATCAAGATTCGCCCGGAGGAAGTCGCTAAGGTCTTCAGTCATCGCGGGGCCAAGCTGTGATCCGATCTTTAGTATTCGCGAGGGGTTGTTACGGCTAACTGAAATGTCAACAGTTAATTCAGCCGGCGCCGCCTTCTCTTCCCTGGGTTTCTCATCGTCGTCTCTCAGATCTATATCTCCGAAGATCCGAGAACTATGCCCGAGCCAGGGCTCGGGCACTACTTGTCAATTATCCGTATTAAGGATGCGAACGAGATTGTCCGCAACCTTTCCCTTCTCCCTCCGATGGGCCTCTCGGAGCTCAGCCACATAACAGGAACGACCAGCTGCTTGATCGCCATGGACGATACCTACTCCTTTGTCAGTTGGGAACTTCAAAGTTAAACACCACGGGGCTAATGCTACCCTAAACTCAGCCAGGGCCGGTCGGCCCAAGAAAACATTATATGGAGAATCCACATCCAAAACTACAAAGGGTAGAATTCGCACTCTCCGACGCTCGCCTTGTCCCAGTTCAACTGGCAACTCGACATATCCCACTGCATCGGTCGCAGCGCCGTTAAAGCCGTGAATACGAGCTTTGGATGGTTTCAGGTCTTTTGTTTCCATTTTCATTTGGTCATAAGCCTTCTTGAAGATTATGTTGACAGAACTCCCGCAATCAATCAGAATTCTTTTTACATATGCTGGTCCGATCGTTGCAGATATGACCATCGGGTCGATGGTCGGAGCCTCTACCTGATCAGCGTCTCTGTTTCTGAACACAATATCGTCTGTCATTACGCGCTGCTGCTTAGCAGGGGTCCCATCCTCCACGTTCGAACAACACTCAAAATCGGCATGCTTCAGGGAACTTGCATATCGCTCCATCTCTTGCCAATTCTTATCCGCGGGGTGAGGTCCGCCGATAATTGTATTTATGACTAGTCTACCTACGGTTCGGGCAGGCTCCTCGGGATGACGCGGAGCTGGTGCACGACCTGGGTTGGACGTTCCCTGTCCTCCTTCCTGTGGATCCTTCACAAATTCTTGCAACTTCTTTTGCCTGATCAACTTCTCGATAGCGTCGTGCAGGTGTCTGCACTCTTCCGTATTGTGCCCATAAGTCTCATGGAAGCGACAATATTTCCCGGTCCACTTCTGTTCCTCGGTTGATTCTTTTGGACGTGGCTTTCTGTATTGAAAAGTATTCCAGGTGGATAGGTAAATGTTCTCAAGCGGTGCGTTCAGCGGAGTATACTCGCTGTAGCTTGGAATTCTTGACTTCCACTTCCCCGCTTCTCTCTTCTTCCCTTGATTTCTTCCTCCGGACTCCTTAGACTGCCCAGGCTTATTCTGGACATTGACTTGGACCTTTCCCGAGCTGTCTCCGGACTGCTTCACAACAATGTTGCTCTTCATAGATTCTTGGACAGGTCCTGGTACCTTATCTCGTCGTACCCACCTAGCTTCCTCTCTTCTTATGAATTGGTGTGCCTTTGAGTAGAAACGCTCTAGCGTAGTCGGAGGTTTTCCTGCCAACCAGTCTCCGAACTCATAATCTGGATCCACACCTCTCATTACAGCCATCATAATTGCATGGTCATTGGGGTTACTGACTTCAGTTGCCGCAACGTGGAATCTCTGTAAATATTCCTTCAATGACTCCCCGGGATTTTGGATTACACTTGACAGAGACATTACGTCTTTTGGGCGTATAGTGTGTATTCTAAACTGCTCAATAAACTTCCTTGCCAACTCTTCGAAATTTGATACGGACCGCGGAGGAAGTCGGGTGAACCACATAGTAGCGATCCCAGAGAGAGTAATCAGAAAGCATCTACACTTGGTGGCATCATTTGCTCTAGCTGAATCCATCATCCATTCGTACCTCATGACATGCTGTCTGGGGTCAGTCTTCCCTTCATACGCGGGGATAGTAGGCATACTAAACTTCCTGGGGTACGCTGCCTGCAACACAACATCCGTGAATGGAGTATGACTTCTTGACACTCCCCAGTCATCATTCGATAAGCTCTGATTTTCTTTCATCAATTGCCTGATCATGGCTGTCAGATCTGGTGTCTGTATGGAAGGCGGGAGGTTAAGGTCTGTTCTACGTGCCTGTCCATGCTGATGCCTCCTCTCCTGGTGATCTGCCAGTCGCACGTCTTTGGGTTCGACATCGTTAGCGTTTTGATGGCCTGGGCCTCCATCCTCCGTTTGCACTCTGGTCCTGAAGTTTCCAGCTCTTGCTTGGTTACGGTCTCCAGCTGTTTGAACATCAGCTTCTGCTCATGCAGCTTCAGTCTTACGTCGTCTGTGCCTAGGAGGTTCATCAGAGGAAGTTGAGCTGTCAGATGAAGAGTGAGGAGCGGGATTGCCCCCAGCATTCTGTTGCTGCTGTTGAGTGAGTTGTGCCATCAGGTTGGCGTTATGTGACGACCGCCCATGACCCCTGCACCAAATCTAAAGATAGAGCGCTGTAAAGTGTGCCAGGCGACCATGGATAATTGTCAAGGTAAGATTAAAACAACAGAGTCTATCGTATTACTCACAGCGCATGGACAAAATACAATAGAACATATGTATAGTGAAGCTTTACAGAACAAAATGACATCATATAAAACTCCATAATAGTTGAATACAAGCATCCACATAGTCATTACATCAAGCCTCACTACATATCTCTCATAGAATACAACACAGCGGAATATCCAGTACATATAATAAGAAGATAATATGCAACCCTCCAGCTCGTCTTCGATATCAGCATCGTGAGAAGAGAACAGCACCTGTCACCTGCTACCTAGTCTGCCCGTCCCAAAATGGACGAACAGCCCAAGGCAATAAGAGTTAAAACATAAAGCCTTGAGTCAGACAACAGTCTTAGTGAGCAGTAAATTTACTAACAACATACCAAAAGAGCATAAAGGAAAAGGAATAGGAATACAACCCTCCCACTCCAACCTCATTCTACAGTGATAGCCCCCAGACACACACTAAGTAGAAGCAAACATAGCAGAGCATACAATTTAAAGTAAAGCTACTATCACTCGAGTCAAGGGCGATGTTTTCCAAGTACCAAGGCCTAAATCAGATAAGCACCCAGAAAAACCGCTCTTGAGTCTGAATGACGATACAACCAAACATCCATGACTCTGGCTATCACTGTTATCATTGCTTCGATATCACCGTTAATTGAATGACCGGCACATTCTTTCAGCCGTCCGTCAAGGGCTAATGAAAACCCCGGTTCTAGACATAACTCCCGCACGTCGTCGCAGCCCGTGCCTAGGACTATCGAATCTGCCCAGAGTACTCGACCATCAACAGTTGGCCGTTGGGACTATCGAATCTGCCCAAACGTACTCTTGCTTAGAGCATGCTAGAACCTTCAACAACGATGCTATCCAAGCCTCCTAGTCATCCTCCTCGACGACTATTCTCATATCCATTCATTATCCTCAACTCGAATCATATCACCGAGTTATCAACATGCTTGGAATGATCCCGTCTGGATTAGACCAAGTCTTCATCATATGATTGCCTCGCTTCATTACATCCTCGCAAAGCCTCATCTCAACATCACATCATCGAATCTATGCATAAGAGCTTCATCATTCCGCTACATATGCCACGAGCAGCTTTTCCAATTCAAGAGCCTTTCCCTTAGCTTTTAAATCACCTTCGATCTAAATCTAATCCTCAATCATCTAGTTCATAACAATCAATCAAATCAAACATCAATCCAAGCAATCAAGCATTCAAAAATGATCTAAGTAGACAATTATAACAATAATGGCATTTTCGTAATTAAAGAGTTGAAAGTCCAATAAGCATGAAAACATGGATTATATCTCTACAAACTTGATGAATGAACTTGCATAGGTTAACATATGATAAAATGGATGTAACATCATCATGAACAATGGATCTATATGGATCTACACATAGGATGAAGAAAATACATGGAAATCTCTATTTTAACACCAAATCGAGCCAACAATCCGATATACTCCTTTGGATCCGTGTGAGAGATAATCACCACTCACCAAATCACCTAAACAACCTCAAATCAATACGCTTCAGATCTGAACAGCGAAGGATCAAGCTTGATCTATCACGAATCCGCTTCAAACGAAGAAATCTCTCTTGAAAAGATGAAGATCTTCAACTTTAGCTCTTGAATCTTCAATCTTGATCTTTGATTAGGATGGAAGGAAGCACTAGATTAGAGTGGAGAAAAGAAGTGAAGAAGTGTAGAAGTCGAGCTCTCAAAATGGCAGCACTTCGTCGCTTCAAAAATCCGGATCCCAAAAAGTGAGAACAACCCCTCCTATTTATAGCAGAAAATTCCTTAAGTCGAAATTTGGCTATCTCCTTAAGTCGCTTCCGACTTACGACCTAGGAACTTGCCGACCTAAAACCCACCGACCTAAGCCTAACGACCTACAACAACGCGCATCTGTGACTTAACACTTGACGACCTAAAGCAATGCGCTTTCCTTCGACCTACGACTTAGCAACTGGTATGACCTAACACTTAGGAAACCCAGCGACCTAACATCCTAACGACTTAACTACCTACGACTCAGTTGGGTTGCGACCTAACAACTTAGGCTTCTACGCGACCTAACACATGTTGACCTAAAACAACATACGACTTACCAGTTAGATCCACGCGACCTAACACTTAAACTATCCTAGCGACCTAACAACTCACGCGACCTACGACTTAGCCAACTCGCGACCTAACACACACGCGACCTAACCACTTTAGGTCGCCTACGACCTAACTCCACACAGATCTAACGACCTAACTACGCTAACACTTAGGTCGGTCAATCCCATAGGTCGCTAACTCTTATAGGTCGCAAACTGCTTATTCCATAAGTCGTTAACTCTACTAGGTCGCTCCCAACATTTCCTTAGGTCGTTGCCGACCTAACTCTACCCCAGAATACTTAGGTCGCCTATTCCTCTTAAGTCGGTCACGACTCATCACTTAGGTCGGACACTACCTTAAGTCGGCAACTCGACCCAGACTTATCCCTTAACTTGCCTATCCCCTTAGGTCGCAGATCTTCTCTAAGTCGCTCACGACTTATCTCCTAAGTTGCCAACAACATTTAGGTCGCGTACGACCTAGGACTTAGGCAATTTCAACCAAAACCTGAAACAACTAGAAAATGCTGAAAATCCCAGATTTTGACAAACTTTTCGATCCGTAAAATACGGGTCGTTACATTCTCTCCCCCTTAGGAATTTCGCCCCCGAAATTCCAAGCAATCATAGCAATCAAAGACTATTCTGTACGCCTACCATCCATAGCAATCAACAAACCATGCATCCAATTCTAGCTTAGCGTACAGAATTCTAAGACTTAGAACAAGTTACAATATCGCGAGATGAGATGACACCTTAGGGCCATACCTTGAAGAGTTCAGGATGAGCTGCCTTCATCCTCTCTTCCACCTCCCACGTACAGTCGTTATCATCATCACTCCATTGTATCTTGAGCAACTTAACTACCTTCCTCCTAAGCTGTTTCGTGTCGGTTTCAACAACACGAAGCGGCTTACGAGGTCTTCTATCGACTGGATCAACTTCGAAGTCTTCACAGCTATCAGCAGAAACCACGGTATTCGAGTCGTGCACATACTTCCGTAGATATGATATGTGAAAAACATTGTGCACACTCAACATCTTCTCAGGTAATTCCAATCTATAAGCGAGCTTTCCAATTCGCTCGATGATCGGAAATGGTCCAACATATCTCGGAGTCAGTTTTCCTTTCTTCCCGAATCGAATAACATTCTTCAGTGGAGAAATTTTCACAAAAACCATATCTCCTACGTCGAACTCCAAATCCTTACGACGCTTATCAGCATAACTCTTCTGACGGTCTTGGGCTGCCTTCATTCGTTGCCGAATGATCTCTATGCAATCCGAAGTCTGTCGAATCATCTCTGGCCCAAGCATCAGCTTTTCTCCAGTTTCCAACCAACATGTCGGAGAGTTACACGACCTTCCATACAATGCCTCATACGGTGCCATACCAATGCTTGACTGGTAACTGTTGTTGTATGCAAACTCCACCAAATGAAGGTGATCTTCCCATGATCCTCCGAAATCCAAAACACAAGCTCTGAGGAGATCTTCCAAAACTCGGTTGACTCTCTCGGTCTGACCATCTGTTTGAGGGTGATAAGCTGTACTCAAACACAACTCGGTTCCCAAAACTTCCTGGAAGCTCTTCCAAAATCCACTAGTGAACAATGGATCTCGATCGCTCACTATACTCTTCGGAATACCATGGAATCGAACTATCCACTTAACATACAACTCAGCCAACTTTGATGCCGTTCTAGTCGATCGAACAGGAATGAATCGTGCACTCTTAGTCAGACGATCCACAATGACCCAAATCCCTTCATTTCCCGTTCTGGTTCTAGGCAATCCATCAATAAAATCCATCGACACTTGTTCCCACTTCCATGTAGGAACTTCTAAGGGCTGAAGCAATCCACTTGGCTTCTTCTGTTCAGCCTTTACCAACTGACAGTTCATACACTTGGAAATGAAATTTCCAACATCCTTCTTCATGCCTTCCCAGTAGTAGGTTCTCTTCATATCCCGATACATCTTATTTCCACCTGGATGAATTGTCAACTTCGAGTGATGACTTTCCTTCAAAACTTCACTCCTCAATTCATCTATATCGGGAACAACTAGTCGTCCTTGCTTTCGAAGCCAACCCTCTCGATCGACCTCGAATCCTTTATCCTTTTCTGGATCCACTCCAGATTCCAAATCACGGATAATCTTGACAAGCTTATCATCTTGCTTTTGACTCTCGCCAATCCTTTCCACAAGAGTCGGTCTTATTGATAAGTTTGCCAACATCTCAGGTTCCAATTCACATCTAGGCCTAAAGTCAAATCCAGCTAAATACTCGAGACTCTTCCATTCTGAAAACATGGCTCCCAATCCTGCATGTCTTCGACTTAACGCATCTGCCACTGCGTTACCTTTTCCCGGAGTATAAGCTATACCAAAATCATATGATGCCAAAAACTCTAGCCAACGTTGCTGCCGAAGATTCAAATCCTTTTGGGAGAAAAGATACTTCAGCGACTTGTGATCCGTAAACAACTCGAATCGAACTCCCAACAGATAATGTCTCCACATCTTCAGAGCAAATACAATCGCCGCCAATTCCAAATCATGAGTTGGGTAATTCCTTTCATGCGGCTTCAGTTGTCGACTGGCATACGCAACAACTTTATCCTTCTGCATCAGCACTGCTCCAAGTCCCGTACCACATGCGTCGGTGTAAACCACCATCTCATCATTCCCACTAGGAATAGTCAAAACAGGAGCACTCGTCAATCTCTCTTTCAGGATTCCGAAAGCTTGCTCACACTTAGCATCCCAACTGAACACTTGGTTCTTCTTCGTCAATCCTGTTAACGGTGCAGCTACCTTGGAGAAGTCTTTGATAAACCGTCGATAATATCCTGCTAATCCAAGAAAACTTCTCACATCAGATGCATTCTTAGGTCTAACCCAATCCTGGATTGCTGCCACCTTAGCGGGATCAACCGCTATTCCACTTCCAGAAATCACATGGCCTAAGAACCTCACTTCACTCTTCCAAAAGTGACACTTCGAAAACTTAGCCTTCAGCTGATGTTTCCGTAAGATTTCCAAAACAATACGCAAGTGCGTCTTGTGCTCTTCTTCCGTTCTGGAATAAATCAGAATATCATCCACGAACACAAGTACGAACTTGTTCAACTGATCTCTGAACACTCTATTCATAAGATCCACAAAATATGCTGGCGCGTTAGTCAATCCAAACGGCATTACCAGCCACTCAAAGAAACCGGATGGTGTCCTAAAAGCAGTCTTCGGCACACTATCCTTAGCTACTCTCAACTGGTGAAATCCCGTTGCCAAATCCATCTGAGAAAACACCTTTGCTTCGTGAAGCTGATCAAACAAGTCATCTATTCTCGGCAATGGATACTTGTTCTTCTTAGTCACCTTATTCAGCTCACGATAATCCACACACAATCTCAACGACCCATCTGCCTTGGTTGCAAACACAACTGGTGCACCCCACTCGGACACACTATGCCGAATGAATCCTTTCTGTAAAAGGTCATCAACTTTCACCCTCAACTCTTGCTGTTCCCTAGGCGCCATCCGCCTTAGAGGCATCACAACAGGTCTGGCTCCTTCAACTAGATCTATACGAAACTCGATCTCTCTATGCGGTGGCAACCCTTTGACTTCGTCAAAGACATCCTCGAATCCATTAGCGATCGGCACTGATGACAGTCCATCCCGTGGAACAACCAGCGAATACATGAAGCTCATGAAGACGCCTTCCTCATGCTTACATCGTATCACAACCTTTCGCCCCTCCACATTCTCGACTGTCACTTCCAGCTTTTCGCAATCAACCTTTGCCGCATACTTCCTAAGCCAGTCCATACCCAAGATAATTCCGAACCCCGCAAAGTTCAGAACAAAACAATCACAAACAAAAGAGCAACCATGACTCGATACAACTAGACCACGGCATAACATACACAAACAAGACGAACCCCCAACTGGATTAGTCACAACCAATGGCCTATCAACAATATCCGGCTTCAAATCTAACCGGCCTACTAGTTCATTACAAACAAACGAATGCGATGCTCCAGTATCAAACAAAACTCTAACTGGAATACCACATAGGAGAAGGGTACCTTGAACCACCACACTCTTTCCCTTCTCTTCAGCAGTAGGAGCTTTCGAAGACGACGGAACAGCTCCTAAAGCATAGGCTTGCACAATCTGCCTGTCCTTCCTTGGTTCTGGACAATTCTTCCTGAAATGCCCCGGCTTGTCACAGTTGTGACAATTCATCGGCACCTTAGGATTCTTACAATCCTTCGAGAAATGGCCCTTCTGCTGACAGTTGTAGCAAGTCACCTCGCCTTTCGGCTTCTTTTGGCCATCCTTACCCTGCTGCTGCTTCCTCTTCTTGTTTCCACCCTGCTGGGGTTTAGACTCTTCTCTGGTCACAGCAACAACAGATCCATCCTTAGGAAACAGACTCTCATGCCTGAGAGCTTTCTCCACAAACTTCTCAAATGAATCGTCCAAATGATCCACCAACTGCCTCCCAAGATAACTATCCAAGCCGGTCACAAACTTCTCATTCTTCTGATAAGCAGATTCAATATATGACCGGGCATACTTGGACAAAGCTTCAAACTCAGAAACATACTCAAGAACAGATCTTCCACCCTGCTTGAGCTCTACAAACTTCTTGAACAGAACAGACTTCTGAGCTGTAGAAATGAACTTAGCTTCAAATCTGACTTGGAATTGCTCCCAAGTAATCTCTTCTTCCGGAGTAGTGATGGTAATAGAGTTCCACCAATCAGAAGCTCTCCCTTGAAGCTGCCTCGATGCCAACTTCCTCTTAGTTGCATCATCAATTCCCAAATCACCAAAGATCCTTCTACAAGCATCTATCCACCTCTGGACCTCAATGGTAGATTCTGTTCCCAAGAAAACCTTCCCTCCAAGAGCAGTATAATCCTTGCACAGCTTAGCAAAATCCACTGGTTTCGGAGTTTGGACTTGAACTCCAACATCAACTGCTGCCCCCGGAACTGGTATCCTTCTCATGATCGAAGTCATCATAGCTTCGAACATGGCTGCATAATCAGCAGTCTCTTCAGTAGCACGGCTTTCCCTAGCAGCTGGTCTCCCTCTTCGACTCATTCTCAATATCTATAAAAAGGAATGATTAGAACATCTAGAGAAACAACTGCATAAAGGACTAACTTACTGCTAAACTACTATATTATATATAGTAATCATCCATCAAAATACAATTACGTCTCTCATACGTAGTTACGACAGCGAGCGTTGGGTAAAATCGATTAACCAATGCTCTGATACCAAATGTGACGACCGCCCATGACCCCTGCACCAAATCTAAAGATAGAGCGCTGTAAAGTGTGCCAGGCGACCATGGATAATTGTCAAGGTAAGATTAAAACAACAGAGTCTATCGTATTACTCACAGCGCATGGACAAAATACAATAGAACATATGTGTAGTGAAGCTTTACAGAATAAAATGACATCATATAAAACTCCATAATAGTTGAATACAAGCATCCACATAGTCATTACATCAAGCCTCACTACATATCTCTCAGAGAATACAACACAGCGGAATATCCAGTACATATAATAAGAAGATAATATGCAACCCTCCAGCTCGTCTTCGATATCAGCATCGTGAGAAGAGAACAGCACCTGTCACCTGCTACCTAGTCTGCCCGTCCCAAAATGGACGAACAGCCCAAGGCAATAAGAGTTAAAACATAAAGCCTTGAGTCAGACAACAGTCTTAGTGAGCAGTAAATTTACTAACAACATACCAAAAGAGCATAAAGGAAAAGGAATAGGAATACAACCCTCCCACTCCAACCTCATTCTACAGTGATAGCCCCCAAACACACACTAAGTAGAAGCAAACATAGCAGAGCATACAATTTAAAGTAAAGCTACTATCACTCGAGTCAAGGGCGATGTTTTCCAAGTACCAAGGCCTAAATCAGATAAGCACCCAGAAAATACCGCTCTTGAGTCTGAATGACGATACAACCAAACATCCATGACTCTGGCTATCACTGTTATCATTGCTTCGATATCACCGTTAATTGAATGACCAGCACATTCTTTCAGCCGTCCGTCAAGGGCTAATGAAAACCCCGGTTCTAGACATAACTCCCGCACGTCGTCGCAGCCCGTGCCTAGGACTATCGAATCTGCCCAGAGTACTCGACCATCAACAGTTGGCCGTTGGGACTATTGAATCTTCCCAAACGTACTCTTGCTTAGAGCATGCTAGAACCTTCAACAACGATGCTATCCAAGCCTCCTAGTCATCCTCCTCGACGACTATTCTCATATCCATTCATTATCCTCAACTCGAATCATATCACCGAGTTATCAACATGCTTGGAATGATCCCGTCTGGATTAGACCAAGTCTTCATCATATGATTGCCTCGCTTCATTACATCCTCGCAAAGCCTCATCTCAACATCACATCGTCGAATCTATGCATAAGAGCTTCATCATTCCGCTACATATGCCACGAGCAGCTTTTCCAATTCAAGAGCCTTTCCCTTAGCTTTTAAATCACCTTCGATCTAAATCTAATCCTCAATCATCTAGTTCATAACAATCAATCAAATCAAACATCAATCCAAGCAATCAAGCATTCAAAAATGATCTAAGTAGACAATTATAACAATAATGGCATTTTCGTAATTAAAGAGTTGAAAGTCCAATAAGCATGAAAACATGGATTATATCTCTACAAACTTGATGAATGAACTTGCATAGGTTAACATATGATAAAATGGATGTAACATCATCATGAACAATGGATCTATATGGATCTACACATAGGATGAAGAAAATGCATGGAAATCTCTATTTTAACACCAAATCGAGCCAACAATCCGATATACTCCTTTGGATCCGTGTGAGAGATAATCACCACTCACCAAATCACCTAAACAACCTCAAATCAATACGCTTCAGATCTGGACAGCGAAGGATCAAGCTTGATCTATCACGAATCCGCTTCAAACGAAGAAATCTCTCTTGAAAAGATGAAGATCTTCAACTTTAGCTCTTGAATCTTCAATCTTGATCTTTGATTAGGATGGAAGGAAGCACTAGATTAGAGTGGAGAAAAGAAGTGAAGAAGTGTAGAAGTCGAGCTCTCAAAATGGCAGCACTTCGTCGCTTCAAAAATCCGGATCCCAAAAAGTGAGAACAACCCCTCCTATTTATAGCAGAAAATTCCTTAAGTCGAAATTTGGCTATCTCCTTAAGTCGCTTCCGACTTACGACCTAGGAACTTGCCGACCTAAAACCCACCGACCTAAGCCTAACGACCTACAACAACGCGCATCTGCGACTTAACACTTGACGACCTAAAGCAATGCGCTTTCCTTCGACCTACGACTTAGCAACTGGTATGACCTAACACTTAGGAAACCCAGCGACCTAACATCCTAACGACTTAACTACCTACGACTCAGTTGGGTTGCGACCTAACAACTTAGGCTTCTACGCGACCTAACACATGTCGACCTAAAACAACATACGACTTACCAGTTAGATCCACGCGACCTAACACTTAAACTATCCTAGCGACCTAACAACTCACGCGACCTACGACTTAGCCAACTCGCGACCTAACACACACGCGACCTAACCACTTTAGGTCGCCTACGACCTAACTCCACACAGATCTAACGACCTAACTACGCTAACACTTAGGTCGGTCAATCCCATAGGTCGCTAACTCTTATAGGTCGCAAACTGCTTATTCCATAAGTCGTTAACTCTACTAGGTCGCTCCCAACATTTCCTTAGGTCATTGCCGACCTAACTCTACCCCAGAATACTTAGGTCGCCTATTCCTATTAAGTCGGTCACGACTCATCACTTAGGTTGGTCGCTACCTTAAGTCGGCAACTCGACCCAGACTTATCCCTTAACTTGCCTATCCCCTTAGGTCGCAGATCTTCTCTAAGTCGCTCACGACTTATCTCCTAAGTTGCCAACAACATTTAGGTCGCGTACGACCTAGGACTTAGGCAATTTCAACCAAAACCTGAAACAACTAGAAAATGCTGAAAATCCCAGATTTTGACAAACTTTTCGATCCGTAAAATACGGGTCGTTACACGTTAGCTTGCATTTGCTCTCCTAGTTGTCTCCTGCTTTCCCTAAGTTCTCTCATCAAGTCATTGAACTCTACTCTGGTGACAACTGGAGTCTGTTCTTGAGCGGCAATTCCTGCACTCGGAATCGCTGGTTGATTGCTAGGTCCTGCTTGTTGCACGCTAGCAGTCTCGCGGGCATCCGCATTATGAGAAGCTGACCTGGTACGTGGTCCTGCCATTGTAGAGTTATTGGTATGAACTCTGAGTAGAATCAACGGATGTCCTATCAGTGAGTCGGATCTTCTTTGGGGGATTTGTTCAACCCAGTAACTTCAAAGCAGATCCTTGAGGTCTGAGAATTCAACTCTCAATGAAAGCACCAAAGTGTTAGCACCAAAATTGGTCACTAACCTCGTAGAGAAAGATTGTGTAGAGATATAAGTGATGAAGATAAATTAAACAGAGAAGACAATGCTAATTTAAGTGCAGAAAGTAAGAACACCAAATTTATAGTGGTTCAGCGGAATTGCCTACGTCCACTTTGAGATTAAACTTTATTGATCTTCCTTATTGTTGATTACAAATACAATTCGTGAATCAAATGCTTGAATGAAGTTGTTAAGTAGAGAAGATGAGTCTCAAAAATGGCAGAGTCTCCCCGGTGTTCTCTCCCAAAAAAGGATCCTCTTCACTGTGACCCTGCCCCTCTATTTATAGACAAAGATGGGCTGGACTTCCCAAGTGGGCTTGGTAGCCGAACGCTCTAGCCCAGGTGTAGTGTTCGCTGCATGCCGAACCAGGTATGCCGAACGCTTTGACGCCGAACAGTCCTTTCCGTGCCGAACGGTCCCTTCCATGCCGAACAGTCCTCTATGTGCTGGATGGTTCGTTCGATTGTGTGGGAAGTGCAGGATGGTTGCAGCTGAAGCCGATCGCAACTCTATCTGAAGCTTTTGGTCGAATGATGCATGCTGGCCGAACGATAGTGTCATGTTGAATAGTAATGTACACCGAACGTCTCCTGGATGCCGAGTATGCCCGTTGCCGAGTACTCCTGCTGCTGAGTTCTGCTTTATGCCGAACACTCCTGTCGCCGAGTATTCCTATCGCCGAGTTCTATTGATGCCGAACGCTAGCTGACGCTGAGCATTGGTTGACGCCGAGTGCCAGTTGACGCCGAGTAGTTTTGTATGCCGAGTACTACTGATGCTGAGTATTACGCCGAACGCCGAACACTACTTGACGCCGAGTCTTCTGGATGCCGAGCACTACGGATGCCAAGCACTATGGATGCCGAGTACTTCTCCGAGTACTAGTTGCCTGGTCAAATCTCCAGGAAACATATAGTAAAATAGCTTGGAAAATCAAAATAATTTGAACATCTAAAAGATAGTTTTTAAACAGTTTATATAATAAAATAATTTATTTTGAAAATAGTTTCAAAGTAAAACTGATCCAATTCCAAACTTCCCAATTTAAATCAAATTCAATTACCATCTCAATTTAGTCGATTCGGTTTCGATTTCAATTCGAATTAACTTCGATTCCAATTTCAATACAAATCAATTTCTATTTTGATTTCAAATTAATTCAATTTCGATTTCAATTCTAATTAATTCAATTTTTTCCAATTTGAATTAATTTCAATTCAACTTCAACTATTTGATTCAACGGTTAAATTTCAACTCAATCCTAAATTTTAAACCATTTCGATTTATATCAGTTTCGAGATCGATTTTCAAATATCAATTTAAACCATTTAAATCAAATTTATCTTCGATGTTCAATTCAATGTTCAAATCTTTTAAAATAATTCAATTCCAAGCTTAACTTTTGAAATATCGACTTAAATTACTTTTACTTAGCAATATTCAAAGTTCGAATAAAAGTCCGATCTTTTACAACAAATCAATTTCCAAACTTCCAATCATATTTCAATTATAACTTCAAAATCTCAACTTCGATTGTTTAAACAATTCCTGTTACCAAATTTAAATTTCAACGTTTCAAGCTCAAGTTCGAAGTAATTCAATTTTTGTAAATTCGATTTTTATTTCTTTAAATCAAAATCATTTAAATAATTTCATATCAAAACTTTTGAAATCGTTTAATTTAACCAATCCGGTGTCCGTATATAATTTTCTATCCTATGGTCAAGTGAATCAATTATTCCAATTTAATTCAGGGATGGATATATATCATTTCAATCCAAAATAAATGTCATAGGTATATATCATTTCAACCTATTTCTTAATTTATTCGAAATAATTCGAATAACAGTTTATACTGTTAGATAATTTACAAGGTGCCAACAGGATATATAAAAATAAATAAACATCCAATCATTCAAAATCTAACCAATTAGCATTCATTACAATCCATCATCCAAACAGTCGATAAATCACAACAATTAACCAATTATCAATAATCGGGAATTTTACTAACAGTTTAATTCCAATTCAATTCAACCGTCAATTTAAATGAGAATTAAAATTATCAAACAACAATCAACAAATTTAAATCACTTCGTAATTTTAAATTTAACGAACATAAAAATATTCTAGTACTTCGTGAGCGTTATAAAACACACACCTTTTATTTTTGTTGTCCCTTTCGTGTTCTGATTCCGATCAAATTCGAACGTGTTCGAATTTAACAGAAAATTCTGCAAGCTCTAAATTCAGCGAATTTGATTCCATATCAAAATCTCGTTAATACGAACCCAACGCGACTGACCGTGTTGGATTTGGACCTAAAACGAACGAGTTATGCAATTTATAAGAATTTGAATTTTTATTAAACAAATTATATAACTTAATCTATATAAAATCATTACCGAACAAACAAATTAAAAGCCCGGCCCATTATGCTCATACCCGCTCCAACACATTCCTATCTTGTCCAATCTTTCCCTTGTGCACGAAGAGCACCAGAGAACCCATTGTTGCGTGCACTAATTTGAGTGACACGGAGCATCACTCAATGATTTTGAATTTCGACTTCGCCATCGTTTCCAACTCGCCTCGCTCGACTCGACCATCCCTATTTCGACACTTCTGGAGCCTCCATGCAAATCGCGACAATCAACTACTCCCCTCCTCGACCTGAACGTGATGCACGACCCAAAGGTGCATCGAGCAACACCAACTCTTGGCCGTATATGCAATTCCCTATACCGAACTCGAATATGTCCATAGAATCTCCGATCGATCAACACAGCAATCAACTTCCTAAGCCCTAGTTCCAAAGCAAATTCGGCCTCTCCAAAAATGAAGTCGTGCTCAACAAACTCCACTCCAAATCGAAGTCCAGGCTTCCACGAGCTCGACTGAGATTATTTCGTGATTTACGGATTTAAATTTTGTTCGATATAAATTGTAAAAATAAAAGGCTTCATCATTTCCCTTTTTCTTTTTTCTTTTTACTTCTCTGCGAGTGCTTATTTATATAAGAGAAAAAGAAATGTAAATGGTGGCTGTAGGGTGGCGTGCACATGTAGGTAGGGTGGTTGATGGAACGGCTGAGATAAAAGAATAGAGGCTGCCTAGTCCAATCAATGAAAATAAATTATTTAAAATATTAAAATATCTAGCTATTTATTGCAAACGCTGATCGAGGCTTGCTGCCAGGCGTTCCTAATGTTATACCCCTATTCCAAACGCAATGGAACAAGCCTCGAGTCTAGATTCGATCGTACGTGGAAGATAGCTTTTTAACCCAATTATTATATTGAATTTCCGATATTAATTTCAGCGCGTTTCTATCCTATACGACCAAACGATAACTCCAAATGCTACGAAATTTGAAATCCGATAATAATACACTATTACGGATCCAATGGAACTAGTTTCGTTGAAATCCGAGTCTGTTCCCCGGAAGGCTATTTTTACTCGTTAATTTAAACGAGATATTTAAAAATCGAGTAAATCACTTTTAAATTCAATCTAAAATTTTATTTACCCTCATTCTTATTAATAGAAATTTGATAAGTTTTTAAATTATTTTTATCAAGCTTAAAACTCAAGATTCCACTATTTAACCAAATTTCAATTATTAAATTCCACAATTAAATTACCCAATAAATCGTTATAATTGAAATTCAAGTTATTTAATTCATAAAATTAACTTTTAAATATTTAAAATCAATTAAATATTCCAATTTCAAATCACCAAAATTCTGGGTCGTTACAACCAGGTATGAGGCTCAAAGCTACGTTTTACCTTTTTTGTAAATCCTACTTGGAATGCTAACACCGCCCTCCAGGCATTAATGCAATATCAGCATTCAACCTTACAAGTTGTTTAGGATAAGAATAAACCAAAGGCACCACTTCTACTACAGCCATTTTGGAATCTTCCTCGGGATAGTTGGTTTAAAAAGTTTAAACTTTAAAAATTAATAACTCCTCCATATGAAGTCTGTTTCACCCACGGTCTTCGACACTAGATTCGTATGAACTAGTAGAACACATTGGTATAGTTATTTAACACATTTAGGGAAGTATAAAATATTGATAAAAAATTAGGAATTGAATTTAATTACATTTTACGTAATTAAGAAAATTATACTTTATTATGGACATCTGTTAACAGAATAAATCCTCGTACTGCTATTATATTAAGTTGGACATTTATTTATTTGTCGATTAATTAAAACTGGTTATATGATGTGTTCGCATTTATTATTAGATATTGATGTGTTCACTATTTATTATTGTTGTTGATATGATTACTGGTTGTTTGAATTTTGCTCAACCAGTTTGTGAGCAATTACCTTTTTATGTACATAGATTGGGTAGACCATAATTACGAATGCATTGAATAGGAATATCTTGTGAATAGAGTCTCATAATTTGACTATAAGATATTCGATTATAATATTGGTTAAGGAATTAATTATAATAAAAAGGAGTCTGTTATAATTTTAAAGGGAAAGATAGTTATCTTTTTAATGAAATATTTTCCAAAGAGATATATAGATATTTTTGAAAATAATGCCTGACCCATTTTATTTTTCACCCACCCCAGGATGACATGTTAGCATAATTTGACATAGTTTGAGGAGAAAAGGAGCTCAAAGTTGGAGTTCTAATATTCTCTATTGTTCACTTATAGTTACTTATTGTATTAGAAGGCTCTAGCTTATATTGTAATTTGGAAACAATGTATTTTGTAAATCAAGTATTTTGGAGAATTTTTTTATGAAATGTCTATTTTCTGTATTTATATTTTAATTCCTTCTGCTGTGAGGTTAGAAATTGCAGATTGTCCTAGAACTCTATCCTTGTATTTATGCTCTATAATGTTTTAAAAGCCTAACAGCTTGTATTTTCTCGGCATGAATTGTGCCGCAAAAATGTGGGTTGTTACATTTGGTATCAGAGCTTAGGTTTAGGATTCCTTAGGGACTAGGAATGTATTGAGGGAATGTACTTGAAAGGTTTTTGAAAAAAAAGGAGTTTTTCAAAAGATTTTCCAAAATATTTTTCAAAAATGAGTTTTGGAATTGTGTGTGTGTAAAGGTTTTTAAAGAGATTTCTAAAGAGTATAAATTCCTTCTATTCGTGCCTATACTATATGTAAGGAAATTTGAAAAATAATTCCCAGACACAGATAGCAAGAATGAGAACAAGCTTTAAGGGATAGCGTGAACTTTTCATTTTATTTTGATAAGGAAATGCTAGTAGAAATTTCTTATCCTATAATAGTGCCAAGCAAATCATGACTTAAGAGTGAGTGAAGAGGATTAACACCATGAAACCCAATGAGAATGAGATGAAGATGGATTATAAGAATATGAGGAAGGACTTTATGACCCTAAGGCAATCTGCCCAATTGAAATGGAAACTCTATTGTTAGTAGTTGTAATAAGTAATATTCACTCAAGGGTATAGCTAGATTATTTTCATATTAAAGTTGGACACCGAGTTGGATGGTAAACTTGAGTGACCTTATTTGATGAGAAAAATAGGACTTATTACATTTAAAGCATTAGTAGGTACATGTGGGCTGCTGTAATTAGATTATTATTATCTACACTAACTTAAGTGATAAAACGAAGAAAATATTTTTTGAAAAATGTGAGTTATTGAATTAAAATTTTACTTAGGATATTATATTGATATATCAAATGATTCCTTGTAATGGACAAGTCTGCAATTTTATAAATGAAATTGATTAGATGGCATAATGATTAGGGACTTATTTTTATTTGATGATATTTAAGGAGTTGGAAAAAAAAATATTTAGATCCTTGGGATTTTTAAGATATTTTAATGTATTGGAACTTGCAATGTTACAAGTAGATTTCCGCATATTATTAAGTTTAAAATAAACAAAAGTGTGACGTTTGCTATAACAAGGAATATATGTATAAAAAGAAAAAAGAAAGAAATGTACAAAACAAGGAAAAATTTCCTTATTTTGTACTATCTATTTCTAGATAATTTAGAAAGACAATTCCTTGTAATTGCAAACACCACACAAATATCTCCTCTTTTGATAAGATATGGAAATTTACCATGTTAGCATTTATCAAGTATAAGTTAGTTCCAATATATTAAAATGTAGTAAATCCCAAGAGTGAAATAATAAGATAAGGAATGAAAAAGGAAACTAAGTAGTTTATGATTTTCTATAAAATAGCCAGACGAATTACATAAAATTTCTTTAAAATGTGTGATTAAAGGAATTTAACAAAGAATAAATTTTCAATAATTGTTATAAAGTATTTTTTGTTTTGTCTTTTGGCACATGGTTACACTTACCTTCAATGTGCAATATATTTTTAAACAAAACTTTGAAAAAAAGGAGAGTTGGTTTATTATTTTACAGAAGTAGCTAGACAAACTTTATGGAATTTGCTTTTGAATTAAAATGATTAAGTAATTAGTGAAGAGTAATTTTCCAATTACTGCTTTAAACTTGTTTTGTCTTTTATGCGCATTGTCGCACTTACTCCCAATGTGTATTTTTCTTTGAATAATAAAACTTGTGGGAAATTTTGAAATGTTTGTAAGACACTACTTTTGTACTCCTTTTATAGTTGAAGAGTGGATATGTATTTGAAAATATTTCATGAATATTTTTTTCATGCTTTAAAAAAATATAACAATGATAACTATAAAAAATAACAGGTTCAAAATGTTACATTCTTTAAAAATATGCTTTAAAGAAAAATTGTATTTATAGAAGAAATTTTTGGAAAAGCTTGTTTTTTCTATCATTTTGAAAAGTTAATGAATTTTTTTTAGAAATGATGAATGAAAGCTTTCAAAGTCTCGGGCAACTTATTAGTTTTGGGTAAATGGTGTTAAAATAAAAGAATTTTGATCTAAAAGGTAGAAAGAGAAATATTATATTTAATACCTAAACTTAAAAGAAAATGATTAAATTGGAGTTATATGAATAAAAGTACACGGCCTACAAGAATTAGGTTGATAAAGGAATTTGGTAGTTATGTTCCATGGACGTCTAGATGTCAATCTTAGAATTGTAGATTAGAGAGTTGTGTTAAATTTAGGCGACACTATATGGAGAATTGTAGAGGTTGGAAGTAGCTTCGCAATAGAGAAAACGGTTCGCAAATCGTAGTTCGGAGATGGAAGTTATAAGGGAAAAGGTGGAGTAGGATGTTTTGGCAGGGTCAGACGTCTGAGGAAAATGGTCAGACGTCTGGCCCTTCAGCAAATCTGCACCATTGTTCCAGAGAATAAGCTCAGACGTCTGACCAAAAGGGTCAGACGTTCGAGTATGTGCAGAATTGGTTCCAGAGACTTTTATCAGACGTCTGACCAAATGGTCAGACGTTTGAGCTGAAGCGTATTTTTTCCAAATGCTTAGGTCAGACGTCTGACCATTTTGGACAGACGTCTGAGGCGACTTCTGCCTGTTTTTTGCGTGTGGGCTTGGCGTGAAGATTTGTGATTTCTACAGGGGCAATTTCGGAACATTTCCTAGGGTTTCTATTCTCCTATATAAGCTAGCTTTAGGTTCCAGATCAAAAGGCGTGCAAGCGACTGCAAGAGATTAGCCTCCACAAATTAGGGTTTATCAAAACCTAATTTTCTTCAATTCTCTTCTACACAAATCAATTTCTTATTAGAATTTTGATCATTGTAATCAATCTCTTGTACTCTTCTCATCAATATTAATAAAAGCTCTCTCTTAAAGTGGATGTATACTAACACAAAGTTAGTGGAACCACTATAAATCGCTGTGTGATTTATTTTTGTTATTGCTTTGATTTCTGAATTGCTTGTTTGGGATTGTGATTGTTTCTGGATTGGTTGAGATTGGAATTGAGTTATTAATTGGTTGTTTTTACACTTCTTACCACGATCCCGTCTTCCGATGTGCTTGTAGGATTTCGATTTGAGAGGTCTCGAGTTGGAATCCCCGTCCTAACATTTGGTATCAGAGCATTGGTGCTGGTAGGTGGTTGTAGAAATGCCAGAATCAGATAATACCTCAAGTAGTTCCTCAATGGGTAATCCAAGTGGTGTAGCGCCTTATGTACGTGGATCGTACGTAGCTTCAGGATCACAATTGGTAATAGACAAGTGGAATGGCGATAATGATTTTGAAAAATGGCAATGGAAGATGAAAGCGGTTCTAAGGAGGAATCAGGTCCATCGGGTAGTGTTTGATACACATTTATTGCCAGCAGACATCTTGGATGTTGAGAGAGAGGAGATGGAAGAGTGGGCATTCACTACACTTCAACTTGCTATGGGAGAGAATGTTATCTCTGAAATTAGTGGTGAGACAACCGCTAAGGGTATTTGGGACAAGTTGGAGGAGTTATATATGAAGAAGTCCCTGACAAATCGTTTGATCTTATTGTGAACGTTCTTTACCTATAAGATGAAGGAAGGTACTTCGCTAAAGGCGCACTTGAATACTTTTGATGATTTGCTAATGAAGATGAAGGTGGTAGATTTGAAGATTGAGGAAGAGCAAAAGGCGATGATATTGTTGTGTTCATTGCCAAATCGCTATACAGGTTTCTCAAATAGTTTGATCTATAGCCGGGATACATTGACTCTTGATGATGTCAAGACGGGTCTTCTTAGTGAGAAGTTGTGGGATCAAATGAAGGAGTTAGGTGATGGAAGTAGTGGTGCTAGTAGTGGTCATGGTTTGTTTGTGGAGAAGGAGAGGTATGTGAAGAAGGAGAACTGGGGTCGTTCTAAATCAAGGAACCCCGGTTGGAGAGGAAAGTCGAAGGAAAGAAAAGGCAAGTGCTATATTTGCAAGAAGCCCAGTCATTGGAAGAATGAGTGTCCGGAAAAGGAGAAGGCAAAGAAGGAAGTAGCATCTTCATCTGTAGCGGTGGAGAGTGGAGTTGGTGAGGGAGATGTAGATGTTTTGTCGGCAGTAGCATCGGATGTTTCAGATAGCGATTGGGTGCTCGATTCAGGGGCGTCTTATCATATGACGCCAAATAGGAATTGTTTTTCTTCTTACATAGAAAAAGAAGGAAATTCAATTGTTATGGGAAATTGTGCTATTTGTAAGTCGAAAGGCATTGGTTCCGTGCAAATTCGGATGTTTGACGGAGTGGTTTGTACTCTCACTAATGTACGCTATGTTCTGGAACTTCGGAAGTCTCTTATCTCTTTGGGGCAGCTAGATTCTTTAGGTTGTAAGATCACTATAGAGAGTGATAGCTTGCGGGTTTCGAAGGGGGTGCTTGTGGTGATGAAGGGTGCTAGGACTCATGGTATCTATTTGCTTCTAGGAGTGACTGTAGAAGGTGAAACTTGTATAGGAGTTGATAGTTCGCGTGGCTTGGATGCGACTAGGTTGTGGCATTTGAGGTTAGGTCATGTCTCAGAGAGGAGTTTGGATGTTCTTCGGAAGAGGGAGATGATCGATGCAGAATGTTTCAACAAGTTAGAGTTTTGCAAAGAATGCGTCATGGGGAAGCAAACAAAAGTTTCATTCGGTGAGGGAAAGCATGATTCAAGAAGGGTTCTTGAGTATGTTCACATGGATGTTTAGGGACCGGCACCTGTAGCTTCTTTAGGTGGAGCTTGCTATTATATTTCCTTTATATATGACTTTTCTCGGAAAGTTTGGGTGTATGTAATGAAGGCCAAGTCGGAGCCATTTGCAAAGTTAAAAGCGTGGAAGGCTCTTGTTGAGAATGAGAGTGGAAAGTCTTTGAAGGTTCTAAGGTTTGACAATGGCGGAGAGTATGTTTCCGGAGATTTTTTGGAGTATTGCAAGCATCATGGTATTTGGAGGCATTTTACTACACCTGGAGATCCGCAGTCGAATGGTGTTGCGGAAAGAATGAATCGTACTCTACTTGAGAAAGCTCGATGCTTGAGATTGACATCGAGTTTGGCGAAGGGATTTTAGGCTGAAGCTTTGTCAACCGCAGTGCATATTATTAATCGAATTCCGTGCTCAGCTATTGGTAACAAAATTTCGGAGGAAGTATGGAAGGGAAAGAGCATTGACTTGAGTTATCTTCATGTGTTTGGTAGTCCTGTTTATGTGCATGATCCAGGAAATGATAAGCTTGAACCTAGAGCTTTTAAGGGGATTTTGCTTGGATATACGGATGGAGTAAAAGGCTATCGGATTTGGAATTCGGAAACGAAGAAGGTAGTGAATTCTCGTCATGTTACTTTTGATGAGTCGGTGATGTTCAAGGAGAATGTGAGCTCATCCCATGTTCCGGATTTGGTTCATGGTGAATCAAAGGAGAAGGAAGTTAATTCCACATTTTTTCCAAGGAGTAGAGAGAGTAGAGTGGTTGGAGATGCTTGCAAGGAGGTAGCGGTTGATGTTACATCACATAGTACACATGGTTCCTCTAGTAATGTTGGTGATGTGCATGATTCTAGAGAAGCTTCGGTTCAAGGTGGAGCTGAAAGGAGTTTGGGTGATGGTATTGCTACTCGGGTTGGTCGTCGTACTATAAGTCCACCCGAAAGATATGGTGATTGGAACTATCTTAGCTTTTGCGATAATTTGGACTATGCTCTTCATGTAGTCCAAGATGAGCCGATGGACCTTGATGACGTCATGGAGTCGAGTGATAGCTCGAAATGGATTTGTGCCATGGAGGAAGAGATGCAATCATTATTGAAGAATCAAACTTGAGATTTGGTTCCACTTCCTAGAGGAAACCGTGCTATTGGGTGCAAATGGATATACAAGGTGAAGGACGATGGGAGATACAAAAGCTAAGCTAGTGGCTAAGGAGTTTGCACAAAGGAAGGGAAAGGAGTATGATGAGATATTCGCACCGGTTGTGCGCCATACTTCTATCCGGATATTACTTGGTATAGTTGCTATTCATGACTTGGAGTTGGAGCAACTTGATGTGAAAACCGCCTTCTTGCATGGTGACTTGGATGAAGACATCTACATGGAGCAACTGGAAGGTTTTGTTGTGGATGGTAAGTCAAATTTGGTTTGCAAGTTGAAGAAATCACTATATGGATTAAAGCAATCACCTAGACAATGGTACAAGAGGTTTGATCATTTTATGCCTGAAAATGGTTTTGATAGAAGCATCAAGTATGCTTGTGTTTATTTCAAGAAGTTGATAAATGATTGTTGGGTGTATTTACTCTTGTATGTGGATGACATGCTCATTGCTTCTAAGGATAAGAATGAAATCAACAAGCTAAAACTGAGTTTGAAATCGGAGTTCGAAATGAAGGATCTTGGAGAAGCAAGAAGGATATTGGGCATGGAAATTGTAAGGTATCGAAAGCATTTTGAGTTGAAACTAACTCAAATGGAATACATTGAGAAAGTGCTTTGCGAGTTTAGCATGGAGAATGAAAAGGCGTCAAATACACCTTTACCTTTTCATATGAAGCTTTCGAGTAAAGGATCACCTATCTTGGAGGAAGACAAGGCTTATATGGCATAGGTGCCATATGCTAGTGCGGTTGGAAGTCTAATGTATGATATGGTGTGTACAAGGCCCGATATTGCAAATGCCGTCGAGATGGTTAGTCGATACATGGCTAATCCGGGGAAATCGCATTGGGAAGCTGTGAAGCTTATATTGAGATACCTTAGAGGTACATCATCTTATGGTCTTGTTTTTTGCAGTAGTAAGGCGATGGATTGCAAGTTGGTTGGTTATTGTGATTCAGACTACGCCAGTGATAGGGATCGAAGAAAATCAACTTTCGGATATGTCTTCACACTTGGGGGTACAGCCATAAGTTGGAGATCTAGATTGCAGACCGTAGTTGCTTTATCCACTATGGAGGCAGAGTTGATAGTCGCGGTGGAGGCGGCAAAGGAGGCACTCTATTTGAAGCGATTGTTGTGTGACTTGGGTTTCGAGCATGATAGTATTGATGTTCGATGTGATAGCCAGAGTGCTATTCACTTGGCAGAGAATTTGGCGTTTAGCTCACGGACTAAGCATATTGAGGTGAGAGAGTCATTTCTAGTAGCCATGGATGAGGATAAGCAAGTATATCTTCGAAAAGTGCACACAAAGGATAACGCGGTGGACATGTTCACTAAAACATTGCCGGTTAGGAAGTTCGAGCATTGCTCGAACTTGATTCGCTTGGAGAAGTGTTAGGTGCCATGGGGTGGCACGGTTAAGGGAGGAGCTTGGTGGTAGATGAGGAAGAGTATCGGTGAGATATTGAGGTTCTATCTTCTTGGTAAGTGCTAGTCTTTGGTGAGATAGCTTAGGATTTGGATGTTTTCAACATTTCATTAATGGGCGGGGGCTTTTCCTGAGCTCGTTGGTGGAGTGCAATGGACGGTGGCTTTGCCAGAGCTCATTGGGAAAGCATTCAAGTTTGGTTGAAGGTAGAAGAAGTGATAGTTGGTGCTATCGGTTGTCGTTGATGGTATGGTACCATTAGAATTGGAGATGGATATAGTGTCGAGGTAAAGTGTTAAATTTACGCGACACTATATGGAGAATTGTAGAGGTCGGAAGTAGCTTCGCAACGGAGAAAACGGTTCGCAAATCGGAGTTCGGATGTGGAAGTTTTAAGGGAAAAGGTGGAGTAGGCTGTTTTGGCAGGGTCAGACGTCTGAGGAAAATGGTCAGACGTCTGGCCCTTCAACAAATCTGCACCATTGTTCCAGAAAATGAGCTCAGACGTCTGACCAAAAGGGCCAGTCATTTGAGTCTGTGTAGAAATGGTCAGACGTCTGAGCTGAAGCGTATTTTTTCCAAATGCTTAGGTCAGACGTCTGACCATTTTGGTCAGACGTCTGAGGCGACTTCTGCCTGTTTTTTCGTGTGTGGACTTGGCGTGAAGATTTGTGATTTCTGCAGGAGCAATTTCAGAACATTGCCTAGGGTTTCTATTCTCCTATATAAGCTAGCTTTAGGTTCTAGATCAAAAGGCGTGCAAGCGACTGCAAGAGATTAGCCTCCACAAATTAGGGTTTATCAAAACCTAATTTTCTTTAATTCTCTTCTCCACAAATCAATTTCTTATTAGAATTTTGATCATTGTAATCAATCTCTTGTACTCTTCTCATTAATATTAATAAAAGCTCACTTTTAAAGTGGATGTACACTAACACAACGTTAGTGGAACCACTATAAATCGCTGTGTGATTTATTTTTGTTATTGCTTTGATTTCTGAATTGCTTGTTTGGGATTGTGATTGTTTCTGGATTGGTTGAGATTGGAATTGAGTTATTGATTGGTTGTTTTTACACTTCTTACCACGATCCCGTCTTCCGCTGTGCTTGTAGGATTTCGATTTGAGAGGTCTCGAGTTGGAATCCCCGTCCCAACAAGTTGCACCTAATTAGAATATAGAAAACAAAAGGAAAGGGATCTCTAAATTAATAAGAAACTTTGTTAAGAAAATTTTGTGATAAGTTAAAGATTTGTAGGTTCAAATGGCTTAAGCAAGTAAAGATATGGAATGGTCAATGAGGTGAACTGTTGGGTACTGATATGAATTTATAAACACCGGATTTAAAGTGGTCATAAAATGGAATGGGGTTTGGGTAGTATTTTGATTCATTGTAATGAAATGTGTGACAACGTAAATTTCTATAAATTATTATCTAGTTCTAGTACAAAGGTGTATCATTTGAAATGACAAGGAATGTACCCACAAGAAAGAGATGTACAAAATAAGGATAGTTGCCATATTTCGTATTGTCTATTTGAAAAATAAATAGAAGAGATACTTTCTTGTAATTTCAAACGTAGCACAAATCCCTTTCTTTTAGATAATTTATGGAAAGTTACAGTGTTAACATTTCCTTCGGAAAAAAATGTAGTTCCAATGCATTAAAATGCAAAAATCCCTAAGTGTAAGCCAAAGTATTGGCCTTTATGTTTATTGGATCAAAGCAGAAATGTAACATTTCTTATTAAGTTGTTTCAACCATAAAGGAATTTGGATGGGGTGATAAGATGCCACATTGATAAAAAGGTCCCATTAAGAAAATGTCATCAAAGAACAAGAAAAAGAAAATCTTTGAAGATTCAAAGTGTAAAAAGGATATCCTGGGTAAGTATTTAGTCAAGATTTTGTAATGGATCGTAAATTCAAGAATGTGAGTCTCGGTCAAGAAAAAGTTATTATTTTAAGCACGCATAGAAAATGCAGATGGGCGTTCTCAAAAGAAAGAAGGAGAGAAATTTTTGGGTAAGATATGGAGGAAGAGATAAAAAAGTATTTATCTCAAAATTTCTCTTATATAGGAGGAAGATTATTTTCTTGAGGAAAATTTATGAAGGTATAACATACGATGCATGGTCGTGTGCGTAGAACCCGTGTAACGCCCCACCTCTATGCCCACGCTAACCAAGAACACTACGGTGTAGTGCTGTCAATTAGCACGGAGAATAAGGCTGTTGAGGAGCGACCATCCATGTAACTTCTTTGTGCGAGCACCGATATGTCAGATAGTATAGAATGCATATCATTTAAGGAGGAAATCTGACATACCGATACAAACTCAAAGCTATCACACAGTGGCTATATATATAATCTTCGGAAACAATCATAGAAATAATCATAACATAAATCAGTCACAGACATCCATATCACAAAGGCGGAAAAAGATATGAATATATATATGACACATGAAAGTGTACATCAGAGTAGTGGTCAGAAAGATCCACGATAATACAAAAGAATAGCAACATGTGCTATGCAAAAGAATACATCAATGAGTCGATATCTCAAATGTATACAACAAAAACAACTAATCTAAGTAGTTAGCCAAAAGTCAGAGTAATCCCAGAAGAGAAGTCAAGCAGAAGCACCTGTAACATCTCGGTCTGACCCGAGTATTATTTCATAAGAAAATAATAAACGGATCAGTCTAGCTATAAATATCAGATGACATGATATAGAATAAAAGATATGGCATAAACATATAATAACCATAATGGCATACTACTATAAGTATGTAAATGATAATCAACAAGAGATTAATCAAAATCACAAGAATCTTCTCAAAGATAAAATGGGGTATCATACCCTAAACTTGTATTCATAACAAGTCAATGACACACGAATTCACCAATGCACTAAAATTGATAACATATCAATGAAAATCATGAAAATTGGTGAAGCACAAATTCCAGAAATCAACACACGAAATCCAGAAATCACATAAAAGGGGGGAGGCCTATCACAAGAACGGGAGCATGAAAGCTCCCCAACATATGTATCACATGAACGAGAAGCTATCTCATGGAAGCTATCCATTAAATTTTGACACACGAATGGCCCGAAGACCATGGGGCGCTACCCCACATATGTGATGTAGAAACATCACACAAACGGGGTTTAGTCTCCCTCGTAGACAAAGAGACATCGCACAATTGCTAGTCTAAATCACAAAAATGATCATCATGATCATCAAGAAGTGTCAATCACACCAAGCTAATAAATATATGAGTTTAGCTTCATGTCCCATAACCACTAGCTTAACTTATATATTTACGAACAAACTGTAGATCTTCACTAGGAAATTGTCACAAAAAGGTTCAGTCGAACAAGTCCAAGAATTAACCGACGAAGTAAACGCAAGCGTTTCATACCACCTGTTTTGCTAAGCCGTTTAATTAGATTTCTCATCCGAGTGAAGTAAAGGCTTTTATATACTAATAGATTGGAAAACGGTTTAGGAAATAGAGCTTTGTAATAAAATAGAGTTGAAATCGCTTTGATGAAAGAGTTTTGATATTTACTACTATTATTGAAACCTTCATATTTTTAAAGTGACAAGTCACAAAATTGATTGTAGAAACAAATCAATCCACTAAACTTCACATTCGAAGACGTGAATAAAATCCAAGGAAATCAGCTCAAAATGCATCAAAGTAGGAGTAGATGGTGCGGCCAAGCATGCCGAGCGACCTAACAAAATACAGGTCGAACGACCTAAGTGTAAAAAGGCAAGCGACCTAACGTCTTAACAAAGCCGTGCGACCTAACGTCTTAACAAAGGTCATGCGACCTAACGTGCTACGACCAAGTGGTCGAGCAATTTAAGGGGTCATGCGACCTAAAGAAAATAAGGTTTAACGACCTAAAGTAAACAAGTCCAAGCGACCTAAGAGAGAACAGGTCAAACGACTTAGTGTGTTGCGACTTAGGGGTGAGCGACCTAAGCACGCGACCTAATGGGTGAAGACTGAGCGACCTATCGACCCAAGCGACTCAGTGTGGCCGAGCGACTTAACGTGAACGACCTAAATGGTTGAACAGGCCAAGCGACTTAACGTGGTGAGCGGCCTAAGGAACGAGCGAGCTATCTGCTGAGCGACCTAAGGCGAACGAGCCAGGAATGTGACCTAGTGTAGAACGAGCCATTGCCAAGCGACTTAAGGTACGAAGCGACCTAACGGAATTGCGACCTAAGGTGAAGGCTGAGCGACCTAGCGCCTAGCGACCTACGACCTAACTCGTACGAACGACCTAACTCATACGAACGAATTAAGGCCGGAAACGAGTTATGCTCAGTGCGACTTTTCGACAGAACGACCTAGTGCCAGGAAAATGCTAAAACACACGAAATTTGGAGTTTTTCACATATTCGATCCAAACCAAATGCAAATGCACATGCACAAGTGATAGGGAATCATTCCCAACAATCCAATGACGGTTATAGGCAAGAATGTGAGATAAAAATCTCACCTTTGCACCAAAAATCAATGAAGGTGAAGCTTGAAGCAAAACAAGGACAACAACAAGCTTGAATCAATGTCTTCACTTGAATTCGGAGTAGATGTTGGATTAGCAATGAAGATTAAAGCTTTGGAGTTTTAATTTCCCATTACCTCCACCATTTTTGAAGAAGCTTTAAGTGTTAGGAAAATGAAGAAGGAATTAATGAAGAGGAGAGGGGGTTGGGACTGACTTAGAAGTGGTTCAGCCCAAACCAAAAGCTCAAAGCAAAAAGTGGCAAAAATTTCACTATCTCCAAACATATCAAAGTTTACACTCAAAAAGATCGCAAACGTCATTTTGAACACAATGGAGGTGGTCTCGAGTCCTAATTTGACCGTATGCAAAAAGTAGCTTTTCGGACTAACATCCGACTAACGATAAAATATTTAAATATAAAATCGATAAATATGCGGGTTGTTACAGACTCCCCTCCTTAAAGAAATTGCGTCCTCGCAATATATAAGATGGAAATAAAAAGTAACAGCCATAAAAGCATATTAACACAAAAGAAATTTGAAATAATAAGTTTACCTCAAAGAGCATGAGTAAGTAGGTCCGGATGTGTACGCTCGATGAATTCTCTAGATTCCCAAGAGCAATCCTTAGGATTAGAGGACCATTGAACTTTAACAAGCGGAACATCTTTATTTCGAAGTCGTTTAACCTCCAAAGCAATAATTCGAATAGGATGCTGCTCAAAAGTTAAATTCGGCGAAACTTCAATCTCTTCCACAACACCGGGCTCAAGAATAGAATCGGAATCCCGAAGGCACTTCCGTAATTGAGAAACGTGAACACGTCATGCATGGCAGAAAACTGATCCGGTAATGAAAGGCGATAAGCCATGGAACCAATACGTTCGGTGATAGGAAATGGCCCAATATATCGAGGCGCTAACTTTCCCGATCGACTGAAACGTACAACACCCTTCATAGGTGAAACACGAATAAATACAAGATCTCCCACAGAAAATTCTAATTTTCTTCTTCGGTTATCGGCATAGGATTTTTGCCTACTTTGGGCTTCTTTCATCCTATGTCGAATAAGATCAATCTTTTCTGTGGAATCTCGAATAAAATCTGGACCTAAGACCAGCTTCTCACCGGCCTCAAGCCAGCAAGAAGGAGATCGGCATGGCCTTCCATAGAGTGCCTCGAAAGGTGCCATACCAATACTAGCTTGGAAGCTGTTATTATAGGAAAATTCAACAAGTGAAATATGATCTTCCCAACTTCCACCAAAGTCAAGGACACAAGCACGAAGAAGATCTTCAAGTGTTTGATTCACATGCTCCGTTTGTCCATCGGACTGGGGGTGATAAGCGGTGCTAAAATTAAGCTTCGTTCCCAAAGCTTTTTGAAGACTCTTCTAGAATCCACTAGTAAACAATGGATCACAATCACTAACAATGGAAGTAGGAACTCCATGCAATTTAACAATTTCTTTGATAAAGAGTTTGGCCAGAAGCGGAACGGTTCGGTTCGACCGAACGGGAATAAAATGGGCGGATTTAGTAAGTCTATCAACAATCACCCATAAGCTATCATGACCCGAACGAGAACGGGGAAGGCCATCAATAAAATCCATGGAAATTTGATCCCATTTCCAAACTGGAATTTCCAAAGGTTGCAATAACCCACCAGGCCTTTGATGTTCAGCCTTGACAAGTTGGCACGTCATGCAACACTTAACAAAGTTAGCAATATCAGATTTCATTCCCTCCCAATAATAAAGTCGCTTCATATCCGCGTACATTTTACTACTACCGGGATGAATGGAATATTTGGAACGATGAGAATCTTCTAAAATATCTTTACGAAGATCACTAGTATTTGGTACGATAAGTCTACCAAATTTTCGAATGCCGCCACGAGAATTAATATAAAAGTCTTTCGAACCTTCAATGTCAACTTTATCCTTAATATTTTGGCCAAGAAGAGCCAATTCGGGATCTAGCCTTTGAGCTTCAAGAATGTGGTCTAAAAGAGAAGGATGAGCCTCAAGGCTACATAAAACAAGAGATGAACATAAATCGGAAACACGATCTCGAATTTCACAAGTGGATAAAATCTCGAGATCATTCCATTCGGATATCATCATGGAAACAACCGCTTGTTGCTTTCGGCTAAGGGTGTCGGCAACACGATTTCCCTTTCCGGGAGTATAAAGGATATCAAGATCATAAGAATCAAGGAATTCGAGCCAACGTTGTTGATGCAAATTAAGTTCCCTTTGAGAGAATAAATATTTCAAAGACTTATGATCAGTATAAAGTATGAATTTCTCTCCCAAAAGATAATGTCGCCAAATTCGAAGGGCGAAAACGATAGCCGCAAGTTCTAAATCATGTGTGGCATATCTAGTCTCAGCCGGCTTCAATTGCCTAGAAGCATAAGCAATAACACGTTCTTTTTGCATAAGAACGGCACCCAAACCAACGCGACTAGCATCGGTATAAACAACAAAATCTTGATTCCCTTCGGGAATAACAAGAATAAGAGCATCAGAAAGGAGTTCTTTTAATTTCTGAAAAGAAGTTTCACATTTGTCCGACCAAATGTATTTAACACCTTTCTTTGTCAAGCCAGTAAGAGGCACGGCAATTTTAGAAAAGTCCTTGATAAAACGACGGTAATAACCCGCCAATCCAAGGAAGCTACGGATTTTCGTGACACTCTCCGGTCTCTTCCAATTTTGAATCGCTTCAATCTTTGAAGGATCCACTGATATTCCGGATTCGGAAATAATATGACCGAGAAACTTCACACTAGATTGCCAAAAGTGGCATTTAGAAAATTTTGCTTTTAATTGATTACTCCTAAGATTTTCCAATATAATCCGAAGATGCTTTTCATGCTCCTCCTCAGTTTTTGAATACACAAGAATATCATCAATAAAGATGAGAACAAATCGATCGAGAAAATCTTTAAACTCGATTCATAAGGTCAACGAAATAAGCTGGAGCATTCGTTAAACCAAATGGCATAACTAGCCATTCATAAGATCCATAACGAGTACGGAACGAAGTCAAAGGAATACTATCCTCTGCAATACGAAGCTGATGATAACCGGTAGCCAAGTCCAATTGTGAAAAGACTTTAGCACCACTGAGCTGATCGAACAGATCATCAATCCGAGGTAAAGGATATTTATTCTTAATAGTAAGATCATTAAGCTTGCGGTAGTCGACGCAAAGCCTAAGTGTACCATCGGACTTATTTACGAAAATAGCTGAAGCTCCCCAAGGCGAGGAACTAGAGCGAATAAATTGCTTCGTCTCCAATTCGGATAATTGTTTGCGCATCTCTTCATTATCCTTATTGGACATGCGATAAGGAGGACGAGTAATAGGTTGAGCTCCAGGTGTAAGATTAATTCTGAACTCAATTGCTCGCTTAGGCGGTAATCCTAAAACGGGCTCAAATATGTCGAAAAATTCATGAACGACGTGAATACAAGAAATGACATCTTCCTCATCATCATCACGAGGATTTAAAGAATATAAAGATGCAGCCAAAGTGGAATCCGAATCTTTAAGAATAATAGAAATCTGCTTTACAGATTGTGGATGTCGGAGATAAATAGTCCGCTCAGGACATAGGATATGAGCTTCATAACGGTTAACCAATCCATACCCAAAATCATTCCAAAGCCTAAATAACGCATGACATGCAAATTGGCTAGGAAAGGAAAATCACACAAAATAATCTCCACATCTCCATATAGCAAACTAAGAGTTGCGGATCCACCAACGGGATTCGCAATTCTCAAAGAAGTCATTAAAGCATCAACACTTAAAGAAAAAGTATCGACAAGTTCCTTTGATATAAAAGAATGGGATGCACCCGTATCAAAGAGAACTCTAATAGGTTGATTATGAAATATAATAATGCCATCAAGAATAGAATGAGACATACCTTGACCGCGAGATGTGTTGCCAGGGGCTTGAGCAACGTTTAACTTTCCCTCCTTGCCTTGAAGCTTAGGGCATAGATGCATAAAATGATCTGGACTCTTACAATAGCGACAAGAACGGGGCTTTGAACACTTGTTCGCAAAATGGCCCTTAGCACCACAGTTGAAGCATTTCCCCTCACTAGGGGAAAGTGTCTTTGCAGCAGGAGTTGCTTGCTTACCCTTTTTGTTGGGATAAGGACCTTTGAACTTGTTAGGCCTTTTCTTGTTGTTGAAGTTTGGTTTGGCAGCCACCACTTCAACATCACTGTCCTTATCAGCCTCTTCAAGACGAAGAGCGATATCAATGAGTTGATCGAAAGAAACTTCTAATTTTAGAAGTAGTGGCTTCTTGAGATTCTTGTTTAAGCCATAGACGAACCTCTGGTTCTTCTTCAATGGGGTGTTGATGTATTCAACCCCATATTTAGACAGTGACTCGAAGGATGCGACATAATCTGTCACAGAGGATTCACCTTGAACAAGGTCTATGAAACGTAGAGCCAATGTCACTTTCTCTGCTTCTGGTACGAATTTTAATTCGAAGCATTCCCGGAATAGCTCCCAGGTGAGATCAGCTTCATTAATTTCAGAAATAAGAAGTTCGTACCAATCCAGTGCTCTTTCTTGGAGCATACTGGAAGCCACCTGAACACGGTGAAGATCGATAAGATTCATGCGAGAAAAGATTCGATCGCATGTTCTTAACCAAGCCTGGACCTCAATAATAGTTTCGGAACCTTTGAATGGTTTCCCACCCAAGTTGGTATAATCGTTGCACAAGCGTGCAAATCCAGACTTAGGATCAGTAGGTTCCTGATTAGGACCAGCTGCTTGAGCATTCTTTACTAAATCAAGAAGCTATTGAGCGGTCATAAAAACTCCATCTTGGGGAGTAACAGTAGATGGTCCAGCTCTGGGACGGCCTGGTCTAGACATTCTCTTCTTTAAGGAGGAGAAAAGAAGAAAAGTTATTCTCCAAATAAATATCAAGCAAATCTTGATAGATAAAACAAGGATACATAAAAGGAAAAAGGATGAGTCAGTTCGAAGACTCGACTTAAACCCTAAGGCACGACTCCTAAGTTGGACTTAGGACGATGATCCTTGTTAAGTTATTCTACATTGTTCCGAAGTTTGGCTCCGATACCAAGCTGTAACGCCCCACCTCTATACCCACGCTAACCAAGAACACTACGGTGTAGTGCTGTCAATTAGCGTGGAGAATAAGGCTGTTGAGGAGCGACCATCCATGTAACTTCTTTGTGCGAGCACCGATATGTCAGATAGTATAGAATGCATATCATTTAAGGAGGAAATCCTACATACCGATACAAACTCAAAGCTATCACACAGTGGCTATATATATAATCTTCGAAAACAATCATAGAAATAATCATAACATAAATCAGTCACAGACATCCATATCACAAAGGCGGAAAAAGAAATGAATATATATATAAAACACATGAAAGTGTACATCAGAGTAGTGGTCAGAAAGATCCACGATAATACAAAAGAATAGCAACATGTGCTATGCAAAAGAATACATCAATGAGTCGATATCTCAAATGTATACAACAAAAACAACTAATCTAAGTAGTTAGCCAAAAGTCAGAGTAATCCCAGAAGAGAAGTCAAGTAGAAGCACTTGTAACATCTCGGTCTGACCCGAGTATTATTTCATAAGAAAATAATAAACGGATCAGTCTAGCTATAAATATCAGATGACATGATATAGAATAAAAGATATGGCATAAACATATAATAACCATAATGGCATACTACTATAAGTATGTAAATGATAATCAACAAGAGATTAATCAAAATCACAAGAATCTTCTCAAAGATAAAATGGGGTATCATACCCTAAACTTGTATTCATAACAAGTCAATGACACACGAATTCACCAATGCACTAAAATTGATAACATATCAATGAAAATCATGAAAATTGGTGAAGCACAAATTCCAGAAATCAACACACGAAATCCAGAAATCACATAAAAGGGGGGAGGCCTATCACAAGAATGGGAGCATGAAAGCTCACCAACATATGTATCACATGAACGAGAAGCTATCTCATGGAAGCTATCCATTAAATTTTGACACACGAATGGCCCGAAGACCATGGGGCGCTACCCCACATATGTGATGTAGAAACATCACACAAACGGGATTTATTCTCCCTCGTAGACAAAGAGACATCGCACAATTGCTAGTCTAAATCACAAAAATGATCATCATGATCACCAAGAAGTGTCAATCACACCAAGCTAGTAAATATATGAGTTTAGCTTCATGTCCCATAACCACTAGCTTAACTTATATATTTACGAACAAACTGTAGATCTTCACTAGGAAATTGTCACAAAAAGGTTCAGTCGAACAAGTCCAAGAATTAACCGACGAAGTAAACGCAAGCGTTTCATACCACCTGTTTTGCTAAGCCGTTTAATTAGATTTCTCATCCGAGTGAAGTAAAGGCTTTTATATACTAATAGATTGGAAAACGGTTTAGGAAATAGAGCTTTGTAATAAAATAGAGTTGAAATCGCTTTGATGAAAGAGTTTTGATATTTACTACTAGTATTGAAACCTTCATATTTTTAAAGTGACAAGTCACAAAATTGATTGTAGAAACAAATCAATCCACTAAACTTCACATTCAAAGACGTGAATAAAATCCAAGGAAATCAGCTCAAAATGCATCAAAGTAGGAGTAGATGGTGCGGCCAAGCATGTCGAGTGACCTAACAAAATACAAGTCGAACGACTTAAGTGTAAAAAGGCAAGCGACCTAACGTCTTAACAAAGGTCATGCGACCTAACGTGCTACAACCAAGTGGTCGAGCAATTTAAGGGGTCATGCGACCTAAAGAAAATAAGGTTTAACGACCTAAAGTAAACAAGTCCAAGCGACCTAAGAGAGAACAGGTCAAACGACTTAGTGGGTTGCGACTTAGGGGTGAGCGACCTAAGCACGCGACCTAAGGGGTGAAGACTGAGCGACCTATCAACCTATGCGACTCAGTGTGGCCGAGCGACTTAACGTGAACGACCTAAATGGTTGAACAGGCCAAGCGACTTAACGTGGTGAGCGGCCTAAGGAATGAGCGAGCTATCTGCTGAGCGACCTAAGGCGAACGAGCCAGGAATGCGACCTAGTGTAGAACGAGCCATTGCCGAGCGACTTAAGGTACGAAGCGACCTAACGGAATTGCGACCTAAGGTGAAGGCTGAGCGACCTAGCGCCTAGCGACCTACGACCTAACTTGTACGAACGACCTAACTCACACGAACGAATTAAGGCAGGAAACGAGTTATGCTCAGTGCGACTTTTCGACAGAACGATCTAGTGCCAGGAAAATGCTAAAACACATGAAATTTGGAGTTTTTCACCAATTCGATCCAAACCAAATGCAAATGCACATGCACAAGTGATAGGGAATCATTCCCAACAATCCAATGACGGTTATAGGCAAGAATGTGAGATAAAAATCTCACCTTTGCACCAAAAATCAATGAAGGTGAAGCTTGAAGCAAAACAAGGACAACAACAAGCTTGAATCAATGTCTTCACTTGAATTCGGAGTAGATGTTGGATTAGCAATGAAGATTAAAGCTTTGGAGTTTTAATTTCCCATTCCCTCCACCATTTTTGAAGAAGCTTTAAGTGTTAGGAAAATGAAGAAGGAATTAATGAAGAGGAGAGGGGGTTGGGACTGACTTAGAAGTGGTTCAGCCCAAACCAAAAGCTCAAAGCAAAAAGTGGCGAAAATTTCACTATCTCCAAACATATCAAAGTTTACACTCAAAAAGATCGCAAACGTCATTTTGAACACAATGGAGGTGGTCTCGAGTCCTAATTTGACCGTATGCAAAAAGTAGCTTTTCGGACTAACATCCGACTAACGATAAAATATTTAAATAAAATATTTAAATATAAAATCGATAAATATGCGGGTTGTTACAACCCGAGTGAAGTAACCCTTAAGTGGGCGCTATTTTGGTTAGAATGACCTTAGATTATAACTCTAATGAATGTGAGGACTTTTATTGTTTAAATTAAATGAGAGAATAGACCAAACTTCCATTTGTAGAATAATCCATGTAGACCATAAACATGATACTTATGTACCATGATTTTAGAGAGTTTGGGAAACGGTCCAAGTGTAAAGGGAAGTGGCTTGAGTTGAGCTGAATTTGGAAAAGAAAGTATAGCAAAGGGCTAAGTGCGAAGTACCATAGAAAGAAGAAGTGAAATCCACGGTTAAGTTATCCCACTTGGTATGTAGGCATCGAGGTAATTAGACAACCACTGAAAGTGTATGACAACATGTTGTGCGTTGGAGGTTTTATGGAGCTATAGTTTGCAGGAGCATACTTATGCTTAAGTTGTTTAGTATGGTGTAAAACGACACCATTTGAGTTAGTAGCAAAGGTTGTTGGAGGCTACCAAGGCACATGTAATTGAATTGGAAATTTTTGGCCAACGGTGAAAGTTGGATAGCGTAGTCGAGGTCCTATTGATAGAAGGACAAGGACTGCACAAAAATAGACAGAAAACAAGTACTGGTAGGAGACTAGCGGGGTAGTTCAAGGAGTTGAGTCCATATAGAGTCCGTGGAGTTGAGTCCAGGGTAGAGAACAGGCAAGTAGAAACCCCCAAAGTAAGAGAGGATGTGATTTTATCGTTGGGAAGCCATCATTAAGTACTTATGGAAGTGTCTGTATGATGTAGCTACTATAGTTAAGCCATTTAGTTAGAGGAGCATAGATTATATTTTATTTATTTATTTAGGTGGTACACCCTTTAGGTAGAGACCTTTGGATGGTAGGAATGGTTGTAAACATGTCAATGAGGCATGTTACGATTGATAAATGTTGTTGGATGTTTATAGATGCAAGTGGTTGCATTTTATACACTAGCACTACGCCATAGATTGCATACTGCAACACCAAAGAAGTGATGCAGGAAGTGCCAAAAAATGTTGCTGTATGCTAAAAAAGGGCAAAGGCAACACTTTCTCGGTGATGCATTTTGTCGCGTTACCGCAGACCTCAAAGGCAACATTTTGACTATCTAAGGCAACATAAGAAATATTGTTGCAATAGAACCCTATTTGGGTCTATGGCAACATCCATAGGTGTCTGTACCAACATTCCAAAATGTTGCTATAGATATTAACTTTCTGAATTTGTGGGGCCCACAATATAGAGCATATTTGATTTTTTAATAGAAATAAATATTTATTTAATAAAATGCTATTGCACAGAATTTAATATTCAAACAGTAATTTATTTAAATAAATATTTTATTTCAACATTTAAAATAGTACAAATTCCTGACTCCACTATTTTACAATTCAATGATAAATAACACTGATATTCACATATATAGATATTCCTCACTACATTACTCAGTTCACCCATTACATATGCAGTTTCAATTTATACAGACACCGACACTGACAAATATATGACGAGCTGAGGGCCGAGCCGAAGGCGAGCCGAGTGCCGAGCCGAAGGCGAGCCGAGTGCCGAGCCGAAGGCGAGCCGAGTGCCGAGCCGAAGGCGAGCCGAGAAGCGGGTCCGGGCGCAGCGCCGGCGGGGGTCCAGGGCACCGCAGTCCCGGCGGTTAGGTCGAACAAGTGGGCACCGCCCGATTCATCCGATTTCGGAAGATCGAGCCTTCTTTGAAAAGACGTAAAATGATGCACAAATGAAGACTGAGCTTAATTCCTATCCTCCATCTCCTCGCCTAAATCTGCTTGAATCCCCTACGGCCAAACACCAAAACTGTACTGCAAACTCTTTTCAATTTCCAATCACCACATTAGCTTCTCTCCGTAACCAATACACAACAGCACTCTACCATTGTCAAACTCCAAACTCTGTCTACATCTCTCTGCCCACATTCAGGCATCACACTGCCAACTGAAACTCCTCTGCATCACCAACTTCCACCATCACTTCCATAACTTACCAAACCAAACAACCAACCTTCAACCAATACAACTACATCCCGATTCAACGGTGAACCAACCAACCTTAATGCTTGGATAAGATCACTCTGCACTCAGTCCGAGTTATGAACTTGCGATGGAGGCACATGGCTTCCAGAAGCAGTACATACCCAGCCATATTCTGAAACATTAACAAGTTCCAAAGGAGCATTTGCACAAACATATGGGGGGCGTACTATCTTATTGAAATTACCAGTACCAAGTGAAGCAACTGCAATCATAGGGGAAAGTACGAAGAGATCAGCCTAGGATCTGCTCTGAACTTGCGATGGAAAGTACGAAGTGAACCAAAATGTCGAGGGCAGCAGTTCGGGTTTTGGGAGAAATTAAGGCGCTAGAAGGGTTTTCAGGTGAAGTAGTCTAAAGGAGAAAGGTAGAGGGGTTGGTGGCGAGCAAGTCTTCTGTTGGAGGTGAGAGCTGATGGCGATGACAGCGGTGGCAAAAGGGGTTTGAACGGAAAACTTTGTTTGGCTTCGGGTTTTGGTGTCGTGACGGGGCTCTGGTTGGAGTTAGATGGTCGCGATGGGTCAGGGGGTAGCTGGGGGTGAGGGTGACAATTTGGTGGCGGAGGCGAATGAGGAAGCAGAAGAAGAGGAGGGTGACAATTTGGTGGCGGAGGCAAATGGGAGGAGGCGAATGGGAGGAGGCGAATTGGAATGAAAACCAAAAGGGGATCTACTCTGAACTAGGCGGGAAAACGAAATTTTGGGGCAAATTGCAGTGGTGATCCATTTTAACAACCAGATTAAATGTAGACCGTTGGATCGTATTCACGCGGATTGCTAATTTTATTATTTTTTTAATTTGAATACATCTATAGCTACTGCAACATCTTGTTGATACCTATGCTAACACCTTGAAGCGAGTGTTGTAATAGACAAAAATCAGCATACCTATTGTTACATTATAGCTAGCAACACCATGTAATTTCGTTGCAGTAGGCCATCTATGGCGTAGTGTAGGATATTGAGTCCATTTGGCACACACATTCACACCTTGTGCATATTGCATGCTGATTTTGGTGGTTACCCCTGGATGATTTTGCATATGGATGTTACATATGGATGTATGATTGAGCATACATGTAGAACTATCGGTTTAATTTAGTATCATGCATATATTTGGATGCATGGCATGAGTATGCCTGCATAAACAGGAGGTCGACTGAATCAGTAGACAGACTACTCTTTTGCATTAGTTCAGGTTCATATGCATTCCATGTTGCATAATTACATAATTGCATTAGAACTATTAAGGACTATGGTTGCCGTGGATGATGGATAAGTAGATGGATGTAGATTTTTGGTTGCTGGTTGCTAAGTGCATTCTTCTGTCCTTAGAGATTTCGGGGACTAAATCCCTTAAGGGGGGAAAATGTAACAACCTGGGATTTTCTCGGGAACTTATGTAAAATTTAACAAGAATTTAATAGAGGTTTAAATGGGAATTTAATAAGAAAAGAAAATTTAATTAAAACAAGGACTAAATTTTTTTCCAAACATCTGAATTTGGCTATGAAACCTTCACCATTGCGTTCGTTATGATTTTCTGGAAGATTTTCATATATAACATTTTGTAATCCGAGTTAGTATGAAGAAGTTAGGGGTGTCGGAAGATATGAGAGCAGAATGGAAAAAAATAAATAATAAATTATATACTCAGGTCGACCCATTCTTTCTCCAAGTTGACCTAAACCTTCTATAGGTTGACCTAGGACCATGATAGGTCGACCCAAACCAAATTTGATCGTAGGAATGTGATTTTTGATGATGTGTTTAAACTGTAACATCCCCCTATTTTGTTAATTATGTGTTTTGGATTTATTAGAAAAATAAAGATTTAAAATTTTATGTAGTCCAGAAGCTGTATGGAAATTAATTTTATCAGAAGAAATAATATTAGCAAAATTTTGAAATTTATTTGGAAATAAAACAAATATTTAATGATTGTTGAAACTTGAAAAGTGATATTTTATTAAAAGAAAAATCATTATAGATATAAAATAAAATTTGAAGTAAAACCCTTCAAGCGAAATTGTAATCAAAGACCAAATTGCGATAGAACAATAACGCGGTTAAGGGTGTAAAATTATTTAAAAGAAAATAAAACAAATAAACCTCTACCGTCGTGTGCATGCTTATCAGAATCATGATTCTAAATTAACGTATATATGCATGTTCATCTCTTTCATCATTATATTTTAACCTATTTGATTACTTAAGCCTAAAGTGTTAGAGTAAAACCTATATAAACACCTTCACTATGCTTCATTTGAGACACACTGAAATGTAATAGCTTCATCACGTTGTTCCTTTCCACGCTAACTTCGTTATTGATCTTATAGTTTTAAGAAGCAAAACAAAGTGAGTATACTTTCTTTTTTACTGTGTCATGTACTTTAGTTTCATCTTCTGTTCACATTAATATCAGTGCACATATATATCTCACTGTTTCATTTCAACATCAGTCCAAAGGTTTTTGCTTGACTTAATTAAAGTAGTTTAGGTGTACAATGCTCTTGAATATGAACTACAATGAAAAAGTGAGTATATCCTCTGCCATAACATAAGTATTTTTAGTGATTCTTCTATGTTTCAATTATATATTTCACTGCAAAGAACCAAAATAATAAAAACATATGTTGCTTTAGTGTGCATATAGATTTAGTGTCCATTTCCTTCATTACTTATGTCCAAGCAACCGACTGTTCATCAAGTTTTGATTAATACGTACACATGAACATAGGTATAGATTAGTTAAACCATATATATGACTAAATAGTATTTAGTGGCATTCTATATTTGTGACTAGAATACATTCAACATTTGAACAAGTCGGACAAGTAATTGTCCTTCACAATTCATGGGAGTAAAAGGATAAATTTTTGAATGATAGATTAAGTTAGAGATGCTTCAAACTTATTTTTTATGTTCCTCAAACTTCTATGTGATTTTAGATCCAACAAAATAGTATAGATAATACGTGATAATAACAGCTGATATAGGTGATGCAGTAGCAAGGTATTGAAATCAAGAGGCTACAAACTTGAATATAAACACTTAGAATATGTTTTCATATTTGTAAACTTACGTCGGCATGCATTAATGGAAATAAGATTTCTCTTTAAATATGTGTCCATATATTTACACATTAAGCTGCCAAATTTCAATCATATATAGCTCAAAATCTACCGTGAATTTAGCATGCAACCAAAAGGTAATATGTAGAGGGAAGTGAGATGAACAAATCGACTAGCTTTCGCCTTGTCGACAAACCCTGTTGTAACCAGAAATGACACCGTTATGTCCACATCCGTATAGTGAACGGGTATGCTACGGTCGAAACAAAAGGTACCAATAGAACCATATTATGTAGCTGAGTGTGACGGTAGTCTCGATTCGATCGTGGGTCCACGATGGAATAGCCGACCGGAAAGAAGATGCAAGAATAAAAATAAAGAAACATGTCAATAAATAAAAAGAACGAAACGTGTGTGAAGGGGGAGGATGTGCAAAGGGTTTCATGGGTAGGGACATGAGGCAGTCAAAAGGAGGAGCAAGGGGTTGGATTTTGGGTTGTGAAGGGGGAGAATATGCAAAAGGTTTCATGGGTAGGGGTGGGAGGCGGTCAAAAGGAGGAGCAAGGCGTTGGATTTGGGTTCTGCCTGTACTAAACTAATAATATGGACATGAAACTAAACTGTTTATATGCATGAAAGCAAACTAATAAATGAAATGTATGTTTTTTTGGAAAAACACGGGTGTGTAGCGTGACACTACACAGCCGATTATAAAATAATATAAGTAGGTAGTAGTCGATCAACAAGCCTGATCGATAGCCAAAAAATATCCATGTTCAGCATACATAGAGAGAATTACATAGTAACATACAATAGACATCCAGATTAAGCAAAAGTATCTAGTATCAGACCCAGTACGTGCATAGCCAGACTTCCCACTCAGTATCCAGTCAGTCGTCATTGCCATTATCACTGGGAGGGAGGCGCATAGTGAAAGGCAACCTATGTTTCGATCCTGTCCAGAGCGAAAATAAGTAATAAATGAAATGTATGTGGTGCATGTTTCATGCACTAATAAAATAAACTTGCACGACTTTTCATGCATAGGAAAACAAAATAAAATGAAAAATGAAAGAAAGGGAAAATATTTAAAATGCCCCTGGAAAGTTATATATAATATGGAAGCTATAAGATTTATAAAGTTATATATTATAATCTTTCATTTAAACCCCTTTGCTTAAATCGATTATATCTTCTTCGTGTGTAATCCGTTTAAAATGTGGTTTGTGTCGTTCGGATCATTATGACACATAGAATATTTTAATATAATTTATTTAACTGACAAGCACCATTGTCCTGGTGGTTAAGTGATTCGATTTGGTGCGAGAGGTCACAAGTTCAAAACTTGCGTAGCGTGATTCGAACATTTATTGACACATGATTTGTGATTTGTAGTCCCAGTGACATGTTGTATCTAAGTACCATTTCAAAAAAAATATTTAACTATTTGAAAAATATAGAATTATGTGATAAAATTTGTATTTTAAAAATTTAAACTTGAATCATTTAATATTATTTTGAATAATTAAATAAAATATATCCTAGTGAAACAATTCAAAGTTTCAATTAAATTGAAATACATAATCCTATATGATTTAATGCTAGGTTGGGTAAATTAATATATGTTTCTTAGTTCAATATTTCATTGATTAAATTATTTACTTTATTTTAGCACAATTGTTAATATCCAATGTTGTATTTAAAATCTCTATCAGTATAATAATGTTGTCATCTGCAAGTTAATGCTATGATGCACGAATACGACATCTATATGTGATATAAAATGGGACACGATACTATTTCGGGAATAAATGGTACATTGGGAGGTTAGATACAAATGAATTTGAATGAATTTAACCAATGAAGCAAATGAGACGAGGTGAGACTACTAGACACTAGAATCCATCCTAGCAGACAGATTCGGGGTCGCACCCTGAATCGCGACGACCTGGTCCCTCATCACTTATTGTCCAAACAATCTGTTGCACGGACACAACCACGGTGAAAGGCGTAGTGCAAACGGGAAAAGGGAAAGAGTTAAGAGTAATCTCATTGATGGATATATGATGGAACGAAGATGAAGATTATAGCACAACGGGGCGAGCGCCAATGGTAAACGGAGAAGATAGTGCAACTAATAGATCGTGTGGGGGCACCTACAACGTCCGATCGGAAGATACACGGATGCAAAAGGCCGTGATATCGGTTCGAGGCAGAGTCTAATAAGAGTGAATAATAGGTAGGATTCACTAGTGATTACAGACCTCGTATATAAATAACTTGACAGTGAAAAAGTCTATTGAATAACGATTGCAACTTATAAATGTGAATATGGTGTGATATCCCAGTTGACTAGAGTTGCAGCTATGAGTCACGATGAATAGAGCCTGACACGTGTGTTAGCATTGATTTATGAAAATAATATATGGGCAGGATATTGTATGGTGTGAGTGACATCAATGTGTTTGATTATAATGTCATGTATTTATACCTGACACCACACTTGTATGTTATGATTATGCACGATTATACTCATAGCTAGATTTCTGGCCTGACTCAAGGTTTGTTATGTTTATAACGAGGCCTCGAGTCAGACTGTAGTATTGTGTTTTCCAGGTTAGCCTTCTATTGGACGTCGGTTTATTTTTGTTTAGTGAGTCATCCATAGGATATGTATATTAGGATGGAAGACTACTCAGTTTGGGTTTAGCAACCATCGCCTTGAGGGCAAGAACTACAACACTATTTAGTTTATTTAGAGATATGATCAAGATGAGACTACCCAAGCAGCTGTGGATATATCTAAAGATCGATCACAAGAAGAATCGTTACATAGACATTTGAAGTCGACAACTTTCAGAGTATATATGGTCTGTCGAGTTTTAAGTGATGTATTTTTTATTATTCCATGTATCAAACAAGCTTTGAGACATATTTTTTTTTTCATTCCCTCTGTGATATCGATATCCGTGTCATCATTATTTATTTATATGTTCCTGATATATGAGTTATTCAATTCTAGAACTCGTGTACATTGCCTTGCATCGAGACGAGATACATACTATTTCAGATGTATTCAGGTATCGAAACATATCTATATTGATCCAAAATAGTGTATATGAGAGATCGCTCCTTCTATGCCCATTGATCCGAATTATCGGATGGTAAACTCCCTTTGATATTTTGGTCACTGGAGCGGGGGCGTCGCATGAACGGTGTTAAATTTTACTTGGGCGTAAAATAAAGAGGAGAGTGGTTTGGATCTTCTACTGGGATGATCTAATGATCTTAAATCCTGGACTAACCTTATAAATAAATCTCAAACCCTAACCTAAGTTTTGTTAGAACGATCAGTAACCAGGTGCTGTCAATTTCTTCCCTCAAACCCTAAAATCTTCTAAACCTTAACATCAATCAAATCTCCCAACTCAATTAATTTCCCAATTCTCAAATCAAAAATAAAACTCCAAATCAAACCGAAACCTTAACCTAAATCAAATTTAGAGCGAAATTAAAAAAGAGATCTAGCAATTAGAGAAGAGTCCAAGATGATCTAAGGGAAATACGCTGTTTGGATATCAAACTAAAGCTTAGGACTGAGGTGAGTAGGTACAGATTTAACAAATTAATTAAATTAATTGATTCTAATTTCTACCATATTTTGATTAGACTACTAATTCTGAATTAAATCCGTTATAACTATAAATCTAGAATTTGAAACAATGAGTCTTTGTATTTAATTGCAATTAACATATGCAAGTTGTAGAACTCTAAATCCTACACTAAAAATTTGATTTGACACCTATAATTTGCTAATTGGAATAATGCAAATGTTGCAATGACTGTAATAAAAATTGGATAAACAGATTAGATCTATTGAAATAGATCACGCCTGATAATTAAAATAGATTACGTTTGAAAATTTAAATGTATTACGCCCGATAATTTAAATGTAATATGTCTGATAATTTAAATGTATTACGTCTAATAATTTAAATGCATTACGTCTGATAATTGAAATGAATTATGTTTAGAAATAAAATGAAATGGTTGGTTTACTTAAAACAAGTAAATTGAGAAAAGGGTTAGCTTGTAGGCAATTGACCTAAGATTGATATAGGTCGACTGTCATATGTCACGTTTAGACTTATTAGACTATTTGGGGGCCTTGTGTCGTTAGATGTGTGGACCTTGTGTTCTTTAGACTATTTGACTGTCATAGAAATTTATGTCTTTTATTTTATTTTGAGGTGCAAACTTAATTCGCTTTTTTAATATTATAATATGGTGTGTCGTTTAGACGGCTAAAGGTGCACTTATGTGCTTGGATCGATTTATCGATCATTTATGGGATGTTGGATCGAAAAAGGCTGCCAATCATAGGCATTCCCGTTGACTTGTATGAGCTTATGGCGCTGAAATCTAGGTTATGCCTAGTACCTATAGGAGTGAGGCCTAATAACTCCTAGGGGTACGTAAGAGGTATTTTGCTACTAGGGTCGAGGGGTTGGGCATGGATGCATACGATGAGTCACTATGCGAGTTTACATGTGTGTTCTTCCTCTCTAGTCCTAGTATGAGTTAAAGTGGGACAACATGCTGGTCTCCAAATATTAGACGATCGTTCGGTGGGGTGTGATCTACTATTATCCCCCATGATGTTAGGTTGTTACTTACGACCTTAGTTATGTGACCTTAGGTGCACGGACACTGTATACACTCTATATCACTTAGAGTAGGCTTGGAGTCAGTTATATTTAATTTCCTTGTTAGTCTTGTTATCATCACCAGACTTTATGTCTGACCCATTCTACTTTTCCCCCACCCAGGATGACAAGTTAGCAGTAATTGGACATAGTTTGGGGAGAAAAGGAGCTCAAAGATGGAGTTCTAATATTCTATATTGTTCTCTTATAGTTGCTTATTGTATTAGAAAGTTGTAGCTTATATTGTAATTTGAAAACAATGTATTTTGTAAATCAAGTATAAGAATGTTTTCATGATATGTTTATTTTCTATATTTATATTTTAATTCATTCCGCTGTGGGGTTTGAAATTATAGATTGTCTTAGAATTCTATCCTCTGTATGTTTTACAAACCCAATAGCTCATATTTTCTAGACATGAATTGTGTCATAAAAATGCAGGTTGTTATATTTTACATATTTCCAAACAAATAGTTTTTAACAAAATATCAATTTCTAACTTACTTTTGAGTTCGTTTGGATTTGAACTTGTTTTGATCGTACAATGATAAAAAGAATAATTTACTAAATGCACTACAACATCCGCCTAAGCAAACAATCATCGCTTAGAAGATTATTCGGATCATCACAAAACAAATTGATACTTATTCCCCAGAACCCATCCAAAGAGAATACTTCTTACTTAAAGTTCTTTTATATTTTCAAGTAAAATTATTACTTTTTTCCATAAATCATTTGAATCTTAATATTCATATTTCCTTTTGTATAACAAATCATACTTTCGGAATTTAAATCAAACTTGGTTTGCCAAACAACACTATAGCAACTTACTGTGGTAGCAATCCCTCATTTAAAAACTCAAAAATGAACGCCGATGATGTAATAGTCATCACCAGAATTATTTTCCAGTAATAGAATTGAGTTCAATGCTTTCTATCTCTTTTAAAATCCCTTTAGAATTTTCTATTCAAAAACACTTTCAAATAATACTTATTATTATTTTCCTAAAACTTTGAAAAGAAATTTCCAAAAACACCAGGATTTAAATTCTCAAATTCTTAGTTTAAATCCATTTTATTTATAAACTGTATTTATAAACTATATTTATATAATTGCATTTTCTTATAAAAATCATTTCAAGATAAACTACTTTTATTAAAATTTAAATTTAGCTTAACATTATCATCGAACGCTTTATAGCAAAATCATGAAACTGAATTCATAAGGTGTTTGTATTTAATTTAATCAAGTAATAAATGCTTATAACTATTTAAGTATAAACAATCAATCGACAAACAATAGTCAATGCTCTTAAACTGGACGAACATTACTAATCAAACAATAAATGATAATAACTAAGTATTATCATTTTCTAACAAACAAACACACCATAAACAACCATATCAATTTCTGAAAATTATTCTTTTATATTTAAGATATAATCCCAGGTAAAAAAATTCATTTACCAAATTTCAAAAAAATATTTTGTCAATTTTCCTTGTTCAAGAGTTTAGATTCCCCTATCGATACAGTTGTTCCTTTTGTATTGACCAGAATTCATACACAACTCAACCGATAAATCAACACAATATAAAACATTTTATAGCACTAACAAATATGCACACATATATATGTATACAATCATACTCATTCTAGAGTATTACAAACCCTATCTCTAATGAGTCTTCCCCACTAAAGTCTAGGTGTTCACTCAACCTAAGCTCTGACACAACTTGTAACGACTCGTCTTTTCGATCCTCAGAAGTCGACACCAATACATCCATGGTATTCACGTGCCGAACATCCAAGTGCTGAAAAACCATATCATTGGGTGAAAGAAAAAAGACAGAACATAATCTCACAATGTGACTAGTAATATATAATATAGCAATGGTCTTTACAAGAAGAAAACTGAACTTTAATATACATACATAAATTAGAGTACAATTATCTTATCATCAGCCCTTAGACAGTTGTAACAACATGTCCTTACAAAATGCTGATAAATACAATAGGAACAAACAGTGGAAGATAAGGTACATGAATACACCTTGGAGGATCCAGCTTGTCTCCTGAACCTCTAAAGTGTCTATGACGGCCCGCCATTTTGGACGATTCAAGTCGACAATAAACCATATATGTCAAACTCAAATCGTTTAAAATGATGAATTGTCAATAGGGTTTAAAATAAAATAAAAAGAAAACAAAATCTTGCAGCGGAAGGAAAAAAATATAATGATAACATAAACAGTTCATGAAGCTATTTTACAATATACATTTGATTCAAATTTACAACATAACCAGAGTTATATAATTCAATGGACATAAACAAATAATGCAGCAGAAAAAAAATAGTAAATACAATCTTGACTCCATCTTCATCTTCAAGAAATAATATCTTCGAAACACTGAAATACTCAGGCTGACCAAAGTGTAAAGGAAAACAATATACTCGAGTCAGGGCTATATATTCTTATGTAAGTAAATCCAAATCATGCCATAAATGTACAATAACTTCAATTAGAACAATTTTAAATTTCAAATTCAATAAAACAAATTTTATTCCCAATCTTATTTGAAACACTTTCAGATCTTTAATTTCAAATTTTAAACCTTGAAATAATTCAATTTAAATAGATTCAACTATAATTCAATTTCAACTTTGTAATTTAAAATTTATAAATCCAAATTAAATTATTAAAATAACTTTAGTAAAACAAGTTCGGTGCTCGTTAGTTAATTTTCTATCTTAGGCCAAGTAAACATTTTATAATTTCAATTACTATGTATATATCATTTCAACCTATATTTAATGTCATAGGTATATATTATTTCAACCTATTTCTTAGTCCTGGTGTGCAATTATAGTTATGATATATAACAACCACGCATCACCATAAATTACAATCAATAGACAATAATATCAACACAATATTATCCATTATAACAATCAATAGGGTCACGCATAACATCAAGATTCAAGTCAATGTATATCACAACAGTCATTAGTTATCTCATATTGGGTGTTCGACTAGCGATGATAATTAATTTCAATATTAATTTAAAATTTCCAATTATCAATCAACTTCTTTTAGTTTAGATTCCAATCAATAAATCTCTAGTTCATACACTTCTATTTCATATTCCAGTGTCAATTTAATGATCGAGTATGACAACAATATTCAATAAATCCATTCTAGTTCAATATGAAATTCAATTCAATTAACATAAATTCAATTCAATATGGAATTTAACTAAATGTGATTCAATTCAATTCAAATTCAACTTAATTACCTAAATATGATAGCAATCATTCAATTAACATTCAATTCAATCGACTAGAATTTAAATTTAATTGCATAAGAATATATATAAGTCATGAATTATAAAAACTCACCTTAACCTCGAAGCTAAAACAACTGCCCTTTCAATCAAACTGGATCAGAAAATAGGTCGACTTTTCATAGGTTTTTGACCAGATTGGATCACGAATTTGAAAAGGTAGTCTAGAAGAAAGTCTTCCTTATTCAATTTTATATGGTTTTAAAAAAATGAATCATCGACTTTTGAATTTGTTTTGAGGAAGTTATGGCTTGATAAAGAGGAAGAATTTTCAAAATCAATGTTTGGGATAGAAAATGATTTTGGTTATAATTAAATTGAATTTGGCATGACTATTTTCAAATTTTGAAAATTAATAAACATGAAGGTTCTTTCTTATTCAATTCTCTTTGGTTTAAGAAAAAGAATGATTAGATTTGGTGTTGGTTTGACGAAGAAAATTGAAGAAGAAGGAAGAAGGAAAAGGGAGGTGAAGGGGAAAAGAAAACAAAAAAGAAAAGTTGAAATAAATCTCATGTGAAGAATGCTTTAGGAAGAAAGGAGAAAGTGAACAACGTAAATGGATAATGATCAAGTATGAGGTTTATTAAGGAATGAAACGTATGAGTAGAAATATGGAAAGACGGGCGGAAATAAATGAATTAAAGGGAAATGAAGGAAATAAAAGAAATAAAGGAAATGGAGTAAAAGAGTTCGAAAATAAATAAGAAGGGAGATAAGTAAATAAATGAGAGAGGAAGATTGAAAGAAACAATCCTAGTAACATATACGTAAATATAGAAAGAGCAAAGAGATAAAAATGGCACATTAAAATTTATAATGTCCACAGTGAAATTAAAATGAAAATAGTAGCGTAAATTAGAGAGATGCGTGCATTGTTATATATATGAAAGAAAAGGTAATGTAAGAGATGGAAAGAAAGGCAAAATATCACGCATTTAGTTATGATGTTTAATTATGGCATGATTTACTAAATGAAAACGTTACAAAACTCTTTCTAAATCTTCCATTGAATTCAAGATTTAAATGGTCAATTAATTATAATATTTAAGTATAACTGTTATACGTTACATTTTATGTTGTTAAATATTAATAACCTTCTCTAGACCAATTTCATGTGAACACATATACATTTGGAAAGAGATGACCATTACAGCATTTACCATTTTCTAATCGATTTCGAAACAGATAAAAGATTTCCATACTTCACATCTAATTAATTTCTTTTATTATATTAATTTATTTAAACACATTAGAAATCATACAACTCTAATTCATTGGAATTTTAAATTCAACTTTATAATCACTTCCCTACGGTCTATTACTGTTATTTAATGACAAGACAAATTTATTTAAAATTCAATCTTTATATTTATATACATTTATAACTATTTTAAAAAATGGATACATTCATTTCATTATTCTCAAAGTATATATTTAATTTCATTTAAATTGTACATTCTACTTTTAACATAAATATATGTTGCTTATATTAAATTAATTACTTACAATTTATTTATCTTTCCCTTTTTTAACTGCAAGATTTCAATATATCTAATTGCAATTAATTTCAATAATATGCTTATTCATTAGTTGTACTCCAGTACTATTAAATTCGTTCGTATATTAAATTTATATTTCTAAAGTGATGTACAATCAAATTGAATCATCTTTTACATTAATTCATTATTGGTAGTTAATTTCGCTTTCCTTCTTCAATTAAAAGATTCCAACCAATTTGATTACAATTAACTTTAATATTAGATTTCAAAACAAATTCTAATAATAACAACTGTTTTCTTGTTACATTAATTCAACCGTAGTTATAAGATTTATTGTACATAGCAAAATTATACATTGCTTACCAATTGCATGTTTATCTTATTATAATTTATTATTTTAGAATTTTATTTAAGATCACAATTTATATTCTAATTAGAATTCACATTAATCCACCATAAATTTTCATTTCTAACCATTGTTATTCTAAAATTTCTTGTTCAATTTAATATTTTTAACTGTTAAAAATACGGGTCGTTATAGTGTCCCGTTATATCTGGAAAATATGCTCGGGCTGATCCAAGCATTATAACAAAAATAACATTCGGATCAGTCTGGTAAACCAGTGTGAGAAACACAATCAAATTGATTTTTAAATATTAGAAAAAACCTTCCAAAAATAAGGGTATCTTGTAAGACCACGCTGCACATAAACACGGACGGGTTTTTACCTTACGATGACCAAATCATTTTTATTATAAAATCCAGTGATATTATAATAATGTCTAGAGGGGAAAATAAATATGGAATCATATCTTACATTAATTAAATTCCAGCATAATATGTTTACAACTAAATCCATGAGGCAAGTCTTAGAGATTGGATTTCCATCAATGACAAGGCTACTGGGGTACCGCCTGCCACAGTACACCTCTAGGAAAATGTACTGAGGGCCTCACATGGACCCTCTGCCAACATAGAGTTGGCTGCCCCTTTAACATGGCATACCAGATTACATCATTCCCCAAGACCAATGCTCTAAAACAATGTACACCAACCATGGCCCTACTCTTCCCGCGCATACAAAGTCCACAAGTATCGATTCTAGATCGAGGAATCGCTACTCCTAATAGTAACGAACCACATAGCTCTGCTGCATATCCTTTATTTTAGTCATTACTGAGTTGTGAGGCTTGTGAGGTCACAATTACCTTTTTCCTCCCTTAGCAAATCCCACTTGGAATGCTAACACTGCCTTCCAAGCACGATGCAATTCTAGCATTCATCAATACAAGTTTTTTTATAAGAACAAACCGAAGGTATTAGTTTTACTACATCCATTTTGAAATCATCCCCAGAATTAGTAGCAAGTAGCCCTTTCATTTCAAAGAGCTCCATCTTAGATTCATCATCTTAAAAATGGTTCAAATTCGAACACTTAATTTGGTTCAAAGTGGTTTTCAGATAATTCATACTTATCTGATCCAGGTCTCTTCGAACCAACATTCGATAGTTCCGATAAAATCAACTCTCATTCTTTCAAAAATGAACAGACAATACATAAGAGCGGGGATCATCCCCTAGCCATTTAAGTGGATGGATCTCCTTTCCATTTGTCCTAGAAGAACAAACGAGATTTATATGCATGTACAACATCATCGAAGATAACTATGCCATATTACTCCTATATTTCTCCTAGATTTTCCCAGATTTATATTTTGGCTAAGGTTTGATAGTCGGTTATTTAACTACCAAATAACAAACAATCAAACATAGATTTAATTCCATGTGGGATCCACTAAGCTTCTATTAATTAATCTTCCATTAAATAAATCTCATAAATTTATTTGATTAAGGAAGAGTTCTCTTTTTCCAAATTCATATTTAAATGGGCCAAAAACAAATATTATTTAAAACTTTTCTTACTATAAACCAAACCACCTATCATTCGCTGTTAAGTATGGAAAGAATGTTTCCATACCACCATAATTAAGAAGGAATAATTACCAAAATCAAATCTCATTCCTTTTATAAATCTCATTTCTTTTACAAATCGATAACCGGCTTTTCATTCGATATAAGTTGTTCGATCTCTTTTTGACTTATGTAACAAATAAATTAACACATTTTGTAATGACCCGATATTTTCAACCATTCGCATCCATTATAAGTGTATAGGTAGACACTCATGCCGGAGTTGAATTGCTCAAAATACCGCGTTGTAATTAAAATTTGGCAAATCTCAGAATATACAGTAAATAAATATAATCACAGATCACAGACACAGAGTAAAATAATGCGGCGGAAGTAAAAGAAATAGTAGTTCATGAAGCTACTATGAAAATATATCAGAGTTACATAAGATACAACATAAGAAATAAAGTACAGCAGAAGTCTCAATACAATAACCAAGTACAGGCTGAATAGAACAACGGAACCGAAGTTGATAGAACAAGACTAGCAAATAATCTCCAGCGATTCAAATCTCCAGAAGGTGGAAATCCAAATCTGTGAATACTCAGGCTGACCCGAGCGTAAAGCAAAACACAAAACACTCGAGTCAGGACAATATATACTTATATAATGTAAACCAACTCAAGTGAACTGTAATAAAGGTACAAGTAACTTAGAAGATGCTTGGGACCGCCCATCCTCTAAGGATCCGTTAAAATATCTACTATGTAGTAATATTCGCTATTATAATAATGTCTAATAAGTAAAGTATAATCATATAGAAAATAGCGTTAAGGGGATGGAGAACCTTAACGCGGTCGGATCTTAAAATCATAATCGTAGTAAAGCTCGATATGGTAGGTGACACGGCACAACTAGGCAATGCCAGGGTAGATATACCAATTACGCACACGGACTGATGGATACGCATAGCAGCCACTACCGTTCCACCTCGAACAACACTCCCAAATCGGAGGATGTCCATCTAATCAATCACAAGTAAGAGTATAATATCGAAGAAATGTGTCCGAGAAGAGGTGCTACCTCACTGGTCCGAGATCGTTCCTGTTTTAGCCACCTTATGCCAACTCACGGGATTTGGGTCCACGTAACATACCTTAAGAACGTCGCCACCATCCTACTTCATTCTGGAATCTCCACCGCGTACACGGTTGTCAAAGTGGTTTTCGGTATCGACAGAGAGTATGTCCATATCCGATCCCGGTCTCTTTGCCAACCAATCGTTATTATAACCCGTGGTTATAACTTTTAAAAATAGTTTATGTTTCAAATCAAAATACATCCTTTAAACCATTTCAAAATCATATCATTTATTTCAAACTAATACATACTTTCAAACCCAAAACATATCTATTCAAAACCAATTCAAAAATATATCATTTCCATTTCAAAAACAAATTCAATAATATATCATTTCAATAAAACCCAAATTTCAAAATCACTGAATATTTCCTTTAATTTATTAAACTTGAAATCTTCCTTTAAATTATCATAGCATTTTGGTAATGTAACCTTAAGGAATCATAGCATTTTTGGAATGTAATACTTCCCAATTTAACATTTTATATAATCAAAGTATTTATATACTTACAAATTTTTTAACATGGTCATTTTATCATAGCCTTATAGTTAAATAAACTTTGTTACTGTAATATCCAATTTAATGCTAAAATTCTTATGTTAAGTTAAGAGTACCTTATTAACTTACATTATCATTACAATAAAGAAACTTTATTATTTTAGTCATTAAAATATGTCATTTACATTAATTAAAACTTACATATTAAATGTACTTTTTAACTTACATTCCTATTACAGTAAAGAGCATTTATCATTTAATCAATATTACACTAATTAAACTTACATTATCGAATGTACGTTTTAATTTACGTTTTATTACAAAAGGGGCATTTATTATTTTAAATCAATATTACACAAATTAAGACTTACATGTTTCTTTCATTAATTAAGACTTTACATGTTTCTTTCAGTAGGTAAAACTTTACATATTTCTTTCATTAATTAGAACTTTACACGTTTCTTTCATAAATTAAACTTTACATATTTCTTTCATTAATTAGAACTTTACACGTTTCTTTCACAATAAATTTCTTATAATTAAATCCAATTTTCAACAATTTACTTAATAAGTTTAAGTGTAAAAGTTCCAATTCTTCACATTTCAACAAATAGACTTAACACTTCAAATTTAAATTACCATTTCACAATTTAACAAAATTTCCAATTTTATTTAATTAACTTAAACCTTTAATTAAAACCAAATTTCACATTTCCTAGTCAAGTTATATTTTAAAAGATCACTTTTAAACATTCATTTATTTAACCACTTAAATTCATAGAAAAATCAATAATACTTAATAATCACTTAAATTCAAATTTAATCAAATTATCATATTTACCATTTCCAAATAAAATTTAATATCCATTTTATTTATATAACTTAAATATCATTTTTAACCAAAATTCCAAATTTCCAACTTAAGTTATATTTCAAAAATCCAGTTAAACCATTCATTAATTACATTTTTAACACATAGAAAAATCATAATTTCTTTAATTCAAAATATTTCAAAATCTGTTTAAATCAAATTTCATAAATTTATATTTTTAAAATACTTAAAAATATTCAAAACACTTTATAAAATAACCACGGGCCTGTATATAATTTTCTAACCTAGGTCAAGTGATACGGATATGTATCATTTCAATCCGCAGTTAAAAAAGAAAAATCCGGGTTCTATCATTTCAAACCCGCAATCCCAAGTTAAAATAATTTAAATAAAAATCATTCAGGCCTATCATTTCAGCCCATAACGATTTTTCCCTATTCTAAAGTCCGTTCGGGTATGTATCATTTCAACCCATAGTGATTCTAATCTACAGGGAACTTGCAATGGTGATAACAGATATAAATAACAGAATAACATTAAATAATAGTAACATATGATATAGTAAGTGTAATAACAGGTGTGAACATCATATGATAATAATATAAACATATATAACATGATGATATACATTACAGATTCAAATGGTGTCGGTTTATCAGTTATATAGGTACATATTGTCTGGTGAGAATAACTCACCTGTTTGTGCTGGAGATATCAAAACCAATGACACAATGGAACAAAAGCACGATGACAAGACTACGGACTTGAGTGGAGAGCAAGATCCAAAGCTACAACTCTTGTATTACAACCCAAAACATACATCAAAACAAACACAATTTCAACGCACTTGAAATGGAATAACTTTTAAACGAAAAGAGATTTGAATGTCAAATCTTTTGCCTTGCTTTCTCTATCCTTTTGCATGGCCTAGGGAATGTTTTGGTTCAGGTTTGGACATGGTTTGGGTCTGGTTTGGACCAAGGGATGCACGGCTACAAGCTAGAGATGATGGGGAAGTTACAACATAGGCATGTGAAGAGTTTTATGCAATATGGTGGAGTTTTGGTTCATCTCTGGCTCGGTCTACAAGATCCTAGGCTTGACCATGACTTGCTACAGGTCTGGACAGAGGAGATGGTGATGTGTAGTGGTGGTAGAAAGGTGGTGGTGGCGGGTAGAGGTGGTGTCCAAGGTGGTGGGCGAAGGTATGTTGCAACTAGTGGTGGCTATGCATTGTTTTAAGGGATTTGTGCAAGGTTTTGTGTGGTTTTTAGTCAAAAGGAGTGCATGGCCTGTCATGGTCAGAGGAGGAGGGGGTTTGGTCGTGGATGGTGTGGGGAAGGAAGTGGTGGTGGTCGGTGGAGGAGATGGTGGAGGTGTTAGGCCAAGCAAAGCAAGAGAAACATGGCAAAAATCATTGAAAATGAAGAGAAAAGAAGAAAAAGAAGGAGAGGCCATTACCTATTTTTGGATGAAGCCATGAGAAATGAGGAGCTGATTTGTTTTCACGTGAAAAGATGAGAAACAAAAAGTGGCGGCTACACTAGGGTTTTAGATGGCTAGGGCAAAATTTGAGGAGTTAAAGAAAATGAAGGATTTGGACAAAAAAGGGCTTAAGTTTCAAAGTGTTTTACAACCTTTCATATTTCTTTTCTTTTTAATCTTTATATAAACAAAAATATTCAGAAAAATAATTTACAAACCGAAATCAATTATAAATATGAGAAAACAAATAATAAATTTTGGAAAAATATAAAAAGAATGAAGAAAAATTACTTAAAAATACCAAACAGTGTTCAAAAATTATAAATAAATCACTGTCAGTCTTGAAAAACTATACACTTCATTATAAAAATATTATGAAGTGAAAATTTGAATTAAAATAATTTATTTATCATTTTCAAAATAAAATAGATAATTAAATTGGAGAAAATAGAAAAGGATTAAAGAAAAATGTTTAAAATTTACAAACAGGGCATGGAAATTTGCAAGAAAAATACTACTAACTCTGGAAAAATTCCTACCTTACTTTAAAAATATTTAAAAGCCAAAATATATTTTATATAACATAAATGTACAAATTAGAATAAAATATATCAAATAAAAATGTCATTTATATAATTTTAAAATAAAGAATATTGCTGAATAACCCAATATACACACAATATTGAAAATAGTATAACTTTTGCAATTTAAATCCGTTTGCAACGAAACGAAAAGCAGTATTCAAGTTATTAAATCTATTTTTATAATAAAAGATAAAATTCATAAATTTCAAACTTTTAAATTTTCAAGTTAAAAGTCGAAGTTTGACTATTTGACCAAAATTCACATTTTCTGGAAATATTAAATTTAGTCATATTTGGAATTCAAATCCACATACAAAATCAAAGTTTTTATATTTACAATAACAACATTTATTCTTTTCATAAATAAAGCTCTTAAATTTGGAAAAATCAAATTAAAATTAATTGTAAAATACAGGGTTGTTACACTCTCCCCCACTCAAAACTTTTCGTCCCCGAAAAGGAACGAGGTACGGGAAAGCACCTAAAAAGATAGAATTAATAGAATTAAGACAAGATGATAAGAATATTGGAATTACACCTGATAACTATTGTTATAGGCAAGTTTAACAAGTTGGAGGTGATCAAATCAAGAACACAAACACGAAAAAGATCCTCTAGAGTCTGAATCACCCCTTTCACTTGACCGACGGTCTATGAATGGAAAAACAGTGTTCAGATCCAGATGAGTAACAAAGATTTCAAAGATTATAAAAAGATGTCTAAACAGACTGGTATAAGCAATAGCCTTCCCATTCTGTAACAAGATAAGAGAAATAAGGACAACCAAAAGATAGTTTGAAAAAAAAAACAAAATAAGATAATAAATGTGAAACAATAACGCTTTGAAATCATAACAAATTAGAGATGTTTATCATTTGGAAATCATACTACTAAAATCATAACACTTTGGAAATGTAATTCTAAAAAAAAACATAATACTTAGAAAATCATAACACCTTTTAAAATAATCTTTATTTAAACCATTTTAATTCAAGGTCAAATAATATTCATTTTAAAGTTGTAACATTTCTAAGTTCATTCAATTATAAAACTTCCAAAACATTGTATTTTCAAAACAACAGCACTTATAAAATGCTACAGTAGATATATTAATATTTCAAATCAGTTTTATTCTAGAATATTCATTTGGATATCATTTAACTTATGACTTATTAAAACAAACTTTTATGAATGGAATATCCAAATTAAACTATACTTCGTTTATTAAGTCAAAAGCTCACTATTTTACTTAGATCTTCATTTAACAAATAACCTAACACTTTATTTAAAATACCCATTTCATAAATAGATATTCCTTTAATAAGTTACACTTAAAATTTCCATTTGAAAACCAAATTCTCAATTATCAAGTTTTAGTGATGTTCTATTTAAATCATAATTATTCATTTTTCAAGACATATCAATTTCATAAATAAAATATTTATCATAGTAAATATAAAAATCAAATTTCTTTACACATTTATTCATTTAGACATCAATTAAACTATGAATTCAAGTTAAATAAACTTTATTACAAAATGTCCAATTCAAATGTATTTTTTTATTTTATCTATTCAAAGATACATTATTTATTATACAACATATTCATTTCAGGAAATAACTTTTATTAAAATTCCTAGGTTAGACTTAAGGTTCCATATTAAATCAAATTTAATTATTAAGTTATTTAAATAAAATCTCTTTAAATCCCTTTTTCACTATTTACCTCTGTTAATCTTTTATAACTAAAATTTAAGTGTATAAAATTTATTATAACCACTCAAATTTTATTTATAAAATCCTTTTTATATTGTATATTATCCAATTTCATATTCAACTTCTGAAAAAAATTTAAGGTAAGTTATATTTGAATGTAATTGTATTATACAAATAAAACTTTCCATTTCCATTATCTCAAGTTTGAATCATTTATTCAAAAAAATTAATTTTTCTTTTTATAACTGAAATTATTCTTTAAGATGAAATTTAAGAATTAATTTTCCGGTTTCCTTCAAACCAGATAGAGATAAATAAATATATGTACATAATATGTCAAATCAATTTAAATCATATATCTATATATATTATAAATCAAATCATATTTAGAAATTCAAATAAATTAAATCTTTCAAAACAAAGCTGTAGTAAGACTACAGAACGGTCTCTTCAGTTCAAAACTCGAAAATGAACGTCGATGATGCTGCAGTCATCACCGAAATTATTTTCCAGTGACAAAGAGAAGAGCACTTAATTTTTAAACTTTAAAAATCCTTTAGAGACAAATTTTTTTATTCAAAAATACTTTAAATTATATCCTTTTAAAAAATTTAAACACAAGGTTTGAAATCCATCGGAAACTTGAATTCTCAAATTCTTGATTCAAATTCATTTCAGTTCCCAAATCAATTTATAAACAACTATTTATAAATTCATTTGTAGAACAATAAATGATAAATCAAGTATTATCATTTCAAATTATCAATTTATTAAGTTCCATAAATTTACTTATATATCAAAATTTTATTTCATTAACCAAATTTAAAATAATATCGTGTCAGTTTGTTCTGTTAAAGTGTTTTAGAAATCCTATCGATAGCGTTGATCAGACGAATCGATCGGAAATCCAAATCAACATCAACAACTCAAACAACACCATATATAAAACAAAACATAGATTTACAAGTACAATTCAAAATGTTTGGAGATAGTTTAGAAACAAAAGACAAGATGGTTAAACAGAGTAGAGAGATGGGTAAACTTAGGTAAATCGCGGACAACCTTAACCGGGTCAACCGTGACTTAAAGAATAAGATCGATGTGGATTTTTCTGGGATAAATCTACGTTCGATCTCAAGAGATAGAGTTTGGAATAATAAAAGATATTAGCATCTAAACCAAGGATAGATAAAATCTCTGGTGAATCGATGCTGACTGTAAAGGATTTTCACCCCTTTACAAGAAAATTAGAATATTGGCGAGATCGCCAATTCACTATAAAGATCATTCGAAGTGGAGTTATGTGATACTCCAAAATCAAAAGAAGATGAATAGTGAGGAACAAGAATGAATTTTGGAACCGCAGGAAACGTTCCAAAATTCAAAGGATATCGAATCAAAAGGAAGAGATTCAAACTCGAACGAAAGTGATTCTGTAAATAAATTTACCATACATTCTAAGTTTTGCCTCAAAGCCAAAGCTCTGATACCAACTGTAATGACCCGATATTTTCAACCATTCGCATCCATTATAAGTGTATAGGTAGACACTCATGCCGGAGTTGAATTGCTCAAAATACCGCGTTGTAATTAAAATTTGGCAAATCTCAGAATATACAGTAAATAAATATAATCACAGACACAGAGTAAAATAATGCAGCGGAAGTAAAAGAAATAGTAGTTCATGAAGCTACTATGAAAATATATCAGAGTTACATAAGATACAACATAAGAAATAAAGTACAGCAGAAGTCTCAATACAATAACCAAGTACAGGCTGAATAGAACAACGGAACCGAAGTTGATAGAACAAGACTAGCAAATAATCTCCAGCGATTCAAATCTCCAGAAGGTGGAAATCCAAATCTGTGAATACTCAGGCTGACCCGAGCGTAAAGCAAAACACAAAACACTCGAGTCAGGACAATATATACTTATATAATGTAAACCAACTCAAGTGAACTGTAATAAAGGTACAAGTAACTTAGAAGATGCTTGGGACCGCCCATCCTCTAAGGATCCGTTAAAATATCTACTATGTAGTAATATTCGCTATTATAATAATGTCTAATAAGTAAAGTATAATCATATAGAAAATAGCGTTAAGGGGATGGAGAACCTTAACGCGGTCGGATCTTAAAATCATAATCGTAGTAAAGCTCGATATGGTAGGTGACACGGCACAACTAGGCAATGCCAGGGTAGATATACCAATTACGCACACGGACTGATGGATACGCATAGCAGCCACTACCGTTCCACCTCGAACAACACTCCCAAATCGGAGGATGTCCATCTAATCAATCACAAGTAAGAGTATAATATCGAAGAAATGTGTCCGAGAAGAGGTGCTACCTCACTGGTCCGAGATCGTTCCTGTTTTAGCCACCTTATGCCAACTCACGGGATTTGGGTCCACGTAACATACCTTAAGAACGTCGCCACCATCCTACTTCATTCTGGAATCTCCACCGCGTACACGGTTGTCAAAGTGGTTTTCGGTATCGACAGAGAGTATGTCCATATCCGATCCCGGTCTCTTTGCCAACCAATCGTTATTATAACCCGTGGTTATAACTTTTAAAAATAGTTTATGTTTCAAATCAAAATACATCCTTTAAACCATTTCAAAATCATATCATTTATTTCAAACTAATACATACTTTCAAACCCAAAACATATCTATTCAAAACCAATTCAAAAATATATCATTTCCATTTCAAAAACAAATTCAATAATATATCATTTCAATAAAACCCAAATTTCAAAATCACTGAATATTTCCTTTAATTTATTAAACTTGAAATCTTCCTTTAAATTATCATAGCATTTTGGTAATGTAACCTTAAGGAATCATAGCATTTTTGGAATGTAATACTTCCCAATTTAACATTTTATATAATCAAAGTATTTATATACTTACAAATTTTTTAACATGGTCATTTTATCATAGCCTTATAGTTAAATAAACTTTGTTACTGTAATATCCAATTTAATGCTAAAATTCTTATGTTAAGTTAAGAGTACCTTATTAACTTACATTATCATTACAATAAAGAAACTTTATTATTTTAGTCATTAAAATATGTCATTTACATTAATTAAAACTTACATATTAAATGTACTTTTTAACTTACATTCCTATTACAGTAAAGAGCATTTATCATTTAATCAATATTACACTAATTAAACTTACATTATCGAATGTACGTTTTAATTTACGTTTTATTACAAAAGGGGCATTTATTATTTTAAATCAATATTACACAAATTAAGACTTACATGTTTCTTTCATTAATTAAGACTTTACATGTTTCTTTCAGTAGGTAAAACTTTACATATTTCTTTCATTAATTAGAACTTTACACGTTTCTTTCATAAATTAAACTTTACATATTTCTTTCATTAATTAGAACTTTACACGTTTCTTTCACAATAAATTTCTTATAATTAAATCCAATTTTCAACAATTTACTTAATAAGTTTAAGTGTAAAAGTTCCAATTCTTCACATTTCAACAAATAGACTTAACACTTCAAATTTAAATTACCATTTCACAATTTAACAAAATTTCCAATTTTATTTAATTAACTTAAACCTTTAATTAAAACCAAATTTCACATTTCCTAGTCAAGTTATATTTTAAAAGATCACTTTTAAACATTCATTTATTTAACCACTTAAATTCATAGAAAAATCAATAATACTTAATAATCACTTAAATTCAAATTTAATCAAATTATCATATTTACCATTTCCAAATAAAATTTAATATCCATTTTATTTATATAACTTAAATATCATTTTTAACCAAAATTCCAAATTTCCAACTTAAGTTATATTTCAAAAATCCAGTTAAACCATTCATTAATTACATTTTTAACACATAGAAAAATCATAATTTCTTTAATTCAAAATATTTCAAAATCTGTTTAAATCAAATTTCATAAATTTATATTTTTAAAATACTTAAAAATATTCAAAACACTTTATAAAATAACCACGGGCCTGTATATAATTTTCTAACCTAGGTCAAGTGATACGGATATGTATCATTTCAATCCGCAGTTAAAAAAGAAAAATCCGGGTTCTATCATTTCAAACCCGCAATCCCAAGTTAAAATAATTTAAATAAAAATCATTCAGGCCTATCATTTCAGCCCATAACGATTTTTCCCTATTCTAAAGTCCGTTCGGGTATGTATCATTTCAACCCATAGTGATTCTAATCTACAGGGAACTTGCAATGGTGATAACAGAATAACATTAAATAATAGTAACATATGATATAGTAAGTGTAATAACAGGTGTGAACATCATATGATAATAATATAAACATATATAACATGATGATATACATTACAGATTCAAATGGTGTCGGTTTATCAGTTATATAGGTACATATTGTCTGGTGAGAATAACTCACCTGTTTGTGCTGGAGATATCAAAACCAATGACACAATGGAACAAAAGCACGATGACAAGACTACGGACTTGAGTGGAGAGCAAGATCCAAAGCTACAACTCTTGTATTACAACCCAAAACATACATCAAAACAAACACAATTTCAACGCACTTGAAATGGAATAACTTTTAAACGAAAAGAGATTTGAATGTCAAATCTTTTGCCTTGCTTTCTCTATCCTTTTGCATGGCCTAGGGAATGTTTTGGTTCAGGTTTGGACATGGTTTGGGTCTGGTTTGGACCAAGGGATGCACGGCTACAAGCTAGAGATGATGGGGAAGTTACAACATAGGCATGTGAAGAGTTTTATGCAATATGGTGGAGTTTTGGTTCATCTCTGGCTCGGTCTACAAGATCCTAGGCTTGACCATGACTTGCTACAGGTCTGGACAGAGGAGATGGTGATGTGTAGTGGTGGTAGAAAGGTGGTGGTGGCGGGTAGAGGTGGTGTCCAAGGTGGTGGGCGAAGGTATGTTGCAACTAGTGGTGGCTATGCATTGTTTTAAGGGATTTGTGCAAGGTTTTGTGTGGTTTTTAGTCAAAAGGAGTGCATGGCCTGTCATGGTCAGAGGAGGAGGGGGTTTGGTCGTGGATGGTGTGGGGAAGGAAGTGGTGGTGGTCGGTGGAGGAGATGGTGGAGGTGTTAGGCCAAGCAAAGCAAGAGAAACATGGCAAAAATCATTGAAAATGAAGAGAAAAGAAGAAAAAGAAGGAGAGGCCATTACCTATTTTTGGATGAAGCCATGAGAAATGAGGAGCTGATTTGTTTTCACGTGAAAAGATGAGAAACAAAAAGTGGCGGCTACACTAGGGTTTTAGATGGCTAGGGCAAAATTTGAGGAGTTAAAGAAAATGAAGGATTTGGACAAAAAAGGGCTTAAGTTTCAAAGTGTTTTACAACCTTTCATATTTCTTTTCTTTTTAATCTTTATATAAACAAAAATATTCAGAAAAATAATTTACAAACCGAAATCAATTATAAATATGAGAAAACAAATAATAAATTTTGGAAAAATATAAAAAGAATGAAGAAAAATTACTTAAAAATACCAAACAGTGTTCAAAAATTATAAATAAATCACTGTCAGTCTTGAAAAACTATACACTTCATTATAAAAATATTATGAAGTGAAAATTTGAATTAAAATAATTTATTTATCATTTTCAAAATAAAATAGATAATTAAATTGGAGAAAATAGAAAAGGATTAAAGAAAAATGTTTAAAATTTACAAACAGGGCATGGAAATTTGCAAGAAAAATACTACTAACTCTGGAAAAATTCCTACCTTACTTTAAAAATATTTAAAAGCCAAAATATATTTTATATAACATAAATGTACAAATTAGAATAAAATATATCAAATAAAAATGTCATTTATATAATTTTAAAATAAAGAATATTGCTGAATAACCCAATATACACACAATATTGAAAATAGTATAACTTTTGCAATTTAAATCCGTTTGCAACGAAACGAAAAGCAGTATTCAAGTTATTAAATCTATTTTTATAATAAAAGATAAAATTCATAAATTTCAAACTTTTAAATTTTCAAGTTAAAAGTCGAAGTTTGACTATTTGACCAAAATTCACATTTTCTGGAAATATTAAATTTAGTCATATTTGGAATTCAAATCCACATACAAAATCAAAGTTTTTATATTTACAATAACAACATTTATTCTTTTCATAAATAAAGCTCTTAAATTTGGAAAAATCAAATTAAAATTAATTGTAAAATACAGGGTTGTTACACATTTATAAGCCATAAACTCTCCTTAATTCATAAGTAAAATTAATTGATCTAAGTGTTTCTAGAATGGAATTGATTAGAAATAATTATAGAGAAGGGTAGTTTAGGAAAACTTGGATACAAAGTCATAAAGTGGCATGTAGGTACATTAATATCGTTTACATTGTGGTATCAAAGTCCAAGGTTAGTGAACACCTTGGCTTTGGTTGGGTATAGTTCAATAGAGATAGGGTAAGTGATGTCGTAGAATGAGCTAAGCCTATTATATATATAAGAGCATATTTGTTATTGCAAAACAAGACTTTTAAAAATGTATTCTTAAAAAATATATATCTATCTCTTAGAAATTGTTTTCTTACAAATTTATCCTTTCTTACCCTTTCTTAGTAATTTTTGCTTGTAATAACTCTATCTTGAAATATTCTAAAAGATATTTTGCTACAAATTCAGCTAGCAAACTATGGGTGCTCGTGCTGCTAGTGCTAGAGGAGGTAGAGGTCGTGGTGATAGAGGTAATATCTTTACCAACAGTGGAACTCAAGCTCCGAGGAATGCAACTCTTATAGTCGAACCTAGGATGAATATGGTTGAGGAAGTGGTGCAAGTTCGGCCGCCTATGAACTTTACTTCACTTTGTTGGGATTTTGAGAGGTTTGGTAGTCAGAGGTTCACCGGGACTGAATCGATTGTTAAGGTTTAGATATGGCTGAGGCTGTGTGAGAGGATCTTTGGGGATTTGGAGTTGGCTGATGCTATGAAGCGTTGCTAAGCTTCTTGTCATCTTTCTGGCACGGCCATGAATTGGTGGAGGTCTATTACAACTGATGTCCAAGAGGACGATTTCTCTTGGGTCCAATTTAAGAAGGAATCAGAGAGGAAGTTTGTACTAGAGGCGGGAAAGACCTTATTATTTAGGAGTTTCTTGGATTTCAAGCAAGGTAATATTACTGTGGCAGAGTATGAAAACAAGTTTAACGCACTGTCTCGTTTTGCACTTGGTATGATAGACACGCCTTTAAAGAAAAATGAGATGTTTATAGCCGGCATGCATCCTGAGTTTCAGCGGGATATAACTAATCATCTTATGGGGTCTTTTGTGGATTTGGTAAACATGGCTTTGAGGTTTTAGAGCATGGCACCAAAGCCTCTTGTTTATATTTCTACACCGGGTGGGGCCAATAAATGTAACGCCCGGCCCCTATACCCATGCCAACCAAGAGCAATACTAAGTATTACTGTTAGAAAGCACGGAGAATGGAACTCGATAGGGCTAAATGCTGTACTCATTCCCTTGAACTAACACTGGCACGAGAAATTTTATGACTTTTTTTTAACTTACCATTCATGCTCAGTCTCGGTTCAAAGCAATGGTACAAGATAAAAAATTTCCAGGTTACATGGTACAGAATATAATAGAACATACAGCTCAGCACAATAACAGCAGAATACATAATACATATCACAATATTAATGTCTACAATACATAGTCCATAGTACATAATACCACTCCCAAAATACATAATAGCAACATACCATAATATATATATTAACTACTCATAAGTTCAAGCTGTAAAGTCCAAAACCCCAAAACGTGGAAAATGATAAGAATGCTGCTACAGTCCACGCAACCTAACCTGCAACCACAATCCTCAGACTGACCCGAGGATTATAAAACAAATCACACGGGTCAGACTATTGCTAGTGTGAGTGAAGTAAGATCTATGGACAATGGTTATCACAATCAATAAAGTGAAAAAAGCGCCACATGTATAAACCAACATGAGGCATATATGTGTGTGTGAACCAACATGTAGATTTAGTTTCATAAACAATTCATTTAATCAAATAATGGTTTTAGACCAAAAATATCGTATGTAATCCAATACGATACCAACCCAATTATCATATGTAAAACAATATGATAATAAATAAGTTCATACACACATTCTCCAAAGATACTGGGTTTTCTAAATCAACTTTAATATTTTCCATAAAAAAATCATAAGATAAAGAAAATTGCAATGTGGGAATTATGGGATAAATGTAACATGACTCATAAAATATACCAAATAAATAGACGCTAGTATTGTAAAATCACAGTGGTAGAGCTCGAGCGCGCGCGGAGACATCAGCACCGTAACCTACTCATAACGCCGTAATACACCTGGCGATCAACCCAGGATAACCAAGACGGTCTAAGGCAAAGGCCGTATGCTACCCGTTCACGGATCTACACGTGGGACCCCCACGCCTCCATCTATCATAGTCCGTGATCCACCGATCGGAGATCCCGATCAAAAGAATAAGATTAACTCTATGTAGCAGACCGTTGACCTTTGGTGGTAAAAGGGCAAGTGATATACCACCGATTCAGGTAGCGATCCTGAACCAGGTCGGCCAAGATGGAGTTTTGGCCCATTGGTACAACAGAGTCCAATCTATCCCCACCCAAAAATCAAAGGGATTTTTAAGTTTTATTATTTTAAAAAAAACATGCCATAAGAATCCAAAGTGTTTATAAATTCAAAACACTTCTTAAAAATAAAATCAGTGATGACAAAATCCTCCAAAAATCCTTTAATAAACCCAGTATATGGTTTAAAAGCAATTCTTGTGTATCAAAATGAAATACAACGTCTTATCTATTATGCTATAATTTGCTAAAATTTATTAATTTTAAAAATATTTTTTTTCCTTTCCGTCGGGCCGCACTGCTGCAGCCCTCAAACAATGGGCTGCACCCTGTGCAGCCGCGATGAAATACAGTGTGGCATAGAGCTGCACACAGTGCAGCCTCAACCGGACTGCACTACCATGCATCCGTCGGCTGCACTACAGTGCAGCACCCTGCTGCACTACAGTGCAGCCGGGCGCTGCACTACCACAGTGCAGCCGGACGCTGCATAGGGCTGCGCTGCAGTGCTGCACAGTGCAGCCTGCGCAGTGTTTTCTGTACAGTGCAGCCAGCAAGCTGCACTGTAACAGTTAATTTTAGAAAAAAAAATTCTTCTGAAAATTTGATATAACATGCTTTGTTTTTAAGACATTCCATCATGCATGTTATTTGTGTTAACAAAATTCAGTCATACAACATTCAATTTAATGTATGTTTCAACCAAATTGCTTTCATCTCTTCTCCTTTACCATACTACATCCAATTCTTGTTATATCAAACCTCTACAAAATTGGAATGCTATTCTAATATCCAATGACCCGAATAACAGTAAATAAAATACGGGGAAGGAACTAGCAACAATTCATATGTAAAGATTTCATTTTTAGGCCTTCATGCAATTATAACTTGAAATAAAAGAAAAAGCTTAAAACTTCACTCACCTAAAACTCCAAATAGCAATCTTTAAGTTCTAAATCAGCTAGTCCTTGGATTGCTTGTCTTTCTTCTTCCAATTGCTAACAAAATAAGAAAACCCTAAATAGTTATTCATTGAAAAAGAAAGATGATAAGGGATTATAGGGATACTTACACTTAGAAATTGGGAATCTTAGATTTGATTGCAGCTTTGTTTAGTGATGAAATATAGTGGGCTGCACCCTGTGCAGCCGCAATGAAATACAGTGCGGCATAGAGCTGCACACAGTGCAGCCTCAACCGGACTGCACTACAGTGCAGCACAGCTCTACACTACAGTGCAGCATTGTCGGCTGCACTCGGCTGCACTATAGTGCAGTACCGCTCTGCGCTACAGTCCAGCACTGTCGGCTGCACTACAGTGCAGCACCGCTCTGCACTACAGTGCAGCATTGTTGGCTGCACAACAGTGCATCACCCTGCTGCACTACAGTGCAGCACAGGGCTGCACCGCCGCTGCACAGTGCAGCCTGCGCAGTGTTATCTGTACAGTGCAGCCAGCAAGCTGCACTATAACAGTTAATTTTAGAAAAAAAAAATTCTTCTTCTGAAAATTTGATATAACATGTTTTGTTTTTAAGACATTCCATCATGCATGTTATTTGTGTTAACAAAATTCAGTCATACAACATTCAATTTAATGTATGTTTCAACCAAATTGCTTTCATCTCTTCTCCTTTACCATACTACATCCAATTCTTTTGATATCAAACCTCTACAAAATTGCAATGTTATTCTAATATCCAATGACCCGAATAACAGTAAATAAAATAAGGGGAAGGAACTAGCAACAATTCATATGTAAAGATTTCATTTTTAGGCCTTCATGCAATTATAACTTGAAATAAAAGAAAAAGCTTAAAACTTCACTCACCTAAAACTCCAAATAGCAATCTTTAAGTTCTAAATTAGCTAGTCCTTGGATTGCTTGTCTTTCTTCTTCCAATTGCTAACAAAATAAGAAAACCCTAAATAGTTATTCATTGAAAAAGAAAGATGATAAGGGATTATAGGGATACTTACACTTAGAAATTGGGAATCTTGGATTTGATTGCAGCTTTGTTTAGTGATGAAATACAGTGGGCTGCACCCTGTGCAGCCGCGATGAAATACAGTGCGGCATAGAGCTGCACACAATGCAGCCTCAACCGGACTGCACTACAGTGCATCCGTCGGCTGCACTACAGTGCATCCGTCGGCTGCACTACAGTGCAGCACAGCTCTACACTACAGTGCAGCATTGTCGGCTGCACTCGGCTGCACTACAGTGCAGCACCGCTCTGCACTACAGGACAAAATTGCTCTGCACTATAAGGGATTATAGGGATACTTACACTTAGAAATTGGGAATCTTAAATTTGATTGCAGCTTTATTTAGTGAGTTTGGATGAGAGGATTAGAAATTAGGTTTCCTCCTTTCTTTCTCTTTTTTTTCCTTTCTGTTTCTGTACGTACTGTAAACAAGTAGAGGAGAGGGAGTGGTGTTTTTATTATAAAGCCCCACCTCTAGAATGTTCTCCTAATTAACCCTTAGTTTATTATTTCTTTCTTTATTTTTTATTTTATTATTTTTATAAAATGTAATCACTTTATTTTGTCCTTGTTCTAGATTTTTCTTTTGCTTAACATTATTTTATTCAATTTCTAGAACTTTCCTACATGACATGATATTATTATTTATTTATTTATTTATTTCTTTTTTTTTCTTTTCTTTTTTTTCCTTTTATACCTAATTGAAAATCAACATAAAAAAATTCCTATCTAAACTTTTCGTACCTAAAACACATTTTATCTTATGTAATTAATTATCATTCTTTCATAAAAACATATCATTCTCAATTTTAAACTTTTCAAATAATTTGGGTCAGTAAAATGGTTCATTTATTAAAATAAATTACATTACCACTAAAAAACATAATTTATAACGCCAAATAATAGTAAGTGAATTCGTTACCATTTATTTTCCTCTCAACCCTATTAATATTAAATTTCCATTTTATTTTCTATTATTTTCATTTATTTATTATTTCATTTTTTTTCATAAATATTTAATTGTTTGTTATTATTAACAGATTAATTATCAATTTATTAGTTGATTCCCAATTTAGTATCCCTAAAAATCGGGTTGTTACAATAAACGTAAGTTTTAGCAGCCGAAGTATATGCCCAACCTTGTTTGCCGTCGATGTGGGCAAAAGGGCAACTTTGCAAAAAACTATAAGAAGGATGGAAGAGGGCAGATGATAAAGCACCACAATTTTCACCTAGTGGTTGTTTCAATTGCCACCAGTTGGGAAACATTATCAAGGATTGTCCTATGCTCAAAAAAGGGGAATAACCGAGGGTTTATGCTATCACAGAAGCACCTTCCACTTCAACAGCAGCTAAGGGGAAGAAAGTTCCGAAAGGTATTCTATCTATTTTTTGCATTCGTATTCGTGCTCTATTTGATACTGGTTCTTCTTATAGCTTTACCTCTCATAGACTTGTTGATAGATTGAGGCTTAAACCAACTATGATTTATAATTCTATTTATATGTCTAACCCTGTGGGGGGGCTCGGTCAATCTTAGCATGTCATGTGAAAGAGTTCCTGTTACCTGTTATAACAAACTCCTTCCATGTTATATGTTTGTTCTTGAGTTTCTAGGATTTGATGTTTTGCTTGGCATGAACTGGTTGTTTTGGTATGGTACTATCTTAGATTGTGTTAAGCGAACAATGTTTTTAAACTTTGAATGAGGGTCACTGAAACTGTCCTACAAGGAACCTATCTCGCTTATGGATAGTTTTCTTTATTCTCTTAATGTGGAAGAGGGAGACTTAGGGTCGATTCCAATTGTTCGGGAGTTTGCAGATGATTTCGAAGAAGTTTCTGGTTTACCCCCTCATCGAGAAATTGAGTTTCATATCGATTTTGTTCCAAATGCTAAACCTATTGTATTGCCCGTGCATGGACTATCTCCGAAGGAGAAGTTGGAGCTATCTAACCAGATTAGCGACTTGTTATGGAAAAGTTTGATCCGACCTAGCCGTTCGAGTTAGGGAGAGCCCGTTGTATTTCTTAAGAAGGTGGACAGTTCCTTATGGCTTTGTATTGATTATTTCGAGCTCAACAAGCAGACTATTAGAAATAAATATACTTTACCCAGGATCGATGACTTGTTCGATCGGCTTCACGGTGCTCGAGTATTTTCTCAGTTTGATCTTGCTACCAGATTCCATCAGTTGAGGATAGTAGAGGAGAGTGTTCCCTTGACGGCTTTCAGGTCTGACAGGTTTTATGAGTGGTTGGTGATGTCATTCGGCCTAACCAATGCTCCTGCTTATTTCATAGACTTGATGAACCATGTCTCCAGAGATGTATTGAACAAGTTTGTGCTCATTTTCATTGATGATATTCTAGTTTACTCCAAGACCGAGGAGGAGCATTCTTTCCATTTAAGGATAGTAATGGAGACATTAAGAGAGCATGTATTGGAGGTTAAATTCTCGAAAAGTCATTTCTGGCGGTCGGAAATAAGGTTCTTGGGGTATGTAGTTTCTGGAGATGGTATTTCTGTGGATCCGGCAAAAGTTGGAACTGTTCAAGGTTAGAAGCGGCCGGAGAGCGCGACAGAGATTCGAAGCTTTTTGCGATTAGCTGGGTACCATAAAAGATTCATTCAGGATTTCTTCAAGATTGCTTCACTATTAACAAGTTTGACAAAGAAAGACGTCAAATTTGTTTGGACAGAAAAATTACGAGCTAGCATTCGAAGAGTTGAAGAAGATATTGACTAGCACACCCGTTCTGACCATTCTGAACGGAGGTGAGGGTCTTACCATTTATATCGATGCTTGTGGAACCATTTTAGGAGTTGTTTGATGCAATATGGGAAGGTTGTCTCTTACGCCATTAGACAGTCGAAGCCGCATGAAACAAGATATCTGATGCATTATTTAGAGTTGTTAGCAGTGGTTTTTGCATTGAAGATATGGAGACACCATTTGCAAGGTGACAAGTTTAAGCTATATACAGTCCATAAATATTTGAAATATCTTTTCTCCTAGAAAGACTTGAACTTAAGGCAGCAATGTTGGTCAGAGTTTCTTGCAGCCTATGATCTTCAGATTTTGTACATGCCCGGGAAAGCTAATGTTGTAGCAGATGCATTGAGTAGAAGATATGCAGTCATGGATAATATCAAGGTTTTTCCAACTCTTCTTAGTGGCATTGAGAATAACCAGCAGAGGGATGTTTCCTCTTGCTTAGATCACTAAAGCAGTTAGTGAGAATATTGCTCCGAAAAAGTGGCTAAGATTTATGGTAGATGGTCGTGGCATTTTGAGAATGAATGGTATGTTTTGTGTTCTGGATGTCGATGGGATTAGACATGAGGTTCTAACAGAGAGCCATCATTTGAGACTTACTATACATCCAGGAGTCACAAAGATGCACCAAGGCATGAGGCGTACTTTCTAGTAGGAAGGTATGAAGAAAGATGTTTCCATCTTTATTAGTAGATGTGCTAACTTCCAACGGACAAAGGTTGGTCATCAGAAGATAGCTGGACGGCTTCAGCCACTTGAGGTTCTGAAGTGGAAGTGGGAGCAAATCTCTATGGATTTCATCGATAGGTTCCCTAGATCAAGGAAAGGTAATAAAGGGATTTGAGTTATTATTGACAGGTTAAATAAGAGCGCACACTTCTTATCAGTGAAGGCAACAAGAACAGCTTCTAGTTTGGCACGGTTGTATGTTACATAGATTGTCAGACTTCATGGCATTCCATGTGATATCGTTAGTGATAGAGATCTGATCTTCATGAGTTAATTCTGGTAGAGTCTGCATAATGCCCTTGGGTCGGAAATAAGTTTGAGTACAGCTTATCATCCTTATCCTTAGACGGACGGGCAGATGGAGAGAGTAAATTGCATTCTGGAAGATTTGCTCTGTGCTTGTATTTTGGACTTTGGAGGATCATAGGAAGATCATTTGCCACTAGTTGAATTTTCTTATAACAACAGTCTTCAGGCAAGCATTAGGATGGCGCCTGTTGAGGCATTGTATGGAAGACCTTGTAAGCCACCATCATGTTGGGTAGAATTAGGAGATAGTTTGATGCTTGGACTTGATATGATTAATAAGGCCATGGATAGAGTAGCTGACATTAGGAGGCGTTTGAAGACAACTTAGAGCTGACAGAAGAGCAATGCTGATACAAGGCGTAGAGATTTAAAGTTCTCATGTAGGGAATTTGTATTCATCGAAGTTTCTCCAATGAGAGGCGTAACTCGGTTTGGGAAAGGATGAAAGTTAGCTCCTCGTTTTATAAGTCCATTTTCGATACTTGAAAGAATAAGCACTCCTGCATATGAGTTGAGTTGGCATTTAGAATGTCTGGCATGCACAATGTTTTCCATGTATCCCACTTACATAAGTATGTAATGATCCTTCCTCGATTATTGAGTCATCTCAGCAAGAAGACTTAGAGATTGAGCCCGACTTGACTATGGTGAGACAACTTGTTTATATTGTCGACCATGATACAAAACGATTAAGAACCAAAATTGTGAAATTAGTCAAGGTGCGGTGGAGTGAGGATGTTTGCGATTGCACTTGGGAGACGAAGGATAGTATTAGAGAATCTTATCTAGAGTTATTGCTTAGTTAGAAATTGCTAATGCTTTGTATCTTTTGTAGCAAACTCACCGCCTGTGGTGGAGTTGCTTAGCTTGTATCTTAGTTTGTATGTGGTTTCATTAGTATTCGATATATAGACTTGTTCTTCTATTCTATCTTATGCTGTTTTGGTTTGGATTTCGGAGCCGAAATGTCTTAAGGAGGGGAGAATGTAACGACCCGTAATTTCGAACACTTCGCCTTTAAATATCAGAACTTTTGAAAAATGTTTAAACGTTAGAAATATGATTCTATAACCTTATTAAACTCTTTTTAATAAATAACTAATGGTAGGAACCTTGTTTTGGAATATGTTTACAAAAATATACATTTAGAAGAAATATCGACAATGTGACTAAAAAATGTTTTATCGATAATCGACTTTTCATTCAATATAAGTTGTTCGATCTCTTTTTGACTTGTGTAACAGATAAATGAACATATTTATAAGTCATAAACTCTCCTTAATTCATAAGTAAAATTAATTAATCTAAGTGTTTCTAGAATGGAATGTAGGATCGATTTCACCCTAGAGGGGGGTGAATAGGGTGATACTAATAATTATAAAAATTTAATACGGAAGTATATAAAATAATTGCAACACAGATATAGCAAAATGACAGGACAGATAATAGCAGAATAATAAAACCAGAAATAGAACAACACAGATTTACCCAGCTTCGGCAAAACCCTGCCTACGTGCTGCCCCCAAGGTTTCTACAAGGAATTAAGTAGTCAGACGCTTACACACGTAAACTCGCGACACCCGCTATCAACTAACCTAACTCTATGCTCAAAACTCTGCCACAACTCAGCCACTGAGTTGCGAATTCTCAAACTACACCACTGTAGTTCGTCCCCTAGTCCCACGACTATAATTTACAAACGTTTAAAAGAGAAAAGAAAATACAAATTAAAAACAATTACAAAATCCTATATAATATTTAAGCCCAAATAATATATAGAGGCTGGCCACTTTATTTTAAATCACAAGAAAAGATGTCCCCCTTTATTTTCTTTGGCCCGTCCTTTACTTCGTGAAGTTATCTGCCTCTTTTCCTTTGCTCATTCGTTCCTCTTCCAAACAATTAGGGCTTTGCTTTTTCTTTGAAGCCGTCGACTTCAGCTGATCGATCCAGAAAATGTTTTCGCATTCCTTGCTTGTCGATCGATCATTTCTTCGATTTGCACACGGCTGCCTCAAATTGTCGAGCGCATATACTTGGTTTAAAATTGGTACGTGAATGCCTTTTTCTGATTATTAATTATTCTCGACTTTGATTCGAGTTGAATGATTTATTCTTATCTGTTGTTGCTTGAACTCGAATGATTTGAATGCCGATGATGACTTGGGATTTTATAGGGATCAATTTCCCTAATTATCGTTTGTATATATTTTATTGAATTCGTCCTTGGCCACTTATTTTCGTTTGGATGTTGGTGATGTTTTATGACTTATTCAATTTCGTATATTTGCTGTTATGATTGCTTGGTCACCACTGCTTTGATTTTGACCTGTTCGATTCTTTGCCTTGGTCACCACGGCTTTGATTTGCTTTGACGATGTTGATTTATCTTGACTTGTTCGTTGTACTTGCGATATTATATGGACTCGATCATACGTGTTTTCATTTTATTTCTTTTATGACTTGTTCGATTCCTTGGCCACCACGGTTTCGATTCTTTGGTACTTTGAATTTATGATGACTGCTGTTCGGTAAAAATGCCTCTGACTTCTTCGACTTGATCAATTTGTGAAAACAAAATTTGCTGTTTACTTTGAACAGTGTCTCGCAACTATGCTTACTATAACCATGTATATTCATACATATATGTATGTATATATGTGTATGATTTTTATGCCTTCCACTTAGTTTCATGCGAGCTTGTTGCTGTAATGTTTTGTGTTGATGTTGCAATTGATTTCACTTGAGTCTTGTTGCAGCTGAAACTCTTGAACTGTTACATATATGTGCTTGACCATGGTTTCATATGCATGTGGTCTTGTTCTTTTGAAACTGTCTTTGAGCTTTGTACATGTTGAAAGTAGATTATGCACTGTGTCTTCATTTGGCCTTGCTCATCGACTTGTATTTGCATGCTTGGAGTCTTGACTTGGTTATTGTATACATATATATATATATATATGTATGTACTGACTGTCTTGGTTGAGTTCATCCTGGTTTAGATTGTACTGGTTTTCACTGCATATTGCTACTTGTATCAGTCCATGTTAGGTTTCGATACATTTTTTCATGTGTGTTCATTTACATTGCTTGGAAAACATTTGTTGTTGTTGTGCATGCCTCTGATGCAGCTTGATATGATTGTTACTCTGGTCATTGCATTCATACTTCATGTTGTAACAGTTGTATATCATCATTCACTGCCTTGTATATGAGATGTTGATCCACTTGGTTGAACATGTGTTGTTGCTTTTGAACTCATATATGTGTATACATATATATGTGCATGTTGTTTCATGGTTCACTTGAACTTTGTTTCTAGTGCACTTATGGTGCATTCATCTGCTTCGAGTCACTTGTGCATTTTCAAACTGCAGTGTTGATGTTGTGTTGTAAGTGAAGCCCATATATGTAAGTGTGTTGTGGCCAAACTTGTTTATGTGCTTTGTACTTGAAGTATGTAGCTTGTGTGGCCTTCACTTGATATCTTTACATTAAGTATACTTGTTTGCCGTTTGGTTTGATATTGACTCATTAGAACTGTATTCATGTGTACTCGAGTCTGGTTGGACTGTCTAGCCTCTGTTGTTGCTGGCTTCATGTGTACATCACTTTATACCTGAGTTGAATCCAGCTTATAGCTTGGGTTTGACCTTGTGCTCACATGTCCCTGCAGTTTTATCAAGTGTATATCGGTGTGCACGGCCTCGTGGCATGTACAGTGATACACTGTGCATGTCACAAGTTGTTTGTGTATGATGAATTCAAAATAAATATGATGACGAACAACCCAAATAACTGAGGCATATAATATTTTCAAAGACACATTTTGTTTTTGACTGCAAAAATTATTTCTTTTTTAATTTTACTGCATCGGTGTTTATTTTGCAGATAACTCAGATGCTGGATTCAATCTGGAATAGAGTTGAAGATAAATGCGAGTGAATGAGTGAAATGTAGTGAGGTGAACATTGTAAATGGAAAATTATGATGTAATCAAAATTGTGTATATATAGAGAGAGCTCAAATTTGTACTATTCAAAATTGTAATAAAATATTTGTTTGAATTTAAATTCAGTGTTATTTATTTTATTCAGCAAATATTTATTTAATTATGTGAAAATAAAATAGTACATTAACAAATACATTTAAATGAATATATCTATGTTTATTATCATTAAACAAAAATCATATACTTGCATATTCAACATGGAATTAATTAGAGAAATTGTAGAGATGGGTAGTTTAGGCAAACTTGGATACAAAGTAATAAAGTGGCAGGTAGGCACATGAATATCGTTTATGTATTTAGTGTCGACATTTTGGGGTCGAAAAAGCGATCGTTACAGGTTGGGAAGGTACTATGCATGATAGTATAATTTTTAGTTCAGTTATAAACTACAGAAACTCTAACTTGCCTCACCCTACACCTGGATAATATTATTTAGCTGATTCAGGATATCCACTTCAACCTAGTTATTTACCACCTTATTATAATATTAAAATATCATATTCCTCATTTTCGTGAAACTGCAAATCAACCAAAACCGACCAATAAATTTTTTAATTTCTATCATTCAAGTTTACATATACAATTGAGAGAACCTTCAGAATATGGAAGAAAATGTTTATCATTTTGAAGAATATGCCAACATACTCATTTAAAATTTAAGTAAAAGTTTAAATTCATTTAAAATTCAAGTAAAAGTTGTCGTATCATGGCTATACACAATTTCAAATGATATACAGTAATGGCGGTCCAAATTTTATTGCATATGATGATGATCCCGATCTTATTCCAAAGGAATACTAGGAGGAAAACTATAGTATGAGAACTGCACCGAACAGAGTAACTAAACAGGTACAACGACATGTAGGCCATGAATTGTTAACAATTCGAAATACCATAAGAGCAGAAATTATTGCAGCAGGGCTGCACTGAAACATAGTATCATTTTATCTGTACTTACAACTATTGTATAATTAATTTCCATTTATTTAGATTTTTGTATTGTTTCTTCATTTTAATTAAACACATATTACACATCAAAATAAATAATTAGTTAACTATAAATCAATTAAGTTAAAAATCACATGTTAAATACTCTAATCAAATACCCCGTTCGAAGCACATAAACGCATTCTCCGTTCACTCAACTTCTCCGCTCAAATGTCCCATTACCATTCCCAAAGAACGCACCCTTAAAAAGTCTTGTATATATATGGTGCCCATATTTATTACTCGCATACGGTTCATGTAGTTAACGTGGACCTAGGATTCACTATTTGGGTGTGTTCTTCGCAAAGTGAATGGGGCAGCCGATCGGGGCATGCTGAATGGGACACAAATGGAAAACGTTCATGGAAAGGCAAATATGGTTTTGTGTTGCTATCAGGGTAACCAAAGGGGAAATAAAAGAGAAATAATTGTCTAGAACTGTATTGTAATAAAAGTTGCTAAAGATAATTAATTGTGGCTACTGACAATTAGTTTATAATTAAGAAATATCACAGATGATTAGGCAATCCAATAGTAAAAGCATGACCTTTATTAAAAAAACAAATGGACCATCGTCATATGGTATAAAGTATGCATCCCCACTGTTGTATTTTCGTATGAAAGTATAAATAATCATTATAGCAATTACCACTTTAATTAGAAATCCAAAAGTCAATATATTATTTAAGATTGCAAACTCTTCTTCCATATGTCGAATGCTCTTTCGATTGTCATGCGTAAATTTGAATAGTAAAAACTAAAATTTCATTATCTGAATTTGGTTCATTTTGAATTTTACGAAAATCAAGCATATGATATCTCACATTTCAATACGGAGACCATCTATTAACGAATACCCTAATCATCAAAATAATATTGATCGGACGGTAGATGTGAAAAGTCATACCAAATGAACATACGGCCAAAACATTTAGGGTGTCGTATCATTTTCATCTAATAAATGGTTGTGGGCTGCCACAGAATAAGTGTGCAGCTATGTGCGTATAGTCTATAGTCCCAATATAGTGTTTGAAAAAAAGGTAACATTAGAATTTCTAATTTTGTCTTGTATGTTGTTAAATTGTGGATCATTTAGTTTAATTATATCTTTTGACATTAACATAGAAAATTTTAAACAACATGAAAATAAACACAAATAGTTTACCTAATCGTTGAAACATCTCAACAAGTCAACGTGTTGAAAGAGACAAAGTGATGACGTAAAAATATATAGCAACCATTTCTTCAATCCAAACTTTATTTGTGAGTTTCAAACCTTAAGATTACAGACGCTCATACAAGATAATGAAGAACGGATATGTACTAAAGGAAACAAGAGAAGAACATCAAAGAACAAACTTGTTGTGTTCATATTATTCACAAATGGCTGCCACTGATTTTATTTTAGGCCATTCTCCGCATTTTCCCCATCCTCCTCCCAACCTCAATACCCCTTCACAACCAATCCCTAGGACTAAAGGGGCTAATAAGCCAATAATTGACAAAGATGGTTTCCAGCTTGTCAACCGTCGGAGAAATCGCCAGCATATTAATTCCTTATTCAAGCCAAGAGCCTAACAGTTCCAATTCAAGAAAAACTATAATCCAAGATCTGGTAATGCAATGGCAAAGGTGGGAAACTTCAATTCAAGAACTAGTAATGCAAAGATCCCCGCCCCAAGATGGGAGGGAATGGTTCAGGCTCAGAACAAAGGCAAAACGCCGTTCACTTAGGCCAGTATGTTGAAGGATGACAGTGTCAATCAAGACTTATATGATCTTGATTTTGTTGCCCCTATTACCTTAAATGGTAAAAAAGTTATAGCTATGAAGGAGGAGATTAGTCGGAGGATGGAAACAAATTGGGATAATTCTGTGGTCGCATATGTCATTGGCGATCGCCCCCATATCATCACTTCAAGGCATTTGTAATCAAAAAGTGGAATCCGGCAGGTAATTTTGAAATTTATGCAAGAAGTAATGGATTTTTCGTTATAAAGTTTGCAAATCATGAAGACTGCATCAAAGCCATTAATGGTGGTCCTTACTTTCTGTTTGGAAAACTTTTAATACTGAAAAATGGTCTAAGAAAGTGAAACTTGATAAAGATTTACTGTCTACTCTACCCATATGGGTCAAGCTCCTTGATTTGAACCCGAGACTATGGGATGGAGAAGCATTCAGTGCAATTGCTAGCACTATAGATATCCCATTGAAACTTGATGAACAAATGGCCAAGGAAACCCGACTTAGCTATGCAAGAATCCTTGTTGAAATTAAAGCGGATGCTGACCTACCGAATGAAGTCTATATTACTATGCATGATGGGGAAAATCTAATGCAAAGAATTGAATGCAAATGGATCCCACCGCGATGCAATACATGTATATGTTTTGGGCTTAATCAAGAAAGTTGTAACTTTGTAAAAATATGGAAAGAAAAGGTTTGCTCTGAAAATGACAAGCTTTCTGCAATTGAAATCAATAAGGAAAAGCAAAGCTCTCTGTTGATGAAAATAGTAAAGAAAATGGTATATGTGATGCAGACATTGCAGTGCCTTCCGAGGCAAATACATTCTTGACAAAAAAAGTTGCTATTGAAAACATGGAAAATACAATCGATTTAGGAAATCTTTATGTTGCAGAAAAGGAAATTGATCTTGAAACCAATGCAAGTCCTAAAGAAACCTCGATTTGGAAAAAATAAACCAGTAGCCCTTATGACAGTTGAAGAATCTCAGAAAGCAAATGCCTTGGAAGTCAATGGAACAACAAATACTGAATCAGCAGCAATAACTGAGACTATAGTCTCAGAAGAAGCCACCGATAATGTGCAAGAACCTATAGAGTGGCTGAAAGTCTCTTACAGCAGTCCACAGGATCTACAAGCAACAGAGAATAAGAAGTTAGCTTATGGGAATTATAGCATACAGGTCATTGAGCCTCCCCCCAAAAGGATAACCCAACTTTATACATTGAAATTAATCGAATAATTGCAACAGATACTAATATGCAAAGTGAAGAAAATATAGTAAAACAAAGAAGCAATGTTGTGGCTTCATCCACATTCCTAAAAGAGGTAGCTTCAACTTCGAAAGAGTTGGATACTATAATAGTCCACAGTAGCATTGAGGATATGTTGATCAGTGAGGAGAATTTGGTTGCTCAAAGTTCCTATGTTGAAGCATCCTATCCACTTTCAAATGCTAATATGAATGGGATGGTGACATAATCTATATCCCCTGAAAATAAAAGTCAAAAGAAAAAAGGTAGAACAAAGCATTTCAGTGAAATTATCTGAGCTAATGATAGGGCAGTGAAGAAGAGGAAGAATTTGGAAGCAAACACATCTTGAGAAATCCTAAATGGGAGGAACAGATTAAAGCTCAGGAAAAAACTGCAAGCAAGAAAAGGGGCAAGAAAGCCGCAAAGGATTGAAAAATATCCTTTATAGTATCCTTTTATAATATATGTTTAATTTTTTATGGCTTTAATAATTATATCTTGGAATATCAAGGGATTGAACTCTCCTGAAAGAATGCTAAATTTAACTAGTTTATTAAATGTCCATAAGCCTAGTATAATAGGAATATTGGAGCATAAATTGGAAGATAGAAATTTTTTTGATTATGCAGTTAGAGTATTAAATAACTAGAGTATTATTGATAATAATAAAATGGGTGGAAATGGCAGAATATTGGTGCTATTAGACCCAAATATTTGGCAAATTAAAAATTACTTTATTGACTCACAATATATTCACTCTATATTTGTCAATAGAGGGGGCTGCTTATTAAAGTTACCTTCATTTATGCTTCAAATAGTGAAAATTAAAGATTAATTCTTTGGAATCACATTGAATTACTAAATAAAAAAATGGTAAGTCCATGGGTTTTGCTTGGGGATTTTAATACTGTTTGTCATGCTTTTGAAAAAAGAGAGGGTATTTCATTCCTTTTAATAAATTAGATAAAGTTAATAAATTTTTTGTTTAGGACTGGTTTAACTGAACTTGTTATCCTTGGTAATAAATATACTTAGAAATCTGTAATTTATATAAACATACACTGTAAATTAGATAGAATCTTAATAAATCAAGAATTCATAAAAAATTCGAAATTTTATTTGTAATACTCTCCCTCAAGCAACCAGTGATCATTCCCCATTATTAATTTCTTTTGGTTTAAAAATTCCATTGAATCATGCTCCATTCAGATTTGTGAATGAATGGACTTCTGATAGTTCTTATAAAGAAGTGGTCAAAAATAGTCTTGTTGTTTCTGTACATGGTACACCACAGTACAAATTCAATAAATTTTTACAACATACTAAAAACCAAAAACAGAAATCAATTATATTAGAATGGAATGTAAGAGCTTACATAACTATATTGATAATGATAGCTCAGATTTTTCTCAGGTTAACAAAATTTTCCAAACTCAGAGTAAGTTGGTTAATTCTCTTCATATGCAAGCCATTAACATGAGGCAGAAAGCTAAAGTTGATTGGCTGCCCTATGGGGATGAGTCTAGCAAAAAAATTTATGCTAAAATGTTTAATAGAAATCTCAAAAATAATATTAGGAAATTACTTGATGCTAATGGTGACATAATTAATGATGCTTCTAATATTAAATCAGAAGCTATTAGTTATTTTACTGTCATTTATAATGCTGAGTATTGTTTGACTAGTTTCCTGAATATTAACATGAAATTTCTACTTAATTCTAATAATCGGGAAATTTTACTAACTCCTACTATCATGAAGGAAATTAATAATATCATTTTCAATGCTAACAATGATAAAAGTCCAAGCCCTGATGGGTTTTGTGTTTAATTTTATAAAGTTCATTGGAATGACATTAAAAATCAATTGTTTGAAGCAGTAAATGAGTTTTTAGTTAATACGGAAATTCTAATGCTATGGAGTTAATAGGAAAATGAGTTCATTGGCATGACATTAAAAATCAATTGTTTGAAGCAGTAATCCCCTTTCAGCTTACCTATTCACAATAGCTATGGAGTTTTTTTCCAATCAAATGGAAATTGAGCAAATCAAAGGGAATATTAAAGCAATTAATAGAATTAAACCAACTATAACTCATCTATTATATGAGGATGAATTTCTTTTGATTTTAAATGCTGATATGGATAGTGCTAACACTTTAATGCAGATATTTGAAAAGATGAATGAATATGCATGTTTGCAAATAAATGAGTGCAAAAGTATAGTGTTTTTCAGCAAAGCATGCACTAGAAAATCAGAAGTGTTGAATGTTTTAAAATTTCAAGAGGGAGAATTACCAGTCAAATATCTGGGCCCGCCTCTCAGCATGAATCAATTAAATGGTAAGTACTATGCAAGGTTACAAGACTTAATTCAAGGTAAATTAGAGAGTTGGTCTAGCAAACTACTCTCACTTGTAGGCGGGCTTGAATTAACTCACACTGTCATCACTGCTATCACCATGTATTACCTGCAAACTCACAACATTCCAATGAACGCAATCCAAAAAATAGAGAAAATGTGTGCTAACTTCATTTGGAAAGGAAAATTTCACAAAGTCAATTGGAAAACAGTTTGCAAATCAAACAAATCAAGAGGTCTGGGTTTGAGAAATTTCAGTGATTTAAGTATGGCATGCAATCTCGAGCTATTTTGGAAATTTTTAGAAGGGAAATCTCTGTGGGCTAACTGGATGAAAGGGAAATACCTTAAAAACATGAATTTTTGTACTATGCCAGTGGAAAATCATTACCCATTTACGTGAAAAAATATCCTAAATTGTAGAGATACAGGAATCAGATTTATTGAAAGACGGTTTAAAGATAGGAAGCAAACCAGTTTTTGGTTCAATCCATGGATTCATGGTAAGCTTTTAGTAAAACTGTCGGGATAGGCAAATATATATCAGTTTGGAGATGTGAATGCTAATGTGGATTGCATCATTCAAAATCACAAATGGAATACAAATTCAAAATCGGTGGCTTCAATATTCAAGACAACTACATAATTAATTAAAATTAATCCCAACATTTCAAAAGATAAATGGCAATGGCAATTAAGCTCAAAAGGCAAATTTTCATTCAGAAACACGTGGGAAAGCATTAAAAGTGTTGAAACTGAGGTGGATTGGCATTCTGTGATTTGGAACAGGAAAAATTGTCCAAAAATGGCAACTTGTGCCTAATTTGCTATTCTAAATAGATTGCCTATCAAAGATAGATGTAAAAAAATGGAATCCAAAAGGAAATGTTATCTGCCTGCTATGTAAAAATGATTCCGAAAGCAGCGAGCATTTATTTTTTGAATGTGAATATTTTTTACATATCCGGTCTATTGCAAAAGGAAAGATCAATCTCAATCAAAAACGGGCAATTCTTAATATAAGGAGCAGTATTCAAGCTATTCAAGAAAAATTCAAACACAAAACAAAGGAATTCAATTGGGCTAGTATCATCCTCTCAACTACTATATTTCACTTATGGAAAGAAAGAAATACAAGGCTGCACAATAATAAAGAAAAAAGCTGCTTACAACTCTGGAAAGAAATTGAGCTTGAAAGTCAGATCGTATTCCAAAAATCAAAGAATCAACATTCTTATAAAATCAACCAAATGCAAGAGCAATTTGAACCAGACAACTATGAGGAGTACTAGAATTGTACTTACTAGGCGGGAAATATAATTATTATATTTCCCATAGTAGAACTAGCAGAGGAGGCAAAGAAGACAGCAAGGTTGCGTAAGTAGGTGGCCAATCTCATTATCGTATCTGCAGTGAAAATAAGAGTTCAAACTATGTAGACAGAAATAGAGGTAAGTCGGTTGTCACACCTTATACAACTAGAATCTGCCGCTCTGACCAAGTGCAGCCAACTGCAAATCTTTCTCTGTTAAAGAATAATATGCAGAAGCTATGAGACATCATCCCAGACTCTAACAAATGCAGGACTGAGATCAAAGGTTTAATTGCTTTTAATTTTGAAAGCTCTTTTACTGAAGGCAGTTGATCCAATGCTCACACTAATATTCAATACTACAAGGGAAGTAAACGCGTACTTTATCATTATAACTTGAATAATAATAATAATACAATTTAAAGTCTTAATCTACCTCTGTCCTTACCAGATTTGAGCAGGAAGGACTAAGAGCGGTATAATCAGTGAGTTGAAAATTTTCTCCTTCAACAACAAAATATGACGCAGAAAGGAATCAATTTTCAGAGCTCTAAAGACACTCATAGCAGTAGCAAGCTTGACAACAGAGAATTTCTGTAACGACCGGAATTTCACCGCTTTAATTTAAGAATATTTAATTAATTTTATATATTAAAATAATAAATTTTATAATTAAAATAAAACTATTTTAAATAATAAATAATGATGGTGAAATAGTTTTCAAAATTGGTTTACAAAAATATTTAGTTCGAAGAAAATTTGAAAATGTGATCGAAATTTGTTTTCCGAATTTTCGACTTTTCGTCGAATAAAAATTGGCGAAATTGTTGTGAACTCTTTTGCATAAGTATACACATTTGTAAATATGTTAGTATATAGGTGTGTATATATATATATACACTTAAGTTTATATGTGTCTAAGTTTCAGTTATAAAGAAATAAATAAATAAAAAGGAAATGTCACTTCATAAGCAAACATAAGGGACAAATTAGTACTAAAACATGCTTAAACATGTTGGCTTAAGGACATGAGAAGGGGGAACATAAAGGAGGCATGAGGTACATGAAGGGAAGGAGGCTAGGTGAGGTGGCAAGAGGGTATTAGAGAGTAAAGGACAAGGGCATTTAGGTAATTCACTTTTTCTCTTGCTTATAAATAGTCCTTCACTTCTTCAAATTTTTCCTCTTTATTTTATCATATCTTCCTCATCTCTTATCCTATGGAGAAATTTGTTTTTTGAAACCGTAGCAAATTCCAGTGGCTATAACTTTCATTTGTACCACTTCTTCAAATTTTGAGTTTAGCCATGTGAAAATATCATTTCTTTGTAGTGTTTTTCGGACCTATTTTCAAGTCCAAAAATACTTCTTCTTCTTTTGACCATATCTTCCTCAAAACGAATCTAAATTGAGTAATTATTTTTTTAAATGGTAGAGAAGAGAATTTTCAAGAACTTTCTCTTTGACAACCTCTCCAAATTCCGATAGTAACATAGCCAAAAATCTAAGAGAAGATGACTAATTTTATGTCCAGTTTTGTGAATTCAACATTATCCGAAGTCTCTCCGCCTCTCCAAAACTAGTCCTCGCCTATGCATGTCATGGCTGAAACCACCTTGGCTTTAAGGCCACTAAAACTCCATTCCTTTTCGAAAGCAAGCTAAGGCCTAGGTTCGATTCAAGTTTAGTGGAAATTCGGGTTATTTTAGTAGCTTTTATGTGGGTAATTAAAGCTCTCACCTTTAAAACAACTTTTTAAACTTTACTTTGTTGTTGATAATTTTGTTGATTTGATTGGTTGAAAATATATGTTTGTGCTCATGTATGTGATATTGTATGCTAATAAAAGGTTAGCACTTGAACTTGTAAATAGGTGACTTCGAGATCCTTTGGTTTAAACTTGTTTCACTTGTTTTATTCCCTAGAAAATGTTTTTATAAAAGGTTTCAAAACCTTACTTTTAGTTTCTAAAACTTTATGCCATGTTTATAAAGTAAGTTAAGAAAAGTAAAAGTTTTAAAGGAGTATTGGAAATGTAAAACAAGTTTTAAAATTATAGTATCCAAAGCGATAGTCGCTATGGATGTAGTTCGGGAAAACTTAACGTCTTCTTAATTTAAAGTGTTTTCATTTTAATATTTTTGAAAACCATTTTCAAAACACTAATTAAGTATAAAAGATAATTATTTTGTAACTTAATTAAGTATGATTTAATAATTTATTTATTTATTAAGGATAATTAGTAGTTAATTAATAATTAAGTTAAGTAATCAGTACTTAAGTATTACTAAAGTAAGTTAATTATAATTAGTAAAGTCTTAACTAACTATTAACTAAGTAAGAGTTAATTAAGTATTTAATTAATTTTGTTTAATTAAGTATTTAATTAATTTTATTTAATTAAGATTTAAGTATTTAATTAATTATTAATTAAATAGGGTTAATTAATTAATTTGGGTTTAAATTGTTAAGCAATTTATTAATATTAAATTAAGGATTAATTGATGATTGATTATGGTTTAATAAAAAGTTAATTAAGATTTAATTAGCCATTAAGTTAAGATTTAATTAAAACTTAATTAAGATCTAATTATTTTTAATGAAGGTTTAATTATTATTTAAGTTTTAATCAATTATTATTTAATTATTAATTGAGGTTAATTAATAGATAAGGATTTATTTAAAGATTAACTATTCTAAATAATATTTAATTAATATTTAATTATTTAATTAGTAGTTAATTATTATTTAATTATTAATTAAAGGTTTAATTATTATTAAATAAAGAGTTTAAATGTTATTTAATTATTAAATAAAAGTTTTAAAGTTTAAACCTACTTTATTTCTAAAAGATCGATTTTGTTTCGAAAGCAAACTCTCTTTTAGAGGATATTTTATCTAAGGGATTTTCTTTGTTGATTACACTTAAGTAACCCTAATTGAATATGAAACTCAATGACATCTGTTTAGCAGAATAAAATCCTTTTCTGCTATAACTTTTTTTTAGCACGTTCATCGAGTTACTACGCCAAACTGGACATGTGACCAAGGGGCAGGATAATGATGAGTCGAGGTAAATTTCCTTTTCATGAAAGCATGTGTTTATGTAGCTGAATTACAACTAGATCTCGGATTTCAGACCAGATCTCGGACTATCATCTCGGTTCATATCTTGGGTTGAGATCTTTATATCTCGGGTGAGATGAGTGTCAAACAAAATAAAATTTTCATATAAATTTTCATCTCACTCAAGGGTGAAAGGAAAATATCGGGAGATATGGAGATTTAACTTTAACTCGGTTGCAAGTTTTCTAAGCAAACAAGATATGAGTATGTTGTAAAAGGCTCTTCCCAAAATTAGTTTTTAGCTTGGCATCCAGACAGGTGCGATAGTGCTCGTTCCTCTTTTGGTAGTGCAGTCTTTAATGCCTTTACCATTTATTAGAAATTACATCATGAAAGCTTATCAGTACCATTAAGGCAAAACCTACAAATAACCTCTACAGTTTTGTTTAAAATTCATAATGCCATTAATGTTGTTTTTCATACGTAAAGAGGCAAAAGAGCTGTCTAGATCAATGTTCAAGATCTCGGTTTCGGTGTTTTATAATTTTAGGAATTTTAATCTAGTTTGGGAATTTTGAGGATGTCTATTTTGATTTTGGAATTCGTTATTTATTTTTCATATAGTTATACATATTTGTCTAATTTATTGGAACAAAATATGCAACTTATCTTTAATTGTAAAACAGATTTAAACAAACAATACCGATTCTTATAAATTTTTATAACACTAAAAAAATGTTTATTCCCGTCTTTAACTTCTTTTTATTACATCATTTATATATTTTGTGAGTGGGGGCCTTTTTTGATGTTCTGCTATAACTTAATTGAATTGGTTATTTTGGATATCTGTTTAGCAGAATAAAACCTCATTCCACTATCATTTGGTTAGATAAAATATAAGTAACATCTGTTTAGCAGAATAAATCCCCGTTCTGCTATTATATTGTTTGGACATTGAATTGTACACCAGTGTATTAATATTTCATAAGTGATGTTTTCTATATGTGCATAGCTGTTATTTGCTTTTGTATACATATCTTCATACTTAACTTATGTGATGTTTAAATGGAAATGATATCCCTTTTGAAGTATTTTGTTGAATCTTGTGCCTGGGTTTTAGAAAGATAATTAATTATTTAAATAAAGATGGTTTAAAATAGATTAATTATTTCAATAATAATGTTTAAAAGTAATTTATTATTTTAATAATAATGATTTAAAATCAATTAATTATTTTAATTATGATGTTTTAAAACTGGTCAATCATTTTAATAATGACGTTTTAAAGATAATTAATTATTTACTTAATAATGAGATTGAGGTTAATTAACCATTTTAATAATGAGATTTTAAAGGTTAATTAATTATTTTAATAATAAAAGTTTAAAGTTGATTAATCATTTAAACAAGGATGATTAAAGTTTATTAATCTTTTCGAACGGTGTTGTTTTGAAGCAATGAATTGGGATTAAAGCTAATTAATTATTTTAAATAAAGCTATATGAAATAATTAACCATTGTTATAAAAGTTAATCGATCATTTTAAATAATGATATTGAAGTAACAAATTTTGGTTTAAAATTAATCAATCACTTTGATAAAATTGTTTAAAGTTAATACTTTTAAGTTTGGTTCTAAAAGTAAAAGTTTTGATTCGGTTATGGAAAAAAAAATTCCATAATCTGATATCGCTTATGTGGAAAGGCTTTAGTCATACTTTTAACACTATACGTCGTGGTCTGGACTCGTTTATATCTCGAATGTTAAAAATATCGTCAAGGCAATGCCTAGAGGTAACATTACGTCAACTTGTCCGACTTCATATTCAATCAAAGGATAGCACTTGCTTGGAATCGACGAGTAGTGGTAAGATTATGAAATTTAATTTCCATATACGATCAATTTTAAATTATCCCCGACAATTGATTTATTAACTATAGGTTCGGCTTTCTTCACGTTGTATTTCGTCACTCTATGAAGATGTGTTTCTCATTTGAACTTTGTTATCCTTTGTCGGAAATGACTAAACCCAAAGAGCGAGTGGAAGCCAAGCTATGTGGGGTTGCTCCCATTAGGGTATTTTCACATCCAATCTAGATTGGATTCGGTTTTGCGCATTGAGATGTGACATACTCGAATTATCGGTAACCATTGGCGGGGTCCGGCTTGGATGTGTCCGAGAGCTATCGGAATTTTCAAGTATATTTTTAGAGGTATACTTTCGGTAAGGGGGGAGCAGTCTCCTAGTCATTTGTTGAAAAATTTCCCTATTCTTTCCTTTGATTCCAAGTTTTTAAATTAACTTCATTCTTAATTACATCGGGAAGTGTTGAGAGCACTTCACGATGTTTAATTATTCGCATCCATGGTTGAGATTGGATATTGTTATTGTGAAAGAAAATCTGTTTTGCAGTCGGTGGAATTGTCTCACATACATTGTGGGAAAATTTCTTTCCTTATTGTAAATTCAAATCGTTGAATTATTTCTTAATTGCACCGAGAAGTGACTAAGGTTTTTCTCGATGTTTAATTATTTGTGTCCATTCTTTAAGTTTCGATTTTTACCTTGTCCATGCTCATTTATTCTTGTTTGGATTGTAGTTCTGATTTGTTTCTCATTTCTTCATCTATGAATGTTGATCTTGTGAGGAAAAAACCCGTTCCGCATTGGCTGCATGATCTCACGGAATTATTATATGTCCACCCCATTACTTGAGTTTTCTCATGCTGGTATTTCTAAACTAATATGGGTGTTATTTTATGTTAACACTAAGGTCAGACCGAGCATATTTTCCAGATTAGCTTTAGATGCATTGGAGTTCATGAGACGAGCTGGATGCGCAAGACGTATCTACGTATTTCTTTATTTTTCCGCTGTATTAGTTGTTGTATTTATCAGCATTTGTATGGACAGTCTGTTATAACTATCCAGACTGATAATAATATGATAGTGTACTATGATGGTTGTTTATAATAAAATTCTTTCTTTTATAAAGACTTGATTTATATATTATATGTTACTCTTCACGTTTTTGTGAGATTATGTTCTGTCTTCTTCTTTCTTCATCCCAAACGACATGTCTTTCAGACACTTAAATGAGCGGCACACGAATGTCGAAGATGTATTAAGTGTCATTTTTAGGTGTAAGAAAGACGGATCGTTACAATTTCACTTATCTATTCAAGATTATATGTAAACAACAAGCTCCAGAGTCAACCGGAGTCTACTATAAATGAGTTAAAGCATTTGAACAACTTCAAAAGAAGCTTTTTGAAGCTTCAATTAAAGGATCTCAGCAAATCTTAAGATGTTTATTTTGATTCGACTTGGAAGCCGCCTTGAGATGGCTCCTCTTCTCATTCTCTTCTTCGATCTACCATGCATAAATTGATTGAAGCATAAAAGGCTTGGATCTACTTCTCAACTGAAATTTTTTTAGAGCAAATCAAGTTTAATTTTTAATCGCCTTTACTGCCGCTATCCTAATTTTCTAGGGCTTGTTTTGGGTTGTTTTATGATAATGCGGTTATTTTGTTATATGTGGGTGAGCATTTGCAAGCGGGTTGTAGGCCTTGGGCCATATTTTTATTATTTTTCAAAAAAGAAAAAAGAAAAAAACAAAGATAATGAAGAACGGTTTTCCCATTCAAAGGTTACTTCGACAATGTCCTTCCATTATTCACAAATTACCTAATCTATCTCAAACCAAAGCGTATTCAAGCCTATAGCAGCACTTGACCAAATAGAAATTCATTGTATTACCAAATTGTATCTAATAGCTTCCAGAAAAAATGGTTCAGTTTATACAGAAAACATGCCGTCCACAAAAACAATATTACGAATTTAATAATACACAAAACATGTAAAAATATTAACTGCGGTTGCTGCAACCGCAACACCTCTGATTTTCACCACCATTGAATTATAAAAGTTGTACATGTACTCCCATTGTTCAATTTTTAGTCTTATGAGACTCCCATGTCAACATTGCGTTCTCCTCATTTCGATTATTTCGTATTTTCACCCTCTTAAAAATCTTTCGAACAGAACATAGAGACACAATGTTCCAAGTAACACAGCTTTTCATAACATTAGGAACAGCATGTAAGGTACTTAAAACTTGGCTAAAAAGAAGAGTTTAAAAACATTATTATACACTTATCCTCTAGAAATAATCAGGCATTTAATAAGGGGTAATTAACAGAACTAATATACCAGCAAAAATGCATGTATTGCAAAATGTATAAACTTTATCATGTAATTACTAGGATTCTGGAACATGTCGAGAAGGCTTCAATCATTCGCTCTTGATCGAGTTGTATTTTTCCAGAAGTGGTTTGGTGTTCATTATGTTGTTCATCAGCATCTTTAATCTCAGACTGCAATCTCCTCCACTGCCAATGATGAAAAAAAAAATCACAAAAACGTGAAAGGGAAATTGGTAACCATTAGGCACTTGATTTATACGATATGTATCACTAGATAATGATGAAAGCAAACAAGCCTATATCATATATCATGTTAGACCATGCTGAATGGTACTGGTTTTGGCTCGGGCCCAGCCCAAACATGCCCTATTAATACTATACGGACTTAACCTGAACCCCATCTGATTATTAGTAAAGTGACTACGGTTTCATCACTGCCTAGACTGCTTTGAGCCGGATCCGATTATTATCTGTCTATTGTACCAAAAACATGAATATAAATGTTATTTATGTACTGTTCGCATAAATTTAGATTTTTTTATTTTTTTTTGGGCATACTTTTGTTTGGAAATTTGGGAATTTGATTTTTTATCACTACCCAATAGGACTGGAATTAGAACCGAGACCTGCAAACCCGAACCAAACCGATCCAAAAGGAACCAAAAAGAACCGAACACGATGGATCTCAGGTTGGATCATGATGAAAAATACCATTTAGAACCGATCAAACCTGACCCAAACCGGTCCGACCCAAACTGAACCCTGGGTTTGGTCGGGTCTAGGTTTCAAAATGTATAGTTCGGACCCAATAAGACCTGACCCGCCTAGAACCGGGACCCGTCGGGCCAGGTCTGGGTCTGACCATACCGGTTAATCGCCACCCCTACTTACGCAATTTGTTCAAAATATTTAAGTTTATGCGCCCCTTTTAAAAAGTTGCAAGCTAAAATGATGGTTATGGTATCAATATTTCAGAAGTGTATGGTTTATACCCAACAGACTTAAAAAGCAGCCATACTTGTTCAATGGGTTTGAAATACCCAACGGACTCGGGCTGAGCTCGGGTTATGACTTTGGAAAACGGATTAGGGTCCGAGTTTTAAGCTATCCAGACCGAGCCCGATCCATTGACAACCATATTGCTGTCATACTAAATACCTATGAATGTTAACCATTAGGCACAGGATTTCATATGTGAAAAAGATGCACCTAATGCTGAAATGACCATATTTTTATTTATTTGGTAATGAGATCGTACAAAGATTTGACCGATGAAAACTGTATATTTAGCTAGGAGCTGACAAAGGAAAATGGAATATGGTAATCTGTTGTCTTGTCACTTCGTTTGCTCACACCACCTTTGTTTTGTTTTATATTCGAAGGAAAACTGAAGCAATTAAAATTCAGAAGTGGATTCATACCTTAAGCAATTCAATGAGGCGATAGCACGCAGAGCACTGCGGATCATGTCTTCATTTCGGTCAACTTCCTGCTTAACAGCATCCATCTTCGGTTTATGGTTAATGGTCTTCTCAAGAGGTTCAACTAATGAATCCAAAACTATAACCATACAACAAGAAAAAAAATCAGAAACAACAAGATATCAAATACAGAATGGATTAAAACAGATATTCTAGTTAGAAAAAAAGAAAAGAAAAACCACCCGCAAGGACAGCAGCAGGACATTTATCAGCAAGCTTTGACAGAATAAGGTGACAAGGCATCTTAACATCATAGTGATCTGAAGAGAAGAAACAGGAAGGTTAATTAACATGATCGTAAAAAAAACATTACAGAACAAGGCTCAACAAAGAAAAACAGACAAGGATAACAATTTGAACAACAAATAACTGAAATTTACTAAAAACTAGTTTCACATCAAAGTCAATATATACTAACAAATAATTTGCCGAAGACTACTAATACAATGATAAGGTGGCTCTAAATTTTGGTCCCGGAGGTCTTACAATTGAATACCCTTGGTAGCGATTACCAGATTATATTCCTATTTAGTTTTAGAAGAAGAAAAAACAATAATTTGTCTCAGGGACATTAAATGATAACATAATGCCTTCCCTTAACCTTCCCAATTCCGTACGGCCATCACGGCATATACTATATAGTTTCTGAAGGAGACATTAATTTTTCAGTCTGATATCACAAGAGGCGATTAAACAGTATTGCATTAAGATCAAAATTAGTTTCCATCATCAATGTTGTTTAAGGCAGAGTCTAGAAAAAGCACAGGCAAAGCCTAGAAAGAAGCACCACAACTCAACCACCATAAAGTGCATTATGGATGATCTACAACAGTAAACCTATTTATTCAAGGTAATGATTAAATTAACTTGTAAAATGAAATGATGTAAACATTATACATTAACATAAAAATAAAAAATTCAACATCCAAAAGCATCTAAGAGAATCAAGACGCGTCTAAGAAACTAGATAGAATCATGCACACAAAAAAGAGGTGAGGTCCTTATACAACATATGCAGTAGTGTAAATTTTGTTTTAGATCATTAACAAGACAATTAGCACTTACCACTCAAACCAGAAAGAAGGTGAGGGACGATGAATGCTGATGGATTCACTTGATCGAGACAGTTGTCAAGCAATTTGTCCATGCATTCAAAAGCTGCTTTTCTAAGCTCAAGACCATCATCAACAGTATGTTTGAAAGGACCGAGATCCACCGTCCTTATCAGTTCTTTCTGTAACAACGAGAAAAGGAGTTATTTTACAAGTCAATGCCTAGTATCACTTGACAGGGTATTTATCATGCTACTTGATCCTTGTAAATTTGAGTATAAAGGAGTATATCGTTACATTTCACTGTCATTGAAAATAAAATTATTGACTAGCAATCATGTGATAGATATTTCTTTTCTTCTATATATACATGTATTTTTTTATGCATTGGAAATTCGTCCTGCTAAATTGCATAATTTTATTTTATTTTAGAAAAAAAAAATCCTAACTATTTGACACAAAAAATTAGAATGTCTTATACTGCAGATCAAGAGATACCTTGATAACAGTCTGATCATAGAGCAGAGGTAAAAGCTCAGGAAGGAGTTGCTTGATAAGATTTGGTTTGTTATGAGCAGCCGTACTTAGAGCCAGAACTGCAGCTCTTCTAACATGCTGCATAGCAAATAGTCAGATAACTACATGGAGGGAGAAAATTCAATGATCAAGTATAAATCTTATATTTTAAAATTACCCTGTCGTTATCTTTAATTAACATCAAGAACGACGAGATCTCACGGTACAGGAATTCATCTATTTTTTCAGGTCGCTCAACAATGGAGTATTTTACAGCAATCACAACTGTTGCTCTCGTGAAAGCAGCTGGGCTTGTCGTACGACACTGAGAGCCATAACATGTAAGCAATTTTCATTTAAAATTTGAAAAAATAATAATATCAGCAATGAGTAGATGAAGTAAACACCAAATTACCTTTAGTACAGGAATGAGTTTCCCAGGTTCGATAAGCGAAAGTTTCCCTAAGCATTCAGCTACCACATTGCGAACACCCTCTTCTTCACTTTCACAATGATTGAATAGTAAATTCAATATTTTCTCAACGTTTGAATCTTGAAGCTCGCTTCGGCCAGCATTATCCACAGGTTGTCTAACAATAACCTATCAGGTAGGGAAGAGAATGTAAAATGCAACAGATAGTTGAAATTGTTTCTTTGGTGAAAACAAGTGTCAGATGGCATACCTCCTTTAAGGAATGAAGTAATAAATATTGCTTCTTCTGCTGATGATCAATTTGATCCAATATAAACGGCAAATACTTAGCCAGATTACCAACAGCTATATTTCCAAGTGCATATGATGCAGCAGATTTTATCTCTTCGTAAGGAGATTGGAACGACTCGATCACTATATTTTCTATGTTGACATGCATACTGAGGTCCTTTCTTCGCCCAATTTCTCCTAGACAAAGCAGTGCCAAGTGCTGTTTAGCCTGGCAGTTCAAGTTCAATATTAGTTACACAAATGTATTTTCCAAGAGATTTGGTATGGGATGATCACACTATTCTGCAACTCCACTGCACATCAGTAAGTTTTGATGAAGACATAAAACGAATATATAGTGTAACCTTATATTGCAGCTTGCAACTAACAAGATATAAACCATATTTAGATCAAAGAGAAATATGAAATACAACAAATTTGCATGACAATAAATTAACTTCCCATAAATCTTTGTTGCCAAAATTGATCGGAATGACTGCAATAAAATAAATCAGTCTACAACTATTGGGATTCTCCGTATAATTGTTATCAACATATCAATTTATATCAAACTGCAAGTCAGCCTTGCATAATATACTAAATTATAGTCCATCTAGCAACATGATTAAAACTCCTATTTTCAAATTTAGAGGTTACTTAAGTCTATGCAGTATTTTCATTTATCAAAATCCCCTTAAGCATTTCTGCGGTAGATGACACTAATATAGAATTATTTTAGGGGATACTTACAGAATTTGCAGTATTGTCATTTATCAAGATCCCTTTGAGCATTTCCACAGTAGATGAGCATTTACTATCACCAGCAGCTAAGCAAAGTACAGCTACACATTGTGCTATTGAAAACAATGCCTGTTTAGCTAAACCACCGGACTGAGGTGTTGAATTGGCACTTGAAAGAAGAGATTCTAATAGAGAATCAAAGCTTGTATTAGCAGAAGAAACCAATGAAGCAAAGAACTTCTGTGATGCCTGATGTATAAGGGAATAAAAGGTTAGAATGTACTTTTTAAATGATTTGCTTCATCAGTCATTACATACAGTCTCCCTTTTAATTGAAGTTTTAGGGCAAAATGAGTAGAATGATAACTAATTATTTCTGGTTTCCTGTAAACTATCAGAACTAGCCCAACCAAATAGTCTAGTTATATAAACCAGAGATGAGGACAGCATAGTTTTTGGAACTCAGATTTAATGCTATTAAAGATCTCTACATTGCAACAAAAGCTAAAAAATAAAGTATACTAAAAAGAGGAATTGTATGTTACATTCAAAGCTTGACCCTGCAACAGAGAACTTCTAATTAGTATAAGCGCTTGAGGAAGAACTTTAGAAGTCAAGGTCAGGCCAACTGTCTGGTTCGATTTTCTATTGGTCATGAATGTGCAGCAAAGTTCCAAAGCAAGGGCAGTCATGTACAGGTCAGTATCACTGTCAAACAAGAGGGAAAAAAATAAAATTAGGGCCTTGATTGTACAAAGGAATTATACAATTTTATAATTAGGAACACCTTATATGGGTAGACAGCTCAACAATAATAGCTTCATATGCCGATGGACCAATTTTATCACCATACGCAACAACTAGTGAATTAAGAGTACCCAATGTTGCCTGCCTCAGCGGCCTATTAGCCTGCAAAAGAAAATATCAAGGATGAAAACATAAGGTTTATGTGAAAGCTTAAATTGTGTGTGTGTGTGTACACACACACACTCTACATAATGCTCTAATTACACACTCATACACCCTACATAATGCACTAATTATTTATTACCTTCCGCAAGAATAATGTTAACTCTGAAAGAATGTTCTCTAGCACACAAGAGAGATCGATTCGAAGAGCTGAATTCGCAATTACTGCAAACGCCTGGAAAAAAATTGTAATTAAAGGATTCAAAACACACAAGATGTTCAAGTAAAGGGAAATAATGGCAACAAATTAAAACTTGACCAAGAACTAAATAATGAAGGCTTTTAAAATATTGATCAAGCCGTCTGTACAATCTTTTTTTGTATAATCTGTGTTACCTGTTTTATGAGTAAAATCGGACATAATTACCCTTTGCTAGTCCACTGAATTCGAACTTAAATAAGAGTATTTTGATATAAAATGGCATGAAGTACAGTTAGATTGTATGAAGTACAGCTAGTTAGCTGTAAGCCTGTAACAGCAGCGTAGAGTCATTGCTTTTATACCTTTTCAAAATACATTAAAATATATGTATAATAAATCTGTAAAAATAACTTGTACATATCCCTGAAATCATCAGCTACTACTTTCATATTCTTGTCTTCATTCTTTTCATGTTCTTATATCGTTAGAATAGTAAGGACCAATAGAAATTTTTTGATCAGATAGATGATACCTAACTAAAATCAGGACGCTAACAAAGGTGCTTTCTCCATTAACTTTAAAGCACAAATCATGTTTCTAAACATCAAACAACAAAAGAACATGTAGAAAGCCAGACCAGCCAATACCTCTGATGTCACCAACTAAAACCAACATGATACCCACCAATCAAATTCCCTTAAATGCTACGTTGGAAAAATATTCAGTACACATATGTTGCTTAGAAACATATAAGGTTATGTGTTGTTGAATACCGAGGAACATACAACCAAGGTTCGAGAACTCGGTTTTTATCTCGGTTTCGGTCATTTTAAATTTTCTTAGTTTCGGGCGATTTCGGTCTTGGTTTTGGTCCCAGTTTTAGTTTTGAATGGTTTGTTAATGAAAATGTAATAATAATCTTTGTAAATAACTTAATTGCAGTAAACCAAATCACACTAAACTAGATGAAATAAAAACCCAGCATTTATTTTATTGCAAAACCCAAAAAATAACTCAAAATCTTAGCCCCACAAAGCCGAACCCAGCCCAAGAACAAAACCTAAATTAAACTTAAAAAAATAGCCAAAACTCCAGCCCACACAAATTAAATCAACCAAAACTAAATTACAGCACCCCTCCCACCCCCCACTCCCAAAAAAAAAAACCAAATCCACCCCACCCAAACATTCATTTTCGTTCAAACCTACCACACCCCTCCCTCCAATCAAAAGCAGCCCTAACCCTCCAAACAAATCGCAACCTTCGTCGTAACAGAAAAATATCGAGTTTGATTCGAGCACGATTCAAAATAAGAGGAGTGGAGATCAAGTTGCCTGGGTCAAAGTAGAAGAAGTAGAGATCGATTTCACTAATGTAGGTAAGTGTTATAAGTTTTCTTCATACTTTATTGTTTTTTGTGTTTGATTCCACTGTTTCATCACATGCTTCTTTTACGTTCGATTTTTCAGGCAAAAATGGTTGTTTTTTTTTCCTTTGTCCCAGTCCGAACCGGATTTCTTCGCCGGTTCCGGACCGGTGCAATCTGGTACCAAGACCTTAAAGTCTTGTTACCACCGGACTTTCAGGTTACCGGCCGAAAACTAATACCTTGCATATAACATACAAGAGTGTAACTAGTGTGAAAATATAGCACTAAATATACTAGCATTTGCCAAATTTACCATGTAACTAAATAAGAAATAACAGCTTCCAAATCTAGAATTTCACTCTCGTCGTTCGCCTTCCAAATTTAGTCTTATATTTGGTGTTACAAATAATAATGCTCAAAAATAACATATCAAACAAAATTTGGTAACAGACCTTATGCCATCAACTTACATACATCAAATGGGATGCATTAACCAATGGTTTAAGATAGTACAACTGGAATTAAAACTAACAAGCAACATAAAGTAAACACTGAAAACTAGTTACCTTCACAGCAGTCAACCTTGTGATTTCATTCCCCATACGATCAACAAGTAAAGGCAAACAAGTAGACAGTTCCGATTGAAGATTATCACCAAAAATCGAAATTACAAGGCTCATACAAGTTATTGCACATTCTTTAACTTCCTGCAGAGAAATTGTAGTTATATAAGAAAACTAATAAGATAATTGATTCTTACGCAATCTAACATACCTGATCCTGGTCCTGATTTGCCAATCGTGTCAAAATAGCATTATAAATTGGGCGTACATAAGGTTTGAAGTCAAAAGTAGTGGTCTGCATTAATACAAAAAAGGAAGTAACGACTTGATTATGATTTTTCAAGTTTAAAATGATGTGCCATAGAATGAAAAATATCAATTAATCACCTCAAAACTAGGCCGAACAACACGAACTAGCTCGCCACATACTCTCAATGCCTCAGCAGCAACCTTATAATACCTCTCCTGAACAGCAGCTAATACAACGCTCAAAAGGGTCTGTACACATAAAGTAACCAACACAGCATAAAATTATGACTGTGAACAGTATTCTTTAATAGTTAACTATATAGCAGAGTAAATCAAATAGAATATTGAAACGCAATATCAAATGGAAATTCATTCTGAGCATCGGATGTCAGTTGTCCACGAACATAACATATTAACTTCAGATCTTTTCGTTGTATCACGATTAAGATAAGATGAATCAAAAATTAATGTGATTGCTACTGTATCAGACATGAATATACATGCAAGCATATTATACAAAATATATTATTTCGCACCTGTATGAAAGCGTGGAATACGGAAGGAGAATGTGAAACCAAAACCAATCTGGTGAAGACCAGAGCCTCAATTTTCAAATTTGATGTAGATGACTTATCCTGAAAAAACAAAAGTATTTGCACAAGGGTGTTTGATAAGAAATGCGTTAAACCGTATAAAAATCCCTTCAGGAGAAAAGGTCAACTTACACTTAAAGCCTTTTCAATTCCTGGAATAAGCGAACCAATATGATTGGCAAGACAATTTGGTAAGACAACAACAAGTTCCTTTAATACTGAAAATGCACCAACCTACAACAGAAAACAATTAAAAGTGGTTCAACAAAAGAAGAGCTATTTTTTGCTTCTATTACCTTCGTCTTTATAGACTTTTCACGCAGTAGCCGGTTTACTGCTCGGACAATTTTTGGCACTTCTTGTTTCAGTATAAATCGTGGGCTGCAAAAAATAAGAAAAGGTTAGACGTGTGTACAATGTACAATAATGAACAGAGGTAATCCCTCAGGCATGCCCAAGAAATGTGGTTCAAGTACTAATCAAAGGATGACGTTTACAACTGTAGTAATATTGAATAAACGATTATAATGTGAGAGGGTTTATGAACATATGTTAATGGCAACCATTATATCATAATAAATGCTTACTTTTGAGTATCGTCGTAAACAGTATTTAGTAATTGCAATGGTACTATAAAATGTGTAATAATTACAATGGTAGTAAAAAGTGAGTTATAACTGCATGGATGTTTTAAAAAGCAAACAACAATTGTTTCGCTGATGTGTGCTCACTTAGAAAGCACATGTTAACAATCATAAAAGGACAATAAAAACACAGTTCAAAAAAACAAAATAGAAGTCCATAATTATACTTCTAATCCAAAAGACTATACTTCTACCATAATAGTATTCTAATAATTTGAAACTTCGGTGTATGCCAATCAATGTACACATGTTAATATTCACGAACACCTGCATATGGTGAATCTTTAATCTGGTTTCTAAATTACCCTTGCCCACAATTTATGATCATCGAATTTATACTATCCTATTTTTATGTTGTTTTTGAATCCTAATAGAACTCCTTAATTTTAAACAGTATTCACTCAACTCCATCTAAAACCAAATCCACACCCATTCTTCCATTTTTCTTTCCCAAATCCTAGTTTAAATTCTAATAAAAAAACATCATTTTCTTTGAAAATATGAACTATTGTATGCTTATTTTTCAAGACATTCATGCATCATGTCTCTCAAAGTATTTTTGTAGTTTCATATTGCCTGTTACTACTACATGATAAACAATGGTTCTCATTTAGATGTCTGCTATAAGGCGACAATGCTCCAGGATGAAGGGCTACCAAACACATTTATATCACTTGAAAATTAAGTGCCTGTATTTATGATTCTTTTTGTATTTTCTTCACCGTATAACTTTGGACTTGTTTTCTTATATTTTGATTCTTTTTTGCTGGGAAAGTATTGAAGTTTATCTGTGCTTTATTATTATAACATGGAAAATGTTATGTATGCGCATTGGGGACACATTAAGGTTTTCAAATTTACATAACCTTATGGGACAATAACCTCTTCAGATTAGAAGGATACTTGTGGACTTTCATTTTTCATTCATTTGTCTTCTCGTATATCTTTTTATTGTTGTTAACGTGTGTCATTGGGCACATGTTGACAAAAACCTTCTTTTATAAATAGAGGTAGTAACTATAATTAATATAAGCGGTTGTAAAGTTTCAAGAAAAACAAATATCAATTTTACATTGTTGAGAAAGTGAAGCGACAAATTGTTAAGGGCATTCTACTGGTTTGTTAGCGAAGAAATTCAAGGTTCCACCATAACTGCTTTTACCTGCTAGTCTAATATTACCATTTTGACATGAACCTAGACCGAGGTTTGAGGTTTCGATAGAAGCACCATTGATCGTTCCTTTTCGATTCCAGTAGGGACCAAAACCAAACCAAACCGAAACTCCAACCCAATAATAAAAACTACTAAACTTCAAATTTTACAGAAGAAACTCAAAAAAGAATTAATTTAAGTTTCAAACACATGAATATTTAAAACATGAAATTTAACTTAGTAAACATGGTAGAGCTCGGCTGAGAGTTCAAAAATAGGGTCCTAAAGATGAAGATCAAAAAAGGCCCCCACTCACAAAATATATAAATGGTGTAATCAAAAAGAAGTTGAAGACGGGAATAAGCATTTTTTTAGTGTTATAAAAATTTATAAAGAATCGGTATTGTCTGTTTAAATCTATTTTTCAATTAAAGATAAGTTGCATATTTTGTTCCAATAAATTAGACAAATATGTATAACTATATGAAAAATAAATAACGAAATCCAAAATCAAAATAGACATTCTCGAAATTCCCAAATTAGATTAAAATTCCTAAAATTATAAAAGACCGAAACCGAGATCTTGAACATTGATCTAGACAGCTTTTTTGCCTCTTTACGTATGAAAAACAACATTAATGGCATTATGAATTTTAAACAAGACTGTAGAGGCTATTTGTAAGTTTTGCCTTAATGGTACTGATAAGCTTTCATGATGTAATTTCTAATAAATGGTATAGGCATTAAAGACTGCACTACCAAAAGAGAAACGAGCACTATCGCACCATTATATGTCTGGCTGCCAAGCTAAAAACTAATTTTGGGAAGAGCCTTTTACAGCATAGTCATATCTTGTTTGATTAGAAAACTTGCAACCGAGTTAAAGTTAAATCCACATACCTCCCGATATTTTCCTTTTACACTTGAGCGAGATGAAACTTTATATGAAATTTTTATTTTGTTTGACACTCATCTCACCCAAGATATAAAGATCTCAACCCAAGATATGAACCGAGATGATAGTCCAAGATCTGGTCTGAAATCCAAGATCTGAAACCTTGATCTAGTTGTAATTCAGCTACATAAACACAGGCTTTCATGGAAAAAGAAATTTACCTCGACTCATCATTATCCTGCCCCTTGGTCACATGTCCAGTTTGGCGTAGTAACTCGATGAACGTACTAAAAATGTCCATCTGGGGCATACACAAATTTATCGATAAATAGGCAGCAATGAATTTTCAGATTCTTGGCTATGCTCATGATAATGTTGTACCTTTACATTCTCCTCTCTTTCTCGAAACCTATCTATCAACTTTGGGCATGCCTGCAAAACAGAGGAAAATTCAATGTACGTCCAATAAAAATTTACAGGACCAAGATTAATAAAGTTATTACATATAGATTAAACAACTGTCAACAAACTTGGCTGCAACGTTTCCAAACACTACCAAACACACACACGTGTGTGTATCTGTGTGTGTGTGTCTGTGTGTGTCTGTGACCCATAACATGAATTCTTCATTATGAATGTTATGTGTAATTACTTATGTGAATATATTATTCAAACTGTGTACACAGACCTCCAAATACACCTTAGAGAGCATCTCTGGACGGGACAAGATAAGAGCAGATAAGCATTTTGCAGCTGCTCTCCGAACCTTCCAGCTAGCATCTTCGTCATCTGTGTATTCATCTGCACTCTCACTGTCGTAGAAAGGTAAAATACATACTACTGATATTGCATTCAATATACAACAAACAAAAATGCTATAAAAAAATAAACAAATTTAAACATTTAGCAATCATACTCTTCATCTTCCTCTTCACGACCTTCATCATCAGTGTCCTCGTCCATGTTATCAGTAAAATTTGGATCATAACTTATGTATTCCAAAGAAAGAACTAGAATATCGTTACATTGTGCAGATATATCCCTAGGGCATCTAAGAAGGAAACTTTCCAATGCCTGAAGCAGAAAAATTGAAATTCAGGAGGGGTTAATTATACGAAAAAACATAAGCTGTTAAATGTTACTATAGTACAATACCTGCAAACAATATTCACGAAGCTCCTCGTCATTTTCTGATGCATTTGTGCAGTAATCTAAGAGTAAAGGCACAGTTTCACCAAGATGTGGCCCAAAACGATATCCCACAGAACGACTAAAGAATCACAGTAAAGTGAGCGTTCAACAGAAGAATAACTAATAGAGAAAAGGGTTAAATTGGTTATTCCATTTTAACAGAAACACCTTTCGAAGTAGATGGAAATACATATCAACATTTCGCCTATAGGGTTATTCCATTTTTACGGAAACACCTTTCAAAGTAGAGGAAGCACATTTCAAAGTTAATGGAAACTTTTCAACAACCATTACCAAAATTTTAAATTTCAAACAATTTTTTTGAAATAAGATTAGATTATTATAAGGATATATTGTATTAAATGAAGCAAATAAGGTAATATATTCTGTCAAATGAACCAAAAGACTATTATTATTTTTCAATTGTGCAAATTCAACTATACATATTATTCGAATATGTATTTTATGTATTTGATAGTTCATAGCTTGTTATCATAATTTCTTATTGAGATGAATGCTAGTATGTTCAAATTGAATTTCATAAATTATTCAATGAACATAGAACTAAAAAACAATTACCATAATTCTGATGACATGAACTGTACATTTAAAAAAAAAATCATAACAACGTTAACAAACGTTATTATTTTTCACATATTCAAAATATTTATTTATTAATTTATAATAACATTGCAGAATGTAATAAACGTTTGTTTTAAATTAATTTTTAATAACATTAATAATTATAATTTTTAGCAGAGCATATTTTCTAACTTTAACCCCTTGTTAAATTTGTTTCCTTCCCCATTTCTGTTCCCATATCCATCCCCAGCCCCACTTCTCCTCTTGCCTTCTAAAGTTTATACATCCATGATGCCGAGAAAACATATAAACATGCAACTAGGTAAATAGTCTGAATTGGTAAATGGACACGACAGAAGCAATGGTCAATAATTACCTTAAAGCACCAATCATTTGAATATTGGTACGTGTAATTTCAGGCTTTACATTCTTGTTTCGTAACAGTCGTACTACTTCACCAGTTGCCTTAGCCAAAAGATCATCAGATAAGCTTGATGAGAGAGATGCTACAGCCCAGATAAAGATCATTGTCAATGCTTTGGTGCATATCAAGTATTGGTATCAAAACTAGAAAACAGAGACAGAGCAAAGACATGAAGTATTTACCAATGCAAGCAATAGATTTCTTCCTAACACTGGCTTGATTAGAATTTAACTGTGATAGAAGAGCATTTAGCAACTTATCATGGTCTTTTTCCATCAAATTGCCAAATTTATTTAGCATGTCACATAGGACATCCATATACTCGCACCTAATTTCGACCCTTATACCCTGGAGAAAGAAAAGAAAATATATACATAAGATAATGCATAGTGGTTTCGGAAAACCCAAACTTCAAACTACAAAAAGGAATTTAAAAGATACAGAAACAGTTAAACAAAATAGAATGTACCGGAACCAGAACATATGAAACTATTGCCTAGTCAATGGACATCAATACTCTATTGTCAACACGCACCATACAAAATATAAGCACCATCTGAATAGTGAAAACACGTGCATATTTATTCAGTGTACAAAAAGCACATCTCAAGGCGAGGCGTTCAACAAAATTGGTGAGGCGCCTTTGTAAAGCCGGTTTACCTCTAGGGAAAATGCTTCAACTGCATGAGGGAACCAAGGTGTACTCTTTCAACACCTTGCTCACCTTAGGCAAGCAACATGTATGCTTTAGATACAGATCTCAAACCAGAGCTGGTTTGAAATTGATTCACATATTGATTGCATTTTGAACGCTACATTCAGAATTGATCACGCTTCAAATAGATATTAAACCATAATTTCAATATCAAATTTATTCCAAAACCTAATTAAATATCAGAAATCAATTTTAAGAGATTCATCCAGTTCCGAGCTGTTTGGATTTCAAGAAACTCTACTGTGTGCCTAATCATTGCCATGTCTATTAGTTTTTCCCTTTGCTCTGACATGTTTTCTTTTTTGTTCTGAGTTTTGAATTCCAAGCATTGAAATGTATTGAAGTAGGTGTGGAAAAGTGCGCAAGACATTTGCTGTGTTGATACATGCTTGGTGTGTCCATATTGCAAAAGACAAAAGAATTGTGACCATGCATGCACGTGGTGCTCAAAGTAGATAATTGTTCAACATTCTGTCCTTTGCTTTAACAATTTGCTACATGTTCGCTTTGACAAATAGAAACATCAAGTGTACATATACTTTTTTCTTTATTTTATTAATACTTGTTTATTTTGTAGAATAGAAATGCTCTGAATGCTTATGTTTTTAATTTAGCATTTCTTATTCAATGTTTAATTAGTTGCTATGTCATACATTTTATGTCTGCACGAAAAGCTTATGTCTCACTGTGTCCAGGTTAGGTATCGCTTTATTACCCCAAAAATAGTATCATGTAAAACCTTTGCATTTTAAATCTTTGATCTTATTAAATGGTAACTTGAAAAAACATAACGTTAACAAACAAAGAAATGAACAGCTGACTTTGTAAAATTTAGTGACCCTATTAAGAATGAGTAAAATAACTTAAATGGTGAATGTGTAAAACATCATTGCTATTTAGCTCAAAAACGCAGGCATAATTGTCGCGATAGTTATTTACTATGTTGTTCAAAGCGGAGCGGAGCTCTAGGCGCAAAGAATATCTTTAGAACCCAGGCGGAGTCCAGGTGGAGCCTAAACAAAAATAAGCGTTAGCCACATAATTTGATACAAGCGAATTTTGCATAAGTATAAACACGGTAAGCATATAAAGTGAGAAACTCAATTTGTATTGATTAAATCGTCGCTATTTGTTATTTTAATATGATTAATATATATACACAATTTAAGTTTATTGTCAACAAATTTTTAAAAAATACAATTATAGCTTACAATAGTAATAAAATTTATACATAATTATATTTATAAAAATGAAATTTATGTCATAACTATAGCTAAATATTTGTGTACCTAATAATTACTTCATAAATAAATACAATAATTGTAAACAAATTAGTTTTTAGTTAATAGTAGATTACTTTAGGTTATATTTCAAAAATATTTAAAATAGAATTTAAAAATAAAAAGAATAGGAAAAAAATAAAAATCGTTAAAATCATGAGTGCTCTGCTTAAATTATCAGTTTCTTAGATAAAAAATTCATTAAAATCAAATTTCGAAGAAATGAAAAGTTAACGAGTAATTATTATTGTAATTTTACTTTTTAGAACCAATTAAGTAAGCTTTGGAAATATAAAAACTGTACGTTTATCTTAAATTATAAAAAAGAATATTTATTGAATGATTTTAACTTTTCACTTCTTCGAAATTATATTAGAAGATAAAAAGCTTCAATGTAGTACAATTATATTTAATTTAGCTAAAATAATAAGAAAAAGATAAAAAAAACGCATATTTTCTTAGCGTTCAGATAGGGCCTCGGACAAGGTGCGAAATAAAGCACTAAAGCAAAAAAGCGAAGCACCAAAATTGTGAAATAGCGCCTAAATGGCGCCCCGACGGCGCCGTTCATAGCATAGGTTATTTATGGGGCTCAATATGCAAGATGCAAAATCACCTAGGGCTTTGATGCATAGCATGACACACACTGGATGTCTTTATGAAATACAACGCATTCTATTTACAGAAAATTAGACAACTATCTTGTGTATTATTATACATCACAAAGTAATGTGACAAAGCTAATACGAAAGTTTTATAATAATATATATCTAACAACTATTTCCAGATTAGTTTGTAAAGATAGTATCATATATGAAGTTAGCTTCAAGTTCAAAGTCATTCTAGAAGCAAAATAAAAAAAGTAAAAGCTAGAAGTAAAAGCATGATGCCAACATTTGAATAAGATTCAAACACATTCTTGGTAATGTAAAAGCATAGTTATGAAGGCGTGTCAAGGCATGCGCCATGGCACAAGGAGTTTGCGCCTTTTTTCCCTATGTTGCGACGCACATGGAAACGCAGCGAATGGCGCAAATGACGTTTAAGACGCGAATGGCGTTTAAGGCACACACGCAAAAATGATGTGCTTTTTCATTCTTTTTTTACATTTTTTATTTATTTTTCATTTTTCACAATCCAAAGTTCATAAAAATTAGTATTTATCATGTTACTGTGTTCGCTAATTTTTATTTGGTATTTGTTACTATATAGTTTGGTATTTGTTGAATGCAGTCGAACATAAAAAAAGGTACAACGTTAGTGACACCATTCATCTAACATCCTTGAAAGATATTGATAACTGAATGAACGATTAATGAAAAATATGGATGATGCATCTGATGTTGAAGGTGGGCTTGTATTTGATGGTGATAATGATGATTTGAGTTAGGGTATTGCTGCTCGAGTAACAGGATGGAAAAAGCTAGATATCTAAGTAGAAAAACATCTGCATCGAGAGGTTTTTTAATCACCCGCTTCAACTCATTTACATCTTCACTAAGAAGAAACCAATCTAACTGAGACATAGAAGAAAGATGCTGAAGCAATCTAATGATGCAGATTTTGATTCGGAAAATATAATTGCTGAATCAGATTCATATTTCTAATTTATCAATAATATGCACTATTATTTGAAATTTTAGCTTTTAAAGACTTATGCTTGAAATTATATGCTTAAAAATACTATATTTGATGATGTTTTTGACGAAATGTCAAAAAGATCTTTGTTACGTATGTTTTAGTAAAAATTATATAAATTAGATTGAACTTTTTAAATTAATTGCTATACGTATTAAATTTATAAAAAAAATCTAAACATACTCAATAAATTTAAAAGAAACACGTCATTTGCTGCGCCGTACGCCAAGCCTCTAGGGAGGCTGAGGCTTTGTGCCTTTAACAACTATGTGTAGGAGTATGCTTACACATAATAATGTATTGTTGTTCAAAATCAAGGGCTTCGTTTTTGTTATTTTATTATTGTTCTAAACTCTCAAAAGTCGCAGTAATCATATTTACTTTTTATCGGTCTGTCTGAGAGTTTCATTCATTCAGTATTCGTTTGCTTCCATTTCCACATTCCGTAAACAAGCCCGAGCTAGTTCGAGCTAATACAAGTCATAAATAGTAAGCTATAGATATGTTTTAAGAATATTCATCTACTTAAGAGAACTCATTCTTAAGATATTTTTGACATACTATGTAAAGTAAATCCAAATAATAGAAACTCGTTAACGTAATTACGTAATGTGTGTGTACATATTTGTTTACAAGATTTAAAAAATAAACAAACTAGAAAAGAGTTCAAAATAAAAAGGAGCGCATTTGTTGTGTTGTGCGCCATGCACGTCATTTGATGTGACTTTGCATATGCGTCCTATCATAGAAAATGCATCAGTTCCACGTCATGTGCACTAGCATATGCTTTGATGCGCCCTACAACAATGATCATCGCTGAGTGAGGATTGCTACACGACGCAATTTCTTGTACCCCATTGTTAAGTTGTTAACGACTCCTGAACTCGCCGAAGCTCTATCTTTTTTCATATAACGAGTCCTGAGCTCGTCGAAGCTCTATTTTTTTCATCTAACGACGTTACAATACTCCACTTCATCATTCATAGTTTTGCATATTCTTATCAATGTTTTTTGAGAAATTTAGTGCTTAGCACTTCGTATCGTGCATGATAACGTAGCACCGAAGTAGCTCATTAGTCATATCCTCCAAGAATAAAAACAAGGCATCCAATCGAGGTATAAAAAAACTCAATTATATGAAGCAGAAATACTGTATAAAATCAAGGCTATGGGCATAGACATAGAAATGCAGCTCACTCACACTCACAAATCATCTAGGTCATATTGATGGCTTACGTCATGTTATGTGATTTAATCCAAGTAATTATGACATTGTATGATCAGGAATATATAATTATCAATGACATGGTTTCCATTTCTCATTACTAAGTTCTTCCTTTTGTGTCCTTAACAATATTTTAGTTGCATGAGGTAAGTAACGGGTTCCAGGAGTATGTTTGGTGCATATCTGCAAATGGGTGGTGAATTCTCCTGTACAAAATCAAACGCCTTCCATGGGTATCTTGAAGGTTGGGACGTGCATAAGCTTATCACGATTATTTAATGGAGCATCTCATCAATAAAATTGTAGACAACATTTGATACAGGGGTTTATGCGATATTGTGATGACATCATGACATAAGGAAGTGGCACAGATATTACAAAAAATGGTCATTTCGGTACTATAATTCAAGTATTGATGCATTGGGAAATCGACTTATATCATTACTAGTTGGTGGGCCTTTTTTAATAATATACTCGAATAATATGTTTTCCACCAATTGTATGGTTCTTAGGACCAGTTAATTTTTCAATAATTGTATGCACATCGTTAATTAAATGTTGGTCCTATTTTGCCAATTTAGAGACGTTAACTAGTAACTCTCAAATAAGTATTTATTTTTAACTAATCGGTGACACCAGTGCTTTCTATTGTCTAGTTAGATTATATGATTCATACTTATATATTATATAACAATAAAAAACCTTGAAAACTACATTTTATTATTATAAAACTCTATCATCTAAACAGCATACAAACTGATAAACATGTGTGATAATGCTGACATGAATTCACATGTATTAAACTAGGCAAAAACAACTCAAATACCAAAAATTCATCATCATTATTATTATTTAGTTCAAAAGATGTCAAATAGAGTAGCCTAATAAATTTGGCCTTTGCCTATGACGTATTAAAATGCGAATAACTTGAGTTTCAAACTAAAAACATCAAACTTTCTTCTAATGTATCAAAATTTGAATTTTTAATCAAATCCTAGAAATAAGTTCGAACAAAGGTAAATACAGAGATAGAATAATGATACATATTTAAGAATATTTCTCCTGCTAAGGAAGAAAATTATGGATGAAATATACGACTTTATTTTTATGCTGATGGATTTAATTTTATATTCTCTGTTAGCAGTGGTTTTGTTAAAGCTGTGATAAAGTTTTCTTTTCAAATCCAATTAGTGACAAAGTGTACCAGCTATTTTTTTTAAACCTCTAAAGATGCCAACCCTAACTGAGTTCAATTGGATGAAAATCAAACAGCAATCTTATTTTGTGCACCTCAATTTATATCAAATTATAGCTTTATATCTGATCGAATGTGGCCCATTAGTATTTCAGAAAGATAACTTCTTATTAAGCTAAAATTTATATCAAAATACAGCATAAGAAAACTTACAGCGCCAGTTATTCCCATAACTAATTTTGGACTGAGAGCAACTTGAAATTGCTGAGCAAGAGACTGTGTGGTGATGTCAGATATTATTGTCTTTAAAGCTATACTGCAAATATCGCGGTGCTGATCCTTCCCATTTAACAATTTATCACAGAGTTTATCAGCCATTTCAAGAACCCTTTCCTCACTAACCTTCTTTACAATCTGTGACAGGCTGCAAGATATAAGAAGACAATAAATTAAGAAGTTGGCTGAAAATATCGAATGTATATTTTTCATCCTATACAAAATTTCATGTGACGGAAAAAATGATTTTTTTATTAGAAATGGCAAAATGTATGCATTATAACAAAAAATCATTTTGCATATTTTGTTATAATGATAATCAATCAAATGCAATACATAATATAGTGGTGATCAATTAATAAAAGGTACTAAATATTGTAAGTACTTGAGACTATCTATGTAAATACAAATTTAGTTTGAAGGTGTTTAGGTTTGTATGCAATATGAAGTTCAGTTGTACCAAAATTGAGTCTAAGCATGAATCACATTTGATTCAGAAAGCTAGCTAACAGTAAAATAAGTATTCATTTTTATTTACCTACTTATTACTAAAAAACAATGTGAACGCCAAATTGAAGGAAATATGGGGTTACAGAAAAAAAATGTTGTTGACTCTGGTGCAAGTTTCCAATTATGCATTGAACTGGTAGGGGAGTTTGCCTTTCCATAGTCATGGAATATGGAATTGTATGAAACCACAAATATTAAGGCAAAAAAGATTGAGTTTTTAACATGTCTCCTCAAATTTCTCCTACTATTTACTTGAACTTCTCCGTGAATATCTAAAATCGAATTTTTCATATTTTTTTGATACTTGAATGATGATAAAATTAAGATATTTATAGTTTATACAGATGATTTTTGTTAAAAAAAATATTTTTCAAAATCACATATTTTCTATATATTAATTTTCTTCAAAAAGCAGAACTTTTCTAAAATTCAATCTCTTAAAAAACAAAAATATTTCCAAATATTTTATTCTAAAAGAAACGGTTTTTATTAAAAAGAATTATGATTCTGGAAACAGTTCAGTTTATATGGAAAAAAAAATTTCCAAAATTCTTTGAAAAGGAAAATTTGTTCATAAATACCTTTTTCCAAAATGTATGAAGCTTTTCAAAAAGATTCGCTAAAATAAATGTGTTCAGAAAGATTTAAAAATACCAATAAACTTCAAGTTGTTTATCAAAATTCAAAAGCATCTAAATATGAAAAATGTACAGGAAATATTTTGTTTTTTTATCAATGAAATTTAGAATTCTCTTGTCCGAATGAACTTATTGCATAAATCTTTGGAAATTGTTTATTCTTTTTTGCTTTTTCATGCAACAAAGTGAATATGGATCAGCCTATCTGTCGGTTCGCACTGTTGTGTGGTGGTGGTGGTAATGTGTATGGGGGTGTCTCTGTATGTGTGGGGAGTGTGTGTGGGGGGGGATGTTGGGGGGTCCGCATTAGAAAGGATTATCTTCAGTTCATCTCAAAGTATGAATTGTGTAGAAATACAATACATAATTAGATAAATGCATAAAATTCAGTCCATGTAAATATGGAAGGGTTCAGTATATTTTAACACACTACCCTGCTAGTCCAAATATAAAGTGAAGCACATAAATTGACTAATTAATTGACACAAACCACTTCACGGCCAATCCTGAAACATCTCCGGAAGGATCTTCTAATTGTTGAACAATGGTATTGGTCAACTTGGGCTCCAATTCAACATCGGCTTTAAACCCTTCTTTGCTTAACTCGTTCAACAAATCTGAGGTCGCCATATATCTATAATCTTTATCTTTTCCTGTCATCTGGAAAACCAACAATAGCAAACATGCTATATAACTCACAATTTGCAAACAGCTAATTAATTAATTAATTATCATACCTTTTCTAAGATGCCAACCAAACCAACACTCGCCATCTTTTTCTATATGTTTTCAAACTGGAATCCTACTGCAACAAACAAAGCAATTCCTGTTTCAAAGAACTGAAGACATTAACTTGGTTTATAACCATAAACAATATGATGTCTCCTATTGGTTTATAACCATAAACAATATGATGTCTCCTATACAACGGTTGAAACCTATGTACCCCACAAACGTGCGTGTAGAAGAGGCATAGTTATTAAAGGCGCACAACGCAAAAAGGCACAAAGCCTCTTTGAAGCCTTGGCGCACGGCATGGCAAATGGCGCGCGCACGTTTTGAACTTTTTTATAAATTTAGTATGCATGTGCGTGTGTGTGTATATAATAAATTATAAAAGTTCAATATTTTTGTTAAACATATGCAACACAGATTTTTTAAGCATAAAAAAATCATAATAATTTTCTAAAGCCAAAATCCAATATAATTATAATATTACTGATAAAATAGAAATCTGAACAAGATTCAGCAATTGTATTTTCCAAACCAATGTCTACATCATCAGATTCATAAGCTTAAGCATCTTCCTCATCCATCTCGTTTAAATTTGTTTCTTCTTCGTGAAGATGTAAGGAAGCTGAAGTGGATGCTGAAAAACCTCTCGATGTGGATGTTCTTCTACTTGGATATCTAACTTCTTCCACACCTGCTGCTTTAGTAGCAATACCCAAGTCAAAGCATCATTATCATCATCAAATACAAGCTCATCTTCAGCATCGGATGCATCATCCATATTTTCCGTTAATCATTTATTACAATCATCAATATCCTTCAAGGATGTTGGATCAATGATGTCAAGGACGTTGTACCATCTTTTTAATGCTTTATAATATGATGAATACTAATTTTTATGCAGTTTGGATTATAAAAAATGAAAAACAAATAAAAAAGAAATAGAAAACAATAATATAATAAAAAGGCACGTCATTTTGCGTCATGCCACAAGCAAGAAAGGCGCAAACGCTGCGCCGCGCGCCTTGGCGCGCCTTTCATAACTATGAGGAGAGATCACCATTAACAACTAGCTTTACCTCAAAAAACAATATGTAGGTAGGTTATTGACATATATTTTTATAATTTATTTTATTGTTATTACAATCAAATTATTACTTAGCAATAGTTTACCATCAAAAGCTAAAATCATATATTCAACTCACAAATTTTGTAGTTATGATAAATATAAAGTTTGTAAAACAGGAGTCGTCACTGGTAATTTTTGATAGGGTACTTTTGGCACAGGTCCTTATTAAGTTTCAAAATTCACGAAAAGTCCTTCACTAAATTTCAGTATAAATTAGGTCCCTGTTTTTTATTCACGATTATTGCAGAGCATGATGCAACATTTCATAAAAGTTGCTGACATTTCCGCAACATTTCTATACACTGTGAATATAGTGTATGAAAGTTGCTGAAATATCAACACTTATTTATAAAAGTTGCTGATATTTCAGCAACATTTATGTACACTGTGAACACAGTTTATGAAAGTTGCTGAAATATCAGCACTTATTTATAAAAGTTGCTGACATTTCAGCAATAATTTTTCTATGTTTTTACAATAAAACTTTGACACAGATAGTTGCTGAAATATCAGCACTTATTTATAAAAGTTGCTGACATTTCAGCAATAATTTTTCTTCGTTTTCAGAAAACAGGGACCCGCTTTACAATGAAACTTTGACAGGGACCCGCTTTACAATATGAAGGTATGATAGGGATGCCTCCCTAATTTCCACTTTTTGATAAGCCATACGATGTTGAATTATTTCTCATGTCCATTATATATTAGTATTGTTATTATTATATTGCTATTATTATATTACTATGCTACATATATAGTAATAGATGAAAACTTTCCTATGACACGGTACTTTAGTATACTTCGTAACATGTTTCTACAAATTGTCAACACCTTAGAAGAGTGGTTCGAATCTTCTTTCCAAACGTAGTTTTTTTCATCCCTCTAAATTTACCTATTATCATATCTATTATATATTAGTATTAGCCTATATTGTTCGAGACGGAGATGAGCGCTAGATGCTAAGAATGCGTTTAGAGTCCAGACGGAGTCCAGGCATAGCTTGGACGAAAACAAGCACTTGCTATATAATTTGATACAAATTTATTTTTCATTAAATAGCGCAATGAGAAAGTAACTACATATAATAAGACACTCAATTTTGGTTGGTTAGATCATCACTATTTCTTATTGTAATATAGGCGATATATATAGATACAATTCAAGTTTATCGTTAATAAATTAGAAAATGAACAAAATCCTATTATAGTTTACAACAGTAATTATACTTGTACATAATAAAGTTTATGCCAAACTATAACTAAATATTTGTGTACTAATAATCATGACTTTATAAATGACAATAACAATTGTGAATAATTTAATTTTTTTTAAATTGTAGTAGAATACTCTGGTTATATTAAAATAATTATAATGGAATTTAAAAATAAATAGAATAAGTAAGTGAAAAGAAGAACCATTAAAATCAGATTTCGAAGAAGTGAAAAGTTAATGAGAAATTATATTAAATAGTTGTTTTTTAAACCAGAAAATCAATTAAGTAAGCTTTGAAAAATATGAAAATGCACGTTTATTTTTTAATTATAAAAGACTATTTATTGAATGATCTTATATATATATAGATATATATATATCTTTAATAATAGTTGTAATAGCTTTGGTGTCACACTTTTTTTGTATCAACGTGAACTATCAAAAATGCCCATCTATATATTATCAAACCTTAATAATTTAAAAATAGGATCTAATATTAAACTTCTTTTACAAATTCAAACGCCCCTAAAAGTAGGATCTAACGATTAAAAATGCTTTACGAATTCAAAACACTGTTAAAAATAGGATCTAAAATTATACTTCCTTTATAAATTTAGAATACTTCTTTACAAATATACAAATCTTAATATCACTTGAAAATAAAAAATTATTTTTTTTACCGATTTAAACATATATACTTTATAAGGAAAATAATTCACGCGCAAAGCGCGTGCCGTGACACTCGTGTGTGTGTATCAATGTTGATACGAAATATATAACGTACAATAAATTTTAAAATTATATTAGAAGATAAAGAAATTCAATAAATAAACAAAATAATTGAGTCTTTTTTGGTGTAATTATATTTCACTTAGTCAAAGTAAAAAAATTGTACAAAAACGTCTATTTTTTAACGGCCCAAGAAAAACTTAAAGCTCAGACGGCGCCTCAGACAAGGGACGCAATAAAGCGTCAAAGAAAAAAGCTAAGCACTAGAATTACCAAATAGCACCTAAGCGACGTTCAGCGGTGCCCCGAGGGTGCCCTTGACAACATAGGTATTATTAATATATGTTATTACTATGTTATGTATATAGTAACAGCTGAAAACTTTCCAATGACACGTAACATGTTTCTACAAATTGTCAACACCTTAGAAGAGTTTGGTTCGAATCCACTTTCAAAACGTAGTGTTTTTTCATTCCTTTAAACTTATCTATTATTAAAATTACCTACAAAATTTACATGCATTTACATATTATTTATGTAACCATTTAAATTAAGAAATTTTAATCATTTACATATTGTTTATGTAACCATTTACATATTATTTATGTAATCATTTACATATAACAGCAACTGAAGCACTTTCTGGTAACGTGAAGATTCGAGATCTTGGTTCGGGTCTTTTGTACTTTTAGGAATTTTGATCTAGTTTATAAATTTCAAGAATTTCAATTTAAGTTTCAGCTTCAGATTTCATTATTTAATTTTCATATAATTACACATATTTGTCTAATTAAGTGAAACAAGATGTGTGATTTATTTTTAATTGAAAAATAAGATATAAATGAACAGTATTGATTAATTATAAATATCTATATCACTAACAAATATTTAGTTATTACTTCATGTTTGCCTTTTTTAGTTACATTATCCATATATATTTTGTGAATTTGCATGTTTCCAAAGTTAAAATTTCATATTCTGAACATTTATACATTTGAAACTCAAACTAATTATTTTCTGATTTTTTTCTATGAAATTTGAATTTCAATAGTTTTTTTTATTGAATAGGAGTTTTGGTTTTGTTTTGTTTCAATCCCTACTGAAACCGAAACGGCCGAAATCTCCATGTTTCGCTCGAAACCTCAAACCTTGCGTAAAAATTTGTCGTTGCTAAGATAACATTTTATTGCTATTTTTCAATATGTTAAAGGTCTTTGGTTTGAATCTAACTAATACTTTCAAATTATAGCTTCTTTAATTTTTCTTCCTCGCTTATTTGTAACCAAAATTCAGAGTTCCACGTCAACAGGATAATTTAGTTGTTATTATCATTATTATTACTATAATATATATATGACCTTTAATTGTAACTTCTTTCATTGCTATCTTTCAATATGTTAGATGTCTTTAATTATAACTTCTTTACTTTTTCTTAACTTATTTGTTACTAAAATGCAAAGTTTCACGTCAATCCAAAGATAAGTTAGTTGTTATCATTTTTATTATAACTTCTTTGATTATAACTTCAATTTTTGTTTAGTTACTAATTATCCAATTCTTTGGTTTGAATCCAACCAATGCTTCCAAATTATAACTTCATTAATTTTCATCTCAACTTATCTATTACCACAATTAACTAATTGTTTTTCTACACATTTACATCTAATCGTTCAAATAGTGTACTTTTAATTATGAATAAATTAAAATAAATATTCACATTTTTACATCATAAAATAAATCATCATAAAACAATTGTTTTACACGTTGAAGCTATTTAACATTAAATTAAATAATGAAAATTCAATATTATCTTTGTTTATTAACCTATTTATTATTACGTAGTGGTAAGGAACAATCATTTTCATTCTAGTTCTCCCCAAACTCAAAATTCTAATCTACTTTAATTTTCAAGTTTCTTTGTCTCTCTTTAAGAATTTCATTTGTCTTTTGCATTTTAATATTATCTACTATTTCAATTTTTCCATCTTTTCTTAATTGTTTCATTAGTATTTTCCTTGTAGTCATTCACATGTTCTAAATTTTCAACCACTTTTCTCAACTCTCTCATCAATGTTTTTAGTTAGGCTCATTTACTACATTTGAAAAAAAAAATCCTTCATATAGATAATAAATTATTAATACATATTTAGATCATGCAATAATATTATAATCACTCTAATATATGCAATTATTGAAATAAATCTACCAACTGATATAATACTTCTATCTAATACAGAATTAATTTATGCGGAGAAATACATTAGCCAATACTAAGGTTGTAAAAATCGCTAGACGGATGTTAGGGGGTAAGCATGAACTAGGGATTAATCGCCTAGATGGGGATTGATCGAGGATTAATTGAAGCTAGGCGTTTTTTATAAACTCATGCATTTTGGATAAAATTGTAGTATGTTATTTAGTATTAACTGATCCACAGTGCGATATCATGGATTTTGATAGGTTTGGAAGCAAACATGAAGACAAATTCGCTTGAAACAAACATTTTAATACTTATAAGAGGCATCAAGCCTAAATTGTTGGATAGATGGTGCCTATAAATCTGTTTATACACTTAGATACTACAGTAAGTCTCATCTAAGCGGACTAAGCAAAAACCTAAGTGGTAAGGCTAGCCTAGAGCCTAGAAGGATTTTTACAACAGAGGTTGATATCATCTCTATGACTTTCAACTTGACATGATTGCAGCATATTATGTGTTTAGCATATACTATTTCTAGGCTTTCTACTTAACATGATAGCAACGTATTATGGAGCAACATCCTTCAAGAAATAAAATGTATACTAAAAAATATTACATATGTGATCATACGAAAAAAAAACCGCGCAGTTCTCATCGACTTACAACAAAATATCCAACCTTTTAACATTAATTTTTACAAATTACTGTGTAGCCAAACAGATTACACGCCAGTGAAAATGAATAGATCAAACTAATCCTTAAATAGTAAATACTTAAATGAATATCAAATAATGTGTTCCAACCCCTACTTAAAAGAAACATGACTAAATCAAATAAATACGAGTGAACTTAAAAAATAAAATCCCAAATGATAAAACAGTTAATAAAAAAGCAACAGACAGGGGTAAAGTCGTTGTATATATGAGCTGTGCTGAGACTAAAGCAAAATAAAAACAATCAGTGATTGCAAAAATCGCGAGAATCGCAGCCTTCCCGATCCAAGAGTTAAATTGGATCGCAACCCGTGTAAAATGTACGATCCTATTTCAGAACGAAAATATTGAAGTCCAACACTGAATCGAGATTTCAGTTTAAACATCAAATTGAAACAAAATCGAAAGAAATTTATTTCAGTATCGCGATCTGGATTCAGCAATAAAAGGAGGAAAAAAAAGAGAAAAAAAAAAGAAGAAGAAGGAAGGAGCAGCTGCAGCAAACCTGAATTGAAGAATCTAGGATTGAAAGGCAAGCTGAATTATTTTTCTCTTCTATACCTCTTCTTATTTCTGAGTTTTTTTCTTCTCTTATAAACCCTAGGTGGGAGGAAGATGATTGACAGTAAGAATTAAGATAGGCAAGTATTCATATAAAAGAAACTGTGTAGTTACCTCACCTTCGTTTTTAATTGCATTTATAGTTTTTCTGTTGTACAGCTTCAAATAAACACATTAAAATCAACTGATCAAATCTTAGTTAATAAATTTTTACCATAAACCTAAATTATCAATTAAGGCGCTTTCACGATTAACTAGTCTAATTTAAAACTGTTTAATTTGTTTTCTTATACTACAAAAACTCTAAAATTAGAGCTTATTTTGTTCAAATTAAGAAACAAGAAAAATGCAATGTAGCGTCAAACATTAAAGTACACTTTGCTAAATTTAAATTCAATTTATTGCTAGGAATATTTAGTTTTGTATAAATGAGTTTCAAGTTTTAAAAAGGAAAACGATAAAGATGAAAACAAACTGGTAAATTTGTATGTAAAGTAATATTTGGTGTGCACTAATTTATTATATTTTTTGTGTATTTTAAAAGATTATTGGTGTACGGTAGAATTAATCATTATGGTTTAGGTTCGTCTATTATCACCTCATCTATTGCTTTACACCCGTAAATCAAAAAGTAAACTTCCCGACCCACTAATTACATCTGTCACCCCGTTATATTTCAAATTTTCCTTATTTAATTATGTTGGTGTGTACTATAATTTTATTGTTGTCAGTGTGAAATATGTTTCTTTGTGTTGTTTATTTCGTGAAAACATGTTTGTATGTAACAAACACTAATGCGTTGCGTGGTTTTAATTTTATCAAGGTAAGGGTGGACGAGTTAAACATTTAATCCACACGCTAAAGTGATTTTTATTATTTTCATGTTCGAATTTCCCGTGGTTTATGCTTTTTCAACACCTCCTTATTTATATTTATTTTCTTCAATCCACATCTCTATGTCTGAACCATTTTCCTAAAAGCAATAATGTTTTTGCTCTTACCACGCTAAAAGTTAATGTGGTTTTCCGACAAATATCGTCAGTGCATAGCGGCATTCATAGTATTACCAGGTATAGTTTAAACGAGGTTTGTATTTTTCTCACGCTTACACAAAACATTATTATATTTTTTTTCAATGATAATCTCGTTAACTATGTAAAATAGAAATTGAAGTTTTAATATTATAACCGTGGGTGTACAGAAATCGGCGGGGTGTTAATAGACTGACCCATAAGATTTAAAGTGGTGTTAAAAGTAAACATATAATGTTTATCATGATTTATGTGATGGACGGTAAAGATCTAGAATTTCTGGACATGTACTGCTCGTATTAGTACCTTCTTCTTCTTCTTACATTTATTTGTTTGTTTATTAAAAAAAATTATTATGTTAAAAATTAAGGTTTTGTATTTCATGAAAAAAAAACAAGAGGAAAAGTATTATTTATATTGTATTGATTATTTATCGCTTTTTTTTATAATTACATTCTTAGATATTTTGATCTTTGCTTGTTTGAAGGTTGTTGATTTTGGGATAATTAATATGTTGGAATTTATTGGATGCATGTGGAAAAGGTTTTTTTGTTCGGTCACTTAGATGTAGTAATCATGTTCATTAAATTAAAATTGAAGATGTTAAAGTTGATATAAATGAAGTAATTGTCAACTTGCTTGTTTTTATTTTACGTTCGTGTAGATGAAAAATTTGTTGATTAGTTTCTTGTTATTTTGCATATTGTAGAATAATCTTCGGCTTATTTCGTTTGAATCGCAACATGACGATGCAAAGATGGAAAAAAATAATGAATAAGACAATGTGCAATGTGATTTTTTAGACGGTAAGATCATTTTACCATGGATAAAGGGTGTGTCTTGTTTTGAAATTTGTATATTACGCATACATATTGGTTTTAACTATTATTTATTATATTTTGTACTTATTTACTTCTTAAGACGTATTTATACATTAGTATCAATCACAGGCAAGCAAAATGAATACTAACTAAATCGAATTAGTTTAGGGGTTCGCAGAAACCATGAACTCAACTATCTAATGACTGTCCAATGAGAGAGTTGAAAAATGTCGAAAAAATAAATTAAAAGATAAAGAAATTGTGAAAAATAATAGAAAACATCCACAAAATGCAACGAAAAATGTGAATGTTTGTTTCTCATTAAATGTGTATAACTTAATTCGGTTAGTTGGGATAAGGAAGTAGTATACTTGTAACGACCCGTCATTTCGAACCATTCAAATCGACAATAATCCACACATATTAGACTTGAATTGCTCAAAACAATAGATTGTTAATTTATATTTGGCAAAACTTAGCATGTACAGTAAATAAATCAATCAAAGACACGGAGTAATATAATAATAAGCAGCGGAAATAGATAAATAGTAGTTCATGAAACTACTATAGAACATCAGGGTCTAAAACAAATACAACAGAAAATCCCAAGTACATATAAGTCTCCAATACAAAAACAAATGACAAGTCTGAACATAAATAACTGGAAAACTGAATAGGTAAAGGATAGATCTCCCAGCAAAGCTCCGAGCTCCAAAGGTGAGTCTCAAATGCTGTGACACTCAATCTGACCCGAGCATAAAGCAAAACACAAAACACTCGAGTCAGGATTAACATTATTATGCAAGTAAATCAACTTAAGTGAAATGCAATATAACTTAAAGGATGTTGGGATTCCATCCCTTAAGGATCCGTGAAACTATCTACATACATAGTACACTACATAGATAATGTCTATAGTAAAGTAAAATATTAAAATAGCGTTAAGGCGTTACCCATATCCCCCTTACACGTTTTTATATAAATGTCGTAGTCTATTTAGTATCGTAATTCCTCCATAAATTGGAGGGCTATCAGAGGGCACTCCATAGTGTACGATACAAACCAAACTAGTAGTGGGCGCGATAAGGCATATGACAAGGCACGCGAGGCAATGCTCAGGGTAGGATACTATCGTTTTGCACTTCCGGACTGGTGGTAACGCATAGCAACTACTACCGCCCACCTCGAGACACACTCTCAAATCAAAGTTGCACCCAATCAAATCACAAAGTAATAGAATGGTTTCGAAGAAGCATGCTCGATCGGAGGTGCGACCTCACTTGGCCCGGTATAGCTCTTGTTTTAGTCACATCAAGCTGACTTGCGGGAGTCAGGGCTGCGTTCATACCTCATATAGACGTCGCCAAACCATCCTACTTCGTTTTGGATTCTCCACCACGTGCACAGTTGTTAAAATGTTTTTTGGTATTGGCAGAGAGTATGACAATATCCGATCCTGGTCTCTTTAACAACCAAACGCTTATTTCACACCGTTGTCATTTTTCATTTCAAACAGTTTATTCTTCCTATCAAAATATCATATTCATATCATTTTCAAAATCATATTCACTTTCGAAATCATTATTCACTTTAAATCATATTCACTTCCAAAATCATAACCACAAAATAAGTTAAACCATCATATCAAAGCATTCGCATTTAAATCCATTAAATCTGAATCATAACAGTTCCAACTTAAACAGTATGAATATTGAAAGTAGCTTATATATTGGAATAGTTATACATTAAAAATAGCTTATATTTAAAAATAGGTTATAGATTAAAATAGTCTATATATTAAAAATAGTTTATATATTAAAATATATATATTTAAAATTGTTTATAAATTAAACAATATATATTAAAATAGTTTATATATTTAAAAGAGTTAAATCGAAAATAGTTTCAAATTAGAATTGTTTCTTCCAATTTCACAAATCAATTTAAATCAACTTTAGTCCCAAAATTCAATTTAAATCAATCTCAGTTCAATAATTTCAATTAAAAAGGTTAAAGGTTCAATTCAAATTCTCATTAAAACCATTTTTAATTTATATCGAATTCAAATCTAGGTTTGAACTACAAATTTAAACCACTTCCAATTCAATAGGTTTTCAAAGTTTAAATATTCAAACAATTTATAATAACTCAATTTGATAAATTTCATTTATATTTCAAAATTAAACTTTAACTTTATTTAAATTTGAAAATATTCACTTAATCATTTTTAATAACATTTAAATAAAATCTCAAATTACAAATTTAAATCAAAATTAAATATTTAATTTCAATTTTATTTAAATTTAAAAATATTCATTTAATCCCCTTTAATCAAAATCAAGTTATTAAGTTCTAAAATCATATCTTTAAAATCTAAAATCAACAAGTTCAAATCAATTTTTATTTAAATACAATTCTTAAACAAATAAAATTTCAAATCAATTTCAATTCATCTTTCCAACCTTAATTTATTAAAGTTATTTCAAAATCTATTTTTTAAATATTAATATAATTTTAAATAAATACTTTAAACATATTATATATATTGATTAAATTAAATTTTTATTAAATTTTATTATATTAAATTTTATTATTAAATATATTTTAAATCTTATTTTATAACAATACGATGGTACAAAAGGTTACTCCTTAACATTGAGTTATCGGAATTACATAAAAGTACTACTACTATCAGACTAAGCAGTTATAACCACATACCTTTACATTTGCTGATACAGAATACACATACATAAATAAACATAACAATGGAAATAAATAGCTAAACAGATAAGGAGCCTCTCTTGATCGTCCATCATCTTCAAATGAGCCCAAAGAAACTTGTTACTCTCGGACTACTCAAATATAAATAAGTACCCGAGAGTTTAGAAAAAAATAAACAACTTGGATCAAACAATAAGTCTTGTATGATTAAACTCTAAACAAAGGGTGGAAATAAACAATAATATGTGAGACTACGCCGCCAACTATGGAATGGGTTTCCCATTACAAGAATAACATCCAACCACAAGAAATGAGTATAATTAATTAACATCGCGAAGTGAGCAAGGCATTTCCTCATACAACTAAGAAATAAATAAATTCAAGGGTTTGAATCAAAAACAAGGAAAGAGAAATTTTCCAACAATGACTATGAGGGTGCGCCCCTTACTGAAAATATATCTCAAGACAGTATACTTGAGAGGGTCATTTTCTCTGTGACTCTCTCAAAAATATACAAGCTGGACTGTAACACCCTTAATTTTTGATAACATTATTCAGGAGATTTAATTAGATAAATTAAATAGAATAATATAAATGTAAGTAATAAAGGGATTAAGACTTGAATTAATTAATTGAGGTCGTGCCTAATACAATAATTAATGGGCTAAAGAATGGTTTTAGGTTAATTAAATCACATAAGGGTATAATTGGAATTGCCACCCATAACCCTTACCCATATATATATTTCGTTCCTACCATTTCTTCCCATTCACGTCATTTTTGAAAATGCAAACCAAAAGATAGAGAAACGGCCAGCCATTAAGAGGAAGAAGAATTCAAAATTAAAACTAGAAAATCAAGCTTAGGGGAAATCAATCTCAATCCAATCTCCTTATCTAAATCAAGGTAAATAATAATTCCATCTCTATTTTGCTTTGAATCGTATATTTTCGAATTTAAGGGTAAATTCGTTTTTATGATATATTGAATGATGATATGCTTGATCACAAATTTATATGGAATAAACATGTTTGTTTAAAAAAAGGATTTATACGGTTTTAGGTCGAAACTGAGATTTAATGTTGATTAAATACCATGGGAAAATTTTATGTTAAGAGAAACATAATTTTGGAGTTGGGTTTCAATTTTGATAATTTTCCAAGCTATGGAAATATTATTATGAATTTTCAAAGGAAAATATGATTATTTAGGTTTATAATTTATTTTGGGAAATATATTGAAAATTTGGATCTGGAATTTTGATATGTTATGTAACATGATTAAAGTGAATTTCTGGAATTTTTGAGGATTTTTCCAAAGTGATTTGCTATGAGAAATAAATTGTTTTAAAAGAGGGACTTCTTTGCAAAAATTGGAAGGGCTTAATTGATTAACTTAACCATGGTTTAGATCTCGATTAGCGACAGTTATTTTTGAAAAAGAATTTGAAAAAGTTAAGGCAACCAATCTGGTGTTGACACGTGGTAGGTTAGTTAGAGAAAAGTTTACTTTACAAAGAACTAAACCAGGTTTACTTAGAAAATTGGTTCCGCCTGCTTTAGAAAGCACCTTTCGACTCAGATGCTTCCGCCTTTATCTTAGTCGAAACCTATGATGTTGAAACCAATACACAAGGTATCACAAAGATGGTACGTAATGGATTGGAGGAAGGCGGAAGGAAACGTATCGAAAGCATAGTTTCTGAAGGAGTCGAAACCTTGGTTTGTTTTTAAAAGAAAAGCGCCTGCCTTTGTTCTGATTTAGCCTTCGACAGAGTCAAAGCGTTGGTTTTGAAATAGGATTTAAAAAGGTTTTTAAAGGGTTGCCAATAACTTAAGATTGCTTTCGATTGGGTTCATTACTTATGAAAGAATGTTTTGAAAGAAAGGGTTTCGACCTAGTCGAAACCCTGCTGTCATTCTATAGCCTTTCGATGGTGTTGAAGATATCAATGCTATCGGAAGGTACTTTATTTTATAAAGTTTAAGCCATTTCCTATAGCTTTCGAAAGGGGTTGGGGGTTTCGAAGGCGATGGTTTCGAAAGGGGTTTCGAAGCCAACCTTTCGCTATTTTACCCAGATTTTTTATGCTTTCGAAAGAGATGGTGCCGACGCCATCATGTTTTCCCAATGTTTTATAAATGATAAAGGATGGTTTCGAAGGAGATGCTTTCGCCTATATTCACTTTGACCCAAATAATGTTCTATGTATAAACCCAATGCTTTCGAAAGGTGTACTTTCAATGATTCCGGAAGGGTTACTTCCAATGGTGTCAAAAGGGGTACTTTCAACTGGTTTCGAAGCTAAGCTTCTAAAGGTTAAATATTAATACTTTATTACAATCGAAAGGTTTCGAAAGGAAAGTTTTAAAGTACTAAAAGGCAGGAGCCTAATGTTTTGAAGATAGATTTTTAAGGCTTTCGAAGGAGGTCTCCTATGAAATCGAAAGCTAGGTTTCGAAGGTATCGAAAGGTTTTATAACCAAAACTCTATTTTTAAAAGGAAAAAACCCATGGCTATATTAAAGGGGTTTTATAATGGTTTTGAGAAGAAGCTTTATTTGATAAAATAATAGGTTAAAGGGATTAACCATGTTTTATATTAAAGCCACAGAAGTGGTACTACTATGTTGTTATGTTGCTTCTTCAAATATGAATATATTCACTTTGTAATGGACCCATAACTGCATTTTGGGGATAAAGGGTAGAAGAACCAGTTAGGTTAACCCAGCAGTGAATATAAATTGATTAAAACTCCTGAATGAGTAGAATTGCATCCAGGAGGTCTAGAAGACCATAATATAGGATGCTAAAATATAAAAGAAAGATATTGGTAGAAGCCAATAGGTTCTCAGTAAGCCCATGACTGTGTATAGGAAAAGATATTGGCGGGGCCAATAGGTTCATAGTTAGCCCATGAAAACTATGTATAAAGGAAGATGTGACAGGTTCATAGTTAGCCCATGAAAACTATGTATAAATGAAGATGTCAGAGAGACAGTTTCATAGTAAGCCTATGGAAACTATGATTGGATACTGGCTGGGGCCAGTAGGTTTGTAGTTAACCCATGAAAACTCTATCCGGGTGAAATATTGACAGATGTCAATAGGTTCCTAGTCAACCAATGAAAACTAGGATAAGAGTAAGATGTTGGAGTTACCAATAGGTTCATAGTGATCCCATGAAAACTATGTAATTGGACAGGGAGTCCTTAAATATTTAACCGGTTATTAGTCGGCCCATGAAAACTAATAGGTTAATAGTAATCTTAGAAACTATAATTGAGACAGATAGTCTAAAATAAATGGGGATGGGTAATCCATAATTAATTCATTTGTTTTGCATATCATCATATTATACTGTTTTGAATTGATTTAACCATTGTGGATGCAAGAGCACAATATATGGTTTTATAAAAGTTTTGAGATACTAGTGAGGGGAAAACCCGTTCCGCTAAGCGGCGTTGCCTCACTAGATATCTAATGTTTTGAGATGGTAGATTATTATTCATACCAAGCTTTATGTCTGACTCGAAGTTTATATTTTCCCCTTAAACTCTCGGGTACTCAATTGATTTTGAGTAGTTTGAGAGTTGAGGTTTTCAGGTACCTCTTAAGACGAATAAGCTTTCGGAGACGTGCAGGAGATATGATAGCTATTTAGAGTTCTCTTTTCTTTTGATTTCGATGTGTTGTTTGTAATGGGAAAGTTGTTATATTACCTGTATATACTCTGATCATCCAAGTGGGCATCTTCATATGTCGCTCTTGGGCGTATGTTGTAATAAATATATTTTATCTGAACGTGATTTGCGAATTTGGGACTATGTAATGAATTGGAAATATTTTGGAATGAAATGTGATTTTGTTTGAAGTTTAATTTTTTTTCCATATTCATGTGTTTCTATGTATCATTGAATCTAATACCACCGTATTTGGTCACCGAGGATTAATAACTATGGATGACTGCAGCATCCATAGCCGTTAGTTTTGGGCCTCCAAGTAGGGGGATGTTACAAGGACCCACCAATCTTACCGAGTATCCAAGTATTTCACATCTCCATGAGCATAAAACCGAATCCAATCTAAAGTAGATGTGAAGATACCCTAATGGGAGCTACCCTACATAGCTTGACGTCCACTCGCTTTCTAGTTTTAGTCATCTATGACAAAAAATATCAATGCTCAAACAAGCAACAAATCGTCTTAGATTGACAATACACAAAGAAGATAGCGGATTCGATAGTTAATAAATCAACTATCGGGAATAATTAAAATGATCGTATATGGAAATTAAATCTCATATCTTTACCACTACTCGTCGATTTCAAATTTGTACTATCTCTCGATTGAAAATGAAGTTGGGCAAGTAAAGGTAGTATTACCTATAAGACTTGACTTGACCGCATTTTTAACCTTCGAAATAGAGACGGGGTTCCATACCTCGATGTTTAGTGCCGAGAATATGACTAAATCATTTCCCTATAAGTGACATCGTTTATGGAAATTAAATTTCTTACCTTTTCCATAACCGAATCAAACTTTTAAACCTGAACTTGTGGTTGTATTTCACATCACAAATATTAACTTTAAACAACAATATTAAAAATTATTAATTAACTTTAAAAATGATTAATTGCTTCAAACATCTTCATTTAAAATAATTAATTAACTTTAATCATCATTATTGAAACGATTAATTAACTTTAAATCAATCATTATTAAAATAATTAATTAATCTTAAACATCATTATTAAAAATGATTAATTAATCTTTAAAACATCATTATTAAAATGATTAATTAATTTTAAAACATCGTTATTAAAATGATGATTAATTAACCGTAGACATCATTATCAAAATGATTAATTAATTTTAAACATCATTGTTAAAATGATTAATTAACCTTAAACATAAGTATTAAAATTATTAATTAAGCTTTAAACATCATTATTAAAATGATTAATTAAGCATTAAACATCATTACTAAAATGATTAATTAACCTTAAACATCATTATCAAAATGATTAATTAACCTTAAACATCATTATCAAAATGATTAATAAATTTAAACATCATTATTAAAATGATTAATTAACCTTAAACATCATTATTAAATTAATGATTAATTAATTTAAACATCATTATTAAAACGATGAATTAACCTTAAACATCATCATTAAAATGATTAACCAAATTTTTGTTTTGTAAAACCCAAGCACGAAATCAACAAAAAGATTTTCGAAAGAGATAATATTTTCATAGTGTCGACGTAGCGATAGTCGCTATACGGACACTTCCATGAAACATTTTATATGTCATATAATTTCATCCAAACATCTCATAAATATAAGCATATACATATATACAAATGCAAATAACATCCATACAACATGGAGAGAGCATTATTTGTAAATATTTACTTAAACATTTTCGACTAAATCTCAAGCCATTAATAATTATCATAGATGTCACCCGCTTTAAGCAGGAACCAAATCAAATGATCGTTACTATCCACACATATAAACACAAGCAACTAACATCTTTTATTATTGCAATAATAAAGTTTAATCTTTCTTTTTAAAAGTGAGATTTACTCACCAAAATCCACACAAACGTAAATCAAAGCTTCGACACTCTAGTACCAACACCCGGGTCCACTTTTCTTTTCAAAGACTTGATTTTTAAGGGCTAGGAGAGGTCAATATGGTTCGGCCTAGGTGCCTAGGGGCTCGGCCTTGACTTGGTTGGGGTGGTTTTGGGTCTTGATGTGGAGATGTAGAGGGGAAAGGAAGTAATTTAAACTATGTTTAAGAATTAAAAAGTAAAAATGGGTAGATTTTTAACTTGAAAGTTTAAAAAAGCCATGGATATGAAAAAAAAGCTTGGAATGGAAGAATATGTGTTTAAAAATGAAGAGAATGAAAAATAAAACGAGAAATGAAAACGAAGTTGTTTTTATATAAAATAAAATATAGGAAATTACTTTTTACCCTTGATAATTTCAAAGTACCATGCCCTCCATATCTTGATGCCACTCACCCTCCCCTTCGTCATTTCACACGCAACTAACCCCCTTCACCCTCATCAACATCACCTCATCACTTTTCAAGGCAAGATGATACCTCATTTTGTACCATTTCTCTTTTTAAAATTTAAAAGATAAGTCAAAACTTACTTATTTTACTTAAGTATAAATTTAAACTTATTAAACTCTAACTACTTCCTTAACTAAAGTATACGCTATTTATATAAATGTGTATGCATGTACTCTAGTGTACACAACACATTCTGATAACTTTTGGTTAATCAAAAGTCGAAAATTTAAAAAACGATTTTCGGTCGCATTTTCGATTATTCTCCAAACTAATTATTTTTGTAAACCAAAATTTAAAACTACCATCATTAGTTATTATCAAAAAGAGGTCTATTTGAGTTATAAAATCCATTATTTAAATATTTAAAATGTATTAAATATACAAATTTAGAGTGATTAAATTACGAGTTGTTACATCTTCCCCTCCTTACAAGAAATTTCATCCCCGAAATTAATCACATACAATAAAAGATATCAACATAAACCCAACTGATATCATTCAACAAACAAGTACAAAGAAAGTGGCACCACCACACCTAGTAGGTACACTAGAAAGATGCAACAAAATACAAACAACTATAACAACTTGGGATAAGGAACCATAATATAGTCCTCGGTTTCCCAAGTACAATCTTTATCATCTTCACTTCACTAAACCTTAACAAGATTCACATCATTTATCCTCAATCGCTTTATATCTCTAGCGATGATACAAATAGGTCACCTAAGAAGGTTAAGTTAGGTTGAACTTCCAAATCAATTTGTTGGGCCGGTTCCACTATCGTCGAAGGGTCGTGTACATACTTATGTAAATGAGATACATGAAATACGTTATGCACATTTGATAGTCTATTTGGTAACTCCACTCTATATGCAAGTCTACCAATCCAGTCTAGTATGAGAAAAGGGCCAATATAATGAGGGGCTAGCTTCCTTGATTTCCCAAACCTTACAACACTTCTTAATGGAGAGACTTTCACAAACAACGAATCTCCAACTGAGAACTCTAGGTCCCTACCCCTTGATCCGCATAACACTTCTGCCGATCCTACGCTTCCTTCATTTTCCTTATAATTTCAATTACCTTCTTGCTAGCTTTTAAGATTATGTCGAGACCAAGAATAATTCTATCGCCAGACCCAACCCAACATGAAGGAGAACGACAGGGGCAGCCATAAAGAGCTTCGAAAGGGGCCATGCCAATACTTGCATGATAGTTGTTGTTGTATGTGAATTTGACTAAGGGTAAATGACCTTCCCAAGAACCCTCGAAGTCGAGAATGCATGCTTACAATAAATCTTCCAAGTTCCGGTTCACTCTCTCTATCTGCCCATCTGTCTAGGGATGGTAAGCTGTACTCAGACTCTGCTCGGCCCCTGAAGCAATTTGTAGTCCCTCCCAGAACTTGCTAGTGAATATCGAGTCCCTATCACTTACAATAGTACAAGGAATACCATGGAGTCTCATAATCTCCTTCACATACAAAATCCGCAAACTCATAGTAGTCCTAGTCGGCTTAATAGGGATGAAATGAGCACTCTTGATCAACCGATCAACTATAACCCAAATGCCTTCATTCCCTCTTCTCGACCTGGGAAGCCTATCAATAAAGTCCATAGAAATCTGCTCCCATTTCCACTTCAGGATCTCAAGTGGTTGAAGCAGTCCGGCTGTCTTTTACTAGTCACTTTTAATCTGCTGGTAGTTTGCACACTGACTCACAAAGATCAAAATATCTTGCTTCATCCACTTCCACTAGAATACCCACTTTATATCTTTGAACATCTTGGTCACTCCTAGATGGAAAGACAACTTTGAATGGTGGCATTTGGCTAATTCTTTTTGCCTAAGTCCATTAACATTTGGAACACATATGCGCCCGTTCATTTTCAATATGCCCGGGGGTTCAATCTCAAAGCTAGAAACAACACCTTCTTGAACATCCTTTTTAATTCGAGCCAAAATAGGATCTTCTTCTTGACTAGATGCAATCCTCTCCATCAATACTGGCTTAATTTCTAAGTTTGCAACCATTGCTACATTTCTACTCAACACATCTACAACAACATTTGCCTGACCAAGGGTATACAGAATCTTCAGATCATAAGAAGCGAGAAACTCTAACCATTTCTGTTTCCTCAAATTCAAATCTTTCTAGACCAAAAGATATTTTAAGGATTTGTAGCCTGTGTATAACTCGAACATTTCTCCCAAAAGATCATGCCTCCACATCTTAAGTGCGAAGACAATAGCACAAAAGCTCAAAATCGTGCGTAGCATAATTTTTCTCATGTGCTTCAGCTGTCGACTCGCATAGGCAATAACTTTCCCATGATGCATTAGAACTGCTCCCAATTCGATACTATAAGCATCCGTATATACAGTTAAACCTTTGCTCCCATCTGGAATGGTCAAAACAGGAGTGCTAGTCAACTTCTCCTTCAATTCATTGAATGCTTGGTCATACTTAAGCGTCCACATGAACTTAACATCTTTCTTTGGTAACTTCGTCTGATGAGAAGCAATCTTTGAGAAGTCTTTGATGAACCTACGGTAAGAACCAGCCAATCCCAAGAAACTTCTAACTTTTGTCGCACTTTCAGTCTTTTTTCAGTCTTGAAGTGTAACAACTTTAGCTGGATCCATTGATATGCCTTTTTTCGAAACAACATGCCCTAGAAACATAACTTCGAGTTTCCGAAAATGGAACTTACAAAATTTGACTTTCAACACATGGCTCCTTAAGGTATTGAGTATGACTCGAAGATGGTACTTGTGCTCTTCCCCGATTTTTTAATAAACAAGAATGTCATCAATAAATACGAGGACAAATTTATTAAGGACATCATGAAATACTCGGTTCAGTAAGTCCACAAAATATGCGGGTGCATTAGTCAGTCCAAATGGCATAACTAACCACTCATAGAAATTATCTGTAGTCCTAAAAGCTGTTAAGGGCACACTTTCCTCTGCTACCCTTAATTGGTAGAAACTGGTCGCAAGATTCAATTAAGAAAAATTTCAAGCATCATGGAGCTGATCAAACATATCGTTGATCCTTGGTAAATGATATTTATTCTTGATAGGCCTCCTGTTCAACTCTAGGTAGTCTACACATAACCTTAAAGAATTATCTACCTTTGTAAAGAGGACTAGTGATCCCCAACTCGAGGTATTACGTCTTATCAAACCCTTCAGCAATAAGTCAAATGCTTGGTCATCTCACTCCCTCTGCTCTTTCGGAGCCATCCTTCGTGGGGTTTTACAATAAGTCTGGTTTTTGGAATCAAATCAATACGGAACTCCACTTTGCGGTAAGGAGGTAAACCTTGCATTTCATCAAAGATATCAGTGAAATCCCAAATAACTGATATATCTCCTAGCACCTTTTTAGCTACTTCGAGTGAACAAAGAAAACTGCTCATTAACTCGTTGGGTTCTTTACAACATATATCAATGCTTCTTCCTACTGTATCCTTTATCATGATCCTTCTCCTACCATAATCCAAGATAGCCTTAAACTTAGATAACCAATCCATTCCCAACAACACTCCAAAACCCATGAACCCATGAATTGTTATTACGTCAGATATTGATTTTGATGACAACAACCATATAAATATTACTACCAACGAATGTTCGAGTTGTGCAATACTTCTAGATATATTATGGAGATGTTTACAGAGATAAACAAGAAATCAGTGGAATAAAATAAATTATATGTGAAGATTAATCAGAGCAAATGGAAGCACGAACTAATTGAAGGAGAATACTATAACGATAGAGGTATATAAAGTGATGAGTAGTTGGTTGAACCTTAGAATCTCTTGTTAAAGACCCCTATAGTAGTTATACTTGAAGATCATCCATCATTGACCTCAACCGAATCACATTACATACTAATAAGAGGTACTTTAGAAATCTGATTTGCAACACTTATTGGTGTTGCTATTTCTCTCTGAAAATCATCTATATGTCGGCATATGGTCTCCTAGTATGTCAACATACTTCCCGTTGGTCAGATTTTTTTAAATTCAAACCAAGGGATTTTCCCGCCACCTCTTCATCAAAAGACATGTCTCTTCAATCACTATATAAAGCCTTTGGAAAATGAATTTTCCAATCAATTCTCTCCTCTTTCTTATACTCTTTCTCTTCCATACTTTTATAAGAAAATTCCATTGCATACTCTTCCATTTTCCTTGCAAATCGATATTCTTTCACTCTAATTCTTCATCGATTTGCAAATCACATAATACCAAAGAGTTTCCAATTGAATTCATGTCATTCTCTCTCTGATTTCATCCTATTCCTCCAAGAATTCAAAGATATATTACTACTGGAGGTATATAGGATCATTGTACTGAATCTGCAAGAATCTGTATTGAAGATACGACTACTCGCCATCCTTTATTGTTTTTTGTAAAGAGAAGAAGGTGTTCTTATAGCATGTGAAATCAAGAGGATTGTCTTGTAGCCTGATAAATCAAGAGGGTGTATCTTATAGCCTATGAAATCAAGATCGTTAAGGTGTTCTTGCCACCCATGGAAAGCAAGCGATTACAGTGAAATTCTGCACGGTGTAGTGCAAGACTGGATGTAGGATCGGTTAATCTGAACTAGTATAAAATTTCGAGTGTTCTTTACTTTACGCATTTTACTTTATTACTTACTTATTTCTGTTTGCAATTTGAATAGATATATTGTTAACTTCATAAGTTAGTTTTATAGATTTGAAATACATGCTTCATCCCCTCTAGTGTTTAAATAGCTTAAGATCCAATTGGCATCGTGTTGTAGAAAGCCCAGTTTCTAACGTTTGGTATCAGAGCACTGGTTTTCGAAAATTCATAATTTGATTTTCAAAAAGTATAAATGGTTAATAATACTAATACCACTTTTGTAGAGGGACAATCTACTACTAGACCACCATTATTTGATGGTAGTAATTATGCCTATTGGGCTTATAGGATGAAAATTTATTTACAGTTAAATAGTTTAGATGTTTAGAATATTACACAAAGTGAGTACACTGAATCCTACATTGAGTACTCATCTTGGACACCAGACCAAAAGACACGAGCACTTATTAACTCAAAGGCCATGAATATTTTATTTTGTGCCTTAGATAAAAATGAATTTAATTGAGTTTCCATTGGCAAGTCTGATTATTTGGAGAACATTGCAAGTCACGCATGAGGGCACTAGTAAAGTAAAACAAACCAAGATATCTATGCCAACCAACCAGTTTCAACTTTTTAAAATGAAACCAAATGAGTCTATGTCTGATATGTATTCTTGATTTCAGGATATACTACATACATTAATGTCATTAGGAAAGAATATCACTGAAGAGGACCAAGTCGGAAAGATCTTAAATTCACTTTCTGGTGAATGAGATCAGAAGACTCTGGCAATCGAAGAAGCCAATGATATTAGTACTATGAAAATAGAAGATTTAATTGGTAATCTAATGTCCTATAAAGTAAAGTTGCAGGTTAGAAAAGAGAATCAAGCAAATGAGAAGAAATCACTAACACTCAATGTTACAAATGACAATCGTTAACCGAATGGTGGTGATGATGAGAAAATCGATTTCATAACCTTTAAAGAAATTCTTGAAATATAGGAAGATGAACAAACTTCCAAAATATAATAACTTTAATTCCAAAAATGGAAATGTTGTTAAGTGTTTTGAATGTGATCAACCTGGTCATTTGAAAAGCGACTGTCCAAATATGAAGAAATCAAAGTACTCTTCAAACACTTTTAATAAGAAGAGGAAACTGGCTTTCAATGCAATATGGGATGATTTAAATACATCATTAAGTGATAATGATTTAGAAACCAAAAATGCCAACATATGCTTCATGACAAAGGAAGACCAAGTATGGAATTTTAACGAAAAAATTATTAAATGTTTTAAATGATATATATAAGGGATATAAAATACATAGAAAAGTGTACAAGAGTAGTTTAGCAAAGATAAATAGGTTTAAAATGTTTAACAAAATATTAACTGAAGAAAAACAATGTCTAGAAGATGAAATTGAAAGACTTAATGGACTTAATGATGATTTGAAACTTGAAAGTTTTTGAAAAATCGAAAGTGAAAATAAATCATCAAGATCAGAAAATCTTTCAATTAAATCAGAGATCACTGATCTAAATGATAAAATAACATCTCTAGACAATGTTATTCTTAACTATAATAAGAATTTTGATAAAAAAACTAATGTGGATAAATTAAACAAAGGGAAGGATAATCTAGAAAAATTATTATATGTATCTAAACCAACTAATAATAAACATGACTTGGATACACCCCTAAGCCTAAATCAAAGAAAAATAGTACTCAAAGTACTAAATTTGTTAAGGCTACCAAGTTCAGACCAAAACCTAGGAAATTAAAGTTAAAACCCTTAAATAAGTTCATTAATTTGTGGGTTAATAGAAAGTTAGAAAATAATGAGAAAGAAAAATACATTGATAATTTTATTAATAAAGTTCATTTATTTGATGATTATATTTTGAAAGGGTATTCAAACTCTTTATGGGTTTGGCTTCTCAAAACTTAACCCCACGGACCCCAAAATAAACAAAGTACCAGTGCGCATATTTCATATTTTTCAGGTACCGAATAATAGATACCGGACAGTGGATGTTCAAAGCATTTGACAATAAATCCATGGATATCGAGCGACATTATATACAAAGATGGTGAGATGGTGAGATTGTGAACTTTGGATAAATATGAAAAGATATGTTATTGGCTTCGGCAACATCGGTAACTCTAAAATTCCTTTTATTTTAAATATTTTACATGATAAATTTATTTCACATTTTGTATTGATTTTGATTCCCCTTATAAGTTTTCTTTATATACATATATATACATAAACATACATACACACACACATACACACACACACATACAAACTCTATACATATTGTCTAGTTGTGTTTAAAGCAATTCTTTTTTGCCCCTTTTGTTGATAACAAAGGGGAGAAAATATATCTAGACAAAATGATAGGAGGAGTGCATAGAGTTAGTGGAAGTCAAATATAAAATATTATATTTTATCTCTCAAATATTTATATGGTTGTCATCATAAAAAAAGAGAAGATTATTAATACCTCAGATATTGATTTTGATGACAACAACCATATAAATATTACTACTAACGAATCTCCGAGTTATGCAGTACTTCTAAATATACTATGGAGACATTTATAGAGACAAAGAAGAACTCAGTGGAAGAAAATGAATTATATATGAAGATTAATCAGAGCAAATGGAAGAACGAACTGATTTAAGGAGAATGCTATAACGACAGAGGTATATGAAGTGATGAGTGGTTGGTTGAACCTTAGAATCTCTTGTTAAATACCTCATGGCAATTATACTTAAAGATCATCAATCGTTGACCTCCACCGAATCACATTGCATACTAATACGAGGTACTTTAGAAATCTGAAATTTGCAACACTTCTTGGTGTTGCTATTTTTCTCTGAAAATCACCTATATGTCGACATATGGTCTCCTAGTATGTCGATATACTTCCCGTTGGTTAGTTTTTTGAAATTCAAACGAAGGGATTTTCCCGCCACCTCTTCATCAAAAGACATAACCACTATATAAAGCCTTTGGAAAATGAATTTTCCAATCAATTCTCTCCTCTTTCTCATATCTTTCTCTTCCATACTTTTGTAAGAAAATTCCATTGCATACTCTTCCATTCTGCTTGCAAATCGATACTATTTCATTCCAATTCTTCACCAATTTGCCACACAATATCAGAGAGTTTCTACTTGAATTCATATCATTCTCTCTCTGATTTTATCATATTCCTTAAAGAATTCAAAGATATAATACTACTAAAGGTCTATAAGATCATTGTACCAAATCTGCAAGATCTGTATTGAAGATATGACTACTTGTTATACTCTATTGTTATTTGTAAAGAGAAGAAGGTGTTCTTATAGCCTGTGAAATCAAGAAGGTGTTCTTGTAGCCCGATAAATCAAGAGGGTGTATCTCGTAGCCCGTGAAATTACGATTTTAAAGGTGTTCTTGCTACCCGTAGAAAGCAAGCGATTATAGTGAAATTCTACATGGTACAGTGCAGGACTGGATAGGACTGGTTAACCCGAACCAGTATAAAAATCTGGGTGTTATTTACTTTACCGCATTTTACTTTATTACTTACATATTTTTGTTTGCAATTAGAATAGATATAGTGTTAAATTCATAAGTTAGTTTTATAGATTTGAAATACGCACTTCATCGCCTCTAGTGTTTAAATAGCCTTAAGATCCATTCCACATTGTGTTATAGACAACCCCCATTTTCAACAAGAATAAATAGATCAGAGAGAAAGAGATGATTTCGATAAAAAACTGACACATTTAAACACATAATGTCAAGCTTTATCAGACCTATAATAGAGTTTGACACACAAAGAGGATTACTTAAAATAACATATTTCAGTTTTAATTTGTTCATCGGATCATATGAAATAAAACCATGGGAAGCACCCTTATCGAATAATACTCTTATAGTAAGATCATAGATAGATAATGTACCTTGCAACACCTTCTTCTCCTTCTGTCCTGAAGAAGTAGATGGTATCTCTTCTATGGCAAAAGCCTGTCCTTGGGACCCCTTCTTTGGAAAAGGTCACTCATTCTTCATATGTCCTTGGTTGTGACAATTATAATAGATTGATCACTAGGAGGGTCGGTACATTGATTTGCAAAGTGACCCTTCTTGTTGCACTTGAAACAATGAACGTTTGCAAAATTGGGCCGCTTCTTCTATGCTGGAGCCCCACCTTTGGGTTTCTTCCCTGCCCGCTACTTCTTTCCCATGCACTTAAAATTTGGCATGCCTCCAACTGGTATAACTGACATAGGCTTGGCACAAACTGCTGGCACTATCCCCTTCTAGGCTCCCTCCTTAATATCAAGAGCTTCAAACCTCGAAGCTATGCTGATATGGTTGGTGAACATACCCGTAAGATGATTGGTCATTTCCCATTGGAACTCTGATCAAATCCCATTCACAAACATTTCATTTTTTTAGCAATGTGTCTATTAATCCAAGTCGGAAACATGACATAGTGTTGAACTTATACTTATACTGCTACACTGTCATACCACCTTGCTTTAAATCAAGGAAATCCCTAAACAACCGAGTCCTTCCGACTTCTGGAATAAATTGCACTACAAAACCTCCTTGAACTGGGCCTAAGAAAACTCCTCCTCTAGAGTATTAGCTGTTATTGAATCCCACCAATCCATCACCGACTTTTGAAGTTGTCGCGATACCAACAGCCGTTTCTCTGCATCATCCAACCGAAGATCTCAAAATATTATTTCATAAGATCAAAATTACATCTACACTCCAAGAATATCTTCAGTTCCATATAATGGTTTCCCATCCAAAGTGGTAAAATCTTACACAAAGCTGCAAAGTTCATAGAGGGATGAACTTGCGCTACCACTTCCTCTACTGGATCTACAGCTGACATAATAGCATTTCTAGGTACCCTACCGTTGGTAGCCATGCTAGTTCCAGATCGTCTTCCTCATCCTCTTCTTGTATTTATCTTCTATTGCCTGAACAAATAACAAGTACCTTTAGAATACGAGACTAGGATCAGAATAGTTTAAGGGAAATAATAAAAAAGGATCTAAAATGAGACTTTAGAGGATGAATATTATTATTATAAAAATTAAAATATTCTCTCTCAACATTAATTCATTCTGGGGCATCACTTACCCTATCTCTAATGAGTTGTACCCTAATCAGGCTAAGGTGTTCGCTCAACCGAAGCTCTGATACAAACTATGAAGACCTACCTTTTCGACCTCTGGGAATGACACTTAATACATCCATGGTATTCGTATGTCGTTGCCTAAGCATCCGAAAGACGAGTTGTCATGTGGTAAAATAAAAGAACAAAATATAAAATCTCACAACGAAATGGTTAATCATAATATAACAATACGATAGTACAAAGGGTTACTCCTTAACATGGAGTTATCAGAGTTATACAAAAGTACTACTACTATCAGCCTGGGCATTTGTAACCACCTGCCTTTACACTTGCTGAAACAAAATACATATACATAAATAAACATAACAGCGGAAATAGATAGTTAAATAGATAAGGAGTCTTCTATTCGTCCAGCATCTTCAAAAGAGACCAAAGAAACCTGCTACTTTTGGACTACTCAAATATAAATGAGTATCTGAAAATTGAGGAAAAACAAACAACTTGGGTCAGACAATAAGTTTGGTATAAGTAAACTCTAAACAAAGGGTGGAAATAAACAACAATATGTGAGACTACGCAGCCAACTACAAACGGGTTTCCCCTCATAAGAACAACATCTAACCATAAGAAATTAGTATAAATAATTAAACATCATAAAGTGTGCAAGACACTTCCCGATGCAATTAATAAAGAAATAAATTCAATTTGAATCAAAAACAAGGAAAGGGAAGTTTTCCAATACGACTAAAAGGGTGCACCTCCCTTACCGAAAGTATACCTCTAGACAATATACCTAAGATGGCCATTTTTTGCGACTCTCTCGGAAATCTACAAGCCGACCTCGCCAACCTTACCGAGTATTAGAGTTTTCACATCTCCATGTGCATACAACCTAATCCAATATAGAGTAGATGTGAAGGTACCCTAATGGGAGCAACACCGCATAGCTTGATGTTCACTCGCTTTCTGGTTTTAGTCATTTCCGACAAAGGATATCAAAGCTCACATGCGTAACAAACCATCTTAGATTGACGATACATAAAGAATATAGCAGAATCGATAGTTAATAAATCAACTATCGGGAATAATTAAAATGGTCGTATATGAAAATTAAATCTCATACCCTTACCACTACTCATCGATTTCAAACTTGCACTATCTCTCGGTTGAAAATGAAGCTGGGCAAGTAAAAGTAGTGTTACCTCTAAGACTTGCCTTGACTACATTTTTAACCTTTGAGATGGAGACGAGCTTCCATATCTCAACGTTTAGTGCTGAGAATATGACTAAATCCTTTCTATATAAGCGATATCATTTATGGAAATTAAATTTCTTATCTTTTCCATAACCGAATCAAACTTTTAAACTTTTAAAACCGAACTTGTGCTTGGATTTCACATCAAAAATATTAACTTTAAATAGCATTATTAAAAATGATTAATTAACTTAAAATATGATTAATTACTTCAAACATATTTATTTAAAATAATTAATTAAATTTAATCATCATTATTGAAATGATTAATTAACTTTAAAACAATCATTATTAAAATAGTTAATTAACCTTAAACATCGTATTAAAAATGATTAATTAATCTTTAAAACATCATCATTAAAATTATCAATTTACTTTAAAACATCATTATTAAAATGATTAACTAACCTTAAACATCATTATTAAAATGATTAATTAACCATAAACATCATTATTAAAATGGTTAATTAACTTTAAAAAATCATTATTAAAATGATTAATTAACCTTTAAACATCATTGTCAAAATGATTAATTAACCTTAAACATCATTATCAAAATGGTTAATAAATTTTAAACATCATTATTAAAATGATTAATGAACCTTAAACAACATTATTAAAATGATTAATGAACCTTAAACAACATTATTAAAATGATTAATTAATCTTTAAACATCATTTTTAGAATGATTAATTAACTTTAAACATCATCATTAAAATGATTAACTAAAATTTTGTTTTTGTAAAAGCCCAAGCACAAAATCAACAAAAATATTTTCAAAAAAGATAATATTTTCATAGTGTCAACATGGTGATAGTCACTATACGCACACTTCTATAAAACATTTTTTATGTCATATATATTCATCCAAACATCTCATAAACATAAGCATATACATATATACAAATGAAAATAACATCCATACAACATGGAGAGAGCATCACTTGCAAATAGTAACATAAACATTTCGATTAAATCTAAAGTATTAACTAATTATCATAGATGTCTTTCACTTTAAGCGGGAACCAAACCAAATGATCATTAATTTCCATACATATAAACACAAGCAACTAACATCTATTATTATCACACTAATAAAGTCTTAAATCTTTCTTTTTAAAAGTGAGATTTACTCACCAAAATCCACATAAATGCAAATCAAAGCTTTTACACTCTAGTACCAACACCAGATCCACTTTTCTTTTCAAATACTTGATTTTTAAGGGCTAGGAGGGGTCAATATGGTTTGGCCTAGGTTTCTAGGGGATCAGCCATACCTTGGCTGAGGTGGTTTTGGGTCTTGATGTGGAGTATATGAGATGCAGAGAGGAAAGGATGCAATTTTAACTAAGTTTTAAGGATTAAAAAGTGAAATAGGTAAAATTTTAATTTGAAAGTTTAAAGAAGCCATGGACATGAAAAAGAAGAAGCTTGGAATGGAGGAATAAAAGTTTGAAAATGAAGATAATGAAAAATAATATGAGAAATGAAAAATGAAATTGTTTTTATGTAAAATTAATATAGGAAATTAATTTTTTACCCTTGATAATTTCAAAGTACCATGCCCTTCATATCTTGATGCTACCTCAGCCTCCCCTTCCCCATTTTACAGGCAACCAACCCCTCCTCTCATTAACATCACATCATCACTTTTCAAGACAAGATGTTACCTCATTTTGTACCATTTCCCTTTTTAAATTTTAAAAGATAAGTCAAAACTTACTTATTTTACTTAGGTATAAATTTAAACTTATTAAACTCTAACAACTTCCTTAACCAACGTATATGTTATTTATATAAACATGTACATATGTACTGTAGTGCACACAACACGTTGCGACAATTTTTGGTCGATGAAAAGTCGAAATCTAAAAAATGTTTTTCGGTCATATTTTCGATTATTCTCCGAACCGATTATTTTTGTAAGTCAAGTTTTTGACCATCTTTGTAAGTCAAGTTTTAAACAATTTTACTATCATTAATTATTATTAAATAGAGGTCTATTTGAGTTATAAAATCTATTATTTAAATATATTTAAAAATATATTAAATATTCAAATTCAAAGTGATTAAATTATAAGTCGTTACAAGGCATAAGGCTATAGGTGTGCTAAAGAAAAATAATTCTGAAATGTTTCAACATTGAAGGCTAACTGCCAAGCAAAAGCTAAGATGGTTATTTCAAAAATAGAAGACATATTTCTTCGATCTTGGAGTGGGTGTATTCCTTAGATTTGGAGGTTCCCTTAATTTGTGAATGTTAGACTTTTCCGGATGTGATTCTTCCTTTATGGATAATCTCCTCCTTTTTCTTTCTAAAATGTTATTCCGCCTTATCTTTCTTAAAAGAGGTTTAATGTTTCTTTTCTTATATTAACTGTTTGCATCCTCTTTTCTTCGACATCTGATTTAGCCTGTGAAGAAGTTTTATATCAAAAACTGTTCCTTTGGCTTGAGGCTAGGCGACAATTTACATTTGAACGAAGAGGTTTTCCTTGATCATTTTTACTTTCCTTATTCTTCGGGTTAACTCTTCAAGTTTTTCCAAGTCTCGATCGATAGCAAAGACGGGTTTGTCGCTAATGTGAAAAGGATTAAGCTCTGTTTTCTTGGAGAATATGAGTTAATTATATCTTTTTCTTACCTAGTTCGTAGAGTTGATTTATTGAGCTTTCATACTTAACTTTCCACGTATGGAATGGAAATTTTGCTTTTCTTTAGGTTAGGTCATTAAACGTGGATTGATTAAATATGTTTCCATTCATAGTATAAGGTTACGATGATCCTTATCGAGAATATGACATTTTTGAAGTTTATTGGAAGAATAAGAAGAAAAATTGATTTTACCTTCCTCTGTTAAACTCACAATGAAATCACCAAAAATGTTTGATCAAAATTTTGACCAAACATTTCGAGTAGTTAGATAATTTATGGAAGAAAACAAGTGTAAACATGAAATTATTAGAAAGTCGCGTTCTTCATTGCATTTGGGAGATTACTGATTGCATTAATCGGTCATTATCATACACTTCAAGCTTTCTAACGTTTATAGGATATCAAATGATTTTATGGAAAGATGAGAATTCAAGAAATCGCACCTTCTTAGGTGGGGGTAGTTCCATGTTAATATAGTTCTTTAACTGTGGGATGCTTGACATGCACAAATTAAACTATGAGGATTATGAATTAATAATGATGTGACATGCTCTTATATTGCCACGTCTTACTTTGGAAGTGACCAAGCCTAATAAGTAATAGGGAGCAGTATGGGCCCTATTTATGTAACTAATGTAGACGAATACCCTTGCGACATATGACAACATATGTGTTTCTGATAGCTCAAGTTATATTTTGATAGCGTATTGCTTCTCCGATAGCTCTTGGACTCATACTTGATAGAGTTAAGGGCATGCCCTAGGGATAATTCTAGAACTTATTGTAAATTACTAACTCTATAATAAAATCTCACTTGAAATAAAAGGTGTTTTTCTTTCTATTAAATACTTGTTTTAACGTGTTATATTAATTATTTATTTTATTTAAGTACATTTAATAGAAAATCCATAAATGGTATATTTTGTGATAGTATGTAATGAACCGTATCTTACATATCAAAGGATCATAAGATATTGTCCTTAAATTCATATTCGGCCGTATGACGCTATAACTTTATGTTATGTTAAGGAGCGATAGTTTTGAACCTTAGAAATTTCATTGGATTGTTTTATCCATGAAAAATTATAATGGCTATAACTTTTGATAGAAGCCAAATTAGGGTCCGAGACCACTTCCATTGGAAAGATATAATGGTTTCCCTTTCCATAGGTGGCCATAATAGTGATTTGGACTTAACATTTTGGAGACATGGTTGTTTAAAGTAAGTTTTAGGACAACTTAATGGTAATTAATGAGGTTTGGGATAGGCCCAATAGCTCATTTTGGGTTTACGGCTAATATTAGTTTAAATAGTCATTCCTAAATCATTTTTACATCTTTTCAAGTAGATCTAAACCACCATTAACCTCTTTCTTAGCCAAAACATTCATTAGTCTCTTCCAAATCAAGTCAAATACAAAAATATATGGCAGATCAGCAAGTGGATTAGCTAGAGACTTCCAAATCTACATTTTTGAAGGGGAAAAATTTGGACTTTGCTGTCTATTCTCAGATTTGCCTCATTTTGCATGCAAATCTTCCATTTTTGGGTATTTGGTAAGTGATTTATCATCCCACATCATATTATATGTACTTATATGTTTTGTCATGTTTTCAATTCATTTTTAAATTCAAAATTATGTAGTTATGTTGTTTTGAAACCCAGCTTGAAGTAAAAATGTGTTTAAACTGATTTAAATTATTTTAAATATGTTATTTGTGTGATTGCCCTTATAGGTATTAGGCAATATTATAGATACATGGGATGATTTACCATGATTTTCTATATTTTGGTATGTTTGGATGATGTTTGAATGTTGTTGATGCTTGTTTGGGTGTTGTTTTTATGCTTGAATAGTTGCAAATGCTCAGCGGAGCAAAATAGAGGCAGTGAATGATTTTGTGGGTGAGGGTCTCATTAAGAAGGAAAGGCGACGTGCTCTCTAGTTCGATACACAAAGAAAGGGAGATCCGTAAATGTAGAACGAATGGGCTCTAGAGTTTTTAAGGTCGCATCGATGCATAAGGGATGCACACTGGTCGAAGTGACGAGTGTAACGATGGAGTCGACGTGAAATCAGGGCATTAGAGGTGTTACAGAGATTTGGCTTCGGGCGTGGGTTCAGTTTGGTGTCACAAAGCGATTGGCTTCGGGTCAGGAGGGAGGTTGCTCCGAGTTGGTGCTTGGTTTGGTGATGAAGGACCTGACAACAAATGTTGTTTGGTGTTTCCACGATTTGGGCATAGGAAAGTAAGGGAGGTTCTTTGGTCAGGGGTTGTCTAGCCGAAGAAGGAGAATGGTTCGAGGGTTGAGGTGCCAAAAAAACATTAGGTGGAAGGACTTGCTTTGGGTTTTGGTGGCATGGCTTAAGTTGAAGGGCTAAATGCTTCGGTCCAACTATGAATCAAACTGAACATAGGAGAAGGAAATGGGGAGTTGAGTGTTGCTTTGGGTTTTCTCCTGGGAAGCTTCAAGGAAGACCTTGGATTTCTTCGAGGATCATGGGGGTCAACTTGGAGTGATGGCGAATGACCTCAGAAGGACTTGGGACGACTTAGGGGTATTGAATGGCAATCGATATGGTGATTTCAACGACTCGATGGAGCATGTAATTATGGCATCTGGTGATGGACCAATAGGACAAATTCTGTGTGATAGCTTGTGGAGTAGAACCAGATGTGGTTCTGCTATCGCTATGTGTGCTAAGGGATCGATGGGTAACTCTAAGGGTGTGATGCTCATTGTATTGGGACAAGATAGTCTGTGTATACCATGGGTAGTCTAATGTGGATGTCTATATTTGTCATATCCTAGGGTAGTCTGTGTGTATTTGTATGTTGGACATCTGCTGTGTCCAATTCCTTGCCATATATATGGGATAATGGAGCATCTGCGACGTTGAGTAGTTGCTGACCATCTTTATAGGTCAGAAGAGTTATCGTACGGCGCTTGGGTGAGAGATGCAAGGATGTGTGATGGTTGCTATGCTTGTTGTGTGCTTAATATGGATATCATATTGCTATGTTATACCACCCATAACCTATATTGTACTTGGTGTTATACTCTCCTTTGTGATAGTAGTTTTACATAAACCATGTTTATGTGTTAATTTATTGGATGTAGGGACAGGTCAGGTACGGTTCTATATAAACTATGTCATTATTACTATATGCGATTTTTATAGTATTTTGAGATGAAATATCGTTCACACCATATTGTTGTCTGACCCAAGGTTTTATGCCTTACTTCTTATTATCTCGGATACTCTTAGATGTGTAAATTAGGGATAACAAGTCTGAATAGAGCATGGAGTTGTACGAAGTACGAGTAGGAGGCTATGCTTTCATATACCTATACTTTGGAGCTTATTATCGCTTATATTTCGATGTGCAGTATTGTGGAGCTATATCAGTATTTGTTTCATTTTAGAGACAATTGTTTGAGTTTATTCAAAGACTTGGGATATATAAACTCTATTTTTTTTTGTATAATCTATGAATTTATTGCACTTTGATATTTTTATTTATGATTCATTTAACTACATTATTGTCTCGCTTGTTTTACATATATTTGATTATAATATTGTGTCTATGCTCTATGAGATGTTCTACAGGTTCTGTGATTTGGATTTTTATTACTTTACACACTTAACTGTTGTCATTACAACAAAATACCCCCTTTGCAACTTGTAATGACCATTGTAATAGGTATTTTACAACGGTCTTGGGAAAGTCATATTAGGCCAAGTTATAATAGGATCAGAGTTTTTTACAACTGTTTATGATCGTTGTCGTAGAGCACTTTAATAAAGATTTTTATAGCTGTTTTAGCCCATTGTAACATGTCTTTTACAACTGGTTTTTCCCATTGCAATAGATCCTTTAGAACTTGTTTTTCACATTGTAATAGTACATTTTTTGTCCATTGTTAAGAAATTCAAATGAAAAAAGAAGGTAGTGTTGAATTTAATATCATTTTGCAATTGGAAACAACTTTTTTACTAATAAAAAACAAAATCATTCACATTTACTAATAATAGCACAAATACATGATTATTAAATTCACCCGAACTCTTTATTTGAAATAAAGAGGTTTACAAAATTTGTTGCATGACAAAAGCTAACAAAGAAGAAATTAATGGCATATTTATGAAATATTACTTGCTTCTCTTAACACTTAGTTTCTCAAGTACTACAAGTATAATCATAAAAAAGGAAAAAAATATCGATATAGAATTTTGCACTTGCAATTTCAACAGGTTCAAAAGTTGCCCTATTAGACTAAAGCTTGTTATGCACCCTTGTCACACAAGACAACTCTTTGACATCTTTTGGGTGTAGCGAGGATGAAACAACCATAATCCTCCACCAACTATCAATGTAGTCATGATACATATTTACCTTCACATAAAAAAAAATCGGATAAGTAATATGCATAACAGTCGAATATAAAAATGAGAGCTTTGTATTCTGTATCAATAGGTATATAAAAATGTATGTCCATATATTTATTTGATATCCCGTGTGAATTCAATTGAATGTATGATATAGGGGGTCATTCGTATTGTTCTAGGAAAAATGTATCAGCATTAATTTGCTATGAAAAAGCTGATGTCTATATTGAATGTGTAAAACGAACGGATTTGAAAAGTTAGATTCTGATTTTATTTACAACCATATGACAACTGTTTGTAGCCTTTAGATTTGATGAATGTTGCTCTTAACTTCTTAAAATTCTAACTCATAAATGGGTGTTTTGTGAAACTAATTTGTTTTAAAGATGAAAAATGATTCTTTACTTCTAGTTTTCGAAGGGGCTCTAAGAAATAAGATATATGTTGCACATTAATTAGTGGCATGATATGATTACATTAATTTGGTTCGGCTTTGAGTTGTACATGTGCTGGGAATTTCAATTGATCTAATTTTCATATGTTGGTTTGCTTACGACCAAAAGAGTCATAATTATGTCATCTTTTAAGAATGGAAATGATAAAAACTAAGCCATTATTCCCATAAAAGTTGGGGACGGCTAGAGATGGAACCCCAAACTAAATGACAAAATCAATTTAAAAGTAATAATAACAATAATAATAATTAAAAAAACATGGTATTAATGATAAAATAAAGTAAAATAATTAAACAAATAATAATAATAAATAAGTAAAAAAATAAAGATAAAAATTAAAATAAAATAAAAAATAAAAATATATAAAGAAATTGAAAAAACCATGACGATAATAATAATAATAGTAATAGGGACCGAAGACCAAACACTACATCTTAGGCTCTTATTCACTAATCCTATGATCTAAAACTTATAACACTACCCCTAAAACAACCTTAGGCAAAAAAATCCTAGCTTATAGTTTAGTACGTGGATCGCTAACTTCCACGTACTCTTGTTCGAAACCAGCTCTTCGGATATATTCTAATCCTTCAAGTTCTTTTTTACAACTTCCTCCCATGTCAACCTTGGTCGTCCTCTACCTCTCTTTGAGCATTCGATGCGGCTTATAAGTCCAATGCATATAGGTACCTTGAGAAGCCTTCGTTGGAGATGTCCAAACCATCTTAAGCGGTGTTGAACTAGCTTCTCTTCAATTGGTGCTATTCCAAATTTGCCACATATATCATCATTTCTAATTTAGTTTCGTCTTGTATGACCGCAGCTCCATCGCAGCATATGCATCTCTACTACACTTATCTTCTGGGTGTGTTGTCTTTTGGTAGGCCAACATTCTACACCATACAACATCGTAGACTTGATTGCCGTTCTGTAGAACTTTTCTTTAAGCTATTGTGCGACTTTCCTATCATAGAGAATGCCAGATGTTAATCGCCATTTCACTCATCCCGCTTAAATTGTAAAACCAACATCTTTGTTAATCTCACCATCATACTACAACATTGATCCTAAATATCAAAAGGATTCCTTCTTGGGCACTACTTATCCAACCAAAGTGAGATCTCCATCCTCTGACCTAACACCACTGAACTCGCACTTCATATACTCTGTTTTAGTTATGCTAAGCCTAAAACTCTTAAAGTCTAAAGTCTACCTCCACAACTCCAGTGGTCTATCAACCTCTATCCTACTTTCATCAATCAGCACAACATCATCAACAAAGAGCATACACCAAGGAATTTAACCTTGTATACCCTTCATAACCTTATCCTTGCTTTGGATAGGCTGCATAGAAAACTACAAAGGTGGAGTTCAGAATGGCAATGATATAAAGTTAGAAAATTAAAAATCTCAAACTCATAACTTTAATTCGCATCATATTTCTCATACTAAAAATAGAACTTTTAGAAGAAAGGTAAGTATCACCTACATCGATAATGAGGTACAAGGTAGCCATAGTAATATCATATCTTTTACATTTCATTTCTATCTTGCCATTACTCATGGAATTGCTGCATTAGTGGTATGATATTTACGAATGATAAAAATATTAAGTAAACAAATAGTATTGCAACCCATGGAACTGACACTACAACGACTAACAATCTGTTAAGTAACACACACGGGAAACTGAACTCAAACTTCAGCAAAAGTGGGCGATCAAGCAAAGTGTAATTCCCAATAGCCACCAAAACTAGATAAGAAGTTTTCACAATAGATATACAAGGTCAAGTGAGACCTTAGAACATTTCATAAATGCAAAATATAATGCAAGGATATAGTTATATATTAGAGCAAAGCGATAAGAAATATGCAAAGGAGAGAGCTACTCACGACAATACAAGTTCAAAGAACAACTCTGACGGTGGCTCAACAACACAACCGGATTTGAATAGTCATGAGAGTGCTACTCACAATAATAAGGACCCATGTAATGTTTTTATGATAAAATAAAATACAAAAGTGATAATATAAAATATAATGAAGGAAAATTAGAAAGAAAAACTCTGGCAAAATCACTCTTCCTAAAGAACTAATTTAAAGAGTGAAATAAAATTTAAATGATGATTAAGGTAATGAATATGGATATTATAAATTTTGATATTTTCAATATCATAACTAAATTTCAAACAATAAAATTTGGTTTACTAGAAAAACAAACTGAGTGATAGCAAGATCAAATAATTATCACATGTCGATTAGGGCTATTAGGATATCGGATTTGGATCTAATAATGGAGCGCTAGGCATCTAGGGAGAGGAGGTTGAATATGGTGGTAACTGTGTGCTAATTGATAGTGTAGAAGGGCACTAAAGGACAACAGAGAAGGTAGGGAGGAGGGTACGACTAGACATGGGAGATTTGGGATTGGAGATAGACATGTTCAGAAGAGGGGCGACATAAACTGTGAAATGCAAGAGAAGAAGTTAAGGGAAGAGTGGGGCTGGTGTCGCATAAGTTTTAAAGTAGGGTTGGGGTTTCCAAAAAATTAAAATGAAAGAAAAACAATAGCGTGAAGAATGAAAAAACAAAAGGAAAGCGACCCTTAAATTAATTTTTGGTTGCACACCCTTCTTATATGAACTTTAATTAGAAGAAAACTTACCACTAATGGATAATTACCGTGAAACCACCGCTAACAAAAAACTTAGTTGGAGAACATTTTAGGGTGAAAATTGTTTACCATAATTTTAAAGTCTTTTACCAATCTCTTAAAATTATATGAAATATTTAATTGGTTAAAAAGGTTAAATCAAATAAATTTAAGAAACTTCATTTCTAAAATTTTAATGATTATTCAAATTTACGATGTTCTATTTTTGTACTTTGTTATGCTTCTTTAATTTTCCGCATGATTGATTACGACAAACGGTAAAATATGCGCGATCACTTACAATATATGAGTATGACAATTATAAGCAACCGTTGTTGTGAATTAATATTTACAATGGCAAGGCTAAAAAGTTATTAAAAACATGTATTACAACTGCAAAATATTGAACGTTGTTAAAAACAACTTTCAGGAAAAGCCAATTGTTAAAGACATGTATTGCAACAGCCGTACTTTGAACATTGTGAAGAAAAAGTTGTGATATGATCGTTTTGTTTTAGAGTGTCTTACATAAGTCACATTTGGTACCGAAGGTGTAGGACGGTCGTCACATTTGATATCAGAGCTTAGGTTGCACAACAAACCTATGCTGGTACTTGGGTCCATCAGAGATAAGGAGGAATTATCACCTTAGGATTGAACAAACGATATGAGAGAGCATAATTATTATGTATTTTGATTTTCAAAGCTATATGGTAGTATATATCGTGTATAAGTTGCATTGTACACATAAGTACCATTGGTGCGACTTTTTTTTATGGGAGACCAATCATTCTTATTAAGAATTGAGAATGAGCGGCATACAAGAACTGTTATTAGGAACTATGTCTTTGGAGTTGAAGAGGGGGTAGGATCGGGGGCCTCTAACCGCAATTGGTATAACATGTTCGTGGAGATGGTACGAAACATGGTTCAGAACGTTCAAGTAGCCCCAAATACTAAAGGTGGTGGTGCTCAAATGCAGGTGCCTAGGGTCAACTTTGCTAAGGTGACAAGGGATTATTCTAGCTTGGGAGGAAAGTCGTTCCTTAGAATGGAGTCGATTGTTGAGGTCCAAGACTGGATTAACACTTGTGAAAGTATCTTTGAGGACTTGGAGATTGAGGACACCAGGAAGATAAAGCTGGACTCTAAACAACTTCAAGAGCGAGCGATGGGGTGGCGGAATGCCATTAAGATCATTACTCCGGAGGACCAAATCACTACTCCAGAGGACCAGATCACTTGGGAGCTGAAGATGAGGTTTAAGGATAAGTATATACTGGCTATCCAGAGGTCGACACTGTTTCATAAGTTTGCTGACTTAAGGCAATGGGATAGAAATGTCTTAGTGTACATGGCCAAATTCAATATGTTGCCGAAGAAGGTTTATCATCTGTTAATACTCCACTATAGAAAAACGATATATTCATTATGGGCTTAGACGGCCACTTAGGAGAGAAACTTGAGGGACATATTGATAAGTCATTTGAGAAGCTTGTAGAGAAGACTCTCCAACATGAGAGTCTGTATTCCAAGTCTAAACTAGCTATTGTTTCTGATGATGAGCCAAATTGCAAGCTGGCGGGGGAGGCAAGAGGAAGTGGGACAATACCAACAAGAAGCAGTTTCAGAAGGGTGGTTAGAAGAATGACAAATGAGAGCCCACTTCCTATATTGTTTCTAATGATGAGCCAAATTACAAGCTGGCAAGGGAGGCAAGAGGAAGTGGGATAAAAATAATAAGAAGCAGTTTCAGAAAGGTGGTTAGAAAAATGACAAATGAGAGCCCACTTGCTATAACTGTGGAGAGAAGGGCTATCTTAGCAAGGGCCGTAGGAGTTAGAAGAAGGGCTGCTATAACTTCAACAAGCCTAGGTACTTTATGAAGGATTGTCCAAAGCCAGCGAGAAACAAGAAGGTTGTGTCTTCTTATGCTTTGAACGTTATTCCATCTTTGTTAAGTGCTCCATCGATGAAGCAAAAGGGGAAGAGCATCATTATACAATGTATGTTTTCTATTTCTAATATACTTGTACGTGTTTTATTCGATACCTGAGCCTCACATTTCTTCATATTTAGTGATTTTGTAGATAGATTGGAATTGAAACCCGAGTAGTTGACCGATTATTAGTAGCGATGAACCTTGTTGGGGGATCGACTAGCCCATGCATGATTTATCGAGACTTAGCCTTGTCGAGCCATGGATGTTTGTTTGTTTGTGATTGCTTTGTATTGGCTTTGGTGAGGTTCGATATTATTCTAGGGATGGACTGGCTATAGAGATACAAAGTATGGTGGATTGTGAGAGGCCGTTGGTGACAATAGGGACAAACGATGGTTGGAGATTGGAGTTAGGCTGCCTACTTGATGACAAGGTGATAGTTAACTTTCCATATTCGCTCGAGACCCCACACAACGAGTTGTTATCTATGCCTATAGCTAGGGACTATTCGAATATATTTGAGGAGGTAACTAGATTACCACGACATAGGGAGATTGAATTCCGTATAGATTTAGTGAAGGATGTCAGACCGCTCGTTATGCCACTGAGGCGTGTGGCGCACAAGGAGCAGAGAGAACCAGAGGTGTAGGTGAGTGACCTACTATGACAAGGGTCCATTCGATGGAGTATATATGAGTGGAGGGCACCTGTAGTATTCACTACTAAGGTGGATGGCTCTTTGAGATTGTGTGTGGATTACTGTGAGTTGAATAAGGCGACGAAGAAGAACAAGTGTCCATTCCTACACATTGATGACTTGCTTGGTCGGCTCTATGGTGCTAGGATGTTATCTCAAGTGGATTCTGCGATAGGGTTTCATTAATTGAGAGTGGCAAGGGATAATGTGCCGATTACTGTGTTTCGTACGCGTCTAGATTTTACGGGTGGTTGGTTATTCTGTTCAGGTATACCAACATACCAGCATACTTTGTTGATCTTAAGAACTGTGTATTCATGGATCAACTAAATAAGTTTGTGCTTATGTTCGTAACCGATTTCCTTGTCTATTCGAGGACGGAGGAAGAACACAAGGATTAGTTAAGGATTATGCTTGAGGTGTCAAGGAAGCACTAACTGAAGGTGCAGTTTTCTAAAATGCCCCTTTCAGAGAAGATAAGTGCAATTTTTAGATCATGTTGTTTTTGAGTAGGGCATTGCCATAAATCTTACAAAGGTGGCAGCAATACAAGATTAGAGTCGAACCAGGAATGCTATAGACATGAGAAGTTTTCTTCAATTAGCAGGATACTATAGACATTTTATCAAGGACTTCTCTAAGGAAGCAGCACCGTTAACCAACTTGACGAAGAAAATCAGGCTTTTATTTGGGACGAGAAGTGCGAATGCGCATTCATAATTTTAAAGGTGGGTTAATGAGTGCATTGATGTTAATTATTCTGAGTGGGAATGAAGAGTTGATAGTATGCGTAGATGCTTGTGGTAGTGGACTAGGTATGGTGTTGTGTAGAGGGGAAAAGCTATCACATATGCTACTCGACAACTGAACCGCACGAGAGAAAGTATTCGACTCATGATTTGGGGTTGCTGGCAATAATATTAAGATATAGAGGCATTATTTGCTTGGGGAGAGGTTTGAGTTATTCATGGACACAAATTGTTGAAGTACCTCTTCTTACAAAAGGACCTTAACCTTCATTAACAGCAATTGTTAGAGTTCCTATCTCTCTACGACTTCGACATTTCCTATACGCCCAATAAGGTAAATATAATCGCTGATGCTTTGAGTAGAAGCCATGTCGGCTTGGGAGAGATGATCCTAGAGTGGAAGCAGCTTGAGTACATTGTTGGCTATGACTTCAGACCTCGATGTGAGCTAGAGCTGGATATGTTGGCTAGTTTGACCACCATACCTACCGTGATTGAGCGGATCAATACTAGTCAGACGTAAGACGTTTAACTAGTGGAGGTCATGGCTAAGATAAAGGAAGCAGTAATGTCAGATGAGATGAAGCAGTGCTGGCTCGACCGTGATGGTTGGCTTCATAAGGATGGGAGATTGTTTGTGTCTGATGTCGAAGGGTTAAGGGATGAAGTTCTAAGAGATCACTGTTATTCGAGATGACCATACATCCCAGCTGAAATATAATGTACTATGATACAAGGCAAACAATTTATTGGGAAGGGATGAAGAAGGAGATTGAGGCATTCATCTTAAAGTGCAAGATCCATAGTTGGTCAAGACAGAGCAGAAGAAGCCAAGTGGTTTGCTATAACCGCTTGAGATTCTCGAGTGGAAGTGGGAACAGATATCGATGGACTTCATCAATGAATCGCCGAGGACCATAGGACGGTCTGATAGCATCCGAGGTCATAGTCGATAGATTGATGAAGAGTGCTAGATTTATGTTCATAAAGTCTAGTATAACGACATCCAAATTGGCTAATTTATATGTGAAATAGATTGTGTGATTCCACAGTGTGTCAAGAGCATTATGAGCAACTAAGACCCTACGTTCACTAGAGGGTTTTGGAAGAGCTTACAAGAGGTTCTCGGGATAGAGCTGCATATGAATTTAGCCTTTCACCCTCAAACTGATGGGTAGACCGAGAAGGTGAATTATATCTTGGAAGATTTCTTGCGAGCTTGCATTTCCACTTTGGAGGCTTATGGAACGATCGTTTGTGTTTGGTAGAGTTTACATACAACAGTTATCAGTTTAGCATTGGTATGACACCATCTGAAGCACTATATGGCTGACCGTGCTATGCTTCTTCATGTTGGTGGGAAGCAGATGAGAAACTGATACTAGCCCAGATATAATCAGTGAGACATTGGAGAAGATCGAGATTATTCAACAATGAATGAAATCTACTCAAGACAGATAGAAGAGCTATGCTGATAAAACGAGACATGATATTGAGCGCTCTACCAATGATATGGTGTTTGTCAAGATCTATACATTGAAGAATGTTGTTCGATTTGGTGCTAAGGGGAAGTTGGCATCGAGATACGTAGGTCCTTTTTCGATACTCGAAAAGATTGGAAACCTAGCTTACAAAGTCGAATGACCTAAGAAGATGGTAAGCGTGCACAATGTATTCCATGTTTCTCATTTGCTAAAGTTTGTGCACAGCTCAAATGTGATTATTACACCAGATCAACTTGATGATATCAAGATTGAACCATAGGCTTTGGGACCTTGTAGGCCCATTTGTATAGTCGGATGTTATATGAAGTAGCTTGGGAGGAGGAAAACAAAGTTGATGAAGGTTCAATGGGGTGAAAGCGAGAGCAATTGCACTTGGGAGACCGAATAGAGTATGAAAACCACTTATTTGGAGCTCTTCACTTGGTAAGACTTCCTTTATATCATTAGCTTTCACATTCGATATCATAGTCGATACTTTATATTAGGTAGTTTAGTATCCTAGATGCTAGGATATGCGTAAATATTATTTCTTGCTTATGTGTGCATGTTTGATATTTGATATGCTTACTTGTAGTAGATAGAAATGCAGGGTAACTATGTTTGACTTTGCCTTGGTTGTATTAGGGATTTTGGTAGAGAAATTCCTAAAAGATGGGAGAGTGTAATGACCGTATTTTACGTGTTGGAGGATCGTAAGATATAAGTTTTAAATTCATATTGGATTGTATAATGGTATAACCTTGGGATGTTGAGTAGTGACATTTATGACCCATAGAAATTTCATTGGATGGTTTTACCCTTGAAACTTGTAATGGTTATTGCTTTTGGTAGAAACTGGATTAGGGTCTAAGACCATTTTCATTGGAAATATATGATGGTTTCCCTTTCCATAGAGTGGTTAAAATAGTCATACCGTTTGGGAGATATGGTTATTTGAAGTCATGTAGTTTTGGGGTAACTTAATGGGTAATTACTGAAGTTTGGGATAGGCCCAATAGCACATTTGGGTTTTAAGGCTCATAATGGCTGAGATGATCATTCACAAATCATTTTATCATCTTTCAAAATAGATCTAAACCTCCATTAACCTTCTTCTTAGCCAAAATCTTCCCTAATCTCTTCAAATTAAGCCATATGTAGGATCTATGGTAGATTAGCTAGGGGATTAGCTAGAGACTTCCGAATCTATATTTTTGAAGGAGAAAGTTTGGAACTTCACTTTCTATCCTCAGATTTGCCTGGTTTATTGTTAAATCTTCCATTTTGGATGTTTAGTGAATGATTTATCACCGCATATCATATTATATATGTATATGTATGTTTTAATATGTTTTGAACTCATTTTTAAAGTCAAAATTATGTTTTTATGTTGTTTTGAAACCCAATCTGAAGTAAAAACAAGTTTAAAATGATTTGAAGCATTTTAAACATGTTATTCTAATGTGTAATTGCCTCTATAGGTGTTAGGCTATGTTATACATACATTAAAAGATGATTTTCCATGACTTGATGTATATTGGTATGTTTAGATGACATTTGAACATTGTTGATGCTTGTTTAGGTGTTGTTTGTATGCTTGAATGGTTGCAAATGCTCATTAGAGCAAAATAGATATGGTGAACGATTCTGAAGTCGAAAGTCTCCATATAGAAGGAGAGGCGATGTGCTCCTTGGTTCGATACCCAAAGGACGATAGATCCATAAATACGGAATCAGACTTTGATGGATATGCTCTAGAGTGTTGGTATCACATCGATGCATAAGGGATGTACGTGGGTAGAAGTAATGAGTGCCCAGTGGTGCTTTGGTTCGGGCATGGGAAAGTGAGGGAGTTGCTTCGGTCCAGGGTTGTGTAGCCGAACAAGGAGAATGATTTGAGGGTTGAGGTGTCGAACAAAACATTGGCTTCGAGGACTTGCTTCGGGTTTTGGTGGCATGGATTCAGTCTGAGGATCTAAATGCTTCTTTCCGGCTATGGATCAGACCGGATAGGGGATAAGAAAATGGGGAGTTGGGTGTTGCTTTGGGTTTTCTTCTGGGAAGCTTCAGGGCAGACCTAGGGTTTCTTCGAGAATCATAGGGGTTGACTTAGATGATGGCGAATGACACCGGAACGACTTAGGATGACTTAGGGGTATTGAATGGCAATCGGTATGGTGATTTCGATGACTCGATGGGTCGAGTGACTATGCCATCTGGTGATGGACCAAGAGGACAAGTTCTATATAGAGTAGAACCAGAGGTGGTTCTACTATCGGTACGTGTGCTAGGGCATCGATGGGTAACTTTGAGGGTGTGATGCTCATTGTATTAGGATATGGTAGTCTATGTTTACCCCGGGCAGTCTATGTGTACCATTAATTTGGATGTCTATGTGTGTCCAATCTCAGGATAGTCTGTGTATACCCGTATGTTGGACGTTTGTGTGTCCAGTTCCTTGACATGTGTGGGCACGAGTGTAGCATCTATAAGGTTGAGTAGCCACTGACCATCTGTGTGGGTCATAAGAATTATCGTATATCTAAGGGCACTTGAGTAAGAGATGCAAGGATGTGTGATGGTTGCTATTCTTACTATGTTCTTGATATGGATGTTATATTGTTATGTTATACCCATATACCCTATATTGTATTTGGTGTTGTACTCCCCTATATGATAGTAGTTTAGCGTATACCATATTTACGCGCTAACTTGTTGGATGCAGGGACAGGTTGGGTATGGTTCTACATACCCTATGTCCTTATTACTATATATGATTTTTTATAGTATTTTGAGATAATGTATCACTAACACCAAACTATTGTTTAATCCGAGGTTTATTGCCTTACTTCTTATTACCTCGAGTATTCTTAAATTGGTAGATTAGAGATAACCAGTCTGGATAGTACATAGAGCTATACGGAGTACGAGCAAGAAGCTACACTTTCATATATCTATACTTTGGAGCTAACTACCATTTATATTTTGATGTGCGGTACTATGGAGCTATATCAACACCTGTATTATTTTAGAGACAGTCATTAGAGTTTATTTGGAGACTTGGGATGTATAAACTCTATTTTTTTTGTGAACCTTTTGCATTATGATGTTTTTATTTATGGTTCATTTGATTATATTACTATCTTGCCCGTTTTACATTTATTTGGTTACTATATTTTGTCCATGCATTGTGAGATGTTTTATAGGTTCTGTGATTTGGATTTTGTTACTTTACACCATTGATTATCGTCCTGCATCGGCCAGGTACCATTGCAACACACCCTATATACCATGTTGGGTACCAAAGGTGTAGGGTGGTCATCAGTTAGTAGTTATAATATGTTGTAATCATGAGCAATTTATCAAAATGAAATAAATATGTCATTTTAAATATTCCTAGTTAGGATGCATTGAGATTGGATATCGATACATCCGTTAAGACTAGAGTATGTAACACACTCTAAATGTTGGATAGCTGTAACATCCTACTTTCGGAGGCTCAAAACTAACACCTATGGATGACTGCAACATCCGTAGCAGTTAGTTTTGAGCCTCCGGAAGCGGGATGTTACAATAGCATATTACTCATGGCTGCTAGGGACACTAAGAGGTTACATAATGGTTATTGGATAACTAAGGAATGACTCACTTGATAGTTTTTTTATTGGTTAATATAACTAAGGTAAATCTAAGGAGTGACGATATTACACAGTTCTCTTGACTTGAGATGACTATTAAACTTCAATGAGAACACTCCACTTTGATTATAATTAAATCGTGGCATGACGTCCATCGAGTGACTATAGTTGGGTCTAAGTTGAAGCATTGGAAGTGAAACCTATTCAATAGAGAATTTGTCTCATTATATGAGGTCAGTATCACGGTCGACTATAGTCAACTCAAAGTCAAAGTATCTTGCCAAGCAGTTCAATTAATAATAATTGTTATTAATTGAACCATGGACTTTGTGTTTGAACTATATAAGTTGAATGTGGATGGTATTGGAATTTGACCAATACCAAATTCCATAAGTCCTAATATCATAATTTTGACGAAGAGAATTGATGTAAATAATTGTCACTACCAGGGATTGTTTAAATAGTAAAATTAGATTTTACCTAGGCTATGGAAGCGATACATTTGACCAATCTATTAAACCACTAGTTAAGATGATGTGTGAACATTAATATTTGAACCGTTTGATATTAATTGCCGATTGAATTTATACTTAAAAATCACACAACCGCAATGTTGGATACTCCGAATACACATGATTTAATTAAATTATAATTATTATAAATTAACTAATATTTGTGAAATATTAATTATTAAATTTTCTTTGATTTATTTGAATTGGTATTTTAAAAGGTGCGAATATAAAGGTTATATATATACGTATCGATATACGATATTGATGTACATTTGAATTCGATTTAAAAGTGAATTTACTGATATGGTTTGAAAGTGCAACTAGGCCCATTTGCCTAGTGATGTGGTCGACCATAGATAGGGGAGTTAGGGTGTGATATTTTTGATATTTTGGGTTTGAATTGGTGGAGAAAGAAGGGGTAAAGGATTAGATCTCGATCTCCTTTTTCCTCTCCCTTTCTTTTTTTATTTAAACCCACTACCCCCTTCTATATTATGGTTACTCTCTCTAGTCCCTCTCCTCCCCTATAGGCTAGAAGCTTCATTGCCTCTCCTCCTCTTTTTTCAAACCAAATACCGATTTAAATCAAATTATATCGAAAGATGTGTAGATCTTTTAGATTGGTTGCACTTTCCAGAAGAGACCGAACAAGATTCAAGGAGTGGTTGTAACAACCCGCACTCCATTAGGCCCAAATTTTTGCTAAAAATCCAAGTCCACCAAAGTACGGACTATTGGTTTTTGTATCCTGCAAATAAATTAATGCATATCAGAGCACTATCAGTGGAATAATAAAGTAAAATAAAACATATAGTTACTGACCAAGGTTGACATTTCCATTATCTAGTGTCCTTGTCAGTGCTGAGCATGCATAAGGAAACTATCCTTTCACTGTTCCCGCATTGTAGTAGTACCTGTCCATCTAAGCTATCCTATGGGTTGTAATGAGGAGGGGGCCAGAACAATGTTCTAGTGACTGGTAAATTACACACTTTATACATAACACTAGTTTGTGTCGATTGCCTTCCATTATATGTTATGTCTCTTATTTTATTTTTACTTAGATGTCTCGACTCTATATATGCGTATGATACACCACATCTACCCTAGGTTAATAATAACTACATACGTGTGTGTCTACACACACACACACACACACATATATATATATATAAGTACCACGGTCCCCCTTTGGACCAAGATACTATGCCTGCTAGTATCCGTAACCCAACACCATTTCAGGATCCATTATCAACGTAGTATCATGTCCTCGTTGTTGTGCATACCAAGGAACTTACGTAGTGCCTAATTACAGTGTCACAATAGTTAGCCATATTCTATTCATTTTGAAAGACCTCCATAAAGGGTTATCTAGATTTGCCCCTAACAAATGACTATGGTGGTGCATGACCTAAACATGGTCTACACTAGTAGAAGATGTAGCCGTTTAGGCATAACCCTTGTCTTTCCGCTGACCACTCAGGACTGATGACGTTTTTGACCTATGTACAACTCCTACTCCCTAATATGATACCAAACACACACCGACATAGCACCGAGCCTTGCTCACCATCCCATTTATATTGCCTAATGCAATAAGGTAATATCTACTTGTTACTTAATACCAACTCAAAAGGTTGAAGCAGACTCTACCTGTCATTTGACACTTCGACCAAGGAGAACCTTCCAACTTGGTATCCCTCACCTATACGCACACCTATATAATTCCATGGGTCCTACTGATGGATATGTCCGACATCGGTATAATGTATACACAACTGCTGCTAGCTTCATGGTGGGCAAACTTTTGTTGTGTAATACTGCTGACCTCGCATTCCAACCCACTTTACTAACTATGTCATTCTTATCTAAACTATGTTTTAGCTAACTTTAATAATTAACACCCATCATAAATGCATACTTGAGAGGCTGCGTGTGTGTGTATATATATATATATATCTCTGTGAGTGTGTGTGTAACTATATATATAGACACACACACACACACACACACATACACACACATTCTTATTTCATTATTACGCCTTCACTATTCAACTACTCACGTTCAATTATTTATATTTAACAGACTCTTTACTTCATTAATGTCGATTTAATGTCATTTAATGCTTTCTTTAAAAGATCTAAATATCCTTTTCTATTTACCTCCCTTTCTCATTATTAAACCTTTATTTTCGGTCTTTCAAACTTTTACCACCCTAGTGGACTTCTCATTACCCTTTTATTTAAGTTATTACTTTCCTTTGTTCATTTTATTACTTGCCTCCCTTTTTATCATTTATTGTTTGATTTCTATCTTGTCTTTATTGCATATATATAAATTACAATTTAACCACTATTATTATCACAACTAAAATTCTTTAATTCATACTTAAGGATTTCTGCATTGGAATTTCATCTCCCTTAAAAGTATAGGTTAACACTATAAATTTCTATATCTTAACCAGAAAGGGAATTTGTGTTACGTTTGAAACTAAAATGAATTATATTTTCGTAGTTATTGAAACAGGTAGTACAAAATATGGTAAATATCCCTATTTTATACATCTCTTTCTTTTGGGCATATTCCTTGTTATTTCAAATGGTACACTTTTATTTATGAATTTGAACTTGATAATCTATGGAAATTTACATATCAACGCCTTATATTACAATGAATTAAAATACTACTTAAATCTCAATAATTTATTTTGATAACTTCTAATTAACATTAATTTGCATAAATCATTTAATCTGCAAATCTAGAACTACTATATAATTTATCAAATTCAGGGACTACTATTACCCAATATTTTCCAAATTCAAACATATGCAATATTAAATCTAAGTTTTCAATCATAGAATATGTAGGCAAGGTCTACTTATTCATTATACGTACACAGTTAAGCCTACAACCCCAAATTTACATTTTGGCATACATGAATAGATTTACAACGACATAAATCCAATATTATATAAAATATATAATTTTCCCTTTTACCTTTTAGCTTTTCAGATTTCCAGATCTTATCCTTATTATTCCATCATGAATCCCTTTATTTTCCTATCAAAATACATATACCACAAGCATACATATTTCTATCAGAAATCTAGATCTGGAAGAGATTTGGATTTAATTTAGATTTTAGATCCGGATTTATAATTTACCTTGTTAACAATTTGATTCGACCTTATTCTTCTTCTAAATTATCCTCTGCTATTCTCCACATGTATATACGTATATAAACTATAATTTTATTTAGAATTAAGAATGTCGTTGCTCCAGAAATATGAAAAGAAAAGTGAGAGATTAGGCCTGTATTCATAGGGGTTCGAATCAATGCCAGCGGGTGGATTAAGTTATTTTAAATATGGACCGTTTGGCCATATCAAATTTCACAACAAACAGATCCACTGGTCAACCTCTCCTATGTAACCGGTCGATTGCTAGCAGTCAACCAGTCCCAATTAAGGAGTTGACCAGTTGACGTATTTTGTTTAGTTACCATTCGCCGTTTGATTCTATTGATTAATTTCCTTTTACATGCAACCGATATACTTTCTTTCCGCTTTGATTAACGTTAATTATACTTAAACGTCAAGTAAGTGTTAACCGACCATTAACGTTAATCAACGTTATATAATTATATTTATTCCTTTATTGCACATATAATTATTTCCAATTCTAAAACTTCAAATGTTAATAGTTTTTCATTTGAACTGCGATCAGAAAACCTTATATAAAAATTGATAGAAAATCGTCTCGAACCCAATGATGCAAGTTTCGTACCCAAATTCTGATGTTTGTAAAAATTATATATTTGGACGTTATTATTTATTAATTAATTTCGTTTTAATTAATTACCGTTAAAATTACAGGGTGTTACATTCTTCCCCTTAAATGAATTTCGCCCTCGAAATTCTATAAGGACATAATCACATAACATAACGCTCAACCATAAAAACTATTCAATCAATTAGTGTGCAACTTTGCAACCAATCGTGTATAAGTGCACGTTGAACCACGACATATATGACATGCGTATTGAGCAACTCTAAATCGATGCCTCCTTTATGAATGCATCTTTAAAATTAATTTTGAAAATGATGCAAAAAACCTGTGTACTGGCAGTTTCAGATGTATGCACATTTTGTAGATCAAAATCTTTGTTTTCGCATCCAGATTTTCAAACACTTCTACGAGTAGAAGTATAGTTCAACCAATTTTACATCCAATCCCTACCATCCAAAATCCTAGCACACCATTACTATCATAAAAATTTTGAAAATTTGGTTTTCTAAATCTATATTCTTATGTCGGAAAAGGGTTTAGATGGAGAATTTCCATATTTCTATCCTTTTCTTGAGTACCTTTTTCACTATACATTGGAACCTTCCCTTTTTCCATTAATCCCTTTTTAAATTTTCCAAGTACAGTCCACATAAGGAATTTTATTTTAAAATTGTTAAAATTTTAAAACAGAGTTCTTTTAAAACGAATTTGGTTTATCCATCATCAAGATATGGAAAAAGGATTCCTAAGGCTAAAACAGTTTTTTCCTTTATCACTAACTACATTTTACTTTACTATTACTTCTACTGCACAGTAAAATTCCTACTTTCTAACCTGTTGACTTTTCCCCCGGGTAAGCATATAGAATTTCAAAATCAAAATTTTTCTCTTTCTCCGCAGAAAATCTTTTTAGATTAAACTTTGAAAGAATTGGAAAAATTCTGAAAAACTTACAATTTCACCACCATTTTTCAAAACTTTTCATAAAAGTATTTTATCTCTAAAATTATGAATTTTGAACAAAACTTTCAAAAGTATTTTTTTTCAAAACAATTCTCGCCACATCTTACGCAATCAAGGTTTAGTCGATAGTTTGACGTCCATAATAGACTCTATTACGCATTAAATGTTAATCGGAAACTTTTCTTTTAATTTTAAATAACAATCAATACACATGTTTATTTATAAAATGCAACTTTTAAGATATAGGATAGTGACCCATGGTTTTGCAACAACTTTTCCCTTTCCTTCGCTTGCTAAAATTTATCTCTCAAAATTTTACTAATTTTTGGGACTCGACTTAAATTTTCTTTTAGTTGTTAATTGAATAAATTTTCCTAATCTATCTTATAATTTCCACTCTTTTCCTATTTTCTTTTCTTTTGCATTAGTTAAGTGTCTTTCTTAAAATTTCATTGGTTTACCGTTTTCTAGATAATACCACGGTCTAACATAGAAAATAAATAAAATGGAACATTTCCATCAATATCGTACATATTTTATACGAACAGAAACAACTAATGCTTATAACCCAAAATCTAAAAGAAACAATTGCTGGGAACCTCCCTTCAATATCAACTGACATTAATGACGTTGTAGGCCTAGCACTTCTTACTTACATTAAATGGACCTTTCGTACTTGTCATTCTAATGTCACCCACATATCTTAATCCATCCTTCTAGCTTCTAGTAAATAAGGTCCACTTACTACTTTTAACTACTACCACCAAGTATATGCCAAACTGTGCATTTCCAAATTGTAGTGGACTAAGGAATACAAACTATGCACATTTAAGACAACTTGTTAGAATAACTGGCCCAACGAAATAAATTTCATACCTGCCATTTTGTCATCTTTTATCCTGAGTCAACCAGCCTCATTTATATGTGTTTGTCGTCTCATTACCCTTTATTACTATCTTCTTTTAATCCAATTCTCCTGATATCATTCTCAAATTCTGGCATTTACTTCCTTTATCTTGATCTTTTATGTGAGTATACTCTAGAACTCGAAGAAGTGTACTTTGATACCATTAATCATTCCTTCGTAGGTTCTTCTTATGGCTTTTACACATGTCTTACTAAATATTTCTAGGTTTATGCATATATTTCTTACACTCTACGAGGATTCCTTATTGCTATTTTACGAGCAATCATCGATATTTTCATCCTAGCTTTATCTTTTACCATCTTACCTAGGCAATCATCCCTATCTACTCTATATTAAAAATTTGGTTAATTTGGTTTTGCCACTTTTTCTAAGATTAAAATTTCACAATTATAAAGTACTTAATTTCAAAACTTTTATTTTTAAAAGTACAAACTTGAAAAACTTTTTATTAAATTCAAAAATAACATAATGTCTTAACGTTTAAGACTACAATTTAATCTTTTAAAAGAAAGTTTCTTTCTTTTTTCTTCTAATCAATGTTTTCTTTTAAAACCCTTTTTAAATAATAAGGATTTTTACTTTTTAAATTGGGATTTGTAACTCAAACCATTTATTGAGTTTTGTTTTAGAAACTCAATTCTTATACCAAATCATTTCTATAAAAATACACTTTACAATGTTTCCAAAATATCTTTTGCAATTTTAAGCAATAAAAACCAGAGTAAACGAGGACATTTCCTTCCTATTATTTTCCTATTACTCACTATCTCCGCTTCCAACCCTTGATGGAGTCTCTAATATCATGAGAGGGGGATCTTTTTTAAAGACACGTGCAATTAATGCACACAACAAGGGAAAATATCCATTTTTCTTTGTTTTGCCTTTAATTTTCTATGTTAATTCCAATCAGATTACTAACATTTTTTTTAATATAATCTCCTAACATTCTAATTACGAACATTATTTTATATAAATTTATAATGTTGTTTCTATTTGTATTTCATGTTACTACTGTTTAATAGTCTTCTAGCTAAATTACTCTTATTTAAATTTGTTTTATGTATATAGCTTTTCTCTCAATTGACTGTCTTCTTTATTGAACCATTGCAGTGCGTTCGCCTACTACATTATTTTCGGGTTTTAATATTCTTTCCCCATTCTATTTACCCCATTATGAACTTGTATCACCTCTTATTGTCCACCCTTAAAAAGAATTTTACAACTTAAAATTTTTCTTTCTCTATTTTTTTTTCTCGAAAGAATAACTTTTTACAAAATCCCATTTACTAAAATTTTCGATTTAACTCATTTTAATTTCTGCTAAAACTTTTTATTTAAATAAAATCTAAATATTTTATTTTTCCAAAAATTTAATATTTACCTACTTTTCAAAAATAAGTTTTTTACCTTCAAATAATTCCTTTGAAAATCACTTCAAATATATTATTTATATATTTTTCCCAAATTTAATATTAAAATCATTTCAACTTTTGTATTAAATTCTAACATATGGGGTCAGACTCAGGGTGGTTTTTTATTTGTCCCTTCTTTTGGATTTTTCTTCTTTACTACCCATTTATCGACTTATCTTCTACTGCAATATTAAAAATTGGGCTATCATCTTGGAGTGATCACTACACACCTTATTTTCAAAACTTATTTAATTCATACTTTTGGATATCTACAATATATAGGTTCTTACTTTCCTATTTATCTGGCTCTTCTTAGGTCAATGCCTTCCATTATGACCTACTTCCCATGGAGTAATCTAGATAGGTGTATACCTTCAGCTTCATCTTTTATTCCAACTCATAGTCGCATTATTCATCTTTTTAGAATATGGTTGCAACTACTTCTATAGTCATAATTTATAGGTTTCGGTGTATAATATATTTATAATTATAGTTAAAAATACAAATACGTTCACCCAATGTTTCCTAAGTTTTAAGATCGACAACCTAAGCACTGATACCAAATATGACAACCTGCACCCCACTAGGCTTGAATTTTCGCTAAATCGAAAACCCAAGTCCACCAATATATGGATCGTTGATTTTGGTATCCTACAAATAAATAAATGCATATCAGAGCACTATCAATATAAACTCAAGGTAGAGTAGTAAAGTATAATAAAACATATAGTTATAGACCAAGATTGACATTTTCAATATCTAGTGTCATTATCAGTGCTGAGCATGCATAAGGAAACATGTCATTTCACTGTTCATGCCTTGTACTAGTACTCGTCCCTCTAAGCTATCCTATGGGTTGTAATGAGGAGGGGGTTAGAACAATGTTCTGGTGACTGGTAAATTATACACTTTATACATAACACTAGGTTATGCCGATTGCCTTCCATTACATGTTATGTCCCTTATTTTATTTTTACATAGTCGTCTCGACTCCACATGTGTACGATATGCCCCATCTACCCAAGGTGGAAAATATACATACTTACATATATACATACATACATGCACGCACGCACACACACACACACACACATATATATATATATATATAAGAACCATAGTCCTCGTTTGGACCAAGATACTGTCCCCGTTGGTATTCGTAACCTAACACCTCGCCAGGATCCATCATCAATGCAATATCTTCTCGTTATCGTGCATACCAAGGAACTCTCGTAGTGCCTAATAACAGCGTGACAATAGTTAGCCGTATTCTATTCGTTTCGAAAGACCTTCATAAAGGGTTATCTAGACTTCCCCTTAACAAATAATCTAACAAAATACTATGGAGGTGCTGATCTAAATGTGATCGACACTAGTAGGAGGTGTTTAGGCATAAACCTTATCTTTTTGCCGACCTCTTAGACTGATGACGTTCTCGACCTATGTACAACTCCTACTCCTTAATACGATGCCAAACACACACTGAAATATCATCAAGCCTTGCTCATTGTCCTATTTTGATTTCCTAATGCAGTCAAGGTAATGCCCACTTATTACTTAATTCTCCCTAAAAGGTTGAACCTGACTCTACTTGTCCTTTAACACTTCGACCGAGGCGAATCTTCCTATTTCGGTATCCCTCACCTATACGGGAACGTATATAATTCCATGGGTCCTACAGTTGGATATGTCCTACATCAATATAATGTATAGACAATTGTGGTAGCTCTTTGCAGTGGGCACACTTCTGTTGTGTAACGCTACTGACCTTGCATCCCAACCCATTTCAATGACCATGTCATTCTGATCTAAACTAAGTTTTAGCTAACTTAAATAATTCACACTCATCATAAATGCATACTTAAGACTATATATATATATATGTATGTATGTATATATATGTATCTGCGTGTGTATATTCATTCTTATTTCATTATTACGCATTCACTATTCAACAACTCACATTCAATTATTTATTTATTTGATGAACTCTTTACTTCATTAATGTGGATTTAATGTTATTTACCACTTTCTTTAAAAGACCTAAATATCCATTTCTATTTACCTCCCTTTCTCTATAATAAACCTTTATTTGCATTCTTTTAAACTTTTACAACCCTTCTTTATTTAGTGGACTTGTCATTACCCTTTTATTTATGTTATCCTTGCCTTTGTTAATTTTATTACCTGCCTACCTTTTTGTCATTTATTATGTGATTTCTATCTTATATCTATTGCATATATATTAATTTTACAATTTGAGCATTATTATCATCACAACTACAACTCTTCAATTCATACTTAGGGATTTCCGCATTTAAATACATTGGAATTTCACCTTCCTCAAAAGGAAATATTAACATTGTAAATTTATATTTATCCAAAAAGGGAATTTGTGTTACGTTGGAATTATAAGGAATTATATTTTTGCAGTTATTGAAATAAACAGTACAAAATATAGTAAATATACCTATTTTATACATCTCTTCCTTTTTGGCATATTCCTTGTTATTTCAAATGATACACTTTTATTTATGAACTTGAACTAGATAGTCTATAGAAATTTACATTGTAATACCCTATATTCCAATGACTTAAAATACTGCTTAAATCCCAATAATTTATTTTGATAGCTTCTTATTTATATTTGTTTGCATAAATCATTTAATCTACAAATCTGGAACTACTATATAATTTATCAAATTTGGGGACTACTATTACCCATTATTTTCTAGAGTCAAACACATGCAATATTAAATCCAAGTTATCAATCACAGAATATATGGGCAGGATTTATAGATTCTTTATACGTATTCAATTAGGCCTACAACTCCAAATTTACATTTAGGCATGTAGGAGCAGATTTACAATGATGTAAATCTAATATTATATAAAAATATATAATTTTTCCACTCACCTTTTAGCTTTCCAAATTTCCAGATCTAATCCCTTTTATTCCAATTTGACTCCCTTTCTCTCTCTATTAGAAAACATATACCACAAGCATACATATTTCTATCAGAAATCTAGATCTGAGAAGGGATCTTGATTCAATTTAGATTTTAGATCCAGGTTTATAATTTACCTTGACTTTGACAATTTGATTTGATTCGACTCTATTCTTTCTCTCAATTATCCTCTGTTATTCTCCACCTGTATATACATGTATAAACTATAATTTTATTTAGAATTAAGAAATTGTGGAGAAGAGAAAATGGCAGAGCTCTGTCGTTGCTACAGAAATATGAGAAGAAAAGTTAAGGGTTAGACCCATATTTATAGGGGTTCGAATTAATGCCAGTTGTTGGATTAAAATATTTTAAATCCTGTAATAACCCTGTATTTTACAATTAATTTTAAATTGATTTTTCCAGATTTAAAAGCTTTATTTATGAAAAGAATAAATTTTGTTATTGTAAATATAAAAACTTTGATTTTGTATGTGGATTTGAATTCCAAATATGACTAAATTTAATATTTCCAGAAAATGTGAATTTTGGTCAAATAGTCAAACTTCGACTTTTAACTTAAAAAATTTAAAAGTTTGAAATTTATTAATTTTATCTTTTATTATAAAAATATATTTAATAACTTGAATACTGCTTTTCGTTTCGTTGAAAACGGATTTAAATTGCAAAAGTTATACCGTTTTCAATATTGTGTATATATTGGGTTATTCAGCAATATTCTTTATTTTAAAATTATATAAATGACATTTTTATTTGATATATTTTATTCTAATTTGTATATTTATGTTATATAAAATATATTTTGGCTTTTAAATATTTTTAAAGTAAGGTAGGAATTTTTCCAGAGTTAGTAGTATTTTTCTTACAAATTTCCATGCCCTGTTTGTAAATTTTAAACATTTTCTTTAATCCTTTTTCTATTTTCTCCAATTTAATTATCTATTTTATTTTGAAAATGATAAGTAAATTATTTTAATTCAAATTTTCACTTCATAATATTTTTATAATGAAGTGTATAGTTTTTCAAGACTGACAGTGATTTATTTATAATTTTTGAACACTGTTTGGTATTTTTAAGTAATTTTCTTCATTCATTTTATATTTTTCCAAAATTTATTATTTCTTTTCTCATATTTATAATTGATTTCGGTTTGTAAAGTATTTTTCTGAATATTTTTTTTATATAAAGATTAAAAAGAAAAGAAATATGAAAGGTTGTAAAACACTTTGAAACTTAAGCCCTTTTTTGTCCAAACCCTTCATTTTCTTTAACTCCTCAAATTTTGCCCTAGCCATCTAAAACCCCAGTGTAGCCGCCACTTTTTGTTTCTCATCGTTTCACGTGAAAACAAATCAGCTCCTCATTTCTCATGGCTTCATCCAAAAATAGGTAATGGCCTCTCCTTCTTTTTCTTCTTTTTCTCTTCTTTTTCCATTGTTTTCCTATGGTTTTGCCTTGATTCTCTAGCTTGTTTGCTCGGCCACCACTTGCTTGCCATGGCCACCACCTCCACTACCTCCTCCTTGTCACCATCACCCACCTACCCCTCTGATTTGACCAGGCCACACCACTCCATGATGAACAACTCTATAAAAACTATGCAACATGCCTTGAAAACCCTTAACTATGCAAGCCATCACCTTATCACCTCCTCCCCTTCATTATACACCACGGCCACCACCTCTAGCCACCACCACCACCTTGCTACCACCACTATACATCATCTTAGCCTCTTTACGGATCTGAAATTGACATGGCCGAACCCACCATGGTGACCAAACTCCACAAAAATGCAACCTAAGCCTTAAAAGCAATGTTGTTGACCACTATTTGCTTCACCACTTCATTTTCCACCACCACCACCACCTTTGGCCACCACCACCATCTCTGACCAGACCCTTACACACCACTCCAACCTCTGTCCAGATCTGGACTTGAATGGCCAAGCCCAAACTCCTATGGCCGAGCCCTTTTGGTGAACCAAAACCATGCTATGTTGCCTAAGCCCCTTCACCTTCATGCTTTGCAACTTCTTCTCCATGCTTCACCACTTTGGCCATGCATTCTTATGCCCATACCTAAGCCATTCCCTGTTCAAACCAGAGCCAAAACCAACCCTTGACCATGCAAAAAAAATAGAGGAAGCAAGGCAAAAGATTTGACATTCAAATATCTTTTCGTTTAAAAGTTATTCCATTTCAAGTGCGTTGAAATTGTGTTTGTTTTGATGTATGTTTTGGGTTGTAATACAAGAGTTGTAGCTTTGGATCTTGCTCTCCACTCAAGTCCGTAGTCTTGTCATCGTGCTTTTGTTCCATTGTGTCATTGGTTTTGATATCTCCAGCACAAACAGGTGAGTTATTCTCACCAGACAATATGTACCTATATAACTAGTAAATTGACACCCTGTGAATCTGTAGAAATATATTATCATGTTATACTTGACTATATTATGATCATATGATGTTTATACACCTGTTATATCATATGTTACTGTTATTTAATGTTATTCTGTTATTTATATCAGTTATCACCATTGCAAGTTCCCTGTAGACTAGAATCACTATGGGTTGAAATGATACATACCCGAACGGACTTTAGAATAGGGAAAAATTGTTATGGGCTGAAATGATAGGCCTGAACGATTTTTATTTAATTTATTTTAACTTGGGATTGCGGGTTTGAAATGATAGAACCCGGATTTTTCTTTTTTTAACTGCGGATTGAAATGATACATATCCGTATCACTTGACCTAGGTTAGAAAATTATATACAGGCCCGTGGTTATTTTATAAAGTGTTTTGAATATTTTTAAGTATTTTAAAAATTATAAATTTATGAAATTTGATTTAAATAGATTTTGAAATGTTTTAAAATAAAGAAATTATGATTTTTTTTCCATGTGTTAAAATGTAATTAACGAATGGTTTAACTGGATTTTTGAAATATAACTTAAGTTGGAAATTTGGAATTTTGGTTAAAAATGATATTTAAGTAATATAAATAAAATGGATATTAAAATTTTATTTGGAAATGGTAAATATGATAATTTGATTAAATTTGAATTTAAGTGATTTATTAAAGTATTATTGATTTTTCTATGAATTTAAGTGGTTAAATAAATGAATGTTTAAAAGTGATCTTTTAAAATATAACTTGACTAGGAAATGTGAAATTTGGTTTTAATTAAAGGTTTAAGTTAATTAAATAAAATTGGAAATTTAATTAAATTTGTGAAATGGTAATTTAAATTTGAAGTGTTAAGTTATTTGTTGAAATGTGAAGAATTGGAAACTTTTACACTTAAATTATTAAGTAAATTGTCGAAAATTGGATTTTATTATAAGAAATTTATTATGAAAAGATACATGTTAAACGATATGTAAATGAACATTTTAAATGTTAAAATATGATTTTTAAAATGTTTATGTGTTTTAAATTAAAGTTATTTAATTGCTAGAAATACACTAACACCTGAAATCTCCTTTTAATAGCATTCAGAAATGCTATAGATTCTGTTTTGAACTAAAATTGTGTAAAAAGAGCTATTACAGCATTTCGGAAATGCTGTAGTTGCTGTAGTTGAACTTATAGGCTAATATTGAACTCAGGCCTATTATAGCATTCTCTGGAAATGCTATAATGGTCTGCAGTCTTTGCTGAAACTAAATTTAACCCTTATTTTGAAATCTGAACTCTGCAGCACTTCTGAAATGCTGTCTTTTCTGTTTTGAACTATAATTCAACTAAAACTGAGTTTTAACAGCAGTTTTAAGTGCTGTCTTTGCTGAATTAAAAATGTTTTCAAATATAACTTATAGCAGTTGTTTTTAAATGCTGTGAAATGCTGAAATTTTAATAATTGGGGTTTTTGACTTAATAAACGAACTCAGAATGGTTTGAAACTTTGAAAATTGAATACTTGATTTAAAAATATAATAATTACACTTTTAAAAGGTTTAAATGAATTATTTTGATTGGAATATAAACTATTTAAAGGTGATTTGACATGATAGTAAATGAACGATATCTTTCAATTTAAAAGGTATTTAAAGTTGAATATTTGAATTTGAACTGATAGGATATTTTATTTTATTAAAATGATTTGAAGTGAAGTTTTGTAAGGATATGATATTTTATTTTATTAAAATGATTTGAAATGAAGTTTTGTAAGGATATGATATTTTATTATATTAAAATGATTTGAAATGAAGTTTTGAAATGATATGAAAATTTAAATATATGGAAATGGTTTGGAATTGATTTAATCTTTATTTTGATAAAGATATGGTTTGAAATGATATTTTATTTTGAAGTAAAGTATTGTTTTTAAAAGTTATAACCACGGGTTATAATAACGATTGGTTGTTAAAGAGACCGGGATCGGATATGGACATACTCTCTGTCGATACCGAAAACCACTTTGACAACTGTGTACGCGGTGGAGTTTCCAGAATGAAGTAGGATGGTGGCGACGATCCTAAGGTATATACGTGGACCCAACTCCCGTGAGTTGGCATAAGGTGGCTAAAACAGGAGCGATTGACGGACCAAGGAGGTAGCACCTCTTATCGGACACACTTCTTCGATACCATTCTATTACTTGTGATTGGTTTGGTGGCCACCCTTGATTGGGAGTGTTGTTCGAGGTGGGCGGTAGTGGCTGCTATGCGTCACCACTAGTCCGGATGCGTAATTGGTATATCTACCCTGGCATTGCCTAGTTGTGCCGTGTCACCTACCATATCGAGCTTTACTACGATTATGATTTTAAGATCCGACCGCGTTAAGGTTCTCCATCCCCTTAACGCTATTTTCTATATGATTATACTTTACTAATTAGACACTACTGTATATAGCGTATATTACTACATAGTAGATAGTTTAACGGATCCTTAAAGAATGGGTGATCCCAAGCATTCTTTAAGTTACTTGTACCTTATTACAGTTCACTTGAGTTGGTTTACATTATATAAGTATATATTGTCCTGACTCGAGTGTTTTGTGTTTTGCTTTACGCTCGGGTCAGCCTGAGTTATTCACAGATTTGGATTTCCACTCTCTTGGAGATTTGAATCGCTGGAGATTATCTGCTTGTCTTGTCCTATCTACTCAGTTCCGTTGTCCTACTTAGCTTGTACTTGGTTATTTTATTGAGACTTCTGTTGTTCTCTATTTCTTTTGTTATATCTTATGTAACTTTGATATATTTATATAGTAGCTTCATGAACTACTATTTCTTTTACTTCCGCTGCATTATTTTACTCTATGTCTGTGATCTGTGATTATATTTATTTACTGTATATTCTGAGATTTGCCAAATTTTAATTATAACACGGTATTTTGAGCAATTCAACTCCGGCATGAGTGTCTACCTATACACTTATAATGGATGCGAATGGTTGAAAATATCGGGTCGTTACAGTTGGTATCAGAGCTTTGGCTTTGAGGCAAAACTCAGCATATGGAGTAGATTTATTTACAGAATCACTTTCGTTCGAGTTAGAATCTTTTCCTCTTAATTCGAATTTCCTTTGAATTTTTGGAACGTTCCCTGCGGTTCCAAAATTCATTCTTGTCCCTCACTATTCATCTTCTTTTGATTTTGGAGTATCACATAACTCCACTTCGAATGATCTTTATAGTTAATTGGCTGTCTCGCCAATATTCTAATTTTCTTGTAAAGGGGTGAAAATCCTTTACAATCAGCATCGATTCACTAGAGATTTATATTTATCCTTGGTTTAGATGTTGATATCTTTTATTATTCCAAACTTTATCTCTTGAGATCGAACGTAGATTTATCCCAGAAAATCCACATCGATCTTATTCTTTAAGTCACGGTTGACCCGGTTAAGGTTGTCCGCGATTTATTTAAGCTTGTCCATCTCTCTACTCTGTTTAACCATCTTGTCTTTTGTTTCTAAACTATCTCCAAACGTTTTGAATTGTACTTGTAAATCTATGTTTTGTTTTATATATTGTGTTGTTTGAGTTGTTGATGTTGATTTGGGCTTTCGATCGATTCGTCTGATCAACGCTATCGATAGGATTTCTAAAACACTTTGACAGAACAAACAGACACAATATTATTTTAAAATTTGGTTAATGAAATAAATTTTTGATATAAGTAAATTTTATGAAACTTAATAAATTGATATAAATTGATAATTTGAAATGATAATACTTGATTTATCATTTATTGTTCTACAAATGAATTTATAAATAGTTGTTTATAAATTTATTTGGGAACTAAAATGAATTTAAAACAAGAAATTTAAAGAATTTAATTTCCGATGGATTTCAAACCTTGTGTTTAAAAATTTTAAAAGGATATTATTTAAAGTATTTTTGAATAAAAATTTGTCTCTAAAGGATTTTAAAGTTTAAAAATTAAGTGCTCTTCTCTTTGTCGCTGGAAAATAATTTCGGTGATGACTGCAGAATCATCGACGTTCATTTTCGAGTTTCGAAGTGAAGAGACTGTTCTGTAGTCTTGCTACAGCTTTGTTTTGGGGAATTTAATTAGTTTGAATTTCTAAAATATGACTTGATTTATAATATATATATATATGATTTAAACTTGATTTAACATATTATGTATATATAATTACTTATCTCCAATTGGTTTGAAGATGTTCGAAGATTCAAATTCTTAAATTTTATCTTGAAGAATAATTTCAATCATAAAAAAAAATCAAAAACTTGGATAAATGATTCAAAATTGAGATAATTGAATCAGAAAGTTTTATTTGTATAACACACAATTTTATTCCAATATAACTTACCTAAATTACACAGAAGTTGAATATGAAATTGGATAATATACAATATAGAAAGGATTTTATAAATAAAATTTGAGTGGTTATGATAAATGTTATACACTTAAATTTTAGTTATAAAAGATTAACAGAGGTAAATAGTGAAAAAGGAATTTAAAGAGTTTTTTTTACAACTTAATAATCAAATTTGATTTAATATGGAACCTTAAATCTAACCTAGGAATTTTAATAAAGGTTATTTCCTAAAATGAGTATGTTGTATAATAAATAATGTATCTTTGAATAGATAAAGTAAAATACATTTGAATTGGACATTTTGTAATAAAGATTATTTAACTTGAATTCATAGTTTAATTGATGTCTAAATGAATAAATGTGTAAAGGAATTTGATTGTTATATTTGCTATGATAAATATTTTATTTATGAAATAGATGTCTTGAAAAATGAATAATTATGATTTAAATAGCTAAAATGTATTTTAACATCACTAAAATTTGATAATTGAGAATTTGGTTTTCAAATGGAATTTTAAATGTAACTTATTAAAGGAATATCTATTTATGAAATGGGTATTTCAAATAAAGTGTTAGGTTATGTGTTAAATTAAGAGCTAACTAAAATAGTGAACTTTTGAATTAATAAATGAAGTATAGTTTAATTTGGATATTCCATTCATAAAAGTTTGTTTTAATAAGTCATAAGTTAAATGATATCCAAATGAATATTTCTGAAATGGAACTGATTTGAAATACTAATATACCTACTGTAGAATTTTATAAGTGCTATTATTTTGAAAAGATAATGTTTTGGAAATTTTTATAATTGAATGAACTTAGAAATGTTACAACTATAAAATGAATATTATTTGACCTTGAATTAAAATGGTTTAAATAAAGATTTTTTTTTTAAAAAAAAGATGTTATGATTTTCTAAGTATTATGTTTTTTTTGAATAACATTTCCAAAGTGTTATGATTTTAGTAGTATGATTTACAAATGATAAACACCTCTAAATTGTTATGATTTCAAAGTACTATGATTTCAAAGCATTATGGTTTCAAATTATTATCTTATTTTGTTTTTCAAACCATCTTTTGGTTGTCCTTATTTTCCCTCATCTTGCTACAAACTGGTATAAGCATCTTTCTATAATCTTTCGGTTTAGAAATCTTTCTGTAATCTTTGATAATCTTTGTTACTCATCTGGATCTGAACACTGTTTTTCCATTCATAGACCGTCGGTCAAGTGAAAGGGGTGATTCAGACTCTAGAGGATCTTTTTTGTGTTTGTGTTCTTGATTTGATCACCTCCATTTTGTTAAACTTACCTATAACAATAGTTATCAGGTATAGTTCCAAACTTCTTATCATCTTGTCTTAATTCTATTCACTCTATCTTTTCTGTGCTTTCCCGTACCTCATTGCTTTTCGGGGACGAAAAGTTTTGAGTGGGGGAGTGTAACAACCCTGTATTTTACAATTAATTTTAAATTGATTTTTCCAGATTTAAAAGCTTTATTTATGAAAAGAATAAATTTTGTTATTGTAAATATAAAAACTTTGATTTTGTATGTGGATTTGAATTCCAAATATGACTAAATTTAATATTTTCAGAAAATGTGAATTTTGGTCAAATAGTCAAACTTCGACTTTTAACTTAAAAAATTTAAAAGTTTGAAATTTATGAATTTTATCTTTTATTATAAAAATAGATTTAATAACTTGAATACTGCTTTTCGTTTCGTTGAAAACGGATTTAAATTGCAAAAGTTATACCGTTTTCAATATTGTGTATATATTGGGTTATTCAGCAATATTCTTTATTTTAAAATTATATAAATGACATTTTTATTTGATATATTTTATTCTAATTTGTATATTTATGTTATATAAAATATATTTTGGCTTTTAAATATTTTTAAAGTAAGGTAGGAATTTTTCCAGAGTTAGTAGTATTTTTCTTGCAAATTTCCATGCCCTGTTTGTAAATTTTAAACATTTTCTTTAATCCTTTTTCTATTTTCTCCAATTTAATTATCTATTTTATTTTGAAAATGATAAGTAAATTATTTTAATTCAAATTTTCACTTCATAATATTTTTATAATGAAGTGTATAGTTTTTCAAGACTGACAGTGATTTATTTATAATTTTTGAACACTGTTTGGTATTTTAAAGTAATTTTCTTCATTCTTTTTATATTTTTTCCAAAATTTATTATTTGTTTTCTCATATTTATAATTGATTTCGGTTTGTAAATTATTTTTCTGAATATTTTGTTTATATAAATATTAAAAAGAAAAGAAATATGAAAGGTTGTAAAACACTTTGAAACTTAAGCCCTTTTTTGTTCAAACCCTTCATTTTCTTTAACTCCTCAAATTTTGCCCTAGCCATCTAAAACCCTAGTGTAGCCGCCACTTTTTGTTTCTCATCTTTTCACATGAAAACAAATCAGCTCCTCATTTCTCATGGCTTCATCCAAAAATAGGTAATGGCCTCTCCTTCTTTTTCTTCTTTTTCTCTTCTTTTTCCATTGTTTTCCTATGGTTTTGCCTTGATTCTCTAGCTTGTTTGCTCGGCCACCACTTGCTTGCCATGGCCACCACCTCCACTACCTCCTCCTTGTCACCATCACCCACCTACCCCTCTGATTTGACCAGGCCACACCACTCCATGATGAACAACTCTATAAAAACTATGCAACATGCCTTGAAAACCCTTAACTATGCAAGCCATCACCTTATCACCTCCTCCCCTTCATTATACACCACAGCCACCACCTCTAGCCACCACCACCACCTTGCTACCACCACTATACATCATCTTAGCCTCTGTACAAATCTGAAATTGACATGGCCGAACCCACCATGGTGACCAAACTCCACAAAAATGCAACCTAAGCCTTAAAAGCAATGTTGTTGACCACTATTTGCTTCACCACTTCATTTTCCACCACCACCACCACCTTTGGCCACCACCACCATCTCTGACCAGACCCTTACACACCACTCCAACCTCTGTCCAGATCTGGACTTGAATGGCCAAGCCCAAACTCCTATGGCCGAGCCCTTTTGGTGAACCAAAACCATGCTATGTTGCCTAAGCCCCTTCACCTTCATGCTTTGCAACTTCTTCTCCATGCTTCACCACTTTGGCCATGCATTCTTATGCCCATACCTAAGCCATTCCCTGTTAAAACCAAAGCCAAAACCAACCCTTGACCATGCAAAAAAAAATAGAGGAAGCAAGGCAAAAGATTTGACATTCAAATCTCTTTTTGTTTAAAAGTTATTCCATTTCAAGTGCGTTGAAATTGTGTTTGTTTTGATGTATGTTTTGGGTTGTAATACAAGAGTTGTAGCTTTGGATCTTGCTCTCCACTCAAGTCCGTAGTCTTGTCATCGTGCTTTTGTTCCATTGTGTCATTGGTTTTGATATCTCCAGCACAAACAGGTGAGTTATTCTCACCAGATAATATGTACCTATATAACTAGTAAATTGACACCCTGTGAATCTGTAGAAATATATTATCATGTTATACTTGACTATATTATGATCATATGATGTTTATACACCTGTTATATCATATGTTACTGTTATTTAATGTTATTCTGTTATTTATATCAGTTATCACCATTGCAAGTTCCCTGTAGACTAGAATCACTATGGGTTGAAATGATACATACCCGAACGGACTTTAGAATAGGGAAAAATTGTTATGGGCTGAAATGATAGGCCTGAACGATTTTTATTTAATTTATTTTAACTTGGGATTGCGGGTTTGAAATGATAGAACCCGGATTTTTCTTTTTTTAACTGCGGATTGAAATGATACATATCCGTATCACTTGACCTAGGTTAGAAAATTATATACAGGCCCGTGGTTATTTTATAAAGTGTTTTGGATATTTTTAAGTATTTTAAAAATTATAAATTTATGAAATTTGATTTAAATAGATTTTGAAATGTTTTATTTTCCATGTGTTAAAATGTAATTAATGAATGGTTTAACTGGATTTTTGAAATATAACTTAAGTTGGAAATTTGGAATTTTGGTTAAAAATGATATTTAAGTTATATAAATAAAATGGATATTAAATTTTATTTGGAAATGGTAAATATGATAATTTGATTAAATTTGAATTTAAGTGATTTATTAAAGTATTATTGATTTTTCTATGAATTTAAGTGGTTAAATAAATGAATGTTTAAAAGTGATCTTTTAAAATATAACTTGACTAGGAAATGTGAAATTTGGTTTTAATTAAAGGTTTAAGTTAATTAAATAAAATTGGAAATTTAATTAAATTTGTGAAATGGTAATTTAAATTTGAAGTGTTAAGTTATTTGTTGAAATGTGAAGAATTGGAAACTTTTACACTTAAATTATTAAGTAAATTGTCGAAAATTGGATTTTATTATAAGAAATTTATTATGAAAAGATACATGTTAAACGATATGTAAATGAACATTTTAAATGTTAAAATATGATTTTTAAAATGTTTATGTGTTTTAAATTAAAGTTATTTAATTGCTAGAAATACACTAACACTTGAAATCTCCTTTTAATAGCATTCAGAAATGCTATAGATTCTGTTTTGAACTAAAATTGTGTAAAAAGAGCTATTACAGCATTTCTGAAATGCTGTAGTTGCTGTAGTTGAACTTATAGGCTAATATTGAACTCAGGCCTATTATAGCATTCTCTGGAAATGCTATAATGGTCTGCAGTCTTTGCTGAAACCAAATTTAACCCTTATTTTGAAATCTGAACTACCGCAGCACTTCTGAAATGCTGTCTTTTCTGTTTTGAACTATAATTCAACTAAAACTGAGTTTTAACAGCAGTTTTAAGTGCTGTCTTTGCTGAATTAAAAATGTTTTCAAATATAACTTATAGCAGTTGTTTTTAAATGCTGTGAAATGCTGAAATTTTAATAATTGGGGTTTTTGACTTAGTAAACGAACTCAGAATGGTTTGAAACTTTGAAAATTGAATACTGGATTTGAAAATATAATAATTACACTTTTAAAAGGTTTATATGAATTATTTTGATTGGAATATAAACTATTTAACGGTGATTTGAAATGATTGTAAATGAACGATATCTTTGAATTTAAAAAGTATTTAAAGTTGAATATTTAGATTTGAACTGATAGGATATTTTATTTTATTAAAATGATTTGAAATGAAGTTTTGTAAGGATATGATATTTTATTTTATTAAAATGATTTGAAATGAAGTTTTGTAAGGATATGATATTTTATTATATTAAAATGATTTGAAATGAAGTTTTGAAATGATATGAAAATTTAAATATATGGAAATGGTTTCGAATTGATTTTATCTTTATTTTGATAAAGATATGGTTTGAAATGATATTTTATTTTGAAGTAAAGTAGTGTTTTTAAAAGTTATAACCACGGGTTATAATAACGATTGGTTGTTAAAGAGACCGGGATCGGATATGGACATACTCTCTGTCGATACCGAAAACCACTTTGACAACTGTGTACGCGGTGGAGTTTCCAGAATGAAGTAGGATGGTGGCGACGATCCTAAGGTATATACGTGGACCCAACTCCCGTGAGTTGGCATAAGGTGGCTAAAACAGGAGCGATTGACGGACCAAGGAGGTAGCACCTCTTATCGGACACACTTCTTCGATACCATTCTATTACTTGTGATTGATTTGGTGGCCACCCTTGATTGGGAGTGTTGTTCGAGGTGGGCGGTAGTGGCTGCTATGCGTCACCACTAGTCCGGATGCGTAATTGGTATATCTACCCTGGCATTGCCTAGTTGTGCCGTGTCACCTACCATATCGAGCTTTACTACGATTATGATTTTAAGATCCGACCGCGTTAAGGTTCTCCATCCCCTTAACGCTATTTTCTATATGATTATACTTTACTAATTAGACACTACTGTATATAGCGTATATTACTACATAGTAGATAGTTTAACGGATCCTTAAAGAATGGGTGATCCCAAGCATTCTTTAAGTTACTTGTACCTTATTACAGTTCACTTGAGTTGGTTTACATTATATAAGTATTTATTGTCCTGACTCGAGTGTTTTGTGTTTTGCTTTACGCTCGGGTCAGCCTGAGTTATTCACAGATTTGGATTTCCACTCTCTTGGAGATTTGAATCACTGGAGATTATCTGCTTGTCTTGTCCTATCTACTCAGTTCCGTTGTCCTACTCAGCTTGTACTTGGTTATTTTATTGAGACTTCTGTTGTTCTCTATTTCTTTTGTTATATCTTATGTAACTTTGATATATTTATATAGTAGCTTCATGAACTACTATTTCTTTTACTTCCGCTGCATTATTTTACTCTGTGTCTGTGATATGTGATTATATTTATTTACTGTATATTCTGAGATTTGCCAAATTTTAATTACAACACGGTATTTTGAGCAATTCAACTCCGGCGTGAGTGTCTACCTATACACTTATAATGGATGCGAATGGTTGAAAATATCGGGTCGTTACAAATCCGGGCCGTTCGACCACGTCAAATTTCACAACAGACACATCCACCGGTCGACTGCTCCTATGCCACTAGTCGACCTCTAGTGGTTGACCGATACTAATTAAGGGGTCAACTGGTTGATGTATTTTGGTTATTTACTATTTGTCGTTTGATTCTATTGATTAAGTTCCTTTTACATGCACCCGATATAATTTCATTCCTCTTTGATTAACGTTAATTATACTTAAACATTAAATAAGTGTTAACTGACCGTTAACATTAATCAATGTTATTAAGTTATATCAATTTCCTTAATTACGTATATAATTATTTCTAATTTGAAAACTTCAAACATTAATAACTTTTTCGTTTGAACTCCGATCAGAAAACCTTATATATGAAAATTGATCAGAAAATCACCACGAACCTAACGTTGCAAGTTCAAATTCTGTTGTTTGTAAAAACTCTATTTTCGATGCTATTATTTATTAAATAATTTCTTTTTAATTGTTCGTTAAAATTACGGGGTGTTACAATGATTTTGATTCAGCAACCAAGGTATTACAAATAGGCCAAAGCTGAGGTAATATTTATTTCACATGAATTTATATATGTAAATCATCATGCCATTGTATTGGCTAGATTATATTATGAATTCTTATATGCATTTTTCGATGATTTATATATGTAATGACCTGCCATTTCGAACCATTCAAATCGATAATCATCCACACATGTCAGACTTGAATTGCTCAAAACAACAGATTGTTAATTTATATTTGGCAAAACTTAGCATATACAGTAAATAGATCAATCACAGAATTACAGACACAGAGTAATATAACAATAAGTAGCAGAATAAATAAATAGTAGTTCATGAAGCTACTACAGAAACATCAGAGTCTGAAATAAATACAACAGAAAATCCCAAGTACATAGAAGTCACTAATACAAAAGCAACTGACAAGTCTGAACATAAACAACTGGAAATAAATGATATAACTGAAGACCGAATAGATAAAAGATAGATCTCCAAGCACAACTCCAAGCTCCAAAGGTGAGTCTCAAATGCTGTTACACTCAGTCTGACCAGAGCATAAAGGAAAACAAAAAACACTTGAGTCAGGATTAACATTCTTATGCAAGTAAATCAACTCAAGTGAAATGTCCAAGGGAAATGCAATATAACTTAAAGGATGTTTGGATTCCATCCTTTAAGGATCCGTGAAACTATCTACATATATAGTACAATACGCTATTATAAATAATATCTATAGTAAAGTAAACTATTAAAATAGCGTTAAGGCGTTACCCATATCCCCCTTAACACATTTTATATAAATGCCGTAGTCTATACAGTACTGTAAACTCCACCAAACCAGTGGGCTATCAGGGAGCACTCCATAGGTACAACACAAACCAAACTCGTAGTGGGCGCGATAAGGCATGTGAAAAGGCACGCGAGGCAATGCCTAGAGTAGGATACTATAGTTTTGTAGAACCGGGCTGGTGGTAATGCATAGCAGCTACTACCGCCCACTTCGAGACACACTCCCATAATCAAAGGTGCACCCAATCAAATCACAAAGTAATAGATATGGTATCGAAGAAGCATGCTCGATCGGAGGTGCAACCTCACTTGGCCCAGGTATAGCTCTTGTTTTAGTCACATCAAGCTGACCCAAGGGGGTCAGGGCTGCGTTCATACCTCATACTGACGTTCGCCAAACCATCCTACTTCGTTCTGGATTCTCCACCACATGCACAGTTGTTAAAGTGGTTTTCGGTATTGGTAGAGAGTATGACAATACCCGATCCCAGTCTATTTAACAACCAAACGCTTATTTCACACCGTGGTCATTTTCATTTCAAATAGTTAATACCTCATATCAAAATATCATATTCATTTCAAACTCATATCACTTTCGAAATCGTATTCACTTTCGAAATCAATATTCACTTTAAATCATATTCATTTCCAAAATCATAACCACAAAATAGGTTAAACCATTATATCAAAGTATTCGCATTTAAATCCATTAAATCTAAATCATAACCGTTCCAACTTAAACAGTTTGAATATTGAAAGTAGTTTATATATTGGAATAGTTATATATTAAAAATAGTTTATATTTAAAAATAGGTTATAGATTAAAATAGTTTATATATTAAAAATAGTTTATATATTAAAATATATATATCTAAAATAGTTTCAAATTAGAATTGTTTCTCCCAATTCACAAATCAGTTCAAATCAACTTTAGTTCCAAAATTCAATTTCAATCAATCTCAGTTCAACAATTACAATTAAAAAGGTTAAAGGTTCAATTCAAATTCTCATTAAAACCATTTTTAATTTATATCGATTTCAAATCCAGGTTTGAGCAACAAATTAAAACCACTTTCAATTCAATAGGTTTCAAAGTTTAAATATTGAAACATTTGCAATAACTCAATTTGATAAATTTCATTTATATCTCAAAATTCAACTTTAGTTTTATTTAAATTTGAAAATATTCACTTAATCATTTTTAATAACATTTAAATAAAATCTCAAATTACAAATTTAAAACAAAATTAAATATTTAATTTCAATTTTATTTAAATTTGAAAATATTCATTTAATCACCTTTAATCAAAATCCAGTTATCAAGTTATAGAATCATATCTTTAAAATCTCAACATCAATAAGTTCAAATCAATTCATATCTAAATAAAATTCTTAAACAAATTAAATTTCAAATCAATTTCAATTTATCTTTCCAACCTTAATTGATTAAAGTTATTACAAAATCTATTTTTAAATATTAGTATAACGTTAAATAAATACTTAAACATAATTTATATATATTAGTTAAATTAAATTGTTATTTAATTTTATTATATTTAATTTTATTATTAAATCTATTTTAAATCTTAATTATATATTCTAAAAATAATAAAGTTATAAGTAAAATTTTATAATTTATATTTTCAAAACTTAACTTGTAATTTTAAAATTTTCCAAAACATATAATTTAAAAAATCTAAAATTTACATATATTAAAATTAAAATATCTATATATTATATTTTAAAAATCTATATTTATTTAAAACCCATCTATTTACTTTCAAAACTTTGGAAATCAGTTTTCAAAATAGACCAACGGCGTCCTTATATAAGTTTCTATCTTATGGTCAAGTGATACAGATATTTATCATTTCAATCTACAATAATTTATATTTACGGGTATATATCATTTCAACCCGCAATCCCAAAATTTCAAAATCAATAAAATCGCTTGGGTTTATCATTTCAACCCATAACGATTTTCCCTAATCTATAAGATTGTTGGGTATGTATCATTTCAACCCATAGGGATTTTCTAAACTAACAGGGAACTTGCAGTGAGAACAATAGAATAAAACAGCATAACATATCAATTACAAGCATATATAATCAATAACAATTTTAATTTAATATATATACAACAGGTTATGGTGTCATATGTCAATTGATATAGGTAAACAATTGCAAATAATAACATATCATACTTTAACAATTGAATTTCTAACCAATTCAAATTTTAACAACATATTTCAATCGTCATTTCATGTGAATTAAATTTACTAGCATATGAATGTTAATCGTGAGTGATCGCTTACCTTTCGAGGCTAGAGAACAACGAGAATAAGCAAACAGACACGGATAAGCAAGCGGGACAACGACAAGCCAAAGAGCTGCTGCGATAAATTTCGAACAACGGCAAATCAAAGCAAATAACTGTCGTAATTTCTGGACAGCGGTACACAAGGCAAAATAGCTTAAATTAAATAAGAATCAATATATATATTTCTCTTTTTTTTATATAACAAAGGAGGGGGCTACTGCGAATTGTGAAGGGGTCGATCAGGTGGGAAAGTGGCGTAGGTTGGAGAGGATGTAGGCTGACTGGGTGTGGTAGGTGGTTGCGAGGCCAGAGGCTAGGTGCCTGGCAGTGTCGGTGGTGATGCTTGAGTAATGCGTGGCTACGGCTGAGGTGGAGGACTAGGGGTGCACAGCGTGGCAGTGGAAGGTGTTGGGAGGTGATCGCTACCAACTGTAGGGAGGAGAGGGGATGTTCGAGGCTTCGGCGGGAAAAGGTGGAAGGCTGTGAAGCACAGGTAGCGGCGGATCGACTGTCGGTTGCAAGATGGGGTGAGGAGGTTGTTGAGATGGGCGCTGTTGCTTCGTGGTGGGGTTGTGAAGGTCAGAGGGTGCTATAGGGAGGCAGAGAGGGGACTGGGTTGGCTGCTTCGGTTGTAGCAAGGTAGGCTGAGGAAGGATGGGCTGGTGATGGAAACGAGTGGAAGGAGATGGGTTGAGTGGAGTATTCGGGTTTGTGGTGGAGGGGGATAGCTGCGGAGAAGGTCAGGGCAGGCAGAGGCCAGTTGTGAGGCGATGCAGAGTTACGGTGGGGTGGAGAGGCTGGAGGGGAAAGGTTGCATGCGGCTAATGGTTTGCATAAGGAGAACGTGCCTTCCTCAATATATATCTTTTTTTAAACTATACAGAATGAAGAAAGAAGAAAGGAGGGGAAGAGATGGAGAGAAATGAACGAACCAGAAAAATGAAAAGAACCAGCAAATATATTGAATATAGAAGGAATATCAAAAGCCAGGACTTGAATTCAGTAAATAATAAAAGAAAATGGCCCTTTGTTTCTCATGGTGGATAATTGAATGGACACATGAAACCAAAAGACTCCAGAAATGGATACCGATACGGCTAACCGTTTCGCAGATTTCGCCGTGCACCGAACGCCAAAATACACAAATGAATATACTGCGGAGATCAGCGCGATGGGATGAACAGAATGGTACACAGATATGAGTGACATGACCCTCCTATCAAAACTCGATTTTTCGCTGCCAAAATGCTGCTAAAACGCCGAAAATGATATAAACAAAGCTAGAGCAGTCCAAATTTGGCAAAACAAAATATGACGTCTCACTCTGAAAATGATTTACATTTTTCTTATGTAAAAATATTCAGATTTTAAAAATATTTTATTATCAGCAAAATTTTAATTGATTTTAAATTTTAAATTGAAATTCCACAATCAAACAGACTTACATATTTTCTGATGAAAATCTGACACTTGCTACATTTAAATAGATGTATTCCAAATATCCAATTTTCATTGCAAAATCTTATTGTTTATTTTCATGAATTTTTTTAGTTAATTACGTTATTTAAAATCGTTAAATTTTCCGGGTCATTACACTCTCCCCCACTCAAAAATTTTCATCCCCGAAAAGGAACGAGATAGGAGAATAGAAGCAACAGAAAGGAAAGATAGATTCAAAAGACATAGTACCAAATACAACAATTAATTTAAAACCATATAAATTTCATTTTTGGACATCTTATTACTTACATTTATATTGTATATTATTCAATTACCTATTCTCATTACATTCAAACTTTTTCCAAGTAAGTTTTATTAATGCTTCTGGGTGTAATTGAGCACTATACAAATTTACCTTTTATTTACAACATTTCTATTAAGTAAAAATTAGTTTGAACAATTTTATTACTTAAGTTTTCTCTTGTATAACCTTCAATTACATATTCACATTACATTTTAACTTTTTGAATATTTCAGGTAAGTTATATATGTTTTAGAATGCAATTGAGTATTATACAAATAAATTTTATCCAAGTTCAACTGTTTCAATTCCATTTCTCATCTTAGACACTCCAATTATTCAAAATTTTTGCTTCATTTCAATAATTGAAATCCATCACTTAACATAAAACTTAAGAGTTAAATTTTCGGTTTCACTTCAAACCATTTTGATATATATATTTGTACATCAAATCATACTCAAGAAATTCAAATTAAATCCATTTTCCAAAACAAAAGTGTAGTAGAATGTCGATGATGCTGCAGTCATCACTGAAATTATTTTCCAGCGACATAAGAGGAGAGTACTGACTTACTCCTTTTAAAATTCTTTGGAAATAATTTTTCATTCGAAAATACTTTCAAATAATATATTTTTTCAAAACTTTGAGAACCAAATTTTGAAAAGCACCAAAAATTAAATTCTCAAATTCTTAATTTAAATTCATTTCATTTGCAAATTAGATTTATAAACCATGTTTTAGAAATTTCATCTCCTTATAACATACAACAATAGTTAATGGTTTAGGAATGTTGACAAAACAATAAATGATAATATAGTACTATCATTTTTAACAACCTATTCATTTAACTATCTAATTTCACAAAATTATACTTTTATCTATAAAATATAATCATACACAAAATTATTTCATTTACCAATTTCGAAAACAATATTGCGTCAGTTTTCTCTGTTCAAGTGTTTTGGAATTCCCATTGATAGCGTTGGCCAGATGAATCGATCAAAACCCAAAATTCAAACTTAACAACTCAAACAACACAATATAAAACATTTTTATATTAATTACAAATACGTTCTCTCATTGGATGATTCAAGAATGGATTTTAGAACAAGGATAAAAACTAAAATTTAGAGGGACCCTAATCAAAGAGAATTCTAACAAAGAAGATAGGCTCGAAAGGAAGGTAAGATAATTAAATTACAAAAGAGGAAAGATGGATAGACTTACATTAATCGCGGTGACCTTAACCGGGTCAACCGAGACTCCATTTCAGAACAATGTGCCCAAGGAAATCAGACTCATCCCTCCTGAAATGACATTTATAAAATTTGGCTTTCAACTGATGACTCCTAAGAGTTTCCAGCACATAGCCCAAATGTGACTCATGTTCCTTCTCACACTTAGAAAAGACGAGAATATCATTAACGAAAACCAGGACAAACTTGTTGAGAACATCGCGGAAAACGCAATTCATGAGATCGAAGAAGAAGGCAGGAGCATTGGTTAATCCAAAGGCATGACTAACCATTCATAGAAACCATTCTCTGGAAGGAAGGACAACAAGTCGAGCTCTAGGAATAAGATCGATGTGGAAATTCAATTTCCCGCTTGGAAGGAAGAGAAGTGACTTCACCCAAGACATCGGGATATTCCCTGATTATCGGGGTGGAGTCAAGATCACTAGGTTGAGAATCAAGCGAAAGATAAAACTGCCTGCATAATCCTGAGGCAATTGACATTCGATCATAGGAGAATTACCCTGGTCGTCTACTAAAGAAACGGTTCAGGCTTTGTAAGAGATAACAACATCATAACGCTTCAACCAATCACCCCCAAGTAAGATATCAAATGCATCAAAACCAAGGACATAGAGTTCTCCAGTGAATCGACGCCTGTTGTAAAGGAGTTTCACCCCTTTACAAATCATACTAAGGTTGGCGGGACTGTCGATGTGATTAGTCACACAAAAGGATGAAATTGCCAATTGAGGTTGCAAGATGTGCTCAAATTTACTACAGAGGTCCACAGAAATAAAGCTATGGGATGCTCCAGTATAAAAAAAAGAACATGAACAGGAAAAGACAAGAATGGATTTTAGAACAAAGGTAAAGTTCCAAAATTCAAAATAAAATCCTAATCCAGGAGGATCCTAACGAAGAATTTCAAGCTCGAACGAAGATGATTCCGTTACTAACTTTACCCATTCTAGGGTATCACTACCCCATCTCTAATGAGTTTTTACTCCATAAGCTAAGTTTTGCCTAACCCAGAGCTCTGATACCAACTGTAACGACCTGCCTTTCCGAACCATTCAAATCGATAATCATCCACACATGTCAGACTTGAATTGCTCAAAACAACAGATTATTAATTTATATTTGGCAAAACTTAGCATATACAGTAAATAGATCAATCACAGAATCACAGACACAGAGTAATATAACAATAAACAGCGGAATAGATAAATAGTAGTTCATGAAGCTACTACAGAAACATCAGAGTCTGAAATAAATACAACAAAAAATCCCAAGTACATAGAAGTCACTAATACAAAAGCAATGGATAAGTCTGAACATAAACAACTGAAATAAATGAAATAACTGAAGAATGAATAGATAAAAGATAGATCTCCAAGCACAACTCCAAGCTCCAAAGTAAGTCTAAAATGCTGTTACACTCAGTCTGACCCGAGCATAAAGAAAAACACAAAACACTCGAGTCAGGATTAACATTCTTATGCAAGTAAATCAACTCAAGTGAAATGTTCAAGGGAAATGCAATATAACTTAAACGATGTTGGGATTCCATCCTTTAAGGATCCGTGAAACTATCTACATACATAGTACAATACGCTATTATAAATAATGTCTATAGTAAAGTAAACTACTAAAATAGCATTAAGGCGTTACTCATATCCCCCTTAACACATTTTATATAAATGTCGTAGTCTATACAGTACTGTAAACTCCACCAAACCGGTGGGCTATCAGGGAGCACTCCATAGGTACAACACAAACCAAACTCGTAGTGGGCGTGATAAGGCATGTGACAAGGCACGCGAGGCAATGCCTAGGGTAGGATACTACCGTTTTGCAGAACCGGGCTGGTGGTAATGCATAGCATCTACTACCGCCCACCTCGAGACACACTCCCATAATCAAAGGTGCACCCAATCAAATCACAAAGTAATAGATATGGTATCGATGAAGCATGCTCGATCAGAGGTGCGACCTCACTTGGCCAAGGTATAGCTCCTATTTTAGTCACATCAAACTGACCTAAGGGGGTTAGGGCTGCTTTCATACCTCATACAGACATTCGCCAAACCATCCTACTTCATTCTAGATTCTCCACCACGTGCACAGTTGTTAAAGTGGTTTTCGGTATTAGCAGAGAGTATGACAATATCCGATCCCGATCTCTTTAACAACCAAATGCTTATTTCACACCGTGGTCATTTTCATTTCAAACAGTTCATATCTTATATCAAAATATCATATTCATTTCAAAATCATATCACTTTCGAAATCGTATTCACTTTCGAAATCATTATTTACTTTAAATCATATTCATTTCCAAAATCATAACCACAAAATAGGTTAAACCATTATATCAAAGTATTCATATTTAAGTCCATTAAATCTAAATTATAACCGTTCCAACTTAAACAGTTTGAATATCGAAAGTAGTTTATATATTGGAATAGTTATACATTAAAAATAGTTTATATTTAAAAATAGATTATAAATTAAAATAGTTTATATATTAAAAATAGTTTATATATTAAAATATATATCGAAAATAGTTTCAAATTAGAATTGTTTCTTCCAATTTCACAAATCAATTCAAATCAACTTTAGTTCCAAAATTCAATTTAAATCAATCTCAGTTCAACAATTTCAATTAAAAAGGTTAAAGGTTCAATTCAAATTCTCATTAAAACCATTTTTAATTTATATCGATTTCAAATCCAGGTTTTACAACAAATTTAAACCACTTACAATTCAATAGGTTTCAAAGTTTAAATATTCAAACATTTACAATGACTCAAGTTGATAAATTTCATTTATATCTTAAAATTCAACTATAGTTTTATTTAAATTTTAAAATATTCACTTAATCATTTTTAATAACATTTAAATAAAATATCAAATTACAAATTTAAAACAAAATTAAATATTCAATTTCAATTTTATTTAAATTTGAAAATATTCATTTAATCACCTTTAATCAAAATCCAGTTATCAAGTTATAGAATCATATCTTTAAAATCTCAACATCAATAAGTTCAAATCAATTCATATCTAAATAAAATTCTTAAACAAATTAAATTTCAAATCAATTTCAATTTATCTTTCCAACCTTAATTAATTAAAGTTATTACAAAATCTATTTTTAAATATTAGTATAACGTTAAATAAATACTTAAACATAATTTATATATATATTAGTTAAATTAAATTGTTATTTAATTTTATTATATTAAATTTTATTATTAAATCTATTTTAAATCTTAATTATATATTCTAAAAATAATAAAGTTATAAGTAAAATTTTATAATTTATATTTTCAAAACTTAACTTGTAATTTTAAAATTTTCCAAAACATATAATTTAAAAAATCTAAAATTTACATAAATTAAAATTAAAAAATATATATATATATATATATATATATTATATTTTAAAAATCTATATTTATTTAAAACCCATATATTTCCTTTCAAAACGTCGGAAATCATTTTTCAAAATAGACCAACGATGTCCGTATATAAGTTTCTATCTTATGGTCAAGTGATACAGATATTTATTATTTCAATCTGCAATAATTTATATTTACGGGTATATATCATTTTAACCCGCAATCCCAAAATTTCAAAATCAATAAAATTGCTTGGGTTTATCATTTCAACCCATAACGATTTTCCCTAATCTATAAGATCGTTCGGGTATGTATCATTTCAACCCATAGGGATTTTCTAAACTAACAGGGAACTTGCAGTGTGAGAACAATAGAACAAAACAGCATAACATATCAGTTACAAGCATATATAATCAATAACAATTTTAATTTAATATATATACAACTGGTTATAGTGTCATATGTCAATTGATATAGGTAAACAATTGCAAATAATAACATATCATACTTTAACAATTAAATTTCTAACCAATTCAAATTTTAACAACATATTTCAATCGTCATTTCATGTGAATTAAATTTACTAGCATATGAATGTTAATCGTGAGTGATCGCTCACCTTTCGAGGCTAGAGAACAACGAGAATAAGCAAACAGACACGGATAAGCAAGCGGGACAACGACAAGCCAAAGAGCTGCTGCGATAAATTTCGAACAGCGGCAAATCAAAGCAAATATCTGTTGTAATTTCTGGACAGCGGTACACAAGGCAAAATAGCTTGAATTCCATAAGTAACAATATATATATATATATATAATATTTCTCTTTTCTTTTCATATAACAAAGGAGGAGGCTGCTGCAAATTGTGAAAGGGTCGAGCAGGTGGGAAAGTCGTGCAGGTTGGAGAGGATGTGGGCTGACTGGGTGTGGCAGGTGGTTGCGAGGCCGGAGGCTAGGTGCTCGGCAGTGTTAGTGGTGATGCTTGAGCAATGCGTGGCTACGGCTGAGGTGGAGGACTAGGGGTGCACGGTGTGGCAGTGAAAGGTGTTGGGTGGTGATCGCTGCCGACTGTTGGGAGGAGAGGAGCTATTCGAAGCTTCGACGGGAAAAGGTGGAAGGCTGTGAAGCACAGGCGGCGGCGGATCGACTGTTGGTTGCAAGGCGGGGTGAGGAGGTTGCTGAGATGGGCGTTGTTGCTTCGTGGGGGGGGGGGGGTTGTGAAGGTCGGAGGGTGCTATAGGGAGGCAGAGAGGGGACTGGATTGATTGCTGCGGTTGTAGCAAGGTGGGAGGAGGAAGGATGGGCTGGTGATGGAAACAAGTGGAAGGAGGGTTGAGTGGAGTATTCGGGTTTGTGGTGGAGGGGGATAGCTGCGGAGATGGTTAGGGAAGGTTGAGGCCGGTTGTGAGGCGATGCAGAATTACGGTGGGGTGGGGAGGCCTGGAGGGGAAAGGTTGCATACGGCTAATGGTTTGCATAGGGAGAACGTGCCTTCCTCAATATATATGTTTTTTTAAACTATACAGAACGAAGAAAGAAGAAAGGAAGGGAAGAGATGGAGAGGAATGAACGAACCAGAAAAATGAAAATGAACCAGCAAATATATTGAATATAGAAGGAATAACAAAAGCCAGGACTTGAATTCAGTAAATAATAAAAGCAAATGGCCCTTTGTTTCTCATGGGGGGTAATTGAATGGACACAAGAAACCAAAAGACTCCAGAAATGGGTATCGATACGGCTAACCGTTTTGCAGATTTCGACATGCACTGAACGCCGAAATACACAAATGAATATACTACAGAGATCGGCGCGATGAGACGAACAAAATGATACACAGATATGAGTGACACGACCCTCCTATCAAAACTTGATTTTTCGCTGCCAAAATGCTGCCAAAACACCGAAAATGATATTAACGGAGCTAGAGCAGTCCAAATTTGGCGAAACGAAATATGACGTTTCGCTCAGGAAATGATTTACATTTTTCTTATGTAAAAATATTCAGATTTTAAAAATATTTTATTATCAAGAAATTTTTAACTGATTTTAAAATTTAAATTGAAATTTCACAATCAAATAGACTTACATATTTTCTGATGAAAATCTGACATATGCTACGTTTAAATTAACGTATTCCAAATATTAAATTTTCATTGCAAAATTTTATTGTTTATTTTCATGTATTTTTTTAGTTAATTACGTTATTTAAAATCGTTAAAATTTCCGGGTCGTTACAATATGTGTATATATATATGTAAAGTAATTATAAAAAATGTATTATGTTCATTCTACTCTCGGCCATATTATATTAATAATTAAAAACTAAAATTAATTTTAAAAAAGCTTTTTAAATTAAAAATTGAATTTTTAAAGCTAGTATGTATGTATATACATGTTTATAAATTGATATTAATAAATATTATATACGTCATTTCGAATGTATATAAATTAGAAAACATTTATTTATTTTGTTTTAAATATATAAATTAATATTTATCAATTTAAAACTTTAAAATATAATTTGTTAATATTTAGATATATGTATATAATTTGTTAATATTTAGAAACAAAAAAAAACTAATTTTATTTAAGATTTATTTGGATTAGTTCTAAATCAGTTTAGACTTCATAGGCCCAATAAGATCGAAACTAGTAAAAATTTGAAATTCACTCATTTAATCCACTACGTGGTGGCCTAGTTGCAACAATGGTATCAAAGCCCAATAGCCTATGCGGTCTAAATTAGCAATATCATAGCAAACTTATTAAAGCTTATCCATTTAGTAGGATGTGTAAAAAAGTAGTGTCTAGGCTATTTTTGGGTATCAAGTATTCTGCCTTACTTGGCTAGCGGCAAGGCCCAAAAGGTGAAGTAAGCCTGTAACATCCCATAAAATTTAATAAGAAACTAAATAATTAAAATAAGATTAAAAATGGAAATTTTATAAATGTTGGAATTGGATTATGGAAGTTGCACCATTGTATCCATGGAGATTTTCTGATCAATTTTCATATATAATATGTTGAAATTAGAGTTCAAATGGAGAAGTTATGGACGTTTGAAGTTTTTGAATTTAAAATAATTCAAATAAGTTTAAATTTGAAAATTTGAATTTGAGTTTAAATAGTTAACGTTAAGGGAGACTTAACGTTTAAGTGAACGTTAATTATAATGTAGATAACATATAAATTTAATAAGGTAATAAGTAGTAAGAAACAGAAATAAATAATTCACAGTCAAAAGTAGAAGATCGATCGACCACCTAGGAGCAAGCGGTCGATTGCTAGCGGTCTACTGCTTGTAGATGAGCAATCGACTGGTGAATGCCAGGTGGCTAGGGTAAAGTGAGTCCTAGATGGCCTAGATTATTATTTTTAAATCCGAAAGTTCCGATTCCTTCTTACCTCTATAAATAGAGCTTTAGACCCCTCAGTTTTCTTCATAAAATTTTGAGAGCAACAACGAAACTCTATCAAAATCTTTCCCCTTAGGTTTTCAGAAACAATAAAATTTCTGGTAAGGAATTCTAATCTCTAATTTAATTAAATTCCCAATCCTTCTCCTCTCTAGTTTCTGATTTTAAATCTAATCTATGTATAATCCATTTGTTATATATTCAAAAAAGGGAAGATCTAATAGAGAATTAGAAGCGGTATAAATCAGATCCTATTTCTTCTTCTTCTTCTTCTTCTTCTTCTTTACATTTCAGAATCAGTTAGGATTTTCAGGTAAGAGGTATATATGTTTAATTCTTTTGATTTCTGATTCTAAATCTAATTTCTATATACAATTCGCTTTGTTGTATATTCCAAAAGAGGGAGATCTGAAAGGGAATTAGGCGTGGTGGAATCAAATCGAGTTAGGAAGCAGACAATTATATATAAGTGGAAAATATCAAGTTTTTCACATTTTTGTAATTGAACAGTATTCATTTCGATTTGATGTATGCCTTAGGAAATTTTGGTAAACGAAAACATAACATTTGAAATTCCCAGAATTTCCATAAATAAATATCACCCTTTGAATTTGGTGAAATTTCAATTGTTTTGTGTTAATATAGTAAAATCAGATTTGTATCAAGGTTTAAGCAATTTATAATCTATTCCACTTCATCTATTTTGATTTCTCTTGTAGTGTTAAATGATTCTAAAAATAAATAAAGTTAGAAATGGTGTGCAAAGTATGATTTTTGATTATTTGTAGTTTCCACAACCTATTTCTATAAATTAAATAATATGAACCGTTTTTCACTCCAAAATGGTCACTGCAAAAATTAGGTAGAATATAAATGGTTTATATTGTAAAGTTTGTTCCTTGAATAAAGGAGTTGATCTATTATATTAATATGAGATAAGTTTAGTATTATTTCTTCTTGTTTACAAGTCAAGTTGTTCGCTAAGGATATTAGCTATTCTTTTGTTTGGAGTTCGGGACTTGTATGAGTTTGACATTTAAATTAATAAGCTTTTTCTTTGTGTGTGACTGGAAATATTTTATTTGAATCTCATGTGTGTGTGTGTGTATAAATATATAATATTAACGTATTGATTATTAAAGTTAATAATAACGTAATGATTATAGCGTATTGAACATATTGATTAGAATTAATACGGTGGTAGATAGCATTAATTTCTTAGAAGGTAACTAATGATAATTATGGGAATTAATCCATAATTAAAGGCATAATATGGCCTTAATTATTAATTGTATAGGATAGTGTATGTATGCAATTAGTATACATATGAAGTATGACTAAGTTATAGGGATGGAGGTCAGTCTAAAGTTACATAGAAGTCTATCCAGTTAAATCTGGCTACCAACAATGTAACTTTGGGGACATATGTGGGACATCACCTATAATAAATAACCTAAGTAGACGTGATGTAACGATTGCGATTTTTCGCTGCTCGAAAATCGACATTAATACGTCCACTGTATCAATTGCCGAACAATCGAATGCCGGAAAACCGAATTGTTATGGAGAAAAAGAAGAGGTAGAAGAAGACAGAAGAAAAAGAAAGAAGAAACAACAGAAACAATATCAGAATCTCACATTCGCAGCGGAATAACATATAATAGATAAATGAATAATCTTTAATCAAAGAACTATATCATTTTATACATTACATCATCATCAGAGTTTACAACAACAATATACAACACAACTGGACAGTTATATAAACATGTCCTCATACAAAATACACAGCGGAATAAATAATATCATATACAAGTGATACGTCTCGCCATCCAGCTCGCCACTGAGCTCCATAGCATCTCCTGAATCCAGAATGACCTGATAACCTGACTCTAGACTGCCCGTGTGGAAATTGGTGGGCACCCAGAGTTTAGGAAGGAAACAATAAACTCCAGGTCAGTCATGGTGACTGGTGTGAGAACTAAAACAGTTTATCTTTAAAACACAACAACAACAAAGCAAGTAGAAAATATCCCCAATGCTTTTGGAAAATGAAACTACCATAAGACCTCCCGCCACACACACAATGCAAACGCAGAATTGGAGGAGATTTCTTCTTATGATAGTCAAACATGCTTACTACGCAAATCATTGGATCATTATTATTAGTGCATAGTGGAAAACATTTCGAAAGTATATTATTAATCTTAGCCAACATAGACATTCCGAACTATGCCTACTATAGCTACCATCTAAACAGTGGTGACCACCATAAGTAAATGGCAGGTTCTACAACTAAAACCGTACAAGGTTCGTATTGTTTCTTTGGATTTTCCAACAAATGGTCAGGCTAAGGAACTTCCTATGCCATGTAGGAACGCCTCTGGCTGGACGCTCCGAGAGACAACCTGCTCTCTGCCAACACAAGGCCGGTTACTCCCTTCCCGGGCAGTAAACCTGAGATATGCCACCCCTGGTCCTTTGGGACCTTTATCTGAGCGCTCGGTAACCAACATCACACATAATAAATAAAGTGTGTCCACATGAGTAAGTATCTGGGCTCCATACCATGATACTACCCTTTTGCAGAAGGAATGGTCATACCCTAGGGGCGCTACCCCTGAAACCTTGCCGCATCTTTCCTGTTTCGACCATTTCTGGGTTGTGAGGTCTGACGAAGTCTCGTCCACAAAGCTACGCTTTTTCACAAAGCCACGCTTTGATCACAAATGATCAATAAATGATCATCACACAGCAACACTCAGCATGCCACACTACCAAATTGGGAGTATATCACTGATAAATTTCAACTACATAACCTCTGAGCTCGTACGTCTTAGAGAAGGGTGTTAAGCTAAGAGAATAAATTCTCCGCCACCAACAGAAATGTATTTGAAAGGAATCAGCTTTATATCTCGAAATGTAATGTCAGACATGTAACCATACAAGTCTGTTCCGGGTTCGAACAGAACCGAAGGCACTTCCGAAGAAGCCTTTGCAATCCGGGTATTCACAATCCCGATCGAACTTCCCATCACAAAGGAAGTCTCTATACCGTAGCTAACGGTGCAGAGACAATCGATAGGTCATCCTATCGTTTTCACAAATACCCGGTCTTCACCACCGGTCTTCAATACGATCCATATCGTTGTATCACTAATTCGGAATGGGTTATATGACACAAAAGGCTTTTCCCGGCTAACCCGAATAGTGAGCACAATATTTAAAACATATGGATATAGGGATTTCAATTAAGTCACAACTTATTACCCAAATCCTTTCCTTTAAATGGTTTAAACAAATTACCATTTTAAATCTTTAAACAAAAAGATTTACTTCACAAAGTTTACCCAGTTTCACAAAGATTCATTCACAGATTTCCAAATCAATTTCCATTTCAATTTGGTTAACCCATTAAATCTTTAAATCAAGATTTAATTTATAGCTTTCAAAACTATTCACAATTCAAGTCTTTTATAATATAAAAGATACACCATTTGAAATACTCTTTTATTTCAAAACAAGATTTAATTATCGTCACAAAGGTTAATTCATAATTTTCCAAACTATTTACAATTTCATTTCAACTTGAAATGTTTCGATACAAATTGGAAATCTTTTCACTTTATAAAAGCTATTATCATTTGAAAACAGATAGTTTTCATTTTGGGAAAACTGGTTACATTTTACATAGGTTAAAGCCATTCAAGTATAAACTTGAATTTAAATTTCCAAATCCATGATTTAAATGGTAAAAAAACCCATATAAACACCTTTTATACTTATAAATCTTTTAAACCGAAATTCCCAAATCATTGAATTCAATTCAAAATATTGAATTCAAAATTTAAATCAAATGATTTAAATTCCAATTTTTATTAAGTTATTTAAAATAACTTTTATTTTTGAAACTCATTTTCAAAAGCTTTCAATTCCAATTCCAAAACTATTTTGGATTCAAAAATTCAATTTTTCCAAAATTGATAAAAATCTGTGACTTAACCGATTTCCACGTGAAATCCACATTCGTGCGTGTATTGTGTAGTCCAAGGGTTTAACACAATAGTGCGACAACATTCAACCATCATAGATCAAATAGAACAATATAATTGATAAGCGGTATAAATGATAACGCTTATCTTTCATTCACAGATCACAGATATATTTTGAGATCATGGGGAACCTTAAGATCATGGTATTCATTGATACTCACTTAAGTAAACCCCACGCCGTGTGTCTACCCCGCTTTTACTTATTCGTCGCACACGGATGCGTAACGTTGAAACTCCCACTGATGGTTTGGCGCTGGGATTCGAACCTGCCCGGACACAGTCCTTTGGTTCCCATCTCCCATCTCCCAAACCAACCGAGCTACGAACGGCGGGTACAGATCACAGATATATATATCACAGATAAATAAATCACCAAAAATCAATTACCAAATGAATTTCTAAATCTATTTCCTTTTTAAAGTAAATTCCTTTTTAAGCAGATAAATTCCTTTATTTTCCAAACTATTCAAAAATCCAAATTTTAAATAAAATTTTCAATTTATAAATAATATTCTCGAAATCCATTTATTAAGCCTTTTTTCCATATTTGAAATTAATTTCAATACAATTCCAAAAATAAGACTTTATCTTTTAAAACTCCTTTTAAATTTATCCAATTATCAGAAATAAAATTTTTGATAAATTTTCAACTTACATTTCGAAAATCCAATTTTATTCACTTTCGGTATCCAACGATACCAAAAATATATTCGGCTAATTTTATAGCCGTCAACAATTTCAATCACAATTATAATCACACGGAGATTATAAATAAATCAACACACAACATTGAAATAAATTCAAATGTTTGAGGAATCCAGTTGGATCCCTCCAACCTGTTTCCCTGCATCCACAGATGTTAGCACAATACCAATTTCACTTCAATGTGAAATTATCGCGGTATATGGGATTTATAAAATACTATCCGTTATTATGCGGCGCAATAGGGTCTCATCTGCTATATAATGCGGAAAATCAACTCCAAGTACATATATAATACCAATTCCACTTCAATGTGAAATTATCGCGGTATATGTTTTTAATAAATAACCTCCGCTTAATATACGGCGTATAGGGTCTATTCAACACAACAGATAACAATTTATCATCCAATCATCACAATCAACACTATCAACAAATTTTAAATCTAACTATTTAAAATTTAAATCGAAACAAAATATTCGATTGAGTGAGAAGTTCTCACCTTGCTTTCAATAACGGTTGCAGTATTTTATTTCGGATAAAATTAATCAGACGTTTAATTTTACCCAAAATTTTCACTGACTCCAAACGACTCCAATCCAGCTCCATTGCGAAGAGCTCGTCAAAACGATTCCAACGCAAAAAGTTTCGTCGAATTTCGACCTCGTATGAAGAAGTTACGCAGTTTTAAAGATTGTACAATTTAATATATATAATCAATTCAATTTCAATTTTTATTTTCTAACCCTAGAATTCATCTCAGCCCTTGATTTTTCTTAGCTACAGATCTGACCGATGGTGCTTTCTTCTTCCCATCGTTCCAAGCCGTGCAAAATTAACCCATTAGCCGCCCCCTTAGCTTGAATTAACCCGACCACCATAGGCTGCTTGAAGACGATCAACGACAAGGGTTTCGAAGCCCAACTCGAGAGCCACCATCGGCTTGAATCTAGTTGAACTCGGCTGCAATTTAGCCTCGAAAAACGCGCGCCAACAACGAATGAACGCGGCCAAATTGTCGTCAATCCATCAAGAGATTTTCGATCTCCACCGTTGATCTTCAAGATCTCGTCGAGCTTTTCACTTTTGTAGTTGAACGTTTTTTGTAATTGTCTACGGATTGGAAGATAATTGAGGAAGAAGATTCGAGCTCTCTAGGCCATTGAATAATTAGGGCCGGCTGAAGCTTAGAAGAGAGAGGGTTTGTGCAAAAGTGAAATCATTTTGGCCTTTTATAGAAAATTGACGACACTATTCATCTCCAAAATTTTCGAACTCCAAACGAAGCATGCCGGCTAGCATTTCTAAGGTTTACCCCGCGTTCCGAACACAATGGAATGTGTTTCAGGAGCTAATTCGATCGTATGTGAGAGTTACAGAAATAAATGATCAAATTTAAATCAAATCGATTAAAACCGATTTCGATGCGTTTTGGCTTGCCCCGGACAAACCGTACATCCGATTGACACGAAATTTGAAATCCTACAATAATTTCACATTAAGGATTCAATGAAACTGGTTTCGTTGAAATCCGAGACTGTTTGAAAAATGGTCATTTTTACTCGTCAATTAAATATTAAAATATTCAATTTTCACAATTTAACTTTTAATTTAATTTTAAAAGTTCTATAACATCGTTATAACTTCAATATAATTTAATATAACTTTATAAATCATTTTTATACACATTTAATCCAGATTTCAATTATCTACCCAATTTCAGGTATTAAATTAATAATTTAATCGTCAAATTAAATTACTATATTCGAATTAAATTAATTCGACTTCCAAATCTTACTTATTAATATTTAAAATTAATTAAATATACGAATTTCAAATTACGGAAATTCTGGGTCGTTACACGCGAGGTTAGTCCCAATTCTGTAGGGTAAATCTGCCCAATCAATCTGGCCACCAGTTCCTACGAATAGTCGGGTTAGTCTGAGATGTCATGGTTTGGGTTATGGGTCAAAAATATGTTATTGATATGATAAGAGAAATATTTAGAGGGGTCCACTTCAGGTTTAGAGGTGTTAAGTGGCTATTGTAGGGCCCGCCTCTTTCCTTAGGAAGAAGTATTAAGTGACCCGATAGGATTTCTGACGATGTTAGTTAGTGAGAACCACGTAGCGACCCGCCTTGGGTTGGGTATTAAATGATAAGGACCAACCTATTTTTATAGGTATTAAATGGTTAGAGTCTGCCAAACTCCTAATAAAAAGATGCTAAGTGGTTTTGAAGCTGTCTCTCTTGCATCGTTAATGATAGTTGTGTTAAAATTTGGAAATGGACTAGAATGGTTTAGGTATAAATGATGTGGACCTGCCTATTTTATAGGTATTAAATGGTTAGAGACTCCCTAATTCCCAATAAAAGGTATTAAATGATTGGGATGCTTTCTCTTGCATCTTAATTGGAAATTGTGCTAAAATTTTGGAAATGGATTGGAAAGGCCTTTGGGCTTACAGTTAAGTTTATTAGTATGGCATAGTTTAAATATATAAGGCGTATTTCTTATCTAAATGATACTGCCCAAATACAATTATAGTAAAGCTTGAGATTTTCATTTCACTAGACATTTGTTGTTCTGACCCACTCCTCATTACAATGCACATGTTAGAAGAGACAATGCTAATTTAGGAGACAAAGGTGGAGATGAAGACTTGTGGCAGTTATCTATCTATTTATGCTTTTTAAATATTTTTAATGTACCCAGTTCAGATAATCATGTTATTTTAAATATTGTACTATGGAGGTTTTATGTTGACATGTTTTGAGATTTGGTGATAACATATATTGTTTTTGAAGTGGTTTTCATTTATGAAACGGATACTTGTTTTTGATATTATATTTTATCCATTCCGTCGTGAGATTCTGAAAGTATAGATAGATGGCTCTATATACTGTGTATTGTTTAGATTTATCAACTTAACAGCTCGCCATGAGATGGGCCTAAAGTTCGATGGGCTTTTATTTGATCGAAATTAGGTTTGTTTCGAAGCGGGTTATTACAAAGCCGAAAGGTTATCCTTAATATAAAGGTCCAAGTTGAATTTTGGCCTTGGGCTAATTTTCACAATCTGTTTTAAAATTAAAAAATTAAATTTAAAAGTTAAATTTAAAATAAATAGAAATAATATTTTAAATTTAAAAGGTTATATTTAAAATAAGTAACGATTTTATAAAATAATTTTCAATTTTTTTTTGAAAATAAAATAATTATTTTTGAAAATTAATAATAACTAATTATATTAATTAAATAATTAATTAAAAGTTAATTAATTAAATTAGATACCTTATATATTGATATATGCAACATTATCTTAAAATGTTAAGGTAATATATATATATATATGTAATTTTTGAAATTAATTATAATTAATTAAAATTGTTTTAATTATATAAAATAATTAATAATTAATTAATAAATAATATAATACATATATAATATATGTGTATAACTATAAATGTTATAGTGCACATATTCAATTTAAAATATTTAATATGAATAAAATAAAATAAAATAGTTTATTAATTAATTAAATAAGATTAAATTTATAAAATAAATACAAGATTGTTATATACGTTATTAAAACTATAAAATATTATACAAGAATTATACTTATATAATATAAATGTATAATAAAAGTGGAATAGTAAGAAACCCAATTTAAGGAATAAATACATTACATATAATACGTATACCGTGATTTCTGATGTGTCTAATACTTGAATCTCGAGGGTATTTCATAAGAAATATATTATTCCATAAGTTGATATCACTCAATCAAAAATATTAAAGTTATGAATCTTTAGTATAAATGTAGTCCTTTACCATTTATATATTAATAAATTACTTACATACTATCTAGTTGTTGAGAAAACTCAAGCCAAGGGAGTTATGTGTGGTATTATTAATATATGGACTAGAGGAGGTAAGATAATTATATGTATTTATTGAGCAAACTCAAGGTACATATATTATACTTAGGCCATTGTGAAATGGTAGATACAAGTTGTGGAAATGCGGATTACGGATCTTAAGGCAAAATTAACACTAGAGGGGGGGGGGTGAATTGTGTTTAATTAATTTTATGAATCTTTTTGAAATCTTTTCAAATTAAACCCAAACAGATGCAATTCACAAACACAGAGACAATCACAGAACCAGACACAGATGCAAATAGTAAATAAAAGCAGTAAAGGAAAGAACACATCGGAATTTTATACTGGTTCGGAGTTACCCTACATCTAGTCAAACACAATTTCTTGTGCAAATTTCTTTTCAAATATAATGTCGATATTACAACCTCGATTTCAAGGCCACGAGATACACCCTCCTGTCTCCGAGTCCAGGGCAAACTCTCTTGATTTAACTAGGCTACAATCACACCTAATTGATTTACAGGCTACAATCACACCCAATTGATTTATGGGCCACAATCACACCGTTTCCAATCACACTTTGATAGAGAGAGACTCAATACACTTCGATCTTTCGATTTTTGATTGCAAATGATCCTATAACTCTGAATAGCACTGAGATCTTTGAGAGAGAGTGGTAGAGAATCAAATTAGAGACGATCGAGTTTGATTCACTTAGGATTTCAGCAGAGTTTTGTTAAGAATGTTTGAAAATAAGAATGGAAGAGAAAGAGGAGAGAAAACAAAGAAATCTTAAGTAAAAATTCATTGAAAACTACTGGTATATATAGGATAATAACGGTCATGTCCATTCGTCAAAGTTTATGACGAATAGACACTTCTTTTGAAAATTCAAATTTTAAAATCTACGGCTACCATGTCGACATAGGGGGTATAGGCATGTCGACATCCCCTAGTATTTTTTGAAACTTGAATTTTGTTTTAAAAGAGATTTTCTTTCTAAAGTTTGTCAAAACAATCATAGAACTTTGTAAACTATTTTGAATATACTTTATGATTATAAAAACCTTTGGAAAGTGATCTTACGAAATATAAAAGTAATAAAAACTAAATATATAAATATTTTGAGATTAAAGCTAAAACATTAAAACCAGGAGATAGTTTAAAAACAAGAAATGATTTTGAAATTAATATGATTAAAAATAGTTTTTGAATTAAGGCTAAAATATTTAAACCAAGAGAGAGATGTATTTCAAAAAATAGTTTTGAAAAAAATCTAAAAATAAGTCATTTTGAAAATTTCGTGAATTCCATTCCACTAGAGAAGGTCGTGGGCTCCATCCCACTAAAGAGGTCGTGGGTTCCATCCCACTATTAAAGCCAGAAGGTGGATTCCATTCCATAATTAAAATCCGAATAAAGATTTTAGTGCTATTATGAAGTTTTAACATAAATCTAGACTCTATCACTTATCTTGATATCTTGAACTCTTGATAATCTTTATACTCGTAAGTCTTCGGTCTTGATTTCTACAATCTTGAATTCGTCAGTCTTGAATCTCTATACTGTACAGTCTTCATTCTTAGTACCTGCATATATATATATATATCCTGCATATACATATATATCTAGACAAAGATATTAGTATTTATATTTTATAACAAGTCCTAAAGTTGTTGTCATCAAAACCATCATCTCAGGAACTAACAATCTCCCCCTTTTGACGATGACAACCTATGTTTATAAAATATACTCCACCAAACTCTGATTCTACTCTGACTCACCCTTATTCCAATAACTCCCCCTTAATCTACTAACTCCCCCTTAATCTAAGCCTAACTAACAACCTAAATATCCTATTTTATAATTCTCCCCCTTGGTCATCAACAAAAACTAAGCCTAAACTACATAAATCCCACTTAAACTATTACTATGGAACTAAATGCTAATAACGAAGTATAATAAGCGAAACATAAACCTAATTTTATTATATATGATGTTACATTACACACATATATATGAAACATAGACGCAAATATATACAAGTACAAAAAATATTAAAAAATTAATATAATAACAATCTAACAAGAGTCCTTGACAATTGGTGACTTGTGAATCGAACAATTACGGTAATGGAGACAAAAGTTTCCATGTTGTTCGACCAAATTACCATTTTTGTCAAAACAAACTTCTCCAACGCAAACAACATTATCGTCCTCGTCCATTTGCGCTTCTTCCTCTTCCTCTTCTTCTTCTTCGTCGTCCTTTAATGGTTTATGAATATGTATGTTAGAGGAATCATCTTCAATCACAATAGGGTCTGCATGATTATCCATTATAAATTTGTGCAAATTTCTAAGAATCTTGCCTTGTTTCTCTTGTTCCTTTGCCATCCTTATTTGCATGACTTGTAATTCAGTCAGCATGTGGAGAATCCTTCATAATTTCCTCGATCTTCATTACTCGAGCCAATGTAGTACGTTGGAATGGACCAGAATTAGGAGAAGGGAAGGAAATGGTTGCATTTTGGTTTGATTTAGAAGAGGAGGCCATTACTTTGTATTTTTAGAACTTTATTATAGAGAAAATGAAGTGAGAAGACAGATGAATTCGAAATATTATGGTTATATAACCACCAAACTAATTTTAAAGGGAAAATCAAAATTTCAAATCTAACCGTTGTATGTCGACATGGGGGGTAGGGGCATGTCGACATCCCTTTGAAAATTTTGTTTTTCTCTATTTATTTAAATATATATGTTACTATATCTATATTCTATATCTCAGTTATAGAACAAATACCTAGTTCTCTTCTTAATTTAGTAAAGGTTGATTGATTCAAGGGTTTGGTCAGAATATCTGCTATTTGATTCACAGTGTTGATAAATTCAAGAGAAATAATCTCTTTACTTATATTATCTTTGAGAAAATGATGTCTGATATCAATATGTTTAGTTCTGGCATGATGAGTAGGATTTTTGGATAAATTTATTGCACTTGTATTGTCACAATAAATTGGTGATTTTGAAATATTTAATCCAAAATCCTTTAGGGTCTGTTGCATATAGATAACTTGAGAACAAGCCAAAGCAGTTGAGATATATTCTACTTCAGTTGTTGATAGTGAGACAATATTTTGCTTTTTACTAAACCAGGAAACCAGAGAATATCCTAAAAAGTGACAAGTTCCACTTGTACCTTTCCGGTCTGATTTACAACCAACACAGTCAGCATCACAATATGAGATTAAATCAAATGAATCATTTTTAGGGTAAAATTAGCCATAGTCTAAAGTGTGTTTAAGATATCTTAGGATACGTTTAACAACTTTTAAATGGGTTTCTTTGGGTTTAGATTGGTATCTTGCACAGAGACATACACTATGCATGATATCAGGCCTACTCGCAGTTATATAGAGTAGCGATCCAATCATTCCCCTGTATAGTTTTTGATCAACATCTTTTGACATGTCTTCTTTATTCAAGGCTTCATTGGTTGCCATAGGAGTGGGTTTTCCACTCGCAGTGGTCATACCAAACTTACTAACTAGATCCCTATCATACTTTTCTTGACTAATGAAAATACCACTATCTAATTTTTTTATTTGCAATCCTAAAAAGAAAGTAAGTTCACCCATATGACTCATCTCAAACTCTTTTGTCATTATTTCAGAAAACTCTTTGTTCGTTTCATTGTTTGTTGATCCAAAAATGATATCATCTACATAAATCTGTACTAATTGGATATCATTTTTGTTTCTTTTAATAAAAAGTGTATTATCTACTCTACCAATTTCAAAATTTGATTGTAATAGGTAAGATCTTAGTCTGTCATACCAGACTCTAGGAGCTTGTTCCAGACCATATAAAGCTTTCTTTAATTGGTAAACATGATTTGGAAACTTTTCTTCTTCAAAAAGTAGAGGTTGTTCAACATAAACATCCTCTTTAACAAAACCATTTAAAAAGGCCCTTTTGACATCCATTTGAAATAATTTGAAATTGTTGTGGTTTGCGAAAGCAAGTAGAATTCTAATGGCTTATAATCTTGCTACGGGCGCAAAGGTTTCATCAAAGTCTATTCCTTCTTCTTGACAATAACCTTGCATGACTAACCGAGCTTTATTTCTAACAACCTCACCTTGTTCATTCATTTTATTTTTATAAACCCATTTAGTTCCTATTATAGTTTTGTCCTCAGGTCTAGGAAAAAGTTCCTATACATCATTTCTGGTGAATTGATTCAGTTCTTCTTGCATAGCAAGAATCCATGAACCATCAGATGATGCTTCCTTTGGATTATTAGGTTCAATAGTTGATATAATAGCTACATTACTCATCTTATTTAGTTGATTTCTAGTTCTAACAACAGATTCAATATTTCCTAGTATAGTTTCTATAGGATGATCTTTTAAAAGCTTGATCCTTTATTAGGATGAATAGTTTCACAATTTATTTCATTTGATTCATTATTTAAAGTAACAAAATCATCTTCATCATTTATTTGAACAAAATCTTTGAAATTTTCATCAAAAGATACATGCATTGTTTCTTCAATGGTGTCAGTTTTTAAATTGAAAACTCTGTATACTTTATTTCTAATAGAATATCCGATAAAGATTCCTTTGTCGGATTTTGGATCAAATTTATCCACATTGTCCTTTGTATTTAGAATAAAGCATTTACTTCCAAAAACTTTAAAATAAGATACCTTTGGTTTCTTATTGAAAAGAAGTTCATATGGTGTTTTATTGGTTAGAGGTCTAATTAAAATCCTATTAAAAATGTAACAAGCTGTAGCGACTGCTTTAGCCCAAAAATTTCTTGGTAATTTACTATCTGAAAGCATAGTTCTTGCACACTCTTGAATCATCCTATTTTTATGCTCTACCACTCCGTTTTGTTGTGGAGTTCTTGGAAAAGAAAAATTATGAGTTATATTCCTTTCTGATTACAGAAATTATCAAAATTTTCATTTTCAAATTCTCCACCGTGATCACTACGAATAGTTTTGATTTTTAAAGAAAGTTGATTTTGAATTCTTTTTGCAAAAGTTTTAAATAAATCAAAAGCATCACTTTTATGTTTCAGAAAAATTATCCATGTAAATCTAGAATAATCGTCTACAATTACAAAAACATATTTACTGTGATTTATTGACTGAATTTGAGATGGACCAAATAGATCTAAATGAAGTAACTCAAGAGGTTTTGAAGTTGAAATCATATCTTTCAATTTGAATGAACTCTTCCTAAGTTTTCCTAATTGACAAGCATCACATACGCTATCTACTTTAAAATCCATTTTAGGAAGACCTCTTACTAGATCAAGTTTCGAAAGTCTAGATAAGAGTTTGAAATTCAAATGCCCAAATCTTTTATGCCAAATACAAGGGTCACTTGTATTAGCCAAAAGACATAGGTTATCATTTGAGATTTTCATACCGAGAATATAAATATTTTCTTCCTAATTCCTTCAAAGATAATATTTGATTTATTATCTTATGTGACACTTATCCTTTTTAAATTTAATTTGTAGCCCTTGTCACATAGTTGACTTATGCTAAGTTGTGTTTTAGATTACTAACTAACAGAACATCAGAAATAGTAGGAGTTTTAGGGTTCCCGACATTGCCGATTCCAATCACATATCCTTTTGAATTGTCTCCAAAGTTGACCATTCCTCCATCTTCATAAATTATGTCATTCAGTATCTCCGGATTACCAGTCATGTGTCTTGAACATCCACTATCAAGTATCCATTTGTTTTCCTTGATTTGCACCATTTATCCATTGAGTGTTGATTCTTCAAAAGCCATATAACACATCTGTTCCTGCACAACACACCAATTCGGTAAATAACTTGATTTTCTATAATAACAATATGCAAACTTATGAGACAACGATGATTTGGATAGTTTTGAACTAGTGTTAACAGAATCTCCAAAATTGTCATTTTAAACTTTTTCAAAATTCAGATTATGATAACTTTGAAAACCAATGCTCTAATACCAAATGTAGGAAATGCAGATTACGGATCTTAAGGCAGAATTAACACTATAGGGGGGAGGGTGAATAATATTTAATTAATTTTATGAATCTTTTTGAAATCTTTTCAAATTAAACCCAAACAGATGCAATTCACAAACACAGAGACAATCACCGAACCAAATACAGATGCAAATAATAAATAAAAGTAGTAAAGGAAAGAACACACCAAAATTTTATACTGGTTCGGAGTTACCCTACATCAAGTCCCACATAGTTTCTTGTGCAGATTTCTTTTCAAATACAATGTCAATATTACAACCTCGATTTCAAGACCACGAGATACACCCTCCTGTCTCCGAGTCCAGGGCAAACTCTCTTGATTTAACCAGGCTACAAGATCACCTAATTGATTTATGGACTACAATCACACCCAATTGATTTACGGGCCACAATCACACCGTTTCCAATCACACTTTGATAGAGAGAGACTCGATTCACTTCGATCTTTGATTACAAATGATCCTATAACTCTGAATAGCAGTGAGATCTTTGAGAGAGAGTGGCAGAGAATCAAACTAGAGACGATCGAGTTTGATTCACTTAGGATTTCGGCAGAGTTTTGTTACGAATGTTTGAAAATAAGAGTGGAAGAGAAAGAGGAGAGAAAACAAAGAAATCTTAAGTAAAAATTCGTTGAAAACTACTGGTATCTATAGGAGAATAACGGTCATGTCCATTCGTGAAAGGTTATGACGAATTGCCACTTCTTTTGAAAATTCAAATTTTAAAATCTATGGCTACTATGTCGACATGAGGGGTATAGGCATGTCGACACCCCCTAGTATTTTTTGAAAATTGATTTTTGTTTTAAAAGAGATTTTCTTTCTAAAGTTTGTCGAAACAATCTTAGAACTTTGTAAACTATTTTGAATATACTTTATGATTATAAAAATCTTTGGAAAGTCAACTTACGAAATATAAAAGGATTAAAAACTAAATATATAAATATTTTGAGATTAAAGCTAAAACATTAAAACCACGAGATAGTTTAAAAACAAGAAATGATTCTGAAATTAATATGATTAAAATAGTTTTTGAATTAAGGCTAAAATATTTAAACTGATAGAGAGATGTCTTTTTAAAAAGATAGTTTTGAAAAAAATCTAAAAATAAGTCATTTTGAAAATTTCGTGGATTCCATTCCACTAGAGAAGGTCGTGGGTTCCATCCCACTAAAGAGGTCGTGCGTTCCATCCCACTATTAAAGCAAGAAGGTGGATTCCATTCCACAATTAAAATCCGAATAAAGATTTTAGTGCTATTATGAAGTTTTAACATAAATTTAGACTCTATTACTTATTTTGATATCTTGAACTCTTGATAATCTTGATACTCATGAGTTTTCTGTCTTGATTTCTACAATCTTGAATTCGTCAGTCTTGAATCTCTATACTGTACAGTCTTCATTCTTAGTACCTGCATATATATATCCTGCATATACATATATATCTAAACAAAGATATTAGTATTTATATTTTGTAACAAGTCCTATGGTTGTTGTCATCAAAACCATCATCTCAGGAACTAACACAAGTGAATAATTCGATTCGATTCGTCGAGCCAACTCAATGTAAAAATGAAATTAGGACAAGTACCACAAGTTAGGAGTTTATATGAAGCAACCGATAAAGGCTTATCCATTGTTTGTAGGCCTATAATTTGTTCAGCGAAGTCAATGTCAGAATCCTAAGGCAAACAAGTCCTAGCATCCATTAGAGAAGTCGAAAGACTTCTATGTTTCGTCTTAAGATTATAAGTGTAATGACCCAGAATTTCAAACACTTCGTATTTAAATATCTGAATTATTTAAATATTTGAATCCAAGATTTAATGTGATTAAATATGATTTTATAACCTTATTAAACACTTTTTAATTAATAATTAATGTTAGAAAAATTATTTTTGAAATGTGTTTACAAAAATATACACTTTGAATAAATACTGAAAATGTGACCGGAAAATGTTTAGTTAAAAATCAACTTTTTTATTCAATACAGGTTGTGTGAACACATTGTAACTTGAATAGTTATCATGTGTAAATATATGATAAGAATTAACACATCCTTTCCTAAGCTAAAGATTAACAAAACTAAAGTATAAATTAGCAAAAGTAAGTGGAAACATAAGAACTAAAAGGACCCTTAAATCAATGCACCAAACATGGAAAGCATGCTTGTGTAAGAGCATGGTATAACATGCTTAACTTAATGGCTAAGGAGGGGTTTATTCACACTTATCCATCCATTTCCTAACACTATAAATACACATGCATACACACTCATTTATTCACAAACCAAAAGTTCCAAACTTTACATTCTTTTCATGTATTCTCCTCCCTAACTTTCAACAAGTCTATGCAAATTAACTTCTTTCCCTTCCAAACTTTCACAAAGGTCTTAGACCATCATTAAAACATGCTTTAGCTTCTAAAAATAAGGAAATGATGGAGTTTTGGGAGACCCTCCCTTAAGGCCGTGAGCAATAATGCCTCTCTAGGCATAGGCGTGAGCAAAAGAGAGGAGGGGGAAGGCTTTGCCGTGAGATAGGAGCAAGTGGAAGTGAGTGGAGGAGTGGTTGTTAGTTTGAATGTTGGTAGGAAGAGATTTGGTTTGAGAAAAGTGAGTTAATCTCACTTAGTTTGAAGTTAATAAACTTTCTAATTGCTAGTTAAAGTTGCTTGTTGAATTGCTTGCTATTATTATAATACCAGACATTAACTACTTAATGTTAGAACCCTTGATTATATGCTTATTCAAGTATATAAAAATTGCTAAAGCATTTGCTTTTAAACCATTGAGAAGTATAGTATAAAATAAGTGCATTCGAATGCTTAAAATGGATATGTTAACTTATATATAGGTTAATACATGTTTAGTAGTGATATGGTTTGAATTTAGAATCATATATGTGTATAAAAGAGAATGACACAAGATATTGAATTGAATACGGAATTGTTCGTATAGCGATAGTCGCTATAAGCGCACTTTGAATCCCTTGAACTATAACTAATGAAAATGGGGATTGAAGACATATCTAAATAATAACTTGTTTGGTTATTATTTATACTTCTATAAGTGTTTAGAAAAGAAAAGAATACGTTTTGAAAAGTTATATAAGAAGTAAATCAAAGTAACAAAATATTGAAGTAGAAAGATCGCTATAATGGTTCATTTTGTTTAGCGAAATAACGATATTTTTCTACAAACTTGTTTGGGGGTTTCTTTTTATATTTAAGGAGTAAATAATATATTATTCTTATTGGAAATTTTTTGAAGCCCAATTCATTTAATAGCTAGTTGGACAAAATGCAAAAAGTTATAGCGAAATAGTCCCTATAAGTGTAGTTCGGTAAAATGCCCTATTTTCGGGAAATTCTCTAAAATAATTGAAAGTAATTCTTTGGGATTTTTCTTAATGATTTTCAAGTACCCAAAGAATACTAGCTAATGTAAAATGAATGGATTAAAAATCATTTGTTAAGACGTCGAAATCTTGGTGCAAAGTTGTAGCAAATTCACCTTAAACGACAGCCCAGGACTTTTGGTAGCACTTCTGTAGTGCTGTCTTTGCTTCTGAACATTTTGAGTTGTTGCGAATTATTTTGTAGCATTTGCAGAAATGCTATCTTTTCTGTTTGAAACTATAAATTGTATAAAAATGATATTTGAATTTAATATTTTTCTCTGATCTTTTTAGGGTTGTTTTCTAACTTATAAAACACTATTTTAAAATTGGTTTCAAGTTTATACATATTTTAACAAATAATTATGCATTTCTAAACTAAGTGGCTATTAAAAAATAAACTTTGTTTATTTTTGTTTTTCTATTTATTTCAAAATTCCTTATTTTTACATAATATTATATATAAATAATTATCATATATTTTAAGTAGTTTTAAAAGTATTTGAACATATTAATTAGTATTTTAAAGATATTTCTATACATATATAAGTTTTAAATATTAAGTATTTTGTAAATATAATAAAGGGAGTTTGTATTTTAACCCTTAAGTTAAAATAAATGTTTTTGTGGAATTAATTAAAAGTGTATTGCCTTAATTAATAAGTGTGGATATGCTTTGATCTTCAAATAATTTTTTTAAAGTTATTAATGGATAAGTAAATAGTTTTGGAGGTTGTTGTAAACGGCATTTTAGCAACACTTGTTTTTTAACCCTTATTATTAATTATACTTGGGAATATAATTGGATATTTACTGATGGATATTTAGTAGAAAATACAAGTAAATGGATTTGGATTTGTTGTGACAAATGTTTTGAACAACACTTGTCTTTAACCCTTGAATATTAATAAATATTTAAGAATGGAGTTTTAAAGATAAATGTTTTGGAAGTATAAAATGTTTGGGTTTGTTGTGATAATTGTTTTTAACAACACTTGTCTTTAACCTTTAAATGTAACTAAATCTTTAAAAGGAGAGTTTTAAAGAAAATGATTAAATGGAATGGTTTTGGGCTTGTAGTAAACAATGTTTTAGCAACATTTGTTTTTTAACCCTTGAATTATATTTTGGAAGAAATATTATAAATCTTTAACAATGGAATTTTAAAGATAATAACAAGTATTGAAATCTTTTATAAAGAGATAGAAAATGTTATGTGTTTAATTTATAAAAGAAAAGGAGTTTGTTATAACAATGTTTTGGCAGTAATTGTTTTAATCCCTTTGATTATATTTCAAGTAATTAAAAATTATTAAAAGATTTGTGAATACACTTATACCATTGGAATAAGTAAATGAATACTTTTGAAGTATTAAAAGAATAAATGAATAGTAAAAGAAAAGTATATATCTTTTAGAAAGAGAAATCCAATATATTTATACAAGTATATAAGGAAGTTTTAATTAATAAAAGATTATTAATTAATAAAGGAAATCTTCATTTATAAAACAAGTTTTATTAGGTAAAAAGATGTTTTACTAATAAAAATGGTTTTAATTAATAAAAGGGAAATTAATTAAAAAGGGATTAAAAGTCGTTTATGTGACTTGACCATGCCTTGCACGAAATGATAGTGCAGGTATGTTACTTGTTTATGAGAAAGTATTCAGGACTTAGGTCCCTTATGCGATCATTCTCATTATTTTTGAATAAGACCAAATTCATCGACTCAGTCTTGGAGAGACCGGGATCGATATGTGATCTACTTATCGAAAACCACTTCAAGGCTGAGATACGGGTTCTATCTTTTGGAAGTGGAATGATGGAATCCATGTGTGGTTCCAAAATCTGTTGAGATGATGGAATCTATGTGGGATTCATTATGTGATCGAGTTTTGTGGAAAACTCATGTGAAGATGTCCGACGAGACCTCAACATCAGAATTGGCTAAAAACAAAGTAAGCCCATAGCCAACGGGGTTTCGCTAACTTCAGAGGGTACTGATCAACTCTATTATCTAGAGTATGCTCATTGATTTTGCTAGCGGGAGTTGATCGTAGTCGGGACACGTTTTCTGCATGAACCAACTATGACTTCCTTATTTGGTATATTTTATCTAGAGATATATGATGCTCGAAAGGTACTTTCTGATCCTTGCCAGGAGACTTGCCTCGAGGTACTGAGGATCCTTCAATGGAAAATCCATATATGAATGTGCCTTTGTGGTTTTATTTGTATACCTAAATACGTTGTTAAATGTAACCAATGTAACCATTTCAGCTATGATTTATATTTATATTGAACACCCTTGACATTATTATAATATCACCAAATTTTCCTATAAAATGGTTTGGTTATCGTAAGGTAAAAACCCATCTGTGTTTATTCGCGGTGTGGTCTTACTAGATACCTTTATTCTTTAAAGGGTTTTACAAATATAGTAATTCAAATTACTTGAGTTTTCTCACGCTGGTTTACCAGACTGATCCGGGTGTTATTCTTCTTATATTGCTCGGGTCAGCCAGCGTATATTTCAGATATCGTTGATGATTCATTGGAGCTCTAGGAGAGGAGCTGGATGATTACCTACCGTAGGTTTTATTTCCACTGCATTACTTTGTTTATTTTTATTTCAGCAATTGTGAGGACAGGTAGTTATAATTGTCCAGGTTGATGATAGGTTAGTTTACTCTGATTATTGTATCTATATAGTTTTTCTTTGTAAAATTATCATTTTGATATTATATGTCATCGTTCCTTGGTGAGATTCAGATATTGTGTTCTCTTCTTTCTTGTTCGGTTTCTTTTCTTCTTTTATTTTACCTTAACGTTCTGTCTTTCTGGCACATGGATGCTCGGTACGTGAATACCGTAGATGTATTAGTGTCAGCATTTGGGGGTCGAAAAGGCATACGTTACAATGAGAAACATAAAAGTCTAGTGGAAGCTTATTAGATAAATGAAATGACGACATTTAACCTCTCTCATATTATAAGAACATATGCTGTGTATAAATTAAACTAATCTACATCGATGAATTTGTGCACTTAATATAATTGACAGATGTTTATCAATTAAAATATAAAATTGAACTTAATTTAGATTAAAAATAGAAATATAAATATACTTACCAATAGATTTTGCATGTTGTCAATTCAACACCCATGCAAGTGCCCAATTATACGACTACTAAATACGTTTATAACTTGGTCGCTTATATGTTTATTTGCCTTATACTATGTGTTGTCTTCTATAAGTTTCAAACTCTAAAATAATACAAGTATATGGATATTTGATCCATATACAATCATATATAAACATTATATGGTGAACAGTCGCAATTCATAATATACGAGACCTCGATGAAATTAGTTCATTAGAAGTGAGCAATTAAACCATAGAGCCAAATCGTATATTCAGTATGATTGATTACAATAAGGATCTTGTTGTATTAGGTGTAAAACTAGACCAAGAATTACAAGATGGATCTAAGAGTTTGATCACTAAAATAGTCAGTTTGATCAGCTTACGTACAATGCAACCTATTCGATATCCTTAAATGTTAAGGATGGCCAAATGCATTTCTGTAAAGAGTTCTAATGATAATGTAGTAAAGGTATCCTTTTGAATGGTTTGACCATTTGGAAAAGAAAACAAATATACGAGATTTAATATAACTCAAGGCTCGGTTAGGATGAAGATAGTGAATGGTTGCTTTTGCTTCATGAGGAGACATTGGAAATGAGAATTGGAAGATAAATACTTAACATGGAATGAGAAATATGATTTCAATTCTAAAATGTATTTTTATAAAAAACCGTTTTCTTTGAGAATTATTTCTTTAAGTTTAAGATATTTGATCCAAAAATTCTCGAATGTAAACCAATTACAACAAATGAAATAAGAAGCATATATTAAGTGGTTAAATGGAGCTTTGTATTTCATACACTATTATAGCAATGGCGGAAATAAAAGGAGCATATCATATAACACTTTCTGGTGATTGCATCAAGTTATGAAATTATTTTCGTAAACATACAAAATATTTTTTGATAACAGGAGTGATACTCTATTCAAGCAGATCACTCATTATAATTTCTCAAAGGCTCGAATCCATGACCTCTAGAACTCCACACCTCTAGAATCTTTGTCTAAAGCAACACACCTCTAACCACTTGAGCAAGAGGTCTTTGACATAAACATACCAAGTATTATTTATGAAATAATAACTATTTTCAATATTGACTAAAAATGTACATAGTTTTATTTTAATATGAATATTTTGGATATTCATTATAAAATAAAACTATAAAAGCGGTATTTGCTTTCATGATAAATATGATGCATTAAAAATATAGAAGTATCTAAAAAATTTGCAATTATTTTGGAATTATGGACAGAGCTAAAGTTTTGATAAAATAATTCTTCAATCATATGATTATGAATCATATGGTAGTAGTGAATTATATCTCAAACGATAAAGGGCAAAGCACCCATTCAGTGGGAGTGCAAGAGCATTGTTGAACTCTTTAGATTGATATACATAGACATATGCAATCATAAGTCTAATAATACCAAAATGGGTACACATACTTCGTTAAATTCACCGGTGAATTAAATGTGTATTTGATACACATGAAGTATGTCTATGATAAGCTTATAGAATATGGAACAGAAGTAAGTAATGTAACATGCAAAAGAAAATAAAAGGATTTGATTTGATCGAATAGGCGAGTATATTGGAAAGAGTTCCAAATGTATCTAAAAATGAATAAAGATTCAGTCTCAAAATTTACTCCTCCCTAAGGTACACGATGAAGTATCAATAAGGAGTAATCAGACTTTGTTGAACAATGTAGGACCGATAACGAGTGAAGTTGAGTTAATTTCTTTCTATAAGGTTGTGTATCTAAGAGAAGTATATAAGGTTAAAATTAATTTCATCTAAATAATAGTTTACAAAATCATACAAGATAAGGGTTTATAAGAAATCCAAACATATCCTGGTTTAAGGAGTTGAAAGGTTGCGAGAGTCGAGAGACTACATGTAATAATTGTTCGTGAGGTATCTTGTGGGGACCACCCCAAAGGAGTTTGGGGACGATAGTCATTGGATGATCAATTTATGTTTTAAACATAAGTTTCATAAACTAAAACCAAATAAGTTATATATGTAAGGAAATTCATAAAATGTTTCCGTTGCATTGAGAACAATTAGTGTTTCAAGAAACACCTACTTCATGATGAAGGAATTTATTTTAGAAATTATTGGTAAGTAAAAAAGATATGATCCAAAATAAAATCGATTATGAGGAATGAAATGAAACTAATCAAACCTAAATGCACACGACATAATAGAATGTTTAATAAGTATTCTTACACATTAAGGAGAAACTATGAATTTCTTATCAATGTCGAGAATATATATTCCTTAGTTATCAATTCATATTAAGAGTATTGATTCTGGCATACGGTATGATGCGCAAATCCGAAATTGATTCCAAGTACATTAGAAAAATATGATTTTGATAGTTATACGCAAAGGGATATGATCCATCGGCCATAAATGTGCCTTTAGGAGAAAGACTAATGCAGTTGCAATTTTGTGAGCAACATTGATAAGAATAACAACATAAATTTCAACTGTTGAAATTAACGAAATAGATTTGTCACCAACGTACTCAAGTTAATTCAGGTTTTACTCACAAAATTATCACCTAATATGACTTTATGTTTTGGTACATATGTATTGAAAAAGAAAATCCTAAATAATGATTTAGAATAGACCTTTTGCACATGACAACCAAAGTATCTTAAAGTCAATGTAAGCGATATTGAGTTTGTGGGTTTTCAGATATGATCCAAGAATAGGTACGAAAATATCATTCGACAAGTATTTGAGATAAATAAGTATTTTGATGGAAATATCAAATAGTTTGATTTTAATTCAAAATGCAAAATTCAAAATCAAACTGTCAAATAATTTTGCTTTCTACAAGAAATATCGCATTTTCCAAATTACTTGCTTAACTAATTAAATTGAGGGCACACTTCCCTGATTATCAAATTAAATTAATTCGACTAGATAATGCAAGAGAATTTACTTATTAAGTTTTGATGATTATTTCTCATCATTGGGAATCGGAGTTGAACAACCACTAGCTCATGTTCACTCTCAAAATGGTCTAGCAGAATTGTTAATTTAACGTCTACAACTTATTGCAAGACATTTCTTATGGAATCAAAGTTACCAATTTCTGGATGGGGAAATGCAGTATTGCATGCATTAAAATTGGTATAAATTAAACCAATAGGTTATCATCAATTTTCACCTGCAAAGCTTTTAATTGGATCTCAACCAAATATTTCACATTAAATTTTGTTGCACTATGCATGTGCCATTAGTCCCCTACTTCTTGCTAAAATGGGTCCTTAATGTAGGTTCAGAATTTATGTTAGGTTTGATTTGCCATCGATAATTCATGATCTTAAATATTGTATCGGTGATGTTTTCATTTCAAGATTTTCAAACTGTAAATTTGATGAGCCAATTTTCCTAAGTTAGGTGGAGAAGAGACCGTCCCAATAGAGTGTCATGAAATATCATGGAATAATTCATCTATGTCTCATTTGGATCCGCATACCAAACAAAGTCAATATGAGGTACAAATTTTTTTTCATCTTCAGAATATAGCAAATCAAATGCCAAATGCATTTAGTGATGCTGCAAAAATAACTAAATCTCACATTTCAGCAGCAAATGCACCAACTAGAATTAAAGTCCCAAAAGGACCAAAGTTGAATAATGTAGCAAACAAATCTACAACGGGACAAAACATGGAAGACCCATTGATTCAAAAGACCTAGTGCCTAGAAAAAGAAAATCTAACGAAAAATCATCAACGGATAAACCTTCCGAATGGGTTATAAATGATCTAGTAGATCACGTAAATGAAAATTCCAATTCTTCTAAAAATCCAGAAGGAACTATTATCATAAAAGAAATAATAGAAGCTTCCAAAAGTAAAATGGTACATAGTAATAATGAGATCTTAATATTTTATATGAACTATGGAGAAATGTGAGACCAAAGTAAAATAATAATTGATGATATATTCTCATTTGTAGTAGCTAATAAAATAATTGAAAGTCATAATGATAATAAGAATAATGATACCGGACCAACTAGCATAAATGAATGTCAAAAAAGACACTATTGGTCGAAATGGAAATATGCTATCCAAGTTAAACTAGATTCACTAGGAAAACACGTTTTGTTTGGACCAATAGATAACACACCAAGAGATATTAAACCAATAGGTTAAAAATGGGTATTTGTTAGAGAACGAAATGACAAAAATGAAATCGTGAGACACAAAGCACGACTTGTCACACAAGGTTTCTTGTAGAGACCAAGTTTTGATTTTAAAGAAATGTAGTCCATGTTATGGATGTCATAACATTTCGATATTTGATAAGCCTGGTAGTTTCTAAAAAACTTGATATAAATCTATTTGATGTCGTGATGGTTTATCTTTTTGGTGAGTTAGATACCGATATTTACATGAAAATAGTTAATGGATATTGGTTGCCTAAAGCAAAATCAAATTCAATGTGCTCATTAAAACTTGGACGAACACTGTATGGTTTGAAACAATCTAGAAGAATGTGGTATAACAACCTGAGTGAATATTTGGTAAAAGCCGGATATAAAAACAATCTCATTTGTCCATGTGTCTTTAGAAAGAAATCGGTAAAGGTATTTACTATTTTACATGTTTATGTTAATGACATAAATATAATTGGGACTCTACGCCTATACACCAAGAGATTGATGAAACGGTAAATTATTTAAAGAAAGAATTTGAAATGAAAGATCTTGGAAAAACCAGATACTATCTTTTCCTATAGATCAAGCATAGTACTAATGGCATACTAATCCATTAGTTAAACTACATTGATAAAATGCTAAAGTGTTTTCGAATAAAAAAAGCATATTCACTTAGTACGCCTGTGGTTGTTAGATCTTTAGATAATAAAAAGGACCCTACGCCCCAAAAGGAGATGATGAAAATGTTCTTGGTCTAAAAGTACCATATCTCAGTGCCATTGGTGCATTATTTTATTTAGGACAATGCAAGAGACCAGATATTGCATTCTCGGTAAATCTTCTGGCAAGGTATAGTTCTGCACCAACAGAAAGACACTGAAATGATCCTGACTCGGCCTTCGAAAATCGACACCCGTACTTCACTTGTACTCGAATGCCGCAGATTCAAACGCCGAATCTGGGTCGCCGGAGCTTATAACACAGTAAGTATAACAACACAGCGGAAGAAAGAAATGGATAATATCATATACAACTCCAATGAATACAATATCCAGAATGATATACAACAATGATACAATATGATACAAGAATATCAGAGATAAATAAAGATGCTACAGCGGAAAAAAGAAGTGATACTCCAAGTGATCCGACAAAGAGACTGAGTCCAACAACTCCAATATCAAGCTCGAACCACCATCATGTTGCACCAAGATAAGCAACGTCAGTCCGTGAACTCCAAAAACTGAACTAGTTCCTGATAATCTACTAAACCTGACTATCTGAAAAACCCAACTCTAGACTGCCCATGTGGAAAATGTGGGCACCCAGAGTTTAGGAAGGGAACAATAAACTCCAGGTCAGTCATGGGACTGGTGTGAGTAACAAAAATAGTTTATCTTTAAAACAAACAACAAAAGAATTTTAAACATGGAAATCCGCAATGCTTTTTGGAAAATGAAACTACCATAAGGCCTCCCGGCACACACACAATGCAATCGCACACATGGGGGAGATTTCTCCTTATGATAGTCAAACATGCTTACTACGCAAGAAAAACTCTTTTGATATTATTACTAGTGCATAGTGTAGGAAACATTTTGAAAGTATAATATTAATCTTAACCAACATAGGTACCATTATATTATGCCTACTATAGCCGCCGCCTGAGGAGACAGGTTATACAACTGCAATTGTAAAGGGCTCGTATTATTTCTTTGGATTTCCCAACAAATGGTTAGGCTAAGGAACTTCCTATGCCACGTAGGAACGCCTCTGGAGGGACGCCCCGAGAGACAACTGCTCTCTGCCAAAACAAGGCCGGTTACCCCCTTCCCGGGTAGTAAACCTGAGATATGCCACCCCCGGTCGTTTGCGACCTTTATCCGAGGATCCTCGATCACAAAGCAACAATCACACAGTAAATGAGATTGGAGCAACCACACAGTTAAATATCTGGGCTTCATACCATGATACCACCTTTTTCCAGAAGGAATGGTCATACCCTAGGGGAGCTACCCCTGAAACCTTGCCGCATCTTTCCTGTTTCGACCATTTCCGGGGTGTGAGGTCCGATGAGGTCTCGTCCACAAAGCTACACTTTACACGAAAGCCATGCTTTGATCAACAAATGATCACCAACACACAGCAGCACTCAGCATGCCACACTACCAAATTGGGAGTATATCACTGATAACCTTCAACTACATAACCTCTGAGCTCGTACGTCTCAAAGAAGGGTGTTAAGCTAAGAGAATAAATTCTCCGCCACCAAACAGAAATGTATTTGAAAGAAATCAGCTTTATATCTCAAAGTGTAGTGTCAGACATCCAACCATACAAGTCTATTCCGGGTTCGAACAGAACCGAAGGCACTTCCGAAGAAGCCCTTGCAATCCGGGTATTCACAATCCCGATCGGATTTCCCATCACTTAGGGAATCTCTATACCGGCGTGACTCAGTGCAAAGACAATCGACGGGTTATCCTTTCGTTTTCGAAAATATCCAGTCTTCACCACCGGTCTTCAAATGCAATCCATATACGACGTATCATTATTCGGAATGGGTTATATGACGCAAAGGTCCTCTCCCGACTAAACCGAATAATGAGCGCAAAATTTAAAAACATATGGATAATGGAATTTCAATTAAGTTACAACTTATTACTCAAACTTTTCTTTCAAATGGTTTAAACACATTACCATTTTAATCTTTTACCTAAAACGATTCATTTCACAAAGTTCACCCTGTTTCACAAAGATCCATTCATAGATTTTCAAATCGATTTCCATTTCAATTGGATTAACTCATTAAATCTTTAAAACAAAGATTTAATTGATAACTTTCAAAACAATTCCATTTCGACCTTTTATACAAAAGGTACACCTTTCCAATTTCAAAACAAAGTTCAACAATCTTTCACAAAGATTTATTCATAACTCGAAAAACCATTTTCATTTCAAACTTGAAATTCTTTTGACACAAATTGGAAATTCATTCCTTATATGAAAGCTTCTATTATTTGAAAACAAATAGTTTTCATTTTGGAAAATTTGATTCTTTTATACGAGTTAAAGTCCTTGGGTTAAATTCAAATTCTCAAAACCATACTTTTAAAATGGTTTAAATTCATATAAACACATTTATAACATCTTTAACCATAATTTCCAAACATGGAATTCAATCCCAAATTTTGAATTCAAATCCAAATTAAATTTTTTTAAATTGAAAAGCTTTACCAAGTTATTCAAGATAACTTTTATCTTAAAAACTCCTTTTCAAAGGCTTTAACATTTAACCCAAATTCATTTCCAAAATCAATTGAAATTAAAATTTCAATTTTAAAAATATTAAATTTAAATCATCTGTGACTTAACCGATTTCCTTGTGAAATCCATATTTGTGTGTGTAAGAGTGTAGTCTAGGGGTTTCACACATAATAGTGCAACATCATTCAATCATCACAGATTCAAATACAGAAATATAGTTGATAAGCGGTATAAACTATAACACTTATCGTTCATTCACAGATTCATAGATAAATCACATATAAAATAAATTACATTCATCACAACTTGAATTAAAACAATTCATATCACACAGCATCACATAGTAGGGATATCGAACAATTCACAACATTCAATAGAATACAGTCATCCATAAGTGAAACCAATTAAGATATCTGATTAGCTAAACCAGATCATTTGCCTATGGATAATTCCTAGTCAGGGTTAATTAATAATTAATTAATTACAAATATTTATTTAATTATTCTTTAATTGATCATTAATTACCCTTTTATTTAATATTTCATAATAACTTTAACTCATTAACCTTTAATTAATTATTCTTAAATTAATCACCCTAATTAATTAACCACATTAATTAATTATTCTTTAAAGTAATTAACCCTTAATTATTTACAAAAATGATTATCCCTAATCACAAATTAATTACATTGAGCAATTATCCTTTAATCATTTAATTAATCAATTTTTAATCATTAATTTAATTACTTTTAATTAAGTAATTATCTTTAAGTAATTAATTACCTTTAATTACTTATATTAATTATCCTTTCATCAATAACACAGAGTAATTAGCCTTAAATTAATTACACAAATTAATTATCCTTAACCATTCACTGTAATTAACCATTAATTACTTTTAATTAATAAATTTCTGATTCATTAATCTCTAATCATTAGTTAATCAATCATAATCATTAGTTAATTAAATTAATTAATTATTCTTAATTAATTACTTAATTAATCCTTTATCCTTAATTAATTTAATAAATAAATTATACCGAAATTTCTTAATTAACTTCATTAAGCTCAACCATTAAAACCATAATTATCTTAAGATAAAACTTAATTATCATTATAACACTTTATTTTAAGAATTTACTCTACTTAATTAAATCATTAATTAAGTTTTGAAATAAAATAATCATTTAACTTGATAAATTAAAGTTAACAAAACATAACTACCTTTAAATGTTTTAAACATTATCAAGTAATAGTTTTAAAACTATTTCAATTTAAATTTCAAAATCTTTGTTATAAATTCTTTTTAAAACTTCCTGTACAATACTTAAACCTGTCTATCTCTAGAAAACCCGAGCAAAACCCTTCAACTACCCGATCAAAACACGAGACAACTCACGTTCTTCCTGCTTCGAGAAAAATTCAATCATTCCCGAACTAAAACCCGAGCACGAACATCGTCCATCATCCACTGACATGCAGTGCACGTGTGCACTTCCACCGGTGAACCACAGCGCTCTGACCATCGACGTCGATCTCAACACCTCGCCGGTGATCCTCGCAACCAAACTCGACCACCCCCTTTTCCCGATTCGATCGAGAAACAAAAACGACTAAAAACACACAGCCTGGAAACGTAACATCATCGGAAAACTCCTTCCCTCCGACAATCCCTGACCGAGACACCACGCCGCCTTCACCGTAGCTCCGTCACGTCTCCCGGCATCTCCAGAACGACTCGCGATCGACTCCGGTCGCTTCTAGGCATCGCGAAACCCGATAGGACACTCATGACAAACCCAGGGAATAAAACCCTACATCATGGATTCCTAGCCATCTCGACCAATGATAAATCACCATGGTATTTTTCCGATGATCGTCGTCTTCACCTCGACCTTCAAGCCCAAACACGTCGGCCAGTTCGTCGTTGATCGACGGAAATCGACCAAAACATCACAAACTATCTACACGAGAATACCCAACAATCTCCAAACTAAAAATCATGATTTACACACTAAAATTCATGATTTCCCATCACGAATTCAACTATGCAATCCAATCATAAAATTGAATTGATAAAATTTTGACCCAAATTACAATTTCACTGTTATTTATAAACTTTCGAGCCAAATATTCATTTTAAATTCCTGTAATTATTTTTAGGAGGAATGTTACATGATTCCAAACATTTTTCATTTACAATCCAAAAGCTATCAGTGATTAAATACTAAGATATTGAATTTTTAAAGAAAATGCTACCCTATAAACACACAGAGCCTGTATATACATATGCAGGCTATTCACAGGCAATAAACATTTATACACATACATGCATCCATTTCAATCCAGATATTTCAAGCTAACACATGATTTTCATTCACCTACCAAAGTGAAATCAAGTTATAAAACTGTTTTTTAAAATCTAGTTTACTCACTTATTTTCCAGAAGAAGACAGAGTTGCTTTTCTTTTGAACCAAGCTTTGAACTTCCAGTTGAAATCTTCTTGTTTGTATTGATTTGTATTGTAGTTTCGTTTGAGTTTTGAAAAAAATACTTGCTTCAGATTTTCTTAGTCTCTGGTGGACGAAATGAGATAAGGAAGTTGATGTATATAGGAAATGAAGTTTACAGGAGATGATGATATTTGTACAAGTGATATTTTTTTTAATATTTGATCAAAGATTTTTATTAGCAAATGGAGGCTGATATGATTTGTTGTAGTGTACTAAGGTTTCATGCATTTATTATCTTGTACAAATATATATTTATCTATACGCTATATCTTCCTTTGCAAGCCATTTCACTTGTTTACATTTCTTTCCTTTACAAGTTGATTCATACTTATCCAATTTGTTTTTCAAGTCTACACTTATCTTTTATTTGTTCATATTTGAATGTATTTCTTTCTTTTCTTTTTCTTTAGTAATATTGCTAAATAAATTTCTATTTTAATTTTGTTGTTAGATTTTATTTAAGTGTTACTTCATTTTCATATTTTATCTTATCTAATTTGTATTTTTATTTTCCTTTCTAGTTTATCTTATATATATTTATTTCTATTTTTGTTTTTATTTTTTTTATTTTTTTATTTCTAACTTGAATATTTATTATCGATTTTACTTTATATTTTTCATAGATGATTTTATAACCATTTACTTAAAATTTAAATCCAAATCACATATATATACAATATTTAATTTCTTATGATTTAATATATATTCTATTTGAATTGGAGAAACTCGAATCAATTTACCAATTGATTTTACAAATTTTAATTCAAAAATTAATTTAATTATCAATTTAAATTTAATTAAAATCCGGGATCGTTACAGACACTGTAATAGTATAAAACATATCATGATATATTTTTGTGGAACAAAAAAATTTAATCTTGTTTTATTTCAATATAGGTGATATACAAATCAAATGTCGGTAGCAACATTATCCAATCATTTTGAAATATTAGAACTACATAAAGCAAGTCGAGAATGTATTTGGCTAAGATGATTAATTAATCACATTCGAAAGATGTGTCAACTCCTCCCAGCTAAACTATTATTTATGAAGATGACACAACTTGCATAACTTAGATCCAAGTAGGTTACATCAAGAACGATAGGACCAAACACGTTTCTCCAAAATTTTTCTTTATGCATGACTTAAAAAAGGATAATAAGATAGTTCTAAAACAAATTTAGTACTAAGAAAATCCAACTAATCTATTCATAAAGACACTTCCAAAATCAACATTTCGAAAGAAGCTGTACATAATGGTATGCGTCGGTTGCATCAACAGACTAATTGAATAATGCATTATAAATAAGGGGGAGCAACCAAAAATATGTTATAATGCACTGTTTTTCCTTTACTAATATTTTTCATAGTGGATTTTTGTTACTAATAATGCACTGTTTTTCTTTGTTTATGATTTTTCCCATTAGGTTTTTTATAACATAGGTTTTTAATGAGGCACTTATTCTTATCATCTTTACATATTTATATTCAAAGGGGTGTATTATAATATACATCCCTTCCAAGTGCCTAACTTTACACTATTAAATACATTCGTAACTTGGTCACTTACATGCTCATTTGCCCGAGACTATGTATTGCCTTTTATGAGTTTCAAGCTATAAAAGTAATACATGAATATGAATATTTGATCCGTAAATGATCACATATAAATGTTCTATGGTGAACAACAACAATTCATAATGTAAGTAAAAGTGCAACTTATTTGATATCCTTATATGTTAAAGATGACTAAATGCACTTTTTAAAGAATTCATTATGGTCTTGAAGTAAGGGTTTTCTTTTGAATGGTTCAACCATTTGGAAAAGAAAACTATTGTACGAGAGTGAATGTAAGTTAAGGAAATGTTGGATGAAGAGATTAAATGGTCACTTATGCTTCATGAAGAAACATTGGAAAAGAGAATTGAATAAAATACCAAAGATACTTAATATGTAATGAGAAATATGATTACTATTCCAAATGTATTTTCATATAGAAAATTATTTTCTATGAGATTTATTTCTTAGGGTTTAAGATATTTGATCTGAAAACTCTTGACTGTAAATCGGTTACATAAATGAAACAAATATCTCATATTATGTGGTTGAATGGAGCTTTATATTTCATTTGCTATTATAGTAATGGCAGAAATAGTGGAAGCATACAATATAATACTTCTTGGTGATCGCATCAAGTTATAAAATTGTTTTTGTAAACATATCAAATGTTATTTATGAAATACTAACTTTTTTCAGTATTGATGGTAAATAAACAAAGTTCCTTTCAATATGAATATGTTGAATATTCATTATAAAATAAAATAATAATAGTGGTATTTGCTTTCATAACAAAAGTGATGCATTGGAAAATAAAAAAGTATTTTGCAATTATTTTGGAATTATGGACTAAGACATATTTCTGAGAAATAAATTTTAATCATATGATTATGAAATATATGGTACTTGCGAATTATATGTCAAATGATAAAGGGGAAAGACACCCATTCAGTGGGAGTGACATAAGAGTTAGTGATTGGGATTGATACATATAATGTATGCAATCGTAAGTCTAATAATCCTAAAATGGTTCTACATGCTTTGTTAAAATACACCGATGAATTATAATAAAGATAACATGTGTATTTGATGCACATGTAGTGTATCTATAATAAGTTCATAGAATATAAAACAGAGTAAGTAATGTAATGTGCAAAAGTAAATAAAATAATTTGATTTGGTCGAATATTTAAGTATATTGGAAAGAGTTCCAAATGTATATAAAATGAATAAAGATTCAGTCTTAAAGTCACAACTCCTTATCCATAATGATGTATCGATAAGAAGTCAGACTTTGCTAAACAAAGTACGGTTGTTAATGAGTGAAGTTGAATTAACTTCTTTCGGTAAGATCGTATACTTAAGACTAGTACGTAAGGTTAATATTTAGTTCATTTAAAGCATAATTTATGATATCATGCATGATAAGAAGCACCTACATATCCTAGGTCAAGGAATTGATAGGTTATTTTAATCGAAACAACAAATGTTATAAGCATTCATGAGGGATCCTGAATGGCCCACTCCAAAGGAGTTTGAGATAGATCAATATTGAGTGACCATTTATGTTTTAAACATAAGTTTAGTAAAGTAAAACCAAATCAATTATATATAAGATGATTCCAAAAACGATTATAGATACCTATTCCATTGTATTGAAACAATTATCATTTCAAGAAAAACAACATCGTAGCGAAAAAATTTATTTAAGAAATTATTGGTAGTAAAATGGATTTGGATATGATCCATAGATAAAAATGATTACGACGTATGGAATGTAATTAACCAAACCTAAATGGACATAATACATTAGAATGTCTAATAAGTATTCTTGCACATTAAGGAGAAATTATTAGTTTCTTATCAATGTCGAGAATAGAATTTTCTTCAGTTGTCAATAAAGCATTTAAGAGGATTGAATTTGCCATATGGTACGATGTGAAATCCAGAATGATTCCAAATGCACTATCAAAATATGAATTTTGGCAATTGTTCCCAAACGGATATTATCCATCGGCCACATATGTGTTTTCAAGAAGAAGACCAATGCAATTGGATAGTGTAAGCAACGCTGATAAGAATAACATCGCAAATTTTACTTGTTCTGTAATAAGATTCATCATTCAACGTGCTTAAGTTAATTCGAATTTTACTCGCAAAATTATCTCCCGATATAACTTTGAATTTTGGTACATATATGTTGAAAAGAAGATTCTAAATAATGGTTTAGGATAGAATGTTTGAACATTACAACCAAAGTGTCTCGAAGTCAGTGGAAGCGATATTGAGTTTGTGGGTTTTAGATATGATCCAAGAACTAATACAAAAATATCATTCAATAAGCATCAGAGTTGAACAAGTATGTTTATAGAAATATCAAACAGTTTGATTTTCAATCAAAATGCATATGAAGAGTGTGTCTATAAGAAAGAAAATTAGAAAGTTAAATAGATATTTCTAAACTATAAGTAAACGACATACCGCTGTGATTTAATGATGCACTTCTAGTTTGGTTGTTTAGTTCTTGATATATGATTTGAAAAACATCTTTTATAATCAATATAAAAGGATGTTAGGAATGCCCAGATGATATGCGCACATACCATATTAAAATGTTTAATATGGAGCATGTAAGATGGGTTCCTGATGCATTGGCAATAAGAATTATCATACATGCTTTTTTGTCTACAATAACATATTTCGCTTATGTATTTGATACATAAAGTAAGTATCAAATCCGAATTAAGAGCACTAAATGATTGTTAACAGTATTCTCGAGTATTTGTGAAATACTAGAGAATTGTTTATAGAAAACAACGAGCTTCTTACGAAGAACATTCAAACTCAAACTTCATAAGTGATATCGAGTATAATACGTCGATATTAAATACATGTTCAAACTTCAGTTAAGAAGCTTTAAGTTGGAAATATTCCAAAAGAAAGGTTGTGGTTGATTCAAATGAAAAGGCTACGTACATTGCCTTTAATACCGCCATAATAGAAGCGATGCATAAATGTAAATGCTTAAATTAATAATTGAGTTAGGGGTGATTCCAACTATTTAGAATACTACGTCATTATTATATGAAAACAAAATCATGATAAGAGCTCACTAGAAGTCGAGAAACATAGTTCAAATAGTTACACATGATAAAGGCAGTTTATTAACATCAGAAATAGTTGATTGATAGAGTAGATAATTAAAATAAAATATGTAATGACCCAAAATTTTAACTATTTTAAATTATTAAATTTAATATAATTATTGAACAAAAATGGTTAGAAATAAAAATTTAATGATTTATTAGTGTAATTTATTGGATAATTAAATTGTTTAAATTTAATAATGGAAATTATTTAAATAATTAAATCCTGAATTTAATATGAATGAAAATGATGTAGAAAGTTGATTTAAATTTTATTTAAACAAGAATGAAAATTGTTAGCTTTTAAAATTGAATTTAAAGTGATTAAGTTGATTTTAGAAATTACTTGTCTTAATTAACGTGTAAAAATAGTCTTTTTGGGCACTGTTTTAGATTTTGACAAAATGAGTTTCATCAGATCCGTAATAGTAAATTATTATAGGATTTCAAGTTTCGTAGTGATTGGACTTATCGTTTGGTCGTGCGAGCTTGAAACGCGTAGAATTTATTTTCAGAACTTTAATTAGAATAATTTGATTTTGAAAAGCTATCTTCTGAATATGATAGAAGTGGCTCCCGATATATGTTCCATTGTGTTGGGAATAGGGGTATAACATATAGAATGCCAGGCGGCATGCTTCGTTTGGAGTTTGAAATTTTCGTGGATAAATCGGGTCGAAAATTTATATAAAAGGCTACATTCTATTTTCATTTTTGTAACCTAGCTCATCTTCTTCAGCCGCCTCCATTCTCATTTTTAATGGCCGAAAATCTCCGATCTTTCTCCCTCGTTTTCTTCCAATCCGTTCAATGAAATCGCACAACCCCAAAAGCAAAAATGTAGATCTCATTGAGCTCTACATGATGTACGAATGGATCATCATTTGGCATGGCGTGGTGGGCAATATCGCCCTCCGTTCACTACTACAAAATTTTGGATCCGTGACTTTTGCTCGAGCGTGCGTGCAAGATGGAGGCGCAAGCTCGGCTCGGTGAAGGGGCACGCTGGTGTGCGAGAGTAGGGATCGGCGGCGGCGTTCGAAGTGGAGGCACATATCGCGGTTGTCGTTTGAAAAAAAGAAATGAGAGTCGTGTTGCCTGGGCGCGTGCAAACGAGGATGAAGGTTAGGGTTAAGTTAGTCATGTTAATTAAATTTTAATTATATCATTATACTAATTAATTCGTAACTTTCTCGTATGAGGTCGGATTCGAGTGAAACAAGTCGCATTACGATCGTATCGATGAAGGCTATGCCATGGAGTTGGATTGAAATTTATTTGAATACGAAAAAATTTCAGTTCCAAATAAAGGTGAGTAATTAAACTGCTCACGAAATACTAAAATATTTTTATGTTACTTAAATCAAAATAATGAAGTGTTTATTTTTATTGATTGTTGTTTGGTAAAATTTACTAACATTTAAATTGGCATATGAATTGACTGTTAGGAATTAAAATCAACAGTTAAAGTGAAATTGAAATTAAAGTGCCAGTTAAAAATTTGATATTTAATAACTAGTTAGCTGTTGTGATATATCGACTATTTTTTATGTTAATTGAGATTGGATGGCTATTGGATGATATATTGGATGATTGGTTGTTTATTTATTTGTATATATTCTTGTTATCACCTTGTATATTATTTATAGTATATAAAACTGTAACATGAATTGTTTTGAATAAATTAAGAAATAGGTTGAAATGATATATACCTATGACACTTTGATTTGGATTGAAATGATATATATCTATCCCTGCAATTAAAATTGAAATAAATGATCACTTGCCCATAGGATAGAAAATTATATACGGACATCGGATTGGTTAAATTTAACGATTTTAAATTCTTGGATTTGAATTTATTCAAATGATTTTGTTTTACAAAAATAAATTTGAATTGAAATATGGGAATTGGATTATGTTCGAACTTGAGCTTGAAATGTTGAAATTGAAATTTGATAACAAAAGTGTTTAAAGATTGTAGTTTGAAATTTGAAGTTATCATCGATATATGATTTGAATTATTGGAAATCAAATTTGTTTTAAAGGTTGAACTTTATTCGAACTTCGAGATTTGTCTTAGAAAAAGGGATTTAAATTGATATTTCAAACTTGGGCTTGGAATTGAATCACTTTAAAGATTTGAACATTATATTGAACATCGAAGTTAAATTTGATTTAAATGATTTAAATCGATATTCTAAAATCGAACTCGAACTTTATATATACTGAAATTGTAACGATCCAATTTTTCGACTTCCAAAAGTTGACATCAATACGCCCACTGTATCAAATGCCGCACAATTGAATGCCGGAAAACCGAATCATTAGGGTTAAAGAAAAAAGAGGTAGAAGAAGAAAGAAAAAGAAACAGAAACAATAGCAAAATCTCACAATCGCAGCGGAACAACATATAATAGATAAATGAATAATCTTTAAAACAAAGAACTATATCAGTTCATACAATACATCATCAGAGTTTACAACAACAACACACAACGCTGGCAGTTATAATAATCTGCCCATATGATTGAATACACAGCGGAATGATAATAGTATACGGAAGTACGTATCGCCATCCAGCTCGTCTCCTGATCTCCACAGCATACTTTTCTGACTTCGCTCCAGAACAACGATAACCTGACTCTAGGCTGCCCGTGTGGAAAATTATGGGCACCCAGAGTTTAGAAAGGGAACAATAAACTCCGAGTCAGTCATGGGACTGGTGTGAGATCTTAAGACAGTTATTTGCACAAAGGAATAAATAGAAATCCGCTATGCTTTTGGAAAATGAAACTACCATAAGTAAATGGCAGGTTATACAACTAAAACCGTACAGGGCGTGTATTGTTTCTTTGGATTTCCAACAAATGGTCAGGCTAAGGAACTTCCTACACCACATGGGTATGCCTCTGAAGGGACGCTCCGAGAACCTAACTGGATCTCTACCAACACAAGGCCGAGTTATCTCACGCTTCTGGTGCAACGAAGGTGTAACTAGATAACTCCACACATGAGTATGACATCCCGGTCGTTACCGACCTTTATCCGAGGATCCTTATCACCAACAACCACAAAGTAATAAAATAAATTTGCAGCAACCACATAAGTTAAGTATCTGGGCTCCATACCATGATACCACCTTTTTCCAGAAGGAAATGGACATACCCTGAGGGCGCTACCCCCAAAAACAACCTTGCCGCATCCTTCCTGTTTCGACCATTTCGGGTTGTGAGGTTCGACGAAGTCTCATCCACAAAGCTACGCTTTTCACAAAAGCCATGCTTCGATCAACAAATGATCAGCAACACTTAACATGCCACATTACCAAATTAGGAATATATCACTAGTAACAATCAACTACATAACCTCTGAGCTCATACGTCTCAGAGAAGGGTGTTAAGCTAAGAGAAGAAATTCTCCGCCACCAAATAGAAATGTATTTGATAGAAACCATCTTTACATCTCAAAGTGTAATGTCAGACATACAACTATACAAGTCCATCCTGGGTCTGAATGGAACCGAAGGCACTTCAAAGAAGCCCTTGCAAATCCGGGTATCTACAATCTCGATCGGACTCCCCATCACATATGGAGATCTCTATACCGGAGCAACTCGGTGCAGAGACAATCGACAGATAATCCTTTCGTTCTCGAAAATCTCCGGTCTTCACCACCGTCTTCAAATGCACTCCAATTCGTCGTATCATTAATTCAGAATGGGTTTTATGACACAAAGTCCTCTCCCGGCTAATCCGAATAATGAGCGTTTATTTTTAAAAACACATGGATACACAAGTCACAAAGATTCACTATTAAGATTCGATGTGGGTTTCGGATAACCATCTGGAATCCGACCCCCTGTCGCATCTAAATTCAAATGCCGTTTAAAGGCCAATATTGATAGTCGGTTATTTAACTATCAATCACTATTCACAACAATCACCAGATTTTTAAATTTTTTTTACCCAATTATTTATTTTCAAAATATCTTCACAAGATATATTTTAACACTTCAACACTTTGAAAACCAATTTCAAATCACTTTTCTTTTGCGGAATAAATTTCCAACTGTTATTTATTTCCATTTCAAAATGATCCATTTAAATCAATTAATAAATCCTTCTTTTAATTTCAATTTACATTCCAAATCCGTAATTTCTTTCCACACTTTTTAAAATAAACCAATATTTATTTTTAAAACAAATCTCCCTTTTCTTTAATAAATTCCTATTGTGAATTTAAATTTCCAAATATCCATTGATATACGATTTTCAAATCGATTTCCAAATATTCACTTTCAAACACCAAATCAAATTTCCAAATTGATTTCCAAAATTTATTTTCAAATACCAAATCAATTTTCATTCAAACACCAAATCAATTTTCATATTGATTTCCCAAAAATTTATTTTCTTTTAAAATAAATTCCTTTATTTCTCCCAAACTATTTAAAATCTGAATTTTAAATAAATTCTTCAACTTTTAAACAATAATACTCAAAATTCATTTATTAAAATCTTTTTCCCATATTTTGGAATTAATTCAATAAGATTACAAAAATCAACTTTTATACTTTTAAATTCCTTCTTTTAAATTTATCCAATTTTTCTAAAATTAATTTTACTCCAACTTTTCTACTTTAATTTCCAAAAATCAAATTTTATTTATTTCTGGTATCCTACGATACCAAAAATATATTCGGCTAAACTATAGCCTTCCAATAAATTCCATTTATCAATATAATCATTCACAGATTATCACATCACAACATATACAAATAAATTCAACAATGTGAGGAATCCAGTTGGATCCCTCCAACCTGTTTCTCTGCATCCACAGATGTTAGCACAACAATTAAATACCAATTCCACTTCGAGGTGGAATATCGCGGTATATGGGATTATATAATATCATCCGCTATTATGCGGCGCATAGGGTCTCATCCGCTATATAATGCGGGAAATCAATCGCTCCATATATATATATATATATATATATATACACTACTATCATATATACTATCACATCCAAACAATCAATCAACAACTGAAATTCCAATTTAATTTGATTGAGAAGATCTCACCTTTGCTTATGCATGCAACCCATTTTTATCCCAGCTTGTTTTCACGATTTCTAGACCTTGTATAAACATTTATACAATTTATTAATATTCGGATAGATTGAACTATTAAATTCCTATTGGATAAATTTAATTAACCAACGATTTTATTAATTTAATTTTAAACCAAAAATTTCCATTTTAGTATCTTAGGATAATTAAATATATTAATTTTAAACCAACTAGTAAATTTAAAATGTACATTTACTGTTTTAAAATTTAAAATATGCACGTATAGTTTTGTATAATTATACATATATATATTTTTCGAAATCAAACTGATTATCCATTTATCAAAAATTCAATTTAAAATTAATCACCTTTTAACACTTTAATTAAATACTAAATTATCTTTGTTGTTAATTAACATTAAGTTGAAAAATAAAATTATACCTCACAGATAACAAACGAACCCAGGCTACCATCGACTTCACTCCGTTCGAGATACCATACCCCTGCCATTTGCGAAAACTCCACCTCCAAGCTGCGCCGTCGGCGTCGCACGCGTCTCCACGCTCGCCTTCACCGAGCTCATCGACGACCGGCGCTCCTCGTGGACAACAGCGCCTCCTTCCCTTACTCGATTGCGATTTTGAATCGAAATCAATTCGAATTGATTTGTTTAGTTTCTAGGGTTTTCGAAATCTTTTGCTCGGCTATAACTTTCTTCGTTTTTATTTTGATTTTGAATTGCGAAATAGAAGAGAACGCGGCCATATTTTCTTTAAGCAACAGTTTTATTTGTTTTTTTTATTAATGAACGAAATCTTTTTATCTGGCCATCTCGATTTTAGTTTGAGGGAAAAGGGACATTTGTAGGCAAAATAAAAATTGCAGGAGACACGTGCTAGAAGGGATGAAACGTGTAAATTTTATCTTGTGAAAACAATTTGTATTAAATACATATATATTACAATTTAAATTAAATTTAAATTTTTAAATCATTTCAAACTACGTAACTCAAAATCTCGATCTCCAATTGAGACGTGCCGCTAGGCGTTTATAATGTTAAACCCTTATTCTGAATGTAATGGAAAAGGTTTCGAGGCCAAATTCAATCGTATGGAGAAGATAGCTTTTTAGACCAGTTATAATATTAAATTTTCCGATACAAATTCAGCGCGTTTGCTTACCGTACGATCACACAACAACTCCGAATGTTACGAAAATTGAAATCCGATGATAAAACACTATTACGGATCCAATGGAACAGGTTTCGTCGAATTCCAAGACTATGCCTCGGAAGGCTATTTTTAAATATCGATTTAAACAATATAATTTCAAACTGAACAAAACAGTTTCAAATCCAATTCTGAAGCTTTTATTATCTTCAATATTATCAATATAGAATTTACAAGATTTCAAATTATTTTTAACAAGCTCAAAACTGAAGATTAAATATTTTACTCAACTTCAAAAATTAAATTTAATAATTTAATTTCCAAATAAATCCTGATATTTGAAATTCAAGTTAAACTATCTTCAAATATTTAAAATCAATTAAATATTTCAATTTCAAATGTTCAGAAATTCAGGGTCGTCACATTCTTCCCCCCTTAAAAGAATTTCGTCCCGAAATTACTAGTTAAGAAGAATGATCCTTAACCCGTTTATCATTTTCCCAAAACCAAACAGTTTTAACAACTTGTCAACCCAAATCTTTTTATTATTATTACTTTAACTAATTTTCCAAAATCAACCATAAGTTCCAAACAATATTGTTTTCTTAACAATTCAAATTTCAATTCAAATTCAAATTCAATTTTTTTTAAATTCAAATTTTTCTCAATTTTTTTTCTAACTCTCTAAATATTCGAAAAATTTCGCCAGCGTCTCCTTTGTGCGGCTAGCTCGGTACGACTACAAAATGCCACTACGGACCCCCAGATTTCAAAAGAAAACAAAAAGCCAAGTGGCTAGATCAGAAAAGGATCAAATTTCATATTGAAATTTAAATACATACCTTTTGTCGAGCAAATTAATTTTATCTTCTGAAATCAAAAATCTAATTCCTTTTTCCTTTATAACACCTGTATATCTTACTTAACAATAATGTCCAATTACAACATTCAAAAATCTTTTTTTTTGCACCTTTATATTTTGATTTCTATACACTTATTCACAATCACCATTTTACAACTTCCCGTTTAATCTTCATTCACTTATTAACTTAGAATATTTCCTCAATTCCAAATTTTACTTAAGAATTCCATTATCCATTTCTTAAGTTAAATATAAGTATTTTTATACACTTCTTGTATTTATTTTCACTTCACTACTGAAGTTATATATTCATTTCCATTCAACTTTGCATTTTCAATTCCATTTGAATTCAATTTACAATTTCAATTCTAATTGAATTCAGTTTATCTTCAAACTCTGAATACTTGAATTTTTTTATCAACTATCTTCCATTCACAATTGATTCATATCATTGTTTAAACTAGTTTCATTTACTAATTATTTCAAATTCCAATTCATTTTATCTCAAACCATTTTTATTTAACTCAATTCAATTAATCTTTTCCAAACCCTTATAAGTTTTTAAATTATAAATATTCCATAACTATTTTAAATAAGATTCCAAAGTTTAAATAAACACTTAAGTATTTCAAAATCATTTTTGAAATCAATTATATCCAAAATCAACCTATTTCAAAATCAAACTCAATTTCAAAAATATTTCCAATTCAAAACATTTTCCAAATATTTTTAAATTTCAAACCCCACCAGATTTCTTATCCAATTAAAAATATTTCCCAAATAATTTCACCATTATTTTTTTTCCAAAATGTAACGACCCGATATTTTTCAACCATTCGCATCCATTATAAGTGTATAGGCAGACACTCATGCCGGAGTTGAATTGCTCAAAATACCACGTTGTAAATAAAATTTGGCAAATCTCAGAATATACAGTAAATAAATATAATCACAGATCATAGACACAGAGTAAAATAATGCAGCGGAAGTAAAAGAAATAGTAGTTCATGAAGCTACTATCTAAATATGTCAGAGTTACATAAGATACAACATAAGAAATAGAGTACAACAAAAGTCTCAATAAAATAACCAAGTACAAGCTGAGTAGAACAACAGAACTGAAATAGATAGGACAAGACAAGCAGATAATCTGTAGCGATTCAAATCACCAAGCGAGTGGAAATCCAAATCTGTGAATAACTCAGGCTGACCCGAGCGTAAAACAAAACACAAAACACTCGAGTCAGGGCAATATATACTTATATAATGTAAACCAACTCAAGCGAATTGTAATAAGGGTAGAAGTAACTTAGAAGATGCTTGGGACCGCCCATCCTCTAAGGATCCGTTAAACTATCTACTATGTAATAATATACGCTATATAATAATGTCTAATATAAAATAAACATACTTTTAAATAGCATTAAGGCTTTACATTTTCCACCATAACACGTAATAGTCCCAGTAGTCTATCGAGTATTAGCATACTCCCAAAATGGGAGCTACCCTCGATACTCCACAGGCTACGGGAGAAATCACAAATCATAGTAAAGCTCGATATGGTAGGTGACACGGCACAACTAGGCAATGCCAGGGTAGATATACTAATTACGCACACGGACTGATGGAGCGCATAGCAGCCACTACCGTCCACCTCGAACAACACTCCCAAATCGGAGGATGGCCATCTAATCAATCACAAGTAAGAGTATAATATCGAAGAAATGTGTCCGAGAAGAGGTGCTACCTCACTGGTCCGAGATCGCTCCTGTTTTAGCCACCTTATGCCAACTCATGGGAGTTGGGTCCACGTAACATACCTTAAGAACGTCGCCACCATCCTACTTCATTCTGGAATCTCCACCGCGTACACGGTTGTCAAAGTGGTTTTCGGTATCGACAGAGAGTATGTCCATATCCGATCCCGGTCTCTTTGCCAACCAATCGTTATTATAACCCGTGGTTATAACTTTTAAAAACAATACTTTACTTCAAAATAAAATATCATTTCAAACCATATCTTTATCAAAATAAAGATTAAATCAATTCCAAACCATTTCCATATATTTAAATTTTCATATCATTTCAAAACTTCATTTCAAATCATTTTAATATAATAAAATATCCTATCAGTTCAAATCCAAATATTCAACTTTAAATATCTTTTAAATTCAAAGATATCGTTCATTTACTATCATTTCAAATCACCTTTAAATAGTTTATATTCCAATCAAAATAATTCATTTAAACCTTTTAAAAGTGTAATTATTATATTTTCAAATCAAGTATTCAATTTCCAAAGTTTCAAACCATTCTGAGTTCGTTTACTAAGTCAAAAACCCTAATTATTAAAATTTCAACATTTCACAGCATTTAAAAACAACTGCTATAAGTTATATTTGAAAACATTTTAATTCAGCAAAGACAGCACTTAAAACTGCTGTTAAAACTCAGTTTTAGTTGAATTATAGTTCAAAACAGAAAAGACAGCATTTCAGAAGTGCTGCGGTAGTTCAGATTTCAAAACAAGGGTTAAATTTGGTTTCAGCAAAGACTGCAGACCATTATAGCATTTCCAGAGAATGCTATAATAGTCCTGAGTTCAATATTAGCCTATAAGTTCCACTACAGCAACTACAGCATTTCAGAAATGCTGTAATAGCTCTTTTTACACAATTTTAGTTCAAAACAGAATCTATAGCATTTCTGAATGCTATTAAAAGTAGATTTCAGGTGTTAGTGTATTTCCAGCAATTAAATAACTTCAATTTAAAGCACATAAACATTTTAATAATCATATTTTAACGTTTAAAATGTTCATTTACATATCATTTAACATATATCTTTTTCACAATAAATTTCTTATAATTAAATCCAATTTTCAACAATTTACTTAATAAGTTTAAGTGTAAAAGTTTCCATTTCTTCACATTTCAACAAATAAACTTAACACTTCAAATTTAAATTACCATTTCACAAAATTAACAAAATTTCCAATTTTATTTAATTAACTTAAACCTTTAATTAAAACCAAATTTCACATTTCCTAGTCAAGTTATATTTTAAAAGATCACTTTTAAACATTCATTTATTTAACCACTTAAATTCATAGAAAAATCAATAATGCTTTAATAAATCACTTAAATTCAAATTTAATCAAATTATCATATTTTACCATTTTCCAAATATAATTAAATTTCCATTTTATTCATATAACTTAAATATCATTTTTAACCAAAACTCCAAATTCCAAACTTAAGTTATATTTCAATAACCAATTTAACCATTCATTAATTACATTTTTAACTCATAAAAAAAATCATAATTTCTTTATTTTAAACATTTCAAAATCTATTTAAATCAAATTTCATAAATTTATATTTTTAAAAATACTTAAAATCATCCAAAACACTTTATAAAATAACCACGGGCCTGTATATAATTTTCTAACCTAGGTCAAGTGATACGGATATGTATCATTTCAATCCGCAGTTTAAAAAAAAGAAAAATCCGGGTTCTATCATTTCAAACCCGCAATCCCAAGTTAAAATAAATAAATAAAAATCGTTCAGGCCTATCATTTCAGCCCATAACGATTTTTCCCTATTCTAAAGTCCGTTCGGGTATGTATCATTTCAACCCATAGTGATTCTAGTCTACAGGGAACTTGCAGTGTGATAAACTGATATAAATAAAAAGAATAACATTAAACAACAGCAACATATGATATAACAGGTGTAATAACAGGTGTGAACATCATATGATAATAATATAAGCATATATAACATGATAATATACATTACAGATTCAAATGGTGTCGGTTTATCAGTTATATAGGTACATATTGTCTGGTGAGAATAACTCACTTGTTTAAGCTGGAGATGACGACCAAACACACAACACAGAATCTTTGAAGGCACGACAACATGAATATGATTTGAGAGTGGAGAGCCAAATATAATTTCCTTGTATACATATAAACAAAACAAGACAATGTATACATAAATATGTAACACAAAACAATATCGAAATGACTTGAAATAAAAAGCAACAAAGGGCAAAGTGATTCGACCTTTCTTTAACCATTCAAGAGCTTGACCAAGGGGATCTTTTGCTCAGCCATAGCTGGACATAATCTCAGTTTATGGCATCAAAATAGCATGGCAACAAGGAGATGATGATGGTAGGAGTTACATATGAATAAGACAAAGGGTCAAGGCAAAATAAGTGGAGTTTTGGTGCATTTTTGGCTCATCCAAAGGCAAGTGGGGCTCAGCCCTTGCATGGTACAGGTCTGGAAAGTGGAGGGTGATGGTGCAGCATCAGCCAAAGGTCATGTAGCAAGTGGTGGTGGTGGCTAAGGGGGTGGCCAAAGCAAGATATGGAGGGTAGGTGATGATATGTGTGGTCTAGGCAATGTTTTGTGGAGTTTTGTGGTGATGGCTTCAAGTGGAAGGTCATGGCCTGTCTTGGTCAGAGGGAAGGGAGGAGGAGCTGCTGCAGATGATGGTGGTGGTGGTGGTAGAGGCTAGGCCTTGCAAAACACAAGAAGGATCAATGCAAATTCAAGAGAAAACAATGGAAAAAGGAAGAAGAAAAATGAGCAAAGAGGAAGCCATTGCATCTTTCTTAGCCGTGACTTTTTTTAGGGTTTGAGGGAACATTTTTCACGTGAGAAACAAATGGAAGTGGCGGCTGAAACAAATGAGGAGATGGGGCCACTTGCTTGAAAAATTAGGTTAAAAGGTAAAAGGGTGTAATATAAAAGGGCCTTAGGAAGATAGAAGGTTTAGGGCCTTTCATATTACTTTATTTTAATTATATAACTTTATATTTCTGGAAATAATAATAATCCCAGATAAAATTTCGAAATTTTATCAAAATATAATAATTTATATAAATATTTATCAATCATATAAAGTTAAATTAAGAAAATAGCTAAAAATAGTAAACTAGTCTAGAAAATTTGAAATTGAATAGAATAAATTTTAGAAAAATTCATATGAGCTTGTAATATATTTCTAAACATAAATAATAACATAAAATAAAAATATATTCACAAAATAAATATTTAAAATTTAATTTACATATAATTTTTAATGAAGAAAATAACAGAAAATAGGAAATCAGCCTTTAAAAATAGGAAATCGTCATAGTAAATTTTGAAAAAATTATATTATTATTATTGAAAATATTTAGAGATGAAAATATACATAAATTAACATATTGACACATATTAAAATAAAATATAACAAAGAAAAAGTAATTTATACAAGTTAAAATAGACAAAATTGTTAAATAAACAGTTTATACTCAAAATTGAAATGTACATAACTTTTACATTTTAACTCCGTTTTCAACGAAACGAAAAGCAGTATTCATGTTAATACATCTATTTTCATAATAAACGATAAAATCTATAATTTCAAATATTTAAAATTTAAACTTAAAAGTCAAAGTTTGACTATTGACCAAAATTCACATTTTCTGGAAATATTAAATTTAGTCATATTTGGAATTCTAATCCATATCAAAATCAAAGTTTATACTTAAAATAACAAAATTTATTCTTTTTCATAAATAAATCTTTTAAATCTGGAAATATCAATTTAAAAATAATTTAAAAATACAGGGTTGTTACACTCTCCCCCACTCAAAACTTTTCGTCCCCGAAAAGGAACGAGGTACGGGAAAGCACAGAAAAAGATAGAATGAAATAGAATTAAGATAAGATGATAAGAAGATTGGAATTAAACCTGATAACTATTGTTATAGGTAAGTTTGACAAGATGGAGGTGATCAAATCAAGAATATAAGCACGAAAAAGATCCTCTAGAGTATGAATCACCCCTTTCACTTGACCGACGGTCTATGAATGGAAAAACAGTGTTCAGATCCATATGAGTAACAAAGATTATCAAAGATTATAGAAAGATTTCTAAACGGATTGGTATAAGCAATAGCCTTCCCATTCTGTAACAAGATAAGAGAAATGAGGACAACCAAAAGATAGTTTGGAAAACAAAATAAGATAATAAACTTGAAACCATAATGCTTTGAAATCATAACAATTTTAGGGATGTTTATCATTTGGAAATCACACTACTAAAATCATAACACTTTGGACATGTTATTCTTTTAAAAAAAACATAATACTTAGAAAATCATAACACTTTGGACATGTTATTCTTAAAAAAAAACATAATACTTAGAAAATCATAACACCCTAAAAAAAATAATCTTCATTTAAACCATTTTAATCCAAGATCAAACAATATTCATTTTACATTTGTAACATTTCTAAGTTCATTCAATTTTAAAAATTTCCAAAACACTGTATTTTCAAAACAGCATCACTTATAAAATGTTACAGTAGGTATATTAGTACTTCAAATCAGTTTAATTCCAGAAATATTCATTTGGATATTATTTAACTTATGACTTATTAAAAAAAACTTTTATGAATCGAATATCCAAATTAAACTATACTTCATTTATTAAGTTAAAAGTTCACTATTTTAGTTAGCTCTTAATTTAACACATAGCCTAACTCTTTATTTAAAATACCCATTTCATAAATAGATATTCCTTTAATAAGTTACACTTAAAATTCCATTTGAAAACCAAATTCTCAATTATCAAATTTTAGTGATGTTAAAATACATTTTAACTATTTAAATCATAATCATTCATTTTTCAAGACATATCTATTTCATAAATAAAATATTTATATAGCAAATACAACAATCAAATTTCTTTACACATTTATTCATTTAGACATCAATTAAACTATGAATTCAAGTTAAATAAACTTTATTACAAAATGTCCAATTCAAATGTATTTTACTTTATCTATTCAAAGATTTATTATACAACATATTCATTTCAGGAAATAACTTTTATTAAAATTCCTAGGTTAGACTTAAGGTTCCATAGTAAATCAAATTTGATTATTAATGCAACGACCCGCTATTTTGGACCATTCAAATCGACAATAAATCCACACATGTCTGACTTGAATAATTCAAAATAACAGATTGTAATAAAAATTTGGCAAAAACTCAGCATATGCAGTAAATAAATCAATCACATAATCACAGACACAAAGTAATACAATAATACGCAGTGGAATAGATAAAATAGTAGTTCATGAAGCTACTATATAAACATCAGAGTTAGAAATAAAATACAACAGAATATCTCAAATGCAGTGAAGTCTCCAGTACAACAGATGACTTCTCTGAACAAATCAACTAGAAGAGCTGAAAGCTGAGGCGATAGTTGGATCTCCAAAGGAAGCTCCAAACTCCAAGGGTGAGTCTCAAATGCTGTATCACTCGGTCTGACCCGAGCGTAAAGCAAAACACAAAACACTCAAGTCAGGATTAACATTCTTATATAAATAAATCCAAGTGAAATATCAATTGAAATACGAGTAACTTAAAGGATGTTGGGATAACCATCCTCTAAGGATCTTCAGAACTATCTACAAGGTGGAAATATACATTTTAACACCGTGGTCATTTCAATTAAATTTATACTTCAAAACCCAAATATCATTTCATTTCAAATATATCCATTTTCCAAAATAGTATATATATATATTAAATGATTTAAAAAGTAAAGTATTTAATTTCCTCAAGTCTAGCAAATCGATTCAAATCAACTTCAAATTCCAAATTCAAATTTATTCAAAGCTCAATTCATCAATTTAATTCATTTCTAAACAGATCATTTAAATTTTCAATATATATTTCAAAGCTTTAATATTCAACATTTTCAAAGTTAAATTTAACAGTTTCATATAGCTCTTGATTTAACTTCATTATTATTTAATCAGGGAATATTCACTTAATAAATTCAATATCATTTAACTAGCCTTAAATTACATTTTTACTAAATATTTCCTTAAACTTTAGTTAAACAAAAAAAATATTCATTAGATTACTTATAAATCAAACTCAAGTTATAAATCATATCTTACATCTCAGTTTCAATAAGTTTCAAATCGGTTTAATTTAAATAAAATTCTTTATTGAATACAATTTCAACTAAATTCAAATTATCTTTCTAACCTTAACTTATTCAAATTATTACCAAAATCTATTTTGAAATATATTTTAAACACTCAACATATTATATGTATTTAAATCAATCATTCCCATTTATATATAATAATTTAAGGCTCAACATTTATTAAAACCATATATTTCTTTCCAAAACCATAGAATTCATTTTTAAAATATTTATATATATGGACCAACGGTGTCTGTATATATATTTATCATATGGTTAAGTGATACAGATATTTATCATTTCAATCCGAAATTTAAATATATACGGGTAGATATCATTTCGACCCGTAATCCCAATTTCAATTCAAATGAAAATCGCTTGGGTTTATCATTTCAACCCATAACGAAATTCTCCTATTCTAAAGTCCGTTCGGGTATGTATCATTTCAACCCATAGTGAATTCTATACTAACAGGGAACTTGCAGAGTGATAACAGATAATAAAAAATATAACAACAGGCATATATCATCAATATAAATAACAGATATTGGTGTCAGATGTCATAGGTGAACATATACAGATAATGGTAATAACAGGCATATAAATACTAGATACTGGTGTCAGATGTCATAGGTGGACATATACAGATAATGGTAATAACAGGCATATAAATACTAGATACTGGTGTCAGATGTCATAGGTGGACATATACAGATAATAACATATATAACAATTTAAATAACTACAGCATCATATTTCAATTGTCGTTTCAATTGAAATCAAATTTAATAAATACAAGAACGTTAATCGTGAGTGATTGCTCACCTTTCGAGGTTAGAGAGATAGACAATGAAGTTGAGTTATGAAATGCAAGCACGACTTCCAAAGCAAAGTTAGATGGTACAATTTCAACGGAAAAGCTGATAGATAGAAATTGATGAGAACGGATCAAATTAGCTTGATAAATTGAAACGAAGATTATATGATTAATTTATTACTTTCTTTCAAAATGAACGTTAAATCAAAACACGCATTTTAAAAAATGAAATATATATATATATATATGCACACCCATGAAAACCATATAACTTTAAAACACTTCCATTTCATATTAATGTTAAATAACAAATATGTAATTATTCAAAATGTCACATATATAGTATATTCATTTTATGGTTGTCGTTTCCATGTAATAAATATTCATTTTAAACCAATATTAAAATAATATATATGTATAGTTAAAAAAATCAATGTTCTAACATAAAACACATATATTAAAGATCAACACACATATAATAATATCTTTTGAAATGAATACTTATGTATATATATAATTATTATAGTTTATTACTTTCCTTTTCAAAATATCCAGCAGGAAATCAAACAACTTATGCACATATATGTGCAGATAAACAATATTCTTTATAATACATTGTTAACTTACTCCTTTTTTTTCTCTTTTTTTTTAATTAAACCTTTATATATAACAAAATATATGTATAAAATAAAATATTTGTATATATAAAAATCAAAACGTTTCAAACATATATTCAAAAACTGGATCATATAAATAACAATGTATTTAGTTAACGCATAGTATAAAATTCATTTATATAACACCCTTATATATATATAAATCTTGTATAAGTAAACCTTTATAGCTTCATAACTTATTTACTTTCACATATAACAAGATCTGTACAAAAGAATGCAAATTTTTCTCAAATCCTTTTGAACGTTTATAAGAAAATTTTTAAACAATAAATATACCTTCTTATTTAGGAAAGGAAGTAAGCATGCACTTGTAGGAGAAACGTGAGTGGAGGTTGAGGGTTGTAGGCGGTGGAAAGGGAAGAGGGGCGGAGATAGCTTCAGGCGATGGGTATATACGTCGCGCAATTTTTTTTTCTTTTTTTTTAATCTGGCGTAGGCCATGGAAAAATTTGGGAGGAGGAAAAGTAAGCAATGGTGGGGAGTGGATCTCGAAAATGAAGAAGGAGCAGGCAACAATGAAATATATGAAGAGAGAGGTAATGGAAAGCTACAGAGAAAAATATAATATAAAAGGTAATAATAAATGAAAATCAACGTTCATGCGTTGATTCAGCAGAGAAGTTAAAGCAAATAAGAAGAGAATGGATTGATTTAAAGGAAAGGCAATGAATGGTTTAGAAATAAATAAAATGTAAAACGTATACGTTTTAATTTCAAAAAGGAAAGAAATAAATACGGGGATGGCTACAGTCAAAATGCACATTTAGGCTAATAATAGAATATAAAAGTAAGAAACTCAAAAGGATAGGCACAGAGATGTGAAATCAGGGAGACAAGGGAAGCAAGTGATCTTTCAAATTTATAACGTTGGCAATAAATATAGAATAAATGAAAATGAAGAGGGGAAGAAATAAACTATTTATGGGCGATGAATTTATAAAAGGAACCATGATGTGTACAAAAATTGAAATGAAAATATACACAAATAAATGAATATGGTACAAATGAAGATGAAGGGGAAAAGAAATAAACTATTTATGGGCGATGAATTTATAAAAGGAACCATGATGTGTACAATAATTGAAATGAAAACGTACACAAATAAATGATTACCAGTGAAGTTAAAAAGGCAATAATAGTGTAAATGTGAATCGTTGCCACATAAACAAATAAAACGTATACAAATCTTTTACCGGTTATGTGATGGCAACGGTCACCCTTAATTGAGCTGAATAATAAAAGCCAATGCTTTGAACGTATGCCATAAATTAAGTAACAGACACTGATTTCTAAATTTATTAGTAGCTAGGAATAGCAACGTTTGAATGTGAATTGGAAAGCAATTAATACTGTGGTCCAGCCTGTACGTTTCAAATTTTGAAAACGAAGAAAATAGAAATGGAACAGGTTGCAAAAGGAAAGCCACACATATAAATGGAATAAAACGTTAACAATGAAACGTGCCACATTCAATGGAAAGAAACTGAAATGATAACGTCAAGCACGGGAATTAAGGACAGTAAAGTAGAAAGTATGAGAAACGTAAAAGTGAACAAACGAATGAATGCAAGCTACAGATATATATATATATATATAAATGATGTAAAATATTATGTTTCTACCAGAGAGAAGAGAAAATGTTTGAAATGGAATAAATAGGGAAGGAACAAACCCGAAATGAAATAGCAACGGATAGAAAATTAAAGAGCTACAGCATGAATACGGGGAGTAATAAAGGTATGGTATTGATTGGATTGTAACTGATGTAAAACTTGAATGGACAGAGAAGAAATAAAATTTATGGTAACAGTCGATTCCCTTGATTTCATGCAAATTTATTTTCAACAATTCTTAACTGATTTGAATTTAATAGAATTACATAATAAATAAACTTTCATATAATTAATTGAAAATTTACCATTTGCTATATTTAATTATATGTAATCCAAATAATTTTTTTTTCAAAATTTTATTATTAATAATTTCTCAAAAATCCAATTCAATACGTTATAAACCAATTAAAAATTGCTAAACTTTTATGGGTCGTTACAATTAAGTTATTTAAATAAAATCTCTTTAAATTCCTTTTTCACTATTTGCCTCTGTTAATCTTTTATAACTAAAATTTAAGTGTATAACATGTATTATAACCACTCAAATTTTATTTATAAAAACCCTTTTTATATTATATATTATCCAATTCCATATTCAACTTCTGTGTAATTTAGGTAAGTTATATTGGAATGAAATTGTGTGTTATACAAGTAAAACTTTCCAATTCAATTATCTCAAGTTTGAATCATTTATTAAAATTTTTGATTTTCTTCTTATAACTAAAATTATTCTTTAAAATAAAATTTAAGAATTAAACTTCCGATTCCTTTCAAACTATTTAGAGATAAGTAATTATATATACATAATATGTCAAATCAAATTTAAATCATATATCTATATATATTATAATCCAGTCATATTTTAGAAATTCAAATCAATTTGATTTTCCAAAACAAAGCTGTAGCAAGACTACAGAACGGTCTCTTCACTTCGAAACTCGAAAATGAACGTCGATGATGCTGCAGTCATCACCGAAATTATTTTCCAGCGACAAAGAGAAGAGCACTTAATTTTTAAACTTTAAAATCCTTTAGAAACAAATTTCTACATGGAAATACTTTAAATAATATATCCTTTTAAAACTTTAAACACAAGGTTTGAATCCATCGGAAATTAAACTCTTAAATTTCTTATTTTAAATTCATTTCAGTTCCCAAATAAATTTATAAACATCTATTTATAAATTCATTTATAGAATGATAAATCAAGTATTATCATTTCAAATAATCAATTTAAATCAATTTATTAAGTTCCATAATATTTACTTATATCAAAATTTATTTCATTAATTTTTTTTTTAAAAAAAATATTGTGTCAGTTTGTTCTGTCAAAGTGTTTTAGAAATCCTATCGATAGCGTTGATCAGACGAATCGATCGGAAACCCAAATCAACATTAACAACTCAAATAACACAATATAAAACAAAACATTAATTTACAAGTACAATTCAAAATGTTTGGGGATATTTTGGAAACAAAACAAGATGATTAAATAACAAAATAGGGAGATGGGTAAGCTTAAATAAATCGCGGGCAACCTTAACCGGGTCAACCGTGACTTAATGAATAAGATCAAATGTGTATTTTTTTCTGGGTAAATCTACATCCGATCTCAAAAGATAGAGTTTGGAATAATAAAAGATATTAGCATCTAAACCAAGGATAGATATAAATCTCTGGTGAATCAATGCTAATTTGTAAAGGAGTTTCCCCCTTTACCAGAAAATTAGAATATTGGCGAGACAGCCAATTCACTATAAAGATCATTCGAAGTGGAGTTATGTGACACTCCAAAATCAAAAGAAGATGAATAGTGAGGGAAAAGAATGAATTTTGGAACCGCAGGGAACGTTCCAAAAATTCAAAGGAAATTTGAATCAAGAGGAAAAGATTCAAACTCGAACGAAAGTGATTCTGTAAATAAATCTACTCCATATGCTGAGTTTTGCCTCAAAGCCAAAGCTCTGATACCAACTGTAACGACCCGATATTTTTCAACCATTCGCATCCATTATAGGTGTATAGGCAGACACTCATGCCGGAGTTGAATTGCTTAAAATACCGCGTTGTAAATAAAATTTGGCAAATCTCAGAATATACAGTAAATAAATATAATCACAGATCACAGACACAGAGTAAAATAATGCAGCGGAAGTAAAAGAAATAGTAGTTCATGAAGCTACTATCTAAATATGTCAGAGTTACATAAGATACAACGGAAGAAATAGAGTACAACAAAAGTTTCAATAAAATAACCAAGTACAAGCTGAGTAGAACAACGGAACTGAAATAGATAGGACAAGACAAGCAGATAATCTCTAGCGATTCAAATCTCCAAGCGAGTGGAAATCCAAATCTGTGAAGAACTCAGGCTGACCCGAGCGTAAAGCAAACACAAAGCACTCGAGTCAGGACAATATATACTTATATAATGTAAACCAACTCAAGCGAACTGTAATAAGGGTACAAGTAACTTAGAAGATGCTTGGGACCGCCCATCCTCTAAGGATCCGTTAAACTATCTACTATGTAGTAATATACGCTATATAATAATGTCTAATATAAAATAAACATACTTTTAAATAGCATTAAGGCTTTACATTTTCCACCTTAACACGTAATAGTCCCAGTAGTCTATCCAGTATTAGCATACTCCCAAAATGGGGGCTACCCTCGATACTCCACAGGCTACGGGAGAAATCACAAATCGTAGTAAAGCTCGATATGGTAGGTGACACGACACAACTAGGCAATGCCAGGGTAGATATACCAATTACGCACACGGACTGATGGAGCGCATAGCAGCCACTACCGTCCACCTCGAACAACACTCCCAAATCGGAGGATGGCCATCTAATCAATCACAAGTAAGAGTATAATATCGAAGAAATGTGTCCGAGAAGAGGTGCTACCTCACTGGTCCGAGATCGCTCCTGTTTTAGCCACCTTATGCCAACTCACGGGAGTTGAGTCCACGTAACATACCTTAAGAACGTCGCCACCATCCTACTTCATTCTGGAATCTCCACCGCGTACACGGTTGTCAAAGTGGTTTTCGGTATCGACAGAGAGTATGTCCATATCCGATCCCGGTCTCTTTGCCAACCAATCGTTATTATAACCCGTGGTTATAACTTTTAAAAACAATACTTTACTTCAAAATAAAATATCATTTCAAACCATATCTTTATCAAAATAAAGATTAAATCAATTCCAAACCATTTCCATATATTTAAATTTTCATATCATTTCAAAACTTCATTTCAAATCATTTTAATATAATAAAATATCCTATCAGTTCAAATCCAAATATTCAACTTTAAATATCTTTTAAATTCAAAGATATCGTTCATTTACTATCATTTCAAATCACCTTTAAATAGTTTATATTCCAATCAAAATAATTCATTTAAACCTTTTAAAAGTGTAATTATTATATTTTCAAATCAAGTATTCAATTTCCAAAGTTTCAAACCATTCTGAGTTCGTTTACTAAGTCAAAAACCCTAATTATTAAAATTTCAGCATTTCATAGCATTTAAAAACAACTGCTATAAGTTATATTTGAAAACATTTTAATTCAGCAAAGTCAGCACTTAAAACTGCTGTTAAAACTCAGTTTTAGTTGAATTATAGTTCAAAACAGAAAAGACAGCATTTCAGAAGTGCTGCGGTAGTTCAGATTTCAAAACAAGGGTTAAATTTGGTTTCAGCAAAGACTGCAGACCATTATAGCATTTCCAGAGAATGCTATAATAGTCCTGAGTTCAATATTAGCCTATAAGTTCCACTACAGCAACTACAGCTTTTCAGAAATGCTGTAATAGCTCTTTTTACACAATTTTAGTTCAAAACAGAATCTATAGCATTTCTGAATGCTATTAAAAGTAGATTTCAGGTGTTAGTGTATTTCCAGCAATTAAATAACTTCAATTTAAAACACATACATTTTAAAAATCATATTTTAACGTTTAAAATGTTCATTTACATATCATTTAACATATATCTTTTTCACAATAAATTTCTTATAATTAAATCCAATTTTCAACAATTTACTTAATAAGTTTAAGTGTAAAAGTTTCCAATTCTTCACATTTCAACAAATAAACTTAACACTTCAAATTTAAATTACCATTTCACAAAATTAACAAAATTTCCAATTTTATTTAATTAACTTAAACCTTTAATTAAAACCAAATTTCACATTTCCTAGTCAAGTTATATTTTAAAAGATCACTTTTAAACATTCATTTATTTAACCACTTAAATTCATAGAAAAATCAATAATACTTTAATAAATCACTTAAATTCAAATTTAATCAAATTATCATATTTTACCATTTTCCAAATATAATTAAATTTCCATTTTATTCATATAACTTAAATATCATTTTTAACCAAAACTCCAAATTCCAAACTTAAGTTATATTTCAATAATCCAATTTAACCATTCATTAATTACATTTTTAACTCATAAAAAAAATCATAATTTCTTCATTTTAAACATTTCAAAATCTATTTAAATCAAATTTCATAAATTTATATTTTTAAAAATACTTAAAATCATCCAAAACACTTTATAAAATAACCACGGGCCTGTATATAATTTTCTAACCTAGGTCAAGTGATACAGATATGTATCATTTCAATCCGCAGTTTAAAAAAAAGAAAAATCCGGGTTCTATCATTTCAAACCCGCAATCCCAAGTTAAAATAAATAAATAAAAATCGTTCAGGCCTATCATTTCAGCCCATAACGATTTTTCCCTATTCTAAAGTCCGTTCGGGTATGTATCATTTCAACCCATAGTGATTCTAGTCTACAGGGAACTTGCAGTGTGATAAACTGATATAAATAAACAGAATAACATAAAACAACAGCAACATATGATATAACAGGTGTAATAACAGGTGTGAACATCATATGATAATAATATAAGCATATATAACATGATAATATACATTACAGATTCAAATGGTGTCGGTTTATCAGTTATATGGGTACATATTGTCTGGTGAGAATAACTCACTTGTTTAAGCTGGAGATGACGACCAAACACACAACACAGAATCTTTGAAGGCATGACAACATGAATATGATTTGAGAGTAGAGAGCCAAATATAATTGCCTTGTATACATATAAACAAAACAAGACAATGTATACATAAATATGTAACACAAAACAATATCGAAATGACTTGAAATAAAAAGCAACAAAGGGCAAAGTGATTCGACCTTTCTTTAACCATTCAAGAGCTTGACCAAGGGGATATTTTGCTCAGCCATAGCTGGACATAATCTCAGTTTATGGCATCAAAATAGCATGGCAACAAGGAGATGATGATGGTAGGAGTTACATATGAATAAGACAAAGGGTCAAGGCAAAATAAGTGGAGTTTTGGTGCATTTTTGGCTCATCCAAAGGCAAGTGGGGCTCAGCCCTTGCATGGTACAGGTCTGGAAAGTGGAGGGTGATGGTGCAGCATCAGCCAAAGGTCATGTAGCAAGTGGTGGTGGTGGCTAAGGGGGTGGCCAAAGCAAGATATGGAGGGTAGGTGATGATATGTGTGGTCTAGGCAATGTTTTGTGGAGTTTTGTGGTGATGGCTTCAAGTGGAAGGTCATGGCCTGTCTTGGTCAGAGGGAAGGGAGGAGGAGCTGCTGTAGATGATGGTGGTGGTGGTAGAGGCTAGGCCTAGCAAAACACAAGAAGGATCAATGCAAATTCAAGAGAAAACAATGGAAAAAGGAGGAAGAAAAGTGAGCAAAGAGGAAGCCATTGCATCTTTCTTAGCCGTGACTTTTTTTAGGGTTTGAGGGAACATTTTTCACGTGAGAAACAAATGGAAGTGGCGGCTGAAACAAATGAGGAGATGGGGCCACTTGCTTGAAAAATTAGGTTAAAAGGTAAAAGGGTGTAATATAAAAGGGCCTTAGGAAGATAGAAGGTTTAGGGCCTTTCATATTACTTTATTTTAATTATATAACTTTATATTTCTGGAAATAATAATAATCCCAGATAAAATTTCGAAATTTTATCAAAATATAATAATTTATATAAATATTTATCAATCATATAAAGTTAAATTAAGAAAATAGCTAAAAATAGTAAACTAGTCTAGAAAATTTGAAATTGAATAGAATAAATTTTAGAAAAATTCATATGAGCTTGTAATATATTTCTAAACATAAATAATAACATAAAATAAAAATATATTCACAAAATAAATATTTAAAATTTAATTTACATATAATTTGTAATGAAGAAAATAACAGAAAATAGGAAATCAGCCTTTAAAAATAGGAAATCGTCATAGTAAATTTTGGAAAAATTATATTATTATTATTGAAAATATTTAGAGATGAAAATATACATAAATTAACATATTGACACATATTAAAATAAAATATAACAAAGAAAAAGTAATTTATACAAGTTAAAATAGACAAAATTGTTAAATAAACAGTTTATACTCAAAATTGAAATGTACATAACTTTTACATTTTAACTCCGTTTTTGATGAAGCAGCGTACCTGGATTTGAAGACCAGAAGCTCCGACCTATCTCCAGTTTCCATCGCGACCTACGACTCAAAACTCCACCGCGACTCACGACCTAATGCCTCCGACCTATCTCCAGCTTCCATCGCGACCTACGACCTATCTCCAGCCTCCATCGCGACCTACGACCTAAACTCGAGTACCCACGACCTAAAATCCTACCAAATCCCACGACCTAACTGCCACGACCTACCGAAACTCACCAATTTAACTCCACCACGACCTAACTCCAAGTTCCGACCTAAGCAAGCATATGTCGTTAACGATTTACGACCTAAGCCCTTGTCACTGAAACCACGCCACATGCTCCGACCTAATTCCGAAGCACCTCCAGATAAATCGAGCGACCTTATCTAAGTCGCGAACGAATACAGCCTAAGTCGTGAAGCGCCTTCCTTCAATCACTGCCGAGTTATAAAGTCGCGAACGAGGTAATGATAAGTCGTGAAGCAATTGTGATAAGTCGTGAAGACAATTACAATAAGTCGCGAAATCCTATTCTATGATGCGGTAGTACTTCCTTAGCTCGCGAGATAAAGTTGTGAGAAGATTTGATAAGCCGGGAGATGAAGATGATAACTCATGAGCTAATATGATAAGTCGCGAGTGGTAGTGATAATTCGCATGAATGGTTAAGTCGGAAGACCACTGTTCCTTTAGTTTGTTAACTACTTTGTTAAGTCGGTACCCTACTTTCTTAAGTCGTTTGTACTGTAGCTCGTATTTCTGTTAAGTGTTGTAAATTTTCTAAGTGTTAGGTCATTCAAGACCTATGAGTTGTGTTGTAAGCATTGTGTTGTATTCCTATAAATAGGCAAGTAATGTCATTGTAAAAGGTTGTTGACTTTTGAATAAAATTTTCCATTTTGATTGCTTTGTGCTTTCTTCTAATTGGTAGTCGAGTGAAGTCTCCTATCTCCACTTACATTATTCGAGTGCGCTCGAATCTTCGTTTTTTGAAGCCGATTCACGGTATCTTGTGCGCAAGATCAACATTGAAGAATCGTAGATCTCTTTCCCGGTATCTTCGGATCAACGAGTCAGAGATAGCTAGAATTCGGTATCTCCGGATCAACGAATTCAGGCATCGTAGTATTCATCAATCCACCGACTGCTACTTTCATCGATCTACATCGTTTTGATTAATCCGCTGCGTCAGTTTGGTATCAGAGCTTGTTTAGCCAATCATAGCTAAATCGAGTCTTGGAGCCGAGAATTTGAAGTGTTGAAGTTGTGTTCATCGTGTCATCATATTTTGCAACAAAGTTGGAGTTTTTGATCCATTTCATTTTGGATCAAAGTTCGAAAGGTGTTTGAAACTTGAAGTGTGAATTTGTTGAAGTGTTTGGGAAGTATTCACTCATGCCGCCAAGACGAGTTCAACGTCATCGCAATATTAATGCTTTGTACGGAAGAGAAGAGGCCGATGAAATGGAGCAACGAATCAACGAGAATTTCAATGAGAAGCTTACTGAAGGGATTGGTCGATTAGAGAGAATGATGCTTGAAATGAGTCAAAATCAGAGAAGGGTTTCACCTGAATCGAGCCATGGAAGAAGTAGAATTTCACCACATTCTAATCGGGAGAGAAGTGTTGATAGTGATCATAGAAGCGTGGATCGAGATTGTGATAGAAATGTTGATGATCGAAGTCGTGATAGAAATGTGACTGATCGAGATCGGAGGAATGTAGATCGTAGGAATGTTGGTGGAAGAAATGGTGGTGGTAGAGATGTTGGTGGTCAGGATCGACATCGATATACATCGGATTGTGAAGAAGAGTATGATGGTGGTAGTGTTCATGGACGAGGACGTGGACGAGGAAGGAATCAGTCGGAGTACGATCACAAGTGGGAATCTGGGATGAAGACTGAAATTCCTGAATTCAAAGGTGGTATGCAAGCTGAAGAGTTTCTAGATTGGGTGGCTAATGTTGAAGAAATTTTTGATTTCAAAGAAGTTCCAGAACATCGTAGAGTGAAGTTGGTTGCTACAAGGTTGAGGGGTAAAGCTTTGGCATGGTGGCAGCAAACCAAACTTACACGTGAACGAATGGGGAAGTCAAAGATTGAGTCTTGGGAGAAGATGAAGAAATTGATGAAAGCAACGTTCTTACCTTACAATTATCAGTCACTGATGTATCAACGTTTGCAGAACTTGAGACAAGGAACGAAGTCTGTTAACGACTATGCAGATGAGTTTTATCAGCTTATTGCGAGGAATGATATTATGGAAACGGAAGAGCAGCTGACATCGAGATTCATTGGGGGATTGAGAATGCAGATTCAGGATATGGTTAATATGTTCGATCCAAGATCTGTGGCAGAAGCACATCAGAAAGCGTTGGCTTGGGAAAAGCAAGGGAGACGAGGAGGTGGTGTGTTTACTAATTCCAACAATCAAGTGAAGGGTGTGAGTGGGAGTTCTAATGTTTCTAAACCTATCAGCAGACCAGTGGTGAAGGAGGCTGAGAAGGCGAAAGTTAACAATGGTTTCAAATGTTACAATTGTCAAGAATTGGGTCATAAAAGCAATGAGTGTCCAAAGCCAAAGAAGAGAACCATGATTGCAGAAGTTGAGGATGAGGATGTTGATGGAGATTGTTCTAGTCCAGTTGAGGAGGATGAGCAGGATATTGCGTCAGGAGATGAAGGTTGTAATCTAATGCTAAGGAGATCATGTTTGACACCGAAGCAGGAGGAAGCTAGTTGGTTGAGGAGTAATATCTTTCAGTCGACGTGCACTATACTGGGGAAGGTGTGTAAATTTGTAATTGACGCCGGAAGCTGTGACAATATCATTTCAACCGAGGCTGTGACGAAGTTGAAATTGAAGACTGAGAAACATCCGAATCCATATAAGTTAGCATGGCTGAGAAAAGGAGGAGAGGTGAAAGTGGATAGACGAGTTCGTGTTCCATTCTCTATTGGGAAGAAATACAAAGACGAGATCTGGTGTGATGTGGTAGAGATGGATGTTTGTCACTTACTTTTGGGAAGACCATGGCAGTATGATCGAGCAGTCCAGCATGATGGCCGGACCAATAGTTACAGTTTTATGTTTGAAGGCACGAAGATTATCTTAGTTCCAAAGAAGAGACATCAAGGAGAGAGTAAGTCAGAAGAGATTGAAGAACTGAAAACTTTGTTATCTTTGAAAGAGTTTGTTAAAGAAGTTGAAGAGGGGCCGGAAGTATTTTTGTTGATTGGGCGAGAGAGCAGTGAAGAGGTTGAAATTCCAGAAGAAGCGAAGGCAGTTTTGAAAGAATTTGAGGATGTATTTCCAGATGAGTTACCGAAGGAGTTACCGCCACTAAGAGACATTCAACATCAAATTGATCTTGTTCCGGGAGCAATGTTGCCACATAGACCACATTATCGAATGAGTCCGAAGGAACATGAAGAATTGAGAAGGCAAGTGGAAGAATTACTTGAACAGGGGCGTGTGCAGGAGAGTCTGAGTCCTTGTGCTGTACCAGCTTTATTGGTACCCAAGAAGGATGGGACGTGGAGGATGTGCACTGACAGCCGAGCATTGAATAAGGTTACTGTGAGATATATATTTCCAATGCCCAGGTTGGATGACTTGCTAGATCAATTAAGCGGAGCTACTATCTTTTCGAAGATTGATTTGAAGAGCGGATATCATCAAATTCGTATCAGACCAGGTGATGAGTGGAAGACTGCTTTTAAAACCAGGGAGGGTCTATACGAATGGTTGGTTATGCCATTTGGCTTATCAAATGCACCGAGTACTTTCATGAGGGTGATGAACCAGATTTTTAGACCATTCATTGGGAAGTCTGTGGTGGTGTATTTCGATGATATTCTGATATATAGCAGGAGTATGGAAGAGCATGTTCAACACTTGAGGGAAGTGCTGATTATTCTACGGGAAGAACAATTTTATGCTGCTACAAAGAAATGCGTGTTCATGACGCATAGTGTGTTATTTTTGGGTTATGTTGTTTCAGAGAAAGGTATACAGGTGGACCAAAGTAAAGTGGAAGCTATCAAAGACTGGCCGCAACCCAAGACGATAACGGAAGTTCGTAGTTCATGGGTTAGCTTCATTTTATCGGAGGTTTATTCCACACTTTAGTAGTGTGATGGCGCCTGTTACAGATTGCATGAAGGGTAAACAGTTTGCATGGACAGAGGAAGCAGGGAGTGCTTTTGAGAAGATCAAGGAGTTGTTGACGTCTGCACCTATTCTAGTGTTACCATATTTTCAGTTATTGTTTGAATTACATACTGATGCATCGAAGGTTGGGATTGGAGGAGTGCTGAGTCAGAAAGGACGTCCAATTGCATACTTTAGCGAGAAGTTGTCAGGAGCAAAGATGAGATATAGTACATATGACGTGGAATTTTATGTTGTTGTGCAAGCTATTAAACACTGGGGACATTATCTGTTTCAAAAAGAGTTTGTTCTTTACACTGATCATGAGGCATTGAAGCATTTACAAGGGCAAGACAAGATTTCAGCGAGACATGCATCATGGATTGCATATCTGCAACAGTTTACGTTTGTTGTGAAACACAAATCAGGCGTGACGAATCGTGTGGCTGATGCTTTGAGCCGAAGGAATCATTTGTTAACTACGATGAAAGTTGAAGTAACCGGGTTTGAGGTGCTACCAGAATTGTTAGTTGAAGATCCTTACTTTATGAAGTTTGTAGATAAAGTGAAGAAAGGAGAGACGGATGAGTTTGTGATGGTAGATGGTTTTCTGTTCAAAGGAAATCGATTATGTATACCGGATTGCAGTTTACGGTTGAAGATTGTGAAGGAATTGCATGAGGAAGGTCATGTGGGTAGAGACCGTACATTACAGCTGATTTCTCAATCTTATTTTTGGCCATCAATGAGGAAAGAAGTGGAAAGGTTTGTGGAACGATGTCATATCTGTCAGGTTTCGAAAGGAACTGCGACCAATGCTGGATTATATATGCCATTACCTATACCAACTAAGCCTTGGGTTGATGTGAGTATGGACTTTGTTTTGGGTTTGCCTCGAACTCAAAGGGGAAACGATTCCATTTATGTGGTGGTTGACCGATTTTCGAAAATGGCACATTTTATAGCCTGTAAGAAGACTGCTGATGCCGTCCGAGTGGCTCAGTTATTCTTTAAAGAAATATATCGTTTACATGGACTACCTGAATCTATTGTTTCCGACCGAGATACTCGATTTCTGAGTCATTTCTGGTTGAGTCTGTGGAGGATGGTTGGGACGAAGCTGAATTTTAGTAGTGCATATCATCCTCAGACGGATGGACAAACTGAAGTTGTGAATAGATCATTGGGTAATTTGTTGTGATGTCTTGTGCAGGATAATTTGAAGAGCTGGGATATGAAATTATGTCAGGCGGAATTCGCACACAATCATGCTGTCAACCGTAGTACGAGATTCAGTCCATTTCAGGTGGTATATTCAAGCTTGCCAAAAGGGCCGTTGGATTTAACGGTAGTGCTACGACCGAAAGGAGTGATTAAGCGGGCGTCAGATTTCGTTGATGAATTGAAAGATTGTCATAAAATCGTTCAGAAACGTTTGGAGAAGACAAATGAGAAATATAAGCAAGCGGCGGATAAGAAGAGAAGAAGTGTGGAGTTCAACGAAGGTGATTTTATGTACGCGGTGTTGACAAAGGATCGATTTCCAGTTGGAACGTACAACAAGTTGAAAGCGTGGAAAATTGGTCCGTTAGAAATTTTGAAGAAGATCAATAATAATGCCTATCGGTTAAAGTTGCCAGATCATATTCACACTGCTGACGTTTTCAACGTTAAACATTTGATTCCGTACCATGGAGATGAGCTTGTTGAAGAAGAGAGAAGTACAAATTCGAGGTCGAATTTTTGTCAACAAGGGGAGGATGATGAAGCAGCGTACCTGGATTTGAAGACCAGAAGCTCCGACCTATCTCCAGTTTCCATCGCGACCTACGACTCAAAACTCCACCGCGACTCACGACCTAATGCCTCCAACCTATCTCCAGCTTCCATCGCGACCTACGACCTATCTCCAGCCTCCATCGCGACCTACGACCTAAACTCGAGTACCCACGACCTAAAATCCTACCAAATCCCACGACCTAACTGCCACGACCTACCGAAACTCACCAATTTAACTCCACCACGACCTAACTCCAAGTTCCGACCTAAGCAAGCATATGTCGTTAACGATTTACGACCTAAGCCCTTGTCACTGAAACCACGCCACATGCTCCGACCTAATTCCGAAGCACCTCCAGATAAATCGAGCGACCTTATCTAAGTCGCGAACGAATACAGCCTAAGTCGTGAAGCGCCTTCCTTCAATCACTGCCGAGTTATAAAGTCGCGAACGAGGTAATGATAAGTCGTGAAGCAATTGTGATAAGTCGTGAAGACAATTACAATAAGTCGCGAAATCCTATTCTATGACGCGGTAGTACTTCCTTAGCTCGCGAGATAAAGTTGTGAGAAGATTTGATAAGCCGGGAGATGAAGATGATAACTCGTGAGCTAATATGATAAGTCGCGAGTGGTAGTGATAAGTCGCATGAATGGTTAAGTCGGAAGACCACTGTTCCTTTAGTTCGTTAACTACTTTGTTAAGTCGGTACCCTACTTTCTTAAGTCGTTTGTACTGTAGCTCGTATTTCTGTTAAGTGTTGTAAATTTTCTAAGTGTTAGGTCATTCAAGACCTATGAGTTGTGTTGTAAGCATTGTGTTGTATTCCTATAAATAGGCGAGTAATGTCATTGTAAAAGGTTGTTGACTTTTGAATAAAATTTTCCATTTTGATTGCTTTGTGCTTTCTTCTAATTGGTAGTCGAGTGAAGTCTCCTATCTCCACTTACGTTATTCGAGTGCGCTCGAATCTTCGTTTGTTGAAGCCGATTCACGGTATCTTGTGCGCAAGATCAACGTTGAAGAATCGTAGATCTCTTTCCCGGTATCTTCGGATCAACGAGTCAGAGATAGCTAGAATTCGGTATCTCCGGATCAACGAATTCAGGCATCGCAGTATTCATCAATCCACCGACTGCTACTTTCATCGATCTACATCGTTTTGATTAATCCACTGCGTCAGTTTTCAACGAAACGAAAAGCAGTATTCATGTTAATACATCTATTTTGATAATAAAAGATAAAATCTATAATTTCAAATATTTAAAATTTAAACTTAAAAGTCAAAGTTTGACTATTGACCAAAATTCACATTTTCTGGAAATATTAAATTTAATCATATTTGGAATTCTAATCCACATCAAAATCAAAGTTTATACTTAAAATAAAAAAATTTGTTCTTTTTCATAAATAAAGCTTTTAAATCTGGAAATATCAATTTAAAAATAATTGAAAAATACAGGGTTGTTACACAAAACTTCTGAAAATCATTTTCAAATCAGAGGAATTTAATCTTTTGAAATTTCAATCCCAAATCTTTTAATCTCTATCCCAAAAATTACTCTAGTATCTCATTTCAATATATAAAACTCATTTATAAACTCACATTACAATTTCATTCTATCAATGAATTTATTTCCTTATCCTTTGGTTATTACCTTAATTTCTTATTTCAATTTATATACAACAATGATAATAATTCAATATTATCACTTCCTAACAACCAAGCAACCATATACTATAATAATTTATGGAAAATTATTTCTTTTATATACAAAAATAATTTGGGTAAAATTATTTCATTTACCCGATTTGTAAAACAATACTGTATTGGTTTGCCTAGTTTAAGAGTTTAGAAACCCTTATCGATAAAGTTGGCCAAACTGAACCGACTAGAATCTATACACAATCAACCGATAAGTCAACACAATACAAAACAAATTTTTTTATATTCACTAAAAAATACACGCTCATATCTATTATTACACTCACACTCATTCTAGAGTACTACTGACTCTATTTCTAATGAGTAATCCCCACCAGAGCCAAGGTTGTCCCTTAACCAATTGCTCTGATACCACTTTGTAACGACCCAATTTTTCGACTTTCGAAAGTTGACATCAATACGCCCATTGTATCAAATGCCACACAATCGAATGCCGGAAAACCGAATCATTAGGGTTAAAGAAAAAAGAAGAAGAAACTGAAACAATATTAGAATCTCACAATCGCAGCGGAACAACATATAATAGATAAATGAATAATCTTTAAAACAAAGAATTATATCAGTTCATACAATACATCATTAGAGTTTACAACAACAACACACAACACTGTCAGTTATATTAATCTGCCCATATAATTGAATACACAGCGGAATGATAATAGTATATGGAAGTACGTCTCGCCATCCAGCTCGTCTCCTGATCTCCACAGCATACTTTTCTGACTTCGCTCCAGAACAACGATAACCTGACTCTAGGCTGCCCGTGTGGAAAATTATGGGCACCCAGAGTTTAGAAAGGGAACAATAAACTCCGAGTCAGTCATGGGACTGGTGTGAGATCCTAAAACAGTTATTTGCACAAAGGAATAAAAAGAAATCCGCTATGCTTTTGGAAAATGAAACTACCATAAGTAAATGGCAGGTTATACAACTAAAACAGTACAGGGCACGTATTGTTTCTTTGGATTTCCAACAAATTGTCAGGCTAAGGAACTTCCTACACCACATGGGTACGCCTCTGAAGGGACGCCCCGAGAACCTAACCGGATCTCTACTAACACAAGGCCGAGTTATCTCACGCTTCTCGTGCAATGAAGCTGTAACTAGATAGTTCCACACACGAGTATGCCATCCCGGTCGTTACCGACCTTTATCCGAGGATCTGCAACACCAACAACCACAAAGTAATAAAATAAATTTGCAGCAACCACATAAGTTAAGTATCTGGGCTCCATACCATGATACCACCTTTTTCCAGAAGGAAATGGACATACCCTGAGAGCGCTACCCCCAAATAACCTTGCCGCATCCTTCCTGTTACGACCATTTCGGGTTGTGAGGTCCGACGAAGTCTCATCCACAAAGCTACGCTTTTCACAAAAGCCATGCTTCGATCAACAAATGATCAGCAACACTTAACATGCCACATTACCAAATTGGGAATATATCATTAGTAACAATCAACTACATAACCTCTGAGCTCATACGTCTCAGAGAAGGGTGTTAAGCTAAGAGAATAAATTCTCCGCCACCAAACAGAAATGTATTTGATAGAAACCAGCTTTACATCTCAAAGTGTAATGTCAGACATACAACTATACAAGTCCATCCTAGGTCTAAATGGAACCGAAGGCACTTCAAAGAAGCCCTTGCAAATCCGGGTATCTACAATCTCGATCGGACTCCCCATCACATATGGAGATCTCTATACCGGAGCAACTCGGTGCAAAGACAATCGACAGGTAATCCTTTCATTCTCGAAAATCTCCGGTCTTCACCACCGTCTTCAAATGCACTCCAATTCGTCGTATCATTAATTCGGAATGGGTTTTATGACACAAAGTCCTCTCCCGGCTAATCCGAATAATGAGCGTTTATTTTTAAAAACACATGGATACACAAGTCACAAAGATTCACTATTAAGATTCGATGTGGGTTTCGGATAACCATCTGGAATCCGACCCCCTGTCGCATCGAAATTCAAATGCCGTTTAAAGGCCAATATTGATAGTCGGTTATTTAACTATCAATCACTATTCACAACAATCACCAGATTTTAAATTTTTTTTACCCAACTATTTATTTTCAAAATATCTTCATAAGATATATTTTAACACCTCAACACTTTGAAAACCAATTTCAAATCACTTTTCTTTTGCGGAATAAATTTCCAAATGTTATTTTTTTCATTTCAAAATGATCCATTTCAATCAATTAATAAATTCTTCTTTTAAATTTCAATTTACATTCCAAATCCGTAATTTCTTTCCACACTTTTTAAAATAAACCAATATTTATTTTTAAAACAAATCTCCCTTTTCTTTAATAAATTCCTATTGTGAATTTAAATTTCCAAATATCCATTGATATACAATTTTCAAATCGATTTCCAAATATTCACTTTCAAACACCAAATCAAATTTCCAAATTGATTTCCAAAATTTATTTTCAAATACCAAATCAATTTTCATTCAAACACCAAATCAATTTTCATATTGATTTCTCAAAAATTTATTTTCTTTTAAAATAAATTCCTTTATTTCTCCCAAACTATTTAAAATCTGAATTTTAAATAAATTATTTAACTTTTAAACAATAATACTCAAAATCCATTTATTAAAATCTTTTCCCCATATTTTGGAATTAATTCGATAAGATTACAAAAATCAACTTTTATACTTTTAAATTCCTTCTTTTAAATTTATCCAATTTTTCTAAAATTAATTTTACTCCAAATTTTCTACTTTAATTTCAAAAAATCAAATTTTATTAATTTCTGGTATCCTACGATACCAAAAATATATTCGGCTAAACTATAGCCTTCCAATAAATTCCATTTATCAATATAATCATTCACAGATTATCACATCACAACATATACAAATAAATTCAACAATCTGAGGAATCCAGTTGGATCCCTCCAACCTGTTTCCCTGCATCCACAGATGTTAGCACAACAATTAAATACCAATTCCACTTCGAGGTGGAATATCGTGGTATATGGGATTATATAATATCATCTGCTATTATGCGGCGCATAGGGTCTCATCCTCTATATAATGCGGGAAATCAATCGCTCCAAATATATATATATATATATATATACACTACTATCATATATACTATCACATCCAAACAATCAAGCAACAACTGAAATTCCAATTTAATTTGAGTGAGAAGATCTCACCTTTGCTTATGCATGCAACCCATTTTTATCCCAGCTTGTTTTCACGATTTCTAGACCTTGTATAAACATTTATACAATTTATTAATATTCGGATAAATCGAACAATTAAATTCCTATTGGATAAATTTAATTAACCAATGATTTTATTAATTTAATTTTAAACCAAAAATTTCCTTTTTAGCAGCTTAGGATAATTAAATAGATTAATTTTAAACCAACTAGTAAATTTAAAATGTACATTCTTCATTTTTATTTTGATTTTGAATTGCGAAATAGAAGAGAACGCGGCCATATTTTCTTTAAGCAATAGTTTTATTTGTTTTTTTATTAATGAACAAAATCTTTTTATCTGGCCATCTCGATTTTAGTTTGAGGGAAAAGGGACATTTGTACGCAAAATAAAAATTGCAGGAGACACGTGCTAGAAGGGATGAAACGTGTAAATTTTATCTTGTGAAAACAATTTGTATTAAATACATATATATTACAATTTAAATTAAATTTAAATTTTTAAATCATTTCAAATTACGCAACTCAAAATCTCGATCTCCAATTGAGACGTGCCGCTAGGCGTTTATAATGTTAAACCCTATTCCGAACACAATGGAAAAGGTTTCGAGGCCAAATTTAATCGTATGGAGAAGATAGCTTTTCAGACCAGTTATAATATTAAATTTTCCGATACAAATTCAGCGCGTTTGCTTATCGTACGATCACACAACAACTCCGAATGTTACAAAAATTGAAATCCGATAATAAAACACTATTACGGATCCAATGGAACTAGTTTCGTCGAATTCCGAGACTATGCCTCGGAAGGCTATTTTTAAATACCGATTTAAACAATATATTTTCAAACTGAACAAAACAGTTTCAAATTCAATTCTGAAGCTTTTATTATCTTCAGTATTATCAATATAGAATTTACAAGATTTCAAATTATTTTTAACAAGCTCAAAACTGAAGATTAAATATTTTACTCAACTTCAAAAATTAAATTTAATAATTTAATTTCCAAATAAATCCTGATATTTGAAATTCAAGTTAAACTATCTTCAAATATTTAAAATCAATTAAATATTTCTATTTTAAATGTTCAGAAATTCAGGGTCGTCACAGAAATGGTTTAAAATTTGAGAATTGAATTGAAACTTAAACTATTTGAATCGAATCAATGAAAATCGAAATTGAAATTAATTCAAATAGAAATCTAAATCGAATTAATTCGAATTGAAATCGAAATCAAAATTAATTTGAATTGAAATTGATTTGAATTGAAATGAAAATTGAGTAGATTTGAATTGAATTGAGATTGAAGATGATTTGAATTGGAAGATTTTAAATTTAATTAGTTGATTGAAATTTGGACCCGGGTCTAAATTTGTTGAAATGAAAAGAGATAGTTTGATTTGAAACTATTTTCAAAATAAATTATTTTAATATAAATTGTTTAAAAATTTATCTTTTTAAATATTCAAATTATTTAAATTTTCAAACCATTGTAATATAGAACCTATTTTCAATACTCAAACTATTTTATATCAAACTATTTAAATCTATTAACTATTTAAACCATTTTTAAACCATTTTCACTATTCAAACTATTTTCTAAAATTTCAAACCGTGCAAAGTTGGAATGTTTATATTTAAATCGTTGATTTAAATGCGAATGTGGTTAAATGAAGTTATAACCCAAGTTGAAATTCGAAATGATTATTGAAGTGAAAATAACGTATTTTAAGCAAATATGATTTTTGAAGTTAAAAGGATATTTTGAAGTGAATATGATATTTTGATATCAAGTATGTTTTCGAAATGTAAAAGAACTAACCGGTGTGTAAAACGACGTTTGGTTGTTAAAGAGACCGGGGCCTCTTATTGGCATACTCTCTGTCAATATTGGAACCACTTTAACAACTGTGTACATGGAAGAGACTCCAGAATGAAGTGGTTGGATTTGGTGTACGTTGCTGGATTTGAAGAAAGAGAACGATGATGGATAGCCCCGACACTTGTGTCAATTTGAAATGACTAAAACAGGACGGCTTAACAGGGCTAATGAGGGTAGCTACCTCTAGCGGACATCCGTTCTTCGATTTTCTTTTTGGACTCTGTCCATACTATTACCTTTGATGTTGGTTTCGATTTGTGCACCTTGATTTGGGATGACCTCCCTTTGACTCGATATGGGATGGATGGACGAGGTAGGCGGTCGTGGCTACGATGCGTTACAACCAGCCCTGCAACCCGAACTGGTAGTATCCTACCTTGGGCATTTCCTCATGTGACTTGTCATACTTTTATCATTATATGAGACCACTACGAGTTTGGTTTAGTGTTGTCGTATCACGACGCATCCCTATCCCCCGACGTGCTACTGGGCTGTTATATGCAAAGTGTAACAACCCTGTATTTTGTAATTTTTTTTAAATTGAATTTCCTGATTTAAAAACTTTATTTTATTTAAAATTTGTTACTTTAAATATAAATTTTGATTTGTATGTGAATTATAATTCCAAACATGAATAAATAGAATATTTTCTAGAAATGTGAATTTTGTCAATATGGTCAAACTTTGACTTTTAATTTTAAAAAATTTAAAATTTGAACTTTTGAAATTTATCTTTATTTTATGAAAGTAAATAAATTTTTAAGAATACCGCTTTTCGTTTCGTTGGAATTTGATTAATATTGTGAAAGTTATGCTTTTTAAACTATTGGATGTAAACTGTTTTACTTAACAAAATTTTTTATTTTTATTTATATAAATAATATTTTTGTTTGTCATGTCATGTTCTAATTTATGTTTACATGTGTAACATGACATGTTATGTATATATATTTTATTTTATTTAACTTGTACATGACATGTAGCCTTGGAAAATCAAGAGTCTTTTGGTTAGTTGTATTTTATTTACAATTTTTAATTCTAGTTTCAATATAACAAACTATTTTCTTTATTTATTTTTCCTATTTTCCTAAGACAGTTATTTATTTTCCTTTTCACTTTATTTTAGTTTGTTTTTATATTAGTTACTGAGTTTATTTTGTTTATTTTGTATATAAAAGAAAGTGGAAATTCTAAGAGACTAAAGGCTTTAAAACTATGACTTTTCAATTGCTTGACTCTTCATTTTCTTTGGCCGTTCAAAACTTAAATGTTTGGCCGTGAGTTTTATCTCATTTTCACGTGAGAAGTTTCTCATTTCAGAAAATTTTCAGCCACATCATTCCTGAAAAAATTGGTAATGGCTTCTTCCATTTCTTCTTCACTTTTTCCTTGTTTTCCATTGTTTTTCACTTGATTTTGCCCTGATCTTCACCCATGTTGCTCGGCCCATAGCCTCACCATCTCCTCCACCGACCACCACCACCTCTTTCCCACGTAATCCACGGCCTAACCATCATTCTCCTCTGACCTGAAAGTTCCATGACCTCCCTTTGAACAAAACTTCACAAAACAATGCAAAAATTCCAAAACAACTACATGGCCGAGCCTTGTAGTTCACATACCCTTCATCTTTGACTTCGGCCACCCCCCTTAGCCACCACCACCAGCTTGTTTACCATATCTGAACATCCCCCTCTCCTCTGACCAGACCTGTAGCAGCCTTGGCCGAGCCCAAATGTGCCAAGGCCGAGCCCAAAAAGATGATGCAAACCCCTCTTTTACCTTGCCTTTTGATCTTCCCACTTTGTAACTTACAAACCACTTCCTATTCCTTTGCATTCTTGACCAAGCCTTGTTATTTTCAGATCCAAACCTGACCTTTACCAACCTGAAACATGTCATGGCTGAACCAATTTAGCCTTAAGGCCGAGCACATGTTGAGTCAAGAGCAAGCAAAACTTGTTTGAAACTTGGTGATGTCTTTGTTTAATTCTATTTCCATAATTGTTTCAATATGATTTTTGTTTTATATTTATATTTATACTTTGCTTTGTTTTATTTGTATACAAGACTAATATCTTGGCTCTCTCTCTCTCCACTTGAATCTAATCGTGCTGTATCGTGCTTTCTGGAAATTATCTTTGTGTTTGAATCGATAACTCCAGCTTAAAGAGGTGAGTATTCACACATGACATTTATACTTATATAATTGTGAAGTGACAACAAGTGAATGTGTAAACTATTATATCATGTTATACCTGCCTATGATGTAAATTATATGATGTTAAACCCTGTTATTAACTTGTCACATCATCTATTATATTTTATTTTATTTTACTGTTTATTTAATTTTGTTAATCACACTGCAAGTTCCCTGTTAGTATAGAATCACTATGGGTTGAAATGATACATACCCGAACGGACTTTAGAATAGGGAAAATCATTATGGGCTGAAATGATAGGCTCGAGTGATTTTTATTTATTTTATTTATTGTTATTAACTTGGGATTGCGGGTTTGAAATGATAGAACCCGGAATTTTGCTTTGTAAATTACAAATTGAAATGATATATTATCCGTATCACTTGTCTTAGGTTAGAAAATAAAATACAGACCCATGGTTATTTTATATATTTTTTTGGATATTTTTAAGTATTTTAAAAATGTAAATTATGATAATTTGATTTAAATTGAATTTAAAATGATTTAATAAAGGGTTAGTGATTTTTTTATAAGTTAAAAGTGTTAAATAAATAAATGCTAAAAATGGAAATTTGGAATTTAACTTGACTTGGAATTGTGAGATTTGGTTTTAAAAATGGAAGTTTAAGTAAAAGAAAATAAAATGGAAATTAAGTTTTATTTGTGAAATGATAAATTTAAATTAAAGTGTTAAGTGAATGTAAAGAATATGAAAATTGTACACTTGAATTTAATAAGTGAAGTAATGAAAAATTTGATATTTATTTGTGGAATTTACTTTATAGAAATCATAAGTTAAAGGGTATTTAAATGACCATTTTTAAAGTGGAAAAATATGATTTTTATATAATTAAAATGTTTTAAATTGAAGTTTAATTGTTTCTGAAATTTTAGTGAAATCAGGAAATTTAGTTAGTAGCACTTCAGAAATGCTATCGTTTCTAAATAATAACTAAAATCTGAACTTAAGTGAATCTGTAGCACTTTGTAAGTGCTGTAGTTTCAGAAGTGAACTAAAAGGCTAAAATCTAACTAAGGACTATCACAGCACTTTGCAAGTGCTGTCTTTGCTGAATTGAACTAAAATCTTTATATTAAACTCTGAACTATTACAGCAGTTTTGTAAATGCTGTCTTTTCTGAATTGAACTATTTTTCCACTAAAACTGAACTATTACAGCAGTTTATAAATGCTGTCTTTGCTGAATTGAATTGTTTTCAAATATAACTTACCGCAACACTTTCTAAATGCTGTGAAAGCTGGAATTTTAATGTTTTAATGTATTTAAGTGAATAAATGAACTCAGAAAAGGTTGAAAGTTTGGGAATTTAATATTTGATTTGAAGGTATAATGACTTCATCTTTTAATGGTTTAAATGAATGATTTTAATTCAGAATTATAAACCATTTTGAAATGTTAACCACCGAGACACTTCTCTGTATGCTATTTTATTTCCTTGTGCATTTATATTACAGTTCACTTGAGTTGGTTTACATTGTATAAGTATGTATGTCCTGACTCGAGTGTTTTGTGTTTTACTTTACGCTCGGGTCAGCCTGAGAATCACAGCTTTGGATTCACCTTCTAGAGCTAGAGATCTGTTGGAGCTTATTTATCTATCGGTTCATCGACTTCTATTCCAGTTATTTCCTATTCAGTATTGTCTCTGTATTATTGATTTATGTATCCTGACTTCTATTATATTTATTTTGACTATGAGATTTTGTATATGTTTTGAGAGTTTGTATATAGTAGCTTCATGAACTACTATGGTATTTTATTTCCGCTGCGAGTTATTCTGATATTATGTGTCTGTGATTCTGTATTTGATTTTATTTGCTCCAAATTTTATTACAATCTGTTATTTTGAATTATTCAAGTCAGACATGTGTGGATTATTGTCGATTTGAATGGTCCAAAATAGTGGGTCGTTACACAAACTGTACGACAATGCTTAAAAACACATTAAGGGTGATTAATGTAAAGCCTTAACGCTAGGAAAAATATTTATTTTATTGATTAGACATTACATATATAGCGTATTCTACTATATATAGATATTTTGACGGATCCATAAGAGATGGAAAATCCTATAACATCTCTTGCGTTATTGCACGCACGTTATACACTGGATAGGAGATGTAAAACCCTGTAAACATCTCTGACGCTATTACACTCCTGTTATATGTGATATCGATTTGACTCACATAAGGATATTTTAGTTCTGACTTGAGTGTATTGTTTTACTTCATGCTCGGGTCAGCCCTGAGTATTTCAATGCATTGAAGATTATTATTCTGGAGGACGAAGACGAAAATTTGGTATATTATATTACTAGTATTATTCCGTACATCATGTTGTTCTTCTGCATTGTTTTATTTTATCTCTGCTGTATATATAACTCTGATAGATGTTGTAAAATTATAATCAAATGTAAAGTGTAAACAGCTTCATGAACTGTTTATTTGATTATTATATTTTGTCATTCCACTGTGATATTCTATATTTGTTTTCTTCTTTTCTTCTAATTCTAAATTAACCCCATTATTATTCGTGTTCTGGATTGTTGTGAGTGGGACAGGTGTGGTTTATTGTTGACTTAAACCTTTCGAAATGCGGGTCATCGCAAAATTTTAGACCCATTCACGAAGGGTCTAGCTCGATTAGTTCTCATCAAGCCGATCAAAGGGATAGGATTAAGATGCCATAATTAGCCCCAAGTGCTAGTGGGAAACTGATAGACTTAGAGGTATGCCCTAAGGGAAATTCTGTAATTTATTTTAAAAATATTAAATCCGTAATAAATTCTTGTTTAAAATAAAATATATTTTATTTCTATTATAGTCATAATGTTTTATGTTAATTATTCATTTACCTTAAGTATATTTAATAAAAAATCAAAAAATGATATTTTTTGTGTGATAATAGTTACATTGCTTTGTAATCATGAGATATTTATCACAATGAAAATAACATATCATTTTTAAATATTCCTAGTCAAGATGTATTGAAACTGGAGATGATACATCTGGTGAGACTAAAGTACGTAACACTCTCCAAATGTGGAAAGTGTATTACTTATTGTTGCCGGGGGAACATAGGAGTTTACGTACTGATAGTTATTTGATAACTATCTCACTTGATACTTGTTATCCCGCCTTTTGGCAAGGCCAGGACACCAAGGAATTAGTAGGACTCCAAATGTCGCTTGTCATGGATATCGATGAATTTTGTCTGAGTCCAGATCGAGCTACAATTGATAAGACATGACTGGGAGAACAAAGGAAGCCAACGTTTCAAGTTTCAAGTCAATCTGAGTTCATATGCTCAAGTTATGATGGATGCAAGTTGAAGGGAGAGGCCATGTTTTCGCATCCATCAGTGAGCCCCACTTCGTATCCATCCGTTTAGACTCGATCGATTTCGTGTCCATCGATAGTCAGTACATTTCGTATCGATTGGCCAAGTATCTACTTCGTATCCATTCAGCCTATGTCCATCATCCGCTTCACATCGGCAGGTTCCCATGATTTCGTATCGATTAAGTTGGCAATGTTCGAACCCCTCGAGTTCGCATCGATTGGGTTCGTATCCATCAATAGATGACGTGTCTCACAGCAACCAACCAATACTTATTTCATATCCATCGGACCATTGCTCTTCGTATCCATCAGATGACCTCACTTCGAACCCATGCCCAATGGCCTATTCGTATCCAACGAGTCAATAAACTAGGGTGACGTGTCATCCATCGATACAAACGAGGCGAGGTCTATGGAGTCGAAACGGTCAACACGGAGTGAAAACTGGATCGAGACGAAGTGCGCGCACCACATCATCTCAGAAGCACGTGCAGTGATCGATACGATGGGATTGAGTCGAAACCATGGAGTCGAACAGAACAGCTACCGAGGGAATCTATTTCATATCGACGATATCTCACGATCCGCTGATCCAAATCCAATGAAATTTTCAGGGAAGCTTGCATACACACTGAAGAATGTCCTTGCCAAATTTCAGCTTAATTGGATATCGTCTTGATCGATACGAAATGGATTCGTATCGATCGCAAATCGAGGCGAAACTTTCTGGAAACGGTCGCGTGGGCCCCCTCACGTGCCAGACCAAGTCTCCCGAAGTTTGAGCGAAATCTCAGCCTCATACGCCTATAAATAGAGCCCCGGAGCATACAGAAAAGGGACTTTTGGATTCTGAAGCGCCCAGACTCTGCCGGATTGAGATTTTTATCCCATTCTTGCTGTTGAATTCGAATTCTAAACTATAATTCGCTGTTGTTCGCTATAATTGCTTGTAATCATCGAAAGAGAATCAATAAAATCATCAAAACTTCATAGTGGATGTAGGCAACATGCCGAACCACTCTAAACTGCTTGTCTTTGCATTTTACATTTCTGCTTGTTGGAGTTTTTGTTAGATAATCTCTGTTTTACATTTACATTCTTCATTTTATCTCTTCAAATAACTCCCGAAGAGTGTTGCGCCCATTTTTGGTACAAACACTTTGGTGCTTTCACTGAGAAAACCAGTTTTTTCTCCTGCTCCTTGGATCTACCGTCGATACCGGATTGCATAAATCCAACAGGAAGATCCAGATATCTGATCCGGAATCCTTCCATTCTATTCAGATTTGCATAAAATCTTGGAAAGGACTCCACCACTGAAAATGGTTAGCACAAGAACTGCCGCTACCGCTACTGATCAAGAAGGCCAGGATAGACAGAATCCTACACAGCAGCCTTCATCCAATTAGGACAACACTGCTCACTCGGATCCATCAGGGCCAGTCACCCGACAAGAGTTCCAAGTGTTGCTCCAGGAACTGACCCAAATCCGGCAATAGTTGGCTGAGCAGTTGCGCGCCAATGTTGAACTGACCAACCAACTAAACCGCCAAAGCCGCAGAAGGTCCAGGAGGGATGACGTTTCCCGCGCATCTACTAAAAGTTCAGCCTCGTCTGACTATCATCACAGGTCTACCCGTCCTAGACTAGATGGGAGTCACGCACAAATAACCAGATATCAACCCGCCTTGACCGTTGGACAATTAAGGACAGGGCCGTCGACCAGCTTCCAGACAGGACCCTCAACACGAGGAGGCACTGCTCCACAGTATACCACGGACAACCACGCTACAACCGCCGTGGCAGAAACGAGGGTTGATACCCGAAATCTGTCAGATCCGAACGTTCGACAGCGTGGACATGCTCCTGAACCGTATGTCCCAGAGGATGCTGAGCCAAGAAGGCGAAATACAGACCGTCGACAGCGCCCGGTCCAAACTCGCACTGTGGAACCCGACCACACCTTAGCTCAGCATGCCCAGAATGTGCCAGTGTCAGATATTTCGACCATGATACGTCAGATGATTCGCGAGAGTCAGGGGCTCACTAATGACGATTGGGGGATTTCCCGTAGTCACACCCCTTTTACAGACGAGATATTATACGCTGAACCCCCTCGGCGGTTCAGAATGCCAACTCTCCCAATGTACGAAGGAAATAGCGACCCCAATCAACATATTTTGAAATATGAGTGGTCGATGAGCGCCGCAAGAGCTGATGATGCGGTGAAGTGTCGAAGTTTCCCCATCTCTCTGGGGGGAATCGCAACAATGTGGTTTACAAGGTTACCGCCTAGATCTATCTCTTCGTTCGATCAATTGGCTAAGAGGTTTGTAGAACAGTTTCGTATGCATGTTGCTAGACCGAAAGATGTTAACACCCTGTCTAGTGTCACCCAAGCTCATGGAGAAATGCTCAGGCATTACTTAGAGAGGTTCCACGCAGCATGTGTTGAAATTAGTAATCCCAATGATAACTCGATCTTGATGGCATTAACCAAAGGGATCGATCCCAATTCTGAATTTGGAAATTGGTTGGCTGGGAAACCACCTGCATCGTTGGACCGTTTCTACTCCAAAGCCGCTCAATTCTTACGGCAAGAGGACGCGAAACAGTCTAGGAAGCAGGATGATGTGGGGCCCAGTAGTGAAGGAATACAAAGTAACGTAGCAGTTAAGCAGTCCGGTGAAAATTCCGGAAAAGTTCAGTTAAATATACAGAACAAACAAACCCAGCCAAGAGGCAACAGTGGCCAGGATAAGAAAAGAGATCAGAACCGAGGTCCGAGACGTAGAGCTCCAATGTTTGACAACTACACGCCGCTGAACACGTCATTGGAAAACGTGTATCTACAGACTTGCAACACTGTGCAATATAAGAAACCTGCTCCGAAGCAATCGTCGGAGAGGCAGATTCAAATAGGGATGTTTTGTAGATTTCACGAGAGTTATGGACATAATACCAATAAGTGTCGACATTTGCAGGACCTCATTGAGAAGTTGATTAGGGAGAGGAAGTTAGATCAGTTCGTGCGGGCGCCGCAGTCTGGTGCCGCGGGCCCTTCAAGTCAAAATCGTCCACAAAATAAAGAGAGAGAGAGAAAGAACCCGCTCGTACGGGCGGAAGGCTAGTTATCAACACGATAAGTGGTGGTCCCCACCCAGCAGACAGAAGCTGGGGGGAAATGGAGTCGTATGCTAGTTCGATCAGGCATGCGGACTTCGAATGTTGCAGTAATTGTGAAGATGGAACTCCGGCTAAACAACAAAAGATAATGTCTGATGATATTGTATTTAGAAGCCGAGACGCTGACAAGGTCGAAGCCCCTACAATTGACCCACTAGTCATATCTGCCCAGGTAGGTCCTGCTTGGATGAAGAGGATCCTGGTTGACAGTGGGAGCTCTGTAAACATTTTACTTAAGCGGGCTTACGATTTAATGAAAATGGAAGCAAAGGATTTGAAACCCTGCCAGTCCCGAATCCACGGTTTTAACGGGAGTGCCACAATACCCATTGGAGTAACGGAATTACCGGTGGAATTGGGAGTTGGAGAACGCCGGAGAGTCCGGATGTTACAGTTTGTTGTTTTAGAAATTGATTCACCTTATAACGCATTTTTGGGCCGACCAGCCCTTGCTGAGTTCAGGGCAACCATTGCCCCATGGTGTTTGACTGTGAAGTTCCCCACTGATCGCGGGGTTGGAGTCATCCAAGGAGATCAGGCAACGGGGAGGGCCTGCTATGTTGCTGAGCTGCGCAGGGCGCAGCGAAAGGAGAAGGGAAAGGGCGTAGAGGAGTCTCTCTGCGTCCGTTCTATTGATGATTGACAATTGGTGCCTGGGCCTCGGCCCGGGCACCACAACCAATTCCAGAAAGACTTTGACCCTAGAGACAATGAAGATAAAGACGAACCCAAGGAGAATCAAGCTTCTTCGGCCGAACTGACTGTGGACGTCCCAATCAGTGAGGATGATGATTCAAGGATGCTAAAAGTCGGTCTCAACTGGGCAAACAGACACAACAGGAATTGGTTGAATTCCTCCGGGCAACTCCCTGAATATTGATCCACGATATGTCCCGGTCAAGCAGAAAAGGCGCGGTATGGATCCAAAGAGATCTGTCGCCCTTAAAGAGGAGGTTGATAAGTTACAATCAAATGGGTTTATCCGAGATGCCTTGTATCCAGAATGGGTATCCAACCCCGTGCTGGTTCGAAAGCCGAACGGGAAATGGAGAACTTGCGTCGATTACTCTGACTTAAACAAAGCTTGCCCGAAAGATAGCTTTCCACTTCCTCGAATTGACCAACTTGTAGATTCGACAGCTGGACACGAATTACTATCTTTTATGGATGCTTATTCTGGCTACAATCAAATACCCATGCATTTTCCTGATCAAGAACATACCAGCTTTGTAACCGATCTATGACTCTACTGTTACAAAGTCATGCCATTTGGTATAAAGAACGCCGGAGCAACATACCAACGCTTGGTCAACCGGATGTTCGCCAACCAGATCGGGAAGACCATGGAGGTTTATGTGGATGACATGCTAGTGAAATCTCGATTCTCCACGGATCACGTCAGAGATTTAGATTCGATGTTCCGCATCCTTCGGGAATATGGAATGAAGCTTAACCCATTAAAGTGCCACTTCGGCGTTGCATCCGAAAAGTTCCTCGGGTTCATCTCCAACACTCGAGGGATAGAAGCGAATCCCGAAAAGATCTGGTCAATAAGGAACCTACAAACCCCAAGAACCATAAAGCAAGTCCAGAGCCTAAACGGGAAAGTAGCAGCATTGAGCAGGTTCATCTCAAAGTCCACCGATAAATGCATTCCTTTCTTTGATCTGATCCGGAAAGGGAAACGAAACTTTGAATGGACCACGGAATGTGAAGGCGCGTTCCGATCGCTGATTCAACATCTTTCCACGCCACCAATCTTGTCAAAACCAGTCGACCATGAGCAACTGTACCTTTATCTGGCAGTATCGGAGCATGCGATCAGTGCCGCTTTAGTTCGGGAGGAAGACAAAGTACAGAAACCGGTCTACTATGTTAGTAAACGGCTAACAGGAGCTGAAAGAAATTACCCAAGACTGGAGAAACTGGCTTATTGCCTGGTCATTGCCTTAAGAAAGCTCCGTCCTTACTTCCAAGCTCATCCTCTTACTGTGTATACCGATCAGCCATTACGACAGGTCCTCACGCGGCCTGAGACGTCTGGTAGATTACTCAAGTGGAACATTGAGCTAAGCCAATTTGATGTCACTTACGCTCCGCGGAGAGCCATTCAAGGACAAGTCCTGGCAGATTTCATAGCCGAATTTACCGTTCCGGAGGACTTGCCCGAGACCAGTGAATCCCCCGAATACATCTGCAAGCTGTATACTGACGGTGCATCAAACGACCGGTGTTCGGGCGCTGGTGTTGTACTTGAAACTCCTGATGGCCGATCTATATGTTACGCCTTGAAGTTCAATTTTCATGCAACTAATAATGAAGCTGAATATGAAGCCCTCTTAACCGGCCTAAAGTTTGCCAGAGATTTGAGGATTATCGCTGTGGAAATTTATTGTGATTCACAGTTAGTGGTGTGTCAAGTACGGGGAGAATATCAAGCGAGAGATCGAAGGCTCGCTGCTTACTTGGCTCAAGTTCAGGAAGTACTGAATCAATTTGATTATTATGCCATTTATTATATACCTCGAGAACACAATCAAAAAGCCGATTCGTTGGTGAAGTTAGCCAGCACAGGTGAAGCACATCAAATGGGACTTGTCCCCGTTGAAACTTTATCCTCCCCGAGTATTGATCAAGTGGAGACGGATTTTGTGTTTGAAACCGCTCCCAGTAGGGAATCATGGATGACTCCGTACCGAAATTACATTGAGAATGGGACGTTGCCTGAACATAGAAATGAGAAAAGGCAAATTCTACGAAAAGCTTCACGGTTCGTCATTCAGAACGGAGTCATGTACAGAAGAGGTTATTCTGTTCCTCTCCTCCGATGTATCGCACACGATGAAATCAAACGAGTATTACATGACGTACACGAAGGGGCGTGTGGCGATCACACTGGTGGGCAAGCTCTCGCTAAGAAGATACTCCGATATGGATACTACTGGCCGACAGTGAACCGAGATGCAGCAAACTATGCCAGAAAGTGCGATAGGTGCCAGAAACACGCCCGAATTCCAAGAGCCCCGCCTACCGAGATAACTCAAATGGCCAGTCCCTGGCCATTCGTAATGTGTGGCATCGATATCATAGGCGCTCTACCTCTGGCAAAAGGTGGTGCGAAGTATGCCATCGTCGCCGTTGACTACTTTACAAAGTGGGCTGAAGCTGAAGCCCTCGCAACCATTACGACAAAGAAAGTGATAAATTTCGTGGTTCGCAACATCATCTGTCGATTTGGACTCCCACATACCATCATCACCGATAACGGAGCCCAATTCGAGAGCGCAGAATTTAAGAATTTCTGTCAACGGTTTCATATCCATAAAAAATTCTTGGCAGTCGCACATCCCCAGGCAAATGGACAGGTTGAAGCTGTCAATAAAGTTATAAAATCCATCCTAAAGAAACGACTGGAAAAGGCCGGGGGCAAATGGGTTGATGAACTTCCTGTGGCATTATGGGCCTATCGAACGACTCACAAGACCGCAACCGGACACACCCCGTTTTCCCTATCTTATGGCTTAGAGGTCGTTATTCCGGTTGAGACGGAAGTGTTTTCCCATCGCGTGACTTACTACGATCCGAAAACGAACGCTATATTGCTTGCTGAATCTTTGTATCTATTGAATGAGAAGCGGGAAGAGGCTGATTTGAGAGCAGCCGCATATCGAAGTCGGGTCGCCCGATTGTACAATACCAAAGTCGACCTCGAACCTTTGAACTCGGCGACCTCGTTCTCAAGAGAATCTATCCAGTTTCTTTACACATGAAACCAAATTGGGAAGGACCATATGTGATTACACGAAGACTCAGAGATGGCACATTCAAACTATCGACCATTGACGGTCTTGATTTGCCAAGGGCCTGGAACAGCGAGAGTCTCCGTCGCTATTACACATGACAGGCTTTATTTATTTCATTATATCTTTCCATTTAGCAATTTGTTTCTGAATTTCGAAATTTGAATTCTGTAATAAGGCAACTGACTTTGCCGCATTTTCTTATTTCAGCAATAAAATGCCATCTCTTCGAGCCAGAACTGTGATTCATTAAATACGATATACAACATCACGATGCACGGAGAGCTAAATCCCATCACGCAATGGGACTTATTCAAATGGAGAGTGGATGTGATACGACCGACCACTCGCTAAGTGAAACCCGAGCTCGGTGGCAAGTCATTACACCAATGTTAAATAGGGTTGGCACACAACAATCCTATAATCAACTCCGTATTCCCAGAGTGCGAAACGGAGTATAAACGTTCAACTCCGTATTCCCAGAGTGCGAGACGGAGTATAAACACTCAACTCCGTATTCCCAGAGTGCGAGACGGAGTATAAACAATCAACTCCGTATTCCCAAAGTGCGAGACGGAGTATAAACATTCGACTCCGTGTTCCCAGAGTGCGAAACGGAGTATAAACAATCAACTCTGTATTCCCAGAGTGCGAGACGGAGTATAAACATTTGACTCCGTGTTCCCAGAGTGCGAAACGGAGTATAAACAATCAACTCCGTATTCCCAGAGTGCAAGATGGAGTATAAACATTCGACTCCGTGTTCCCAGAGTGCGAGACGGAGTATAAACAATCAACTTCGTATTCCCAGAGTGCGAAACGGAGTGTAGACATTTAACCCCGTATTCCCAGAGTGTGAAGCGGAATATAAACAGTCAACTCCGAACTCCCGGAGCGCGAGTCAGAGTGAGAACACTAACTCCAATTTCCCAAGATATGGGTTGGAGTACCAACGTCAATCTCAAGTTCCCAGGATGTGAACAACAGCTTACGAGATGACTTGTATCCCCAGAGTGTGGATAAAACGATTCATAAGGAAACAAGTGTAGTTCGATCGCTCGATCCTCACTCCTTGCGATCGCAAGCTGATCACCATAACTTCACCCCGGAACTGGGGGCAGGTTCAAGTGCTAATCACTACCCGAAACTGCATGGTGTTCAAGTTCGATTCAATCTCCGATCACAATTCAAGTCCGAGATTTCCGGGCTTGGTAGACAAAACAAGCTATGCTTAAGCGTTAAAATAATGCGAGCACACCGGACTGAAGTTCGAACGCTGCGACATTTAAGCATAAAAGGAATTTAAGTTGAAACAAGAAGACAAAATTTTTATTTCAACTAATCAAAAGCAATGGTTCATACACGAGCTTTTCCAAAAACAAAATTCCTACTTGCAGGGGCCGAACCTGCATCTATACACGGCCTGCAAAATGAAAAAGATAACAAAATTCCTGACTACAAAAGGGAAACACATGCCTAAAAAAGTCTATCTAATCCTTCTTTTTCCTCAGCTTCTTCTTCTTCGAGGAGCTACTGGAGCCACCAGTGATCTTTCGTTTAGAGCCTTTCTCCTTAGGCGGGCTCCCCTCGGATGAAGGCATGATGTCGACATCATCCTCCGAGCTGGAATCTATGGGGATGCTTCCCGCAGGAGGAGTTGGGGGAATGGAATCTACAGCCAGGGGAGGGACTGGCGCACTAGTATCAACGAGCGTGCCCCCGGGAGATACAATCATAAGGGGAGTAGGGCACTGCGCTACTGCTCCGCCATCTAAGCTGTCGCCATGCGCCGCTGCCGCCATCTCGGCATTAATCTCAGCCAACATGATCGCTTCTCGTTGTGCTTGGGCCTCACTATGTGCCGTAGTGGTTTGAGTCGAGATATCAGAAGTAGACGAGAATCTGCCCAGGCCGAATGGTAAGTCTGCAAAGGGATCACTCTGTCGGCCAAGGAGCTCGTTTATCATCTGTTCATCAAAAGAGAGTGAGCTCCCCTGCGTTACTTCGACCGGCGCTGTTGTCACAACGGAGGTCGCCTCAGAGATGATGGCCTCTAGCACTTGGCATGATTCCTGGGATGCGGGAGGCGCAGCTGGTGCAACTTCAGTCACTGGTCAAAGAAAAGAGGCGTTTGTTAGTATACACTTCCCTACAAATTCTTCAGTCCAAATGTACAAAGACTTAGTTCAGAGTACCTTCCTCGGTTCGGCTCGGGGCCGCCTGAACGACTTCAGAAGGATGCTCCTTAATAGGAGATAGATGTGGTCGGTCTGGATCATAAGCCGGTATAGGCTGGGAGTCGATCGTTGGAGTTGGCTCAGATTGAGATGACATGACAATCTCGGAACTCACAATATGGTGCTTAGCACCAGAGCCTCCTCCAACTTCCTGGGACTGGGCGCCAAGCCTCTCTTTCTCATGAGAAATCACGGAGTCATGAAGAACCTTCTTTTCATCGTCATTAAGTATGCGGTTCTCCAGCTCGAATTCATCAATGGCTTCATCAGGGTGCCCAGATTTCTCCTCCTCAACCAGCATGTTCCAAGCATTGTAGAGATGTGTTGGATAGTCGTCGAGCCAAGTCAGATCTCGGTGCCTTAGCACGTTGGCATTGTAAGTGACAAGTAGCTCTTCTACCTAAGCCTCGATCCTGGCTTCCGCCTGTCGTACCTTCTCATCAACCCCGGCTTCAGCTTCGTGGACTTTTTCCATAGCCGCTTCCTTCTCCTTCCGAAGTATCACCGCCAGGTCACAGGCCTCCTGCACAGAGACATTGGCCGCATCCTTCTCCCTCGCAATTTCGGAGAACTTTGATTTTAGTTCATTAAGCACCTTGAGGGCGGCGTCTCTCTCGGTAGTAATGGTGGTGTTCCTATGACCCATGTCTTCGATTGCGGTATAGTGCTCTTGTTTCATCCTGGTCATGGCCGAGTTTGCCTCATCGACCTTTTTCAGAGCTTCCATTTCAGATTTATGGGAAGACTCGGCCTCAACGTTGAGCATTTTCATAATTCGGTCTTTTTGACCCAGCTCCTTCTCCAGCTTTTCAATGGCGACAGCCCGATCAAATGCTACTTTGGATGCTTTCCTCGCGGCCCTTGCCCACTCCTTGTACTGAAAGAATATGTCCGCGACATAATCATGGATAGTATTTTCAGCTGTTGGCGGAATTCTCCTCAAGTGCGGAGGGAAGACATAACCGTCGAAACAAATGTCGGGGAATTACTTCCTCATATGTGCCAGTTTAAGTGCTCCTTTCTCGGTCGAATCAGTCATGACCGGTATAGTAGTTGAGGAGGTGGCTATTTCAGTTCCGCGTGGAGGGTCGGACCTCGGAACGTGAGAAGGCGGCTTGGGCCATGAAGTGTCAGGAGGACGGGCAACTACAACCATGGGCGGTACAGAGGTCCTGGGAGGAGGAGAGTGGGATCGAGATCGGCATACGTATCCCCTATCTCTGTCAGACCTCTCCTGGCCAGAATGTCCCGACTCATAACCTCTGTCTCCCTCTTTCCTTTGTGGCTCATAATAACGGCGCTTGTTGCGCAAACTGCCAAGCACAGAGCCGCGACCAGACATCGTACCTGAAAAGTAAAACAAGGAGGATTAGTAACCATTTATGATATGCGATTTGCGGTCAAAATTGTGTAATGCCGTGAAGAGTGTATGGATGTGTAACCCCCCGGACCAACTAGAAGTGTCGGCCACACTGGTAGTAAGAGACTCGCTAACATCGAGATAGTGTTGCGGTTCATCCAACCCGACATCATGCTGTGTGAGCGCAAGGTCCGGAATTGGAAGGTCGGCGAGCCCTTCGAAGGAGCTTTCCGTCTGCAGGGGGGATGCCTCTGAGATTCTAATTCCAGAAAGGGAGCGGTTTGTGACCACAGACTTCTGTCTCCCAGGTTTAGGCTGTTTAAAAGCAACTGCCTTGCCTTTTCTCTTTTCCTCGGAACCCGGGGTCCCATCGGCAGGCTCGACCAACGGCTCCTCATCAGTATGAGTTCTTTCGGAGTCAGGTTCCTCGATTACTATGACTTTGGGTTTCTTCCACTTGACTTTTTCTCTGGAGACAGTCTTTAGTGCGCCATCAAGCCTTATGCTCTGCCTCCGCCCAATCAACCCGAGAATTCTGAGATTCCGGTCCGTCAACAGCAATTCAATATTCCTTTCTTCACTTGGAATTTCTTGGAGGACCCGGACTATCTCTTTATAGTAACCGCCTTTAGGTCGCTGGATTATTGCTAGAAGAAAAGAAATAGAAAATATGAGTTCGATTTCGTTCATGAATTGCTTTGACAACTACTTGGGAAAATGATGGTACTCACGTCTGAACAGCCATCTTCTAGCAAACCCTGGAGGACAACGGACGTAGAACCACTCCGACTTGAAGTAGCTCAGTCTAGTCCAGGACCCTGTGATCACTTGGCAGTTTCTTACAGACTCCAAGAACGTGAAAGATGGACTGTCAGTTCGACTTTTGAAGTTGAACAAATATCTTATACCGGTCATGCGAGGAGGTCGATATAGGTACTCCATAAATGCAATGAACATGCTATTGAGTGAAAGTAAACAACACTCTTCGGAAGTTTTTGAAGAGATAAAAGTGAAGAATAAAAATTAAAACTGTGGATTATCTAACAAAAACTCCAAATAACAGAAAGTAAATTGCGAAGACAAGCGATTTAGAGTGGTTCGGCGTTTTGCGTACGTCCACTATGAAGTTTGATGATTTTATTGCTCGATACTTGAAGGTTACAGTAGTTTATAATATAATACAATTGAATTTAAATGCTGAGTGTCAATCTAAAGCAGCGGCGGTGTTCCGGAGTAGATCTTGGCAGAATCTGGGCGCTCTTCAGTACTTAGAATTCTCCGACCCCTTTTCTGAATGACCAGGGGCTCTATTTATAGGTGTAGGAGGCTGATATTTTGCCTAAAATGAGGGGAGACCAGTTCTGGTACGTCAGGGGGCCCACATGGCCGAAATCTGGAGATCCGGGCCCACTTTGGGATCGATTCGACCCTTGGTTCGAATCGATCAAGAAATCATCCAATCGAGCTGAAATTTGGTGTGGACATTCTTTGATGTGCATGCAAGCTTCTGTGAAAATTTCGTAGCATTTGGACTTGTAGATCTTGAGTTATGAGCGATTCAAGTTGGAGTTCATCGCCTTATGGATCCGTTCGAATCGATGTGCTTCGAATCCATAGATTTGAATCGATGGTGCTGCACGTGAAGACAGTGACGTGTTGCGTGTGCTTCGGGTCAATCCAGCTTTCGCTCCGAGTTTTACTGAGTCAACTCCGTGTATCTCGCTACTTTGACTCGATAGATCCGAGGGGATGGACTCGAAGATAGGTGTCTTCGAATCGATCAAGGCATATTACGTTCGATCGATTCGAAGCTGCCTCATGAGATGGAGTCGAGGTCCTTATGACTGCATGGATTCGAAGGATCCTTCCTTCGATGGATTCGAACTATGGTGTATGCGAGGATGGATTCGAACTTAAGGCATATGAGGACTTGCTTGATGGAGTCGAAGGCGGTGAATGCTCCAATGGATTCGAAGCTATCGGTTTCGCCTGATGGAATCGAAGCAATTCTCCTTTGACCGATTCGAACCAGCCTCTTTCTCATGGATACGAGGCAATGCTTGTCTGATGGATTCGAACATAGGCTCCGCCTATGGATTCAAACTAAGGATGTTCTACTCCATCTTTTGTCGACAATATCTCGAGCATACGAACTCGGATTGACTTGAAACTTGGATCGTTGGTTCCCACGGCTTTGCTTGACGTGCCTTATCAATTGTAGCCCGATCCGGACTTGAACAAATTTCATCGATATCCGTAGCGATCCTTGCGTGTAACCGATTTCCGAGACGATCTGTCACTGGTATCTAGTCAAGTCCTTGGTGTCACGGCCTTGCCAAAAGGCAGGATAACATTTGCCCCCCAAAGTACGTCTTGTGTACACATGACGTGCTTTGTAAAGACGCAGTTTCACGTCGTCCAATTGTCACATGTTCTATTGAAAATGGTATTCTCTATAGCATTTCATATCGACCCTCTCCTGAACCAATGTGAAATTTGAGTTGTAACCATGTCCGTCAGTTGGTCTAGGAAGTTCCTTCGTATTAATCCTCTCCTAAATCAATATAAAAGGTCGAAGGACCGGCATCGTATTGGTGAACTTAGAAATCAGTAGATACGAAACACTTGTTCGTATTGTAGTGGATGGAGTCGAACAAAGGCTTCGAATCGATGGAACTCACTAGTGATGGATTCGAACCGATGTGATGATGGACCTTGATTCGTATTGATGATAACTGAGGGATACGAAGCCATCGTTCGTATTAGTAGGCCGTGCACTGTTGTGGTTCTATTAACACCTTGATCTGTTGGAATCGAATATTCTCTAAGCCTTTCTAACATTTGTGCTTCGAATCGAATTTTGATGGACTCGAGGCAATCGATTTGAAGCGTGGCTTAGTACTAATGCATGGGGGAGTCTGAGTCGATTCTAACATTCTAGCTTATGGATTCGAACCTGCCGCTTCGTATTGATTCGATGTCTTCACCCGTTGAAGCCGGTCACTCACACCGGGAGGCGAATCGCCACTGAGTTGTTATAAATACCGGGGTCCTATTCACTTTTCACTTTTTCTACTTTTGCTCTGTTTCTCTGCGTCTTCGAATCGATCTAGCACTCGCGTGAATCGAAGCCATCTGCCCTCCTTTGAATCGCAACAATCCTTTCTAGTTTCATCTCGTATTTAGGTAGGCGATTCGACTAAATACTTTAAGCTTCGGGCTTCGATGTAATTCCCTTTGCTTACGTTCGTATCGATCCGGATGGAATCGAATCCAGGGATGAAAAAAGAAACGACTTCCTCGCATCGATCTTGGATGGTGGTTTTCGAATCGATCTCAGTTAACCAAATTATTTGTGGCGTTCGCATCGATCTGTGGAAGTACGTTGATCGAATCGATCATTGGTGGTGAATCGATCGTATTGATTCGAAGCGATCGATACGAGGAGTTGTGGTATACTCACCTACGATCGATTCAAAGATTATGCTTACTATGATCGATACGAAGCTTCGTCCATTCGACACATGATTTTTCAAGAGATCGATTCGAAGGATAAACCATCTCAGCCTGAACTGCATCGATTCGGATTGTATCGGTTCGAATCGCTTTGACTCGAGTTTGTATCGATTCGAACCTGTACCGATTCGAAGGCACACCTTTAAGATCGATTCGAAGCTGTATGGACTCGAACCTTGATCTTTACGAACGAGCTTCCATGGATACGAGAACTTCACATGATTATTGGCATGACTCCGACGAGCTTCATCTTTGCATATTCGGACTAAATTTTTGTTGTGCACATTTGACTGCCCTTCAAAGCTCGTCGATGGAACTGTAACTTTGAAAAATTAACCTGAACTAATCAATCATGGATTCTGAATAACATGTTTTAAGACGGTCAGCAATGAAGGTCGCTCTAATTAGCTTCATAATTTCTGAAGCTTGCATCTTGTTCTCAGTTTTGTTGAATCTGTTAAGTAACGCACAGCACTTGCACTGCACGACACATTCATACACTTCTCACTGGGGAATGCACGGGCTCTTTATGAACTTAACGTTGCTTTCTGATGAGTTAGCTAATTATGGAATCTTCGAGCTCCCAACAACAAGAGGTACAGAGCTCGACTCCTCCGGTGCTTGAGATTCCCGATATTCCTGCCGACATAATCGATCCAGCTCCAGATGAATTGCCAGAGGCTATTTTTATTGAGGACCCGGTTGATTCGGTTCAATCTAACATCTCCGAATCCTTATTGGGACGAATATGCTTAAAGCATAACATATCTCTGGATGATGTGTTATTACCTAATGCCGATGATAGACCGCACAATCCGCCTGATGGATATACGGCTTTTTATCGCCATGCTTGCGCGGCCGGAACTCTCCCTCCTTTCAATCAATATATCAGAGGGATGCTATCATATTTGGGAATCGCTCCTTCACAACTTCATCCCAACGGGCATGCGTTGCTGAACAGTGCCTTTATCATATTTATGGACTGTCTCTTTTGCCCGCCAAGGCCCACCGAGATCAGACACATATTTAACTTCAAGAGTAGGGGGGATAGCCCGTCTTTTACATTTCTGGAGGCAGATAGGAATTGCCAAGTTGTAGTGGGAGCTTGGACCCGACTGAGTTATTTTAAGAACGAGTGGTTCTATGTTCGGTGCCCTCCGGGTTTTGCTAGGCGATGGTTGTCTAGACGTAAGTGCCTTAACCTGTTTTCTTGACCAATAGCTCTTTGGTGTTAAAATTGACATTTCATTCCCTTTACAGCCATTATCTCCAGACCCGATGGAGGGCGTTTCAAAGGTATCGTCCGAAGTCTTCAAGAAGTTCCAAGCGAGTTGAGACATATTGACTCGATGCTGAACGATTATAACTTAAGAATTCTTGGTTTGATCGACGTTAATCAAAGTATAGTTGTCGAGGGATTGGCAAAGCCCGCCTCCAAGAAGGAAGATAAGAAGAAAACCAAGAAGAAAAAAGTGAAGAAGTCACTCGGAATTAGAATAATCGAGGCGAGTGATGAAGAAAGAACCCATACGGATTCGGAGCCAATGGCTGACCTCTCGGGAAACTTGGAGGAGTCGGGAGGAAGACGGAAAGGCAAGGCCGCCGTTTCCAAAAAACTTAAGTCTAAGGGATGGAAATCTGTGGATGTGTCTCCTCCCATTTCCAGAGTTATGATTTCTGAGGCCACCCCTTCTCATTCGAGAGACATTTTCAAAGGGCTTGACGACATTCCCATCCCAGATTATATATCGATTTCTCATAATCTTGGGTTGGAGGAATTTCAAGATGTCCTAAACATGAACGAGCCCTTTCCTTTAAGTGCGGTCAACACTTCCGGTCGGTTTGGGGGTTTACACATTTACACACACTTCCACAGCACTTCATGACTTTTGCATAGTAAACATTGCTTTATGGGATCCTAATCCGTAATTCTTTCTTATCGCAGGTGAGATGTCAGGACGTGGCTCTACTCTGGATAGGCTTCGGAATGTGCGCCAATCTTCTCCATTTTACAATTCCCGCAGGAGAGAAACAGATAAGGATCATGGGCGAAGCTATTCAAGTCAAGAACGTTATGATAGAGACAGAGATTAATCGTGTGGCCGTTCTGGCTATGATTATTCTGACAGAGACCGGGGATACCAGTACCGACCCCGATCTCGCTCTCCTCCGCCTCCCAGGGCCCCAGTAGACCTCCCAGGGCCATCTCATCAGCAGCAGCTGCCTTCTCAATCTTCTCGGCCTGATGCTCAGCGGCCAAGAATAGAACCGACAGCAGCCGCTATAATTGAACAAGCTCCGGCTGAGTTGACAAGCGAGGGAGCTGCTAAACTTGCCCAAATGAAAAATGACTACCCTGAAATTTGCATGGATGGCTATATCTTCCCTCCTAACTTTAAAAGAATTCCTCCGGACGCTGAGACCACTGCTCATAGTTATATCCACGACTTCTACGCTCAATATAAGGAGTGGTACAAGGCAGCCGTGAAGGCTTCTAGAGTAGCTTTTGACCGGGCGAAGATCATTGCTGAACGTGATGCTGACATTGTCAAACAGAAACGCATCATTCAGGTTCTTCAATCTGAAGTGGAGACGTCCCGGAAGTCAGAGCTTGAAACACTTCAGAAACATGAAGATGTTATGGCCAAACTGGCGAGGATGCAGCAGGAACACTACGCCACGGTGGAAGAGATGGGCCACCGCAACACCACCATTGCAGCTGAGCGAAACTTAGCCGTTAAAGAGCTGAATGAGCTCAAGGCCAAATTCACTGAAATGGTGAAGGAGAAGGACGATGCAAACGCCACTGCTCAAGAGGCTTGCGACCAAGCAGTATCTCTCAGGACCGAACTTGCTGCGGCGGCGGTCAAGGCTAAGTCTGCGGAAGCAGAAATTCAAGAAAAGATCTTGGAGGAGAGGTCTAGGCTAGATGCTGAGTTTGACGATCTCTTAGTCACGTATAACGCTAATGTGCTGGAACACAGAAATTTAGCGTGGCTGGGAGATGACTCCATGATCTTGTACAATGCCTGGACCCGGCTGGTGAATGAGAAAAAAGCAGCGCATCCAGATGAAACGCTTGACGACTTTAAGCTGGAGATGCGTTTGCTTACCGAGGATGAGAGGAAGGTCCTTCATGAGGCGGTGATCTCTATGGCAAAAGAAAAGCTTGGCGTTCCATCTCTAGAGACAGGCGAAGGCTCGGGGATCGCGCATCACGAGGCAAGTGTTGGAGCTGTAATTCCAACATTGCCCGAAGCCACTGGTGCGGTAGATCCCCAGTCTGTTCCTGCATATAATCCTGACCAACCATTATTATCTTCCACCGATGATTCCGCCCACGTTTCGGTCCAGACTAAGGAAGGTATTTGAACGCTTCTCGTAGTTTAGTTGTGAAGAACTTTAAGCAACACACTTGGCTAATAATCTTCGTTTTGTCGCATTTCAGTGACTGAAGTCGTTGTTTCTGCGCCCCTTGCTCTATCAGTTCCACATCAAACACAAGGGGTTGTTTTTACTGAAGCCATCATAACTTCTACCTTGATCGGCGAAGAGGGAGATGCAAATATGTTTTCTTTCAGTGCTCAAATGATTGAGGAGCTTCTCAATGAACCCATCGATCCCTCTGTCAATCCGTCCGATGATGTGAGTGGGGCTGCTCCGGCCGTTAGTTCATCTATGCCAGCTATTGGCACGTCCGATGCGGCCCAAGCATCCCGCGAGGATGACATTATTGCTGAGATTGATGCCGAAATGGCAGCAGGGAATGCTGGTATGAATCCGCCCGGGCCTGCCCCGTTAATGGTGATTTCACCGGGCGGTACTGTAGTGATTGAAACTGCTCCTGTCCCTCCTCCTGCTACTACTCCTATGCCTCCAGCTCGACCTCCTAGAAGAATTTCCATTGCCTCCAGTTCTGAGGAAGATGTTGACATTATATCGCTGCCGGAGGGCAAGCCTGAAAAGAGTAAGCGGTCGAGGAGAAAGTCAGGCAGCGGGTCTGGCGGGGCTACCCCGAAGAAGAAGTTAAGGAAGAAGAAAGATTGAACTCTTTCTTTAAATCTCTGTTACCTAGGGTAGCATTTTGTTGATTTTTCCATAGCCGTGTATAGATGTGGATTCGGCTCCCACTAGTAGTAATTTTTTGAACCATTTTGTAATCAGATTCTTTTTGTTGATAGTGGAAATGAGAATGTATTCCCTTTTGTCTTCAACTCGTTATGTGTTATGGTTCTGCCCCCAGTATTGGGGATAAGTGTGGAGTTGATGTATGTTTATACTCCGCCTTGCGTACTGGGAGTACGGAGTTAGTTAATGTTCATACTCCAGTTCGTGCTCTCGGAAGCTGGAGTTTGTTGATGTTCCTACTCCGGTTCGTGCTCTCGGAATCCGGAGTTAGTTAATGTTTATACTCCAGTTCGCGCTCTCGGAAGCTGGAGTTTGTTGATATTTATACCCAGCTCGCGCTCTCGGAGTACTCTGGGGTTTTGTGAATGTTTATACTCCGTCTCGCGCTCTGGGAGTACGGAGTTGAATGAATGTTTATACTCCGCCTCACACTCTGGGAGTACGGAGTTAAGTAAAAAAGTTCGTACCCAGCTCGCGCTCTCGGAGTACTCTGGGATTTTAGGAAAATGTTTATACTCCGCCTCGCACTCTGGGAGTACGGAGTTAGTTAAAAAAGTTTGTACCCAGCTCGCGCTCTCGGAGTACTCTGGGATTTTAGGAAAATGTTTATACTCCGCCTCGCACTCTGGGAGTACGGAGTTGGTTAAAAAGTTCGTACCCAGCTCGCGCTCTCGGAGTACTCTGGGATTTGGGAAAATGTTTATACTCCGCCTCGCACTCTGGGAGTACGGAGTTGAGTGAAAGGTTGTCGTGTATCAACCCATTTCTGGCCTGATGTGATGGCTTGCCCCCGAGCCCGGGTTTCATTTAGTGAGTGGTTGATTGCTTCATAGCCACTCTCTACTTGAATAAATCCCATTGTGTGATGGAATTTAGCTCTTCGTGCATCGTGATGTTGTTCATTGTATTTAATGAATCACAGCTCTGGCTCGAAGAGATGGTATTTTATTGCTGAAATAAGAAAACATGGCAAAGTCAGTTGCCTTATTACAAATTCTAATTTCGAAATGCAGAAATAAATTCTAAAACAGAATTTAAACTAAATAGATAAACATAGCCTGTTATGTGCAATAGCGATGAAGACTTTCGCTATCCAAGGCCTTTGGTGAAGCTAGACCATCAGCGGTCGTTAACTCATATATGCCATCCCCGAGCTCCTGCTTAATCTCGTGTGACCCCTTCCATGTTGGTTTCATGTGTGGTAGTGCTGGGTATTCTTTTTTAATGACAATCTCATTGCGTTCAAAAGTTTTAAGTCGGTCCTCGGCATTGCGTAATCGGGCGACTCGATTTCGGCATATGACTGTTCTCAAGTCAACCTGGTCGCCCTGGACGACTCCAACTCCGTTGACGGTAGGGAACTTTAAGGTTAAGCACCACGGGGCAATTACGGCTCTGAATTCAGTAAGGGCAGGTCGTCCTAAGAAAGCGTTGTATGGCGAGATTATGTTCAACACAGCGAACTGTAATGTCCGAACTCTCCTACGTTCCTTAGATCCCAACCTAACTGGTAACTTCACCATCCCAATAGGTATGGTAGCGCTACCGTTGAATCCATGGAGGTGAGTTTGGCAAGGTTCCAAATCCCTGGCTTTCATCCTCATTTGATTATAAGCATGTATAAAAAGGATATTCACAGAGCTCCCGCAGTCAATTAGTATCCTTTTCATCCAAGCTGGACCTACTTGCGCCGATATCACGAGTGGGTCAGTAGTCGGGCTTCCGACATAATCAATATCGTTGTCTCGGAAAGTGATGTCGTTAATTATCGCTCTCTTTCGTTTGGTCGAAAGTTTATTGTCCAAGTTATCATCATACTCAAAGTCTGTTCGTCTAGCTAAGTTATCATATGATTTCATTTCTTCCCAGCTTCGCTTCGCTGGATGAGGATTATCACTTACAACATTAATTACCAGTCTTCCTCCGACACGACCTGGTTCCTCCTGTCTTTCTGGATTTTGTACATGATTTTGATTTGAGGGGCCCGCCCCCTCAGACTGCGGTGCCCGCACAAACTGTTCTAACTTCCTCTCCCTGATCAACTTCTCAATGAGGTCCTGCAAGTGTCGACATTCGTTGGTGTTGTGGCCATAACTTTCGTGGAATCTACAGAACTTCCCTGTTTGAATCTGCCTCTCCGACGATTGCTTCGGAGCCGGCTTCTTGTATTGCATAGTATTGCAGGTTTGTAGGTACACATTTTCCAACGATGTATTCAATGGTGTGTAATTATCGAACATTGGAGCCTCACGCCGTGGACCTCGATTTGGATCTCTTTTCTTATTCTGACCATTGTTACCTCTTGGCTGAGTCTGGTTGTTCTGTATGTTCAACTGAACTTTTCCGGAATTGTCACCGGACTGTTTAACTGCTACATTGCTCTGTATTCCTTCGCTTCTGGGTCCCGCATCGTCCTGCTTCCTAGACTGTTTCGCATCCTCTTGCCGTAAGAATTGTGCGGCTTTGGAGTAGAAACGGTCCAATGATGCGGGTGGTTTTCCAGCTAACCAGTTTCCAAATTCAGAATCAGGGTCAATCCCCTTTGTTAATGCCATTAAAATCGAGTTATCGTTGGGTTTGCTAATCTCCACACATGCCGTATTAAATCTTTCCAGGTAACGCCTTAATGTTTCCCCACGAGCTTGGGTAACACTGGACAAGGTGTTAACATCTTTCGGCCTAGCGACATGCATGCGAAATTGTTCAACAAATTTCTTAGCCAGTTGATCAAATGAAGGGATAGACCTAGGTGGCAATCTCGTAAACCACATTGTTGCAATTCCTCCCAGTGAGATAGGGAAACTTCGACATTTCACGGCATCGTCGGCCCTTGCGGCGCTCATTGACCATTCATATTTCAATATGTGCTGATTGGGATCAGTATTTCCTTCGTACATAGGGAGAGTTGGCATTCTGAATCGCCGAGGAGGTTCAGAGTATAGTATCTCGTCCGTGAAAGGAGTATGACTTCGAGAAATCCCCCAATCGTCGTTGGTAAGACCTTGGCTTTCGCGGATCATCTGACGTATCATAGTCGAGATGTCTGGCATTGCTACGTTTTGAGCATGCTGAGCTAAGGTGTGGTCGGGTTCCACAGTGCGAGTTTGGACCGGGCGCTGTCGACGGTCCAAGTTTCGCCTCCTTGGCCCAGCATCTTCTGGGACGTATGGTTCAGAAGTACGTCCGTGTTGTTGATTACTTGAATCTGGAAGATGTCGGGTATCAGCCCTTGTTTCTACTGTGGCAGCTATGACATGATTGTCCGCGGTATGCTGTGTAGTAGGGCCTCCTTGTGTTGAGGGCCCGGCCTGAAAGCTGGTCGACGGTCCTGCCCTCAACTGTCCAACAGTCAAAGCGGGTTGATATCCGACCGTTTGTGCATGACTCCCGTCTAATCGAGGATGGGTAGATCTGTGATAGTAGTCCGATGAGGCGGAACTTTCAGTAGACGATCGGGAGATATCATCTCGTCTGGACCTTCTGCGACCTTGGCGGTTCAGTTGGTTTGTTAATTCAATATTAGCACGCAACTGTTCGGCCAATTGTTGCCGACTTTGAGTCAGCTCTTGAAGCAACATATGGAATTCTTGTCTGGTGACTGGTCCAGACGGTTCTGAATGAGCGACGTTGTCTTGGTTGGATGGCTACTGTTGAGCAGGATTCTGTCCATCCCTACCTTCTTGTCCAGCAGCTGTAGAAGTGGTTCTTGTGCTAACCATTTTGAATGATGAATCCTTTTCCTAGACTTTATGCAAATCTGAATAGAATGGAAGGATGATGAATTAGAGATCTGGATCTTCCTCTTGGATTTGTGCAATCCGGTATCGATGGTAGATCCAAGGAGCAGGAGAAAAAAGCTGGTTTTCTCTCAATGAATGCACCAAAGTGTTTGTACCAAAAATGGGCACAACACTCTTCTAAAGTTTTTGAAGAGATAAAAGTGAAGAATAAAAATTAAAACTGTGGATTATCTAACAAAAAATCCAAATAACAGAAAGTAAATTGCGAAGACAAGCGATTTAGAGTGGTTCGGCGTTTTGCCTACGTCCACTATGAAGTTTGATGATTTTATTGCTCGATACTTGAAGGTTACAGTAGTTTATAATATAATACAACTGAATTTAAATGCTGAGTGTCAATCTAAAGCAGCGGCGGTGTTCTGGAGTAGATCTTGGCAGAATCTGGGCACTCTTCAGTACTTAGAATTCTCCGACCCCTTTGCTGAATGACCAGGGGCTCTATTTATAGGTGTAGGAGGCTGATATTTCGCCTAAAATGAGGGGAGACCAGTTCTGGTACGTCAGGGGGCCCACATGGCCGAAATCTGGAGATCCGGGCCACTTTGGGATCGATTCGACCCTTGGTTCGAATCGATCAAGAAATCATCCAATCGAGCTGAAATTTGGTGTGGACATTCTTTGATGTGCATGCAAGCTTCTGTGAAAATTTCGTAGCATTTGGACTTGTAGATCTTGAGTTATGAGCGATTCAAGTTGGAGTTCATCGCCTTATGGATCCGTTCGAATCGATGTGCTTCGAATCCATAGATTTGAATCGATGGTGCTGCACGTGAAGACAGTGACGTGTTGCGTGTGCTTCGGGTCAATCCAGCTTTCGCTCCGAGTTTTACTGAGTCAACTCCGTGTATCTCGCTACTTTGACTCGATAGATCCGAGGGGATGGACTCGAAGATAGGTGTCTTCGAATCGATCAAGGCATATTATGTTCGATCGATTCGAAGCTGCCTCATGAGATGGAGTCGAGGTCCTTATGACTGCATGGATTCGAAGGATCCTTCCTTCGATGGATTCGAACTATGGTGTATGCGAGGATGGATTCGAACTTAAGGCATATGAGGACTTGCTTGATGGAGTCGAAGGCGGTGAATGCTCCAATGGATTCGAAGCTATCGGTTTCGCCTGATGGAATCGAAGCAATTCTCCTTTGACCGATTCGAACCAGCCTCTTTCTCATGGATACGAGGCAATGCTTGTCTGATGGATTCGAACATAGGCTCCGCCTATGGATTCGAACTAAGGATGTTCTACTCCATCTTTTGTCGACAATATCTCGAGCATACGAACTCGGATTGACTTGAAACTTGGATCGTTGGTTCCCACGGCTTTGCTTGACGTGCCTTATCAATTGTAGCCCGATCCGGACTTGAACAAATTTCATCGATATCCGTAGCGATCCTTGCATGTAACCGATTTCCGTGACGATCTGTCACCGGTATCTAGTCAAGTCCTTGGTGTCACGGCCTTGCCAAAAGGCGGGATAACACTATTGAGTGAAGCATATCCATTCGGTTGAAGCTGAGATGGGGCGATCCCCAGATAAGCCAGCACTTCTCTTATATAGTCATTAAACGGAGGAAGTGTCCCGGCTGCGCACGCATGACGGTTAAATGCAGTGTATCCCTCCGAGGGATTATGCTGTCTGTCATCTGGTCCCGGCAATATTACGTCGTCCAACGATAGACCATGCCTTAAGCATATTCTCCCTAGCTTATCTTCGGAAACATTGGACGGGATAGAATCAGGTGGACTATTGATGAAAGATGCGTCAGGTAACTCATCCGGGGCTGGACCGATGACTTCGGCCTCGATGTCCGGAATTACGAGTCTGGGAGGGGTTAGACTCTGAGTTTCTTGCTGCTGCGAACTTGATGGTTCCATAACTGGCTAACTCACGAGAAACCATCATTAGACGATAAAAAGCCCGTGCATTCCCCAGTGTAAAGTGTATGAATGAGTTGTGCAGTGCAAGTGTTGTGCATGATTTGAGCAAATTCTGCAGAATTAAAGAAAATATGCAAAAGACGAAACGTTAAAAGCCAGACCGGAAATGACCGTCATCGCTGACCGTCACAACCGCGCCATCCAGATACTAACGATCGATTCAAGTTAAAGTTCGTTATACTTCTGTTTTTGCTAAATGGCGGTTCCGTCGACGAGCTCCGAAAGTCAGTCAAATATGCAATTCTGAGTTCAAGTTCAGTTATGCAAGGTGGAAGCTCGTCGGAGTTGAGTGTCAAGATATGCAAGAGTTCGACAAGTTCGTAAAATTTCAGTATGGAATCGATCGCAGTTCAGGTTCAAGTCGAGTCGGAGGCGCAATCTTTTTCACATCAATCCAGTTCGAATCGATACTTTCGTATCGATCAAGGTCGACTCAATACCTTTCGTACCGATAGGTTTCGAATCGATAACATTTCGTATCGACCGGATGAGTGGGTTTCAGATCGATCAGAAAGGCTTGCTTTGCATCGACAAAGGGTTAACAACTTTGTATCGACTAAATGCATTGGCTTCGCATCGATCCAAAATTGTTGATTTTGTGCCGATCGATCTCTTGGCCTTCATATCGATCGTGGGAGGAAGAAATTCGTATCGATCATACCGGCCAAGTACTCGCATCGATCGTTTCAGATCGACACAAGCCCCAACCATCTTCGATCGATGCAAACCTCTTCATCCCCTTTAACTTTTCAATCGATAGTGAGTCACATAATCTGGGTCGATTCGAACCCTCCTATCCCGGATCGACACGAACTAGAGGTGAAGCAGTTTCTCCACGCCTCCTTCTTCTCCGATTAACACGAGCATCGCCATGGCCATCTTCAACCAAGCTATGGCCCAGATCTGACATTGGTGCTGCCATAATCAATTATCAACAAGAACATGATGGATCTGAGAACTGAACTTCGTCGCCCGAATTCAGTCATGATTGGTTAATTACCTGGATTGAAGTTGGAATTCAAAGAATTAAAGAATAATATTTGATCGATTCGAAGACTGGAACAATTTTGAATCTCGAGTCCGTAGATCGATACGAAGGTGCAGAAAATACGAGGCAACAGTAAAAAAGTAAAAGTGAAAAAGTGACAAAGCCTTAGGTATTTATATGGAGCCTAGGGGTAAAACTGGGTCGATTCGTCTCCCAGTCAACCTGACCGGTCGCAACTAGTCAAACAATGCATCGATACGAATGCTCGTTTCGAATCACCTGAAGACGATGGACTTCATCGATTCGAATCCACCTGAAGAAGATGGACTTCATCGATTCGAAGCGCACAGGGAAGCCACCCGAAGACGATGGACTCCATCGATTCGAAGCATCCATTTTATGAGCCATCGATTCACAGTAGAGCAGACCTGTCGATACGAACATGGTTTTCGTATCCATCAGAATCCATCGATGTGAATGAACATTTCGTATCCATCAATTCAGCCCGCATTGATACGAAAAACTACTTTCCAACTTTTTGCATCGATTCATGAGAGGATCGATACAAGAGGATATTCGAAAACAACCATCGAGCATTGTTGTAACTTGAATTTAAAATCGGTTCAGGAGAGGATCGATACAAAATTCGATAACGAGCTAAACCGGCAGCGACTCGTGAACTTGCGACGTTAACGAGAATCAGTTAATCACTATCACACAGCAGTCAATTACAGCAATACAGAGTACAACTTTCAAATTGTTCAGAGAGGACCTGCAGCTTTTCAAAGCACGTCATGTTTTCACAAGACGTACTTTGGGGGGAAAATGTTATCCCGCCTTTTGGCAAAGCCAGGACACCAAGGAATTAGTAGGACTCCAAATGTCGCTTGTCATGGATATCGACGAATTTTGTCTAAGTCCGGATCGAGCTACAATTGATAAGACATGACTGGGAGAACAAAGGAAGCCAACGTTTCAAGTTTCAAGTCAATCTGAGTTCATATGCTCAAGTTATGATGGATGCAAGTTGAAGGGAGAGGCCATGTTTTCGCATCCATCAGTGAGCCCCACTTCGTATCCATCCGTTTAGACTCGATCGATTTCGTGTCCATCGATAGTTAGTACATTTCGTATTGATTGGCCAAGTATCTACTTCGTATCCATCCAGCCTGTGTCCATCATCCGCTTCACATCGGTAGGTTCCCATGATTTCGTATCGACCAAGTTGGTAATGTTCGAACCCCTCGAGTTCGCATCGATCGGGTTCGTATCCATCAATAGATGACGTGTCTCACAGCAACCAACCAATACTTATTTCGTATCCATCGGACCATTGCTCTTTGTATCCATCAGATGACCTCACTTCGAACCCATGCCCAATGGCCTATTCGTATCCAACGAGTTAATAAACTAGGGTGACGTGTCATCCATCGATACAAACGAGGCGAGATCTATGGAGTCGAAATGGTCAACACGGAGTGAAAACTGGATCGAGACGAAGTGCGCGCGCCACATCATCTCAGAAGCACGTGCAGTGATCGATACGATGGGATTGAGTCGAAACCATGGAGTCGAACAGAACAGCTACCGAGGGAATCTATTTCGTATCGACGATATCTCATGATCCACTGATCCAAATCCAAAGAAATTTTCAGGGAAGCTTGCATACACACTGAAGAATGTCCTTGCCAAATTTCAGCTTAATTGGATATTGTCTTGATCGATACGAAATGGATTCGTATCGATCGCAAATCGAGGCGAAACTTTCTGGAAACGGTCGCGTGGGCCCCCTCATGTGCCAGACCAAGTCTCCCGAAGTTTGAGCGAAATCTCAGCCTCATACGCCTATAAATAGAGCCCCGGAGCATACAGAAAAGAGACTTTTGGATTCTGAAGCGCCCAGACTCTGCCGGATTGAGATTTGTATCCCATTCTTGCTGTTGAATTCGAATTCTAAACTGTAATTCGCTGTTGTTTGCTATAATTGCTTGTAATCATTGAAAGAGAATCAATAAAATCATCAAAACTTCATAGTGGACGTAGGCAACACGCCAAACCACTCTAAACTGCTTGTCTTTGCATTTTACATTTCTGCTTGTTGGAGTTTTTGTTAGATAATCTCTGTTTTACATTTACATTCTTCATTTTATCTCTTCAAATAACTCCCGAAGAGTGTTGCGCCCATTTTTGGTACAAACAATACTTTTTTGTTAGTTGTTATAACTAAGGTAGAACAGTGAATATCAAAGTGACAATATTACACAGTTCTCTCGACTTGAGAATTGTTGAACTTCAATGTGGACACTCAGATTGTAGTTAAATCATGGCACGACATCCATCTAGCAACTATAGGGTCTGAGTTGAAGCATTAGAAGTGAAACACTATTCAGTAGAGATTCTTCTCCTCAGTTATATGAGGTTAGTATCACGGTCAACTATAGTCAAGTCAAAGTCAAAGTCTCTAGCCAGAGCATACGGTTAATAATAACAATTATTATTGAGTCAAAGCTTTATATTTGGATTATACAAGTTGAATGTGGATGATATTGTAATTTTGACCAAAATCAAGTTCCATAAGCCCTAATGTGATATAATTTTGATGAAGAGAATTAGTGTAAATAATCGTCACTACCAGGGACCACTTAAAATGGTAAAATTGGATCTTATCAATATTTTGTAAGAAATAAATTCAGCTAAATTATCACACCACCAGCTAAAGTGATTGTGAACGTTAATATTCGAACTGTTCTATATTAATTGCAAATTGAATTTACACCTTTGAGTCACGCAACCACAATGTTGAATACTCTAAAATGCCAAATTATTTAATTAAATTATAATTGTTATAAATTAATTCAGTTAATTAATATTTATGAAATATTAATTATAAACCTTTTTTGATTTATTTGATTCGATATTTAGTAAAGTGTGTATATAAAAGTTATATATGTACGTATCGATATATGATATCAATAAACATTTAAATTGAATTTAAATTGTGTAAATATTGATTGGATATGGTGATGCATCTAGGTCAATTGGTCCGTTATTATAGTGGCCTATATATTGAGAGGAGGGTGTGTGATATTTGTTTGAAATATGGGTTTTAAAATGGTAAGGAGAATTAGAAAAAAAAGAGATCTAAATCCCCTCATTTTGCTCTGTTTTCTTACATGTATAAACCAAGCACCCCTTACTGTGTTCCTGTAAGAGTAAGGATTTAATCCAAGAAGATTCTGACTCAGCATGCAATGTGCATCTTCAAGGCTACTTCATTGGTAACATCTGCTTTATATATTCTATTATATTCATAGTTATTTATGTTAGTCCATATGTGTGGATTAGAGTATTACCTTATCATAAATTTATACATCTATTTGTTATCAGTTTTATATACATATTCACATCTCTGAATTAATTTTTTTCGTATATATAATTATGAAATAATTTTCGACAATTTAAAAATACACACAAACACACGTTTTTTGAAAATTTGATAATATTTTAAACTAAAAATTTGAATTTTTAATTAACAAACGTATACAAATATATTACATACATATATGTATATAATAACATGTTAATTTTATTAATTATATGCAAATATATTTTAAATTTCTTTGATTTAACATGTATTAATATATATATATATATAGGAAATTATAGTTTTTATTTTTTTTTAATTTAAAATCCGTATGGATTTTTAAATAAAAAATTGATTATTTTTGTTTGTGCGAATTATATAAAAAAATGGTTTTGAACAGGCATCGACTAAATTAATTTTTTTTTGATATATGAATATGCATATTTGTTAATTAATATTATAATATATATATATATATATATATATATATGTGTGTATGTATGTATGTATGTATATATTTTTCGATGTTAAAAATAAAATTAGATAAACTTCTGTGTACATATATGTGTGTATATATATATATGCATGAACATTTATAATCCAATATATAACCATTTGAAATTTGAATTTCAAGTTTAAAATAGATTTTATTCTAGATTTAGATTTGGTTTTAAATTTTTAAATCTACCTAAGATATTTTAAACACTAATTTGAATTATTGAAAGTAGTTAACATATTCAAATATAAAGTTATATATAAACGTATTATATATAGTCATGTGTGTGTATATCTATGTGTGTATTTATTACTAAATTAATAATAGATAGCAAATACATATATAAAGGGGCTAGTGTGTCCACTGTAGTGTAAATCATAACACTTATACAAGGATACAATAAACCATGTACATATTGTATGTTCCGCGTACACTTACACGTAAGTATGTATTTGATACACATGCACACTTTATATATCACATATATATACCAAATCAAATTTTTATATAAATTGTTTAAAATTATACATATTGGATCTAAATCAATTTAGACTTCATAGGCCCAATAAAATTTAAAAATGATTTTTTTGTCTTTTGAAATTCACCTATTTAACCCTGGTTGGACGAAAAATGGCACAAATACCCAATTTCTTGCCAAATATGAACATTAGAAGAGAAGACAGAATAAAAGAAATAGAATAACATAAAATTCTTACAATGGTTTGGCAAATACTCCAGCCTACGTCCACTTAGTCGACTTCTATTGATTATCCATTTTTTAGAAAGCCGTTCTTACAACTTTGTAAGGATCCAACAGAGTGTAATTCACAACTCTTCGAAATCAGGAGTTCAAAAAGATGAAGAAGTTAAAGTCCTTTTTCAAGTGATCACTACTCCTATTTACAAACGAAAATCCTAAAATAAGCTCCTGAAATGCTCCAACACATTCGCCACGTCACTCCGCAAAACGTTCAGCACAGAAGGAGTATTTCGGTTCACTCCTTTGTTGCTTTGGTCCTCCAAAGCCATCATCAACCTTTCGTTCTCTTTTATCTTTTCCATATCCTATCATGGATGGTCCTCCATCATCCACAACATTTAGTTCAGTGCCTTCCTTCGCTTCAGCATCCTCTTGGCATAGAAACCTCTTAGCTTGGTAATAAAAATATGCCATATCCACTTGTGGATCCCTCTCTAGAGAAATTTCAAAGTCGATTTTGCTAATAACTCCAGAAACCACCACAATCAGAACTATTGATGGATCTGGCTTATGGACTGCAGTGGCTACCTGTAACGACCTGTACTTTTAACTATTTTAAATTATTAAATTTAATATGATTATTAAATAAAAATGGTTGGAAATATAAATTTATGTTTTGTTTATGTAATTTATTTATTATGAACTTGAATGTGTTTATAATCAATAGTTGGAATTGAATAATTAATGTTGAATTATTTAGATGAAAATAAAATAATTGTTTGATAACTAAAATTCATTTGAAATTTTAATATTGGAATTTTTTTAAATAATTGAATCCTGAATTTAATATGAATGAAAATGATTTCGAAAGCCTATTTAAATTTTATATAAATAAGAATGAGGATTGTTAACTTTTAAAATTGAATTTCAAAGTGATTAAATTTATTTTGGAAAATAGCTTATTTTAATTAACGTGTAAAAATAGTCTTTTTGGGCATTGTCTCGGATTTCGACGAAATTAGTTTCATTGGATTCATAATAATGAATTATTATAGGATTTCAAGTTTCGTAGCGATCAGACTTATCGTTTGATCGTGCGAGCTTGAAACGCATAGAATTTATTTTCAGAACTTTAATTAAAATAATTTTACTTTGAAAAACTATCTTCTGAATATGATGGAATTGGCTCCCGATACATGTTCCATTGTATTCGGAATATGGGTATAACATATAGAACGCCAGGCAGTATGCTTCGTTTGGAGTTCGGAATTTTCGAAGATTAATCGGGACGGAAATGTATATAATAGGCAACGTCTGTTTTCATTTTCAAAACCCTAAAACCATCAACCGCATGTTAAAACGATTTTAATGGTCGAAATCTTTCGTTCCTTCTCCTCTTGATTTCTCCTCATCCACTCAACGAAATCGAATGACACCAAAAGGAAAAATGTAGAGCGCGACGAGCTCTACACGTTGTACGGTGGGATCATGGTGATACGACTCGAGATCGCCAGAATCAGAGCTTGAAGTCGCGTGGTTTTGGGTTTTGTTCAGGAAGATGGCGGCGGCGGAGGCAACCGCGCTTGAGGCGGTGGTGGTGCAACGCGAGGTGCATCGGATGGCGGGGTCGGATGGGGTTCCGGTGGTTTCAAGGTGGCGCGCGCGTTAAGGTTTGGTCGACGTAAGTTGGGTTTCGCGGGTTGCCTGGGTCGAACGAGAGAACGATAGGGTACAGTTTTAATTTTATTATTTTGTTAATTATTTTGTTAATTATAATTTAATTATATTGTTATATTAATAAATTCGTAACTTTCTCGTACGAGGTCGGATTCGAGCGAAACGAGTCGCGTTGCGATCGAATCCACGAAGACTACGACATGGCATTGGATTTAAATTTGTTTGAAGCTGAAAAAATTTTAGTTTCAAATAAAGGTGAGTGTTTTAAACTACTCACGAAATACTAAAATATCTTTATGTTAGTTAAATCGAAATCACGAAGTGTTTATTTTTATTGATTATTGTTTGGTAAATTAACTGACATTTAACGACATATGAATTGACTGTTAGGAATTAAAATTGACACTAAAGTGAAATATGAATTAAAATGCTAGTTCAAATTTGATATTTAATAACTAGTTAATTGTTGTGTTATATTGACTATTTGGATGTTGATTGTGATGGATGCCTATTGGTTGATATTTTGGATGATGGGATGTTTATTTATTTTATATATATCCTATTATCACCCTATATATTGTTGACAGTATATAAAACTGTTATTTGAATTAGTTCGAATAAATTAAGAAATATGTTGAAATGATATATACTTATTACACTTTGATTTGGATTGAAATGATATATATCCATCCCTGAAATTATAATCGAAATAACCGAACACTTGGCCAGAGGATAGAAAATTATATATGGACACCGGATTGGTTAAATTAAATGGTTTTAAATTCTTTGAATTTATTTAAATGATATTATTAAAAAGAAAGTTTGGATCTATGAGAATTGAATTAATTTCGAATTCGAGTTTTGAAATGTTGAATTTAAAATTTGTAAAGGAAATTGTTTAAAGAATTTAATTTGGAATTTGAAGTTATGATTGAAATATGACTTGAATTATAGAAATTGAATTGTTTTAAAAGGTTTGAACTTTTACTTGAACTTCGAAGTTATTTAACTAAAAGTGATATAAATTGATATTTCAAATTTGGGCTCGGACTTGAAATATTTGAAATGGAATTATTTTAAAGATTTGAATCTAAAATTCGAACCTTGAATTTAATTTGAATAAGTGATTTAAATCAGTATTTTAAAATCGAACTTGGAACTTATATAAATTGAAATGGTTTAAAATAAAACTGAATTGAAATTTAAACCATTGACTCGAATCGTGAATTTGAAGTTAAAATGAACGTTTTGATTTTGAAGTTTATTTGAATTGAAATCGAACTTGAGTCGAATTGAATTGATCTAAGATTGAAGATGATTTCAAATTGAAAGATTTGAAATTTAATCAATTTGATTGAAATTTGGACCTGGGTCCAGATTTGTTGAAATGGAAAGAGATAGTTTGATTTGAAGCTATTTTCAGAATAAATTATTTTAATATAAACTATTTAAAATTTATCTTTTTAAATATTTAAATTACTTTGATTTTCCAAACTATTTTACTATATATACCATTTTAATACTCAAATCATTTTATATAAAACTATTTTAACTATTTAAACTATTTTAACTTTACTATTTAAAACTATTCAAGCTATTTTCTAAAAATTCAAACTGGTCAAAGTTGGAATGTTTATATTTTAATCGTTGATTTAAATGCGAATGTGATTAAATTTAAGTCATAACCTAAGTTGAAATTTGAAACGATTTTGGAAGAGAAATTGAGATATTGGAGCGAAAAAGATTTTCAAGTGGAATTGACATATTTTAAGTGAATATGATATTTTGAAATGAAATGATACTTTGAAGCAAATATTATATTTTTATATCAAGTATGAATCGTTTTCGAAATGTAAAAGAACCAACCGGTGTGTAAAACGACGTTTGGTTGTTAAAGAGACCGGGGCCTCTTATTGGCATACTCTCTGTCAATATTGGAACCACTTTAACAACTGTGTACGCGAAGGAGACTCCAGAATGAAGTGGTTGGATTTGGTGTACGTTGCTGGATTTGAAGGAAGTGAACGTTGATGGATGACCCAACACTTGTGTCAATTTGAAATGACTAAAACAGAAGCCGCACCCGTGCCAATGAGGTTAGTTACCTCTAGCGAACACACTCCTTCGTATTACTATCTTTACATTGTTATTGATTGGTGCGCACCCTCTGATTTTGGGAGTGTTGGACGTAGTCGGCAGTCGCTGCGACGATGTGTTACGATCAGCCGGGAACGCAAACTGGTAGTATCCTACCTTGGGCATTGCCTCACGTGCCTTGTCATACTTTTATCCTTATTCGAGACCACTACAATTTTGATTTAGTGTTGCCGTATCATGGCACATCACTGGTTGCCGACGTTCTACTGGTTGTGTTATATGCAAACTGTATGTCAATACTTAAAACGCATTAAGGGGGATTAACGTAAAGCCTTAACACTAAGGAAAATATTTATTTACTGATTAGACATTACATATATAGCGTATTCTACTATATATAGATATTTTAACGGATCCTTAAGTGATGGAAAATCTCATAACTCCCTTGAGGTATTGCACGCACGTTATACACTGGATAGGAGATGTAAAACCCCATAAACATCTCTAATGCTATTACACTCCTGTTATATGTGATATTGATTTGACTCACATAAGAATATTTTAGTTCTGACTCAAGTATATTGTTTTACTTTATGCTCAGGTCAACCCTGTGTTTTCAGCGTATTGAAGATTATTCTATGCAGGACGAAGACGAAGATTAGTATATTATTATTACCAGTATTATTCCCTACAGCATGTTGTTCTGCTGCATTGTTTTATTTTGTTCTATTTTATATATAACTCTGGTAGATGTTGTAAAATTTTAATCAAACGTATAGTATAAACAACTTCATGAACTATTTATTTGATTATTATATTTTTTCATTCCGCTGCGAGATTTTGTATTTATTTTCTTCTTCTCTTATTTTTCTTAATTAACCCCATTGATTATCTGTGTTTCAGATTGTTTGAGTTGGACATGTGTGGATTATTGTCGATTTAAATCTTCCGAAATGCGGGTCATCACACTACCGCATTGAACCTTGTCAAATAACTCCTTGGGACCTCTTCGACCCTTTGCTTTATGCTTGAGGCCATCATCACTTTGTTCAGTTGTGCAATATGAACTCTGAACTGTTTCCACAATAGATAGAGGAGGATTTATTCAATCACATAGTTTGGGCTCCTAGAATATGACGCCCTTGTGGCAGTCTATATGATTATATCTAAAGGTCTAAGGAATTGGGATTTCCCTATTGGGCTGGGTCATTTCGGGGCAAACGTATCATTTATCATAAAAGGATGAGCTTCAAGAGAATGATTCAGAGTACTTGGAGAGTGGAACCATGCAGTACCAAACACGAGATAGATTGTCCAAAGAACAAGGCATTTTTCGAATAAGCTAATTCATTTGGGACCCTGCAGATCCATTCATGAATCTGTCTACCAACTCGGCCCATGTGCTAATAGACCACTTTCTTTAACTGTCTAAACCGCATTACTAAAAATTCATCAAATATAATGGGAAAAACCATACCATTGCCTCCTTAGAAGCACGCGACACTACTTATGTTGGATATTTCTCATCAAGTGAACGATCCGATCCGACTTTCTGTCGTGCATCTCTAGTGCAGGTAGCTTGAGATCAGGTGGATTCCTTGCGTACTAGATGTTTGGGGTGAATGGATTCTTGTTTACATCCTCCAAGCTCCATTCTTAAGGTCCACTTCTCAGCATTCATCTTATCATCTCTATAATTCTGCCATTAACACCATTGAAAGTCTATGATCTATGCCTTCATCCTTTCCCCCGTTCCTACGAGGAACTTCTAGTTCAGACTTCTGTTGCTATACATTCACTTTTTGACCTTCATTATGTGGCTCGACATCGTTCTTATGACGTGCTCTATCCCATCCAAGTCAACATCAGTCATGCCCTTACCTTTGTGACTTGGCACGAAGTTAAAATTCAAGGTCGGAACCAAGTTGTGAGGTTGTCGGGGGTTGACTCTAACTCCTTTTGCTCCATTTTCTTGCGCACTTGTTCCTCTTTCTAGCCTATGATTTCAGTTTCAAGCAACTTTGGCCATTCTACATTGTTCCATTCTTTTGAGCAATCCATTTAGCATTTGCTCTTATTGAGCCCGCATCCTATCTTGCATTTACTTCATCATTCTCTCCATCTCCTCTCTAGTTATATAGATGGATGAGGGTTTGGTCCTGAGGCCACTTTATGGCTGCCCCCTTATTCTTGCTGCCTTCCTCCAATAATAGATCTTATATTAGGCCTCTTCATCTTCTTCAAATCTCGTTTCAAGTTCTTAGATTTGAGTTTTCTCAATGAAAGTACTAAAATGTTTGAAACAAAAATGACATAAACATCCACTTTCTTATCAAATATGAAAATTAGAAAAGAAGAGTTGGTAAAAGTAAGAGAAGAACACACAAATTTTATAGTGGTTCAGCAAATACTCCAGCCTATGTCCACTTAGTCGATTTATGTTGATTATCCTTTTTTACAAAGTTGTTCTTACAACTCGGCTGCTTAAAACTCGATAAAGATCCAACAAAGTGTAATTCAAATGTGAGTCACAACTCTTCGAAATCAAAAGTTCAGAAAGAAGAAGAAGTTAAAGTCCTTTTTCAAGTGATCTCTAATCCTATTTATTGACGAAAATCCCTGAAATAATCTCCTAAAAATGCTCCAGCATGTTCTCCACGTTCACCACATTGCTCCATAAAAAGTTCCACGACCGACCCAACCCAAGAATTCATAATCCATCACCGAGTTATGAATCTCAAGTCGCACCTAGTTGACTCGGGTCTAACTTACAGTTGCAGTACTCTGGTGTTTTTTTGTTTCTTGCTTCAGGTTTTCCTTCACTTTTCCTAGGTTTAGCTCGGTATGACTCAGGTTCAACCTAAGGCACTGAGTTGAGGAATCATGTCCTTATTTTAAACTATCTTTTTTGATGAATTTCCACTCTATTATCTTGTGATGTTTTTCATTTGGTTTGCATCCATTTCTTCTTCATTCCTTAGCATAATTTAATCATTTGATCCCATTCGGAGACTGGAAAATTGGACCATAACAAACCCCATGCGTGCTAGTCCAGTTTCAACAACATAAGCCACATACCACTTCAATGTCCATATTCCATTTTCGCATTTGATCTTTCGTAAGGAGCCTCCCGATGATTGTTTTTTATGCATACACTGCCATTTTTGGGCTGTTGATCGTAGCCAGTATGATATTTTCCTATGCCACCTCATCATATTTAGGTCGAACAGATTCCATAGCTGAATTAATTGAGAACTTGCCATTTCCATTATGTTTCCAAGACCAAACATCATTTTGATCTCCATTATAAGTAGGAGTATAACTAATAATATCGGCATAAGCTTTCACGGGCCCAAAATTATGCACATTCAAATTGTTGTTTCTAATAAGAGAACTAACCAAATCATCTCTCCCTCTTTACTTAGAAAAAGAATCCTAACCCAAGATGTCAACTAATCTTTGCTCTTGCAACTAAGGGTCAACCCATAAAGAAGTATTCACCCCATTCAAAATATACCTTCCCAAATCTAATGCAATGGATTCCTTAATGTTGAATATCGCCTTCCAGGTGATCGAAGCGTTGTTATCAATATTAACGAACCAAATGTTTTTTTTCCTTTGAGATAACAAGCTTTCATCCACTTAACCCAAAGTGTGTCTTTATTAAGAACTTTTCATGCTAATTTCTTACACACTGCTCTTTTGAAAACATTTATATTAATCAACCCAGCACCGCCTCCCTTCTTAGTCCTACACAAGAGCTTTTAGCTTATTTTGGGAATTCCACCTCTCGAAATGAAGTTAGAACAAGCACTGTTGATTTTATAAATGAAAGCGTAAGGAATTTGAAAGGTTTAAACCCAAAAAAAAACTTTTGTCGTAATCACCGTATGCACAAACTCAATTCTTCCGCCAAGAGAGAGAAGCTTAGAATTCCAACTTTGGAGTTTGTTGTTGATGTTAGTTAGAAGCTCACCACGTTCTCTATTTGTTATCATATTGGATGAAACTGGCACACCGAAATATTTATCGGTAAAGCACCTTCTCCCGCTTTTAGCTCATGAAGAATAGTAAAGGAAACATTACAATTTTTATCAAAATAACATTTGATTTTATTCTCATTAGTTTCAACCCCAACATGCTTTTCAAATTTCACAAGTATGCATTTGAGATGATCAGTCGCTTTCACATTAGCTTTGGCACACACAAGAAGGTTGTCCTCCGCACAAAGGAGATGATGTACTTTAGGATCAATGATAATGGTTGGCTCCAATAGATGGTGGTGCACTACCAATTCTAAAAGATGAGACAAATATTCTATGGAGATGGCGAACAGATAAAGCGAGAGAGGATGACCTTGCCGAATGCCTCTATTAGAGGAGAAATGCCCTTTTGGAATGCTATTAATGTGAGTAGAGAATGATGGAGTAGAAATGCAAATCTTTATAAGCTTGATGATTTTGGGAGGAAACCTCATGGCTGTGAGCATGTAGAGAATGAGCCTATGGTTGATTTTATCATAGGCTTTTGAAGGTCAACTTTCAAGCATATTTTGTTAACACCCCAATTGCTTGAAATTTCTAATTAGCTCGTGAGCAAGCAAAAAGTATTCAAAAATATTCCTCCTATGAGTAAAAGCACTTTGGCTACCTAAGATAATATCAGCTAAGATGAGCTTTATGCATTATAAATTATCTCTATAATGATTTTACATAGCACATTACAACATGTAATAGGACGATACTCACCAATCTTTGTAGGTTTGTTCACTTTAGGAATAATACATATGAAGGTATGATTAATTTCCATAAGGATTTTCCCACTTAAAAAAACTTTATAGATGGCATCAATAAGGTCGTGGTGAATTTCCTCCCAATGGACCTTATATAACTCATCACTAAAGCCATTAGGCCCCAGAGACGAATCCTCATTAATATAGAAGAGAACATTTGTAACCTCTTGATACGTTACTTCTTGAGAATGTAAAGCATACTCCTTATCATTAGCATGTCTTATAGTTTCCACACTAGGATAGTTATGATTATTCTATCCATTTAAGAGAGCATGGAAGTAAGAAATAGCTTCCTCTTCGAGGTCTTTAAGGTCATATTGGACATTTCTATTATATTTAGTAACATAAAGGAAGTCGTTAGAGTTTCTTCTTTTTGACATCTTTGCATAGGAAAATTAGGAGAACCCATCCCCTTCCGTAAGCCATTTTCCTTTGGACATTTGCTTAAGAGCAACATCTTGAGCATGTAGAGCCTTTGTTAGTTTGTCCTAGGCTTTAAAAAATCCTAAAGGAGCACATTTTTCCATCGGTCTATATCAAGTAGTGATCCAATAGAGGCACACTTATTTTACAAAGTGGAAGAAAAATCATGGTCTTTAGGCCTAGTACTATTCCAAGATTTGAGTCATATTCTTATTGTCTTAAGCTTTATAACAAAATTAAACCTTTAACTTCCTTAAAGTATCCATGTTAGAATAAGGGATGACTTTATGGTATGAAGGGATTAAGTGCTAATGATTTGCATATTGGAGAGATTTCCCTTTAGCTTCAATAATAATGGAGGAAAACTCAATAAGAAGGGGACGATGATCACTAGTGGATGAAGGTAAGACCATAATTTTGAGGTTGGAAACAAATGGAGAAGTTTAGGTGTAACAATCCAGAATTTCACCGCTTTAATTTTGGAATATTCAATTAATTTTAAATACTCAAACAATAGATTTTATAATTAAAATAAAACTCTTTAAAATAATAAATAATGATGGTGAAATAGATTTTCAAATTTGTTTATAAAATAATATAGTTCGAAGAAAAATTGAAAATGTGACCAGAATTTGTTTTTCGAATTTTCGCCTTTCCGTCTGCTAAAAGTTATTGGAAACATTGTAAACTCTTTAGTGTAACCATACACATTTATAAACAAGTTAGGGTATATATGTATATGTATTAGTGTGTGTGTGTGTGTGTACACATATGTATTTATATTTAGGTATATAAAGTTTAAAATATAAATGTCACATCATAAGCTAACATAAGTACATTTAAGTACTAAAACTTTAAACATGTTGGCCAAGGTGTACATGAAGGGGACAAGGGAGTAGGCATGAGGTATAATGGTGGAGGCAAGCATGGTGAGGTGGCACAAGGAGGTGAAGGGTAAAGTACAAGGGGTAAATTGGTAATTTAATTTATACACTTAATATACATAAAAAATTCCTAATTCTTATCATTATTTTCTCATTTCACCCTACTTTATAAAACTCCTCCAAGCTTTCATGTGTTCTCTAATGGCTACCAAAGAATTTTTAAAAGTTTTAAAAACCTTAGATTTATCACTTATAAATACCCCTTTCATTTCTTTAATTTTGCCTCCTCTTCTCACGGTCATAACTTCCTCTAAACTACTCTAAATAAAGAAATATATTTTCTCAAATTCAAGAGAATTGAGTTGGCTATAATTTTCATTTACACCATTTCTTCAATTTCCGAGTGATAGTGGGTCAAAAATATATTTCTTTCATACTCGTTTTCGGACCCATATTTTCAAGTCCGAAAATATCTCTTCTTCTTTTGACCATATCTCCCTCAAAACATTGAGTGATTTTTCTCTTGAAATGGTATAAAAAAGAATTTTGAAAAACTTTTCCTTTGGCAACTTTTCCAAATTCCTTGAGTAACTTGTTCAAAAATTAGTTAGAAGATGACCCATTATCGGGTTATTTTGGATTGCTTAAGGTGAGTAAAGCTCACTCTTTTAACTAAAGTCCTAAACTTTAAATTATGTTTATCTTGGTTATGAAATTATGTTGCTTGATTTGGTGAATGTTGATGTGTATATAAATATTTTCTTGGATGTTAATACGTATGTGTTGTATGGAAATTAAACCTAGATGAAAGTGATGTAAAGGATATAAAGTTGTGTTCTTTGTTATGTTTGTGTTTGAATGGGTTTATGTATGTTGTAATCCTAAATACATGAATGTATGTAAATTAAAGTTTAGCACTTGAATTTGTTATGTTGCGACATAAATCCTTTGTTTTAAAAACTAGTTTACTTAAGAATTGTTTTTGAAAAGTTATAAGTTTTAAACTTTGATTTAGTTCTCAAATATTAAGTTATAAAAGTAGTTGGCATGTTAAAGCTAAGGATTCTTAAGTATTTTATATATTAAACAAGTTTTGAAAATTTCGGGTCCTATAGCGATAGTCGTTATAGGTGCAATTCGTAGAAACCGAACTCGTTTTGCAATTAAAAATTGACTTGACTTAAATGTCTTTTGATAAATCTTTTCAAACATATAATAAGTAATTAAAAAAGTAATTATTTATCTATTTATTTTAATGATTATTTAACTAATAAATTAATTAATTAAGATAATTAGTACTTAATCATTAGTTAGTAAAGGTAATTAATACTTAAGTCTTAATCAATAAGTTAATTATAATAATTTAATTAATTTAAGTTAATTATTATTTAATTAATAATTAAGGATTAATTATTATTTAATTATTTCTGTAAGATTAATTATTAATTATTTATTTATTTATAAAACGGTTTAATTATTTAATTAATTACTAATTAAGTAAGATTAATTAAGACTTGATTAATTTAATTATTAATAAAGGTTTAAATTATTATTTAGTAAATAATTTGAGATGAATTATGGTTTAAATATTTATTTAAATATTATATATTATTTAATTATATATATAAAGGATAATTATTATTTAATTATTGATTTAAAAGTTAATTATGGTTTGATTATTTATTAAAGGCTTAATTATTATTAATAAAGAGTTTAAATGTTATTTAATTTTTAAATAAATGTTTTGACGTTTTAAACCATTTTATTTCTAAAAATCGATTTTGTTTTAGATTAACCCTCCTTTAAAAATTGTTTTTTTGAATCCATTGGATTTCTTTATCGATCACCTTTAAGTAACTTCATTGAATATGAAATCCAATGACATTTGTTTAGCAGAATAAATCACCATTCTACTAATTAAGTTATATTAACATTTGTTAGTAGAACCAAACACCATTCTACTATTATACTAACTTGGATATGTGTTTAACAGAATAAATCCCCATCTGCTATTATAGCAACTTAGACATCTTACCTATATATTGATTTGTTTGTTGTTGGCTGGTTCTCTTTACATATCTGCTTATTATGTAAATACCAATGATATAACTTAGATAAGTTAAACTGAATTAAAATATAAACCACTGTGGTCACTAAGCCTTTTTATAGTTTTGCAAAATAAAATGTTTTATTTTATTTTATTTGTTAAAAAAAATGGTTCATAATAAGATATTTAAAGGATGATTAAGCAACGTTATTATTAAAGGTGTTTTGAAGTAATTTAATACTTTTTAAAGATTGGTTAGAAAATCATATTTTTTGTTAATATGATTAGAAGGTAAATTTGATGAAGGATGTTTTAAATAATAACTTGTTTATTTAAAAGTTGTTTTAAATAATTGATTTTATCAAAGGAACTTTATTGATTTAAGTTTATTAAAGAAGTTTTGTTTTAAATTAAGGAAAGTTTATAAAAGAAGTTTTATAAAGGGTTTTGAAAGTTTATACGAAGTTTGATAAAGGGTTTTGAATATTTATAAAGAAGTTTGATAAAAGGTTTTGAATATTTATAAAAAAGTTTTATAAATGATTTTGGAGATTTATGAAAGTTATATAAATGATTTTTGATAATTATAAAAGAGTTTTATAAATGGGTTTACAATTTTAGTAAAGGATATTCACAAATGAAGAGATTTATTGAAGAAATTTATAAAAGAATTTGAGATTTGATTTCCTTTAACCGACTTCTTAATTTTGGTGATATGGACATTCGCTCAACACTTAACACCAAAGGAATAGTGTTTGAGGTTATCTTTATCTCCAATTTAAATAATATTTGTTTGATCCTTTTAATATGATTTTGTAATAAGAAATCTTTCACAAATGTTTTGTGAATATATCTATGTCAGTGAGATAAGTATATGAATGTTTTGATAAACGTTTTGGAAAGAGATTTAAAATAAATGAAAGATTTATTTTCAGGCTTAGTGGTTATTATGCGTAATTAAATCTCTGAATTATTGTTGTTTGATTGTCTAATAGTTAAATATCTGACTATCAAATCTTGACCTGTATTGACTTAGGAAATATGATTGTATATTCGAGTTCCCTAGCGAGGACTCGAATACTTACTGTATACTTCCAAAAGAACCAGGAATGAGTCAATCGGAAATTATCGCGGTTGGTTTGGAGAGACCGGGATCAGATATGTTATCCGAAACCACTTCGAACTAACATATACATTCGTGTGAAAGATATCTTGAAGATGATTAAAGACGATGCTCCTTGAAGAGCCTTGAGTTTCGTTCAAACCCAGAATGAACTTGTATGGATGAATGCTAGCATTGCATTTCTACCTGGAGGGCAGTGTTAGCATTCCAAGATGGATTGCTAAATGTTAAGAGCATAGCCTCTCAAGCCTCACATCTCGGTAACGGTTAAAACATGGTAGATGCGGCAGGGCCATGTGGGTCGCACCCATTAGGGTATGATCATCCCAAGATCTAGTGTCGATATCTCTATGTATGCTTCGAGGCCTATTTTTGGTTGTTGATCGCAACCAAAGGCTAATCATATTTGGTACTTCCCAGTTCAGGGGTAGGCCGGTCCTGTGTTGGCAGGGGTCGAAATGTTTTCGATCCCACTATACATTTTATCTAGAGGTGCACAGATTTTTGAAAGGTAGTCCCTTAACTTTTCATATGTTGGAAATCCATTCTCCAATAGGAGCCTACGATTTTTGATTATATATCTATTATTGCTGTCATGTACACACATCACAGCTAGTTTGTTATTAAATACTTTAGACCCTAAACATTATTATAATATCATTGGATTTTTATAATATAAAATGTTTTAGTTATCGGTAAAAACCCGTTCGTGTTTATGTGCGGCGTTGTCTTATGAGATACTTTTAATTTTAAAAAAGGGTTTTATAAGTTATAATAAAGTTCCTTATGATTCGAGTTTCTCTCGCTGGTTTTACCAGACTGGCCCGGGCGTTGTTTTCCTATAATGCTTGGGTCAGCCCGAGCATATTTTCCAGATGTAGCTGGATTCTTTGGAGCTTTCAGAAGACGAGATAGATTCTTCAAGACATATTCACGTATCTTATATTCTTTCGTTGTTTAGTTGTTCTTGATGACTGTTTGTTGTATTTATCAGAAATTATAAAGATAGGCTGTTATAACTTCTAGCTTTAATAGGTTAATGTAGTCTGATGTTATGTATAATAAAGATGATTTCTTTTTGTAAAGACTTATTCATAATATATATTACTCGTCACATTTTGTAAGATCCTGTTCTTCCTTTTTCTTTCTTTCACCCAGACGACCTGCCTTTCGGGCACTTAAATGATCGGCACATGAATACTAAGGATGTGTTAAGTGTCATCTTTTGGTCACTTATATGGACGACACATGAAAGGCAGATCGTTATATTAGGGTTTGCAAGAGCACGATCCAATCAACATTAATTTTTTTTAACTTGCTGACTACACTAATTAAGCCAGTAATGAAAGCTTCAACCAGGCCTTTCACAAGCAAGCACTTTTTAAAATCCTTCAGTTGAGCCACTTTCAATCTGTTACCCCCTTTCTTTTTATCGGCATCAAGAACCACATTGAAATTGCCCGCTACAAGCCATGGATAGTGAATAGTATTAGGCAAGTTAGTCAGTTGATTGCACAAGTTAACTCTTAAAGATTCCTAATTATCGGTTTAAACAAAGGTAAAAGCGACCTTTAGCACCCATATTACTATTATGCATCATGTCCCAAGAGTTGCCAAGCAAAATTTTAAACATACTATCATCACCAAATTTATTCTCAAGAATACTAATAACGATGATTTATACATCATCCATAAGTTGAATAAATCCAACTTTCTAGTGTCGAAGTGGAGCCCAACAAATGATCGACATCAAGCGGGGTTCGCTATTCAATCCTAAGGGATTCAGCAGGACCAATAAACATTTTTGACTGGCCTTTTTCCTACTTGGGCTCACAAAATTAGGCTTCATATTTTTATTTTATAAATGGAATTTCATACCATGAGGATTCAGGTTCAGCCAGAGATTCAGGACCGAGATCAGGTTGGAGAACTGACACTATTTTAGCATAAGGAGACTCGAGTGGATCATAATTACCAGGCATGGTAGATCTAGAACTAATTTTTAGACCAATAGAACCAATCATTTGATTCCTCGATTGACAAGTAGACTGGAAATTCAGCTGTGCACTTGAGGGAAGAGGTATTGGCTTAATCACTTCTTTAGGAGTAGAACTTTGAATAATCTGAGCCCTTGGGCTAGAATTGGACTGCAATGGAAGACTAGACTGGAAATTTCGAGTTGCTACTGCTGTGCACTTGTGTATGTATGAACTAATATCTTTGGCTCTTGCAGAAGAAGCATGAATCAAATGTCTATCAGAGATAGATTCAGAAATGCAGGAAGAGGTTAGCTTATCTAATGAGAGCTTTGTTCATGTGTGCTTGTTTACAATTTGGCTCCATACTTTCATTCATTGTTTCATTTTTTTGAGTCACATTGGGTAGTTTTATGTCCAAAACATGAACAAACATCTCATACTGGCAGCATCCCCCATATTCAGCAGATTGCTTATATAATTTGACTTGCTTATCTTTAACTCTCACCATCTTCGTAGATTTAAATGTGGCTTTAAATTCGACTCTCACTCTAGCAAAACAAGTCTCTTAAATTTTATTTTCTTGTGTTTTCATCCAAGTCAAGCGACTTCCCATCCAAGCAAGCAATTTTGCTAATTCCCTTAGCATTCCATAAGGCTAAGTCAAGGTTCGGGATTCTTCCACACGGGATACATCTCCTGCATATCTCTAGCGAGAGTAAAGTCAGTCTTCCTCTTGCTCATAAAAATTATTTTACTATCCATGAACCAAGGACAGCCGTTTAAAACACGAATGCATTCCTCCTTTAATCCAAACTTAACAAGGTAAAATTCGTTATCACTAGAGTATACATCTATTTTCCTTTTAGGTTCCAAACTCTTCTCACATAGGCATTAAAGTGAATGTAAACTGGACTCTTCTGGGCCATGTGTAGATATATATAGAATATTTCCATAAGTTATTGTCATAAGCATGGTCGTCGTCGTCTATCTCTGCAGAGACACATTTATCATTTTCGAGTGGATTAATAAAGTTAATCTCATCATTAATGGATGTACACGCCCTTAGAGAATCTACCCATAAATAAGTCCTTGGCTTGGACAGAGGCATTCCAATCGATACTGGAGTCTCTAGCGGTCTGAAGGCTGTAAGGAACCCGAAGTGCACGTAGTCGTGGCACTCGTTCGAGCCTGAAGAGAGGAGGAGGTTGCTTGCGCATAGGATTTCCTGCTCCTATTCTGTATAACCATTGTTCATCCCATTTTCTCCATCTTCATCAACGAGATCCTTAGAAGGTGTGATGGAAGAGTTAATTATGGCAAATAATATATATATATATATGTTTGTATGTTTGTATGTACGTACGTATGCATATATATATATATATATATATATATATATATATATATGCATACGTACGTACGCACATACAAACATACAAACATATATATATATATATATATGCATACGTACGTACGTACATACAAACATACAAACATACAAACATACATACATACATATATATATATATATGCTAAGTTTATACATAGTAGATATAAATCCTAATATCTACACATGTATATATTTGACCTTACTCAAGTCTAATATTATACACATCACACACATGTGAATGAATATATATTGATAATTACACACTTATTATATTTAATAGATTAATTAAATAAAACAATAGATAAAACATGATTATATTAAAAACAACTAGATTGGATCCAATGTTAAATATTAGATTCCATAGATCCATTAAGATCCTATTTGGGTTAAAAAGTTGAAATTCACCTGTTTGGACCCACTACCACATGTGCCAAATCCAATAATAGTATCAAGGCCCAAATAGGCTATGCGATCTAATTAGTGAACATTAGGGCCAACTAAGTAAACTTATATGCCAAGTATATCCATGGTAGATATAAATCTCAATATCTACACATGTATACATTTGACCATGCTCCTATCTAATATTATACACATCACACACATATGCATGAATACACACACACATATACATATATACACATATATATATATTGAAATATTCATAATTATACACCTACTATATTTAACTAAATAGATTAATTAAATAAAACGATAAATAAAATATGATATTAAAAACAAGTAGAATGGATCCAGTGTTAAATATTAGATTTCACAAACCCACTAAGATCCAATTAAGGTCAAAATTTTGAAATTTACCTGTTTTCACCCATTGCTAAATGTTCCAAATGCAACAATGGTATTAGAGCCCCAATAGCCTATGTGATCTAATTAGTGAAAATTAGGGCTAACTAAGTAAACTTATATGTTCGATGGATGTCTAGAATAGTATTATATAGGCTTGACATTGAATAAAAAATAGTCTCTCCTCTCCGACTATAAGACTAACCCATTGGGTAAAATGAATCCAAAAGGTTGATCCAAATAAAATACCAAATTGACTTTGGGCCTTGGGTTATTTTTCAAATTTAAATTTTAAATTCAAAATATATTTTAAATTTAATTGTTAAGTTGAAGATATAGAAAGAAAATTTTATCAGAGTTATGAATGAATTTAAAATTTTGGAAAATTGTTTTGAGCACTTTAAAATATTAATTTAGAAATTATTCAAATTTTAAAAAAATTAGTTAAAAGTTAATTTTGAAACATATATATATTGATGTGTATATTATATAACCATAATAGTAATAATTTATATTTATCTTAAAACTATCTGAGACAAACTAAAATTAAAAATTTTGAATTAACAAATTGTTTACTTAAATAAAAGGATTTATTAAATTAATAATTAATTAAAAATTAATTAATTGATATATACACCAATATTGATATGTATATATAAACATTATCGTAATTTCATAGTTGATTACTTATCTTAAATTGTTTAAGATAAAGAATATAAAATTTTGAAATTTATATAAAATAAAATAAATTTAATTAAGTTTTCAATTAAAAAAAATTTCAAAATTAATTAAATATGATATAATTAATAAATCAAACATTAATTTAATATGATTAAATTAATAACAGACATATAAACAATTATATAAGTTAATTAAATTATAATAGTAACAAATAAAATGAAATCGTATAATTACATATGTATAAACATAAGTGAAACTATAAATAACCTTAAATAGACTTATAGAATTAAAACATACATATACTGAAGGAACTCAGCATGTGTCGCAGCGGGTAAAATAAGTAGATTTCTAAAAATTTACCTATTTGGATTATATGGGTCCAATGAAATATAATGTTTAATATTAGATCCAATCTAGAGGTTTAATAAAATCATATTTATTGGGATATTTCATGCTTGATTAGTCAAATCTATGTTAACTAACTATGACATAGTATGAATACATCTTGTATTCATGTGTATATATATAAGGTTTGACATGCATAGGAAATATATATAGTGAATATGATTGTCTGGTGTTTAATTTGAATTTATCTAAATATATATTCATAATATAACTCGATAACAAATAAATATAGACATGTGTATAACCATATGTATATACAATAGATATTAGGATATATATCTATTGTATATGCATTTATATTATACTTACATATGTATATGATAATTTCACATACATACCAAGAATATAAATGTCTAAGTATATACATATGTTTAAATGCAATATAATATATGTATATGGTTTGCATATAGATATCAATAGTACTGTAAATATAGTTTAGACATTTTTATGTGTGTATATATATTATATATTACCATTTTTCTATTTGTATACAAATACATACACACACATATATGTATATACACGTATAGATACTGCGATTTAGAACAAGCATTATTGATTTTATCAATGGAAGCCTAAGGAATTTGAAAGGTTGAACCCAAAATATAACTTTTTTTGTAATAACAGTATGCATAAACTCAAATTTTCCAGCAAGACGAAGAAGCTTAGAACCCCAACTTTGGAGTCTATTGTTGATGTTAGTTAGAAGCTCACCACATTCTCTATCCGTTATCATATTGGATAAAAGAGGCATACCCCAACATTTAATTGGCAAAGCACCTTTTCGAACTTTTAGCATGTGAAGAATAGTAGTGGAAACATTACAATTTTAGTTAAAATAACACTTTGTTGTATTCTAATTAGTTTTAAGCCCAATATGCACTTCAAATTTCACAAACATGCCTTTGAGATGATTAGTTGCTTTCACATTAGCTTTGATACAAACAAGAAGGTATTTCGCATAAACGAGGCGACGTACTTTAGGATCAACGTTAATGGTTGGCTCTAATAGATGGTGGTGCACTACCAATTCTAAAGAAGAGACAAATATTTTACGGAGATGGCGAACATATAAGGTGAGAAGGGATGACCTTGAAGAATGCCTCTATTATACAAAAAAAAGTCCTTTTGGAATGCCATTAATGAGAGTGGAGAAAATGGAGTAAAAATGAAACTCTTTATAAACTTGATGATTTTGGGAGGAAACCTCATAGCCGTGAGCGTGTGGAGAATGAACCCTTGGTTGATTTTATCATAGGCTTTCAAAGGTCGACTTTCAAGCACTTTTTGTTAGCACCCCTCTTGTTGAAATTTCTAATTAGCTCATGAACAAGCAAAGAGTATTCAGAAATATTCCTCCTGTGAGTAAAAGCACTTTGGCTACAGAACATAATATCAGGTAAGATGAGCTCATGCATTACAAATTATCTTTGTAATAATTCTACATAACACATTACAACATGTAATAGGACAATACTTCTCAATCTTTGTGGGTATGTTAACTTTGGGAACAATACATATGAAAGTATGATAAATTTCCCTAAGGATTTGTCCACTCAAAAAAACTTCATTAATGGCATCAAGAAGGTCATAGTGAATTTCCTCCCAGTGGACCTTTTAGAGCTCAGCACTCAAGCCATAGGCCCCAGAGACGAATCCTTATCCATAGAGAAGACAACATCCTTAATCTCTTGATATGTTACTTCTTAAGAAAGTAAAGCATACCCCTTATCATTAGCATGACTTCTAGTTTCTACACTAGGATATATATGATTATTCTCTCCACTAAAGAGAGCATGGAAGTAAGAAATGACTTCCTCTTCGAGGTCTTTAAGGTCATGTTGGACATTGTCGTTATCTTTAATAACATAAAGGAGGTCGTTAGAGTTTCTTCTTTATGACATTTTTGCACAGGAAAATTTTGAGCACTCATCCCCTTCCGTAAGCCATTTTCCTTGGAAATTTGGTTAAGAGCAATAACTTGAGCATGTAGAGCCTTTTTGAGTTATTCCTTGGCAGCACACTTTTCATCCGGTCTATATCAAGGAGCGCTTCAATAGCGACACACTTCCTTTACAAAGTAGAAGAAAAATCATGCCCTTTAGGCATAGTACTATTCCAAGATTTGAGGTGCATTCTTATGCTCTTAAGCTTCATAAAAAAAGCAAACATTCTACTTCCTTCAAACCCATCTATGTTAGAATAATAGATGGCTTCATGGTATGAAGGGATTAAGTGCCAATGATTTTCATATTAAAGAGGTTTCCCTTTAACTTCAACAGTAATGGAGACCAACTCAATAAGAAGAGGACGATGATTACTAGTGGATGAAGGCAAGACCGTAATTTTGGGTTTGGAAACAAATGGAGAAGTTTAGGGTTTGCAAGAGCACAATCCAATCAGCATGTAAATTTTTTTAACTTGCCCACTACACTAACCAAGCCGGTAATAAAAGCTTCAACTAGGCTTGCCTATTACGCTAACTAAGCCAGTAATGAAAGCTTTAACTAGACCCTTCACAAGCAAGCACTTATTAAAATCCTTTAGTTGTGCCACTTTCAATTTGTACTCCTCTCTTTTTATTGGCGTTAAGAACAGCATTGAAATCACCCGCTATAAGCCATGGATTGTGAATAGTATTAGACCCGTTAGCGAGTTGATTCCACAAGTTAACTCTTAAAGATTCCTAATTATCGGTTTAAACAAAGGTAATAGCAATTTAAAAACCACTAACATTGGTAGCTATAGATGAGATTTGTTGGTCATTCATATCCAAGCTTTTCATGTTCCAAACATCATGATCCCAAGCAATAAGAATGCAACCTTTAGATACCATATTACTATTGTGCATCATGTCCCAAGAGTTACCAAGTAAAATTTTAAACATCAACATACTATCATCACCAAATTTATTCACAACAATACTAATAATAGACGGTTTATACATCATTCATAAGTTGAATAAATCCAGCTTCTTAGTGTCAAAGTGAAGCCAAACAAATGATCGACATCAAGGGGAGTCCGCTATAGCTTCTAAGGGATTTAACAAAAGCAGCAAACACTTTTGACTTGCCTTTATCCTGTTTAGCTCACAAAATTTGGCTTTATATTTTTATTTTATATATAGAATTTCAAAGCATGAGGATTCAGGTTCAGTCAGAGATTCAGGATCGAAGTCAGATTGGAGAATTGACACTATTTCAGCATGAGGAGATTTGAGAGGATCATAATTCCCAGTCATGGCAGATCCAAAACTAATCTTTAGGCCAATAAAGCCAATAATTTGATTCCTTGATTGAAAGGCGGAATGGAAATTCAGCTATGCACTTGGGGAAGAGGTATTAGCTTAATATATTCTTTAGGCATGCAATTTTGAATAATATAAGCCCCTGAGCTAGAAAGGAATGCAGTGGAAGACTAGACTATGAAATTCGAGTTGCTGTTGCTATGCACTTGTGTGCAGGTCTAAAGCAATATCTTTGGCTCCTGCACAAGAAGTATGAATCAAATTATTATCAGATATAGATTCAGAAATGTAGGAAGAGCTTGGCTTATCTGATCGGAGCTTTAATCCTGTGTGTTTCTTTACGATTTGGCTCCATACCTTCATTCCTTGTTGCTTTTTTGAGCCATATTGGGTAGTTTTATGGCCAAAACATGAACAGATATCACATACCGGCGGCACCACCTCATATTCAGTGATTGCTTATACACTTTTCCTTGCTTATTTTTAACTCTCACCATCTTCTTAGATTTGGATGTGGCTTTAACATCGACTATCACTCTAGCAAAATCAAGTCCCTTAATTTTTTTCTTATGTTTTCATCTAAGTCAAGCAGCTTCCCATTTATGCTAGCAATTTTGCTAACGCCCTTAGCACTCCTTAAGGCTAAATCAAGGTTCGGGATTCTAATCCACATGGGATATGTCTCCAACGTGTCTCTAGCGAGAGTAATGTGTGTCTTCCACTTGCTCAAAAAAATTATTTACTATCCATGAACCAAGGACTGCCATTTAAAACACGAATGCAGTCCCCCTATAATTCAAACTTAACAAGGTAAAATTCGTTATCACAAGAGTATGCATCCTATTTTCTACTCATGTTCTAACTCTTATCAACATGCATTAAAGTGAATATAAAATGGACACTTACCGACCATGTATAGATAGATAGAATATTTCCATAAGTCATTATCATAAGCTTGGTCGTCATCTTCTATCTCCGCAAAGACACCTTCCTCATTTATGAGTATACTAATAAAACTAATCTCATCATTAACGAATGTACATGCCCCCTAAGCATCTACCCATAAACGAGTCCCTGGCTTGGACAAAGGAGGTCTAGGCGATCCTGGAGTCTCCTGCGGTCTGAACGTCGAAGGGAACTCGAAGTGCTTGTAGTTTTGGCTCTCTTCGAGCCTGAAGAGAGGAGGAGTTTGCTTGTGCATAGGATTTCCTGCTCCTATTCTATGTAACCATGGTTCATCCCCTTTTTGCTCTATCTCCATCAGCAAGATCCTGGATGAGTTAATTATGGAAATTAATATATATATATATATGTATATATATATGTGTATATATATATATATATATGTATATGCCAAGTATATACATGGTTGATATAAATATCAATATCTACACATGTATATATTTGACCATGCTCCCATCCAATATTATACACATCACACACATATGCATGAACATATATTGATATATCAATAATTATACACCTATTATATTTAACTAAAAAGATTAATTAAATAAAATAATAAATAAAATATGATTTATTAAAAACAACTAGATTGAATCCAATGTTAAATATTAGATTGCATAGACCTATTAAGATCCAATTAGGATTAAAAATTTGAAATTTACCTGTTTTCACCCATTGCCAAATGTGCCAAATCCAACAATGGTATCATAGCCCAAATATCCTATGTGATCTAATTAGTCAACATTAGGGCCAATCACGTTAACTTATCTGTCTAATGGGTGTCTAGAATAGTACTGTATATGCTCGAGGTTTAATTAGAAGTATTCTCCCCTCTTTGACTACTGGCATGGCCCAATGGGTAGAAAAAAGTCCAAAAGGTTGGCCTAAATAGAAGGCCCAAATTGACTGGGCCTTGGGCTAATTTTGAAATTAAAATTCGAAAATTCAAAATGAATTTTAAAATTAATTGTTAAGTTTAAGGTATAAAAAGAAAATTTTATCAGAGTTATAAAATGAATTTAAACTTTTGCAATTTTTTTTGAGAACTTAAGAATATCAATTTAGAAATTATTCAAATTTAAGATAAATATAGTTCAAAGGTAATTTTGAAACACATATATTGATAAATGTATATATAACTATAGTAGCTATAATTTATATTTAACTCAAAACTGTTTGAAGCAAATTAAAATTAAAATTTCAAAATTTCAAAATTATTTAACTAACTAAAAGGATTTATTAAATTAATAATTAAATAAAAATTAATTTACTAATATATACAACCCATATTGATACGTATATATAAACATTACCATAAATGTTATAGTTGATTATTTATCCTAAATTGTTGAAGATAAATAATATAAAATTTTGAAATTTTACATAAAATGAAATAAATTTAATTAATTAAAATAAATTTCAAAACTATTTAAATATGATCTAAATAATAAAGCTAAAATTATTCTAATATGATTAAATTAATAACACACACATAAACAATTATATAAGTTGATAAAATTACAATAGTAACAAATAAAATGAACTCATATGATTACATATGTATGGAATAGGTGAAACTATATGAAACCCTAAATAGATTTATAGAATTAAACATACATATATTGAAGGAACTCGACGTGTTTCGCAGCCCATAAAATAGGTAGATTTCTTTATATTTCCCTATTTGAATCATGGTGATCTTATGAAATCTAATATTTAATACTAGATTCGGTCATTCGGTTTAATAAAATCATATTTTATTGGGATTGTTTAATTCTTGATTAATTAAATCTCTGTTAAATAATTGTGACATAGTATGAATACATCTTGTATTCATGTGTGTATATATAAGGTTTGACATGTATAAGAAATATATATATATATAATCAATATGATTGTTTGGCGTTTAATTTGAATATATCTAAATATATATTCATAAGATAATTTGGTAACAAATAAATATAGACATGTGTATAGCCATATCTATATACATATAGATATTGGGATTTATAGCTATTGTATATGCATATATATTATACTTACATATGTATATGATAATTTCACATACATTCCAGGAATATAAATACCTAAGTATATAGATATGTTTAAATGCACTATAATATATGTATATGGTTTGCATACAATTGTTAATAGTATTATATATATAGTTTAGACATTTATATGTGTGTGTGTGTATTATATTGCCATATTTTTTATTTGTATACAAATATATACATACATACATCACACACACATAATATATATATATATATATATATATATATATATATATAGTTAAGAGAGTAAATCTATGTAGTTGGTTTAGAAAAGGTTCGGTAATTAAAGAGGCAATGGAAAGGACTTTTAACCTTCCCATTTTGCAGACTTCTAATTAGATCCAAATCTAATCTCTATACGAAATTGAAAATATAATTTCATAGAATTCATAATCAAATGTTTAGGCATTAGGTATTAGATTTGAAGCATTCCAAAAACATATTAACCAAAATCACCTTAAAACAATATCATAATTAAATTTGTTCCATCAATCGAAAAATCATATTCATGTTCATATTCTAATTCATTGTTTTGCCACATAGGTTCCAAAAAAAATATTTAAAAGGAGCAAAATTTAGTTTAAACATCTAACATTTTAAGTGTAAACATAAATGTGTACAAGCAACACTTGATTGTTTACTTGCAACATAATAACCATGACCTGAAATATTAAACGTATGTGAATGTATATGTATGTGTATATATATGTATATTTATATGTATGTGTGTATATATATATATATATATATATTTGTGTGTGTGTATATGGAAATTCAATTTGGACATAATTTGTAGACACAAATGGTGACATAAAAGATCTTTACCACTAGATCTCCCCCCGAGTTCCAACTCCCATATTAGGACAAAAATATCCAACGATCTAGATTTACCATGTCATTAATTGTGTTGTTTTATTTTGTTTCCAAATAGTTGCCCCACACACACATATCTGTATTTGTGTGTTAAGTATGCATATGTGCATAAATACATTTATTTTGCTAAAAATAACATTAATTGAGACAACTTTAAATCTAAACTTACATGAAACATTGCGATCTAGTTCAAAAATCAATATATACATATACATACATATAAGTTTATTTTTCACTTTAGTAATATCAATGATTTATAGTTTGAAGTCAAACTAGAAACATACAATTAAATTTCAATTACCAATTAAAATCATTTGAAAAGGTATTTATCAATACAAATATACATACAAGGGATGGTGACATATGTAAAATAAGATATGAAAAATTATCTAGTAGATCCAGCCTTTTTAATACCTTGATCTAAAAGATTCTTCCCTATATTCCTAGAATCAACATCCAATTTTGCAGGAATCAGATGAACCACTTATTTTAATTTTATTTTATTTAATTTTGGGTAAGGGGAACAAAAAATTTTGAGTTATACATGAGACCAGGAGGTGGCGGTCATGGATGGAGCAAAAAAGAAGAAGAAAATCCAAAGGAAAAATAAAAGAGAGAAGTTATTTAATGAGATAATAAAAATCTTTCCTATTTTCTCTTCAAAACTCCCTCTTTTAATTTCCAGTCAGTCTCCAATTGATCAAAGCATTTGCTCTCTCCTAATATGGCCGACCATGATTGACCTTGCATGAATTTTTTTTCCCAAAAGCCCATTGAGTAATTACCTCTATTAAAAACCCATTTAAATATCACTCTTGTTATAAAAATCCCGTTTAAATAAATACCGATATCATATATCGATGTGTGCATATATAAATTTTATATATACATCCAAATAATTACTAGCAACACCCAAAAAATCAAATAAATCAATAGCACATATAACATTTATATACACATCCAAATAATTACTAATAACACCCAAAACATCAAATAAATCAATAGTTAATATTTCTTAAATATTATTAATTTAACTAGTTTATAACAATTTATAAACTAATAAATTCGTATGGTTTTCCGAAGAATAAACAAATGTGGTTGTGTAACTCAAATATTAATGTTCTAACGTCACCTTAGCTAGTGCTGTGACAATTTGGTCCAATTTATCGCTTACAGACCTTTCAAGTAAAAATCATATTTTATTTTATCTTAAGTAGCACTATTGCTAAATTTTCTCACAAGTGATTAGCAACCAATCCAGGCACGACCCTTCCTAATCAAATTCGGCCCATCTAATCTTCAACTGGCCTGCCCCTATCGACCGATGCTCAAGCCAGCCCATCTGCTTAGTAGCTTATCAGGTCAATGACCAACCAGTTAACCTCAAAGTGGCTTCAACAACAAGGACATGACTAAGTCTGTTCCACGTTGGCCCAGCTCTCCATCGACTGGTTCTCTCATGTTGGCCTGCACTCAGTATGGCTCCAGGTCAACTCGTCTACTAAGAACCACCCCAAGTCAATTGCCAACCAGCTCATTAGATAAGACCTGCTCAAGCATGACCCGTCTATATTTCAACTTCATCACATTCGCCATCGACTAGTCCCAAGCAGCCCGTATCGTCATATTATAGCCGATATGGAATCTCTCTTATGACTTGGTCTTTCGCACTAGTCAACTGTCCTCATCAAACTAAGGCATTAAGCAACCGACCCGCTCATGGTGGTCTGCATCCAATCTGGCCCGAGGCCAGCCTATTAAGACTGGCTCCATAGTTGGCCGACGCTTAATACGGCTTTAACAATAAATTCATCTATCAAGATTGGCTCAAGTATGAACTACCTTTGGACCGACATTACCATGCCCCATCCCGTCATATCACACCTAGTCCGACATGTTCTTTACAACTCGGTTCTTAATAACATTCAACTTCTAGCATCACCAGTAGCCCGACCGAAGTCACTCATTTATCTTGCCACATAGGCCTGCAAAAGTAAATGACAAAACGTATAACCTATCGTACAAGGTAATGTAGCAAAGTAACCAGGAGCATGCCTACCTCTGTAGCTAGTTGTTAGAATTTAACGTGCATCAAATTTAAAGTCCACGTCTCATACAGAAGGACAATTGGCATGTTTCTCAGCTACTCATTCATTTCAACCTTTACAACTGTCTCCCATCAGTCCACGCGACTAGATCAATGGCCAGGCATGCTTCTAGCCTATTTTATTGTGTAATATTTGCCATTCATCATCCATTTCAGCCACTACAAATACCCCATGCATTACCACTTCAAAGTGTTTGAAAATTATTAGAAATCTAGTTACTCTCTTTCTAAAGCTCCCCTCATGGCAAATAAAAGCACTGAGTAGTTAAGGTTAACTAACTTTTTAGTCTTAAGTGTTTTATTTCTTATTATTCTCTTCTGATTCCCTGTAATTATAAGAGAGAAATATAGTAAGAGATCTTCATTGCGGACCTAGGCAAACTTGGAGAACCACTCTATATTTGATGTTATTTACTTCGCTTTGCTTGCTTTCTTCATAATTTTACATTTTTAAGCCCAGTGATCAGCAAGTGACATTTTCTTTCATAGCACATTAGTTTAATTACGAGGTTGGATAAATCTCTAGTCAACATTTTGATGCTAGAAAGAGGTCCTCCACCTAAAGCTCTCCCCTTTCATCACTTTTATTCTCTACAAAAATATAATCTCACTTGTTACCATGGACGCAGTCCCTTTTGAAGGTAACAACTCTAATGAGCATGGAACCAATGGCAATACCATCACCAGTGCTGCCGGCCCCATTCTTGGGCTCAACAATGATATATAGCAAACTATATTGCAACAGTTAACAAACATGGACACTTTGGCTAGTAAAGTGCAAAGTATGAGGATGTGGTATAATGTCCAAGCTACTATAAACTATGTCCTAATGGCTCCTCCTGAGGTCGACCTTGTCGACCCATTTGTCCACCAACCTGCCCTTCCAGTGCCTATGACCTCATGAACACTGATGAGGCCCAAGATAGAGTGATGCCTGAAAACCCACTCATGGATGTTCATGCTTATCCAAGGAAGTATGCTGCACATGTGCCAAGCTATGTTGATATTGCTCTAAATGTGGCTATGCCCAGAGAACCAAGTTACTGCCTTTCCCCTCCAGTGGAACGACCATCTTTATTTGAGCATGGGTCTCTCATGGCACACTAGTGGATCTCATAGGGATGTGGCTAGGAATATGTCAACGAAAGTGTGGAACGCTCACTTATGGTTGCCCTTTATGGATCATCATCCCTCCCTTTTTTACAATTGATCTCCCACTTCACCAAGGAATCGAGTGAGACCACAGCTGATAGTTGGCTAAACGATCCCATAACAAGTAGATGCTGGCCTTAGGGAGGAAATGAACATCCTTTATCGATAGCTCAATAGGACGCAAGCCCGAAATACCGGGGGTAAAGCATTTTCTGATGATGAGAATGGCAAGCCATGTTCTTAGGAAATATTGAATACTTACAATCACAGGTGGTATGCCTTGCTACTTGTTGACAAGTATGATGGGAGTTCTGACCCATTTGATCATAATACCGCATTTAACTCCATCACCCGTGTCAATCAAATTCCAGCCTAACGAAATTCCTGCTCTTTCCAACCACTCTTACAAGACTAGCCTCTCATTGGTTCTTGCATCTGTAACCGAGAAGCATCTGTTCTTGGGCCTAGTTATGTGTAGATTTCAAGACTAGGTTCTTCACTTCTAAAACTCACATTACGATGGCTGAGGAACTAGGTAACATCAGATAGGGGCCAGATGAGAACTTATAGTCGTAAGTCAACCACTTCATCAAAGAATCCACCGACTTATAGGGTTGTCAACATAAACAGCTGGTTGTAGCCCTCTACTTGGGGGTTAGGTATTAGTTCAGAATGTGGAGAGAGCTTCAGAAGCAGCCAACTATGTCCTAACTGACTTTTATCAACAGCCGAATGACAAAATGAGAATAGAAGACATTGATCTTTCTGATATCGACACTTAAACCCAGCATACCACCCGCTAGGTCCTAAAAATAACACTGACCATTGACTCAATGGTCAATAAAACAATAACAAAAGGTGTGCCAAAGCTGGCTCTCAGTGCAAGTCTGAGTATGCAAATTATGCTGATTTGAACAAGGATATGGAATTAATATATCTTGCAACCCGAGACCGAGTGCAATTTCAAGACCAAACACCGCTAGAGGCAGAAGAAAGGAGTATCATCGCTATAACAACAAATACTGCCGATTCCACCAAATCAACGGCCATGCCACAAATGAGCTTCGGCTACTAAAAGATGAAATTGAAAAGCTTGTCCCAGAAGGATCCTTCCACAGTTTGTTCATGATCAAGTAAAAGGGAGAAACAACCTGACAACCGACCGACACCACCCTAGCAACCCAACAACAATGTCGTAGCTATCACCAACAACTTGACCATATGCAGAGGCCCTCATGTGGCCGACAATAACGAAGGAGCACAATCTTGGTATTAGAAGGAAGTGGGCTAAGAAGATGCTAAGAAAAGATGCCGGAAGATTGAAACAAAGGCCAGGCTGAAGCCACGGCCAAGGAATATGGATCGACACCGAACCATTAAGACTGTTCAGTATCGAAGCATCCATTATGGGTCATGGCACTCAATTCCCAAGATATGCTGTTGGTTTGATTTCTGAATGTGTCTTGGATGGCCAGAGTATTGGAGATCAGGTGGGTGCTACAGATCTGCCTCAAAGGAACCATCAAACTGCTTAACGAATGGTGCTCCCGGAGTTAGGGGAAGCCAAGTAATATGAAGCAACCCAAGAGCGTTTGTCGAGCCAAACACTTGGAGCGGATCATATTTACCGCTGTTCGGTAGGACTAGCTGAACTAGATTTGACTGAGTTGATCAGAAGGCTTATTAGTGAAAGCCAATATCGAACCAATGATGATTTAGGTTCTTCCCGAGCCATAATCCATTTACAGAGATATTCTGCACGAGGAATACCCATGAAGTTTTGTGATGCCATCAATGCCGACATACAACGGGAAAACAAATCCGAGACAACATTTGATAAAGTATGGCTATCGTATGGACACTGCCAGAGCTAGTGATGCAGTGACATGTCGTTGCTTTCCGATAATGTGGTTTACCTGGCTGCCGTCAAGATCCATATCATCTTTTGATCAATTGGCGTGAAAATTCATAGAACAAGTCCGCATGCATACTACACGTCCAAAAGGCGTTATGTCTCTTTCTAATCTCTTCCGATGAGACAGAGAATCATTAATGTACTTTTTGCATAGATTCTATACGGCAATAGCGAAAGTGAGTAATGCTCAAGAGGATATTGTTTTGATGGCACTAATTAAGAGGATTCATTACGAGATGGATTTTGAGGAATGGTTAGAGAGCAAATCCCCACCAATGATAGACGCTTTTTATAGAAAGGCCAACCAATACTTATGCTTGGAAGAAGCGCGTAGTCGTCCTAGAAGGAGTGATGCTGGGCATTCTTCTTAAAGGATACAGAGCAATGTCGTTGTAAAGCAATCTGGAGGGAGTTCCGTAAATGTTAATGTCAACATGGAGAATCAGAGCGGTGGACAGAATAAGAATACCAATGGAAATAGAGATAAGAAAGTAGATTCGAGGAAGCAGCCGATAATCCCAAAGTTCAACAGTTATACCCCGTTGAACAATTCCATTGAAAACATTTATTTGGCTACTCAAGAAAAAGAGCAATATAGGAAACCAACTCCGAGGGAGTCGATTGCAAAAGAAAGAAAGCCTGGCAAATTATGTAGGTTCCACGAAGTCATGGTCATAATACCAATGAGTATGGACATTAGCATGATGTGATCGAGGAATTATTTAGCAAGAAGAAACTACAGTAGTTCATTTAAGTCTCGTAGGATGGCAAACAAGGATCTTCTAATCCCTAATAGGGGCAAGCCGGGTCTGGTGTTGATGAGCCAAAACGGCTTGAAAAATGTCATGTTATTAACCCAATTATAGGTGGACCGCATCCAGCTGAGAAAAGTTTGGATGAGATGGAATGATATGTTGGTGCTTTGAAGCACACAGTGAGTGAGAGTTGTTTTGCAGTCCAAGATGGTGCTTCGACAAAACAACTTAGGAGTGTGACAGACAATATCGTTTTTCGTAATTGAGACAGAAATGGGATAGAAGCCCTAACTATTGATTCACTTGATAATTTGGCCATGATTGGCCCTGCTGTCATGAGGAAAGTTTTGGCTGAATGTGGGAGTTTGATCAACATCCTATTTAAGAAGGCCTATGATCAGATGCTTCTGAATCAAAGGACTTAAAGCTATGTACATCTCGGATTTAGGGATTTAACGAGATGGCTACTGAGCCAGTGGGTTGCATGGATCTACCAGTGGACTTGGAAAGGGCGATCGCAAGCGAGTGTGAGTCGTGGCTTTCATTATGTTGGATATTTATTCTATCTATAATCCTTTTCTGGGCCATCTGGCCCTTGCTGAATTCAGAGTGGCCATCGTTCCTTAGTACTTAAGAATGAGGTTCCCGATCGGGAATGGTGTAGGGATCGTTCAAGGAGATCATGGGCTTGGGCGTGAATGTAACATCACTAAGCTTAAGGAGGTGAGGTGGAAAGAAGAAGGAAAAGGTGTGGGGGAACTCTTTGCGTCAAGGCTTTGGATGCATAGCAACTACCGCCTGAGCCCTAGCTCGGGCAGCATTGTCGGTTCCATAAGGATATGGACCCAAGGAAAGAGCCGGAGGATGGAAGAGCCATGCCAAGTGAGCTAACAACCAACATTTTGGTCTACCAGAATCGTCCAAAAGATTAGTTTACAGCTTGGCATAAGGGTGATGAAAGAATTGGTTGGTTTTCTTCGAGCAAACCTGGATATGTTTGCCTGGACTAATTTTGATATATATGGGATATCGCTGGAGATAGCGAGCAATGCATTAAATGTTAATCCAAAATGTGTTCCTGTAAAGTAGAAACACTACAGCTTGGGTCAAGAGAGATCCACTGCACTCGAAATAGAGGTGGAGAAGTTGAAGGATAACGGATTCATCCACGACGCTTTATACACAAAGTGACTATCAAATCGAGTTTTGGTGAAGAAGTCAAATGAGAAGTAGAGGACATGCGTCGACTGTTCTGATCTGAATAAGGCATGCCCTAAGGATAGCTTCCCGCTTTCGAGGATTGACCAGCTGATGGATTCAACAATTGGGCATGAGTTGCTATAATTTATGGATGCGTATTCTAGTTATAATCAGATTCCGATGAACGTACCAGACCAGGAATACAACAGTTTCATAACTGACCTTAGTTGTACTGCTATCTTGTTATGCCCTTTGGATTAGAGAATGCTGGAGCAACTTACCAAAGGCTGGTAGGATGTTTAAAGATCAGATCGGGCGATCGATGGAAGTTTACGTGGACGATATGCTTGTGAAGTCACAGTGATCAGGGAACCATGTTGATGACTTGGTCAAGATGTTCGATGTCCTCCAAAAATATAGGATGAAGCTCAATCCCTTGAAATGCTCATTTGACGTTGCATTAGGAAAGTTCTTTGGCTTTATTGTGAACTCCCATAGGATTAAGGCCAATCTAGAGAAGATAAAGGTGTTACGGGACATAGAGGTCCCGAAAACTATCAAAGAGGTCCAAAGTTTGAATGGAAAGGTCGCCACCTTAAGTTGATTCATCTCCAGGGCTATTGACAAATGCATCCCTTTCTTTAACGTAATTAAGAAAGGAAAAATTCCAAAGGGAAGAAGCACTTTCACTAGACGCAAGAGTGTGTAGATGCATTCCAGGATCTGGTGAATCACTTAGAAAGACACCCTATTTTGCCAAAACTGTTGGATGACGAGGATTTGTTTATATATTTGGCAGTGTCGGTGCATGGTTTGAGCACCACACTCGTTCGAGAGGAATCCCGAATCCAATGACCAGTCTATTACATCAGCAAGCGGTTGATAGGAGTAGAGAGAAATTATCTGAAGCTAGAAAAGCTTGCATACTGCCTGTTAATTGCTTCAAGGAAGCTTCGCCCTATTTCCAGGCTTATCCGATCAAAGTTCTTACCGACCAACCTTTCAACAAGTCTTGCAAAGTTCAAAGAATTCTGGAAGGCTATTGAAATGGAACATTGAATTAAGCCAATACGATATATCTTATCACCCATGGAGAGCAATTCAGGGTCAAGATTTGGTGGATTTTATAGCAGAATACATTGCCTGAGATGATATCTTGGAGAGCAGTGGTGAACAAAAGGCTTGATGGAAGATGTACACAGATGGTGCGTCTAACGAACGATGTTCTGGTACTAGAGTCGTGTTAGTGACTTCCGAGGAACATTCAATTTGTTACACCTTGAAACTTAATTTTCCCATAATAAATAATGAAGCAGAATATGAGGCCTTGATTGCAGGACTCAAAATTGCCAAAGAACCAAGAGTTAAAACCATGCATATTTTCTGTGATTTCCAACTGGTAGTATGTCAAGTGTGGAAGGAGTTTCAAGCGAAGGAACAAGGCTGGCTCCTTATCTAAATTGAGTCCTTGAGCTGCTTAATGATATTGAATATTACATGATAACGCATATTCCTAGAGAGGAAAATGCAAAGGCCATCCCTTTAGAAAAGTTGGCCAGTTTCGGAGATGCATAACTCATTGGTCTCATTCCGTTGGAAGTATTGTTAGCTCTGAGAATCGATCAGATGGATGTCGATTGGATCTTGGAGGCTGAGCCTGGGAAGGAGTTATGGATGACCCCGATAAAGAATTATCTACAGAGAGGAATCCTTCCAGATAAGAAGAATAAATGACGCCAACTCCTTTGTAAAGCCTCAAGATTCATCATACAAAAAGGAGTACTTTACAGGAAGGGTTTCTTTGTCCTTATGCTTCGGTGTGTCACCGACGATGAGACCAAACGAGTTCTGAAGGAAGTTCATGAAGGAGCATGTGGCGACCACAACGGGGGGCAAACCCTAGTGAAGAAGATTATTTGTTACGAGTAATTCTGGACAACTATCAACCGAGATGCAGTTGATTACACAAGAAGGCATGACTAGTGCCAAAGGTTCCCCAAGATACGGAGAGCCCCGCCAATGGAAATTACACAAATGGTCAGTCCATGGCCATTTGCAGTCTACGGTATCAATATCATCGGTGTATTGCTGATATCTAAAGGTGGTGCAAAGTACGTCATTGTCGCAGTTGATTACTTCACCAAATGGGCTGAAGCGGAGCCATTAGCCATAGTCACCATGAAGAAAGTAATCAACTTTGTCGTCAGAAATATCATCAGTTGTTTTGGGGTTCCACAAACAATTATCTCCGACAACGATACCCAATTTGATAGTGTCGAGTTCAAAGATCTCTGCCACATGCACTGTATTGAGAAGCGGTTTGCTACGGTGGAACACCCTCAAGTGAATGGATAGGTTGAGGCAGTAAACAAGATAATCATATCCATTCTGAAGAAGCGGTTAGAGAAGGCTAAGGGCAAGTGAATTGATGAATTACCATTAGCATTTTGGGCTTATCAAACGACCCACAAGTCAGCGACTGGTCATTCTCCATCCGCTCTAGCTTATGGATCAGAGGCTATGATCCCGGTTGAACTTAAAGTACATTCTCATTACATGACTTATTATAATCCACAAACAAACGAGAAACTCTTGCTAGAGTCTCTTGATATGATCGATGAGAGGCATGACGAAGCTAAGTTGAGAGCAGCTGAATAACGGATTCGAGTCGCTAGACATTACAACACCAAGGTTAGAAATCAGACTTTTGAAATTGGCAATCTCGTTCTTAAACGGTTCTTTCCTGGCCCTAGGAACTTAGGTCCGACTTGGGAAAGTCCGTACGCAATAGAGCAAAAGCTTGGAGATGGCACGTTCAAGCTAGCAACTGTAGACCGGATCACATTCCCATGAGTATGGAATAGCGAATACCTACAACGCTACTTCACTTGAATGTAAATTTGTACATATTTTCCATGTAACTAGACATAATTCATCATTTCTGATGTTTTATAAAATAAATGACTTACGGAGCTCACAAATCTATATACCCGATTTAATACTGTAAATGGTGTTATATATAAATAAAATTACATGTGAATATTGCTGTTTTGTAGGTACCTAAAATTAGCTACCAACTAAACTTTCATAGTCCATGATCGGACATGCAAAGTACAATTGCATCTGGCATTTGGAAATAGATGCCGAATAACTCCTCAAACCTCGACTTGGGAGTAGGAGCATATATATTCAAAACTCAAAGGTTGAAGGAGATAGCTCGCATCCACTGCTCATGCCTAGAGTCCAGCAAAGCACCCATGTCTTACCTGGAGTAGGGAAAACAAAAGGCCTGCACTCGATGATAGGTAAGATCTTACCTACAAATGTCCTGGAAAAGGATATTTAAATCACTCTGTTAAGCAGTTAACTCCTATCGATGCCTAGAGTTTGGCATGGTGGATGTCCAGAGAGACACCCGATGGTGAATCACTTCAACCGATACCTAGTTCTAGAACCGAACATAGTTACATTCAGATAAGCACTTGGACAATTATTCTTCACTCGTGAAGAACAGAACAAGTTAATGACTTGTCCAAACAGTACTAATGAGAAATGGATAGCAAAAACTAAAACATTGAATGTACAGTGCATTTCTCAAACACTTAAAAAAGATTCACATAAGACTTAAACCAAAAACAAAAGTCATTTTATACCATAGCCAAAATAACTAGAAGTGTTATTAACATTGAAACCAAAAAGCAAAAAGATAAAAGTGACTAGCTACTGCTGAGGAACAAAAACATAAAGGAGATGGATGATTTCTTCTTCCTATGCTTCTTCTTTCCCTCGCATGAGGACTGCCCACCTCCTTTTTCTTTGAGATTCCTCTTGCTTCCTCATCCTCCACTTCCTTGACCATTTACCAGGGTGCCTCGTGATGAAGAGATGGATGCACTCTGGGTATTACCGGCCATAGGAATGCAGTCAGTGGGTGAAGCAACAGACTTTCTTGACTTGTAAACATCCAAAACTCATTGATCATGGATTTCCTAGATGGTGTACCCTATGACAGGCCTCGAAGTTACCATCATCAAAACATCTTCATCAACCTGAATCTCTTGAAACTCACCAATCCCTTCTTTAGCCAATGCTTGGATCTTCTGTGCACCGGGACGTGGTGCATCACTGATTAGAATGCTAGGGATCAACCCGGAGATAGATACGACCACTGAGCCGGTCGTTGTTGCATGTGGACCCAGTTGGGAGCTTTTCTTGGGTAGATAAGAGATTGCAGGCTGACCTAAAATTTGAGAAAAATGAAATGAGAGATTAGTGATGTCGATCGACGTCTTGTGTGCCCACTCAAATAGCAGTGAAGTTAGTTACCTACCTCTACCAGAGTGTAGCTTTGAGTGTGCAAGAGTACCGTCCAAATTTCCCTCTTGGATTGTTTGTCAAGTTGTTCAACCAGCTTCTCAATAGGTGCTTTATCGTGCTTGCATCGAGAGGAATCAGATGTAGTGGAATTTGTAGGGTGTTGAGATTGTTGAGAAGTGTGGGACAGTGTTGGCTGCTTGGTAGAAGGAGAAACATGAGACATACATGGACGATCATCTTGGCGACTAGCATATCTCTCTAAACTCTTGGATGAGGGAGATCTGGATCTCGAACAATGTCTAGACGACGAATCATGTGGCATGTAGTCTTTGGTTTTATTTCCATGATCATGGCACAAACGATTATTGGAATCTACTCATGACTGGACTTATAAGGTTGTGTTGTTTGCTTGCACCTCGGATGATACCCCGTATGCTCCTGGAAGTCATCATATATTCCACGTCAGTCCATTGAATCTACAAATGAAATAAGAGCGAGTCGACGTCTACTGAATCTAAACATGACACACACTGATCAAGGTGTGTGCGCGCGCATGCGCGCTAGTGTCCTAGTATCCCTCCGATGGACCATGGATTCTAAATTTTCCGACAGGAGTGATCTCTCCTACTTTAGTTGAAGGCACATCTTCGATGAAGCGGATTGGAGATCCAACTTTCCCTAGGCTTATTTTGGCGAGGCAATAAAACTTGATTACATTTGTAATTGGCCCAAGATCGGCAAAGGGATCTTCCAACATTTTTACAGGAGTCTCAAATGTGGATGTGATTGGTAGAGGCAGAATGGTGGTCTTTTTCTAAGGGAGTTTGATCTTAAGGCTTTTTCTCTAGAGAGGCTGTTGATCTCTTCCAACTTCACCCTCTTTGGCATTGTCTCTCGCCCCTTCACTCTCATCTCGATTTTCACCCTCATTAATATGCACTTGACCATCACCAGTTTCGATCACCGAACTTTGGATTGGGGGTACCGACGATTCATCTCCTACATTCCTGGCTACTTGTTCATCCTCCTCGCTGTCCATGACAATCAAAGCAGGACCGACACTACGGTTAGGGTCCAACAAGTGGAAAGCCAAGAGATTTTCAACTTTAAGCAACAATTTGGCTCTTCTCTCTGCTACTTGGAGTGCTTGAATTTGCTGCACAGTCTCGGCTAGGGCAGCATTACTAGCTCTGCGTGGAACGTTTGCAAAAGGCGAAAGTCAATTAGAAGCTATAGAATCAAGGATATGGATTTATATCTGAAAGACAAGAACAAAAACTTACAGATGGATAGCCATTGTTGAGCAATCCCAAGAGGAAAGCGAATAAAAAAGAACTCCTCCTTGAAATAATTTAACTTATTCCAGGTTCCAACCACAAACTTTACACATCCTGAATGACTCTAAGAAGATATGAGAAGGATTACCTTTATGACGCTTGAAACTTATAAGTATCGGTTTTCTTGAAAAGTCAGGACTCATTGGAAGTGATGAGAAAAGATGATGCATAAGAAGTTGAGAAAAGCATAGCTATTCAGATGGAGCTGAGTAGGAGCCAACTTCATTTGACGTAAAATTTGTCTTATGAATGGGTTGTAAGGTGGAACTACCCCCAACATGCATATACTTGTTACTGGTCATATATCCTTTAGAAGGGTGATGCGCCCTTTGGAAATGAGTTGGGACAATCATGTCTTCCCACGAAATATTGTGCTTATCATAGATCCTCCTAAGCAATGCCTCGTCTACTTTAGAGGCAACAAAATCAATAGGATCTTCCAATATAACCGCATCTTGGAGTGTGTCTGGAGCAGGTTCTACTTTTGGTTCTTTCGTAGGCTCTCTCTGAACTCCCTGAGCAGGCTGATCTTCTTGAGGAATATCAGGTTAAACAATATATTGTGCTGGAGTTTGTTGCCTTGAAGATGCTCTTATTGAGCTAGATTCCGTATTAGACTCGTTATAATGGACCGTCGATGGACCTTCGACCATAGCTGAAAGACGCCGAGAATGTCTGATGTCCACAGCTATCAAAAAACTTAATATACAACCAACATTAGACAAATTAATATCTACACCCCCGTTCCATAGTGAATCTAGTGCAGTATCATGAAATGCAGATGTTCGATGTTGGTATAACAGTCCATATTAGAGATTGCCCATTGTGACCATCATTACTGAATGTCCTAATGAGCTACGCGTTGTTAGGAGCTCGCTTGGAATTTTTTGGAGCTTGAAATGTCTAGTTCACTAGAGTTTGGTCGCACTTGAACAAAGACGAAAACTCAAAAAAATCCTACTAAGGGGATGGTTCGACACCGAACCATCCCACTTAGGGAATTTCGAGTTTTCTTCTCCCCTCCTCTTATCGCAAGCACTTTGGCTCCATCCTCCAAATCCAAGCACGCTCCTCATCGCTGTTCATCTCCAGCCGTTCTCCATCATCATCACTCACCAAAGTATGCTCAAGCTTGAAGTTTTTGGATTGGGAATATGGCTTATGTTTATATGGTTTGGGCTCAGGTCAAGGCCATTTTTGATGATGTCGATCTCAGCCAGGTTCATGGCAATTTTCGATTGTCAGTAATAGGGTGGCGAGATGTGTTTTAGGTTGAGCTCGAGTTCCTCTAATGGCAAAGCTCAAGGTCGAAAAGGGGAATGCAGGATGGAAGTGAGAAGGAAAGCACGGGTCAACCTTGTTTTATAAAGCACGAGCCAAGTTTTACGGCTATAAACAAGCATGATTTTTAAGTACATGGGTCGGTACCGAACCATCATGGTTTGGTACCGAACGATCATATATTTTTTTGTAAATTGGTAAATTTTATTAAGGCATTAAAGCCCAGATCAAAAATCAGCCCACGCTGAACAGTACAAAAAACAAAGTACAAAACTTTCCGACAAAATCTAAACCCTTTCCAAAAAGCAAACTAAACATCTTCCTCCCAAACCAGGTCATGGCGGTTGATGCTGATAGCTCGTTCCTGGGTTTTCTTGCATTGGAAAGCTCCGATCCACTCCTACAGCATGAACTTCGTCTTGTGCCCGCCTGGTAGTAAGCTCCCTCTTAATCCTCTTCAGAATTATCTGCATGTCCACAATTGCTAATCTATTTACTTCCGTATGTTTTCTATGCTTGCTCTGGAAAATTCTTCGATTCCTTTCTTTCCATATGCTACACACGAACGATCATATATATATATATATAAAGAGAGTGAGAGAAAAGATGCATGACTCCACATGTGCATGTCCATCTGTGTTCGCGTGTTCTTAGACCCTAGCGATCATATACATGTATATGTGTATGCCTATGTTTACATAGATTTAATTTCAGAATTCAATCAATGGAAAATCCAAACCTGAAAATTTTGGAAGTGGAAATATTCAAAAATACTATACCCAGAATGATAAGTCATGAGAGGAATTTTCAATTTTATAATCCTTGATGTTGTTGAAGAGTCACGGAAAATGGGAAAAAGGCATGGCTATTCACTGGAACGAATCTTATTTAGGATAACAACTATTCGAAGTATGAATTGGGATTCGACATGACAATCCTAACCTATCTCGATTTAAATCACATCACGTTCGAAACGAGATGTACTTTGGGGGAAAGTGTTATCCAGCCTTTTGACTTGATAATTTTTAGTCAGATTAGACGGGTCGCACTACTAGGTTATCAAGGCAAGCGACCTAGGACGATAGCCAAGAGGATAAGGAAAGTGGTCCAACCAAGTCTAGGAAACCAAGTCGAGACCATCATACAAAAAACAGGAGAACATACAACTAAGTAACTGGTTCGATACCGAATCAGTTACGGTTCGGTACCGATCCATATTACTTTATGGGTTTGATCCTATTTTCCTACTATATGATGGCAAAGGTCTTAGAAGCCCATTTTATGCTCCATAACACCGTTCGCATGCTCTTCTCCTTTAGCCTCCTCAAGCACCTCAAGCCTGCAACTTCATCCTTACATAGACCCATCAATCAGACTCAGAAACAAGCTAATAATGGCTCAAGCAACTCTGGAACCATAAAACTAATGGTAAGGCAAAAAATCTTCAAAATCTAGAACAATGATTGACGAAGTTTAATGGGTCAGTACCAACCCATAGCTATGGTTAGGTGCCTTCCCATACAGATTGCTGAGCTGGCCACATCTTCTTCTTCAGCAACTGCCGGGAGATCATGGAGAACGTGGGAATGGATGCGTTCCCGAGACTTTCCTACTGACCTACACCTATAAATAGACCATAAGAGGCTTCATTTAAGGGATTATTTTCACTTCCTAGCATTTTTGCTTATTTCTTGTAATCACTTATCGTTCGGCGATGAACCATAAGAACAAAATTGTTGTACTTCCAGTAATAAAATGGGAAGAATTGTTAAGTGGATTTAAGCACACCTTACTGAACCGCTATAAATTGTTTTTTACTATTTATTTCTAATTTTCAATTTACGTTTCTTCACTTTATTTCTCTACACAATATTAAGGGTGTTGGTACCATTTTTGAAGCTAACAATAATATATGTATGTGCATGTGTAACATACCAATCCACGCAAGGTATAACATACTCATGTATAGATGTTGGGATTTACATCGCAATAGACATGTTAACTCATCCAATATGCAAAGATATATCAATACGATAAATATATACATATATACATACACATACAAACATATATATATATATTTATATATTAAAGTCTCGTTCAAATAATGTTATACAAGTATATAAGTATATTTATATCTATATATATAATCATATAAACAAAATATTAATATTGTATATACATATTATATAATAGATTTATTTAAATATAAATAAATTATTTATAAATATTAATTTTTTATAAAATTGTAAGTAATATATATACACATACATTCAAATATATTAATGAATTTTTTATTTTAATATATATACATACAAATATTTTTTATTTAAATATATATTCATGCTAATATATGTATAATAATATATATATTATTAAAATAAAAATATCTTTTTTGATAAATATGAAAGACTAGGTCTTGTGGACAACTCAGTAAAATAATTAATTTTTTATTTTAAAGTAAATTTTAATTAAATATCAAAAATTAATAACATATTAATTAAAATTAAATTTTAAACTTTATTTTAAAATTTAAATTTCTAGTATCCTAAAATGATATTTCATGCTTCAAAAAAAAATTCCATAATTTTTCAGATTTTAAATTAATTTTAAAATCATTTTCAACTTTCGGTTATAATTTAAACTAATTTTTAAAAATAAAAAATAGATTCTTTCTTTTTCCAAGAGTGTCTCCACTAATAATATCATTTATAAAACATAAAATATAATTTTCATAGCATATTTGAATTAATATAAATTATTTATGTAATAAATTGATTTAAATAATGATAAAATTATTTTTCATTACCAAAAATTATTTTTGTGCTAATTCTTCACATATAAAATTATACGACTATTTTTTATTAAAGTATGATATTGTATTTAATTATAAATTATATATATATAGCAATTTAAATAATATATATTAATTCAATAAAATTTAAAAATTGTATTTTTTTATTCTGAGCCGTAACGATCTGAGGTATACTTGAAATGTTTTTTTAAAGTATACATATACATACATACAATTAAATAACTTTGTGACAATATTAGTTGCATATCAGAACTGTCACCTAACTAAAAATGTAATATACATATATAATAGAATATTATAAATATGTACCAATAATTGTATTTTGATTAAAACCATACCTTAATTCCAAGGCCTTAAAGTCCACCTTGAAATGATGATATATATCCCTTGAAACTATTTTTGATCAAATAGAATGCTAGTCCTTGAATTGTTGACTATCGGCTATCGAATAGCGACTGATTTGATTTGATTTGAACTTGAACCAATGGAGATAGGAGAAAGCTTATTTTAGCCAAATCTAGGGGGGTTTTGGAGGCTTCCAAAATTCCTCTAACGATTTAGGATATAGATGCTTATATAGAGGAGGATTAAGAGATATTTTAGAATCAAGATCCTACGTCACCTCTTACCAATTCTCTTCCATCTTAGCCCTCCATCTCAAAGTCTATGTTGCACCATCTTATGGTAACATTAACCCTTCATTATGGATGAATCTTATAGCCCCTTTTATGAGCTTTTAAACCCACTCAAAGCCCATATAAAATATTATACAATTAAATCTAATTAATCGCTTATAGATATCGTATGTCGATTGATATATTTATAACTATTATACTCCTTTTTTGCCATCCTTTGGGTATGAAGTCATGCCACTCATAGAAGTAGACATCCCATCACCACGACAAGTGACCTTCGAGCTTGAGTAAAACAAAGAGCCACTCAAGCTTAGACTTGACACTATAGAAAATCGAAGAAGCTAAAGCTGAACTTCGCACCAAAGCCTAAAAGAGAAAGATCGCCAAGCGCTACAACTCAAGAATAAAGCTCTGGCAATTCATCATTGGCGACCTAGTCCTATGTTGTGTGTTCACCAATATAAAGAACCTAGTCGAAGGAGTGCTTGGTTTGAACTGGAAGGGGCCGTATGTTATAAGTGCCATATTAATAAATGGTGCTTACTGCTTCTCTCACATGGCAGAACCCACATTTCACACACTTGGAACCCAATGCAGCTTTTGTGAAGAATACATCAAAGACTCCATAGCCACTAAGGCAATCCAACAAAAGATAAGTTATTATGTGCTCATTTGCCTTGTTGGGGTTACCGACCTCTGCTGCTAAAGACATGCATGCCATGCTCCTTTCCTTCCAGTCGGCTATCCACGAGGATGAATCACCATGCATCCAATTCCTTGCTAGGGACTGGCACCTAGTGTTCAGGTTCATGTCGGGCCAGTATTCCACACTCAACGTGAAACGTATATCCCTAGAGAACCTTCGAACAGTCCAGGTAATCCAAAGAACGATGAGTTATTATATACTCACTTACCTTGCTGGAGACTACCGATCTCTGCTGCGAAAGTCTTATAAGCAATGCTCCTATTCTTAAGTGTGGAGACTACCAATCTTCCACACTCAATTGGCAATATGTCTTCATGGAGAATCTTCAAACGACCTAGAAAATCCAACAAGGGATGAGTTATTATATGCTCATCTACCTTGTTAGGGACTACCGACCTCTACTATCAAGGACTTGCGAGTCATGCTCCTCTCCTTACCTTTCTGCTATCCATGGGGATGAAATATTATGCATTCACTTTTTTGTCGAGGACTGCCACCCTATGTTCATATTTGTGCTAGGCACGTCTACTACACTTAATTGGCAACATGTCTCCTTGGAGAACCTTCAAACAGCCCAGGCTATCCAATGAAGGTTGAGTTATTGTGTGCTCATTTACCTTGTTGGGGACTATCTACCTCTACTGCTAAGGACTTGCAAGCCATACTCCTCTTATTATCGACCGGCCATCCATGAGGATGAATTAGCTTGCATTCACTTCTTTACCGAGGACCGCCTTCCAACATTCAGGTTCGTGACAGGCCCATCTACCACTCTCAACTGCAATGTATCACCCTAGAGAACCTTCGAACAGCCCCAGCATGTCACTTGAGAGTAACCTTCACCCCACTTATTGCTTAAATTCGTGCGAGGACCGCTCGATAACAATCCAGGGGAAGTAAGCTCGACTATCTTATGCTAGCTTCGACACCTAACAAACAACTAGGTTACACACTCAATGTTCGCATCCGAGTCCTTTAACCTTGTCGGCCTATCAACCACAACAAGTTAATCAAATCGAGATCATCCGCACTTAAAGTATGCCGCCCTATAAGCTAAGCACAAATAAGTACAAGAGCGGACATAGCCATCAAATTCTTTGACAAATTTAAAAAAAAGGAACTTTGTTCATTTCCAAAGATGCAGGGCACATAGCCCGCCCCACTAGGCTTGCAAAAAAAGGAGGAAAAATATCTATAAGGATGACTCCTTAGCTAGCCGGCTCAAGGAGTCAATCTACTACATGGTCAAAACGGCTGGCACGACCTCCCTAACCACCTCCATTTTAGCAGCAACTTTAGGCCGGGTCACTACAAAGGTCTCAAAATCTAGATGGCTCATAGAGATAGGTAGATCATAATTTTCCTTGAGTAGGGCCTTGATCATATTGGTATGTTGGTTCTTCCATACGTTCTCCTTCCGCTGTCGGGCAACCTCCACATCTACAATAGACTTGCACTTAGTGTTGTGCAGGGTTAAGTTCCTCTCGGCCTCCACTAGCTTCTCCTAGAGATCCGCTGCCTTTTTCTCTGCCTGGTCCCTTTCCACGACCACATCATGTGCTCTTTTCTTGGCCACTACTATTGCCTGCTTGGCCTTTCCTAAGGCATGCTTAAATTGTCCGACATCATCCTTAAGCTCCAAGTATTCATCCTAGATGCAAATGGAGCAGAGGTGACCTACAAAAATAGATCATTTAGAAAATTCAATAAATCACACAAGTAATCAATGCTAAAGAAGCTTACAAGCAAGATGTCTTGGTATAGGTGTCGATAACATCCTCTTCAAAGTGATAGCTCCACCTGGATCGGGCCTGGTGGTTTGATGTAGGATCTCGACTGACATCATTTGAAATGACCTCAACAAGAGCTCTAGTTCATCATGGTTTGAAGCGACGTTGATCTCTTGGGATGCGTGCCCTATTGGCACCACCTTATCCCCTTCATGCAACCCCTCCTCATCAAAAATAGGCTTTCGCCTTGCAAATGGAGCTAGGGTACCTAAAAACATCCTTTCTCTAGCCCTCTTCAGACTCTTGAACTCATTCTCCAGAGGCACTTGCTCCGGACTAAGGGAAACATGGTGACCTCCATCGGTACTTAGATATGGCAGTCACAACGGCTTTGTTGTCAGAGCTGGATTGGTCGAAGGTGGAAAAGTTGAACTTTATTCCATAAAATCAATAAAGAGGAACAAATGAGTTAGTCAAAATTCAAGTAAAAGGAAGAGAAGTTCAAGTAAGCAACCGTTTGCATAGGCTTGGCTCGTATTCCTTATAAGGGGCTGGCATGATTTGTTTGAGCTGTCTACCCTAGTCTGGTCCATCCCTGTGTGACGCTCGCCCAAAGATCCCCCTTCCCATCCAAGATATGAGAGGTCATATGCAAGAATTACCCTGGAAGAGGGACTAGGGTCGCCACCGACCCCTGACCCTAGAACCCCTCCGCCAATACTTCTTTCCTCAAAGCCCATCTCCTACTCCTCAAGCAACGACACATGGTGACGGACTGGGATGTTGGCTAATTGTTATGGGTCAAATTCTTCCTACCACGGCACCAACACAACTGTAATGACCCTAATTTTGAGTAACATTATTTAGGATATTTAATTAGATAAATTAAATGAAATAATGTAGATGGTTAAGTGTTGAGATTTGTATAATCATAAGGTAGCCATGCCTTAATTAATGTATAAACATAAGATGATTAAAAAGAAGAAAATAGGAGGCATATGATAAGGGCAAAATAGGAATAGGCTATGTTCTTATACCCTAAACCCTTCTTACCTTCATTCCTTATTCATTTACAACATTCACAAACAAAACTAAAATACCTGGAAGCTTGGTCGGCAACAATTAAGAGAAATCAAAAGGAAGATAAGCAAGGAAACAAGTAGAAAGCTTGAAGGAATTAAGTAAAGAACAAATCTCAACCTTTTTAACACCAAGCTAAGGTGAATAATGATCTTACATATCATTTTTATTGATTTCAGTTTCTAGTTAGATCCGAATTGATTTTGCAAATAATATACCATGATTTGATTGTTTAAATGGATACATATGCTTGTTGATGAATTATGCTGCTTCATATAGATCTTATGATAAGGTTAGATTTGAAAAACACATTAAATGACATCCAAATGACTTGCATTTTAAAAATATTGTAAAAAACTGTAACGCCCCACCTCTATACTCACACTAGCCAAGGACACTATGGGGTAATGCCATCGACTAGCACGAAGAATAATGCTGTTGAGGAGCGACCATCTATGTAATTGCTTTGTGCGAGTATCGATATATCAGATAATATGATTTCAAGAGGAAATCCGACATATCAAATACAAACTCAAAGCTACTACACAGTGGCTATGTGGGCTTTGGAAACAAATATAGAAATAAGCATAACACAAATCAGTCACAGATATTCATATCACAAAGGCGGAAACAGATATGAATATAACACATAAAAGTGTTCATCAAAATAGTGGTCATACAAGATCCACTATATCACAAAAGAATAGGTACAAGTGCTAAGCAAAAGAATAAGTATACATCAAGGAGTCTCTATCTCAAATGTATAAAAGCAAAAACTACAAAGCTAAAGTAGTTAGCCAAAAGTCAGAAGCTAACCCCTGCTAAGAAGTCAAGTGGAAGCACCTGTAATACCTCGTTCTGACCCGAGTATTATTTAAGAAGAAAATAATAAACGGATCAGTCTAGCTATAAATATCGTATAAAATGAGATAGGATAAGAGATATGACAAAAACGTATGATAACAACAATGCCATACTGTGACAAGTATACATCAGATAACAACAAAAATCATACAATATCTCAAATCTCGTCAAATATCCAAAAAGAATATCATATTCTTTAGCTTATTCACCAAACCCCAAATATTGACAAAACATATCAATGTCAATCGCAAAAAAATTGGTGAAACACAAATTCCAGAAATCACAATTAGAAATCCAGAGAACACAAAGGGGGAGGCCTATCATAAACGGGAGCATGAAAACTCACCAACACGTGTATCACAAATGAGACGTTATCCCATGAACTGAACATCGACGCACCTAAAAAGATATGCCCCATGCACAGTCGAACATCGACGCACCTAAAAAGATACGCCTCATGCATAGTTAAACATCAACGCACCTAAAAAGATACACCCCATGCATAGTCGAACATCGACGCACCTAAAAAGATACGCCCCATGCATAGTCGAACATCGACGCACCTAAAAAGATACGCCCCATGCACATACCTATTGAGCCGAACATCGATGCACCTAGAAAGATAGCCCCATGTACCGAACTCATTGAGCCGATTGCTCCACGAACGGTCAAAAAGACTAGGGGTCGCTAGCCCCTAAAAATGAGACGAAGCTCCATAAAACTGGGTACAGTCCCCCATGTGAACAAAGAGACTTCGCATATCGCTAGTCTAAACCATAAAATGATCGCCATCGATCAATAAGAAGTGTGAATTACACTAAGCTAGTAAATAAATGAGTTTAGCTCATGTTCCATAACCACTGGCATAACTTAAATATTTACGAACAAATTGTAGATTTCCACTCAAAAATTGTCACAAGATTTCAATCGAACAAGTCTAAGAATTAACCGGCGAAGTAAACGCAAGCGTTTCATACCACTTGTTTTGCTAAGTCGTTTAATTGGATTTCTCATACGAATGAGGTAAAGGTTTGTATATACTAATAGATTTTGAAAACGGTTTTAAAAACGAGCTATGTATTTAAAAGTAGTGTTGAAATCGTTTTTGTGAAAGAGTTTGAGTATTTACTACTAGTATAGAAACCTTTGTATTTTAAAGTGACAAATCACAAAAATGATTGTAGAAACAATCAATCACCAAAAATTCACATTCGACGACGTAAATCAAAACCATAAAAAATCGATATCAATTCCATCAAATGGATATTCCCAAAAGTCCATAAAATGAAGTCATCAAATTTGATAATAAGTGATAACAACTAATCGGATCAACCAAAAATCGATTAAAACGGAAATCCACTCAAAATAGGCAATTTGGCTGAAATAAGCGGCTCTAGACGTTTGGTGGTTATCCCAGACGTTTGAGCTGAAGCTCTGGAATTTTCTTCCGGATCGCCTAGACGTCTGGGATATAAGCTCAAACGTCTGAGCTAAGACTCTGGAATTTTCTTCCCGTAGCTTCAGACGTCTGACCTTAATACCAGACATCTGAGCTGAAGCTCAGGGCAATATTCTGCCTTGGCCAATGATGGCCAATTCGTATCGGAAGCGATCAAGTGAGTGACGATGGCTAGAGATTTATGCCAAGTGACAACCCCACCCTATAGGCTCACCAATACACTCCGAACAACATGTTCAAACATCCATATAAGGATTTTCATAGATTTTGACTTCAAAATACCAAAAATTGGAAAATTCACCAAACCAATTCAATCCAAAAGAAAATGGACATGCAATAGATGTTAGAAATTCATACCTAACAACAATGAAAGCTATAGACATAGATGTGAGTTTAAAAACTCACCTTTAAACCCAAAAACAACGAATGAGAAGCTTTAAAATAAAGGAAAGATCAACCACTCTTCAACTTCAACTCAAGAAGCTCAAATCTATGCTCATAAGCAAATATTTCCTAAGTTAGGGTTTAGAAATTTCTGAAAATTGAAGAGAGATTGAGATGGAGAAGATGAAGAGGATGCTTACCTAAGCTTCTCTTTGATTTTGGAGCTTGAATCTAGAATTTCCTAGTAATTTAGGGTTTAGGAATTCTAATTTCCCTTTCTTTCCCCCATTTTTCTTTTAGCTTGAAAGTGTTAGGAAATGAAAATGAATGAAGAGGAGTTGGAGGAGGAGTTAGGGTGTTATGTTGGGTTAGTGGGCTGAAACCCAAACCCAAAGCCCAACTAGAAAAATAGCAAAATTATACTCAACTCCAGACATATCGATGTTTATACTCAAAAAGGCCGCAAACACCATTTTGAACTCAATGGAAGTAGTTTCGAGTCCGGATTCGCCCATTTACAAAAAGTAGGATTTCGGACTTTAATCCGACTAACGATGCTATATTTGAATAAAACATTTAAATATATAATCGTAAAATATGCGGGTTGTTACAGACTCCCCTCCTTAAAGAAATTGCGTCCTCGCAATACTTAAGAAGAAAATAAAGAGTAACAACCATACCAAGGCATATCAACACAAAAGAAAAATTTGAAGCGAGAAGTTCACCCTAAGGAGCACAAGAGAGTAAGTCCAGATGTGTTCGCTCGATGAATTCTCTGGATTCCCAAGAGCAATCCTTAGGATTTGAGGACCATTGAACTTTCACAAGCGGGACATCTTTATTACGAAGACGTTTAACCTCCGTAGCAATGATGCGAATAGGATGTTGCTGATATGTCAAATTAGGTGAAACTTCAATTTCATCTATAACACCGGGCTCAAGAATAGAATCGGAATCTCTAAGGCATTTCCGTAGTTGAGAGACGTGGAATACGTCATGAATAGCAGAAAAATTGAGCCGGTAATAAAAGGCAATAAGCCACAGAACCAATACGTTCGGTGATGGGAAATGGACCAATATATGGAGGTGCTAATTTTCACGATCGACTGAAACGCACAACACCCTTCATAGGTGAAACACGAATGAACACAAAATTCTAAGAGCGGAAACAACAGTCGCGAGCACTAGATCATGAGTGTCATATCCTATCTCGGTAGGCTTTAATTGTATAGAAGTATAAGTGATAACGCGTTCCCTTTTTGCATGAGAACGACACCCAAACCAATACGACTAGCATCGGTACAAACAGTGAAGTCTTGGTTCCCTTCGGGAATCAAAAGAATAGGAGCATCGGAAAGGAGTTCTTTTAAATGATCCTCTTTCCCAAAAAGCTAAGACATTCAAAATTATAATTAGATTTATATAACCATAAAAAACAAATTTACTTATTACAAGTCAATTTACTGTGTCTGACTGTCTCATTATAGCGTTTAGGAGATTCCTATCGATAACGTTGATCAGGCGCATCGACCAGAATTCTTAAAGCACTCAATGGGCAATACAACACAAAATCATCTTTTATATGATAAACGGGTCTCTTAAATTTTTTATGAATATTCTTTTCTTGTTTTAAGAACAAAATCCAAGTATACTTACAAATATAGCTCATTAGAAAGATTTGCAATTTTAAATTGCTGTTTTCAATCATAATCAATGAATACAAGGATGGACTCATCGAGATATTCATAGAATACTCGATTCATTAGATGGATGAAATAAGCTGGATATTTCGTCAAACCGAATGACATAACGAGCCATTCATCAGATCTGTAACGAGTACAGAATGATATCAAAGGAATGTTATCCTTTGTAATACGAAACTGATGAAAACCGGTGGTAAGGTCGAGCTGAAAAGACCTTAGCACCACTCAATAGATCGCTTAGGTGATAATCCTAAGACAAGCTCAAAGATACCGGAAAATTCCCAACTACTTGAGTGAGGGAAATAACATCTTCCTCCTCAAGTGGGTTTAGGTAAGATGATGCCACCGAATTGGAATCAAAATCATTAAGAACAATAGAAATATGCTTAACAGATCGAAAATGTCAAAGATGGATAGTCCTCTTGGGACATAGGATGTGGACTTAATATCGATTAAGCCAATCCGTTGCTAAAAATCATTTCTGAAACCTAAGTAGCGCATAACAAGCAAATCGGCTCGGAATGTATAACCACATAAAATAATCTCGACATTTCTACAAAGTAAACTGAGTGTTGCAGATCCACCAATCGGATTCGTAATTCTCAATGAAGTCATCAAACCCATAATATTTAAAGAAAAAGAATCAACAAGTTCTTTTGATATAAAATAATGAGATGAACCCGTATCAAAAAGAACTCGAATAGGGTAATCGCAAAACAAACTAATGCCATCAAGGACCGAATGAGAAATACCTTGTCCAAGAGAAGTGTCACAAGGAGCTTGCACAACATTTAGCTTTCCCTCCTTCTTGCTTTGAAGTATGGGACACGCAGATATATGATGACTCAAACTTTAAAATAGCAACAATAAAGGGGTTTCAGACACTCATTTGCATAGTGGTCCGTAGAACCACAATTGTAGCATTGTCCACGACTAGAGGTAGGAGTCTTTGCTACCGAAGTTTCCTGCTTCCCTTTCTTGTTGGGATTGGGACCTTTGAACTTAATAGGCCTCTTCATGTTATTGTTGAAGTTCTGTTTGGCACCCACAACTTCAACATCACTTTCTTTATCGGCCTCTTCAAGTCGAAGAGCGATATCTATAAGCTGATCGAAAGAAACTTCTAGTTTCAGAAGTAAAGGCTTTTTGAGGTTCTTATTCAACCCATAGACAAACCTCTAATTTTTCTTCAATGGGGTATTAATATACTCGACCCCATATTTAGAGAGAGATTTAAAAGATGCGAAGTAATCCGTCATAGAAGATTCACCTTGAACAAGATCAATAAAGCGTTGGGCCAAAGTTACTTTTTTAGCTTCTGGCATAAACTTTAACTCGAACCTTTCTCGGAATTGCTCCCAAGTAAGATCCGCTTCAACAATTTCCGAGATCAAAAGCTCATAGCAATCTAATGCTCTCTCCTGGAGCATGCTAGAAGCCACTTGGACTCAATGTAGATTCACAAGATTCATGCGAGAAAAGATGCGATCGCATGTTCTAAGCCAAGCTTGGATTTCTATAACGCTTTCGGAACCCTTGAATGGCCTTCCACCCAAATCAGTACAATCTCTGCACAAGCGTGCAAACCCGGATTTAGGGTGAGAAGGCTCTGGAATGGGACCGGCGGCTTGAGCATTCTTTACAAGATCCAAAAGCTGTTGGGCAGACATGAATACTCCATCCTGAGGAGTAGCACTGGATTGACCGGCACTGGGACGGCCAGGTCTAACCATTTCTCTTCTTTAAGAAAGAAACAAAGAAGAGGAAAAAGGTTATTCTCAGAATGAATATCAAACAAACTTGATTGATAAAACAAGGCATCATAAAAGAAAATAGGATAGATCGGGTCCAATGGCTCGAATTAAATCCTAAGGCACGATTCCTAAGAAAGGCTTAGGACAATGATCCTTGCTAGATTATTCTACATTGTTCCGAAGTTTGGCTCTGATACCAACCTATGACACCCCACCTCTATACTCACACTAGCCAAGGACACTATGGGGTAATGCCATCGACTAACACGAAGAATAAGGCTGTTGAGGAGCGACCATCTATGTAATTGCTTTGTGCGAGTACCGATATGTCAGATAATATGATTTCAAGAGGAAATCCGACATATCAAATAAAAAATCAAAGCTACTACACAGTGGCTATGTGGGCTTCGGAAACAAATATAGAAATAAGCATAACACAAATCAGTCACAGATATTCATATCACAAAGGCGGAAACAGATATGAAAATAACACATAAAAGTGTTTATCAAAATAGTGGTCATACAAGATCCACTATATCACAAAAGAATAGGTACAGGTGCTAAGCAAATAAATAAGTATACATCAAGGAGTCTCTATCTCAAATGTATAAACGCAAAAACTACTAAGCTAAAGTAGTTAGCCAAAAGTCAGAAGCTAGCCCCTGCTAAGAAGTCAAGTGGAAGCACCTGTAATACCTCGGTCTGACCCGAGTATTATTTAAGAAGAAAATAATAAACGGATCAGTCTAGCTATAAATATCATATAAAATGAGATAGGATAAGAGATATGACAAAAACGTATGATAATAATAATGCCATACTGTGACAAGTATACATCAGATAACAACAAAAATCATACAATATCTCAAATCTCATCAAATATCCAAAAAGAATATCACATTCTTTAGCTTATTCACCAAACCCCAAGTATTGATAAAACATATCAATGTCAATCGCAAAAAAATTGGTGAAACAAAAATTCCAGAAATCACAATTAGAAATCCAGAAAACACAAAGGAGGAGTCCTATCATAAACCGGAGCATGAAAACTCACCAACATGTGTATCACAAACGAGACGCTATCCCATGAACCGAACATCGACGCACCTAAAAAGATACGCCTCGTGCACAATCGAACATCGACGCACCCAAAAAGATACGCCCCATGCATAGTCGAACGTCAACGCACCTAAAAAGATACGCCCCATGCCTAGTCGAACATCAACGCACCTAAAAAGATATGCCCCATGCATAGTCAAACATCGACGCACCTAAAAAGATACGCCCCATGCATAGTCGAACATCGACGCACCTAAAAAGATACGCCCTATGCACATACCTATTGAGCCGAACATCGATGCACCTAGAAAGATACGCCCCATGTACCGAACTCATTGAGCCGATTGCTCCACGAATGGTCAAAAAGACTAGGGGTCGCTAGCCCCTAAAAATGAGACGAAGCTCCATAAATTGGGTACAGTCCCTCATGTGGACAAAGAGACCTCGCATATCGCTAGTCTAAACCATAAAATGATCGCCATCGATCAATAAGAAGTGTGAATTACACTAAGCTAGTAAATAAATGAGTTTAGCTTTATGTCCCATAACCATTGGCTTAACTTAAATATTTACGACCAAATTGTAGATTTCCACTCGAAAATTGTCACAAGATTTCTATCGAACAAGTCTAAGAATTAACCGACGAAGTAAACGCAAGTGTTTCATACCACTTGTTTTGCTAAGTCGTTTAATTGGATTTCTCATACGAATGAGGTAAAGGTTTGTATATACTAATAGATTTGGAAAACAGTTTTAAAAATGAGCTTTGTATTTAAAAGTAGTGTTGAAATCGTTTTTGTGAAAGAGTTTGAGTATTTACTACTAGTATAAAAACCTTTGTATTTTAAAGTGACAAATCACAGAAATGATTGTAGAAACAATCAATCACCAAAAATTCACATTCGACGATGTGAATCAAAACCATAAAAAATCGATATCAATTCCATCAAATGTATATTCCCAAAAATACAGAAAAAAAAGTCATCAAAGTTGATAATAAGTGATAACAACTAATCGGATCAACCAAAAATCGATTAAAATGGAAATCCACTCAAAATAGGCAATTTGGCTGAAATAAGTAGCTCTAGACGTCTGGTGGTTGTCTCAGACGTCTGAGCTGAAGCTCTGGAATTTTCTTCCAGATCGCTCAGACGTCTGGGATATAAGCTCAGACGTCTGAGCTGAGACTCTGGAATTTTCTTCCCGTAGCTCCAGACGTCTGACCTTAATACCAGACGTCTGAGCTGAAGCTCAGAGCAATATTTTGCCTTGGATAATGATGGACAATTCCTATCGAAAGCGATCAAGTGAGCGTTGATGGCTAGGGATTTATGCCAAGCGACAACCCCACCCTATAGGCTCACCAATACACTCCGAATAACATATGCAAACATCCATATAAGGATTTTCATAGATTTTGACTTCAAAATACCAAAAATTGGAAAATTCACCAAACCAATTCAATCCAAAAGCAAATGGACATGCAATAGATGTTAGGAATTCATACCTAACAACAATGAAAGCTATAAACATAGATGTGAGTTCAAAAACTCACCTTTAAACCCGAAAACAACGAATGAGAAGCTTTAAAACAAAGGAAAGATCAACCACTCTTCAACTTCAACTCAAGAAGCTCCAATCTAAGCTCATAAGCAAATATTTCCTAAGTTAGGGTTTAGGAATTTCTGAAAATTGAAGAGAGATTGAGATGGAGAAGATGAAGAGGATGCTTACCTAAGCTTCTCTTTGATTTTGGAGCTTGAATCTAGAATTTCCTAGTAATTTAGGGTTTAGGAATTTTAATTTCCCTTTCTTTCCCCCATTTTTCTTTTAGCTTGAAAGTGTTAGGAAATGAAAATGAATGAAGAGGAGTTGGAGGAGGAGTTAGGGTATTATGTTGGGTTAGTGGGCTAAAACCCAAACCCAAAGCCCAACTAGAAAAATAGCAAAATTCTACTAAACTCCAAACATATCGATATTTATACTCAAAAGGGTCGCAATTGCCATTTTGAACTCAATGGAAGTAGTCTCGAGTCCGGATTCGACCTTTTACAAAAAGTAGGATTTACTACTTCGCCACTTCCATTAGTAGCTTTCGACACCATACCTTTGCCCACGAAACCAAGTCGAAACAAATGCATATGTTATCAAACAATTGATACGTAGTGAATTGGAGAAAGACGAAAGTTACCACATCGAAACCTAGCTTTTGAAGGGGTAGAAGCTACACTTATTGACTTTGATTTACTTCTGCTTATAAAGGATGCTTTCAAAGGGGTTATATCAGCTTTCGACTTAATCGATATGCCTTTTCTTTTAGAAAAATAGCCTTCGAAAGGGTTGTCGCCTTTTGTTTTCAAAGAAGCTTTTGAAAGGATAGCTTTGAACATATTCAAAACCTAGCTCCCGCATTCTACCTTTCGAACTATTTAAGGCCTTATAGCCTATAAACAATTATTTCGAAAGGGTGCTTTCGCCTTCTTACTTTGATGCCGCTTCTCAATGCTATCGAAAGGGTTGGTTTCGAAACCATCCTCTTTCTTTTACTTAGGACCAATGCTTTCGAAAGCAATGCTTTCGCTTATGTTTTATGACCCTTAGTTATATAAATAAGTTAAACCCAAAGGTGTCGAAAGGAATGATTTTCAATGATTTCGAAGCAATATTTCCACAACCTTTTACTTGAACCAAATACTTTCGAAAGGTACTTTTAAGTGAAGAATATAAAAGCTTTCGAAAGGTATATAATATGTGTTTCAAAGGGGAGATTCCCAATGTTTTCGAAAGGTTTATTTTGAGTAATTGAATGGAGGGTTTCCAATGCTTTCAGAAGGCAAGTTTAAATGGTTTTAAAAGAGGATGTCTAAGGTTTTAGTGAAGCTTTCAAAAGGGTTATTTTCATTAATTCGAAAGGTATTGTTTAAGGTTTAAACAGAGGCTTCAAAGGTATTGTTTGGCTTTGTGGCCTAAAATATTTTTAAGTTAAAAAGGGTTTTTAACTTACTTGGAAGGGATAGATAATCCCATCGATAAGGTTTCATCAACGTTGTTTTATGTAAATTGTAGAATAAAGCAAAGTATATGATTTCCTTGTTTTAAGAAGACATGGTTTAAGGGGTAAATCATTTATAAAGACTATTTACAAGGAAATGATGTTTTAACAGGGAAGTTGACCCTAAGACAAGAAATGAAACATGAATAGGGTAGTTAACCCTAAGTTTATGACTCAGATATTAGAAGACCAGATAGGACTGGTATAGGGTCGCGCCCTATACTTTAGCTATCAGCTCTAGCTAAAAAAGTCCAAAATTTCAGTGTGTAGGGCTTGTCATAGGTGGGACTAAATTGAGTTTACACACAGAAGGGAATATACAGAGTATAGATAGGTTATTGGTGAGCCCGTAAAACCATTAGGTTCAGTTGACCCTAGAAAAAGAAAGTTGTGGGCAGTCAGCCCAGTATTGTATCTAACGGAAGTTAGATTATTGAGTATGTTTGGTAAGTCCGAGTCAGCCAATTGTTAATAGTTAGCCAGATAAAACTATAGTGCGGACAGAGAGTCCATTGATTTCCTGATTTTTATGCATATATGTATTTTCTTTTATTGTTATAATCAGTCTGATTACAGGATTTGATTTGTGAAAAGATATGCTTTTAAAGGAATATTAATAAGGGAAAACCCATTCCGCTAAGCGGCGTGGTCTCACTTAATATCAGTAAACCGAGATGTAATAACATTATTCACACCAGACATTATGTCGGACTCGAAGTTTATGTTTTCCCTCTTAAACTCTCGGGTGCTCAAAATTTTATTTGAGTAGATTGAGGGTTAAAGTTTTTCAGATTTAGTAGGTTGGACGAATAAGCTTCCGAAGACGTGCACGAGGAAAAGTTAGCTATGTAGGAGACATTTTATTCTATTTTCGATGCGATGTATTTATGACTATCTAGTACTCTGATCATCCAAGACCAGGGGCATCTATATATGCCGATCTTGGCGTAATTTGTAATAATTATAATTGATCAAAACTTGGGAATAGTTTGGGATTATGTAACTTAATATGAAGCATTGATTTGAAATGTAATCAAAAAAGTTGTTTTGAAATCTGTGATGAATTTATTTCATATTCGTGAGCTTCTGACATTATGGATTGTAATAACATTACCGTATTTTGTCACCGGAAGTAAATACTATAGATGACTGTAGCATCTGTAACGCTTAGCTTCGGGCCTCAAGATAGGGGATGTCACAACTTGGTATCAGAGCATAGGTTTATGAAAACTTTAAAGAAATTTTAAACTTAAAATGAGTTTGAAAACATAATCCTAAGGAATTAGAGAAAAGACTGGGGTATGGGATAACGCTATAGTAACATACTTGTATTTGCCATATATAAGTATACACCTTATCTCTATTCTTCCATCTTTCTTAGGCTATTCTTCTGTATCTTACAAAGACACGAATGCAGATTTTAAGGATGTAAGATATTGATGCTAGGAAAGGAAGAGTCAACATTGGTGGAGGAAGCACCACAACCAATGGGAACGCTTGACCTAATAATAGAATGAATCCAGGTCATGCACAAACTGCTAATGCGGGTGCTGAAGTGCCACAAGTCGATATGGGAGCTATGTATTAGTTCTTCATTAATATGATGTAGGCTGGAATTGCTACGGGTGTAGTCAGGGGAAATGTTGAAGGAGGAAATCAAGGGGCTCCAGTGGTCAATAACTATGCAGTACTAAGCAGAGATTATTCTTGGCTTGAAGGAAAGCCATTTATCTGGACTGAGGATGCCAGTGAAGTGGATAATTGCTTGCTTCATTGTGAAAGGATCTTCGCTGACTTACGACTTAATGATGAACATAAGAGGGAACTTGCTTCTAGACAGTTGCAAGGAGCAGCACTGTAATGGTGGAATAGTGTTACTGTTAACGAGGAGACCATGACTTGGGCTGAATTTAGAAGGAGGTTTGAGGAAAGGTTCATGTCAGAGATTACTAAGTCAACCCTGCTCAGGAATTTTATGGAGTTGGAGCAGGAGAACATGACAATGCTTGAGTATGCTACGAGATTTGAAGAATTATCAAGGTATGGGTATGCTATAGTTGATACAGTTTTCAAAAGGAACGAGCAGTTCATCCGCGGACTGAAACCTGAACTAGCTAAAGCAACTTTGCCGCATATTAGAGATCCGTGTGATCTAGTTGTTGAGATGTCTTTGAGGCAGGAGGAGATGCTTGCTTTTCATGATGGTAATAAATCAGGGGAAGCTCAAAGTGGGTGGAACTAGAAGTGGAAGTTTTTCCATAAGAAGGGCATTCAAAAGGGAAAGCAACCAAGAAGGCAAAGGCTAATCTAGTTTGCTTTAAGTGTGATAAGAAGGGACACTATTCTCATGAGTGTCGGACAGGAAAAGGGAAGAAAGCTGTTGGTAAGAAATAGGTGAGGTGCTTTAACTGTGATCGGATTGGGCATTATAAGATCCAGTGCAAGGAACCAGCCAAGGATGGAAAAGGCAAAGTGTTTGCATTGGAACCAACTACCTCAAGACCAATAGTTGTGGAGAAGGGAAAAGTTGTGGGGAGGTATGCTTTTGATTCATGGTGTATCAGTTAGAGTTCTATGTGATACTGGTGCATCGCATTCTTTTATATCTCTTGTTTGGTTGATAAGCTTAACCTAGAACCCTCACACCTAGTTACTTCCTTAAGGGTTGCGAATTCGATAGGAGGGTATGTGACTCTTGGGATGAGATGTGACAACTTAGAGTTTGAATTGTTAGGTCATATATTTGCTTGCAGTTTTCATGTATTTGATTTCATAGGGTTCGAAATTATTTTGGGTACGGATTGGTTAAGTAAATATGAAGCTAGGATATTTTTCCATGATAGGAAAATATCACTTAGACACCCTAGTTGTAGTGATCGGATTATATACTCCGTAGAAGACCCTTGTTTTGGGGTAAATTCTTTGTTGGGTGTTATGGAGGAAGAATATGAGTTGAACCGAGTTTTCATTGTTACAGAGTTCGCAGACGTCTTTGAGCCCGTAGTAGGACTACCGTCGAAACGGGCTATTGAGTTTCAGATAGAATTAGTACCAGGAGCAGAACCGGTGAGTAGACCTCCAAGTAGAATGACACCTACTGAGATGAAGGAGCTAAAGGTGCAGTTGGTGGATTAGAAAGTAAGAACTTTATCAGACCAAGTAGTTCACCCTAGGGAGCCGCCGTAGTGTTTGCAAAGGAACCTGATGGATCGTTAAGTTTGTGTATCGATTATCGTAAGTTGAATGAGAAGATGATAAAGAATTGATATTCGTTACCTAGAATTGATGATTTGTTCGACCAGTTGAGTGGAGCCAAGGTATTTTCCCAGTTGGATTTAGCAACAGGATTCCATCAGCTTAGAGTGGCTAAAGATATATTCCTTTGACGGCGTTTAGGATAAGATATGGATCGTACGAAAGGTTGGTAATGCCGTTCGGACTAACCAATGCACCGACATTTTTCATAGACTTGATGAACATGATCTTCCGGGAGCATCTGGACAGATTTGTGTTAGTGTTCATAGATGACACTTTGATATACTCTAAAGATGAAAGAGAGCATGAAGTCCATCTTAGAGTGGTGGTTGAGGCGTTGAGCAGCATCAACTAAAAGCAAAATTTTCAAAGTGTCATTTTTGGAAGAAGGAAATGAAGTTTCTTGGTCATGTAGTTCAGAGAAAGGGTTGTCCATGGATCTGGCAAAGATTGAGGCGGTGAATAATTGGAAGAGACCCAAGACAGTGATTGAGATAAAGAGTTTTCTTGGACTAGCTGGTTATTATCGGAGATTCATTAAGAATTTTTCGTGGATAGCGACAACAATGATGAAGTTAGCACAAAAGATGTGAAGTTTGTCTGGACAGATAAGTGTGAGGAGGCATTCCAGAAATTGAAACACTTACTGACTAATGCACTTGTGTTAGTTGTTCCAGAAGGGAATTAGGACTTAGTGGTATACACGGATGCATGTGGAACAGGGCTAGGAGCTGTGTTAATGCAAAGAGGTAAAGTGATTGCCTATGCTTCTCGACAGCTCAGACCGCATGAAGTTAGATATCCAACTCATGATTTGGAATTAGCTGCAGTAATTTTCGCATTGAAGGTGTGGAGACATTATCTTTTGGGAGAGAGATTCGAGTTGTATATGGATCATAAGTCACCGAGGTACTTATTCTCTTAAAAGGAGTTATATATGAGACAGTAGAGATGGTTAGAGTTTTTAACCACTTATGACTTTGGTATCGAGTACACACCAGGGAATGGCAACAAGGTTGCAAATGCAATTAGCAGGAAACATCAGAATGCAGTATTGGCAATGATAGTTGAGTGGAAAGATTTAGAAGCATTGACTACATGCAGACTATAGTGGAGATCTGAAGCTAGTTCTGGTAAGGAAACTACAGTGTTGTTTTAGAAGTTCGACCGATACTGATCGAAAGGATTGCTTCTAAACAAGAGCAGGATCCATCATTAGCTGAACGGATTATAAGGTTAAGGAATGGAACAGAGAGCGATGACTTGAAAGATTTTAGTCTTGACCAGAATGGGTGGTTAAGGAAGAAAGGAAGATCGTGTGTTTCGAATGTGGGAAACATTAGGAAGGAAGTTCTGGGAGAATGCCATTGTTCAAAGTTCACTATTCATCCGGGAGGAATAAAATGTATTAGGACATGAAAAGAATTTCTGGGAAGGTATAAAGAGAGATGTAGCTTATGGGTGGAGTAGTGTTTGAACTGTCAATAGGTAAAAGCCGAACATCATAAACCTAGTCGGTTATTTCAGCCATTAGTTGTTCCAGTTTGGAAATGGGATTCTATCTCAATGGATTTCATAGACGGTTTGCCAATTTCAAATCAAGAAAATGAAAGTATATGGGTTATAGTGGACAGATTGACCAAGAGTGCTCATTTCATTCCAGTTAAGTCAACCAGGACGGCACCTGATTTGGTTAAATTATTCGTGAAGAATGTAGTTAGACTGCATGGAATTCTTAGTAGTATAGTAAGTGACAGAGATTCCTTATTCACTAGCGAGTTCTAGAAAAGTCTACAAGAGACTTTGGGTACCAAGCTCAAGATGAGTACCTCTTACCTTCCGCAGACAGATGGACAAACATAAAGAGTTTACAAAATCTTAGAGGATTTGTTAAGAGCTTATGTGCTAGACTTTGGAGGATCATGGGAAGACCACCTACACTTAGTCGAGTTTTCATATAATAACAGTTATCAGACTAGTATAGGGATAGCATCGTTTGATGATTTGTATGGAAGGCTATGAAAATCTCCCATTTGTTGGTTAGAGGCTGGGGATAGGTTAGTTCTTGGTCCAGATTTGGTTAGAGAAGCTGTAGAAAAGATTGAGTTAATCCGAGCTAGAATGAAGGAAGCTTAGTCTAGGAAGAAGAGTTATGCTGATAGAAGACGAAAATACTTAGAATTCTCAGTTGGAGATTATGTTTTTGTCAAGATATCATTGATGAAAGGTGTAATAGGATTTGGAAAACCGGGAAAACTGGCATCGAGATTTGTTGGGCCATTTCCTATTATAGAGAGAATTGGGAAACTCGCATATAGAATAAAGTTACCTAATAGTTTGGCAGGAGTCCACACTGTTTTTCATGTTTCTCATCTAAGGAAGTGTATTCGAGATCCAGAAACTACTATAGCACCAACCGTGTTAAATGATTTAGTAGTGGAACCAGATATGACTATAGTTAGAAAACCAGTTCGTATAGTCGCGAGGGATAAGAAGAAACTAAGGAACAAGACAGCCAGATTAGTCAAAGTCTAGTGGAGTGACGAAGAGAGAGACTGTACTTGGGAAACTGAGAGCAGGATTAGAGATACTTATCCTGACTTGTTTCATGGTATGTTTTACCTTTGTGTTTGATTGATATGAGTACCTTATCGTAATTTCGAGGACGAAATTCTTTAAGGAGGGGAGTCTGTAATGACCCTAATTTTGAGTAACATTATTTAGGATATTTAATTAGATAAATTAAATGAAATAATGTAGATGGTTAAGAGATTAAGATTTGTATAATCATAAGGTAGCCGTGCCTTAATTAATGTATAAACATAAGAGGATTAAAAAGAAGAGAATAGGAGGAATATGATAATGGAAAAATAGGAATAGGCTATGTTCTTATACCTAAAACCTTCTTACCTTCATTCCTTGTTCATTTACAACATTCACAAACAAAACTGAAATACCTAGAAGCTTGGCCGACCACCATTAAGAGAAATCAAAAGGAAGATAAGTAAGGAAACAAGTAGAAAGCTTGAAGGAATTAAATAAAGAACAAATCTCAACCTTCTTAACACCAAACTAAGGTGAATAATGATCTTACATCTCATTTTTATTGATTTCGGTTTATAGTTAGATCCGAATTGATTTTGCAAATAATATACCATGATTTAATTGCTTAAATGGATATATATGCTTATTGATGATTATGTTGCTTCATATAGATCTTATGATAAGTTTAGATTTGAAAAACCCATTAAATGACATCCAAATAACTTGCTTTTAAAAATATGGTCAAAAACATTATTTATGAAGTGGGTTTCAAGTTTCATAATTTTCTAAGCTATGGTGGATTTATTATGAATTTTTATGAAAGGAGATAGCTAATATTGGGTTTAAATTAATTATGGCAACTATATGTTGGTTTTGTGTCTAAAATTTAAATATGTTAGAAAACATATTAGAAGTGGATTATGAGAATTTTTGGGTAATTTTCCTAAGTATTTTACTATAATTATAAAATTATCTAAGGTATGGGAATTAAATGTTTTATATGTTTTGTCAAAGAGAAGGGCTTAATTGTTAAATGTTTTTAATTTGCTAATTTTTGAGTTCGATGGCACTTTAGAAAAGAAGATTTTGAAAAGAATTGGCAACCAATTATATTTTTGCAAATAAGGCAAGCTAGTTGAAAAGCAATTACTTTAAAAGGCTATAAAACAGTTTTGCTTAAATTTACTACTTCGCCACTTCCATCAGTAGCTTTCGACACCATACCTTCACTCAGGAAACTAAGTCGAAACCAATGCACATGGTATCAAACAATTGATATATAGTGAATTGGAGAAAGGCAGAAGGTACAGCGTCAAAACCTAGCTTTCGAAGGGATAAAAACTACATTTATTGACTTTGATGCTTATAAAGGATGCTTTCGAAGGGGTTATATCAGCTTTGGACTTAATCGATATATATTTGTTTGAGAAAAAAAGCTTTCGAAAGGGTTGCCGCCTTTTATTTTAAAAGAAGCTTTCGAAAGGATAGCTTTAAACATATTCGAAACCTAGCTACCACATTCTACCTTTCGAACTAGTTAAGGCCTTATAGTCTTTAAACAATGGTTTCGAAAGGGTGCTTTCGCCTTCTTATTTTGATACCGCTTCTCAATGCTATCGAAATGGTTGGTTTCGAAACCATCCTCTTTCTTTTACTTAGGACTAATGGTTTCAAAAGCAATGCTTTCGCTTATGTTTTATGACTCTTAGTTATATTAAAAACTTAAACCCAAAGGTTTCGAAAGGAATGATTTTCAAAGCAATATTTCCACAAGCTTTTACTTGAACCTAATACTTTCGAAAGGCACTTTTAAGTGAAGAATTTCAAAGCTTTCGAAAGGTATATAATATGTGTTTCGAATGGGAGATTCCCAATGTTTTCGGAAGATTTATTTTGAGTAATTGAATGGAGGGTTTCCAATGCTTTCGAAAGGAAAGTTTAAATGGTTTTAAAAGAGGATGTCTAAGGTTTTAGTGATGCTTTCGAAAGGGTTATTTTCATTGATTTTGAAAGGTATTGCTTAAGGTTTAAATAGAGGTTTCGAAGGTATTGTTTGGCTTCATGGCCTAAAATCCTAAAATCTTTTTTAAGTTAAAAAGGGTTTTTAACTTACTTGAAAGGGATAGATAATCACATTGATAAGGTTTCATCAACACTGTTTTATGTAATGTGTATATATCATGGCATCAGTTTTTTGAGTAAAGAAAAATATATGATTTCCTTGTTTTAAAAAAGGTATGTTTTCAGGGGTAAATCATTTATAAAGACTATTTACAAGGAAATGAAGATTTAATAGGGTAGTTGACCCTAAGACAGGAAATAAGACATGAATATGGTGGTTAACGCTGAGTTTATGACTCAGATATTAGAAGACCAAATAGGACTGGTATAGGGTCGTGCCCTATACTTTAGCTATCAGCCCTTAGCTAAAACAAGTCCAAAATTTTAGTGTGTAGGGCTTGCCACAGGTGGGACTAAATTGAGGTTACACGCAGAAGGGAATATACAGAGTATAGATAGGTTATTGGTGAGCCCGTAAAACCATTAGGTTCAGTTGACCCTAGAAAAAAAAGTTAAGGGAAATCAGCCCAGTATTGTATCTAACAGAAGTTAGATGATTAAGTATGTCTGGTAGGCCCGAGTCATCCAATGGTTAATAGTTAGCCAGATAAAACTATAGTGCAGACAGATAGTCCATTGATTCCTGATTTTTATACATACGTGTATTTGCTTTTATTGTTATAATCAGTCTGATTGCATGATTTGATTTGTGAAAAAATATGCTTTTAAAGGGATATTAGTGAGGGGAAACCCGTTCCGTTAGGCGGCGTGGTGTCACTTAATATCAGTAAACCGAGATGTAATAACATTATTCACACCGGGCTTTATGTCTGACTCAAAGTTTATGTTTTCCCCCTTAAACTCTCGGGTGCTCAAAATTTAATTTGAGTAGATTGAGGGTAAAGGTTTTTCAAGTTTAGTATGTTGGACGAATAAGCTTCCGAAGACGTGCAGGAGGCAAAGTTATCTATGTAGGAGATATTTTATTCTTTTCCGTTGTGATGTATTTATGACTATCTAGTACTCTAATCATCTAAGGGGGCATCTTCATATGTCGCTTTTGGCGTAATTTATAATAATTATAGTTGATCGAAACCCGGGAATCGTTTGGGATTATGTAACTGAATATGAAGCATTGATTTGAATGTAATCAGAAAAGTTGTTTTGAAATCTGTGATGATTTTATGTCATATTCATGTGCTTCTGATATTATGGATACTTTTAACATTACCATATTTTGTCACCGGAAGTTAATACTATATATGACTACAGCATCTGTAGCACTTAGCTTTGGGCCTAAAGATAGGGGATGTTACAATAACATTATTCAGTTTATGAAGGTCATGGTGGTTCTACTCCACTTTCTCCTTACCTATAACCACATCGCATTATTCCTGGTTTGTATCCGCGATTGACTCGACATCGATCAAGAAACAAATTTTGGAGTAGACCCGCTTTAATAGAGTCAGCTTCTCTTTTATAGCTGCCTTCTTTGCCGGCTTCCTTCTTAGCTAAGTACTCTCCCTGACTATTGTAGCCTCATCAATCTAGCCTGGTGGAGGTTGGCATCAGTCACTAGAAGTCTCAGGTCCCGGTGGTTGGGGCCAGCCATATTCAACAAGTTCAGGTGCTCGTTTAATATCGCGAGCTCGATGTTGAGATAATCAAATTCTTTCCCTGTTAATAAATGAGTTAAGTAAAGGAAAGTGGAGAGAAAGATGAAGAGATAAGAAAAGATGTGAATACTTACTAGGGGTTTGGAAGGTAATGTTCTCAAGGTCGCGGTTGACCCCGTGTGGAATGAAGTAATATCCGATCATCCTGCTAGGGGTAGCTTTGCTGGGATGTCCGAAAAGATCACAGGCTTGGTGTTAGCTCGGAAATGATAATAAGCACCAGTAGGGTACTTGGACACCTTCTATAGCTAGAAGACCATCTTAACAAGGTTAGCATTTGGCTCCAGAAGGCAGAGCGCCATACAAGCAGCGTAGACACCGCATAAGAATAGGTAGTTGTTGGGAGTTAGCTAACTGGAACCAAGTATGTAAGCATTGTAGATGGAAATGAAATAGGGGAGAAGGTGCAACATAACCCCCACCTTGAAGTAGCCCATAGTGTAGGTAAAGTGGCCCGAAGGGAAATGATCAGGAGAGTCGGTAGGAGTAGGAAGTGTACCATCCACATGTTGCATCCATGGTTGGCCAAAAGCTTGGTCAGGTCAATCTTTTCCTATTCCAGTTCGAAGGCCTTAAGGCTAATGGCGCTGGCTTAAGTTGAACGGTTGACAGAGGTAGATCCAGAGGCTGCCAACTGAAATACAAATGACTCGTTTTTGCAATAGCCTAATTACCAAGTCTAGTAAAGCCCGAAGTTGAGCCCCTCGGCAAGAGATGGAAACTCGATGACCATCTTCATGGCATGCCCATGCCGGATACCCCAAGGCGGCCGGCTCACGACTCAACTCATAAGTTAAGTATTAGGCCGTACGTTCCCTACCTGATTCCTACTTTCTACTTAACACCCATGCTTATGAAACTGGGCTTTTCCAATGGCCCATTGTTTAAGCAAATTCTAGCATCTTTATATAACACTTGTAAGTCTTCTACAACCCATCAATGCTGATCGATCACCATTGACATGGCAGCGATGGTCGATCGACGTCGAAAGATGACCAAAGAGGGAATATTCCGACCAAAGCACTATCTAAACGTCAGCCAGACAACACCAGCAGTTCTAACATCAAGAGAAAATCGAAAGAAAAAAAATAACAAATAGGAAAAACAGCAAAAAGGCTCGAGCTTTACTATTGTGTTGACGCATGCGACGATGGAGGTGAAGGCAGAGATGGAGGCACTTACTTTTTATTGAAGGAAGCTGAGAAAGTCAAGTTTTTGAGAGAGTGCCGAAGCATTTTAAAGGTGACAGTGGCTTTTTCATTCTTAATAAAGTCTAGAGGATGGAAAAGGGGCATTTTTAATAAACCTACCACATTGATCCCATCCACTGGATTCAAATCACCTTCAGATCCCGACCGTCTAGATGTAATGAATGCAACTCACTTGGTCCATGTTTGAAAAGTAAGCCCCTTGCTATATTTTATAAACCGAACTGTTATAGCCAATGGCACAATGCTAAGTCGGAAACACATTAAATGCACAACAAATTGGCAGAACGGAAGCATCTTTGTGAAATGACAAGCTCGCTCCTGCTCATGTAGACAGGCTAGGGGCGAAATGTTGCTCGATATTGTTCCAAGTAATTAACAATCCATCCAAGCATATCCCTACCTAATCAAAGCCGACGCAGTTAATCTTCTAATGGTCCACCCTTACCAGCCAAAGCTCAAGCGTCCCCAAGTCAGCCTATCTGGTCTGTAGCTCATTAGGTTGACGACTGGCTGGCTCAACCCAAAGCGGCTTCAACAGCCAACTCATTGAACAAGGACGAAACTATGCCCGGTCCATGTCAGCCCATCTCTCCAACGACCGACTCTCTCATGCTATATAGTTTAATCCCCGCTAAAGCCTCGCTAAATCCCTGCTAAAGCATGTAACGCTCTTCGACCACTACGCTTTTTTAATTTAACGCTAATGAATAGTAGATCCGCTTAAAGCCCCACTGTATTCTGCTCCACCTGCTAAATCAATGGTTTTTAGCACTCCCTTTAGCAATATTAATAAAATATGGTTAATATGACTAGTTCTCTTTTAAACCAAATCAACAAAGTTAGGGTAAAGACCTAAGTTTAAGGCCTAAGTGCTCAACATAAGTTCGAAATGTATTTTAGTAACTAAGTCAGGACTGCATAAATCATGATATTCTTCGTTTTGTTATATAAGATTAAAAAATATTTCTTTTTCCTACACAAATTATGTGAGAACGAGAATAACTTAAATTTGGAGATTTAATTTTATTTCCAATAAAGTTTTTTGACCTCCACTTTTTCATCTATATCCCTGATTTATCCCTACTACAACTTTTTGTACCTCCATCACTATAGAACCGCTAAGCGCTTTAATTGCACAGCTCTAATGTTAGCCCACACTCAGTATGACTTCAAGACAACCCGCCTACTAAGCACCACCCTAAGTTAATTGCTATCTAGCTAATTAGACAAGATCGATTCAAGCATGACCCATCTTTAGCCTGGCTTCATCACAATCGCTTTTGACTCATCCTAAGCAACCCATCTCATCATCTTATACCCAGTATGGCACCTCCCTTGTAACTTGGTCTTTAGCACCAGTCAACTATCCTCGTCGGACTAAGGTATTAAGAAACTGGCCTGCTCATAGCGGTCTGCATCAAGTTTGGCCCTAGGCCAGCCCATCAAGATCGGCTCTATAGCTGCTCTATTAGAACCTGCAACTTATGTTTCAATGATAACAACTATACAATCATATACATATATAGACTTTATCAAAATTACAGGTATATACTACAAACAGACATCGTGATCGAAGATATTATCGAAGACTCAAAGAGGGATGAAGATTCATTGACTATAATAAGGTTATTCTATTGTAAAAGAGTCCTACATACAATATTGTTAAGGTCTCCTTGAGTATATATGCATACAAAATTTTATATACATAAAAAAAATGTAGAAAACTGCATTTTCACCTCATAGACATCTGAGGTATACTCACAGACGTCTGTCACAAGTTTCAGATTAAAAAAATAAATTAGTCACAGATGTTTGTCATTATACCACAGACGTTTGTCAAGGCTAAAACTATCATATTTGAAAAGCCACTTCTTTTTGAGTTCAAAGGGTATAATCTTCCACAAAGAGTTGCAACCATTAAAAACGAAGGGTTTTCTTCAGAGAGCAACAAATCTTCATCTGCACCTCTCTAACTCTATAAATAGCATCTTGATTGAGAAGTAAACTAACTAACTTAACTTGATTCTATATATTCTATATTCTCTTGAGTTCTAAAGCTTTCTCTTGCATATACACTATTTACAAACTCTCAATCCATTATAACCTTTTGATTAAATCACTTCCTACAACTCAAAGTAATCATATTCATATACTCGAAGGAGATCATAGGAAGATTTGTACTATAAGTCAAAAACTGTGTTATCGGAACACAAGATTATCAAAAACACTTTTGTATTAAAGCCTATTCCTCCGGACGAAGTGAGGGTAGTTTTTTTTAAAGAAAATACTAAAGGGGAGCTTCGAGACTGGACGTAGGACGGGAGGCCCGAACCAGTATAAAAACTCTGGTTTGCACGCTTTTTATATTTTACTATTTATTATCTACCATTACATTGATTTATAAACTTGCATATTATACACAAGTTAGATAGTATACGATTCACTAAACTTTCATTTGGTATCGGAGCACGGTTATTTCAAGTTACCATAACACGTAATTGAAACATATTTAACATGGCAAGTACAATTCAAGAAGGACAATCCACTGCACATCCTCTACTATTCACTGGATCTAATTATGCTTACTGGTCTACACGTATGCATATTTTTATGGAAGCTAATGGTTTAGCAATTTGGTTAGCAACTCAAAATAAATATGAAGCAACTAACACTGATATAGGCATATGGACTGATGCACAAAAAGTAGAGGCATATAATAATGCCAAAGCTATGAATGTTTTATTTTGCTCGCTCGATAAAAAAGAATTTTCATGAGTCATGTTGTGCACTACTGCTTATGATATATGGCGTACATTATAAATTACCCATGAAGGCACAAATAAAGTTAAGCAAACAAAAATTTCTATCCTACAAAATCAATTTTCATCTATAAAAATGAAATCAAATGAATCTATTATTGACATGTATGCTAGATTTCAGACTATACAACACGATCTTATGGCACCAAGAGTTAAATTTACAGATTTCGATTTAGTCACACGAATTTTGAACTCTCTGACAAATGAATGGGAAAGAAAAGTCTTAGCCATCGAAGAAGCTAATGATCTTTCCCAACTCAAAGTCGAAGAGTTAATAGAAAATCTGATGTCATATGAAGCAAATTTACAGGCAAGAAAAGAAGATAATCAAGAAAGGAAAAACATTGCATTTTAGGCAAATAACGAAAACTCTGACTTGGAAGAAGATGAGATTGTTTTCATCACCAGAAATTAAAAAAAATTCAAGAAGTTCAAAAAGTTGATGAAATTTTAAAACAACGGCAGCACTAATTCATCAAATCAAACATCAATAAAATGCTTCGAGTGTGACAAATTTGGGCATATGAAGAAAGACTATTGTAACATCCCCTTACTTGGAGGCCCAAAACTAACGGCTACGGATGTTGCAGTCATCCATAGTTATTAATCTTCGGCGACCAAATACAACGATGCTAGATTCATTGATACACAGACCACAAAAGTATGGAAATTTTTTAACAATTAAAAAACATATTTCCACATTCAAATTAAAACATTTCATGTTCATTACATAATCCTAAATTACGTTAACCACGTTCAGCAAAAATATAATTATTACAATTACACCAAGAGTGACATATGAAGATGCCCCCTTGGTTGATCAGAGTATATAGTAAGGCTAATAAATCTGCCTTTACAACAACACACATAGTGAAAAGAAAAACACTAAATAACTATCTGCCTTCTGCATGTCTCTGGAAGCTTTATTCGTCTAAGAAGAGAACCTGAAAACCCTAAACCTCAAACTACTCAAAATTAATTGAGTACCCGAGAGTTTAAGGGGAAAACAAAAACTTCGAGTCAGACATAAATCATGGTATGAATAATAATCTAACATCTTAATCCTTTTGGATATCCAGTGAGACCACGCCGCTTAGCGGAACGGGTTTTCCCCACACTAGTATCCTAAAAACCTTTATTAAACCATATTCTGTGCTCCTACATCCACAATGGTTAAAACATATATTTTAAAATTTTACGATGATATGCATACTTGAAAATCATTAGGATTTACCATTCCCAGTTTAATTAGACACCCTGTCATAATTATAGTTTCTAGAGACTATTAACCTCTTTAGTTTTCATGGGTTTACTAATAACCTTGTTATAACTATTAGACACCCTGTCCTATTCATAGTTTTCATGGGATCACTAAAAACCTATAGGCACCTGCCAGTTAACTTAATTAATTTATGGGTCCTCCTGAACCTATTAGTCCTTCCAATAACTATTCACCTTATCCTAGTTTTCATGGGTTGACCAGGAACCTATGGATTTATCCAATAACTCACTTCACATCCTAATTTTCATGGGTTGACTAGGAACCTACTGATATTTCCATTAGCTACTTTCTTATCATAGTTTTCATGGGTTTACTAGGAACCTATTGACTGATGTCAATTCTTAGTCTGGATATAGTTTTCATGGGTTCACTACAAACCAATTAACCCATGCCAACTGTCCTTAATGCATAGTTTTCATGGGTTAACTATGAACCTGTTGGTTTCCTCCAATAACTACTTAATCATAGTTTTCATGGGTTTACTATGAACCTTTTGGTATACACCAATAAATACCTTATCATAGTTTTCATGGGTTTACTATGAACCTTTTGGTTTCCTCCAATAAATACTAAGTTTAGGCATCCTATATTTTTGGTCACCCTGACTCCATGGATGCAATTCTACTCATTCAGGAGTTTAAGCAATTTATATTCACTATTGAGTTAACCTAGATGGTTCTTCTACCCCTTTTCCCCAAAATACAGTGATGGGTCATCATGTGAATATATTCATATTTGAAGAAGTAAAACGACAACTTAACAATACCACTCATGTGGGTTTAAGGTCTTGGAAATACATTTCATACAACATAGTTAACACCTTTTAACCTATATTTTTATCAAGGTAAAACTTCTTCAAAATCACCTACTTAAAGTCATTACAATACTCCTTTATTTAAGCCGTGGGTTTTCTTTAAAATTTCAGAGTATGGAGTTTCAAGCCTTTTTTTTAAAACCAAACCTTTCAACCTCGTCGAAAGGTTTTTAAAACAACCTTTTGAATCTAAACCTTTCGAAACCATTGAAACCATTCAGCAGTTTAAACCTTTCGAAAGAATTCAACCATTAACTATAAAACTTTCGAAGACATTGAAATTCAAACCTTTCGAAAGTATTGGGTTTATACTTAAAAATATTACTTTGGGTCATAGGAAAAAGTTTTCAAAACAAATCTCTATTCTATAAAACATTTGGGAAAACATTTAAAACTTTCGACCGTGTCGAAAGCTCCTGCTTTTGACCCCTTCGGAAGGTTGAATAAAAATAAAGGCGGCGGTTCTTTTCAAAATCCTCTTTGAAACAACCTTTCGAAACCAAACCTTTCGACCCTGTCGAAAGGTCTCTTAAATCCTTTTCAAAATCTAACCTTTCGACTGTGTCGGAAGGTCTAATATAAAAACAGCTTATAAAAACCAAACCTTTCGACCTTGTCGAAAGGTCTCTTGAAACAACCTTTCGAAAACTAAACCTTTCGACTACATCGGAAGGTTCAAAACAAAATAGAGGTAAAGCAGCAACAACTTTTCGACTTTGTCGAAAGGTTTAAAACCTTTATTTTAAACATTTGACTTGGTTGAAGCAAACCAAGTCGAAAGTTCTAATTCGTAAGCAAAGCAGATGAAAGCTTAAGTTTATAAAACAAACATACCCCAACCTCTTTGGCCATCAACCTTTCGACTAAGAATCCTTCGACTCTGTCCAATTCATTACGTACCAAGACGCATGATACCATACCATACGCATTTGTTTGACCTTGTCGAAAGGTATAACCTTTCGACTTAGTCGAGAGGTCTAGGTCGGAAGGTTTAATGCTGTAAAAGGCTGAAACATGCTAAAAGCATGATTTCTTTGTTTTTAACTTAAAAAGGATAATTTTCCAACTAACCTGCCTTTGTTTGTCAAATTCTCATTGGTTAACAAATATTTTCAGAAAAGTGCTGCTACTAATTTCGAAAATAAATAATAATTTTATTTTATAAATTGCCCCTTCTCTTTAATAAATATATAAAACACTTAAGTCCCATACCTTAAATAATTTTATATATTCATCAAAACACTTAGAAAAAATCTAGAAAAATACCAGAAAATCTATTTTAATATGTTTTCCAACATACAAAAATTTCAAACCCAATTTATAATTATGTTAGCAGTAAAAAATTTATAGCCCAATAAATCATTTTCTTCACTAGAAAATTTATATAAACTCCACATAAACTCAGAAAATTATGGAAATTGAAACCCATCTCCAAAATCATGCTTTCTATAACATAAATTTTTCCCATGGCATTTAAAAATCATTTCATTTTGGTTTTTATCCTAAAACAGTGTATATCCCTTATTAAATAACCTTGTTTAAACATATATAAATAATAAACAAGCATATCATCATTCAATATATAACATAAAACAGATTTATCCTTAAATCCGAAACCATATGATGTAAAAATCAAAATAGAGATGTAGAAATTATTATTCACCTTAGATTGGTTAAGGAAATTGAAGCATGATTGAGATTGGTTGCTTCTAACTTGAATCCTAAGCTTTTAGTTGATTTTCTCTTCTCTTATTCCTTCCTAATGGCCGGCCTTGTTTCCACGGTTATAAATATTTTTGTTTGAGATAAAATGAACGTTCATAACCTAATGGAAATGGTATAAGGGTGGGAAGTATGGGGCGGCTATTTACCCTAATGCCCTTGTGTTAATTTCCTAACCATTTATATAAGTTCATTAGATTTTAAATAAGCACGACCACCTAGTTTATTAATCAACCTCGATCTCCTTATCTATAGTTATTCTATTTAATTTACTCTAATCAAATTTCCTGAATAATGTCACTAAAATTAGGGATGTTACAGGCTTCCCTCCTTAAAGAATTTCATCCTCGAAATTTAGTAAGGACTAACTAGCAAGCATAATAATCATTTGTAACATCTCCTAACAACCATACTAGCCTACCTGACTATCACAATTAGTATAAATCTGATATAGACATACCATCAAAGCAGATCAGGATAAGCGTCTCGAATCCTGTCTTCTGTCTCCTAAGTACAGTCTTTCTTGTTGTCGCTCCACTGAACCTTTACCAACTTGACTGTCTTGGTCCTCAATCTCTTCTCATCTCTCGCTACAACCCGAACAAGTTGTCTAACATAAGTCAAATCAGGCTCTACTATCAAATCCTCAAACTCTGTCTGTGGAATAGTAGACTCTGGATCATGCACATACGTACGAAGATGAGACACATGAAATACATTATGGACACCTGTCATACTTCTTGGCAACTCTATTCTATAAGCAAGCTTTCCAATTCATCCTGTAATCTGGAATGGACCAACATACCTCGGGGCCAACTTTTCCGACTTTCCAAATCGTATTACACCCTTCATCGATGATACCTTAATGAAAACCATGTCTCACACTGAGAACTCTAAGTCCTTACGCCTCTTATTTGCGTAACTCTTCTGCATGGATTGAGCTTCCTTCATCCGTCCTCGGATTAACTCAATCTTCTCAGACGCCTCCCTAACCAAATCTAAACCTAAGACCAATCTGTCTCCAATCTCTAACCAACATGCTAGCGATTTGCATGGTCTTTCATACAAAGCTTCAAAAGGTGCCATTCCTATACTAGTCTGATAACTATTATTATAGGATAACTCAATCAAATGTAGGCGATCCTCCCAAGATCCACCAAAGTCCAACACACAAGCTCTCAATAAATCTTCGACCTTATTGACTCTCTCTGTCTGCCCGTTCATTTATGGGTGGTATGCTGTAGTCATCTTGAGCCTTGTACTTAATACCTCTTGTAGACTCTTCCAAAATTCGCTAGTGAATAATGGATCTCTGTCGCTGACTATGCTACTAAGAATCCCATGAAGTCTAACTATATTCTTCATGAACAACTATGCTAAAACAGGTGTCGTCCTGGTTGACTTTACCGGAACGAAATGCTCTTGGTCAACCTGTCCACTATAACCCATATGCTTTTGTTTCCTCTATTAAACATTGGCAACCCGTCTATAAAATCCATCGATATCGAATCCTATTTCCAAACTGGAATATCTAAAGGCTGAAGTAACCCACTAGGCTTCTGATGTTTGGCCTTCACTTGTTGATAGTTAACACACTGCATAACCCATAAGCCAACATCCCTCTTCATGCCTTCCCAATAGAAGCTCCTCTTCATATCTTGATACATCTTGGTTCCTCCAGGATGAATCGTAAACTTTTATCGATGACATTCCTCTAGAACTTCCCTTCTTATGTTCTCTATATTTGGAACGCATAATCATCCCTTCTTTTTCAACCATCCTCTATGGTCAAGACAAAAATCTGTCAAATCATCGACCTCAGTTCCAACCTCAAGCCTTCTGATCCTCTTAGCTAAGACTGGATCTTCTTTCTGCTTGGAAGAAATTCTCTCGATCAACACTGGTCGAACTTCTAAACTAGATAACATGGCAGTACCCTGACTAGAACTAGCAGTAGACCTCAACTGCACACCACAACTGGCTAATGCTTCTAGATCTTTTCATTCTGCCAGCATTGCTAACACCACATTCTGATGTTTTCTACTAAGAGCATCAGCTACCTTATTTCCTTTCCCCGAAGTATACTCTATACCGAAATCATAAGCAGCCAAAAACTCCAGCCACCTCTGCTGCCTCATATTCAACTCCTTCTGAGAGAATAAATACTTTAATGACTTATGATTAGTAAATAACCCAAATCTCTCTCCCAAAAGATAATTCCTCCAAATCTTCAAGGCAAATATCACCGCAGCCAACTCTAAGTCGTGAGTAGGATATCTAACTTCGTGCAGTCTAAGCTGCCTAGATGCGTAAGCAATAACTTTGCCCTTCTACATCAACACTGCTCCCAATCCAGCACCATATGCATTAGTGTATACTACCAACCCTTGGTTACCATCCGGAACTACTAACATTGGAGCATTGGTTAACAAATGTTTTAACTTAAGGAATGCTTCCTCACATTTGTCGGACCAAATAAACTTCACGTCCTTCTTGGTCAACGTAGTCAAAAGCGTTGCTATCCGCGAGAAATCCTCGATGAATCTTCGGTAATAGCCAGTAAGTCCAAGAAAACTCCTGATCTCGGTTACCGTCTCTGGTCTCTTCCAATTATTGACTGCCTCGATCTTTACTAGATCAACTGATAATTCTTCCTCTAAAACCACATGACCAAGAAACTTAACTTCTCTCTTCCAAAAATGACACTTGGAAAACTTCACCTTCAGCTAATTCTGCCTCAGCGTCTCCAACACCACTCTAAGATGAATCTCATGTTCTCTTTCATCCTTAGAGTACACTAACTGTCATCTATGAATACCAACACAAACCTATCCAAGTGCTCTCTGAAAATCCGGTTCATCAAATCAACAAAGAAGGCAGGCGCATTCGTCAATCCGAATGGAATTACTAACCACTCATACAAACCATACCTAGTCTGAAATGCCGCCAAAAGAATGCTATCCTCCGCCACTCTCAACTGATGGAACCCCGTCGCCAAATTCAATTGGGAAAATATTTTGGCTCCACTCAACTGATCAAACAGACCATCTATCCTCGACAGAGGGTGCCTATTCTTGATCGTCCATTCGTTCAACTTACGATAGTCGATGCACATCCTTAATGCCCCATCTGGTTTCTTCACAAACACTGCAGCTGCTTCCCAAGCCGAACTGCTCGGTCTGATAAAATTCCTTCCCTCAAGATCCCTAGCTACACCTTCAATTCCTTCATCTCTGTTGGTGTCATCCTTCTAGGAGGTATACTGACGGGTTCAGCTCCCGGTATAAGGTCTATCTGAAACTCAACAGCTCATTCCGGGGGTAGTCCAATAATCGGCTCAAAGACATCTGCAAATTCTCTAGCTACACCAACCTGACTAAGCTCTTCTCCAACCTCCATAGCACTCAACAAAGCACAAACACTCTTACTAGAATTCTCCAGTGATAAAATGATTCGGTCATGACTATCTGGGTGTCTCAATGATATTTCCCAATTCTGGCAAAATACCCAAGCCTCATACTCACTTAACCAATCCATGCCTAAGATGATCCAGAAATCTACGAAATCAAAAACATACAAGCTGCATGCAAACTTATGACCTAACAAATCAAGTTCTAACTAGTCACATCTCATCCCAAGAGTTGCATACCTTCCTATTGGATTCGCAACCCTTAAGGAAGTAACAAGGTATGTGGGTTCTATACCTAACCTATCAACCAAATACTGAGATGTAAATGAATGTGATGCACCAGTATCAAAAAGTATCCTAACTGGTATACTCTGTATCAAAAGCGCACCTTCCATCACAGCTTTCCCTTTCTCTACTGCAGTAGTTCTAGAAGTAGACGGTGGTCCAATAACAAACACCTTCCCTCTATCTGCCCTGACTGGCTCTGGACACTGGTTCTTATAATGCCCAACTTGGTCACAGTTGAAGCATTTCACATTCTTCTTCTCCGTTGGCTTCTTTCCTTTACCAGTTCTGCACTCGTGCGCATAATGGCCCTTCTTATCACACTTATAACACACTAAATCAGCCTTTGCCTTCTTAGCGGCCTCCCTTTTCTAGGCTCCTTTCTTCTTAAAGAATTTCCTTTTCCTTCTCTGAGAACCTTGGAACTCAACTGGCTTCTCCCTAGCTGAAACAACAGCATCTCCTCATGGTGGACGGTCATCTCCATCATCACATGATAAGGTTCTCTAATAGGAGTCATAGCCATTCTACCTAGCTCTGGCCTCAAACCTCTAATGAATCTCTCATTCCTCCTGACATCAGTGTTAACCAAAGATAACCATATCGAGATAGCTCATCAAACTTAGCAGCATACTCGATCACAGACATCTGTCATTGGACAAGATCCATAAACTTCCTCATTAACGCCGATTTGGCAACCTCAGACAAGAACCTCTACTCAAACCTCCTCCTGAAGTTAGCCCATGTCAACTCTTCCTCCGACACTCCTGCGGTCACACTGTTCCACCAATGAAGCGCTAACCCTTGCAACCATCTACAGGCTAGCCTTCTCTTCTCCCCATCATTTAAGCCTAAGTCTGTAAAGATCCTTTCACAGTTCAACAGCCAATTCTCTACTTCAATAGCATCTTCCGTTCCTGCAAACGGCTTTCCTCCCAGACCGACGTAGTCTCTACTCAGCTTAGCATAATTATAACCAGCTGGAACTACAGGATTAACTCCACCAACATTCCCAGTAGCTCCTACTTGCAACAGGTTAACCAACAACTGATACACCATCCCCGCATCTACCAGCGGATTTCCAGCACCTACATTGGCCTCAACATTTTGATTAGCATTAGCCCGTCGACCTTGGTTTCTCTGGGTATTGGGTCGAGCATTTCCATTGGTTGTGGTGCTTCCTCCACCTAGATTTCCTCTTCCGTTTCCTGCCTCCATATCCTCTTTCTCATATATCTGCGTACGAGCCTTAGTAAGATACAGAAGAACGGTCTAAGAGAGAGGGGAATACATACTTAGATATATACCTATATATCAAATACAAGTACGATAATATAGCATTAACCCAAACCCCGATCATATTTTTAAATTCATTGGATTATGTTTGGAAAAACTTTTAGGTTTAACTTTTAGTTTCATAAACCTATGCTCTGATACCAACTTGTAACATCTCCCTACTTGGAGGCCCAAAACTAACGGCTACGGATGCTGCAGTCATCCATAGTTATTAATCTTCGACGACCAAATATGGCGATGCTAGATTCATTGATACACAGATCACAGAAGTATGGAAAAAATTTAACAATTAAAAAACATATTTCCACATTCAAATTAAAACATTTCATGTTCATTACATAATCCCAAATTACATTAACCACGTTCAGCAAAAATATAATTATTACAATTACGCCAAGAGCGACATATGAAGATGTCCGCTTGGTTGATCAGAGTATATAGTAAGGCTAATAAATCTGTCTTAACAACAAAACACACAGCGGAAAGAAAAACACTAAATAACTGTCTACCTCCTGCACGTCTATGGAAGCTTTATTCGTCTAAGAAGAGAACCTGAAAACCCTAAACCTCAAATTACTCAAAATCAATTGAGTACCCGAGAGTTTAAGGGGAAAACAAAAACTTCGAGTCAGACATAAAGCCTGGTATGAATAATAATCTAACATCTCAATCATTTTGGATATCTAGTGAGACCGCGCCGCTTAGCGGAACGGATTTTCCCCTCACTAGTATCCTAAAAACCATTATAAAACCATATTTTGTGCTCCTGCATCCACAATGGTTAAAACATACATTTTAAAATATTATGATGATATGCATACTTAAAAATCATTAGGATTTACCATTCCCAGTTTAATTTGACACCCTGTCATAATTATAGTTTCTAGGGACTATTAACCTCTTTAGTTTTCATGGGTTTACTAATAACCTTGTTATAACTATTAGACACCATGTCCTATTCATAGTTTTCATAGGATCACTACAAACCTACAGGCTCCTGCCAGTTAACTTAATCAATTCATGGGTCCTCCTGAACCTATTAGTCCTTCCAATAACTATTCACCTTATCCTAGTTTTCATGAGGTGACTAGGAACCTTTGGATCTATCAAATAACTCATTACACATCCTATTTTTCATGGGTTGACTAGGAACCTACTGATATTTCCATTAGCTACTTTCTTATCCTAGTTTTCATGGGTTTACTAGGAACCTATTAACTGATGTCAAGTCTTAGTCTGGATATAGTTTTCATGGGTTCACTTCAAACCAATTAGCCCCTGCCAACTGTCCTTAATGCATAGTTTTCATGGGTTAACTATGAACCTGTTGGTTTCCTCCAATAACTACTTAATCATAGTTTTCATGGGTTTACTATGAACCTTTTGGTATACACCAATAACTACCTTATCATAGTTTTCATGGGTTTACTATGAACCTTTTGGTATACACCAATAATTACCTTATCATAGTTTTCATGGGTTTACTATGAACCTTTTGGTTTCCTCCAATAAATACTAAGTTTAGGAATCCTATATTTTGTTAGTCCTTGAGATGATGGTTTTGATGACAACAACCTTAGAATAGATTATAAAATATAAATACTAACATTACAAGTTTAGATATATGTGTATTTGCAGGATCTAACCATGCAAGTATCAAGAATGAAGGCTGTACAATATAGAGATTCAAGATACAGAGATAGAAGACTCATGAGTATCAAGATTATCAAGAGTTCAAGGTTAAGTCTGTTTTATTAGGAATATTTGTTAAAACTCGTAGAAAAGCACTGGCATCTTAATATCCAATTTATTCGTGGAATGGAATCCACTTCGAGCCCGTTAAAGGGATGGAACCCTAAGTAGGATGGAACCTACGAAAATCTAGTGGGACATTGTTTTGTATCCACTAATTTTAATTCAAATGATTTTACAAAATTATCTTGTTTTCAAAATGATTTCAAAACTTTCCTTTTAAAAGATTCAAAACTCTCTATCCTGATTTTAAATAATTTTAGCCTCAAAACATCTTTAATTTCAAAGTCAAAATACTCCTGTTTTTAAATGTCTTTTCAAATAATATATTTAACTTTTAATATTTATACTTAGATTTAAATATAAAATTATAGTTAAATTATGTATTTATTGTTCTTTATATTTACTTATGAATTTCAACTATATTCAAGTATATTTATAAAGTTTTAAATAGTTTTTATATAAGATAAATATTGTTTTTATAGAAATTCAAATTATAATTTTTGGCTGAGGGATGTCGACATGCCCCTAGGTAGTATGTCGACATAGTGACAGTTGAAGTTCAAATTCAAATTTCAAAAGAAGTGTCTATTCGCCATAACTCTTCATGAATAGTCATGGCTGTTGGTTTTCTATAGATAGGGGTCAGTTTCAACGAATTTTCAATTATATTTTTCTGATTTTCACTCCTCTTCATCTTCCACATTTCTTATTACAAAATCATACCATTACCCTGTCGAAATCAACATCGAATCATACTCGATTACTTCTAGTTTGATTCTACATCACTATCTCTACAAGGTTCTCAGTGCTATTCAGTGTTATAGACTTCTTTGTAATATATTAGCGAGAAAAGGTGTGATTGTAGCCTTGGAAATCAATTGGGTGAACTTGTTGCCCCGGAAATCAAGTATCTCTACCTAGAGGATTGGTATTCTGGAGGGTGTACCTCGTAGCCTTGAAATCGAGGGTTGTAATTGTTGAATTGCTTTAGAAAGGAAATCCGTACTTAGTTGTACGGGACTGGATGTAGGGTAACTCCGAACCCGTATAAAATCCGGTGTGTTCTTTCTGTTACTGCTTTTACTTTATATTTGCATCTGTGTTTGATTCTGTGTTCATATCTGTGTCTAATTAGTGTATACATTGTTAATAAAGTTAGATAAACTCAAAAAGATTAACAAATTTCTTAAAACACTATTCACCCCCTCTCTAGTGTTAATTCTAGCCTTAAGATCCTTAATCCGCATTTCTCACATTTGGTATCAGAGCTTTGTTTTCAAAAGTTTCATTATCTGAATTTTGAAAAATTTTAAAATGGCTACTAACACTAGTACTGCTATTACCACCAACAATAGTTCATTTGTAGAAGGTCAGCCTACTGCCAGACCACCACTTTTTAATGGCAGTAACTATGCATATTGGGCATGTAGGATGAGAATATATTTACAATCTGTAGGATTATATACTTGGAATATCACACAAACTGAATATTCTGAACCCACAACTAATTTCGCACAGTGGACCACTGAGCAAAAGACTGTTGCACAAAATAACTCTATGGCAATGAATATTCTGTTTTGTTCACTTGAAAGAAATGAATTTAATAGAGTGTCAGTTTGTAAGTCTACATATGAAATCTGGAAAACTTTGCAAGTAACTCACGAAGGAACAAGCAAAGTTAAACAGACCAAAATTTCCATGCTCACAAATCAGTTTCAGTTATTTAAAATGAATACTAATGAGTCTATTTCAGATATGTATAGTTGATTTCAAGATATTATGCATTCTTTAATATCTTTGGGAAAGGAATTTTCGGAAGAAGATCAAGTCAGAAATTTTTTAAATTCTCTCACTCCAGAATGGGATCAAAAGACACTTGCAATTGAAGAGGCAAATGACATCAGTACTTTAAAGATAGAAGAATTGATTGGAAATCTAATGTCGTTTGAAGTTCAAATGATCGGGAGAAGAGAAAGCAAAGCATCTGGAAAAAATCAATGGCATTCAATGCATTGACAGATGGATCAGACTCAAACAGTGACAATGATGAAGAGATAGCATTTATGACCAGAAATTTTAGGAAATTTCTGAAGTACAGAAAATTGAATAGTTCCAAGAGAAACAACTTTAAGAATTCTGGTAATCAGACTACAGGACCAAACTTTATCAAATGCTTCAATTGTCACGAACCAGGTCATATCAAAAAGAACTGTCCGTATCCAGAAAGGCAGAATCCTCCTATGAATAATGAACCAGCAAAGAAACGGAAGCATGCATTTACTGCTACTCTAGATGACTCAGACTCGTCCTCAAGTGATGATGATCAGAATACAGATAACTCGAATTTGTGTTTCACTGCAGTTCACGACTCCGACGAGTTCAAAGAAACGGACTCAGAAAAAGGTACACGTTTACAATATAATTGGTTGAAATTGCTTGCATAGAATTAGTTGCTTGATTGTAATAGCCCGCTTTTCCGTACCTCTTGAATAGACACTAATCTCCATCTATTTACTCAAGGTGAACGAAAAACCAAACCATTAGGGTTTTAAAAGAAGAGGTAGAAGAAAAGATAGAAGAAAAGAGAAAGAAGAAACAAAAGAACAACATCAGAAACAGAAACAATATCAGAATCTCACATATCGCAGCGGAACAATATACAATAGATAATTACTAGTCTTTTAAAACAAAGAACTATATCAGTTTATACATACATCAATCATCAGAGTCAATATACAACAATGGACAGTTATATAACTTGTCCTCATACAGAATACACAGCGGAATAAATATATCAGATACAAATACTACGTCTCGCCATCCAGCTTGCTTCCAAAGCTCCAGAATATCCAGAATATCCTGATAATATAACTCTAGGCTGCCCGTGTGGAAATTGGTGGGCACCCAGAGTTTAGAAGGGAACAATAAACTCCGAGTCAGTCATGGTGACTGGTGTGAGATCGTAAAACAGTTATTTTTCACAAAGAAAATAAACAAATTCGCAATGCTTTTGGAAAATGAAACTACCATAAGACCTCCCGCCACACACACAATGCAAACGCAGAATTGGAGGAGATTTCTTCTTATGATAGTCAAAGATGCTTACTACGCACAAATCAAATTCTTTTTGATATTATTATTAGTGCATAGTGTAGAAAACATTTCGAAAGTATAATATTAATCTTAGCCAACATACGACCAGTATCGTATGCCTACTATAGCTACCATCTAAACAGTGGTGACCACCGTACGTAAATGGCAGGTTCTACAACTAATACCGTACAAAGTTCGTATTTGGAAGATGGATTTCCAACAAATGGTCAGGCTAAGGAACTTCCTTTCCTCCTGCCGAATAGGATCGCCTCTGGCTGGACGTCCCGAGAGACAAACTGCTCTCTGCCAAACAAGGCCGGGTTACCCCTGTAACAGGTAACTCACGAATATGTCATCACCCGGTCCTTTGGGACCTTTATCCGAGCGCTCGATATCCAACATCACACATCATAAAGAAAGTGTATCCACATGAGTAAGTATCTGGGCTCCATACCATGATACCACCCCTTTCCAGAAGGAAATGACATACCCTAAAGGGCGCGACCCTCATAACCTTGCCGCAACATTCCTGTTTCGACCATTTCCGGGGTGTGAGGCTCGACGAAGTCTCGTCCACAAAGCTATGCTTTCTCAAAAAGCCCTGCTTCGGGTCAAACAAAATGATCAACCTATGATCATTAAGATATAAGATCAAACAAAGGATCATATCACAAATGATCAAACACTGATCATTTTACAGCAACACTCAGTATGCCACGTTACCAAATTGGGATATATCGTTGATAAATTTCAACTACATAACCTCTGAGCTCGTACGTCTCAGAGAAGGGTGTTAAGCTAAGAGAATAAATTCTCCGCCACCAACAGATATGTATTTGAAAGAAATCAGCTTTATATCTCAAAGTGTAATGTCAGACACACAATCCATACAAGTCTGTTCCGGGATCGAACAGAACCGAAGGCACTTCTCACGAAGCCCTTGCAAATCCGGATAATTTTCAATCACGTCCGGACTTCCCGTCACTAAGGGTGATAAAACCTCTAAATCGGAGATCAGCCGATGTAGAGTAACTCGACGGTAATCCTTCCGTTTTCAAAAATATCCGGTCTTCAACACCGGTCTTTGAATGCAATTCATAACGACATATCACATATTCGGAATGGGTTATACGACCCCATGGTCCTTTCCCGGCTAACCCGAATAGTGAGCGATTATTCAAAAATAAGTGTGGCATTCAAATTCATCCAATTCACAGCAAATACCTATCTAAAGGTAATTATTGATAGTCGGTTATTTAACTATCAATAAAGATGCGCAACATCATCAGATTCCAAATAATTTTCCCAAATTATTTTATCTTCCAAAATATCTTTTACTAGATATAAAATTTCCACACTTAACCATTTGAAAACAATTTTCAAATATTCACTTTTCAATTTATCTTTAAAAGATAAAATCTCTAAACAGTTCACTTCATATTTGAAAAGCATTTCCATACTTATTTAAAAATAAGTAATTCACAAATCATTTATTTTCAACACTTAGAAAATATTCGATATACTTAAATCAAATTAAGTATATATTCATCCTTTAAGGAAATCATAAATTTCAACATCCATTTGAGTCAAAACGAATGTTGCGTAAAACATCGTTACGATGACTCGAAATCACTAGTATAGGGATTCGGATTTAGATAGATATATAAATTCCAATACTACATCAAAACATTTCCTTTCGGAAATCATTTACTATAACAACAGTGTTATAGTCCACCATTTCCTTAAATTTCTCGAAAACGTCTATTTCAACAAGAACCGCGGAAATCTCTGCTTTCGATTTATAATACATTTTAAAACATCTTTAAAATGTTTAACTTCATTTTTAATATCACTTCTTCAAAAAAATAAATCCATTTTACTTAACAATATATTCACTGTCCCAAAATCGTGAATATACTTCACTAACCAAATTTCAGTCTTTTCTACACATTCAATTTAAGGATAATTCGCTATCCAAAATCGCGAATATATTTCCTTTAATAATCTTCTATATTTAATTTATCAAATCCAATTGATCTCGAATTTATAAACTATGTCTATAAATTCTTTCCCTATTTATAAACTTCGATTTATAAAAATTCCCTGAATTAACAAATTTAATTCATAACTCAAATCTTATACCAACAATCCATATTATAAGTCAAATACTTATAATTCCTTTATTTTACAAAATCATCTCCATTTATAAGTTCACAATTTATAAATTCCATTTATTTATAAATTCTTAAAAATTCATTTTAACGCTCATAAAAACTCGTTTTATAATGCCAACATTTTAATTTATAAAGTGTCAACTTTATAAACCTTTTAAGTAAACCGTTTATAATATTTTAAAAATCTCAACTTAAACCATTTTATAAATCAATCAACTGTTTATTCCAAAAATCACTTTTCGGTTATATTTCACAAAGGTCTTAACTTTTATGACTTTAAAATTTTACGTTTATAATCGATTCAAAAATTCCATAAAACGTATATTTTCAAAAATCACTTTAAAAACCTTTTTAAAGTAAAAGTCGTTATTTTTACATTTCAAAACTGAATCCGATGATGCAACAACACCAATCAGTCCATCACAACAGTCAATATCATATATCAATATGATAACAGAATATATATCAATATCTGTAAATAAGTAAATACAGTTGAGGAATCCAGTTGGATCCCTCCAACCTGTTTCCCTGCATCCAAAGATGTTAGCACAATACCAATTCCGCTCCAGTACGGAATTATCGCGGTATATAGGATTTTATAAAAATCCGCTTACTAACGGCGCAATAGGGTCTCATCCGCTATACGAGGCGGGAAATCAATCAATCCAATATATACATATGCCAATATGTATATATTGCTATATATAGATATATATCCTACTATATCTAATATCACATCCAAACAGTCAATCATCAATCAATAACTGTAAAAAAATCCACATTCAATTTGAGTGAGAAAAATCTCACCGTGATTTTAATTCTGATTTCAGCATTTATTTCGAATAAAATTAAACGCGCGTTTAATTCTACCCGAAATTTTCACTAGCTCCAAAAATTTCCAATCCAGTTGCATCGCGTAGCATTCGCGAATACGATTCCAACGCACTTCGTTTCGTCATTTTCTGATAACGTATGACAAAGTTACGTCATTTTAAAATTACACGATATAAATTTACAACTTTTTATTTTATTTTTTATACCGAATTCAACATCTGCCGTTCGTTTCAATCAAGCAAATCACGGCCGTGATTTTCATCTTCCCTCCCAGGCGAAACAAAGCTTCCAGGTAACGTGCGTTTGAACCCAAAACCGCCATCGTCCTTCGAATTTTTGCAACCTCCACATCGATTTCCACGATGATCAAATACCATCACGCGAAAGGCCATCATGCGAGCCACCATCACCCAGAGAGCGGTCGAGCTCAGCACCCCCAAACCCCCTAGAAACGCGTGCGAACGTATGAGCTTTGAACCCAAATCGCGATCGATTCGCTTGACTATAGAACATCTCAGCCGTTAGATACGTAGTACTCGACGAGTTCTTCAATCTTCCAGTTGGAAGTCTCTCGAATAGATGCAAGGATTTAGAGCAAATTGAGGGGGAACGACATGAGATGCTGACCATGGAAATAGCAAGAGGCGGCCGGCTGAACGAAACCCTATTCTTATTTTTTTTCTTTTATTTTTATTTGTGATAAAATGGCCTATTTATAGAGTTTTTGACGAACACTATTCATCCGACTTTTCCGAACTCCGATTTATGCGCAGTGACTGGCGTTTCTGGGGTTTATCCCGCGTCCCGGACACAATGGAACAGGTTTCGAAAGCTAATTTGATCGTCTGTGTGAGATATGGATTTAAACGATCAATTTAAATTAAACCGATTTAAATCGATTTCGAGGCGTTCTGGCTTGCCCCAGGCAAACGGTAATTCCAAAAATTATGAAATTTGAAATCTTACAATAATATCACATTACGGATCCGATGAAACTGGTTTCGTCGAAATCCAAGACCTTTTGAAAAATGACTATTTTAACTCGACGATTTAAAATTAAAACGATATCGATGCGTTTCGAGTTGCCACGGTCAAACGACAACTCCGATTGCTACGAAAATTGAAATCCGATAATAACTAATTATTACGGATCCAATGGAACTGGTCTCGTTCAATTCTGAGACTGTCCGAAAATTGACTATTTTTCAGTCGATAATTAAATATTAAAATATTCAATTTTCACAGATTAACTCCAAATTCAATTTTAAGAGTTCTAAAATATTTCTATACCTCCAGTATGATTAAATAAAATTTCCCTAATCAATTTAAATCATTTTAAGCTCGATTTTCAATTATCTCTGGAATTTCACTATTTAAATTATCGATTAAATTATCAAATTAAATCCAATATTCGAGAAATAAATCATTCGACTTCTAAATTCCATTTATTAATATTCAAAATCAATTAAATATTCAAATTTTAATTATCAAAAATTCTGGGTCGTTACAGACTTCCCCCCTTAAAAGAATTTCGTCCTCGAAATTACCAAGTAAGAAAGAGTTACTGAATTCATTAACTTTTCAAAAACGATTCATCCAAACTAGATTTTATAATTCATTTAAGTGTTTAACTTTTCCAAAATTCATAGTTAAACTTCTTACAATACTTTACTAAGTTTTCAAATCATACTTAGTTTTCAAAATTTTCAAATTTTCTCAAAAATATCCTAACGCCTTAAATTTTCAGAAAATTTCGCCAGCGTCTCCTTTGCGCGGCTAATACGGTACGACTACAAAACGTCCCTACGGACTCTCAGATTCCAAAAAGAAAAAGAAAAAGCCAAGCGGCTAGAGAAATCAGTCATCAAATCTCATATTCGAATTCAAATACTTACCTTTTGTCAAGCCATTCAAATTTATCTTCGAAATTAAATTCCAATTCCTTTATAACACCTGTATATCCTACTAGCCATAATATCTAGTTACACATTCAAACCATTTTGCAAATTTGATTACAAAATTTTCAATATAAACTGCTTATATCATTTTTACTTCACTGTTGAAGTTACATATTCATTCTCATTCAATTTCACATTTCAAATTTCATTTGAATTCAATTCACAATTCCAACCTTATTTGGATTCTATTTAACTTCTGAATATTGAATTTTATCAATTATCTTTCATTCACAACTGCATCATTTTAAATTAGTTTCATTTACTAATTTATCACAAATTGTAATTCACTTTATTCAAATTTGTTTTCAACATTCAGTTTCAATTCCAGTTTTATTCTTTTGTTCATTCCCAAAATTTATTTTCAATTTGCCATTTTGGTTTACAATCACTTATATCAAACTGGATTTCAAATTCCATATGAATTTTAATTCATTTTTCATTTACAATTATTCAATTCAATTCATTTGCTTACAAATTCGAAATGAGTTTCAACATTTAATTTCACTTTCATTAAATTGATTCGCTTGTATTTACATTCATTTAACCCCATCCTTTAAGTTAAATTTATTCTATCAATTCAAATTGTATAAGTTATCAACTTAATAATATTTCATAAATATTTCTACATAGTATTCCAGAGTTTACCAACCTTCAAAAAAATCCTTTTGAAAACAATTCAAATTATCCTTTGAATTTCAAAACAAAACCCAAACTTTTCAAACAACTTTTATTTAAAACAATTTGGCAGCAATTCCTCTTTTGGAAACCCGAAAATGAACACCGGTGATGTCGCGATCATCATCGGAATTATTTCCAGCGACCGAAAAGAGTTTAGAGCTTTCAACTCTCCAAAATACTTTTCAAAACCTTTGAAATCCATTTTCCACTCCAAAAAGAATTTAAACTTTTCAAATCTCCAAAATTTTCAAATCATTTTCAAAACATTTCCAAATACTTCTTTGGAATTCTGTTTTAAATTGTAATTCACATTTATAATTTATATTCTCAAATTTCATTTGCATGTGAATTTATTTCTTAACTTTGGAGTTACGATTTCAATTTCTTATTCAATTTCAATGATAATAATTCACTATTATTACTTCCTAACATCCATGCAACCATATACTATAGTACTTTATAGAAAACATTTCTTTTCTATACAAAAATAGTTTTGGGCAAAATTATCTCATTTACCCTATTTAAAACAATACTGTGCCGAATTGTTCTATTCAAGTGTTTAGAGATCCCTATCGATAGAGTTGTACGGACAATACCGACCCGAATCCATATACCACTCAACAAACCAATCATCACAATATAAAACAATTTTATATTCAAATAACAAATACGCACTCGTATCTATTATTACCCTCAACTCATTCTAGAGTACTACTGACTCTATCTCTAATGAGTAACACCCAACAGAGCAGGGTTGTCGCTTAACCATATGCTCCGATACCAAATGTAATAGCCCGCTTTTCCATACCCCTTGAATAGACACTAATCTCCATCTATTTACTCAAGGTGAACGAAAAACCGAACCATTAGGGTTTTAAAAGAAGAGGTAGAAGAAAAGATAGAAGAAAAGAGAAAGAAGAAACAAAAGAACAACATCAGAAACAGAAACAATATCAGAATCTCACATATCGCAGCGGAACAATATACAATAGATAATTACTAGTCTTTTAAAACAAAGAACTATATCAGTTTATACATACATCAATCATCAGAGTCAATATACAACAATGGACAGTTATATAACTTGTCCTCATACAGAATACACAGCGGAATAAATATATCAGATACAAATACTACGTCTCGCCATCCAGCTTGCTTCCAAAGCTCCAGAATATCCAGAATATCCTGATAATATAACTCTAGGCTGCCCGTATGGAAATTGGTGGGCACCCAGAGTTTAGAAGGGAACAATAAACTCCGAGTCAGTCATGGTGACTGGTGTGAGATCGTAAAACAGTTATTTTTCACAAAGAAAATAAACAAATTCGCAATGCTTTTGGAAAATGAAACTACCATAAGACCTCCCGCCACACACACAATGCAAACGCAGAATTGGAGGAGATTTCTTCTTATGATAGTCAAAGATGCTTACTACGCACAAATCAAATTCTTTTTGATATTATTATTAGTGCATAGTGTAGAAAACATTTCGAAAGTATAATATTAATCTTAGCCAACATACGACCAGTATCGTATGCCTACTATAGCTACCATCTAAACAGTGGTGACCACCGTACGTAAATGGCAGGTTCTACAACTAATACCGTACAAAGTTCGTATTTGGAAGATGGATTTCCAACAAATGGTCAGGCTAAGGAACTTCCTTTCCTCCTGCCGAATAGGATCGCCTCTGGCTGGACGTCCCGAGAGACAAACTGCTCTCTGCCAAACAAGGCCGGGTTACCCCTGTAACAGGTAACTCACGAATATGTCATCACCCGGTCCTTTGGGACCTTTATCCGAGCGCTCGATATCCAACATCACACATCATAAAGAAAGTGTATCCACATGAGTAAGTATCTGGGCTCCATACCATGATACCACCCCTTTCCAGAAGGAAATGACATACCCTAAAGGGCGCGACCCTCATAACCTTGCCGCAACATTCCTGTTTCGACCATTTCCGGGGTGTGAGGCTCGACGAAGTCTCGTCCACAAAGCTATGCTTTCTCAAAAAGCCCTGCTTCGGGTCAAACAAAATGATCAACCTATGATCATTAAGATATAAGATCAAACAAAGGATCATATCACAAATGATCAAACACTGATCATTTTACAGCAACACTCAGTATGCCACGTTACCAAATTGGGATATATCGCTGATAAATTTCAACTACATAACCTCTGAGCTCGTACGTCTCAGAGAAGGGTGTTAAGCTAAGAGAATAAATTCTCCGCCACCAACAGATATGTATTTGAAAGAAATCAGCTTTATATCTCAAAGTGTAATGTCAGACACACAATCCATACAAGTCTGTTCCGGGATCGAACAGAACCGAAGGCACTTCTCACGAAGCCCTTGCAAATCCGGATAATTTTCAATCACGTCCGGACTTCCCGTCACTAAGGGTGATAAAACCTCTAAATCGGAGATCAGCCGATGTAGAGTAACTCGACGGTAATCCTTCCGTTTTCAAAAATATCCGGTCTTCAACACCGGTCTTCGAATGCAATTCATAACGACGTATCACATATTCGGAATGGGTTATACGACCCCATGGTCCTTTCCCGGCTAACCCGAATAGTGAGCGATTATTCAAAAATAAGTGTGGCATTCAAATTCATCCAATTCACAGCAAATACCTATCTAAAGGTAATTATTGATAGTCGGTTATTTAACTATCAATAAAGATGCGCAACATCATCAGATTCCAAATAATTTTCCCAAATTATTTTATCTTCCAAAATATCTTTTACTAGATATAAAATTTCCACACTTAACCATTTGAAAACAATTTTCAAATATTCACTTTTCAATTTATCTTTAAAAGATAAAATCTCTAAACAGTTCACTTCATATTTGAAAAGCATTTCCATACTTATTTAAAAATAAGTAATTCACAAATCATTTATTTTCAACACTTAGAAAATATTCGATATACTTAAATCAAATTAAGTATATATTCATCCTTTAAGGAAATCATAAATTTCAACATCCATTTGAGTCAAAACGAATGTTGCGTAAAACATCGTTACGACGACTCGAAATCACTAGTATAGGGATTCGGATTTAGATAGATATATAAATCCCAATACTACATCAAAACATTTCCTTTCGGAAATCATTTACTATAACAACAGTGTTATAGTCCACCATTTCCTTAAATTTCTCGAAAACGTCTATTTCAACAAGAACTGCGGAAATCTCTGCTTTCGATTTATAATACATTTTAAAACATCTTTAAAATGTTTAACTTCATTTTTAATATCACTTCTTCAAAAAAATAAATCCATTTTACTTAACAATATATTCACTGTCCCAAAATCGTGAATATACTTCACTAACCAAATTTCAGTCTTTTCTACACATTCAATTTAAGGATAATTCGCTATCCAAAATCGCGAATATATTTCCTTTAATAATCTTCTATATTTAATTTATCAAATCCAATTGATCTCGAATTTATAAACTATGTCTATAAATTCTTTCCCTATTTATAAACTTCGATTTATAAAAATTCCCTGAATTAACAAATTTAATTCATAACTCAAATCTTATACCAACAATCCATATTATAAGTCAAATACTTATAATTCCTTTATTTTACAAAATCATCTCCATTTATAAGTTCACAATTTATAAATTCCATTTATTTATAAATTCTTAAAAATTCATTTTAACGCTCATAAAAACTCGTTTTATAATGCCAACATTTTAATTTATAAAGTGTCAACTTTATAAACCTTTTAAGTAAACCGTTTATAATATTTTAAAAATCTCAACTTAAACCATTTTATAAATCAATCAACTGTTTATTCCAAAAATCACTTTTCGGTTATATTTCACAAAGGTCTTAACTTTTATGACTTTAAAATTTTACGTTTATAATCGATTCAAAAATTCCATAAAACGTATATTTTCAAAAATCACTTTAAAAACCTTTTTAAAGTAAAAGTCGTTATTTTTACATTTCAAAACTGAATCCGATGATGCAACAACACCAATCAGTCCATCACAACAGTCAATATCATATATCAATATGATAACAGAATATATATCAATATCTGTAAATAAGTAAATACAGTTGAGGAATCCAGTTGGATCCCTCCAACCTGTTTCCCTGCATCCAAAGATGTTAGCACAATACCAATTCCGCTCCAGTACGGAATTATCGCGGTATATAGGTTTTTATAAAAATCCGCTTACTAACGGCGCAATAGGGTCTCATCCGCTATACGAGGCGGGAAATCAATCAATCCAATATATACATATGCCAATATGTATATATTGCTATATATAGATATATATCCTACTATATCTAATATCACATCCAAACAGTCAATCATCAATCAATAACTGTAAAAAAATCCACATTCAATTTGAGTGAGAAAAATCTCACCGTGATTTTAATTCTGATTTCAGCATTTATTTCGAATAAAATTAAACGCGCGTTTAATTCTACCCGAAATTTTCACTAGCTCCAAAAATTTCCAATCCAGTTGCATCGCGTAGCATTCGCGAATACGATTCCAACGCACTTCGTTTCGTCATTTTCTGATAACGTATGACAAAGTTACGTCATTTTAAAATTACACGATATAAATTTACAACTTTTTATTTTATTTTTTATACCCAATTCAACATCTGCCGTTCGTTTCAATCAAGCAAATCACGGCCGTGATTTTCATCTTCCCTCCCACGCGAAACAAAGCTTCCAGGTAACGTGCGTTTGAACCCAAAACCGCCATCGTCCTTCGAATTTTTGCAACCTCCACATCGATTTCCACGATGATCAAATACCATCACGCGAAAGGCCATCATGCGAGCCACCATCACCCAGAGAGCGGTCGAGCTCAGCACCCCCAAACCCCCTAGAAACGCGTGCGAACGTATGAGCTTTGAACCCAAATCGCGATCGATTCGCTTGACTATAGAACATCTCAGCCGTTAGATACGTAGTACTCGACGAGTTCTTCAATCTTCCAGTTGGAAGTCTCTCGAATAGATGCAAGGATTTAGAGCAAATTGAGGGGGAACGACATGAGATGCTGACCATGGAAATAGCAAGAGGCGGCCGGCTGAACGAAACCCTATTCTTATTTTTTTTCTTTTATTTTTATTTGTGATAAAATGGCCTATTTATAGAGTTTTTGACGAACACTATTCATCCGACTTTTCCGAACTCCGATTTATGCGCAGTGACTGGCGTTTCTGGGGTTTATCCCGCGTCCCGGACACAAAGGAACAGGTTTCGAAAGCTAATTTGATCGTCTGTGTGAGATATGGATTTAAACGATCAATTTAAATTAAACCGATTTAAATCGATTTCGAGGCGTTCTGGCTTGCCCCAGGCAAACGGTAATTCCAAAAATTATGAAATTTGAAATCTTACAATAATATCACATTACGGATCCGATGAAACTGGTTTCGTCGAAATCCGAGACCTTTTGAAAAATGACTATTTTAACTCGACGATTTAAAATTAAAACGATATCGATGCGTTTCGAGTTGCCACGGTCAAACGACAACTCCGATTGCTACGAAAATTGAAATCCGATAATAACTAATTATTACGGATCCAATGGAACTGGTCTCGTTCAATTCTGAGACTGTCCGAAAATTGACTATTTTTCAGTCGATAATTAAATATTAAAATATTCAATTTTCACAGATTAACTCCAAATTCAATTTTAAGAGTTCTAAAATATTTCTATAACTCCAGTATGATTAAATAAATTTTCCCTAATCAATTTAAATCATTTTAAGCTCGATTTTCAATTATCTCTGGAATTTCACTATTTAAATTATCGATTAAATTATCAAATTAAATCCAATATTCGAGAAATAAATCATTCGACTTCTAAATTCCATTTATTAATATTCAAAATCAATTAAATATTCAAATTTTAATTATCAAAAATTCTGGGTCGTTACATTGATTGTTTGATTGATTGATTTTGAATTGATATGCTGTTTGAATTTTAAAATTTATTTTCTATTTTTACTATTATTTTATTATTATTTTTATTATTTTTGACACATTCTAAAATATATTATAAGTAAAATAATATTTCATAAATATAGACATTAATAATAATATTTATATATATGTATATTAGATATCTTAGGAAAATCATATCATGAAAATTCACAGGCACATGTCGACATGGCCCCTACCACGATGTCGACATGCCTACCTGAATTTGAATTCAAATGTTTGAATTTCCCTCCACCTTTTCACTTCATTTATTTCTCTGAAAAGATACCTTTTGACCAAAGAATATGTCCTTTGAAAGTCTATTTATCCACTATCTTTTATCATATCTTTTCACTTTCATTTTCAAATTCAAACTCTCTCTTCATATCTTCAAGCACTCTACTCTCTACTCTAATGGCTTCTTCAAGCAACCCCTCAACCATGAGAATTTCTAGAAAAATCAAAGAGCAATTATTCAATGATTCGGAGGCAATTAAAGCATACATCAATTATGCTAATTATGCCAAAGTCCATCCCGGAAAATTTGCTATTTTTCAAGATTTTTCGTCTTATGAAATTGATTCTCTTTTTGCAAACAATGGTGTTTTAAGTCTTATTGACTCTTCTCAAAACGATTTTGTTTGCTATCCTAATCTTGTCAAAATCTTTTATGCTAATCTAAACCGTGCTTTTTATAATGGAAACGAGAATGAGATTTGGAGTAGTGTCAAAGGGACTCAAATTGTTTTGAATTGTGATCTCTTGGGTACCATTCTTAATTGCAAAAGCACGGGAATGGATCTTTCTAGTTTTAAAATCGATGAACATGATCGTAAGACATTTCATCATATTTTTGAAGGAGATGAAAACTTTGAATTTAAAAACCGAAACTTTCGTCCTAAAGCAAGGATTGTCAATCTTCTTTTACAACATACTTTGACCCCAAGATCGGGTAATTTTAACAATCCTACTTCAAAAGTGTGCAAAGCACTTTTTGGCATTTTCGGAAATTATGACATCAATTGGGTGCAAGTTATTTTGGATGAACTTCGTCCTAAAAATTTTGAAATGGGAGAAAACACTTTATATCATGGAATTTACCTTACTCGGATTTTTAACTATTTTGGAGTGGATTTCAAAGGTGAAGAATTTGTCTCTAGAAAAGTTTTTAATATCCCAAACATTTCTCTCATGAAAATCCCATATGTTTTTCAACCTTATAAGACTCTTACCAAAAAGGAAGAGCGTTTGGCTCATGAAGAAATGGAAGAGGAAGAAGAAGAAGAAAGGGATGAAATGGAAATAAAAGAAGAAGAAGAAGGTGAAACATCCTTAGAAAGTATTGAATACCCTTCCAATCCATCCAACAAAACCCTTCTCAAAAACTAAAAGATAATTGTGGAGAATCAACATATTTTAAAACGATCCGTTAGTAAGAAGTTGGATAACATGTCTTCGAAGATGAACAAGTTCTTTTCAAAAGTCAGCAAGAAACTTGGACTATCTTCATCATCTTCATCTTCTAACTAGTTTTATCTTTTAGTATCTTATTGTATTTGTCTTAGTTTGTTTCGAATATTCGTGTAGTTCCTTATGTTTAATCATTGTATTATCCAATTATGCAATGAAATTGAATTTCCTTCATGTCATCTAGCTTATTTTATATCTAGAATAAATTTTAGTATATTATAGAAATATATATACATCATTATTCACAAAATAAAATTATCATCAATTTTCACTAAAGTATGTCGACATACCCCCCTTGACCATGTCGACATGTACTGGTCAGAAGTGACTATTGATTTTGAATTTGAAATTTGAATAACTACCAAATGTCTATTCATTTCAAACGAATTTCTACACCTATATATACCTTTGTCTTCCAGAAATCTTCACTGAAATTTATTTCTCATTATCTATATCCTTCATTTCTTTCTCTAATTCAATTATGGCCAATCCTATTCATAATCTATCTGAAAATCTTGAAGAAACACTCAATTCATTCAAGAATATTCTCTCTATCATCCTCCGTAATCAGCGTCACTTAGAATTAAGTCAAATGCAGATGATCAAGGAACAAGAGAGACACTTCGATGCAATTCGATGGATGATCTCCTCCCTGCACAAGGATGATAACGAAGCACATCCTCCCGTTTCTCTATCTGTTGATAATGAAAATTGGGATGCCATCAAACAAGACCCTATCTTTGGAGAAGAAGGATGGGTTGATGTTCCTCGTAACGTTTAATTTTCTTTCTTTGATTGATTTGTTTGAATTAATTTGTTTGATGTGATTTGGTTTGGATTGATACTTTGTGTGGATTGATTTCATTTGGTTTGAAGTTTGCTATGTGAAACATGTATATATATACATTAAAATGAATATAGTCTTTAGTTAAGTTATTATGCTCATAAGTATCATTATTTCTTAATCTATATATTATATATTCCGTTGTATAGTTTATCAATGTAGGTACTAAAGTCCAAGAGTAAGGGGGAGTAAATTTTTGTTAATGACAAAGGGGGAGAAGTATAAAATAGGGGGCATAGATTAAGGGGGAGTTGTTAGTTTTAGGGGGAGTTATTAGGATAGAAGGAATATTTTATAAACAAAGGTTGTCATCATCAAAAAGGGGGAGATTGTTAGTCCTTGAGATGATGGTGTTGATGACAATAACCTTAGAATAGATTATAAAATATAAATACTAACATTACAAGTTTAGATATATATGTATTTGCAGGATCTAACCATGCAGGTATCAAGAATGAAGGCTGTACAGTATAGAGATTCAAGATACAGAGATAGAAGACTCATGAGTATCAAGATTATCAAGAGTTCAAGGTTAAGTCTGTTTTATTAGGAATATTTTTTAAAACTCGTAGAAAAGCACTGGCATCTTAATATCCAATTTATTCGTGGAATGGAATCCACTTCGAGCCCGTTAAAGGGATGGAACCTACGAAAATCCAGTGGGACATTGTTTTGTATCCACTAATTTTAATTCAAATGATTTTACAAAATTATCTTGTTTTCAAAATGATTTCAAAACTTTCCTTTTAAAAGATTCAAAACTCTCTATCCTGATTTTAAATAATTTTAGCCTCAAAACATCTTTAATTTCAAAGTCAAAATACTCCTGTTTTTAAATATCTTTTCAAATAATATATTTAACTTTTAATATTTATACTTAGATTTAAATATAAAATTATAGTTAAATTATGTATTTATTGTTCTTTATATTTACTTATGAATTTCAACTATATTCAAGTATATTTATAAAGTTTTAAATAGTTTTTATATAAGATAAATATTGTTTTTATAGAAATTCAAATTATCATTTTTGGATGAGGGATGTCGACATGCCCCTAGGTAGTATGTCGACATAGTGACAGTTGAAGTTCAAATTCAAATTTCAAAAGAAGTGTCTATTCGCCATAACTCTTCATGACTAGTCATGGCTGTTGGTTTTCTATAAATAGGGGTCAGTTTCAACGAATTTTCAATTATATTTTTCTGATTTTCACTCCTCTTCATCTTCCACATTTCTTATTACAAAATCATACCATTACTCTGCCGAAATCAACATCGAATCATACTCGATTACTTCTAGTTTGATTTTACATCACTATCTCTACAAGGTTCTCAGTGCTATTTAGACTTATAGACTTCTTTGTAATATATTAGCGAGAAAAGGTGCGATTGTAGCTTTTGAAATCAATCAAGCGAGAAAAGGTGTGATTGTAGCCTTGGAAATCAATTGGGTGAACTTGTTGCCCTGGAAATCAAGTATCTCTACCTAGAGGATTGGTATTCTGGAGGGTGTACCTCGTAGCCTTGAAATCGAGGGTTGTAATTGTTGAATTGCTTTTGAAAGGAAATCTGTACTTAGTTGTACGGGACTGGATGTAGGGTAATTCCAAACCAGAATAAAATCCAGTGTGTTCTTTCCTTTACTGCTTTTACTTTATATTTGCATCTGTGTTTGATTCTGTGTTCATATCTGTGTCTAATTAGTGTATACATTGTTAATAAAGTTAGATAAACTCAAAAAGATTAACAAATTTCTTAAAACACTATTCACCCCCCCCTCTAGTGTTAATTCTAGCCTTAAGATCCTTAATCCGCATTTCTCACATATTTTTGGTCACCCTGACTCCATGGATGCAATTCTACTCATTCAGGAGTTTAAGCAATTTATATTCACTATTGAGTTAACCTAGATGGTTCTTCTACCCTTTTCCCTAAAATACAGTGATGGTTCATCATGTGAATATATTCATATTTGAAGAAGTAAAACGACAACTTAACAATACCACTCCTCTGGGTTTAAGGTCCTGGAAATACATTTCATACAGCATAGTTAACACCTTTTAACCTATATTTTTATCAAGGTAAAACTTCTTCAAAATCACCTACTTAAAGTCATTACAAAACTCCTTTATTTTAGCCGTGGGTTTTCTTTAAAATTTTAGAGTATGGGGTTTCAAGCCTTTTTTTTAAAACCAAACCTTTTGACCTCGTCGAAAGGTTTTTAAAACAACCTTTTGAATCTTAACCTTTTGAAACCATTGAAACCATTCAGCAGTTTAAACCTTTCGAAAGCATTGAACCATTAACTATTAACCTTTCGAAGACATTGAAATTCAAACCTTTCGAAAGCATTGGGTTTATACTTAAAAATATTACTTTGGGTCATAGGAGAAAGTTTTCAAAACCACTCTCTACTCTATAAAACATTGGGGAAAACATTTAAACCTTTCGACTGTGTCGAAAGCTCCTGCTTTCGACCCCTTCGGAAGGTTGAATAAAAATAAAGGCGGTAGTTCTTTTCAAAATCCTCTTTGAAACAACCTTTTGACCTTGTCAAAAGGTCTCTTAAATCCTTTTCAAAACCTAACCTTTCGACTATGTCAGAAGGTCTTATATAAAAAAAAACTTATAAAAACCAAACCTTTCGATCTTGTCGAAAGGTCTCTTAAAACAACCTTTCAAAAACCAAACCTTTCGACTGCATCGGAAGGTTCAAAACAAAATAGAATTAAGCAGCAGCAACCTTTCGACTTTGTCGAAAGGTTAAAAAACTTTATTTTAAACATTTGACTTGGTTGAAGGGAACCAAGTCGAAAGCTCTAATTCGAAAGCAAAGCAGGTGAACAATTAAGTTTATAAAACAAACATACCCCAACCTCTTTTGTCATCAACCTTTCGACTAAGAACCCTTCGAATCTGTCCAATTCATTACGTACCAAGACGCTTGATACCATATGCATTGGTTTGATCTTGTCGAAAAGTATAACCTTTTGACTTAGTCGAGAGGTCCGGGTCGGAAGGTTTAATGCTGTAAAAGGCTGAAACATGCTAAAAGCATGATTTCTTTATTTTTAACTTAAAAAGGATAATTTTCAAACAAACCTGCCTTTGTTTGTCAAATTCTCATTGGTTAACAAATACTTTTCAGAAAAGTGCTGCCACTAATTTTAGAAATAAATAATAATTTTATTTTATAAATTGCCCCTTCTCCTTAATAAATATATAAAACATTTAAGTCCCATACCTTAAATAATTTTATATATTCATCAAAACATTTAGGAAAAATCTGGAAAAATACCAGAAAATCTATTTTAATACATTTTCTAACATTCAAAAATTTCAAACCTAATTTATAATTATTTTAGCCATAAATCATTTATTACCCAATAAATCATTTTCTTCACTAGAAAATTTATATAAATTCCACATAAACTCAGAAAATTATGGAAATTGAAACCCATCTCCAAAATCATGGTTTCTATAACATAAAACTTTCCTACGGCATTTAAAAATCAATTCATCTTGGTTTTGCCCTAAAACCGTGTATATCCCTTATTAAACAACCTTGTTTAAACACATATAAATAATAAACAAGCATATCATCATTCAATATATATCATAAAACAGATTTATCCTTAAATCGAAACCATATGATGTAAAACCAAACTAGAGATGTATAAATTATTATTTACCTTAGATTGGATAAGGAAATTGAAGTATGATTAAGATTGATTCCTTCTAACTTGAATCCTAAGCTTTTAGTTGATTTTCTCTTCTTTTCTTCCTTCCTAATGGACGACTTTGTTTCTCACGGTTATAAATATTTTTGTTTGAGATAAAATGAATGTGCAATACCTAATGGGAATGGTATAAGGGTGGGAAGTATGGGGCGGCTATTTACCCTAATGCCCTTGTGTTAATTTCCTAACCATTTATATAAGTTCATTAGATTTTAAATAAGCACGGCCACCTAGTTTATTAATCAACCTTAATCTCCTTATCTACATTATTCTATTTAATTTACTCTAATTAAATTTCCTGAATAATGTGACTAAAATTAGGGGTGTTACAACTGTCCACTACTCAACAATGACAAAAAGAAAAACAAATTCGAAAATTTCAAGAAAAAGAGAAGAGCATTTCAAGTACCCATGGACGACGCCGACTCTTCCTCTTCATCCGATAGTGATAGTGACTCAGAACAAGCAAATGTTTGCTTCATGGCTAACACAGATGAGGTACGTTTTGAATTAACGTATGAAGAACTTCTTGAAATTAGTATGGAATTAGATGACAAATATAGAGAATTAAAGAAATTAATTAAAGAAAATATAGGAAAATTAAACAAAGCTGAATTAGAATTTGGAATTTTAAAAGATGAGAAATGTATTTTAGAAGAAGAATTAGAATTAGCACAAAAAGAATGCAAAGAATTATCATCTCATAGTGCTACTCTAAAACATGATATAGAGAATAACAAAATAGAGAATTATAAACTTGAAAAAGAAAAATATGAATTAAAACAAAATTTAGAATTAGCTAATATAGAAATTTCTGACCTCAGAAATAAATTAGATAAAATTACTAACAATGTTTCAAAATTTAATAAAGGAAAGCAAAATCTAGATAATTTGATAAAGATTTCAGAACCATCAGGAAATAGGAATGGTTTAGAATTTGACAAAAATAATCATAAACATTCTAGAAATAATATAATCTGTAATCAAAGTGTAAAGAAGTATAGTACATTATATACAAATTTTAGAAAAACAAAACCTAAATATGAGAATAAGGAATCAAAAATGATTAAGATATGGATTCCTAAAACTAATAACAAATTGATTAGACAAAAACACATAGATATGTATCTAAAAGTAATAGTTCATAATAAAAATATCATTTCTAAAGGTTCCAAACCCTCATGAGTATGGCTACCTTCTCCTAACCCATAGGACCCTAAAAAAGGATATGGGTACCAATTAAACATTTTTATTTTGTAGGTACTCAAAAACAAAAATAAGGAAAAATGGATACTCGATAGTGGATGTTCTAGACATATGACGGGAAATGCATGCATGGTATCAAATATCACTTACATGGATGGTGGCACGGTCACATTTTGGGATAATTCCAAAGGATATGTTACCGAAATTGGAAACGTCATCAATGTCGGTACATCTACTTCTCCTATTATTTCAAATGTTTTGTTAGTTGTTAGTTAAAAATTTAAAACATAATCTACTTAGTATAAGCCAATTATGCGATAAGGGATTTATAATTGATTTTGAAAAGGATAAATGCAATATCTTTGATCAAAATAAAAATTTAATTTTTGAAGGAAAAAGAAATCTTTAAACATGAATATTAATCACAATAATAATTTATGTTTAACCGTAAATCATGATGATCTATGGATATGGCATAAAAGATTTTGTCATATAAATTTCAAATATATAAACTAATTAGCTAAAAATAATTTGGTAAGAGGATTACCCAAAATAATTTTCAAAGTTAAAAATCTATGTGATGCATGTCAATTAGGAAAATTAAAGAAAAGCTCGTTTAAATCTAAAACAGAAATCTCTACTAAAAAAGCTCTTGAATTACTTCATTTGGATTTATTTGGTCCAACTCAAGTACATTCAATAAATCATAATAAATATGTTTTTGTAATTGTAGACAATTTTTCTAGATATACTTAGACAATATTTTTTAAAAATAAAAGTGATACATTCAAAATGTTTAAAATTTTTGCTAAACGAATTAAGACTTTAATGGATTTAAAAGTAAAAAGTATAAGAAGTGATCACGGTGGAGAATTTGGAAATGATTTTTTTACTAATTTTTGTAATAAGAAGGGGATTGCTCATAATTTTTCATTTCCACGAACACCACAACAAAATAGAGTAGTTGAAAGAAAAAATAGCACCTTGCAAGAATGTGCTTGAACTCTCTTAAATGGCAGTAACTTACCAAAGAATTTTTGGGCCGAAGCAGTTGCTACTGCTTGTTACGTATTAACTCGAGTAACTCTTAGACCTATGACTAAAAATACATGTTATGAAATGTTCTACAAAAAGTAACCATAAGTATCATATTTTCTGATATTTGGATCAAAATGCTTTATTCTAAATACAAAAGATAATCTTGGTAAATTCGATTCAAAAGCCGATGAAGTAATTTTTGTTGGATATTTTGATCAAAGTAAAGCTTACAGAATTTTGAACAAACGAAAAAATGCTATAGAAGAAAGTCTTTTATGTCTCGTTTGATGAAAACTTCAAGAATATAAATAAAGACGACGAAGAAATTTTTGACTCTAATCAAAATATAATCATTGAAAATAATAATAATCAATAATACGATTGAAAATAATAATAATAATCAAAATAATATGATTGAAAATGATAATCAAAATAACAATGTGTTGAAATCACCTCCTCGCATTTTAAAAGATCATCCAATTAATAACGTAATTGGAAATTTAGATAACAGAGTATCGACTAGAAGACAAATAAATCAAATGAGTAATGTAGCATTTATATCTAATTTTGAATCGAAAAATTATAAGGAAGCATCAAATGATGATTTCTGGATTTTAGCTATGCAAAAAGAACATAATTAATTTGAACGTAATAATGTCTGGGAATTAGTACCAAGGCCAACCGATCAATCAGTAATTGGAACAAAATGGGTTTTTAAAAATAAAGCTAACGAAAACAGAAATATCATACGTAATAAAGCTAGATTAGTGGCACATGGATATAATCAAGAAGAGGGCATTGATTATGAAGAGACCTTTTCTCCTGTCGCACATCTCGAAGCCATAAGAATATTACTTGCTTTTGCGTGTCATCATAACTTTAAGCTTTTTCATATGGATGTTAAAAGTGCTTTCTTAAACGGTTTTATAAAAGAAAATGTTTACGTAGAACAACCACCACTATTTGTTAATGAAAAATATCCAAATCATGTTTTTAAACTTAAAATGGCATTATATGGTTTAAAACAAGCACCTCGAGCTTCGTACGATCGATTAAAATCACATTTAATTAATTTCGGCTTTCAAATTGGTAAAATAAATCCAACATTATTTATTAAAAGAGAATAGAAGAATATATTAATTGTTCAAATTTATGTTGATGACATTATTTTTGGATCTACTAACGAAAACTTATGTAATGAATTTTCTACAATAATGACAAACGAATTTGAAATGTCTCATATGGGTGAATTAAATTTCTTTTTAGAATTACAAATAAAGCAATTAAACAATGGAATTTTTATAAATCAAGAAAAATATTGTAAAAAACTATTAAAACGTTTTGAAATGGATAATACATCAAGTAAGCCCACACCAATGAGTACTACTACTCATCTAGACAAAGGTGAACGCGGAAAAGAGTTTGATCAAAGCGGTATCGAAGCATGATAGGATCCTTACTATACTTAAACGCTAGTAGGCCAGATATTATGATGAGTGTTTCCTTATGCGCAAGATTTCAAGCACAACCTAAAGAATCACATCATCGTGAAGTTAAATGGATTTTACGATATTTAACCAACATTAAAGATTATGGTTTATTTTATCCAAATGGCAGTACATTTGAACTTGTTTCTTACAGTGATGCGGATTTTGGAGGATGTAAATCAGATAGAAAAAGTACAAGTGGCACATGTCACTTTATTGGTCAATCATTAGTTTCTTGGTCCAGTAAAAAGCAAAATTGTGTTTCTCTTTCGACGTGTGAAGCCGAATATATTTCTGCTGCCTTAGCTTGCGCTCAAGTAATATACATACAACAAACACTTAAAGACTTTGGAAAAATAATAAACAATCTTCAATATATTGTGATAATACTAGTGCTATACACTTATCTAAAAATCCAATTAATCATTCTCGGACAAAACATATACATATTTGTCACCATTTTTAAGAGATAATGTTGAAAAAAAATAACTCTAGAATTTTTAAATACCGATAATCAAATAGCGGATATTTTTTTACAAAACCATTAAGTGAACAAACCTTTATTAAGTTAAGACGCGATCTAGGAATTTGTTCGTACACTGATTTGATTCAATAAAGTTATAGTTCACTTAATTTTTTGATAGCTTATATGAAATTTCAAACTAAAAATTAATTTTATAACTCTAATTAATTACTACCACACAAATTGTTTTTAATAATAACCATTTAAAAAATAAGCAATTAAATAATAACCATTTAAATTCTATGGTTTAAATTAATTGTCTCAACCACTTTCCTAAATATAACTATATTTTATATTATAAATTCAATTGTGTATTACTTAGAAATAAATAAACACGGATAAATTTTATAAAAGCCAGTAAAAATGACGTCTTCCGATCACGACCCCACCTACTCAGTTATTGACTACAAATCTCCATCTTCCAGCAGCACTTACGTATCTCCAACGAAACCACCCCTACTTCATCTCCTTCTCTGAACATCATCACTTCACTGACATACCATACTGGCTTCTCTCCAAAAGGAAAGAAAGCTAAACATTCAATCGATCTGAAATCTTCATCTCTCTCCGATAAAGTCTATGAGATTCATCACTATCAACTAGAGATGATCGAGGTTCAACGAGAAATGTATTACGAGCAACACCGTCAAGGATCACATTTAAACTTTCTCGAATAATGTATTCTCGCAATTTGTGGTCATTCACCAATAAAAGACTGCATACATAAAATATCTCCACGATTACGAGAAACTTTTCCAAGAGCACACAACATTACTCCGAGAAACCTATGCAAACCTGGACCTTCAGACCAACCTTGGATTGACTCCCCAGCTCGTCCAAGTTGGTCTCCACTCAAAATGTTACTTGATAATACGAAAGTCGAACCAAATTCGTGGGAAAATCAACAAAACAACAATTCCGGTTTCCCTGACAAACACTAAGATTTTATATCATTTATTAATAGTTGACACGTATTTTGCTTAATGTAAACGGTATATTTTAATAATTTTACTTCGTTATACTTGAAAATTTTCAATATATCACAAATTTACATGTCACAGAAGTCTGTGACTAGACCACAGACGTCTGCCAACACTTTCGGGAAAAATTTCCCTGTAGTTACAGACGTCCGTGGGTATATGCAAACGTTTGTGAGAATTCTCTGGTTAAATATCTTTTAGCAACAGATGTATGATTACCAGACATAGACGTCTTTCAATCCTTTCGGCCTAAAATCTACTGAAACCACAGACATCTGTGCCCTATTGATAGACGTCTATCGCGCCTAAGAAAACAGCCATATATAAAGACTTTTAGCCCTCTTTCATCATTATCTTCATTTCAACTTCCAAATTCTAAAACCCTAATTCTCAAAACTCCCAAATTTTCAAATCTATGGCTCCCAAAAGGTTTTCGTTTCCAAAAAACAAAAACAAGGCCAATCGTCTTCTTCCGCTCAAGCCTAGTTACACAAACTCATATTAACCAATGGCTTCGAAATAATCCAAACGCAATTAGATGGTTTGAGTCTCTTACCCAAAAGAAGATTCACTCCGGACCTTTTTACCGCCTTGAAAATGTTATGGAGTATGAAATTCTTTCCACTACAACGACTGCCTACTGCAGCAATTTAATTAGCTACCATTCCAATAAGGTAACCATTGACCCCCTTGTTATTTATATCTTCTACTCAAATTTACGTAGTTCAGAGATTTGGAATCCTGAGAACGATGAGGGTTGGTTATGGTCTAGTGTATATAGAAAAGTAGTTAAAATAGATGTATATATACTTGGTCGAATTTTAGGTTGTTGCTATGAAGGGATTGATTTAACAGACATACCGGATCATAGTCTATTACATAGGGATGAAATTACACATCAAATATGGGAGGATAATATGCCATAATGGAAATCTATCTATATCCGACCTCGTGCAAGACTTTTAAATCGTATGATAATTAATACCATTATTCCTCGCCTAGGTAGTCATGAACAAATTTATCCCCATGATCATAGAAATTTATATGCCATATATTCTCAACAACGGGTTAATTGGACAAAATTTATTCATGACCAAATTAAAGGATTTTGGTCGCAGCATCATCGTTCCATTGTATACGCTCCTTATATCATGCACATCCTGCAAGATTTTAACGTTACAACACAAAAACTCCTCACCAAAGATAGTGGTCCACGATATTTGTTGCTAATGCATCTTCCAAAAAGCCCTCCTCGTATTATCCCTTTTAGTCAATGGACTCAACGACATCAACAAGAAGAAGAACATCATGAGCCTCCTCCACCTAGCGTTCCTCGATAAAGCTACTCTCATACTTCCCGACAACCACCTTCATCCAGTCATCATGCCGAATATTTTTCCGACTCTGAGTTACAAGAAGCTCGTCTTGAACCAACACTGGAGGAATCTCTTTCTGATTTGGCCATCAAAAATCAAAGAATAATCACGAAAAATCAGAGAGCATTAAATAGAAAGATGGTAGGATTAGAACGTTCTTTCTCCACTAGAATGACAAAGATGGAGAAGACAATGGATAAAGTGGTCTCCACTTTAGGGAAAGTAACGCGCAAGGTCCGTAGCCGCTCTTCCTCACGATTATCATCCTCACCTTCCCCAACACCTCCACCTAGGTAGTAAACACCAGTCTATTATGCACAACCCTCTCCCACAGCTACATCGCATGACCGAAGTGCTCGAGGGAAGACTCTTATACAACCCGAGGAAGAGGAAGAAGATAGTGATGATATGTATGTGTCCGACACTCCACATTTTCAACAACCATACATGGAATTTCAAGGTCTTTCTATCCAGGAGGATGAGGAGTAAAACAATCAGACACAGTGGCCAAGTTCGTATGAGCAGGATCCATCTTCCTACTAGGAATATTATGAGAATTACAGTGGATTATCCTACTCGCACAATCAATATAATCAAACTTTACGTTATGTTATTTTATAACTCCTATGCTTATTTGGTCCTACAACTTCTATCTTTATTTTATGTTGAACATTACTATTTGATGATTACATGCTTTGATTATTTAATATTTGATGGTAACATTATATATCATTTTTCATTCCCCTCCATTTTGATAATGACAAAGGGGAAGAAAACTATGCATATACATAGCGGGAGAAGCATATACATAGAGGGAGTAAAACATGGATAAACATAATGATAATTCTATCTGTTTATATGAATGAATAGTTGATTTATGGTTGTATAGTTGTCATCATCAAAAAAGGGGAGATTGTTAGAATCTCCAACTTATGTTCAATGATAACAATTATACAATCATATACATAGATAGACTTTATCAAAATTGCAAGTATAAACTACAAGCAGACATCGTGATCAAAGATATTATCGAAGACTCAAAGAGAGATGAAGATTCATTGACCATACTAAGGTTATTCTACTGTAAAAGAGTCTTAGATACAATATTGTTAAGGTCTCCTTGAGTATATATGCAAACACAATTTTATATACATAAAAAACCAATAGAAAACAACATTTTCACCTCATAGACATCTGAGGTATACTCACAGACGTCTGTCACAAGTTTCGGTTAAAAAATAAAATAGTCACAGACGTCTGTTATTATACCACAGACATCTGTCAAGCTAAAACTGTCATATTTGAAAAGCTACTTCTTTCTGAATTCAAAGGATATCATCTTCCATGAAGAGTTGCAGCCATTAAAAACAAAGGGTTTGCTTTAGAGAGCAACAACTATTCATCTGCACCTCTCTAACTCTAGAAATAACATCTTGATTGAGAAGTAAACTAGCTAACTTAGCTTGATACTATCTATTCTATATTCTCTTGAGTTCTAAAGCTTTCTCTTGCATATACACTATTTACAAACTCTCAATCCATTATAACCTTTTGGTTAAATCACTTCTTACGACTCAAAGCAATCATATTCATGTACTCAAAGGAGATCATAGGAAGATTTGTACTATAAGTCAAAAACTGTGTTATTGGAACACAAGATTGTCAAAAACACTTTTATATTAAAGCATATTCCTCCGGGCGAAGTGAGGGTAGTTTGTTTAAAGGAAATACCGAAGGGGAGCTTCGAGAATGGACGTAGGACGGGAGGTCCGAACCAGTATAAAAACTCTGGTTTGCATTCTTTTTATATTTTACTATTTATTATCTACCATTGCATTGATTTACAAACTTGCATATTATACACAAGTTAGATAGTATACGATCCATTGGACTTTCATGCTCGGCCTGCTCAAGATGGCTTCAATAAGAAATTTATCTATCAAGATCGGCTCAAGCATGAACTGTCTCTGGTTTGACATTACCACGACCCATCCCATCATATCACAATCGGCCCAACACGTTCTTTGCACCTTGGTCCTTAACAACATACAGCTTCCACCATCACCTGCAGCCCGGTCGTAGTCACTCATTTGTCATGCCACATAGACCTGAAAAAGTAAACGACAAACCGTACAGCCTACTATATAAGTTACTATAGCAAAGCGACAAGGAGCATGCCTACTCTTATAGCTGGCTATCAACATTTAGTGCACACTAAATGCAAAGTCTGTGCCTGATACAGAAGGACAATTTGCATGCTTCTCAGCCACTTATTCCTTTCTAACTTTACAACTGTCTCCCATCAGCACATGCGACCAGATCAATGACAAAACATGCTTCCTACCTATTTTATTGCATATTCTCAACCATTCATCATCCATTTCAGCCACTATAAATACCTCATACATTGCCTCTTCAAAATGGTTGAAAATTATTAGAACTCAGGTTACTCTCTTTCCATAGCCCTCCTCATAGCAAATCAAAACCCTAAATACTTAAGATTAGCCAACTTTTTAGTCTTAAGTGCTTTATTTCTTATTATTCTCTTGTAATTCCCTATAATTTAAGAGAGAAATGTAGTGAGATTTTCCTCGTGGACATATGCAAGCTTTATGAACCACTATATATTTGATGTCATTTACTTTGCTTTGCTAGCTTTCTTCCTAATTTTAGAATTTTAAGCCTAGTGATTAGCAAGTAACCTTTTCTTTCATAGCACATTAGGCTAATTCCAAGGTTAGCTAAATCTCTTCAACATATACCAATAGTGATAATAATTTACACATATTCTCTTCGCTAACACTATACCACATTAGGATATATAGAATTTAGCATTGGTCAAAACTCTAATATTATATACAAACTTGATTAGTCCATAAAATTTCCTTGGTTCAATGATTACATTTATTATTAACCATCCTGCTCTGATCAAAGATTTTGACTTTGAGTTGACTACAATATACTATGATACTAACCTCATATAACCGAAGAGACAAATTCTCTGTTGAATAGTGTTTCACCTCCAGTTCGTCAACTCAGACCTAACTATAGGCGCTCGGTGGATCATAATGCTATGATTTAACTATAATCAAAGTGGAGTATTCACATAGTTGTTCCACGGTATTCTCAAGTTGAGGGAACTATGTAACATTGTCCCACTGAGATTTCCTGTTTGACCTTGTTGTTATCAACCAACATGAAACTTTCAAACGAGTCATTCCACAGTTATTTAATAACTACACGTACGTAGACCTTGGTGCCTCTAACAGCTATGAGTAATACACTACCAAACATTTGGAGAGCGTGACACACTCTGATCTCAACGGATGAATCGATATTCTTTTCCCAAAACACCTTGATCAGCAATGTTTAAAATAAAATGTCACTTTACTTTGTGATTAATTACTCGCTAATGTAACCATTTGCAACTACAATCACATAATATTTTATTTAAATATGTTCTTATTATGTACATTAAATTAATTATATCATAATAAAACAAAGTATATAACGAAAAATAAACACTGTTGCTATGAACAAGATTGACCGTAGGGTTATATATGTATAACAAATTACATATTTGCCCCTACGACATATGACCACCTCTTTTAATCTCCTACTTTCACTTAGGATCAATTATGAAATCTTAATCGTATTCACTCAATTAGTTTAGGCCCGGTCGAGCTAGTCCCTTATCGAATTGATCTTCTATATTGTATTACTATCTACTATGTTAGTCGACATCTTTCCGTTATTGATAAAATGCCTTTATCATGTGGAAATTTCAGGGTATGTGTCTAAACATCTTGTGAGCCCAAATTTCTTTTATGTTCTATATTGCAACATTATTTTCGCAAAATAATGTCATGGGATTTTCAACATATAGAACCACCCCTACCTTGGTTATTATTTGTACATTTATATTTGTACTGATTTTACTGTGGTGATGTTGAAGCTGATGTACTTAGCCTTTCGATTGAATCAACAACCACCTCTTGTTTGGAACATTTCCAAATTAAAACTCTATAACTGAGCTTGAACATGAATTTAGGATTGACATACTATTTTCATATTATTTATGAAATTCAAGTTCGAGTTCTCCTTTACAAAAGGGTTTGAAGTTTCCATAGACAATTCTCTTGTATTTTGTAAATACTCATGAATACTCATAACTACAATTCAGCGATATCAATTTGGATTTAACACTCGCTCAATGTGTTAATTACATATGCGAATAGAAATATAGCCAATTATATATTATATATGATAATTCATATTATCGATGCATTAGGAATCTATCTGTAATAGCCCTCATTCCGAAATCTAAAGACGGAACCCCAGTGTGCTACAATCACCTTAGTATTATCTTTCGATGATAAATTGAGTTCGGTTAATATATAATGGTCCAAGTAAATAGAGCAACTAAATAAAATTAAGTACACCTAACAGTCTTTATATCATTTTTTTTCTAGATTCCCAATCGTGCCCATGCAGTGGTAAATTATAAATCAATACATAGTACCATGAAATTTCTGATATGTGATGATGTTGAACCTATGTAGTCCCTTGGACTTGATAATATTTACATTACACAATGGAAATAAAGCTATACTAAGGATAATAATAAGGCTTTTTCCTACTTAGTCTTCAGCAAAGTCTCGGAAAAAGTTCTACTTTCGACTAATAACTGAGATCTAAAAACTATAAACTCAACCTACTCAGTTTATAATACAATTACAACTTAAAGTAGTATTGGTTCTTCATATTAACATTGTGAAGTATAACTCTAAGTAGTATCATTCTTTATATTTATACTGCCAAGGACAACCCTAAGAAGTATTAATTCTATATATTTATACTGCGAAGTACAACCCTAAGTAGTATTAGTTCTTTATACTTATACCGTAAAGTACAACCCTAGGTAGTATCTTATTCTTTTTCTTAAACTTGAACCCCATATGTAACGATCTGCCTTTTCGAATCTTAGAAGTTGACACTAATACATCCATGATATTATCGTGCCCACCATGCAAGTGTAGGAAAGATAGATTTTTGGGGTGAAAGAAAGAAAAGACAGAACATAATCTCATATCATAACGAGTAATATATAATATACAACAGATCTTTATAAAAGATAACCATAATATACATAAATAAGTCAAAGTAAACTAACCTATCATCAGCCTAGACAGTTATAACAATCTGTCCTCATAAATGTCGATAAATACAAACAAACAAAAGCAGTGGAAATAAAATATACTTGAATACGCCTTAGAGGCATCCAGCTCGTCTCCTGAAGCTCTAAAGTATCCATAACTAAATCTGGAAATATGCTTGGGCTAATCTGAGCATTATAAGAAAATAACGCCCGGATCAGTCTGGTAAACCAGCGTGAGAAACACAAACCAATGAGTTCTAATGCTATAAAACCTTTCAAAAATAAAGGTATCTTATAAGATCACGTCGGACATAAACACGGACGGTTTTTTACCACACAATAATCAAGTCATTTTTATAAGAAATCCAGTGATATTATAATTATGTCAATGGTTTAAAATAAATATATGATATAGCTGGAATGCTTGCTTCTCATGTTCCAGCATAGTTAGGAACATCTACATCCGTAAGGCGCTTATTGGAGAATGAATTTCATACAACGACAAGGCTACTAGGGTACCGCCAACCACAGTACACCTCTAGAAAAATGTAGCAAGGGCCTTACATGGACCCCCTACAAATCAGGACTGGCCTACTCCTTATTGGATAGTACCGAATATGTCACCATCACGATTGCCTGGCAACCATTTCTCACCAGCATACATAAATGGGTAAATATCAATCTAGATTAGGTGATGACTAATACCCTAATGGTAGCGAACCACATAGTCCTGAAGCATATCCTCGTTTTAGTCATTACTGGGTGTGAGGCTAAAGGCTACATTTTACCGTTTTTAGCAATCCTACTTGGAATGCTAACAATATCCTCCAAGCAACAATGAAATGCCATCATTCATCCATACAAGTTGTTCAGGATATGAACAAACCAATGACACTCCTTCTACTACATCCTCAGGACTAGTAACAACCAGCCTTTGCATACATGGTCCATTTTGGACGTGGTTTCTTGCATAGTGCTCGTGATGGAGAGCTCTATGACTTGGTGATAGTTTGGTCAAATTTTGTTGAGGTAAGTAATATTGTCTCTCATCATACTATGATTGTTAGTATAGTATTAAAATGACATTTTGAAATGATTTCTAACTTTAAAATGTGATTTCTAAAATACTTAAACCTATATCTTATTTTATAAAAGAATTTAGAAGTGTTTTAAAATATTTTTAAATTAAATATCATATTATTCTCGTTGACGCACTATTTTGACGACATTTATAGATTTTGGCTGTTGCTAATATTTATCCCAAAATAGTTGCTTTGGATGTATTGTATTGTGTTATGATAGATGTATGTAGGCTATTATAGACATTTCTATGCTTGTTGGTTGCATGTCTGCTTGTTTGTTAGTTGGTTGAAAATGCCATTTAAAGGTGATCAAGGATTAGAAAATATCCCATAGGATATGATTTCATGCACAGAGTTTCATGCATGCCGATTGATTTGAAGGCAAAGGATGGACTTAGGGATATGCTTCGGATTTCGAGATAGATGATGGACGTTTTCATTTGGTTTGTACTTAATCATTTTTGGTTAAGTACATGACCAAAATGGTTGTTATCGTCTAGCCCGGAGTGGTCGATATCTAACACTATTGATAATGGCCGATTTGGCCAATTTTGACATGGACGACGGAGAGGCTTCGAGTAGCACGATGTAATGGTTTGTTCATTCATTCGACTTGTGATTTTAATGATATGGCTCTTCGATGAGTTATTTTGATGGTGAAGAAAAGATGTGAACTTCGATGAGATGACTTCACGATTTGATGATGATGATTCCATGATAGGAAGTGACGGCTTCAATAAGGAATAGCTATACTTTGAGATGTAGAGTAGTAGACTATGAGTCGTATTGAGGTGATTGTTGGAGGGGGTACAGAATGCATAATGACACTCTCTGACTTATGATGGTTGTCTAAAGTAGTTCCCAACCGCGACGACTTCAGAAAGGAGTTATAGGGACTATTACGAGATGAGCACTGCTATGGATGACATGTGCAAAGGGATAGTTGATATTCGTATGTTTCGAAGTATGCTTATAAAGAAGAGGTATGTGAGGATGCTCACTTGGGCTTATGTCATGTGCCCAAGATCAAATGATGACCCGATCATTTACCCTGGGCTGTTTATGTCATGTACAGTCTAGTTCCTAGCCTTCTGAATGGCATGGATTCGAGTACTAAGAGATCAGGACGTTGAGCAAACCTTGACTATATGACGTGGTCATACGAGTACCATACATCCAACACATTGAGTGAGTGAATGCGAGGATAGATGATGGATGCAATGTTTGTTTTGATTGTCTTATAGCCTTAGAGATGTGACCTGATGTACATATCACTGATGCCAATTTCTAGACACACTTAGTACTTTGATGTACAGTACACCCATGATGACTATCACATAATAGCATATATTTTGTGTTATGTGCTAACTCCATGGATGCAGGGAAAGGTCAGGGATAGGTCAGGTATGATTCTTCATACCCTCTGTTCCATATACTATACCGACTTTTATAGTGTTTTGAGATTATTTATCGCTTACACTAGACTGTTGTCTGCTTTGAGTAATTATGCTTTGCTTCTTATTATCTCAGGTACTCCTAAATGAGTAGATTAGATAGTAGGTGTAAACAAAACTTAGAGCTGTGCAAATGGTCTAGTAGGATGTGACGCTTTCTCATACTTATATTTTGAGTTTACTATTGTTTATTCCACTGTGTGACACTATGGAGCCTTGATAGTGTTTGACTTACTATTATTAGAGACAGTTTATCAGTTAAGTTTATTTATCAATTGTATAAACTCTATTACTATTCTGTATAACTGTATGAGCTTGTGTACTCTGATTATGTGGTCCATGTAGTTATTACTGTCTCGCATGTTTTATATCTGTCGTGACTATTATATTTTATCTGATGCATTATGAGATATACGACAGGTTATGTGATTGTGTAATGTTTTATTTCTTTCTCTTTTCTTCTATTCTCTTCTCTTCTTTTCTATTTCCCTTCTTCACTCCTATTTATTTCCCTTAATAATCATCATACATCGAATAAATGCTCCAGTAGTGCACTATTCAGTTATATGAGCATCGGAGATATAGGGCGGTCGTCACATTTGGTACTAGATCCAATTATGTGATTAACCTATGTTAATTTTATGATCCAGTGGAGATAAGGTAGGAGTTGTCACTTAGACTGGATCGAGAGTATACCTATGTATGAGAGAGTGCGTATTTGTTTGGTTTTCAAAACTATATAGTAGTATATATAGTATTTAAGTTGTGTTGCACACAAGAGTACCATTGATGTGGTTTTTCTTTATGAGAGATGGATCATTCTTATTATAGAGTAGGAGTGATCTAGCATACGAGAAATGCTGCTATTGAATGCATCTCTAAAGTGGAGTGGGCAGGATCGAGGACCACTAACCCTCGATTTACAAAATGTGTTGGCTGGGTTGGTGCGAAACATTTTCTAGAATGCCCAAGTTGCTCTAAATGATTATGGTGCTCAAGTGCAAACACCTAGAGTCGACTTTTTCAAGTTGTATAAAGACTACGTGAGTCTAAAAGGTTGACAGTTCCTTAGAACAAAGTCGACTATTGAGATGCAAGATGGGATGGATATTTGTGAAAGGATCTTTGATGACTCAGAGTCAGATGATGTAATTAGATAGAGGTTGATCTCTAGATAACTCCAGGGATGAACAATGAATTGGCGGAGTGCCCTTATAGCTTCGATTCCAAGATCATTTTACTTAGGATCAGTTTAGAGTTTGCATCGGAGAGAAATTTATCTTGATTTTTTAGAAGTTTGTATTGGTTAGGAAAGTCGCCGACTTGAAGTAAGGCGATATGTCTGTGTTGGAGTATATGGTCGAATTCGATGTGTTATCGAAGTACGGCCTATCTTTCATTGATACTCCACTTAGAAAGAGTGATAATTTATCATTGGGTTGAGTGATAATTTAGGAAGCAATTGATTGGTCAAATTAATGAGAGGTTCAACAAGTTGATCGAAAAGGCTTTATGATGTGAGAGACTGTACCCAATGTAGAAGGGTTGTCTCAAACTAAACAAGTAGGGATAAACCGTGGAAGCATATGCATTGAATGCTATTTCAATTTTTTTCGAGTGCTCCATCGACGAAAGAGAAGAGAAATGGCATCACCACTTGCCGTATGCTTTCCACTTGTGGTGATTCCATACATGTTTTGTTTGACATCAAGGTTTCACATTCCTTCATATTTATTGATTTGTAGATAGATTGGAATTGAGACCCAAAATTGTTGATCGACCCTTAAAGTATGACAAACCTTGTTAGGTGCTCAGCCAGCCTATACATATGTAAGATCCCATATTTTGTCACCGAAAATTAATACTATGAATGACTGCAGCATCGGTGGCCCTTAGTTTCAGGGCTCAAAGCGGGGGATATTACAACATGGTTTGGCTACACTTAACCTATACATGGTTTTTCGGGACTTTGTCTTATCTAGTCATGGATGTTTGCCTGTTTGTCTGTTAATAATTTGTTTTACGTTAATTAAGTTCAGTATTATAATCTGGGAATTGACTGACTGAAGGGGTACAGAATAATGGTGGATTGTGAGAGGCCATTGATGGCAAATGGGACTGACGATGAGCGAAAGGTAGTGTTCGGCTGCCCACTTGATGATGAGGTGATGGTTAGCTTTCTATATTCGCTCGATATCCTACATGATGAGTTGCCATCTGTGCCTGTGCTAGAGAATTTCCAAACACATTCGATGAGGTGCCCAGATTACCACCACATAGGGATTGAGTTTTGTATCGATTTGGTTAGAGGGACTTGACCAGTAGTTATCTCTTTAAGACATATGATGCCTAAAGAGTAGAGGAGACTAAAGGTGCAAGCAGAAGACCAATAGAGGGGAGGTTCATTCGTAGGAGTATATTTGAGTGGGATGCACTTGTAATGTTCATTACTAAGGTAGATGGCTCTTTGAGGTTGTATGTTGGTTGTCATAAGCTAAATGAGATGATGAACAAGTAACCACTCCCACTTATTGATGGCTTGTTCGATCAGCTCTATAGCGCAAAAGTGTTCTTTCAGTTGGACCTTACGATGGGGTTTCATCAACTAACAGTAGCTAGAGAGAGTGTGTCGATCACAACGTTTCAAATGCTACCTTGATTTTTGATTGGTTGGTTAGGCCATTCGGACTAACCAAGGAGTCGACATGCTTTGTTAATTTCTTGGACTGTGTTTCAAGGGATCACTTGAGTAAGTCCATGCTTGTGCTCATTGATGATACTTTCTTATACTCATGGAATAAAGAGAAGAACATGACATTATTGATGATTGTGTTTGAGGTGTTGAGAAAACACTGGCTGATGATGAGAAGTCTTCTTGGATTGGCGAGATGTTATATATGTTTTACTAAGGACTTCTCAAAGGTAACGACACTATTAACCGACTTGATGAGAAGAATCAGACATTTTATTTTAGACGTGAGGTGTAGACATGTGTTAGCGATTTTAATAGAAAGGTTAACGAGCGCACCAATGTTACTCATTCCAAGTGGGACATGGAGTCGAAGGTACATACATGCTTGTGGTATTTAACTAGGTGTGGTATTAATGCCAACAAGTAAGGTTGTAGCTATGCTAGTCGACTAATGAAACCGAATGAGAGGAAATATCCAACTCATGATTTAGAGCTGAAAACTATCGTATGTGCTTTGAGTGGAAGATATACCAATTTGGAAGCGATATTCCTAGAGTGGACATTGCTTGAGTTTATCACTAGTTATGACTTCAGGACTCGATGTCAGCTAGTGCCAAAATGATGGCTTGTTTGACTGTCAGACCAACTTGGATTTAGCGGATCAGTACTAGTCAGAGGCATGAAGCTAGACTAGCAGAGATTATGGCTAAATTAGAGAAACAAATAGTGTCTGTAGAGGTGATACAGTGCGGACTCGACTGAGACGATTGACTCCGTAAGGATGAGATATTGTTTGTTCTCGATGATGATGTATTTCATCTATGGAATGCCAAGGACTAGATGAGAGTATGATAATAGTTGAGTCACCTCAACAGATTGATAAAGAATGCTAAATTTATTTTCGTTCAGTCCTGTAAAACGACATCAGAATTAGTCGAGTTATATGTGGAATGGATAATGTGATTCCATTATGTGCCAAGAGCATTGTAAGTGGCTAGAATCCATTGTTCACTAGTGGGTTTTGGGAGAACTTAAAGTGGCATTTGGAAATTTGACACTAAATTGACTTGATGATATCGGGACTGAACCTGGAATTTCGAGACCTCGTAGACCTATTCGTACTGATAGACATGATACAAAACAAGTTAGGAGAAAGGCAATGAAGTAGTAAAGGTTTATTTGAGTGAAAGCGAAGGCGATTACACACGACAGACCAATGAGAGCATAAGGACCGCTTGTTCGAAGCTCTTTATTAGGGGAGATCTCTATTTTTCGCCAGCTTTCATATTGGATATCATATATGATGTTTTATACTAGATCATTTAGTATTCTGCATGCTAGGATAGGCATGGATGTTACTTTTTGATGTTTGATCTTATATGTGCCTATTGATGTTTGATTGTTAGCATTTGATACGATTACTTTTGCTCATATGGTTGTTAGATATGCGTGATACTTATGGTTTGATATATCATGTTTATTGGCGACGATTGCCAAATATATGATCTAGTATAGTTATTTACATGTTGATGCCACTATTTTGCTTGATCCTCTTTGTTGAGTAGTTGATCAGATGCATGGATGCAAGTGTTAGCTATTTGGATGCTTACTTGCTTATATTTGCATCCAAATGGTATGCTCTTGCTATATAAGAGGTATACAACATAAGTAGTTTAGATTTGGCTATATATGCTTGGTTGTCCTCGGAAGCGAGATGCTTCAGATATGAGATGCCTTAGATATGAGAAGTTTATATATCTATGGTGTATTGGGATTTTTCTCGGACCTAGCTGTGCAAAGGGGCTGCGTACATTATTGACCTCCCCAGAGCCCGCTATCGTGTGCGAGCCTCGTACACTTAATTCCACCTAGTCGTGCAAAGGGGGTGCTACTGAAAATTTTCGTGACATAAGCCAAAATTGAGGGAAAAGTTAATGTATATGATATTAGACATTGTCGATAGTTAAGAGAGTCAGTAATGTATGATATTTTGTTGACTTGCCTTTTGACTAGCAAGTTGGCGCATTTGACTTCCATTATCCGTTTATTTGGAAATAAGTGCATAACTTAGATTTTTTGTTTAGCCACATTGTTTTCATGTTTGATAATGATTATGTTTAGGGATAAGGATGATGGCTCCAAGCTAATTCCAAGACTATTTCCTTTGTTGCGATCGTTTTCAGTGATTGTTGTCGTAAAATGATAAGTGACGATTTCTCTTGTATAATTGCTTATAAGAGGGTGTTGGATTGTGTTGCTCCGTCCTTGGGATTGCGAGGGCGAAATCCTTTTAAGGAGGGGAGGATGCAGCGATTCGTATTTTTAATGATAGAATATTTGAGTAATTGGTTTAAATATTTAATCGTTAATTAATTGGAGGTCCCAAAAATATGATTTTTTGTATACGATCAAATCAGGACTCGAGATCACTTCTGTTGAGTTGTATCGATGTTCCGAATTAAAATGACTATAAGGATCACTATATTTGGATATCGAATGATCCGATAGCCCAAACGATCTTGAAAGAACAAAATTATTATCACGGGACGTTGTCTCGTATAATGGTGAAATTTATACCATCGAGACCAGAAAAATGAGGTGACGTATGCCGACGAGTTTCGTTGCGATCGGACGCACCGTTTGATCATGAGAGATCGAAACGTACGACGTTTTTTTGAGAAATCAAATAAAAGAATATTTTATTTTTTAAATAATCTAAACCCTCCTTCCTCTCACTAGCTAGTTACTGTTCCATTGCCATCTTGAGGAAATCATTGCCGCCACTTCCATTTATATTCAATAATCAAAATCGGATGATTCATTCCACGAAAAAAATATGAAACCAGGCTCGTTGGTCTCATAAGAGGAAGAGCTTTAATCCTATGGTGGTTTATTCATGTGCGGCTATGATTGGAGAACTCACTAGTTTCAAGGGTCGAACTAGGGTTCGAGTTTGTCGGTCGAGGAGGAAATGTTAGGCAAGACGCAGGTAGTCGTTGCGATGCTCATACCGATGAGCATCTTTTCCCAAAGTTCCATCAGCTCCGATGGTTTGTAGTGAAATGCGACATTTCAATGTCGTGTATGACACATGAAGACAGAAATTGCAGGGGCGATTGGACTTTATGGCGGGGGTGGCACTACGAAGAGGGTGAGTAGACGGATTCGTTAGCCATGACGGCTTTGAGAATCATCGATAGATGAGTGAGGAATCAAGGAATGAAGTTGCGACATGTTGTGTGCATATGTACAAGCCTTGAGAAGTTTGGGAAGATAATTAGGAAAGGTAATTAACTTAGTTAATTATTTAGTAAGTTAATTAATTGTTTATTTAATTCGTTGTCTTATAGAATGCGTATCTTTTGCATATAAGAATGCATATCTTTTGCATACGAGGTCTGTTTTGGATACGGTTTCTTATGTTGCACTTGTGATGGAGAGCTCTACTGTTCGGCGATGGTTTGGTCAGATTTTGTTAAAGTGAGTGATACTTTCTCTCACCATACTATGATTGTTAGTATAGTATTAAAACGACGTTTTGAAATGGTTTCTAACTTTAAAATATGATTTCTAAAATACTTAAACCTATATCTTATTTTATAAAAGAATTTAAAAGTATTTTAAAATAATTTTAAATTAAATATAACATGTTTCTCACTGATGAACTATTTTGACAAAATTGATAGATTTATGCTATTACTAATATTTATCTCATATTGTTTGCTTTGGATGTATTGTATTGTGTTATTATAGATGTATGTAGGCCATTATAGACATTTCTATGCTTGTTGGTTGCATGTCTGCTTGTTTGTTAGTTGGTTAAAAACGTCGTTTGAAGGCGATATAGGATTAGAAAATATCCTAAAGGATTCGTTCATAGAGTTTCGTGCACGCCGATTGATCTGAAGACGAAGGATGGACTTGGGGATATGCTTTGGATTTTGAGATAGATGCCAGAGGTTTTCATTTGGTTTGTACTTAACATTTTTGATTAAATACATGACCAAAGTGGTGATTATTGACTACCTGGAGTGGTCGATATCTACCACTATTAATGATGACCGATTTGGCCAATTTTGACATGGACGATGGAGAGGATTCGAGGAGCATGATGCGATGGTTCGTTTGTTTGTTCGACATTCGATTTTATGATATAGCTCTTTGACGAGTGGTTTTGTAGGTGAAGCGAAGATGTGATGCTTCGATGCAATGACTTCATGATTCGACGATGATGATTCCATGATGGGAAGTGACTGCTACGATGATGGATAACTGTACTTCCAGACACATAGTAGTAGACTATGAGTCATATTGAGGGGACTATCAGAGGGAGGTTATAAGGCATGATGACACTCTATGACTTATGGTGGGTCTAGAGTAGTTCCCAATCGTGATGACTTTAGATGGGAGTCGTAGGAATAGTTCCAAGATGAGCTCTACTGTGGATGATGTATGCAAAGAGTTCGTTGATATTCATAGGTTTTAGAGTGTACTCGTAAAGAAGGGGTATGTGAGGACGCTCATTTGGGCTTATATCATGTGCCCTGGATCAAATGATGACCTAATCCATTTGCCCTGGGCTGTTAATGCCGTGTACAGTCTAGTTCCTGGCCTTTCGAGTGGCATGGATTTGGGTACCGAGAGACGGGGATATTAAGTAGTATTAGACTATATGACGAGGTCATACGAGTATCATATATCCAACACACCGAGTGAGTGAATGCGTGGATGGAGTATGGATGCTATGTTTGTTTTGATTGTCTTATAGCCTTAGGATGTCACCTGATGTAGATATCACCGATGTCGATATTTGGACATACTTAGTACTTTGATGTATAGTACACCCATGATGACTATCATATAGTAGCATATATCTTGTGTTATGTGCTAACTCCATGGATGCAGGGACATGTCAGGTATGATTCTCTATACCCTCTGTTACATATACTATACCAAATTTTATAGTGTTTTGAGATTATTTGTCGCTTACACTAGACTGTTGTTTGACTTGAGGAATTATGCTTTGTTTCTTATTATCTCGGGCGCTCTTAAATGAGTAGATTAGATAGCAGGTGTAAACAGCACTTGGAGCTGTGCAGACGGTCTAGTAGGATGTGATGCTTTCTCATACTTATATTTTGAGTTCATTATTGTTTATTCTACTGTGTAACACCGTGGAGCCTTGATTATGTTTGACTTACTATTATTAGAGACAGTTTATCAGTTAAGTTTATTTATCAGTTGTATAAACACTATTACTATTCTGTATAACTGTATGAGCCTGTGTACTCTGATTATGTGGTCTATGTAGTTATTACTATCTCGACTATTTTATATTTGTGGTGACTATTACATTTTGTTTGATGAACCGTGAGATATACGATAGGTTTTGTGATTATGTGATGTTTTATTTCTTTCTCTTTTCTTCTATTCTCTTCTCTTCTTTTCTATTTCCTTTCTTCACTTTTATTTCTTTCCCATAATAATCATCCTACATCGAATGGATGCTCCAGCAGTGTTGTGACAGCCCATAGTTAGGCAAGCATATAAAATATATATATATATGTATTTTGAATATTTTATAAAAGAAAGACAGTTAGTTAAAATAAAACTTTTTCTCTGAAAATACTTGTGTGTGTGAGTGAGTGTGCATGCTCTTGTGCATGTGCACACTGTTTTAGTCAGCTACACGAACAAGGCACTTTTGTGAGTAAAGGCCTTGTAAATAAATACAAAAAAATATAATAATAAATGAGTACATGACTTGTTAGTGTGTACACATTAGCCTAGTTACAATACATAATTAACTTAGGCAGATTTTAGTCTTAATTTCCATAGATTAAATAGGAACATAGTTGCTTGTGTAGGTAGGAAATGCATGAATATATAAGATGTGCAAAATATTTGATTGATACACACACATAGCTGGTTATACAAATAAGTTTATATACATGATTAAAACCAAAAAAGACAAACAATGCCCGAGCCACAGTCATGCATATAATATGTGGAGAAATTTGCCAAAAGTAGCCAAGACAAGGAAAAAGGAGAAATGGTGGGAAAGGAAAGTGGAGAGGGTGAACTATGGGTGAAACCAGAAATGGTGATGGGATTTCTGATAAAAATAAATTACTTAACTAACCTTAAAACCCTAGTAACTCCCTTATATACATCATTATCTCCTACGGTTACATGTTAGAACTAGAAAAAAAAATTAGAAAAAAAATAGGCAGTAGTTTAGAAAATCAATGGCAGGCCTGAACCAAGACTTGGGAAGGAGATCTATGGTGAGTAAACCCTCACTTGGCATGGCATTAAGACCTATGAAAGGCAGCCATTTAACCTTTAGTTATTTTAATTTATGTTTGATGCTTTGCTTGCATTTTTTTTTTAGTTTAGCAATTTTCTGTTGCTCTTGAGATTTTGTGACTTTCATTGCTTTGTTGTCACTCAACCTATGCTTGTTTATATATGATAATTTAATGAAGGAATAACAACTGATTTATTTATATGTTTATGAACTTGTGAAATATTTTTAGTTAAAGCATGAATTAATAAGGAAAGTAGGGTGCAAGGCAGTAAGAGGAAGGGGTTCTCTGGCTTATGTCTTACAACTGAAAAGATGGTTAGGGTGCAATGGAATTTCCATGTGCTGAGTCTTAATCCATCAGTAAGTATTCTTTGGAAATAGGGTTGAGTAACAAGCAAACACACTTTAATGTGTGGATTGATTGTGAGAACCTTATTACTGGGGAACCACAGTGGCATTTCACTTCTTAAAATGCTCAGATCTATGCTTTAGCTAAGGATATATCTCTGAATGAAACTGACTTGAAATAATCACAAGTGTGACTGATTAAATTGTTGAATGTATGAATGGGTGAATGATTGATGGATGTATGAAAACTGCTAGCACATATTGGTTAGCATACAACAGTTTTGGGCATGACATTACATATATAATATTGGGTCATATGAAAGAACTTAGTAATTAAACTAAGGATGTGGGTCACCTCTATCAGGTTGGGTATGAGGGAAGTGGGTATGACATAGTGGTTGGCTTGCATCAAGGTTGGGGTGTGAGTTTGCACATGGCATGTTTATGCCCAAATAGCTTGTAGTGCACTGGAAACCAGGTAGTAGTTCCCGGCAGTGTGCACCAGTGCAACCATGAATGTAATACTGGACCTTAGAATAACATGAAATAATTATACATGCAAGGGTAAATAGGCTAGAAGTATATGGGAGTCCTAACATGTAGACTCAAGGTTGATACTTTGGCTCAATACCATGAATATTGTTGGTGCATGTTTGTGCATGATTGTGCATGTTTTGGGTGTTAGCACCAACCTGTGTGTATGTATGATGGTTGATAGGTTTTTCTGAACCAATGCTTTTGATGACAAGTTAGTCTAAGAATACACATATGTTATTTCACAACACACACCACTGGAATAACACTTTGTGAAATTGAACATGAGAAGAAGATTTATTACCTTGAATAAAACACTTAACCTCTGAGAACAGAAAAGATAATAATGGAACATATTTCATTAGTCTTTATGCATTAACAAGTGACTCTACTTACACCAGACATGAGTCTGACCTGTTTGTTTCTTGCATCAAATGGGTGCTTCATATGCCTTATGGAGTAGGTCATGAGATGGCTGCAGGGAAAGAGGAAGCTAGGAATTAAGGAGCAGATGTGTGATGCTAAGAAGAAAACTGCTAATTAACTAAGCTAGGAATTTTGTAAAAGAATGTCTCCTTATGTTTTTTTAACTGAAAGACTTCTCTGTATTAGTGTTTGCATTATGTTGAAACTTTGATTGTGATGTAATGAAAGGTTTAAAAAGATTATTATGGGGTGGAACTGTTTTCAGTAGAAAAGATAAAGGTGTTTAGCTTTATATCGTAACCTGTAAGTATTCAAATTTTCATGAATCAAGTAATGAGTTTAGCAGTAAATCTAAAGCATATGTGAACCAGTAATGTATGCATATGTATTAGATTGTTTAGAGGCTAGAACCTATTTACAAATTAACTGTAAATATTATGAAGTAAGGATAAACCCATAGGTAGTAAAAGAAAGAAAAAAACATAAGAAGCATGAACCCAGATTTACATGAATTTGAGGTTGTAAATGAATGAGCAAAGATAGTAAATTATAACAAGACAGTATAGGGATCCAACCTAATCAAGTTGATCAATCTACAAACTAAGGTGTAGTAAATAGCAGATGTACATGTTTATGTGCACACAGGTGTACAAAAGCATGCACAACCTCCTGCTTTGTTATTTGAAAAGCCATATTGCAAAAAGTCTAAATGTTATGACTCAACTCACATGTTTCATTAAATATATAGATGTAAACACAAATAAACAAATAAGAATTAGTTAGTAAAATTGCACAAAGATTCAAATGGGAGAGGGTCTTTCCCAATCCTTTTTACTGTGGCTAAACATAGTTACTTTGTTTAGAATAAACTGAGTTATTCTTTATTCAAAAAAAAACTCTGATAAAAGAATTAAAAATGATTTGTATGTTTATATGTACATACAAATAGTTATATAAAGAAGTATATCAATATTTCTATATTGATCAGATTGGATCTTGGGAAAAATAAATAAATAAAAGAAAGAAAATAGTTGGTCTTGAAAGAAAGTAGCCCTGAATTTAGCATAAACTAAATTGAGTCACTCAAACAATATGAAGACTTAGGAAGGGTTGCTTCAGTTGGTATCAGAGCTATGTTATTAAATACATAGCCAATACAAATACTTGGTTGAATCTGTGTGCATTGTTTGTACTGTTGCATTGGTTATTTTACTTATTATGTATGAATGAGTTCACTGCTAGTTTAAAGTGAAGTAGTGAATAGGAATTAGAACTAACCATACTAGAAATGTTCAATAGAGGCCCAGAGCAGTTAGGATCAATCCCCAGGCTACTGGAGAAAGGGAGAATGATCAATCTTTTGATAATGCTGAACAGGCAACTGGAATGGCCACTGGTCCCCCAATGATTAACATGCAAGATTTTGTTAGAGTACTGAGGGATGGAATGGCACCTAGGGTAGATAATCCTCATGAGGAGCTGTCCAAGTTGCTTAAAACATATACACACTTAGGAGGCAGTAGCTTTGATGGCACAGAAAGTGTCATGGGTGTCCAGACATGGTTAAGAACAGTGGAGAGGATCTTTGCAGATATGCAGGTTAATGACCAAAGAAGAAGGCAAATAGCTTCAAGACAACTAAAAGGCCTTGCTTTGGATTGGTGGGAAGTGATCATTGCAGGCAGGCAAGAGTAAGAGATCACATGGAATTAGTTCAAAGAAATGTTAGAAGCCAGATTTGTCCCAGCTTCAGCAAAAGCTTCATTACTTGAGGAGTTTATCAAGTTGAGGCACGGATCTATGAGTGTCACTGAATACACTCATAAATTTGAAGGGTTGTCCAAGTATGGGGCAGTACTAATCCCAGATGAAGTTTCAAGGAATGCAAGGTACATTCAAGGATTAAATGCTGGATTGAGTAGAGCCATGTTACCATACAAAGACAAAACCTTTGATCAAGTTATGGACTTGACATTGTCATTTGAGCAGCATGATAATGCCAGAGAAAAATTTAAGAATTTCAGGAATAACAAGAAAGGGAAGAATAGAGCACACCCATACGAGAAGAAGAAGGGAGAAGCAATGAACAAAGAAGGAAGTAAGGTGGCAAGCTCTGACAATAAGAAACCTAAAGTGATCTGTTACAACTGTGGGAAGGAAGGCCATATAAAGACCAAATGCCAAGCACCCAAGTCAACTGTTCTTAGGTGCTACAACTGTGGTAAAGAGGGGCACATGAAAAGGCAGTGTCCAGAGATGGCAAGGGTGGCTGTACTTGAAGGAAAGGGCAATGCCATGGAAGCACCTAGCCAAGTGGAAGGTATATTATTTATTAAAGGCATACCCATACCAGTTGTTTATGACACAGGAGCTACACACTCTTTTATTTCATGTGACATAGTTCAGAAACTAGGGTTAACATGTGTTCTTGTTGATAAGCCATTGCATGTTAATAGTCCTATAGGTAGTTCCTGCATTACAAATATGAAATGCATGCAAGTAGAATTATGTATGGGTGGTCACACCTTTATTTCAGAATTATATGTGTTGAATTACCCTAAGTTAGATATTATACTGGGAATGGATTGGTTAAAAGGATTTTGTGCTATCATTAACTTGGAAAATTCCACAATCTCATTACAACTTCCTGATGGCAAAAGGGTTTTGGTCATGTATGAGGCAGCCAAAGATAGGGGTATGGGTAAGATGTTCAACTTGAACAGTGGTGAGGTTGAATCAAGCCTAGAGAAGATACCCATAGTTAACCAATACACTGATGTGTTTGGTGAAGTGAATGGCATTCCTCATAATAGACCAGTAGAATTTCAAATAAGACTTAAGCCAGGAACAAGCCCTGTCATTAAGAAACCAAACAGAATGGGTCCTAAGGAACTGATTGAGTTGAAGAAACAATTAGAAGAATTAGAACAAAAAGGCTTCATTAGGCCCAGTAGTTCGAATTGGGGATCACTAGTAGTATTTGTTAAGAAGCATGATGGTTCCTTGAGAATGTGCATAGACTATAGGGAACTAAACTCAGTCACCATCAAAAACAAATACCCTCTACCTAGAATAGATGATCTTTTTGATCAATTAAATGGTGCTAAGGTATTTTCCAGACTTGACTTAGCATCTGGTTTCCATCAAATGAAAGTGGAAGAAGAAAGTATCAAGTATACAGCTTTCAATACTAGGTATGGCTTATATGAATATTTGGTAATGCCATTTGGTTTGACCAATGCACCATCCTATTTTTTGGATTTAATGAATAGGATTTTTAGAGATTATTTAGATAAATTTGTACTGATTTTCATTGATGATATATTAATATACTCTAAATCAGCTAATGAACATGAGAAACATCTGCACATGGTATTAAGTAGATTAAGGCAACAAGGCCTTAAAGCCAAGTTTGCAAAGTATTCTTTCTGGAAGAATGAAATAAAATTCTTAGGCCATATAATTTCTCAAGAAGGAATTTCAGTAGACCCTAGTAAGGTCATGGGAGTGCAAGTATGGAAGAGACCAAGCAGTGTTACTGAGATAAGATCATTCATGGGCATGGCTGGATACTACAGAAGATTTATAAAAGACTTTGCTAAAATAGCAACCCCATCAACTAAGCTAGCAAGGAAAGACCAGCCTTTCCTATGGACTGAGAAGTGTGAAGGGGCATACAACCAATTGAAGAAGGCATTGATGGAGGCACCAATGCTGAAAATTTCAAAAGGCAATGATAATCTGGTAGTGTACACTGATGCATTTGGGTCAGGTATAGGAGCTGTTCTTATGCAAGATGGTAGAGTAATAGCCTATGCATCAAGGCAACTGAAGCCAAGTGAAACCAAGTATGCAACACATGACTTGGAATTGGCAGCTGTGGTGTATGCATTAAAGCTTTGGAGACACTACCTATTAGGAGAAAAGTTTGAGCTTTATACTGACCACAAAGCTTTGAAATACTTATTTTCTCAAAAAGATTTGAACATGAGACAACACAGGTGGGTGGAATTCCTTGCTGCCTATGATTTGGACATTATGTACACACCAGGGAAAGCAAATAGAGTGGCAGATGCATTGCGTAGGCAACACGCCAAGTTGGCTACACTGATGATAGAGGAGTTTAAAATGCTATTAACACTAACTGATGTAGAAGTGGAAAGCATGGGAGAGCAAACTATGGTGATAGATGAGGACATGGAGCACTATGGCAAGCTCAGCCTCATCATAATAAAATCAGACTTAGTGGAAGAAGTGAACCAGTCTCAAGACATGGATGCATTCCTAAGAGAGAAGAAGGAATTGTTAAGGAATGGTTCAAAGCTTGATAAGTTTGAATTGGATGAAAAAGGATTTTTAAGATACAAGGGAAGACTGTGTGTGCCTGACACAGAAGCACTACAAAGAAAAATCATGGATGTCCATCACAAGTCTAAGTACACCATACATCCAGGTGGTACTAAAATGTATCATGATCTAAAGAGGAGCTATTGGTGGAAAGGAATGAAGAGGAGTGTGGGTGAATATGTGGCAAAATGCATGACTTGCCAACAAGTCAAAGCTGAGTACTAAAGACCCAGTGGACTGTTGCAACCTCTGGAAGTTCCAAGGTGGAAATGGGAAAGCATATCAATGGATTTCATTGATGGCTTGCCAAGATCAAAGAGAGGTAATGACAGTATTTGGGTGGTGGTAGATAGATTGACTAAATCATCACACTTCATACCAGTGAAGAGTGATAGAAATGCACCAAAATTGGCACAAGTTTTCATGAAAGAAATAGTGAAACTACATGGAGTTCCTACCACTATCATTAGTGACAGAGACACCATATTCACATCAAAGTTCTGGAGCAGCTTTCAACAGGCAATGGGGGTTGAGTTGTGCTTGAGCACAGCCTACCATCCCCAAACTGATGGCCAGACAGAAGTAGTTAATAAATTCTTGGAGGATTTACTTAGAGCCTGTGTACTTGACCATGGAGGCAATTGGGAAGACTACCTTCATTTAGCAGAATTTGCTTACAACAACAGCTACCATAGTAGTATAGGGATGGCTCCCTATGAAGCTCTATATGGGAGGCCTTGTTTGTCACTTGCTTGCTGGTTAGAGGTAGGTGATAAGGTGATATTAGGACCAGATCATGTGAAAGAGACAAATGCTAAGATTTCACCGATCAAATAGAGAATGAAGGCAGCACAAGACAGAATGAAAATCATATGCAGATAGAAGAAGGAAACCACTTGAATTTGAAGTAGGAGATTTTGTGTATTTGAAGGTCTCACCTATGAGGAAGGTGTTGAGATTTGGCAAGGCAAGGAAGCTAACCCCAAGATATATAGGACCATATGAAATCATTGCAAGAATAGGAAAGATGGCTTACAAGTTGAAGTTGCCAGAAGAAATGAGTGGAATACACAATGTATTTCATGTATCGCAATTGAGAAAATGTGTACATGATGAAGCATAAGTGATTCGGTCACAAAACAAAGTGGAAGTCAGACCAGACTTGGTGTATGAGAAGAAGCCAGTGGGTATTGTAGCTAAAGAAGATAAGAAATTGAGGAATAAAACTATTAAACTGGTAAAGGTGCAGTGGAGTCTAGACCCTAATGATTGCACACGGGAGGTTAAGGACAAGATAAAAGTCCAGTACCCTCAACTATTTGCAACTGACAATTAGATTAGAGGTAATTTATCATTTATGCTTGTATTCAGTTAGTTAACCATAGTATTCAGTGTTGAATGTGCTTGCTTGATGTGTGCTTTGGTTGAATTAAGAGTATGTGCTTATGATGGTTTTGATATGAGACTAACACAGGAATAAGATGTTAAATTGTGGGACACAATTTCTTAAAGGAGGGGTGTATGTGACAGCCCATAGTTAGGCAAGCATATAAAAATATATATATATATATGTATTTTGAATATTTTATAAAAGAAAGACAGTTAGTTAAAATAAAACTTTTTCTCTGAAAATACTTGTGTGTGTGAGTGAGTGTGCATGCTCTTGTGCATGTGCACACTGTTTTAGTCAGCTACATGAACAAGGCACTTTTGTGAGTAAAGGCCTTGTAAATAAATACAAAAAAATATAATAATAAATGAGTACATGACTTGTTCGTGTGTACACATTAGCCTAGTTACAATACATAAATAACTTAGGCAGATTTTAGTCTTAATTTCCATAGATTAAATAGGAGCATAGTTGCTTGTGTAGGTAGGAAATGCATGAATATATAAGATGTGCAAAATATTTGATTGATACACACACATAGATGGTTATACAAATAAGTTTATATACATGATTAAAACCAGAAAAGACAAACAATGCCGAGCCACAGTCATGCATATAATATGTGGAGAAATTCGCCAAAAGTAGCCAAGACAAGGAAAAAGGAGAAATGGTGGGAAAGGAAAGTGGAGAGGGTGAACTATGGGTGAAACCAGAAATGGTGATGGGATTTCTGATAAAAATAAATTACTTAACTAACCTTAAAACCCTAGTAACTCCCTTATATACATCATTATCTCCTACGGTTACATGTTAGAACCAGAAAACAAAATTAGAAAAAAAATAGGCAGTAGTTTAGAAAATCAATGGTAGGCCTGAACCAAGACTTGGGAAGGAGAACTATGGTGAGTAAACCCTCACTTGGCAAGGCATTAAGACCTATAAAAGGCAGCCATTTAACCTTTAGTTATTTTAATTTATGTTTGATGCTTTGCTTGCATTTTTTTTAGTTTAGCAATTTTCTGTTGCTCCTGAGATTTTGTGACTTTCATTGCTTTGTTGTCACTCAACCTATGCTTGTTTACATATGATAATTTAATGAAGGAATAACAACTGATTTATTTATATGTTTATGAACTTGAGAAATATTTTTAGTTAAAGCATGAATTAATAAGGAAAGTAGGGTGCAAGGTAGTAAGAGGAAGGGGTTCTCTGGCTTATGTCTTGCAACTGAAAAGATGGTTAGGGTGCAATGGAATTTCCATGTGCTGAGTCTTAATCCATCAGTAAGCATTCTTTGGAAATAGGGTTGAGTAACAAGCAAACACACTTTAATGTGTGGATTGATTGTGAGAACCTTATTACTGGGGAACCACAGTGGCATTTCACTTCTTAAAATGCTCAGATCTATGCTTTAGCTAAGGATATATCTCTGAATGAAATTGACTTGAAATAATCACAAGTGTGACTGATTAAATTGTTGAATGTATGAATGGGTGAATGATTGATGGATGTATGAAAACTGCTAGCACATATTGGTTAGCATACAACAGTTTTGGGCATGACATTGCATATATAATATTGGGTCATATAAAAGAACTTAGTAATTAAACTAAGGACGTGGGTCACCTCTATCAGGTTGGGTATGAGGGAAGTGGGTATGACATAGTGGTTGGCTTGCATCAAGGTTGGGGTGTGAGTTTGCACATGGCATGTTTATGCCCAAATAGCTTGTAGTGCACTGGAAACCAGGTAGTAGTTCCAGGCAGTGTGCACCAGTGCAACCATGAATGTAATACTGGACCTTAGAATAACATGAAATAATTATACATGCAAGGGTAAATAGGCTAGAAGTATATGGGAGTCCTAACATGTAGACTCAAGGTTGATACTTTGGCTCAATACCATGAATATTGTTGGTGCATGTTTGTGCATGATTGTGCATGTTTTGGGTGTTAGCACCAACCTGTGTGTATGTATGATGGTTGATAGGTTTTTCTGAACCAATGCTTTTGATGACAAGTTAGTCTAAGAATACACATCTGTTATTTCACAACACACACCACTGGAATAACACTTTGTGAAATTGAACATGAGAAGGAGATTTATTACCTTGAATAAAACACTTAACCTCTGAGAACAGAAAAGATAATAATGGAACATATTTCATTAGTCTTTATGCATTAACAAGTGACTCTACTTACAGCAGACATGAGTCTGACCTGTTTGTTGCTTGCATCAAATGGGTGCTTCATATGCCTTTTGGAGTAGGTCATGAGATGGCTGCATGGAAAGAGGAAGCTAGGAATTAAGGAGCAGATGTGTGATGCTAAGAAGAAAACTGCTAATTAACTAAGCTAGGACTTTTGTAAAAGAATGTCTCCTTATGTTTTTTTTAACTGAAAGACTTCTCTGTATTAGTGTTTGCATTATGTTGAAACTTTGATTGTGATGTAATGAAAGGTCTAAAAAGATTATTGTGGGGTGGAACTATTTTCAATAGAAAAGATAAAGGTGTTTAGCTTTATATCGTAACCTGTAAGTATGCAAATTTTCATTAATCAAGTAATGAGTTTAGTAGTAAATCTGAAGCATATGTGAACCAGTAATGTATGCATATGTATTAGATTGTTTAGAGGCTAGAACCTATTTACAAATTAACTGTAAATATTATGAAGTAAGGATAAACCCATATGTAGTAAAAGAAAGAAAAAAAACATAAGAAGCATGAACCCAGATTTACTTGAGTTTGAGGTTGTAAATGAATGAGCAAAGATAGTAAATTATAACAAGACAGTATAGGGATCCAACCTAATCAAGTTGATCAATCTACAAACTAAGGTGTAGTAAATAGCAGATGTACATGTTTATGTGCACACAGGTGTACAGAAGAATGCACAAGCTCCTGCTTTGTTATTTGAAAATCCATATTGCAAAAAGTCTAAATGTTATGACTCAACTCACATGTTTCATTAAATATACAAATGTAAACACAAATAAACAAACAAGAATTAGTTAGTAATATTGCACAAAGATTCAAATGGGAGAGGGTCTTTCCCAATCCTTTTTACTGTGGCTAAACATAGTTACTTTGTTTAGAATAAACTGAGTTATTCTTTATTCAAAAAAAACTCTGATAAAAGAATTAAAAATGATTTGTATGTTTATATGTACATACAAATAGTTGTATAAAGAAGTATATCAATATTTCTATATTGATCAAATTGGATCTTGGGAAAAATAAATAAATAAAAGAAAGAAAATAGTTGGTCTTGAAAGAAAGTAGCCTTGAATTTAGCATAAACTAAATTGAGTCACTCAAACAATATGAAGACTTAGGAAGGGTTGCTTCAAGTGTACTATTCGGTTATATGAGCATCGAAGGTATAGAGCGGTCGTCACATTTGGTATCAAAGCCGGTTATGTGATTAACCTAAGTTGATTTCGTGATCCAGTAGAGATAGGTAGGAGCTGTCACTTAGATTGGATCAAGAGTATACCTATGTACGAGAGAGTGCGTTTTTGTTTGGTTTTCAAAACTATATAGTAGTATATATAGTATATAAGTTGTGCTCCTCACACGAGTACCATTGATGTGCTTTTTCTTTATGAGAGACGGATCATTCTTATTATAGAATAGGAGTGATCTGGCATACGAGAAATGCTGCTATTGACTCCATCTCTAAAGTCGAGTGGGCAGGATCGAGGACCACTAACCCCGATTTACAGAATGTGTTCGCTGGGTAGGTGCGAAACATTTTCTGGAATGCCCAAGTGCTCTAAATGATTATGGTGCTCAAGTGCAAACACCTAGAGTCAACTTTGTCGAGTTGTATAAAGACTACGTGAGTCTAAAAGGCTTACCGTTCCTTGGAACAAAGTCAACTATTGAGGTGCAAGACGAGATGGATATTTGCGGACGGATCTTCGACGACTTAGAGTCAGAAGATGCAATAAGGTAGAGGTTGATCTCTAGATGACTCCAAGGACAAACAGTGAATTGGCGGAGTGCCTTATAGCTTCAATTCCAGGATCATTTTACTTAGGATTTAGAGTTTGCATCGGAGAGAAATTTATCTTGATTTTTCAAAAGTCTGTATAGTTTAGGAAGGTCGCCGTCTTAAAGTAAGGCGATATGTCTGTGTTGGAGTATATGGTCGAATTCGATGTGCTATTGATGTATAACCTATCTTTCATTGATACTCCACTTAGAAAGAGTGATAATTTATCATTGGGTTGAGTGATCATTTAGGAAGCGATTGATTGGTCAAATTGTTCGACAAGTGGATCGAATAGGCTTTAAGATATGAGAGCCTGTACCCAATGTAGAAGGGTTGTCCCAAACTAAACAAGTAAGGATAAACCGTAGAAGCATATGCATTGAATGCCATTCCGATTTCGTCGAGTGCTCTATCGACGAAGAAGAAGGGAAATGGCATCACCACTTGCCACATGCTTTCCACTTGTGGCGATCCCGTATGTGTTTTGTTTGACATCGAGGTTTCACATTCCTTTATGTCTACTGATTTGCAGATAAATTGGAATTGAGACCCAAAGTTGTTAATCGACCCTTAAGTATGACAAACCTTGTTAGGGGCCTAGCGAGTTATACATGTGTAATATCCCATATTTTGACATCGAAAATTAATACTATGGATGACTGCAGCATTGGTAGCGCTTAGTTTCAAGGCTCAAAGTGGGGGATATTACAACATGGTTTGGCTATACTTAGCCTGTACGTGGTTTGTCGGGACTTTGTCTTATCGAGTCATGGATGTTTGCCTGTTTGTTTGTTATTAATTTGTTTTACATTAATTAGGTTTAGTATTATGGTCTGGGAATTGACTGACTGAAGGGGTACATAATAGTGGTGGATTGTGAGAGGCCATTGATGATGATAGGGACTGACGATGAGCGAAAGGTAGTGTTCGACTGCCACCTGATGGTGAGGTGATGGTTAGCTTTCTATATTCGCTCGATATCCTACATGATGAGTTGCCATCTGTGCCTGTAGCTAGAGAATGTCCAGACACATTCGATGAGGTGGCTAGATTGCCACCATATAGGGATTGAGTTTCGTATCAATTTAGTTAGACGGACTTAACCTGTAGTTATCTCTTTAAGGCATATGATGCCTAAAGAGTAGAGGAGACTAAAGGTGCAAGCGGATGACCTATTGAAGGGAGGATTCATTCGTAGGAGTATAATTGAGTGGGATGCACCTATAGTGTTCATTACTAAGGCAGATGGCTCTTTGAGGTTGTATGTTGGTTGTTGCGAGCTAAATGAGATGACGAACAAGTAGCCACTCCCACTTATTAATGGCGTGTTCAATCAGCACTATAGTGCAAAAGTGTTCTTTCGGATTTACCTCACGTTGGGGTTTCATCGACTGAGAGTAGCTAAAGAGAGTGTGCCGATCACAACATTTCATATGCTACCTTGAATTTTGATTGGTTGGTTATGCCATTCGGGCTAACAACGAGTCGACATGCTTTGTTGATTTCTTGGACCGTGTTTTGAGGGATCACTTGACTAAGTCCATGCTTATGCTCGTTGATGATACTTTCTTATACTTATGGAAAAAAGAGAAGAACAAGACACGATTGATGATTGTGTTGGAGGTGTTAATAAAACAATGGCTGATGATGAGAAGTCTTCTTGGATTGGCGAGATGTTATATATGTTTTACTAAGGACATCTCAAAGGTAGCGACACCATTAACCGACTTGATGAGAAGAATCAGACTTTTTATTTAAGAGTGAGGCATGGACATGCATTAGTGATTTTAATAGAAAGGTTAACGAGCGCACTGATATTAACAATCCGAGTAGGATGTGGAGTCGACAGTACATACATGCTTGTGGTATTTAACTAGGTGCGGTATTAATGCCGAAAGGTAAGGTTGTCGCATATGCTAGTCGACAAGTGAAACGGAATGAGAGGAAATATTTGACTCATGATTTGGAGCTGGCAAATATCGTATTTTCTTTGAGTGGAAGATATACCAGTTTGGGAGCGATATTCCTAGAGTGGACATTGCTTGAGTTTATCATTGGTTATGACTTCAGAACTCGGTGTGAGCTAGTGCCAAAATAATGGCTTGTTTGACTGTCAGACCTACCTGGATTTAGCGGATCGGTACTAGTCAGAGGCGTGAAGCTAGACTAGTAGAGATTATGGCTAAATTAAAGGAACGAGTAGTATCTATAGAGGTGATACAGTGCGGACTCGACCGAGATGGTTAGCTCTGTAAGTATGAGATATTGTTTGTTCTCGATGATGGTGGATTTCATCTATGGAATACCAAGGACTAGATGAGAATATGATAACATTTGAGTCACCTCAATAGATTGATGAAGAATGCTAAATTTGTATTCGTTCAGTCCTGTAAAATGGCATTCGAATTAGTTGAGTTATATGTGGAATGGATAGTGTGATTCCATTATGTGCCAAGAGCATTGTAAGTGGCTAGAACCCATTGTTCACTGGTGGGTTTAGGGAGAACTTACAAGTGGTATTTGGAAATTTGGTACCAAATTGACTTGATGATATCGGGACTGAACCTAGAACTTCGAGACCTCGTGGGCCTATTCGTACCGATAGACATGATACGAAACAGGTTAGGAGAAAGGCAGTTAAGTAGTAAAGGTTTAATTGAGTGAAAGCGAAGGCGATTACACATGTCAGACCAATGAGAGCATAAGGACCGCTTGTCCGAAGCTCTTTATTGGGGAAGATTTCTATTTTTCGCTAGGTTTCATATTGGATATCATATATGATGTTTTATACTAGATCGTTTAGTACCCTGCATGCTAGGATATGCATGGATGTTACTTTTTGATGTTTGATCTTATATGTGCCTATTGATGTTTGATTGTTAGCGTTTGATATGATTACTTTTTATAATATGGTTGTTAGGCATGCGGGATAGTTATGGTTTGATATAGCGTGTTTATTTTAGACGATTGCCATATATATGATCTAGTATACTTATTTACATAATGGTGCCACTATTGTGCTTGATCCTCTTTGTTGAGTAGTTAATCAAGTACATGGAAGCACGTGTTAGCTATTTGGATGCTTACTTGCTTATATTCGCATCCAAATGGTATGTTGTTGCTATAAAAGAGGTATTTAACATATGTAGTTTAGATTTGGCTATATATGCTTGGTTGTCCTCGAAAACGAGATGCTTTAGATATGAGATGCCTCAGATATGAGAAGTATATATATCTATATTATATTGGGATTTTTCTCGGACCTAGCTGTGCAAAGAGGCTACGTACATTATCGACCTTCCCAAAGCCCGCTATCGTGCGGGAGCCTCGTACACTGGGTTCCACCTAGCCGTGCAAAGGGGGTGCTGCTGAAAATTTCCGTGACATAAGCCAAAATTGAGAGAAACATTAATGTATATGATATTAGACATTGTCGATAGTTAATAAAGTCGGTAATGTATGGTATTTTGTTGACTTGCCTTTCAATTAGTGAGTTAGCGCTTTCAGTGGTTTTTGTCGTGAGATGATAAGTGATGATTTTTCTTTTATCATTTCTTATGAGAGGGTGTGGGTTGTGTTGCTCCATCCTTGGGATTTCGAGGATGAAATCCTTTTAAGGAGAGGAGGATGCAACGACCCGTATTTTTAGCGATATAATATTTAAGTAATTGGTTTAAATATTTAAGCGTTAATTAATTGACGGTCCCAAAAATGTGATTTTTCGTATACAATCGAATCAGTACTTGAGACCACTTCCGTCGTATCGACGTTCCGAATTAAAATGGGTATAGGGATCACTATATTTGGAGACCAAACGATCCGGTGGTCAAAACGATCTTGAGAGCGTGAAATTATCATCCCAGAACGTTGTCTCGTATCATGGTGAAATTTATACCATCAGGACTAGAAAAATGAGGTGACGTACACAGATGAGTTTCGTTGCGATCAGACACATTGTTTGATCATGAGAGATCGAAACATACAATGTTTTATTTAAGAAATCAAATAAAGGAATATTTTATTTTTAAATAATCTAAACCCTCATTCCTCTCACTAGCTAGTTACTGTTCCATTGCCATCTTCAGGAAATCATGGCCGCCACTTCTACTTATATTCAATAATCAAAATCGGATGATTCGTTCCACGAAAAAATACGAAACCAAGCTCGTTGGTCTCATAAGAGGAAGAGCTTCAATCCTATGCTGGTTTATTCATGCGCGGCCATGATTGGAGAACTCGCCAGTTTCAAGGGTCGAACTAGGTTCGAGTTTGTTGCTCGACGAGGAAGTGTTAGGAAAGACGCAGGTAGCCATTGCAATGCTCATACCGAGGGGCATCTTTTCCCAAAGTTCCATCAGCTCCGATGGTTTGTAGTGAAATGCGACATTGCAATGTCATGTACAGCACATGAAGACGGAAATTGCGGCGATGATCAGACTTCATGGCGAGGGTGGCATTGCGAAGAGGGTGCGTAGACAGATTCGTTAGCCAAGACGGCGTTGATAATCATCGACAGATGAGTGAGAAATCAAGGGATGAAGTTGTTGCATGTTGTGTGCACATGTACAAGCCTTGAGAAGTTTGGGAAGATAATTAGGAAAGGTAATTAACTTTGTTAATTATTTAGTAAGTTAATTAATTGTTTATTTAATTAGTTATCTTATAGAATGCATATATTTTGCATACGAGGTCCGTTTTGGACACGGTTTCTTATGTTGCATTCGTGATGGAGAGCTCTACGACTTGGCGATGGTTTGGTCAGATTTTGTTAAGGCGAGTGATACTTTCTCTCATCGTACTATGTTTGTTAGCATAATATAAAAACGACATTTTGAAATGGTTTCTAACTTTAAAATGTGATTTCTAAAATACTTAAACCTATATCTTATTTTATAAAAGAATTCAAAAGTGTTTCAATTTGGTTTTAAATTAAATATCACATTTTTCCCATTGACGCAGTATTTTGACAAAATTGATAGATTTAAGCTAGTACTAATATTTATCCCACATTGTTTGCTTTCAATGTATTGTATTATGTTATTATAGTTGTATGTAGGGCATTATAGAAATTTCTATGCTTGTTGGTTGCATGTCTGCTTGTTTGTTAGTTGGTTAAAAACACCGTTTGAAGGTGATATAGGATTAGAAAATATCCCATAGGATAAGATTCGTTCACAGAGTTTCGTGCACGCGGATTGATCTGAAGATGAAGGATGGACTTGGGGATATGCTTCGGATTTTGAGATAGATGCCGGAGGTTTCCATTTGGTTTGTACATCACATTTTTGGTTAAATACACGACCAAAGTGGTCGTTATCAACTACCTGGAGTTTTCGATATCTACAACTATTTATGATGACCGATTTGGCCAATTTTGACTTGGACGATGGAGAGGTTTCGATTTTGATGATATGGCTCTTTGACGAGTGGTTTTGGCGATGAAGCAAGGATGTGATGCTTCAGTGCGATGACTTCAAGATTCGATGACGATGATTCCATGATGGAAAGTGACGACGTTGATAATGGATAACTGTACTTCCAAACGCAGAGTAGTAGACCATGAGTCGTATTGAGGGGACTATCGAAGGGAGGTTACGAGGCATGATGACACTCTATGACTTATGATGGTTGTCTAGAGTAGTTCCCAATTGTGATAACTTTAGACGGTAGTCATAGGAACAATTCCAAGATGAGCTCTACTATACATGGAAAATTTCGACAGTGCCTCCTTTGCACGACTCGATCTGGAAAAACTACAACTCGCCATAACTGGCCTAAATCAACAAAAGAAAACAAAAGGTCAAAATTGGCCTCTTATATCTGGGGCATAAATCATCAACAATAGTATATACTTATGATATATCTTATAGAGAGTGTGTGACACATAGAAAACACACCCATCAAGCAATAAACACATACCAATTTTTTGATCAAACCAAACCCTTCTCATGATACAAAAAGTAGCAAGCTAGCTTATGCTTCCTTATACATTTATTTCACTTAAAAATGCCATCAAATCATGTAACTTGCATTTCTAATGTCAAAAGCATATAATTACATTAAAGCCCATACGATGTACATATGTCATCAGTATGCAATATCAAATCTGATTGCCCGCTTAATCACACAAATTTCACTTTTGAACTAGTATCGCTCACTCGACCTCCCTAGTGCGGACTCCAATCAGGTTCCTTAATTAGAAACCTTCATTCTCCTTGCATAGCCATATGCTATGATAGAAGAATTTACGATCATATCAAGAATCCATATCAAGTGTTAACCATCAAGAATCGAGTGAAAAATCCTAACTCGGACTGGTGTAAATTGCCTCGAAATCATGTAATCGAATCTGGATCCAAAAAAATTATGTGAATAAAATGATCAACGTACAATTTACGTATTTATTCCAATTGGTTTCTTAACTACATCAATTCTTTTTCAATTTTAAATCACATTCACTTTTACTCATAGTATGTTTCCCTTAATACTAATCATTTAATCTATAACCATTCCTCAAAGCTTTTCTTAAGTTTATAAATATCTTATAAAACATAACTTATGTTTATCAAAACTTTAAAACTTCAATTCATATTCATATAATACTCCATTAAATCCTAAGAGTATATATAATATAAGATTTTCTTTACTTAACATGAGTGTTCAACAGATTTAAAACTTTTTTAACTTGCTATCTTCTCAAATGTATAAGTCACAAAACTTATTATCTTATATTTTCACAAAAATACGTAATTTCAATTTCTATATCAATTCAGAAGTTTCCGACTGTCCAAAATCACCGAAATTAAGTTTCATTTCAACAAATGAGAACTACCAAACAACATATCATAATGAGATACACCAACCAAACTGCCCTAATGCATATGATAAATGCGTCCATAAAATAACTTAACAGAAAACTTCAGATTTAAACACCCGTGTTTTATTTCAAATTATTTTGAAATAATAATATATACTTATAACTTTAGTATATCAAATAATACTTCTATAATTAAATCAAAATCTGTTTTACCCAAACCACTCTGTAGCAAAACTACTATGGTAGCATTCCCCTACTTCGAAACTCGAAAATGAACATCGATGATGCTGCAATCGTCACTAGAATTATTTTCCAGCGACAAAAGTGAGTTCAGTGCTTTCTGTCTCCTTCAAAATCCATTTTAAAATATTTCTATTCATAAATACTTTCAAATAATACTATTATTATTTTCTCGAACTTTTTAAAAACAATTTTCAAAAACATCAGGATTTAAATTCTCAATTCTCAGTTTTAAATCGATTTTATTTATAAACCATATTTATATAAAGTTACTTCCTCATAACAAGCAATAATCAATACTACTAAACTGGAGGAGCATGACCACTCAAACAATAAATGATAATAACCAGATATTATCATTTCCTAACAAGCAAACACATTATAAATAACTATATCAATCTTGGAAAATCATTCTTTTTATATATAAAATATAATCCAGGTAAAATTATTTCATTTACCTAATTTCAAAGCAATACCGTGTCGGTTCACCTGGTTCAAGTGTTTAGAGATCCCTATTAATACGTTAGTTACTCATATTAACTAGAATCCATAGGTTACTCAACAGATTAATCATCACAATATAAAACATTTTTATAGCACTAACAAATATGCGCTCTCATATATAATACACTCAACTCATTCTAGGTTGTCGATTACCCTATCTCCAATGAGTTTACCCCACCAAAGCCTAGGTTTTTGCTGAAACTAGGCTCTGATACCATGCCGTAAATACCTGCCTTTTCGACCCTCAGAAGCCGACACAAAGACATCTATGGTATTCACATGTCGAGCATCCAAGTGTCGGAAAGACAGATTGTTGTGGTGAAACAAGGAAAAGATAGAACAAAATCTCACATCGTGATATATAATATATAATTGATCTTTATAAAAGAAAACTATAATATACATACATCAATCAGAGTAAACTAACCTATCATCAGTCTGGACGTTATAACAACCTATCCTCACAAAGGCTGATAAATACAAACAAACAAAAGCAGCAGAAAGAAAATACACGTGAATACATCTTGGAGGCATCCAGCTTGTCTTCTGAAGCTCAAAAGTATCCATAACTAAATCTGGAAATATGCTTGGGCTGACCTAAGCATTATAAGAAAATAATGCCCGGATCAGTATGGTAAACCAGTGTGAGAAACACAAACCAATAGTTTTTAATGTTATAAAACCTTTCAAAAATAAAGGTATCTTGTAAGACCATGCCGCACATAAATACGAACAAGTTTTACCTTTCGATAACTAAATTTTTTATAAGAAATCCAGTGATATTTTGTATAAACCCACATTTTTAGGATGCTCTGAATATTTAAATTTTGCATAGTTAAATATTTTATTGGTTTAATTTATTGATGACTTAGAAACTCGATTTTCGCAGACGGACTTTTTAGGACTCGGGGTTACTTCCATTGGGTCCGGATGGTCCGAACGAGCCAGAATGAGTTTAAGTATTGATATATTTTGACTTTTTGGTTTCAAGTTAGAAAGTCGAGTTCGGTTCGTAAATCGAGCGACTCGAAAAAGTTAACTTTTGTATATATTGGTATTAGATCCCAGAAATAGTTCTATTGAGTTTGAAATAGGGGTATTTGGCTAGGAACGCTAGTGAGCATGCCTCAATTGGAGTTCAAGTGATTTGGGACTTGAATAGTGCCGGATTTTTGTCTATATATAGGACCCCTACCCATCTTCTTTTGCTCAAACCCTAATAGAAAACCTTAGCCGCCAATTTTGCAAACCCTAATCTAATGGTCGATATAGCTCTAGCCACCAGAGGCCGAGTTAGGAGGAGTGGTCAACGTAAAAGTTGTGCACGGGGGTCAAGGGAGTTCATCACTGCTATTGAAATGGCGATAGGCGAAGCATGGCGGCGGTAACCTTGGGTTGAATGGGGCAGCTATTTTGGGTTAGATCTAAGCGATGGCGGCGAATTAGGGGTTGTGGCTGCTGTCGTTGAGTTGCTCTTGATCAAGGCGATCATCTGGAGGCAAGTGGTGGTGGCCGTAGGGCCGTGGTGGCTGTGGTGTTTGAAAATCACGACGATGTGGTTCGTTTTAGTCACGGTCTAGAGATATTCGAAGATGATTAAGGCTTGGATAATTAGGCGATTAAGGTTAATGATTGTAATAAAGGAAATTAATTATATTATTTAATTCAAAGATCTTATAAACCCATAACTTGTTCATACAAGGTTCAAATCAAATGCGGTCGGTCGCGTTGGATTCGTAATGACTATGTCTACATTTTGGAATTGGATTAATGGAGATTGGAACTTGTAGAATTTCTAGCTAAATTTGAATGTTGTTCGATTTTAGAGAGGATCAGAACGCGAACGCGATAACTAGAATTTTAGTGAGTTAAACTTACCTTTTTGGTTTATCAGTAAGATATATAGTAGATAAATTTTACTGTTTGTGTTTGGTTGAAATTATTGGTTGTATGCTTGGATGTTTTAATTGGTTGATTGTTTAGATGAATAGTCGCTTTTGAAAATAGTCAATATATGAAATCATTTGCAAAGAATTATCTAACGCACAGGGAATTTGTAGAGGGATCTAATGGGATTCCTCGTTATTGTTGATTTATTTTCCATCATATTCCTATTGTATGAATTATTGGATATCAATAACAACATTGGTTATGACACTATCCTACTTCCATTATTGGATAGATTGTGAGGCCCTATTGGTTATGACATTTTTATGTGTTAAAACTTAACCCTATAGTGATAAAAATCAATAACAACATTGGTTAAGTGCTTAGTGGCTATTGGCCTCAATTTAATATTTTGAAATACTATTAACTGCCTTTCTCGCTAGCATACATAAAAGGGTCGATATCGATCAAGGTCGGGTGATGAAAAATACCCTAATGGTAGCGAACTACATACCCTGAAGCATATCCCATCTTTTATTCATTACCGGGTGTGTGGCTAGAGGCTACATTTTACCCTTTTTAGCAAATCCTACTTGGAATGCTAACACTACCCTCTAGTAAACAATGCAATGTCAGCTTTCATCCATACAAGCTGCTCAGGATATGAACAAACCAAATGCACTACTTCTACTACATCCTCAAGATTAGTAGCAAGTAGCCCTCGCACTTCAAAGAATTCAATCTTCGATTCTATCATCTTCAAGATGTCTCCAATTTGAACACATATATTAGTTAGAAGTGCTTTTCGGATAATATATCCAATCCCGCTCTCTCCAAACCGACAATGATAGTTTCATAACTGACCAAGATTTGATAATGGGTTATTTAATTATCAAATAAAAAAACAATCTAATCATATATTTATTTCCATATGGAAACAAACCATGGTTAACCACATAAGCAACCACTGAGCCTCTTTAGTTTATCCTTTCAATAACTTAAATCTCCTTTCAAATATTTGGATTAAAATACCTTTTACAAAAGATAGATTCACAAACCCTCTCTACTCTTTTCAATACTTGAAAATTATGGATATACCTATCTCAACTGTATAAGTATAACCATAAAACATTTTACTTTCAATACTTAGAAAACTTTTTCATATACTTATATCAATAGTATAAGTATATTCACAAAACATTACATTTCCAATACTTAGGAATTGTACTCATATACTTATCTTAATGGTATAAGTATATTCACAAATCTCAACAAAGATTTCATATTCCAAAACCATACTTAAGTGGGTTAAAACAAAAGTCATTTAAAACATAGATAGCAATAAACCCAAAAACACTTTTGGTGTAAGTAAAAAGATCGTATAAAAATTAGACCAAATATACTTTCCACCCTTTCCGATTTCAAATAGTACTATCCCTCGATTAACAATGAAATCGAACACGTTAGAAAACTAACTTTGCCTCGATATGCATTTTTATTTCTCATGATAGAGACAAGTTTTCATACCATGGAATTCGGTGTTAAGTATGAAAAGAATACTTTCCATACCACTATAATTTAAAAGGAACATTTATCGAAATCAAATCTCATTCCTTTTATGAAACTACTTTTTATAAATCTCTTTTATATTTACAAACTCCATTTATAAATTCCTTAATAAAACTACATTTAAAAATATTCTTTATAAAATATCATTTATAAATCTCCTTTTACAAAATATCATTTGTAAATCTCCTTTTATAGATCTCAAAGTATTATAAAACTCCTTTTTATAAATCTCAAATATATAATTAAATCTTATATACTTCCCATAAAATGATCATTTTATATATCACTATAAATTCACAAATGTGATTTATTACCTAATTCCTTAAAATGGCATCAATTCCCTTTTAAAAAATATTATTTATAAATCTATTCTTTTATCTATAAAATACCATTTATAAAATTATTCTATCAATAAAGCATTTATATAAACGTTTAACAATATTTATTCGAAAATGTTTCTATCTTCTTTTAAAACAGAATCACTTTATTCTAAACAGATAAATTCTCCTTTATTTCCTTTAAAATAAGTAGTTATTAATATATTAAATTTTATGTAAAATAAATACTTCCTGAAATACATTTAAGACATTTCCATGTATATTAGAAAATACTAATAAAAAGGTTGAAGTGAAATAGAGAAGTTTAATGCCCTTTTTTTAAGAAGTATCACAGAAAACCCAAAAGTTAGATTTAAAGACATTCACTGAATCAAAACCATTTTCAAATCAAAATGCAAACCATAGTATTTCAAAATACTAAAATGAGGCCCAGAGTTACCATAGCACCTTAACCAATGCTACTACTACCTTTATCACTAAAAATGGTTCAACTTTTAACATATATAAATGTCATGTCCAATATGGCCAACTGCCAAACTTTGATATTCACAATTTATATAACAGGTATATAACTGGAACTAAAATCAATAATATCGAGGAACCCAAATTCCTCTACAAAATTCCTTGTACTTCATTTTATATTTCATTCGATTTTCAAAGTGGAAATTCAACCAAACCAATCCATTAAATCATTCAAACACGAAAACAATAATTTATAACTACTATATATATGATATAGTATTCAATCAAAGGTGAGATAACTCACAAAACTCCAATGGATGCTTAAGCATTCCGGTTTGATTGATTTTAGCTCAAGATTCTACTTACTCCAAACTCGATGAAACCAATTCTAGTGCGTAGCTATCGTTCCTACGAGCACACTACGAAAGACCACGCCTCGATTGGATCTTGTATGAAGAAGTTATGCATTTGATAAGAATTGAGATTAAATTATATTAATTAAATAACTTAATTACAAATTATCTCCTAATCACCTTCTCCCCTAATTCCCTAATCCACCTGCACACATATACACAAACCCAAAATCCCAACCGTGCACATTCACCAGTGATAAGAAGCTCCGATCGATGCAATCGAACGCCGTCTGTTCCATAGTCCTTCTCTTCACACACTCTACTCGATTCACCCAAAACATCAAATTCGATGCCTCCCTCCTCCCCGCGAACCGATGGTCTGCAATGCAACAAATGATGGTCACGATCCTCCACAAGCAACTACACCACCTTAAACGACCACCCTAGCTTGTCTTACCACTAGAAACCCGAATCCATCAAAGCCATCGCCTAAAACCTCCTCCTTCGCCGCTAAAATGAAACCCTAGTCGGCTTCACTTAATGTCGATCATCCCAATCATGACTGCATGCCCCTAAACTACATGGATTAGAAAATTTCATCACCATAAACTCAAAGAATTCGGCTTTATATTTTTAGTTGAGTAAATCTTATGATTTTGATTTTTAAAGAGGGTGGGTTATTATTTTTTCTTTTTTTCTGTAAATGGAGAATGAGAGAGAGAGGATGGAAAATGAGAAAGTGAGGAAAAATCTTAGGGTAGTGTTTGATTTATTTTACAAATTCTGACACGTCGCTACCGGGCATTTCTTTTGCGTATGAACCGCGAACGACAAAACAAAAATACGGTCGTGCACAAAAATGCTATGTGATTCTAAAATAAAAATAAAATACACTAGTTATCTTATTTTGTAAAAATTTTAATACACCAACAATTGACTAAAAATATGTCAAATTATAATTTAAATATTTCGCAAATTAAAAATTATGGAAAAATCCTATAAATTAAAAAATATGTCATTAAAAATCGAGTCGTTTTATTAAAAATTGATTTTCATATTATGTATTATATTTGAATCAAATTTGAATATTTAAATAAATTAAATATTCCCATTCGAAATGTTAAAAATTCTAGATCATTACACCATAAGAGAGTTGCAACCACTCTCGCGAAAGCGAACAACCCGCCTGGACATCCCATGCCCCTTCGAAAGTCGAAAATCGAACTTTAACTCTTAAAATATGTGCATAGTATTTCCAAAACTCCATTATCTGTAGGTTCTTACTTATTTACTTCTTAGTTATCTTTTACTTTCCGAAACTTCACCTGATTTTTCATTTATTAGGTTTCAACTTTAGCTATTCTTTTAGCTTCCTTAGGCTCCCGGCTTACATTTGGTTATTTTAAACCTTGGAACTACTTTCGCAACGTATCGTGCTTTAAAAAAATCTAAGTTCTACCTTCAGTCATCTTAAGACTTGTTCCTCCATATTATCATTTCTCCGAAATCTAATAGGTGTCGGTATTTTCTCTCCTTAAAAATCAATAGGTCTCGGCTATGAATACTACCCTCATTTTTCGTCCTAGTGAAACCTTGTTCATTTACCCTTGTTAGGAATGCCTTCGTCTGACACCCATATTTGGAACTTCGGTCGTCTTCTTCAGCTATATTCTTTCTTAATTCATTTACTTTGAACTTCTTTTAGCATTTCTTAATTCATTTTAGGTTTTGGGTGTTATACCCCTAGCATATCACCTTTGGCCTAGTCTCTTCCTTTAGCACACGTAATAAAGCCTATATAATAACTGCTTACATCTTCATGTCAGCACATTACTTCCCATGTATCGCCTCCTTATTCAACCTACCTCTGCTTTTAGTTAATGGTAGTATCCTTTATTTATTTTTACACCACTTTTATGGGATCCTAACCCCTTATTACTTAATCACATAACATTAATTTGTTTTGGTTGCCTTATTATCTAGTTTTGCATTCCAACTTAGTTTTTGAAATAATTATTCTTACTTACTTGTAAATTTCCAGAAATTCATAAATAATTTCTTTAGCACATTTTACCTATACTTTCATATTTAAGGCATTTCTCTTATTTATTTAATACATAAAGTTTCCTTCAAAATTTCATAACTAAAATTTTTACCATTGGAAAATTCTTCAAATTAATACCCATCCCTAAAAATATGTTTTACCTATCATATTAAATTTTCATGATATTTTATGATTATGAGGGTAGAGAACCATAGAAAAACTTCCCAAGTTTCTAAATATTTATTTAATCCAAATCTATCAATTTTGAATGCATATTATATGAACTTCATCATAAAATAATTAAGTCACAATCAATATAGTTGAAAGCAGTCTTAAAAAGAAATGTTATTTCTCACCTACGTCCTTGGATTTACTTGATCTATAATCTTCTTAGATTTCCTTTGCATTTTCTCTTTCTCTTCTTTCAATGGTAGCCGATTAGGTACTATTTTGTGTTAGTTTGAGGAGAATGAATGAAAATAAGAAGTAAGATATGTTTAGTGGTACTTATATAGTAATGGTTTTGTTTGCTTCCTTACTTCGTTTTACTAATTTATCTCCTCCTTTGTAAAATCCTCTCTAGCCAAATATTAATATGATTTCCTCATATATGGCTGGATTTACTTCTTTCCAGTTTCCCTACCTATCAATTAATAGTTTCCTACCATTGTTAGTTTAATTCCATGTGTAAAATTGGTAAATAAATGTCCCCCAATTAATTAACATGTTTAATTTAATCATCCTCATATTTAATTCTTTAAGTAAACCAATTAACCTTGGTTTTCGCAATTAATTATTTGTTCATTTATGGATTGCTACAAGCTTCCCCCTTTATAGAAATTTCACTCTCGAAATCCGAATAAGGTACAATATTTATTCTCAATCTTTATCGTGCCGAATCCAGCATAAACACACAAGTTCTCTACCCAAGCATCGTAATAAAATATACCAGTGCATCTACTAATACATAAAATCAACCATATAACAATATATATGCTTTATAATATACATAGCAAACATGTATGCTAAGTCTAATCAAACACCCGGATAAGCCCCTAGACCTTATCTTTCGTTTCCCAAGAACAATCCTTCTGGTCCTCACACCGTGGCACTCGTACAAGCCTTACGTCTTTATTTAGAACATTTTTTATGTTTCGGTCTACTATTTGGATAAGTTTTCGATTTCATACATATTTCTCGGATTAAAAAGGATTTGGAGATGAATATAAGGTTCTACTTCAGATCTGAAGATTTAGATCACTTTTAAAAGGTGAGTGGGAAATTTTATGTATTGTTTATGATTTTAAATTTATTCTATTGGAATATATTTGATTTTTATGCCTAAATCAATTTTATTTGTGAATTGTAGGCTTAAATTAGTATAGAAAATTATTGCCTACATATTCTAGTTTTAAACCTAATTTGAAATATGATAACACCTAGATTTGAAAATCAGTCCAAAGATTATAGAATTTGAATGATGTATATTTTACTTCAGATCTATAGTTGGGTGTCAAAATAGGATTTTTGGATTGTTGCCCAAATTTGTGCTAAGTTGTAGATTTTTCATAGTTTAATTTGTGGGAAGAACATCCGTTTGATTTTTATAAATTTGTTTACTTTTTCCACTTTTGATTCAAAAGCGACGCTTGATTTAACAAGGAATAAAAAAGGGAAGAGACATGTAAAGTACAAATTTATTACACTATTTATTCCAAATAAAAAGAAATTATACATTCCTTGTAATTTCAAACGTAGTAAATCTTTCCTTTTGTGTTAAACTAATTTATGTAAATCATAGCAGAAAATCTTCCTAAGAAATTTAATTCCAGCAAATTAAAAGTATATTCTAGTTACATATTTATGAGTAGAATATATTTGGTTATGAATAGGTTGTTTTATTAGGCAGTTTATAAGTATTTATTGCGTTAATAAAGAAAAAAACGTTTATTCGTGCATTATTTATGTGTAACGTTCATTTATCATTATTATATTTAGGTAAGCGAATAGGTAGAATTAGGAAACATAGTAAATCCTATTAATGGGCAATAAATTAGGAATAGTCAATAATTAATAGGAAATAAAAGATTGTAACCCCAATTGATGGGCAATTAATTAGAAATAATGAATAATACTACTTACAATTGATAGAGACAACTGGATTAATGGGACCGATAAAAATGGAATAAATATAAAAAGTTTACTAAATTGAAATTAGTAATCATACATAAATGTCTTAGGAAATGTCTGTTAGGATTTTATGAACAAATTGACATTTATGAGCATTAAAAGAGGATTTTTGGGTAGATAAGTATTTAAGGTAAATCATATTGCCTTAAATAAAATGGGAATTAGTAAGCTAAGTCCAATATAGTATAAATAAAGACCTAGGATGGTTAATTGGACTTAGTAGGTTAATGATGCAAGGTCAGTAGAGTCACTCGATGGAAAATTGCCATTCACTTTGAGGCCACCAGCAGTCGGGTGCACTTACTACTGATGTGAGATATCACTAATCCTAGGACCCATTGCGAGAGATAAGACCCGTTTAAGGGTCAGAGGTATTAAGTGGTGTTTGGAGGAGGCGCTTCTTTCCCAATTAAAAAGTATTAAATGGTCTAAATTTGGAATTAGAAGCGGTGAGGGATATCTCCATAGGGGTTTTACTTCTGGTTTAAGGTATTAAGTGGTTGTAGGGTCTGCCTCTCTCCTAAAAGGAAGTATTAAGTAACCTAGTGAGATTCCAAATAAATAAGGATATCTCTAAAAAGGTTTACTTCAGTGTTCAGGTATTAAGTGGCTATTGTAGGGCCCGCCTCCCTACTGAAACTAGTAACCTTAAGTGATTCCATATTTATAATTAAGAGTGATAGTGGATATCTCGGGAAGGGTTCACTTGAGGTTTGAGATATTAAGTGACTGATCTAGGGACGCCTCTCTCTTAAAAAAAGTATTAAGTAACTTAGTGAGATTCCAGGCAATATCAGCTAGATAGTATCAGCGAGGAGTCCGCCTTGGAGTTAGGTATTAAATGACAAAGGGCTACCTATAAATAGGTTTTAAATGGTCAAGGGTTTGCCTAGTCCATATTAATGAGGTATTAATGGCTTAGTACAGTCTCTCATGTTGCTAAGGCTGTAATAACAATAGCGCCGGCAAGGAGTCTACTTGGGGATAGGTATTAAGTGATGAAGGACCTACCTAGAATATAGGTATTAAGTGGTTAGAAGTCTGCCTAGTCCATTTAAAGGTAGTAAGTGGTTTGAGTACTGCCTCTTACATGGCTGTGATTTTATTGGCGATAGATGTGATAATAGTTAGACATCAATTGTCGGAAGCCTTAAATAGTGGTTTGAAGTCTTTGTAGCTAGGACCCACCGACCATTGACAACATTGTTAGGAAACCACCTTGGGAACAGGTCTTAAATGACGGGGTCCACCTCGATTGAGGTCTTAAATGGCAGAGTTTGCCAATTTCTCTTTTAAAAGTATTACATGGTGATTATAGAAGCCTGCTTCATATTTAGAAGTATTAAGTGGCAAATAGGTTTGGAAGTATTGGGTGGTTGATAAGACTTCGTCAGTATTTGTACCTTAGGAGGGGTAGGTAAGTAATCGTGTGTGCATTGGAAGGTTAGCTTAGAATTGCTAACCTTAATAGACATAACAATTAAATGGGAAACAATCGGTATAAATTTATGTTATGGAAAGTTTATAGATTTTACAGTCACCGAAATGTTGTTCTGACCCCCTCCTTATTACAACCCATAGGATAGATTTAGAGGAACGGGTCACTAGAACTGGATGAGTTTAGTTGTTGGAGAAGTCTTCTTTTCTCTCATACTCGATGCTGATGTGACAGTCTTCTATCCATGGAATACTGCTAATTCCAAGGTAGTAGTCATAATCAGTATTCTTATCCTATTATTGTTTCTGCTTTGAGTTTAGATTTCTATCGATCTCTGACAATGTTTATGCTCATTTGCAGGTACCAAATCCAACTTTTCGTACTTTGATGGACTTGGGTTTCGATTTCTGTCGAAATTTAGCCCCATTAAGGTACGAGTTGTAATATTTAGTATCAGAGCTTAGGTTAGTAGATCAGAGGAATTAAGATAAATTTAGCGAACTTATTCGTACTTTCCTATCTAGTATTATTATATTTTTACACTAGATTCTGAGAATTTTGACCATATATGTAGTTGTAGTTCCATTCCAAGGGAATGGGCAAAGCAGCTATGGGTTGGAAATATATTAGAGTTAAGATTTTCATGTCGACTCTGAAGTACCTCATGGTGTGCTGACAATGCATAAGGCGCTGTTGCTGAAGAGCATGAGTGCGACATATGGCAGAATCCCGAAGACTGGAGGTGTTCGACCTGATGGTTGAGATTCTAGCTACCTTGTGATTTTGGATTTTTATGATGAGTTCTAGTCAGAGACACACATTTATTCCAAATAGACGGGAAATTAGAGTCTGTATGTCATAATTGTCTGGAGGAATTTTTTGTTAGGGTGCATTCATTGATCACCTCTTTGATGACAAACCAGATTTTTATTTGGATAATCAATGTCAATTTCTTAATCTAAAATCTGTGAGAGAATTATTATAAAGTATATTTTGGAAATGCATTAGATTTAAGAAAAATCCTTATATATTTAAATATATATATCAGTAAAGGCTTGATTTTGATTTTTGGAAAACATAAGTTTGATTTTAAGAGAAGTGTTGGCATGAAATGGTTTCTATTATTTTGACACAAGTATAAAAGAGTATATAGTTAGCTCAGTGTTTTTTTGGTTTATAAAATTGACTTTTAGATTTCTCTCTTTAAGGCACGGAAAAAATAGGAACGACGTTCAATTTTATTTGAGTATGTAGTTTGAAGTGTTGTTGTAGCTCTAGCGATTAGAAGAAATCTTTTCGTGCAAAATAGGCAGGAAATAGCAGTTGGAATATTTTAGGATTTTTGGAATTGTTGTTGGTCGCAGCAGTTTTGTTGGGACTACTGTGAATTGCTGAAGCATGGTTTAAGACTAGGCGGTAGGCTTTGACACCACCGTGATGAGGACAGGAATTTTTCAGATCGTGTCGAAACGTAGGAGATGGCGTGAAATGATTATTATTGCTTAATATGATCCTAATTGGGCCTAGGTTCAATTAACGTCCAAAGCCCGTCTAGCGGTTGACCACTTAGCGGTAAACCTAGAGTGGTCTACCAGTTAACGAGTTTTGGCATAACTTGAACTTAGAATGGGACTATAAAAGTCACATTCGAATTTTCCCAATTTCATTCTTTCATTCCTCCTTCCTCGACAAGCCAAACCTAATCTCCATCCTCCTCCTCGTCCAGATATCAGCTTCTCTCTTACGTTCCTCCCCTAGGTTGCACCGTTTTTCCCTAGGAGCAGCAGCCTCGCCACCCCCTCCTGCTGGTTTTGCACGTTAGATCTCGCCCCACCACAACTCAAGATCTAAACCTTATTCCATCCCTCCGACCACTTCTTAGCCCAAGACACCTTTCCGCACCGCCCGTCTTTCCTCGCACCATTATGGTCAATAACAGCTTCCAAGGCAGCATAGAGATGGCACCCTACGAGGCTCTCTATGGAAGGCCGTGCAGATCGCCAGCCTGTTAGGTGGAGTTGGGAGATCGTTTAATCCTTGTCCAGATATGATTCGGGAAGCGTTTGATAAAGTCGAACTGATCAAGAAGAGAATGAAGGTAGCCTAGGATCGTTAGAAAAGCTACGCCGATAAAAGGTGGAGGGATCTGGAATTTGCAGTTGGAGACCTGGTATTTGTTAAGATTTCTCCGATAAGAGGAGCAATTAGATTAGGCAAGACTGGGAAATTAGCTCCAAGATATATCGGACCTTTTCGTATTCTCGGAAGGATTGGTACTCTTGCGTATAGGATTGAATTACCAGAAAGGATGGCAGGGATTCATAATGTATTCCACGTATCCCATCTAAGGAAATACGTGCCTGATGCATCATTGATTGTAGAACCATCAGTTCAAGAAGATTTGGAGGTTGAACCAAACTTGACCGTAGTCAGGCATCCGGTTCATATTGTTGATTAGGATGAAAGAAGCTCCGGAATAAGGTGGTGAAGTTGGTTAAGATCCAATGGAGCGAGGATCCCAGAGATTGTACCTGGGAAACTCTGGATAGTGTGAGGGAAGCCTATCTGGAATTGTTGTCAGGATAGCTAGTGTTGTTTGTACCGTGTATAACTATTTGTTATGGTTGTTAGGATATGACTGATGTATGTGCTTTGCAATATGAATATTAAACTTTTTGTTACAAGTTGAATTATTTCTTCGCTTTAAAATTTCGAGGACGAACTTCTTTTAAGGGGGGAGGAATGCAATGACCCGAATTTTTGACACCCGTTATTAGAATAATCAACTGATTTTAAATATTGAAATGTTAATTTTATCGATCAAATAATAATTTCTGATATATGGAATATTGGTATATATATATGTATATGTGTATATATATATATTCTACAGGCTTTGGTTTAAAAGTTAAAAATCTAATTTCTGGGAAATAATTAAATAAACTTCACATTTCGAATATAGGATAAATATATATATATATGTATGTATGTATATACAAAATCTATGGTATAAAATAAAGATAAAATCAATATTTGTAATAAGAAGATAAAAACATATAAGTGGATTTATATACTTATGTATGTTAAATATAGTATGTATATAACAATTGATACAAAGAAATATCAAACTTTAAAATGATAAAGTTATGTAAATAGGCAAACAAGTATATGTGGTCAAAAGACTTGTAGGAATATATATATATATGTATGTATATATGTATGTATTTTTATGATATATATATATATATGTGTGTGTGTGTGTGTGTGTGCAAGGGAACATCATAATGAGAAATATCAAGTCAAGCACAAATTTAATCAAATCATTCAATCTTCATGTCAACTAGAAATCAAGTCCACTAATTTTCAAATCAGGTCATTGTTTTCAAAATCAAAGGAAAAAAGTTACTGTACATGAAAATAGGCTTCAGCCCTATTCAAAAACTTGTTCCCTCCCTCTTCTCTATAAATATCTCTGTATTCTTCACGTTAAACCATTCCAGCATACAAAGCAAACAAAGAAAAAAAAAGGAAAGAAGCTGCCATTAAAGAAAACTCTGTAGAAACTAAAGGCTGCCAGTAAAACAAAACAAAGCAGGGTGTTTTCTTCCCAAAGTAGTGAATAAAACTTGATTTTTGTTTACTGTAAAACCATGTATGCCTATATATGCCAGGAAATTTGAAGGGAAACTATTGATTTTTTTGTCAAGTATTCATGTGCAATAGTATCTATGCTTATATATGAATGTATATCGTGTGTATAACCTGTAATATCTCAACAGCATGTACATCATTCTTTCTTTCTTTTACTCTATTATTTGAGAAAAAAACTGCTATGTCTCAACTTCAAAAATCTTTACCTCACAACCTAGTTAGTTTTAGGTGATGGTTTCAAAAGGAAACCTGGTTGTTTTCGAATATAGTTTATTTTAAAAATTGTTTCATTGAACATTATTGAGTATAGAAGAAGAAAGATGTATTTTACAATAAGCAACACCAAATATGAACAAAATTCGAATTTCATATTTCAACCACTCGCTTATATGAGTATGATCGTTATTCAAAATGATAATTTTTGGGAAAAGTTTGGAGATTTTTAGCCAAGTATATAGTGAGAAAATGGAGGATGAACGGTTTTTGGTCTTCGGCCAAATTTCGGCGAACCTCTCGATTTCGTTGGAAGAGTTTTAGTCTGGAGGAAGTTTGGATGTTGGGGAGTTCATGAAAAATGACGTGACATTTCATTTGTGGATGTGAGGGTCGGTCGGAGGCGAAGTAGGGTTTAGGATGGAGGCTGGGTTGGTCTCGGTCGTGTGAAAATGGTGAAGGAAAGGGGGAGTACGAGGGTTGCGCACCTGGGGGAAAAGAGAGAGGAGGTGGAGGCGATCCTATGGCCGAGGTTTGGGGATGGATGGTGGTCGGTGGTGGTACAGAGAGGTGTTCGATTTGGGATGAAGTGTTCCAGTTTTTTTTGTGTTGAAGTTCGAGATGTTGAACTGGGGGTTCGGTCGAGTTTTCAAGCATGTGGTCAAGGGGGGATGGTCATGGGTGATGTGTTCGAGGGGTCGGCGGTAGGAGATGGTTGGTCGACGATGCATGCACATACACGGTGACATGCACAAGTTTGATCAGTGAAAAAGAAAAGGAAAAGGGAAGAAGAAGAAGAAACTGAAAAAACCAGGGGGAGAAAGGTTGGATCATTGTCTTGGTGGGCCGAACGCGGGCCGAACAGGTTTGGAAAAAATAAAAAGAAAATAAACTTAACAAATCTTTTTATATTAACAATTCTTTTTAAATTCTTTAAAACATTATTTCCTTTTAGTTTAAAATCCTATCAACATGAAATTTTTACATTATGATTCTATAACCTAGTATTTGAAGCCTAATTAATTTTTGTTTATTTTCGGCAATATAAAAAAAATTAATTTTAATAATTAAAGTTAATATATAATTAAATTCTAAATTAATAAATGTTAAGTTAGTTATTAGATGGATTGTTAATTTTAATTAGAATTAAAAATAAATGGTTTTTATAATTAATTTAAATTATAGTAATTTGGGTTAGAAATATAATTAGATTCGGTTAATTTAAATTAATTTAATCCTGATTTGTGATGTGTTAATATTAGTTATTAATCATTAAAATAGTTAATGATCTGTGATTTGGCTTAACTACTCTTGAATATTTATTTCAATTGTTCTGTGCCTGTGCCATTAAGTAGCCGAATGAATTGAATGGTTGGAATAAAACATCGACACGGTTTTATTGAATATAAATATATGCTATAAATTTCCTTATGTAGATGTTGACACCCTGAATATTAACTGTTTTATTTAAAGACAACTTGGCCTTTGAAAATCTATCGTTTGGATTCGATGAGATCGGCATCGGATATCAGTAATATCTGAAAACCACATTGATCAAAAAATAAGCGATCGAGTTGGGAAGATTCAAAGGAAAGATCCGAAATGAAGATTTCAAAGTACAAGGGCTATTTGTCACTAACTCTAAGGGTGATTCCAATATGGTATGTAGTGGAAATGATGCCTTCGGTTCCGTTAGAACCCAGAACGGACTTGTACGGATGAATGCTATCAGAACATCGTCATTGGAGGACGATGGGCATTTCAAGTAAATGTGTTCTTGAAAGGTAATCGTAGCCTCAAGCCTCATCAACCGGGAATGACTAAAACAGGGGAGATGCAGCAAGGCTAAGTGGGTCGCACCCAATTAAGGTAAGGTTATCCCTATGCAGAGTCCCTATTTTACTCGGTATGCTTCGGTACGGTTGCTGATCCCAACCGAGGGGTAATCTTACTCGGTACTATCCAAGTTAGGGGTAGGACCGGTCATGTGTAGCAGGGGATCCCGGCGAGGTCCTCGGTGTTATTTTATCTAGAGATGCACCGTGACGGGCGGTACCCCAGTAGCCCAGTCATTTTATGGAACCCAATTTCCAATAAGCGTCGTACGTTTTTTATTATGCCCTAATATGTTGGAACGTAAGATGCAAGCATTCCAACTATGTTCTATTTATTTGGAAAACCCTAGACATTATTATAATATCACTGGATTTCCTATAAAAGTGTTTTGGTTATCGTAAGGGAAAACCCGTCCGTGTTTATGTGCGGCATGGTCTTACGAGATACCCTTGTTTTCAAATGGTTTTCAATTTAAAGTAATTTAACCGTTTTACTCACACCAGACCCATGTCTGATCCAGAGTTTATTTTTTGTTTTTCCTAAACTCTTGGATACTCAAATTTTATGAGTAGCCAAGTGATCCAGGTTTCTCACGATGCATTTTGGAGGAGCTAGAGCAGGTGGCTCACCGCTAACTAGTTATTATCTATATTTCGTTGTATCTGTATCGGTATTTTGGACTTGTAATGAATGAACAGGTCGTTATGACTGTATGAATATGATGCCTATATAATTATGACTCTGATGTATTATATAATTAGTGACTATGTGATATATTTATGTAATACATATTATTCCGTTCCGCTGTGAGATTTTGTGTTTGTTTAGTTTTTTCTTTTCTATCTTTTTCTACCTATTTCTTTCTATATTATGACTCGTCTTTCGGAGTAAGAAGGGCGGGTCGTCACATGAACTTTACTTTCTTTTTAGGATTACAAATAAAATAATTATATAGTGGTATTTTCATTAATAAAGAAAAGTATGCTACGGATCTAGTTAGTAAGTCTGGTATGACCACTACGAGTGGAAAAGCCACTCCTATGGCAACCAATGAAGCCTTGAAAAAGAAGACATGTCAAAAGATGTTGATCAAAAACTATACAGGGGAATGATTGGATCGCTACTCTATATAACTACGAGTAGGTCTGATATCATGCATAGTGTCTGTCTCAGTGCAAGATAAACCAATCTCAACCCAAAGAAACCCATTTAAAAGCTGTTAAACGTATCCTAAGATATGTTAAACACACTTTAGACTATGGCCTATTTTACCCTAAAAATTATTCATTTGATTTAATCTCATAATATGATGCTGACTATGCTGGTTGTAAATCAGATCAAAAAAGTACAAGTGGAACTTGTCACTTTTTAGGACATTCTTTGGTTTCCTGGTTTCGTAAAAAGAAAAATACTGTCTCATTATCAACAACTGAAGCAAAATATATCTCTGCCGCTTTGTCTTGTTCTCAAGTTATCTATATGCAACAGGCCCTAAAGGATTTTGGATTAAATATTTCAAAATCACCAATTTTTTGTGACAATACAAGTGCAATATGTAACGATCACGATTTTGAGCGCTCGAAAATCGACATCCATACTTTACATCGTACTCGAATGCCGCAGATTCGACCGTTCAAATCCGAGTCGCCGGAGCTTATAACAACATTAAGTAAATAACACAGCGGAATAAAAGAATAATACATTGATATACAATATCTGATACAACAGAGTGATACAATGAATATCAATATACATCAGAGACATGATACAACAAATAGCAGCGGAAAAGAAAACGATAATATCAGCAGCGGATAATCTCCATCTTCAGAATGCCAATCCAGAAATAGCTCGAACTCCCAATAACGATGCACAAAGATAAGCAAGTGCAGTCTGATCCAAAGACTGAACTAGCTCCAGAAAACCTACTGAATCTGACTATCTGAAAAACCCAACTCTAGACTGCTCGTGTAGAAAAATTTTGAGCATCCAGAGTTTAGGAAAGAATAATAAACTCCGGATCAGTCATGGGACTGGTGTGAGCAACAAAAACAGTTTATCTTTAAAAACAAATAGCAGAGAATTTTAAAGTCAATTCGCAATGCTTTTAGAAAATGAAACTACCATAAGACCTCCCGCCACACACACAATGCAAACGCAGAATTGGAGGAGATTTCTTCTTATGATAGTCAAAGATGCTTACTATGCAAAATCAAATCATTTTTGATATTATTATTAGTGCATAGTGTAGAAAGTATTTCGAAAGTAGAATATAAATCTTAGCCAGTATAGGTACCATTATATTATGCCTACTATAGCTACCATATTAGATGGCAGGTTCTACAACTAATACCGTACAAAGTTCGTATTGGAAGATGGATTTCCAACAAATGGTCAGGCTAAGGAACTTCCTATGCCACGAAGGAACGCCTCTGGAATGACGTCCCGAGAACCTAACTTAGTAATTCATGATCATGTTCGCCTTAGTAAACCATGATATCAAACAATCAAGTCATCATATATCAGAGAACCTAACTTAGTAAATCAGGGTATATCACAAAGCATCATATATCAGGGATATCAAACAATCAAGTCATCCAATGGAATCCAAATATTCATAGGTAGGATCAATTTAATTATCTGATTTATTTAACCAGTTTATTACTTATGAATTTAATTACCAATCCGAGTTAATTAATATTAATTAATTGTAAATCATTTTGATTTATTATTCCATAATCATTTATAAATTAATTAACCTTTTTTAAAATAACTTAATTCAAGTTTTAACTATTAATTTATCAACCTTTAATTTCTTAATTTATAAATCCCCAATTTATTAACCTCTAATTTATTAGTTAATCAATCATAATTATTAGTTAATTAAATTACTGAATTATTCTTACATTAATCACTTAATTAACCTTATTTCTTAATAAATTAATTTAACTAATTATACTTAATTTCCTAATTAACTTAATTAATTTCTAAGATAATAAAACTCCTTTTAACTTAAGATACATTATCTTGTACATACACTAATTACCATTTACATTTTAAAACCCTTTTAAATCTTTAAAATTAACTTAAGAAAATTTTAGATTAAATAAATTCTAAAACTCTTTAACAAATGGTTAAGAAACCATTGATATTAATAAAGTAGTGTTTTAGAGAAAGTTTTAATAAAATTTGTTTAAATTTCAAAAATAACATTTTAAAAACTTTTTACAAAACTGGGCTTTTTATACCCACTTCGGGTCATACCCGATAGCCAAACATCAATCTCCCCGATCCTTGCTTCGAGTTTTCGCTCGACACACTCGTCTTCGAGTTCCCTCGCGAATTTCCTCGAGTACGACTCGAATTCGTCCCCAGGCAAGACTGCTTCTTCCCCATAACACCAACATCCAGATGCACGCAATTGTACGCGTACACGTGCACATGCGTTCGCCATCACTCCGGCGAACAACATCACCTCCGGCAAGTCACCTACGATCTCCCCTAACTAACTGACCACCTGATTTCCTCGATTACCCACGAAAACAAAATTGGGTTCAAATGATCCCACTGGAACGAAACTGACACCACAAAAACCACCTCGTCCCGACCATCTCAACCACCAGCGACCACGTCCCCCTACCAGAACCTTCGCCGTAGTCCCCTCTACCTTCCCCTTGAACCACGTGCAACTCAGTCAACTCGTGATGATGAAATCGTCATGTTTACAGACCACCACCAAACTTAACGTTAAACCCTACTTTTGATTCGACCCAACGAATCACGCAATACAAAAATTTCCTAGTATTTTTCTCGTATCCACCGATGTACCAGCTAGCTTCGACAAAAACCCCGAGCCCTAAAAGTTCATCAATCACCAGATTTTCACGAAAACCCATTTCCCGTTCAACTCCCTCAAGCTCGAGAATTACTAAGTTAAAAATCATAATTTCTTCATTAAAAATCATGGTTTACTAAGGCGAACATGATCATGAAGTCAAAACTCAGTAAACCCACTCATTTTTATTACAAAGAAATATTTTTAAAACTTTGGTCTTCATAATTTGAACAATTTTTGTTTAATCATCAAAGTTTAACAGCGAATGATTAAAGAGATTTGTATTTTTCTTTTTGTTTAGCCTGTAAACATTAAAACAGGGATATCTGCCTGCACATGCATCTCTTAATCCTTATATAAATATACACACCTAGGCAGCTATATCATACAAGCATAATCATAACTTCAATACAAGATCAAACAACAAGAAACATATCAGATTCAAAAGGTTTGCTCACCTTTGAAATGAAGACATAGAACAAGCCTGGGAATGATTTATTTGAAATCTGGAAGTTATACTTTCGATCTGAGCTTGGTTGGTTTTTTTGAAATCTTTAATTCACTTACAGTTGAACCTGAACTTGATTTGAGATGATCTGCTTATCTTTGCATTTGTTTTAAATCTGTATTTTGATTAGAGATTGCTAACTTCTGTTGAGATTCCAGGCTCGATTATCCAGACTTTAGTTTGTTCTCAGGTTGAAGAAAATTTGGTTACAGGGTTCGAACAGAGAGGAGAAGCTTGATGTATATAAAAGGAAGATGTTACAGGTTATATTGTTTGTTTGTACAATATAGGCATGGCTGGAGATGTTTTAGAGGTAGGGTGCTAAAGATTTGTTTACTTCGGCCATACTTATTTTTTTTATTTGTTTGTACTTGATGTTCTTATTTTACTCGGCTGATTATTACATGGAGAAGATTTTGTTTCATACCTTTGCTACTTTGTTTATTGTATGTACAGTTTCTTGTTTGCTTGTTTTATATTTTGTAATTTATCCTTTGTTTTGTTTTGTTTTTACTTGCATCATTTTAAAGTTGAAACTTTGTTGTTAAATTTTTGTCATGTGTTGTTTATTCCTTTTTGTTTTATTGTCTTATTTTTATTCCTCTTTTATTTTAACTTTTGTTCAAGTTGTATTTGTTATTTTATTACTTTACAATGTAATTGAATTTCTAATTTATTCTATTTCAAACATTTTACTTTAATATTATAATCATCATTTATTTTACAATTTAAACTCAAATAGAATATATATCAATATATTTAGTGGAAATTAGCCACAAGGGCCTCTTTAGTAAGTGGAATTAGTTTCTAGGACACACAACTGAAATAATTACTTTCAAGGACAAAACGTAAAATAATTAGTTTCTAGGGCCTAAAAACCTATGAAATTATGTCCTTGAAATTAACTGGACTGCTGACTTTGTCCTTGAAAGTAATTATTCTGCCGACTTTGGCCTTGAAAGTAATTTCTTTGAATGTGTGTCCTAGAAACTAATTGGACTGCAAAGTTTGTCCTTCCGGTGAAATGCCCCATATATTTATTATTTTCAAATTCACTCATATACGATCGGGGAAACTCGCTTCCATTTTATCGATTTATTTTACTAATTTTATCCAAAAATTTATTTAATTACTCAATTTAATTCAAAAATTCATTTAATTATTAATTTAAATAAATTCAAATTTCGGGGTCGTTACAAACTTCCCCCCTTAAAAGAATTTCGTCCTCGAAATTCGCAGGCACGAAAATAACACCGAGATAGACAGATGCGATCTCCTTATAACTCCTCAAACTTACGATATGAATTCCAAACTCAAGTCGGAATATCACAGAATACATACCAATTTGTCCATCTTCGGACTTTGGTATTCAAAAGAAATTTCAATAGAATTTCAAAATTTGGTTTTCAAACGAAATCGTTTTAATTGATTCAATTCAATTTAGCCTTCATATTCTATTAATCAAATTAACTCAATTCAAAATTTCAAGTTTATTTAAAATTTTCAACTTCAAATTCATATTCATTAGAGTTTAAATCGAAAAACTGATGAGAAATCGATAAAGATAAGGATTTTCTACAACGATTCGTAGAGCCACCATCATATCGAAACTTCTTCTTGTAGCTGATACGAAGAAATGAAAAGAATTTGGAAAGACGAATCAAAAGAATTTTGAAATCGAATCAAAGAAGATTGATAAGAAAGTTGTTTCCACTGTCGCAGGGTATTGACCATTTATAGTCGTACTCCCTGTCCCCTATCTCGTCCTCTTCTTGCACTCATACTCACTATCAGTGGATAGTAAGAGAATTTACTGAGACATTCAAACGGATATCTTAGAGATTACTCATTCTAGAGTTTACTTCACTCTATCTCTAATGAGCTACTTAACGTGTTATACTCCTGAGCTAAAGTTCAACCTTAGCTCTGATACCAAATGTAACGCCCCCGATTTTGAGCGCTCGAAAATCTACATCCATACTTTACATCGTACTCGAATGCCGCAGATTCGACCGTTCAAATCTGAGTCGCCGGAGCTTATAACAACATTAAGTAAATAACACAGCGGAATAAAAGAATAATACATTGATATACAATATCTGATACAACAGAGTGATACAATGAATATCAATATACATCAGAGACATGATACAACAAATAGCAGCGGAAAAGAAAACGATAATATCAGCAGCGGATAATCTCCATCTTCAGAATGCCAATCCAGAAATAGCTCGAACTCCCAATAACGATGCACAAAGATAAGCAAGTGCAGTCTGATCCAAAGACTGAACTAGCTCCAGAAAACCTACTGAATTTGCATATCAGAAAAACCCAACTCTAGACTGCTCGTGTAGAAAAATTTTGAGCATCCAGAGTTTAGGAAAGAACAATAAACTCCGGATCAGTCATGGAACTGGTGTGAGCAACAAAAACAGTTTATCTTTAAAACAAATAGCAGAGAATTTTAAAGTCAATTCGCAATGCTTTTAGAAAATGAAACTACCATAAGACCTCCCGCCACACACACAATGCAAACGCAGAATTGGAGGAGATTTCTTCTTATGATAGTCAAAGATGCTTACTACGCAAAATCAAATCATTTTTGATATTATTATTAGTGAATAGTGTAGAAAGTATTTCGAAAGTAGAATATAAATCTTAGCCAGCATAGGTACCATTATATTATGCCTACTATAGCTACCATATTAGATGGCAGGTTCTACAACTAATACCGTACAAAGTTCGTATTGGAAGATGGATTTCCAACAAATGGTCAGGCTAAGGAACTTCCTATGCCACGAAGGAACGCCTCTGGAATGACGTCCCGAGAACCTAACCGGATCTCTGCCAACACAAGGCCGGGTTACCTCTGCAAAAATAGGTAACTACTGACACGCATATGCCATCCTCCGATCGTAACCGATCTTCCCGAGGATCCTCGATTCCAGCAAACCACATAATAAGCAGTATCAACATAGGTTAAGTATCTGGGCTCCATACCATGATACCACCTCTATCCAGAAGGAATGACATACACTAAGGGGCGCTACTCCCTAGAACCTTGCTGCATCCTTCCTGTTTTGACCATTTCCGGGGTGTGAGGTCCGACGAAGTCTCGTCCACAAAGCTACGCTTTGTCACAAAGCCATGCTTCGGGTCAAACAAATGATCAACCTATGATCACAAAGATATAAGATCAAACAAATGATCATATCGCAAATGATCAAACACTGATCATCACACAACAACACTCAGCATGCCACATTACCAAATTGGGATATATCGCTGATAACTTCAACTACATAACCTCTGAGCTCGTACGTCTCTGAGAAGGGTGTTAAGCTAAGAGAATAAATTCTCCGCCACCAAACAGAAATGTATTTGAAAGAAATCGGCTTTATATCTCAAAGTGTAATGTCAGACATGTAACCATACAAGTCTGTTCCGGGATCGAACAGAACCGAAGGCACTTCTCACGAAGCCCTTGCAATTTCCGGATAACTTTCAATCACGTCCGGACTTCCCGTCACAAAAAGAGTGATATAAATCTCTATACCGGCGCGACTCAGTGCAGAGACATTCGACAGGTTGTCCTTTCATTTTCGAAAAATATCCGGTCTTCAACACCGGTCTTCAAATGCTATCCATATACGACGTATCACTATTCGGAATGAGTTATACGACCCAAAGGTCTTTTCCCGGCTAACCCGAATAGTGAGCGAAATATTTAAAAACATATGGATGTTGGGATTTCAATTAAGTCACAATTTAAACCCAAACTTTCTTTTCAAATGGTTTAACAAATTACCATTTTAATCTTTTAAACAAAAAGATTTAATTCACAAAGTTTACTAAATTTCACAAAGATTCATTCACAGATTTTCCAAATCAATTTCCATTTCAATTTAACTCGTTAGATCTTTAAATCAAAGATTTAACGTATAGCTTTCAAAACAATTTCATTTCGAATGGTTTAAATAAATCATCATTTTAAATCTGTTAAAAATAAACAGATTTAATTCATAGCTTTCAAAAACAATTCATTTATAACATGGAAAAACAATTTTCAATTCAATCTTGAAATTCCTTTAATTAAACTGGAATTTCATTTCTTATATATATGAAAGCTTTTATCATTTGAAAACAAACAGTTTTCATTTCGGAAAATCTGATTCATTCATACGAGTTGAAATCCTTGGGTTAAATCCAAATTCCCAACTTATACTTTTAAAATGGTTTAATTCATACAAACACATTTATATCATCTTTTATCCCTAGTTTCCAAATCATAGATTTAATTTCAAACTTGAATTCAAATTTAAATCAAATTATTTAAATTTTCAAAACTCGATTAAGTTATTCAAAATAACTTTTATCTTTGAAATTCCATTTCAAAAGCTTTTCACTTTAAAACCCAAATTTCCAATTTCAAAATCAATTGAAAGTAAAATTTCAATTTCAAAAACATCAAATTTAAATTATCCGTGACTTAACCGATTTCCACGTGAAATCCATATTTGTGAGTGTAAAAGTGTAGTCCAGGGGTTTAACACAATAGTGCAACACAATGAATCATCACAGATCAAAATACAGGATATAGTTGATAAGCGATATAAACTATAACACTTATCGTTCATGCACAGACTACAGATATATATAAATATCACAGATAATAAATTACAAATCACAACATAAATCAGGGTATATCACAAAGCATCATATATCAGGGATATTAAACAATCAAGTCATCCAATGGAATCCAAATATTCATAGGTAGGATCAATTTAATTATCTGATTTATTTAACCAGTTTATTACTTATGAATTTAATTACCAATCCGAGTTAATTAATATTAATTAATTGTAAATCATTTTGATTTATTATTCCATAATCATTTATAAATTAATTAACCTTTTTTAAAATAACTTAATTCAAGTTTTAACTATTAATTTATCAACCTTTAATTTCTTAATTTATAAATCCCCAATTTATTAACCTCTAATTTATTAGTTAATCAATCATAATTATTAGTTAATTAAATTACTGAATTATTCTTACATTAATCACTTAATTAACCTTATTTCTTAATAAATTAATTTAACTAATTATACTTAATTTCCTAATTAACTTAATTAATTTCTAAGATAATAAAACTCCTTTTAACTTAAGATACATTATCTTGTACATACACTAATTACCATTTACATTTTAAAACCCTTTTAAATCTTTAAAATTAACTTAAGAAAATTTTAGATTAAATAAATTCTAAAACTCTTTAACAAATGGTTAAGAAACCATTGATATTAATAAAGTAGTGTTTTAGAGAAAGTTTTAATAAAATTTGTTTAAATTTCAAAAATAACATTTTAAAAACTTTTTACAAAACTGGGTTTTTTATACCCACTTCGGGTCATACCCGATAGCCAAACATCAATCTCCCCGATCCTTGCTTCGAGTTTTCGCTCGACACACTCGTCTTCGAGTTCCCTCGCGAATTTCCTCGAGTACGACTCGAATTCGTCCCCAGGCAAGACTGCTTCTTCCCCATAACACCAACATCCAAATGCACGCAATTGTACGCGTACACGTGCACATGCGTTCGCCATCACTCCGGCGAAAAACATCACCTCTGGCAAGTCACCTACGATCTCCCCTAACTAACTGACCACCTGATTTCCTCGATTACCCACGAAAACAAAATTGGGTTCAAATGATCCCACTGGAACGAAACTGACACCACAAAAACCACCTCGTCCCGACCATCTCAACCACCAGCGACCACGTCCCCCTACCAGAACCTTCGCCGTAGTCCCCTCTACCTTCCACTTGAACCACGTGCAACTCGGTCAACTCGTGATGATGAAATCGTCATGTTTACAGACCACCACCAAACTTAACGTTAAACCCTACTTTTGATTCGACCCAACGAATCACGCAATACAAAAATTTCCTAGTATTTTTCTCGTATCCACCGATGTACCAGCTAGCTTCGACAAAAACCCCGAGCCCTAAAAGTTCTTCAATCACCAGATTTTCATGAAAACCCATTTCCCGTTCAGCTCCCTCAAGCTCGAGAATTACTAAGTTAAAAATCATAATTTCTTCATTAAAAATCATGGTTTACTAAGGCGAACATGATCATGAAGTCAAAACTCAAAATTTAATAAATCAAATTTTTGATAAAATTTGATTTTACTGTGTTTTAGTCCATTTCAGTAAACCCACTCATTTTTATTACAAAGAAATATTTTTAAAACTTTGGTCTTCATAATTTGAACAATTTTTGTTTAATCATCAAAGTTTAACAGCGAATGATTAAAGAGATTTGTATTTTTCTTTTTGTTTAGCCTGTAAACATTAAAACAGGGATATCTGCCTGCACATGCATCTCTTAATCCTTATATATATATACACACCTAGGCAGCTATATCATACAAGCATAATCATAACTTCAATACAAGGTCAAACAACAAGAAACATATCAGATTCAAAAGGTTTGCTCACCTTTGAAATGAAGACATAGAACAAGCCTGGGAATGATTTATATGAAATCTGGAAGTTATACTTTCGATCTGAGCTTGGTTGGTTTTTTTGAAATCTTTAATTCACTTACAGTTGAACCTGAACTTGATTTGAGATGATCTGCTTATCTTTGCATTTGTTTTAAATCTGTATTTTGATTAGAGATTGCTAACTGCTGTTGAGATTCCAGGCTCGATTATCCAGACTTTAGTTTGTTCTCAGATTGAAGAAAATTTGGTTACAGGGTTCGAACAGAGAGGAGAAGCTTGATGTATATAAAAGGAAGATTTTACAGGTTATATTGTTTGTTTGTACAATATAGGCATGGCTGGAGATGTTTTAGAGGTAGGGTGCTAAAGATTTGTTTACTTCGGCCATACTTATTTTTTTTATTTGTTTGTACTTGATGTTCTTATTTTACTCGGCTGATTATTACATGGAGAAGATTTTGTTTCATACCTTTGCTACTTTGTTTATTGTATGTACAGTTTCTTGTTTGCTTGTTTTATATTTTGTAATTTATCCTTTGTTTTGTTTTGTTTTTACTTGCATCATTTTAAAGTTGAAACTTTGTTGTTAAATTTTTGTCATGTGTTGTTTATTCCTTTTTGTTTTATTGTCTTATTTTTATTCCTCTTTTATTTTAACTTTTGTTCAAGTTGTATTTGTTATTTTATTACTTTACAATGTAATTGAATTTCTAATTTATTCTATTTCAAACATTTTACTTTAATATTATCATCATCATTTATTTTACAATTTAAACTCAAATAGAATATATATCAATATATTTAGTGGAAATTAGCCACAAGGGCCTCTTTAGTAAGTGGAATTAGTTTCTAGGACACACAACTGAAATAATTACTTTCAAGGACAAAACGTAAAATAATTAGTTTCTAGGGCCTAAAAACCTATGAAATTATGTCCTTGAAAGTAACTGGACTGCTGACTTTGTCCTTGAAAGTAATTATTCTGCCGACTTTGGCCTTGAAAGTAATTTCTTTGAATGTATGTCCTAGAAACTAATTGGACTGCAAAGTTTGTCCTTCCGGTGAAATGCCCCATATATTTATTATTTTCAAATTCACTCATATACGATCGGGGAAACTCGCTTCCATTTTATCGATTTATTTTACTAATTTTATCCAAAAATTTATTTAATTACTCAATTTAATTCAAAAATTCATTTAATTATTAATTTAAATAAATTTAAATTTCAGGGTCGTTACAAACTTCCCCCCTTAAAAGAATTTCGTCCTCGAAATTCGCAGGCACGAAAATAACACCGAGATAGACAGATGCGATCTCCTTATAACTCCTCAAACTTACGATATGAATTCCAAACTCAAGTCGGAATATCACAGAATACATACCAATTTGTCCATCTTCGGACTTTGGTATTCAAAAGAAATTTCAATAGAATTTCAAATTTTGGTTTTCAAATGAAATCGTTTTAATTGATTCAATTCAATTTAGCCTTCATATTCTATTAATCAAATTAACTCAATTCAAAATTTCAAGTTTATTTAAAATTTTCAACTTCAAATTCATATTCATTAGAGTTTAAATCGAAAAACTGATGAGAAATCGATAAAGATAAGGATTTTCTACAACGATTCGTAGAGCCACCATCATATCGAAACTTCTTCTTGTAGCTGATACGAAGAAATGAAAAGAATTTGGAAAGACGAATCAAAAGAATTTTGAAATCGAATCAAAGAAGATTGATAAGAAAGTTGTTTCCACTGTCGCAGGGTATTGACCATTTATAGTCGTACTCCCTGTCCCCTATCTCGTCCTCTTCTTGCACTCATACTCACTATCAGTGGATAGTAAGAGAATTTACTGAGACATTCAAACGGATATCTTAGAGATTACTCATTCTAGAGTTTACTTCACTCTATCTCTAATGAGCTACTTAACGTGTTATACTCCTGAGCTAAAGTTCAACCTTAGCTCTGATACCAAATGTAACGCCCCCGATTTTGAGCGCTCGAAAATCTACATCCATAATTTACATCGTACTCGAATGCCGCAGATTCGACCGTTCAAATCCGAGTCGCCGGAGCTTATAACAACATTAAGTAAATAACACAGCGGAATAAAAGAATAATACATTGATATACAATATCTGATACAACAGAGTGATACAATGAATATCAATATACATCAGAGACATGATACAACAAATAGCAGCGGAAAAGAAAACGATATTATCAGCAGCGGATAATCTCCATCTTCAGAATGCCAATCCAGAAATAGCTCGAACTCCCAATAACGATGCACAAAGATAAGCAAGTGCAGTCTGATCCAAAGACTGAACTAGCTCCAGAAAACCTACTGAATCTGCATATCTGAAAAACCCAACTCTAGATTGCTCGTGTAGAAAAATTTTGAGCATCCAGAGTTTAGGAAAGAACAATAAACTCCGGATCAGTCATGGGACTGGTGTGAGCAACAAAAACAGTTTATCTTTAAAACAAATAGCAGAGAATTTTAAAGTCAATTCGCAATGCTTTTAGAAAATGAAACTACCATAAGACCTCCCACCACACACACAATGCAAACGCAGAATTGGAGGAGATTTCTTCTTATGATAGTCAAAGATGCTTACTACGCAAAATCAAATCATTTTTGATATTATTATTAGTGCATAGTGTAGAAAGTATTTCGAAAGTAGAATATAAATCTTAGCCAGCATAGGTACCATTATATTATGCCTACTATAGCTACCATATTAGATGGCAGGTTCTACAACTAATACCGTACAAAGTTCGTATTGGAAGATGGATTTCCAACAAATGGTCGGGCTAAGGAACTTCCTATGCCACGAAGGAACGCCTCTGGAATGACGTCCCGAGAACCTAACCGGATCTCTGCCAACACAAGGCCGGGTTACCTCTACAAAAATAGGTAACTACTGACACGCATATGCCATCCTCCGATCGTAACCGATCTTCCCGAGGATCCTCGATTCCAGCAAACCACATAATAAGCAGTATCAACATAGGTTAAGTATCTGGGCTCCATACCATGATACCACCTCTATCCAGAAGGAATGAAATACACTAAGGGGCGCTACTCCATAGAACCTTGCTGCATCCTTCCTGTTTTGACCATTTCCGGGGTGTGAGGTCCGACGAAGTCTCGTCCATAAAGCTACGCTTTGTCACAAAGCCATGCTTCGGGTCAAACAAATGATCAACCTATGATCACAAAGATATAAGATCAAACAAATGATCATATCGCAAATGATCAAACACTAATCATCACACAGCAACACTCAGCATGCCACATTACCAAATTGGGATATATCGCTGATAACTTCAACTACATAACCTCTGAGCTCGTACATCTCAGAGAAGGGTGTTAAGCTAAGAGAATAAATTCTCCGCCACCAAACAGAAATGTATTTGAAAGAAATCGGCTTTATATCTCAAAGTGTAATGTCAGACATGTAACCATACAAGTCTGTTCCGGGATCGAACAGAACCGAAGGCACTTCTCACGAAGCCCTTGCAATTACCGGATAACTTTCAATCACGTCCGGACTTCCCGTCACAAAAAGAGTGATATAAATCTCTATACCGGCGCGACTCAGTGCAGAGACATTCGACAGGTTGTCCTTTCATTTTCGAAAAATATCCGGTCTTCAACACCGGTCTTCAAATGCTATCCATATACGACGTATCACTATTCGGAATGAGTTATACGACCCAAAGGTCTTTTCCCGGCTAACCCGAATAGTGAGCGAAATATTTAAAAACATATGGATGTTGGGATTTCAATTAAGTCACAATTTAAACCCAAACTTTCTTTTCAAATGGTTTAACAAATTACCATTTTAATCTTTTAAACAAAAATATTTAATTCACAAAGTTTACTAAATTTCACAAAGATTCATTCACAGATTTTCCAAATCAATTTCCATTTCAATTTAAATCGTTAGATCTTTAAATCAAAGATTTAACGTATAGCTTTCAAAACAATTTCATTTCGAATGGTTTAAATAAATCATCATTTTAAATCCGTTAAAAATAAACAGATTTAATTCATAGCTTTCAAAAACAATTCATTTATAACTTGGAAAAACAATTTTCAATTCAATCTTGAAATTCCTTTAATTAAACTGGAATTTCATTTCTTATATATATGAAAGCTTTTATCATTTGAAAACAAACAGTTTTCATTTCGGAAAATCTGATTCATTCATACGAGTTGAAATCCTTGGGTTAAATCCAAATTCCCAACTTATACTTTTAAAATGGTTTGATTCATACAAACACATTTATATCATCTTTTATCCCTAGTTTCCAAATCATAGATTTAATTTCAAACTTGAATTCAAATTTAAATCAAATTATTTAAATTTTCAAAACTCGATTAAGTTATTCAAAATAACTTTTATCTTTGAAATTCCATTTCAAAAGCTTTTCACTTTAAAACCCAAATTTCCAATTTCAAAATCAATTGAAATTAAAATTTCAATTTCAAAAACATCAAATTTAAATTATCCGTGACTTAACCGATTTCCACGTGAAATCCATATTTATGTGTGTAAAAGTGTAGTCCAGGGGTTTAACACAATAGTGCAACACAATGAATCATCACAGATCAAAATACAGGATATAGTTGATAAGCGATATAAACTATAACACTTATCGTTCATGCACAGACTACAGATATATATAAATATCACAGATAATAAATTACAAATCACAACATAAATCAGGGTATATCACAAAGCAACATATATCAGGGATATCAAATAATCAAGTCATCCAATGGAATCCAAATATTCATAGGTAGGATCAATTTAATTATCTGATTTATTTAACCAGTTTATTACTTATGAATTTAATTACCAATCCGAGTTAATTAATATTAATTAATTGTAAATCATTTTGATTTATTATTCCATAATCATTTATAAATTAATTAACCTTTTTTAAATAACTTAATTCAAGTTTTAACTATTAATTTATCAACCTTTAATTTCTTAATTTATAAATCCCCAATTTATTAACCTCTAATTTATTAGTTAATCAATCATAATTATTAGTTAATTAAATTACTGAATTATTCTTACATTAATCACTTAATTAACCTTATTTCTTAATAAATTAATTAAACTAATTATACTTAATTTCCTAATTAACTTAATTAATTTCTAAGATAATAAAACTCCTTTTAACTTAAGATACATTATCTTGTACATACACTAATTACCATTTACATTTTAAAACCCTTTTAAATCTTTAAAATTAACTTAAGAAAATTTTAGATTAATTAAATTCTAAAACTCTTTAACAAATGGTTAAGAAACCATTGATATTAATAAAGTAGTGTTTTAGAGAAAGTTTTAATAAAATTTGTTTAAATTTCAAAAATAACATTTTAAAAACTTTTTACAAAACTGGGTTTTTTATAACCACTTCGGGTCATACCCGATAGCCAAACATCAATCTCCCCGATCCTTGCTTCGAGTTTTCGCTCGACACACTCGTCTTCGAGTTCCCTCGCGAATTTCCTCGAGTACGACTCGAATTCGTCCCCAGGCAAGACTGCTTCTTCCCCATAACACCAACATCCAGATGCACGCAATTGTACGCGTACATGTGCACATGCGTTCGCCATCACTCCGGCGAACAACATCACCTCCGGCAAGTCACCTACAATCTCCCCTAACTAACTGACCACCTGATTTCCTCGATTACCCACGAAAACAAAATTGGGTTCAAATGATCCTACTGGAACGAAACTGACAATACAAAAACCACCTCGTCCCGACCATCTCAACCACCAGCGACCACGTCCCCCTACCAGAACCTTCGCCGTAGTCCCCTCTACCTTCCCCTTTAACCACGTGCAACTCGGTCAACTCGTGATGATGAAATCGTCATGTTTACAGACCACCACCAAACTTAACGTTAAACCCTACTTTTGATTCGACCCAACGAATCACGCAATACAAAAATTTCCTAGTATTTTTCTCGTATCCACCGATGTACCAGCTAGCTTCGACAAAAACCCCGAGCCCTAAAAGTTCATCAATCACTAGATTTTCACGAAAACCCATTTCCCGTTCAACTCCCTCAAGCTCGAGAATTACTAAGTTAAAAATCATAATTTCTTCATTAAAAATCATGGTTTACTAAGGCGAACATGATCATGAAGTCAAAACTCAAAATTTAATAAATCAAATTTTTGATAAAATTTGATTTTACTGTGTTTTAGTCCATTTCAGTAAACCCACTCATTTTTATTACAAAGAAATATTTTTAAAACTTTGGTCTTCATAATTTGAACAATTTTTGTTTAATCATCAAAGTTTAACAGCGAATGATTAAAGAGATTTGTATTTTTCTTTTTGTTTAGCATGTAAACATTAAAACAGGGATATCTGCCTGCACATGCATCTCTTAATCCTTATATATATACACACCTAGGCAGCTATATCATACAAGCATAATCATAACTTCAATACAATATCAAACAACAAGAAACATATCAGATTCAAAAGGTTTGCTCACCTTTGAAATGAAGACATAGAACAAGCCTGGGAATGATTTATTTGAAATCTGGAAGTTATACTTTCGATCTGAGCTTGGTTGGTTTTTTTGAAATCTTTAATTCACTTACAGTTGAACCTGAACTTGATTTGAGATGATCTGCTTATCTTTGCATTTGTTTTAAATCTGTATTTTGATTAGAGATTGCTAACTGCTGTTGAGATTCCAGGCTCGATTATCCAGACTTTAGTTTGTTCTCTGGTTGAAGAAAATTTGGTTACAGGGTTCGAACAGAGAGGAGAAGCTTGATGTATATAAAAGGAAGATGTTACAGGTTATATTGTTTGTTTGTACAATATAGGCATGGCTGGAGATGTTTTAGAGGTAGGGTGCTAAAGATTTGTTTACTTCGGCCATACTTATTTTTTTTATTTGTTTGTACTTGATGTTCTTATTTTACTCGGCTGATTATTAAATGGAGAAGATTTTGTTTCATACCTTTGCTACTTTGTTTATTGTATGTACAGTTTCTTGTTTGCTTGTTTTATATTTTGTAATTTATCCTTTGTTTTGTTTTGTTTTTACATGCATCATTTTAAAGTTGAAACTTTGTTGTTAAATTTTTGTCATGTGTTGTTTATTCCTTTTTGTTTTATTGTCTTATTTTTATTCCTCTTTTATTTTAACTTTTGTTCAAGTTGTATTTGTTATTTTATTACTTTACAATGTAATTGAATTTCTAATTTATTCTATTTCAAACATTTTACTTTAATATTATCATCATCATTTATTTTACAATTTAAACTCAAATAGAATATATATCAATATATTTATTATTTTCAAATTCACTCATATACGATCGGGGAAACTCGCTTCCATTTTATCGATTTATTTTACTAATTTTATCCAAAAATTTATTTAATTACTCAATTTAATTCAAAAATTCATTTAATTATTACTTTAAATAAATTTAAATTTCGGGGTCGTTACAAACTTCCCCCCTTAAAAGAATTTCATCCTCGAAATTCGCAGGCACGAAAATAACACTAAGATAGACAGATGCGATCTCCTTATAACTCCTCAAACTTACGATATGAATTCCAAACTCAAGTCGGAATATCACAGAATACATACCAATTTGTCCATCTTCGAACTTTGGTATTCAAAAGAAATTTCAATAGAATTTCAAAATTTGGTTTTCAAACGAAATCATTTTATTTGATTCAATTCAATTTAGCCTTCATATTCTATTAATCAAATTAACTCAATTCAAAATTTCAAGTTTATTTAAAATTTTCAACTTCAAATTCATATTCATTAGAGTTTAAATCGAAAAACTGATGAGAAATCGATAAAGATAAGGATTTTCTACAACGATTCGTAGAGCCACCATCATATCGAAACTTCTTCTTGTAGCTGATACGAAGAAATGAAAAGAATTTGGAAAGACGAATCAAAAGAATTTTGAAATCGAATCAAAGAAGATTGATAAGAAAGTTGTTTCCACTGTCGCAGGGTATTGACCATTTATAGTCGTACTCCCTGTCCCCTATCTCGTCCTCTTCTTGCACTCATACTCACTATCAGTGGATAGTAAGAGAATTTACTGAGACATTCAAACAGATATCTTAGAGATTACTCATTCTAGAGTTTACTTCACTCTATCTCTAATGAGCTACTTAACGTGTTATACTCCTGAGCTAAATTTCAACCTTAGCTCTGATACCAAATGTAACGCCCCCGATTTTGAGCGCTCGAAAATCTACATCCATACTTTACATCGTACTCGAATGCCGCAGATTCGACCGTTCAAATCCGAGTCGCCGGAGCTTATAACAACATTAAGTAAATAACACAGCGGAATAAAAGAATAATACATTGATATACAATATCTGATACAACAGAGTGATACAATGAATATCAATATACATCAGAGACATGATACAACAAATAGCAGCGGAAAAGAAAACGATAATATCAGCAGCGGATAATCTCCATCTTCAGAATGCCAATCCAGAAATAGCTCGAAATCCCAATAACGATGCACAAAGATAAGCATGTGCAGTCTGATCCAAAGACTGAACTAGCTCCAGAAAACCTACTGAATCTGCATATCTGAAAAACCCAACTCTAGACTGCTCGTGTAGAAAAATTTTGAGCATCCAGAGTTTAGGAAAGAACAATAAACTCCGGATCAGTCATGGGACTGGTGTGAGCAACAAAAACAGTTTATCTTTAAAACAAATAGCAGAGAATTTTAAAGTCAATTCGCAATGCTTTTAGAAAATGAAACTACCATAAGACCTCCCACCACACACACAATGCAAACGCAGAATTGGGGGAGATTTCTTCTTATGATAGTCAAAGATGCTTACTACGCAAAATCAAATCATTTTTGATATTATTATTAGTGCATAGTGTAGAAAGTATTTCGAAAGTAGAATATAAATCTTAGCCAGCATAGGTACCATTATATTATGCCTACTATAGCTACCATATTAGATGGCAGGTTCTACAACTAATACCGTACAAAGTTCGTATTGGAAGATGGATTTCCAACAAATGGTCAGGCTAAGGAACTTCCTATGCCACGAAGGAACGCCTCTGGAATGACGTCCCGAGAACCTAACCGGATCTCTGCCAACACAAGGCCGGGTTACCTCTGCAAAAATAGGTAACTACTGACACGCATATGCCATCCCCCGATCGTAACCGATCTTCCTGAGGATCCTCGATTCCAGCAAACCACATAATAAGCAGTATCAACATACGTTAAGTATCTGGGCTCCATACCATGATACCACCTCTATCCAGAAGGAATGACATACACTAAGGGGCGCTACTCCCTAGAACCTTGCTGCATCCTTCCTGTTTTGACCATTTCCGGGGTGTGAGGTCCGACGAAGTCTCGTCCACAAAGCTACGCTTTGTCACAAAGCCATGCTTCGGGTCAAACAAATGATCAACCTATGATCACAAAGATATAAGATCAAACAAATGATCATATCGCAAATGATCAAACACTGATCATCACACAGCAACACTCAGCATGCCACATTACCAAATTGGGATATATCGCTGATAACTTCAACTACATTACCTCTGAGCTCGTACGTCTCAGAGAAGGGTGTTAAGCTAAGAGAATAAATTCTCCGCCACCAAACAGAAATGTATTTGAAAGAAATCGGCTTTATATCTCAAAGTGTAATGTCAGACATGTAACCATACAAGTCTGTTCCGGGATCGAACAGAACCGAAGGCACTTCTCACGAAGCCCTTGCAATTTCCGGATAACTTTCAATCACGTCCGGACTTCCCGTCACAAAAAGAGTGATATAAATCTCTATACCGGCGCGACTCAGTGCAGAGACATTCGACAGGTTGTCCTTTCATTTTCGAAAAATATCCGGTCTTCAACACCGGTCTTCAAATGCTATCCATATACGACGTATCACTATTCGGAATGAGTTATACGACCCAAAGGTCTTTTCCCGGCTAACCCGAATAGTGAGCGAAATATTTAAAAACATATGGATGTTGGGATTTCAATTAAGTCACAATTTAAACCCAAACTTTCTTTTCAAATGGTTTAACAAATTACCATTTTAATCTTTTAAACAAAAAGATTTAATTCACAAAGTTTACTAAATTTCACAAAGATTCATTCACAGATTTTCCAAATCAATTTCCATTTCAATTTAACTCGTTAGATCTTTAAATCAAAGATTTAACGTATAGCTTTCAAAACAATTTCATTTCGAATGGTTTAAATTAATCATCATTTTAAATCTGTTAAAAATAAACAGATTTAATTCATAGCTTTCAAAAACAATTCATTTATAACTTGGAAAAACAATTTTCAATTCAATCTTGAAATTCCTTTAATTAAACTGGAATTTCATTTCTTATATATATGAAAGCTTTTATCATTTGAAAACAAACAGTTTTCATTTCGGAAAATCTGATTCATTCATACGAGTTGAAATCCTTGGGTTAAATCCAAATTCCCAACTTATACTTTTAAAATGGTTTAATTCATACAAACACATTTATATCATCTTTTATCCCTAGTTTCCAAATCATAGATTTAATTTCAAACTTGAATTCAAATTTAAATCAAATTATTTAAATTTTCAAAACTCGATTAAGTTATTCAAAATAACTTTTATCTTTGAAATTCCATTTCAAAAGCTTTTCACTTTAAAACCCAAATTTCCAATTTCAAAATCAATTGAAATTAAAATTTCAATTTCAAAAACATCAAATTTAAATTATCCGTGACTTAACCGATTTCCACGTGAAATCCATATTTATGTGTGTAAAAGTGTAGTCCAGGGGTTTAACACAATAGTGCAACACAATGAATCATCACAGATCAAAATACTGGATATAGTTGATAAGCGATATAAACTATAACACTTATCGTTCATGCACAGACTACAGATATATATAAATATCACAGATAATAAATTACAAATCACAACATAAATCAGGGTATATCACAAAGCATCATATATCAGGGATATCAAACAATCAAGTCATCCAATGGAATCCAAATATTCATAGGTAGGATCAATTTAATTATCTGATTTATTTAACCAGTTTATTACTTATGAATTTAATTACCAATCCGAGTTAATTAATATTAATTAATTGTAAATCATTTTGATTTATTATTCCATAATCATTTATAAATTAATTAACCTTTTTTAAAATAACTTAATTCAAGTTTTAACTATTAATTTATCAACCTTTAATTTCTTAATTTATAAATCCCCAATTTATTAACCTCTAATTTATTAGTTAATCAATCATAATTATTAGTTAATTAAATTACTAAATTATTCTTACATTAATCACTTAATTAACCTTATTTCTTAATAAATTAATTTAACTAATTATACTTAATTTCCTAATTAACTTAATTAATTTCTAAGATAATAAAACTCCTTTTAACTTAAGATACATTATCTTGTACATACACTAATTACCATTTACATTTTAAAACCCTTTTAAATCATTAAAATTAACTTAAGCAAATTTTAGATTAAATAAATTCTAAAACTCTTTAACAAATGGTTAAGAAACCATTGATATTAATAAAGTAGTGTTTTAGAGAAAGTTTTAATAAAATTTGTTTAAATTTCAAAAATAACATTTTAAAAACTTTTTACAAAACTGGGTTTTTTATACCCACCTCGGGTCATACCCGATAGCCAAACATCAATCTCCCCGATCCTTGCTTCGAGTTTTCGCTCGACACACTCGTCTTCGAGTTCCCTCGCGAATTTCCTCGAGTACGACTCGAATTCATCCCCAGGCAAGACTGCTTCTTCCCCATAACACCAACATCCAGATGCACGCAATTGTACGCGTACACGTGCACATGCGTTCGCCATCACTCCGGCAAGTCACCTACGATCTCCCCTAACTAACTGACCACCTGATTTCCTCGATTACCCACGAAAACAAAATTGGGTTCAAATGATCCCACTGGAACGAAACTGACACCACAAAAACCACCTCGTCCCGACCATCTCAACCACCAGCGACCACGTCCCCCTACCAGAACCTTCGCCGTAGTCCCCTCTACCTTCCCCTTGAACCACGTGCAACTCGGTCAACTCGTGATGATGAAATCGTCATGTTTACAGACCACCACCAAACTTAACGTTAAACCCTACTTTTGATTCGACCCAACGAATCACGCAATACAAAAATTTCCTAGTATTTTTCTCGTATCCACCGATGTACCAGCTAGCTTCGACAAAAACCCCGAGCCCTAAAAGTTCATCAATCACCAGATTTTCACGAAAACCCATTTCCCGTAAAACTCCCTCAAGCTCGAGAATTACTAAGTTAAAAATCATAATTTCTTCATTAAAAATCATGGTTTACTAAGGTGAACATGATCATGAAGTCAAAACTCAAAATTTAATAAATTAAATTTTTGATAAAATTTGATTTTACTGTGTTTTAGTCCATTTCAGTAAACCCACTCATTTTTATTACAAAGAAATATTTTTAAAACTTTGGTCTTCATAATTTGAACAATTTTTGTTTAATCATCAAAGTTTAACAGCGAATGATTAAAGAGATTTGTATTATTCTTTTTGTTTAGCCTGTAAACATTAAAACAGGGATATCTGCCTGCACATGCATCTCTTAATCATTATATATATATACACACCTAGGCAGCTATATCATACAAGCATAATCATAACTTCAATACAAGATCAAACAACAAGAAACATATCAGATTCAAAAGGTTTGCTCACCTTTGAAATGAAGACATAGAACAAGCCTGGGAATGATTTATTTGAAATCTGGAAGTTATACTTTCGATCTGAGCTTGGTTGGTTTTTTTGAAATCTTTAATTCACTTACAGTTGAACCTGAACTTGATTTGAGATGATCTGCTTATCTTTGCATTTGTTTTAAATCTGTATTTTGATTAGAGATTGCTAACTGCTGTTGAGATTCCAGGCTCGATTATCCAGACTTTAGTTTGTTCTCAGGTTGAAGAAAATTTGGTTACAGGGTTCGAACAGAGAGGAGAAGCTTGATGTATATAAAAGGAAGATGTTACAGGTTATATTGTTTGTTTGTACAATATAGGCATGGCTGGAGATGTTTTAGAGGTAGGGTGCTAAAGATTTGTTTACTTCGGCCATACTTATTTTTTTTATTTGTTTGTACTTGATGTTCTTATTTTACTCGGCTGATTATTACATGGAGAAGATTTTGTTTCATACCTTTGCTACTTTGTTTATTGTATGTACAGTTTCTTGTTTGCTTGTTTTATATTTTGTAATTTATCCTTTGTTTTGTTTTGTTTTTACTTGCATCATTTTAAAGTTGAAACTTTGTTGTTAAATTTTTGTCATGTGTTGTTTATTCCCTTTTGTTTTATTGTCTTATTTTTATTCCTCTTTTATTTTAACTTTTGTTCAAGTTGTATTTGTTATTTTATTACTTTACAATGTAATTGAATTTATAATTTATTCTATTTCAAACATTTTACTTTAATATTATCATCATTACTTATTTTACAATTTAAACTCAAATAGAATATATATCAATATATTTATTATTTTCAAATTCACTCATATACGATCGGGGAAACTCGCTTCCATTTTATCGATTTATTTTACTAATTTTATCCAAAAATTTATTTAATTACTCAATTTAATTCAAAATTCATTTAATTATTAATTTAAATAAATTTAAATTTCGGGGTCGTTACACAATAAATTTATCCAAAAATCCTACTCATCATGCCAGAACCACACATATTGATATCAGACATCATTTTCTCAGAGATAATATAAGTAAAGAGATTATTTCTCTTGAATTTATCAACACTGAGAATCAAATAGCTGATATTCTAACCAAACCCTTGAATCAATCAACCTTTACTAAATTAAGAAGAGAACTAGGTGTTTGTTCTATAACTGAGATATAGAATATAGATGTAGTAACATATATATTTAAATCAATAGAGAAAAACAAAATTGTCAAAATTTTCAAAGGAATGTCGACATGCCCCTACCCCCATGTCAACATACAACGGTCAGATTTGAAATTTTGTTTTTTCCCTCTAAAATCAGTTTGTTGGTTATATAACCACAATATTTCGAATTCATCTGTCTTCTCACTTCATTTTCTCTGTAATAAACTTCTGAAAATACAAAGTAATGGCCTCCACTTTTAAATCAAACCAAAATGCAACCATTTCCTTCCCTTCTCCTAATTCTGGTCCATTCCAGTGTACTACATTGGCTCGAGAAATGAAGGTCGAGGAAATTATCAAGGATTCTCTACAAATGCTGACTGAATTACAAGTCATGCAAATATGGATGGAAAAGGAACAAGAGAAACAAGGCAAGATTCTTAAAAATTTGCAAAAATTTATAATGGATAATCATGCAGACCCTATTGTGATTGAAGATGATTCCTCTAACATACGTATTCATAACCCATTAGAGGACGACGAAGAAGAAGAAGAGGAAGAGGAAGAAGTGCAAATGGATGAGGACGATAATGTTGTTTGCATCGGAGAAGTCTGTTTTGACAAATATGGTAATTTGGTCGAACAACATGGAATCTTTTGTCTCCATTACCCTAATTGTTCGATTCACAAGTCACCAATTGTCAAGGACTATCGTTAGATTGTTATTATATTAATGTTTTTATATTTTATGTACTTGTATATATTTGTGTCAATGTTTCATATATATGTGTGTAATGTACATCATATATAATAAAATTAGATTTATGTTTCGCTTATTATACTTCGTTATTAGTATTTAGTTCCATAGTATTAGTTTAAGGGGGAGTTATGTAGTTCAGGCTTAGTTTTTTGTTGATAACAAATGGGGAGAATTATAAAATAGGATAGTTAGGCTGTTAGTTAGGCTTAGATTAAGGGGGAGTTAGTAGATTAAGGGGGAGTTGTTGGAATAAGGGGGAGTCAGAGTAGAATCAGAGTTTGGTGGAGTATATTTTATAAACATAGGTTGTCATTATGAAAAAGGGGGAGATTGTTAGTTCCTGAGATGATGGTTTTGATGACAACAACTTTAGGACTTGTTATAAAATATTTATATATTTGGTTTTTATTACTTTTATGTTTCGTAAGATCACTTTCCAAAGGTTTTTATAATCATAAAGTATATTCAAAATAGTTTACAAAGTTCTAAGACAATTTCGACAAACTTTAGAAAGAAAATCTCTTTTAAAACAAAAATCAATTTTCAAAAAATACTAGGGGATGTCGACATGCCTATACCCCCCATATCGACATGATAGCCATAGATTTTAAAATTTGAATTTTCAAAAGAAGTGTCTATTCGTTATAACCATTCACGAATGGACATGACCGTTATTCTCCTATATATTGTAACAACCCGCATATTATATGATTATATATTTAAATGTTTTGTTTAAATAAAGCATCGTTTGTTGAATTTAAAGTCCGAAATGTTACTTTTTGTAAACAGTCGAATCCAGACTCAAGACCACTTCCTTTGAGTTCAAAACAACGTTTACAACTTTTTTGAGTATAAACATCGACATGTTTGGAGTTGGTTAGGATTTCGGTATTTTCATTTGGGCTTTGTTTGTGTTATAGCCCACTAACCCAACAAGGTAACCCAACTCCTCTACCAAATACCCTAACTCCTCTACTCTTCATTCATTCTACTCCTCATTTCCTAACACTCAAGCTAAAGAGAAAAATGGGGGAAAAGAGGGGAAATTAAAATTCCTATGCCCTAGATTCTTAGCAAATTCAAATTCAAGTTCTAAAATCAAAGAGAAGCTTAGGTAAGCATCCTCTTCATCTTCTCCATCTCAATCTCTCTTCAATTTTCAGAAATTCCTATAACCTAACTTAGGAAATTCATTTTATTTGATAATAGATTGAAGATTCTAGAGGTGTAGTAAAGAGGAATTGATCTTGCTTTGTTTTAGAGCTTCTCATTCCTTATTTTTGAATTTAAAGGTGAGTTCTTGAACTCACATCTTTGTCTATAGCTTTCATTGTTGTTAGTCATGAATTCTTAACATCTATTTCATGTCCAATTGCTTTTGAATTGAATTGGTTTGGTGAATTTTCCAATTTTTGGTATTTTGAAGTCAAAATCTATGAAAATCCTACTATGGATGTTTGGACATGTTGTTTGGAGTGTATTAAAGAGCCTCTAAGGCTGGGTTGTCGCTTGGCATAAATCCCTAGCCGCCATCACTCATCCGATCGCTTCCAAACCGATTTGGCCATTAATGGCCTAGGCAAATTTTGCCTTGAGCTTCAGCTCAGACGTTTGGTAAAATACTCAAACGTCTGAGGCAAGGGAACAAATGTTCCAGATCTTAAGCTCAGACATCTGAGTGGTCTGGAAAAATTCCAGACCTTCAGCTCAGATGTCTGGGAGAATCACCAGACGTCTGGTGCTGTTAAAATCTGGCACTTTGCCTGTTTTTATGCGAATTTCCGTTTTTATCGATTTTTGTCGATCCGGTTGGTTGTTGTCATTTATTATCGACTTTGATGACTTCTTTTCTGGATTTTTGGTAATATCCATTTGATGGATTCGATACCGATTTTCTTGGTTTTAATTCACGTCGTCGTATGTGAATTTTTGTGATAGATTGTTTTTACAATCATTTCTGTGATTTGTCACTTTAAAATACAAAGGTTTCTATACTAGTAGTAAATACTCAAACTCTTTCACAAAAACGATTTTAACATTACTTTTAAATAAAAAGCTCGTTTTTAAAACCGTTTTTCCAATCTATTAGTATATACAAACCTTTACCTCATTCGTGCGAGAAATCCAATTAAACGTCTTAGCAATACAAGTGGTATGAAACGCTTGCGTTTACTTCATCGGTTAATTCTTAGACTTGTTCAATTGAAATCTTGCGACAATTTTTGAGTGGAAATCTACAATTTGTTTGCAAATATTTAAGTTAAGCCAGTGGTTATGGGACTTGAAGCTAAACTCATTTATTTACTAGCTTAGTGTAATTTACACTTCTTATTGATCAATGTAGATAATTTGGGATTTTGACTAGCAAATATACCCCGTTCTGTAGAGCTTCGTCTCATTTTTATGGGCTAACGACCCATGGTCTTATAACTGTTTTATTAAGTTAGGTTCATTGGGTGTATCACTGTACTACGTCGTTGTTCCGGCTTATTTGAGTTTCAGGTTCATCGGGCATATCGCTGTACTACGTCGTTGTTCTGGATTATTTGAGTTTCAGGTTCTTCGGACGTATCATTGTACTATGTCGTTGCACCGGCTCTATGGGTTAGCGACACATGGGATAGCATCTCGTTTGTGATACACGTGTTGGTGAGTTTTCATGCTCCCGTTTATGATAGGCCTCCCCCTTTTTGTGATTTTTGGATCTCTAATTGATGATTTCTGAAATTTGTGTTTCATCAATTTTTTTGTGATTTGCATTAATAAGCTCTATCAGTATTTTTGATTTGGTGAATAAGCTAAAGAATATGTCATTCTTTTTGGTGTATGAGGAAATTTGAGATATTGTATGATTTTTGTTGTTATCATATGTATTTATCAGATCTCTTATCCTATCTCATCTTATCTGATATTTATAGCTAGACTGATCCGTTTATTATTTTTCTTTTTAAATAATACTCGGGTCAGACCGAGGTGTTTTAGGTGCTTCCACTTGACTTTTTAGCAGGGACTAGCTTCTGACTTTTGGCTAACTACTTTAGCTTAGTAGTTTTTGTTTTTATACATTCGAGATAGAGACTCCTTGATGTATACATATTCTTTTGTCTAGCACTTGTATCTATTCTTTTGTGATGTAGTGGATCTTGTATGACCCCTACTTTGATGAACACTTCTATGTGTTATTTTCATATCTGTTTCCACCTTTGTGATATGAATATCCGTGACTGATTTATGTTATGCTTATTTTATATTTGTTCCCGAAGCCCATATAGCCACTGTGTAGTAGCTTTGAGTTTGTATTTGATATGTCAGATTTCCTCTTGAAATGAAATGCATGGCATACTATCTGACATATCGGTACTCGCACAAAGCAATTACATAGATGGTCGCTCCTCAACAGCCTTATTCTTCGTACTAATTGACGTCATTACCCAGTAGTGTCCTTGGTTAGTGTGAGTATAGAGGTGGGGCATCACAGCTTGGTATCAGAGCCAAACTTTGGAACAATGTAGAATAATATAGCAAGGATCATTGTCCTAAGTCTCTCTTAGGAATCATGCCTTAGGATTTAATTCGAGTCTTAAGACCCATTCTATCCTATTTTCTTTTATGATGCCTTGTTTTATCAATCAAGTTTGTTTGGTATTCATTCTGAGATTAACCTTTTTCCTCTTATTTCTTTTTTAAAGAAGAGAAATGGTTAGACCTGGTCGTCCCAGCGCCGGTCAATCTAGTGCTACTCCTCAGGATGGCGTATTCATGTCTGCCCAACAGCTTTTGGATCTCGTAAAGAACGCCCATGCTGTCGGATCCATTTCTGAGCCTACTCATCCTAAATCCGGGTTTGCACGCTTGTGTAGTGATTATACCAATTTGGGTGGAAGGCCATTCAAGGGTTCCGAAAGCGTTATAGAAGTCCAAGCTTGGCTTAGAACATGCGATCGCATCTTTTCTCGCATGAATCTTGTGGATCTACATCGAGTCCAAGTGGCTTCTAGCATGCTCCAGAAGAGAGCTAGATTGGTATGAGCTTTTGATTTCAGAAATTATTGAAGCGGATCTTACTTGGGAGCAATTCAGGGAAAGGTTCGAGTTAAAGTTTATGCCGAAAGCTAAAAAAGTATCTTTAGCTCGACGCTTTATTGACCTTATTCAAGGTGAATCTTCTGTGACAGATTATGTTGCATCTTTTGAATCCCTCTCTAAATATGGGGTCGAGTATATTAATACCCCATTGAAGAAAAATCAGAGGTTTATTTATGGATTGAATAAGAATCTCAAAAAGCCTTTACTTCTGAAACTAGAAGTTTCATTCGATCAGCTTGTAGATATCGCTCTTCGACTTGAAGTGGCCGATAAAGAAAGTGATGTTGAAGTTGCGAGTGCCAAACAGAACTTCAACAACAACAAGAAGAGGCAATTCAATAGTAAGTTCAAAGGCCCTAATCCCAACAAGAAAGGGAAGCAAGCAACTTCGGTAGCAAAGACTCCTACCTCTAGTCGTGGACAATGCTACAATTGTGGTTCTAAGGACCATTATGCAAATAAGTGTCTGAAACCCCTTTATTGTCGCTATTGCAAAAGTTCGGGTTATCTTTTATCTTCATGTCCCATACTTCAAAGTAGGAGAGAGGGAAAGCTGAATGTTGTGCAAGCCCCTACTAACACTTCTCTTGGTCAAGGTATTTCTCATTCTGTCCTTGATGGCATTATTATGTTTCGTGATCATCCTATCGAGTTCTTTTTGATACGGATGCATCTCACTCTTTTATATCAAAAGAACTTACTGATACTTTGTCTTTAAATGTTATGGGCTTGATGACTTCGCTGAGAATTGCGAATCCGGTTGTTGGATCCACAACACTCAGTTTATTTTGTAAAGACGTCGAGATTATTTTATGTGATTATGCTTTCCGAGCCGATTTGCATGTTATGAGTTACTTAGGTTTCAGAATGATTTTGGGAATGGATTGGCTTAATCATTATGAAGCTCATATCCTATGTCCCAAGAGGACTATCCATCTTTGGCATCCTCAATCTGTTAAGCAGATTTCTATTGTTCTTAAAGATTCAGATTCCAATTCGGTAGCATCCTTATATTCTCTAAACCCGCATGATGACGATAATGATGATGAGGAAGATGTCATTTCCCTCATTCACGTTGTTTGTGAATTTCCTGACATCTTTGAGCCCATTTTAGGATTACCACCTAAGCGAGCAATTGTGTTCAGAATTAATCTAATACCTGGAGCTCTACCTATCACTCGTTCTCCTTATCGTATGTCCAATAAGGAAAATGAGGAGATGCGTAAACAATTATCTGAAGTGGAAGCAAAACAGTTTATTCGTTCTAGTTCCTCTCCTTGGGGAGCTTCAGTTATCTTTGTGAATAAATCTGATGGTACACTTAGGCTTTGCGTTGACTACCGCAAGCTTAATGATCTCACCATCAAGAATAAATATCCCTTACCTCGGATTGATGATCAATTCAATCAACTTAGCGGTGGTAGAGTCTTTTCACAGTTAGACTTAGCAACCGGTTTTCATCAGCTTCGAATTGCAGAGGATAGTATTCCTTTGACGTCATTTCGTACTCGTTATGGATCTTATGAATGGCTTGTTATGCCACTTGGTTTAACGAATGTTCCAGCTTATTTCGTTGACCTTATGAATCGAGTTTTCAAAGACTTCCTCGATCGATTTGTTCTCATCTTTATTGATGATATTCTTGTTTATTCTAAAACCGAGGAAGAGCATGAAAAACATCTTCGGATTGTGTTGGAAACTCTTAGGAGCAATCAATTGAAATAAAAAATTTCTAAGTGCCACTTTTGTCAATCTCATATGAAATTTTTAGGGCATATTATTTCTGAATCCGGAATTTTCGTGGATCCTTCAAAGATTGAAGCGATTCAAAATTGGAAGAGACCGGAGAGTGTGACGAAAATCCGTAGTTTTCTTGGATTGGCGGGCTATTACCGTTGGTTCATAAAAGACTTTTCTAAAATTTCTGTACCTCTTACTAGTTTGACAAAGAAGGGAGTTAAGTACATTTGGTCAAACAAATGTGAAGCTGCTTTTCAGAAATTAAAATAACTCATTTCCGATGCTCCTATTCTTGTGATTCCCGAAGGGAACCAAGACTTTATTGTTTATACCGATGCTAGTCATGTTGGTTTGTAAGTCGTTCTCATGCAAAGAAAACGTGTTATCGCTTATGCTTCTAGGCAATTAAAGCCTGCCGAGACTAGATATGCCACTCATGATTTAGAGCTCGCGGCCATTGTTTTTGCCCTTAGAATTTGGCGTCATTATCTTTTGGGAGAGAAATTTGTTCTCTACACCGATCATAAATCCTTGAAGTATTTATTTTCTCAAAAGGAACTTAATTTGCGTCAACAACGTTGGCTCGAATTCCTTGCATCTTATGATCTTGATATTCTTTATACTCCTGGAAAGGGAAATCGTGTTGCCGATGCACTTAGTCGTAAGAAACAAGCAGTTGTTTCCATGATGATATCCGAATGGAACGATCTCGAGACTCTGTCCACTTTGAGATTCGAGATCGTGAATTCGATTTATGTTCATCTCTTGTTTTGTATAGCCTTGAGGCTCATCCATCTCTTTTAGACCGCATCCTTGAAGCTCAAAAGCAAGATCCCGAATTGGCTCTTCTTAGCCAAAGTTGTAGGGATAAAAATAATATTGATGGTCTGAAAGACTTTAAAATCGATGCTCGAGGTGGCATTTGAAAATTTGGTAGACTTATCGTGCCGAATATTAGTGATCTTCGTAAAAACATATTAGAAGATTCTCATCGTTCTAAATTTACCATTCATCCCGAAAGTAGTAAAATGTATGCGGACATGAAACGACTTTATTATTGGGATGGAATGAAATATGATATTGCTAACTTCATTAAGCGTTGCATGACTTGCCAACTCATAAAGGCCGAGCATCAAAGGCCCAGTGGGTTATTGCAACCTTTGGACATTCCAGTTTGGAAGTGGGATCAAGTCTCTATGGACTTTATTAACGGTCTTCCCCGTTCTCGTTTGGGTCATGACAGTCTATGTGTGATTGTAGATAGACTTACAAAATCCGCCCATTTTATTCCCATTCGGTCCAATCGGACCATACCTCTTTTGGCCAAACTCTATGTTAAAGAAATTGTTAAATTGCATGGAGTTCCTACTTCTATTGTTAGTGATCGTGATCCATTATTTACTAGCGGATTTTGGAAGGGTCTTCATAAAGCTTTGGGAACGAAGCTTAATTTTAGCACCGCTTATCACCCTTAGTCCGATGGACAAACAGAGCGTGCGAATCAAACTCTTGAGGATCTCCTTCGTGCATGTGTTCTTGATTTTGGTGGAAGTTGGGAAGATCATATTTCCCTTGTTGAGTTTTCTTATAATAATAGCTTCCAATCTAGTATTAGTATGGCACCTATTTGCATAAAAAATGGACAAACACCTCAAAGTCGTTTGATTTAATTGATTTTATGTTGTTCTCAATGATTTGGGTGATTTACGCAAATATATGAAAAACAGGGATTAAACTTTAAAAGACACGCAGATTTATAGTTGTTCAGCCAGAATGTGCCTACATCCACTTTATATATTATTTCTCTTTTCTTGTTTAGATTACAAGTACAAAGCTTTGATACAAGTATCTGAAAGTTGTTTGAAAGTTCTCTCCGTGCTTGAGCTCTCAAACTTGTCCCTATTGTTGTACCCCTGCCCCTCTATTTATAGAGTGAGGTTGGGAGCAGGGATCTTGGATGTATATAGCTGCTGGTGGGCCTGGGCTAATGTGATCTGGCCTGGCACGTCTTGGTCCGGTAGCATTTGGTCCGGCGATGGTTGGTCCGGCATGGAGTTGGTTCATTATGGAGTTGGTCTGGCATTGAGTTGGTCCGACATTGAGTTGGTATGGAGTTGGTCCGGCATCGAGTTGGTCCGGCGTTGAGTTGGTCTGGCATCGAGTTGGTATGGAGTTGGTCCGGCATCGAGTTGGTACGGAGTTGGTCCGGCATTGATTTGGTCCGACACTGAGTTGGTCCGGCTATGGAGTCGGTACGTAGTTGGTCCGGCATTGAGTTGGTCCGGCACTGAGTTGGTCCGGCTATGGAGTCAGTTCGGTGATGCTTGGATAGGTATTGGTCCGGTAGAGGCTGGTCCGTCCCTTGCTTCCTTCTGCTGGCTTGGTACCGAACGGTTCGGTGGCTCCTTTCTCATCTTGATTTGGTGGTGATAGAAACATACCCAACATTTGCCCCCCAAAGTAGGGCATATGCTAACATATGTCGTGCTTTGTTTCAGGTTATCCAATTTTGACGTTTCCATCCGATTTTTAGTACCGAACCGGTTGGTCCGGAGGTTTACTTTTTCCTATAAGTACGGAACTAGGACTTCCGTTATTGCCCACCGAACGAGATAGCCGAATCAAAAACTTCCTGCCGAGTCAATCGTGTTTGCCGAATCAACCGTATTGCCGAATCAGGTGATTGCCGAACGGCTTCTTCGATTTACTTCGTTTTACCGAACAAACTTAATATAGGATGGTCTTGATGCCGAATGGACTTTATACCGGATGGACTTTATACCGGATGGTCTTGATGCCGAATGGTCCTGATGCCGGATGGGCTTTATACCGGATGGTCTTGATGCCGAATGGACTTGATATAAACTTGCTTGTTTTATACTTCTGCATCCTTCGTTCTAATAACGTGCTCTCTTTTTTTGTGTTTGCAGATAAATGTCTCAAAGAGTGGAAACCCGATCAGAGAAAAAGAGATCTCAGGATAGAGAAGAGCCTTCCTCAGTGCCCCCGGCTCAGCCAGGATCTTCCCGTCATGGGCCCACCCCGAGATCATTGGTGGATGGATATGGTCCTCAGGAACTTCTTAACTTGCCTCCTGATTGCTTCCCTAGCTCACTTAAGGGCGAGCAACTTGATGTTATATCTCGCTCTTTCGGGATCGACCGAGCGTGCATGTTATTGCCGGCTGCGGGAGTGATGCCGTATGATCCTCCCGAAGGATATTTTGCCTACAGCAGATACCATTGCATGTGTGGTGCCATCCCGCCTCTCAACACCTGGGTAGTCAGCTTTCTCACATATCTAAAGGTAGCCCATTCCAGCTTCAGCCCAACTCCTATGCCATTCTGGTGAGTCTCTTCGTCATCTTCCAGAGGAGATATGGGTGTCTTCCTTCCAACTGGGAGATCCGATATTTGTACAACCTGAGAGGCTATAAGAAGGGGTCTCCCTACATCAGCTTGGAGTCGGCCGTATCCTTTAAGCCGGTCCTGGATCTATACTCCAAGTATAGCATGTTTAAGAAGGAATGGTTTTTTGTCAGGGATGATTCCGTTTCTATTCGGCGCTTCACCTCCGGATGTAAGTCAAAGCTTTATCTTTAATTCTCGTTCTGGTTGCAATGCTCCTTCTTATGTGTTTTTATTTTTTGCTAGCGACAGTTGGTTTTGCGGTCGTAGAGAATGATCGCCTGGTTCAGACGGCAGCAGAAATAGAAGCTATTACTTGAAGAGATAGGTCGGCTGCTTACCTGATCAGGAATGCTACACTTTTGGAGTACAACTTGATCCTTCCACAGCAGTCCATGGTCAAGCAGAGGGACACTGCTGACGAGAAGGCGGCCCAAGCTAAAGAAGGGGCCGAGTCGAAGAGCAGCAAAAGGAGGCCCTTTCCGAAACATCCGGTTGTCGGGGGGAAGAAGCTCAAAAAGTCTGACGGTCCCTCTCCCAGCACATGTCCAGATATCTCGGAGGAGGGAGATGTGGAGGAGGAGCAAGGCGGAGATGGAGGAGAAGGCGCTGGAGGTGGCGACGGTGTCGGGGCTTTGTCTTCTGGGCAAGTAGACGAGATGCAAGAGTGGACGGATGACGCTTTCCGCCAGGCCTTCGAAGGTCTGGAGGGGACAGTGAAGTCCAGGAAAGCTGAGAAAGTTGGGACCGGCGTCGATTTGTCTTCCGGGAGCGCTTCTACTGAGGCAACCTCTGCGGTTCAAGGTGAATTTCCCTCTGTTCTTTTTATTCTCGAATGATGGCTCAACGCATACTGGTGACACTTGATTTTTACTCCAGGAGTGGAAAAAACGTCCAAGACCTCAGATCTTCGGCACAGGCTTGAACAATACAAACTTTCCAAAGCTTCCGCCAAGCCTAAACCTTCTACTAACCGCCCGGGAGACATAGTCGGCTATCGTCCTCTTCTCGGAGTTATCAAAGAAGATATACAGAAGAGGAAGAGGAGTCGATCTTCGTCTGGACCTCTTCTTGGACCCCCGGCCCCACTCCAGCTTATTCACAACATTACAGATAAGGATACCGAGCTTATGCCCTCCCCCCATCCTTCTGAGAATCCAACCGTCATCGCAATAGATCATCCTGGCTTAGCACGCAATCCGTTTGTGGGTCATCCGGACCTGGACCCGGCATCTCATGACATCTCTTTTGATGAGGTTACTGGTGAGCACCTTCTTCCTCGCAATCCTGTGGTAAGGGTGCTTGATGAGGCCAAGTCCCTGGACCTTGATTTGCTTACTACTCGGATTGTCGCTATGGGGGACGAAGCTAAGGCAAATATCGACCGGGTTGCTGAGGAGACCAGGAAGTTGATGGGGCATCATGCCCGACTGGTCAAGGCTGGGGAGGAAATTGGGAGTGCCAACATAAGACTGCGGTTAGTGGTTTCCGACCAGGCCAAGCAACTCGCCGATCAGGCCATCCAGATCTCTCAGCACGAGGCCGCCTCCGGACGACTAAAGAAAACTATGGAAGACGCCAGTCGGGTCGAACTGCGGAAAATGGAGGCTATTTGCAAGGAACGGATCGATATGGCCATTGCCACGGTGGATGAGGTTCGGAAAGTGGTCTTCAGCAGATAGAGGAGTTATTTGGGAAGCTTGAGGCCGCAGAGCTTGCTCAAGCCAAGTTGAAGGAGGAGATGGAGGCGATGCGGAAATCCCTTCAGGCTGACTGCTCGAGATACCAATTGGAGAGAGATGCCTCCGTCGTAAGGTTGTCGGATTCCGAGGCCCGAACGAGGGAGTTTGAAGAGAACGAGGGGCTGATGGAGGGGATGCTCCAGGATATGTACTTCCGTACTTGGAGGCAGGGTAACTTGTCCTGGATGGATGATTACCCCCGGGTTATGGCTAGGATCTATCTCAGGGCTCTAGAGGAGGCCCAGACTGAGGCAGATAAGAAGGGTGGTGTGGCCTTTAGGATGGATGCTGTTACTGCCCAGTTTACCAAGGAGGAGAAGGTGGCGGTGAAGGAGGGCATGCGGTTGCTTGCAGCTGAGGAAGCAGGCGTGCAAGTGGAGGATGATGATCAAGTTGATCAAGGAGCAGATGCTGGTAAGTCTTCCTTTCTAGTCTTTCCGTTAACTTGGTTGCTTATCCCTAATGAATTCTTTCTCTGACCGGACAGGTGGGCAACAGGACAAGGATAAGACTCCGACGCAGCCGGCTCCTTGATTCGACCTGGAAAGTTTTTTTTTTGTGGACTTAACATGGTTGTATATGTTAGTCTTAAAACAGTAAAGTAACTCTTGGGTTGTAATTTTTTGCTACTTGTAATAAATAGCTCTATTCTTGACGTGTAATTCTTTAACTTAAGCTGATTCTGTTGTCTTTTGAATGTTTTTGCTATTTTGACATGTTGTATGAGAAATATAGCTATGCATATTCTTGTAATTAAATTGTGTTTGATGTCAGGTTCTTGTTTAAAACATAATTTCATGACTTGCAATGTTAGCGTGAGGTGTGAATAAATTACAGTCATGTGTTTACACATGAAAGAAGGAAATACCGCCCTTTATATTTTGCTTGTGGATGGCAGCTTTGAATATCATGTGTGACCGAGTAAGGGATGCGGTCCAGTATCTTGCGGTGAGTATCCGCTTCTATTAGTGAATGTCTCATGTTCTGTGTCCTGTACTTCAGGGATTGTTACAGAGGATAGGAGAAAAATTTCTTAAGTAAAATTGAAATATGTGAAAAAGTAAAACTTCCAATCACGGAAGGCCTTCGATGTGCTTAAGTTCGTGGCAAACGGGCTTTGTAGTCACTTTCCCTAGCCGTGGATCTTGGAGACATTCGTCACCCATCTTACGCCTCCGCGGGGAGTTAATTCTTTTTTACCACGGCCGCACTTAAGACACATCGGAGCCGAGATCGCGCATAGTAACTACCCGGCCCATTATGGCCCGTAACCGTGGGTATTATTCGATTTACTATGGCCGGCTAGCGTGGGTGCCGATCGTCAACCGTGAACTGCCCCTGGCTGGCCACACTTATGTTGGGGCTTATAGTCGGTTCACAGTTGCCGGCGAGCCGAACGCCGTAATGAGCTACCTCGGCTATAGTCGGCCTTCTCGATGGCTTATAATTGGCTCATTACAGTTGGCTTTAAGGGCCGTCGCGAGCAATGAGTTAACCCGCATCAGAGGGATGCCGGAGCAAAAGTGTCTCATTGGTGAGGGCATAGATTTGCATAGTACCTGTTAGGTCTTGTCCAGGTGAAGTTGCGTTGTGGAGTGCTTTGAGTGGAAATGCTATAGGATTTTGTTCAACAGAAAAGGATAAAGTTAACAAGCAGCCAAGATATAAAGGAACAAGTTAAAAAAGAGACAAGGTTTTTTAAAGTGGTTCGGCACGAAAAGGCCTACGTCCACTGATTCTTTTTGTTAATTCACTTCACATGGGCAGTACAAGTTAAGAAAAGTATCGACGGAGGTGTTGGATGTTCCATGCCCTCTGGAACACCTCTCCGCCCACTGTTGACAAAATATAAGCTCCATTGTGGAGATCTTTATGAATTACATATGGTCCATCCCAGATTGGATCTAGTGCTCCGGGGTGAGGGAAAATTCATTTGAGGACAAGATCCCCTTCTTGTAAGGTACGATGCTTGACTTTGGAGTTGTATTGTGCTGCCACTTTTTGCTTGTGGGCCGCTGCTTTAAGGACTGCATCATTTCTTCTCTCCTCAACTAGATCCAAAGACATGTGAAGGAGTTCTTCGTTCTCTTTCTGGGTTATAGTGGATCCTACGGTGGGAAGGCACAATGGTTTCAACTGGGAGCATAGCCTCCGATCCGTATGCCAAAGAGAAAGGAGTATGCCCCGTTGATGTTCTGAAGGATGTGCGACAGGCCTACAATGCCGTAGGGAGTTCATCCACCCAAGCGCCCTTTGACTTTTCGAGTTTCTTTTTTATTAGAGTTTTTAGAATTTTGTTGACGTCTTCGACTTGTTCGTTTGCCTGGGGATATGCTACGGATGAGTAGCTTTTGTGAATTCCGTGCTCTCGGCACCAGTTGGCAAATTCCTCGCTGTCAAACTGAAGTCCATTGTCCGATATGATTTTGAGTGGGACTCCGTACCTGCACAAAACATTTTTGATCAAGAAGTTAATAACTTTTGCTGAAGATACTTTATTCAGAGGTTCCGCTTCCACCCATTTGGTGAAATAGTCGACTGCCACTATAGCATATTTGGCCCCGCCTCGGCCCATCGGTAGTTCGCCGATTAAGTCAATTACCCATACTGCAAAGGGCCAAGGGCTGGTCATTTGTGTAATCTCAGTTGTTGGTAGCCGCGGAATCTTAGCAAACTTCTGGCATTTGTCACATTTTTTGACGAAATCTAAGGCGTCCTTGCTTAAGGTGGGCCAGAAGTATCCATATCGGAGTATCTTTTTTGCTAAAGTTTGCCCTCTGGTGTGATCTCCGCAGCTTCCTTGATGAATGTTGGATAAGATTTCCTTGGCTTCCCTCCCAGCGACACACCTTAATAACGGGTTAGAGAATCTACGCCGATAGAGGATGTCTTCTTGTATTGTGTAGCGGGAAGCTTTCCTCAAGATTTTCTTGACTTCGTTACGCCCGTTGGGTAGTGTGCCGCTTTGTAGGAAGTCTCGGATGGGAGTCATCCAAGTTGCTTCTTCGGTTGTAGCTATCAGATTCACTTGCTCAAAACTTGGGGTCAGTTGCTTTGAGATGGTTACTGCTCCGAAGATGGCGCTATCTCTCACACTTGCTTGCTTTGCCAATTCATCGGCCTCTCTGTTCTCTTCCCGAGGGATGTGTTTGACTAAGTAGTGGTCCAATCGGCTGAGAAGGAACTTGGTCTTCTTTAAATACGCTATGAGTCGTTCTTCTCGAGCTTGGAATTCTCCTAGTATTTGATTAACATTACGTTGAGAATCGCTATGAAGACACAAAGAATTGGCTCCGATTTCTAAGGCAAGTTCTAATCCAACTATCACTGCTTCATACTCTGCATCGTTGTTGGTGGCAGCGAACTCCAACCTTATAGCATAGTGCAGCTTATTTCCCCTGGGAGTGATTATCACTACACCTGCCCCCGAGCCTTGTTCGTTTGATGCACCATCCACAAAGAGATTCCACTTGATGTCTTCTGCTATTTCCAATTGCTCCTTGTCTTCGTTGGTAGTGATTTCTGCAATGAAATCAGCCATGGCTTGTCCCTTGATGGCGGTGCGAGGGTGATAGGTGATATCATACTGACTTAGTTCAATGCACCATTTAAGTAGTCGCCCGGAAGTGTCGGGACGATGGAGTACCTGCCTCAGTGGTTGATCGGTCAGAACTTTGATGGAATGGGACTGGAAGTAGTGACGCAGTTTCCGTGATGTGATTAGTAAACAGTATGCTAGCTTTTCAAGTTTAGGATATCTGACTTCTGCCCCCGTAAACCTCTTACTTACGAAGTAAACTGGCCGCTGCGTGCGGTTGTCTTCCCTTACCAAGGCAGCGCTTAGGGCGTGGGATGACACAGCAAGGTATAGGTATAACTCTTCGCCTTCGCTCGGAGTCGAGAGTACCGGTGGTTTCTGGAGGTGTTCGATTAAGTTAAGGAAAGCGGTTAAGCATTCGTTAGTCCATTAGAACTTTCCTTTGTCTTTCTTTAGAGCTTCGAAAAAGGGGACACACTTGTCCGTTGCTTTGGAGATGAATCGGCTTAAGGCGGCCACTTTTCCATTCAGGCTTTGCATTTCCTTTCAAGTGGAAGGTATCTTGATATCCCTTAGCGCTCGGCCTTGTTCAGGGTTTGCTTCAATCCCTCTGGCATGGACGATGAATCCCAAGAACTTTCCTGATGATACTCCGAAGGAGCATTTTAGAGGATTCAACTTCATTACATACTGGCGAAGTACTTGAAACATCTCGCCTAGATGGCTTACGTGATCGTCGGCTTTCCTTGAATTTACCAGCATGTCATCCACGTATACTTCCATAGTTTGTCCTATTAGCCCTGCAAACATCTTGTTGACGAGGCGCTGGTAGGTGGTTCCTGCATTTTTAAGTCCGAAAGGCATTACCTTATAGCAGTATAAACCCCGGTCAGTGATGAAACTAGTGTGGTCTTGATCGGGAGCATGCATAGGAATTTGGTTATATCCTGAGTACGCATCCATAAAAGATAAGAGCTCGTGCCCGGCTGTGCTGTCTACAAGTTGGTCGATTCGGGGAAGTGGGAAGCAATCCTTTGGGCAGGCGTCGTTTAGGTTGGAGAAGTCAATGCATGTTCGCCACTTCCCATTAGCCTTCTTTACCAGTACCGGGTTAGCGATCCATTCCGGGTAGATGGCTTCTCGTATGAAGTCATTGGCAAGTAGATGTTTTACTTCCTCATCGAGGGCTGCTGATCGCTCTGCCCCCATACTTCTCTTTCTTTGTTTTACGGGCGCCTTGGTAGGATCGATGTTTAGCACATGGCATGCTACGTCGGGGGAGATTCCGGTCATGTCAGCGTGTGACCATGCGAATACATCCAAGTTGTGGCAGAGAAAGTCGACGAGTTGCTCCTTCAACTCTGTTTTTAGTTGGGACCCGATTTTCAATAGTCTACCTGAGTCGTGCTTGTCTACAGATACAAACTCCATAGCCTCTGCAGGCTCGGCGGTGGCCTCCTCCTCTTTGTCCCTGGGGTCTAATTCATTGAAAGGGTCGCTGGTATATCGAAGAGGAGGGGCTTTCTTTAGTTGCTATGCTTCTAGACTTTTTGTGCAGAGGGCAACCTCTACACTTTTCCCTTTATCCTTCCTGTGGTTGTTGCGAAGTTCAGTCACATAGCAGTCTCGAGCAGCGTCCTGGTCTCCTTCTACTTCCCATACTCCATTGTCCGTTGGAAATTTCATCTTTAGGCACCATGGGGCTAAGACAATTTGGAAGTCAGACAAGGCTGGCCTTCCTAAGAAGGCATTGTAGGCCGAGTGGTTTTCTATTAGCACAAACGTCTATTTCCGTACAACGGAGCGGGGATGGCTTTCAATTTCAACAAAGAGGTCCAGTTGCCCGAGGGGCATCTTCGCATCTCCAATGAAACCGTGTAGTGGTTTATTGCAGGGAGATACATCCTTCATTGATAGTTTCATTTTGTCGAATGCATGTTTGAATAGGATATTTACTGAGCTTCCAGTGTCTACTAGAATTCGGAAAACTTCGGCTGGACCGAGCCGGGCAGAGATAACCATGGGATCCATGTGAGGGTATTGCCTTCCTTCTAGGTCACGCCTACCGAATGTGATGTCATGATTCTCTTTCCGCTTCGGGTGGCGTTCTTCTATAACAGAATTAACACAGTCTTCATTGTTTCTAAGCGACTTTCCATATCTTTCCATCTCTGCCCAGCTTCTGTCGGCGATGTGCGGTCCTCCCGAGATGGTATGGACCACTATCTTCTCTTGACTAGAGCCGCTAGTGTTGCGGTTTCCTCTGCCGATCTCCGGTGAGGGTGGCCTTGGGTTCTCATTGGCAGGAGCTGGAGTCCTGTCCTGATCTTTTACATAGCGTTCCAGTTTCTTCCTTCTGATGTGTTCTTCAATCAAGTCCCGGAGATGATGGCACTCATTGGTATCATGCCCATGAGATTCGTGGAAGCGGCAGAACTTTCCGGACTTCTGCGCGTTATCTGATTCCTTCTTTTATGGTGGGCGTTTGTATCTAACTTCGCCTTGGGTGGCAAGGAAGATGTTTTTGACGGTTTCGTTCAAAGGAGTGTAAGTGTCGAATCTCGGTCCTGGCCGATATAGGCGCTTTTCTCCTTTCTTGCCCTCAGCATTGTCTCTGGAATCATTTCTTCGAACGTCCCTTTCCACAGCAGGTGCGTTGCTGTGAGTTGCCTTATTTTGCTGTCCTGACTGCCCCTCAACGGCAGCATCCTCAAGCCTCATATATTTCCTGGCTTCATGGAAGAAATCGGGTAAAGTAGCTGGTTTTTCTTTTGTCAACCTTCTAGCAAATTTAGTGTCCGGATGCACACCACTACAGAGGGCCATTAGGATAAGCTTCTCATCAGCATCTTGGACTGCGGCCGCTGCGGCATTGAATCAGGTTAGGTATTGCTGCAGTTGCTCTCCAGGTTTCTGTTTGACGCTGGATAAGGAATAAGCGTCCTTAGGTTGTTCCACATGAATGCGGAACTGATTGATATACTTTTGTTTCAACATTTCCCACGAGCTGATGGATCCCTGGGGTAGATGACAGAACCAGGAGGTAGCGAGATCTGCTAAGAATAGTGGAAAGCATTTGCACAGTACTCCCTCTATCGCTCCACTCATGAGCATATGTTGTGTGTATCTCTGTAAGTGTACAACGGGGTCGGAGGTTCCTTTGTAAGGTTCCATTGTTGGCATCTTCCATTCTCGGGGGGTGATAGCAATTTCGATATTGCGGGCAAAAGGGCTGGTTACCCTAGCGCCTATCCCTCGATCTCTTTGCTCCCATTGGACGCACTCTCTGAATAAGCGTGCCATCCTTTCATCAGAATTTGGAGCAGATAGAAACGAGTTTGGTTCTGTTCTGTGGGATTGATTCCGTCCAGATGACTTGTAGGGATGGTATCGTCTATCATTCCTCATATTTTCCAGTGGCTGCCTTTGGTCTTCTGGGAGCATGCTAGGGTCAGCTACAGTTGGCCCTTGCCTTGATCTTCCCCTGCTGGGTTCTGATCTAAGCACTTCCTCGGGTCCAACTTTGGGCTGGACTCTAGCTCGGCCTCGTTCGCTGGCGTTTCCGTGGTTAGGCAGTATAACAGGCTCAGCTATAGTTGACCTCCGCCCAGTACCTCCCCCGTTGGGTTCGGTTCCAAACATTTCCTCAGGCCTAACTTCGGGCTGTGCTCGATCTCGGCTCTTACCATGGCTGCTTCTGCCGTTAGCTCCTTCGAAGAAGGAAGATCTTTCTTGTCTCTGAGATCCTTCAGACTGGGACTCGCCCCATGATTCAGTGTTGCTGTTGGACTCTTCAGCATCCCTTAAGCGTGACATGAGATGGTCCACCAAGGCTTCCTGCTGGGACGTGAAGCGGTTAGTTACTTCAACCACAACCCTGTCTAAATCTGCCCTAGTAATTGCTGCGGGCTGTTCTGTGGCAGGAGTGGTCGGATTAGCCTGTCCTTCATTTGATACTGCTGTTAGAGGAGGACGATTTACTTGATCCGTGACCGCTGGATCTGGAAGACTGCTGGATGCGATGTTTTTTCCTTTGTTAACATCTTTTTTCTGCTTGGGAGGCATGTTTTCCAAACGATGAATGATGCTGTTAGGAAAAAGGTTAACTGGAAGAAGCTGAAGCTTCGAGCTTCTAGTTCTCAGTGAAAGCACCAAAAATGTTTGCACAAAAAATGGAAAAACACCTCAAAGTCGTTTGATTTAATTGATTTTATGTTGTTCTCAGTGATTTGGGTGATTTACGCAAATATATGAAAAACAGGGACTAAATTGTAAAAGACGCGCAGATTTATAGTGGTTCAGCCAGAATGTGCCTACATCCACTTTATATATTATTTCTCTTTTCTTGTCTAGATTACAAGTACAAAGCTTTGATACAAGTATCTGAAAGTTGTTTGAAAGTTCTCTCCGTGCTTGAGCTCTCAAACTTGTCCCCATTGTTGTACCCGTGCCCCTCTATTTATAGAGTGAGGTTGGGAGCAGGGGTCTTGGATGTATATAGCTGCTGGTGGGCCTGGGCTGATGTGATCTGGCCTGGCACGTCTTGGTCCGGTAGCATTTGGTCCGGCGATGGTTGGTCCGGCATGGAGTTGGTTCATTATGGAGTTGGTCCGGCATTGAGTTGGTCCGGCATTGAGTTGGTCCGGCATTGAGTTGGTCTGGCATCGAGTTGGTATGGAGTTGGTCTGGCATCGAGTTGGTATGGAGTTGGTCCGGCATCGAGTTGGTACGGAGTTGGTCCGGCATTGAGTTGGTCCGACACTGAGTTGGTCCGGCTATGGAGTCGGTACGGAGTTGGTCCGACATTGAGTTGGTCCGGCACTGAGTTGGTCCGGCTATGGAGTCGGTTCGGTGATGCTTGGATAGGTATTGGTCCGGTAGAGGCTGGTCCGTCCCTTGCTTCCTTCTGTTGGCTTGGTACCGAACGGTTCGGTGGCTCCTTTCTCATCTTGATTTGGTGGTGATAGAAACGTACCCAACAGCACCTTTTGAGGCACCCTATGGAAGGTCAGCCGATCGTCTTCGTGTTGGCTTGAAGCCGGTGAGAAGCTAGTTTTAGGTCCAGATTTTACTCATGATGCCACATAAAAGATTGATCTTATTCGTCATAGGATGAAAGAAGCTCAGAGTAGACAAAAATCCTATGCCGATAACCGAAGAAGAATTTGGAATTTTCTGTGGGAGATTTGGTATTCATTCGTGTTTCACGTATGAAGGGTGTTGTGCATTTCAATCGATCGGGAAAGTTTGCACCTCGATATATTGGCCCATTTCCCATCACCGAACGCATTGGTTCCATGGCTTATCGCCTTTTATTACCAGCTCAATTTTCTGCTATTCATGATGTATTCCACGTTTCTCAACTATGGAAATGCCTTAGACATTCTGATTCTATTCTTGAGCCTGGTGTTATCGAAGAAATTGAAGTTTCACCTAATTTGACTTATGAGCAACATCCTATTCGTGTCATTGCTACGGAGGTTAAACACCTTCGTAACAAAGATGTTCCGCTTGTGAAAGTTCAATAGTCCGCAAATCCTAAGGATTGTTCTTGGGAATCCAGAGAATTCATCGAGCGAACACATTCGGACTTACTCTCTCGTGCTCCTTAAGGTGAACTTCTCGCTTCAAAATTTTCTTTTGTGTTGTTATGCCTTAGAGTGGTTGTTACTCTTTATTTTCTTCTTAAGTATTGCGACGACGCAATTTCTTTAAGGAGGGGAGTCTGTAACAACCCGCATATTATACGATTATATATTTAAATGTTTTGTTTAAATATAGCATCATTTGTTGAATTTAAAGTCCAAAATGTTACTTTTTGTAAATAGTCGAATCCGGACTCGAGACCACTTCCATTGAGTTCAAAACAACGTTTATAACGTTTTTGAGTATAAACATCGATATGTTTGGAGTTGATTAGGATTTTGGTATTTTCATTTGGGCTTTGGGTTATGTTCTAGCCCACTAACCCAACAAGGTAACCCAACTCCTCTACCAAATACCCTAACTCCTCTACTCTTCATGCATTCTACTCCTCATTTCCTAACACTCAAGCTAAAGAGAAAAATGGGAAAAAGAGGGGAAATTAAAATTCCTAAGCCCTAGATTCTTAGGAAATTCAAATTCAAGTTCTAAAATTAAAGAGAAGCTTTGGTAAGCATCCTCTTCATCTTCTCCATCTCAATCTCTCTTCAATTTTCAGAAATTCCTATAACCTAACTTAGGAAATTCATTTTATTTGATAATAGATTAAAGATTTTAGAGGTGTAGTGAAGAGGAATTGATCTTGCTTTGTTTTAGAGCTTCTCATTCCTTATTTTTGAATTTAAAGGTGAGTTCTTGAACTCACATCTATGTCTATAGCTTTCATTGTTATTAGGTATGAATTCTTAATATCTATTTCATGTCCAATTGCTTTTGAATTGAATTGGTTTGGTGAATTTTCCAATTTTTGGTATTTTGAAGTCAAAATCTATGAAAATCTTACTATGGATGTTTGGACATGTTGTTTGGAGTGTATTGAAGAGCCTATAGGGCTGGGTTGTCGCTTGGCATAAATCCCTAGCCGCCATCGCTCAACTGATCGCTTCCAAACCGATTTGGCCATTAATAACCTAGGCAAATTTTGCCCTGAGCTTCAGCTCAGACGTTTGGTAAAATACTCTGAACATCTGAGGCAAAGGAACAAACGTTCCAGATCTTAAGCTCGGACATTTGAGTGGTCTGGAAAAATTCTAGACCTTTAGCTCAGACGTCTGGGGAGAACCACCAGACGTTTGGCGCTGTTAAAATCTGGCACTTTGCCTATTTTTATGCGAATTTCTATTTTTATCGATTTTTGTCGATATAGTTGGTTGTTGTCATTTATTATCGACTTTGATGACTTATTTTATGGATTTTTGGGAATATCCAATCGATGGATTCGATACCGATTTTCTTGGTTTTAATTCACGTCGTCGTATGTGAATTTTTGGTGATAGATTGTTTTTTACAATCATTTCTGTGATTTGTCACTTTAAAATACAAAGGTTTCTATACTAGTAGTAAATACTCAAACTCTTTCACAAAAACGATTTTAACACTACTTTTAAATACAAAGTTTGTTTTTAAAACCATTTTTCCAATCTATTAGTATATACAAACCTTTACCTCATTCGTACGAGAAATCCAATTAAACGTCTTAGCAAAACAAGTGGTATGAAACGCTTGCGTTTACTTCGTCGGTTAATTCTTAGACTTGTTCGATTGAAATCTTGTGATAATTTTTGAGTGGAAATCTACAATTTGTTAACAAATATTTAAGTTAAGCCAGTGGTTATGGGACATGAAGCTAAACTTTATTTACTAGCTTAGTGTAATTTACACTTCTTATTGATCAATGTAGATCATTTGGGATTTTGACTAGCAATGTGCGATGTCTCTTTGTCCGTGTGGGGGACTATACCCCGTTCTATAGAGCTTCGTCTCATTTTTATGGGCTAATGACCCATGGTCTTATAACCGTTTTATTGAGTTCGGTTCATCGGGCATATCGCTGTACTACGTCGTTGTTTCGGCTTATTTGAGTTTCAGGTTCATCGGGCGTATCGCTATACTACGTCGTTGTTCTGGATTATTTGAGTTTCAGGTTCTTCGGACATATCGTTGTACTACGTCGTTGCACCGACTCTATGGGTTAGCGACCCATGGGATAGCATCTCGTTTGTGATACACGTGTTAGTGAGTTTTCATGCTCCCGTTTATGATAGGCCTCCCCCTTTTTGTGATTTCTGGATTTCTAATTGATGATTTCTGGAATTTGTGTTTCACCAATTTTTTTGTGATTTGCATTAATAAGCTCTATCAATATTTTTGATTTGGTGAATAAGCTAAAGAATATGTCATTCTTTTTGGTGTATGAGAAAATTTGAGATATTGTATGATTTTTGTTGTTATCATATGTATTTGTCATATCCCTTATCCTATCTCATCTTATATGATATTTATAGCTAGATCGATCCATTTATTATTTTTCTTCTTAAATAATACTCGGGTCAGACCGAGGTGTTTCAGGTGCTTTCACTTGACTTTTTAGCAGGGACTATCTTCTGACTTTTGGCTAACTATTTTAGCTTAGTAGTTTTTGTTTTTATACATTCGAGATAGAGACTCCTTGATGTATACATATTCTTTTGTCTAGCACTTGTATCTATTCTTTTGTGATGTAGTGGATCTTGTATGACCCCTACTTTGATGAACACTTCTATGTGTTATATTCATATCTGTTTCCGCCTTTGTGATATGAATATTTGTGACTGATTTATGTTATGCTTATTTATATTTGTTCCCGAAGGCCATATAGCCACTGTGTAGTAGCTTTGAGTTTGTATTTAATATGTCAGATTTCCTCTTGAAATGCATGGCATACTATCTGACATATCGGTACTCGCACAAAGCAATTACACAGATGGTCGCTCCTCAACAGCCTTATTTTTCGTACTAATTGACGGCATTACCCAGTAGTGTCCTTGGTTAGTGTGAGTATAGAGGTGGGGCGTCACAGCTATATCAATAGTTTTCAACGAATTTTCCTTAAGATTTCTTTGTTTTCTCTCCTCTTTCTCTTCCATTCTTATTTTCAAACATTCTTAACAAAACTCTGCTGAAATCCTAAGTGAATCAAACTCGATCGTCTCTAGTTTGATTCTCTACCACTCTCTCTCAAAGATCTCGGTGCTATTCTGAGTTATAGGATCATTTGTAGTCAAAGATCGAAATATCAAAGTGTGATTGGAAATGGTGTGATTGTGGCCTGTAAATCAATTGGGTGTGATTGTAGCCCGTAAATAAATTAGGTGATCTTGTAGCCTGGTTAAATCAAGAGAGTTTGTCCTGGACTCAAAGACAAGAGGGCGTATCTTATGGCCTTGAAATCGAGGTTGTATTATCAACATTACATTTGAAAAGAAATCCGCAGAAGAAATTGTGTGGGTCTGGATGTAGGGTAACTCCGAACCAGTATAAAATTCCGATGTGTTCTTTCCTTTACTGCTTTTATTTACTATTTGCATCTGTGTCTGGTTCTGTGATTGTCTCTGTGTTTATGAATTGCATCTATTTGGGTTTAATTTGAAAAGATTTCAAAAAGATTCATAAAATTAATTAAACACTATTCACCCCCCCTCTAGTGTTAATTCTGCCTTAAGATCCGTAATCAGCATTTCCTACAACGAGTATGCTTCCCCACTTACTAGGCCCTCCACAAACCAATCGCCGATTTTCCGGAATGCTTAATACAAGTTTTTAGTAATAATTAGACAATACATAAAAGCGGGATCACCCCCCAATCGTTTAAGTGGATGGATCTCCTCATCGTTTGTTCTAGAAGAACAGAGCGAGTTTATACTTATAGTATAACACCACCGACGGTAACTGTATCATATAATCCTCATGTTTCTCCTAAATATTTTCAGAGTTAAAATCCTTCGGTGTTAAGTAGGGAATATTTCCGTACCACCAAAATTAAGAAGGATTGCATATTTAGGCCAAGATTTGATTGCCAGTTATTTAACTATCAAATAAACAAACATTCAAAATAGAGATTACATTTTCCACAGAAACCACCAAGCCTCTTAATTTAATCTTTCATTAAATTAAAATCACCTTTCAAATATTTATAAAATATTCATTTACTTATCTGACTGGGATAAGTATATCCACAACCCATTCAATTCAAAACTTGGAAAACTTTTCCATATACTTATACAATAGTATAGGTATAATCACAAACATCTAGAAAGGTTATCCATTCCAAAATCATATTAAAATGATCAGACCCAATTGTCATTATAATGATTATATAAATAACCCAAAATTACCAATCCTTTCCATAAATCTCTTTTATTTTATAAATAAATATCTCCTTTATAAATTTTCAAATCTATTTATAATTTTTCTTTATAAATCTCCACACTCCATTTATAAAACTTCCTCTTTTTACATCTCTAAAACACATTTATAAATCTCCTTTCAAAAATTGTTATAAACCCAAACTACTTTTTCCAAAACCATAATCTCTTTCCAAATTTATAAATTACATAAATGAATTCTTTTCATTAAGTAAAATCCTTATATAAATCTTCCCATTTAAAATGATTCCTTTTTAAATGAACAATTTATTATTCTTAAACACCTTTTATAAAATAATTTATTTTCTAAAAACACCTTTAACAAAACAATTTATTTTCTTTAAAACAACATTAGTAAATAATACTTTAACAATCATTAAATATTTAATAAATTTTTAAACAAGTTAAAATGATACAATGATTAAACTTAGTAACAATTACCTTTGAACCATCATTGATATAATAGTAAATAAATTTTAAAACAATATTATTATAATAATAGATTAACTTTAAAACAATATTATTATAACATTAAGTTAATTTTTAATACAATATTATCTAAAATACTAATAAATTATAACTTTAAATTATAAAATAGTTAACTTTGAATAATAATTAACTTTTAAATAATAATTAACATTAAAATTAAATTATTATAACATAACTTTAAATATCATTTAAGTATAATTTATTTTATATCATTTTTGGAATATAACTTAATAATCTAAAACGATATTTAAAAGATAAATTAGTTAACTTTAAACATTGTTAGTAAATAATTATTATATAAAACACTTTGCTAAAATGATAATTATATAAAACATTTATAATTGTTTAAAATTGAAGTTGATTTAAATTCATAGCTTCTCAATTCGGAAAGAGGCTTAGCAATCACAATGGTACTTAAACAAGCTACCGTATCATTCAATTTAACTTTCCAAGTTAATAACTAGCATTTATATAATCAATATCTATGTAAATAAATTCAATAATTAACCATCACCGGTTAACACATCACTTATTCAAGCTGGCATATCAATTAACGTTATATAATTTGATGTCCAAATTTATAAAATAATTGAACGAAGATTTATTCTGCTAATTAAATTGTGGAATATGCATGTATATGCCTTTTGTTTGATGATAATAAACATATATACATTCATTTAAATGTATTTGATATTGTACTATTTTATTTTTCACAGATTAAATAAATATTTGAATTCAAACGAATATTTTATTCAAACAAATATTTATTACATTTGTGAAAGTACAATTTCAAGCTCTCACTATATACATCATTTTTGATCACAATACAATTACATCACGATTTCATAGTTACATCATTTCCTCACTACATATCACTCACACTCGTATTTATCTTCAACTTCATTCCAATGTGAATCCAGCATCTGAGCAATCTGCAGAAATATACATTGACGCAGTAAAATTGAAAATGAAATGTTTTTGCAGTATAAAACAAAAATGTGTTTTTGAAAATATTATTTGCCTCAGTTATTTGGGTTGTTCGTCATCATTTATATTTGAATTCATCACATACGAACATTGTGACATGCACAGTGTATCACTGTACATGCCACAAGGCCGTGCACACCGATATATGTATATACACTTGATATATTTACAGGGACAGTAGAGCACAGGCCAAACCCAGATTATCGGATTCAACTCAGGTGCAATAAAACAATGTCACAACAATCAGTACAAGGTCAAACCCAAGTTTAAAACTGGATTCAACTCAAGTGAGACTCAATATGTACAGCATGAATCAAAGGCGAACCAGATCCACAGCTAACATGACTCAAATGAAACAAAGATCATCAATCAGACTATATGCAAGCAAGATGATGATCAATGTGCAGTACAATGAAGTCAAGACAAGCAAGTGCATCACTAAACCACCAGATCTAACCTTCAAGTTCAAATCATCCAAGTACAAAGGCAAGGCAGTTCAATAATGAAGTGTAACTATCAAAGGCATCAAGTGAGACCAGAAGTGTAACCAGACATGAACCAACCAAACAAAGGAACTAGACTTCAAGTCTGACGTGAGCCAAGTACAACTGGAAACCCAAAACTGCACAACAATAAAGACACAAGAACAAAAATGAAACAGAGGTGGCTACAGGGATGAACAGACATAGCCGAAGCCTAGTTAAATGTCAAACTCAAAGCCGCAATGAACAAGTCAGAACACGGAACCAAAATCAACATCGTCAATGCAATTCAATGCCGTGATGACCAAGCAAAGAATCAATACCGTGATTATCACGTAATAGAGAAAAACGAAATATACGCATATTGAAAAGGTCAGAATTCATCAACAACATCCATACGAAAATCAACAGTCAAGATATATCAGGTGACAAATTCAAATGAGAATATACGAACGAGAATTTAGGTATTCGAACCCTATAAAAACCACAAATCATCATCGGCAAAAAGGTGTGATTCGAGTTCAAGCAAAACAGATAACAGAAATAAATCTGCTCGAATCATCGATCAAACTCAAGCAATCAAGTTCAAATCAGAGAACAAAAAGAAGATATCACATACCAATTTCAGAGACAAAGCCGTAGTTTCAAATAAGAATCGCCAAAAGAAACAGCGAAGCCAAAGCTTAAATTCGCCAGTAAAAAGTCAACAGAGCAACATCCCAAATTCCAGATTCAATTCGATAGAACAAGGCAAAGCCCTACATTTCAAGTGCAAGCATTGAAGAAGATCGAGCACGTATTCGCCAGAGAATCTAAGATTCGCCAAAGCCCTAAAATCGCCATTCTTATTTCTCAAAGAATCGGGCCGGAACTAAAGAAAAGAAAAGGGATCGAACGAGATAAAGGAGCGGGCCAGCCTAGTTCATTAAAAGGGGTTTTAAAGTTTTAATTTGTATTTAGTTTTTAATTTTGGGCCGGGTTTAATTGATTTATTTTTTAGGCATAGTTTATTTAGGGCAAAAGTGTTTTTACATTGACGATTTAAATTTTGCCCTAGGGTTAATCTGTATTTTGTCTTTCAGTTTGTATTTCACAAAGACCAGTTAGAGTGAATCACCACCTAGGGTTTAGGTGTTGTCAGATTGTCTAGTTAGAATTAGTTCAGTGAGCAGGGGGAGCTGCGAGTTTGCAAAGCTCTACAGGCGGGAGCAGAGTTTGCAAGTAAGCGAAGCTCTATAGGCGGGAGCAGAGTTCGCGAGTAAGCGAAGCTCTATAGGCGGGAGCAGGGGTTGCGAGTCTATTAGAGTGTTTGTGAGCGGGAGCGAGTGTCTGCGAGTCTAGTAGAGTGTTTGTGAGCGGAGCGAGTGTCTGCGAGTCTGTGAGAGTGTTTGTAAGCGGGAGACTGTTTAATTCTAATAGAAATCTGGGAATGCAGCAGTAGGCAGGGGTTGCCGAAGCTGGGTAAATTTTGTGTGTGATTTACTTTACTGCATATTTATTTATCTGTTGTTTACTTCCGCGTTTAATTTGAGAAAATTTGCGATAACCCTATTCACCCCCCCCCCTCTAGGGTTAATCTAGATCCTACAAGTGGTATCAGAGCCTGGTATTTTTTTCTTTAACTCTAGAGTCATGAATCTATCAAATAATGCTTTTTCGGAGGGGCAATCTATTGTTAGGCCACCAATGTTTAATGGGGATGATTATGCTTATTGGAAAGTTAGGATGGGTATTTATCTTAGTTCTGTTGATTATGATGTTTGGGATATTATTGAAACTGGCTATACACCTCCCACTATAACTATTGGTGATACTGAGATTCCTAAACCGAGAGATAGGTGGGATGCTAATGATAAGAAGTTGAAAACCACTAATGCTAAGGCCATGAATGCTCTTATCTGTGCTCTTGATAAAACTGAATTTAATAGAATTTCTCATTGTAAAACAGCACAGGAAATTTGGCATACTTTGGAGGTGACACACGAAGGAACTTCTCAAGTCAAAGAGTCTCGTCTAGCCCTGTTCAGCAATGAATACGAGAACTTTGTAATGGACAAAGGCGAGAGCATAAAGGACATGTTTGGACGCTTCTCAACCTTGGTATACAATGCTAGAGCGCTTGGAAAGGTATTCTCTGAAGTAGAGCTGGTGAGGAAGATTCTACGAGTCTTACCAATGAACTTTGAGGCAAAAGTCACGGCAATACAAGAATCAAAAGATTTGAGTAAACTACGCATGGAGGATTTGATCGGAAATTTGATGACGTATGAGCTTGAGTTGAAAGCAAAGGAGGAACGCATCAATTCCGAACCAAAGAAGAAGACGATTGCCTTAAAGAGCAGAGAAGAGAGCGATGAAGAAGAAGTTGATCCAATTGAAGGACTTGCAGTGGCTGTCAATAATTTCAGAAGGTGGTCGAAATACAAGCCACGAAAGAAGAAGACCAGTAGTAATACATCTAAAGATTCTGACAACTCTGAAAACGAACTAATCTGTTATAACTGCAACAAGCCTGGTCACTTCAAACAAAACTGTCCACTTCTCAAAAACAACAAAGGAAAGAAAAAGAAGAAAAAGGCCTTCGCAGCAACTTGGGATGATGAGGAAGGAGAGGAAGTGTCGAATGATAGCTCAGAGGAGGCTAACTTGTGTCTTACGGCAAGATCAGATTCAAAAGCAAGCTCAGAGAATTCAAGATCAGATTCAGAAGCAAGCTCAGAGGAATCTAGTGAGGTAAAAAACTATTCTTATAAAGAACTTGTCTTTTTGTGCCTTGATCTTACTAAAACAGTTGATGCCCTAGATTCTAAAATTGAAAAACTGAAATCTGATAGGAGAGAACTTGCCCGTGAAAATTTTAGGTTAGAAACTGAACTTGAAAATATTCAAAACCTAGATTGTAAAAACTGTAAAACTTTAGTTTCAGAATTATCAAAACTGAAGAATAGCTTGGAGAATCTTGAAAAAGAAAACTTGAATCTTAAGGAAACCATTGACACTAGGAGAAAAGATTTTATAAATAGATGCACCTCACTTGTGACTGAAAACACGACACTAAACACCAAAGTCCAAGATCTTGAGAAATCACTGAGTAACTTTTCTAGAGGAGAAAAATCATTCAATATGTTATTGGGAAATCAATTGTTTGCTAACAATAGAAAAGGACTAGGTTTTGGAAAAACACAAGTTGATAGTGCTAAAGGAAAAAGTGTCTTTGCTAGATGTGAAATAATTGATCATCGTGTTGAAAATTGTAGTCATAGGAACAAGAACACAAAATTTATACAAGTTTGGGTTCCTAAAAATTCTACAAATAAATTTCATGTCTATTGGAACAAGAATAAAAGGACAAAACAAATTTGGGTTCCAAAGGGATTGTTTATTCACAATTATTCTGCCACTAACAACCATGGACCTATAAAAACAAATAGGTCACATAAATCTTTAACTGTGTAGGTGTGGTGGCAGGCTAAGGAACAACATTAGTGTTATCTGGATTTTGGCTGTTCCAGATATACAATAGGCGACAAATCAATGTTCCTTAGCCTAGTATAAAGGTGACAGATTCACAATGGGCAAACAACGAAAGATTATCGTTCAGGTAAAACAGGTAATTGTATTTATTTTCAACCGATAGATAAAATGTGAAAATCTGCACCATAATCTGAATTAAATCAGCCAGTTATGTGATATGTTTTGTGATGTTAATTCTGATCTTTTCGAAGTAATTATGATGGTTGACAGATTCTAACTTACTTGAGATGATCTTACATGACTTGTTCTTATCTATGACTTTGATTTATGCTTAAAAGTTGACCAACCATTTTTCATTGAACTTAATCTGTTTTTGGTCAAATTATGATGTTGATTGATTATTGATTTCTCAAAGGTTTTTTTTAAACTGTTGAAACTGTTTGGTGAAACTTCAAGAAATTGTTTTTGAAATAATGATGATTGTTTAATGACTGTTGATCCTATGGTTTCTTAATCTGACACTGAGATATTTTTTGATGGTTAACACGACTTCAATTTAAAGTCAAGTTTGTTGAAAATGACTCTGAGATAATTTGTTGAAATTTCACAATCTGGTCTATAACATCCAAACGAGTGATATTTGAGTCAGATGCAGATTACACTGGTAATGTAGTTGATAGAAAAATTACTAGTGGAACGTGATTACATTTTGAGACATTCATTTGCTGCATCATTTTTCAAAGAAAATATCTGCATATCTTTCACTTGAAATATTTTTCATTTTAGCAGAATTTTTTAAAAACCCCTTCTAGAAAATAATTTCTTTTGACCTTGTATCAGATTTGTTATTTAAGAAAACTTGATTTTATTGAAATTGATTAACTGATCTGACCCCCTAATAATTATCTAAAAAGATAAATAGTGATTGAAAATAAGATGAGTGTTGATATTAATCATATATTATAACTTGAGAAAGTATATTTAGAAAATTTCTTTAGAAATTTAAACAAGAGTTATAAAAACTTTTTGTTGATAACTATTCCATGATCATTTCTATTTCTATCATCTGTCTATCAACCATCACTCATCAAAAATCAATATAGTATGTTAATTTGTGGTAGTTTAAATAGGGAATCATTTGTGCTTCAATTTTATTATATTTCTAACAATAAAATCCAAAATATTCACTCTCATTTAAAAGTCCTCACGGTTATGCATGGGTGAATTACTTGGATTTTTGATTATGTGCTTTCATGCTCATTTAAAAGTCCTCACGGTTATGCATGTATGGAACGCATATCAAAATTGATTGATTAAATAGACAAGTTGATTCTAATCCCATTTAAAAGTCCTCACGGTTATGCGTGGTTAGAAGATACTTGAATTCATTTTTAAAATAAAAATTTAGAATACTACTAATCTCATTTAAAAGTCCTAACGGTTATGCATGGTTAGTAGATATTCAAATTTCCTGAAATAAATATACCACAAATAAACACAACTATATAGTTTTATTTGATGAAATCATTCATATCATTCTAAAGTGGAATATGCATCAATTAAAGTATTTGTGATTTTTGTTTGATTTTCTTATTGAAATTAATATTTATACTCGATTGAGCTTTAATATTGTATTAATGTCTACCACTATATCTCTACTTTTCTATTACTATTATTCTTTTGCTGATAACAAAAGGGGGAGAGAAAAGTTAAGATTTTGAAGATAAAGGTCAAAGATTTTCTAATTGCATCAAGGCTCATTTGAATTCTTTATTCTCATGCATATATGTAGGGGGAGTATTGTGTAGAAAGAGAGCATTCAAATAGGGGGAGCAAACTGAATAATCAAATACATTTAATGTAGTCAAAATCTTAAATATATGTTTGTTATCACCAAAAGGGGGAGATTGTGGAATATGCATGTATATGCCTTTTGTTTGATGATAATAAACATATATACATTCATTTAAATGTATTTGATATTGTACTATTTTATTTTTCACAGATTAAATAAATATTTGAATTCAAACGAATATTTTATTCAAACAAATATTTATTACATTTGTGAAAGTACAATTTCAAGCTCTCACTATATACATCATTTTAGATCACAATACAATTACATCACGATTTCATAGTTACATCATTTCCTCACTACATATCACTCACACTCGTATTTATCTTCAACTTCATTCCAATGTGAATCCAGCATCTGAGCAATCTGCAGAAATATACATTGACGCAGTAAAATTGAAAATGAAATGTTTTTGCAGTATAAAACAAAAATGTGTTTTTGAAAATATTATTTGCCTCAGTTATTTGGATTGTTCGTCATCATTTATATTTGAATTCATCACATACGAACATTGTGACATGCACAGTGTATCACTGTACATGCCACAAGGCCGTGCACACCGATATATGTATATACACTTGATATATTTACAGGGACAGTAGAGCACAGGCCAAACCCAGATTATCGGATTCAACTCAGGTGCAATAAAACAATGTCACAACAATCAGTACAAGGTCAAACCCAAGTTTAAAACTGGATTCAACTCAAGTGAGACTCAATATGTACAGCATGAATCAAAGGCGAACCAGATCCACAGCTAACATGACTCAAATGAAACAAAGATCATCAATCAGACTATATGCAAGCAAGATGATGATCAATGTGCAGTACAATGAAGTCAAGACAAGCAAGTGCATCACTAAACCACCAGATCTAACCTTCAAGTTCAAATCATCCAAGTACAAAGGCAAGGCAGTTCAATAATGAAGTGTAACTATCAAAGGCATCAAGTGAGACCAGAAGTGTAACCAGACATGAACCAACCAAACAAAGGAACTAGACTTCAAGTCTGACGTGAGCCAAGTACAACTGGAAACCCAAAACTGCACAACAATAAAGACACAAGAACAAAAATGAAACAGAGGTGGCTACAGGGATGAACAGACATAGCCGAAGCCTAGTTAAATGTCAAACTCAAAGCCGCAATGAACAAGTCAGAACACGGAACCAAAATCAACATCGTCAATGCAATTCAATGCCGTGATGACCAAGCAAAGAATCAATACCGTGATTATCACGTAATAGAGAAAAACGAAATATACGCATATTGAAAAGGTCAGAATTCATCAACAACATCCATACGAAAATCAACAGTCAAGATATATCAGGTGACAAATTCAAATGAGAATATACGAACGAGAATTTAGGTATTCGAACCCTATAAAAACCACAAATCATCATCGGCAAAAAGGTGTGATTCGAGTTCAAGCAAAACAGATAACAGAAATAAATCTGCTCGAATCATCGATCAAACTCAAGCAATCAAGTTCAAATCAGAGAACAAAAAGAAGATATCACATACCAATTTCAGAGACAAAGCCGTAGTTTCAAATAAGAATCGCCAAAAGAAACAGCGAAGCCAAAGCTTAAATTCGCCAGTAAAAAGTCAACAGAGCAACATCCCAAATTCCAGATTCAATTCGATAGAACAAGGCAAAGCCCTACATTTCAAGTGCAAGCATTGAAGAAGATCGAGCACGTATTCGCCAAAGAATCTAAGATTCGCCAAAGCCCTAAAATCGCCATTCTTATTTCTCAAAGAATCGGGCCGGAACTAAAGAAAAGAAAAGGGATCGAACGAGATAAAGGAGCGGGCCAGCCTAGTTCATTAAAAGGGGTTTTAAAGTTTTAATTTGTATTTAGTTTTTAATTTTGGGCCGGGTTTAATTGATTTATTTTTTAGGCATAGTTTATTTAGGGCAAAAGTGTTTTTACATTGACGATTTAAATTTTGCCCTAGGGTTAATTTGTATTTTGTCTTTCAGTTTGTATTTCACAAAGACCAGTTAGAGTGAATCACCACCTAGGGTTTAGGTGTTGTCAGATTGTCTAGTTAGAATTAGTTCAGTGAGCAGGGGGAGCTGCGAGTTTGCAAAGCTCTACAGGCGGGAGCAGAGTTTGCAAGTAAGCGAAGCTCTATAGGCGGGAGCAGAGTTCGCGAGTAAGCGAAGCTCTATAGGCGGGAGCAGGGGTTGCGAGTCTATTAGAGTGTTTGTGAGCGGGAGCGAGTGTCTGCGAGTCTAGTAGAGTGTTTGTGAGCGGAGCGAGTGTCTGCGAGTCTGTGAGAGTGTTTGTAAGCGGGAGACTGTTTAATTCTAATAGAAATCTGGGAATGCAGCAGTAGGCAGGGGTTGCCGAAGCTGGGTAAATTTTGTGTGTGATTTACTTTACTGCATATTTATTTATCTGTTGTTTACTTCCGCGTTTAATTTGAGAAAATTTGCGATAACCCTATTCACCCCCCCCCCTCTAGGGTTAATCTAGATCCTACATAAATGACCAAGTATTTTAATTAGCGGAACGGTGTTTTATTCCGCTAAACATGTGTCAAAATTACTCTATTCAATTTGCTTTAACAATGCAGTGTTTATTTGGCCAAATAGATAACGCTCATTAAGTATAATTAATTAAACTACGACATTATCCAAATTGATGTAATTTTGATCAGTTGGTATTAATTTATCATTAAATTATACTACACCAAAACAACTAGAAATTTACACCATAACGTGGTGCTTGTTACTATGAATCCAATGCAAAAATCCGCATGTAAATCGGATTTTAAACGGGTGATATATCATATTTTTAAACTTAATACACATATATTCAAATTAACAAATATATATTTTAAAATTTCTCACCCAATTGCTTAATGGGCTCGGCCCAAACCATTTAAGACCTGCACCTACATTCCCTTTCTTTTCCAAACTTCCTCTCCTCCTCTTTCAATCTGAAGCCATGAAACATGCACCGATGTGCATGTGCACACTCGAAAAGGTCCGTCAATAACCCATATGAGATCCCCAACTTGTCATGTTTGTCGAGCTCATCTCAACGGCCTAACCACCTTGCCCTTCGGTCCTCTACAATGAAACCCGAGCCCCAAAGCCAAAGTGAAATACTCGTCCAGGTTAAGAACGCACGATTCTTTTTCCCTCCGATCCCCACCAAAAACTCACTGTGGGTGCACCTCTCCACCCCGAACATAAATCCAAACACCATCTTGCTTAACTCTACCCATAACTCCAATAAATCGAAGCCCAAGCTTTCCATCATCATCCATGACCGCCACTAAAACTCGTCGAAATTACATTAAAATCACTACGACTCTCCACGAACCTAACGACACAAACGGCTTCGATTAATTTCTAACGAATCAAGAGATATGATTTTTCGAAGTTATGAATACGGTTTTCCTGCCTACTGAAATCGGGCAATTTCTTCCTCCCTACTTAACGAAATCGACTGCAGCTATTTTAAAAAAAATGGGCTCTATTACCAACAACTTTGTAGTTGGTCGTCGGGGCTAAAAGCGAGTAGATATTTAGATAATGGTTTTTGAATGATGAAGGTGGAGTTGATTCCCATGTTTTAGTAAGTTCCAAAAATGAAGAAAAAGAAGAATTCTCTATGCTCACATATACATACATACACACTTACCTGCTTCACGTTAAGGAGACTAAGATCAATTTGATGACACAAATCAAGGTGGACAAGTAAACCAGGGACAATGTGGCCGCTATTGTGAAGAGGGACAAGAGGACCAAAATGTGGCTGCTGAGTTGAAGGAAAGGGGCTGCTGGGTCGGACAATGTTTTAGGTTTTTAATTTGAATAGATTTCGGTACTCCGTCACTCAATATCGCATCCGCATACGAGCCGCGAACAACAGAAAATTGAATACGATTGCGCACAACAATGTAACATGATCTCAAAAAAACAAAAAAACACACCAGTTATCAAGTTCTACTAAATTTCGAAAATGCCAACGTTCGACGTAAAATATGTCAAACGATAATTCAAATATTTCTAAATTAAAATTTATGGAAAAATTCTATAAGTTAAATTAAAAATACGTCATCGAATATCAGATAGTTATTTGAAACATAGATTTTATTATAAAAATCCCAAATCAAATATTTAAAACTAATAAAATATCCCAAAAATCAAAGTGATAAACTTCTAGGTCGTTACATTCTCCCCCCTTTAAAAAGAATTTCATCCCTGAAATTTCACCACAGTCTTAAGCTCAAAAATACTTAATATTGCTCATCGGTCCGTAAGATGTGCATAGATCATTCCTATGCAAAATCTGATTTGATCACTCGCTCGAATACATAATTTTACTTTCAAACTAGTATTAATCACCCGACTTCCTAGTATGGACTCTGATCAGGCTTCTTAATTAGAAACCTCCATTCTCCTTACATAGCCATAAACTATGACAGAAAACTTTTGGCTCCACATTAAGAACCCTCATCAAGTGTTCGCCGTCAATAATAAAATGATAAATCCTTATTTGGAATGGTGTGAAACACCTCAAGTCATGTACTTGAATCTTGAGGTTCAAGAATTATATGAGAAGGCGAAATGATTTAGGTACAACCTACGTACTTTATTATTGGTCCTCACCAATACGAAGTCCATTTCTACTAAAATTATTTTTGAAAATTTCTTATAAAAATTCCAAATTAGGTTCAAACATTTTAGATAATACAATTTTATTTATGAAACCTTTTCATAAAATCACTTTACTTTATTAATTTGTATAATACTCTCCTACATTCTAAGACTATTTAAAAAACATCTAATTTTTAATTCTGTTCACTTTTAACTATTCAAATGGAGGACCAAAATAATTTGGTTCTCCAAACTGAGTCGACCAATACAACCTCTTTACCTGTTCAGTCTGGTAAGTAGCTAAGAAGAGTAGGATGCTCTCTCCGTCCTAGAATCTGCTTTTCTTGAGACAGTCAAAGGTAAAAATGTTTATTAGCCGGCCCAATTATAACATCAAGTAATTTTAACTTCCTAGATGTTAAAATTAAAAGACACAGTTTAATAAAACAAAGTTTGTTAAACCTTCTTAATAAATTTGACCTAATTAAAACTTCATTTATTAACCCATTTTTTAATCAAAATACCTTTATATTTTGGAAAATTAAGAGGCAAATAGCTGAATTTTTATTTCAAAAATCTTCTGAAATGATATTATATATAATATATTTAACCCATAACAAATATATATATAACCTGAGTAACCCCAAAATGAAACCAAGGAACTGGGTACTACCAAACGGTATTACATATTCCCTTACCAAGAAGGGTAATACTTAAGAGAAGTGTCTATCATCCGGACACATCCTCTGCCAATTTTTAGTTATTTTCGAGCCACTCGAACTGGTTAATTTAAAAACACATTTTCTTTTCAAACCCCTTTTTTGAAACAATACCATATATATATATATATATATTTCCAGTTAAATAATTTTAGTGAACTAATACCAATTTGCTTTGGATTTATTTGGATTTTAACTTGTCCCGATCGTACAATGACAATGAGAATAATTTACTAAGTGTACTACACCGTTCGCCAAGGCAAACATCCGGTTGTCACTTAGAGGATTATTCAAATCATCACAAAACAAATCAGGACTCATTCCCCCAACCAAACCAAAGTAAGCACATCTTTCTATAAAATTTTCTTTTCAAAAGTATTTATACTTGAGAATACTTTTAAGTAAACCCTTACTATTATTTTCTAGAAATATTTATACCCTAAAACCCTCCCAAGTAACTATTATTTCATTTTCCATAAATCATTTAAAATAATAATATACATTATTTCCTTTTGAAATATCTTTATTCATAAATACTTCCAAATAATACATTATTATCTTCTTAAAATTTTGAAAACCATTTTCCAAAATCACCGGGATTTGAATTCTCAGTTTCTTTTTATTTATAGAATACTTTTTTATAAATCAAATTTTATAAAACCAGCTCCTTATATAAATAATTTTTCAAGTATTTGTCACAGAAATATTCTAGTTTTCTTTTAATAAACCTATTTTATTATAACCCAATTTTATAAAGTCAACTTTTATATAAAATCATTTCCAAAATATTTATTTAAAAATATTCCAAATTTCTTTTAATAAACACTATTTATTAAAACTCAATTTTAATCCAACATTATTAACAAACGCCTTATAGTCAAATTGTGAAACTGAATTCACAAGGTATTCGTTTCAACATTCCCGAATTTCCTATCTACCCAAACCAAGTTTCAGAAAGGAAGATTCCAAACGGATTAAGAAACAATAGTGAATGCTTAGAATTGGGCAAGCATGACTAATCAAATCCTAGATGATAATGATGGAATATTATCATTTCCTAACAAACAAGCACAACCAAGAATAACTATAAAATCAACTTTTAAACTTAATTCACAAGGTGCATACACGGATTTTTGCATTGATACCATGTGTAACGACCCACCTTTTCAACCCTTAGAAATCGACACTAATTATTAACGGTATTCATGTGCCGAATATCCAAGTGTCGGAAAGATATATTGTTGGAGTGAAAGAAAGGAAGGAAAGAATAGAATCTCACATCATGACGAGATAAATATATGATATACACAAGACCTTTACAAAAAGAAATCATCTTATGTATACATACATAACACAAATTAGAGCACACTAACCTATTTCAGCCTAGACGGTTATAACAACCTGTCCTTACAATTGCAGATAAATTCATATAGAAATCAAGAACATCAAAATAGCGAAAAATATAAGATATGTGAATACATCTTGGAAAATCCTTCTCGTCTCCTGAAAGTTCCAAAGTACCTAACTAAATCTAGAAAATATGCTCCGGCTGACCCAAGCATTATAGAAAACAATGCCCGGGTCAGTCTGGTAAAACCAGCATGAGAAATCAAATAACAAAGAATTTTATTTATTATAACTTGTAAAATCCTTAAAAATCAAAGTTATCTCGTAAGACCACGCCGCACACAAACACAGACGGGTTTTTACCTTACGATAACCAAAACATTTATATCAGAAAATCCAACGATATTATAAGAATGTCTAAGGGTGAAAATAATAATAATCAAGTAGCTGTGATGCATGTGAGTGTACATCACAACAATAATAGGTATATAATCAAAAACCGATAAGGCGCTTTCGCTAATTATGTAGGATTCCACGGAGATGCTCTTGGTACTTTGAGAAGAGGTCCTCCTACACAAGGATCAGAGTTATCCTTCCGAAGTAACAATACATCCCTATTTATGTATTATAGGAAAAACATAGCCGGTCTTGCTAAGACTGGGTGCATCACTCCCTACATGCATAAAAACTGAAGATAATGTCTAGGTGGAGCCGACTGCACCCTATGGGTTTTCCAACCCTAGTGGGCATGCCTCATATCTCTGGTTTTAGTCATTACCACTGATGAGGCTACTTCTGGCTTCTAGCTCACGCACCGCCATCAAAATAGATCATGGAATCCCACATGGATTCCAATACCCCAACAGGTTTCGGAATCACACATAGATTTCCATATCTCAAATAGACCTTGGAATCACACAAGGATTCCTATACCCAATGTGGCTCGGAACTACACGTGGATTTCAACATCTCAATATATCGCAAAACTTATCCATAGTACCCCATATATGGTATTGTAGTGGTTACGGTACGAGCCATCTCTTACGAGTACACTCCCTTGCTTACTGGGCTCTCCATAAACCAATCGCCGATTTTCTGGAATGCTCAATACCAGTTCTTTAGGAAATAATCAAACAATACATAAGAGCGAGGATCACCCCCAATTGTTTAAGTGGACGGATCTCCTTATCATTTGTTCAATATGAGTTTTTATACGTATAGTATAGCACCACTGGAGGTAAGTGTACCAGATACTCCTCGTGTTTCTCTTATATATTTCCAGAGTTAAAATCCATCTATGTTAAGTAGGGAATAATTTCGTACCACCAAAATTAAGAATGATTACATATTTAGGCCAAGATTTGATAGTCGGTTATTTAACTACCAAATAAACAAACAATCAGAGCAGAGATCACATTTTCCATGGAAAGTACCAAGCCTCTTAAATTAATCTTTCATTAATTTAAAATCAACTTTCAAATATTTATTAGAATATTCATATACTTATCTCACCGGGATAAGTATATTCACAAAACATTCCTTTCAAACTTGGAAAAAATTTCCATATACTTATACAATTGTATAAGTATAATCAAAAACATCTAGAAAGGTTTTCTATTCCAAAATAATATTAAATGATCAAACCAAAATGTCACTAAAACGAAGATTTAAATAACCTAAAATACCAATCCTTTCCATAAATTTATTTTATTTTATAAATAAATATCTTATTTATAAATTTCCAAATCTATTTATAATTTTTCTTTATAAATTTCAAAACCCCATTTATAAAACTTCCTCCTTTTACATCTCTAAAACATATTTATAAATCTCATTTCAAAAATTATTATAAACCCAAACTCCTTTTCCAAAACCATAATCTCTTTCCAAATTTATAAATTACTTAAATGAATTCTTTTCATTAAATAAAACCCTTATATAAATCTTCCCATTTAAAATGATTCCTTTTTAAATGAACAATTTATTATTCTTAAACATTTTTAACAAAACAACTTATTTTCTAAAAACACCTTTAATAAAACAATTTATTTTCTTTAAAACAACATTAGTAAATAATACTTTAACAATCATTAACTATTTAATAAATTTTTAAACAAGTTAAAATGATACAATGATTGAACTTAATAACAATTACCTTTGAAGCATCATTGATATAATAGTAAAGAAATTTTAAAACAATATTATTATAATAATAGATTAACTTTAAAACAATATTATTATAACAATAAGTTAATTTTTAATACAATATTATCTAAAATAATAATAAATTATAACTTTAAATTATAAAATAGTTAACTTTGAATAATAATTAACTTTTAAATAATAATTAACATTAAAATTAAATTATTATAACATAACTTTAAATATCATTTAAGTATAATTTATTTAAATCATATTTGGAATATAACTTAATAATCTAAAACAATATTTAAAATATAAATTAGTTAAATTTAAACATTGTTAGTAAATAACTATTATACAAAACACTTTGCTAAAATGACAATTATATAAAACATTTATAATTGTTTAAAATTAAAGTTGATTTAAATTAATGGCTTCTCAATTTGGAAAGAGGCTTAGCAATCACAATGGTACTTAAACAAGCTACCGTATCATTCAATTTAACTTTCTAAGTTAATAACTGCCATTTACATAATCAACATCTATGTAAATAAATTCAACAATTAACCACCACTGGTTAACGCATCGGTTATTCAAACTGACATATAATTTTATGTCCAAATATATAAAATAGTAGAACGAAGATTTATTCACCTAATTAAATGACCAATTAATTTAATTAGCAGAATGATGTTTTATTCCACTAAACAGGTGTCCAAATTACTCTATTTGATTTGCTTTCACTGTATAGTGTTTTTTTGGCCAAATACATAACACTCATTAAGTATAATTAATTAAACTACGTCATTATCCAAAATGACGTAATTTTGATTATTCAGTATTAATTTATCATTAAATTATATAGCAAAACAACCGGCAATTTATACCATATCATAGTGCTAGTCACTACAAATCCAATGCAAAAATCAATGTGTCAATCGGATTTTAAACGGGTGAGATATCATATTTTTAAACTTACCACACATATATTCAAATTAACAAATATATATTTTAAAATTTCTCACCTAATTGCTTAATGGGGTCGGCCCAAATCATTTAAGACCTACACCCTCATTCCCTTTCTTTCCCAAATTTCCTCTCCTCCTCTTTCAACCTGAAGCCATGAAACGTGCACCCATGTGTACGTTCCCACTCAAAAAGCCCCGTCAATCGCCCATTTGAGATTACCATCTTGTCACGTTTGCCGAGCTCATCTCAATGGCACAAGCGCTTCGACCACTGGTCCCCTATTGTGAAACCCAATCCCCCAAAGCCGAAGTGAAATACTCGTCCAAGTCCAAGTATGCACGACCCATTTTACCTCTGATCCCCACCAAAATTCACCATGGGTCCACCTCTCCACCCCGAACTCAAATCCGAGCCCTATCTTGCCTAACTCTGCTATAACTCCCCTTGATTTCCATCATCATTCGTGACCGCCACCAAAACTTGTCGAACATACACTAAAAACACTATGACTCTCTACGAACCCAACGACGTAAATGGCGTTGATTAATTTCATACGAATCAAGAGATATGATTTTTTAAAGTTATGAACACAATTTTCCCGCTTACTGAAATCGTGCAATTTCTACCTCCCTACTCGATGAAACTGATTGCGTCTATTTAAAAAAACTAGAATCTATTATGAACAACTTTGTAGTTGAACGTCGGGGCTAAAAGTGAGTAGATATTGAGATAGTGGTTTTTTGAATGATGAAGGTGGAGTTGATTCCCATGTTTCAGTAAGTTCCAAAAATAAAGAAGAATAGGATACTGAGTTGGACATGTTTTGGGTTTTGAATTTGAATAGATTTCGGTACCCCGTCATAAAATATCACGTCCGCGTACGAGCCCCAAATGACAGAAAATAGGATACGATAGCGTACAATAATGTAACATGATCTCAAAACAACAATAAAACACACCGGTTATCAAGTTCTGTTAAATTTCAAAAATGCTAACATTTGGCATAAAATACGTCAAATGACAATTTAAATATTTTCTAAATTAAAATTTTTGGAAATATTTTATAAATTAAATTAAAAATACACCATCAAAAATCAAATAGTTATTTGAAACATAGATTTTATTATAAAAACCCCAAATAAAATATTTAAAACTAATAAAATATCCCAAAAATCATAGTGATAAAATTCCGGGTCGTTAAAGGAAATGATTTGTTATTTCCAAAGTTAAAATGAGATTTAATAAATCTGTATATACCAAGAAGAAACGATTTAAAATATATCTCTAAAGGTATTATATCGTATATAAAGTTATTAATTGATTGAATGATGATCACCAATCACCCACATGCTTGACATCTTTTATCGATAATTGATTCGGAGAGATCGGGATCGGATCTGGTGAGTGCTGGGCATACGTGATGGGGGTTCTCGCACTAGTGAATGTGTGATGAAGCTTTGTCTCCTGCCCCCACATGTCCCTTTACGTGTTGGTGTGCAGTCGAGAGGTTGGCCGTAAAATCGGATTCGAGGTTACCACTTGTAGTCACCTCCGGGAAGGGAGAACGTTACATTTAGTATTAGAGCTTAGATTATATGCCTTAGTAAAATGTATCTAGGGTTATTAAATAAATCTAGGAATTTTATAAATGAAACCACCTTAATTTGATAAATAAAATAGATAGGATAAGGCATCGTACCTTTGACCGGGGTTATGGGTGATATTTTTGGTGTACTTAAATTTTGCTCATTGTTTATTTTCGTTATATTTTTCCGTTCTTGGAATTTCGAGGTTGAAATTCTTTTAAGGGGGGAGAATGTAATGACCCATAATTTTTTCACTTTGAAGAATATTTAATTGGCTAATTAATATGATTTCTAGTGCCCTTAATAAATTCCTCTGGCATGGTGATCCTTTCTCCAGGAAGCTCATTCCTATTTCTTTTTATAAACTGTTTGAATCCAAGGAAAATGGTGGACTTGGTATTACCAATATTTTTCTATGGAATAAAGTTGCTTTGTCAGTGTATTTCAATAAGATCTTTGAAACAGATAGGAACCTATGGTCTCAATGGGTCAATCACAATCTTATTGGTAAGAGGAATTTTTGGACTATGCCCATTCCACAAAACTGCAGTTGGAGTTGGAGATGTATTCTGTAACGACCCAGAATTTTGAACAAATTAAATTGAGAATATTTAATTAATTTTAAATATTTGAATGATGATTTAATTTGAATTCCGAATATAACTTTGAATATGACGATTAAATTTTAAAAATTTAATCTATCGAAAGTTGAATAAAAATTTGAATCTTCCATTTTTGGCTGAAGAAAAATATTTCAAAAGCTTTTAAAATTCGTATTGATAATACTGAAGATAACAGAAGCTTCAGAATCGAATTTGAGAGTGAATTGTTTAGTTTGAAATTGTATCGTTTAATTCGAAAATTTAAAAATAGCGTTCCGGTGCACAGTCTCGGAATTCGACGAAACCAGTTCCATTGTGTCCGTAATATTGTATTATTATTGGATTTCAAATTTCGTAGCGTTTGGAGTTGTTTTGAGAGCACACGATAGTTAAACGCGTAGAAATTTAATTGAATTCAATTTTAAAATTTAAATTTAAATTTGAAAACTGGTCAACACAGCATGTTATCTCCCTTTAATCACGCGCGTGAATCACGCCTACAATCACGAACGCATCGTGCAATCCTTACCTCGATCGTTTCCAAGTATCTCGTCCCCATCCCTTATCATCCAGATTTTCAAATCGAACGAAATAAGAAAGAAAATCAATGGCCGCTTGTTCTTTTCTTTTTAAATCCCACTTCAAAAACAATTCGTTCAAACAAACTAAATCCTCGTTCATTCTACAATTTAAATCAATGGCCGAAGCCCGTCGTCCAATTGTAAAGGAAGAAAGGGGGGATTCGAATCCTCTCTCAACTAGATCGTGCGACTCGAACGGCGAGTTCGTGACATCGATCGAAGGCTGGAGCTCGAGTCGAGCGCGAGGCTGTGGCTTTGAGTGATGCGTGGGCTGCTGGAAGGGTACGAAGAGCGGCGGTGAGGGGTTGTTCGACGTGAAGCTTGGGGAGGTCGCGATTCAGAGGGAGCTTGATTTCGAGCTTGGCGAAGCAGTTAGAGGCGATCGAATCGCGTTGGCTTCGATAAGGTCGAGGGAGGCAGCAGTGCTCTGATTTTGGGGAATCGTGTTTGATGGTGGCGCGAGATGATGTGGTCGAAGGCAGTCGACTGGGAACTGTCGAGTTCAGACTCGATGGCGAAGGGGGATCGAGGCAGTGGGAGCGGTGTCAGGGGATCAACGGCGACTTCGGCGATGGTGGATGGTCGATCGTCACGGGCATGTTGATTTCAACTGAGTAGCAAGGTAAATTGATTACGGTGATTTTCATGATAGGTGTTAATAGGGATTATTAAGAGGAAAATAAAAATATAACTCTGTATTTAATTTTATAGTAAGATGTTTCATTGATTTAGATATATACATACTGTTCGATTTTAAGATATGAAAAATGGTAAATTTATTTTGAGCGTTTTAAATTGATAGTACACTCAAGTCTAAAATCCGAGTCTAATATGGGAGGGAAATTTTACAGTTTGATTTAAGAAAGGGGTTTACCATTTTAAAAATATTTACAGTAAAGCAAGAGATTTTATACAGAGTAAGATTTGAAGAAGGAAAATTTATTACTGTTGTATTTTCAGAAAATAAAAATATAAAATGTATTATTGACTTATCTAAAATTTTTAGGTTACTAAAAGACTTTCAAAAAGGAAATTCGATTTAATTTAATAAATTGATAAGAGAAAGTTGTTAATAAAATAATTTGGCTAATTTAATTTACCTAATAGGAAGTTAATTGTTAAATTAGTTCAAATCAAAATTTTTAAACAATTTAATCCATTGAAAAGAAACTGATTGTCGATAATTTCGAATATTAATAGATTGTGTAAATTTGTTTATACAAGGTCTATAAATGAAGAAAATGAATCTGGGTTTGGAAATGGATTGCAAATTAAAGCTAAAGTGAGATCTTCTCACTCAGATTTAAATTTGGATTGCAGTTATTGATTGCTATTTGGATGCGATATTAGATATAGTAGGATATATCTATATATATAGCAATATATACATATTGGCATATGTATATATTGGATTGATGATTTCCCGCCTCGTATAGCGGATGAGACCCTATTGCGCCGTTAGTAAGCGGATATTTTTATAAAACCCATATACCGCGATATTCCACCTCGAAGTGGAATTGGTATTGTGCTAACGTCTGTGGATGCAGGGAAACAGGTTGGAGGGATCCAACTGGATTCCTCAACTGTATTTATTTATTTACAGATATTGATGTATATTCTGTTATCATATGTTGATATATGATGTTTGATGTTGTGATTAACTAATTGGTGCTGTTGCATCATCGGATCCAGTTTTTGAAGTTTAAAAATAACGACTTTTACTTTAAAAGGATTTTAAAGTGATTTTTGAAAATAGACGTTTTATTGAATTGTTGAATTGATTTATTTTAAATAAATAAACGTTTAAAAATTTTAAAGTTATAAAAGTTAAGATTTTTGTGAAATATAACCCAAGTGTCATTTTTGAAATAAATAGTTGATTTATTTATAAAATGGTTTAAATTAAGTTTTTCGCAGTATTATAAACAGTCTATTTAAAGGATTTAAAAAGTCGATATTTATAAATCTAAAACATTGGAATTTTAAACGAGCTTTGTAAGTGTTAGAACAAGATGAAATAAAAATTCGTAAGTGAATGAAATTTATAAATTGTGAAGTATAAATTGAATAGATGTTGTAGAATAAAAGATTTATAAGTAATAAACTTATAAATTAGATTTTTGCACTTAGATGGAATATGAATAGAACTGGCTAATAAAATGATTTTGCAAGTTGAAATTGTTATGAAGTATGAACGTGATTTATAAACGTTGTTTTATAAATCCAAAACCAATTGAAATTGATAAGTTAAACATAGAAGTTTAATAAAGGAGATATATCCGCGATTTTGGATAGTGGATAATTATTGAAATAAAAATGTGTAGAAAATATTGAAATGTGGTTAGTGAAGTATATTCACGATTTTGGACAGTGAATATATTGTTAAGTAAAATGGATATTGTTTTGGGAAAGTGACATTGAAAATGAAGTTAATTGTTTTAAACGATGTTTTAAAATGTATTGAATATCGAAATCATAGATTTCAACGTTCATTGTTGAAATACACGTTTTCGAGAAAGAAGGAAATGATGGATTATAACACTGTTGTTATAGTAAATGATTTTCGAAAGGAAATGTTTTATATAGTATTGGGATTCATATATCTATCTTAATTCTGAATCCCTATACTAGTGATTTTGAGTCGTCGTAACGATGTTTTACGCAACATTCGTTTTGACTCAAATAGATGTTAAAATTAATGATTTCCTTAAAGAATGAAATGTATACTTAATTTTGATTTAAGTATATAGAATATTTTCCAAGTGTTGAAAATAAATGATTTGTGAAATACTTATTATTAAATAAGTAGGGAAATGCATTTCCAATATGAAATGAACTGTTTTGAGATTTTATCTTCAAAGATAAAATGGAAAGTGGAAATTGATTTGAAATTGTTTTCAAATGGTTAAGTGTGGAAATTTTATATCTAGTAAAGATATTTTGGAAATGAAATAATTTGGAAAATTATTTGGAATCTGATGATGTTGCGCATCCTTATTGATAGTTAAATAACCGACTATCAATAATTACCTTGAATAGGTATTTGTTGTGAATTGGATGAATTTGAATGCCACACTTATTTTTGAATAATCGCTCACTATTCGGGTTAGCCGGGAAAGGACCATGGGGTCGTATAACCCATTCCGAATATGTGATACGTCGTTATGAATCACATTCGAAGACCGGTGTTGAAGACCGGATATTTTTGAAAACGGAAGGATTACCGTCAAGTTACTCTTCATCGGCTGATCTCCGGTTTAGAGGTTTTATCACCCTTAGTGACGGGAAGTCCGGACGTGATTAGAAAATTATCCGGATTTGCAAGGGCTTCATGAGAAGTGCCTTCGGTTCTGTTCGATCCCGGAACAGACTTGTATGGATTGTGTGTCTGACGTTACAAATTGAGATATAAAGCTGATTCCTTTCAAATACATTTCTGTTGGTGGCGGAGAATTTATTCTCTTAGCTTAACACCCTTCTCTGAGACGTACGAGCTCAGAGGTTATGTAGTTGAAATTTATTAGCAATATATTCCCAATTTGGTAACGTGGCATACTGAGTATTGCTGTGAAATGATCAGTGTTTGATCATTTGCGATATGATCATTTGTTTGATCTTATATCTTTGTGATCATAGGTTGATCATTTGTTTGACCCGAAGCATGGCTTTGTAGAAAGCGTAGCTTTGTGGACGAGACTTCGTCGAGCCTCACACCCCGGAAATGGTCAAAACAGGAAGGATGCAGCAAGGTTCTAGGGAGTAGCGCCCCTTAGTGTATGTCATTCCTTCTGGATAGAGGTGGTATCATGGTATGGAGCCCAGATACTTAACCTATGTGGTTGCTGCATTATTATTTTGATGTGGTTTGTTGGAAATCGGGGATCCTCGGGAAGATCGGTTACGATCGGGGGATGGCATACGCGTGTCAGTAGTTACCTATTTTTGCAGAGGTAACCCGGCCTTGTGTTGGCAGAGATCTAACCGTAACGTTAGGTTCTCGGGTCGTCTATTCCAGGGACATACCCATCGTGGATAGGAAGTTCCTTAGCCTGACCATTTGTTGGAAATCCAAACTCCAATACGAACCTTGTACGGTATTAGTTGTAGAACCTGCCATTTACGTACGGTGGTCACCACTGTTTAGATGGTAGCTATAGTAGGCATACGATACTGGTCGTATGCTGGCTAAGATTAATATTCTACTTTCGAAAAGTTTTCTACACTATGCACTAATAATAATATAAAAAAGAATTTGATTTTTGCGTAGTAAGCATCTTTGACTATCATAAGAAGAAATCTCCTCCAATTCTGCGTTTGCATTGCGTGTGTGGTGGGAGGTCTTATGGTAGTTTCATTTTCCAAAAGCATTGCGAATTTGTTTTATTTTCTTTGTGAAAAATAACTGTTTTACGATCTCACACCAGTCACCATGACTGACTCGGAGTTTATTGTTCCCTTCTAAACTCTGGGTGCCCACCAATTTCCACACGGGCAGCCTAGAGTTATGTTATCAGGATATTCTGGAGCTTTGGAAGCAAGTTGGATGGCGTAACGTATCACCTACACTTTGTATTATTCCGCTGTGTATTCTGTATGAGGACAAGTTATATAACTGTCCATTGTTGTATATTGACTCTGATGATTGATGTATGTATAAACTGATATAGCTCTTTGTTTTAAAAGACTAGTGTTTATTTATTATATATTGTTCCGCTGCGATGTGTAAGATTCTGATATTGTTTCTGCTTCTGATGTTGTTCTGTTGTTCTTCTCTATTTTCTTCTTCTCTTCTTCTTCCTTCTTCCTTCTTCTTCTGTTTTCTTCTTCTTCTGCCTTTTTCTTCTTTCTTAAACCCTCACTATTGGAGTTTCCGGCACTCGATTGCTCGACAGTCGATAAAGTGAGTATCGATGTCGAATTTTCGAAAGTCGAAAATTTCGGTATGTGACAAAGTGGTATCAGAGCATATAGTTAAGCAACAACCCTGCTCTTTTGGGTGTTACTCATTAGAGATAGAGTCACTAGTACTCTAGAATGAGTGTGAGTGTAATAATAGATACGAGTGCGTATTTGTTAGTGAATATAAAATTGTTTTGTATTGTGTTGACTTATCGGTTGATTGTTTATGGATTCTGGTCGGTGCAGTCTAGCTAACTGTAATCGATAGGGGTTTCTAAACTCTTAAACAAGATAAACCGACACAGTATTGTTTTAAATAGGGTGAATGAAATAATTTTACCCAAAACTAATTTTGTATAGAAAAGAAATAATTTTCTATAAATTATTATGATATATGGATGCATGGTTGTTAGGAAGTAATGATGTTAATTATCCTCATTAATATATATGTGGAAATTGTATATGAAATTGGAATTAAAACAAAGAACCAGGAAATAAATCCATATACAAACGAAATTTAAGAATGTAAATTATAAATGAATTTATAATTGAAACAGAATTCCAGAGAAGTTTTTGGAAATGTTTTGAAAAGAATTTGAAAATTTTGGAGATTTGGAAAGTTTAAATCCTTTTTGGTTTGAAAGTGATTTTCAAAGGTTTTGAAAAGTATTTTGGAGAGATGAAAGCTCTAAACTCTTTTCGGTCGCTGGAAAATAACTTCGATGATGACCGCGGCATCATTGGTGTTCATTTTCGGGTTTCCAAAAGAGGAATTGCTGCCAAATTGTTTTAAATGAAAGTTGTTTGAAAATTTGGGTTTTGTTTTGGAAAATTCAAAGGATAATTTGAATTGTTTTCAAAAATGGTTTTGAAAGGTTGAATATAAGTTGTATAACTTATAAAATGAGAAAATGTAAGTGAAATAAATGATGTTTAATGGGAATATAACTTAAGAAATGATGAATGAATTTGATTTTGGGTATCAAAATTTATTACTGAAATGAATATGAACTTGAGTTATATAAGTGAAATTCAACTTGAAATGTTAAATGAATTAGCAATTGAATAAATAAATGTATTGGATGTTAATCAATCTAATGAAAGTAAATTGATATGGAAGAATGAATGTAAGTGTAAATTCATTAAAGCTAATTGAAAGGTGTTGAACCAAATTGAATGCTAAAATTTATTTTGAAATTGTAAGTAAGTAAGACTGAATTAAATTCAGATTTGTGGAAAACAAAGTGAACTATTAAACTAAAATTAGTAAGTGAAGCTAATTGAATGAAGTGAATAAGATTTAAACTGAATGTTGAAAACAAATTTGAATAAGTGAAGTGTAATTTGTAATGAATCAGTAACTGAAACTAATCTAAAATATTGGCAGTCGAATGAACCATAATTGATGAAATTCAATATTCAGAAGTTAAATAAAATCCAAATTGAATTGAAATTGTAAATTTAATTCAAATGAATTTGGAATGCAACATTGAATGAAAATAGATATGTAACTTCAATAGTGAATTGGAAATGATATAAGCAGTTTATATTGAAAATTTTGTAATAAAATGTGCAAAATAGTTTGAATATTGTAATTGGATATTATGGCTAGTAGGATATACAGGTATATAAAGGAATTGGGAATTTTGATTTCAAAGATATATTTGAATTGCTCGACAAAAAGGTAAGTATTTGAATTTCAATATGAGATTTGCTGATTTTCTTGTTCTTCCACTTGGCTTTTTCTTTTTCTTTTTGAAATCAGAGAGTCCGTAGGGACGTTTTGTAGTTGTACCGTATTAGCCGCGCAAAGGAGACGCTGGCGAAATTTTTCGAAAATTTTGAGTGTTAGAAAATTTTTGAGAAAATTTTGAAAAGTTTAAATTTGAATTTGAATTTAAAATTCGAATTGTTAAGGTAAACAATGTTGTCTGGAACTTATGATCGAAGTTGGAAAGTTAGTTGAATTGATAACGAATCTTTAATAGAAAGATTTGTTTTGAAAAATTTGATAAAACTATTGATTGTGAAAAATAGTAGACGAGTTAAGGACCATTTTTCCTAACTTGTAATTTCGGGACGAAATTCTTTTAAGGGGGGAAGTTTGTAACGACCCAGAATTTTGAACAAATTAAATTGAGAATATTTAATTAATTTTAAATATTTGAATGATGATTTAATTTGAATTCCGAATATAACTTTGAATATGACGATTAAATTTTAAAAATTTAATCTATCGAAAGTTGAATAAAAATTTGAATCTTCCATTTTTGGCTGAAGAAAAATATTTCAAAAGCTTTTAAAATTCGTATTGATAATACTGAAGATAACAGAAGCTTCAGAATCGAATTTGAGAGTGAATTGTTTAGTTTGAAATTGTATCGTTTAATTCGAAAATTTAAAAATAGCGTTCCGGGGCACAGTCTCGGAATTCGACGAAACCAGTTCCATTGTGTCCATAATATTGTATTATTATTGGATTTCAAATTTCGTAGCGTTTGGAGTTGTTTTGAGAGCACACGATAGTTAAACGCGTAGAAATTTAATTGAATTCAATTTTAAAATTTAAATTTAAATTTGAAAATTGGTCAACACAGCATGTTATCTCCCTTTAATCATGCGCGTGAATCACGCCTACAATCACGAACGCATCATGCAATCCTTACCTCGATCGTTTCTAAGTATCTCGTCCCTATCCCTTATCATCCAGATTTTCAACTCGAACGAAATAAGAAAGAAAATCAATGGCCGCTTGTTCTTTTCTTTTTAAATCCCACTTCAAAAATAATTCGTTCAAACAAACGAAATCCTCGTTCATTCTACAATTTAAATCAATGGCCGAAGCCCGTCGTCCAATCGTAAAGGAAGAAAGGGGGGGATTCGAATCCTCTCTCAACTAGATCGTGCGACTCGAACGGCGAGTTCGTGACATCGATCGAAGGCTGGAGCTCGAGTCGAGCGCGAGGTTGTGGCTTTGAGTGACGCGTGGGCTGCTGGAAGGGTACGAAGAGCGGCGGTGAGGGGTTGTTCGACGTGAAGCTTGGGGAGGTCACGATTCAGAGGGAGCTTGATTTCGAGCTTGGCGAAGCAGTTAGAGGCGATCGAATCGCGTTGGCTTCGATAAGGTCGAGGGAGGAAGCAGCGCTATGATTTTGGGGAATCGTGTTTGATGGTGGCACGAGATGATGTGGTCGAAGGCAGTCGACTGGGAACTGTCGAGTTCAGACTCGATGGCGAAGGGGGATCGAGGCAGTGGGAGCGGCGTCAGGGGATCAACGGCGACTTCGGCGATGGTGGATGGTCGATCGTCACGGGCATGTTGATTTCAACTGAGTAGCAAGGTAAATTGATTACGGTGATTTTCATGATAGGTGTTAATAGGGATTATTAAGAGGAAAATAAAAATATAACTCTGTATTTAATTTTACAGTAAGATGTTTCATTGATTTAGATATATACATACTGTTCGATTTTAAGATATGAAAAATGGTAAATTTATTTTGAGCATTTTAAATTGATAGTACACTCAAGTCTAAAATCCGAGTCTAATATGGGAGGGAAATTTTACAGTTTGATTTAAGAAAGGGGTTTACCATTTTAAAAATATTTACAGTAAAGCAAGAGATTTTATACAGAGTAAGATTTGAAGAAGGAAAATTTATTACTGTTGTATTTTCAGAAAATAAAAATATAAAATGTATTATTGACTTATCTAAAAATTTTAGGTTACTAAAAGACTTTCAAAAAGGAAATTCGATTTAATTTAATAAATTGATAAGAGAAAGTTGTTAATAAAATAATTTGGCTAATTTAATTTACCTAATAGGAAGTTAATTGTTAAATTAGTTCAAATCAAAATTTTTAAACAATTTAATCCATTGAAAAGAAACTGATTGTCGATAATTTCGAATATTAATAGATTGTGTAAATTTGTTTATACAAGGTCTATAAATGAAGAAAATGAATCTGGGTTTGGAAATGGATTGCAAATTAAAGCTAAGGTGAGATCTTCTCACTCAGATTTAAATTTGGATTGCAGTTATTGATTGCTATTTGGATGTGATATTAGATATAGTAGGATATATCTATATATATAGCAATATATACATATTGGCATATGTATATATTGGATTGATGATTTCCCGCCTCGTATAGCGGATGAGACCCTATTGCGCCGTTAGTAAGCGGATATTTTTATAAAACCCATATACCGCGATATTCCACCTCGAAGTGGAATTGGTATTGTGCTAACGTCTGTGGATGCAGGGAAACAGGTTGGAGGGATCCAACTGGATTCCTCAACTGTATTTATTTATTTACAGATATTGATGTATATTCTATTATCATATGTTGATATATGATGTTTGATGTTGTGATTGACTAATTGGTGCTGTTGCATCATCGGATCCAGTTTTTGAAGTTTAAAAATAATGACTTTTACTTTAAAAGGATTTTAAAGTGATTTTTGAAAATAGACGTTTTATTGAATTGTTGAATTGATTTATTTTAAATAAATAAACGTTTAAAAATTTTAAAGTTATAAAAGTTAAGATTTTTGTGAAATATAACCCAAGTGTCATTTTTGAAATAAATAGTTGATTTATTTATAAAATGGTTTAAATTAAGTTTTTCGCAGTATTATAAACAGTCTATTTAAAGGATTTAAAAAGTCGATATTTATAAATCTAAAACATTGGAATTTTAAACGAGCTTTGTAAGTGTTAGAACAAGATGAAATAAAAATTCGTAAGTGAATGAAATTTATAAATTGTGAAGTATAAATTGAATAGATGTTGTAGAATAAAAGATTTATAAGTAATAAACTTACAAATTAGATTTTTGCACTTAGATGGAATATGAATAGAACTGGCTAATAAAATGATTTTGCAAGTTGAAATTGTTATGAAGTATGAACGTGATTTATAAACGTTGTTTTATAAATCCAAAACCAATTGAAATTGATAAGTTAAACATAGAAGTTTAATAAAGGAGATATATCCGCGATTTTGGATAGTGGATAATTATTGAAATAAAAATGTGTAGAAAATATTGAAATGTGGTTAGTGAAGTATATTCACGATTTTGGACAGTGAATATATTGTTAAGTAAAATGGATATTGTTTTGGGAAAGTGACATTGAAAATGAAGTTAATTGTTTTAAACGATGTTTTAAAATGTATTGAATATCGAAATCATAGATTTCAACGTTCATTGTTGAAATACACGTTTTCGAGAAAGAAGGAAATGATGGATTATAACACTGTTGTTATAGTAAATGATTTTCGAAAGGAAATGTTTTATATAGTATTGGGATTCATATATCTATCTTAATTCCGAATCCCTATACTAGTGATTTTGAGTCGTCGTAACGATGTTTTACGCAACATTCGTTTTGACTCAAATAGATGTTAAAATTAATGATTTCCTTAAAGAATGAAATGTATACTTAATTTTGATTTAAGTATATAGAATATTTTCCAAGTGTTGAAAATAAATGATTTGTGAAATACTTATTATTAAATAAGTAGGGAAATGCATTTCCAATATGAAATGAACTGTTTTGAGATTTTATCTTCAAAGATAAAATGGAAAGTGGAAATTGATTTAAAATTGTTTTCAAATGGTTAAGTGTGGAAATTTTATATCTAGTAAAGATATTTTGGAAATGAAATAATTTGGAAAATTATTTGGAATCTGATGATGTTGCGCATCCTTATTGATAGTTAAATAACCGACTATCAATAATTACCTTGAATAGGTATTTGTTGTGAATTGGATGAATTTGAATGCCACACTTATTTTTGAATAATCGCTCACTATTCGGGTTAGCCGGGAAAGGACCATGGGGTCGTATAACCCATTCCGAATATGTGATACGTCGTTATGAATCGCATTCGAAGACCGGTGTTGAAGACCGGATATTTTTGAAAACGGAAGGATTACCGTCGAGTTACTCTACATCGGCTGATCTCCGGTTTAGAGGTTTTATCACCCTTAGTGACGGGAAGTCCGGACGTGATTAGAAAATTATCCGGATTTGCAAGGGCTTCGTGAGAAGTGCCTTCGGTTCTGTTCGATCCCGGAACAGACTTGTATGGATTGTGTGTCTGACGTTACAAATTGAGATATAAAGCTGATTCCTTTCAAATACATTTATGTTGGTGGCGGAGATTTTATTCTCTTAGCTTAACACCCTTCTCTGAGACGTACGAGCTCAGAGGTTATGTAGTTGAAATTTATCAGCAATATATTCCCAATTTGGTAACGTGGCATACTGAGTGTTGCTGTGAAATGATAAGTGTTTGATCATTTGCGATATGATCATTTGTTTGATCTTATATCTTTGTGATCATAGGTTGATCATTTGTTTGACCCGAAGCATGGCTTTGTAGAAAGCGTAGCTTTGTGGACGAGACTTCATCGAGCCTCACACCCCGGAAATGGTCAAAACAGGAAGGATGCAGCAAGGTTCTAGGGAGTAGCGCCCCTTAGTGTATGTCATTCCTTCTGGATAGAGGTGGTATCATGGTATGGAGCCCAGATACTTAACCTATGTGGTTGCTGCATTATTATTTTGATGTGGTTTGTTGGAAATCGGGGATCCTCGGGAAGATCGGTTACGATCGGGGGATGGCATACGCGTGTCAGTAGTTACCTATTTTTGCAGAGGTAACCCGGCCTTGTGTTGGCAGAGATCTAACCGTAACGTTAGGTTCTCGGGTCGTCTATTCCAGGGACGTACCCATCGTGGATAGGAAGTTCCTTAGCCTGACCATTTGTTGGAAATCCAAACTCCAATACGAACCTTGTACGGTATTAGTTGTAGAACCTGCCATTTACGTACGGTGGTCACCACTGTTTAGATGGTAGCTATAGTAGGCATACGATACTGGTCGTATGCTGGCTAAGATTAATATTATACTTTCGAAAAGTTTTCTACACTATGCACTAATAATAATATCAAAAAGAATTTGATTTTTGCGTAGTAAGCATCTTTGACTATCATAAGAAGAAATCTCCTCCAATTCTGCGTTTGCATTGTGTGTGTGGTGGGAGGTCTTATGGTAGTTTCATTTTCCAAAAGCATTGCGAATTTGTTTTATTTTCTTTGTGAAAAATAACTGTTTTACGATCTCACACCAGTCACCATGACTGACTCGGAGTTTATTGTTCCCTTCTAAACTCTGGGTGCCCACCAATTTCCACATGGGCAGCCTAGAGTTATGTTATCAGGATATTCTGGATATTCTGGAGCTTTGGAAGCAAGCTGGATGGCGTAACGTATCACCTACACTTTGTATTATTCTGCTGTGTATTATGTATGAGGACAAGTTATATAACTGTCCATTGTTGTATATTGACTCTGATGATTGATGTATGTATAAACTGATATAGCTCTTTGTTTTAAAAGACTAGTGTTTATTTATTATATATTGTTCCGCTGCGATGTGTAAGATTCTGATATTGTTTCTGCTTCTGATGTTGTTCTGTTGTTCTTCTCTATTTTCTTCTTCTCTTCTTCTTCCTTCTTCCTTCTTCTTCTGTTTTCTTCTTCTTCTGCCTTTTTCTTCTTTCTTAAACCCTCACTATTGGAGTTTCCGGCACTCGATTGCTCGACAGTCGATAAAGTGAGTATCGATGTCGAATTTTCGAAAGTCGAAAATTTCGGTATGTGACATATTGTCAAGCTTAGGGAGACTTTTATTCCTTTCTTACAATGTAACTATGTTTTGATAAAAGGTTTATCCTTCTGGCATTCTCCATGGGCTAAACAAGGATTGATCTTAAGTTCTGTAGTTGAGTATAACCTGAGAAGGAATTCTGGTATTTCTGAATTGGCTACAGTTGATGAGTTCTTACAGGATGATTGTGTAGTTTTACCTTATTCCAGTTCATTTCAATTAAGGAACTTATGGAATGTCATCACTAGTAATCCCATTAAGAATAATGATAATGTTTTAATTTGGTCAGACAAGGGTAAGCTTCATTCTATTAAGCTTGTTTATAATTTTCTCTGTCAAAATGGTTCTCAATTTCCTTGGCATTCAAGAATTTGGAATATTGGTGGAAGTGCTAAAGAAAACTTATTGTTGTGGAAAGTGATGGCAAATGCCTTAAATACCAAGGATAAGCTCTGTAAAATGGGTATTATTTCAGAGGATTTATGTGTTCTCTGCAAATCAGAAACTGAAAGCAATACTCACTTGTTTTTTGAGTGCACTTTTGTATATCAAATATGGTATAGACTTCTATCTAATGGTGGATTTTATAAACCATCACCAGTTAGTTCAATTGAATGGTTTAATGTGTTTAAAGCAACAAGATGGAAGTCTCGTTTGACCAGGCCGCTGCTAAAACTTCTTAAGAGACTGATATATGCAGTGTGGACTGAAAGGAATAACAGGGTTTTTGGTATTGGTAGTAAAAATTTATCTCAGCTCTATAATATGGTTCATGGCAGTATTCTCAGAGACATTAAAGCAGATTATATTTGAAGTTTTGCAATGATTCTATCACCTCTTGGAAGATGGCATTTTCTGGAATGTTAAATGTAATTTTACTGGATTCTCAAGATTGTATGCAGTGTATTATATTGTTTGGTCTATTTGAGATTGCTGATTGTAAGTTTGTATTGGTTGTTTTATTATCATTGTAGCTGTCAAGATGGTTGTAATAGGGTATGATTTTGTGGCACTATAACTGTTTGTAATATTGCTTAAGTCAATAAAATGAGTTCATGCTCTTGCCTTTCAAAAAAAAAGAATATTTAATTAATTTTAAATATTCAGATGATTATTTTAAATGATGAATATATAATCCATTTTAATTATTATATAATGATAATAAGTGATTGATAGTGGTTTTATAAATATATACAAAGGTATACAAACTTCTTCGCACTTTTTCAGATCGACGTCGTATATTTATAAATAGATTTTAATATTATTTAATATGGTTTTATGGCTTAAATAACCTTGTTTTAATTATTTAAAGATGATAAGTAATTTATTTTCAAGTTCTGTTTACATAAATAAATAGTTTTATTAAAAATTGAAAATATGACCTAAAATCAGATTCCGGATTTACAATAGTTTGACAAATGGAAATGGTTTTAAGTTATAGCAACCTTGTTTGAACATAAACACACATGCATATACATGAACATATACGTTTAAATGTGTATCACAATGTCAAATCAAAGCCAAAAGAAATATCTAAACAAGTATACAAATAAACTCCTTATGTATAAACAAATACAACTTGAAAAGCAAACTCACCATCATTCAATCAAGGGAGGACAAACACATGGGAAGGGAGTGGGCTAGGGGGTGGTTCGGCTGAAAGTAAGGGGAGGGTGGAGTAGCACATGGTGATGGGAAATGTGTTATAATGATGTTTGTGATATTTTACACATTTTTGCTTATAAAAGGAGAGGCATACCGACTCATTTATTCAAACTTTCCTTCATAAATTCTTAAGCTTTCTTCATCTTTTTCATGAGTCTATTAATGGCTTCCATGATCTCTTAAAAATATTCCAAAGCCGAGTCAATGTTCTGCCAAAAATAAATCATAATATATAGAGAGATATACCACTTTAGTTTGAAATTAAAGCAAGTAATCTTCTTCTCTTCTCTTCTTGCTTGGCCGAGCTCATCTAGGCACCTTCATCCTCTTTAGTACAAGGCCGAGCACGCCCAGGGATCCTAGGGCAGGATTCATAAGCTTTGGTATGGATATAGCGGAGCTATAGTCGATTTCGTAGCACTAAAAGTTAGATCGGGAAAGCATAGAAGTGAGAACAACTCCGTACCTTTTACTAATAATTTCCATAATGATATAATATGTTTATATGCTTGTGATGTTGCTTGATCATCATGTTTTGGATGTTCATTGTATGATTGCTTGATATGTAAATGATTTAGGGAAAAATACACGTCGAATTTACTCAAAGGAATCACTTTCTTTTATAAATTATAATGGTATATATAGCATTGTTAACCTCTTTAAATGGATAAAAATGGTTTATAAATGTTTTATAAACATTAAAACTCATTTCGATAAAGTTTGAATTTTTTTGGAAAATAGAGTCAAAATAAGCGCGTCGCATAATGGTAGTTCGCGATTTCGCGCCGTAAAAAGTTAAATCCATTTATAGAATGGAATATAAGTCAAAACTCTTTGGAATAAGAATTTATGGACTCTTAAAACCATAGTTTACAAACGAAAAATAAAATCGAGTTTTCATTTAATAAAGTTTGAGATATGTCCAAATCAAGTATTCAAAATAGTCACGTTTTGGCAGTTCGTAAACCATAGTTTTCAAACTTTTAAAATTTATATTTTTAATATGAAATAAATTCCATAAATATGTTAAAATGTTTTAAAAGGGGATTTAGTTATAAAATGGACACAAATATATAATGGAATAAATGTTTTGATATACAAATCTTTAAAATCATTATTCTCCAACAATTTAATAACTGAATTTGGCAATTTTTAAATAAATGATTTAAAGTTGGATTTCTCTTCCTGAATATTTTGGAAATGTTTTCCAAATAACCATACAAGTATTTTAAAAGTTAAGAGTCGATCAAATAACTTGATGCCTTATGGGTGACAGAGAGGTAGTCTCTAGGCTGGAGTTTGGAAAACCAATTGTCTGCTCCCCCTAGCTATCCGGACTGCCCGACGATGGGGATAGTAAATTTAATTTACTCAGATCGTATTTTCTTAAGATAAAAGAGAAGAGCTTGGAATTGTCCACAAAGTTAAACAAGATTTCAGATAAGATTTTGATGGTAAAGAGAACGTTCTAGTTAAACTCTGCATTAAATTCCGAGAAGAGAACCCATACTATCCGTGTGAATTTAAAAGGTGATTTCACCATTATTCGATGAATGGTATGGGTTGAATACGGAAATTAGTATTGAGTATAATTAATCTAAAATCTATTAATCCTTTTTTACTCAATATTAATTGGTTTGGGTATACAGTAAACGATAACATGTTTTTAACCGATTAAAAGATATATTTTAGAAATAAGTAATCCCCATTAGGAAAATTGAAATAATTTTCCTAAGTAATTTAAAGGAAATGATTTGGTATTTCCAAAGTTAAAAAGAGGTTTAATAAATCTGTATATACTAAGAAGAAATGGTTTGAAATATATCTCTAAAGATACTTTATTGGATATAAAGATATTAATTGATTGAGAGATGATCACCAATCACCCGCATACCTGACATCTTTTTATCGATAATTAGTTCGGAGAGACCGGGATCAGATTTAGGTGATTTCTATCGAAAAACCACTTCGAACCAATATACGCATTCTAAAGTGAAGACATGAAGATAATGATTTTGAAATCTTTAATGCAAGGACTGCTCGCTACTAATCCTAGGAGTTATTCCCAAATAGGATGTAGTAGGAGTACCTTCGGTTTGTCATGTTATTGTACAACTTGTATGGACGAATATCTAACATTACATTTCTAAGATCACGTACATTGATTTTTACAAACGTACATCTGTTTGATGGTGTAGGAGGTAAACCCTTTTATACTTAACACCCTTCCCTGAGGCGTATGAAATCGGGGGGTTGTACTTTTGTGGAAACTGCTTAGTGTGTTGTTGGAAATGGAAATGTGGCATTCAAAGTGGGATTTGTCATGAGAAAGGTAAAACGTTATCTCAAGCCTCGCACATCAGTAATGGTAAAAACATGGTAGATACAGTAGGGCCAAGTGGGTCACATCCATTAGAATATGATCATCACCTTTCCAGATTTTCCTTTATATTTCGGGTTTGTTGTGTATGCTTTGGGACCCATGGATAGATCGGGAATGACCGAGGTGATGGGATATTCAGTACTATCTATGGTAGAGGTAGGCCAGTTCTTATTTGTAGAGGGCAGCGGGGCTGTGCCTCGGTACATTCCTCTAGAGATTAACTGTCGGAAGGTAGTCTCTTACCTTGTCATTGTTCGAAATCCATCCTGCAATATGCGCCTTTTGTGGTTTTGACTATAGAACCTAGTATGCTGAAATTTAATTAATGTAACAATTTCGGCTATGGTTAATATGTTATTTGAAAGAATTTTCAAAGAATGTCATTAAAAATAATAGCCTTGATTTTATGTAGCAAATGTTTTGGATATCATAACGTAAAAACCTATCAGTATTTATGTGCGGCGTGGTCTTATGAGATACTCTTTGATTTCTAAAGTATCCATTCTTTTGAGCACACCAGTGCCATGGTTGACCCGAAGTTTATTTCCTTTTCCTTTAAACTCTGGGTGCCTTATTTTTCCAGACAACCAAGTAGTCAGGTTTAGCTTGAAGCATTTTGGAGGAGCTTGGAGCATGGAGCAGAAGATTCCTCTGTAGATAGTTATCCATTTCTATTTCTGCTATATTATGTATAAGTATATACCAGCATTTGTATAGGGATAGGCAGTTATAAATGTCCCTAGTTGGGTTAGTACTTGCCATAACTCGAATAAATCATTTTGAGAGTGATTGTATGTACTATCTATTTGTAAAAAATTTAAGTTGTTCAATGCGATGTACGAAGCTGTTTTTCTATCTTTTATCTTTATTTTCTTTTACTCCTGATCATCCATCTCTTCGGCACTTGAATTTGCGGCACGTGAATACCATGGATGTATTAATGTCGATTTTCGAGGATCGAAAAGGCGGGCCGTCACACATTCCAAGTTGGTTTTGCTATATAAAAGGTAAAATGTAGCCTCTAACTTCATCAACTGGGAATGAATAAAATAGGGGATATGCAGAATGGCTAAATAGGTTGCTCCCATTAGGGTGTATCATCACCTTTCTAGATATACATTCATTTTATGGATTTGGTTAGAGCTCTTGGTAAAGGTTGCAAAGCAAGCAGGATGATGATATATTCGATACTATTCAGTAAGAGGTAGGCCGGTTCTATGAGCAGGGGTACAAGACGTTCTTGTTGATCTCGGTACATTTTTCTAGATGTGTATTATGATAGGCGATACCCCGGTAGCCTTGTCATTGGTGGAATCCATTTTCCAATACGAGCCTTTACGGTTTTAGTTGTAAACACATTATGCTGAAATTTAATTAATGTAACAATTTTGGCAATGATTAATATGCATTTGTATCCTAGACATTATTATAATATCGCTGGATTTTCTATAAAATAGTTTGGTTATCGTAAGGAAAAAACACATCCATGTTTATTTGCGGCATGGTCTTACGAGCTACAATTTGTTTTAAAAGGGTTTTTTTAACTTTAAAATCCAATTGAGGCGTGTTTCTCACGCTAGTTTAACACTGATCCGAACGTTGTTTTCTTATAAAGCTCGGGTCAGACCAAGTAAAATTTATAGATATAGTTTGGATGCTTTGGAGCTTCCAGAAGACGTGTTGGAGGCTCAGACGTATTCATGTATATTCTATTATTTCACTGCATTTGTTCGTGTATTTATCAGCAATTATGAGAATGGTTAGTTATAATTGTCCAAGCTGATGTTTTATTTAGCGTACTTTGATGATGTCTGTATGTATATTATAGTTTTTTTATAAAGATCTGTTGTATATCAATTAGTGATTCATGAATTTTAGTTATGAAATTAATTGTAATATTTGAGAATAGTAACTTTGTTTTATCTTAATTGATCTTAAGATAATTTTGAGAAATGTGATAAATTTAAATAAGTGATTAATATTGAGATTTATTGTTTAAAACAGAAATTTGCAATTTATAGTTTATGTTAATGAAAATAATGAGAATAACTTTTCATTTTTAAAGTTACACATTTAAATTTGTGTAATATCTCAATATTATTAAAATTAAGAATTTTAACTTGTTAATTTTGTTTTGGTAGTTCGAGAAATCGATTTATGAGTTTTGTAAAAACATTATTAAGTGAAAGTTAGTTTAAATTTGTGTTTTAATAAGTGATTAAGTAAAAATTAAAATTAGCAACACTTCTTCTAAAAATGAAATTAGTAACACTTGGCTTATTAAATCCACATCTCACCCTCATGGCCCATTTAGAATAATTAGAAAAGAGAAATAGGAGTACGTATACTTTCTTCCTTAATTCATTTCATTCCAGAGAAAACAGAAACAAACTCTCTTGCTCTCATTAACCCTAGCTCAAGCAATCATCTAATTCTAGTTGCAAAACAAAGGGGTTTTGTCAATAATTGTATAAATCTAATTCAGGTAATCTTCTCCATCATCTAATGTATCTATTGTGTTGATTAATTTCAGTTTTGATTTAGGGTTGTAATCTTTTTTTTTTCAATTTGCTGAAATTAAACTTAGGAATTGCTGAAAGTGTTGAGTTAAGGATTCTAGAAAGCTATTACATGGGAAAAAAGGTGAGTAAATACTCACACAATCCATCTCTAGATAATTTGCATCCTTATGTAGTTAGAATAATCTGATATTTGCATTTGTTGATTGAATGGATGATAAGTTATTGAATGATCTTTGGTTGTTTGATGTTGTTGATTGTGAATATCTTGGATGTTAATCACTGTTAGTAATTTAAGCATATCTTTTCGGAATTTGATAATTTTCGAAGTTTTGGAAAGCCGAGACATTAAGGAACAACTTTCATGTTGTATGTTTCGAAAACGTGATTCAAAGGGTCGAAATTGGGTTTGAAACTGATACATGCTCTGCTGTGTCAATTTTCTGAGTTGAAATCTGAAATAAAAATCATCATAACTTTTGATTGGTAAGTCGAAATTGAGTGAGATGTTTTTCAGTTGAAATGTATTTTTATAAGGAACAACTTTTATGTTTTGTGTTTTGCATAATTTTGAAGTTTAAATGTTCGAAAACTTGTTTTTTTGTCGTTGGCCTGTTAATTAAAAGACAGAATTAACAAACATAAATCTGAGAAATTGTTTCAATCGTAACTTTTGAACCATATGTCCAAATTAAATGATATTTTTTTTAAAAGCTAAAACATTTATCTACAACTTTTATGTTTTGAGAATTGAAAATTTATGGGATTTAAGAGGTCGAAACTACAGATCTAAAAGCTGTAAAATTGAGTTAAAAATATATAAATGGATATGCTTCATATTCGAGTAATTTTATGAAAGGGAGTTTATTTAAAATTATAAATCTCAAACTTGTTTCTGAATTAGTTTAACTTTCTTTTGTAAATGATTTTAATAAATAATTATATATATATATATATATGTTAATTATGTTTAGTATAAAGAGTTATGGATTTGAAGATATGAGTGATTATGGTTTTATAAAATAAGTGATAACATATGCAAGTGGTTTTGGAATTATGGTTTTAAAATGGCAAGTCTAGTTTATTTCAAAATAATATATATATCAAAATTGATTTGAAAAAGTAATAAATTGGTTTTAAAATATGGGTTATTAACTAAGTGTTTTCTATGGAAATTTGAGACAAAATTGAGTATACAAGTGAAATTTTGGAATAAATAGAGTTATGGGATGTAGTACTGAATAAGTGAATATTTTACTATAGTTAAATAATAAATGGGTTTATGGAAAATTAAATAATTATTTATAAACAATAAACTCAAAAGAGAAAATGTTTTGAGAACCTTAATTCTATAATTTGAGGAGTACTAATAATCGACTTAGTGTCATCGATTGGTTTAAATGCTTTCGAATAACACTTCGTCGAATATGGTATAACTCATTGAATAGAATGTTTGATTGGAATTTACTAGCCCATTAACGAATACTCGAATTTCACCGGGTAGTATGGGATGCCTTGGTTAAATTCTTGTGATCGTATTTGAGAAAGTACTTAACACTTTAGAGTTGTATTCTCTTCTGGTGTGCGACAAGTGGTTGCTAGATCCTTAAGAGAATATGGTTCAGGTTTTCTAGTGGTATCTGTAATAAGTGATATTTACTAGCTTTTAGTAAATACTTGGAATTCACCATATGGTATAGGACGTATTGGTTAAATCGTAGTACTTACTGTAGGCGATAGTATTTGGCACTTTAGAGTTTACTCTCTTTTGGTGTGCGGCAAGTGGCTGCTAGATCCTTAAGAAGTTTATTCCTGGATTTCTTTTCGAACATAATAATTTAATAATATTAAATAAATGTGGATTTATCGAGTCATGGTTTCTACGATCAACTTGATCGGTATGGACTATCCTTGAGATCATTCTGTGATTCTATGTTCCCGGTCTGAGTACGATCCTTGGTATCGGATCGGTTCGAGTGATACCAATTTGTTTGTTTGTTTGCCATGGGTTTTGAGTACAATCATTGTGATTGTTTTGGACGATCATTACGATCGGTTTGGATTAAGATCTCTTGGATTCTGGAAATTTCGATTTTGTGACTGTTCTGTGTTTGTGAAATAAGTATATATATACTTATGTCTTGTGTTTGTGAAATAAACATATATTCTTGTGTCATGTGTTCGTGAAATAAATATATGTTCTTGTCTCTTGGGATGGATGTTAAGTTAATTCTGTTATTTTGTGTTTAGTGACTAGTTCGTGTTTGTGACGTAAATTTATAACCCTATATTGAGTTAATCATCGATATTTGTGTGCTTAGAGATATTATGTTTTGTTCTGTGAATTCAAATCCTAAACATCTGTATTTATTTATATGTTTGTTTTTTGTGCTATATCTTATTCTCACCCTATTAGATATTTAGAGATAGTCTGACCTGGGTGTTATTTTGCTCGGGTCAGACCGAGACTTTTCAGGTTACAGGAATACAGGATAAGTTGACATTTGGATGTTTGAGCTAGCAAGGAGACAAACACTTTTGACTTTTTAGTTTATCTCATTTAGGAAATTTGTGAATATGTTTATAAGATGTACAATTGAGGTTAGAGAATTGTTAAACTTGTATATCAATCGAGTTTAGTATTTCATTTTGTAAACTAAAAATTTGTATATGTGTAAGTTGAGATTTATTCCGCTGTGATCTGTGACTGTTATTTATGTGATATATTGTTCTGATTCTGAGAAATGATGTGTCTATCACTTTGTATTAATACTGTACACGTCAAATTCAGTTCAGATATTCAGTGAAAAGGTATAAATGACGTGTCAGTGTTAGTATAAAGATATATTCACATTCGATCGCCCTTAGAATGCCGTATTCTCCGGATTAGCAGACTGTTCTGTCTTTTCTTTCTTTTCCCTAACAATTTGTCTTTTCGACACTCGAATGTTCGGCACGTGAATATCGTAGATGTATTAGTATCGACTTCTGAAGATCGAAAAGGCGGATCGTTACAAGTACGTCATAAGAGAATACACTTGCACATATTTTCTGGCAAAACTAAACTTTATTATAATATTTTTATTTAAGTGAAACACCTTAAAGCTAGTAAACAACATTCAGATATCTCTGATCTCTCAACTTATCACATGAAACTTTTTCAGTTTTCTTAAACAACCTATGGTAAAAACTAAAAAGAGTGAAAAAGACTTGACCATGGGTTCACTCATCCCCACTACAAGTACATTCTGCTCTATAATGTATGTTGACATTTTATCTACAGTGGAAAATATCTTAGATAAGTTAAAAATCGGCATCATTAATATAAGATAATCCTGCATAGACATGCAAAATGAACCTTGATGATGAAACACGAAGCTGAAAGCAAGACTAATGCTTACAAGATAGAACTGCTGGCACATTTGCAGTCATATTCTACTCCCAAAAAGTAAGATCCAAATACACAATGCCTGTGTTGGTTTCAAGTCCAGCACTTGCTCAGCCATCGGCTTCTGCCAGTTCCCATGCTGCAAGAGGCACTAGTTCAACCTAAATCATGAATGGCAGCCTTTTGGTTTTAACCGTATATACTGCTACCTGGATCTATCTCTAACCATACTCCTTTCATTATGCTTGCTATCTTCTGCTAGTTCTGCCTGTCAAGTAGCTTAACCTTCAAATTTATATTGGATATCCAAAATCAGTTGGCTTATGATAAGAAGTTTGACTATAAATGTAAAATGTTTGATAATCATATATTGACTGAAAATGAAGATTTCCAACAAGAGATGAAATCAGTTGTTCCTTGATTTCAAGAATCAATTCCCAACCACAGATATGTAAACATGCAAATGAATAAATGTAAACTGCAAGTTGGCAAAGTGAGAGCTTACTGTATGTTGATGTATCAATTTGTTCACGCAACTCCTTTATATCAACCTCAAACCTTTCTTGTACCTATGTTAATATTGAAAATAATAATTACATTGAAATACACCAAAAATGAAGAGACACTTGATTTGAAGTAAAAATGAAATTTACCGAAATAAGGACATCTGAATCAAAGGCACAGGCAACAAAAGTAATGGCAAAACCTTTGGTTCCAAACCAACCAACACATCCAACCTGTAATACATTAAAATGTGAGAAGGGCATTCAAACAAGTTAAAAGAAAAAAGTTAAAGCACTCGAAAATAATTAACTTACCCTATGTAAGTATAAGAATCTGTAGAGTCTGGCATATCTTAATTAAAACACAAACTCGGAATCAAACATTACTCATATAGTTACACAAAAGTATCACCATGGACAATAACAATGAACATGTCACTTTATGCAATTAATTACTTTTGGTTAGTAGTTTTTTTTCTTTCTATAGTGCCAGACATCCATGATGTCCTAAGCACAAAGCCACATTGTATTGTCTTTAAAAGACCAAAATTATCTCACAGGTGACAGCCATTAACAAATTTTAAATGAGCTTACCAAACAAAATCAGATATGGTACATAAAACCAGTATAAATAGTAGTTGATATACTAACCAAAATATAAATAGAAATACTAACTACTGCTAGTAAATAGAGATAACACAATCAGTAGAGACACTGAACGACCACCACGATACAATTACAAAGCCGGCCTTTTGACAAAATCATTTGTGAAGCTGACGATAGAACCATCTGACACACATTACTGTATGGACAAAATTATTGTATTAATTTTTTGAAAATGGATCCTTTTATGAGACAAACAAATATAAAATGACAACAACTCATCCTTAGGATAACCGAGTTGAGCAAAAAATTAATGTTAATGAAGAACAACATATATTATTGGAAGTTTTAGAAGAAGATATATGAGAGGTTAAAGGAAAAAAATGATTTTTTTCTTATAAGAAGGAAATATAACTTTGCTACTAAACTTTATTATAAAAGTTGATACTTTTTTCTTAGATCCAAAATGAGTGAACACACCTTTATTCACAGGAGTTCACTTCTCAAATAAATGGTGGAGTTTCGTTTAATCTAATGGTTATTCATAAAAATGTTCTGAATATTCTCAAATATATTATTCTATAAATATCTCCTAAATATTCTCAAATGTATTATTTCATAAATATCTAAATATATTTTAGATTCTAGATATTTCCTAGATTACAAAATTAAGTTTATTTCCAATACCCATGTAAACTTGATTTTGTAATACCAATTAATGTTTGAAATCTTTGTGTTTCACGTGCTTGGTAGAAAAAGAGATATTATGTAATTCCCCATATTTTTAGTAACATTATTTAGGATATTTAATTAGTTAAATTGAATAAAATAATGTAAGATGATTAATGGATTGAGATTTGTGATTAAATAAGGAGTAGCCATGACATGTTAAACAAGTGAACTAAAGAATAAAAAGAGAATAAAAGGTTAGGAAATATACAAGGGCAAAATAGGAACAAGGCATATCCTTATACCCTAAACCCTTAACCCCTCAACACTCACGTTCACTTCATTATTCACAAATGAAAAATACAAGCTAAGGTCGACTTCCATTTGCAAGCTCAAGTGAAGATAAAAGCTAGGATTTCAAGAAGGAGAATCAAATCACTTAATCAAGAACAAATCTCGCATCTTTAATCAAAAAGCTAAGGTGAATAATGACTACATCACAAGTTTTTAATGTTTTTCGGTTTTTAGTATGAAATTCGGATTATTTGCAATGTTTTTCCATGTTTTGGATGATAAAATGTATATCTATATGTTGTTGATGATTTATGCTAATTCACATAGATTTTGTGATATGTTTTGATACGAAAACACTATTATATGACATCCAAATGCCTTGCGAATTTAAATTTAGATTACAAATAATAATTTAGTAACGGGTTCTAATTTTCATAATTTCCTAAATTAATGTGGATTTTATACGAAATTTCTAGTGAAGAAAATGCTATTTTGGGTTTAAAATTAATTCAGCCAAATTATATTGGTTTAGGGTCTGAAATTTATATATGTTGGAAAACATATTAAAAATGTTTTTTTGGAATTTTTGTAGAATTTTCCTTAGTATTTTAATGGATATATAAAATTACTTAAGGTATGGGACTTAAATATTTTATATATTTATATAAAGGAGAAGGGGTATTTTGTAAATAATCCAAATTGTTATTTCTGAAAATTGGCCATACTTTTAGAAAGAAAAATTTGCAACCAATCATAATTTGATAAACAAGGCAGGTTAGGTACAAAGGACTAATTTTAAAAGTAAAATCAACATGTCTTTTTCTGTTTTAATGCTTTCGGCACCATGCTTCTGAATCCTTACGTCCACCTCCGACTTTATCGAAACCAATGCACATGGTATTAGATACCTAGTACATAGTGAATGGGATATAGGCTGAAGGTACTGGGTCGAAACCAAAGGTTCCGAGGGGAGCGAAGCATGCTTTGTTTTAAATTGAAAATGCGCCTGCTTTTGCTTTCGAAGGAAGTGCTTTCAACTTGGTTGGCTTTCGGCCGAGTCAAATGTTTCAAAGGAAAGGTTTCGAATGGCTTACACCTTTTGTTTTAAATGAATGCTTTCAAAGGGGTCGAAACCCCTGACCGCCTCTTTTTATCTTTTGACCCAGATTGGTTTCAAAAGGGTTACCTTATTTTTGAAAACCAAACTACTTCTCCAAATCTTTCGAAAAGATGGTTTCGACACCATCACTTCTTTACCTAGGAAATGCTTTCAAAAGAGATGCTTTCGACTTAAATGATTTAATGACCCTTTTGCTCTATAAAAGGTAGAACCCAAATGGTTTCGAAAGAGATGGTTTTAATGGTTTCGAAAGGTGTTTCCACATGTTATAAATTGAACTCAAATGCTCTCGAAAGGCTTGATGTTTCGAAAGGTTTTAAACAAAGGTTTCTAAGGGGTGTTTCCCCAATGGTTTCAAAAGGTCTAAAAGGAAAGGTTTTCCAATGGTTTCGAAAGGCAATGTTTAAGTGCTTTAAAGATAAGATGTCTAAGATTTTAAAGCTTTTGAAGGAGATGTTTTTCCATGATTTCGAAAGGATAAATATGAATGGTTTCGAAAGGTATGATTTCAAAAGGTATGTTTGGCCTTCGGCCTAAGCTTTTACTTGTATTAAAATGGATACTTTCAAAGGCTTCGAAAAGGGTACTTTCGAAAGGTTAAACGTTTTCATGAACAAGGTTTTGTGTAAAGAATATGTAACATGGCAAGGTGATCTGAGTAAAGCAAAGAGTATATATAATTTCCGTGTTTAAAGAATGATTTTAAAGGTTTAAATCAATTTGAAAGAAAAGGTTTTCAAGGAAAATTTTATAGGTAGATAACCCTAAGTAAAATTACTCAGATATTAGAATACCAGATGAGACTGGTATGGGGTCGCACCCTATACTTTAGCTAGTAGCCCATAGCTAAAATAGATCCAAAATTCCAGTGTGTAGGGCTTTGTCACAAATGAGACTAAAATTATGTTACACGTAGAAAGGATTCTAAAAGGGAAGGCCAGGTTATTGGTAAGCCCGCAAAACCATTAGGATCCGTTAGACCTGGAGAAGTAAGTAAGGACAGACCGTCCAGAAGAGGAGTATCTAATAGATGTTAGATTTTTAGGTTTTTCTAGTAGGCCCGAATCAGTCAAGGGTTAGTAGTTAGCCAAACAAAACTACATTGAATGGACAGATAGTCCATTTGATAATGGATATGTACATACACATGATATTGCTTTATAGATTCAACCAGTTTTTGTCGCAGGATTATAAATTTGCAAAAGATATGTTTTAAAAAGGATATTAGTGAGGGAAAACCCGTTCTACTAAGTGGCATGGTCTCACATAATATCAGATAACCGAGATGTACAGTATTATTCACACCAGGCTTTATGTCTGACTTAAAGTTTATGTTTTCCCCTTAAACTCTGGGTACTCAAAAATTGATTTGAGTAGGCTGAGGGTTGAGGTTTACAGGTTTTAGTAGGATTGGCGAATAAAGCTTTCAATGACGAGCAACTGGCTGACGGATAACTAATTAGGAGTTGATGTTATATTTTGGATTGTTTTCGCTGTATTGTATATATAGTACTCTGATCAACCAAGGAGGCATCGTTATATGTCGCTCTTGGCATATTTATGTAATAATTATATTTTATCTGAACCTGGGAAAGCAATGGGATTATGTAATTTGAATATGGAACATGTTTTGGAAATGCAATCAAAAATATTGTTCTTTTTGAAATCGGTGATTTTGTTTCATATTCATGTGCTTCTAATATGGATACCATTAACATTACCGTATTTAGTCATCGGAAGTTAATACTATCAATGACTGCAGCATCTATAGCACTTAGCTTCGGGCCTTCAGATAGGGGTGTTACAACTTGGTATCAGAGCATAGGTTTATAGAAAACTTCAACTAAAAAGAAGAATTTTGAAATATAATTCTAAGGAATTAGTGATAAGATTGGGGTATGAGATAACGCTATAGTAACGTACTTGTATTTTCCATATATAAGTATGCACTTTATCTCTAGTCTCCTATCTCTATTAGGTTATTTTTTTATATCTCACGAAGGTTCGAATGTAGATACAGATTCTGGATGAGATAATGTTGGAAGAGGAAGCACCAATGTAGATGGAAATGCCAGACCTAATACTAGAAGGAACCAAGGTCAGGCACGAGCTAGAAATACTGGTGCTGAAGTCCCGCAAGTTGACATGGGAGCCATGTATTAGTTTTTCGTGAATATGATGCAAGAGGAGGTTGCTACTGGAGTAGTTGGAGGAGAAGTACATGAAGCTCCAGTAGTCAACAATTATATTGCTTTGAGTAGGGACTATGCAAGGTTGGGCATTCATTGGGAATGAAGACGCCATAGAAGTGGGGAATTGGTCGCTGCATTATGAGAGGATTTTTACATATTTAAGGCTCAGTGATGAGCAGAAAAGAAGGCTTACTTCGAGGCAGCTTCAAGGAGCAGCTTTATACCGGTGGAATGGTGTGACGGTTGGAGTGGATGAAGGAACAATGACATGAGCTGAGTTTAAGAGGAGGTTAGAGGGGAGATTCATGTTTGTGATGGAAAAGTTTACCTTGCTCGAAAAGTTTGCCAAGTTAGAGCAAGGAGAGATGACTGTGTTAGAGTATGCTACAAGGTTTAAGGAGTTAGCAAGATATGGTCATGCCACTGTGGATACCGTGATTAAGATAAATGAGAAGTTCATTATGGGGTTGAAACCAAAATTGGCCAGGGCTACATTACCTCATATTAGGGACCCTTGTGATGTTGTAGTAGAGATGGCTCTAAGACATGAGGAAATTATTGCTTCTGTGGAGAAAAATAAGGCAAAGGAGGTCCTGGTAGGGCAGAGTCAGAAAAGGAAGTTCGTTCCTAAGAAGGGAGCCCAGAAGGGTGGAGCCATGAAGAAGGGAAAGTTAGAAATTGTCTGTTTTAAGTGCGACAAGAAAGAGCATTTTGCGAATGAATGTCGTTCTGGAGAGGCAAAGAAGGTGACCGGGAAGAAGTATATCAACTGCTTCAACTGCGATCAGATGGGTCATTACAAGAGCCAATGCAAGGAGCCTGCTAAGGATGGAAAGGGCAAAGTATATGCATCGGAGCCAGCTACCTCGAGACCCACGGTAGGGGAAAAAGGGAAAGTAGTGTTGGGAGGTACGCTTATGATTCTTGGTATGGCAGTTAGTGTTCTATTTGATACTGGTGCATCGCATTCTTTTATATCTCGTTGTTTGGTAGATAAGCTTAACCTAGAACCCTCATATCTAGTTACTTCCTTAAGGGTTGCAAATCTGATAGGAGGGTATGCAACACTTGGGATGAGATGTGACCACCTAGAGTTTGACTTGTTGTGTCATACTTTTGTTTGCAGTTTGCATGTGTTTGATTTTGTGGGATTCGAAATTATTTTGGGTTTGGATTGGTTAAGTAAGTACGATCTAGGGTATTTTGACATGATGGGAAAATATCGCTTAGACACCCAGACTATAGGGAGCGGATTGTATATACCGTAGAAAACCTTAGCTGCGAGGAGAATGCTTTATTGGGTGTTGTGGAGATAGAAGATGAGCTGAATCGAGTTTTTATGGTTAGAGAATTTGTGGATATTTTTGAACCCGTAGTAGGATTGCCACCGAAACGGGCCATTAAGTTTCAGATAGATTTGGTGCCTGGAACAGAACCAGTAAGTAGACCGCCAAGCAGGATGACACCTACCGAAATGAGGGAGCCCAAGGTGCAGTTGGTGGATTTTGAAGGCAAGAATTTTATCAGACCTAGCAGTTCACTTTGGGGAGCAGTCGCAGTGTTTGTTAAGAAGCTGAACGATCGTTAAGGTTATGTATCAATTATCGTAAGTTAAATGAGAAAACGACAAAGAATCGATATCTTTTGCCTAGGATAGATGATTTGTTCGATCAGTTGAGTGGAGCCAAGATATTTTCATAGTTGGATCTAGCAACAGGTTTCCATCAGCTTAGAGTGGTAGAGGATAGTATTCCTTTGATGGCGTTTAGAACCAGATATGGATCGTACGAATGGTTAGTGATGCCGTTCGGACTGACTAATAAGCCGGCTTTCTTTGTAGATTTGATGAACTAGATTTTCCGAGAGCACCTAGATAGGTTCGTATTGGTTTTCATTGATGATATTTTAGTGTACTCTAAGGATGAAAGAGAGCATAAAGTTCATCTTAGAGTAGTGCTTGAAATGCTGAGGTAGCATCAGCTAAAGGTGAAGTTCTCGAAGTTTCATTTCTGGAAGAAGGAAGTGAAGTTTCTTGGCCATGTAGTTTCTGAGAAAGGGTTATCGGTGGATCCAGCTAAGATCGAGGCCGTGAATAGTTGGAAGAGACCAAAAATGGAGACTGAGATAAGAAGTTTTCTGGGGTTGGCTAGTTACTATCGAAGGTTTATTAATGATTTTTCGCTAAAGAGGCTCCAATGACAAAGCTAGCTCGAAAGGATGTGAAGTTCGTTTGGACCGATAAGTGTGAGTGGGCATTCCAGAAGCGGAAACATTTATTGACTAATGCACCTGTGTTGGTTGTTCTAGAGAGGAATCGGATTTGGTGGCGACACGGATGAATGTGGGACTGGGTTAGGAGATTTGTTAATGCAGATGGGTAAAGTAATTGTCTATTCTTCTCGACAGCTTAGACCGCATGAAGTCAAATACCCAACCCATGACTTGGAATTAGCTGTGGTAATTTTTGCGCTGAAGGTGTGAAGACATTATCTCTTGGGAGAAAGATTTGAGTTGTATATGGATTATAAATCGTTGAAGTATTTGTTCTCTCAGATGGAGCTGAACATGAGACAGCAGAGGTGGTTAGAGTTCTTAGCTGCTTATGATTTTGGTATTGAGTACACACCAGGGAAAGGCAACAAGGTTGCAGATGGACTCAGCACAAAATATCAGAATGTGGTGTTAGCAATGATAGTTGAGTGGAAAGATTTGGAAGCGTTAGCGACTTGCAGAGTACAGTGGAGAACTAAGAGTAGTTCAAGTACAGAAACCGCTTTGTTATCATGTTTGGAAGTTCGACCAGTTATGATCGAAAAATGATCTTCTAAACAGCTAGAGGATCCAGTGTTGGTTGAACGGATCAGAAAGCTGAGAGAGGGAATGGAGAGTGATGACTTAAAGGATTTTAGTCTTGACCAGAATGGGTTGTTGAGAAAGGAAGGAAGATTATGTGTTCCAAATGTGGGAGACATAAGGAAAGAAGTTTTGGAGGAGTGCCATCGTTCGAAGCTCACTATTCATCCGGGAGAAACAAAGATGTATCAGGACATAAAGAGAAGTTTCTTCTGTATATTTAAAAGGAAAGGTTTTCCAATAGTTTCGAAAGGCAATGTTTAAGTGTTTTAAATATAGGATGTCTAAGGTTTTAAAGCTTTCGAAGGAGATGTTTTTCAATACTTTCGAATGGATAAATATGGATGGTTACGAAAGGTATGATTTCAAAAGGTATGTTTTGGCCTTCGGCCTAAGCTTTTACTTGTATTGAAAGTGATACTTTCAAAGGCTTCGAAAGGGGTACTTTCGAAAGTTTAAACGTTTTCATGAACAAGGTTTTGTGTAAAGAATATGTAACATGGCAAGTTGATTTGAGTAAAACAAAGAGTATATATAATTTCATTGTTTAAAGAATGATTTTAAAGGTTTAAATCAATTTGAAAGAAAAGGTTTTCAGGAAAAATTTTATGGGTAGATAACCCTAAGTAAAATGACTCGAATATTAGAATACCGATGGGACAAGTATGGGGTCGCACCCTATACTTTAGCTAGTAGCCTCTAGCTAAAATAGGTCTAAAATTCCAATGTGTAGGGCTTTGTCACAGGCGAGACTAAAATTATGTTACACATAGAATGGAATCTATAAAGGAAAGTCATGTTATTGGTGAGCCCGCAAAACCATTAGGACCAGTTAGACCTGGAGAAGTAAGTAGGGACAGACCGTACAGAAGAGGAGTATCCAACAGATGTTAGATTTTTATGTTTTCCCGGTAGGCCCGAGTCAGCCAAGGGTTAGTAGTTAGCCAAACAAAACTACAGTGAATGGATAAATAGTCTATTTGATAACGGATATGTACATATACATGATATGGCTTTACAGATTCAACCAGTTTTGGTTGCAGGATTATAAATTTGCAAAAGATGTTTTAAAAAGGATATTAGTGAGAGGAAACCTATTCCGCTAAGCGGCGTGGTCTCACTTAATATCAATTAACAGAGATGTATAGTATTATTCACACCAGGCTTTATGTCAGACTTGAATTTTTTGTTTTCCCCTTAAACTCTCGGGTGCTCAAAAATTGATTTGAGTAGGCTGAGGGTTGAGGTTTACTGGTTTTAGTAGGATTGGCGAATAAAGCTTCCGGTGACGAGCAGGCGGCCGACAGATAGCTAATTATGAGTTGTTGTTATATTTTGGATTGTTTCCGCTGTATTGTATATATAGTACACTGTCAACCAAGGGAGCATCATCATATGTAGCTCTTGGTGTATTTATGTAACAATTATATTTTATCTGAACCTGGGAAAGCGATGAGATTAAGTAATTTTAATATGGAACAAGTTTTGGAAATGTAATCAAAAATATTGTTCTTTTTGAAGTCTGTGATTTTGTTTGATATTCATGTGCTTTTGATATTATGAATACTATTAACATTATTGTATTTGGTTACCAGAAGTTAATGCTATGGATAACTGCGACACCTGTAGCGCTTAGCTGCGAGCCTCTAGATAGAGGATTTTACAACTTGGTATCAGACCATAGATTTATGCAAAACTTTAACAAAAAAGATGAATTTTGAAAATATATCCAAAGGAATTTGAGAAAAGATCGGGGTATGAGATAACGATATAGGAACGTACTTGTATTTTCCATATATAAGTATGCACTTTATCTCTAGTCTCATATCTCTATTAGGTTATTTTTCTGTATCTCACGAAGGTTCGAATGCAGATATGGATTCTCGAAGAGATAATGTTGGAGGAGGAAGCACCATTGCAGATGGAAATGCCAGACCTAATACTAGAAGGAACCAAGGTCGGGCACGAGCTGTAAATACTGGTGCTGAAGTCCCACAAGTTGACATGGGAGCCATGTATCAGTTTTTCATGAATATGATTCAAGCGGAGGTTGCTGCTGGAGTAGTTGGAGGAGGAGTCCAGGAAGCTCCAATAATCAACAATTATGCTGCTTTGAGTGGGGACTATGCTCGGTTGGGAGGAAAACCATTCATTGGGACTGAAGATGTCGTAGAAGTGGGGAACTGGTTGTTGGATTGTGAGAGGATTTTTACAGATTTAAGGCTCGGTGATGAGCAGAAAAGAAGGCTCGCTTCGAGGCAGCTTCAAAGGGACTTTATAGTAGTGGAATAGAGTGACGGTTGGAGTGGATGAAGGAACGATGACATGTCTGAGTTTAAGAGGAGGTTCGAGGAGAGATTCATGTCTGTGATGGCATAATCTACCTTACTTAGAAAGTTTGCCGAGTTAGAGCAGGGAGAGATGATTATGTTAGAGTATGCTACAAGGTTTTAGGAGTTGGCAAGATATGGTCATGCCACTGTGGATACCATGATTAAGAGAAATGAGAAGTTCATTATGGGTTGAAACCTGAATTGGCCAGGGCTACATTACCTCATATTAGGAATCCTTGTAATGTTGTAGTAGAGATTGCTCTAAGATATGAGGAAATTATTGCTTCTATGGAGAAGAATAAGGCGAAGGAGGTCCAGGTAAGGCAAAGTCAGAAAAGGAAGTTCTTTCCTAAGAAGGGAGCCCAGAAGGGCGGAGCAGTGAAGAAGGGAAAGTCATAAATTATTTGTTTTAAGAGCAACAAGAAAAGGCATTTTGTGAATGAATGTCGTTCTGGAGAGGCAAAGAAGGTGACCAGAAAGAAGAATATCAAATGCTTCAACTGCGATCAGATGGGTCATTACAAAAGCCAATGCAAGGAGTCTACTAAAGATGGAAATGGCAAAGTATATGCATTGGAGCCAGCTACCTCGAGACCCACGACAGGGGAAAAAGGGAAAGCAGTGTTAGGAGGTACGGTTATGATTCTTGGTATGGCAGTTAGTGTTCTGTTTGATACTGGTGCATCGCATTCTTTTATATCTCGTTGTTTGGTAAATAAGCTTGACCTAGAATCCTCATACCTAGTTATTTCCTTAAGGGTTGCAAATCCGATAGGAGGGTATGTAACACTTCAGATGAGATGTGACCACCTAGAGTTTGACTTATTAGGTCATACTTTTGTTTGCAGTTTGCATGTGTTTGATTTCGTAGGATTCGAAATTATTTTGGGTATGGATTGGTTAAGTATGATGTTAGTGTATTTTGCCATGATGGGAAAATATCGCTTAGACACCCAGACTGTAGGGAGCAGATTGTATATACCGTAGAAAACCCTAGTTGTAAGGTGAATGCTTAGTTAGGTGTTGTGGAGATTGAAGACGAGCTGAATCGAGTTTTTGTGGTTAGAAAATTCATGGATAATTTTGAACCCATGGTAGGATTGCCACCAAAATAGGCCATTGAGTTTCAGATAGATTTGGTACTTGGAGCAGATTTAGAAAGTAAACCGCCAAGCAGGATGACAACTAACAAAATGAGGGAGCTCAAGTTGTAATTGGTGGATTTGGAAGGCAAGAATTTTATCAAACCTAGTAGTTCACCTTGGGGAGCAACCGCAGTGTTTGCTAAGAAGTCGGATGGATCGTTAAGGTTATGTATCGATTATCGTAAGTTAATGAGAAAAGGATAAAGAATCGATATATGTTGCCTAGGATAGACGACTTGTTCGATCAGTAGAGTGGAGCCAAGATATTTTCGCAGTTGGATTTAGCAACAGGTTTCCATCAGCTTAGAGTGGCAGAGAATAGTATTCCTTTGACGGCATTTAGAGCCAGATATGGATCGTACGAATGGTTAGTGATGCCGATCGGACTAACTAATGCGCCAGCTTTCTTTGTAGATTTGATGAACCAGATTTTCTGATAGCATATGGATAGGTTCGTATTGGTTTTCATAGATGATATTTTGGTGTACTCTAAGGCTGAAAGAGAGCATAAAGTTCATCTTAGAGTAGTGCTTGAAACGCTGAGGCAGCATCAGCTAAAGGTGAAGTTCTCGAAGTGTCATTTCTGGAAGAAGGAAGTGAAGTTTCTTGGCCATGTAGTTTCTGAGAAAGGGTTATCAGTGGATCCAGCTAAGATCGAGGCCGTGAATAGTTGGAAGAGACCAGAAACGGTGACTGAGATAAGAAGTTTTCTGGGGTTGGTTGGTTACTATCGGAGGTTTAGTAATGATTTTCCGCTAAAGTAGCTCCAATGACCAAGCTAGCTCGAAAGGATGTGAAGTTCGTTTGGACCGATAATTGTGAGGGGGCATTCCAAAAGCTGAAACACTTATTGACTAATGCACCTGCGTTGGTTGTAACAAGTGGGGAATCAGGATTTGGTGGTGTACACGGATGCATGTGGGACTGGTTTAGGAGTTGTGTTAATGTAGAGGGATAGAGTAATTGCCTATGCTTCTCGACAGCTTAGACCGCATGAAGTTAGATACCCAACCCATGACTTGGAGTTAGCTGCGGTAATTTTTGCGCTGAAGGTGTGGAGACATTATGTTTTGGGAGAAAGATTTGAGTTGTATATGGATCATAATTCGTTGAAGTATTTGTTCTCTCTGAAGGAGCTGAACATGAGACAATAGAGGTGGTTAGAGTTCTTAGCTGCTTATGATTTCGGTATTGAGTACACACCGGGGAAAGGCAACAAGATTGCAGATGCGCTCAGCAGAAAACATCAGAATGTGGTGTTAGTAATGATAGCCGAGTGGAAAGATTTGGAAGCATTAGCAACTTGCAGAGTACAGTGGAGAACTAAGAGCAGTTCAAGTACAGAAACTGCTTTGCTATCATGTTTAGAAGTTCGACCACTTATGATCGAAAAGCTGCTTTTAAACAGCTAGAGGATCTAGTGTTGGCTGAACGGATCAGAAAGCCGAGAGAGGTAACGAAGAGCGATGACTTAAAGGATTTTAGCCTTGATCAGAATGGGTGGTTGAGAAAGAATGGAAGATTATGTGTTCCAAATGTGGGAGACATAAGGAAAGAAGTTTTGGAGGAATGTTATCGTTCGAAGCTCACTATTCATCGGAAGGAACTAAGATGTATCAAGACATGAAAAGAAGTTTCTTCTGGGAAGGTATGAAGAGGGATGTAGGCTTATGGGTGAAGCAGTGTCTAAACTGCCAACGGATAAAAGCCGAACATTAGAAGCCAAGTGGGTTGCTTCAGCCTTTGGACATTCCAGTGTGGATGTGGGATTCTATTTCTGTGGATTTCATTGACCGGTTGCTAAGGTCTAATAGAGGAAATGAAAGCATATGGGTCATTGTGTGCAGATTGACCAAGAGTGCCCATTTCATTCCAATTAAGTCAAACAGAATGGCACCTGCATTAGCGAAGTTGTTTATGAAGAACGTAGTTAGATTGCATGAAATTCCTAGTAGTATGGTGAGTGAAAGAGATTCTTTCTTCACTAGCGAGTTCTGGGAGTATACAAGATACCTTAGGTACCAAGCTCGAGATGAGTACCACTTACCATCCACAGACTGATGGGAAAACGGAGAGAGTTAACAAAGTCTAAGAGGATTTGTTACGAGCTTGTGTGCTAGATTTTAGGGTATCATGGGAAGACCATCTACATCTAGTCGAGTTTTCGTATAACAATAATTATCAGGCTAGTATAGGGATGGCACCATTTGAAGCTTTGTATGGAAGGCCATACAAATCTCTAGTTTCTTTGTTAGAGACCGGGAATAGGTTGGTTCTTGATCCAGATTTGGTTAGAGAAGCTGTAGAAAAGGTTGAGTTACTTCGAGCTAGAACGAAGGAAGCCCAATTTAGGCAGAAGAGTTATGTGGATAAAAGACGGAAAGACTTAGAGTTTTTTGTTGGAGAGCATGTGTTCATTAAGGCGTTGCCGATGAAGGATGTGATTCGATTTGGGAAATCAGGGAAGTTGGCACCGAGGTTCGTTGAACCATTTCCTATTATTTAGAGGATCAGGAAACTCGCGTATAAGGTAGAGTTATCAAGCAGTTTGGCTGAAGTCTATGATGTTTTCCATGTTTCTAATCTAAGAAGGTGTATTCGAGATCTGGAGGCTACTATATCACCGACTGTGTTAGATGACTTAGTCATAGAGCCGAATTTGACTATAGTTAGAAAGCCGGTTCGCATAGTCGCAAGAGATGAGAAAAGGCTTAGGAACAAGACAGTCAAATTAGTTAAAGTCTAGTGGAGTGAGGATGAGAGAGATTGTACTTGGGAGACTGAGAATAGGATGAGAGATGCTTATCCTGATTTATTTGATGGTATGTTTTACCTTTGATTGTTTTGATGTATACCTTATTGTAATTTCGATGACGAAATTATTTAAGGATGGGATTCTGTAACACCCCATATTTTTAGTAACATTATTTAGGATTTTAATTAGTTAAATTTATAAAATAATGTAAGATGATTAGTGGATTGAGATCTGTGATTAAAAAAGGGGTAGCTGTGCCATGTTAAACAAGTGAACTAAAAAATAAAAAGAGAATAAAATGTTAGGAAATATACAAGGACAAAATAGGAACAAGGCACATCCTTATATCCTAAACCTTTAATCCCTCAACACTCATGTTCACTTCATTATTCACAAATCAAAAATACAAGCAAAGGCCGGCCACCATTAGCAAGCTTAAGAAAAGATAAAAGCTAGGATTTCAAGAGGGAGAATCAAATCACTTAATCAAGAACAAATCTCACATCTTTATTCAAAAAGCTAAGGTGAATAATGACTACATCTCAAGTTTTTAATGGTTTTCGGTTTTTAGGATGAAATCAAGATTATTTACAAATGTTTTGCCATGTTTTGGATTATAAAATGTATATCTATATGTTGTTGATGGTTTATGCTAATTCACATAGATTTTGTGATATGTTTTGATATGAAAACCCTATTATATGACATCCAATTGCCTTAGGAATTCAAATTTAGACTAGAAATAATAATTTAGAAATGGGTTCCAATTTTCATAATTTTTTGAATTAATGTAGATTTTATATGAATTTTCTAATGAAGAAAATGCTATTTTGGGTTTAAAATTAATTACGTCCAAATTATATTGGCTTAGAGTTTGAAATTTATATATGTTGGAAAACATATTAAAAATGATTTTCTAGAATTTTTGTAGAATTTTCCTAAGTGTTTTAATGGATATATAAAATTATTTAAGGTATGGTACTTAAATGTTTTATATATTTATATGAAGGAGAAGGGAAATAATCCAGATTGTTATTTCTGAAAATTGATAGTAATTTTAGAAAAGAAAATTTTGCAATCAATCATAATTTGACAAACAAGGCAGGTTAGGTACAAAGGAGTAATTTAAATGTCAAATCAACATGCTTTTCTTGTTTCAATGCTTTCGGCACCAGGCTTCCGAGTCCTTACCTCCGCCTCCGACTTCATCAATACCAATGAACATGTTATCAGATATCTGGTACGTAGTGAATTCGATATAGGCGGAAGGTACTGGGTCGAAACCAAAGGTTCCGAGGGGAGCGAAGCATGCTTTGTTTTAAATTGAAAATGCGCCTGCTTTTTCTTTCGAAGGAAGTGCTTTCGACTTGGTTGGCTTTCAGCTAAGTTAAATGTTTCAAAGGAAAGGTTTCGAATGGGTTGCGCCTTTTGTTTTAAATGAATGCTTTCGAACGGGTTGAAACCCCTGACTACCGCTTTTTTACCTTTAGACCCAGATTGGTTTCAGAAGGGTTATCTTGTTTTTAAAAACCAAGCCGCTTCTCCAAAGCTTTCGAAGGGATGGTTTCGACACCATCATTTCTTTACTTAGGAAATGCTTTCAAAAGAGATGTTTTCGACTTAAATATTTTAATGACCCTTTTGCTCTATAAAAGGTAGAACCCAAATGGTTTCGAAAGAGATGGTTTTAATGGTTTCGAAAGGTGTTTCCACATGTTATAAATTGAACCCAAATGCTTTCGAAAGGCTTGATGTTTCGATGCTTTCGAAAGGTTTTAAAGAAAGGTTTCTAAGGGGTGGTTCCCCAATGGTTTCGAAAGGTCTAAAAGGAAAGGTTTTCCAATGGTTTCGAAAGGCAATGTTTAAGTGTTTTAAAGATAGGATGTCTAAGGTTTTAAAGCTTTCGAAGGAGATGTTTTTCAATGCTTTCGAAAGGATAAATATGAATGGTTTCGAAAGGTATGATTTCGAAAGGTATGTTTTGGCCTTCGGCCTAAGGTTTTACTTATATTGAAAGGGATACTTTCAAAGGCTTCGAAAGGAGTATTTTCGAAAGTTTAAACGTATTTATCAACAATGTTTTGTGTAAAGAATATGTAACATGGCAAGGTGATTTGAGTAAAGGAAATAGTATATACAATTTCCTTGTTTAAAGAAGGATTTTAAAGGTTTAATCAATTTGAAAGAAAATGTTTTAAAGGAAAATTTTATGGGTAGATAACCCTTAGTAAAATAACTCAGATATTAGAATACAAGATGCGACTGATATGGGTCGTGCCCTATACTTTAGCTAGTAGCCCCTACCTAAAATAGGTCCAAAATTCCAGTGTGTAGAGCTTTGTCACAGGTGAGACTAAAATTATGTTGCACACAATAAGGAATCTAAAATGGAAAGTCGGGTTATTGGTGAGCCCCCAAAACCATTAGGATCAGTTAGACCTAGAGAAGTAAGTAAACATAGACCATCCAGAAGAGGGGTATCTAACAGATGTTAGATTTTTATGATTTTCTGGTAGGCCCGTGTGACGCCCCACCTCTATACTCACACTAGCCAAGGACACTATGGTGTAATGTCGTCGACTAGCGTGAAGAATAAGGCTGTTGAGGAGCGACCATCTGTGTAATTGCTTTGTGCGAGTACCGATATGTCAGATAGTATAACTTACATTTCATTTCAAGAGGAAATCTGACATATCAAATACAAACTCAAAGCTACCACACAGTGGCTGTGAGGCCTTCGGAAACAAATATAGAAATAAACATAACACACATCAGTCACAGACATTCATATCACAAAGGCGGAATTAGATATGAATATATCACATAAAAGTGTACATCAAAATGGTGGTCATATAAGATCCACTACATTACAAAAGAATAGATACAAGTGCTAGACAAAAGAATAAGTATACATCAAGGAGTCTCTATCTCGAATGTATACTAAAAAAACTACTTTGCTAAAGTAGTTAGCCAAAAGTCAGGTGACGGACCCTGATAAGAAGTCAAGCAGAAGCACCTGAAATATCTCGGTCTGACCCGAGTATTATTTAAGAAGAAAATAATAAACGGATCATTCTAGCTATAAATATCAGATAAAATGAGATAGGATAAGAGATATGACAAAAACGTATGATAACGATAATGCCATACTGCGACAAGTATACATCAAATAACAACAAAAATCATACAATATCCCAAAACATCTCAAACATCCAAAAAGAATCGCATTCTTTAAATTATTCACCAAAAACACAAATAATCGATAGAGCTCATCAATGCCTATCATCAAAATTGGTGAAACATAAGTTCTAGAAATCATCAACTAGAAATCCAGAAATCACAAAGGGGGAAGGACTATCACAAACGGGAGCATGAAAACTCACCAACACGTGCATCACAAACGGGTCGTTAACCCATGGTCGCTAACCATAGAGCTGGTGCCACGACGTAGTACAGCGAACGCCCGAGGAACCTGAAACTCAAATAATCCAGAACATCGACGTAGTACAGCGTTACGCCCGATGAACCAAACTCAAATAATACGGAACAACGACGTAGTACAGCGTTACGCCCGATGAACCGAACTCCAATAAGCCGGAACAACAACGTAATACAGCGTTACGCCCGATGTACCGAACTCCATAAAACCGTAGGTCGCTAGCCTATAAAAATGAGACGAAGCTCCATAAATCGGGGTACAGTCTCCCACGTGGACAAAGAGACATCGCAAATCGCTAGTCTAAACCATAAAATGATCACCACTGATCAATAAGAAGTGTCAATTACACTAAGCTAGTAAATAGATGAGTTTAGCTTCATGTCCCATAACCACTGGCTTAACTTAAATATTTACGAACAAATTGTAGATTTCCACTCAAAAATTGTCACAAGATTTCAATCGAACAAGTCTAAGAATTAACCGACAAAGTAAACGCAAGCATTTCATACCCCTTATTTTGCTAAGCCGTTTAATTAGATTTCTCATACGAATGAGGTAAAGGTTTGTATATACTAATAGATTGGAAAACAGTTTTATAAACGAGCTTTGTATTGAAAATAGGGTTGAAATCATATTTGTGAAAGAGTTTGAATATTTACTACTAGTATAGGAACCTTTGTATTTTAAAGTGACAAGTCACAGAAATGATTGTAGAAACAATCAATCACCAAAATCCACATTCGAAGACGTGAATCAAATCCATAGAAATCGATACCGAATCCATCAAAAATGGATATTCTCAAAAATCCCGAAAAGAAGTCATCAAGGTCGATAATAAATGATAACGACAAATCAGATCAACACGAATCGATTAAAATTGGAAATCCACACAAAAATTGCCTAAATTAGGCAAAAATGCAATTTCCCAGATTCAGTCGATTGGATCTTGAAGCCAGTCAACTGATTCAATTCCTGGAAACTCTCTGTTCCCAGGCTCAGTCGATTGACTTAGAGTTCAGTCGACTGACACATGCCTGGAAACACTCGGTTTCCAGGCTCAGTCGACTAAACTCAGAGTTCAGTCGACTGACACAGGGACCAGGAATTTTCTGGTTCCAGGTTCAGTTGACTGAACTCAGAAGTTAGTCGACTGAATCTGCAAACTTCAGTCTTCTCAGCCTAGCCCTACCAAGGGCAAAAATCCAAACAAATTGCGATCGGACGAGCGATGGGCCTAGGAGATTATGCCAATCGGCAACCCAGCCCTATAGGCTCTTCGATACACCACCAAAAACATGTTCAAACATCAAAACTAGGATTTTTAAAGATTTAACTTCAAAACACAAAAATTGGAAAATTCACCAAATCAATCCAAATAAAAAACAAATGAACATGAACAGATGTTAGGAATTCATACCTAACAACAACGAAAGCTATAGACGTAGATGTGAGTTCAAAAACTCACCTTTTCAACCCAAAACAACAAATGAGAAGCTTTGAAATCAAAAGAAAGATCAACCACACTTCAACTTCAACTGTAGAAGCTCCAATCTATGATTACAACGAATATTTCCTAAGTTAGGTCATAGGAAATTTCTGAAATTGGAGAGAGATTGAGATGGAGAAGAAGAAGAGGATGCTTACCTAAGCTTATCTTTGATTTTGAAGCTAGAACTTGAATTTGCAAAGGAAACTAGGGCTTAGGATTTTAGTTTCCAATCTCTTCCCCCATTTTTACTAAAGCTTGAAGTGTTAGGAAAATAATAGAATGAATGAAGAGGAGAGGGGGTGGAGTTAGGATATAAGATGAGTTGGGTTAGTGGGCTGAAACCCAAACCCAAGCCCAAAGCCCTAAGTGAAAATGTCAAAATTCTACTCAACTCCAAACATATCGATGTTTATACTCAAAAAGGCCGCAAACACTATTTTGGACTCAATGGAAGTGGTCTCGAGTCCTAATTCGACTATTTGCAAAAGGTAGCTTTTCGGACTTTAATCCGACTAACGATGCTATATTTAAATATACAATCGTAAAATATACGGGTTGTTACAGACTTCCCTCCTTAAAGAAATTGCATCCTCACAATAATTAAGAGGAAAATAAAAAGTAACAATCATAAAAGCATATCAACACAAAAGAAAATTTTGAAATAAGAAGTTCACCATAAAAGAGCGCGAAAGAGTAAGTCCGGATGTTTTTGCTCGATGAATTCTCAAGATTTCCAAGAGCAATCCTTAGGATTTGAGGACCATAGAACTTTTACAAGAAGAATATCATTATTTCGAAAGCGTTCAACCTCCAAAGCAATGATACGAATAGAATGTTTCTCATAAGTCAAATTTGGTGAAACCTCAATTTCGTCAATAACACCGGGCTTAAGAATAGAATCGGAATCTCGAAGGCATTTCCGTAGTTGAAAGACGTGGAAAATGTCATGAAGAAACAAAAAAAAATTGAGCCGGTAATAAAAAGGCGATAAGCCATGGAACCAATGCGTTCGGTGATGGGAAAGGGACCAACATATCTAGGTGCTAATTTTCCCGATCAACTGAAATGCACAACACCCCTCAAAGGTGAAACACAAATGAACACCAATAAAATATAGACCTAAAACCAGCTTTTCACCGGCTTCAAGCCATCACGAAGGAAATCGGCATGTCCTTCCGTAGAGTGCCTCGAAAGGTGCCATACCAATACTAGATTGGAAGCCATTATGATAGGAAAACTCAACAAGAAAAATATGATCTTCCCAACTTCCACCAAAATCTAGAACACATGCACAAAGGAGATCTTTAAGAGTTTAATTCACATGCCCTATTTATCCATCAGATTGAGGACGATAGACGGTGCTAAAATTAAGCTGTTCCCAAAGCTTTTGAAGACCCTACCAAAATCCACTAGTAAAATAATGGATCACGATTGTTAACAATAGAAGTAGAAACTCCATGCAATTTAACAATTTCTTTGACATAGAGTTTAGCCAAAAGAGGTATAGTCCAAAAGAGAAGGATGAGCCTCAAGGCTACAGAAAACAAGAGATGAACATAAATTGGATTCACGATCTCGATTCTCACAAGTGGATAAAGTCTCGAGATCACTCCATTCGGATATCATCATAGAAACAACCGCTTGTTGCTTACAAATAAGGGCATTGGCAACATGATTTCCCTTTCTGGGAGTATAAAGAATATCAAGATCATAAGATGCAAGGAAATCGAGCCATCGTTGTTGACGCAAATTAAGTTCCTTTTGAGAAAATAAATACTTCAAAGATTTATGATCGGTGTAGAGAACAAATTTCTCTCCCAAAAGATAACGATGCCAAATTCTAAAAGCAAAAACAATGGCCGCGAGCACTAGATCATGAATGGCATATCTAGTCTCGACAAGCTTTAATTGTCACGAAGCATATGTGATAACACATTCCCTTTGCAAGAGAATGACACCCAAACCAATACGACAAGCATCGGTACAAACAGTGAAGTCTTGGTTCCCTTCGGGAATCACAAGAAGAGAAGCATCAGAAAAGAGTTCTTTTAATTGATCCTCTTTCCCGAAAAGCTAAGACATTCAAAATTATAGTTAACTTTGTGTGATCATCTTTCTAGAAAAAATTTACTTTTTACAATTCAATTTACTGTGTCTGACTGTCTCATCAAAGCATTTAGGAAATTCCTATCGATAACGTTGATCAAGCGCACCGACTAGAATTCTTAAAGCACTCAATGGGCAAAATAACACAAAATCATCTTCTATATGATAAACATGCCTCTTATAAAATTTACAAATATTCTTTGCTCGTTCTAAGAACAAAATCCAATCATACTTATAAATATCTTATTAAAAAGATTTGCAAATTGTAAATTGTTGTTTTCATCCATAATCAATAAATACAATGATAAACTTATCGAGATATTCGTAGAACACTCGATTCATAAGATGGATGAGATAAGGTAGAAGGTTCGTCAAACCGAATGGCATAACGAACCACTCACAAGAATCATAACGAGTGCGGAACGCGGTAAGTGGAATTCTACTCTCCGCAACTCGTAGCTGATGAAAACCGGTGGCAAGGTCGAGCTGAATAGACCTTAGCACCACTCAATAGATTGCTTAGGTGGTAATCCTAAGACAAGCTCAAATATACCGGGAAATTCACAAATTACTTGAATGAGAGAAATAACATTTTTCTCTTCATGTAGGTTTAAAGAATAAAATGATACCACCAAATTTGGAAATCAAAATTATTAAGAACAATAGAAATCTACTTAACAGATTGAGAATGTCGAAGATATATAGTCCGCTCAGGACATAGGATATGGGCTTCATAATGATCAAGCCAATCCTTTCCCAAAAATCAATTTCGAAGCCTAAGTAACGCATAACATGCAAATCGGCTCGAAAAGAATAATCACATAAAATAATCTCGACATTTTAATAAAGTAAACTGAGTGTTGCGGAACCACTAACCAGATTCGCAATTCTTAGTGAAGTCATCAAGCCCATAATATTTAAAGAAAAAGAATCAACAAGTTCTTTTGATATAAAAGAGTGGGATGCACCCGTATCAAAAAGAACTCGAATAGGATAATCACAAAACAAATTAATGTCATCAAGGGTAGAATGAGAAATACCTTGACCAAGAGAAGTATCACTAGGGGCTTGCACAACATTCAACCTTCCCTCTTTCTTGTTTGGAAGTTTGGGGCATGAAGATAAAAGATGACCCGAACTGTTGCAATAACGGCAAAAAAGAGGTTTTGGGCACTCATTTGCATAGTGGTCCGTAGAACCACAATTGTAGCATCGTCCTCGAATAGAGGTAGGAGTCTTTGCTACCGAAGTTTCTTGCTTCCCTTTCTTGTTGGGATTGGGGCCTTTGAACTTAATAGGCCTCTTCATGTTATTGTTGAAGTTCTGTTTGGCACGCACAACTTCAACATCACTTTCTCTATCGGTCTCTTCAAGTCGAAGAGCGATATCTACAAGCTGATCGAAAGAAACTTCTAGTTTTAGAAGTAAAGGCTTTTTGAGGTTCTTATTCAACCTATAGACAAATCTCTGATTTTTCTTCAATGGGGTATTAATATATTCGACCCCATATTTAGAGAGAGATTCAAAAGATGCGACGTAATCCGTCACAGAAGATTCACCTTGAACAAGGTCAATAAAGCGTCGGGCTAAAGTTACTTTTTCAGCTTCCGGCACAAACTTCAATTCAAACCTTTCTCGGAATTGCTCCCAAGTAAGATCCACTTCAATAATTTCCGAAATCAAAAGCTCATACCAATCTAATGCTCTTTCTTGGAGCATGCTAGAAGCCACTTGGACTCGAAGTGAATCAATAAGATCCATGTGGGAAAAGATGCGATCGCATGATCTAAGCCAAGCTTGGATTTCTATAACACTTTCGGATCCCTTGAATGGCCTTCTACCCAAAGCGGTATAATCTCTGCACAAGCGTGCAAACCCGGATTTAGGGCGAGTAGGCGCTGGAACGGGTCCGACAGCTTGGGCATTGTTCACAAGATCTAAAAGTTGTTGAGCAGACATAAATACTCCATCCTAAGGAGTAGCACTAGATTGATCGGCGCTGGGACGGCCAGGTCTAACCATTTCTCTTCTCTAAGAATGAAAGAAAGAAGAGGAAAAAGGTTATTCTCAGAATGAATATCAAACAAACTTGATTGATAAAGCAAGGCATCACAAAAGAAAATAGAATAGAACGGTACGAAGACTCGAATTAAATCCTATGGCAAGATTCCTAAGAAAGACTTAGGACAATGATCCTTGCTAGATTATTCTACATTGTTTCGAAGTTTGGCTCTGATCCCAAGCTGTGACACCCCACCTCTATACTCACGCTAGCCAAGGACACTATGGGGTAATGCCGTCGACTAACACTAAGAATAAGGCTGTTGAGGAGCGACCATCTGTGTAATTGCTTTGTGCGAGTACCGATATGTCAGATAATATAACTTACATTTCATTTCAAGAGGAAATCCGACATATCAAATACAAACTCACAGCTACCACAAAGTGGCTATGAGGCCTTCGGAAACAAATATAGAAATAAACATAACACACATCAGTCACAGACATTCATATCACAAAGGCGGAATCAGATATGAATATATCACATAAAAGTGTACATCAAAATGGTGGTCATATAAGATCCACTACATTACAAAAGAATAGATACAAGTGCTAGACAAAAGAATAAGTATACATCAAGGAGTCTCTATCTCGAATGTATACTAACAAAAACTACTTTGCTAAAGTAGTTAGCCAAAAGTCAGGTGACGGACCCTGATAAGAAGTCAAGCAGAAGCACCTAAAATATCTCGGTTTGACCCGAGTATTATTTAAGAATAAAATAATAAACGGATCAGTCTAGCTATAAATATCAGATAAAATGAGATAGGATAAGAGATATGACAAAAACGTATGATAACGATAATGCCATAGTGCGACAAGTATACATCAAATAACCCTTCCAAACCCTAGTTACTCCACCTCGAGTCGAGAAGTTACAACCTTTCCCTTCCAGCTATCCAACAGAAACAAGATTCCTTTTAATTTTTGGGATATGCCTAACCCCTGTAAGCATCACCAATCTTCCAGTATCCACCTTCAACCAGACAGAACCTGTTCCTTGAACATGTAGATCACCACCATTAGCGGAATCCACCTTAAACGCTTCCTCCTTATAATCAGTGAATGCTTCCCTTTGGTTGCAAATGTGGAAATGTGCAATAGAATTTAGCACCCACTCTCCACCCCAACTCATATCAACACAAAGAACATCATTGCTAACGCCAAAGTTTACCTCCTCATCACTGTCTACCTCCAGCTTATTTTTGCTTCCTTCTTGAGTTTTCATCCTCTCTTTATCTTCTTTTAATTTATTGCAAAATTTCAGCTGATGATCTTGTTTTTCGCAGTAATAGTAAATGAAGTTTCGATCTGTATTTGGTTTGAAAAAGCGTCTTTCTCTCCATGCAAGGTAGACCTCTTCTAATGGATTTGTAATTTCCTTTTCTTCAATGGAATTTTCTTCCGATGAATTTATCCTCCGCATCTCCTCATTAAGAAGGCTACTAACCACAGTCTCCATGGAAACAACACCACTAGAATTTGAATTGTTTAACGCAACTACAACAGTTTCTCAACTTTCAGGCAATGAGCTCATTAATATCAAAGCTTGAGTTTCATCATCAACTTTGAAGCTTACCGCCGCCAATTGGTGCATAATTGCTTAAAAGTTGTTGAGATGTTCACCAATCGATTTGCCTTCCTTTAGTTTTAGATTGACCAACCTTCTCATCAGAAATGCCTTATTCATCGTAGAATTTTTTGCATAAATCCCTTCCAATTTCTTCCATATTCCAAAAGCAGATATCTCACAAGTAATGATATGAAACACAGAATTCTCCATAAAACACCGAATAGTTGTCGCTGCCTTCATATACAAAATTTCCCACTTTGCCTCAGTTATGCCATTTGGCTTTTCCCCTTGTTTCCAAGGGTTGGTGAAGATCATTAAGATAGAGATAATCTTCCATCTTCGCCTTCCACAACCACCATTTACTTCCATTAAGCTTTTCAACACTTATCTTCTCCATAGCCAAAGACTCTTCCAAAAAAATTGTGTAGCTGGCTCTGATACCTACTGTTAGAAATTTTTCGGGATCACCACACAATTAGATTTAGAAGAGAAAGTAGTGAAGTAAGAAAACAAAAAGAATTCCCCCAAAAAAGAAACTTTTATTGATTCAACCAAGAAAATACAAAAGAGTCCTAAAATTGAGAAGAAATCTCAATCCCAAACACACAACAAATACACTATTCCCACACACCTATTATCAACCTTAGACATGTCTATTTATAATAGACTTGACAAAATATCTTCTTTAAGAAGCTATTGAATACTTCTATTAATCTTTCCAATGAAGATAATCTGTTGCCTTCTCTAATGCAATAAAAGAGGTAACTAATCACTCTGCCAAATACACAAAATCTCTAAAAGGTGCAATTAAGCACACTCCAAATTCTATCAAATCTATAAAATAGGCAATGAATATGAGTCATAATTCCACATAGACTTAATATCTCCAAGATCTACTTAAATATGGAATATTTATATCACCAAAATCTAACATGGTTGATGATAGGAGAGGCTACTATAGTAGTAGTCAAGGTGATTAAGGGGATTTGAGATTGATTTGAGATTTGGAGAAGTGGTGATGAAGTTTTGAGAAGGAAGGTGGATTGTTTGTTTGGATTTTGTTAAGGGGATGTAAGTGATGTTATTGACAGTGGATGGTGGTGATTGGTTAATTTGGTCTGAGGAGATGGTGACTGGTTGTTCAAACTTGATTTCGGTGAAGTATAGGAGGAGTTGTTACTGCTGTTTGGATAATGAATGACTGGATGTTTTAAGCAGTTTTGGTGATTGGGTGGTAGGTGTTGGTGTATGTTTTGCTGAGTGATTGAGATGGTCGGGATGGTGAAGTGCTGTAGTTTTAGTTAGGAGGCTGTGTTTGCAGAGGAAGTATTGATTCATTATGGTGGAGGAGTGCATGTCGGTGTTGATGTGCAGTCAGGTGCGGGTTTGCTTGGTGATTGGAGTTGTGTACATGTCTAGAGTACAAATGAGCATGTATTGGTATTGTAGTGTATGTTGTAGACATGAATGGATGGAGTGTTTGTAAACTAGAAGGAGTCATATGCAAACATTGTGTGGCTTATGTATATATAGTAGCGATCACTTGGTGTTTGTGGAAATGGTTGTGAAGGCATGGTATGTGTAGAGATGAAATTGGGTACACGAACCATTTCCAGTACATGATGTGCTGCTATAGGGATGTGAACCGATCACATGATGTGCTGCTATGGAGTTTTATGAGAAAGTGGGAGAAGTGTGTGTGTTTGATGTTTATGAATATGAAGTGTAGTCTATGAGTATGAATGTTTGACATTATGTATTATGTATTAAATTTGTACTATGAAATATTATGTGTTTATACTATTGTTTGTTGTATATATAACCGTCTTTAATATTATTGAGTATTATATAATATGCTTAAAACAAACTAATGCCACAAATTACAATTATAACGAACCGATGCATATGATATTCAATAACATCGTGTCTGATAGAATAAGCGATGTGTAGCTAAACCGATTTACATCGTTTATAAGTTTAAAATGGATTTCAGATGTATGTATAGACATCAGCTATAAACCGATGTCTAAACTTTGGCTATTTTTAACATCACCCACTAACACATCGATACATTTTCGCATAGACATCGGTCCTGGCCCGATGTACATGAACAAAATTCTAGTAGTGAAAAGATATATATACACACACACACACACACACTCTACTATTTCACTATTCACTTTTTCTCTTTCATTGTTCATTTCTACCCTTTCACTATTCATTTCTACTCTTTTCAATACTTAGAAATGTATCCATATTCTTGTCCCAAATGGTATAAGAATATTCATAAATCTTAAACAAGATTCACATTTTCAAAAGTATAATTAAACGGTTTAAAAACATATGTCATTAAAACATTATTACTATAAACCCAAAACCATTTCATTGATAACTATCTTTAAAACATTATTTTAACGACATTAATATATTACTACGTATAATAAAAAAAAGGTTAAAAACAAATATTGCTCAAACATTGTTTACTATAAAGCCAAAATAATTTTATACCTATAATTATCTTTAAACTTCATTTTAATGATATAAGTATATCTACACTTATTAAACATGGTAATATACTTTTAATTAACTTTACAAAACCATGTATTATAACATAAGTGTTATAATCCGAAACTTCTTTTATTCTTTTATAAAATACATAACTTTATTTTCTAAACTTATATACATATATAAAGTACTTTGCAAATACTTATACATATGTTTTAAATATCTATGTAAAATATTATGCAAAAATAATTAATTTATATTATTTTGTAAAAACCTTTTATTTTAAATTCTACAAAGGAAATCTTTTTCTTTAAAAATTAATACTTAATTATTAAAAATATCTTTAAACTTCTAATCTTTTTTCATACTTTAATCCATGTTATTATACTTTCCTAAAATGATTCCATAAATATAATAAATTACATTTAAAACATGAAAAATTAGCTAAAATGTCGCATTAAAACAATATATTGCAACAAGCACAGAAGTGCTGCAGTAGACCAAAGATAGCATTTATAAGTGGTAGTATAGGTTTTGGACAGAGAACACATGAAAAAGCAAGATATTTGTGGTCAGTTTTCACCACTTAAATGATTTAAGACCCTATATGTTATGGTTTCAACTTTGGTTTCAACTTAAAGAGAACATATGTTATAGTTTTAACTTTGGTTTGCTCTTCATGCTTCCTAAGGTGATTTATGGCCATGGTTAAAGTTTGAGGAGGATTGGAGTTGATATTATATTATAGGAAAATGAAGATTGAAGAGAGAAAGTGGTGATAATACTTATTCTTTTTTTTTTGAAAACTTGAAAATAAATCTGTGAACCATATGAGATATGAAATGTGAACTTTAACAAAGGCAAAAGACCTCCGTTGTCTTTCTTCTGACCAGCCAAAGAAACTCCCCTCCCCACCCCCACTCAATGTGATTTGCTTTACACCTTACCATTTGAAAGGAAATATCTTCTCCTTCCTTAGTCAATTACCAAACTACCCCTCCTCTTAAAATATCTTCCTACCACCTTCTGTAAAGTTTTTTTAGGCAATTTATTTTTAGTTGTTAATTAATGAAAAATTATTTAGTTAGACAAGGACAACATGTTCGAACAATTTCTATTAAAAAAAGTTGTTTATCGATAAAATGATTTTCGGTCACGTTATCGATATTTCTTCGGACTATCTACTTCTATAAACATTTTTCAAGAACAAGTTTACCATCATTAGTTATTAACTAAACTATAGTTATGAAGGCTATTAAATCAATTTAATCACATTAAATGTAAGATTTAAACATTTAAATAATTTAGATATTGAAATACAAAGTGTTCGAAATTTCGGATCGTTACAAATACATATAATTTATATGGAATAATCTTATCATCAAATCACTAAAAGAACTTAGGTAATATTAACTCATAAGAGTTGATGAATATAATAATTTTGGGAACCATATTCTTTTCCTAAAATGCTGATGTTTACTATAATGACCTATATGTTATGTATCAAAGGATCGTAAAATACTATTTTTAAATCCAAATTGGGTCATATGAGGACATAACTTTAAGGAATGTTGTGTATTGACATTTTTAACTTTAGAAATTTTACTGAATGATTTTGACCCTGAAAACTTGTAAGGATTATAACTTTTGATATGAATCGAATTACGATATGAAACCCCTTCCAAATGAAAGATACGATGCTTCGTCATTTCATATTTTGATTATAATAGATTTTTGGCTTTACCATTCAGAAGATATGGCCATTTGATGTTGAATATATTTTGAACAAACTAGTGGATAACTAAGGAGGCCCGGATTAGGGCCATTAACCCATTTTGGGATTTCTGCATAATGGAACTATGGGCGAGCCTCTATTTATTATCACACTTCAAAAAAATTGTTTAAAACCTCCATTGATTAGTTTCTTAGCCAAAAAGCAGCAATACTCAATACTTTAATTAGCCAAATCAAAGGATTAGCAAGGGGTTAGTGATCATTAGTTGATTGCTAATTAGGGGTATCTTGAAATTCGATAAATTCTTGTTCATCTCAGATTTACTTTGATTTCTGTGCTAATTGGATCTTAGGCGAGTGGATTATGTTAATACCTCAATTGTTGATTTTGATGACAACAACCATATAAAATATAGATATTAATGTTTTGCCAAGTTATATAGTATTTAGTGAAGAATATTACACAGATGTTGAATTAAAGATTGTACAGTATAAAGACTAAAGATAAAGATCTGAAGACTTACGAGTTCAAATACAAAGATATGAAGAGCTCAAGATTATAATTTAGTGTTTAAAGTCATTAGAATATATTTTTAAAGTACTGGATATCAATCTTAGATCTTTATCTCCGATTTCTGATTTTTGATATTTTAAACAAAAATAAATTATTTTAATTTTAAAATATATTTTTAAATATTTCATAAAAGTTTTTAAAAGTTCAAAAATATTTAAAAACTATGTTCAAGTTATTTTACAAAGTATAGGATTTTAAAAACAATTTAAAAAGAGTTTTCAAATTTGACTAGCATATGTCGACATACATATTTTGATATATCGGCATATAGACTATTAGTTTATTTTTTAAATTTTGAATGGAGATGTCCCTTGGACACAACCTTTCATGAGTGGATACATCTATTCATTTACTATATAAAGTGGAGAGCAAACGAATTTTTAATCAATTAATAACTTACTTTCTTCTCAATCCTTACTCTCTTGAAAATTATACTCTACATTCCTCAAAATAATATAGAATCAATTCATACTTTATGGTAATGATTCACTACTACTTACTTACTATTTTGAAAGCATCTCTCTCTCATAAAAGTGCTTTTGAAGTGGCTATAGGATCCATTGTATCTAAAGTGCAACTATTTGTCTTTAGAAAAACATCAACTCTACTCTTGTTTGTGTGGGTGCACTTGTAGCCTGTTCAAATCAAGTGGGTCTGTTTAGTAGCCCCGTAAATCTAGTGGGTGATCTTATTACCCAGTAAATCAAGAGAGTTTGCCCCAGACTCATGTTATAGGAGGATGTGTCTCGTAGCCTTGAAATCGAGATTGTATTTTGGTTTTCCATCTACCTGTTTTAAAGTTGGTGCTTGAAAAGAAATCTGTACAAGCAATTGTACGAGACTGGACGTAGGAATGGTTCATCCGAAACACTATAAAATTCCCAGTGTCTTCACTGTAAATTTACTTTATTGCTTTTATATTTATTTGTGATTGCATCCATGACTAATTGTTAGTATAAATCCATGTTGTTTGTGATTTGATATTAATCTTGAAATAAATATAAGAAGATTTAGATAAAAATTCACCCCCTTTTAGTGTTAAATTAGCCTTAAGATCCATTATTTCGCAACCCAGATTTGGTATCAGAGCACTAAGTTTTCAAAAACTCGTAATCTGATCTTTGAAAACTATAAGTGGCTTGCAATACTGTTAGTACACATGTTAAAACTTTTTAGAAGGACAAACTACTGGTAGACCTCCACTTTTTAATGGTAGTAATTACACTTATTGGTCAAATAGGATGAATATTTATTTACAGTCTAATGGTTTAAATATCTGGAATATTATACAGAATGAGTACACTGAACCCCAAACTAACTTTTCACAATGGATTGTTGATCAAAAGACACAACCACTTAATAATTCTAAGGCCATGAATATTTTATTTTTCTCTTTAGATAAAAATGAATTTAATAGGTGTTTGCATAAAAATTGAACAAACACCTCTAAGTTTGATTTTGGCTAGATCACGTTTAGGTTGATTTATTTGGAGTTTTTAATGTTCCAACACGTTAAGGGATAATTTTTGCAGTCACAGAACAATTCACAGGCTCATGAGTCGAAAAGTAGTTAAGGAAAGTAAATCACACAGGGTTTTATAGTGGTTCGGCCAGAATGTGCCTACATCCACTGTCCATTTTATTATTTTTACTTTGATTCGGTTACAAGTACAAGTTTGTTCAGAAAGAGCAAAAAATTAAAGTAGCTAGAGTGACTGAGTTTCAGTAGAGTTTTCCCTCTTTTCTCCAAAAACCTGTCCCCATTGTTGTTGAGAAGCTCTGGTATTTATAGAGTGGAGTTGTGAAGTGTGGAGGAGGAAGTTATATCTTTCTGAATCTGGTTCGGCATTTGAGAAAGAGCATTTGGATCGGCATATGGGTCATGGAGCTTGCCTGACTTGGGTTTTTTTCCTTGTCTGGCTTGGCACGATTGTGTACCGAACCAAATGTTTGGTCCGGCACATCAGAGGATGCCAGACCAAATGTCTGGTCCGGCAGTTCCGTCTTTCATGCCCTCGTGTGCTTCCGCTTCCCTTTCTCTTTGCTTGTTGGAAAACCGAGCCAACACTTGCCCCCCAAAGTATGTCGTGTAGTTACCTGACATGCTTTGTTTGGTTCAGCACCAGGCTCCTACCATCGAATGAAAGCTTGTGACTGTTCATCTTCTTTTCTTTTTTGTCTTTAAATTCCGCCTTCCCTCTTTATCCCTTTCTTCCTGCTACCTCAATCAAATTCCCCTAACTTAATCTTGATCGATTAAGGTCAGTTCCATGCTTGCTTATATCGCTTGAATTCGAGAATATCTGTGTCTTTTTCGCTCGAGGTAAGCTTATCCAAATTGATTGCTCGACCTAGGGTTTTAATGTTTAGAGTTTTCTTTTGTAGCGTCATGTACTAATTTTTGTGGTGGCTCTAGTATCAATATCCTTATTTGAGGTTTCAGGTACAATGTTAAAACTGAGAGAAATCTGATTGTAGGAATTCGTTTTTGTACATTATTTTGTGAAATGTACCGGTTAACCATGCCATGGAAGCAAGGCCACATATCATCGTCAAGACTGAGATTTCTTTCATCCTTAAGTCATAAGGATAAGATAACATAGGCCTAGAGAACAAATTCTGTTTAAGTAAGGCCATAGGAGGGTAGGCTTTGGGTGTTTGGTTGGGTATTGGGGTGTTGATAATGCCGAACCAAATTGTATGAGCGCGGTGGTCATTGGAATGCCGATTCCAAAAGGGAGACATGCTGAGATGGTTAGGATAGGAATATGGTTTTAACTAGATTAGATGATAGGAGGTTCCCGTGAATGTTTTAATTTCCATTTATGATTGTACCTCCGTTGGACTCTCGCTTGACTTTTATTTTCTTGCACAGAAATATGTCTTCTGGTCACGAGCTCCATTCCAAGCATGCGTCTTCACAGCCTGCTAGGGCTGGTCCCTCTTCTTCTGATGCTCCAGTCAACCCTCCCAGACAACCCAGTTCCGCCTACTCTTTGGTGGAGGGCTACGCCTCTAATCAGGCACTGGTTAGGCCTTCGGAGTGTTACCCCAGCATGCCGACGATAGAGAAACTGAACTCCATAGCCACTACTTTCGGGATATCCCGTCGGGACATGGTACTGCCCGGCCTAGACGATAGAGCCTGCTTTCCCCTAGGTGGATATATGGCATACAGTAAATACCATTGCATGTGCGGTGCAATTCCTCTGCTTACCAATTGGATTGCCAGCTTTGTAATCTACCTGAAGGTCGCTCCCATGCAGCTTCAACCGAATTCTTACACCATCTTTACCTGCTTATACCTAACATTCGTGATGTGTTATCAGAGACCCCCTACCATAGAGAGGTCAGATATTTATACAATGCGAGGAGTTATCTAAAGGGGAGTCCCTTCATTAGCTTAGAGTTTGCTCACAAGTTTAAGCCTGTCGTTGTCTATACTCCAAATTCAGCATGTTCAAAAAGGAGTATTTCTTTGTGCGCGACGACACTGTTCCCCAGCATGCTTTCACTTCTGGCTGTAAGTCATCGTATTATCTTTTCTAAACTTTTTGTCGACTTGGTTTCTCATTGCTCCATAATTTTCAGGTTGTGTGAAGGCGATGGAGGATGACGGATTGAAAGAGATGGCTAAGGAAAATTTTGCTATCTCGGAGGCCGAGAGGGAAGCCTCGTTCCTACTCCATGATACAGCCCTTCGATTTTATAACTTAATCGGTCCAGGATAATCCATGTACAAGATTAAGGCAAGCTCCACTGAGAAAGCAGCAGGAGCTGGAGGAGATAGGGGAGATGTTGTTAAAGGCAACGGTCCAGAGGAGGAGGGTGGTGTGGCTGGAGCCCCGAAGAGGTTGAGGCATAAGAAGAGCACAGTTCGCTCTCCCAGCTCAAGGAAATCTCTGCATATTCGGGATGCTCCTTCTCCTGACGATGAGGAGGGTTCACATTTGGAGGGAGAGAGTGAGGAGGAGGAAGGATCGAGGGAGACTCTGAAGCAACGGAATCAGAGGTTCATGTTTCTCCAGATGTGAAGATCATAAGCAGCGAAGGCTTGGGCATGGCTCCTTTAAAGAATGCCGAGGCTGTGCGGAAGTGGCCCGAGCAATTGGAACAACCTGAGCCAGTCCCTGGGCCGACTCTTGCCGCTGACCCTTCCCAAGAGAGTGTAGCTCCGGGTGACTTGGGTGGAATACCGCCTCTTCCAATGCAAAGTGGAGCGGGAATCGACGAGGAATTCAGGCTTTCTCCAAGTACTTTCGATTACTGTATGGATTTTGGGATACTTCTTGAGAACTTTTTGTTTTTTGACGAGTTCCAGCCTCCATTTTCTTCTCAATCCAATGAAGCCCGGTCATCGTGTGTTCTCCTTCCTCCAAGTGGAGTCCCATCCCAGTGTATTCCCTACTTGAGTGAGACCCTGTCCTGGCCACTTGATCCAGTCTACCTTAAGGGTTTGCAATAGCTCGTAGTGTCTCAGTGTCTTACGTGTTTTGTTTTTATGCTTTCTTCATTCCTTTGTTCTAAAGTTATTACTCGTATTGCAGGGAAAAGGAGGAATCTGAAGAGGAATGAAGTGTCTAGGCGGCTCGAGCAGTTCAAACGGATGAAAGTGGCTTCCGTTTCTTCCAAGACGGCCTTTCAGGAGGAAAATACAGCGCAAGGGAATAACAGGGAGACTCCGTTAGGTCTGAATAGAGGAGAGAGTCATGAGTCATCTTAGAAACATGTGAGGTCCCCGGATAAGGAAGCCACCTCCCCTGGTTACCAAACTTCCTCTCGTCATCGTCGTCACAATTCGGTGGGTTCTGAAGTGCACGAAGTGCCAGATGATTTATGGGAGGGCAATGTCGACACTTTTTTCTCAGATTATCAATAGTCGATGCAGAATCCCTTTGAGAGTCATCTTGATATCAATCCCGACTATGTGGGTCGTCGTTCAGCGGATCCTGATACCGAGTTTCTTTTACCTCGAAATTCCTTGGTACGGATCTTGGATGAGGCGAAGACTCTTGATTTTGCTAACTTGACAACGAGGATGGTCCAGATTACAGATGAGACCAGAAAGATTTTTGATTATCAGTGCCGCTTAGCCAAGGATAGTGAAGAAGTTAGGAGTTCCAACGTATGGTTGCGTTTGGAGGTGGAGGATCTACGCAAGGCGCTCAAGGAGAAAGAGGCTAAGTTAGAGGCTGTTGAGGCATCTCGCGCATCCGAGATAACGAAGGCCAAGGAAGAAGCAACGAGAGAGGCCGTCGATTTATGCAAGACTCGGATTGACATGGCTATCAGCTCAGTGGATGAGGCTCGGCAGAAGGATCTGGAGCAGATCCGCTCCCTCAAAGGCAAAGTAAAGAAATCAAAGGAGGCCTTAGTTGAGCTAAAGAAGTCTCGGAACGAGTGGCAAGAGGAAAAAGACTCGTACAAGGCTGAGATTGATAGGTTGAAGGCGGAGCGGGCCCAGTTGAGAATGGACAAGGAACAATACATGAATAAGGTGGTGTCTCTCCAGACCGAAGTCGACAAATCCAGCGAATTTTGTGATACAGTCAAACAGATACTGAAGGATACTTATTACATGTTCTGGAAACAGAGGAACCTTCAGTGGATGGATGATTATCCTCAGGTGATGGCAGGAATTCATGCCCGACTCATTGAGGAGACCAAGGCTGTAGTCGCATAGAAGGAAGGAGCCATGTATGACGTTGGGAAGGTGAACAGCCAGTTCACAATAGAGGAGACCAAGGCCATCGCCAAGGGGTATGAGCTGCTGGCGGAGGACGAGGATGATGAGGATGGCTCGGATCTCGATGGGCTTGGTGATCCACGTCACATCACCGCAGGTATCTCGTCTTCTTACTTTAACTCTGCTATTACCTATTCTGGATTGCAAAACCTATGATTCTTCATACTTGCATCTTGCAGGGACGTCTTTGGGGCAAGCCAGGCCTTCGCGAAAGGAAGGCGAGTCTCTTGAGCAATCCGAGCTCTCAAAGGACATGGTGGGAGGGAGCGGGCCGAGCGGCAAGGATGTTCTTCCTCCCTAGTTGAGCAAATTTTCTCTTCACTTTCTGTATGTGATTTAGAAGGATGTATGGCCTGTTTAGTATTTGTGTATATATAGACAAAAATCTTTGTACATAAAGATTTCTAATGTGTAATGTTTGATTTATGTCTTTCACATGTTTAACTGGAATGACTTTTGCGATGTGTGATTTTCATAGTCTGTTTTGTCTATTTGTGAACTATTTACAACTTGGTTAATTGTGATTATGTTCAGAGACGTAGAATACCATAAACGCGTTGTTATATTCAAGGCCGATCGCAAACGATAACTACTCGGGTTAATGCCCATGTCGTGAGTATTATTTGATTTATCATTTTCGGCGTGCGTAATGCCGATCGTCAAGTGCAAACTACCCCTGGCTACAACCACGCCTTAATCGTGGGGTTTATAATCGGTTCGCAGTTGCCGGCGAGCCGAATGTCAATGATGAACTGCCTAGGCTATAAATCGTGCCTAATATGTGGCTTACGATCGGTTCATCATTGCCGGCTTGGGGGTGCCGATCGTCGGTAGTTAATTGCCAGGGCTTGTTTTGTGCCCCTTATCGTGGCTATCTTATTTTCACTACTGCCGGCAAGTTTCTATGATTGCTCGTAGTAGGAATAGTCATCAGATAAAATAATCAAATGAAAGAACGTTCAAATAAGGTAAGTAATGCAAGGCATTGAATTTTTATAGTGGTTCGGTCGAAATATGCCTATGTCCACTGTTTTTCTTTTATTGCTTCATTCAGTACATGTTTCTTTACAACTCAAGAGAAATAGTGGTGGAGATGTTGGAGATTCCATGCTTTCCCAAACACCTCTCCATCTACCGTTGACAAGATGTAAGCTCCATTGTGAAGATCCTTATGAAAAACAAACGACCCTTCCCAAATTGGTTCTAGTGCTCCTGGTTGTGGGAAGACTCGTTTGAGTACCAAGTCTCCTTCTTGCAGCGCTCGGGGCTTCACCTTAGAGTTGTACTGCCTTGCCACCTTCTGTCTATGAGTGGAAGCTTTAAGGGCGGTGTCATTTCTTTTTTCCTTGATCAGGTCGAGTGACATGTTTAAAAGCTCCTTGTTTTCTTTCGAATTGTAATGTATCCTACGGTGCGAGGGGACGACTGTTTCGACAAGAAGCATGGCTTCGATTCCGTATGCCAATGCGAATGGCGTGTGCCCTGTTACGATCTTGTAAGAAGTTCGGTAGGCCCACAGAGCAGTAGGTAGTTCGTCGATCCATGCTCCCTTGGACTTTTTTAACTTCTTCTTGATTAATGTTTTCAACACCTTGTTTACTGCGTCGACCTGTCCATTTTCCTGGGTATATGCCACAGCTGAGAAGCTTCGGGCAATCCTATGTTCATGGCACCAGTTGGAGAACTCTTCACTATCGAACTGAAGTCCGTTATCCAATATGATCTTCTGCGGCACTCCATACCTGCACAGGATGTTTCATATTAGGAAGTTTATCACTTTGGTAGATGAAATTTTGTTCACAGGCTCCTCTTCCACCCATTTGGTGAAATAATCTACTGCCGCTATAGTGTATTTTGCTTCTCCTCGATCCATGGGGAGTTCCCCGATCAGATCAATTCCCCAACCCACGAAGGGCCAGGGTCTAACCATTTGGATTAAACCGGTAGGTGGTAATCTCTGGATTTTGGCAAACCTTTGGCATTTGTCACATTTCTTAGCGAATTCGACCGCGTCCTTGTTCAGTGTAGGCCAAAAGTATTTATAGCGCAGGATCTTTCTTGCCAGAATCTGCCCTTCGGTGTGGTCGTCGCAACTTCCTTGATGAATGTTGTTGAGGATATCCTTTTCTTCGTTCATGGCGACACACCTTAGCAATGGGTTAAAAAAGCCACGATGGTACAATATGCCATTCTGGATGGTGTAGTGGGATTCCCTCCTCAAGATTCTCCTGATTTTGTTTCGATCTGCTGGTAAGGTTCCTTCTTGAAAGTATCTGACGATGGGGGTCATCCATGTCTCCTCCTTTTCTGTGATCGTTGTGATTTGTAGACACTCAAAACTCGGTGTAGATTGTCTCATGACGGGGGTTGCCCCCGGCATTGGTTCGGTTCTTATGCTAGCCCCTTTGGCGAGGGCATCCGCCTCCTGATTTTCCCCTCGTTGGATGTGTTTTATTACATAGTAGTCTAGCTCATCAAGGAGGGTTTTGGCCTTTTTGAGGTAGGATGCAAGCTTTTGTCCGCGAGTCTGGAATTCTCCAAGGACCTGGTTAACAATTAGTTGTGAATCGTTGTGTATACATATCGACTTAACTCCTATTTCTTTAATGATTTCTAAGCTGGCTATTATTGCCTCATATTCAGCTTCGTTATTGGTTGCAGCGAACTCTAGTCTCAGTGCATAGCTTAATTTCCATCCCCGGGGTGTGACTATTATGACACCTGGCCCAGAGCCGAGCTCGTTCAATGCTCCATCAACGAACATATTCCATTTGATAGCTTCCTTAACCCTTGCCGCAGCCTCCTCGTCTCGCATTGTGAACTCAACTATGAAATCAGCCAAGGCTTGTCCCTTAATTGTGATGCGTGGGTGGTAGGTATTGTCGTACTAGCTCAGTTCAATGCACCATTTTAACAGGTGCCCTGATGTGTCTGGTTTTTGTAGGACTTGCCTCAAAGGTTGATCCGTTAGAACTCTAATGGAGTGCGATTGAAGGTAGTGTCGTAATTTTCTGGATGCTATCAGCAGACAGTAAGCCAATTTTTCGATCTTTGGGTATCTAGCTTCTGTTATCCCGCCCTTTGTCAAGGCCGCGACACCAAAAAGTTGACTAGAGATCAAGAACAGTTCGTCCTAGAGATTGGTTAGACACCGTTTTGCTATGGATATCGACGAATTTTGTCCAAGTCCGGATCGGGCTACAATTGATAAGACACGTCAAGCAAATTCATGAAAGCCAAGGTTTCAAATTTCAAGTCAATCTGAGTTCATATGCTCAAGTTATGATCGATGCAAGTTGGAAGAGAATAGCCCTGTTTTCATATCCATAACCCTTGTTCGAATCCATAGGCGCAGCCTCTATTCGAATCCATCGGAGGGACCTCTGTTCGTATCCATCGGCCACGTATCAATCAGAGCGGCGGCAACTTCGTATCCATCCTCATGCCTCAGTTCGACTCCATCTAGTCCACACCCATCAGCGAGCAATAGTTCGAATCCATCAGAAGACGACCCTTTGTATCCATCAAATACCTGACCTTCGTATCCATCGAATGGCTACAACATATGCTTGGAGTCCTCTGATCAAATCCATGAGCAAAGACACACTCGCATTCATCAAGTCAACAAGAATGGATGACGTGTTATTCTTCGATACAAGCAAGACAAAAATCATGGAGTCGACTCGATCAAACCGGAGTGAAAAGTGGATCGACCCGAAGATTGTGCACCACATCACCACGAGAGCACGTGCAGGCGATCGATTCGAAGAGATGGATACGAATCAATCGATTCGAACGAGACGATCAGCCGAGAAAACACTATTTCGAATCGATGATATCTCACGATCTACAAGTCCAAATGCTATGAAATTTTCATAGAAGCTTACATACATGTTGAAGAATGTTCTCACCAAATTTCAGCTCCATCAGATGAATTCTTGATCGATTCGAATGGAGTTCGAATCGATCTCGAAGCGGGCCCAGATTTTCTAGACGCGGGCGCATGGGCCCCCACACGTGCCAGAAGAAGTCTCCCTAATTTTAGGCGAAATATCAGCCTCCTACACCTATAAATAGAACCCCAGGTCATTCAGAAAAGGGGATCTGGATTCTGAAGCGCCCAGACTCTACAGGATTCAATTCTACATTTCTCCATTGCCGTTGTACACGAATTTCTTCATTAAAACCTGCTGTAATCAATTGAAATCATCAAGTGAACATCAATAAAATCATCAACTTCATAGTGGATGTAGGCAAGATCGCCGAACCACTATAAATTTTGTGTTGTTTCCTGCTTTCATCTAATTTTTCTGAGAGTTCTTCATTTTTATTTCTCTACATATTTGATATCTGTGATCTGTGATTGGGAACTGGTGCTTTCACGACATTTGGGGTTTGTGACCAATTTTGGCGCAAACACTTTGGTGCTTTCACTGAGAAGGACTAACACCCGCTACACCAGATTCAAAGTTTAGATTTGAAAGCTTGAAGGATTCAGATTGACTCGACAATGACTCGACAAACAAGACAAAGAGCTGATAGAAGCCAACATGGAGGAAGTCAAGAGGCATCCTCTGGTGCTGGAGAAGGACAAGCATCAATCTTCATCACCAGGGATGAGATGGAGACAATGATGAAGAGGCAGGAGGAAATGATCCAGAATTTGCTTCAACAGATTGGACAACTTGGAGCGCAAAATCAAGGAGCAACCAGAGTCCAGAACAGAGCAGGACCACCTGGTGCAGCGCCGGAGCTGGGGGGCACACACTTAGAGCATGTTGATCCAATCCCGGGAAGAGATTCAGGGACATCCGAGCAACCTGGTGGCAATAGAGGGATGAACGCTCAGCCGGGGGGCAGAACGAAGGTAACACTCAAAGATCACAGCCTGACGACAACGACAGGTTGGCAGAGATGGTCAGACGGGCCATGAGAGGCGGACTAGTCAATTGAGATCTGGAGGATGTACATAGGAGTCCCTTTACTCCTACGATCAGGCAGGCCAGGAATCCACCAGACTTCAAGCTACCATCGGTGGAAATGTATGATGGGCGGACGGATCCAGCGGTCCATCTAACGAAGTATATGAGGCACATGGAAGTGCTGGGGGCATCACAGGAAGTCATGGCCCGGTGCTTTCCATTGTATTTGATGGACATCGCAGCGCTATGGTTTAGACAACTGGAGAGTGGCTCCATTGGGACTTGGACAGATTTGATAGAAAAGTTTATGAGACATTTCAGGGTTCATATTTTGAGACCCAAGAACGTGATGAGTTTGGCGACTCTAAAACAAAAGGCCGGGGAATCTTTGAGGAGTTTTCTGATGCGATTTAATGTGGCAGCAGCATCAGTGGATCGACCAGATCCATCTATGGTCATGATGGCAGCTGTATCTGGAATATCTGATGGCACGGAGTTCAAGAATTCACTAACTAAGGATCCACCTACGGACCTGGGAGAGTTTTATCATGAAGCCGAAAAGTTTATGCGATTAGAGGATGCTCGTACGGAGAGAGAAGAAGAAATCAATGTTTATGCAGTTAGAGGCGGTAATTCACCTGGAAAAGGTGCAGAGACTGGTAAAGGGAAGCGAAAGGCTGAAGAAAATGATGACAAGTCAAAGCGTCAACGGAGGGAGCCACGATTTACCACCTATTCAGAACTGAACGAGGGTTTGGAGCGAATTTACCAAGACACTCGAGATCAAGTTGCCTATCGTAGACCAATGCGACGGGATCCGACTACCGACGAGAGAAAGTCAGACAAATATTGCTTATTCCACGAGCTGAACGGTCATAGCACAAATGACTGTAGACACCTGAAGGATGAGGTGGAAGGGCATATCAGGAACGGTAGGCTACTTCAGTATATGAGAAGGCGAGCTCCAACGGTGGAACCAGAGCGACCACCGTCTACAACAGCTAGGGGTGACCCCGAGCCGGGGCACCGTATGGTTATCAATTGATTTAAATAACGATGAACAAGTCATAAACTTGTCACTAACACGGTTAAACCATTTACACATGTGGGAGATCGCGAACGATCCACATGCATGCTCTGAATGATTATTGACCGTCTCGTAGTGAGAATTTACACTTTGACATCCTTGCTTTGCTTTTATTTCATGTTGATTTGGACATTTAGACTTTGTTTGTTTGGACATTTCTGTTATGGAATTCATGTGAACGTTAATTTGATATTTGCAATTCTGTATAAGAAGTTACTCGCGTATGCTTTGGATCGCGAACGGTCCACAAGCACACCTGGTATGGCGACGAAACGCCACGATCTCTGATTCAGAAATTCACCCGAATGGGAACCTGGTATTGATAATACTAAGTTCCCCCCGGGCACACTCATTCGCCTTGAACGGCACCCGACTGCAAACGGTCACACTTCATCTAATGTAACATTCGATCGCGAACGATCACACTCTGCCTCGTGCGGCACCCGACCACGAACGGTCACAATTCACCCAGTATGACATTCGATCGCAAACGATCACATCCTGCCTCGTGCGGCATCCGATCGCAAACGATCACATATTATCTCGTGCACCATACGACCACGAACGGTCACAATCCATCATAATTCGTCTAGAACGACATCCGACTTCGAACAGTCACAATCCGTCTAGAACGACATCCGACTTCGAACAGTCGTAATCTGTCTAGAACCACATTCGATCACGAACGATCACAATTCGCCTCGAACGGCACCCGGCCGCGAATGGTCACCATTCGCCATGAACGACATTCGACCTCGAATGGTCACGTATCACCTCAAATGACATACGATCCCGAACGTTCGTCAGTCGTGGTCAGATAAAAAACTATCAATTACTTTGCAGGTCATCAACAGGATATGAACATCCAGCTTATGGCATTACAAAACACACCTTCCTATCGCAAGGCATGTTTTGGGGGGCAAGTGTTATCCTGCCCTTTGGCAAGGCCGCGACACCAAAAAGTTGACTAGAGATCAAGAACAGTTCGTCCTAGAGATTGGTTAGACACCGTTTCGCTATGGATATCGACAAATTTTGTCCAAGTCCGGATCGGGCTACAATTGATAAGACACGTCAAACAAATTCATGAAAGCCAAGGTTTAAAATTTCAAGTCAATCTGAGTTCATATGCTCAAGTTATGATCGATGCAAGTTGGAAGAGAATAGCCTTGTTTTCGTATCCATAACCCTTGTTCGAATCCATAGGCAGAGCCTCTATTCGAATCCATCGAAGGGACCTCTGTTTGTATACATCGGACACGTATCAATCAGAGCGGCGGCAACTTCGTATCCATCCTCATGCCTCAGTTCGACTCCATCTAGTCCACACCCATCGGCGAGCAATAGTTCGAATCCATCAAAAGACGACCCTTCGTATCCATCAAATACCTGACCTTCGTATCCATCGAATGGCTGCAACATATGCTTGGAGTCCTCTGATCGAATCCATGAGCAAAGACACACTCGCATCCATCGAGTCAACAAGAATGGATGACGTGTTATTCTTCGATACAAGCAAGGCGAAAATCATGGAGTCGACTCGATCAAACCGGAGTGAAAAGTGGATCGACCCGAAGATTGTGCGCCACATCACCACGAGAGCACGTGCAGGCGATCGATTCGAAGAGATGGATACGAATCGATCGATTCGAACGAGACGATCAGCCGAGAAAACACTATTTCGAATCGATGATATCTCACGATCTACAAGTCCAAATGCTATGAAATTTTCACAGAAGCTTACATACATGTTGAAGAATGTTCTCACCAAATTTCAGCTCCATCAGATGAATTATTGATCGATCCGAATGGAGTTCGAATCGATCTTGAAGCGGGCCCAGATTTTCTGGACGCGGGCGCATGGGCCCCCACACGTGCCAGAAGAAGTCTCCCTAATTTTAGGCAAAATATCAGCCTCCTACACCTATAAATAGAACCCCAGGTCATTCAGAAAAGGGGATCTGGATTTTGAAGCGCCCAGACTCTACAGGATTCAATTCTACATTTCTCCATTGCCGTTGTACACGAATTTCTTCATTAAAACCTGCTGTAATCAATTGAAATCATCAAGTGAACATCAATAAAATCATCAACTTCAGAGTGGATGTAGGCAAGATCGCCGAACCACTATAAATTCTGTGTTGTTTCCTGCTTTCATCTAATTTTTCTGAGAGTTCTTCATTTTTATTTCTCTACATATTTGATATCTATGATCTGTGATTGGGAACTGGTGCTTTCACGACATTTGGGGTTTGTGACCAATTTTGGCGCAAACAGCTTCTGCCCCCGTGAATCTTTTGCTAATGAAGTATACCAGTCTTTGGATACGGTCATCTTCTCGTACTAACGTGGCAATTAGCGTGTGGGAGGATACAGCTAGGTATAGGTAGAGGCTTTCTCCATCTGTCGGAGTAGAGAGCACTGGTGTCTTCTGTAGGTGTTCTAGCATGCTCCGGAAGGCTGAGTAGCATTCATTGGTCCATTCAAATTTTCCTTTGTCCTTTTTGAGGGCTTCGAAGAAAGGGACACACTTGTCTGTGGCCTTGGATATAAACCTGCTCAGAGCAGCTACCTTCCCGTTTAGGCTCTTCTTTTCCCTTCGAGTAGCAGGGATTTGACGTCTTTCAAAGCTTGTACCTTTTCAGGATTCGCCTCTATTCCTCTAGCGTGCACAATGAAACCTAAGAATTTACCAGAAGACACCCCAAAAGAGCATTTCAGAGGAGTCAGCTTCATTTGGTATTCGCATAATATTTGGAACATCTCATCTAGGTGGCTCAGATGATCCGTTGCCCTTCTTGACAAGCATGTCATCGACGTAGACTTCCATAGAGTGACCAATTTGTCGCTCAAACATCTTATTAACTAAACGTTGATAGGTAGCACTGGCATTCTTAAGCCCGAAGGGCATGACCTTGTAGCAATATAGGCCTAGACCAGTGATGAAGCTAGTATGTTTTTAATCCAGCGCATGCATGGGGATCTGGTTGTATCCTGAATATGCGTCCATGAATGACAATAACTCATGTCCTACTGTTCCGTCTAACAGTTGGTCGATTCGGGGCAAAGGAAAACAGTCTTTGGGGCAAGCATCATTGAGGTTGGAGAAGTCAATGCAGGTCCGCCACTTCGTATTAGGCTTTTTCACTAAAACCGAGTTGGAGATCCATTTTGGGTAAATGGCTTCGTGGATAAAACGTTGGCGAGTAGGTTCTTCACCTCTTCGTTGAGAGAAGTTGATCGTTCTATCCCCATGCTTCTTTTATTTTGTTTGATCGGGATCTTGACTGGGTCAATATTGAGGGAATGATAAGCTATTTCTGGGGATATTCCTACCATGTCTTCGTGGGTCCATGCGAATACATCCAAGTTCTTGCGTAGAAATCCTATCAGCTGGATTTTTAGGTTCTGGTTCAACTGAGAACCTATCTTTAAAAGCCTTGTTTTGTCGTGTTCGTCTACCATCACATGTTTCATAGCCTCTATGGGCTCGGCGTTGACCTCCTCCTCTCTATCTCTGGGGTCCAACTCATTAAATAAGTCACTAGTGTATCCGTGAGGAGGGGCCTTCTAGGATTGCTATGCTTCCACACTTTTGGCGCAGAGGGCGACCTCTATGCCTTTCCTTTTTTTCCTTCTTCTTGTTTTGGCGAAGTTTTGTCACATAGCAATTGCGAGCCGCCTCTTGGTCGCCTTCTACTTCTCCTATTCCGTTATCAGTTGGGAATTTCATCTTCAAACACCATGGTGCCAAGATTATCTAGAAATTTGACAATGCAGGCCTTCCCAAAAATGCGTTGTAGGCAGAGTGTCCATCCACCAGTATGAATGTTTGCTTCCGGACAACCGATTGGGGGTGACTTTCTAGCTCAACGAACAAGTCTAGTTTTCCAAGCGGCATCGTGGCCTCCCCAGTGAACCCATGTAAGGGTTTGTGGCATGGGGATACATCTTTCATCGATAGTTTCATTTTGTTGAATGCATGTTTGAACAAAATAATCACCGAGCTTCCTGTATCGACTAGAATGTGAAATGCCTCTACCGGGCCGATCCAGGCAGAGATAACCATGGGATCAGTGTGTGGATATTGTTTTCCAACCAAATCTTCATCATTGAAGGTTATGCCAGCTTTTTCTCTCCATTTTGCGATGCGCCCTTCAGTAACGGAATGAACATATCCTTCCCTATCTTTCAAGGATTTCCCATACCTTTCCATTTCAGCCCAACTTCAGTCGCTACATGCGGGCCTCCAGATATGGTATGGACAACTATCTTCTCCTGGTTGGAGTGGCTCATACCTGCCCCGTCCTTATTGTTCCCTTGTGGGGGCTGCCCAGATCCCTCGTGGACCGGAGCGGGAGAATTGTGTCTTTTTTGCACATATCGTCCTCGTTTCTTTTTTCGGATATATTCCTCAATGAGATCCCGCAAATGCTAGCATTCTTCGGTGTTATGCCCATGAGACCCATGGAAGCGACAATATTTTCCTGTTCTAATTACGGCTTCTGAATCTTTTTTGTATGGAAGGCGTTTGTATTTCAACTCGTGTTGGGTAGCCATGTAAATGTTCTCCACAGTGTCGTTAGAGGAGTGTATGAATCGAACCTCGGTCCAAGTCTGTATCGTCGTTTATTGCCCCCTTTCAGTTCCAGAGTTGCCTTGGTGGCCATTTTTTCCTTCGTTATTCGGTTTACTCCCTTCCACTCGGGGTGGGGCACTTAGGTTTCCTTGGACGCTAGAAGCCTTTGTGGGTTGCTCATTATGTCGGTGAGCCGCCGTGTCCTCCAATCTCATGTATTTTCCAGCTTCATGAAAGAAATCTTGAAGGGTTAGAGGTTTTTCCTTCGTCAATCTTCTTGCAAGCTTTGAATCTGGATGGACGCCTCCGTAGAGTGCCATCAGTGTAAGTCTTTTATCTGCGTTTTGTACTGCCGCCGCGGCAGTGTTAAAACGGGTAAGATATTGCTGTAGTGGTTCTCTAGCTTTCTGTTTTACGTCTGACAAGGAATAAGCATCTCTGGGTTGTTCCACATGGATTCGAAATTGACTAATGAATTTTTCCTTCAACATTTCCCAAGAGCTAATGGAGCCATAAGGCAGGCGACAATACTATGTGGTTCCTAAGTCTGACAGGAACAGCGAAAAGCATTTACATAGCACACCCTATGTTGCTCCATTCATGAGCATGTGCTGGGTGTAGCGCTACAAGAGGATGATTGGGTCGAATGTGCCTTTATAGGGATCCATAGTGAGCATATTCCATTCTCGAGGAGTGGCGGTCGCTTCTATGTCCCTGGTGAAGGGGCTGGACACCCTTGCCCCTATCCCTCTTTCAAGTTGTTCACGTCTGAGATATTCCCTGAAGAGGCGTGTCATCCTCTCCTCGGATTCTAGGGCAGCCCTAGGAGAAGTAGGGGCTTCCCTTTGATGGCATCTGGAACCTTGGTTGAGGCTAGATTGGCGATGGTTGGCTCGAAGCATGATAGGGTCAGCCACAGTCGGTCCTTGCCAGGTGCCCCCTTGACTGGGCCCAGCTCTTGATGCTCTTTCAGGACCGGCTTCGGGCTGAGTCCTGGCTCGACTTTGAGTTCTTGTATCTTCTTGATTGAATTCTTCATTTGCAGGGGATCTGTTACGTCTACGCGACTCTCCAGACTGAGACTCACCTCGAGATTCAGTGTTGTGAGTGGATTCCTCCGTGCCTCTCAAGCATGTCATGAGTTGGTCCACTAAAGCTTTTTGTTGGGTAGCAAAGCGGTCAGTCATCTCATTCACAACCCTGTCTAAGTCTTCTCGGGTGACAGCTGAGTCTAGAGGTTGAGAGTGGGTAGCTGGGTTTTCTTGATCTTCATGGATGGGATTGAGTGTACTGGCAATGGCCGCTCTCTTACCCTAATCGGTGTTGTGCCTAGAGGGAGCCATGTTCTAATATTGAGTCAAGGTTTGGAAAGAGGGTAGAGTGAAGAGTTCGGCTCTCCATGCAGCCTTCTCAGCAAAAGCACCAAAAATGTTTGCACAAAAATTGAACAAACACCTCTAAGTTCGATTTTGGCTAGATCACGTTTAGGTTGATTGATTTGGAGTTTTTAATGTTCCAACATGTTAAGGGATAATTTTTGTAGTCACAGAACAATTCACAGGCTCATAGGTTGGAAAGCAGTTAAGGAAAGTAAACCACATAGGGTTTTATAGTGGTTCGGCCAGAATGTGCCTCTATCCACTATCTATCTTATTATTTTTACTTTGATTCGGTTACAAATACAAGTTTGTTCGGAAAGAGCAAAAACTTAAAGTAGCTAGAGTGACTGAGTTTCAGCAGAGTTTTCCCTCTTTTCTCCTAAAATCCATCCCCATTGTTGTTGAGAAGCTCCGGTATTTATAGAGTGGAATTGTGAAGTGTGGAGGAGGAAGTTATAACTTTCCGAATCTGGTTCGGCATTTGAGCAAGGGAATTTGGATCGGCATATGGGTCATGGAGCTTGCCTGGCTTGGGTGTTTTTCCTTGACTGGCTCGGCACGCTTATGTACCGGAAAAAATGTTTGGTCGGTGTTGGACGTACTGTGCCGAACCAAATGTTTGGTCGGTGTTGGACGTACTATGCCGGACCAAATGTTTGGTCCGGCATATCAGAGGATGCCGGACCAAATGTTTGGTTCAGCATATCAGAGGATGACCAAATGTTTGGTCCGACACATCAGAGGATGCCGGACCAAATGTTTGGTCCGACAGTTCTGTCTTTCATGCCGTCGTTTACTTTCGCTTCCCTTTCTCTTTGCTTGTTGGAAAACCGAGCCAACAATATGGTCTTTATTTGTATGTGTGCATATGTAATCTAGAGAACACTACAAGTTACACACGGTGGCCCTAGTAAAGCTAAACAGACTAAAATTTCTAGGTTAACTAACAAGTTTCAATTATATAAAATGAATCAGAATGAGTCTATTTCTGACATGTATTATAGGTTTCAAAATATAATACATTCTTTAGTACCATTAGGTAAAAGCTTTTTTGAAGAGAACCAAGTTAGAAAATGCCTCAATTCACTCTCTTCAGAGTAGGATCAAAGGGCATTAGCAATAGAAGAGGCATATGACATTAGTGCTTTAAAAATTGAAGAGTTAATAGTTATTAATATCCTATAAAGCACAATTATAGGGTAAAAGAGAAAGCAAGGCAACAGAAAAGAAATCCACTATTTTCATCACAATAACTGACGATCAGGATTTAGACGATGAAATGATGAGGAGATTACCTTCATGACTAGGAATTTCAAAAAGTTCCTGAAGTATATAAAGATGAACAAATTTTGTTGAACTGAAAACATAACTCATAGAAATGGAATCGCAATTAATTGTTTCTGATGAACCTGGTCATCTGCAAAGAGGCTATCCACATCAATAGAAATCAAGGATCTTTTCAATCACCAATTCATCCAAAAAAAGAAAGAGGGATTACATAGCAACATTAGATGATTCAGACATTACTTCAAGTGACAATGAACTGGACACAAAGGATTCAAACATGTGTTTCACGGCAATAGTAGATTAATCAGAATAGATCAAAGGAAAGGAGCAAAAAGTAATACTTTTTATTTTATTTTTAAATTTTATTTCTTTTTTGATTTTTTGGCCCATATGTCAACATACCAGAATCCATATGTCCACATACCATCCTAGATTTTGAAATTCCTTTTCAAATTCAAATTTTGGACTTCCCTCTCTTTTGTATTTATTCCAAAGACTGAAAAAGTATTTTTGACCTAAAATATGTCGGCCCATACTTATTAGTCAATACAATCTTATCCATTTATTCACTCACTTTATTTCAAAAACTCAAAACATCTCTTCACTTTCTTACCTCCTAAACTACTCAAAAATGGTATCCTCAAGCCAACCATTAAAGACTATTAGGCTCTCAAAAAGAATCAAAGGCTTTCTTTTCACTAGAAAGAAGCCATCGACACTTATATTGAATATGCTAATTCCGAAAAAGTACTTCCCAGAAGATTTGCAAAATTTGATGATTTTTCTTCTTATGGTCTTCAAGGTCTTTATTTTCAAAATGATATTCATGGTTTAGTCGAATCTTCTCAAAATGATTTCACTTGTTATCCGAATTTAGTAAAAATTGTTCATCCGAATTTAAATGGAAAATTTTTAAAAGGACAAGAGAGACAGGTTTGGAGTAGTGTGAAAGGCACTACAAGTATTTTAGATTGTGAAATTTTGGGTCAAATACTTGGTTGCAAATATAGTGACCGATTCAATTTTAATATTAATGAACAAAATTGAGAAATGTTTCATGATATTTTTGAAAATGATAAAGACTTTGAATTCAAACACAGCAATCTTAGACCAAGATCGAGAATTATGTTTCATGTTTTACAACAAAGCATCACTCCAAGGACGGGCAATATAATAACCTAACTCAAAGGGTTTTTAAGGATCTTTTTTACATTTATGGAAATTATGACATCAATTGGGCACGTGTCATCTTAGATGATTTTGTTCAAATAGAATATTTCTAGATATGAGAACACACTTGATCATGGTGTGTATCTCACTAGAGTTTTCAAATACTTTAGTGTTGATTTAAGAGGAGAACCCACTTTACCTTAAAAAGTTTTCAAAAAATCCAACATTTCTCTCATGCGAATTCCTCCTTACTTTGAACCTTATATGACTCTTCCTCAAAAAGAAGAAAGACTAATGAGGGAAGAACAACTTGAAATTGAAGAAGAAGAAGAAAGTCATGGAATTCAAGGGGAAGATGAAGAAGAAGAAGAAAGTCATGGAATTCAAGGGGAAGATGAAGAAGAAGAGGATGAGGAATGTAACGATCTGAAATTTTTAACTTTTCGAATGAAATTATTTAATTTATTTTAATATTTAGATTTGATTCAAATTTAATAAATAATAAGAAAATTTAATTTTTAATCAAACGACTTGATTTTTAATGATGTATTTTTAATTTAATTTATTTGAGTTTTCCATAATTTTTAATTTAGAAAATATTTAAATTATCGTCTGATGTTTTTTTGGCAACGGATGTTATTTTTGAAATTTAACGAAATAAGATAACTTGTGTATATTATTATTATTTTGGAATCATATCACATTTTTATGTGCGGCAGTATTTTCGTTTTGTCGTTCGTGGTTCATACGCTAATGAAAATCTATGCGGCGGGATATTGGAAATTGTAAAATAAACCTACCTCTACCCTAAGACAATTCAACATGCTTACTGTTCTTCTTCTCTCTCTCTTGTTCATTTATCACTTCCTGTAAAACAAAAGAAATTAAATCCACCTCCTTTAAAAATTCAAAACAAAAGATTTACTAGTTGAAAAAATATATAAAGTTTAGATCTTTGAACTCGTATTGCCTAGATCTATAATTCTATGCGAGTTTGGTTGTTCTCAACAGTGTTTGGAGTTGTTCGATAATTATGGTCGTGAGTTGTTGCAACTAGGCTTAGGATTTTTGGTGGCGAGAGGAGGAGATAGGTAATGGGGTTTGTTTTATTGGATTTCTCGTGCGGAGCTTCGACGGGCAAACTTTGGTGGTGTGCGGTGCTTGGATGGAGGATGCGACTTTTTGGGGTCACGTGGAATACTATCCGGTCGAAAATTTTAATGGATGGGTTGAGTGCTTCATGGTGGTAGGGGATCGGATGCTCGAGTAAAAAGAGTGATGTAGGTGAAGTCGGATTTAAGACTCATGGATCAGAGAGGGAGATACGACGTGCGTGTACAAGTGAGGAAGTAGGTTTTTGCACGGTAGTGTGCAATTAGTACCGAATCAAAAAACATTCTTCAGTGGAGAGATCTTGACCAACACCATATCGCTGATAGAGAACTCTAAGTCACATCTTCTCCTATCAGCGTAGCTCTTCTGTCTGTCCTGAGCAGCTTTCATTCGTTGTTGAATGATCTTGATCTTCTTCGAAGTCTCTCTAATCACATCTAGCTCAACTATCAGTTTCTTGCCCGCTTCCCATCAACACGAAGGAGCATTGCTCGATCGGCCGTATAATGCCTCAAATGGTGTCATACCAATGCTAAACCAATAACTGTTGTTTTATGCGAACTCTACTAAGTGCAAATGATCGTCCCATGAGCTACCGAAATGGGAATACAAGCTTGCAAGAGATCCTCCAGAATACGATTTACCCTCTCGGTCTGCCCATCAGTTTGTGGGTGATAAGCTATATTAAGATGTAGCTCCATTCACGATGCCTCTTGTAAGCTCTTCCAAAACCATCTAGTGAACAAAGGGTCTTGGTTGCTCATAATTCTCTTTGGCACACCATGGAATCACACAACCCACTTCACATATAAATTAACCAATTTGGATGCCATTCGACTAGACTTTACGGGTATAAATCTGGCACTCTTCGTCAATCTATCGACCATGACCTAGATGTTATCATACCCTACTCTGGTCCTTGGCAATCCATCAATGAAATCCATCGAAACTTATTCCTATTTCCACTTGGGAATATCAAGCGGTTGCAGTAAGTAACTCGGCTTCTTCTTCTCTTCCTTTACCAACTGACAGTTCATGCACTTCAAGATGACATCCTTCTTCATTCCTTCCCAATAAAATGTTTACCTTGTATCTGTGCAGTTAATGCGCCAATATTACCTTGCTATAACCCTGCTATATCTCATAGCGGATTTCTGCCGCTATGATTTTTCCATATAGCCCTAAATATAGCCTTTCCGCTTTAAGCCCCGCTATTTTCGCTATATCCCATTATTCCCGCTATATTCCGCTATTTTCGCTATATCTTCTTTAAAAGAAATGAATTGAAAAATGACATTTATACATTATAAAAATTATGAAATTAATTTTTTAATTGAATTTTTAATATATTTTCAGAAATTAAAATACTCTAATATTCTGCTAAATTCTATTATGTTATATAACAGTTTTACGTTTATTTACAGTATATTAGCACATGTTTTTATTTAAAATTACATATGTATTAATTATAATTCAACTGAATGTTAATTTTTATTTAATTACCATTTATATATTTGCAAAAACATTAAATACGAGGTTTATATGCTATTTTAGAGTCATCCGCTATATCCCGCTGTATCCTCGCTGTATCCCCGCTATGACTTTTTACACCTCTGCCACATTGAATCTACCGAGCGCTTTAACTGCACAGCCTTGTATAATGGTACATTTTATTACTGTCAGGATGTATAGTTAACCTTGAATGATGGCACTCTCGTAGGTACGAGAGGAGATCGCTATGATCGTTACTGTATCTGTATCGAAGAGATGTGACAAAGTGTTTAGATCATTATGCAATGTCCTAATCAAAATCCTAGTGGCATGATCAACGCCGATGATCGTAAGCTATTTCCTCCATCACGATGTCGAATGAAACTATCTATGGAATCGTGGGCCAAGTGAAATGTGGATCATTGCCGTTCTTTACCGAGACTCAGGTTAAGCTCCGTCTTAGAACCGTCGTGGGGTTAGGAGTAAAGCATCCCGAGGTTGGTGCATCTCGTTGGGCATGTATAAGCATTGTGAACTCTAATATCTTTCTTCGTAGCACCTCATCCCTCAACCCATCGACATTGGAAACAAAAAATCTCCCGTCCTTTAGGTGCCAACCATCACAGTCGAGCGTATACTGCTTCATCTCATCAAACTCTAGCATATTGCCTTAGACTAGTACCGATCAGCTCAATCAAAGTAGGTCTACTCGTCAAACTATCTAACACTTCCAACTTTAGTTCACATCAAGGTTTAAAATCATAGCCAACGATAAACTCAAACCGCTTCCACTCTAGGAACATCGCTCCCAGACTACAATTCCTTTACCACGTGTATATGAAATGTCAAAGTCATAGGAGGTTAGGAACTCTAACCATCGCTGCTAACGAAGCTTAAGATCCTTCTGGGAAAAGAGATACTTCAATGATTTGTGGTCCATATACAACTTAAACCTCTCCCCAAGTAAATAATGCCTCCATTTCTTCAAAGTGAATATTATCACCACCAACTCCAAATCGTGGGTCGGATACTTATACTCGTGTGGTTTTGGTTGTTAACTAGCTTGGGAAAAAACTTTTCCCCTCTACATCAACACTGCACCTTGTCCAGTACCATAGTTTCTGTGTATACCATCAACTCCACATTCTCACTTGAAATGGCTAACAATTTTGCACCCATCAACCTCTCCTTCAAACCCACAAACGTGTGCTTGCAACTTGCATCCCAAATAAAAGTCTGGTTCTTCTTCGTCAAGTTGGTTATCGGGGCATCCACCTTAGAGAAGTCCTTGATAAAAGATCTATATTATCCCACCAATCCAAGGAAACTTCTCAGAAAAACTGGACCCAAAAATCGCACTTCTCTCTTCCAGAAGTGACACTTTGAAAACTTCTCCTTTAATCGTTGTCTTCTCAACACCTTGAGCACAATCTGCAAATGCGTTTTCTTTTCTTCCTCCATCCTTGAATAATCAAGGATATCATTAATGAACACAAGTACAAACTTATTTTTTTGGTCCCTGAAAACACGGTTCATAATATCAACAAAGTGTTGTTGGCACGTTGGTTAGCCCGAATGGCATAACAAACCACTCATAAAATCCAAACAGCTTACGAAACGCTATAATCGGGACACTTTTGTTTGCGACTCTCAGTTGACGAAGCCCCTTCACAAGGTCCAACTAAGAGAACATTATCGCACCACAGAGCTGATCGAACAAGTCATCCATACGTGGGAGTGGATACTTGTTCTTCCTCGTCACCTTATTCAGCTTACGATAATCTACACAAAGTCTCAAAGAGCCACCCGCCTTAGTGGCGAACACTACAAGTGCTCCCTACTTAGATATACTCCTTCGAATGAACCCTCATCACAATAGGTCATTTACTTGCACCTTTAGTTTCTTCTGCTCTTTTGGCGCCATATGCCTCAATGGCATAACAATCGGTCTGGCATCCTTCACCAAATCTATATAGAACTCTATCTCCCTGTTTGGTGGTAATCAAGTCATCTCCTCAAATAGGTCGGGATACTCCCTCGCTATAGGCACAGATGACCACTCGTTGTGCGGGATCTTGAGCAAGTACAGAAAGCTAACCATGACCTCATCGTCAAATAGGCAACTTACCTTCAACATGCGCCATCATCCACCCCTATCATCCCCAATGGCCTCTCACAATCCACCATTACTCTGTACTTTTGTAGCCATTCCATCCCCAAAATAATACCAAACCCCATAATACCCAAAACAAAATAATCACAATCAAATAAACATCCATGTCTCGATAAGGCTAAATCTTGACAAACCAAGCAAACGTTAGTCAATCCTTCGACAGTCTTTGTGACAATCAAAGATCGGCCAACCATCTTGGGTTTTAATCCCAACCTATCTACCAAATCACTATATATAAAGGAATGTGAAGCCCCGTTATAGAATAAAACAGTACAAGTGGATCAGAAATAGAAGCATAACCTGTATAACTACGCCATTCCCTTTCTCCTTTGTCGATGGAGCACTCAACAAAGATGGAATAGCGTTTAAAGTGTAAGCAGACACTACCTGCTTATTCCTTGATGATTCTGGACAATCCTTCTTGATATGCCCCAGCTTGTTGCAATTATAGCACTTCTTGCCATTCGCCTTGTTGTCTCTGGCAAGATAGCCCCTCTCCATAATTATAGCAAGTAAGCTCCCACTTGCCATTCTTCTGACCACTCTTATTAAACTGCTTCTTCTTCTTGTTGTCCCACTTCCTTTTACCTCCCTTATCAGCTTACAGCTTTGGCTCATCCTTGGGAGAAACAACTATTAATACCTCAGTTATTAATTTTGATGATAACAACCTTAATAAACAAACAATATACATTTATATAAAATATGGATACTAATGTTTTGACAAGTTATATAATATATAGCGTAGGATATTATACATGTCTTGAATCGAGGACTGTATAGTACAAAGACTCAAGAAATGAACATAAAGACTCATGAGTATAAAGACCAAGATATGAAGATCTCAAGGCTATAATGTAGTGTATAGAGTCATAGAATTTTTTTAAAGTCCCCGATAGCAATCTTTGACCTCTATTATTATTTTCTTATTTTTTATATTTTTAACAAAATATATTTTCAAAATATCATTAAAAATATTTATAAATGTTTTTCAAAGTTTAAAATGTTTATAAATTATGTTTAAATTACTTGCAAAGTATAAAAATATTTTACAAAATATAGTATTTTCAAAATGTTTAAAAAAATTTCAAAATAAATATACATATGTCGATATATTTATAGAAGGCATGACTACATACAAGCCGTGAATCAGTTTTTCAAATTTTGAAATAAAGTGTCTATTCATCGCAACTCTTCGCCAATAGACATATAAGTATATACACTATATATCGGAGGTTTCAAACGAATATTTTGACAATTATTATCTTATTTGCTTTCCTCCTCTTACTCTCTTGAAAACTCTATTGAAATTATATCAAGTACTCTTCAAAATTAAATAGAATCAATTCATACTTTTGTGTATTGATTCAAGACTACTTTCTTACTGTTTTGGAATCATATCTTTCTCAAATCAAAGATGAAAGTGCTATCCAAGAGGCTATAGGATCCGTTGTATCCAAAGTTCAAGAATTTTCTTTGGAAAAACCATCAAACTCTATTTGTATTTGCTTAGGTGTGATTGTAGCCCGTTCAAATCAATTAGGTGTGCTTGATAGCCTGGAAATCTGAGTGGGTGTGCTAGTAACCCGTCTAAATCAAGTGGGTGTACCCTTAGCCTAGAGAATCAGGTGGTGTATCTCGTAGCATCGGAATCGAGATTGTAATTGGGTTTGCCTTCTGCCCGTTTAAAGATTGGCATTTGAAAAGAAATCTGTACAAGCAATTGTGTGGAACTAGATGTAGGAGAAAGATGAACCAGCATGAAATCCCCAGTTTCATCCCTCTAACTCTCTACTTTACTTTTTTTTACTTTCATCTATGATTGCATTTATGATTGATTGTTGATATATTTATGTGTTGAAAATCTGTGATTTAATATTAAACTTGAAAGAAATTTAAAAAGATTTATAAAGTTAGAAAACACTATTCACCCTCCCCCTCTAGTGTTTAATTAGTCTTAAGATCCATAAGTCTACAATCTACAACAACCAACTCAAGTTTAGGATACAGACTCTCATGTTGAAAAGCCTTCTCCACCAAACTCTCAAAAGTCTCACTGATATTACTCATGAGTTTTCTCCAAGATAATTGTCCAAGCCTATAACAAATTTCTCGTTCTTCTTGAGCAGAGTACCAATAAAAGATAGGTCGTACTTCGATAGTGTGTCGAACTCAACCACGTACTCTGACACAAACATATCCCCCGTTCTCAAGTTAGAAAACTTTCGGAAAAGCGTCGACTTTTGAGCGGCCGGTATATACTTCTCTTCAAATCGTGCCTTAAACTGCTCCCAAGTAATCTGATCCTTAGGAGTGGTAATCTTGATGGTGTTCCACCACCCCATTGCTTGTCCCTGAACCTTCCCAGAGGCTAGCTTCCTCTTCATCGCATCCTTTAACTATGTATCCTCGAAGATGTGTACGCAGGTGTCCAACCAATCCTTGACGTTTGATTTTGTTCCAAGAAAGGGTTGCCTCCTAGAGTGGAGTAATCCTTGCTTGGTTTGGCATGTCAGCCCTCGGCGCTTGCACTGGAGCACCACTACCAATAGCCACAGTCGGAGAAACTTGGGCATTTTGAACCATGTTCCGCTCCATCTCAACGAACATGTTCTGCAACTCGGGATTAGCAGCCCCGATCTTTCCCCCTCCACAACTCCAGAAACAGAGTTCCTAGCAGCATTCCTCATTAGCCGAATCATTCTTACAAGTTGTAATAAGAATGACCAATCTCTCTAAAAGGAATATATAAGTAATGTCCGTGAAAGAAATGCGACTTATATACTATATACGTAGTTTCGAAACCAAAATATAACAAGTATGCTCTGTCATATATCATTGAATTTGTTCTAAGGTAATATCTCCTTCCTTTTCTCTAATGCATCCAAGCATTAACTTAGGACATTTACGTAACCTAAGCTCTGATACCAAATGCGACGACCATCCTACACCTCTGGTACCTAATATACTTGTATAACGCGTCGTGGAGATACCCGGACAATGCAGGATGACAGCCAAAGATGTAAAGAAATAAAATCCAAACACAAAACTTATAGAACATCTCACATTTATGTAAAACAGGAGAGACAATGATATAATCAAATGAACCATCAATAAGAACATCAGAGTGCAATAAGTTCATAGATTATACGTAAATGAAATAATAGAGTTTCTACATCCCAAATCTCAAAAATAAACTCCAAACTATATCTAAAGTAATACAAGTATTGGTATAGCTCCATAGCACTGCATAGTGGAATATAAGCGATAGTAAGCTCTAAGTATAGATATATGAAAGTGTAGCCTCCTACTCATACTCTATGCAGCTTTCATGCACTAGGCAGACCTATTATTCCTAATCTACTCATTTTAGGGTATCTAAGATAATAAGAAGCATAGCACAAAACCTCGGGTCAGACAACAGTCCGGTGTTAGTGATACATCATTAAGAATACTATAAAAATCATATATAATAAATAGGGGGATAAAGTATGAAGAATCATACTTGACCTGTCCTCGCATCCCAAGATTTAGAGAATAACAGTTAATATATATTCTAATCTACTATCGTCCCTATATAAGTGTACTACAATCAAATTACCATGTCCAATATTTGGGTATATAGTTGAAAATACCTACATCGTGTAACCCCCTAAAGTGGTAAACAACCATAGCAAACGTAGCATCCATCAAACAATCCTCACCATCACTCGTGTGTGTTGGATATATGATAACTTGTATGGCGCAATCGCAAACCAGGGACTCAATCAAAATCCTGGCTTCATCGACGCTCAAATCCATGCCACTCTAACAGGCTAGGAAGCAGGTTCACAATTGTAAAGCCCAGGGTAATCTACTATCGTCGGACACGATCGAAAGTCCAGGTAAGAGCACCCACATACCCCTCCTTTACGAGCACACTAGAAGCCTCTGAGTTATCAACAATCCCTTTGCACATGTCTCCATAATGGAACTTAAACGTTATTCCATCCCGGCTATCTCCATAGTAGAACACAATCACAAATTCTACTTGCAAGCCCTCATCGTTGAACTTGCCTTTATGGATCACCGCCATGACTCCCATGGTTTATGTCATCATCTTCGGAATGCCTCTAGACACTTATCATAAGTCGTAGAGTCATCGTACCAAATTTTCGAAGTCATTGTCATTGGCGTCGTTATGTTAAAGCGCTAGCAATTGCTTAACCAGTTGCCGCACAAAATCCAAGGTCATCCCGAGTCATTTTGAGTTTCCAACTTCACCCTACATCACCCTCAAGAGCCCAGAAACACGCTACAAAGAAATCCCCAAAGTATAGCTGTGCCAGGACAAAAATCCCAAACTTTCATTCTATGTTAGGCCCCTAGACAACAACTCATGTTCAACCCCCAAATAGCAAATTCTGTTTTGCCCCAAACAACAAAACCTCTGTTCTTCGACCCATGTACCTTCCATAAGCATCACTGCAACTCCTAACTTCCTCGAGCCTATCCGTCGAAGTCCAGTGTCATAGTTACTACCTTTCGTTCCCACCGAAGAGCGTTTTCAACCATACAAACATACAAACAACATCGTACATGCACCAAACAACATTCAAACATGAAAATCACACAATTAATCATAGAAATCATCATAAAATGTGTCTACAACATAGCCTAACATATATCGAGGCAAACACATATCCAAATAACATGTCTAAAACACCAAAAGTCCATTTATTCACGTTTTTACTATTGATAGGATTTTAAAAAAATAATAAAACATAATTTTGACTATAAAAATGGATCCAAAACATGTTAAAACCTATAAATACATATATAATAAGGTGAGAGATAATAAAACACTAACCAAACCTTCCAAAATCCAAGTTTTGCACGCAAATTGAGGCAAATCCAAGAATGAATAGCCATGTCCTGACTTTTCTTCTCCAAAAATGTAGATACAAAGATCTCTAATTAATCCTCTTGCTAATCTACTATAATATAAGCTTGATTTGGTAATGATGGTTCGGCTTGTAATAGCTTCCAAACCCGAAATGTGTTAGTGGGTTTGCTGTTAGTCCCTGAGAAGTTGGTTTTGATGACAACAACCTTAGAATAAGATTATAAAATATAAATACTAACATTATTGTTTAGATATATATGTATATGCAGGATATATATACAAGTACCAAAGAATAAAGACTGTACAGTATAGAGATTCAAGAACTGATGAACTCAAGATCGAAGATATCAAGATTCAAGACTCATGAGTATCAAGATTATCAAGAGTTCAAGATTTCAAGATAAGTAATTTAGTTAGGAATTTTGTTAAAACTCCTAGAAAAGCACTGACATCTTAAAATCCATTTTATTCGTGGAATGGAATCCACTTCGAGCCCGTTAAAGGGATGGAACCCTAAGTAGGATGGAACCTACGAAAAATCTAGTGGAACATTGTTTTGTATCCACTAACTTTCATTCAAATGTTTTACAAAATTATATCTTGTTTTCAAAATGATTTCAAAATCTTCCTTTTTAAATCAAAAACATCTATCCTGGTTTTAAAATACTTTTAGCCTCAAAATAATCTTTATTTTCAATATCAAATTATCCTTGGTTTTAAACTATCTTTTAGTTATAATATATTTAACTTTTAATATTTATACTTAGATTTAAATATAAAATTATAGTAAAATTTTGTATATACCAAAATATTATTCTCTATACTTATTTATGTATTTAACTATAGTTAAGTATATTTATAAAGTTTAAAATAGTTTTAATACAAGATAGAAGTTATTTTCAAAGAAAAACAAATTACCAAAAATAACTTAGGCTTGTCGACAACCCCAAGGACCCCTTGTCGACAAGGTGACAGTTTATTTCAAAAGTTTGAATTTCAAAGGAAGTGTCTATTCGTCATATCCTTTCACGAATGGACATGGCTGTTGTTCTACTATAAATAGGGGCTATTTTAAACGAATTTACAATCATATTTTCTCTAATTTCACTCCTCTTCTTCTTCCACATTTCTTTATATACATTTTTACCATTACTCTATCAAAATCACCATTGAATCTAACTAGATCATCTCTGGTTTGATTCTCTATCACTATCTCAACAAGATCCCAGTGCTATTCAGAGTTATAGACTTCTTTGTATTCAATCGAGCGAGAAAGGATGTGATTGTAGCCTGGAAAATCAATCGGGTGAACTTGTTTTCCGTAAAATCAAGTATCTCTACCTAGAGGATTGTGAATCTGGAGCGGTGTACCTCGTGGCCTTGAAATCGAGGGTGTAATTGTAAGAATTGATTTTGAAAGGAAATCCGTACTTGTGTTGCGGGACTGGATGTAGGGTAACTCCGAACCAGTATAAAATCCGATGTGTTCTTTCCTTTATTGCTTTTACTTTATATATGCATCTGTGTTTGATTCTGTGATCATATCTGTGTCTGAATATTGCATACATTTGTGTTCAAATTAATATAAACTCAAAAAGAATTAGTAATTCCTTAAAACACTATTCACCCCCCCCTCTAGTGTTAATTCTAGCCTTAAGATCCGTAATCCGCATTTCTCACATTTGGTATCAGAGCAAGGTTTTCAAAGTTTCATAATCTGAATTTTGAAAATTTTCAAAATGGCTACCAACACTGGTACTGTTACTACTACCAACACTGGTTCTATTACCTCTGTCACTAGTTCATTTGTAGAAGGTCAGTCTACAGTCAGACCACCACTTTTTAATGGTAGTAACTATGCATATTGGGCATGTAGGATGAAAATATATTTACAATCTGTAGGACTAGACACTTGGAATATCACATAGACTGAATACTTTGAACCCACAACTGGTTTTGCACAGTGGACTGCTGAGCAAAAGACCGTCGCATAAAATAACTCTAAAGCTATAAATATTCTGTTTTGTTCACTTTATAGGAATGAATTTAATAGAGTGTCAGTTTGTAAGTCTGCATATGAAATCTGGAAAACTTTGCAAGTTACTCACGAAGGAACAAGCAAAGTTAAACAGACCAAAATTTCCATGCTCACAAATCAGTTTCAATTATTTAAAATGAATCCTAATGAGTCTATTCTAGATATGTATAGTAGATTTTAGGATATTGTGCATTCTCTAATATCCTTGGGAAAGGTATTTTCGGAAGAAGATCAAGTCAGAAAAATCTTAAATTCTCTTACTCCAGAATGGGATCAAAAGACACTTGCGATCGAAGAGGCAAATGACATCAGTACCTTAAAGATAGAAGAATTAATTGGAAATCTAATGTTGTTTCAAGTCCAAATGCTTGGGAGAAGAGAAAGCAAAGCATCTAAAAAGAAATCAATTGCATTCAATGCATTGACCGATGGATCAGACTCAAACAGCGATAATGATGAAGAGATAGCCTTTATGACCAAGAACTTTCGGAAATTCCTGAAATACGGAAAGATGAATAATCTTAAGAGAAACAACTATAAGAACTCTGGTAATCAGAATGTAGTGCCAAACTATATCAAATGTTTCAACTGTAACGAACCAGGCCATATCAAAAGAGACTGTCCGCATCCAGATAAGCAAAATCTTCCTATAAACAATGATTCCGCAAAGAAATGAAAACGTGCATTTACCGCTACTCTAGATGACTCAGACTCATCCTCAAGCGATGATGATCAGAAGACAGATAATTCAAATATGTGTTTCACGGCAGTTCACGACTCCGACGAATTCAGAGAAACGGACTCAGAAAAAGGTACACGTTTACAATACATTGGTTCAAATTGCATGCTTAGGATTGGATGTTTGATTGGTTGATTTTGAATTGGTGTGTCGTTTGAATTTTAAAATTTTTATTATTATTTTATTATATTTTTACTATTATTTTATTTTTATTTTTATTTTTAAATAGTATCATAATATTTTATGGAATATACTATAATTCTAGTAATATTCCAGATATTATATAGACATTAAAAATAATAAATAAATATATATATATATTAGAACACTTAAGAGAAATAAATCATGAAAATTCAGAGACACCAGTCGATAAGGCCCCCCCCCCACGTTGTCGACAAGGGTACAGAAATTTGAAATTCAAATTTGAATTCAAATGTTTGAATTTCCCTCCATCTTTTCACTTCATTCAAGTCTCTGAAAAGTCACCTTTTTGTTGATACACGAAAATTTTGATCAATGACAACGTGCTTCAACAAAAAGGAAGAGATATATGCAAAATCAGAGGACGATCAATGAAGACCAAAGTATAAACATGAGTATGATTTTTTAGGTCTAAAGTTTAGATTATTTGTTAAAATCTATCCTCAAGAGATTTGCACGAACACTAAAACACATTCATAAAACTTCATTTTTATTCACACATTCACTGTGCATACTTTTATAGTTCAGTCGACTGAACAGGTATGGACAGTCGACTGAAACTGGCACACATTTACAAATATGCACAGTTTCAGTCGACTGAATTTCCTGTGCAGTCGACTGAAATCATTCTTGAAAATTTCTCTTTATATTTTCAGTCGACTGAATTTCCTGCTCAGTCGACTGAATTGTAACTGCGAATTTTCTCTGAATAGACACCTTCCTCTTCCCAAGAGTTGCAACCATTCTCCAATGGAAATGGAAGCATCTCTTGTCTGCAACCTTTGGCAACACATACACCTCTTCTACAAGAATAAATACATGATTCTAACATCATTTAATTTACCAATTCTAATTGCTTTAATCTTCCTATTTACTTGAACATACTTTCAGATTTCTTAAGTTTTCAAAAGCAATCACAAACCAATTGCTTGAATCTCTGTTTTAACTATAACACCTTTTGATTCATAGCAATTCACATTTCCTAAATCTTCACAAACACTTTGTATACTCTCGAGGATAAGATTATAGGAAAGTTGTACTCAATTTGACTCATTAGTGTTATAAAAAACACAACAAGTCAGAAATACCTTTTGTATCCAGTTTGAAGTCCTCTTCGGTAGTTGAGGCAAGAAATCCCGTTCGGTTGTTCGGGTAAGTTGTAAACCTATTCCTCCAGGTTAAGTGAGGGTTGTTGGTTAGTTGAATTCCTAAGAGGAGCTTAGGGACTGGACGTAGGCAAGAGGTCCGAACCAGTATAAAGTCTTGGTGTCTAATTTACTTACTGCTTATTACTATCTACCTAGACCATTTCACTATTCCATATTATACGATCCTACCGCATAGACTTTTTCAATTGGTATCAGAGAAAGGACGTCCTATAACCATAACACCGTTATTTGACATATTGATAATATGGAAAACAACACAAGCACAACATCTACCTATAACTCTACATTTGCGGAAGGACAATCTACTCAAAGACCCCATCTATTAAATGGACTAAACTATAATTATTGGGCTACAAGGATGAGGATTTATATGCAAGCAACAAGTTTTGAAGCCTGGAATGCAACACAAGCAGAACTCGTTGTACCCACAACTGAATATTCTACATGGACATAAGCTTAGAAGAATGAAGTTAGTGCAAATGCCAAAGCTATGAATATGCTATTTTGTGCTTTGGACAGAAATGAATTCAATCGTGTAAGCATTTGTACTACTGCACATCAGATATGGAGCACACTTAAAACCATACATGAAGGCACAAACAAGGTTAAACAAACAAAGATCTCCATGCTAAAGAACTAGTTCCAAAACTTTAGAATGCGACAGAATGAATCCATCAATGGCATGTACTCAAAGTTTCAAGACATTCATCATGCCATAATATTACTAGGAGAAAAATACACGGATTTTGATATTGTATCTAAAGTTCTAAATTCACTCACTGATGAATGGGAGAGAAAAGTCTTAGCAATCAAAGAAGCAAATGATCTATCTGCAATGAAACCAGAAGAATTAATTGGAAATCTTATGTCGTATGAAGTAAATATGCAAGCCAAGAAAGATCAAGCACAAGAAAGAAAAAATGTAGCTTTTCATGCGGAAAAGGAAGAATTAGAGTCTGAAGATGAGGATTTAGCATTTATAGCCAAAAATTTCAAGAAATTCTTAAGATATAGAAAAGAAAATAAAAACGGATTCAAAAGGAATTTCTTAAACAAACCTTCATCCTCGAATGTAGAATGCTTCAATTGTCACAAGAAAGGTCACATGCAGAAAGATTGTCCAGAGCAAAAGAAGGAGAATCAGAACAAAAACAAGAAAGAAAAATTCAAAAAGAAGGCATTTTCTGTAACATGGGATGATTCAGATTCATCTTCATCTGAAAGTGAAAATGATAGTGACAATGAACAAGCAAATGTATGCTTTATGGCTCAAGAATCTGAGGTTAGTAATTTAACTTTCGACGATTTAATTGATGTAAATACTGAACTATTGAGTACAATAAAAAATCTTAAAAAGAAACTTAAGGAAACTCGTGAAAATCAGAACAAAGCTGGGTTTGAAAGGGATATGTTAAAAGATGAAAAGAAAATTCTAGAAGAAGAACTTGAAAAAGTTCAAGAGTCTCTTTCAAATTCGGAAACTCAATTATCTCTTTTAAGTCAAGAAATTGAAAATCAAAAGACAAAAAATGATATAATTGTTTGTGAAAATCATGAGTTAAAAATTCAGATTAAACAAGTTGAGCTAGAAAATAATAGTCTTCAAGTTAGATTAGATAATATCACTAAAAATGTTTCTAACTTTAACAAAGGAAGAGAAAATTTATCTAAAATTTTAGAAAATTCTCAATCTTCCTCGAATAAACATGGATTAGGATATAAAAAGGAACCAAAAGTTCCTAAAAAGATAAATACAAATTTTAAGAGGAATATTGATTCAAAACAACTAATGTTGTTAAGAAAACCTATTAGAACAAAAGAAGAAACTAATATAGTTAAAATTTGGGTTCCAAAGACTAACAATATTTTGATAAGGAATAAATATATCAAAGCATTTATGGATAGTGTTCATAATAATAAAAATTATATTTATAAAAAGGATACTGAACCAAATTGGGTTTGGTTTCCTAAGTTCTAACTTTTAGGACCCTATTGAAAGGTGGGTACCAATAATTTTGTATTTATTTTCAGGTCCCACTCAAAAAGAAGAAATGGATACTAGACAGTGGTTGCTCAAAACACATGACCGGAGACAAAGATATGCTTACAAACATCACATAATGGTGGCTCGGTTACCTTCGGAGACAATTCAAAAGGCTATATCATTAGCAAAGGAGATGTGAGCAATTAAGGTACATCAAATTTACCTTTTATTACAAATGTTTCATTAGTTAAAAATCTAAAACATAATCTACTAAGCATAAGTCAACTTTGTGACAAAGGTTTCAAATAACTTTTTCGAAAAATAAATGTAGTATTTTTTATCAAAACCAAAATCTTGTTTTTGAGGGAAATAAAGATAGGAATATTTATGTTTTAAATATGAAAATTAATCATAATACAAATATGTGTTTACTAGCCAAAGATAATGATCCTTGGTTGTGGCACAAAAGATTTTGTCATATTAATTTCAAAACTATTAGAAAACTTTCTAAAAATGAATTAGTAAGAGGTTTACCTAAGATAAACTTTAAGATAAAAAATCTTTGTGATGATTGTCAAATAGGAAAATTAACAAAATCATCTTTTAAATCTAAGAAAAATATTTCAACTTTACAACCACTAGAATTACTTCATATGGACCTTTTTGGACCAACACAAGTTCAATCCATTAATCATAATCGATATGTATTTGTAATAGTTGATGATTTTTCAAGATATACATGGACTATTTTTATGAAAAATAAAAGTGATACATTTGAGCACTTTAAAACATTTGTCAAAAGAATTCAAAACACTAAAGATTTGAAAATTAAGAATATACGAAGTGATCATGGTGGCGAATTCGAAAATGAAGCTTTTGAATCTTTCTGCAAAAAGAAAGGAATAAATCATAACTTTTCATTTCCTAGAACTCCTCAACAAAATGGAGTAGTGGAAAGAAAGAATAGAACATTACAAGAATGTGCAAGAACATTATTAAATGGAAGCCTTCTACCAAAACATTTTTGGGCAGAAGCCGTAGCTACTGCATGTTATGTATTAAATCGTATTTCTATTCGACCATTAACTAAAAATACTTCATATGAACTTTTTAACAATAGAAAGCCAAATATCTCTTATTTTAAAATATTTGGATCAAAATGTTTTATTTTAAATACAAAAGACCAACTAGGAAAATTCGATCCAAAAGCTGATGAAGGAATTTTTGTAGGATACTCAGAACGAAGTAAGGCATATCGAGTTTTTAATAAACGAACAAATATAATCGAAGAAACTTTACATGTATCTTTTGATGAAAACTTTAATAAAAATTTGAATATAAAAGATGATGATGAATTTATAATAAATACAGACAATACAAATGTTGAAAATATAAATAATATCGAACTTAGATCTCCACCTAGAATCTTACGAGATCACCCTGTACAAAACATAATCGGTGAAATTGATTCTCAAGTTAAAACTAGAAGTCAGCTAAACCAAATGGGACATGTTGCTTTCATTTCTACATTAGAACCTAAAAATCCTAAAGAAGCATCAACAGATGACTACTGGATTGTTGCTATGCAAGAAGAATTAAATCAATTCGAACGTAACGATGTTTGGGATTTAGTTTCTCGTCCTAATAATCAATCTGTTATAGGAACAAAATGGGTTTACAAAAATAAAGTAGACGAACAAGGAAATATAACTAGAAATAAAGCTAGACTAGTAGCACAAGGATATAATCAAGAAGAAGGTATCGACTTTGAAGAAACATTTGCTCCCGTTGCAAGACTTGAAGCAATACGTATTCTATTAGCCTTCGCTTGTTTTCACAATTTTAAACTTTATCAAATGGATGTTAAAAGTGCTTTTCTAAATGGTTTTATAAAAGAAAATGTGTACGTAGAACAACCCCCTTTATTCATACACGAAAAATATCTGGATCATGTATATAAATTAAAGAAAGCCCTATATGGTCTTAAACAAACACCTCGTGCTTGGTATGAGAGACTTAAAAGCTATTTACTAGATTCGGGATTTCAAATCGGAAAAGTAGATCAAACTCTATTCATTAAAAACACTACTAATGACATTCTAATAATTCAAATATATGTAGATGACATTATATTTGGTTCACCTAATGAAAACTTATGTAAAGAATTTTCAAATATAATGACTAAGGAGTTCGAAATGTCACACATGGGAGAATTATCTTATTTTCTCGGGTTACAAATTAAATAATTAACAAATGGAATTTTCTTAAATTAAGAAAAATATTGTGCTAATCTAATTAAACATTTTGGACTGGAAAACACTTCTGGAAAGCCTACTCCTATGAGTACCACAACTCATCTCGATCGAGATGAAAATGGCAAAAGTATAGATCAAAAATTGTTTAGAAGTATGATAGGTTCCTTACTTTACTTAACCGCTAGTAGACCAGACATAATGATGAGTGTATGTTTATGTGCACGGTTTCAATCTAATCCTAAAGAATCACATCTAAGAGCGGTAAAACGAATTATACGATATCTTAACAATACTAAAGATTTTGGTCTTTTCTATCCAAAAGAGTGTCCATTTGAGTTAGTATCATTCAGTGATGCTGATTTTGGTAGATCTCGAACAGATAGAAAAAGTACAAGTGGTACGTGCCATTTCATTGGAAAATCACTTGTATCTTGGTTTAGTAAGAAACAAAATTGTGTCTCGCTTTCAACCTGTGAAGCAGAGTATATATCAGCCGCTTTAGTTTGTACTCAAGTTATCTACATGCAACAAACACTTAAGGATTTTAATATAAATTTAACAAACTCTACAATATATTATGATAATACAAGTACAATAAATTTATCTAAAAATCCAGTTAATCACTCTCGTACAAAACATATAGATATTCGTCACCACTTTCTACGTGACAATATCGAAAAAGGAATCATAAATTTAGAACATATTTCTACCGAAAATCATATTGCCGATATATTTACTAAACCTTTATTAGAAAACTCATTTATAAAATTGCGACGAGAATTAGGAATAATTTCTTTTAAAGATATTTTATAGCAAATTTTATAAAAATACAACTGAATAACTAAAACAAAATTATTCAATATATATATTTCTATTCATCTACCTAATACATAATAGATTAAAGGATGTCTCTAATCCACCCATTTCTAACCAATGTTTTTTTAATCCAATAAAACAATGATTGATTCTAAAACCTTATTAATTTTCCACCACATTTTTTTTAGCATTTCTATACTATAAATATACTTTTATACATATAATTATTTTCAAAAGAATTACAAAGTTTGAAAATTCTATATAAAAATGTCTTACGATAGCTCAAACTCTCATATCAACATCACCTCCTCAGTCGAAAACACTCCTGCATCACCAAAACTTCCAACGCCAACACCAAAGCATGAACCAGTGTATAAATGGGAAAACTATCGCACTGGCTACACACCGGAATCAAAGAAGGCAAAACGTGGCCTTTTTACCTCCCCTGATACAAAAAGAAAGATTGACGAGATTCATCATTTTCAACAACAACAAATTAATCTCCAACGAGAATTATATTTTGAACAGAAAGTAACGGCAAGACGACTAAGTTTTCTTGAGAAAATTGGTTTACATTTTTGTAGTTCAAAGAAAAATGAGGTGAGCGAGCCCCTACCTCGACCAAGTAATGTGTTCGATCCATCTTCATCTTACCGTACACCGGTTGATCCCTTGAATCCTTGGACGTCCCCAAAGACTCCTCGGTATACTCCAAATTCATGGGAAATAAATTATGCGAAGAACGAAGAAAAAACTCCACGTCCATCCCCGAAGAAATAGTCATTTTTAATATATTTTCATGATGTTACATCTATATAACTGTAACTATTTCTTTTAAATAAATTGTTTACTTTCAAAAATTAAAAGAAACAACAAAAATGCATGTGTCAGTCGACTGAAACCCACTGCTCAGTCGACTGAACTTAAAGAGAAAAACAATATTTACATAGTTCAGTCGACTGGAACCATCTGCACAGTCGACTAAAAGTTCAACAGAAAATTTCAGCTAAAAATTCAGTCGACTAAATATACTGTTTAGTCGACTGAATCTAACATAGAAATATTTCGTACTTTGATTCAGTCGACTGAACAGACTATTCAGTCGACTGAACGCCAATTTTCAGACTGTTTTTTTTCTTTTTAACCATCACATGTTTACCTACCCTTTCACTTTTTATCTACAACAACATCTTCTTCCCCAATTAGTTTTCAAAACCCTAGCTCTTAAATTGCTCCAATCTCACTCAAATTATATACAAATGGCCCCAAAGAGATCTAGAGCTTCTTCCTCTTCATCCTCCGAGCCAATTGATGCTCAAATAGCACAATGGCTTTACGATGGAGTAGCTGTCACTAGATGGAATAAGATGAAGAATTCTCGTATCTTCGAACATTCTTTTGTTGATTTTCAAAGCCTTCAGACGTACAACATCCAAGCATTAACGGATCAAGCAGGTCTAACTTCTCTCTTGGATTTAAAAAGAAACGACCATGCAATAAATCATATCATGGTAAAATTATTTTATGCTAACCTTAATCTTGGACACCAAACTCCAAGAAATCCAAATGATAGTGTTTGGAGTATGGTATGTGGAAAGAAAGTTTGGTTCTCCCTCGACCGCATTTCACACATTTTAGGTTCTCCAAACTTTGGTAGCAAGCTTGAAGAAATAGACCTTAACCCTCATATTCGCGACAACATCAATCATCAATTTTTGGATGATAACATCAACATCGGGGATCTTAAATCCACTTCCTTACGTCCTAGAGCTAGAATTCTCCACAAAGCTCTTATGAGAACAATCACCCCAAGAACTGGCTCATATGAACTTGTATACCCTAACAACTATCGCGCACTCTATGCACTTTGGGGTAATTATCAAGTTAATTGGGTTCAATTGATTCTTGATGAATTCCTAACATTCAATAATGGCAAAATGAGGACAATCTATTTTGGTGAGTATATCATGCGATTACTTCTCAATGTTGATACGCCATTACCTGAGTCCGAGAATACAATGGTGCACCAAATAAACCATCGGACCATAAGCCTAATGCAACTTCCTGCAAGACTGCCTCGCATCATATCTCTTGCCGAATGGGAAGGTAGGAATCAAGGACCACAACAACCTCCACAAGTTCCACATGAAGATCCTTCAGACCAAGAAGATGAAATTCGTATCATTGAGCCTAGTTATACTACCAATCAATCTTTGGGGATTTTATCAAGGAATCAACAAATTCTTGATAATTGTCTCAAGAAGGTAGATCACAAGCTGGATAAAATTAAAGGTTTCTTCAACAAGTTATGGAATGCCATCTCATGCTCAAGCTCCACTACCGCTTCAACATCACGCGGCAAACGTCCGGCACCTACTTTTACATGGACGTCATCCGAAGAACATACAAGTAGCAGCACAAGCGGAGCTAGTGGTGGTCAAGGAGGAAGATCCTATAGACCATCATCAGGAGGACCAGTCATTCGAGAACTTGGGGAGAGAGAAGGCTCTTACGACTGGGATAGAGATCAGTAATTTTTTTATGGTTTGTTGTTATATGTCTTAACTTGTTTAAGTCTTGCATCTATGCTACTTATGCAATTTTTTATATTGACTATGCTATTCTCTGATAATCTTAGAATTCTATTGTTCGGTGATTATTTTAATATTATACATCTATGATTAGTACTTCCTTTTTGTCGCTGACAAAGGGGGAGAAATCTATGTAGCTAACTTTGTTTTGTAGGAAAGATAAGTGCATACATTCAGGGGGAGAAAATTAGTAAATACATCTCTATAACACATTAGTGTTGTCATCAATCAAAAAGGGGGAGAATGTTGATACACGAAGATTTTGATCAATGACAACGTGCTTCAACAAAAAGGAAGAGATATATGCAAAATCAGAGGAAGATCAATGAAGACCAAAGTATAAACATGAGTATGATTTTTTAGGTCTAAAGTTTAGATTATTTGTTAAAATCTATCCTCAAGAGATTTGCACGAACACTAAAACACATTCATAAAACTTCATTTTTATTCACACATTCATTGTGCATACTTTTATAGTTCAGTCGACTGAACAGGTATGGACAGTCGACTGAAACTGGCACACATTTACAAATATGAACAGGTTATGGCGGACACGAGATTGAGCCTCGGTCTAATGGCCCAGATTTAATAAATTATAATCTAACATACTAAAATTAATTGGAGCGCCTATAAATACAGGCATAGCTCCTCACTTTTCTTCTTATATTTTTTGAACTGAGCAGCGAAGCTCTGCCATTTCTCCTTCCCACTATTTTTGGAAATTATAAAATATTATATTATATCATATGTGTGTGTGTGTGTTGGAGAGACAGAAAATAATAAAGAAGATAAGAAGGGGTGAATTAATTCTGAGAGAGAGGTAAATTAAATTATAAAATTTGGATTCTGCTTAAACTTAAATCTCCTATCAAATCTGAAATTATAATAGGTACTTCTACGTACTTTTGGTTGAAAAGAAAAAGGAGTCGAGTAATGAAAAGAAGAATTGGATCTAGAGATTTGACAACCAAGAGGTGAGTGGGAATTACATAATTTCCATAATGCTAATTTTATATTGTTGAAATTCTATTTTTGTTATTATGCCTATGAGAAAATCAATGAATTACATGCTTAAATGAATGAATCTAAATTGAAATTCTTGCCTACATATACTGTAAACTATTAAGATGAAATGGCATATACACTCTAGATCTGGAATTTTGGAAGAATAGTCCCTAAAATTGTACAATATGATATTAATAGAATTGTGTAGTTATTTCCATATTTTTGTTATTTGGATTATAAACTGTTAATCGTTCATTTGGAATGTTTTAATTTGATTTGGGATTAAGATTTTCTATATGTTAATTCATTAGAATTTTAGAATGTACATATAGTTGCATTGATTTCCCTTTGAATTTCCATAAACTGTCCAACTTCACAGTTATATTTGAAAAGTGTGTTATTTGGAATAATAAGGAATATCCAAATGAAAGAGATGTGCAAAATAGGAAATTCTCTATAGTTTACGCTGTCTATTTTAAAAATAAAAAGAGATAATTCCTTGTAATTACAAATGCAGCACAATCCTACTTTTGGTAGTTTATGGAAGATTTGCAATGGTAATATTTCCATTTTGGAAAGGATACAGTTCCAATGCTTTAAAATGTAGAAATACATATTTTTTGAAATTTAAACATAAATATATATTCCTAAATCCCTAAATGTAGAAACTAAAATGTCATAAATAAAAATATAAATAACGTTTATCAATTAAATATATTGTCACACTCATGGTCTACTCAAATTTGGATTTTCCCCATCAATTTCAAACTTGCCGCCCAAGTTTAAAATTCAACCGCTCAAATTGTAGTTTCTCGCCGAAGGTCACGTTTACAATCTATGCATATCAAATAAGCAAAATGGATAGCCGACATGCGGCATGATACAAAGGCATAAATCAAAGGAGTGGAAGGGTGATGTTGGCAATCCATGTGAATCTCTATGTAGTATAAATAAATAGGGCATTGTAGCAGAAAAATGAGGGAAAATTTGACTTTACTCTTTTTAAACACACAAAATCATATGTTGTATTCTCTGCCATATTTGTTTGTACTAAGAATCAAGAGAGAAGAAATTGACATTTTACCCATGGACGTATGATTCCTTAACATTCAAACTACGTAAATTCTCTATGTCCTTTTTATTACTTTCAGTACTTTACTGTTTTGGTTAATATTCCATGTTCGGATTGAGACAAATTGATATTAATAAATTGATTCTGACCTATTCGAACATTCTCCCTCATAATTGTATAAGCATTAATGCAACATAATTATTCCACTTAAAGGCAATTTTAATACTAATTAATTTTGTTGGTTCATAACCACGAAAGCATTCAACGTCATAATTACTTCATAAAAATACTTGTGTTTTTTTATACCAAAAATCTCATTAACAATATATATATATATATATATATATTAACACACACACACACACACACACATATATATATATATATATATATATAAAGTATACGTTTAAGAAATAAATAGATAAATATAAGTGATCATATTAATTACAAATAAAACTCTAAAATACAAATGATTTAATAAATTAAGGAATTATGGTAATTACAATGTTAATGGACAATAGTTACACAGTTATTGGGAAATCACAATAATAGGCATGATAAACTGAATTTGAAACGTACAAATAGATGTCATTAATATCTATCCAATTTGAATAAAAAGATCATTTATAAAGGACATTAATTAGAGGTAAAAGGAACAATAAATGACATGTAATAACATTAATGAAATAAGAAGCTAAAGATAGTAAATGAATAAAATAAAAAGAAAAGTTTATAGAAAGTAAATAAATGAATACTAATAAATGAACTTAGAAGGTATAATAATTTCCACGATTGAAATTATATGGCCTCAATAATACGTGTGATGGGTGTGAGTTATTAGGCCTAGCCCAATATTTAGGTTAATTATAAATGACTTGGTTTAGTATGAGTTGGGATGCGAGGTCGATAGAGTTAAACAATAGAAGTCTGCCCTCCACAAAGGGCTACCATCAGTTGTGTATACGTACTATTAATGTGAGATATCTCTAACTATAGGACCCAAGGGGATATACGTTCGCATATGGGTTGAGGTATTAAGTGGCTAATTTAGGGTCCGCCTCCTCCATAATAAGAAGTTATGACTTGGGGAATTCCTTTAAACGATGTGGGTAATCCTAGGATAGCCCAACTTTGGGGTTAAGGTATTAAATGGATGTTGTAGAGTCTGCTTTCTTCTCATTCGAGAAGGATTAAATGTTTGGGATTATCTTTTAGGCGCGGTGGTGGAAATATCTAGGGGGCGTCTACTTCCTCTAATAAAAATGCTTTGTTAAATAGAATTTAATTAACTAAAATTATATCTTCAAAATGTAAATCATCTAAAATCAAACTCATATGCTTTTTATTATATTAAAATTTATTAATTTATACGGCGTAGAAAGCAGAGTTGTTACACCTTTGTTAGGCCTAGACTACCCAATGAATGTGAATTTCATTGGATTACCAATTGAAGACGTACTTTTCATCTAGACAATGGGAAGTAAGAATCTGTATGTTATGAATATCTTGAGGTAAGATATAAATAGGATTAAGCAAGTTTCTGTAAGAAGGTGTGCATTAACCGCCACAAGATGATAGCTGGACTTTAGTATATTCTTGATGAAGATAAGCTAAGAATAAATTGAAAAGAAGAAAAGTCCAGAAGAAAAGATACACAAAAATCCATTTCTGAGTCCGACCCCATATGAAAGAATTTAAGAAGAGATTTTAAGATTTCTTGAAACATTTAAAATGGCTTTCAAAGAATTTATTTACAAATAAAAAAAACCTGTCACTAAAAAGATGTCATTTTTGAAAAGTAAGTAAATATTAAATTTTTTGCCATATAAAATATCCTTTAAAATTAGATTCTTGAGAAACAAGAAAGAAATTTAGAAATTTTAACTAAAAGAGCTATTTAGAAATTCCTAGTTGAGACTAAAACTGGCTAAAATAAAATTTCCAATTAAAGGGTTTTTGATAAAAGGGCCTTTCCTTTTTAAAATAAATGGAAAATAGAGTGTATGTTTGGCTCGATGATTTTTCTATTTTTGTAAATCCGAAGTTTTAAAATTCTTTTTAAAGGGACAAACAAATGGGAATGATACTTTATTTAAATGGGTAAAGAGAATGGAATGGTAAGAAAACCCATAATGAGAATAGGAAGAATATTCCCGTATAAGGAAAATGCAGAGAAAAATAGCTGAAATAAATTTATACACAAAAGGTAAATAGTTTCATGCTAATGGATAAAAGCCCAACGGCTAAAATAGTAGTCGAATGCACAATGATCCAATGGAGAAAATGGTTAGTTAAAAGAGAAAAGGAGTTATATAAGGAGGAGCAATTTAAATAAGAGAAATTTAGGTAGAAGGAATTTAGATAGTAGCAACATTAGGAAATTTAAATAGAAACCACGTTAGGAATTCATATTAAAATAATGTTATTAACCTAATTAGAAACAATAAAGGGGAAAAAGACTATTTCCATAAATATGTGCAGTAATTGCACATATCTTTCGAAAGTCCCCCTCATAAGCTATTAGAGTCTTCGCTGAGGTTGAAAGTGGAAATAGCATGAGTAATAGTAAATTAATAGAATGAAAATTGTCCTTATCTACTCTAGTTTTTATTGTTAAGAGTTATAAAAGATGTTTTAGAAACACTGTAACAATGTATTTTTGAAAAATGGTTTGGTATAACAATTGAGTTTGAAAAATCTTGTCTCCTAAGAATATTATTTGTATAAAGATGTTTAATTTTTTTATACATACATACATGTGTGTGTATTTCATTCACGGCCAGCAAAAAAAATTATTTTTCGAAATTCAAAATAGTTATAAAATATTTTAAATGAAAGATTGATTACGTAAAATATTTATAAATCATTTTTATATATTTAAACATATTGTTTTCAAAAATATAAGAAAACTTATATATATATATAAACCGAACGTATATACAGTTTTTAATATTAAAACAATATACTAAATAGTTTTAAATGATTTATAAATATATATGTATGCATGTATATATAATTAAATAAATGTATATAATTTTATACAATATAAAGTATTTTATTAAAAATAAAAAAGGAAAAAAAAATCTATATGGAGTTTAATTTTTTTTTTAAATCTAAATGGTTTTAAAATAAAAAAATTAGATTTTTTCAAATTATAATATTGATGAAATAAATAAATATGTATGTATGTAATTATACAATGTTTTAATTATAAGTATTTTTCGATATATATAAATACATACAGACACACACACACAGATATATGTATGTATGTATGCATGCATGTAAGTACGTATATACATGTTTTCGAAGGAAAAAAGTAATAATTTTATTTCTTTACATATTTATATTTAATTAATATTAAATAAAAATCAATTACAAAATTGAAGACTTTGAATTCAGTAAATATTTTCAAATATAGATTTAGATTTAAAATTTAAAATTTAATTTTGAATCATTATATTCATATATTTATAAATATCATTTTATGTAAACATATATGTGCTTTACAAACATATATATGCATGTATATTTTTTTAAATACAAATATTATTTACATTTGTTATATATATATATATAGGATAACATATATGTATATGGAGGGGCTAATATGTCCATTACGGTGTAAATCTCAACACTTAGATACAGATATCTTAAACTATGTGCACGGTACATGTTGCACGTGCACGTACATGTGTATATGATACACATGTGCACATTATATACATTATACAATATTAAATAAATCCTTTTACTAACAAATAAAATAAAATAATGATTTTATTTAAAACAAAATTTAGATCAGATCTAATTCAATTTAGACTTCATAGGCCCAATAAGAGCCGAAATAGGAAAAAATTGAAATTACCCATTTAACATGTTGCGTGCTGGCTGAGATCCAATAATGATATCAAAGCCCAATAGCTTGTGCGGTCTAAATTAGCAGTATTAGGGCTAACTTATTAAAGCCTATCCATATAGTTAATATCTAAGGTCAAGTTTTGGCAATCAAGTACTCTACCCTACATGGCTACTGGCCTGGCCTGAAAGGATGAGGTAAGTCCAAAGGTTATGTCTAATATAAAGGCCCAAATTGATTTGGGCCTTGGACTAATTTTTAAAATATGTTTTGAAATTAAAATAAATTTTCAAATGTAAGAGATTAAATTTAAAATAGATAAATATATATTTTAAATGGTTAAATGGTTAAATTTAAAATAAGTAATCATTTTATAAATGTTATAAAATAAATTTCAAAATTGTTTTGAAAATAAAATAATTATTATTGAAAATCATTAATAATTAATTAGATTTATTAAACAATTAAATAAATAAATCAAAGAACATATATATTAATATATATATATATATATATAACATTATCTTAAGATGTGAGGGTAATATATATAATTTTTGAAATTATTACAATTAATTAAAAAATTAATTAAATTTTTATTAATGAATAATATGATACATATATATAAGATATATGTGTATGACTATAAATGATATAGTGCACATACTCAATTTAAAACGTTTAAAATGAATAAAATAAAATTAATTAAAATGTTAATCAATCAAGATAATTAAATAAGATTTAATTAATAAAATTAAGATAAGATTACGCATAAGAATATTGTGTAAGTTAATTGAATTATAAAATCTTACACAAGAATTAAACTTATGTCATATAAATGTGTATCGACCTGCAATTTTATCGATTGATTTGGAAATCTAATTTATTTTGAATATTCGATTAATGGTTTTAATAAATAAATAATCCACTTTTAATTTATAGTTAATGGTAGAAAATTCATTTTTGAAATTTGTTTACAAAAATAGGTAGTTCGATAGAAAACTGAAAATGTAACTGAACCATTTTTCAGATTGCTTTTTATCAAACGACAAGAGAAAGTTGTTATATATTGGTATACACTTTTAAAACAACATTTAAAATGATTTGAGAAAACATTTCTTTTTGAAATGTAAAGATAGATACATATAATAAAAATAAGGATTAATAATTATAAAATATTTCTGAATTTGAAAATGAAATGATGGATGTAAAATTCAAAGATTCCTTAAGTGTGAAAATGAACAAAAGGTACATGGGTTATTCTAATAACCATCATTATTTCGTATGCTTGGTACTTTGAGGGCTTAAGACAAGATGAGAGGGTTGAAAAATGTATTAAAGGGCATTTTGGTCTTTTGCTAATTCTATTTTAATTTTTTTATATTTTGTTTCATCTTATATTTATGTATACATTACTCATTCTTATATTTCATTCCATGTTCATGATGCTCAATCCGCTTTTTTTACTTTGCATTTGAGTTCATTTTCTCCTGACTGACTTCATTTTCAACTCTCTGTATATTTGAAAACAAGGAAACGATACCTCCTCCCAACCTTCTAAATTCAACATCTCCAAATCTATTCGCTCTTATTAAAATGTTCCAACAGAAAAAGTGTTTTTTTTACCTCTAGTATTTTAAAAAATGGTAGTTCGACGTTTAGTTGAGTATGTTGGCGGCAAATTCCTAAAACAGTGGTTGTCGAATAATGACAGTTTTCCAACGATTACGAGTTGGGCATCGGAGGATATAATTGCGGTCATCTCGTCGAATAATGATTTTTGGTGGTGATTGCATGATTTTTAGTGAAGGGGATTGATGTGGAGGGGCAGTTGACGAGGCTGAAGCGGAGGTGCAGGAAGTAAGATTCAGTCATGGCGGAGCTATTGGAAGTGGTCGCTGGTAGTCTGCTGGTTCGTGGTGATGCAATGAGCTCAAACTAGAGCTTAAGGACTTTGGTTTGGTGCATGCGTCTTTTGATGTGGTGGCGGCATATGGGGACGTCGAGCTGGCCATGCTTGGGGCTGGAGGTGCGTGGGACGAGGGCGGTTGTAGTGGAGGGGACGGCGGAGGGTATCGGTGGTTGAGGCGGTTGGTGGAGCTCTATTTTGGGTGCATATTCAAATTCTGGAACACATCTTCAAATGGAGGAGGAGGTAGTTTTTTATGGAGATGGCCTCGGGTCATGGCGAGGGCGCTAACGAGATAAGCTCGGCGAGTGGAGTGCATTGGTGGTTGTTGATCGTCATTAGGTGGTGCGGATGGCGTGTACATGTGCACGACGGTGTGCATATTTGGGTTACTGGAAGTGGTAATTGAATTTGAAGGGAAGCATTTTAATTTGGGAAGTGTTCGAATTGGGGATTATGGAAGATAGAGTTACTGTCCATTTCGGGTGATGGGTCTTGATTGTTGGGCCGGGCTTTGGTGAGAATTTAAACCTATTATTTGTTCAAATAATATAACCAAGTATTTCATTAACTTTAAAATGTGATAACTCCTCCATTTCAAATCTGTTTGACCCGTAGGTTTTTGCATTAGATTATATAATCTAATACAACACAATAGTATAGATGGTTAGTACTTTTAATGAAGTGCAAATTAATGGTAAAATAATAGTGGTTAAATTTTAATTACATAATTTTAAATAATAACGTAGTTAAATTAATTATACTTCATTGGTGTTATCTATTTGGCCAAATAAAACACTGATCTGTTAAATTTAATTGAATGGGTTATTTTAAACATATGTTGAGCATAATAAAACACTGTTCTGCTATAAATGAATTGTGTAGATTATTGATGACATCTGTTTAGTAGAATAAATCTCTGTTTTGCTATTATGTTAATGTGGACATTTATTCGTATGCTAGTTAATTAACATGTGGATTAATTAGTATTGGAAAAAAGGATGCGCTAACCGTTGATGGTTAATTATGGATTTGATTTACATATATGTTGCTTATGTAAATACCAGTAATATGATTTGGAAAGTTAAATTGAATTAAATGGTAGCTTGTCTAAGTACCATTATGGTCACTAAGCCTCTTTTCGAATTTGTAAAGTATGGATTTAAGTTAGCTTCAATTTTATAACAATTTGAGGTTAAGTGTTTATACATAATGTTTTGAAGTTAGTTAATTAATTATCTTATTAATAATGTTTTAAAGTAAGCTATTTAATTATATTACTAAAGATGTTTAAAGTTATTTAATTATATATTATTAATATTGTTTAATATTTTTAATTATAATAGTAATGTGGTTTTAAAAAGATTTAACTATGTTGCTTTAAGTTTGCTAATTGATTTAATTATGGTTAAGTTATTTAATTATTGTATTAATGATGCTTTAATTTAATTAATTATTTTATTAAGGATATTTTAAAGTTAATTTATTTATTTTATTAATGATGTTTTAAAGTTAGTTAATTTATTTATTTATGATGTTTAAAGGTTATTAAATAATCTAATAGGGGTGTTTATAAATAATAAATTGTTTTATAGAAGAAATTTACTTAATAAAAAGGATTTGTTTAAAAGGAGATTTACGAATAATATTTTGTAAAGGGGGTTTATCAATGATATTTTATAAAGGAGTTTATAAGTGATATTTGAAAAGAGATTTATAAATGGTAATTTATAAATAAAAGAATGGATATATAAGTGATATTTTAAAGATAACGTAGATTGTGTAAAAAATGGGTTTTGAATTTATAAAAGGATTTTTATTAAGGATTGTATAAAAGATTTGTATATAGGAGTTATAAAGGGAGATTTATAAATAGAGGAGAGTTTTATAAATAGAGAAGGTTTTATTAATAAAAAGAGTTTTATAAATAGAAAGGAATATTATTAATCATTTTAGAGATTTATAAAAGAAGTTTTATGAATAAATTTGGTGATTTATAAAAGGATTTGTAAATATGAAATGGACTTATAAAAAAGATAATTATATAAAATGAATGAGACTTTATTTTGATAGGTATTCCTTCTTAATTATGTTGGTATGGAAACATTCTTTCCATACTTAACACCTAAGGATAGGTGGTTTTGTTTATAGTAAGAATTGTTTTAAATAATATTTGTTTTGGCCCATTTAAATATTGAATTGGGAAAAGAGGAGATCTTCCCTAAGTTTTGTTAATGTACTTATACCATTGAGATAAAGTATATGGATATTTTCTAGGTATTGAAAATATATTGGTTTGTAATGTACTTATACCAGTGAGATAAGTATATGAATGTTTTCCCAAGTATTGAAAGGAGTATAAGGATTGGTGAATATTATCTTTTTTGAAGGTATTTTGAATCAAATAATTGAAAGATATTTAAATTAATAAAAGATTAATTAATGGAGGCTTAGTGGATTCCATATGGAATTAAATCAATGTTGATTGTTGTTTATTTGATAGTTAAATAACCGCCTATTAAATCTTGGCCAAAAATATAACTCTGGAAATATCTAGGAGAAACACAGGGGTTGTATAGCATAGTCATTTTCGATGATGTTGTACTGCGTGTATAAATCTCATTTTGTTCTCCTAGGACAAATGATAAGGAATTTCGTCTGCTTAAACGATTAGGAGGTGATCTCCGCTCTTATGTAGTGTCCGATTATTCCCAATAGAATCAGAGTTGATTTTACCGAAAATAACGTTTTCATTTTGGAGCGACCGGCAAGCGGGGAGTGTACTTATATGAGATGACTCGAAACCGTAACCACTCCAAAAACCATATGCGCGTTCTACGCTTTGGAAGAGATCCAAGATTGGTTCGAGATAATGGAATCGAAGATGGAGTTCTTTGAAGTGCAAGGGCTACTTGCTACTAATCCTAAGGGTGATTCCAAAATGGATGTGGTAGAAGTAGTGCCTTAAGTTTGTTCATATCCTGAACAACTTGTATGGATGAATGCTAGCATTGCATTGTTGCCAGGAGGAAAGTGTTAGCATTCCAAGTGGGATTTGCTAAGAGAGGAAAAAGGTAATCGTGACCTCACAAGCCTCACAAACCGGTAATGACTAAAACAGGGGATATGCTTTAGAGTTCTATGATTCGCTACCATTAGGAGCAGTCTTTCCTCGATATAGAATCGATATTCATGGATTTAGGTATGCGTGCGCACGAAAAAAGTAGGATCATGGCTGGTGCACATGTTTTATAGCCTTGGTGGCCGGGGATTGATGTAATCTGGCGTGTCATTTTTAGGAGCAGACTAGCTTTGATTTGTAAGGGCCATTTGGGGTCCGTGGTACATTTTTCTAGAGGTGTACTATAGCAGGCGGTACCCCATTAGCCTTGTCATCATTGGAAATCCAATCTCCAATATGTGCTTTTACGGACTTAGTTGTGCCCAACTATGTTGAAATGTGAGATGCAAGCATTTCAGCTATTTTATATATTTATTTCAAACCTGGACATCATTATAATATCATAAAATTTTATAATAAAATTGATTTGGTTATCGTAAGGTAAAAACCCATCCATATTTATATGCAGCGTGGTCTTGAGAGATACCTTTATTTCTGAAGGGTTTTTATAACATTACATAATCCATTTGATTGTGTTTGTAATGCTGATTTTACCAGACTAATCCAGACGTTATTTTTCTTATAATGCTCGGGTCAGCCCGAGCATATTTTCCAGATTTTGCTGGACACTTGGAGTTCCAGGAGACGAGCTACATCCTCCAAGATGTATTACCGTATTTTATCTTCTGTTGTTTGTTCTTGTTTGTTTTTATCAACAGTTGTAAGGACAAGTTATTATAACTGTCCTGGTTGATAATAGGTTAGTTTTGCTCTGATGATAGTATGTATATTAAAGTTCTTTTTTCTTTTTGTATAGACCTATTGTATATTATATATATTATTCATCATGTTATGAGATTCTATTCTATCTTTCTTTCTTTCACCCTAACTATCTATCTTTCTGGCACTTGGATGTTCGACATGTGAATACAGTGGATGTATTAATGTGGACTTCTAAGGATCGAAAAGGCGGGTTGTTACAGTTGGTACCAAAGCCGACGGTTAAGCAAGAACCTTGGCCCCGATAGGGTAAACTCATTAAAGATCGGGTAAGTGACACCCTAAGATGAGTTTGAGTGTGTGTATGTGTGTGTTTATATATATAAGAATGCGTATTAGGTGGTGCTATAAAAAGGGTTTATATTGTGATGTTTGATCTATTGAGTGGTTTATGGATTCTAGTCAATATGAGTAGCTAACGTTATTGATAGGGATCTCTAAATACTTAAACAAGGCCAACTAACATAGTATTTTTTTAAATAGGGTAAATAAAATAATTTTACCAAGGATTATATCTTATAAATAAAGGAATAATTTCCAAAAAAATTAATATAGTTATTTTTGATGTGTTTGTTTTCTAGGAAACAATAATATTTAATTATTACCATTTAAGGTTTGACTAGTCATGCTCGTCCAGTTTTGGGTATTAACTAGTGTTTGTGGGTTTGTCTGCAATTTTCTTTCCATTTTAAAGCATGGGTTAGGTAGATAGAAATTGTGGGAACATTTAAACGAACACCTTATGAATTAAGTTTCACAATTTGACTATAAGGCATTCGATGTTAATGTTGGGTTAAATTTGGGTTTTCATAAAGGGTTTTATCAAGAGAAATCAAGAATTTTCTAGAATATATATTTGAGAAATGATTTTATAGAAGAAGTTGATTTTATAAAATTGGTTTATATAAAAATGAGGTTTATAAATAAAAAGAATTTAAGTAGAGAATACGAGGACTTAAATCCGGATGCTTTTGAAAAATGGTTTTCAAGATTTTGAAAAAATAATAATAATAAAATTTCTTGAAAGTATAAATATTTTGGAAGAAAGTTTTAAGTAAGAAGTATTTTCTTTGGATTTGTTCGGGAAATGAGTCTTGATTTGTTTTGTGATGACTGGAATAATCTTCTAAGTGGTGATCGGATGTTTACCAAGGCAGATGTTGTAGTGCACTTAGTAAATTATTCCCTTTATCATTGTACGATCGAAGCGAGTTCAAATTTGAACGAACCCAAAGCAAATTGGAAACTGATATTTTGTTAAAACTATTTGTTTGGAAAGATATGCAGTAGTGTTTCAAAAATGGAATTTTGAAAAGAAAAAAAAATATTTTTAAGTCAACTCGTTCGAGTGACTCGAAAATAACTAAAAATGGAAAAGAGATGTATTCGGATGGTAAGCACTTCTCTTAAGTATTACCTTCTAGTAAGGGGATATATAATACTATTTGATAGTACCCAGTTCCTTAGTATCATTTTAAGGTTACTCGAAATATATATACACACACATATATTCCATGATTAAAATATATAGTATCATTTCAAAAACTGGTTTGAAATAAAACCGGGTATTTAGTTTATGAGTTAAATTCAGAATAAAAAGGTTTGAATCAGATGGTTGTTTATACCCTTGGGATATAGTAGGGTATTATACAAGTTTGTGAACTTAAGTTGGGTTTATAAAATATGTTTTCATAAATAGTTGTGGGAAGTAAAATGGTTAAGTTTTTGTGTTGGCTAGTTTCCTACTTTGTTTGGTTGAGATGAAACTTCGAGGTCGATATGGGGGAAGAATGTAATAACTCGAAATTTTATCAATTGATTTGTGAATATCTAAATTATTTTAAATATTTGATTAATGGTTTTAATAATTACATATCCCTCTTTTCATTTATAATTAATGATAGAAAATTCATTTTTGAATTTTATTTACAAAAATAAGTAGTTCGATGGAAAACTGAAAATGAGACCGAAACTGTCTTTTAGATTTTCAACTTTTTATCGAACGACTAGTTGTAGAAAGTTGTTATATATTGGTATACACTTTTAAAATAACATTTAAAATGATTTGAGAAAACATTTCATTTTGAAATGTAAACATGAATAAATATATAATAATAACAATTAATAATTATAAAATATTTGTCAATTTGAAATGAAATGATGGATATGAAATTCAAAGATTCCTTAAGTGTGAAAATGAACAAAAGGAACATGGGTTATTCTGATAACCATCATTTTTCATATGCTTGGTACTTTGGGGCTTAAGACAGGATGAAAGAGTTGAAAAATGTATTAAAGGGAATTTTGGTCTTTTTCTTATTCTATTTTTTTTTAATTCATCTTATATATATATATATGTATGTATATGTATACATTCCTCATTCTTATATTTCATTCCATCTTCATGATGCTTAATCTAATTTTTTTACTTTGCATTTGAGTTCATTTTCTCCTACCTGACTTCATTTTCAACTCTTTGTACATTTGAAAACATGGAAACGACTCCTTCTCCCAACCTTCTAATTTCAATGTCTCCAAATCTCTTCGCTCTTATCAAAATGTTCCAACATAAAAAGTATTTTTTTGACCTCTAGTATTTAAAAAAAAATGGTAGCTCGATGTTTGGTCGAGTATGTTGGCGATAAATGCCCAATACAGTGGTTGTCGAATAACGACAGTTTTCCAACGATCACAAGTTGGACATTGGAGGATATGGTCGCGTTCATCTCATCGAATAGTGATTTTTGGTGGTGGTCGCAATATTTTTAGTGGAGGGGGTCGACGTGGAGGAGTAGTTGATCTTTTTCCAATCAACTAGCAAATTCAAACTATTGGGTGGATGAGGGGTGAAGCGGAGGTGCTAGAAGCAAGGTTGGGTCATGGCGGAGCTATTGGCAGTGGTCGCTGGTAGTCTGGTGGTTCATGGTGGTGCAGCAAGCTCAAACTAGGGTTTAAGGACTTTGGTTTGGTGCATGCATCTTTCGATGTGGTGGCAGCATATGGGGATGTTGAGCTGGCCGAGGTTGGCACTAGAGAAAAATGGGAAGAGGGCGGTTGTAGTGGAGTGGATGACGATGGGTATCGGTGGTTGGTGGAGCTCCATTTTGGGTGCGTGTTCAAATTCTGGAAGGTGTCTTCGAATGCAAGAGGAGGTGTTGGATTTTGATGGGGATGGCCTGGGGTCATGGCGAGGGCGCTGACAAGATGTAACGACCCCGAATTTTATAAATATTTAAAATGATAATTTATTAATTTTTGAATTAAAATATTTGAAATAAAACGATAAATGAATTCGAGTTTCCCCGAAACGAATAAATGTTTGTTTCGAACAAATATTTTAAACAAATTTATAGTTATATAAAATAATAAAAGCAAATACAAAATACTTAAGCTAATAAATATGAAGTAAAATAATTATAGAATCTCATTTAAAATAATAGAACAAATTAAAGTATATAAAATAAATAAGTATAGTTAAAATTCGAAAACAACACTTAAATACAACACAAAGTAAAATAACAAACAAAATCATCTTCTCAGCCGAGCAAGTATGTATAAAAGAAATAAGACATGTACAAAATAAAAACAACAAGTACAAGTATTAATTGCCTTCATTTATTAGCAGCCATACCTCTAGCATACAAAAGAATGTATCAACCTGGGAAAACAAGACATAGTGTAAACAAAAGATAAAATAAAATAATAAAACAAAGTATAGGTGAATACCTTGTAAAAGATAGCCATCATTTATCTCAAACATTTACAGCCGAGGTCAAGAAGAAATAAACAAATATACATGGTACAAAGCTAATAAATGCAAAGATATGTATTTGTACATGGCAAATTAATGCAGCCCCAAAATGCTACATTTCAGCCACCAAGCAAAGAAACCATTTCTGAAAATTTGTACAAAGTGTACACTGTTTTGCCTAAAGAAATGAAACCCTGTAACCATTTTCAAATCAGAGAAAAATGATGATACCCTGTAACTCATTGTATACATCAACCTATAAGCAACTTTCCCCATATTATCTTTCATTTCTGTCTCGAGCTAAATAAAAAGTAAGATACAACTTCTTTTAGAAACCTAAACAAACATTCAACAACAACCAGCAACTATAATTAAACAAGAGCAAGATGATGGGCAGGAAGATCAGAGTAAAAAGACATTTTCCAGTTTCAAAACTGTTTTCAAACAGGGTGTTCTGATCTTTCATAAAAATCCTGGTGAGTAACATCACTTTTAAAATGTTTAAGTAGGTAAATCTGTTGCATGATTCATCTCTGAATAAGTATGTAGTGTGTATATATATATGAAGTTCCGCCGAATACATATGAATGTATGAAATGCATGTGAGTTTTATCATGAACTCTCTGATTATAGTTCCCAAAATTCAAGCCTAGATTTTAATAAAAAAAATCCATTATCCCTTGAATAAATCTTTGTTAGGCCTTGGTTTCAAAAGTAAATATGCTTGTTTACGTATCAGTTAAAAAAAATGGTTTCAAGTAAAATATAAATATGTAGATTGAAGAAAAAACTGGATTTTACAGAACAAACTCAAATTTCTGGTAATCACGAATGTCACAAAACATTGATTCAATTATATCACTGGAATCCTTATCGAAAAATGAGATTTTTAAGCCTAAAAGGATAATTTTTAGATGGGTATGCATAGAGCGGTTTGAAGTCGAACTAGAAATGGTTTTCGACCAATTGCTGTCGAGATGATGAACTGGAAGGGTCGGGATTGGTTCGGTGGTTAGAGGAGTGATCATTGAAGCTAGGAAAAATATTGGATCAAGGATTTAAGCTAGGTGGATGTTGGGATTTGGTTTTAAAATCTGTAAACCTAGTTTTAGCTATGATGGAAATTTGATCACCTCGGCCTCAATGATGGATCGAGTGTTTTGATACTTCGGGTGGTAGAAGTTGGGGCGATGTCGAAGTCGAGACCGGAGGTGGAAGCTCGCAGATGGACGGCACGGCGTGGACGAGGCGATGTTGACAGGTTTGGGGTTGAAGTGGTCTCGAGTTTCCAGCTTTTGTTTCCAGGTTTCGACTTTCTGTTCGAATTTCGATTTCTGGCCGATGATGATGATTTGGGTGGTCGGAGTTGTTGCTAGGGTTGTAGGCGACGTGTTGGGGTGCTCGACGATGACCGGAGCGTCGCTGGTCAGTGGTGCACGTGCACGCGTGAAACGTGTATCTGGTTGTTTGCGAGATGGTGGAAAAGGAAGATGGCTCGAGTAAAAGCACATTTGCTTCGGGATGAAACTCGCGAACGCGAGTATGCGTTGCTATCTCAGTTTAAATATTTAAACTAGAAAGGAAAGGGATAGAAAAAGAAGTGATGGTGAAGGCCAGGGGAGAGTCTCGGGGAGAACGTGAATTACTCGAAGTGTTACTCGAGATTTTTAGGGGAAGGCTCGGGTAGTTTTGTTTCAAGTTTTAAACTGTAACCGTTGCGCAGTTTTAAAATGTTGATTTCTTTTTAAATTGAAACCAAGTTAAATCTGAGTCTAAAGGAATATTTAAATTCCAGATTTTTGAAGAAAGAAAGTTTATAATTTAAATACTTCAGATAAGTTTAAATATTTTGAATTTAAGGGGATTTGATTTAAAACCCCTTCATAACTAAGATTTGCTTAAATTTGTAATTTAAGGGTTTTTTTTAAAAAAGGTTAGTTTTATAAAGAGATTTAAAGTCCAATTGATATTCGTTTTAAGCTTGAAATTTAAAATGAATGTTCAAATGGAACTTAATAATGTTGAATTGAGCGAGTGTTTAAGATAATGCGATAAATTAATGTGGTTAATTAAAGATAAATAAATATGAGTAATTAAAGGGTAGTAAATTACTAAATTAAGGATTTATTACTTGACGTAATGAATTAAAGGATAATTAATTGATTTAAAAGTTAATTAATTAAAGTGATTAATTAATAAATGTACTTACCTAAGAGTGATTAATTAAAAGTTAATTTATTGATTAAGGGTTAATTAATGATTAATTTAAAGGATAATTATTAAATGTTTTATAATTAATTGATTATTAATTCACCATGACTAGTAATTAATTCATAAGTAATTAATCTGGTATAAATTAATTTATCAGATAATTAATTGACCTTACTTATGAATATTTAGATTTGATTGGATGATTGAATTGTTTGATATTTCCTGATCTGTGATGCTTTGTGATATATTCGGATTTGTGTGTAATCTTTACTGCAGTTTATTTATCTGAAATTTATATATATCTGTGATCTGTGAATAAAAGATGAGCGTTATAGTTTATATCGCTTATCAACTATATTCTTGTGTTTTAATCTGTGATGATTGAATCGTGTTGCACTATTGTGTAAAACCCCTGGACTACACTTTTACACACACAAATATGGATTTCACGTGGAAATCGGTTAAGTCATAGATAATTTAAATTTGATGTTTTTGAAATTGAAATTTTAATTTCAATTGATTTTGAAATTTGAAATTCGGGTTTAAAATGAAAAGTTTTTGAAATGGAATTTCAAATATAAAAGTTATTTTGAATAACTTAATCGAGTTTTGAAAATTTAAATAATTTGATTTAAATTTGAATTCAAGTTTGAAATTGAATCCTATGATTTGAAATTACGGTTAAAGATGTTATAAATGTGTTTATATGAAGTTAAACCATTTTAAAAGTAAAATTTTGAGAATTTGAATTTGACTCAAGAACTTTAACTCGTATGAATAAATCAAATTTTCTGAAATGAAACTGTTGTTTTAAAAGAATAAAAGCTTTCAGATAAGAAATGAAATTCCAGTTTAATTAAAGGAATTTCAATATTGAATTGAAAGATGGTTTTCCAAGTTATGAATGGATTGTTTTTGAAAACTATGATTTGAATCTTTTATCTTTAATAGATTTAAAATAATGATTGGTTTAAATCATTTGAAATGGGATTGTTTTGAAAGCTATAAGTTAAATCTTGATTTAAAGGTTTAACGAGTTAATCAAATTGAAATGGAAATTAATTTGGAAAATCTGTGAATGAATCTTTTATTTAAAAGATTTAAATGTGGAAACTGTTTAAACCGTAAAGGTTGAATCTTTTTGTTTAAAGATTTAAAATGGTAATTTGTTAAACCATTTGAAAAGAAAGTTTTGGGTAATAAGTTGTGACTTAATTGAAATCCCATATCCATATGTTTTTAAATATTACGCTCACTATTCGGTTTAGCCGGGAGAGGACCTTTGGGTCGTATAACCCATTCCGAATATGTGATACGTCGTATATGGATCGCATTTGAAGACCGGATATTTTTGAAAACGGAAGGATTACCGTCGAGTTACTCTGCATCGGTTGATCCCCGATATAGAGGTTTTATCATCCTTAGTGACGGGAAGTCCGGACGTGATTGGAAATTATCCAGATTTGCAAGGGCTTCGTGAGAAGTGCCTTCGGTTCTGTTCGAACCCGGAACAGACTTGTATGGATTGTATGTCTGACATTACACTTTGAGATATAAAGCCGATTTCTTTCAAATACATTTCTGTTGGTGGCGGAGAATTTATTCTCTTAGCTTAACACCCTTCTCTGAGACGTACGAGCTCAGAGGTTATGTAGTTGAAATTTATCAGCGATATATCCCAATTTGGTAATGTGGCATGCTGAGTGTTGCTGTGTGATGATCAGTGTTTGATCATTTGTGATATGATCATTTATTTGATCATTTATCTTTGTGATCATAGGTTGACCATCTGTTGACCCAAAGCGTGGCTTTTTGAAAAAGCGTAGCTTTGTGGACGAGACTTCGTCAGGGCCTCACTACCCGGAAATGGTCGAAACAGGAATGTTGCGGCAAGGTTATGAGGGTCGCGCCCTTTAGGGTATGTCATTTCCTTCTGGAAAGGGGTGGTATTATGGTATGGAGCCCTGATACTTACTCATGTGGATACACTTATTTATTATGTGTGATGTTGGATATCGAGCGCTCGGATAAAGGTCCCAAAGGACCGGGAGGTGGCATATTCGTGAGTTACCTGTTACAGGGGTAACCCGGCCTTGTTTTGCAGAGAGCAGTTTGTCTCTCGGGACGTCCCGCCAGAGGCGATCCCATGCGGCGGAAGGAAGTTCCTTAGCCTGACCATTTGTTGGAAATCCAAACAAAACAATACGAGCCCTGTACGGTTTTAGTTGTATTACCTGCCATGGAATGTGGTGGTAACCTGCTATTGAACATGGTAGCTATAGTAGGCATACGATACTGGTCGTATGCTGGCTAAGATTAATATTATACTTTCGAAATGTTTTCTGCACTATGCACTAGTAATAATATCCAATGATTTGCGTAGTAAGCATGTTTGACTATCATAAGGAGAAATCTCCTCCAATTCTGCGTTTGCATTGTGTGTGTGGCGGGAGGCCTTATGGTAGTTTCATTTTCCAAAAGCATTGCGGATTTCAATGTTTAAAATCTTTTGTTGATTGTTTAAAGATAAACTGTTTTTGTTGCTCACACCAGTCCCATGACTGATCCGGAGTTTATTGTTCCCTTCCTAAACTCTGGGTGCTCATAATTTTCCACACGAGCAGTCTAGAGATGGGTTTCTTTTCAGATATTCAGGTTTAGTAGATTATCTGGAGCTAGTTCATTCATCGGAGTTGCTTATCTTGGAGTTTTGGATTCATTCTTGTCTGAATATCATTTTGGAGTTATCACTTCTATTGATATTGTTCCGCTACTGTTGTTATCTTTTCTTTTCCGCTGTTATTTGTTGTATCATATCTCTGATGTATATTGATATCTGTTGTATCACTCTGTTGTATCAGATATTGTATATCAATGTATTATTCTTTTCTTCCGTTGTGTTATTTACTTAATTGTGTTATAGCTCCGGCGAATCGGATTTGAACGGTCGAATCTGCGGCATTCTAGTACAATGTGAAGTACGGATGTTGATTTTCGAGCGGGTAAAACCCGAGTCGTTACACAAGATGAGCTCGGCGAGTGGGGTGTGTTGGTGGTTGTTGATCGTCGTTAGGTGGTGTGGATGGCATGTGCATGTGCATGGTGGTGTGCACGTTTGGGTTTTTGGAAGTGGTAACTGAATTTGGAGGGAAGCATTTTGATTTGGAAAGTGTCGAATTAGGGATTATGCAAGATGGAGTAACTGTTCATTTCAGGTGATGGGTCTTGATTGTTGGGCTGGGCTTTGGTGAGAATTTAAACCTATTATTTGTTCAAATAATTTAACCAAGTATGCCGTTTACTTTAAAATGTGATAAATCCTCCATTTTACATCCGTTTGACCCGTGGGTTTTTACACTAGATTCATATGAACTAGTACAATACGACGGTATAAATTGTTCGTAGTTTTAATGAAGTGCAAACTAATGGTGAAATAATAGTGGTTAAATTTTATTGTTATTTTGAATAATAATGTTATTAAATTAATTATACTTCATTGGTGTTATCTATTTGCGAAAATTATACACCAATTTGCTAAATTTAATTGAATAAATTATTTTGGACATCTATTGAGCAGAATAAACACCGTTCTGCGATAAATAAATTGTGTAGATTATTGATGAAATCTATTTAGCTGAATAAATCCCCGTTCTGATATTATATTAGTTTGGACATTTATTCATATGTCAGTTAATTAACATGTGGATTAATTAATATTGGAAAAAAGGATGCGTCAAACCATAATGGTTAATTATGGATTTGATTTACATATATGTTGCTTATGTAACTACCAGTAATATGACTTGGAAAGTTAAATTGAATTAAATGGTAGCTTGTCTAAGTACCATTGTGGTCACTAAGTCTCTTTTCGAATTTGTAAAGTATGGATTTAAGTTAGCTTCAATTTTATAAAAATTTGACGTTAAGTATTTATGAATATTGTTTTAAAGTAAGTTAATTAATATCTTATTAATAATGTTTTAAAGTAAGTTTTCTAATTGTATTACAAAAGACGTTAAAATTTATTTGATTATATTATTAATATTGTTTAAAATATGTAATTATAATATTAATGTGGTTTAAAAAAGAATTAATTATTTTGCGTTAAATATGCTAATCGATTTAATTATGGTTAAGTTAATTAATTGCTTGTATTAATGATGTTTTAAGTTAATTAATTATTTTATTAAGGATGTTATAAAGTTAATTAGTTTATTTTAGTAATGATATTTTAAAGTTAATTAATTTATTTATTTATGATGTTTAAAGGTAATTAAATAATTTGATAGAGATGTTTATAAATAATAAATATTTTTATAGAAGAAATTTACTTAATAAAAAGGATTTATTTAAAAGGAGATTTACGAATGGTATTTTATAAAGGAGATTTATAAACGATATTTTGTAAAGGAATTTATAAGTGATATTTGGAAAGAGATTTATAAATGGTAGTTTTTAAATAAAATAATGATATATAAGTAATTTTTTAAAGACAACGTAGATTGTGTTAAAAATGGGTTTTAGATTTATAAAAGAATTTTTATTAAGGATTGTATAAAAGATTTGTATAGAGGAGTTATAAAGGGAGATTTATAGATAGGGAAGAGTTTTATAAATAAAGAAGAGTTTTATTAATAGAAAGAGTTTTATAAATAGAAAGGAATGTGATTAATCATTTTAGAGATTTATAAAAGAAGTTTTATAAATAAATTTGAAGATTTATAAAATGATATGTAAATATGAAATGGGTTTATAAAAAGGAGAATTATATAAAAGCAATAAATTTGATTTTTTTTTAAATTAATCCTTCTTAATTATGGTGGTATGGAAACATTCTATCCATACTTAACACCAAAGGATATGTGGTTTGGTTTTTAGTAAGAATTGTTTTAAATATTTTAAATTTTGGCCCATATAAATATGAGTTAGGAAAAGAGGAGATTTTTCTTAAGTTTTGTTAATATACTTATACCATTGAGATAAGTATGAGGATATTTTCATAATATTGAAAGGAGTATAAGGGGTTGTGAATGTTTTTCCAAGTATTGTTAATATGAATGTTTTGTTAATATGAATGTTTTTCCAAGTATTAAAAGGAGTATAAGGGTTGTGACTATTATCTTTTGTGAAGGTAGTTTGAATCAAATATTTAAAAATGATTTTAATTAATAAAAGATTAATTTATAAAGGCTTAGTGGATTCCACATGGAATTAAATCTATGTTGATTGTTATTTATTTGATACTTAAATAAGCGACCATTTAATCTTGGCCAAAAGTATAACTCTGGAAATATCTAGGAGAAATACGGGGGTTGTACGGCACAGTCATCTTCGATGATGTTGTACTGTGGGTATAAATCTTGTTTTGTTCTCCTATGACAAATGGTAAGAAAATCTGTCTGCTTAAACTATTAGTAGGAGATCACTGCTGTTATGTATTGTCAGATTATTTCCAAATGAACCTAAGGCGAGTTTACCTGAAATATCGATTTGGTTTTGGTGCGACTAGTAAGCGAGGGAGTGTACTTATATTAGATGACTTGAAATCGTAACCACTCCAAAAACCATATGTGCGTTCTACGCTTTGAAAGTGATCCAAGATTGGTTCGAGATAATGGAATCAAAGACGGAGTTCTTTAAAGTGCAAGGTATTATCCAGCTTTTTGACCAGGCAATATTCGGATAGATTGGAGGAATCAAACTTGGAAACTATCAAGTAAGGAAGCCCAAGGAGATAGCCCCAAAGTCCATAAACCAAACACAAACAAAGGCATGGGGCAAAGACAAAACCAACACAAGAGGAAAGGAACCAAGATCCGACCTCTGTGGTTGATTGATACCGATCCAAACTCCAGGATCGGTACCGATCCATGATTCCTCTTTAAAAGTTGTCCAACTCCTAATATATGCTAGTGATGATCCCAGTAACCTATCTTGAGTGTTATTTCATTGATTCGATGTAATTTCCTATCGGTCTCCTTGAGCACTAAAAGTCAGCAGTTCCATTCTACACCAATTCATCATTTAGGCTCAGAAACAAGCAAAAAATGGTGCAAACAAGTATCGAATCATGAAGCTAACCATAGATCGAGCCAAAACAAGGAGTCCAAGACAACCAATTTGTCTATCTCATAGATTAGTACTGATCCAAGCCCATGGATCGATACCGATCCACATGAACTACTGAGGTGCCACCTATTTTTTTGGAGAATTAGTCTATGGCATGGAAAATGAGATGCAAATCATAGGGGCGAAGTTTTAGTCTTCCTGCCTCTATAAATAGGAGGGTATGGCTTATTTTAAAGGATCTTTTGGCTCTCACTTTCTTTTACTCTATTTTCTCGTAATCACCTTGGAATTTATACCGATCCGTAAGTACTCCTGCCTATAATCCAGTGACATAATTAATAAAATCACTAAGTGGACATAGGCCTAGATTAGCTGAACGGTTATAAATAGCTATATGTTCTTTTCTTTCTCATTTTCATTTTACTTTCTTTATTTTTATTCTCTAGATAATTTCTTGGGTGTTCGTGCTGTTTTTGGTTCAAACATTTTGGTGCTTTCATTGAGAGCCCATTCTTAGGCTATTTAGATCCACTATTCATATTTTCAACAATCTAAGAGAAATTATTCGCCATGGTCCCATCAAGGAAAGAACATATTACAACTTTTAGAGCTACTAATGAGGCTGAGAATCAGGATTCTCAACATGTGGATGAAGTTGCCCAGCAAAACCAACAGAGATCCAGAATCCAACTGATGTCATTACCAGAATGGAGATGGATCGTATGATGAAGCGGATAGAGGATAAATTCTAGGAAACTCACAATGAGATGAACCAGCAGATGAAGCAGAGCTTGAGGCTACTGCATGAACTAACTCAGAACAGCTGTAGGAGAAGTAAGAGGGACTTAAACCATTCAACTTCAAAATCTGAAAGTTCCTTATCTTCTGAGCAAAGATGGAGGGATAGGAAGCAGAAGATGACACAAAACACAGCTGGGACATCATACCAAGGGATGAGACAAACTCGTGGCTCAAGTTTGTGGATCGGTATCGATCCAAGAGGACGGATTGGTACCGATCTAAATTATGTTGGATCTAAAGGTCGCCATCTGGGTGGTGGTATGGACTTGACCTCTGGACATGCTATTGATGATCAGAATCCATAATATTGAGCTGCTGCTAATGATACAACACAGAGGAATCAAACAACGGGGACTGCTGGACAAATGGATCCCCAAAGTCTAAAGACCTAGGTATCGAGAGCCTACCCAAGAGCGTTCGTCGGCTCGAACACTCGGGGCAGACCCCGATTATCGTCATTCAGTTGAAACTGTAGACCCGTAGTACTTGAAGATATGGTCAGGAGGCTTGTAAGTGAAAACCAATTCAGAAGCAATAATTAGTGGGGTACCTCTTCTAGTCGGAATCCGTTTACTGAGAATATTCTACGAGAGCAGTATCTACGGAGGTTTGTGCCAACGATGTCATTGTATAGTGGAAGGCCATATCCAAGGCAGCACTTGATGAAGTATGAAAGGCATATGAACTCTGCTAGAGCATCTGATGCCGTATGATGTCATTATTTTCCAATTTTGCTAGAATGGTTAGTGACAATGTGGTTCACTCGGCTCCCACCAAAATCCATATCGTCTTACGCTAAGTTGTCGAAAACATTTCTAGAGAAATTCAATTTACACACTTCAAGTCCCAATAATGTGATGTCACTATCGAACCTCTTCTAGGGCACGGGGGAGTCATTAAAGAATTTCTTAAATTGGTTCCAGACAGCTGTGGCGGAAGCAACAAATCCCAATGATGATATTTTATTGATGGCACCAATCAGAGGGATTCATCTCGTTAGTGATTTCAGGAGATGGTCGGAGATGAAACTCCCACCGATGATGAACATCTTATACAGGAAGGCTAATCAATACTTGCGCTTGGAAGAGGCGAGTAATCGCCCCTAGAGAAATGATGTTGGGAATTCGGACGAAGTGATACAAAGCAACGTTGCTATAAGCAATCTGGGGGAAGTTATGGAAATGTATATGTGAATATTGGCAACAAGAGTGATGGCCAGCAATTGAGTGACAGTAGAGACAAGAAGCGAAAGCCGGATAACAGGAATCATCCCAGGATTCCCAAGTATGAAAATTATACTGAGTTGAATAACTCAATTGAAAATATCTATCTGGCAACTCTAGGTACTGAGCAGTACAGAAAGCCGGCTTTGAGAGCGTCGATGGAGATGGAGAAGAGATTTGGCAAGTATTACAGGTTTCATGAACACTCGGTCATAACACCAATGAGTGCAGATACTTGTGGGATATAATTGAGGGCTTGATTTGGAAAAAGATGTTGCAGCAATTTGTGAAAGCACCACAGGATGGCGGGTACAGAAATTCTAACCCCCTTTGGTCATCTTCCCAACGGGGCAAACCGGGCCTAGTGGTGAAGAGCTTGGGCTGCTTGAAAAATGTTTGGTGATTAACACAATCATTGGTGGACCACATCCAGCCGATAAGAGTTTGAATGAGATGGACAAGTATGTTGGTGCTTTGAAGCATACTGAGAATGAGAGTTGTTTGGCAGTAGGGGATGGAGCTCCGGCTAAGAAATTCAGAACCATGACTGATGACATTGTTTTTTGAAACAAAGACGCTGATGGGGTGGAAGCCCCGACAGTTGACCCATTGGTTATAACGGCCACGATTGGCCCTACTATTATACAAAAGGTGTTGGTTGATTGTGGAAGTTCGGTCAACATTCTATTTAGGAAAGCTTACGATCAAATGCTTTTGGAAGAAAAGGATTGTAAGCCTTGTAAATCTCGAATACAAGGGTTCAATGGGATTGTTACGGAGCCAGTTGGATATGTAGAACTACCGATGGTAGTTGGAAAGAGTGACTGCAGGCGAGTGCGGGTTGTGTCTTATGTGGTGTTGGATATCTATTCTGCTTACAATGCATTATTGGGCCGACCGGCCCTGGCTAAAATCAGAGCGATTATAGCTCCTTGGTGTTTAATGCTTAAATTTCCTATAGAGAATGGTGTAAGAGTAGTGCACGGAGATCAAGGGCTTGGCCATGAGTGTTATGTTATTGAGCTAAAGGAGGCAAGGCAAAAGGAGAAAGGAAAAGGTATAGAGGGGCCTCTCTGCATTAAGGCTTTGGACGCATAATAACCAATGCTTGAGCCCTAACTTGGGAAGCATAGCCGGTTCCATAAGGATATTGATCCACAAAAAGAGCCAGAAGGTAGAAAAGCAGCACCATTCGAGATGATAATTAATGTCCCGGTCAGTCGCGATGACTCAACACGGATCCTGAAAGTCAAATCACAGCTTGGTGTCAGGATGATGAGGGGGTTGGTTAGTTTTCTCTAGGCAAACCTGGATGTGTTCGCCTAGACGGACTCTGATATGTGTGGGATCTCGCCGAAGATAACAAGCCATGCATTAAATATAAATCCAAAATGCTTTCCTGTGAAATAGAAACGCTGCAGCCTAGGTCCGCAGAGATCCACTGCACTTAAAGAAGAGGTGGATATGCTGAAGGATTATGACTTCATCAATGATTCCTTATACCCAAAATGGGTATCAAATTTGGTCTTGGTGAAAAGTTGAACGGGAAGTGGAGGATATGTGTCGACTATTCTGATCTGAATAAGGCATTCCCGAAGGACAGTTTCCCACTCCAGAGCCACCAACAAATGCATCCCTTTCTTTGACGTAACTAAGAAGGGAAAAGTCTAAAGGGAAAAAGGAATTTTGTTTGGACGTAGGAGTGTGTAGACGCATTCCAGGCTTTGGTGGTTCACTTGGAAAGATGCCCCATTCTCTTGAAACCGGTGGATGATGAGGACTTGTTTATTTATCTAGTAGTGTCGGTGCATGCTTTGAGCGCCGCCCTCGTACGTAAGGAAGCCTGCATCCAAAAATTAGTCTACTATATCGGTAAGCGATTAATAGGAGCATAAAGAAATTACCCAAGGCAGGAAAAGCTTGCATATTGGTTTTTGATCACTTCAAAGAAGCTTCATCCCTACTTTAAGGCTTATCCGACCAAAGTTCATACCGATCAGCCTTTGCGACATATCTTACAACGACTCGAGACTTCTGGAAGGTTGTTGAAATGGAACGTTGAATTGAGACAGTAAGATATAACCTATTACCCTCGGAGAGCTATCCAGGGCCAAGCTTCGGTGGATTTCATAGTTGAGTTCACTTGTGCGAGACGATACGCTGGAGAGTATTGGTGAGCAAAATGCTAGGTGGAAGATATACATGGATGGTGCATCTAACGAACGATGTTCTGGTGCTAGAGTTGTACTTATCACTCTCGAGGAATGTTCAATTTGTTATGCCTTGAAAGTCGATTTTCCTGCAACAAACAATGATGCGGAGTATGAAGCACTGATTGCGAGACATAAGATCGCCTAGGAACTGGGAGTTAAAACTTTGCCCATCTTCTATGATTCCCAGCTAGTGGCATGCCAAGTCAGGAAAGAGTTTCAAGAAAAAGGAGCAATGCGGAATCCTTATCTAAACCAGACCCTTGAGCTACTTAATGACATTGAATATTACACAATAACGCATATTTTCAGAGAGGAAAATGCCAAGGTCTGGCTAAGCTGGCTAGCTCTGGAGATGCACAGCTCATGGGCCTGATTCCAGTGGATGTATTATTGACTCCGAGCATCAATCATATGGATGTCGATTAGATCTTGGAGGCCGAGCATAGGAAAGAGTCATGGATGACTTCTATAAAAAATTATTTGCAAAGAGGAATCCTTCCGGACAGGAAGAGAAAATGACGGAAGCTCCTTCGCCAAGCTTCGAGATACATCTTTCAGTAAGGAGTACTTTACAAAAAAGGATTCTCGGTCCCACTACTACAACGTGTCGCCAACGATAAGGACAAACAAGTACTGAGAGAAGTGCACGAGGGACCTGTAGTAACCACATTGTGGGGTAAACCCTAGCGAAGAAGATTCTCCACTGTGGGTACTTCTGACCAATTGTCAACCGAGACACAGCTGATTACACCAAAAAGTGTGACAAGTGCCAGAGGTTTGCTAAAATTCCAAGAGCCCGGCCAATGGAGATAACTCAAATGGTTAGACCCTGGCCTTTTGTAGTTTGGAGGATTGATATTATTGGTGTGTTGCCGATATCTAAGGGTGGTGCAAAGTACGCCATCATCGCAGTTGATTGCTTCACCAAATGGGTTGAGGTAGAGCCATTGGCCACAATCACCATGAAGAAAGTAATCAACTTCATAGTCTGGAATATCATCTATCGTTTTGGAGTTCCACAGGCAATCATTACCGATAACGAAACCTAATTCGATAGCACCGAGTTTAAGGATTTCTACCGCCGACATCGCATAGAGAAGAGATTTGTTATAGCGGTACATCCCCAGCCGAATGGACAGGTTAAAGTAGTGAACAAGATTATCAAGTCCATTCTTAAGAAATGACTGGAAAAGGCTAAGGAAAGTGGGTCGCCGAGATTCCATTGGCACTTTGGGCTTATCAAACGACCCATAAGTCAGCAACTAGCCATTCTTCTTTCGCCTTAGCTTATGGATCAGAGGCTATGGTTCCAGTTAAACTGAAAATACCTTCTAATTGGGTAACTCACTACAATCCACAGATGAATGTACAACTCTTGCTTGAATCTCTTGATATGATTGATGAGAAGTGTGACAAAGCTGACTTGAGAGCAGCTACACACCGAAACTAGGTCGCTCGATATTACAACGCCAAGGTTAGGAATCAAACCTTTGAAATTGGCGACCTGGTCCTCAAGCGAATCTTCCCAAGCACTGGAAACTTAGCCCCAACTTTGGAATGTTCGTACGTAATAGAGCAAAATCTTGGAGATGGTACTTTCAGGCTAGAAACGGTTGATGGGATCTCACTCCCGAAGGCGTGGAATAGCAAGCACTTACGACGCTATTTCACTTGGAAATAAATTTGTATATAATTAAAGCTATGTAATAAGATAGTACTTGTCATTTCCCATTCTCGATAAATGAAACGACTTTCCGAATATGTGATCCTATCTTTACATTGCTTAAGAGTTGTAAAATATGACCGACTCGAATGAATTTGCACGTGTATAATGCAAGTATGCAGGTACCCAAAGATAGTTGCCATCCAAGCTCCTATGGTCCATGATCGGACCCTTGGAGTCCAATCACTCTCGGCATTCAAAAATGAATGCAACTAATTCATACCCTTGATATGAGGGTAGAAGTATAAACTAAAAATGGACATGACATGACCGTCCATCCACTAACTCTTACCCTTAATATGGGGGTAGGAGTATAAACTAAAATGGACATGACATGACCGTCCATCCACCAACTCTTACCCTTGATGTTGGGGGAAGAGTATAACCCAAATTGGATGTGACACGACCATCCAATCGCTAATATCTTACCCAGAGTAGGCAGGACGAAAGAACCATACCTGGCATAAGGTGGGATCCTACCTAAAAACCTCAATCCATGCTCGGAGTTGGGCGTAATTAGAGGTGAACATCATGGATAAGGATGTACGAGTTACGATCCAAGGTAACTTTTTTAAAAAAAGGAGAAAAAACTAATGATGATTCTTGCTCTACACATGCCTACATAAGTATGTTCGTATGCTTGGGATCCATCAAGAACATACATGTACGTATGTGTGTGTACATACCCAATACCCGATAACTAGATTCAATGGAAACCAAATTCAAGCTTGAGAAATCCATGGGAGTAACCAATTTGAAATTGTTGAGTTTAGAATGACAGAACGTGGGAACATCTTCTAAATTTATAGTACCAGACTATAGTAAAGCGTCATGATGAATCACTATGAATATAACTCTTCACATAAATGAACCGCAGGAAGGATAATGACCGTTCAGAGCATAGAGTGGAATCCTTTGTAGAAACCTTGACTTGTTTCAATTCAAAGCACATCATGTTTGAAACAAGATGTACTTTGAAGGGAAAGTTTTATCCAGCCTTTTGACCAGACAATATTCGGATAGACCTGACGAATCGAACTTGAAAACTACTAAGGCAGGAAGCCCGAGGAGATATCTCCAGAGTTAGAAACCAAACACAAACGAAGCCACGGAGCAAAGACAAAACCAACACAAGAGGAAAGGAATCAAGATCCACCTAAGTGGTGGATCGGTACCTATCCAACCTCATGGATTAGTACCGATCCATGATTCCTCTTCAAAAGTTGTCCCCGCTCCTATTACATGCTAGTGATAATCCCAGAAGCATATTTCAATTGTCATTTTGTTGATTCGATGTAATTCTCTATTGCTCTCCACGAGCACTCAAAGTCAGCAATTCCATTCTACACTGATCCATCATTTTGACTCAAAAACAAGAAAAAAATAGTGCAAACAAGTATGGAATAACGAAGCTAACCACAGATCGAGCCAAAACAAGGAGTTTAAGATAACCAATTTGGCCATCTCATGGATTGGTACCGATCCAAGCCCACGGATTGGTGTCGAACCACGCAAACTGCTGAGATGTCCACCTATTTTCTTGGAGAATTGGTCCATGGTGTGGAAAATGAAGTGGAGATCATGGGGGCGAGATTTTAAGCTTCCTACCTTTATAAATATGAGGGTGGGGCTCATTTTTAAGGATCTTTTGACTCTTGTTTTCTCTTACTCTATATTCTTGTAATCACCCATGAATTTATACTAATCCGTAAGAACTCTAACCTATAATCCAGTGATATAATCAATAAAATCATTAAGTGGACGTAGGCCTAGATTAGCTGAACCACTATAAATAGATGTGTGTACTTTTCTTGCTCATTTTCATTTAACTTTCTTCATTTTTTATTCTCTACACAATCTCTTGGGTAATTGCGACATTTTTGTTTCAAACACAAGGGCTATGCTATTAATCCTGAGGGTGATTCCAAAATAGATGTAGTAGAAGTAGTGTCTTCGGTTTTCTCATATCATGAACAACTTGGATGATTGATTGCTAGCATTGCATTGTTGCCTGGAGGGTAGTATTAGCATTCCAAGTGGAATTTGCTAAGAAAGGAACAAAGTAATCGTGACCTCACGAGCCTCACAAACCAATAATGACAAAAACAAGGGATATGCAAAGCTATGTGGTTCGCTACCATTAGTAGCAGTGATTCCTCAATCTAGAATCGATATTCATGAATTTGGTATGTGTGCGCATGGAAAAAGTATAGTCATGGCTGGTGCATATGTTCTGTAGCCTTGGTGCCTGGGGAATGATGTAATCTGGTTTGTCATTTTAAAGGGGTAGGTTGGCTCTGATTTGCAGGGGGTCTATGTGAGGCCCTTGATACATTTTTCTTGAGGTGTACTATGGTAGGTGGTACCCCAATAGCCTTATCATTGATGGAAATCCAATCTCCAATATGTGCCTTTACGGACTTAATTGTGGCCAACTATGTTGAAATGTGAGATGCAAGAATTGCAGTTATTTTATATATTTATTTTCAACCCCTAGTCATTATTATAATATCATAAGATTTTATAATAAAAATGATTTGGTTATCATAAGGTAAAAATTCGTCCGTGTTTAAGTGCAGCGTGGTCTTACAGGATACCTTTATTTCTAAAGAGTTTTGTAACATTAAGCAATCCATTTGATTTTGTTTCTCACGCTAGTTTTACCAGACTGATCCAGACGTTATTTTTCTTATAATGTTCGGGTCGGCCCGAGCATATTTTCTAGATTTAGTTGGACACTTAGAGCTGTAGGAGATGAGCTGGATCCTCCAAGACATATTATAGTATTTTATCTTTCGATGTTTGTTCTTGTTTGTTTTTATCGCAGTTGTAAGAACGGGTTATTATAACTGTTCAGGCTGATGATAGGTTGGTTTTCTCTAATTAAAGTTCTTTTACCTTTTTGTAAATACCCGTTGTATATTATATATATGTATGTATGTATGTATATTACTCATCACATTGTGAGATTCTATTCTGTCTTTCTTTCTTCCACCCCAATGATCTGTCTTTCTGGTACTTAGATGTTCGGCACGTGAACACCGTGGATGTATTAGTGTCGATTTTCGAAGATCGAAAAATGGGTTGTTACAAAATGTATAACAAAAGGTGGAACAGTAAGAAACCCAATTAGATCTGACACCCATGGCTTGAAAGAGAGGAAGAAGAAAGTCCATCAATATACGTTTTCAGCTCTTGAAGTAAAATAAGTCAGCGGAGTAAGAAAAAATTTAATATCTGATACAAGTTGTACGTGAAGAGCACATGCGCACACATTAAGTAATAATTAAATAGTAGATAGTTGACACTATAACTTACTTTTACTTGATGTGGTACAAACTGGAAATTTAATTTAGGAATATAAAATGACTCAAAATTCACCGTAGATAATACTAAGTAGTTGTTCCATAAGGTATTTGTAAGCCTACCTTGCTTTAGAGTGTGTCGTTTACAAACTTTACATATAATACTCCACAGTATCAACTTTAGCATGTATAAGTTTTGAAATTACTATTTATTTAATCCATTTATAAAATGCTACAATGCATGAAATGTTAACTCATTGCGCTATATGTCTATAAATAAATATATCAAAAATTGGATTATGGATGGTAAGGAGAACTTAGAGATGATAAAACTAAAAGACATGGAGTGGAAGTAGTAGGAAGTATTATATATAATTCGGTTCTCTTACCACTCCATGCACCCAAGGCTTTGTATGACAGAATATTAAATTGATATTCTTATTACTTCATTGCTTTACATTTAATCTTACAATTATAAATTGTTGTTATGTATCGAACTACGCATTTTTTACTAAAGAGATTCCTACTCCATTTCACTTATCATTAATGAGTGTTACGGCACGCACTTCCCACGTGATAATAGCACACGCTTCGTGGGTAAATTGATTTTTTACAAATTATATGTATTTAACATATTCAAGAGAAATGATTTTCATAAATGTTTAGGTAAGTTTTTACGTTAAAATCATGTGTATATTTTTATTTCTAAGTTGGAACATTTAATTTTTTTGTTAGGTTGAATTTTTTCTTCTGTTATCAATTTACAAAGAGCGAAAATGTATAGGAAGTTTAATTTTCAAATCATATTTTTAAGTGATATTAAATTTGGTAATATATGTTAGAGAGCGTTTTGAATTTGTAAAAAAAAATTGTTGGATTCTATTTTTAAGTGATATTAACATTTGGTCATATCTATAGAAAGACGTTTGAGGAAGTTCACGTTGGTATAAAAAAGTATTACACCAAAGCTATTATATTTAAATCATATTGGCGCGCCATATGCATTTAAATAGTACAAACGACATATGTTTCATAAATGCAAGAATATTTATGTAACAGAAAAATACATGATTTGCAAGTGCAAATTGACATACAAATGGCATGCACGAAGACGTACTTTTAAATATAAAATAATTAATAAAATGAAGATTTATTTCATCACAGATGATTATTATTCTATAAGCGTGTATTATTTAAAAAAAGAACTAAAAATAAATATTGTGAATTATGTGTCAAACATCAAAAAAGAAATAACTAATGAAAAAGATATCAAATTTGTCCTTTTGAAGATATTAGCACATCCTTGTAGACAACATTTCTTGTGTAGGTTCCAGATTGCCCTTGAACTTCACCATTTTTTATTAAAACTTTGGGGTTTTTCAATGAAACTCCTCTTAATAATGCAACATAAAGTTGACCATGGCAGAATACATCTTGGGGTAAGTAAATTCCAACATTTGGAATTGTTTGCCTTTGAGCTTTGTTAATAGTTAAAGCAAAACTTAGTCTTATAGGAAACTATTTACGTAATAAAATAATGGTAAAGGATATCTTCAGAGGGCTTCATAGGTATTCTTGGTAAGAAAACCCGAGTTTCAGCAAAGTGACCGATGACAATCTCTGCATCTATGATGTTTCTGTGAAGTTCACGAAATATAAGTCGCGTACCATTGCATAATCCATTTTTTGGATCGAGGTATCTTAGTAGCATAATTGGTGCACCTTTCTTCAAGACCAATTTATGTGGGGGTAAACCACTTATATCATCTTTCATAGGATCGAAAGAGTAGTAGACATGGTGATCACCAGGAAAAAGATTTATAACTTGATCATTTAACATATCCACATTTTCATTAAGTGGGGTGATCAAAACCCTTGTAATCATATGTTTTGTATTGAATGCATTAACGTATAAGTTTGGAAAAGTTGAATTTATTAGAGTAGTTACTGATTTTTCATCTTTCCATGGTATAACCATTTCGTTTGGGAGTCTTATCATGTTCTCACATATATGTGGCTCATTTCCATCACCAACTCATAGTAGGAAATCCACATAGAATGGATCTTCTTTTCCCCTTATATTTTGAGTGAGATGGATCACTTCTACTTGTTTCCATAATGATGATTTAATAATGCACACAGCAATAATTTCCGATATTGTACCATTTTGTACAACTGGTAAAACTTGTCTAAAATCCCCTCTGATGGTTATAACTTTACCTCCAAATGGCATGTCATTTCCCAATATGTCTTTCAAAGTTCTATCCAGTGCTTCAAAAGTATATTTGTGGGTCATTGTTGCTTCATCCCAAATAAAACTGGCCGCTAATCTCATAAGTTCAGCCGCTTCAGGCTGTTTAGGTATCGTACATATTGATGTTGAAGTTGGATTGATTGAGATTTTAAACCGCGAATATGCTGTTCGACCATCTGGTAAGATTGTTGTGGCTATCCCCGATGTAGCTATTGCAAGTGCAATTAAACCATCTTGCTTAAGTTTTGTAAGTATTGCTCGATAAAGAAAAGTTTTTCCCGTCCCACCAGGGCCATCTATGAAGATTTTGCTTTTTTATGGTAAACAGCATTGGTAATTGCAGTACATCTATATTTTTGACATTCATTTAACTTTTCGTTAAATGTAAAGTCCTCTTTAGGCGTTACAATAGAATATTATTCCTTTATCAATTTTGAATCAAGGGAATAGTTATATATATCATTCCTAATACTTGGAAGATCAAAATTAGACAGTAGTTTATGGTGGTTTATTAATAGATCATTAAGATCACGTAGAAGAGGATTCTTAAGTATAGGTCGAGTCATTGCACTTGAACTTGGATAATCTACAACCATATGGTAAAAAAATTCTTTCCATAATTTTCTCACTCCCGTTGGTGCACAATAAATTAAGATCGTTACAAATAATCTTCTTAAAGATGACGGTATTCGTGTGTTTGATGCTTCAACCAAACATTCCCTTATACTTTTTTCTTCTTCAAGTAATCCATCTTTTCCGTTGCTTGCCTAAACATTGGGTATTTGATACCATCGATGGTTAGAAGATAGTCAAATGATGTTGGGCCATTTACATGATTTAAAAGAATTCGCAAGAAGTAACGTTCTACTTCTGACGGAGAAACATTGTAAATTCGTCCTATGACCTTTTAATGTGATGCTCTTCGTCGCCACTTTTTAATATTTGATATCCAAGTATATTTCTCCGGAAATTCACGGTATAAAAAATGTCTTGCCTCTGAATCTTGTGAGTTTGTGTTGAAGAATTCAATTAACATTGATGTAGAGAGGTTCTCATCCAATAAAACATCAGACACGGTTTGGTTAGCATGATAAGTCACTTGTTGCCTACTTGGAAGGTGTATCTGTAGATGTTGAAATGAAGGATACATATATTGTATGTAGTGAGAATTCAAAAATTCTCCAAAATGCCTCTTGAGGATGTATCCACCTAGAGTCTAAATTTTTTTGAATCTCATCATTTTCAAATGGATGAATTTCCACTGTCACAATCATACTTTTTCAGCAGCCATGGGTATATGGAGCAACCCAACGATTATCCATTATAATATCACCATTATTGTCTAGTGTGATGCTTATTCCATTATCACACCTTTGATAAATAGGGTATGAATCATTACCTTGAATAATACATGATGAAAATTTCTTAAGATATCTTTTTTTGCAATTTCCGTCTTTTATACATGAAGCATTTTGGCGTTGTTTTCCAGATGGCCCATGATTCATCCATTTAATGACAGCATTGTATAACTCTGGTTCTTCATCACGATTCGGGATTTCAGCTCTTACAACGGCATCATAATCATCTGGGCTATGTAATTTACCTTCGTTGTCTAGAATGATAAGCATATGAGCATGGGGTGGTCCTCTTTTTTGAAATTCGATGACATGAACATGTGTGGCAACCAATCCCAGAACTTGTTTGTCGGGGATATCATGCTTTAATTCTTCATATTTGGAACAAAAAACACTAGTAGTAAGATCTGGGCGATCTTGGGAAGTTTGTCCATGTGATAGTTCCGATGTGATTTTGTTCCATGTAGGATCGCATGTCATTGTAATGAAAAAATCAGGCTTTCCAAACTTTTGTACTAAAGCCATTGCATCTTGATAACGTTAGTACATATTACGTGGACTTCCATTGAACGAACAGGGTAATATTACTCTTCTACCTATGTTACCTATATCAAAAAAAAATTAATATAAAATTATATATATGTATGAATGTGTGTGTATATGTATATATTGTTAACATACCAAAGAGAAGGGAAAAATGTCATACTTGCATTATTTTCTCCAGCATTTAATGCATCTTAAAGTCCCACATACAATTCCGATCTAATATGACATTGTTGACGAAACCATCTCATTCTACCACTTTCAATTTTCACATAATTATCCATGACATATTGTTGTAATAAACGTCCTCCATGTAAGAAGAGAGAAGTATTTTCATGTCGAATCTAAAATTTAAGTTGATTAGAAATAGCAAATGGAATATATAGATATATAATAATTACTTAAGTTGATTAAAACTGGTAGATCTTGATGTCTATTTTATCTATGTTTGACTTCTAGTGTGAATCCAAAGAAATAAATCCATTGTGTTATCAATTGTATTTAAATTTATGATCAATAATTAATCAATTTTTATCATGTGATGATGCTAGCTATAAATTTATAATTTTACGAATGTAAAACTGCTTCGTACCTGCAAAATATAAGCATAGTACGCACAACATGTAACAGGAGTTCCATTTATATTATGGCTGTTAAGGTCCCAACCATAACTTCCATAAGGTAGTAGGAAAAGGATACTGCAGAGGGTCATAACAACCATGTGTTTCTGGAATTCTCATAAGCTAACCCGTTATCGTATGTAGAATAATATCCCTGCCATTTATAAGACTTGTCTCATCCTAACCAACTATCATTGCGGAAACTGGTGAAGATGTAGGCATCACATATTGTTGGTGCAATGGTTTTTCTTTAATTATAAATTTATAATTATGGATCTCGGGAAGTTGTGAAACTCGATGAAAGTATTGAGCAAAATCATTATTCTCATCCAATGTACGTTGTATCTTTTCCAATATTCCTCTATTCAAGTCTTCATTTTCAATCATTCGATTTTCAATTTCATGATCAGTATCACATATATATATATATATATATATATATATATATATATATAGTTGTAGAAATTTGGGTCTATCTCCCTCTTTAGGAAATAGGCTTCCAATATTGTGACATATACATCCTTGAGCACGGAAAGTGTAAATACCAGCTCTTCCACTTGTTAGATTTTCATCAACATGCACTCCCATTGAAGTGAAGGATAATACATGGTTATACGATCGAATATTTCTTTTAAAATGTATATCATCAGCACATGTATCCTTGTTGAGCTCCAAGAGCTCATTTGGTGAATGCACTGGGGGAGTATGGTTCATCCATTTGAACAACACAATGATCCACTCTCGTGTTGAAATAGTTTTGCCGAACAATGTTGACAAAATGTTGGTTGCTTCAATAAATGCTTTCGAAATCTAGTGTGATCTTTGCAATTTTTTTGCAATATTGTCAGTTCTAAGATTTCTTCGCACAGTTTGACGCCTTTGTAGTTGATAATTATTTTGTGATGATGGTCTCTGCCCTTGGTTAGATTGTGGTATGTCATTTATAATATGTTCTCTTTCATCAATAGATGTGGGTTCTCTTTGTATTCTTGGGTTTCTATCTTGTTGGTAATTATGAGATTCATTGCTTATAGTATTTATATTTCTTCCTAAAGATGCATTATGGGATCTTTCTCTTCTTTGTCGATACATTTCACGATGCCATGCTAGATAATTTTCTCTTTGTTCTTAACTCATAGCTCTCCTTCGTTCTCTATCTCTCATACGACACATTTCTCTTTATTCATCATTTAAAATATTTGTTCTTCTATTTTGCCTCCTTTGAGTATTCATCTTTGATATACAGCGGGCTGAAAAATAAATACGGTTAGGTTATTAATTTTTTAATCTTAAATACTTTGTTTCACGTAGCAGTTGATAGTACCTGTTAACGTAATGATAACTATAACAGTAAAATTATTAGAATCAAAGCGAGTTCCAACACAACATAAAAGATAAGGTAATAATACTATTTGCAAACATTAATATAAATCAAATTTTTTGTCAAAATTGGAATACATAAAAGTAGAGAATATATAGTAATTTCCTTTTTTAAATGGTACTTAGATACAACATGTCACTAGGACAACAAACCACAAATCATGTGTCAATAAATGTTCGAATCATATTACGCAAGTTTCGAACTTATGACCTCTCGCACCAAAGTCGAATCACTTAACCACTGGGACAATGGTGCTTATCAATAAATTTCCTTATTAATAATAAGGGCCGCAACATCTAGAAAGTACCACTAATAAATGTTAATTTTTTTACCTACATAGTGACTTTTTATTCAAATTTATTTTATAATTATCACCATCTATTTTGCTCCATAAATTTTACCTGCAAAAACATGAAGAGAAAATTGATAAGACAACAAAATTTAATTATATTATTTTTCCAAATTTTTTGGTTGATGTATCGCTTACCACTTCAGAAGTAAATTTATCGTTCCAAAAATCATCCATTGAGAGAGATTTTTTATCATCATTTGTCAGTTGTTGGACATGTGTACTATCTATCGTTGAAGATGCTTTTGGAGATGTATCATCGTTCTGGGTTGACCTTTGTTTATCATGGTGTTTAGTATCCATTTCTAGTGTTGGTTTCAGATTACTATTGGACTTTGCCTTTTTTCCTAAAACATTAGATGGCGGATAACAGATATAGAAATGTAAGATATATAGTACTGAAGGCAATATATATTTATATTTATATTCATATAACAAAGCTTAGTCAAGTTAAGTTAAGCATGAATTAGATATTGCAGTATCCAGCCTTTGACATATATATGAAGATGCAATTAGAAGTGCATGATACCGAAGATATAAGCTTATCTTTAAAAGTCCAATCATAGGAAGCGGTTTCCTACCTGAACAATTTTGAGTTTGACTCATAGCTGAACTAGGAAAGTGTATGCCTTTTTGCATGAAAAGAGAATAACCAACACAACAACCAAACCAATTATATCCACCACCATGCTTAACTAATTAGTGGGCCATGGAAAAAATACGTTCCCAATAAAAAGCATACGCCAAAATTTCATGTGCATGTGATTTTCTAATATCGGAATATTTAGGTAGCCTATGATTTTCTGTGCATGTAAGACACCTATCATTTAATGTATTTAGGCCAAGTTGTAACTATAGTTTATCCTAACATTTTTGAGGTAGTCCTAGAACATAAGGAATTATCTGAAATCTTTTTTACATGCATTATTGATAACAGATAAGTATGATAGAAGTGACACAGCTAAATTATATTCCATGACACAGACCCAATTTCCTTTATCACTATAATTAACATATCAATGTCATTTCCATAAAATGTTCGATTAAGTTCAGTTTTTAAATAACCCAAGCAAGTTTTATTCATCTTATTCTAACACAATTATTCAAGAAAATATGCACTACTAACAGACCAGTTAAAAAATAGCCAAGCTTGTACTAAGTCAAATGGTAACTTTGCACCTAACTTTTTCTTTTTTTACATACATCTGTACTGTAAATGTATATATTTGAATAATGTAAACAGTTTGCTTTCGCCTTTATGGCACAATACATGAACCAGAAACTTTAATTGTATTCAGTCATGAATTCCCTTTGTGATTTTCATCGCCAAATAACATTAAATGAGAGTTCAAACGACACATAAATTATGAACTATTTGATAGAGTTTAAACATGAAAAATCAAGTTAAACAGTTTTGATTATTACTAACATATAAGTATTGGCAGAAGTGACATAGCTAAATTATATTCCATGACACAAATTTACATTCAGTATGCCTCAAAAAATACAAATATACTTAAATATTGTTGCATGAAATTACATAATACAATACTCTTTCAATTAGGTGTACGTGCAGTCTGAAGCATGTAGGAGATCTATGATTTACTATTTAATATGAGAATTCAAAATTTATATAGCCTTACTCTATACAAAGTTATATTAATATACATGCTATATAAACATAATTCAGAGAAAAAGCATAATATATCAATGCAAATTTACATTTCCTATGTAGAGCGAGCCATATAGCTTATACATTGAAATTTTTTGATATACATAAAGCTTTATACCTTGAAATTTTTTGATATACATATAGCTTTGTAAACAGTGTATGGATATTATAAAATGTTTGTAAACAGGGATAGAGGATTGCAGAAAAAATGTGGATTATAACATTATATGTTATATATTGTCAAATAAATAGTTTATGGCAATGGAAGGTGGGGTTTGTATACGTGTAGTTTAGTTAGCCGTGTATAATGATTGCTCGTATATTTCAACCTCACTATAAATTATTACATGCCCTTACACTAATAATAATTTTGTAGCAAAATATTTCATGCTTTACCTAAACTAGCAAATTGTCTTTCTCGGTGAAACCAACTACAATATTGAATGGTGAAGAGGGGAGAATAGTGGAGTGGAAGTGATGGAGTGGTAATGAAAGATGGATTGATTGTCAATGACAAAGTAAAGAGCAGAAGAAAACTTGATATGATATTTATAGGGGTTAAAGGATTTTCTAGAATCCTGTATTCTTATGATAAAGGTTTGAATATGTCATTGCAGCCAGATTCGATCATATATATGTCATTCCAGCCAGATTCGGTCATATGATATTTATGCTTGATTAGATCCTATTTTGCTGATACGGACTTCTAGTCACATACAAATTTAAATAACTGTTGATTAGGTCTTTCTTTCAATTCACGGTCTTTCTATTCAATTCACATGTGATTAGGGTCCCACGGATAAGAATTATATAAGGATAAATATAAATCAGAAGCTTCAACCGATGAATATATCTACGCATAAAGGGCAATTTTGGAACTGCACGGTCGAACCAAAAGATTGTGCTTTCAGGCCAACTATTAATAAAGATATGCTTATCTAGAAATTACGTGCATTTCATACGAACTATAAATGAATCTGAAAAGCCAATTTAGATGGAAAGTTTGGTAAGTTGAACCCAGACAGATTTCATTGTCTGTTTTAGGAGAACATACCATGTATTATATTAATATTAAATTAAAATGGATTAAACTTATATTCATAATAAATAAAAAATATCAATGATATTGAAATTATTTAGGGGTATACCCTTAGTATTAATCCATGATTAATTTTGGGATGGGTTAAACTTCTAAGATTGCTCAGTTTTTGCAGAACTGAGTTTTACTCGGTTTTTCAAAATTGAAATTTACTACCAACCCATTTGAATCGACTTAAATAAACTACTGGGTTTTTAGAAGTCAAAATGAATTGGTTTTAACTTTTAAAAGGTCAAAACATAGTTTAGTTAACTCCATCTAAACGGGCCATCCGTTTAGGCAAACTAAGATTACGTAGGCTGTGTTTGGTTTGCTATTTTTAGTATTTTCGTCCATACAAAATGGGCAAGATGTATGTATGTTGTCGAAAATGACCAATTTAGAAAACAAAATTAAGATACAAAATAGAAAACAACTTTTTTTAATTTTCCGTGTTTTGAAAAATAATAGAAGCACGAGAAATAATCTATTCTTTCATCGTCTTTCCAACCCCTTCATCGTCCCTCCATTTTCCTTCCATCACTTCCGTCATCACTTCACTTCTTTCATATTTGATATACATATTTGAAAATAGAAAATTCAAAATTCATTTTTAAACCAAACGCCACCTAAATTTTGTAAAAGTGGATAAGCTTTCAATTTTACAACGGTGTTACATCTTTATTTTTAGTGGTGCCTTTTTTCACCTACTTAACAAAACACATTACTATGTTAACACTACACTTTCAAAAACAATCGGTGCACTTCACTTTACTGAACAAAAAAAATGTTAATATGAGAATACAATGAACTCATCCACACATCATCGACAATCGGGAAAAAAAATTTATTTAAGGCCTTCCGAAAAACTTATTTCAGGTTTAGGCCTAAAGAAAATTATTTCAAGTTTAGACTCCGTTCGAAACCGATTATGAAAATAGACATCTTTTTCACTATACAACAATTTTTACGTATGTGCATTCTGAAAGTGCACGTGTAAATTTTTTTAACACGTACTCTTGCGTATTTTGAATTTGTACAAGTACAAATTAAAATTTTGTTCTTATGCATTTTCAGAATGCACAAGTACAAAACGTTGAATAGTAAGGATTAAGCCTATTTTCATAATAAATTTCGAATGAGGTCTAAACTTAGATAAGTTATTTTTTGAGCCTATAATGAAAATTTGCCGTCAACGGTTTTCAAGATATTAACTTAGCAACAAAATTTCATAACCCAGAATTATATTTATCATCAGAGGATGTTGATGAAACTCTACTTAATATCTAGGCCTCAACTGCAACTAAAATTGGAGAGAAGCGACGGAAAAGTAAATAATATTTATTCTTCTCATTTGTTTCTTCTACATGCCCATTTGATTTATTTGTTTCTATTACATGTCCTTTTGATTCGTTTATTTATCATTTTTCTCCATTTTTTCATTGTGGCATTTTACTTATCTGACCAATATATTCTTTTTTCTTTTGTTCTACAAAACTATGTTTTCTTTTATCTGCAAAACTATCTACTATCTATACTTAGACTATGCTTTTATGCATTGTTCTAAGTACAAAAAAGTATTTGAGGATTTAAAATCCAACAATTTATACATTATTCGTCTTAACATGCACTTCTAAGTGGATTGTTTCTTTGCAATATTATAGTTTTGCTGCTTCAAAGAAATTTTGTGAGTTAAAAAAGATAAAATATTTGTCAATCATAAATTATTGATTTAATATCACAAATTAAATAAAAAGTGTACATAATAAACAACTCAAGTGTAAATAATTCTACCATTCATAACTCATAAGCTGTGTACTGACAACAATTGACAAATATGTTAACATGGTTACAATATTTAAAACTAAATGTTGAATTAAAATAATATTGAAAAATCATCTTAACCATTGGGTATTTGAGATGACACCAAAACTATTCGACATATTATGAAAAAAACATATATATTAAACCATCAATAAGGTTCCTCGTACCCGTGTGCGACACACGAGCCTCATACTAGTAATTACATATATATGGTACATATACCGTGATTTTACATGTGTCTAACATTGAATCACAAGGGCATTTCATAAGAAGTACATTATTCCATAGGTCAACATCACTCAATCAAATTTATTTAAGATTATAAATCTTTAATATAATAGTTGTCTTCTACCATTTATATATTAATAAATTATTTACATACTCTCGTTAAGCAAAATCAAGCTAGGGATGTTACGCGTGGTATTACTAATATATAGACGCAAAGTAAGATAAATATATGTATTTGTTGAGCAAACTCAAGCCGTCATGAAATGGTAGGTATGAGTGAATAATTTCTTTCGATTTGTTGACAAACTCAAGGTCGGAATGAGATTAGGACAAAGACCATAGGTTATGAGTTGTATATGATACAACCGATAAAGTATTATCCACTGCTTGCGGGCTTATGATTTTTCAAGCAAATTCAATGTCATAATCCTAAGGCAAGCGAGTCCTAACACCCACTAGAGAAATCAAAAGATTTCTTTGTTTCTTTTAGGGTTTTGAGAAACATAAAAGTCTAGTGAGAACCTTATTAGAAAAATGAAATGGTAACATTTAACCTTTGTAATATTGTAAAAACATCTAATACGTATAAATTAAATAAATCTATATTAATAAATTTGTGCATTAAATATAATTGATAAAACGTTTATCAATTAAAATATACAAATAAAATAAATTGATATTGATAAGTACAAATATAAACTATATTCACCAATAAATTTTTGCATTTTTACTAATGCAAGCACCTAATTATACAACTACTAAATACATTCGTAACTTGGTCACTTACATGTTTATTTGTCGAGACCATGTATATGAGTTTTGAACTCTACAACCAATATATGTATATGAATATTTGATCCATATCCAATGACATATAAATGTAATATAGTGAATGGTTGCAATTCTTAATGTACGAAACCTAGTTGAAATTTGTTCATTCAAAATAAGCAAGTAAACCACAGTCTGGGATCGTGTATTCAATATATTGATTATGATAATATCTTGTTGTGTTAAATGTAAGACTAAACCAAAAGCTGAATGAAATGTCAGTTTAATCAGTTTACGTAAAGTGCAGCTTATTTGATATCTTTAAAAGTTAAGGATGACCAAATGCACTTTTATAAAAAGTTCATTATGATATTGTAGTAAGAGTTTCCTTTGAATAGTTAGACTATGTAGAAAGGAAATCGAATGTATGAGAGTGGTTGTAAACCGAAGGCACGACTGGAATGGAAAGAGTGGAGCGTCATTTCTACTTCATAAAGAATCATTGGAAATGAGAATTGTAAAATAACAATAGATACTCAACATTGGAATGTGAAATATGCTTTATATTCCAAAATGTATTCTCGTATAGAAAATTGTTTTCAATGAGATTTATTTCTTTGAGTTCAAGATCTTTGATCGGAAAACTCTCGATTGTAAACTTATTACAGTAGATGAAATAAATAGCTTATATTAAGTGGTTGAATGGAGTTCTGTTTTTCATGCACAATTATAGTAATGGCGGAAATAGTGGGAGTATGTCATATAACACTTATTGGTCGCACCAAGTTACGAAAATTGTTTTCGTAAAACATACCAAACATTAGTTGTGAAATAATAACTTTTTTTAGTGTTGACTGAAAAATAAACATATTTTATTTCAATATAAATATTGTGAATATTCATTATAAAATAAAACTATAATAGCGGTATTTGTTTTCATAATAAAAGTGATGCATCGGAAAATATAGAAGTATCTAAAATTATTTGCAACTATTTTGGAATTATAGACTAAGCCACAGTTTTGAGAAATAATTATATGATTATATGATTATGAATCGAAGGTACTACTGAATATATCTTAAACAATTAAGGATAAAGCACACAAGTAGTGGGCGATATAAGAGTTATTGAACTCTTTGGATCGATACATATAGATGTATACAATCATAAGTCTAATAATACCAAAACAGTTCAATATACTTCATTAAATTCACTAATGAATTATCATAGACATGAAATGTGGATTCGATACACATGAATTGTGTCTATGGTAAGCTCATAGAATATAAAATGGAAGTAAATGAAATTACATGCAAAAGAAAATAAAATGATTCGATTTGATTGAATAAGTGAGTGTATTGAAAAGAATTCCAAACATATCTTCAAATGAATAAAGATTCAATCTCAAATGTCACTCCTTTCTATCAAACATAATGATGTATCGATAAGGAGTAAATAGGCATTGTTGAACAAACTACGATTGATAATGAGTGAAGTTGATTTAACTTCTTTCTGTAAGGTTGGGTGTACTTAAGAGTAGTACATAAGGTTAAATTTAATTTCATCTAATGCATAGTTTATGAAATTATAGAAGATAATGGTTTGCAAGAAACCCCAACATATTCTTGGTCAAAGAGTTGACAGGTTCTGCAAGTTGAAAGATCACACGTAAAAATTATTCATGGGGGATCTTGTGTGGACCACCACAAAAGGAATTTTGGAACGATCGTTATTGGATGACCAATTTTTGTTTTGAACATAATATTGTAAATTAAACCAAATCAGTTTTATATATAAGGCAATTCATAAAGTGTTTAGGAATACCTATTCCATTGCACCGAGAAACAATTGTTGCTTTCAAGAAAAAATCAACTTCATAGCAAAGGAATTACTCATGGAAATTATTGGTAGGGAAATGAATTTGGATACGATCCAAATATGAAATGATTACGTGGAATGAAATGAAATTGATCAAACCTAAACAGACACAAGACATTAGAGTGTCTAAAATGTATTCTCACACATTGAAGAGAAACTACAAGCCTCTTTTCATTGCCGAGAATATATAATCCTCAGTTGTCAATTAAATCATTAAGAGTATTGACTCTACCATACTTTGGGTAGCCTTTTTGGGTATGAAACTATCCATTGTCGGCTTAAAGCCGTCTAAGCCGTAGAACTCACAGAGAGTTTCGTTTTGTTTGGTTATGGCTCCCGTTACTCTAAACGAGCCAACAGTTATGGCCGTCCGAAGAATCGATATCCACAGGGTGCAACATCTGCGGTGCAAGGTGCAACATCCGTCCAAAATGCCGAAACAGCACCGTGCAACTTTTAGAAACGGGTGCATGGATTTGAAATGGAACAGTACCATGGTGCACCACTCTCCAGGGATGGTAAATCGAAGACCAGCCACGGTGATCCCGTTTTAACGTAAAAATTCACTTGATGAAAAAAAGAAGGCTAAAAAACTTTAAAGCCCCGATTGAGGTTCGGATAGCCTTTTTTGGGTATGAAACTATCCATTGACGGCTTAAAGCCGTCAAAGCCGTAGAACTCACAGAGAGCTTCGTTTTGACTAGTTATGGCTCCCGTAACTCTAAACGAGCCAACAGTTATGGCCGTCCGAAGAATCGATATCCACAAGGTGCAACATCTACGGTGCAAGGTGCAACATCCGTCCAAAATGCCGAAACAGTGTCGTGCGACTTTTAGAAATGGGTGCATGGATTTGAAATGGAACAGCACCATGGTTCACCACTCTCCAGGGATGGTAAATCGAAGACTAGCCAAGGTGATCCCGTTTTAACGTAAAAATTCAGATGACGAAAAAAAGAAGGCTAAAAAACTTCAGAGACCCGATTGAGGTTCGGATAGCCATTTTTGGGTATGAAACTATCCATTGACGGCTTAAAGCCATCCAAGCCGTAGAACTCACAGAGAGCTTCGTTTTGACTGGTTATGGCTCCCGTAACTCTAAACGAGCCAAAAGTTATGGCCGTCCGAAGAATCGATATCCACAGGGTGCAACATCTGCGGTGCAAGGTGCAACATCCGTCCAAAATGCCGAAACAGTGCCGTGCGACTTTTAGAAATGGGTGCATGGATTTGAAATGGAACAGTACCATGGTGCACCACTCTCCAGGGATGGTAAATCAAAGACCAGCCACGGTGATCCCGTTTTAATGTAAAAATTCAGGTGACGAAAAAAAGAAGGCTAAAAAACTTCAGAGACCCGATTGAGGTTCGGATAGCCTTTTTTGGGTATGAAACTATCCATTGACGGCTTAAAGCCGTTAAAACCGTAGAACTCATAGAGAGCTTTGTTATGACTGGTTATGGCTCCCGTAACTCAAAACGAGCCAACAGTTATGGTCGTCCGAAGAATCGATATCCACAGGGTGCAACATCTGTGGTGCAAGGTGCAACATTCGTCCAAAATGCCGAAACAGTGCCGTGCAACTTTTAGAAATGAGTGCATGGATTTGAAATAGAACAGTACCATGGTGCACCACTCTCAAGGGATGCTAAATCGAAGACCAGCCACGGTGATCCCATTTTAACGTAAAAATTCATTTGACGAAAAAAGAAGGCTAAAAAACTTCAAAGACCCGATTGATGTTCGAAATCTATGATGTACAAATCTGAAAGGATTCCAAATACGGTATCAAAATATGATTTTGATAGTTCTACCCAAAGGATATGATCCATCGACCGTATAGGTGTATTTAAGAGAAAGACTAATGCAGTTGGAATAAGTGAGCAACATAAATAAGAATAACATTGTAAATTTCAAATGTTGAAATTAGCGTAACAGATTTATCATTCAGTATGTTCGGATTAATTTGGATTTTACTTACAAAATTATCACCTGGTATGACTGTGCATTTGGGTACATATATGTTATACTAGAAAATTCTAAATAATAATTTAGAATATACTATTTGCACATAACTACCAAAGTGTCTCGAAGTCAATGGGAGTGAGTGATATTGAGTTTGTGGATTTTTGGATATTATCCAAGAACATATACAAAAGTATTATTCTATGAGCATCATATTTGAACAAGAATTTGGATAGAAATATCAAATAACTTGATTTTCAGTCAAAATGCAGAGGAAGCATGTGTCTACAAGAAAGAACATTAAAAGATAAACTGATATTTCTAAACTATAAGTAAACAACATAATATTGATTTTTAATGATGTACTTATTTTAAAATTAGTTCCGGTTTGGTTGTTTAATACTCGAAATTGGATTTGTAAATTATATATTTTATAATAAGTATAAAGGATTTTAGGAATGTCCCAAACGACATACACAAAAACCATATCAAAATGTTTAATATGGACCATGTAAGATGGATTCCTTATGCATTAGTAATAGGAATTATCATACATGATGTATTGTGTACAATATCATGTTTAGCTAATGTATTTGATACATTAAGTGAATATCAAATCCAGATTAAGATCACTAAATGGTATTTTAGAGTGTTCTCAAATATTTACGAAATAGTAGAGAACTGTTTATTGAAACAATGAACTCCTAATAAAGGAGTATTTGACTCAAACTTCATAAGTGATATCGAGTATAATACGTCAATATTAAATTCATGTTCAAGCCTTAATTATGGAACTCTAAGTTGGAATGTTCCAAATGAAAGGTTTTAGCAGATTCATCGAAAAGGCTAAGTATATCGCTTTGAATAGTTCCACAATAAAATGCAATGTATAAATATAAACGAATAATAACTGAGCTAGGGTGATCCCAAGTATTCAGAATGCCATGTCATTATTATATGACAATAATGTCATGATAAGAACTCGCTAGAAGTCGAGAAACATACTTTGAATGGTTTCATATGATAAAGACAGTTTACCAGCATTGGAGACAGTTGATTGACAAAATAGATAATTAAAACAACATAGCAGATCCATTCACGAAGGGACTGGCTCGATTAGTTTTCATCAAACTAATCAAAGGGATGGGATAGAGATTCCATAGTTAGCCCCAAGTGCAAGTGGAAGATTGATAGAGTTAGGGGTATCCCTAGGGGCATCTATGTAATTTACTGTAAATTATTAAATCTATAGTAAAATCTAGTTTGAAGTAACAGGTCCTTTTCTTTCTATTTTATATTTAATATAATATAATGTATTGTATTAATTATTTATTTAATTTAAGTATATGTAATAGAAAACACAAAAATTATATGTTTTTTGATAGTAATTACAATATGTTGTAATCATAAGAAATTTATCACAACGAAAATAAATGTGTCATTTTAAATATTCCTAGTCAAGATAAATCGATACTGGATATTGATACATCCATTTAGACCAGCATACACAAAGCTCTCCAAATGTTGGGCATTGTATTACTCACTACTACTGAGGCACCAAGGGGTTACATACTGGTAGTTATTGATAATTATGAAATGACTCACTCGATAGTTTTCTAGTGTTTAATATTACTAAGGTCAAACAGAAGATATCGATGTGATAGTATTACACAATTCTCTTGACTTGAGAATACTTTCAAGCTTTAATGTGGAAACTCTATTTTGATTATAGTTAAATCGTGGCACGACGTCCATCGAATGACTATAGTTGAGTCGGGTGTACATTGGAAGTGAAACACTATTCAATAGAGAGTTCGTCTTGTTAGTTATATGAAGTTAGTATCTTGGTTAACTGAAGTCAGCTCAATGTCAAAGTCTCTAGCTAGAGCAGTTCGATTGATAATAATTGATATTATTGAACCAAGGACTTTGTGTTTGGACTATAAAGTTGAATATGGATGATATCGAAATTTTGACCATTACCAAATTTCATAACTGCTAATGTGATATAGTTTTAACAAAGAGAATTAGTGTAAATAATTGTCACTACCGGGTACCGCTTAAAATAAGTAAAATTAGATTTTTACCGAAACCGTGAAACGATAAATTTGGCAATAATATCACACCACTAGCTGAGGTGAAGTGTTAACATTAACATTCGAATTGTTCGATATTAATCGCTCATTGAATTTACACCTAAGAATCACACAATCAAAATGTTGAATAATTCGACTACCATCTAATTTAATTAAATTATAATTGTTATGAATTAATTAAATTAATTAATATTTGTGAAATATTAATTATAAAATTTTATTTGATTTGTTTTGATCAGTATTGAAAATAGTGCGTATATAAAAGTTGTATATGCACGCATCAATATACGTTATTGATGTATGTTTAAATTAGATTTAAATGTATATTACCTAATCAGTCTTGAAGCGGCATGGAGGCCCATATTAGGGCAAGGTATGGTCGGCTATACAAGGGAAGGAGGAGGGGTTGAATTTGATTCGAATGGGGTTTGAATTGGTAGAGAAATTTGTAGATCTAGATCAACTTTTAGCTCAACCCTTTCTCTTCTATTTAAACTCCCTTAATCCCTCATTTAAGGACTTCTCTTTTTGTGTTCTACCTCACTACCGCTGGCCGAAACCATAAGCCACCTTCCTCCATCCTTTCAAGCTTGAAAACACAAGATCAAATCAAATTTAAATAACGATGTGTAGTTCTTTTAATCGGGTAGCACTTTCTAGAGAAGATTGGATGTAGATCCAAAGGAGTTCGATCAATTCAGCATTCAAGGTGTCATTCAAGGCTATAATTGAGGTAACATATGTACTTATGTATTTACATACTTTTTTTTATCATGTTACCTTATATGGTTAGATTTTTTACTTACCACGAATCCATATATGATGTCTGCCTAGAGTATGTATTTGTATAAATATGTTAAAAAAGTTTATACATACATACATACATACACACAGATATATATATATATATCATTTATAGCCAAGAAAAATTATTATTATTATTCAAAATTCAAACTAATTATAAAATGTTTTAAATGAAAGAATGATTTTAGAACTATATATAACTATACAAAAAATATTTATCAATCATTTTGTTATATTTAAGCATATTTTTTTCAGAAATATAAAAAAATCATATTAAGATATTTTAATAAATCTGAAAAAGTGCGTGTGTGTGTTTGTACATATATTAAAACAATATACTAAACTATTTTTTTATAGGCAAAACAAAAGTTTATTATTTTATAGAGGCAAGACGTATTATAGTGGTTGTACCGCTTTATAATAATTTTACAAGTGTGAGGTAAAGTCGCCTCAGCAACTACGCTGGTTTTGCAATGACTGTCCACCTGTATGAAAAAAACCAAGTGTGATGCCTCAATAACTATGTAGACAAGAAAGTACAAGAGCAAGAAAACAATATCTCAATTACTAAATCCTAACTACTATAGGAAATACATACCAATCACCCTACGCAGAGGAGGAATCAGTGTTATCCTTAGACGAATCAGACCCAATTACATAAAGATACTCACTAAAGGACTTAACAATGCTAATGTTAGTATCAAAAGACTCCTTATAGAAAACAAATCTCCAATCCCAAGTTTCATCTTTTATGATCTCACAGTTTTGTTCCCCATATTTCCCTTCAATTGATAGTGATAGCATGTCTCCGAAAATGTGATAGAACAAAGATTTATGTTCACTGTCTTCCTCGGTTACGTATTTAAAGTATTATCAGACATTGGAGAATAGAAAAAGTTTTTCACTTCATGAACCTCTTCAGAATTCCAAGTAATAGAATCAGATGTCGAGCTAGTGTAGTTGCTAGGTTACATAAAGCAAACTAGTGTCAGGATCATTGCCTTCAACTGAAGGAGGGGTCTTATGTTTAGGAGCCCAAACATGTTTCTTTACCTTGGAAAGAATCATATAAGGAGTGGGTAGATTAATACTAAATAGCTTTAAATAATTCATAAATGCGTATGTATATAATTAATTAAAAAAACGTATATAATTTTATACATTATAAAGTATTTTATTAAAATAATAAAAAAGGAAAGAATTTCTGTATGAAATTTAAAATAGAAGAAACAATTTTTTTTTAAATCCTAATGTTTTTAAAATTAAAAAAAATAGATTTTGTCAAATTATAATATTGGCCGAAATGAATATATATATTATATTTATGTGACTATATAATATTTTAATTATAAGTATTTTTTAGATATTTATAAATATATACATACACACATGTTTTCGAAAGAAAACGAGAATATTTTATTTCATTACATATTTATATTTATTTTATATTAAACATAAATCATTACAAATTTGGATTTTGAATTTGAATTCAACAGATATTTTCAAATCTTGTTCGAAATTCAAATTTGAATTTCAAATCGCCTATATTTGTATATTTATAAATATCATTTTACAAAAACATATATGTAATTTACAAACATATATATGCATATATTTTTAAAATACAAATATTATTTTCATTAATTATATATATAAGACATCATATGTAACGGCTCAGAATTTTTAACGTTTCTAGTGGGAATTTTTTTTGATAATAAGATTGATACTTCATTTAAGCAGAGTACTCACTGTGGTGTCATGGGGACTCAAACTCATGACCTATAGAACCTCGGTCTAAAGTGTCATACCTCTAACCACTTGAGCTAGAAGTTATTAACTTACGAATGGGAATACTTAGTTTATTTAAATATTCAAATTCGATCCAATGATAATAAATAATAAGAAAATCAATTATTAATATAACGACTGGATTTTTATCGACGTATTTTTGATTTAATTTATAAGATTTTTCCATAATTTAAAATTCAAAAAATATTTAAAATTTTCATTTGACTATTTTCGACAAATGATGGTATTTTTATGATTTAAAAGAATTAGTTAACCGGTGTATATTATTACTAATTTGAGATCGTATCGCACTTTTGTGCACAATCGTATTTTTGTTTTGTCATTCGCGATCCGTACACGAACAGAATTCTTTGCAGCAAGATACCAAAAATTGGTGAATAAGTATAGGCTAACACCTAAGATAATTCAACACCCTTTCTCTTTTACTATTCCATCCTCCTTTTTCAGTAAGATCAAAATGAAAAAAAAACCACCTTCAAAAATTCAAAGCATGAGATTTACTTATCGAAATATTCTAAAATTTAAATCTTTGAACTTGTTAGGAGTAGATCTATAAACCCATAGTCATTTTGGGGTGTTTAGTGATGTTTTGGTGAGTGTGACAACTTGGCGTAGTGTTTAAGAAGCTATGGTTTAATTGTTTTGGGATATTTATGCGACGAGGGGTTGTGGGGTTGGTTGCGTTGGGCTTATGGTGTGGAGGAGCTTTTGTGGTTGCAAAATGGTAAGGTGCGATCGATAATGGCGAAACACGACTTTCTGGGAGTCGAGAGTAGGTGGTTGCGGTGCTTTTTGGAGGGTTGGATCATGTAGCATGTGATGGGATGGGATGCGGAGAGGAGGAGAAGAAAGACTCGGTTGTGTATTCGGTTCGTCGAGCAGTGATCAGAGGGAGGGGAAAGGTGCATGGTCGTGCATTTTGTGCGCTATATTTTGTGTACGGGCAAGGAGGGAGGGAGAAGGATTAGGGAAGATGGAGTTTTTAGGGTAATTAAGAATTTGAATTGTAATTAGTTAATTTAATTATAATTTTAAAACCAAAATCTTATTAAAGCAGTATCTCTCTTACACGAAGTCCAATCGAGGCGAGATTTTTTTGCGTTGCGCTTGTAACGGTGATAGTTACGCAATGGAACTGGTTTCGCTAAATTTGGGGCAAGTGAAATTTTGGCTAAAATTTCAAACTGGAATTCCTAAGGGTCCGTTGGAATTTCAGTGGATTAAATTCACCTTTTTGGATAATCAGTATGATATAGTATATAAAATTCACTGTTTGTGCTTAGATGAATTATTGGTTCGTTTGGTTAAATATACGCTTTCGAAAAGTGAATGACTTTTAAATAAAATACAGAGAATTTTGTTGAGAAATCTGGATTTCTCACTGTTGTGAATTTTTAATTTCAATTATATACCTATTGATATTAATTTCTATTAGATATATTTGTTAAATGTCAAAATTTGATAGATTGGCCATATTGGATTTGATATTGACATATGTTAAAAGTTGAACCATTTTGGAGAAAATGGTAGTGATAGCATTGGTTAAGTGCTATAGTAACTATTGGCCTCGTTGTAGTGCTTTGAAAAATACTATTAATTGCTATACGATTTGGATATGGTTTCGATTTAGAGAAATGGTTTTTAATCTAACCTTTTTGGATTTTCGGTGATATTTTATACAATATTAGTTTTTTTAATTCTCTATTTTACTTCAAACTTCTTTTATTATTTTTCTAATACATGTATATATGTAAATGCCTTAAGATTATTTTGGAAAGTAATTTTTTCATAAAAAATTGTTACAATAATGAATGTTTTATTTTAAAGGAAATAAAATGGGGTTATCTTTTATTTTAAATTGATTTTGTATATAAAAGAATATATAAATATTTGTGAAACCTTTTATATAAAATGTTGTGATAAAAGAACAAATTTATAAATGGTATTTATAAATTAAAGAGATATTTATAAACGATATTTTTATAAATAAAAGGATAGGTTTATAAGTGGTATTTTATAAAGGGGAAAATATTATCATTGATAAATTGGAGAAATAAATCACAGTTGTGAATTTATTGTAATATATAGAATGATCGTGTTTTGGGAAGTATATGAGATTTATAATTTTATTTAGAGTTTTGTTTAATATTTGGAGTTTGTTTTTATAAAAGAGTTTTGTGATTTTATTTAGAAATTTATAAAAGGAGTTTGGCAAATGAATTTGGAGTTTTTATAAAAGAGTTGTGAATAAATCCGGGACTTATAAAATGGATTTTATAGACGATTGTTTGAAAAAGAAGTTTTTATAAAAGAGTTTTATAAATAATATAAAGAATGTTTATAAAGGAGTTATTAAGTAAATTTGGGAATTTATAAAAGGAGGATATAACTATATTTTAGATATTTATAAAGGAATTTATTAACAATAATTTATGAAAGGAGTTGTAAATATAAGGGGTTTTATAAGGAATTTTATAAAAGGGATTTATAAAAAGACTAAGACCCGATTTCCATAGATGATCATTTTTAAATTATGGTGGTATGGAAAATATTCTTTCCATACTTAACAGCAAATTCCGAGGTATGGAAACTCATCTCTATCTTGAAAATTAAGAATATGTGTCGAGACAAGTTATTTTCTAACTTGTGCAATTTCCTTGATAATCGAAGAATAGTACTGTTTGAAATCGGAAGGTGGTGTTAAGTATATTTGGTCTATTTCATACGATCTATTTACTTACACCAAAAGAGAAGTGTTTTGGGTTATTATTATCAATATTTTAAAATCACATTTCTGTTAAGCCAAATATGTATGGTTTTGGAAAATGAAATCTTCCTTAAGGTTTGTAAATATACTTATACCATTGAGATAAGTATATGATTACATTTTCTAAGTAATAGGAATGTAGCATTTTGTGGATATACTTATATCGCTAATATAAGTATATGGAAAAGCTTTCTGATCATTGAGGGTGAAATGGTGAGTATACTTATACAGTTGAGATAAGTATATCGATATTTTTCAAGTATTGAAAAGAGTAGAGAAGGGTTTGTGAATATATCTTTGTAAAAGCATTTTAATACAAGTATTTACAAAGGGGTTTTAATTAATGAAGGTATTAATTAAAAATGCTTAGTGGTTGCATATGTGCTTAACCAGTGTAGTTTCCATATGGAATTAAATCTCTGATTGAATTTTTTGTTTATTTGATAGTTAAATAACTGACTATCAAATGTTGGCCAGTTTTAAACTATCATTGTCGATTCAGAGAGACCTGGATCAGACAAATTATTTGAAACCCACTTCGAACCGGCATAAACGTTTGAATTGGAGATATCTTAAAGATGATCAAAGATGGAGATATTTGAATTGCAAGGGCTATTTGCTACTAATCCTAACGGTGGCTCCAAAATGGATGTAGTAGAAATAGTGCCTTCGGTTTGTTCTTATCATGAAAAACTTGTATGGATGAATGCTAGCATTGCATTGTTTAATTGCTTGGAGGGCAATGTTAGCATTTCAAAGTGAGATCGTTATATAAAAGGTAAAACGTAGCCTCTGGCCTCAACAATCGGGAATGACTAAAACAGAGGATATGCCGCAAGGCTATGTGGATCGCACCTATTAGATTGTCATCACCATTCTAGATTATTATTTATAGATTTGGTTGTGTAAGAAAGCTCTCGGAAAAAGGTTGCAAAGAAACCGGGATGATGAAATATTCGGTACTATCCAGTAAGGTAGGCCGGTCTTGCCATGTAGGGGGTCCATGTGAGGCCCTCGATACATTTTATCTAGAGGTGTACTGTGACAAGCGGTACCCCAATAGCCTTATCATTGATGGAATCCATTCTCCAATGACATTCAAACTTAGTTTTATACCTATTATGCTGGAATTTAATTAATCTAATAACTTTGGCTATGATTCAATATTTATTTTAAACCCTAGACATTATTATAATATCACAAGATTTCTATAAAAGTGATTTGGTTATCATAATGTAAAAAATCGTCTATGTTTTATGTTTGGCATGGTCTTATGAGATACCCTTTATTTTGAAAAGTTTTATAATATTATAAATCCATTTGAGGTGTGTTTCTCACACTGGTTTACCAGACTGATCGGGGTGTTATTTTCTTATAATGCTCGGGTCGGACCAAGTATATTTTCAGATTTAGTTATGGATGCTTTGGAGCTTTAGAAGATGAGTTGGAGGCCTCTAAGATGTACTCACGTATATTTTATTTCCCGCTGCATTAGTTGGTTGTATTTACCAGTAATTGTAAGGAAAAGCTGTTATAACTGTCCAAGCTGATGATAGATTGGTGTACTCTATATTGATGTATGTGCATTACAGTTCTTTTTTGTAAAGATCTGTTGTACATTATAAATTACTCGTCAGGATGTGAGATTTTGTTCTATCTTTTATTTCCTTTCCCTCAATAATCTGTCTTTTTGGCACTTGGATGCTCGACACTTGAATACTGTGGATGTATTAGTGTTGACTTCTAAGGATCGAAAAGGCAGGTTTATACAAGTGGTATTGGAGCCAAGTTGTGAAAGCACCTAGGCTTTAGTGCGGTAGACTCATTAGAGATAGGGTAAATGACACCGTAGGATGAGTTTGAGTGAGTGTGTGTGTGTGTTTGAGCGCGTATTTGTTAGTGCTATAATAATGTTATTATATTGGGTTGATTTGTCGATTGAGTAGTTTATGAATTCTGGTCAATACAGAAGGAACAACTATACCGATAGCGGTTTCTAAACAGTTGAACTAGGCAAACCGACACAATATTGTTTTGAAATTTTAGGAATGAAACAATTTTACCTAGGTTATATTTTATATATAAAAAATTAATTTTCAAAAAGTGATATGGTAATTTATTATGTGTTTGTTTGATAGGAAGTGATAATATTGAATTATTATCATTCATTGATTGATTTTTTATGCTCAAATATTTTATGAGCATTTATTGCTTGGTTAAGTTAAATACAAACACCTTGTGAATTAAGTTTCACAGTTTGACTATAAAGCGTTCAGTGATAACGTTGGGTTAAATTTTAATTTTAATAAAAGTTGATAATACAAAAAAAGATATATATTTGTGAAATGTTTTTATATAAAAGTGAAATTATATAAGTATGGTTTATTTATATGAGATATAAATGAAAAAGGATTTAAATTGAGAATTTGAGAACTGAAATCCCGATGTGTTTAGAAATTTGTTTTTAAAAGTTTTGGGAAAATATTAATAGTATTATTTTGGAAGTATATATGAATAGAAATATCTTAAATGGATTTAAAAAGAGATAAAAAGCACTGAACTAACTTCTGTCACTGGAAAATAATTTTGGTGATAACTACAGCATCATTGGTGTTCATTTTTTGAGTTTCTAATTAAGGAATCGCTAACTTAGTAAGTTGTTGTAGGGTTGTTTGGCAAACCAGATTTTGATTTAAATTCCAAAAGTATGATTTGATATACAAAAATGAGATATGTATATTATTGTTATTAAATGATTTGAAATAAAAACCAGGTGTTAGTTCTAAAATTTTAAGTTAAGTGATATTATGGACTCGTGTGTCCTATCCATTAGGATAGTTTAGGTTGGGTATCTCATTATGATTTGTTGTTATGTAATTTTCATTTACTGAAATGAAATGGAATCTTCGATGATTTTGGACAGTTAAAAATTTCGAATTAGTTAAGAAATTAAAGCTGTGTTTTTTTGAAAACATAAGAAAATAAGTTTTCGTAACTTATAAGATTGAGAAGATAGCAAGTTAAATAATTTTTTATATTTATGGAATATCCTGGCTAAGTAAAATGAATCTAAAATTTGTATATATACTATTAGGATGTAGAAGGGTAATATACGAATATGAACTTAATTTTTAAAAGTGTTGGTAAACACAAGTTGTATTTTATAAAATGTTTGTAATAAACTTGAGTAATGCTTTTATTATGTGATGACTCGGAATTTTGGGCAATATCAATTTAATGATCTGCATTAATAATTAAATTGATTGGATAATTTTCTGGGTACTTTTGGCACAGGTCCTTATTAAGGTTCAAAATACACGAAAAGTCCTTCACTAAATTTCAGTGTAAATTAGGTCCCTGTTTTTTATTCACGATTATTGCAGAGCATGATGCAACTTTTCATAAAAGTTGCTGACATTTCCGCAACTTTTCTGTACACTGAACATAGTGTATGAATGTTGCTGAAATATCAGCACTTATTTATAAAAGTTACTGACATTTCAGCAACATTTATGTACACTGTGAACACAGTGTATGAAAGTTGTTGAAATATCAGCACTTATTTATAAAAGTTGCTGACATTTCAGCAATAATTTTTCTTTGTTTCTAAAAAATAGGGACCGGATTTACAATGAAATTTTGATAGGGAAAGTTGCTGAAATATCAGTATTTATTTATAAAAGTTGCTGACATTTCAGCAATAATTTTTCTTTGTTTCTAGAAAATAGGGACCGGATATACAATGAAACTTTGACAAGGACCCGCTTTACAATATGAAAGTATGATAGGGATGCCTCCCTAATTTCCACTAATTTTCTATGACGCCCCACCTCTATGCTCATAATAACAAAGAGTATTAAAAGAAATATTGTCTGTTATCACGAAGAATAAGGCTGGATAGGAGCGGCCATCCGTAGTTGGCCTTACACTAGTATTGGTTACCTCGATAGGAGTGGTATATATTTTTCATTTTCCTTCTCTTATTTATTTACTTCCATCGACATACCCAATTACCAGTATAAAACGAACTACGATGGTTCATAATAGTTTAGGACAATATATATAATAATAACACAGATACAAAAGAATGCGGAACACAGATAACAAAAGTCTCATATATATATAACTGATGTCAGTTACAATACAGTTGACACAATACATATGATACAACTACAACTGTCGACTCTGGAAGTTATATATACATGTACATTATCAACTAATATACATGAATACATATCAACCTAAACAGACACACTGACTACTACAACAAGACGAAGACCACTTCAAATGACATAAAAAGTCTTCATAGCTCAACAGCAACTCAAAGCAGGAAATCTACAACCTGAAATAACTCGGGTCTGACCCGAGTATTAAATTCAAAAGAAAATAATACACAGGCCAGTCTAATTGAAACTCAGTTATTAGTGCATAGAAGCAACAATAATCAAACATCAAATAGACGACAGTCACAGAAATCTCGTATATCCGACTCCTCGATAAAAGATCGAATAACGGCAGATATAACACTAAACAGTGTTAAACAATAAATCAGCTAATCCAAATCACCAACAAAGATAGATAAAAGATTACCAATGCAGATAATTCAGGAAACAACAGAATTGTCTAAACGATAATTAATAACAAAATCTAAGTGTTAAATAAATATTTAGAAACTCATAATCTAATTATCTAGAAGATAATTAGACAACACAAAATAATCAATTTAAAGCATCAATTCTGGTAGGGCTGCAGTATACGCACGCGTATACTGCCTCGCCTCTACTACCCGAAGTACACAAAAGGTCAACGAACCAAAATCAAATGAAGATTCAAATCTCAATGCCACAGCCTCAAATGTCAAAGCAGGCAGACATGGACAATGTGCACACATGTACACATTGAAAATTCACAAATTTTCACAAGGTCAAATCAAAATCAGATTCAACTCAGATGTAATTGGGAGAATCAAATGGCATCGACCAAAATCCAAAAGTATCACTGCAACAATAAGGCAACAGTGAAGTACACAGTGACCAGAAAACATGTACCAGTGAAACTGTACAAATCAACCAGAAAAGATGGTCAGAGATGTATGGGTATGCAGAGGCAAAGAGATAACAGAATAGAAACACTACAAAGTTCGAATGCCCAAGTGAAGTTAACTGCTTCAAGAAGTTACAGGTCATACATGTATGCAACAGGAAGCCAAAGTCAGATGGCCAGAAGATGATCAAGTCACAGCAAAGCTAAACTCAGTAATATCAAATCAGACCAAGTCGAAGTGAATGTGCAGACTCAACCAAGATCATGAAGCACAAAGAAATACACATCACTGTGCACACATGCATCATGAGATCAGGTCTGCAACAATACCAAAGTGAAGAATACTTGAAGTATGTAGTCAACTGATCAGAGACATGGCATGTTGGAGACAAATGCAAATGCAGACTAGAATATACAACAGGGCATAAACAAGTTCAAGTGAACACAAGCTACAATTCAATTCAAAACAGAGATCAGAACAACTCAAAGCATCATTGAAGTCAGTATGATTAGGTACAACAGTGAACAATATCAAGTTCGATCCCAAATCAACTACTACATCATTATCAAGTACAAAGGCAACTGCACCAATACAACCAGAGAAATGCACAACTTTACTGCAAACTCACGTGAAGCACTACAAGGAGACTGAATCAAAGCTAACTGTAACCCAAAGTCAAGGACAGACATGTACAGTTCAGGGATGAACATACCTGAATGGTATCAAGTGCAAATGCAACAGGTCAAGGAAACAGTAGCACAAAGACTACAAACAGAAACAACTGCAAGCAACTTTATACATGGACACAAAACCAAAACTGGACAGAGCATCATCAATGAAACTGCAGGATGATGAACTATGTTCAAGTCTACAAATATACAGCAGGATGATGAACTATGATCAACAGTAAAAAGAATATCAAGGCCATGATCAAAGGAAAAAGTCAGAGACATGGTTGTCAAGAATCGAACAGCTCAAACCCGTGTGTATCAAGTATCAGGTTATACAACAAATGGCAAAATTTAAGAAATCACCAACGTCCAGCAAAATCGAACCAAATTCCAAAAAGAAATTCACGTAGTTGTTTTATTTTCAAAGCCGATAAATTTCAACCAAAAATCAAAACTAAAGTTGTTACTAAATCTAGTTATTCACGAAGTCGATAAATCACTCAAAACAACAGTTCAAAAATCAATTCGAGAAGCAAGTAACAATATATATACGAAATTGATTACGTCAGAGAAAATATCAGCTTTGAAACGAATCGAACATTCGAAGTATAGTAACTAGGAAGAATTTGATGTGAGTGATAATTCACTCACCTGGTTTTCGAAGAATCAAACCCAGATTCGCAGCCGAAGGCAAAGATTAAACCACCGGAATCAAAGCGTGACACCTCGAAGTCAAACGAAACCCTAACAGTATTTTGACAGAGCAAGGAAATGGAAATCACTTATTTCGAACGAGCATCCATTGTCGGCAGCTGCTAATTTGACCTAAACCCTAATTTTTACTCAGAGAGAAACGAAAGAAACGAGCCGCCATTATCTCTATTCTTTTGTTTAGGGTTAGCCCTCAAAAGAAATGAAGGGGAATGGGTATACATGATTATCACGGCGACAAAAGAAGTGGATAACTAAATTTTTAAAGCCCAACAACACTTCACCAATTTTTTTTTCAAAGGAATTTCAAACCGATTTAAAACTCCAAAACAAATAGCTAGGAAAAGTAATCGTCTAAAGACAATAATTAATCGGTACGAAATCCCGGGTTGTTACATTTTCTTTTATAATTTTAATTTAAATTGGCAATTTATTCTTTTAAAAGCATATATTTTATCTTTTAAAGATAATAAAATGTTTTCTATTTATACTGTATATATATTTGTATATATTGTAAGTAGAAAAGCTTTGGTTTGCATTTAATAAACAAATAAAATCATGTTTTCAAATTCTAATATATATATTAGTAATTTAAAGTTATGGTTAATTTAATATAAAACTTTTCAAATGTTATTTAAATATTTAACCATATAGTTTTAAAATACTTAAGGTAAATGTTTATTTGTTTAAATTATATTTTTAGCTTAAGTTTAAATTTAAATAAGATTAGAAAAAGGTTTGTTTTATTTTATTTTTAAAATATTGCTTGATAAATATGATGCATTAATGCATTTAGTAATATAAGTAATTTATAAATAATGTGATAATTCCCTTTTATAAATTATTTAAAATTTACAAATTGTTATTTTCAAATTGAATGTGTTATTATATATGTATATATATAAGTTGACTTTAATTTGGATTTTTAAATTTAATTTGAATTTGAATTTGGATTTAAAATTGAAATTCAAAAGATAGATATTTTAAAATATTTTGGATTAAAATATACATATAAAACTTTATTTATATATAATTGGTTTTATTTATATTTTCTTTAAAGTAATTTATATACATATATACATTTAGATAAGTATTTATAAGTGGGAATTAGCTACAAGGGCCTCTTTAGCAAGTGAAATTTATTTCTAGGACACACAACTAAAATAATTACTTTTAAGGACAATACGCAAAATAATTAGTTTCTAGGGCCTAAAACCTATGAAATTATGTCCTTGAAAGTAATTGGACAGCTGACTTTGTCCTTGAAAGTAATTATTCTGCTGACTTTGGCCTTGAAAGTAAATATTTGAGATGTGTCCTAGAAATTAATTGGACTGCAAAGTTTGTCCTTCTGGTGAAATGCCCCTATTTATAAATAGTAAATTAAGTATAAAGCTCTTTATTAATATTTAAAATAAATAAGAATTGCTTAAGTGATAAATGTAGATTTATAAAAGCTTGTTTTAACAAGTGTTAATTAATAAACAAGAGTATATGACAAATGTTGAATGTTTAAACAAGTGTCATTTTAATTTTGATTTTTTCTTTTATTTTAAATAAATCACATTTTCACTTATATAAACACTTTGTTCCTTCCCATCTATTCTTTTTCTATCTTCCTAAATCAAAAGCTAAGAAACTCAAACCAATTCTCTAAACAAAATCTGATAATCAGAACTTCTCAAACCAGAAATCAAATTCAACAACCTGTAAATCTCATTTTCAAAAATCAAACCAAAGCCTACAAGCATTTTCTTCAACCTAAGATAAATGAAGCAAACCTGGAATCAAGCAGTTTCATCTTTGTTTCAACTAAGTCATCATCAAAATCCAGTAGCAAGCAATTCCAGTTTTAATAAAGATCAGCATTCAAGTTTAAAGTTTTCAATTTTCAAAAGAACAGCACTGTGAAGATCCCGGACTCGGCCTTCGAAAATCGGCACCCGTACTTCACTTGTACTCAAAATGCCGCAGATTCAAACGCCGAATCTGGCTCTCCGGAGCTTATAACAACATTAAGTATAACAACACAGCGGAAGAAAGAAATAAATGATATCATATACAACTCCAATGAATACAATATCCAGAATGATATACAACGATGATATCACAACAATATCAGAGATAAATAATGATACAGTGGAAATAACAGAAATGATAACTCCAAATGATCCTCAAAAGAGAATGAGACCAATAACTCCAACATCAGCTCGAACCACCATCACGTTGCACCAAGAGAAGCAACGCCAGTCGTCAGTGAACTCCAAACACTGAACTAGCTCCAACTAGTCTACTAAACCTGAATATCTGAAAAACCCAACTCTAGACTGCCCGTGTGGAAAATAGTGGGCACCCAAAGTTTAGGAAGGGAACAATAAACTCCGAGTCAGTCGTGGGACTGGTGTGAGCAACAAAAACAGTTTATCTTTAAACAAACAACAAAAGAATTTAAACATTGAAATCTGCAATGCTTTTGGAAAATGAAACTACCATAAGGCCTCCCGCACACACACACAATGCAAACGTAGAATTGGAGGAGATTTCTCCTTATGATAGTCAAAGATGCTTACTACGCAAAACAAATAATTGGATATTATTACTAGTGCATAGTGCAGAAAACATTTCGAAAGTATAATATCAATCTTAGCCAGCATAGGCATTTCATGTTATGCCTACTATAGCTACTATGTTCAATAGTAGGTTACCGCCACATTCCATAGCAGGTTATACAACTAAAACCGTACAAGGTTCGTATTGTTTCTTTGGATTTCCAACAAATGATCAGGCTAAGGAACTTCCTACCGCCACATGGGATCGCCTCTGGCTGGACGTCCCGAGAACTAACTAGCTCTCTGCCAACACAAGGCCGGGTTACCCCTGTAACTAGGTAACTCACGAATATGCCATTCCCCGGTCCTTTGGGACCTTTATTCGAGGCGCCTCGATAAACACACAATCACACAATAAATGAGATCGGAGTATCCACATAGGTTAAATACCAGGGCTCCATACCTGATACCACCCTTTTCCAGAAGGAAATGACATACCCTAAAGGGCGCGACCCTCATAACCTTGCCACATATTCCTGTTTCGACCATTTCCGGGTTGTGAGGTCCGAAGAGGTCTCATCCACAAAGCTACGCTTTTTCACAAAGCCACGCTTTGATCACAAATGATCAATAAATGATCAACACACAGCAACACTCAGCATGCCACATGACCAAATTGGGAGTCTATCGCTGATAACCTTCAACTACATAACCTCTGAGCTTGTACGTCTCAGAGATGGTGTTAGGCTAAGAGAATAAATTCTCCGCCACCAAACAGAAATGTATTTGAAAGAAATCTGCTTTATATCTCAAAAATGTAATGTCCGACATGTAACCATATAAGTCTATTCCGGGTTCGAACAGAACTGAAGGCACTTCCGGAGAAGCCCTTGCAATCCGGGTATTCACAATCCCGATCGAACTTCCCATCACTTAGGAAATCTCTATACCGGAGCAACTCAGTGCAGAGACAATCGATAGGTTATCCTATCGTTCTCGCAAATACCCGGTCTTCAACACCGGTCTTCAAATGCTATCCATATACGACGTATCACTTATTCGGAATGGGTTATGTGACACAAAGGTCCTCTCCCGGCTAAACCGAAAAATGAGCACGATATTTAAAAACAAATGGATAATGGGATTTCAATTAAGTCACAACTTATTATCCAAAACTTTCCTTCAAATGGTTTAAATACATTACCATTTTAATCTTTTACATAAAAAGATCCATCTCACAAAGTTCACTCAGTTTCACAAAGATCTATTCGTAGATTTTCCAAATCAATTTCCATTTCAATTGAATTAACTCGTTAAATCTTTAAATCAAAGATTTAACTGATAGCTTTCAAAACAATTCCATTTCGAATGGTTTAAACAAATCACCATTTTAAATCTGTTAAAAATAAACAGATTCAATTCATAGCTTTCAAAAAGAATTCACTCATAACTTGGAAAACCATTTTTCAATTCAAACTTGAAATTCCTTAACTTAAATTGGAATTTCATTTCTTATATGAAAGCTTTTATCATATGAAAACAATTAGTTTTCACTTCGGAAAATCTGGTTCATTTATACGAGCTAAAGTTCTTGGGTTAAATTCCAAATTCTAAAAATTATACTTTTAAATGGTTTAACTTCATATAAACACATTTATAACATCTTCCGTAATTTCCAATTATTGAATTCAATTCCAAATTTTGAATTCAAATTCAAATTAAATTATTTAAATTGGAAATTTTACCAAGTTATTCAAAATAACTTTCATCTTAAAAACCCCATTTCAAAAGCTTTAACATTTAACCCAAATCCGTTTCAAAAATCAATTGAAATTAAAATTTCAATTTCAAAAATATTGAATTTAAATCATCTGTGACTTAACTGATTTCCACGTGAAATCCATATTTGTGTGTGTATGGTGTAGTCCAGGGGTTTCACACACAATAGTGCAACATTACAAATCATCACAGATTCAAATACAGTAATATATTTGATAAGCGGTATAAACTATAACGCTTATCCTCATTTACAGATTCACAGATAAAGTCAATTTATCAATCACAAGGATTCATTATTACGATTCGATGTGGGTTTCGGATAACAAACTGGAATCAGACTCCCTGTCGCATTGAAATTCAAGTGTCGTTTTACGACCAAGGGTTTTCATATTCACATAGTAATATATATTACAGAAATAGGAATCACAGCTCAGCACAAAGTAATATATATCACAAAGCATCACAAACACAAACAGGGATATCAAACTGCTCAAAGCATTTCAATAATAATTAATCCATCACATAATTATATATATATATATATATGTATATGTATATATATATATATATTTCTTTAATTAATGATTAATTATCCTTAATTTTAAATTAATTAATCCTTAATTATTAATTAATTAAATCTTAATCACCTTTATAGATTAATTATTTCTTAATTAATTACCTTAATTAATTAATCCCATTAATCACTTTAATTACATTAATTAATTATCCTTAAATTAATTACCTTCAGAAATTAACAATCTCCTAATTACTTTCATAAAGTAATTGTTCTTTAAATTAATTACCTTAATTACATCATTAACAATCCATTTGAAAACATTTTGAAATCAATTTTATAATCGAAGGTATGAAATTTCCTTTAAATACAACAATTTTAAACATTAAAATCCAACTATTAAAATCTTTGAAACTTGTTCAAACTTGTTAAATCTTTGATTTCCTTTGCTTTAAAAACTGTACAAGTTCACTTTTAAAATCAGAACATGCTTTACTTTTAAAATAAATAAATAAAAACTGGCTCGAAATAATTCCAAACCTGAGCCTACCCTCTAATTTACCCGAGCCTCACCAATATTTACCCGAGCTCGCACCGATATGTAGCCGAGCTCGCACCGTGTCCCTCGCTTCTCTACTTCCTTCGAGTCGCACAGCCATTCTACTCGAGAACGACCCGAGTGATATGCTTTTTCTCGGTGCTCAAAACACGCAGCCACCAACATACACGAGATGATACGCGTTCACATGCACACCACCTCTGATCATCGACGAACACCACTCCGGCCTCCCATGCATCGCCTTCAACCATGGCAACAACTCGCAATCACCCAGATGACACGATTCGATCGAACAAAGAATTCAACCCCTAAACCCATCAGCCTGGAAACGAACATCACCAGAAAGTCACCTCGCTACGACGCCACCTAGCGCCAGAACCCACGCAACTCCATTCAGAGCTCCGCCATGACCATATGCGTCGATTCCCCCTCGTCTTATCAATTTCGATGCCTTATTGACGATGAACTCCCCTTCAAATCCCTGTCGAACCAAACTGGGTTCAAAACCCTATTTCGACCTCAAATGGCTACCACAACAAATAAAAAAATTTCTATTTTTCTGATGACCATCGATGATCGAACCACCCTCTAACCAAAGCATGATGAATACAAACATGCTGATCGACGGAATTTTATAAAAATACCTTTTCCGTTCAACTCAACAGTTCTCTATGAATAGATGATTAAAAATCATGATTCCACCTCTAAAATTCATCATTTTCAAAAACGTTTTGGATGATATACTTGAAACAAGAAAACAAGGTTTTTGAATTTCAACACAGTCCCAACATTTTCACTGTTTATTTATATTTCCAGATAATTTCAAAATAATTCTTCTCAGCAATATTTTTAGGACCTAAAGCTTGATCTTACAAACAATTTTTGTTCAGATTCTAAAGCCTAAAAAGAATTTGAGAAGAAGCTTTTGATTTTTTTGAAAATATATTTAAAAGCCTATAACTTAAAAACAGAGATATCTCTCTGTACACAGATACATATACAAATTCATATATATGGAAAAAAAATCATTTCTAAACAACATGCGCATCATAGATCATAACAGACTTTAAAGATCATCACATGCAGATCAGATATATCAACTTTAAGAATTTATAAGGGTGGTTTGCTCACCTAAACTGGAAACAGAGAAAGCCTGGAAATGCAAATTTGAATTTGAAAACTGGCATTTGTTTTTTATCTGAATTTTGATCTGCTACTTAATATAATTGAGTTGAAACTGAAGCTTAGTTGTCGATGTTTGATTTGCTTTTAAACTGAGTTGAAACAAGCTGAAGTCTTCCCAAATTTGCAAAGTTGAAAATCTGGGTTGCTGAAATCTTCTTGATCCCAGGCCTTCTTTGATTGCTTTGATTTTCGTATTGTTGTTTTTAGTTGAATTCTTGTTTGAGTTTAAATGTTATTTTGTTTCAGTTTTACTTAGTGATAATGAACGAAACTGAAATGAGGTAGATGGATATATAAGAAATGAAGTTACAGGGGATACTATTTGTTATGTACTAGAAATATTTTTGTAAAGATTTGGCCAGAGATTTTTCTTCGTGTGTGCAGGCTGATATGTTGTATATTATGGCTGAAGTGATATTGTGGTGTACAAGCATTAATTATCTTTGTACAATTTACATATAATACTAGTATCTTCTTTTGCAATACTTGTTAACTTCGGCTGATATGATAATGTTTTGGTGGCTGATAGAATACAATTTTAGGCTAACATTTATTACTTTGTACAATTCTTTACTTATCCTAATTTTAAATTTTACTTATCCTTTGTTCATATGTGAATGTATTGTATTTTTGTTCATAGCTTAAGTATTAATTATTACTTTATAAAATAAGTGAACTTCAATTTTTATTTTACTTTATATTTTTTATTATTTATTCTTTATTTATTTCTATTTCTAGTTTAAATCTTTATTATTATTTTTACTTTAATACTAATTATATTGTATTTCTCTATATATTTATTTTATAATCCATTTACTTGAAATTTAAATTCAAATGATTTAACACATTTTTAATTTGAATCCAGAGAAACTCAATCGATTTACAAATTAATCTTACAATTTTAATTCAAAAATGCAATTAATTATCAATTAAAATTCAATTAAAATCCGGGGTCATTACAGACTTCCCCCTTAAAAGAATTTTGTCCTCGAAATTTGCCAAGGAGACACAAAGATAGATGAAGGATATTTCATCAAATCAAACTGAATATCTATTCTGCATTTGGCTTACCAAATCAAAATATCAATAATAGATACAAGAACGAATCTATTTAATTTTTCACAAGATACTTGGGTTATCTAGATCTATGAAGTATGTAGGGGCATCGGTTAGTTCAAAGGGATAACTAACCATTCGTAGAATTTATTGGGACCCAAAGAATAGATAGATATATGGATACAATAACTTACTTTCAATTTAGAACCAAAGTATACCTATCAACCATAGCAACCAAAACAACCAATTCATTCAAACAAACAATTTTGGTCCATCCGGAGTTTTATGTCCCATATTAATATATCGAATTTTCTTTCTGGATCCACCAGAAATTATCGAAGAATTGAGAAAAAGATGCTGAACAAAAGAGATTGATAGAGAAAAGATTGTTTCCTTGTTGTTATAGGGTATTGACCATTTATAGTTGTATTCCCCTGTCCCCTATCTCATCCTCTTCTTGCACTCATACTCACTATCAGTGGATAGCAATAGAATTTATTGAGGCATTCGAACGGATATCTGAGGAATACTCATTCTAGGGTATACTTCACCCTATCTCTAATGAGCTACTTAATGTGTTATACTCCTGAGCTAAAGTTTAACCCTCAGCTCTGATACCAACTGTGAAGATCCCGGACTCGGCCTTCGAAAATCGGCACCCGTACTTCACTTGTACTTAAAATGCCGCAGATTCAAATGCTGAATCTGGCTCTCCGGAGCTTATAACAACGTTAAGTATAACAACACAGCGGAAGAAAGAAATAAATGATATCATATACAACTCCAATGAATACAATATCCAGAATGATATACAACGATGATATCAGTATGATACAACAATATCAGAGATAAATAATGATACAGCGGAAATAACAGAAATGATAACTCCAAATGATCCTCAAAAGAGAATGAGACCAATAACTCCAACGTCAGCTCGAACCACCATCACGTTGCACCAAGAGAAGCAACGCCAGTCGTCAGTGAACTCCAAACACTGAACTAGCTCCAACTAGTCTACTAAACCTGAATATCTGAAAAACCCAACTCTAGACTGCCCGTGTGGAAAATGGTGGGCACCCAGAGTTTAGGAAGGGAACAATAAACTCTGAGTCAGTCGTGGGACTGGTGTGAGCAACAAAAACAGTTTATCTTTAAACAAACAACAAAAGAATTTAAACATTGAAATCCGCAATGCTTTTGGAAAATGAAACTACCATATGGCCTCCCGCACACACACACAATGCAAATGCAGAATCGGAGGAGATTTCTCCTTATGATAGTCAAAGATGCTTACTACGCAAAACAAATCATTGGATATTATTACTAGTGCATAGTGCAGAAAACATTTCGAAAGTATAATATCAATCTTAGCCAGCATATGCATTTCACGTTATGCCTACTATAGCTACTATGTTCAATAGCAGGTTACCGCCACATTCCATAGCAGGTTATACAACTAAAACCGTACAAGGTTCGTATTGTTTCTTTGGATTTCCAACAAATGGTCAGGCTAAGGAACTTCCTACCGCTATATGGGATCGCCTCTGGCTGGACGTCCCGATAACTAACTAGCTCTCCACCAACACAAGGTCGGGTTACCCCTGTAACTAGGTAACTCACGAATATGCCAATCCCCGGTCCTTTGGGACCTTTATCCGAGGCGCCTCGATAAACACACAATCACACAATAAATGAGATCGGAGTATCCACATAGGTTAAATACCAGGGCTCCATACCTGATACCACCCTTTTCCAGAAGGAAATGACATACCCTAAAGTGCGCGACCCTCATAACCTTGCCGCATATTCCTGTTTCGACCATTTCCGGGTTGTGAGGTCCGAAGAGGTCTCATCCACAAAGCCACGCTTTGATCACAAATGATCAATAAATGATCAACACACAGCAACACTCAGCATGCCACATTACCAAATTGGGAGTATATCGTTGATAACCTTCAACTACATAACCTCTGAGCTCATACGTCTTAGAGAAGGGTGTTAAGCTAAGAGAATAAATTCTCTGCCACCAAACAGAAATGTATTTGAAAGAAATCTGCTTTATATCTCAAAAATGTAATGTCAGACATGTAACCATACAAGTCTGTTCCGGGTTCGAACAGAACCGAAGGCACTTCCGGAGAAGCCCTTGCAATCTGGGTATTCACATTCCCGATCGAACTTCCCATCACTTAGGAAATCTCTATACCGGAGCAACTCAGTGCAGAGACAATCAATAGGTTATCCTATCGTTCTCGCAAATACCCGGTCTTCAACACCGGTCTTCAAATGCTATCCATATACGACGTATCACTTACTCGAAATGGGTTATGTGACATAAAGGTCCTCTCCCGGCTAAACCGAATAATCTACACCATAAGTTTGTGCAAACCCCTTTGCAACTAATCGAGCTTTTAATTGAGCAATAGATCCATTTGGATTATATTTAAGAGAAAAAACCCATTTACATCCAATAGCCTTTTTATCTTTGGGTAATTGTACTAAATCCCAAGTATTATTAAATTCCAAAGCATTCATTTCATCTATCATTGCTTTTTGCCAACCAGGATTAGATAGTGCTTCTTTGACAGTTTTTTGAATTGAAATGGAGTCAAGTAAAGTGATAAAAGAGTAAGATGAGGTGGACAGTTTATTATATGAAACAAATGAAGAAATAGGAAAAGTACACTGTCGCTTTCCTTTCCTTAAGGCAATAGGGAGATCAAGATTTGTAGATGAGGCTATTTCTGGGTTTGTGCAAAGAGATTGAACAGTGTCTGGAGCATACACAGGTGTATCATTCACGGGTGTATCAGTAGCACTCGCAGGATGAATTAAGGTTTGATTTGCGAAATTTGTTGGATATATAAGAAAATCATCACTATTATGGGACAGAATATTATCATGTGCAGATGTAGAATAAAAGGATGTATTATCCAAAAAACTAACATCAATTGAAACTATATATCGTCCAAGACTAGGGCAGTAACACTTATACCCCTTTTGAAGTCGTGAATAGCCAACAAAAACACATTTTAAAGATTTAGGATCAATTTTAGTTATTTGTGGCCTCACGTCTCTTACAAAACAAGTGCTACCAAATACTTTTGGACTAATAGGGAACAAAGTTTTGTTGGGAAATAATACTTTATATGGAATTTCCCAATTGAGAATAGATGATGGCATACGATTAATAAGAAAACATGCCGTAGAAACAGCATCAGCCCAAAAAATTTTTGGAACATTCATATGAAATAAAAGAGCACGCGTAGTTTCAAGAAGATGCCTATTTTTCCTTTTGGCCACACCATTTTGAGATGGTGTGTCAACACAAGATGTTTCATGGAGTATACCATGTTGAGTCATATATGAATGAAACAAAAAAGATGTGTATTCTTTAGCATTATCACTTCGCAATGTACGAATAGAGGTATTAAATTGATTTTTTATTTCAGCACAAAATGCACAAAATATAGAGAACAGTTCAGATCTGTTTTTCATCAAAAAAAGCCAAGTAACACGAGAGTGATCATCTACAAAAGTAACAAAATACTTGAATCCAGATTTAGACACAACCGGACACGGTCCCCAAATATCAGAATGTATTAACTCAAAAAGATAGTTAGCACGCTTATTGACTCTAGGACTAGAACTTAGACGGTGATGTTTAGCAAAATGGCATGCTTCACAATCTAGTGATGATAGTGAACTATATTGTGGATAAAGTTTTTTTAATAAAGAAAGAGATGGATGTCCAAGCTGACAGTGAGTCTTGAGGGCTGAAGATATACTCGAACAAGCTACAGGAGATGGTGGTGGTGTATCAAGAATGTATAACCCTACGGAATCATGTCCTTTACCAATAGTCTGCCTCGTTACTAGATCCTGGAAAATACAATAATTTGGATAAAAAGATACAGAACAGTTCAATTTTTGAGTGAGTTGGCTAACAGATAGTAAGTTAAAAGCTAGTTCAGGTGAGTGTAGGACAGAAGTTAAAGGAAGTGAGGTGGTAGGATAAACAATTCCAGTTCCTTGAACCGTGGAACACGATCCATTGGCAAGAGTCACCGTGTGTTTTGAATTGTTTGATTGAAAGGTAGAGAAAAGGGAGGAATTACCTGTCATATGGTCAGTTGCACCAGAATCAATAACCCATTTATTCTTTCCTGTGTTTGTAATAGTAGTGATAGATGAAGAACCCTTCAGGAATTCTTGATACTTTAGAAATTTAGCAAACTCCTCTGAAAGTGCAGCTGTATTATCATCTTCTGTTTTTACTGTATTTGCAGTGTTGTAGTTCTTTTGCCCAGTACCCATAACCTGCTTTTGTTGATCTTGTTGTATTTTAAATTTTAGTTTTCTGCAATCAAACTTTGTGTGTCCAAGTTTTTTACAGTAGTTACACATTATATTTCTAGTATTTGGTGCATGAATGTCAGGTGCATGTGCACGAACTTCAGATCTTCCAGGTTTTTGAGATCCACTGTTTTGATTTGGTTTCCAATTATTGTCCTTGTTACTTTGTCCTACCAGAGCACTTTCTGTAGAAGAATTTCCAACTAGTTGAGAACTTGTACTTTCTGTTCGAAGGATGCGACTGTAAATTTCTTGTAATGATGACACATCTGTACCAGAAAGCACCTGTGATTTAGCAGATTCATACTCATGTGGTAGCCCTCCTAGAAAACTCATTATAGCCATTTTCTCCCTTTGCTTTTGTTGGATCTTTATATCAGAACTTAGTGGTAATAACAGGTTAAATTCTTCATACTTCTTTTTGAACATCATAAAATACTCCATGAGAGATTGATCCTGTTTTTCAACCCGGTAGAATGACTTACAGACTTCGTACATACGAGATAAGTTTCCCTTTCCAGAATATAGAAACTCTAAATAATCCATTAATTCCTTAACGAACTCACAGTGATTCACCAATCCAATAACTCCATTATCAATGGATTTTCGAATCTGAAGAAATAGACGAGCATCATCCCTCAACCACATCTGATCCTTTTTCTCTGTTGAATTACTGTCAGGAGGATCATCGGTGAGATGATCATCTTTCTCAATACTGCGAAGATACAACCGTACTGTTTTGCTCCAATCTATGTAATTCGAACCACTTAGTTTATGGTCAGTAATTTTTGACATCATGGGCATTATATCCATGACTGTAGAGACTTTTTCTTCACTCATGATATCTCGAATTAGAAAATTTGGGTTGATTTCGAATACCTTGATGATAAACCAGATCTCAAAAGGGTCGAATTTCGAAAGGGCAAAACAAGAATCTTGAAACGACAGAGCAGATTACTCAATGTTAGGAAGAAACCTGATTCGAACCAATTTTAGACGCGAAGAGAGCGGATTCTAATCTAAAGAGACGAATTGGATATTGGATCGCTTAATTTCTGATTTTGAATTGTAGCGCTCTGATACCATATTAACAGATTTGAATAAGATTGTAAATGAAGCATAAGAGAACTCAATATATCTTATTATTCATCTTAAAGCTTTACAGAGAGGTTGGTATTTATAACCAACGAGTTCACTTAATTAAGGTAAGTACTAATTAAGGTAAGTAGTAATTATGGTATACATAACACAATAATAATCAATCCATCACATAATTATATATATATGTATATCTATATATATATTTCTTTAATTAATGATTAATTATCCTTAATTTTAAATTAATTAATCCTTAATTATTAATTAATTAAATCTTAATCACCTTCATAGATTAATTATTTCTTAATTAATTACCTTAATTAATTAATCCCATTAATCACTTTAATTACATTAATTAATTATCCTTAAATTAATTACCTTCAGAAATTAACAATCTCCTAATTACTTTCATAAAGTAATTGTTCTTTAAATTAATTACCTTAAACATCATTAACAATCCATTTGAAAACATTTTGAAATCAATTTTATAATCGAAGGTATGAAATTTCCTTTAAACACAACAATTTTAAACATTAAAATCCAACTATTAAAATCTTTGAAACTTGTTCAAACTTGTTAAATCTTTGATTTCCTTTGCTTTAAAAACTGTACAAGTTCACTTTTAAAACCAGAACATGCTTTACTTTTAAAATAAATAAATAAAAACTGGCTCGAAATAATTCCAAACCCAAGCCTACCCTCTAATTTACCCGAGCCTCACCAATATTTACCCGAGCTCGCACCGATATTTACCCGAGCTCGCACCATGTCCCTCGCTTCTCTAATTCCTTCGAATCGCACAGCCATTCTACTCGAGAACGACCCGAGTTATGCTTCTTCCCGTGCTCAAAACACGCATCCACCAACATACACGAGATGATACACGTTCACGTGCACACCACCTCTGATCATCGACGAACACCACTCCAGCCTCCCCTGCATCGCCTTCAACCATGGCAACAACTCGCAATCACCCAGATGACACGATTCGATCGAACAACGAATTCGACTCCTAAACCCATCAGCCTGGAAACGAACATCACCAGAAAGTCGCCTCGCTACGACGCCACCTAGCGCCAGAACCCATGCAACTCCATTCAGAGCTCCGCCATGACCATATGCGTCGATTCCCCCTCGTCTTATCAATTCCGACGCCTTATTGACGATGAACTCCCCTTCAAATCCCTGTCGAACCAAACTGGGTTCAAAACCCTATTTCGACCTCAAATGGCTACCACAACAAATAAAAAAATTTCTATTTTTCTGATGACCATCGATGATCGAACCACCCTCTAACCAAAGCATGATGAATACAAACATGCTGATCGACGGAATTTTATAAAAATACCTTTTCCGTTCAACTCAATAGTTCTCTATGAATAGATGATTAAAAATCATGATTCTACCTCTAAAATTCATCATTTTCGAAAACGTTTTGGATGATATACTTGAAACAAGAAAACATGGTTTTTGAATTTCAACACAGTCCCAACATTTTCACTGTTTATTTATATTTCCAGATAATTTCAAAATAATTCTTCTCAGCAATATTTTTAGGACCTAAAGCTTGATCTTACAAACAATTTTTGTTCAGATTCTAAAGCCTAAAAAGAATTTGAGAAGAAGCTTTTGATTTTTTTGAAAATAGGTTTGAAAGCCTGTAACTTAAAAACAGAGATATCTCTCTGTACACAGATACATATACAAATTCATATATATGGAAAAAAAATCATTTCTAAACAACATGCACATCATAGATCATAACAGACTTTAAAGATCATCACATGCAGATCAGATATATCAACTTTAAGAATTTATAAGGGTGGTTTGCTCACCTAAACTGGAAACAGAGAAAGCCTAGAAATGCAAATTTGAATTTGAAAACTGGCATTTGTTTTTGATCTGAATTTTGATCTGCTACTTAATATAATTGAGTTGAAACTGAAGCTTAGTTGTTGATGTTTGATTTGCTTTTAAACTGAGTTGAAACAAGCTGAAGTCTTCCCAAATTTGCAAAGTTGAAAATCTGGGTTGCTGAAATCTTCTTGATCACAGGCCTTCTTTGATTGCTTTGATTTTTGTATTGTTGTTTTTAGTTGAATTCTTGTTTGAGTTTAAATGGTATTTGTTTCAGTTTTACTTAGTGATAATGAACGAAACTGAAATGAGGTAGATGGATATATAAGAAATGAAGTTACAGGGGATACTATTTGTTATGTACTAGAAATATTTTTGTAAAGATTTGGCCAGAGATTTTTCTTCGTGTGTGCAGGCTGATATGTTGTATATTGTGGCTGAAGTGATATTGTGGTGTACAAGCATTAATTATCTTTGTACAATTTACATATAATACTAGTATCTTCTTTTGCAATACTTGTTAACTTCGGCTGATATGATAATGTTTTGGTGGCTGATAGAATACAATTTTAGGCTAACATTTATTACTTTGTACAATTCTTTACTTATCCTAATTTTAAATTATACTTATCCTTTGTTCATATGTGAATGTATTGTATTTTTGTTCATAGCTTAAGTATTAATTATTACTTTATAAAATAAGTGAACTTTTATTTTTATTTTACTTTATATTTTTTATTATTTATTCTTTATTTATTTCTATTTCTAGTTTAAATCTTTATTATTATTTTTACTTTAATACTATTTATATTGTATTTCTCTATATATTTATTTTATAATCCATTTACTTGAAATTTAAATTCAAATGATTTAACACATTTTTAATTTGAATCCGGAAAAACTCAATCGATTTACAAATTAATCTTACAATTTTAATTCAAAAATGCAATTAATTATCAATTTAAATTCAATTAAAATCCGGGGTTGTTACAAGCAGCTTCCAGTTTTCACGTTTCTGTTTCAGGCTCTGTTCATCTTCTTTAAACTGGTGAGTAACATCCCTTTTTAGAAAAAACTTAAGTATGAATATCTGGTTGCATGTGAATTTTTGAAACAAAGTATGTTTTGTGTATATATGAATTTTCTGTGTATATGGATGTATAGAATGTGTGCATGCCTGTTGTATCAGTAACCTTCCTGTTCTTAGTTTCAAAGCTAAGATTTCAAACAGAATTCATTTTCTCTTGATCTAGTTTCTGTTAGGATTTAGGATTTAAACAAAATTTGTTTGTTTAATTATAAAGTAAGTTTTAAAATTATATTAAAGTTAAAATAAGTTTGAAATCTCACCGGAAAAAAAAACAGAGCAAGCTTAAGATAAGTGAAAATTCAAGCATCTTAATTTATCAATTCAGGTATATAAACTGAATTCTTATTCAAAATCATGATTTTTAAAAATGGAATCACAATTTTTAGTAGTGGATCGAACGAGCAGTTCGAGTTTGTTTAGATTTTGAATATTGGGTGGTTTCTGGTGATCTAGATGCTCGGTGAGGTCGTGGTTCTCACTGGAGGTAGTGGAATGATGGGTGAGGTCGGCAAAAATGTCAGATAGGTGTATTAGTTGCTGTAGTGGTGGTGGGTGATCGGGTTAGTCTGTAACCCTAGTTTTGACAAGGTCGGGAGTTTGTGATCATCTCAGCATCTATGGTGGATCGAGTTCCACCAAACTCTGGGAATCGGTAGCATGGAGGTTGGCGAAGTTGTGGCTGGAAGCTTAGGCGCTCCGGTGATTGGCCTTTTGAGTTCGAGGGTTTTTTTTTCCAGTTTTGGGTTTTTGTTCCTGGTTGTGATAGGTTACTTGTATTCGATTTCGAGTTTGTATTGATGATATGGTGATCGGGATCTAGTGTGAGGATGGTCGCCAACATGTGAAGAGCATCGTGGATGGTCGGAGGAGGCTGGTTGGCCGGTGCATGTGCACGACAGCGATGTGATGTCAGAGCTTTGGGTTGTGTACTATCTCGTAGTAGGTCTCGGGACAGTGGGGTTTTGGCTCGAGTGAGTTCTCGAGTGACTCGAGAGTGGATTCGTTCCAGATTTTAACCTTTAAAATTTAAACAAACTTTTGAAAAGAAAAGAAAAGAAAAGATGGGTTTTCTCGGGTAAGTACTCGAGTAGGCTTCGGGTCGAACCCGAAGCAGCATTTGAAAACAGATTTTTAAAGTTTTTAAAATAAAAACAAGATTTTGAATTTAAATAATTTGGTTTTAAACTCTTATAAATTTCTTTTATAAGATAAGTGTTCTTTAACATTTGATTTAAAAGGTTTGTAAATTTGATTTAAATTTTGTTAAAGTTAAATTTGTAATCATTTTTAAATCTTAAATTTGAAATGAAATTTAAAAGTAAATTTAAAAGTAAAAGGTTTCAAATGCATTTGTAAATGGTAACTATGTCATTGATGAAGATAATATTTTATCTTAAGTTAATTAAGATTTAATGATTTTAGATTAATTAAATTAATAAGGTAATAAAGAGTAATTAATTAATTTAATTAATTAATGATTAAGGAAAAATAAATAAATAATTAGGGGTTATAAGTTAACTAATTTAAGGGTTAATTAATTTGTAATTAAGAATCATTAATTAGATAAGTTAAGATTATTAATTAATGGTTAGAAATAAATTAATCAAGTAATTGAAGATTAATTAAGTTACAATTAAGTACTTAATTAATTAAGTAATTAGAGATTTATTAATTGGTAATTAGGTAATTTGTAATTAATAATGGTTAATTAAAGCATAATTACTTAGGGAAGTAATTAAAGGATGGTTAATGAGTGTAATTAATGAAAGATCATTAATTAGGGATTATGAAATGATTAATTAATGTGATTAATTTAAGATAATTAATTAGATTAATTAATTAAGGATAATCATTTGTGGAATTGGTTAAGTATAATTACTTAATGTAATTTATAAAGTGTAATTACTTAGTGAAGTAATTAATGGGTAATTACTGGATATAATTAATTGAAGAATGGAAGTAATTTGGGTTTAATTACTTTGTGTATTAATAAGAAGGATAATTACTTAGTGGAAGTAATTAAGAATTAATTACTTAGTGTAATTAATTAAAGAATTAATTAATAAAATTTATTTAAAAGTTAATTAAGTAATGTAATTAATTAAGGGTAGTTTATTACTGAATGTGATTAATCAAGGTTGATTAATGAATGTGATTAATTAAAGGTTAATTATTAAATATGATTAATAATTAAAAGAAGTAATTAGAGGATCATTAATTAATATAATTAATGAAAGTAATTAAGATGTGATTAATTAAGGATAATTAATCAATGAAGTGATTATAGAATAATTAATTAATGTAATTAATTAAGGGTTAATGTAATTAATTATAATTAATTAATTTATGAGAGTAATTAAAGGTTAATTATTGTAATGGTTAAAGATAATTAATTTGTGTAATTAATTAAAGGCTAATTACTTAATGTAATTAGAGAATAATTAATCAAGGATGATTAATTAAGATGGATAATTAGAGGATGATTAATTAATTGGTTTGTAATTAATTAATGGTTAAGTAAGCAGGATTTATAGTAATGAAGTAATTAATTTAATTTATTTTAAATTAATTAGAGATGGTATGATTAATTAATCTTTGCTTATGGATGGCTGAATGATATTGAATGCCTTGCATTGTTTGATATCTCTAATAAGAGATATGTGCTTATCTGTGATATTGGGTGCTTTGGTTGAATTGTGATGATAATGTGGATTATCTATTTGCGATAATGTGAATTATCTATCTCTGTGAATATAGATAATAAATTGAATTGTTTTAATTTAAAACAACTTGGCTTTAAAAGACGGCGTTTTGGATTTCGATGAGACCGCGATCGAGTTTCCAAATTTGGATATCCGAAAACCACATCGATCCAAATTAAACGATAGGTCGTGAATCTCAAGTGAAGATGAAGATTTAGAGTGCAAGGGCTATTGTCGTTAACTCTGAGGGTGATTCCAAAATGAGTGTAACGAGATAGTGCCTTCGGTTTCGTTCGAACCCGGAACGAACTTGTATGGATTGAATGCTTTCATAACATCGTCAGGTGGACGATGAGCGTTCTAAGTGATGTGTTCTATAAAGGTAATCGTAGCCTCAAGCCTCATCAACCGGGAATGGCTAAAACAGGGGAGGTGCAGCAAGGCTAAGTGGGTAGCACCCAAGTAGGACGAGATTTTCCCCTGTCTAGAGGTCCCTTTTATTCGGCTGTGTGGGAAGTTGGTTGCAAACAATTGCGGGGTTGTCTTGTTCGGGATTATCCAGTAAGGGATGGTTCCGGCTTTGTGTTGCAGGGGATTGGGAGTAATCCTCGGTACGGTGATCTAGGCCACGTACTGTGACGGGCGGTACCCCAGTAGCCCTGCCATTGTATGGAATCCAATCTCCAATAAGTGTCGTACGTATTGATTATGCCAACTATGTTGGAACGTGAGATGTAAGCATTCCAGCTATTTTTGTATTTTACTTGAAAACCCTAGACCCTATTATAATATCACTGGATTTCCTATCAAATGCTTTGGTCATCGTAAGGTAAAAAACTTTTCCGTGTTTATGTGCGAGGAGTCTTACGAGATACCTTTTGTTTTCAAAGGTTTTTCAAAGTTAAGCAACTTTAACCTGTTACTCACACCAGACCCATGTCTAACCCAGAGTTTATTTTCTGTTTTATTAAACTCTTGGGTACTCAAATTTTTACGAGTAGCCAAGGGATTTAGGTTAGCTTTGACGAATTCTGGAGGAGGTATGGAGCAGGAGGCTTCAGCGTTTGTAGATATATAGTTTTCCGCTGTGTTGGTATCTCTGTGTTGTATATTTGAGTTGTAATGACTAGACAGGTATTTATAATTGTTTAGTATGTGATGTATAAGCTGTATAACTCTGATGTATATGATACTATGTAATATCTTATGTGATTAATATAATTTATTCGTTCCGCTGTAAGATTCTGATTGTTTAGTTATTTCTTTCCTATCTTTTCTCTTTTCTATCCCTTTCTTTCTTAATAATGATGCGTCTTTCTGTGGAATGAACGGTGGGTCATTACATATTAAATGATTCGTAAGTGATATTAGTATTAAAGGAAATATACTAAGTAATAATGAATATGAATTTAAAAAAAAGAATTTGGTATAGTTAAGAAACCAAAGGAATAAATATATAGATTCTACGTAGATCATTTTATTTGCATAACTATTTGATCCAGATTCAAGTACATGATTTTGATGTGACTTACACTGATCCAAACAAGGATTATTCACTCGATTCTTGATGGCGAACACTTGATACAGATTTTTGATTTGATTCTAAAGTTTTCTTTCATAGTATATGGCTATGCAAGTGTGACAACCCGGATTTTTAATGTCTATTTATCGGGTGATTAACTGATGTAATTATTGGAATATTGATTTTATAAGGTGAATAGACGAATTTTCCGATATTTAAAAATATCAGTATATATATATATGAAATTGGTTAAAACTATAAATTCTTGGTATGATAAATTATATATATATATATATATATATATTCACACACTCCACCATTTAGAATAGAATTTCCATATATTCGTGTATATAAAGTATAGAAAAGTTTTATGATGTTTAAATATAAATATATATAAGTACATAAGTATATGTGTGTATATATATATATATGCATATGTTAGGGTAAAGTAGTGAATAAGTAAATATATTTATATTTACGAAAATAATGTATTTGTAAAATTAGTACATACATGAATGTGCAAGCTTCATAATGGCAAAATCTCAAATTTTGACCATATATGTATATGGTTATTTGTTAGAGAAATAATGCATATAGAAATGTAAATTTCTACGTATATGTAAGCAAAAGAGTGTATATAAATATATATATACATATGAAACATCATCATAGCAAGCATTTATTTCAAGCATTTAATGCACATTCATCTTAAGCATACAATACATCATTTCTAGCATACAAAGCCTTAAATCAAAACAAATCTTTGTACAAAAATCACATCAGATCAAAAGTTATTTCTGACCAAGTAAAGATAAGAAAAAAATATAAAAATAAAAAGATGCTTGCGGTGTAAGGCAGCAGTATACTATCTGATATATATCTCCACCTTGTCTTCTTTTATTTGATTCATTCGAAACTAAGCAAGTTAAACAAAAAGTAAACACTTCTGCATTTTTATAACTTGAAAATAAATCAAAAACAATTCAACTAAACAAGATCAAAGACAGACAAAGGATTATAAAGCAGGATAAACATAACAGCAGTCTCTGTTCATCTTCTAACAGGTGAGTAAACAAATCCATTTAAAGGTTTTTAATCTGTCTTCAATATAGATGCATGTTGTAAATGAATTATGATAAGTGATTTCATGATCTGTTAAATAGAAATGCATGTATATTTATGTTTGCATAAATGCCTGGAAATGATATATGCTCTGTGCTTAATCTACTGTTTTAAAATATGTTCAAAACTAAATCTCTCACCCTCTAATCTTCTTTAAGCTTTGATCTATAAACAAAACTTGTTAGTAATAACAAGATAATGAGATTAAAAATGTTTATAGTAAGAATCTGTTGACCATGGTGATATAAAGGAAGAAGAACAGTAGATTTGAAACATATCAAAAATCTCGATCATAATAATTGGTTGATTCAGGTGTATTATCAGTTTTGTCATCGAAGATTAGGATTAAAATCAAGATTTTTAGGCTGTTAAATCATGAGAAATTGAGAGTTGATTGTATTTTTGATTTCGAGTAATTTCTGATGATCGGAGAAAATTTGGGGTCGCGAGTTCTTGGGTGAAGCAAGTCTGGAGTTTGGTGATGTCGGCAAAAATGGTGGTAGAAATTCACGAACGTTGTGGTGGTGTAACGACGGTGAAGTAGGGTTTAAGACGGGTTTTGGGTTGAGGTTGGAACTGGGGTTGTCGCGTCGCCATGGGAAGGTCGGAGGTGATCGCAAGGAGGGGGATCTCTGCTGGAGCTCGTGATGCTACTCTGGGCAAGGCGGCATGAGTTTTAGTGGTGGGGTTCGTCGTCGACGAAGGGTTTTCTCGTTTGGGGTGTTTCCAGATTTGAATCAGGGAGTTCGATTTTGATGTGCTGTCGATTGTGTCGATCTGGAAGGTCGGAGATATCAGGAAGTTGATCGATGACTTGAAGGTGGCTTTGACGAAGCATCGGAGCCGGCCAGACCGACGTGCATGCGTGCACGTCAATGTCTGGTGAAGGGTAGTGTCGAGAAGATGCAGGAGGGATTCTCGGTGGTGAGCTCGAGGAATTTGTGTTCGACTCAAAGGGATGAGAACACGAGTGATGCTCGGGAATTTTGTTGTATGGCACAGAGGGAAACTCGGGTATTTATAACAGTTTTAAATTTAATAAAGGCAAGATTTTAAATTTAAATGAATCTAGTTTAAATTATTTCTTAAACCTAATTCTTTATAAAATAAATGATCTATCTTGATTTAAGAAAGGGTAAGTTTTGTTTAACTTAATGTATCAAGATAAATTCTTAAATTATTCTTAACTTAATTTTAAATAAGTAAGTAAATGAGAAAAAAATAAAGTGTTTAAATTTATGGGTTAATTAAGTAATGAGTAAGATAAATGATTTATCTTAAAGGTAATTAAGGACTTGGATAATTAACGATTAATTAAATTAATGAAGTGATTAAAGGGAAATCAATTAATTAATGATTTTGGATTAATTTAATTTTAATTAAGGGTTATAAATTAATTAGAGGTTAATTAATTAGAAATTTGGAATTTATTAATGTTAGTAATTAGAGATTAATTACTTAGATGATAATTACTTAAAGAAGTAATTAAAGATTAATTTGTTAAGGGTTAATTAATTAACTTAAGTGATCATGGGATAATTACTTGATGGAAATAATTAAGAGATAATTAAATTACTTAAAAGATAATTACTTAATGTAGGTAATTGAAGGGTTAATTCGTTAATGTAATTAATTAATCGAAGGTTAATTAATGTGATTAATTAAGAAATAATTTAGAAATCAAGGAAAACTACTTAAGCTGGATAATTAAGAATGATTAATTAATTCAAATGGTTGTAGTTAATTAATGATTACTTAAGCAGGGTTAGGTGATTAGTTCTTAAGTGATTAATTTAATTTGAGTTAATTAAATTAATTATAGTTTGGATTAATAAGTCTTGCTTATGGTTGATTAATTATATCGATTGCTTTGGGTTATTTGATATCCATGATATGTTATTTGTGATGTTGTGTGAGATGATTTGTTTGGTTGAATTGAGATAATATGGATTTTCTTTCTGTAATGAAATCGCCATGTGAATATGTTACTCTAAATATGAATTGAATGGTTTCACTTGAACTTGGGTTAATAATGACATTGGATTCGAAGAGACTGGGGTCGAGTATCAGAAAATACCCGAAACCACTTCGAATAGTAATCTAAAAAAATTGGATATGTGAGATCAATCAGGCTGGAATGAAATAAGTTAGGTAACCTGAACATATAATCCTAAGAACTGTTGTGTGTGATAAATGATTGAATTGATCGACTATAATATGTAAGAACTCGTAAAAGGTACGAGTTACCTTGGAAATGCATTTAAATTATAGCTTAGTATTTCATGATTATATGGGTTTACTCACGCTGGTTTCTAGCCTAACCCGGTTGTTACTTTGATGTAATACTCGGGTCAGACCGAGTATTACAGATTTTCAGGTAAGGACGTTCTGGAGCTCAAGAGACGAGCTGGATGGTAGGAACATATGGAGTGTTTCCGCTGTGATATTATTTCTGTTTATCTGAGACATGCGATTTGTATATGTCCAGTGTTTGTGTATGAGTGTAACTCTGATGTAAAAATATAATTGACAGATATAGTTATTCTTTTGTAACTGTTATTATTTGATATTATATTTTGATCCACTGCGTTTTGTGAGAATCAGTGATGTGTTTCTGTTTCTTCTTCTTCTATCTCTTTCTTCTTTTCCTAACTATCTGGAATTTTCGCGATCGAAAATTTCGGGTCGTTTCACTTGGTATCAGAGCAAAGGTTAAGCGAGAACCTTGGCTCTGGTGGGTTTACTCATCAGGGATAGGGTTAGTATTACCCTAGGATGAGTTGAGTATATATATATATGAGAGCGTACTTGTTATTTTCTTATATAAAGATTTTAAATGGTTTTAAAAAATAAATGATTTTTATATAAGATTATATTTTGATATATAAAGCAATATTTCTTTTTAATAAATATTATGGTAATTGGTTGTTAAATCATTGGAATCAAATAGAATAATGAGAATTAAGTGGTAATAGAAATACAACCAAACTGAAATTGAATGAAGGTAGGGTTGATATGGATTCAAACTGAAATTAAATCTTGATTTTGGGGAAAAGTTTCCGAATAAGATAATAATGAATTGGTTTCCAGATATGATAATATTGGTTATTATCATAAATGATTGTTGTGTTTAATAATAAGATGTGTATTAATGAGTAATCAAAATGAAATGTTTTAGATAAGTATGACTTATAAATTGGAACTGAAGGTGATCTAGATTGTGAAGTTTTAAATCTAAGCCAGAAAATTTGGAATTTGTTTCCAAGGTGCTAAAAGAAATAATAAATAAGTATTATTTGAAAAAAAGGGACTTGTTGCAAACGAGGGTTGTTTGAAAATTTGTTTTGAATTAAAGAACCAAAAGTGGGTTAAAATTTAAGGATAACTTAGTGTGTAAAGAAAATAATATGTATATATAAGGAATATACATAATATCAAAGATGGTTTGAAATAAACTCTAAATGTTGAGTTTTAAATTTGGAATGAGATGTGAAACCCAAAGTGATAAGTTTTTGATAAGTGAGAAGACTGTTAATATGAAGTTTAAAGTTTGAAATGGAATTCAAATTGGGTAAGGTTGTCTAGATTAAGTAAATTGAATTTAACTTTGGGAAAGTTAAATAAGTTAACAAACAACCTGAATTGGGAATTTCAAGATGAAATTGAGATTTAACTTAGGGAAGTTAAATGATTGGTTTAAATGGGAAGTTATGAGTGATCTCAAAATAGGGTTTGAGATTTGGAAATTAAAATGGGTGTTTGGATAAATTTGGATGTTTATTTATCCTGATATCATTCCATTATTATAAATAATATATGAAACTGAGAATTGGTTTTAAAAATGGATAATAAATTAGAATCTGAAGATTTAATTGTTTTTGAGTTTTGAAATATGTTGAATAAAGATAATTTAAAATGGAATTTTGAGAATTGGACTCAGAATTAAATTCTTTAAAGATTGGGATTATTGATTTAAAAATAAAGGTAAATTTGATTTAAGGGGTTAAATAAACATTTGAAAATTTAACTCGAATTTATATAATTCGAGATGGTTTAAAGTTGAGATTCAGATTTCATTAGTTCAAATTGAATTTAGTTTGAATTAACTAGAATTGAAGATGGATAAGTATAAAATTCAAATGGAAAATTTGAATTGGATTAATTTGAAATAAAATTGAAGATTGAATGAGTACAAATTCAAATGGGAATTGGGATTAATTCATATAGAAATTGAAATGATTTGAAATTGAAGCGGATTCAATTTGAAATTAGTCTAAATTAATTTGAATAATTTGAAATTGTAATTGAAGTGAATATGTTTAAAATCAAATGGAATTTGATTCGAATTTGGAAAGAAATTGAGGTTAGTTCAACTTGAATTGGGGATAAATCAAGTTCAAGGGAAATTGAAGTTATTCAAATTAGAAGTGAGTCAAATTAAATGGAAGTGGAAATTTAAATTGAATTGATGGGGAATTGAACAGTTTGGCTCTGGACTATTTTTAAATAAATAATTTTGATATAAACTATTTTAAATCTATTTTCCTAACTATTTACTATACAACTTTTCTTTTTAAATCCCAAGACTATCTTATATTTATTTAACAACTACTTTTGGAACTATTTAACTATTTTACAACTGTTTTATAAACTAATGACTATTTTTCTACTACTTTATAACTAATTACTGTTTTACGACTATTTTGCAATTATTTAAAATTTCTATAACTATTTAACTATTTTATCACTACATAACTATTTTACAACTATTTTACAAACTAATAATTATTTTTCAACTACTTATCTATTTTTAAAAAAATTTCAAGCTATTTTCTAAATATAAACTGGTTGGAGTTCAAACTATTATTGATTAAATACCCAACTGAGATAAGAATTGAAGTGATAATCCAAATGGGGATTAAGGCAAATGTGAATAAGTGAATAAAATCAAAGTGAGGATGAATAGAAAGGGAATTGATTTAACTGATAATCAATGAAGATAAATACGTAGGATGTACGTATGTTATTCTATTCGCATAGTGATTTGATCCAGATTCGAGCATAGAATTTCGAGATAGTATTATCAATCCGAGTTGGGATTTTTCGCTCGATTTTCGATGGCGAACCTGGATATGGATTTTTGATTGGTTCTGGATATTCTCTATCATAGTTGTGTCTATGCAAGCAGAATGACGGTTTCTGATCAAGAAACCAGATCTGAGTCCGCACTAGGAAGTCGGGTGGACAATATTAGTTCGGAAGTGAAATTGTGTGATCGAGTGAGCGATCAGATTGATATAGCGTACGGATGATTTGTGTGCATCGTACGGGTTTAAATAAAATTGATATTGAAAATTTGTGGATAAGAACTGTAAATGATTTTTGAAATTGAAAGTATATTTTGTGAAATATATGATGAAGTAAAGTGGAAATTGGATATTTCTATGGTAAAAATTTGCTTTATGGAAGTAAGTAATTTGGTAAGTGACTTTATAGAGTAATCAAATTTGAATATTTGATTTGGAATAAAAAAAGTTACGTATCTTTGTTATATATATGATAAAACTCCCCTTGTAGAACCTTTTGCCAGAAGGAAAGGGTTTTTGAAAGTATTTGAAGTATAGAAAGGGAATTTATACAAGTTTGAAGTGATCCAAAGATTTTTAAAGTTATATATATATATATATATGTATATATATGTAAAGGATCTTATGAGAATGATTTTGAGAAAAGGTTTTTGGAACCTATGGATTTGGAAAGGCTTTTGATTTTTGAGGAAAATCAAATTTGGAATTTGGAAAGCCTAGTTTGTGAATTATCGATTTTGGGATAATCGATTTTGAGAAAGGAGATTTATATGAAATTCATACTAGGTGTATGATTTGGAAAATACTATATGTGTATAGTATAAAGTGATTTGAAGTGGCTCTGGGGAAAAAGGCGCTCCCTTGAATGAACTTCTCAGGAGTGCCACAGGGTGGTACTGCCTTGAGCCTCTAAGGGGAGGTTCTAAAGTTGATCCTGTGAGGAGTCCGGACAAAACTAGTTCCTGAGGATCATGTATAGTGTGTAGCGGAAGTCGAGGGCGCTAATGCCTACAAAGGCATTTGGGTTATGCTGTGACGACAGTTTCACTCGATGTCACTGCAATCTACTGCAGACCATAGCGAAAGTCGTGTGTGCTGCTGAGAGCCAACAGCCTACATTTGATTTTATATCGGTAGACTACAACCTATGGTAACATAGCGAAAGTCGTGTGTGCTGTTGAGAGCCAACAATCTGCGTTTGATTTTACATCGGTAGACTGCGACCTATGTGGGAGTGGAGAAGTTTCATTTTTGACAGCGAAAATCGAGGGCGCTGATGCCTACAGTTACATGGACTTTTGATGTGATGGCAACGTAACCCTGGAATGTAACTGCGATCTATTGTGGGTTCCATGGCGTAATCGAAGGGCGCGGAGTGCCTACAGTTACATGGACTTTTGCTGCGATGGCAACGTAACCCAGGATGTAACTGCGACCATGGATGGGGGTGATGATTTCCAGAGCATTCTCACCAAAGATATTTCCTCTATTTTCAAAAACTGTTTTCTATATTTTCAATACAATTATTTTCCAAGTATTTTCACTGGGTGTTGAAAACGGGTTTACCAAGTACTTATAGGTTTCAGTCCTACGCCTGATCAACGTATGACCGAATTTCTGTGAGAACAAGGATGGACTGGTCGAAACATCGAGTTATAAAAGTATTTTTATAAAAACTACTTTGAAATAATATTATATAAATATTAAAAAGTGTTTTAAAAGTGATCAAAGAATATCTATCTGATTTTAAGCATTTTCATAAATTCGTTTCGTTCCTTTTTTAGGACGAAAAGTTCTAAAGGGGGAAGGAATGTGACAACCCGGATTTTTAATGTCTATTTATCGGGTGATTAACTGATGTAATTATTGGAATACTGATTTTATAAGGTGAATAGACGAATTTTCCGATATTTAAAAATATCAATATATATATATATAATTGGTTAAAACTATAAATTCTTTGTATGATAAATTTTATATATATATATATATATTCACACACTCCACTATTTAGAATAGAATTTCCATATATTCGTGTATATAAAGTATAGAAAAGTTTTATGATGTTTAAATATAAATATATATAAGTACATAAGTATATGTGTATATATATATATATGCATATGTTAGGGTAAAGTAGTGAATAAGTAAATATATTTATATTTACGAAAATAATGTATTTGTAAAATTAGTACATACATGAATGTGCAAGCTTCATAATGGCAAAATCTCAAATTTTGACCATATATGTATATGGTTATATGTTAGAGAAATAATGCCTATAGAAATGTAAATTTCTACGTATATGTAAGCAAAAGAGTGTATATAAATATATATATACATATGAAACATCATCATAGCAAGCCTTTAATTCAAGCATTTAATGCACATTCATCTTAAGCATACAACACATCATTTCTAGCATAAAAAGCCTTAAATCAAAAAAAATCTTTGTACAAAAATCACATCAGATCAAAAGTTATCTCTGACCAAGTAAAGATAAGAAAAAAATATAAAAATAAAAAGATGCTTGCGGTGTAAGGCAGCAGTATACTATCTGATATATATCTCCACCTTGTCTTCTTTTATTTGATTCATTCGAAACTAAGCAAGTTAAACAAAAAGTAAACACTTCTGCATTTTTATAACTTGAAAATAAATCAAAAACAATTCAACTAAACAAGATCAAAGACAGACAAAGGATTATAAAGCAGGATAAACATAACAGCAGTCTCTGTTCATCTTCTAACAGGTGAGTAAACAAATCCATTTAAAGGTTTTAAATCTATCTTCAATATAGATGCATGCTGTAAATGAATTATGATAAGTGATTTCATGATCTGTTAAATAGAAATGCATGTATATTTATGTTTGCATAAATGCCTGGAAATGATATATGCTCTGTGCTTAATCTACTGTTTTAAAATATGTTCAAAACTAAATCTCTCACCCTTTAATCTTCTTTAAGCTTTGATCTATAAACAAAGCTTGTTAGTAATAACAAGATAATGAGATTAAAAATGTTTATAGTAAGAATCTGTTGATCATGGTGATATAAAGGAAGAAGAACAGCAGATTTGAAACATATCAAAAATCTCGATCATAAAAATTGGTTGATTCAGGTGTATTATCAGTTTTTTCATCGAAGATTAGGATTTTTAAATTTTAAAATCAAGATTTTTAGGCTGTTAAATCATGAGAAATTGAGAGTTGATCGTATTTTTGATTTCGAGTAATTTCTGATGATCGGAGGAATTTGGGGTCGCAAGTTCTTGGGTGAAGCAAGTCTGGAGTCTGGTGATGTCGGCAAAAATGGTGGGAGAAATTCACGAACGTTGTGGTGGTGTAACGACGATGAAGTAGGGTTTAAGACGGGTTTTGGGTTGAGGTTGGAACTGGGGTAGCCGCGTCGCCATGGGAAGGTCGGAGGTGATCGCAAGGAGGGGGATCTCTGCTGGAGCTCGTGATGCTACTCTAGGCAAGGCGCATGAGTTTTAGTGGTGGGGTTCATCGTCGATGAAGGGTTTTCTCGTTTGGGGTGTTTCCAGATTTGAATCAGGGAGTTCGATTTTGATGTGCTGTCGATTGTGTCGATCTGGAAGGTCGGAGATATCGGGAAGTTGATCGATGACTTGAAGGTGGCTTTGACGAAGCATCGGAGCCGGCCAGACCGACGTGCACGTGCACGCGTGCACGTCAATGTCTGGTGAAGGGTAGTGTCGGGAAGATGCAGGAGGGATTCTCGGTGGTGAGCTCGAGGAATTTGTGTTCGACTCGAAGGGATGAGAACACGAGTGATGCTCGGGAATTTTGTTGTGTGGCACGGAGGGAAACTCGGGTATTTATAACAGTTTTAAATTTAATAAAGGCAAGATTTTGAATTTAAATGAATCTAGTTTAAATTATTTCTTAAATCTAATTCTTTATAAAATAAATGATCTATCTTAATTTAAGAAAGGGTAAGTTTTGTTTAACTTAACGTATCAAGATAAATTCTTAAATTATTCTTAACTTATCTTTAAATAAGTAAGTAAATGAGAAAAAAATAAAGTATTTAAATTTATGGGTTAATTAAGTAATGAGTAAGATAAATGATTTATCTTAAAGGTAATTAAGGACTTGGATAATTAATGATTAATTAAATTAATGAAGTGATTAAAGGGAAATCAATTAATTAATGATTTTGGATTAATTTAATTTTAATTAAGGGTTATAAATTAATTAGAGGTTAATTAATTAGAAATTTGGAATTTATTAATGTCTATAATTAGAGATTAATTACTTAGATGATAATTACTTAAAGAAGTAATTAAAGATTAATTTGTTAAGGGTTAATTAACTAACTTAAGTGATCATGGGATAATTACTTGATGGAAATAATTAAGAGATAATTAAATTACTTAAAAGATAATTACTTAATATAGGTAATTGAAGGGTTAATTCGTTAATGTAATTAATTAATCGAAGGTTAATTAATGTGATTAATTAAGAAATTAAGGAAAATTACTAAATTTGGATAATTAAGAATGATTAATTAATTCAAATGGTTGTAGTTAATTAATGATTACTTAAGCAGGGTTAGGTGATTAGTTCTTAAGTGATTAATTTAATTTGAGTTAATTAAATTAATTATAGTTTGGATTAATAAGTCTTGCTTATGGTTGATTAATTATATCGATTGCTTTGGGTTATTTGATATCCATGATATGTTATTTGTGATGCTGTGTGAGATGATATGTTTGGTTAAATTGAGATAATATGGATTTTCTTTCTGTAATGAAATCGCCATGTGAATATGTTACTCTAAATATGAATTGAATGGTTTCACTTAAACTTGGGTTAATAATGACATTGGATTCGAAGAGACCGGGGTCGGGTATCAGAAAATACCCGAAACCACTTCGAATAGTAATCTAAAAAATTGGATATGTGAGATCAATCAGGCTGGAATGAAATAAGTTAGGTAACCTGAACATATAATCCTGAGAACTGTTGTGTGTGATAAATGATTGAATTGATCGACTATAATATGTAAGAACTCATAAAAGGTATGAGTTACCCTTGAAATGCATTTAAATTATAGCTTAGTATTTCATGATTATATGGGTTTACTCACGCTGGTTTCCAGCCTGACCCGGGTGTTACTTTGTGTAATGCTCGGGTCAGACCGAGTATTACAGATTTTCAGGTAAGGACGTTCTTGAGCTCAGGAGACGAGCTGGATGGTAGGAACGTATGGAGTGTTTCCGCTGTGATATTATTTCTGTTTATCTGAGACATGCGATTTGTATATGTCCAGTGTTTGTGTATGAGTGTAACTCTGATGTAAAAATATAATTGACAGATACAGTTATTCTTTTGTAACTGTTTTTATTTGATATTATATTTTGATCCGCTGCATTTTGTGAGAATCAGTGTTGTGTTTCTGTTTCTTCTTCTTCTATCTCTTTCTTCTTTTCCTAACTATCTGGAATTTTCACGTCGAAAATTTCGGGTCATTTCAGCAAGGAGGACGGAGGTTTCTAATCAAGCAACCTGATCGAAGTCCTCATTGGGGATGCCAAGTGAGCGATATTAGTTTGAAAGTGTAATTTTTTTAATCGAGCGGGTAATTGAATTCGATATTGTGTACGAATGGTTTATATACATCGTATGGGCATCAATAAAATCGTATGCTTTTGTTGATGCCAAAAATGGGCATCAACACCAAATAGATAGTAGAGATTAAATGAAGAATGAAACTAAAACAGAGCAAAAGTCATAAATGAACACACAGATTTTTATAGTGGTTTGGCGTTGTGTGCCTACATCCACTTTGAAGATTATCATTATTAATTCACTGATCGTTTGATTACAGTAGCAAACAGCAAGAAATAAGAAGAAACTTGATCACTATATAGACTTATGTAACCAGTAGCGTAAAAAGAAGATCCACAGAATGACCCATAGGGCCTGTATTTATAGGGAGAGACGACGAGATATTTCGCTAAGACTTCGGTAGAAGTCTCTCTAGGTCCATAGGAGCCTATAATATCGATCGGCAATGCTAACTTGATGATTGAGAACGATCGGCCTAATGTTAGCCGATCCTTTTTCTTGTCTTCAATCATGGTGTGATCGTTTTTGGGGGGTCCTACATGTCTTTTGATACTGCTTCTAAAAGATGGAATCATTCTGACTTGTAAATCGAGAGATATGGATCGATCTTGGTTGAAGTTGAATTATGAGCTGAACTATGCCGATTGTTATGATGGATCGATATAAATGATCGATCAATAACAATCGACCGTCCTAAAACCTTCACCTTTTGATACGCGATCGTTTTTGTAACCTCCACTTCATTTCATTGGTGCTCTAAAAGTTTCACATGAATTGGCTTCGTGGATTTCGAGATATTGAACATTCTTCGATGACTTGAACTGTTTCTTGGATCGTTCTTGGTCGATCCATACAAATCCTTGCTTCATCCTTAACTTGAGCATATAAACTCTAATCAACTCCAAATTTGAAATATAACTTCACAGGGCCATGCTAGTTACTCCATGCTAACTACACCTCGATTGGGTCCTGGTTCAAATCTGCCCGACCATCATTTATAGTACTGTACGTAATTGATTCCTAAGGCTATTGACCATCCGTTCCTAGCCAAATCGATGATATCACGGCTTTGCCAAAAGGCGGGACATTAGATAATGCAATTTATATAGTTCGATATAATTTGTAAGTGAGATACATGTATATGGAAGCAAAGGCTAGGTTGATGCTTTTGGTTTCATGAGTAGAGTTGGTTTGGGTGAGTTTTTGCCCCAGATATGGGAGGCCATTTTTGGACTTTTGTTCTCTTTTGTTGGTTTGGGTCCGTTGTGGCGAATTGTAGTTTTTTCGGATCGAGCCGTGCAAAAGAGGTGCTGTCAAAATTTTCCATAACTTATGATATTTTAAACGTTTAATAACTCATTTTAAATAATAAATATTATAAGCTTAAGGGTAAGAAGACATTTTTCTTCCTTTATGAATTTCGGGGACAAAATTCTTTAAGGGGGAAGAATGTAACGACCTAGAATTTTTAACGTTTCGAATAAGAATATTTAATTTATTTAAATATTCAAATTTGATTCAGCATTGATAAATAATAAGAAAATCTATTATTAATACAATGATTCGATTTTTATCAATGTATTTTCAATTTAATTTATAGGATTTTTCCATAATTTTAAATTTGGAAAATATCTAAAATTCGTTTGACGATATTCCGACAAAAGACGGTAATTTTGTGATTTTACAGAATTAGTTAACTAGTATATATTATTATTGTTTTGAGATCATGTCATATTTTTGTGTGTGGTCGTATTTTTGTTTTGTCATTCGCGGCTCGTATGGGAATGGAATTCTATGCAGTGAGATGTCGGGAATTAGTGAATAAGTACAAGCTAACATCTAAGATCAAAATGAAATAAAAAATGAAAACGACATTCAAAAATTTAAAGCAAGAGATTTACTTACTGGAAAATTATAAAATTTAAATCTTTGAACTTGTTAGGAGTAGATCAACAACCCATAGTCATTTTGGTGTGTTCAGTGATCTTTTGGTGAGTGCGATAGTTTGGTGTGGTGTTTAGGAGGCTAGGGTTTAGTTTCTGGAGATTTACGTGATGAGGGGGTATGCGGTTGGTTGCATTGGGCTTATGGTGTGGAGGAGCTTCTATGGTTGCAAAATGGTGGGGTGCGGTCGATGATGTCAAAACGCGACATTCTAGGAGTCAACGGTGCTTTTTGGAGGGGTGGATCATGTGACACGTGATAGGGTGGGATGAGGAGAGGAGGAGAAGAGAGACTCGGTTGTGTAGTAGGTTCGTCGAGCAGTTGATCGGAGTGAGGGGAAGGGTGCACGGCCATGCATTTCCCGCATTATGTTTTGTGTACAGGCAATGAGGGAGGAAGAAGGATTGGGGAAGATGAAGTTTTTAAAGTAATTAAGAAATAGAATTGTAATTAGTTAATTTAATTATGATTTTAAAATCAAAAACTTATAAAATCAACATCTCTCTCATACGAGATCCAATCGAGGCAAGATTTTTCTGCACTGCTCTTGTAATAGTGATAGCTAAGCAAATTGGTTTCGTTGAATTTGGAGCATGTGAAATTTGGGTTAAAATCGAACGTCGTTCAGTTTTGGTTCAAACTGGAACACCTAAGTGTCCGCTAAAATTTTAGTGAGTTAAATTCACCTTTTTAGATAATCAGTATGGTATAATAGATAAAAGTTACTATTTGTGTTTAGATGAATTATTGGTTGGTTTGGTTACATATCCGCTTTTGAAAAGCGGATGACATATAAATGAAATACAAGGAATTTTGTTGAGAAATCCGGATTTTTCGCCGTTGTGAATTTTTAATTCCAGTTATATTCATATTGATTTTAATTTCTGTTATATAGATTTGTTAAATTTCAAAATTTGACAGTTTGGCCATATTGGATGTGATATTCACATATGTTAAAAGTTGAACCTTTTTAGAGAAAAAGGTAGTAATATCATTGGTTAAGTGCTATAGTAACTATTGGCCTCGTTGTAGTATTTTGAAAAATACTATTAATTGTTGTTCGATTTGGAAATGGTTTCAATTTGGAGATATGGTTTTTAATCTGACTTTTTTAGATTTTTGGTGATAGTTTATATAAAAATAGTTTTTTACTTGTAGGTTTTACTTCAAAACTCTTTTATTATTTTTCGAATACATGTAAATGTCTTAAGGTTATTTTGGAAATTAATTATTTTCATAAAAAATTATTACAATAATGAATGTTTTATTTTAAAGGAAATAAAAAGGGGTTATCTATTATTTTAAAGTGATTTTGTGTTTAAAAAAATATATAAATATTTATGAAACATTTTATACAAAATGTTGTAATAAAAGGACAGATTTATAAATGTTATTTATAAATGTAAAAGAGATTTATAAGCGGTATTTTTATAAATAAAAGATAGATTTATAAGTGGCATTTCCTAAAAGGGAAAATATTATCATTGGTAAATTGGAGAAATAAATCATAGTCGTGAATTTATTGTAATATATGGAATAATCGTGTTATGGGAAGTATATGAGATTTATAATTTTATTTAGAGGTTTCTTTTATATTTTTAGTTTGGTTTATATTTGGAGTTTTTTTTATATAGGCGTTTAGCTATTTTCATTTAGAAATTTATAAAACGTGTTTTATAAATGAATTTGGAGTTTTTATAAAAGAGTTGCGAATAAATATGGGATTTATAAAATGAGTTTTATAGATGACTATTTTTGAAAAAGAAATTTTATAAAAGAGTTTTATAAATAATATAAAGGATGTTTATAAAGACTAGCAACATTTTCATAGTGGTTAAGTGATTTGACTTTGGTGCGAGATGTCACAAGTTCGAAACTTGCGTAGTATGTCGAACATATATTGACAAGTGATTTGTGATATGTTGTCCCAGTGACATGTTGTATCTAAGTACCAATTCAAAAAAAAGGATGTTTATAAAGGAGTTATTAAATAAATTTGGGAGTTTATAAAAGGAGGCTATAATTATGTTTTAGATATTTATTAAGGAACTTATAAACAATATTTTATGAAAGGAGTTGTAAATATACTGGGTTTATAAAGGAATTTTATAAAAGGGATTTATAAAAAGAGTGGGAACCGATTTCCATAAATGAACATTTTAAATTATGGTGGTATTGAAAATTTCTTTCCATGCTTAACACCAAATTCCGAGGTATGGAAACTCGTCTCTATCGTGAGAATTAAGAATGTGTATCAAGGCAAGGATAGTTTTCTAAATTATCCTATTTCATTGATAATCAAAGGATAGTATTGTTTGAAATTGGAAAGTGGTTTTAAGTATATTTGGTCTAGTTTCTATACAATCTATGTGGTTAACAATAGGGAAGTGTTTTGGGTTATTGTTATCAATGTTCTAAAATCACATCTGTGGTAACCCAAATATGTATGGTTTTGGAAAATGAAATCTTCCTTAAGATTTGATAATATACTTATACCGTTGAGACAAGTATATGAGTACACACTAAACAAAAACAACCTTTTTACAATGGGAAAACCCGTTGTAATAGGTGTTTCGTAACGGGCCAACGTTTTTCTTATTATGTGACGTTGTAATAGATGTATAAGATTTTACAACAGACATAAACTGTTGTTGTGGACCGTTGTAAATATGAATCAATTTGTTTGAAAAACATGATATTGCAACCAGCATGGACCGTTGTAGTAGAGTATAATACAACCGAACGAGCCCATTATAATAGGTCTCAACTACAACATCCAATGCCCGTTGTTATATGAGTCAATTCATTTGTAAAAAATGATATTGCAACTAGCATGGACCATTATAGTAGAGTATAAAACAATGGATCCAACCCATTGTAATCGGTCTCAGTTACAAGATCCAAAGCCCATTGTCCTTTTTATCTTTTACAACTATTTTGGCCCGTTGCAAAATAAATGCAAAATAAAAAAAATAATTAGTTGTAACGTCCATACAAACTCCTATAGAAATATTTAATAATTACCAAATATTATCATAAAACAACTAAAATCACACATACTATAAGACTATAAAACTACATTCACAAAGTTCCAACACATTCCAAAAGAAGTGGATAAGTTTTTACATTCATAATGGTCTAACACATAACAACTAGTTTCAAAATACATAATAACTAGTTACAAAATACATATCAAGTTCTAAGTACTAATGTACATAGCCCATAAAACCAAAATGCACATACATTAGGCCAAGGAGATGAAATCTTTGGGCCATGCGACGGTTGATCCAACAGCCTCTTTAATAGTGGACATCTCTGAATTTGGTTTGAATAGAAAAGCTTCCGGTTCCACCGCTACATTCACCCATACCTTCCACGCATCAGGTCCAAGCTTTATGAAGTGTACCGAAGAATCATGATCGACGCTTGCTATGGTTCCTTCTGCAACTATGTTCTTCTGCCAACTCCATAACTTGCACTTTATTTTGACCAAATTTTCGGGAGTATCATGGTCATGAATCTACAAATTGTTACTATCGCGGTGTGACTGCAAGCAAACAAAAAACAGTTAACACTTGTGAAATGGCATAGGTAGTAGTGCTTAATCTTATACAAATACAACCATAATTCATATACGAACACATCATCTACTTACACATTCAAAATGCCTCGATCCCAAAAACTTTTGGAAAAAAGCTCCAAAAGAAGTAGGTAAAAAAGAAGAGTATAGATGAAAGCAGACACATTAATCAAGAAATATAAACTATTCTGACACTTATAAACGGTATCGATTTTATGTTCTATCTAAAAAAGAAGTACAGACTACTCCTTTGATTTTCTTCTTTCTCAAAAATTGCCCAATTCAAGAAACAATTTGTATTTAATTTATTAAGTGATGAAAATTTTTCTTTAAGTTAACACCTAACTTTTAAGTTACACTAAGGCGTGTCAGTTTGAGTTTTATAAGGTTATATATAATCAAATCAACTTTGAAACAAAGTGTAGAACGTTATGTAAGTTTGATTATTGGGCCTATTTGCAAATATCTCCCTACGGCCACATCATCACCGAGACTAGATGCATTGAATTCAACTACTCCATGGTCATCTTGTAAAAAAACATTTCACCTAACACCGTACGCCAATTCCTTACACCAACTCCATGGCAACTTCATCCATCATGCAACCAAAAAAACAAGCTTCGGTGGAACCATCAACTTAAAACATCTCTCCCTTTCTTAGACCTAATGGTAATAGCAAAACTAAGTAGAGAGCCTTCTTTTGATGCTAGGACTCACAAACATTAGTAAACATGTCTATGAATGAAAGTGCTGCAGATATGAGATTAGATTAGAGTTTTAAGCTACTAGGACTAGAACAAAGGCAAAGGTTGGAGCAACAACTAGCTAGCCATCATGCTTTTGGAGTATTTCTGTAAGATAAGCCGAAAGTTTTGACATGTATATTCATTTCTAATATGTGCTTCTGCATAGAATTTAGATTTCAAAATGATTAATTTATGGTTTTGAAGAATTAGATCAATTCTAATAGAATCTGGTAGCAATTTATGCTGAAAGAATCTCTAATTTCACTCGACCCAAATATGCAATACCATTGTACTGATTGCAACATCAATTAAAACCATTTCAAGGGGGTGCAACACTTCTCAGTTTGGGCCTCATATTTATCCTATATACCATGTTCGTATGGTGGCACGATGTTCTACGTGAATCCACTTTGGAAGGATATCATACAAAAGCTGTACAATTAGGACCTCGATATGGTTCTATTATGTTTATAGTCTCAGAGTAATTATATTTAAAGTAACTAATTTGTTTAGCATCTATTAGAAAATGCATATGAATTACTATAGTATTAATATTTCTATAGTATCAATATTCATCAAATATTCACACTAAAAGAACAGATGCAGACCTAATTTTCTCCTTGCCACACAGATGACAAATAACAGACTAAATGTTACGCTAGTTTTTAACTCTATCCAAAGTGCTCGATTTATTTGATGTTACTAAATATAAACACATTAACATTTTTTGGGTATTAATCAGATTCCATATATGATGATACTAGTCCTGGGTAGGTTCCCATAATCTAATGTAATTTCAGGCTAATTTCATACTAATCTGCCCATTGAGATTAGGTTTCCACCGCCAGACATCATTATTTCAAGTTATTATGAATGTGGAATTTTCTAATTTGATCACAGACATTTAAAGCAATGTTGGAATTTTTGAAGCAACATCTTGCATTTAAGATGATTGCAGACACTTTGTTTTGAAGTTGATTTGTTTTAAAGCAAAGCCTACACTACCTATTTTCAAAATGCATTAGATAGGTTAAATGGAAAGATCGATGAGCTGAGTGAGGATACTTTTGTTAAAGAGAAAGCCATGTATACAATTATAAATTCAAAGAAGATGGACACATCTAGTGTGTACATGCATAAAGTCACCGTGCACCAATTGTATATGTCATCTAAACACAAGAGCAAGCCTCGTTAGCTTTTTTTCCAAATTCTTAACCAAAGTATACTTCTAAATGACCCAAAAACCAAGCATCATGTTTGTTTTAAACCAAAAACTATCCTTGAAAAGAAAAGCTCTCATCCACAATAAAGGAAGAATAAATGTGGGCAGCTGGGCTCAAAAACACAATACTAATGCTAGTCTTAAGTCTTTACCATACGCATATCAAATGTACAACTACTGTACCATATGCATGTCATATGTGAGTCTAGAAAATTTATTCTAACCTGAGGCGTATAAGCATGAGGAGTCTCCATAACCACCACATTATCATTTTCCTTTCCATTCAATCTCTGTAAAAAGTACAAGACATGCACTTAGTAATTCATAAACATATATCACTATATTTACACTTATATTTGCGCTACTAGCACTTATATAGTCACCTACTGGCACTTATATTTGTGCTTATATTTGCGCTACTGGCACTTAAAATCAAGCAACTACTGGCATTAATATTTGTGCAAAATCAAGCAATCAGACAATAGCTAATTAAATATAAACTTACCGTCATCAGCAGATTGGGCACCTCTTCGAGTCCAGCCTCCAAGCGAGTTACTTGGTTTTCCAATGCACTCACCTTTTTTGAATTACTTGAATAAATAGCAAATTGAGATGGTGCAATACCAAGCCTAGTTGTAACAACCCGCATATTTCACGATTAAATATTTAAATGTTTTATTTGAATGTTTTATTTAAATATAACGTCGTCAGTTGGATTAAATTCCAAAATGTAACTTTTGTAAATAGTCGAATCCGGACTTGAGACCACTTCCATTGAGTTTAAAACGACGTTTACAACTTGTTTAAGTATAAACATCGATATGTTTGGAGTTGATTAGGATTTTGGAATTTTCAATTGGGCTTTGGGTTGGGTTCTAGCCCATTAACCCAATAAGAGACCCAAACTCTTCTACCTAATAGCTCCCACTCCACTCCTCTTCATTCATTCATTCATTTATTCCATTTTCTAAATTCCTAACACTCAAGCCCTAGGAAGAATGGTGGGAAGAGGAAACTAAAATTCCTGAGCCCTAGTTTCTCTTAGGAATTCAAGTTCTAGTTCTAAAATCAAAGAGAAGCTTAGGTAAGCATCCTCTTCATCTTCTCCATCTCAATCCCTCTTCGATTTTCATAATTTCCTATTACCTAACTTAGAAAATATTTGCATATGACCATAGATTGGAGCTTCCAGAGTTGTGCTTGTAGTGGAGTTGATCTTTCCTTGTTTTAGAGATTCTCAATTGTTGTTTTTGAGTTTAAAGGTGAGTTCTTGAACTCACATCTATGTCTATAGCCTTCATTGTTGTTAGGTATGAATTCCTAACATCTATTTCATGTTTAATTGCTTTTGATTTGAATTGGTTTGGCGAATTTCCCAATTTTGGTATTTTGAAGTCAAAATCTTTAAAGATCCTATCTTGAATGTTTGGACATGTTGTTTGGAGTGTATCGAAGAGCCTATTGAGCTGGGTTGTCATTTGGCATAAATCCGTAGCCTCTATCACTCATCCGATCGCCTCCGAATTGATTTAGCCATCATTGGCCTAGGCAAATTTTGCCCAGGCCCAGGCAACCAGACGTCTGGTTGAAATTTCCAGACGTCTGGTTGAGGTCTTTGAGAAAAAAATAACGAACACAGAAAAAATGGCAGAGCCTAGGGTCAGACATCTGGTCAAACCAACTAGACGTCTGGTCCTGTTATTTTTTGCCAATTTGCCTGTTTTTATGCGAATTTCCATTTCTTATCGATTTTTGTTGATCCAGTTAGTTGTTGTCATTTATTATCGACTTTGATGACTTCTTTTCTGGATTTTTGGGAATATCCATTTGATGGATTAGATATCGATTTTCATAGTTTTAATTCACATCGTCGAATGTGGATTTTTGGTGATAGATTGTTTTTACAATCATTTATGTGATTTGTCACTTTAAAATACAAAGGTTTTTATACTAGTAGTAAATACTCAAACACTTTCACAAAAATGATTTCAACACTACTTTTAATACAAAGCTCATTTTAAAACCATTTTCCAACCTATTAGTATATACAAACTTTTTCCTCATTCGTATGAGAAATCCAATTAAACAACTTAGCAAAACAAGTGGCATGAAACGCTTGCGTTTACCTTGTCGATTAATTCTTGGACTTGTTCGATTGAAATCTCGTGACAATCTTCGAGTGGAAATCTACAATTTGTTCGTAAATATTTAAGTTAAGCTAGTGGTTATGGGACATGAAGCTAAACTCATTTATTTACTAGCATAGTGTAATTTACACTTCTTTTTTTTATCAAAGGTGATCATTTTGTGATTTAGACTTGCGATGAGCAATGTCTCTTTGTCCACGTGGGGGACTAAAACCCGTTTGTGTAGAGCTTCGTCTCATTTTTTATGGGCTAGCGATCCATGGTCTATTAACCGTTTTATGGAGTTCGGTTCATCGGGCGTACCATTGTACTATGTCGTTGTTCCGGCTTATTTGAGTTTCAGGTTCGTCGGGCGTACCGTTGTACTACGTCGTTGATCCGGTTTATTTGAGTTTCAGGTTCATCGGGCGTACCGTTGTACTACGTCGTTGTTCCGGCTTATTTGAGTTTCAGGTTCCTCGGGTGTACCGTTGTACTACGTCGTTGCTCCGAGTTATTTGAATTTCAGGTTCCTCGGGCGTACCGTTGTACTATGTCGTTGCACCGGCTCTATGGGTTAGCGACCCATAGGATAGCATCCCGTTTATGATACACGTGTTGGTGAGTTTTCGTGCTCCCGTGGTGATAGGCCTCCCCCTTTTATGTTTTCTGGATTCTTAATTATGGATTTTTGGAATTTATGTTTCAGCAATTTTTGCGATTTGCATTGATATGTTTTGTTAATATTTGAGGTTTGGTGAATAAGCTAAAGAATATGATATTATTTTTGGGTATTCGAGAAAACTTTAGATATTATATGATTTTTAGTGTTATCATATATATTTGTTATATCTCTTATTCTATCTCATCTTACATGATAATTATAGCTAGGCTGATCCATTTATTATTTTTCTTATTAAATAATACTCGGGTCAGACCGAAGTGTTTCAGGTGCTTTCACTTGACTTCTTAGTAGGGATTAGCTTCTGACTTTTGGCTAACTACTTTAGCTTAGTAGTTTTTGTCTCTCATGCATACGAGATAGAGACTCTTTGATGTATACTTATTCTTTTGTGTAGTACATGTACCTATTATTTTGGCATGTAGTGAATCTTGTATGACCACTACTATGATGTTCACTTCTATGTGTTGTATTCATATCTGTTTCCGCCTTAGTGATATGAATATCTGTGACTGATTTTATGTTATGTTTATTTTATATTGATTTCGAAGGCCACTTAGCCACTGTGTAGTAGATTTGAGTTTGGATTGGATATGTCAGATTTCCTCTTGAAATGAAATGCTCGATTTGCTATCTGACGTATCGGTTTTCGCTCAAACCAATTACATAGATGGTCGCTCCTCAATAGCCTTATTCTTCACGCTAGTCGACGGCATTACCCCGTAGTGTCGTTGGCTTGTGTGAGTATAGAGGTGGGGCGTCACAACTTAGTATCAGAGCCAAACTTCGGAACAATATAGGATATTATGACAAGGATCATTGTCCTAAGTCTCTCTTAGGAATCGTGCCTTAGGATTTAATTCGAGTCTTAGGACCCATTCTACCCTATTTCCTTTTATGATGCCTTGTTTATCAATCAAGCTTATTTGAATTCATTCTGAGAATAACCTTTTTCCCTTTCATTCTTTCTTTCTTCAAGAAGAAGAGATGGTTAGACCTGGCAGTCCTAGCACTGGTCAATCCAGTGGTCCTCCTCTGGATGGAGTATTCATGTCTGCCCCACAACTTTTGGATCTTGTAAAGAATCAAAGGTTTATCTGTGCTTTGAATAAGAACCCCAAAAAGGTTTTACCTCTGAAATTAGAAGTGCCTTTCGACCAGCTTATAGATATCACTCTTCGACTTGAAGAGGCCCATAAAGGAAGTGATAGTGATGTTGGAGGTGCCAAGAAGAGCCTTAATAACAACTAGAAGAGGCATATTAAGTTCAAAAGCCCTAATCCCAACGAGAAAGGGAAGAAAACAACTTCGGTAGCGAAGACTCCTACCCCTGATCGTGGAGTATGCTACAATTGTAGTTCTAAGGACCACTATGCAAATAGGTGTCCAAGGCCCATTTCTTGCCGCTATTGCAAAAGTTCGGGTCATCATATATCTATATGTCCCAAACTTCAATGCAAGAAAGAGGGAAAGCTGAATGTTGTGCAAGCCCCTAGTAACCCTTCTCTTGGTCAAGGTATTTCTCATTCAGTCCTTGATGGCATTATTTTGTTTCGTGATTATCCTATTCAAATTCTTTTTGATACGGGTGCATCTCATTCTTTTATATCAAAAGAACTTGTTGATACTTTTTCTATAAATATTATGGGCTTGATGACTTCACTGAGAATTGCGAATCCGGTTGGTGGATCCGTAACACTCAGTTTACTTTGTAAAAATGTCGAGATTATTTTATGTGATTATGCTTTCCGATCCGATTTGCATGTTATGCGCTACTTAGATTTCGGAATTGATTTTGGGAAAGGATTGGCTTAATCGTTATAAAGCCCATATCCTATATCCTGAGAGGACTATCCATCTTCGACATCCTCAATCTGTTAAGCAGATTCCTATTGTTCTTAATGATTTTTATTCCCATTCGATGGCATCATTTTATTCTTTAAACCCACATGATGAGAAAGATGTTATTTCCCTCATTCAAGTAGTTCGTGAATTTCCCGATACCTTTGAGCCTATCTTAGGATTACCACCTAAGCGATAAATTGAGTGGTGCTAAGGACTTTTCAGCTCGACCTTGCCACCAGTTTTCATCAGCTACGAGTTGCGGAGGATAGTGTTCCACTTACCGCATTCCACATTCGGTATGATTCTTATGAGTGGCTCGTTATGTCATTCGGTTTGACGAACCCTCCAGCTTTTTTCATCCATCTTATGAATCGAGTATTCTACGAATATCTCGATGAGTCCGTCCTTGTATTCATTAATGTTGGGTGAAAACAGCAATTTAAATTTGCAAATCTTTCTAATAAGATATATTTATAAGTATAATTAGATTTTGTTCTTAAAACAAGCAAAGAATATTCGTAAATTTTTTAAGAGAAATGTTTATCATATAGAAGATGATTTTGTGTTGTATTGCCCATTGAGTGCTTTAAGAATTCTGGTCGATGCGCCTGATCAACATTATAAATAGGAGTCTCCTAAATGCTATGATGAGACAGTCAGACACGGTAAATTGACTTGTAATAAGTAAATTTGTTTTTTTAAGAAGATGGATACATAAAGTTAATCATAATTTTGAATGTCTTAGCTTTTAGGGAAAGAGGATCATGAAATAAATGATTTAGCATAGAAGCTTCTTTTCAAAAAATTTTTTTAAAGAACTCCTTTCTGATGCTCCTATTCTTGTGATTTCCGAAGGGAACCAAGACTTCACTGTTTGTACCGATGCTAGTCGTATTGGTTTGGATGCCATTCTCTTGCAAAAGGGAACGTGTTATCACTTATGCTTCTAGACAATTAAAGTCTACCGAGACTAGATATGTTACTAATGATTTAGAGCTCGCGGCCATTGTTTTCGCTCTTAGAATTTGGCATTATTATCTTTTAGGAGAGAAATTTGTTCTCTACACCGATAATAAATCTTTGAAGTATTTATTTTCTCAAAAGGAACTTAATTTGCGTCTACAACGTTGGCTCGAATTCCTTGCATCTTATGGTCTTTATATTCTCTATACTCTCGGAAAAGGAAATGGTGTTGCCGATGCCCTTAGTCGAAAGCAACAAGCGGTTGTTTCCATGATGATATCCAAATGAAATGATCTCGAGACTTTGTCTACTTGTGAGATTCGAGATCGTGAATCTAATTCGTGTTCATCCCTTGTTTTATGTAGCCTTGAGGCTCATCCTTCTCTTTTAGACCGCATCCTTGAAACTCAAAAGCACGATCCCGAATTGGCTCAACTTAGCCAAAGTTGTAGGGATAAGAATAATGTTGATGGTTTGAAAGACTTTGAAATCGATGCTCGCGGAGGCATTCAAAAATTTGGTAGAGTTATTGTGCCTAATATTAGTGATCTCCGTAAGGACATTTTAGAAGATTCTCATCATTCTAAATCTACCATTCATCCCGGAAGTAGTAAAATGTACGCAGACATGAAGCGACTTTATTATTGGGATGGAATGAAATATGATATTGCTAACTTTATTAAGCGTTGCATGACTTGCCAACTCGTAAAGGCCAAGCATCAAAGGCTCGGTGGGTTATTGCAACCTTTGGACATTCCAGTTTAGAAGTGGGATCAAGTCTCCATGGACTTTATTGACGGTTTTCCCCGTTCTCGTTCGAGTCATGACAGTTTATAGGTGATTGTAGATAGACTTACAAAATTTGCCCATTTTATTCCCGTTCGGTCCAATCGGACCGTATCTCTTTTGGCCAAACTTTATGTCAAAGAAATTGTTAAATTGCATGGAGTTCCTACTTCTATTGTTAGCGATCGTGATCCATTGTTAACCAGTGTTTTTGGAAAGGTCTTCAAAAAGCTTTGGGAACGAAGCTTAATTTTAGCACCGCTTATCACCCTCAATCCGATGGACAAACAGAGCGTGTGAATCAAACTCTAGAAGATCTCCTTCGTGCATGTGTTCTTGATTTTGATGGAAGTTGGGAAGATCAAATTTCTCATGTTGAGTTTTCTTACAATAATAGCTTCCAATCTAGTATTGGTATGGCACCTTTCGAGGTACACTACGGAAGGCCATGCCGATCTCCTTCGTGTTGGCTTGGAACCAGTGAGAAGTTGGTTTTAGGTCCAGATTTTATTCGTGATGTCACAGAAAAGATTGACCTTATTCGTCATAGGATGAGAGAAGCTTAAAGTAGACAAAAATCCTATGTCGATAAGCGAAGAAGAAATTTATAATTTTATGTGGGAGATTTGGTATTCATTCGTGTTTCACCTATGAAGGGTGTTGTGCATTTCAGTCGACCGGGAAAGCTAGCACATTGATATATTGGTCAATTTTCCATCACCGAACGCATTGGTTCCATGGCTTATCATCTTTCATTACCGGATTAATTTTTTGCTATTCATGACGTATTTCACGTCTCTCAACTACGGAAATGCCTTAGAGATTCTGACTCTATTCTTGAGCCTAGTGTTATTGAAGAAATTGAGGTTTCACCTAATTTGACTTATGAGCAACAAACAATTCGTATCATTGCTACGAAGGTTAAAGTCTTCGTAATAAAGATGTTCCGCTTGTGAAAGTTCAATGATCCTCAAATCCTAAAGATTGGTCTTGGGAATCCAGAGAATTCATCGAGCGAACACATCCGGATTTACTCTCTCGTGCTCCTTAAGGTGAACTTCTCATTTTAATCTTCTTTTTTGTATTGTTATGTCACAGAATGGTTGTTACTTTTTATTTCCTTCTTGATTATTGCAAGGACGCAATTTCTTTAAGGAGGGAGTCTGTAACAACCCGCATATTTCATGATTAAATATTTAAATGTTTTATTTAAATATAATGTCGTCAGTTGGATTAAATTCCAAAATGTGACTTTTTGTAAATAGTCGAATCCGAACTCCAGACCACATCCATTGAGTTTAAAATGAAGTTTACAACTTGATAAAGTATAAACATCGATAGGTTTGGAGTTGATTAGGATTTTGGAATTTTCAATTGGGCTTTGGGTTGGGTTCTAGCCCATTAACCCAATAAGAGACCCAAACTCTTCTACCTAATAGCTCCCACTCCACTCCTCTTCATTCATTCATTCATTTATTCCATTTTCTAAATTCCTAACACTCAAGCCCTAGGAAGAATGGTGGGAAGAGGAAACTAAAATTCCTGAGCCCTAGTTTCTCTTAGGAATTCAAGTTCTAGTTCTAAAATCAAAGAGAAGCTTAGGTAAGCATCCTCTTCATCTTCTCCATCTCAATCCCTCTTCAATTTTCATAATTTCCTATTACCTAACTTAGAAAATATTTGCATATGACCATAGATTGGAGCTTCTAGAGTTGTGATTGAAGAGGAGTTGATCTTTCCTTGTTTTAGAGCTTCTCAATTGTTGTTTTTGAGTTTAAAGGTGAGTTCTTGAACTCACATCTATGTCTATAGCCTTCATTGTTGTTAGGTATGAATTCCTAACATCTATTTCATGTTCAATTGCTTTTGATTTGAATTGGTTTGGCGAATTTCCCAATTTTGGTATTTTGAAGTCATAATCTTTAAAGATTCTATCATGAATGTTTGGACATGTTGTTTGGGGTGTATCGAAGAGCCTATAGGGCTGGGTTGTCGTTTGGCATAAATCCCTAGCCTCCATTGCTCGTCCGATCGCCTCCGAATTGATTTGGCCATCAATGGCCTAGGCAAATTCAACCCAGGCTCAGGCAACCAGACGTTTGGTTGAAACTTCCAAACGTCTGGTAAGGGTCTCTGAGAAAAAAAATAACGAACATAGAAAAAATGGTAGAGCCTAGGGTCAGACGTCTGGTCAAACCAACCAGACGTCTGGTCCTGTTGAATTTTTGTCAATTTGCCTGTTTTTATGCGAATTTCCATTTCTTATCGATTTTTGTTCATCCGGTTAGTTGTTGTCATTTATTATCGACTTTGATGACTTCGTTTCTGGATTTTTGGGAATATCCATTTGATGGATTTGATATCGATTTTTATAGTTTTAATTCACATCGTCGAATGTGGATTTTTGGTGATAGATTGTTTTTACAATCATTTCTATGATTTGTCACTTTAAAATACAAAGGTTTTTATGGGTTAGCGATCGTTGTACTACGTCGTTGCACCGGCTCTATGGGTTAGCGACCCATGGGATAGCGTCCCGTTTATGATACACGTGTTGGTGAGTTTTCGTGCTCCCATGGTGATAGGCCTCCCCTTTTATGTTTTCTGGATTTTTAATTATGGATTTCTGGAATTTATGTTTCACCAGTTTTTGCGATTTGCATTAATATGTTTTGTCAATATTTGAGGTTTGGTGAATAAGCTAAAGAAAATGATATTCTTTTTGGGGAGTTGAGAAAACTTGATTTTTACTGTTATCATATATATTTGTTAGTGGAAATTATGTTGAAGGGCTTCTATTTTCAGGGTAATAAGTTTTAAGGACAACACTTCTAAATAATTAGTTTTAAGGACAATTTACAGGATAATGATAAATTCATTTATCTTTTTAAGTTATACAGGAAAATGATAAATCTTTTTATCATTATTTCTGTATAACTGAAAATGATAAATTCTTTTATCTTTGGAAATTATGTTGAAGGGCTTCTATTTTCAGGGTAATAAGTTTTAACGACAACACTTCTAAATAATTAGTTTTAAGGACAATTTACAGGATAATGATAAATTCATTTATCTTTTTAAGTTATACAGGAAAATGATAAATCTTTTTATCATTATTTCTGTATAATTGAAAATGATAAATTCTTTTATCTTTTTCCTGCAAAATGTCCTTAAAACTAATTTTTTAGAAATAGTGTCCTTAAAACTTATTACCTGCACAAATAAGCCCTTAAAGTGAAAATCCCCTATTTGTTATATCTCTTATTTTATCTCATCTTACATGATAATTATAACTAGACTGATCCGTTTATTATTTTTCTTCTTAAATAATACTCGGGTCAGACCAAGGTGTTTCAGGTGCTTCCACTTGACTTCTTAGCAAGGATTAGCTTCTAACTTTTGGCTAACTACTTTAGCTTAGTAGTTTTTGTCTTTCATGTATACGAGATAGAGACTCTTGATGTATACTTATTCTTTTGTGTAGTACATGTACCTATTCTTTTAGCATGTAGTGGATCTTGTATGACCACTACTATGATGTTCACTCCTATGTGTTGTATTCATATATGTTTCCGCCTTAGTGATATGAATATTTGTGACTGATTTTATGTTATGTTTATTTTATATTGATTTCGAAGGCCACTTAGCCACTGTGTAGTAGATTTGAGTTTGGATTGGATATGTCAGATTTCCTCTTGAAAAGAAATGCCTGATTTACTATCTGACGTATCAGTTTTCGCTCAAACCAATTACACAAATGGTCGCTCCTCAACAGCCTTATTCTTCATGCTAGTCGACGGCATTACCCCGTAGTGTCCTTGGCTAGTGTGAGTATAGAGGTAGGGCGTCACACTAGTCCTCTCACTCTTCCCTTATGTTTGTTGCCAAAAAGCGTTGACACTCCATCTCCACTTATCGATGTTGTTCCCTGAGAGTTCTGAGCATTACTATTGTGCTCTTTGATCTTGGTCTACAAATTAAAATTGATCCAATATTAAGAAATAAAATCCTATGGTGTTTGTTTAGTTTAGTTGAGGAAATTAGCATCAACATTCAATTTTTTGATTTTGTTTGGAAATGATGGGTTTTCGAATACGAATAATCAAACATAACATTCTTGATGACAATATTTCAGCCATACTACATAAATTAAAACGCAGGTGGTGGCACATGCAATGGTGTGCACCGTTGACCAAAAGATGATGTATTTAAATATATAAAAAGTTTGCAGGTTTAACACTATCGTATATATAGCAATAAATGGTTAGTTAAATAATAATGGATTAAACTAAACAACCTGTTTGTCCATATAGATTCATGCTATTTCTTTATGCTGAAAAAGGTTAATTGGGTTAGTGCCTAGCCTGAATAGTATTTAACTACAAATTATAATCGGTGGAACATTAATTTACCTGCCAAACCATTAAAAAATTCCTTGTAAACATTATTTTTTATGAAATCAGGTTTTCAATCCTCCAACTAAACTATAAAAAATTTAATTCCTTCATAAGATTTTGATCTTGAAATAGCAACATAAAGCTGGTGATGATAGAAAAGTAAACACCGTGAAGATATTCCAACATTCTATAAAGTTTGACCTTAACTTTATAAACTATGAATTTATAATTTATTAATACACTATGATTTTATAAACATTATTTCCATTCAGCATTATACAAACTTTATAATAGAAAAGTATACACTGTGAATTTATAGAATCAAAATTAAGATTTGTTTAAAAAACCCCTTGCAATGCAATCAGCAACGACAGAATTCGATAGATCTCCATTTTTTTGGATGTGTGCTCTAACCCATAGCTCGTCTCTGTTAATATCCGATATTCCACTTTCCTTTTTCTGCAAATAATAATAATAAGAAGAAGAACCAAAGAAACAATATATAATCGACGTCAACAGACATGCATTTCTTACCATATCTTCGACTAATCTTGCGTAACCCTTCGTACTCATTGTATATGGAATTTTATTCTTATCTCTCAGTTCTTTGGATTTTTTGCTAGTTTCCTATATAGGAGAAATTCATTAATAAACTATAATTTACCTTTTAATTTATAATGAACAAAATACAATTTATTAACGCAAATTTCTCCGACGGTTTTTCTTTCACAAATTCATTCCACTCTTGAACATTTTCTACATTGTCTGGTCTGAGCATAGCTAATCTAAAGGAAGATTCGGGGCAAGTAGACGCTACTTTAATAGTGGAAACCAATTTTGACTTCGATTTTCTCCATTGTACTCCCACCATCTTAAGGAAAAAAAATTTGTATGCTTCATCCACAGTGAATCTTGACTGCACAAAGTGTGCAAAGTGGCAGTTATACACAGTGTAGAGGACAACTATAATAGCAGTTATACTTGTGACTGTGTAATAAAGTGGCAGTTACAATTATACTGGCACTAATAGGATACAAGTATATTTCTGGAGATTGCTTATTCCATATTTTTCTGCCCATGCTATAAATACAATATCAACATTCACTATTTACATTTTTGGCAAAGAAAGAAAATTGATCAACATATCCTAACTCTACCACCTCCCATATTCAAAAATAAAAATAAAATAATAATAAACAAAAACCATAAAATCCCTATAATCAATAATACCATATCTCGACAGCCTCTACACCCATCACCAAGTTTAGAATTAAGAATTGTTTATCAGTATACGAAGGAAGTTACTTTAGAAAGAAGGGTAGGGGAGCAAGAAAGATGAACTAGCAAGATAAGTGTTATCTTCCTTTCAGGTGAGTGTTTTTCATTCACCACGGTATGTAATTTCATTATTTCGGTGTGTGAGGTGTGAGTTAAAATATATTTTAGTGTGTGTGCTATGCTTTCAAAGTGTGTAGTATACTAAAATTAAAAGTGTACCTAATCAAAAGAACTTGCTATTAACCCCAGTTCTGCATAACCGTAGTGTATCATCACCATGAGAACTAATTCTAAGCTTAGTGTTTGCCAGAAGAAGAAACTTTCAATTGCTCGGGTTAAAAATCACATTTTCAATGCTAAAAGTATAAAATTTTGTCCCAAACGTGAGACATGAGGTATCACAATTAAACTTAAAAAAACATTTATTTTTGAAATGGTTAAAGAGATGTTGGACAACAAACCTAATAGATATAGAGAACAATAGTTTAAGAAAACGTTTTATTTGCATTAAATTTGTTTGCAACTTTGCCTGAATACAACCGTGTCAATTTTTTTTCGTACCTGAATAAAACTGTAACTAATATTGAGACATGATTCATGGTGTTAATTTTTTTTCATACCTGAATACAAGTCCATAAATCTTTCTTTAACTCCTTGTCGACTTTTTTCCACTCGGGAATAGTCACAGGTACCATCTCCCTTGTTAAGGTACCAAGATAAGACGGCAAGTGTTTAGAATTGGAACCTATTGGTTGACCTCGATCGTTGAATTCAACTTCAGCCTTCTCATTCGGCATCGAAGAAAACGTTTTCATCATCCTCTATCCTCTTTTTCTTTTGACTGGCTCTTGTCGAAAATCATCATTCGGAAAATCTGAAGATTTGTTCAGGGCATCCATGTTGTTGAGTGAGTCTGATTTAATGGGAGTAATATTTGGACAGTGAATGACATTTGAAGGCTGATATTTGTCAGGTAGAGGCTAAATTTCAATAGTGTTTAAACTCTACAGAGTACTCTTCCGAGGAGATCTTCTAATGGTAGGGATTAAATTCTAAAGAGTATAAGCGACTTCAACTTTAGCATCTCTCGTTTCATTGTTTTGTACACTGCTAGTCTTATCTTTTGCACATAAAGTTGCAAGTGCAGCTAAAAATTCGCCCCTTTGAGTGTCCCGTTGCTACCTTTGAATCTAAAATTAGCAAACAGTTGCTAATGAAATTAGCTATAGTTCTCATGTTATATTTACATGATGTTTCAACATGAAATAGAAGCATGTATGCTTGTATTATGGTTTAATATTTGTAAACCAAACATTGTCTGCTATTTACAAAATTATATCATATGTTTGAAGCAGGTGAATTGAGTTAAGCAGCAAGTAATGAATTGCTAATGATGCAGTACAAGGCTAAGATAACTTTTTTCTAGTTGGTTTAAATTCACTTTCTAATTTGAGTGCTTGTTACTTGTTCTTAGATAATTCAAATATAGGTCATACCTGACACAATAACAACAATGATAACACCAACAAAAACCATACTTTAAGTTTAAGATGGACATAATATATATAATATATAGTGCTGTATAATTACAAGATATGATGTAGCATTCAAAATGGTTGTGCGTCAGTAATTACAAGATTGTATCATTTTCTCTATTGATATAATTAGAGAAAATGAATTAGCAATTAATCCCCTAAATTAAGTTAATCATCATAGCTCATATGTTGTTACTTCTGCATCATTTAGTTGATATATCAACATAGCATGACGATTTTTTTCTTCTTTATTTTTGTTTCAGAAAGATATATGTTAAGGTTAAGCAAATATTCAGATACGTCGTTGAACTCAGGTATTAACAGTGACAAAATTAAATATTGGCATATATCTAGACACATCAGCATTAAATACTTAAACCTTAGGTATTACCATATTTATAAATATATGTCACATTTATAAATAGTAAGTATAGGCAATGAGATTGAAATACCTAAACCTCAAACATATTTATAATTTACATGAAATCATGTTGATGCAACTGTAGTTATGAAATCATGTTGATGCATTTTCTCAATGATGTTGAATTCTTAAGCCAAAATATCATAATCACTATCGAGTTCTTGTTTTTTCCTTTATTCTTGTCCATTCCCTTTTTTCCTAAAAAATGCTTCAGAAGAGAATATATAAATTAGTTACCTTTATTCTTATATATAAAGTTCTCATGTTAAATTAGCAAACACTTCTTAGTGAAATTAGGTGATAAAATAATGAATTCTTATGTTGAAACATTAAATAGTTTAACTCGTAAAACATGATTCGAGAAGAAGTTATCTTAAGTAAAATGTATTCCTTTGTGATTGAAATAAAAAGTTGAAAATGATAACTAAAATAGTTATCTTAAGTAAAGCAAACACTATAATGGACATAAAATATTTCAGTATTGGGATAATTATATTTTACCTCTCCTTGATCTTGCTACTTTTTATCTATTGATGCTTCAAGTTTAACTGTCTTCTGCTAAGTGAGAAACCCAAAAAAAATCATAATATATATAAATATTTAAAACATCATACTAATTAGTCATTATCGTAAAATATAAAAATCCTACTATAAAATGGTAGTACTTTGCAAAAGAATGATTATTTTTTTCTCAAGTTTAGTAATCAGAATTGACAGTTAATTAATATAACTATGCATAAAACTAGGTATATTTGCGCTCTTTACAAATATAACATCGTATAAAATAAGTATCAACAAAGGATGCTTATATCATACCAAAATACCATCACAATCCTCCATTATATAACTTTCATCCTCATAGTCGACATCCCTATCATAAAGTAGCGACTCATTTACTAGTTTGCTAGTCGACTCATCCTCCTCATCAAGTTTTCCAACTCTTGAAAACCTCTAGGGAGTGCTCTGAGCACAACATACCAATTTGAAAAACTACTTTCTCTACAAAAAAAAAGACTTATACAGTTTGCATTGCTAAGATAAAAGGGTCGCTTGCAAATTGATTTTGGAACTGATGTAAATTGAGTAATGTAGATCTATCTTCGACCTTCACTCCACGATCAATATTTGCCCAATCACACTTAAACAAGGTAATTTGATACTAGCGTTAGTCTAACAACAAAATCTTACGCAAAACCCCATAATATATTACTTTCTCAATGGACACATCTACGCGAATAGTATTTGCCTCAATGGAAACACCACTATTTTGTGTAGATTTCTCGTGGTCTATTGTATGAAAATGCCAGCGATTAATAATATAACCAGTATAAGAAATTACTTGACGGCGAGATCCGTATGCAAACCAATTTATTAGTTCGCTAACATCGAATGTTTTTCTATCATCTTTAACCTGGAAAAGCATAATATTATATATAAATATTAATCACTATTTTGTGTAGACTTCTATATCAAACTTATCCATCTTAAAAGAAGATATATTGCTATCAACCTTTTCTTTAAACCAATGACTAAAAGTCTCCGAATGTAGCTTTGAAAGTTCCACATCATCTCATGAAAGCTGGGGATGCAAACATTTCAACTTCTCGTTATGCATCCTATATACGTAAATATACAAGTCGAAATTTAATTTATTTCACACATAATAGTTGAATTGAACTTATACTTACTTTATATAAGGCTCCACTTCCTTGGTATTAAACAACACATACCGATGAGCAGCATCAATCACCTCCTTAGTGACTACCGTAGGTTTTCCTTTGGAAATAGGACGCCCCTCGCTTTGTTCCCCTTCATTTCTATTTTTACTTTGTCCAATTTCTAATCAACTTGCAACCTTGGTAGGTGGATCCATGCTTTGTCCATCTTGATAACCTTCTAATGTTACAACCTAATGAAAAGTCGTTATACCCAACAAAAATATGAGTCTTTCTCATGATGAAATATCTCTTTAGGCATTCCTCCAAGCATATGTATTTATGAATGGTACTCTTAGTAAACTATTATTACCACTAAGGTAGCAAAAATAACAATAAGGCATTTGTCTGTTATTACCCTATTTTCATGTTATTATGAAATTGAGTGTTAAGCTGTAGATATGTACAAATTAAGAATGATTCTGAAATGTACAAGGTAGTGAGTGTACTACCTTTGTACAAGGCGGTAGCACTACATTGTAGAAGGTCGTCCGTGTACTGCCTTTGTACATTTTTACAAGACTTTGGAATACTAAAATCAATCACGAGTAGGGACAACTGCTTTTTCATTTTAATAATACGAACTGTTGGGGATTTTGCGGTTCGAGACAAATTTGATGGCGATTGCGATGAAGATAATACTGTACTTCCGACTTCAAGGATCTATGGAATAGATTCTTTCAGACAATAGTTCAACCCACCAGGTACAAACGAGTTATCGAACTATCGACTTTCAGGATTCAATGAAGCCCTATAACAGCGTAATCGGATTCAAAGTTTGCACGCCTTTGATCCGACCAAGAACACTTTAGCAAAGTTTCTGATGATGTAATTTGTATAGAATAGAATGGAGAGGAAGAAGAGAGCAATTCTGCGACGTTTTCTGAGTTTGCAACACCTCGGAGGCGTCACAAAACAGAGTAATGGCGACGGAGTTCTGGCATCGCAAAACTGCTTTGTGTAGAAGAAGAAGAATCAGAATTTTGATTACTCTCAACGATTTCTGGGTGTCACTATTTATAGTGGTAGAGAGGTGCCTATTCGCCAAGCGTCACAACCGTTTGCAACGGTCGCGTCTATTCATTTTGCAACGGTCGCGCCTATTCATTCTGTAACGTTTTAAAAAACGTTACAATTTCCCGCCATTAATTCAAGTTTAGAAATTTCGGTTTTGGGTCCTTAACGGGCTGAAATCCGACCCGTTACTGTTTATATATGATCCAAAAATATTTTCGGATCCGAAACCCGAAACCCGTACCAGACCCGGCCCGGTTCGGTCGAACGGACGGCGGCGGCGCGCGTGTGGTATTGAATGACTTCTCTCCTCACAACAAAGCAAACATGTGGGAGCCCCAAGGCCCCAACATCCACATGAGAAAACTATATTTATACAAATATTTTGTATAACTTTCTACCATGTGGGACTAATATTCTCTTCTTCCTCTTTACTTCTTCTCTTCCAAATCAAAACCCAAACCCCCAAAGTTATTTGAAAATTTTACAACAATCTCCCCCAATTTTCAAAATAAGAAAAATTAATAAATAGAATAGATGCATCACTAGAGTGACTTCCTACATACCCAAGTGGGATTAAGCCTATGTAGTTCTAAGATCAAGTTTTGCATCATCGTGAAAACCAACACATAAATAAAAGGTATCTTTTGGATTTGAACCTTTACTTAGTGTAAACCATTCAAAGCCTTATCTAGATTCTATGGTGAACGAATCTTGAACCAAGTATCCATAATGATAAAACCGGAACAATCACACATGTTGATTTCCTTAGGTAAAGTGTTCTGTATTGCTCAGCACGTTAATGGCCATGTGCTTAAATCCTAGTTCATGAGTCTACTTAGAAAGCGGTCTTACTTTCCTAGGAAACGGCCTGATTTCCATACTCATATAGGTAAGCCTCTTAAGGTGTTTCTGCGATTCACCTTTTAAGATTTCTAGACTTATTAAAGATATATATCCATCCTTTGTTCTTGCAGAATCCAACACTAAATATTATGGGATTATCGATTTAGTGTTCCATAATCATTCTCTTAACTTGTTGGTACCCACTGAACTTTGTCTATCCTTTTCAAGACATAAGTTGGGTTTCTGTTAAGGATGATCAACCTTCATTCACAGACCTTAGTCCCATTTCTTGTGACTTTATAGAAACCATTGCCTTTGGAAGACTCTTCGTAAGTGGGTCGCCAAGTTTTTCTTCGTTTCTATGTAGTCAACAGTTATAACTCCTCGTTTGAGTAACTGTCTCACCATTTGATGTCTTAGACTCACATGTCTAGACTTTCCATTATGTGTCTTATTAGACACATTGTATATCGTTGCTTGATTGTCACAGTTAATCAAGACTGCTGGAGATGGCTTCTTCCATAAAGGGATTTCCATTAATAAATTCCTAAGCCATTCCGCTTCTTTACATGCATCTGCTAACGCAATTAATTCTTACAACATTGTTGAGTCAGAAATACAGGTCTGCTTCTTGGAAGCCCAAGACATAGCAGCGCCTCCTAATGTAAAGATCCATCCAGTCGTAGACTTGGATTTGGATTCTACATTGTTCCAGGTTGCATCACTATATCCTTCTATTACAGCAGGATATCCTTTATAAGATAAGCCATATTCAATGGTTCCTTTCAAATAAGCTAAAACTCTGGAAATAGCTTTCCAATGTTCGTAACCTGGATTACTCGTAAATCGACACAATACACTTATAGCATGTGCGATGTCTGGTCTAGTGCAATGCATAGCATACATAAGACTCCCAATAACACTGGAATACTCTAGTTGAGAGATAGTACGTCCAGTGTTCTTTTCTAATTTAATACTAGGATCTAAAGGAGTTGGTGCTGGTTTGTCATCGTAATAACCATACTTTTGTAGGAATTTCTCTATGTAATGAGATTGAGTTAGTAATAACTCCCCCTCTTTCCTAATAATTTTAATTCCCAAAATTACATCAGCCTCTCCTAAATCTTTCATATCGAATTTAGAAGATAGAAACTTTTTAGTTTCATTCACACATGATATAATGGAACCAAATATTAGCATGTCATCAACGTATAAACATATTATAACACTACCGTTGTTATCCGATTTGCTATAAATACATTTATCAGCATCATTAACAATGAATCCATATGACAGTGCAACTTTATCAAATTTCTCATGCTATTGCATGGGAGCTTGCTTCAGGCCATAAAGAGATTTCACTAATTTGCAAACTTTCTTTTCTTGGCCTGGGGTTTTGAAACCTTCAGGTTGTTCCATATATATCTCTTCTTCTAAATCTCCATTTAGAAAGGCAGTCTTTACATCCATTTGATGTATGACTAATTTATGAATTGATGCAAGTGCAATTAAACAGCGTATAGAAGATATGCAAGCAACTGGAGCATATGTATCAAAGTAATCTACTCCATGTCTTTGCTTATATCCTTTAGCAACTAATCTGGCTTTAAACTTATCAATGGATCCATTTGTATTCAACTTTTTCTTGAATATCCATTTACATCCTATAGGTTTAGCACCAGGAGGTAAATCAGTTAAAACCCAAGTTTGGTTGAACAGTATGGAATTCATTTCATCATTGATAGCTTCTTTCCAGAAATTGGAATCTCTGGAACTCATAGCCTCAGAATAAGTTTTGGGATCTTCATCGACGTTCATTACATATTTAGTCACATTAAGGACTTCGTCCTTACCGCCTTCTACAAGATATGTAATGAAGTCAGGACCATAGTCCTTCTCTATTCTCGCTCTTTTACTTCTCCGTTGTTCAGTACTATTATCTGGTACTGATACTTTCTTGCTGTTTTGAGCAAGAGCATAATCATCGTCATTGATATCATTAGCCATAATAGGTTCTGGACTAGATGATCTCAATGGGATCTCAACAGTTTGATTTTCAAAAAATTCTACATCCATAGATTCTATAACTTCTAGGGTGTCAAGAATAAGCAATCTATAAGTTATACTATTAAGTGAATATCCTATGAAAACACATTTAAATGCTCTATTTCCTAACTTTGGTCGTTTAGGGTCTGGTTTTCTAACATATGCTAAGCAACCCCAAACTTTAAGTCTAGTTAGGTTAGGTTTCCTATTAAACCATAATTCATAAGGGGAAATATTATTCTTTTTAAGTGGTACTCTATTTAAAATATAACATGCAGATAACATAGCATCACCCCATAGGTTATAAGGTAAATTAGAACTTATGAGCATGGCATTAACCATTTCTACTAAAGTCTATTCTTCCTTTCAGCAACACCATTTTGTTGTGGTGTATATGGGGCAGTACATTGGTGAACTATACCTTGTTGTTTACAAAACAAGGTGAATTCATTTGAGAAATATTCACCACCACGATTTGAATGTAATATTTTAATTTTAACTCCTAATTGTGTTTCGACCTCTGCTTTGTAAATTTTGAATTTATCAAAAGCCTCATCTTTAGTTTTCATGAGATATATATATATATATATATATATATATATATGCATATCTAGTATAATCATCAATGAATGTTATATAGTATTGGTTACCACCATAGGTGATATGACTTTTTAAGTCACCCACATCACTATATACCAAATCAAGCAAACCAGTTTTCTTTTCTACGGATTTAAAGGATTTTCGGTGTATTTTTGCTTGAACACATATTTCACATTTAGAGATGGTATCGAAATCACAATCAGAAATTAATCCTAATTTATGTATATTTTTAATGGAATTATAATTAACATGTCCTAATCTACTATGCCATAAATTAATAGAATCAACAATATAAACAGAAGATTTCTTTATTAGATTCAACTTAATCATGCCGTTACAAGAGTATCCCTGTCCAATGAATCTACCATTCTTAGACAACACTAGCTTATCAGACTCATACACCATCTTGAATCCTCCTTTGTTAAGAAGGTATCCAGAGACCAAATTCTTACACATATCAGGTACATAAAATACATTTACTAATGTAAGAACTTTTCCAGAGGTGAAAAGAAGTTCTATAATGCCTTTTCCCAGAACTTTACTTGGAACCTTATTTGCTCCAGTAACTTCGTCGGCTTCTCCTTTATTTTCTTCGTTACTCTTGAACAGATTACGGTCTTTGCAAATATGAATGGTTGCTCCAGTATCGAACCACCAATCATTATCATTGCCGCTAACGGAGTTCGCCTCTTGCACTACAACCACAAGCGAGTCTTCGACCACATTCACTTTTTGTTGTTTCTTCCACAGACGGCAGTCTCGGGCATAGTGGCCAGGCTTGTTACAAAAATAACAAGCACCTTTCTTTTTGTTGTTGGTTTTGGAATGATTTTTCTTCTTAAACTATGTCTCATTCTTTGGCTTTAACGAATCAGTAATTTCAACATTATTTGCCTTAGAATGGGACTTAGTTTGCGGATTATCATCTAGATCGCGTTTGCGAGAGTCTTCTTCAATACGAAGATGACGCTGTAAACTGTCTAAATTATAATCCATTTCCGCATGCTTCATCTTTTTCTTATAATCATTCCAACTATGCAGAAGTCTCGAAATTATAACTCCAACAACAAAAGATTCAGGGAGATCAATTCCAACATCTTTAAGTTGATTCACCAACAGCAAGATTTCGCTTACTTGTCCAATTATGGACTTATTGGTGACCATTTTGAAATCCATAAAATTAGAAATAATAAACTTTTTATTACTTGCCTCGGATATGCGGTACTTATTCTCCAGTGTAGCCCAGAGTGCCTTTGCTGTTTCCAAGGTCCTATGAGCATTGTAGACTGGGGTAGATAGCGCATTCAGAATATGGCCTCTGCAAAGAAAATCGTCCTCTTTGCGCTTTGCACGTCTAGCCTTTAGAGCAGCATCATCCTTATCAGTTTCCTCCGGGATTTCTTCCAAGTCATCTTCCAAAATGTAGAACAACTTGACGGTGACCAAGAAAAATTTCATCGTCTCTTGCCAACGAGTGAAATTGTCGCCATCAAAACGCTCTAATCAAGATAGATGCTGATTCATAACTTGTAGAGCGCTCGAACCTTCCATGGTTGAACACTATTATCTGAAATTTGTTGGGGATTTTGCGGTTCAAGACAAATTTGATGGCGATTGCGATGAAGATAATGCTGTACTTCCGACTTCAAGGATCTATGGAATAGATTCTTTCAGACAATAGTTCAACCCACCAGGTACAAACGGGTTATCGAACTATCGACTTTCAGGATTCAATGAAGCCCTATAACAGCATAATCGGATTCAAAGTTTGCACGCCTTTGATCCGACCAAGAACACTTTAGCAAAGTTTCTGATGATGCAATTTGTATAGAATAGAATGGAGAGGAAGAAGAGAGCAATTCTGCGACGTTTTCAGAGTTTGCAACATCTCGGAGGCGTCACAAAACAGAGTAATGGCGACGGAGTTCTGGCGTCGCAAAACTGCTTTGTGTAGAAGAAGAAGAATCAGAATTTTGATTACTCTCAATGATTTCTGGGCGTCACTATTTATAGTGGTAGAGAGGTGCCTATTCGCCAAGCGTCACAACCGTTTGTAACGGTTGCGTCTATTCATTTTGCAACGGTCGCGCCTATTCATTCTGTAACGTTTTAAAAAACGTTACAATTTCCCACCATTAATTCAAGTTTAGAAATTTTGGTTTTGGGTCCTTAACGGGCTGAAATCCGACCCGTTACTGTAAAGACCCAAAAACTCGGCCTTCGAAAATCGACATTCGTACTTCACTTGTACTCAAAATGTCGTAGATTCAAACGTCGAATCTGGTTCTCCGGAGCTTATAACTCCATTAAGTATAACAACACAGCGGAATAAAAATAGATGATATCATATACAACTCCAATGAATACAATATCCAGTATGATATACAACAATGATATCAATATGATACAACAATATCAGAGATAAATAATAATACAGCGGAAATAACAGAAGTGATAACTTCAAATGATCAGTTAGAGAATGACTCCAACAACTCTAACATCAACTTGAACCACCAACACGTGAGACAAGGTAAGCAATGTCAGTCGTGATCTCCAAAACTGAACTAGCTCCAAAATCAACTGAACCTGATTATCTGAAAAACCCAACTCTAGACTGCTCGTGTGGAAAATTTATGAGCACCCAGAGTTTAGGAAAGGAACAATAAACTCCGAGTCAGTCGTGGGACTGGTGTGAGTAACAAAAATACAGTTTATCTTTAAAACAACACAAAAGAATTTTAAACATTGGAATCCGTAATGTTTTTGGAAAATGAAACTACCATAAGGCCTCCCGCACACACACACAATGCAAACGCAGAATTGGAGGAGATTTCTCCTTATGATAGTCAAAGATGCTTACTACGCAAAACAAATCATTGGATATTATTACTAGTGCATAGTGCAGAAAACATTTCGAAAGTATAATATCAATCTTAGCCAACATACAACCATTATTGTATGCCTACTATAGCTACCATCTAAACAGTGGGGCGCCACCATAAGTAAATGGCAGGTTCTATAACTAAAACCGTACTGGTTCGTATTAGAAGATGGATTTCCAACAAATGGTCAGGCTAAGGAACTTCCTTTCCTACTGCCGAATGGGATCGCCTCTGGCTGGACGTCCCGAGAGACAACTGCTCTCTACCAAAACAAGGCCGGGTTACCCCTGTAACTAGGTAACTCACGAATATGCCACCCCCCGGTCCTTTGGGACCTTTATCCGAGGCGCCTCGATAAACACACAATCACACAATAGATGAGATCGGAGTATCCACATAGGTTAAATACCAGGGCTCCATACCTGATACCACCCTTTTCTAGAAGGAAATGACATACACTAAAGGGCGCGACCCTCATAACCTTGCCGCATATTCCTGTTTCGACCATTTCCGGGTCGTGAGGTCTGACGAAGTCTCGTCCACAAAGCTACGCTTTTTCACAAAGCCACGCTTTGATCACCACGATTGATCAATAAATGATCATCACACAACAACACTCAGCGTGCCACATTACCAAATTGGGAGTATATCGCTGATAAATTTCAACTACATAACCTCTGAGCTCATACGTCTCAGAGAAGGGTTTTAAGCTAAGAGAATAAATTCTCCGCCACCAAACAGAAATATATTTGAAAGAAATCAGCTTTATATCTCAAAATATAATGTCAGACATGTAACCATACAAGTCTGTTCCGGGTTCGAACAGAACCGAAGGCACTTCCAAAGAAGCCCTTGCAAATCCGGGTATTCACGATCCCGATCGGATTTCCCATCACTTAGGGAATCTTTATACCAGGAGCTACCCAGTGCAGAGACAATCGATAGGTTATCCTATCATTTTCACAAACACCCAGTCTTCAACACCGATCTTCAAATGCTATCCATATACGACGTATCACTTATTCGGAATGGGTTATATGACACAAAGGTCCTCTCCCTGCTGAACCGAATAGTGAGCGTAATATTCAAAAACAAATGGATAATGGGTTTTCAATTAAGTCACAATTTATTACCCAAAACTTTACTTCAAATGGTTTAAACACATTACCCTTTTAATCTTTTAAATAAAAGATTTAATTCACAAGGTTCACTCAGTTTCACAAAGATCTATTCACGGATTTTCCAAATCAATTTCCATTTCAATTTGATTAACTCGTTAAATCTTTAAATCAAAGATTTAACTTAGAGCTTTCAAAACAATTTCATTTCGAATGGTTTAAACAAATCACCATTTTAAATCTGTTAAAAATGAATAGATTCAATTCATAGCTTTCAAAAAGAATTCACTCATAACTTCGAAAACCATTTTTCAATTCAATCTTGAAATTCCTTTAATTAAACAGGAATTTCATTTCTTATCTGAAAGCTTTTATTCTTTTAAAACAAACTGTTTTCATTTTGGAAATCTGATTCATTTATACGAGTTAAGGTTCTTGGGTTAAATCCAAATTCTCAAAATTATACTTTTAAAATGGTTTAACTTATATAAACACATTTATAACATCTTTAACCATAATTTCCAAACATGTAATTCAATTCCAAATTATTTGAATTCAAATTCAAATTGAATTATTTGAATTGAAACTTTACCAAGTTATTCAAAATAGCTTTTATCTTTGAAAACACCTTTTCAAAAGCTTTAACATTTAACCCAAATCCATTTTCAAAATCAATTGAAATTAAAATTTCAATTTCAAAAACATTAAATTTAAATCATCTGTGACTTAACCGATTTCCACGTGAAATCCATATTTGTGTGTGTAAAAGTGTGGTCCAGGGGTTTCACACACAATAGTGCAACATCATTCAATCATCACATATCAGAATACAGAAATATAGTTGATAAGCGGTATAACTATAACGCTTATCTTTTTTTTACAGATCACAGATATATAAATTACAGATAATATATTACATCACAGATAAATAAATTACATTACAGATCACAACACAAATCAGAATATATCACACAGCATCACAGATCAGGGGATATCCACAATTCAATCATTCAGTCAGGTCCAAACATTAACAAGTAAAATATATTAATCAATTGATTAATTTAATCAGATGTATTAATTATTAATCCGGGTTAATTATCATAAGTTAATTTCAAATTATTTGAAATAAATCCTCTTTTCAAATTTTATTAGTTAATCTTTTACTTATAATTCATCAACCTTTAATTATTAAATAATTAACCATTAATTATTTAATTCACCATTTAATTAATTATCTTAAATCAATGATTAATTACACTCTAATTACATTAAGTAATTTTCCTTAATTAATTAATCTTAAACCTTAACTAAAGTTTAATCACATTTTTTTATCTTTAATAAACTCAATTTTTTACATTCTTTAAACTTATTCATTTTAAAACATATTTGAAATATATTTAAACACTTCTTATAATTACCTTGGCTTTTAACTTTATAACCTGGAAACATTCTTATTTAACTTGTTTGAGTCTCTCAAAACTTTGGTCTAATATTTCAATTGAAAATACCTTTAAATTCAAAATAGATTTTAGTTAATTACTTTAAAATCAACTATCTCCAACATTTCAAATTTAAAATTGCCTTAAATTCAACACTCTTAAAACTTGATTTCCATTGGTTGCAAGAACTTGCTCTTAAAATCTTAACTTGATTTCTCATTACAAGACTTCACTTTTACTTTACTTAAAACTTGATTTTCTTTTTACAAAAACATTGGTTTACTAAACCCAGATCAACACAACTGAACAAACCCGAGTCAAACCTTCAACAACCCCGTGCTTGCCTCATGACAACCAACTCACACAATACTTCGAGTCAGCTACACCATCTCCTCGAGACCGACCCGAGATCATCCCTTCTCCAAAAAAAACCAAACATCGCTGATACAAACTTCACTGGTGCACATGCACCATCGCCGCTGATAACTCCGGCCATCCATGGCACTCTCAACACGTCACCTAACTTCGCAGCAACACTCTACGATCATCGAAACCCAGATACATGCTCTCTGTCGGAATCACGTCATGTAGATGAAACAGGTACCAGTATACCTCACCAGAAACATCTCGTACTGCCAGCGTTGTTCACCGGGGCGCCAGAAATTCTAGCCACACCTTCCTAATCCCTCCACCCTGCACTCCACCGAGTATCGCGAGACTCGATCACACGACGACGACGCAGTCATCCATTTAACAAGATCGACCAAAACTAGGGTTAAATCTTAAATCCCCTTCTCATTGTCGCCTTGACGATTGCGAACGACTTCAGGCATTTTTCCTAAACACCCTGAGTCCTCCTCCATCTTCACGAGCAACCCCGACTCCAGCCATCGCATCGATGATCGACCATGGCCAAAAACTCCAAAATTGATCATTTCAACCTATCTCATTGAATACTAATTTAAAAATTGTAATTTTACTTCCAAAAATCAATATTTTTGATAAGCTTTCAGGTGGTAGATTTGAAATAAAAATCTACTAGGTTCGAAATTTAACATGATTTGAATTTTTACTGTATTTTTCAAATGTTACGAAGAAGTTTGAATTTGTTTTACCTAAATTCATTTTTAAAGCTTAGATTATGTTTATACTTACAAACTTTGTCTAAATTTCAAAACCTAATAAGCTACAGGGAGGAAGAAAATCAAAATTTTAAACAGGTTTTAAATCCCTGTAATAAAAGAACAGAGGCATGTTCTTTTGCCTGTTCCCAGATATATATACAGATATCAACATACCCATATATAAAATCAACATGCATATCACCATTCATAGCATAATTTAAAGATCATAATATCAAAGACATAGGCAGATGTAAGAGAGTTTGCTCACTTTATTTTTCCAGAAAATAGAACTGCTATGTTGAATCTTTCCTTGATCCCTGGCTTAAATGGTTGTTTAGGGCTGTTCAAGTTGAAGTATTTGTTGTAGTTCACTTTAGTTTTTCTTAGTTTGAAGGAAACGAAACTGAGATAAAGAAATGATATATGGAAAAGAAGCTTGTGTATATAAAAGAAAGTAGGTTACAAGTTGATATAATATTTTGTACAAGTGATGATATATATATATATATATTTTATTAAACAAGATCTCGGCTGGTGATTCTTGTATTGTGCTGATGAGTATTATATTGTGTACTAAGGTGAAAGCATTAAATGAAATGGTCCTTTATGTTTACAACCTTACCTTATTAGTACATAGATATTTTCCTTTATACTTTGTTTCCATGCTTGCCTACTTATCTCTTTTACTTTCTTTGTGTTCATACTTGATTGTTTACAGCCTACATACTTCCTTTATTTGCTTGTACTTTGCTTTATTACTTATGTAAAAATATATACTTTGTATTTGGCTGAAGTGATGTTGTTATGTACAATATCAAAGACATTTTGCTTTGCTTGTTGACCATGCAGTTTTGTTTGGTGGCTGCATTTATTAACTTGGCTTCTTTTATAAGCTATTCACATATATGTTTTATATTTTTGTTTCTTGTTTGTTTCAGCCATTTATTTAAGATTTTATTTCAAATCCAATATATACATATATAAATAAATTCAAATTTACTCATGTATATCCACACATATGCAAATTTTCAAATCCATATGACTTAATATATTTTCTATTTGAATCGGGGAAACTCGCTTTAAATTTTTAGTCAAAAATTCATTTAATTATCAATTTAAATTAAATTAAAATTTAGGGTCGTTACAGACTTCCCCCCTTAAAAGAATTTCGTCCTCGAAATTGCCAAGGAGACACAAAGATAGATGAAAAATATTTCATCAAATCAAACTGAATATCTATTCTGCATTTGGCTTACCAAATCAGAATATCAATAATAGATACGAGAACGAATCTATTTAACACTTCACAAAATACTCGGGTTATCCAGATCTACGAAGTATGTAGTGGCATCGGTTAGTTCAAAGGGATAACTAACCATTCGTAGAATATATCCGGACCCAAAGAATAGATAGATATATGGATACAATTTCAAAACTTTTAGTTTAAAACTAAAGTATACCTATCAACCATAACAAACAAAGCACCAATTCATCCAAACAAACGATTTTGGTCCATCCGGAGTTTATGTCCCATATTAATATATCGAATCTCTTCCTGGATCTACCAGGAACTATCGAAGAATTGAGAAAAGATATTGAACAAAAGAGATAGATAGAGAAAAGATTGCTTCCTTGTTGTTACAGAGTATTGACCATTTATAGTCGTATTCCCCTGTCCCCTATCTCATCCTCTTCTTGCACTCATACTTACTATCAGTGGATAGTAAGAGAATTTACTAAGGCATTCGGACGGATATCTGAGAAATACCCATTCTAGGGTATACTTCACCCTATCTCTAATGAGCTATTTAATGTGTTATACTCCTGAGCTAAAGTTTTACCCTCAGCTCTGATACCACGTTGTAAAGACCCAAAAACTCGGCCTTCGAAAATCGGCATCCGTACTTCACTTGTACTCAAAATGCCGTAGATTCAAACGTCGAATCTGGTTCTCCGAAGCTTATAACACCATTAAGTATAACAACACAGCGGAATAAAAATAGATGATATCATATACAACTCCAATGAATACAATATCCAGTATGATATACAACAATGATACCAATATGATACAACAATATCAGAGATAAAAAATAATACAACGGAAATAACAGAAGTGATAACTTCAAATGATCAGTTAGAGAATGACTCCAACAACTCCAACATCAGCTTGAACCACCAACACGTGAGACAAGGTAAGCAATGTCAGTCGTGATCTCCAAAACTGAACTAGCTCCAAAATCAACTGAACCTGATTATCTGAAAAACCCAACTCTAGACTGCTTGTGTGGAAAATTTATGAGCACCCAGAGTTTAGGAAAGGAACAATAAACTCCGAGTCAGTCGTGGGACTGGTGTGAGTAACAAAAATACAGTTTATCTTTAAAACAACACAAAAGAATTTTAAACATTGGAATCCGTAATGTTTTTGGAAAATGAAACTACCATAAGGCCTCCCGCACACACACACAATGCAAACGCAGAATTGGAGGAGATTTTTCCTTATGATAGTCAAAGATGCTTACTACGCAAAACAAATCATTGGATATTATTACTAGTGCATAGTGTAGAAAACATTTCGAAAGTATAATATCAATCTTAGCCAACATACAACCATTATTGTATGCCTACTGTAGCTACCATCTAAACAGTGGGGCGCCACCATAAGTAAATGGCAGGTTCTACAACTAAAACCGTACTGGTTCGTATTGGATGATGGATTTCCAACAAATGGTCAGGCTAAGGAACTTCCTTTCCTACTACCGAATGGGATCGCCTCTGGCTGGACGTCCCGAGAGACAACTGCTCTCTACCAACACAAGGCCGGGTTACCCTTGTAACTAGGTAACTCACGAATATGCCACCCCCCGGTCCTTTGGGACCTTTATCCGAGGCGCTTCGATAAACACACAATCACACAATAGATGAGATCGGAGTATCCACATAGGTTAAATACCAGGGCTCCATACCTGATACCACCCTTTTCCAGAAGGAAATGACATACCCTAATGGGCGCGACCCTCATAACCTTGCCGCATATTCCTGTTTCGACCATTTCCAGGTTGTGAGGTCTGACGAAGTCTCGTCCACAAAGCTACGCTTTTTCACAAAGCCACGCTTTGATCACCACGATTGATCAATAAATGATCATCACACAACAACACTCAGCGTGCCACATTACCAAATTGGGAGTATATCGCTGATAAATTTCAACTACATAACCTCTGAGCTCGTACGTCTCAGAGAAGGGTGTTAAGCTAAGAGAATAAATTCTCCGCCACCAAACAGAAATATATTTGAAAGAAATCAGCTTTATATCTCAAAATGTAATGTCAGACATGTAACCATACAAGTCTGTTCCGGGTTCGAACAGAACCGAAGGCACTTCCAAAGAAGCCCTTGCAAATTCGGGTATTCACGATCCCGATAGGATTTCCCATCACTTAGGGAATCTCTATACCAGGAGCTACCCAGTGCAGAGACAATCGATAGGTTATCCTATCATTTTCGCAAACACCCGGTCTTCAACACCGATCTTCAAATGCTATCCATATACAACGTATCACTTATTCGGAATGGGTTATATGACACAAAGGTCCTCTCCCGACTGAACCGAATAGTGAGCGTAATATTCAAAAACAAATGAATAATGGGTTTTCAATTAAGTCACAATTTATTACCCAAAACTTTACTTCAAATGGTTTAAACACATTACCCTTTTAATCTTTTAAATAAAAGATTTAATTCACAAGGTTCACTCGGTTTCACAAAGATCTATTCACGGATTTTCCAAATCAATTTCCATTTCAATTTGATTAACTCGTTAAATCTTTAAATCAAAGATTTAACTTATAGCTTTCAAAAAAAATTCATTTCGAATGGTTTAAACAAATCACCATTTTAAATCTGTTAAAAATGAACAGATTCAATTCATAGCTTTCAAAAAGAATTCACTCATAACTTCGAAAACCATTTTTCAATTCAATCTTGAAATTCCTTTAATTAAACAGGAATTTCATTTCTTATCTGAAAGCTTTTATTCTTTTAAAACAAACTGTTTTCATTTTGGAAATCTGATTCATTTATACGAGTTAAGGTTCTTGGGTTAAATCCAAATTCTCAAAATTATACTTTTAAAATGGTTTAACTTATATAAACACATTTATAACATCTTTAACCATAATTTCCAAACATGTAATTCAATTCCAAATTATTTGAATTCAAATTGAATTATTTAAATTGAAACTTTACCAAGTTATTCAAAATAGCTTTTATCTTTGAAAACACCTTTTCAAAAGCTTTAACATTTAACCCAAATCCATTTTCAAAATCAATTGAAATTAAAATTTCAATTTCAAAAACATTAAATTTAAATCATCTGTGACTTAACCGATTTCCACGTGAAATCCATATTTGTGTGTGTAAAAGTGTGGTCCAGGGGTTTCACACACAATAGTGCAACATCATTCAATCATCACATATCAGAATACAGAAATATAGTTGATAAGCGGTATAACTATAACGCTTATCTTTTTTTTTACAGATCACAGATATATAAATTACAGATAATATATTACATCACAGATAAATAAATTACATTACAGATCACAACACAAATCAGAATATATCACACAGCATCACAGATCAGGGGATATCCACAATTCAATCATTCAGTCAGGTCCAAACATTAACAAGTAAAATATATTAATCAATTGATTAATTTAATCAGATGTATTAATTATTAATCCGGGTTAATTATCATAAGTTAATTTCAAATTATTTGAAATAAATCCTCTTTTCAAATTTTATTAGTTAATCTTTTACTTATAATTCATCAACCTTTAATTATTAAATAATTAACCATTAATTATTTAATTCACCATTTAATTAATTATCTTAAATCAATGATTAATTACACTCTAATTACATTAAGTAATTTTCCTTAATTAATTAATCTTAAACCTTAACTAAAGTTTAATCACATTTTTTTATCTTTAATAAACTCAATTTTTTTACATTCTTTAAACTTATTCATTTTAAAACATATTTGAAATATATTTAAACACTTCTTATAATTACCTTGGCTTTTAACTTTATAACCTGGAAACATTCTTATTTAACTTGTTTGAGTCTCTCAAAACTTTGGTCTAATATTTCAATTGAAAATACCTTTAAATTCAAAATAGATTTTAGTTAATTACTTTAAAATCAACTATCTCCAACATTTCAAATTTAAAATTGCCTTAAATTCAACACTCTTAAAACTTGATTTCCATTGGTTGCAAGAACTTGCTCTTAAAATCTTAACTTGATTTCTTATTACAAGACTTCACTTTTACTTTACTTAAAACTTGATTTTCTTTTTATAAAAACATTGGTTTACTAAACCCAGATCAACACAACTGAACAAACCCGAGTCAAACCTTCAACAACCCCATGCTTGCCTCGTGACAACCAACTCACACAATACTTCGAGTCAGCGACGCCATCTCCTCGAGACCGACCCGAGATCATCCCTTCTCCAAAAAAAAACCAAACATCGCTGATACAAACTTCACTGGTGCACATGCACCATCGCCGTTGACAACTCCGGCCATCCACGGCACTCTCAACACATCAACTAACTTCGCAGCAACACTCTACGATCATCGAAACCCAGACACATGCTCTCTGTCGGAATCATGTCATGTAGATGAAACAGGTACCAGTATACCTAACCAGAAACGTCTCGTACCGGCAGCGTAGTTCACCGGGGCGCCATAAATTCTAGCCACACCTTCCTAATCCCTCCACGCTGCACTCCACCGAGTATCGCGAGACTAGATCACACGACGACGACGCAGTCATCCATTTAACAAGATCGACCAAAACTAGGGTTAAATCTTAAATCCCCTTCTCATTGTCGCCTCGACGATTGCGAACGACTTCAGGCATTTTTCCTAAACACCCTGAGTCCTCCTCCATCTTCACGAGCAACCCCGACTCCAGCCATCACATCGATGATCGATCATGGCCAAAAACTCCAAAATTGATCATTTCAACCTATCTCAGTGAATACTAATTTAAAAATTGTAATTTTACTTCCAAAAATCAATATTTTTGATAAGCTTTCAGATGGTAGATTTGGAATAAAAATCTACTAGGTTCGAAATTTAACATGATTTGAATTTTTACTGTATTTTTCAAATGTTACGAAGAAGTTTGAATTTGTTTTACCTAAATTCATTTTTAAACCTTAGATTATGTTTATACTTACAAACTTTGTTTAAATTGCGGAAACCAATTTTGACTTCGATTTTCTCCATTGTACTCGCACCATCTTAAGCAAAAAAAATTTGTATGCTTCATCCACAGTGAATCTTGACTGCACAAAGTGTGCAAAGTGGTAGTTATACACAGTGTAGAGGACAACTATAATAGCAGTTATACTGGTGACTGTGTAATAAAGTGGCAGTTACAATTATACTGGCACTAATAGGATACAAGTATATTTCTGGAGATTGCTTATTCCATATTTTTCTGCCCATGCTATAAATACAATATCAACATTCACTATTTACATTTTTGGCAAAGAAAGAAAATTGATCAACATATCCTAACTCTACCACCTCCCATATTCAAAAATAAAAATAAAATAATAATAAACAAAAACCATAAAATCCCTATAATCAATAATACCATATCTCGACAGCCTCTACACCCATCACCAAGTTTAGAATTAAGAATTGTTTATCAGTATACGAAGGAAGTTACTTTAGAAAGAAGGGTAGGGGAGCAAGAAAGATGAACTAGCAAGATAAGTGTTATCTTCCTTTCAGGTGAGTGTTTTTCATTCACCACGGTATGTAATTTCATTATTTCGGTGTGTGAGGTGTGAGTTAAAATATATTTTAGTGTGTGTACTATGCTTTCAAGGTGTGTAGTATACTAAAATTAAAAGTGTACCTAATCAAAAGAACTTGCTATTAACCCCAGTTCTGCATAACTGTAGTGTATCATCACCATGAGAACTAATTCTAAGCTTAGTGTTTGCCAGAAGAAGAAACTTTCAATTGCTCGGGTTAAAAATCACATTTTCAATGCTAAAAGTATAAAATTTTGTCCCAAACGTGAGACATGAGGTATCATAATTAAACTTAAAAAAACATTTATTTTGGAAATGGTTAAAGAGATGTTGGACAACAAACCTAATAGATATAGAGAACAATAGTTTAAGAAAACGTTTTATTTGCATTAAATTTGTTTGCAACTTTGCCTGAATACAACCGTGTCAATTTTTTTTCGTACCTGAATAAAACTGTAACTAATATTGAGACATGATTCACGGTGTTAATTTTTTTTCATACCTGAATACAAGTCCATAAATCTTTCTTTAACTCCTTGTCGACTTTTTTCCACTCGGGAATAGTCACAGGTACCATCTCCCTTGTTAAGGTACCAAGATAAGACGGCAAGTGTTTAGAATTGAAACCTATTGGTTGACCTCGATCGTTGAATTCAACTTCAGCCTTCTCATTCGGCATCGAAGAAAACGTTTTCATCATCCTCTATCCTCATTTTCTTTTGACTGGCTCTTGTCGAAAATCATCATTCGGAAAATCTGAAGATTTGTTCGGGGCATCCATGTTGTTGAGTGAGTCTGATTTAATGGGAGTAATATTTGGACAGTGAATGACATTTGAAGGCTGATATTTGTCAGGTAGAGGCTAAATTTCAATAGTGTTTAAACTCTACAGAGTACTCTTCCGAGGAGATCTTCTAATGGTAGGGATTAAATTCTGAAGAGTATAAGCGACTTCAACTTTAGCATCTCTCGTTTCAATGTTTTGTACACCGCTAGTCTTATCTTTTGCACATAAAGTTGCAAGTGGAGCTAAAAATTCGCCTCTTTGAGTGTCCAGTTGCTACCTTTGAATCTAAAATTAGCAAACAGTTGCTAATGAAATTAGCTATTGTAACGACCCGATATTTTTGAACCATTCGCATCCATTATAAGTGTATAGGTAGACACTCATGCCGGAGTTGAATTGCTCAAAATACCGCGTTGTTAATTTAAATTTGGCAAAACTGAACATATACAGTAAATAAAATAATCACAGATCACAGACACAGAGTAATAATTTGCAGCGGAAATAAAAGAGACAGTAGTTCATGAAGCTACTATATGAATATATAAAATACATCAGAGTTTACAACAGAAATAATACGATACATCAGATACAAATCAGAATACATCACTGGAATCATCGAATACAGAAAGTAGAACAGATGGCTGGATCTTCAAGCAAAGCTCCAACTTCAAAGGTGAGTCTCGAATACTGGTACACTCAGTCTGACCCGAGCGTAAAGCAAAAACACAAGACACTCGAGTCAGGATTAACATTCTTATATTAATAAATCCAACTCAAGTGAAATAGCAATTGAAATACAAGTAACTCAAAGGATGTTTGGAATAACCATCCTTTAAGGATCCGTTAAACTATCTACTATGTAGTAGTGTACGATAAGTAGATAATGTCTATCAGTAATATAAAAAGATATCAAAATAGCGTTAAGTCATGGCCCATTCCACCCTTAACACATTTTTATTCCCAAAAGCATATACAAGACCGTAGTTTCCCAAAAACCGGAAGTCACCAAAGGGAAATCCATATACTAAAGGTACAAATCAAAATCGTAGTGGTCGCGCATAAATGGAATACAAGTATGACAAGGCACATGAGGCAATACCCAAGGTAGTGATACTACCGTTCGCCTGATCCGGACTGGTGAGAACGCAACGCCGCAGCGCCCGCAACACCGTGAAACAACACTCCCAAAATCAAGGGTGCACCAATCGACAACAAGTAATGAGTAGTTCGAAGAAGTGTGTCCACTTGAGGTAGCAAATCCTCCATTGGCCTGGCACAGCTCCTGTTTTAGTCATTTCCAATTTGACACAAGTGTCAAGGCTATCCATCATCGTTCACTTTCTTCAATCATCAACGAACATCATTCCAACCACTTCATTCTGGATCATCACTCCGCGTATAGTTATTAAAGTGGTTTTCGTTTTAGATAGAGAGTATATCCATAACCGAATTCTGGTCTCTTTAATAACTTTCGTAATTATTACACCGATTGGTCGTTTGTTTATTTCAAAACCAAATCAATTTCAATTTCAATTTCAATTCGCAAATCAACATTTCATTTGTCTATCAAAACAGTTTCCATACTTTACGTTTCAAAACTTCCAAATTACCATTTCAAAATCTTATAATTCAATTTCAATCTTATATTGAAAACAATTCAAATATTGATTCAAGTTCGTACAAAAGTTTCATTTCGAAATCATTAGAATCAATTTAGTTTTACATTCAAATCAATTTACATTCATTTATCGATTTCATTCAATATTCATTAAGTAAATTTGCCATTCAAAACAATTTCTATTAAATTTCCAATTCATTAAATCCATTATTTAAATTCAACTTCATTATATCAAAACTTATCAATTTAATTAAATTATATTCATCAAACCAAATTCTTTAAATTTCAAGTCTTACATTAATTTCAATAAATCACATTTTATTTCTTGTTAAAGAAATTCAATTTCACTTATTTACTTACTTAAATAATTTTCCAAAACTTAATTAATAAAGAAACTCAATTTCAATTATTTACGAAGTAACATTCACTTATTCAAAAGTTCAAGTTCACTTATTAAAGAATTCAATTCAATCTAATCATTAAATAATTCAATCTTATTTAATTAATAAATAATTCAAAACTTAATTATTAAATAATTTCAAAGTTTAATAATTTCAAACTTAATTATACTTTCAAACTTAATTATTAAATCATTTCAAACTTAATTCAATCATTTCTCAAATTAGACAACGTTCTTTCATCAATTACATTGTTAATATTTTGTTTCAGATTATTAAATATTAACATTTTCCTTTCATTAAAATTCAAATTTCAATTTCATTTCAAAACCATATTATTTATTCAAATAAAATCTTCGTTTACTTTTAAATCAAATTATTGACCAATCGGGTTTTTATTTAATTCTCTATCCTAGGTCAAAGTTCAATTTGGGTATTTATCATTTCAACCCGATTCCAATTCAATTCAAAATCAAAACATAGCAAAGGGAACTTGCAGTGTGATAACTGGGATGGTGTCAAAGTAAATAAACAAGCAATAACAACAATCAATATCAATCCAAAATCAATTCAAATAATCCCGAAATAACCGTATTAATTCGCATTGTTATTTGTATGAATTAATATAATTATTTCTAGAATCTACACTATCATTTCATGTAGATTAAGGATTATTACATTACGGTTTTCACTTGTCATCTATTTACAATTTCATACATCATTAATTTAACAACATACATTCAGTGGTTCAAAGTGTAATTAAACAAATCCTACGTGTCAATAAATTTAACAGTTAAAGGGATCATATTATACAAATGTCAGTTAATCAAATTTAACATTTAATTATCCTATATCAAGTTCAATTTCATACTGTTTATCATTTTAACATTAACAATTTAACGTCCAATATAAACATCAACAATCGATCAATTATCAGCCAAACTGTATTATCATCGCATAAATAATTAACAGATAATGGTGTCAGATGTCACAGGTCAACTGATACAGGTAATAACATATATAACAGTGTAACTAACTAACAGCAGCATATTTCAATTGTCGTTTCAATTGAAATCAAATTTAATAAATAAAAGAACGTTAATCGTGAGTGAGTGCTCACCTTTCGAGGTTAGAGATGGACGAGAATGGCTGAGTTACGGATCCAAGTAAGCATCCCAAAGTAAGTTAAGATTGGCACGAATTTTGACGAACAAAGCTGATAGCAGGAATTGATGATAGCGAATCAATTTGGCTTGATTTAAACTGAACAAAGCATATACATTACATATTACTCCAAAAATCAATATATAAATTTAAAATCAAGAAATAGCTTTTAAAATATAAATATATATGTATGTATATATATATATATAAACTATATACACATATATATAAACTCATGCATTTTCCTTTATATTAAAAATCAGTTTAAACATATATACATATTATACTCTTAAATCAATGCATATAAATACTTAAACTATTACTAACAGTTGTATATACTAACAGATAATATCATTTATATAAACAAATACTCAATTACAACACATACAAACTGACCACATATAAGGCTTTCATAATATTAACAAAATATCTCTACCATGATAAACTGTTAAGGTCATATATGCGAACTACTTCAGGCAATAGAATCTGTATATCTATGTACTTTAATATTTAACAGAACCCAACTCTTATATAATTAGTAATAAAATATATGTACCGTAAAAGAACAAGCACGACAATCTATATTTATAAAAAAAATTATATGAACTTTGATAACTTTGTATACCTTATAATACGTAAGCTGTAAACTTATACTATATACATACAACAAAGCATATGGCTTACACTATATATACTTCATATATAAAACAAACAGGACCCAGGTATATATAGATTTGTTCATCAAAACAACAAAATATAGACAAACTTATAACCTTACTCAACTAACATATATAAATAAGTTCCCTTAAAATTTTACTATATGTAGAAATATATATACCTATAAGTTCCCTAGTGCAAAACCAACCGTATATACAAGCGCATCATATATTTGTATATCATTATGATCAAACTGTTTCCAACATACATCACCAAAACTATATAATTTGATAAATTTATATGTATACAGCCAAATATTCAGTAAACAAATAGATTTATATAACACATATAAATATAAATATATATATATATATAAACAAAGAGATTTCATATATATAGTAAATTTTTTTTTACACACATGAATTATATATATATTCACACAACAGCCACTATGCAAGATAATCTGGAAAACACACCTATATCAACATAACATATTCATATATACACTAGCCAATATATATAACTCTATATAACATATTATATATATAAGCACTACTGGAGTTTAGAAAAACATATACTGACATATCCTATTTTAGTAAACAGACTAGTAACCTATACCAACTCATTACATAGTAAAATATAATATTATAAAATACATAAAACAAATCATATAAATAGTATATACCTCAACAAAAAGACTAGGCATGGCTTCTCACGGTGACCATGCGGAGGGGAGGGGTTTGCGATGGAGAAAGGTGATGGAAGACTTCGGTTTGGGTTCAAGGAGAGGAGAGTTTGCTTGTGGTGTAACCGTGGAGCAGGGGATGGAGAGGGTGCGGTGGCTTGCGGTGCTGCTCACGTGGTTGAGGGGAAGTAAGTGCGTGGGCTAAGCGGGTGGTGCTAGGCGAGTTTGTGGAGATCCCACGCATCATGGAAGAGAACGAATGATTTGCAAAAGATGGGATGATCTGGCTTTATAGGCTAAATAGGTTATATATGTATCTTTTTTTTTTGGAAGAGAACTAGTGGGGAAGGGAAAGATGATAGCTTGCGTGAAAAGCAGGTTACAGGCAACATAACATAATTCAAGTGAGAGAGAGGGAGAAAATGAGTAGGCAGAAGTAAGTAGAAGGAATGAAGAAACGTACCATCATAAAGTAAATTGGAAATGATGAAGATGTAACGGCCATTGAATTCTGCAATGTTTATTAAAGCAATTAATTGTTGCTTGGTAGTCACCGTAAAGGTTTAAAAAGGATTAGGAAGTTAAAAGTTACAATTTTGGTGCTAGTGCGACGCATAGTTTATTGTTTCTGTCGCACACCGGATCTCAAAATACAGAAATAAATATGCCGTTGAGATCAGTGCGACGAGACGGTCAAAACGGTATATGGATATCAGTGGTACGATTGAATTACAAAAATTCGAATTTTCTACTAGCGGAAAATGCAAGAAAAACGCTGAAAAATAAGATCGACGGAGCCAAAGATGTCCGAATTTGGAAAAACGACAAACTGAAATCTTGCTCAAAAGATGGTTTAGAATTTTTCAATATAAAAATATTTAGGTTTCGAAAACATTTTATTTTCATCGCTTTTTAACTGATTAAATTGAAGTGAATTTACGCGCGAAATAAACTTTCATATTTTTGGACGAAAATTTACCAGTTGCTATGTTTAACTAGAAGTATTTCAAATATTAAATTTTTATTTCAAAATTTTATCGTTTAAATTTCACAAAATTTTAACTAATTACGTTATTAAAACAGTTGAAATTTACGGGTCGTTACACTCTCCCCCACTCAAAACTTTTCGTCCCCGAAAAGGAACGAGGTAGGAGAATAGAAACAACCAGAAAGAAAAATAGATTTTTGAAATACAAAATAACAATTAATTTAAACCATATAAATTCAAATTTAAATTAATTGATATTCAATAATTGATTTAATCCATTTGGTTTCACAAAAATCAATCTCAACTATTTCTGAATTCATTATCTTATTATCCCATTTTCTTCAATTTAAAATTTCTAAAACCATAAATTTGAATAGTCTTTTATTATAATCATATTTCTTCAACAATTTAAATTCTTCTTATTCCAAATTATTGTTAAATTTATTCCACTTAATATACCTACTCACATATATTTAACCCATATAAATTAATTTAAAACATAAAAGTTTCAATTTAAATTAATTTACATCTATTAATTTCTTTTAAATTCAAGGTATTTTCATATGTTGATCAAATTTCAATTTATTAATTCTTTCAAAACAAATTCATTTCATTATTAACTGAGTTTACTTATTATCTTATCTAACTCTATTAACATCTTTATAATCAAAATTTAGTGTATAACATTTATTATAAACACTCAAATTTTATTTATAAATTCAATTTATCTTATATATTATCCAATTACATATTCAACTTCTGAATGATTTAGGTAAGTTGTACTAGAATGCAGTTGAACAATATACAAATAAAATTTTCCCAATTCAATTATTCAAGTTTAAATATTTATTCCAAAATTTGGTTTTATTTATAATTAAAATCATCCTTTAACAAAATTTAAGAATTAGATTTCCAATTAACTTTAAACAATTTAGAGATATATACAATATATTTTTCAAATCAAATTAAATTTTAAAATAAGATACCTATCAAAATATACTGAAGAAATTCAAATCAAATTTTTTTTCTCAAAACAAAACCGTAGCAAAGCTACAGAATAGTATCTCCACTTCGAAACTCGAAAATGAATGTCGATGATGCGGCCGCCATCACCGAGATTATTTTCCAGCGACAAAGAGAAGAGCACTGATTTCAATATTTTAAAATTCTTTGAGAACGGTTTCTATTTGAAAATACGTTCAATAATATATACTTTAAAATTTAAAAACCAAAGTTCGAAATCACCGGAAACTAATAAATTCTCAAATTTCTGAATTTAAATTCATTTCAAATTCCAATCAATTTATAACCAAGTTTATAAATTCATTTATTTATATTTTGGTAAATCGATGGTTTACAAAACAATAAATGAAAATCAAGTATTATTATTTTCAGACAACAAATTCATTAACAATTTAATTTCAGAAAACTTATATTTATATATAAGATAATCATACAAAACTTTTATTTACTAAATTTGAAAACAATGTTGTGTCAGTTTGCTCTGCTAAAGTGTTTTGGAGATCCTATCGATAGCGCTGATCAGACGAATCGATCGGAAACCCAAATCAACATCAACAACTCAAACAACACAGTATATATTAAAACATTTATATATTAGTTTACAAATACATTTCTTTGCTCGATGATACAGGAATGAATTTTCAAAATAAGGATAGGGTTTCAAATTTTGATGGACTCAAACCAAAGAGAATTTTGATTCGAAGATAAGTTCGAAACCAAGATACGATGATTAAATAACAAAGTAGGAAGATTGATACGTTTGTATAGATCGCGGGCAACCTTAACCGGGTCGACCGTGACTTCAAGAATAAGATCGATGCAGAATTTTGAGGCAAATCTACATTCGATCTCAAGAAATAAAATTCAGGTATAGCAGGAGATAGATAGCATCGTAAACCGTGGATGCAGTAATTTCCAGTAAATCGATGTCTATTGTAAAGGAGTTTCATCCCTTTACGAATCATTCGAAGATTGGCGAGACCGCCGATTTACTATAGAGATCATTCAAAGTAGAGTTATGGAGACACTCCAAGATCAAGAAAAGACGAATAGTGAGGGACACGAATGAATTTCAGAACCGAGGGGAACGTTCCAAAATTCAAAGGAATTGAGTCAAAGGAAGAGATTGAAACTCGAATGAGAGTGATTCTATAAATACATTTACCCTATATGTTAAGTTTTTGCCTAGAGCTACCAAAGCTCTGATACCAACTGTAACGACCCGATATTTTTGAACCATTCGCATCCATTATAAGTGTATAGGTAGACACTCATGCCGGAGTTGAATTGCTCAAAATACCGCGTTGTTAATTTAAATTTGGCAAAACTGAACATATACAGTAAATAAAATAATCACAGATCACAGACACAGAGTAATAATTTGCAGCGGAAATAAAAGAAAAAGTAGTTCATGAAGCTACTATATGAATATATAAAATACATCAGAGTTTACAACAGAAATAATACGATACATCAGATACAAATCAGAATACATCACTGGAATCATCGAATACAGAAAGTAGAACAGATGGCTGGATCTTCAAGCACAGCTCCAACTTCAAAGGTGAGTCTCGAATACTGGTACACTCAGTCTGACCCGAGCGTAAAGCAAAAACACAAGACACTCGAGTCAGGATTAACATTCTTATATTAATAAATCCAACTCAAGTGAAATAGCAATTGAAATACAAGTAACTCAAAGGATGTTTGGAATAACCATCCTTTAAGGATCCGTTAAACTATCTACTATGTAGTAGTGTACGATAAGTAGATAATGTCTATCAGTAATATAAAAAGATATCAAAATAGCGTTAAGTCATGGCCCATTCCACCCTTAACACATTTTTATTCCCAAAAGCATATACAAGACCGTAGTTTCCCCAAAACCGGAAGTCACCAAAGGGAAATCCATATACTAAAGGTACAAATCAAAATCGTAGTGGTCGCGCATAAATGGAATACAAGTATGACAAGGCACATGAGGCAATACCCAAGGTAGTGATACTACCGTTCGCCTGATCCGGACTGGTGAGAACGCAACGACGCAGCGCCCACAACACCGTGAAACAACACTCCCAAAATCAAGGGTGCACCAATCGACAACAAGTAATGAGTAGTTCGAAGAAGTGTGTCCACTTGAGGTAGCAAATCCTCCATTGGCCCGGCACAGCTCCTGTTTTAGTCAATTCCAATTTGACACAAGTGTCAAGGCTATCCATCATCGTTCACTTTCTTCAGTCATCAACGAACATCATTCCAACCACTTCATTCTGGATCATCACTCCGCGTATAGTTATTAAAGTGGTTTTCGGTTTAGATAGAGAGTATATCCATAACCGAATTTCGGTCTCTTTAATAACTTTCGTAATTATTACACCGATTGGTCGTTTGTTTATTTCAAAACCAAATCAATTTCAATTTCAATTCGCAAATCAACATTTCATTTGTCTATCAAAACAGTTTCCATACTTTACGTTTCAAAACTTCCAAATTACCATTTCAAAATCTTATAATTCAATTTCAATCTTATATTGAAAACAATTCAAATATTGATTCAAGTTCGTACAAAAGTTTCATTTCGAAATCATTAGAATCAATTTAGTTTTACATTCAAATCAATTTACATTCATTTATCAATTTCATTCAATATTCATTAAGTAAATTTGCCATTCAAAACAATTTCTATTAAATTTCCAATTCATTAAATCCATTATTTAAATTCAACTTCATTATATCAAAAATTATCAATTTAATTAAATTATATTCATCAAACCAAATTCTTTAAATTTCAAGTCTTACATTAATTTCAATAAATCACATTTTATTTCTTGTTAAAGAAATTCAATTTCACTTATTTACTTACTTAAATAATTTTCCAAAACTTAATTAATAAAGAAACTCAATTTCAATTATTTACGAAGTAACATTCACTTATTCAAAAGTTCAAGTTCACTTATTAAAGAATTCAATTCAATCTAATCATTAAATAATTCAATCTTATTTAATTAATAAATAATTCAAAACTTAATTATTAAATAATTTCAAAGTTTAATAATTTCAAACTTAATTATACTTTCAAACTTAATTATTAAATCATTTCAAACTTAATTCAATCATTTCTCAAATTAGACAACGTTCTTTCATCAATTACATTGTTAATATTTTGTTTCAGATTATTAAATATTAACATTTTCCTTTCATTAAAATTCAAATTTCAATTTCATTTCAAAACCATATTATTTATTCAAATAAAATCTTCGTTTACTTTTAAATCAAATTATTGACCAATCGGGTTTTTATTTAATTCTCTATCCTAGGTCAAAGTTCAATTTGGGTATTTATCATTTCAACCCGATTCCAATTCAATTCAAAATCAAAACATAGCAAAGGGAACTTGCAGTGTGATAACTGGGATGGTGTCAAAGTAAATAAACAAGCAATAACAACAATCAATATCAATCCAAAATCAATTCAAATAATCCCGAAATAACCGTATTAATTCGCATTGTTATTTGTATGAATTAATATAATTATTTCTAGAATCTACACTATCATTTCATGTAGATTAAGGATTATTACATTACGGTTTTCACTTGTCATCTATTTACAATTTCATACATCATTAATTTAACAACATACATTCAGTGGTTCAAAGTGTAATTAAACAAATCCTACGTGTCAATAAATTTAACAGTTAAAGGGATCATATTATACAAATGTCAGTTAATCAAATTTAACATTTAATTATCCTATATCAAGTTCAATTTCATACTGTTTATCATTTTAACATTAACAATTTAACGTCCAATATAAACATCAACAATCGATCAATTATCAGCCAAACTGTATTATCATCGCATAAATAATTAACAGATAATGGTGTCAGATGTCACAGGTGAACTGATACAGGTAATAACATATATAACAGTGTAACTAACTAACAGCAGCATATTTCAATTGTCGTTTCAATTGAAATCAAATTTAATAAATAAAAGAACGTTAATCGTGAGTGAGTGCTCACCTTTCGAGGTTAGAGATGGACGAGAATGGCTGAGTTACGGATCCAAGTAAGCATCCCAAAGTAAGTTAAGATTGGCACGAATTTTGACGAACAAAGCTGATAGCAGGAATTGATGACAGCGAATCAATTTGGCTTGATTTAAACTGAACAAAGCATATACATTACATATTACTCCAAAAATCAATATATAAATTTAAAATCAAGAAATAGCTTTTAAAATATAAATATATATGTATGTATATATGTATATATATAAACTATATACACATATATATAAACTCATGCATTTTCCTTTATATTAAAAATCAGTTTAAACATATATACATATTATACTCTTAAATCAATGCATATAAATACTTAAACTATTACTAACAGTTGTATATACTAACAGATAATATCATTTATATAAACAAATACTCAATTACAACACATACAAACTGACCACATATAAGGCTTTCATAATATTAACAAAATATCTCTACCATGATAAACTGTTAAGGTCATATATGCGAACTACTTCAGGCAATAGAATCTGTATATCTATGTACTTTAATATTTAACAGAACCCAACTCTTATATAATTAGTAATAAAATATATGTACCATAAAAGAACAAGCACGACAATCTATATTTATAAAAAAAAATTATATGAATTTTGATAACTTTGTATACCTTATAATACGTAAGCTGTAAACTTATACTATATACATACAACAAAGCATATGGCTTACACTATATATACTTCATATATAAAACAAACAGGACCTAGGTATATATAGATTTGTTCATCAAAACAACAAAATATAGACAAACTTATAACCTTACTCAACTAACATATATAAATAAGTTCCCTTAAAATTTTACTATATGTAGAAATATATATACCTATAAGTTCCCTAGTGCAAAACCAACCGTATATACAAGCGCATCATATATTTGTATATCATTATGATCAAACTGTTTCCAACATACATCACCAAAACTATATAATTTGATAAATTTATATGTATACAGCAAATATTCAGTAAACAAATAGATTTATATAACACATATAAATATAAATATATATATATATATATATAAACAAAGAGATTTCATATATATAGTAAAAAAAAAAAAATTACACACATGAATTATATATATATTCACACAACAGCCACTATGCAGGATAATCTGGAAAACACACCTATATCAACATAACATATTCATATATACACTAGCCAATATATATAACTCTATATAACATATTATATATATAAGCACTACTGGAGTTTAGAAAAACATATACTGACATATCCTATTTTAGTAAACAGACTAGTAACCTATACCAACTCATTACATAGTAAAATATAATATTATAAAATACATAAAACAAATCATATAAATAGTATATACCTCAACAAAAAGACTAGGCATGGCTTCTCACGGTGACCATGCGGAGGGGAGGGGTTTGCGATGGAGAAAGGTGATGGAAGACTTCGGTTTGGGTTCAAGGAGAGGAGAGTTTGCTTGTGGTGTAACTGTGGAGCAGGGGATGGAGAGGGTGCGGTGGCTTGCGGTGCTGCTCGCGTGGTTGAGGGGAAGTAAGTGCGTGGGCTAAGCGAGTGGTGCTAGGCGAGTTTGTGGAGATTCCACGCATCATGGAAGAGAACGAATGATTTGCAAAAGATGGGATGATCTGGCTTCACAGGCTAAATAGGTTATATATGTATCTTTTTTTTTGGAAGAGAACTAGTGGGGAAGGGAAAGATGATAGCTTGGGTGAAAAGTAGGTTACAGGCAACAGAACATAATTCAAGTGAGAGAGAGGGAGAAAATGAGTAGGCAGAGGTAAGTAGAAGGAATGAAGAAACGTACCATCATAAAGTAAATTGGAAATGATGAAGATGTAACGGCCATTGAATTCTGCAATGTTTATTAAAGCAATTAATTGTTGCTTGGTAGTCACCGTAAAGGTTTAAAAAGGATTAGGAAGTTAAAAGTTACAATTTCGGTGCTAGTGCGACGCATAGTTTATTGTTTCTGTCGCACACCGGATCTCAAAATACAGAAATAAATATGCCGTTGAGATCAGTGCGACGAGACGGTCAAAACGGTATATGGATATCAGTGGTACGATTGAATTACAAAAATTCGAATTTTCTACTAGCGGAAAATGCAAGAAAAACGCTGAAAAATAAGATCGACGGAGCCAAAGATGTCCAATTTGAAAAAACGACAAACTGAAATCTTGCTCAAAAGATGGTTTAGAATTTTTCTATGTAAAAATATTTAGGTTTCGAAAACATTTTATTTTCATCGCTTTTTAACTGATTAAATTGAAGTGAATTTACGCGCGAAATAAACTTTCATATTTTTGGACGAAAATTTACCAGTTGCTATGTTTAACTAGAAGTATTTCAAATATTAAATTTTTATTTCAAAATTTTATCGTTTAAATTTCACAAAATTTTAACTAATTACGTTATTAAAACAGTTGAAATTTACGGGTCGTTACAGCTATAGTTCTCATGTTATATTTACATGATGTTTCAATATGAAATAGAAGCATGTATGCTTGTATTATGGTTTAATATCTGTAAACCAAACATTGTCTGCTATTTTCAAAATTATATCATATGTTTGAAGCAGGTGAATTGAGTTAAGCAGCATGTAATGAATTGCTAATGATGCAGTACAAGGCTAAGATAACTTTTTTCTAGTTGGTTTAAATTCACTTTCTAATTTGAGTGCTTGTTACTTGTTCTTAGATAATTCAAATATAGGTCATACCTGACACAATAACAACAATGATAACACCAACAAAAACCATACTTTAAGTTTAAGATGGGCATAATATATATAATATATAGCGCTGTATAATTACAAGATATGATGTAGCATTCAAAATGGTTGTGCATCAGTAATTACAAGATTGTATCATTTTCTCTATTGATATAATCAGAGAAAATGAATTAGCAATTAATCCCCTAAATTAAGTTAATCATCATAGCTCATATGTTGTTACTTCTGCATCATTTAGTTGATATATCAACATAGCATGACGAGTTTTTTCTTCTTTATTTTTGTTTCAGAAAGATATATGTTAAGGTTAAGCAAATATTCAGATACGTCGTTGAACTCAGGTATTAACAGTGACAAAATTAAATATTGGCATATATCTAGACACATCAGCATTAAATACTTAAACCTTAGGTATTACCATATTTATAAATATATGTCACATTTATAAATAGTAAGTATAGGCAATGAGATTGAAATACCTAAACCTCAAACATATTTATAATTTACATGAAATCATGTTGATGCAACTGTAGTTATGAAATCATGTTGATGCATTTTCTCAATGATGTTGAATTCTTAAGCCAAAATATCATAATCACTATCGAGTTCTTGTTTTTTCCTTTATTCTTGTCCATTCCCTTTTTTCCTAAAAAAATGCTTCAGAAGAGAATATATAAATTAGTTACCTTTATTTTTATATATAAAGTTCTCATGTTAAATTAGCAAACACTTCTTAGTGAAATTAGGTGATAAAATAATGAATTCTTATGTTGAAACATTAAATAGTTTAACTCGTAAAACATGATTCGAGAAGAAGTTATCTTAAGTAAAATGTATTCCTTTGTGATCGAAATAAAAAGTTGAAAATGATAACTAAAATAATTATCTTAAGTAAAGCAAACACTATAATGGACATAAAATATTTCAGTATTGGGATAATTATATTTTACCTCTCCTTGATCTTGCTACTTTTTACCTATTGATGCTTCAAGTTCAACTGTCTTCTGCTAAGTGAGAAACCCAAAAAAAATCATAATATATATAAATATTTAAAACATCATACTAGTTAGTCATTATCGTAAAATATAAAAATCCTACTATAAAATGGTAGTACTTTGCAAAAGAATGATTATTTTTTTCTCAAGTTTAGTAATCAGAATTGACAGTTAATTAATATAACTATGCATAAAACTAGGTATATTCGCGCCCATTACAAATATAACATCGTATAAAATAAGTATCAACAAAGGATGCTTATATCATACCAAAATACCATCACAATCCTCCATTATATAACTTTCATCCTCATAGTCGACATCCCTATCATAAAGTAGCGACTCATTTACTAGTTTGCTAGTCGACTCATCCTCCTCATCAAGTTTTCCAACTCTTGAAAATCTCTAGGGAGTGCTCTGAGCACAACATACCAATTTGAAAAACTACTTTCTCTACAAAAAAAAGACTTATACAGTTTGCATTGCTAAGATAAAAGGGTCGCTTGCAAATTGATTTTGGAACTGATGTAAATTGAGTAATGTAGATCCATCTTCGACCTTCACTCCACGATCAATATTTGCCCAATCACACTTAAACAAGGTAATTTGATAATAGCGTTAGTCTAACAACAAAATCTTACGCAAAACCCCATAATATATTACTTTCTCAATGGACACATCTACGCGAATAGTACTTGCCTCAATGGAAACACCACTATTTTGTGTAGATTTCTCGTGGTCTATTGTATGAAAATGCCAGCGATTAATAATATAACCAGTATAAGAAATTACTTGACGGCGAGATCCGTATGCAAACCAATTTATTAGTTCGCTAACATCGAATGTTTTTCTATCATCTTTAACCTGGAAAAGCATAATATTATATATAAATATTAATCACTATTTTGTGTAGACTTCTATATCAAACTTATCCATCTTAAAAGAAGATATATTGCTATCAACCTTTTCTTTAAACCAATGACTAAAAGTCTCCGAATGTAGCTTTGAAAGTTCCACATCATCTCATGAAAGCTGGGGATGCAAACATTTCAACTTCTCGTTATGCATCCTATATACGTAAATATACAAGTCGAAATTTAATTTATTTCACACATAATAGTTGAATTGAACTTATACTTACTTTATATAAGGCTCCACTTCCTTGGTATTAAACAACACATACCGATGAGCAGCATCAATCACCTCCTTAGTGACTACCGTAGGTTTTCCTTTGGAAATAGGACGCCCCTCGCTTTGTTCCCCTTCATTTCTATTTTTACTTTGTCCAATTTCTAATCAACTTGCAACCTTGGTAGGTGGATCCATGCTTTGTCCATCTTGATAACCTTCTAATGTTACAACCTAATGAAAAGTCGTTATACCCAACAAAAATATGAGTCTTTCTCATGATGAAATATCTCTTTAGGCATTCCTCCAAGCATATGTATTTATGAATGGTACTCTTAGTAAACTATTATTACCACTAAGGTAGCAAAAATAACAATAAGGCATTTGTCTGTTATTACCCTATTTTCATGTTATTATGAAATTGAGTGTTAACTTGTAGATATGTACAAATTAAGAATGATTCTGAAATGTACAAGGTAGTGAGTGTACTACCTTTGTACAAGGCGGTAGCACTACATTGTAAAAGGTCGTTCGTGTACTGCCTTTGTACATTTTTACAAGACTTTGGAATACTAAAATCAATCACGAGTAGGGACAACTGCTTTTTCATTTTAATAATACGAACTGTTGGGGATTTTGCGGTTCGAGACAAATTTGATGGCGATTGCGATGAAGATAATACTGTACTTTCGACTTCAAGGATCTATGGAATAGATTCTTTCAGACAATAGTTCAACCCACCAGGTACAAACGAGTTATCGAACTATCGACTTTCAGGATTCAATGAAGCCCTATAACAGCGTAATCGGATTCAAAGTTTGCACGCCTTTGATCCGACCAAGAACACTTTAGCAAAGTTTCTGATGATGCAATTTGTATAGAATAGAATGGAGAGGAAGAAGAGAGCAATTCTGCGACGTTTTCTGAGTTTGCAACACCTCGGAGGCGTCACAAAACAGAGTAATGGCGACGGAGTTCTGGCATCGCAAAACTGCTTTGTGTAGAAGAAGAAGAACCAGAATTTTGATTACTCTCAACGATTTCTGAGCGTCACTATTTATAGTGGTAGAGAGGTGCATATTCGCCAAGCGTCACAACCGTTTGCAACGGTCGCGTCTATTCATTTTGCAACGGTCGTGCCTATTCATTCTGTAACGTTTTAAAAAACGTTACAATTTCCCGCCATTAATTCAAGTTTAGAAATTTCGGTTTTGGGTCCTTAACGGGCTGAAATCCGACCCGTTACTGTTTATATATGATCCAAAAATATTTTCGGATCCGAAACCCGACCCGGTTCGGTCGGACGGACGGCGGCGGCGCGCGTGTGGTATTGCATGACTTCTCTCCTCACAACAAAGCAAACATGTGGGAGCCCCAAGGCCCCAACATCCACATGAGAAAACTATATTTATACAAATATTTTGTATAACTTTCTACCATGTGGGACTAATATTCTCTTCTTCCTCTTTACTTCTTCTCTTCCAATCAAAACCCAAACCCCAAAGTTATTTGAAAATTTTACAACACGAACGTGGACCTTTGCAACTCACATCCAACCAAGTTGCAAGTGATTAGTTAAACTGTTCAAGAGTTTGAGCACATCACTAATGATAGAATTTCGAAGGGATGAAACAAGAGATAAATTAGAAAAGGTGGCGATTTTAAATTTCTGCAAATTAAAGTTTCAAAATGTTGACTTTAATTTTTATTTTTTTGAATCGGTAGAGAAGTAAAAAATTAATTTCACATTTCAAACATGGGGATAAGGTGAAAGGAATCGAGTCATGCTAAGAATAAAATTATTTGTCATGGAGGAAAATAAAGTAGCCAACTGTAGTGAAACTTAATTGAGCTGTTGAAAATCTCTCTCTTATATAACTACAATAATATTAACATAAATGAGTGGTAGCCAGTAGTGCTACATTATATGCAAATGCAATGCATGTATAAAAAAGTATATGAATGTTATACAAGTAAGGGGATCTAGAAATGGTTTACTTTCCTATATTTTGTTGCGCAGAGTCCTACAACTCTATCTCATTCTATCATTATAATTATTCTAGACATTAAAATAACGGGACATAAAAAATAAGTAGGCCCAGTTAGTTATAACATGATGAAACTAACAAAGAGCAATCATTGACCCTAACTCAAATTTAACTTAAAAGGCCCAATGACAATCATTTTAATATCAAACGATCATTTCCTAACAATTCTCAGTGCTTATCAAATCTATAATCTTCCAAATCCACCAAACAAAATCGTGTTGCAAATCAAGAAACAGAGAAGGAGAATTTGACTTTCTTTTTCAATCTTTTAATGATCAATAGGTGACATATGGATCTTTTTAAAATCCATAACCATGTAATTTTTTACACCCAACTTTCAGACTCATTTACTTGTTTGTATTTTGATGAAAAACTTATTTAATAATTTTATATGTAAGAAAGATATATTTTGTAAGTCGGACTGCTATACACATGTTGAAAAATATGTATCAGGTAGAATCGATTTTGCACTTGGCATTTGGAAACATTGAAATTTTTAAAGCATATGTTGAAACATATGAAACCATCCTTACAAGCAGCGTTCATCATTCAACAAGTACAGTACAGCTCTGTTCTACATGTATATCCACATGCACTGCAGAATTCTTATAATTAGCATTTTCTGGTATAAAATTTTAACTACCACTCTTAGTTATTAATGCATCAAAATTATGAAATTATGTGCATATAATGGAAGAAAAATACTATGTTTAGGTCTTGAGCTAAGGTCAAAAACTATCATGAAATAGTAAAGGGAAGCAATCAGTTATTCCTTCCATGAAATAATCTTATGTTTTAAAATTGAAAATAATGAACGAGTTTTGTGAGCCATAAGGAATTTTTGTTTCTGCAGTAGCATTTTTTTCCCTTATGTCAAGATCCAAAAAACAGTGAAAAGTCTATAGATTTTGAGATTTAGTCCGACGAGCATCCAATTTTTTTTCCTTAAATCTTTTATCTTAGTTTTTTCTCAAACATTAATATTATTCCAAACTAATATAGACAAAGTACATACAACAAAAACCCTGCATATCCATGGAAACTGTGCTATTGGCAAAGACATTCTAACACACCTCTCAACTCCAACAACCTCAACATACCAAATGACATTATTGCAAAAGCAATCACATCAGATCTCAGTTTCTGATCAGTACTGCGTACAACTATATCTTCATATGTCACGGCAAGAAGTAATAATGGAGTTTAGGAAACTAGCACATCCCAAAAACTAACAAATTCATTCACATTTGATCAAGGCAATGAACACGAATGATTAGCAGAAAAATCTAAAGAGATACCAATTGCATTATACTTCTAATTTACATAGTTCATACTTAAATTGTTGTAAAAGATTGCAAATACTTAGATAGTTGTACAATATAGAGGTTGCTCAATGACTTCACATTCAACATGTATATGATTCGTGTAAAAAACTTTCATTGGGTAATTTTCATACTCATTTGTAATATTTGTGGAGCACAACCAGCAATTTACAGGTTTTTTTACAGATAGAAGATCTAGAATCTAGAATTATGATTACATATTAATGATTGCAATATACAATATATCTCGGTGACAAATCCTCAATATGCCTTTGTATCGATAGCTGCCACTATATTGTATTTGAGAAATACCTGAACCTCAAACGATGTTAGAAATTGAACATAGGGCGAAGGTGAATTGGATTTGAAAGCTGGCGCAATAGAAGGTGGTCATGAGCAAAATAAATTCATCTACAAGTTCATCTACGAGTTCGCCCTAGAGTTTGTCTACGAGTTCGCCTTAGAGTTTGCCGCCTTGAGTTTGGATTTCATGTGCCCTAGTTTGGATTTGGAAGAGAACGTGATTTAGGATTAAGGCGAAGAAAGTAAAGTTAGGTTTAGAGGGTTGCTGAAATTTTTTAAGTGGGGTGTGAAATATTAAGAGGGCCGTAAAATTGGTATTTGACATTAGCGAAAAATGGTCATGACATGGTAATACTTTGGTATGCACATATGTTATAAGCAAATAAAAAATTGTTAGGAAACATTGAAAACATGATATTAGCAAATTGTTTTTTTATAAAAATTTGTTTACCAGCAATTTGTTATAAAAATTTCGTTTACCGACAATTTTTTTATATGAAATTTATTTTCTTATAACAATTTCTTATAAAAATTGACTACAATTTGTTTAAAAAATTTATAAGCAAATAAAAATTCCTTATAAAAAATTTGTATGAAATTTCGTTTGCTAGCAATTTGTAATATTCTGACAATTTATAAGCAAATAAAAAAACATGATATTAGCAAACATGATAACACGGTTATAAACCAAATATAGTTCACATTCTATTTCATATACGGTTATATTTAATAGTTAATAAAGCTGATGTCAAAAAAAGTTAAACACTACAATGAAATTGACCTTTGGTAAGTTTATTGACCATATTTGTTAAGTACCAGTTAATAGAGGTATAAATATCAATAAAACACAAAACAAATTATACTGTTTTCAAAAATTAAAAACGCTAGATAGAAATATACTACTGTTGAAAAGTATATTAGGATGCATGTTGAAATGTATACTCGGATGCACTGATTACAAAATTGTTCGTAAAATATTTTTCTGGCAACAAACTCATGTTGAAAAGTATACTAGGATGCATTTTCCAACTAATTTAATAAAAATACTAATAAATTTTAAAAAATATTTCTGTCAAAACTTTAGTAAATATATTATCTTATTAAATAAAATTATTGTAAGTGTTATCTAACAAAACTGCTAAAACTATTACGTAAATACAATGTTTAGCAAAACACGAGTTTCTCAATTTTGTATTTTATTTTGAAAAACATCGTATAAAGTTACGTACTAATAACTGCAAAGTAAAATCAAGTCTATTGGAATAATGATTAAAACCTACAACGACGATCAGCTGATAAAAGTCGTTGAATATTGGCATCTACTACAACGTGCAGAAGAAAATAGTTGTAATAGGCATCTATTACAATGGGCAGACAGAGCTGAAAACTGAAATCTAGTACAATAGGCTAAAAACTGTTGTAATAGGACTATATTACGACGGACTCTGGTAGATCTATATTACAACGGGCCGAAAACTGTTGTAATAGATCAATATTATAACGGGCCTAAACCGTTGTAATAGAGCTGAGAATGGAATCTATTACAACCGACCAGGAACCGTTGTAATAGACTATATTGTAAGGGGACAAAACAGTTGTAATAGAGCTGAGAATTGGAATCTATTACAACGGACCAATAACTGTTGTAATAGGACCGTATTACTACGGGCTAGCTAACAAGGTTGTAACAGGTATACTTAAAGATGAAAAATTGCACCTATTACAACGGGCTTAAGAAAATCATTGTAAAAGTTGTCTATTACAACGGTTTTTTTTGGCCCCATTGTAAAACATGCGTTGTAAAAGGATAGTTCTGTTGTAGTGACATTTTCTAAGTATTGGGAATGTAGAGTTTTGTGGATATACTTAAACCGTTGATATAAGTATATGGAAAGGCATTCTAATCATTGAAGATGAAATGTTTGGTGAGTAAACTTATATAGTTGAGCTAAGTATATCATTATTTTCAAGTATTGAAAAGAGTAGAGAAGAGTTTGAGAATATATCTTTACAAAAGTATTTTAATACAAAAATTTACAAAGGGGTTTTAGCTAATGAAGGGATTAATTAAAGAGGCTTATTGGTTGCTTATGTGCTTAACCAGTGTAGTTTCCATATGGTATTAAATCTCCGATTGAATTGTTTGTTTGTTTGATAGTTAAATAACCGACTATTAAATGTTGGCCAGTTTTAAACTATCGTTGTCGGTTCGGAGAGACCAGAATTAGATATATTATTCAAAATCCACTTTAAACCGGAATAAGCATTCGAATTAGAGATATACTGAAGATGATCGAGGATGGAGATATTTGAAGCGCAAGGGATACTTGCTACTAATTCTAAAGGTGATTCCAAAATGGATGTAGTAGAAGTAGTGTCTTCGGTTTGTTCTTACCCTTAACAGCTTAATGGATGAACGCTGGCACTGCACTGTTGCCTAGAGGACAGCGTTAGCATTCCTAGTGGGATTGCTATATGAAAGGTAAAACGTAGCCTCTAGTCTCAACAACTGGGAATGTCTAAAATAGGGGATATTCTGCAATGCTATGTAGGTCACACCCATTAGGGTATTGTCATCACCCTTCTAGATTATTATTTATGGATTTGGTTGTGCATGAGAGTTCTCAAAAAAAGATTGAACCGGGGTAATGAAATATTCAGTATTATCTAGTAAGGAGTAGGCCGGTTTTGCCATGCAACCCTCGGTACATTTAATCTAGAGGTGTACTATGATAGGTGGTACCCCAGTATCCTTGTCAATGATGGAATCCATTCTCCAATAAGTTCCATTCGGGCTTAGTTGTATACCTATTATGCTGGAATTTAATTAATGTAACAATTTCAACTATGATTCAATATTTATTTTAAACTCTAGACATTACTACAATATCACAAGGTTTCTATAAAAGTGATTTGGTTATCGTTAGGTAAAAATCATCCGTGTTTTATGTGCTACATGGTATTACGAGATGCCCTTTATTTTGAAAGGTTTTATAATATTATAAATCCATTTGAGATGTGTTTCTCAGGCTGGTTTACCAGACCGATCCGGGCATTATTTTCTTATAATGCTCGGGTCAGACCGAGCATATTTTCAAATTTAGTTATGGATACTTTGGAGCTTCAGGAGACAAGCTGGAGGCCTCTAAGATGTACTCACGTATATTTTGTTTTCCACAGCATTTGTTGCTTGTATTTATCAGCAACTATGAGGACAAGTTGTTATAACTGTCCAGGCTAATGATAGTGTTCTTTGGATTGATGTATGTATATTACAGTTTTCATTTGTAAAGATCTGTTATATACTATAAATTACTCGCCTTGATGTAAGATTATATTCTGACTTTTCTTTCCTTTCCCCTAACAATCTGTCTTTCGGGCACTTGGATGCTCGACTCGTGAATATTGTGGATGTATTAGTGTCAACTTCTAAGGATCAAAAAGGCGGGATGTTACATCATATATGTATATAGAGGGGCTAGTATGTCTATTGCGATGTAAATCTGAGTACTTAGATATGAACATTTTAAACCATGTATAATGTACATATTGTTCGTGCAAGTACACGTGAGTATGATACATAGGTACACACTATATACATTATGCAACATTAAATAAATTTCTTTTATTAATCAATAAAATAAATAATGATTTTATTTAAAACTAAATTTAGATTGTATCTAAATCAATTTAAACTTCATAGGCCTAATAAGATTCAAAATGGTTCAAAAAAATTGAACAACCATTTTAACTTGTGTATGCTAGCCAAATCCAGTACACAAACTACCTTGTCCTAGTTTTATGAGAAAACACCGAAACCTCCGAGTTACCCACGATCCCTTGGCACGCATCCACAGCGGAATTCAGTTTGTTCCATTCTTCATATCTAATTGAATATCCAATTCCACAATCCTTTTATAGTAACTCCTTTTTGATGACAAAGATCACTTACCCAAAATATCAAAAAGGGACCTACTAGCCATTGCCAATGATGGGAGTTCTAATACATCTTCGAATTAAACGTTTACCAAAATATTTTTAATTTCAAATCTAAGCTTCCATGTACTCTTTTTCAAATTAATTCTTTCTCAAAATATCCTTATTATTATTTCATACATTAATTTTCAAAACATTATTACCATTTTTTTCAAAACTAACTTTAAAATAATTTTTGAAATAAATGCCTTTTTATAGAAAATTTCAGCTGTATAAGCTCCTCCAAAAACCAAAATAAGAGTCCCCATTGAATTTAAAATACTAATGTAAGATGATAATTACTCGTATAAAATAGATTTAAAAACATGTATCTGATAAAACTCTATATTTCTAAAAATGATGTAATGAACCTCCCACATTTGCTTTGGTTACCCAGTGGTATCCATCAAGCCTTCTTATCATCAAAACAATTCAACAACTTTACTCATCTACAAAGAACATCATCAAATCTCTTAGTCATTCCAAATATGTATCCTCTCTCGGCTTAGGAAACTATGTCATTTCACTGGGACTAAACCAAATATATCCCTTATCAAATTACTAGATTCTCCATGTTCATCCCACTAAAAGTGAACACTGAGTAACTAACTCATCATAAGTTTATCAATAATAATAGGTAATATCTCCTAACATACAATATATATACAACCACAACAAGGAAAACAACAAACAACCAAACAAGCAAACAAGTAAGCAAGCAAATAATTAAAACTGATCATAGCAAAACAAACAATATATACTATTATATTATTACCGAGTTCCATTTCAAGAGCGCAGAAGTCCCCTAAATATTTTGAGAAATGAACGGTCGCTATTTTTATTTTCCTCTTTTCTTGCCCATCTCTCCGCTTCCTTTCCATTCTCAGTCTCTCTTCCTTCGCACATAGCCTATGACCTATATCATTTTTCTTCTATCCTAAATCGCTATTTCCCCACGTTTTCTGACCACGACCTTACAAAAATTTCGGCAAAGCAAGACCTTTTATCTGTGAGGTGAAGGTGAAGCATCGATCTACATTCGTCCTGCTATCCATAGGAGACAGATTGGCTAACGGCATCAGGTACAACAACTATCTATTTTTGACTGCTACTTCAATCATTTCCCCTCTCACAAGTGCATAGCATATGCAAGATAAAGAGCCAAACCCTACAATGATGGCGAATAAACATACATCTAAACCCTGTCTAGAATAGTTAGAAAATTACTCATCTTAATTTTCGCTACTACCAATTATCCCAAATTTGTCATCAGATTGGATGTAAAGCAACATATAGGGTGATTTTGGAGTTAAAATAGCAGGTTGGAAAGTAGATTGGAAATAAATTTAAAAACTATTAGGATAACCGTCATTAAAAAAGTTGTTGAATCATGTTCACCTAATAAGAAAAAGCTAAAATTCCTAAGGTTCTTCAAAAATGAAATCAACATCTGTTTACAATTGAATCTATTTTTGCTATAAGTCTTCTTAGTACAGTAATTTTTCCAGTTTTTTTAACCTCTTTCTATTATTTGGCCTGTCTATTTGTTGCAATCGAATATCTTCCTGTTTTAGATATTGCACATCACGAGAGGAATATGTGAAAGTTGCCTTGCTTTTTATTTCATTTACATTACTTGCTGAAATGTGAAAAAATGGAAGGGGTTCTTTATTGATGCTTCATGCATTCAAATTACCTGGTAATTCAACAAGTAATGTGTAAAATTATTTTTAAATGCATACTTCTATAACTTTTGGTTTTATTCCAATATGTAACCAGGTACAGCTCTCCTATATCCAAAACCGAGAAAAGATCCATGGTTGTAAATCTTTTGCTTGATGTTCGACAAGAGAATATGTAAGCATGTTGAGAAGTGGGTCATTGTTGTTCATGTTGATAACAGTAATCCTTACGGGTTAATGATGTAGATGATACTATGTTGTCTGCATAGCTATTTGTTCATTGTATTTTTATTCAATAGCTATTCGTGTCCAAATAAGAGCATGGATCTTTATTTGGTAGGTTTGGACAATGAGTACCAACCTTTGTTTCATTTGGCCGACCACGTCTTCCCCATGCCATGGATCATATTTCTAATTTCAACCCTTTGCTGATTTCGTATGCCGTAAACATCGCATCATTTAAGCTTTGTTATTCAATCTATGCTAAGTTATGAATTTGTATCTTTTAGTAGTTTATATATTTTCTTCTTGAAAATTAGATTTTCATATTATTTTTTTCATTGGCCCTTAAGGATTTAGACACCATTGCGAACTCATACCATATCCCAGATCTCATACCATGTCACTTATTATGATGCACTCTTTTTTGTCACGTCATTCTTTTTACAATCTTAAGATATACTTGCACAGCCTCCCTTATGATCTCTAATATGTAAACCATGCATACCATACCAACATATATATTATTAGTGATAATAAATTTTAGACAACGGCTGTTCATTGCTTCATTATACAGCTCTCATATGTCATTTGTATTTTCTCAGTCTTCTGCAATTGAGATAGAACACATCTTCCTTTTGATAATAAGTATTTCCTGTTTTGTTTACAGTTCATAAATAAATGCACCTCAATGAGAGGTGATATCTCTAACTATATATCTTATTTTCACGCATTTTATAACTTGCTAATTTTAGACAGACATGTCAACAAAATAACTCATGTTTGAACTAGGGAAATTTTAACGTTGTTTCTTATAAAAAGGCCGGTGGAGAATATGAAAAAGAAAATGTATGGTCTTACAAACAGCACCAAATGAGTAAATGGTCAAACGTTTTCTCTGCATCTACTTTTAGAAGATGGCATTGTTGGTGTTTGCGCCAAAATTGGTCACAAACCCCAAATATCGTGAAAGCACCAATGTATGAACACAAATCAGCAGTTTATAATCACAAATAACAGATCTAAGTAATGTAGAGGATAAAACGTGAAGAATAATGAATTTAAAACGGAAAGAAATAGACAGAGACACAAGATTTATAGTGGTTCGGCTATCTCCGGCCTACGTCCATTTCAAAAGTTAATCTTTTATTGATGTTCTTCGCCGATTGCAGCGAATTACAGCAGTGATTTTCGAGTACAAACAGTAAAGTTGTGTTCAATCTTGATTTTGATAGAGTCTAGACGTTGCTGGATCCAAAAGTCCTTTTTCTGTAAGCATTAGGGTGCTATTTATAGGCGTAGAAGGCTGATATTTCGCTCAGATCTCGGGAGACTTCTTCTGACACGTGAGTGAGCCCATGCGACCGAGCCCACGAAGTTTCGACTCGATCCGTGATCGATACGAACGTAATTCGCATCGACCAGGATTTCATCCAATGTGGTCGAAATTTGGTATGGACATTCTTCATCTTGAATGTAAGCTCCTGTAAAAATTTCATAGCATTTTGACTTGTGGATTAGGAGATACGATCGATACGAATTGGGATTTTTAGTTAGCTGCTTCGTTCGACTCGATGTGTTCGTATCGATCGCGTCGACTCGATCAAAAGCACGCGCGCGCAGGATGATGTGGCACGAAATTCCTGGATCGGTCCACCCTTCTCGCCGAGTTGACCGAGTCTTATTTACACCTCGTCTACATCGATTGCTTCGACGCTATTCGTATCGATCACATTGTACTATTGGAATCGATCAATTGTGGCTCTATTCGTATCGATGGGAGATTTCGTATCGATACGAAGCGTGTGTAAGTGGTCGATACGAAATGAACAAATCAGTGGATACGAACAGGACTTCCTGGATCGATTCGAACATACGGGTAAACGATGGATATGAATAGGGTATCAATCTGATCGATACGAACTCGATGGACGCGAGGCGAAGCGATCATGATCGATATGAACATGATGGATACGAGGCCCAGGATCGATACGAACACGATCGATTCGAACAGTGCGGTCATGGATCGATTCGAACATGATCGATTCGAAATCAGACTTTCCTCGATGGATACGAACAGAACTTCTTTGGATCGATTCGAACAAGGCGTCGAGATCGATACGAACGGTGTGTCTTCCTCATCTTGTATCGATCATATCTTGAGCTTACGAACTCGGATTGACTTGAAACTTGAAACGTTGGCTTTCACAGCTTTGCTTGTCATGTCTTGTCGAATGTAGCTCATTCCGGACTTGGGCAAAATTCATCGACATCCATAGTGAACATGTGATGTATAATCGATATCTGGGATGAATAATCATCGATTCTCAGCCAATTTCTTGATATCTCAGTTTTGCAAAAAAGTGGGATAACACTTGGACTATGGAAATACCAAAGTCTAATGCAAATGCAGAGGAAAATTGCAGGAAACAGAGACTGTTTTCTCCTATCAAAGTCCCTAGCTGGCCAAAAACATATAATCATAATGCAATTAATCATGACAAGTTCAGCGACGAAGATAATTAAAATGAGGGGGTCCCTCACATAAATGGATGGTTAAAATATTTGCAAGAAATTAAGTTTCTCCCTTTTCAGTTTGTGAAGGAGCTGGAAGAATTTAAAAGGAAATAGACCAAAGAAAGTCGAGGAATGCTGTTTTATCAAAAATAAGGCTTTTTGGAGCAGGTAACTGAATATTTTTAGGGCATTATGTGAATTCTTTTAGAATAGCATATATAAACACGTTTGAATAGTATATACATATAGTTACAACACCCTTTGTATTGATATATTAATCATGAATGGAAGAGTTTATCACGGCGAGCATATTAAATCTTTAATGTTCGTATTCTATTGAAGGTGGAAGTGTGTAAGCATGCATGTTATGGTGTAAATGTGATGTATTTGAGACATATAGGATGTTATCATAATACACTTACACTCATAAGTTGCACATTACTTTATGGTGTTCCTTCCTTTTCGTCATTGTTCAGTTTGATTGTATTGTATTATATGTAGAGTGGTGACACAGAAGATGGATGGAAGGACCTTATTCAGATTTGGCAACGTTGATGGAAAGAGATGCTTCGAAAAGAAGCCCTGGGGTTAAATGAGATGATTTAGCTGGACATAATGAAGCAAAAAAGACTCCTGGAGGAGGCAGTTGTTCTTCCCCTATGGATGCCTGAATATTTCCATGTATGTGTTTTACACTTGAGATATTTTATAATTATTTTGAAATTATTTGTTATGCAAATTTTCATTTCTATTGTTGATCACTTACCCTTTTAAGAAAATCTACTTGCTCAATTTTGTTATAGATGAGTCTTCTATATTATTGATAAAGAGTTTATTTTAGAGTTACACATGGTCTTTATATATTTGCCTGATACTATTCATGAAAATATGGCTCCAGTTCCTTTATCAAAATCAGATTATAATGAAAATTTTGGACTTCTAATGATTGCATCAACGTTTAAAATTACAAGTCAATGCTTTGGCACTAAATGGTTTTGTCTAATCCCTAAAACATCATTTTGAAAAATGAAGTTTAATATGAGGCTAAATGGGACCGTAATCCAAATTGTCGCCTGATGACTATGATTTAGGGAGAATGGTGCGTGGAGCATATTCGCGTTCACATTTGACCTCACCGTCATTGTGCCTTTTAGTTGAGGTATATGCAGCAATGTTCATCCACATATAGGGAGATGATAATGAGCTCCACTGAATGATTGCCAACGGTATTGATATCCACATGTTATGTAAAAACCCCATACACAATAACAAGAATTATTCATTTGCAGGCCGCATGGTACGCAAAAAACCTACAGCAAACCTCCTATCATATTGCATCCATGAAAATTTCTCAGCAACTGGAACTCATGAACAAGGCATTACTGAAGGCTAGAAGAATGGTGTTGCATTACATATTTCTAATAAAAATAATAATTTGGATTCAATAAAGTGTGTTGTATATATCATGTCCTGGAGATATAATAAAAATATCATGGGTTGTCTAAGTACTGCATAATTAATTGTTTGCTTTGTCAAGTTATTTTAATATATCATTGATCCTAGGTGTCTAATTGATCCATGAACGGAATATTAGTTTTTTTTAATAATAAAATGTATTCGCTGTTAAATTATGTGCATAGATATACACGTTCACAAATGTTCTGTATTTGAAATTGATGGCATGCATTATCATATGAGTGACCACGTATATATAGTGAAGTATTTTATTTTTCATTCCTTTATATAGACCAATGAGTATCCATTCTGAGTAGTCATTTGAGACAAATTTGAGATTTATAGATTACTGTAATAATAATGTGGGGGAACTTATTCACACTCAAACTTCACCAACCGGTAAAATGACACTTGCTTCAATATTCCTTTTGTCTTCATATTAAGTAATGTGATATGAGCTTATGCCATATAATATCACACGATATGAAAAGCTGTACAAGTAATATAACTTTGGTGCGTGATATTATTAAAGATTTGATCATCTATATATACTTTTTAGCAGAAATCGTCAACGTAGATTCAATTTTTGTAGTCTTTTTCAGTGTATTTATAAAGACAAATGCCAGCTACAACTAACCCTCCATTTTCACATTTAAGACAGAAGAACAATGTCGTATAACCAACACAACACTTCTGATTTATACATCACATTAACTCTTAAAAATTGCAAAATTAGCAACATTTAGTCAATAAGATGAAATATTAAAGACCTTATCACTAACTATATTGTACGACTCTGTGTGCGAAGCACGGGTTCACACTAGTCAATAAAAAATACAATGCATGCAAAAAGGATTAATTCAAGCATGCATAACTTAAATTAATAAAAACCATTATCAAACAAGTAAACAACAACAATACAATGCAAATAGAATAATTTAATTCAAATAATCATGTCATATACCATAAAGCAAATATAGTTAAAAGAAACAGTCAAATTAATATAGTTAATAACTTAAAAAACAATAGAACAACACAAACAATTCAACTAAAGTAACCAAATCCAAATAAAAGGTTACCGTCCCATATATCAAAATAGGTAGTCCTTACATTAAATCCCAACTCTTCCTCTAGAAGGGAATAACTAGACATCCCTGCAACACATTAGGGAAGCCACACAAAATAGGCACACAATTTACATTATCATAATGTATTTTGGAAACTTAAAACTCACATTACCCAATCATCCCACTTCCCATGCCACTTGGTATAGCCTCATAGTTCTCAAAATGTTCTTTTAACAAATATCTTCTCAATAAAATATTTTTTAGCAAACACCTCTAAAGTTTGTTATTCAAACCAAATATTTTACGTTTTCAACTATTCACTTTTGAATCAAATCATTTCCATCCTTGTAAAATATTTTTCCAAAGTATTTTAAATCAATATATTTTATAGTACATCCTTTCCCAACAAAAGTATTCTCAAAATATTTTCAATAAAACAAATTTTCAAATTAGGTATTATCCAATCAAAATCCTTTACCCCAAAAATGTTTTTCTTCAAACATCGTTTCTTAAAATACCCGCAACTAAGATAAACTTTCAAACAAAAGTTTCCAAATGTTAAGGTATTCTTTTTTAATAAAACATTTTTCTCAAGTTAAAATATTTTAACATATCTTCAAGTATTTTCTTCAATGAATTATTTCCTCTAAATATTCTTCAAAATGAAATCAAATAATTTTCTATTATAACAGTTTTCCTATAAATATCTTTTAAATAAACACTCTAGAAATTTAATAGTATTTATTTTAAAATATTTCTCAATGAAACATTTCTAGGTTATATTATTACTATAAAAATACCTTTCACGATATACTTTTTTTGTCAAAGAATGTTTTCAAACAAACTAAATTTTCAATCAAAACATTCCACAAAAACACTTCTCTAAATACTTCCAAACTAAATCTAATTTCTCATCAAAGTATTTTCTATCAAAATATCCTCACAAAAATACATTTTAAGTAAAATATCTTTAAAGTAATCGTTTTGCTTCCTTACGAAAATATTTGCATAGAATTATTTTATTTCTCTAATTAAAAACTTTATCTTGTCCTTGTAGAGTTTCCAACAAAGCATTTTAAGTTCAAAAACATAAATTTTCCCTTTTTAACAAAATATCATTAAAACCAAAAATGGATATTCCATTAAACTTTTTTAGTTAAAACTTCATAAAAATAACCATGTTTATTCAGGTTGGATTTTAATAACAATTTAATATTATGTATAAGCCACTCGAATTATAAGTAGCACTTAACCCCTCCTATAAATGCTCATCGTACGCTACTCCTACTATACTTATCCCCCACATAATGGACATAAAAAATAAATGTTGTTTTAATGTGAGATAATGATGGTTTCACATATAACACATAAACACAAAGCATATAACCACAAATGAGAATGCTCTCTCATCGTATTTTTTAACCCAACCTAAGGTGTAAATTACCCTACTCTAAATGGCATAAATCTATCCAAGGGTCAACGAATCATTAAACCTAAGCGTTGATACCAAGCGTGATAACCTACTATTTTTAACGTGTAAAATTAGCTACAAAATACGCTTACAACTAATTTCAAATATTAAAAGCAATGGACCGTGGTTATATAAAAATAAAAATAAATACATATAAAAATGAATAAAAAAGGAAAACCACACAACATAATTAAACAAAATTACATGTATATTATCATAGTAATTTAAATACCACATAGGTTTAATACATTAAATTACATCCACATTTTCCAATACATTAACTATCATTAATCCACAAAAATATAACTATGGTGTAAGAGAAATATACCAAGCCAAGCATGTGACACCATGCACCTCTAGGCACCCTGAAAATCGAACATGACTAGAAGCACGGGTGGTCGGGTGAAATAAAAATCCATAACATAGCACAGAGACTATGGCAACAACATAAAATGATTAAAATATTACAGCGGAAGAAAACTTTCACTAATTATAAATTAATAGAAAAACAGCTTCATTAAAAACAACATTATCCCAAATTTATTTCTAAAACCAAAAGTACAAAGTAGTCTCTACCAAAACATAAAACATAACAAAGTTCACAATATAGGTCCCCATATATAGAGTAAAGTACGGAAAAGAGAAACGAAGTACATGAAACAAAAGGAACAAAGGTTGAAGATAACAACTGCTCCAATGACGCTCCAAGCTGCAAAGAACTTCAACCTAGACCTGCCCTCCTGTGATTTGGGGAAAATAGGAAAAATAGTAATGGGTCAGACATAAAGTCTGGTGAATGGGAAATAAAATGAAGCAGAAAGAATAAAACAGTTTAATTCCAGGTCTTCCTGGATATCGTAGAGGGTGAATAATATAATGCAGCGAATCCTTCTTGGATACAGTTCCTAAGAAGCCAAAGTTCATGGTCACTCTAGAGAAGTCAACCATGCAGTAATACTAAACGTCAATTGGCCTGTCGGACCTGCTGTCCTTACCTATCCACGTGCTACAGCGTGAAAGTTATGCTCTTCAACCGTGCGCTGTGACTAAATGCCTCTTACATCTGACCAGCGCCGACTCAAACAACCTCGTAGGACCCCGAAGTTGCGCTCAGGCTTCGCCAAACTAGACTCATATCCTCCTGTATCCTCGGCCACCAACGTGGACTTGCCCCTATCCAAAGTGTCGGTCTTTCGAAAGAGCTCCCGCAGCTGGGTCGACTGCGCAAAATCTTTCAACAATCTGCCTAAAGAAGCCTACGTCGGAGCACATTTTTGTCATGTTCCGTCCGCATCGATCTGACTGAAGAAGCCTACGATTGCAGATGATATTTATCCTACGTACTAGCAACCTATGAAAGGTAACAAACATCCTTGCGAACCTACTTGCCCGCTCCTAGTACGTACTGCCAAAACTATATTTTGGTCTTAATTGCATGAAACACCTATCCAGACCTTTACAAGGTCTGCCTACCAAATCGCTTCCAGATTAATTAATTTTACCGTTATAGTTTACATACTGTTTATTTCAATTAATCTGCTTTAGGCAATTTTTACATCCGATTTGGTTATTTCACAATTTCCCTTTTTCTTACATAAATGGTATATCAATTTCACGTCCGTTCAGTCCGTATGGTTTGTCTGCAATTTTTATGCCATTTTGTTACAAATTTACAGTAGCCTTTAGGGTCCATTTGGTTTACATTTTTTTTCCACCCTAATTTATGTTCTCCTTTTAGAGATTTAATCTATATAGAATTTTTATCCAATAGCCACAAACCATTTAATTACACAAAATTCCACTTTTACGTTTTTAGGCCACATATGAAACAAACAATTATGCCAATTAGACTTTCCAATTTTGTTCCAAAACCATATTCAAAATTATGTAATTATATCAATCAAAACTATAATTTTATTTAAGTAACATATTCTGAATTTATTCAACTAACCTGTTCTACCATTAGAAATTGAATAACAATTCTAATTCAATTTAATTAAACCAATCTTATTTACGCCATGAAACATGAATAACAATTTGTTTGTTCCAAATTTCAACCCAAACATGAATTAGAATTGAGAAGTGGAAGAAGAAGAAGATACAATAATTTACATAAATTTCAATCTTATTTATGCCATAAAACATGAATAGACAATTTATATATCCCATATTTTAAACCAAACATGAATTAGATTTGAGAAGTGGAAGAAGAAGAAGAAGTTGCAATAATTTACATCTATTCTCAATTAATAACAGAAATTAATTCATATTAACGTGCCAGAAAAGAATTGAAATTGAGCTACATTATTATTCTATTTCATATTAATTCCCACTCACCTGGCACTTGAGCTTGCATAAATTTGAAAAAAGCTTTGCTTTAATCTTTCTCCCTTTGATTCTTCTAAATTCCCCAAATTGATTGAATATATATATATATATACGTAATTTAATTTGGTAGAGATTTGTTTATTTAGTAGAGAAAAGGAGGAAGAATAATACACACTAATTTTACTGTAGAATTATAGCGACGGCTGAATAAGAAAAAAGGTTTAGGTTAGATGGTTTATTTATAGATTGTTTGAGTGAATATAATCCATTAGATTATTTTAGATTAAAATTGGTTCTTTCATACACTTAATGGTTATCCATTCTAGCCCATACACATCAATCAACTAATAAAATTTAGCCATATCATTATATTACATCACTGGAGCGAATGGGAAGCCGCCACATATCAGAAACAACGCCGAAATACATAGGAAAATCACTGGAAACGAACCAGCTAAAAAAACAGGGCTCCAGATTTTGGGCGACAACGGGACTTGATCCCTGGTCACTAAGGAAGTCAACATGCACCGTTACCACTATACCAAATGCGCTTTTAATTTCTTTTTAATTATATTTCCCGTAAAATATCGGGGTGTTAGATTCTCCCCCTCCTTAAAGGATTTCGTCCCCGAAATCTCCAAAGACGGAAGAACGTAATTAACAACCAGCATCCAAGAACTACATCCATCTACTCAACCATCATCCATTTCTACCATTGTCCTTACTTTTAACTAATGCAATTTATGATTTATGTAAAGTGAAATGCGTATGAACTTACCTAATGCGAAAAGGTAGTCGGTCTACTGATTCAGTTGACCTCCTGTAATGCAAGTATGCTTATGCCATGCAACCAAATGTATGCAATTACCCTAGTATAATTGATAATTCAATATGTATGTTTCAATCGTTCACCCAAATGCACCATCCATATGCAACATCCATTTATACATACATACATATATATATACACACACAACCATGTGCAAATGCAATTGATAACAGGCACACATTTGCAGGTGTGTGTACCTAGTTGGCCGATTATCCTAATAAATATCTATCTAGTGCATGCAATGCATCCATTTGCAAACATTGGCATCCACTTGCAATCATTTTCATCCATCAAACATAACATGCCTAATGACATGTTTACAACCAAGCTACCATCCATAGGTTTCACCTAAATATTATTGAAAAGACCCTAAATAAGGAAAGATCAAAGATCAAAGATAGGATATTTGAAGTGCGCCTTCAAATAGAAAAGGATAAGAAGTTCGAATTCTCTCTTCAGATTCCCATGTACACTCCTTGGGGTCATCTCCCCACTGAACATTCACTAGACGAACTTCCCTGTTGTGTAATCTCTTAACGTCGTGTTCCAATATACGGGTGGGTGTACGACGCACAAGTGATTCGCGCTCTACCTCCACTTCCCTTAGCTGATCGGGTTCTACTACTACTGCGGAATCATGTAGACACTTCCTCAAATGCGAAATATGAAAAACATCGTGAACTCCTGCCAACTTACTTGGAAGATCAACTCTGTATGCCACTTTTCTAATCCGTGCGATAATAGGGAAGGGTCCTACAAATCTCGGTCAACTTACCCACTGTGTCAAATCTCATAACTTTTCTCAAAGGAGAAACCTTGACAAAAACCATATCTCCAACCTTAAACTCCAAGTCTGAACGTCTTCTGTCGGCATATGACTTTATTCTATCTTGTGCAGTCTTCAACCTCTTGCGAATCAAATCCACCTTCTCAGAAGTTTCCCTCACCATGTCTGGTCCAAGCAAGATCCTATTGGTGGTATTCCACTAACAGGCTGGTGATCTACATGGTCTACCATAAAGGGCCTCGAACGGTGCCATCCCAATGCTTGCTTGATAACTATTATTATACGCAAACTCCACCAAAGGTAGGTGGTCTTCCCTAGAGCCTCCGAAGTCAATGATGCACAATCTGAGCAAATCTTCCAAAACTCTATTTACCCTCTCAGTCTGTTCATCTGTCTGAGGGTGATATGCCGTGCTCAGATTCAATTCTGTTCCCAAGGCTTGCTGAAGACTACTCCAAAACTCGATGGTGAATAATGGATCTATGTTGCTCACAATGCTGGCGGGAACTCCATGAAACCTAACTATCTCCCTTACATAAAGAGTCGCCAAAGAAGCTGTCATCCTATTACTCTTAATGGGTATAAATGAGCGCTCTTCGTCAGTCTATCCACAATGACCCAAATGCTTGTGTTCCCTCTCCGTGACCTTGGTAATCTATCCACGAAGTCTATAGAGACGCTCTCCGATTTTCATAATGGAATATCCAATGGCTGCAACAATCCTCCGGACTTCTTCTGTTCCACCTTTAACCGTTGACAAGTGATGCACTTCGATACATACTCCGCCACCCTCTTCTTCATTCCGGGCCAATAGAATGCCCTCTTCATATCCCGGTGCATCTTATCACCACCAGGGTGCACTGCCATCCTAGAATGATGTGACTCAGCCAACACCGCATCTACTAAATCCTCACTACGAGGAACACAAAGTCTACCATCCCCTCTAAGCCATCCCCTAGTGTCCATGGTATAGCGCCTAAGATGTGGTGATGACTCTCATCTACCAAGCTTATCTAAAATGTCCTTTAACTCTTCGCCCTCACCTTGCCTTGCTCCAATCTGCTCTGTTAAAGTAGGCTGGACGTCGAGGGATGCTAATAATCCCAGAGCTAAATCCGATGGAGGTCTAAAATCAAAGGTAGCAATGTACTCCAAATGCTTCCATTCCAAAAACAGAGGACTTAAAACCACTTTTTGTCTACTCAACGCATCTGCCACTACATTACCTTTGCCAGGGGTATAGGAAATCTCAAAGTCGTAAGAGGGTAAAAACTCCATCCATCTTTGCTAACTCAAATTCAAGTCTTTCTGAGAGAATAGATACTTCAAAGACTTATGATCCATGAAAAGCTCAAATCTTTCTCCTAAGAGATAGTGCCTCCAAGACTTGAGAGCAAAAACTATCGCTGCCAACTCAAGATCATGCGTCGGGTAGTTCTTCTCATGCGTTTTCAACTGTCTACTCGCATAGCATACTACCCTACCCTCTTGCATCAGTACTGCCCCTAGTTCCGTACCACAAGCATCCGTATAAACTGAGAAAGGCTTGGTTCCATCTGGTAATACCAATACGGGCGTGGTAGTCAAAGCTTCCTTCAATCGACTAAAGGCATCCTCACACTTGGTATCCCAAAAAAAAAACTGAATTCTTCTTGGTAAGGCGGGTAAGTGAAGTTGATATCCTAGCGAAGTCCTTAATGAACTTCCTATGTTTGTGGCATTCTTAGGGGTCTTCTAATCCTGTACTGCTGCCACTTTCGTCGGATCTACTGCAAGTCCAACCTCCAAAATGGTGTGTCCAAAAAAGCGAACCTCATCCCTCTAAAAGTGGCCCTTGGAGAACTTCGCCTTCAACTTATGTGCTCGCAAGGTCCTAAGCACTTCTTCCAAGTGAACAGTATCCTCCTCCTTGCCGCGCGAATAAACCAAAATGTCATCGACGAACACCACCACAAACTTGTTTAACGGTTCGCGAAATACTCGACTCATCAGGCCTACAAAATATGTCGGAGCATTGGTTAGCCCAAATGGCATGACTAATTACTCAAATAACCTATCTGAATTCCTAAATGCAGTCTTCTCGATGTTATCCTCCGCCACACGCAACTGATGAAATCCCGTGGCCAAATCGAGCTGCGAAAATACCTTGGCTCCTACTAGCTGGTCGAAGAGATCATCTATACGTGGAAGAGGATAACGATACTTCTTTGTCAGCTTATTAAGCTCCCTGTAATCCACGCAAAGTCTGAAAGAGCCATCCGCCTTAGTGGCAAAGACGATGAGTGCGCCCCACTCAGAAATGCTCCTACGAATGAAGCCCTTCTCCAAAAGCTCTCCAATCTGCTTGCTCAACACACGACGTTCCTTAGGAGCCATATGCCTTACCGGTAAAGCAACCGGTTTGGCATTATCGACAAGATAAATCTTGAACTAGATCTCTCTTTGAGGTGGAAGGCCAGTAACCTCCTCGAACACATCTGGAAAGTATCTAACAACGGGTACCGAACTTAAACTATCGGGTGATAAGTCAAGAGAATAAAGGTAGCTCAACATGACTGATCCTCTAGGATCACAAGATACTTCCAAGGTACGTCCACTACAAATGCCTAACCTCACTACCCTCTTATCGCAATCAAGAACAACACCATACACGGATAGCCAATCCATACCAAGAATCAACCCAAACCCGAAAAAGCCCAATACAAAGGCACTACAGTCAAACTCAACCCCTGAAATAAACAATTTCAAATCCCGACATAACATGGACAAATAGGCCGATCCTCCTACAAGCTTTGATACTACTACCGGATCGGTCACTAAGCAAGCATCAAGACCAAGACCCTCTACCAGAGTACTAGATATAAAAGAGTGCAAAGCTCCAAAATCAAATAGGGTACGAACAGGAAAATCAGAGATAGATAACACACTTTCGATGATCACCTTCTTTCCCTTGTCCACAACCGAACGAGTACTAGAGGAAGGAGCTGACTCTAAAGCATAAGCCTGAGCAGGCTGTGAAGGTGTCTGTGAACTGTCCTTGGGCTTCGATGGACAGTCCTTTTTCATATGCCCCACTTGATCGCAAAGATAGCACCGCGGTCTCGGTCGTTCTCCTGCCCCTCTACAATCCTTAGCAAGATGACCAGGTTTCCCACAAGTATTGCACTTCCATTCCTTCCTTAGAACCTGTGCAGTTAATGCCCCGCTATAACCCTGCTATATATCATAGCGGATTTCCACCGCTACGATTTTTCTATATAGCCCCAAATATAGCCTTTCCACTTTAAGCCCCGCTATTTTCGCTATATCCCGTTATTCCCGCTATATTCTGTTATTTCCGCTATATCTTCTTTAAAAGAAATGAATTGAAAATGACATTTATACATTATAAAAATTATGAAATTAATTAATTTAACTGAATTTTTAATATATTTTCAGAAATAAAAATACTCTAATATTCTACTAAATTCAATTATGTTATATAGCAGTTTTATGTTTATTTACAGTATATTCGCACATGTTTTATTTAAAATTATTTATGTATTAATTATAATTCAATTGAATGTTAATTTTTCATTTAATTACCATTTATATATTTGTAAAAACATTGAGTACGAGTTTTATATGCTATTTTAGAGTCATCCGCTATATCTCGCTATATCCTCGTTGTATCCCCGCTATGACTTCTTGCACCTCCGCCGCATTGAATCTGCCGAGCGCTTTAACTACACAGCTTAGAACTTTCCTTTTTCCACCTGACCCTCCTTCTCCTCTCCTCTTTCCTTTCCACTACTTCTTCCCATCACTCTTCTATGCCACATCTCCTTTCTTCTCAGTATTAGCAAGTAAAGCCATCTCTACCAATCCCTCAAAAGTGGCTCCCATCAGAATGTGGCTCACTACCAAACTTTGCAGTGGCTGACTCAAACCCTTAGCGAACTTCAATGCCTTCTTGTGAAGAGTATTGATCAGTTCTAGTCCAAATATGGCAAGCTCATTGAATCGATTAACATATTCCTTAACTGTCATATCCACTTTCTTGAGCTGTATAAATTTCTCTAGCTACACTCCCTCTTCAGCCTGCGATAAGAATTTCTCTCGAACCTAGTACGAAAATCTGCCCAAGTCAAATTATCAGCCTCAGCCTCCACAATCTCCCACCAATAAAGAGCCTCTCCCTGCAATTGCCATGAAGCCAACTGCCTTCGAGCCAAGTCCTCCAATCCCATAAGTCCAAATATCCGCTCACAACTACGGATCCAAGCTCTCGCCTCAGTATATGACTCGATGCCAAGAAACGGCTTGCCTCCTAAGCTAGTGTAGTCCTTGCATAACTTGGGAAAATCGAGAATGCCTGGCGGATGGGCTGGAGTCCCTTCCGTCGGAGCAGCATCCCTAACTGGTGGCTCTGCTCGTGTAGTGGCCTGCAAATAACGTCTGAACCAAGCAGGCATATTAGGGCCTGGAACTTTGGGGATATCTTGCGGTTTAGACATTTCTATCTGTGGATATTAAAAAGATGGGATTAGGTAATCTACAATAGTTCAATAGATAGGGAGGAAGAGATATGAGGGACCCATTTCTAAAATTCCTTTTTTTCCAAAATATACACATATACTTTTAAAAGTATTATTCGGAATATCCTTTAAAAATTATTCAAAAACCTTTATATTTTTAAAAATATTTTTTAGGATTACCGAAACCTTAGCTCTGATACCAACTGTGACACCCCGCACCCCTAGGCACCCTGAAAATCGGACATGACTAGAAGCACGGGTGGTCGGGTGAAATAAAAATCCATAACATAGCACAGAGACTATGGCAACAGCATAAAATTAATAAAATATTACAGCGGAAGAAAACTTTCGCTAATTATAAATTAATAGCAAAACGGCTTTATTAAAAACAACATTATCCCAAATTTATTTCTGAAACCAAAAGTAACAAGTAGTCTCCACCAAAACATAAAACATAACAAAGTTCACAATATAGGTCCCCAAATATAGAGTAAAGTACGGAAAAGAGAAACGAAGTACATGAAACAAAAGGAACAAAAGCTGAAGATAACAACTGCTCCAATGACCCTCCAAGCTGCAAAGAACTGCAACCTAGACCTGCCCTCCTGTGATTTGGGGAAAATAGGAAAAATAGTAATGGGTCAGACATAAAGTCTGGTGAATGGGAAATAAAATGAAGCAGAAAGAATAAAACAGTTTAATTTCAGGTCTTCCCCGGATATCGTAGAGGGTGAATAATATATTACAGCGAATCCTTCTTGGATACAGTTCCTAAGAAGCCAAAGTTCATGGTCACTCTAGAGAAGTCAACCATGCAGTAATACTAAACGTCAATCGGCCTGTCGGACCTACTGTCCTTACCTATCCACGTGCTACAGCGTGAAAGTCATGCTCTTCAACTGTGCGCTATGACTAAATGCCTCTTACATCTGACCAGCACCAACTCAAACAACCTCGCAGGACCCCGAAGTTGCGCTCAGGCTTCGCCAAACTGGACTCATATCCTCCTGTCTCCTCGGTCATCAATGTGGACTTGCCCCTATCCAAAGTGTCGGTTTTCCGAAAGAGCGCCCGCAGCTGGGTCGGCTGCGCAAAATCCTACAACGATCTGCCTAAAGAAGCCTACGTCGGAGCATATTTATCATGTTCCGTCCGCGTCGATTTGACTGAAGAAGCCTACGATTGCGGATGCTATCTATCCTACGTACTAGCAACCTATGAAAGGTAACAAACATCCTTGCGAACCTACTTGCCCACTCCTAGTACGTACAGCCAAACCTATATTTTGGTCTTAATTGCATGAAACACCTATCCAGACCTTTACAAGGTCTGCCTACCAAATCGCTTCCAGATTAATTAATTTTACCGGTACAGTTTACATACTGTTTATTTCAATTAATCTGCTTTAGGCCATTTTTACATCCAATTTGGTTATTTCACAATTTCCCTTTTTCTTACATAAATGGTATATCAATTTCACGTTCGTTCAGTCCGTATGGTTTGTCTGTAGTTTTTATGCCATTTTGTTACAAATTTACAGTAGCCTTTAGGGTCCATTTGGTTTACATTTTTTTTCCACCCTAATTTATGTTCTCCTTTTAGAGATTTAATCTATACAGAATTTTTATCCAATAGCCACAAACCATTTAATTACACAAAATTCCACTTTTACATTTTTAGGCCACATATGAAACAAACAATTATGCCAATTAGACTTTCCAATTTTGTTCCAAAACCATATTCAAAATTATGTAATTATATCAATCAAAACTATAATTTTATTTAAGTAACATATTCTGAATTTATTCAACTAACCTGTTCTACCATTAGAAATTGAATAACAATTCTAATTCAATTTAATTAAACCAATCTTATTTACTCCATGAAACATGAATAACAATTTGTTTGTTCCAAATTTCAACCCAAACATGAATTAGAATTGAGAAGTGGAAGAAGAAGAAGAAGAAGATACAATAATTTACATAAATTTCAATCTTATTTATGCCATAAAACATGAATAGACAATTTATTTATCCCATATTTTAAACCAAACATGAATTAGATTTGAGAAGTGGAAGAAGAAGAAGAAGTTGCAATAATTTACATCTATTCTCAATTAATAACAGAAATTAATTCATATTAACGTGCCAGAAAAGAACTGAAATTGAGCTACTTTATTTTTCTATTTCATATTAATTCCCACTCACCTGGCACTTGAGCTTGCATAAATTTGAAAAAATCTTTGCTTTAATCTTTCTCCCTTTGATTCTTCTAAATTCCCCAAATTGCTTGAATATATATATATATACGTAATTTAATTTGGTAGAGATTTGTTTATTTAGTAGAGAAAAGGAGGAAGAATAATACACACTAATTTACTGTAGAATTATAGGGACGGCTGAATAAGAGATTAGGTTTAGGTTAGATGGTTTATTTATAGATTGTTTGAGTGAATATAATCCATTAGATTATTTTAGATTAAAATTGGTTCTTTCATACACTTAATGGTTATCCATTCTAGCCCATACACATCACTCAACCAATAAAATTTAGCCATATCATCCTACTACATCACTGGAGCGAATGGGAAGCCTCCACATGTCAGAAACAACGCTGAAATACGTAAGAAAATCGTTGGAAATGAACCAGCTAAAAAAAAACAAGGCTCCAGATTTTGGGCAACAACGGGACTTGATCCCTGGTCACTAAGGAAGTCAACATGTGCCTTTACCACTGTACCAAATGTGCTTTTAATTTCTTTTTAATTATACTTCCTATAAAATATCGAGGTGTTACAAAGCAACTGCGGATATGGTCTGTATCCAGAATTTTGCTCTCTACTCTGCTCCTAGTTACGACTTTATAGACACACATAAATGTGTATATATATATATATAATAGGGAAAAGATGATCAACTATGTCTGGACTACGTCTTATCCTATACACTTTGATCATAGGCTCGATAGCTATTGCGTATGGAAAGACCGTCTACATACCCTTTTGGGGATCAGGCCCATGTAGTTTCGTTTCTTGATCTTCTCCTGCACCCAAATACTTGTTAGCACATAACAACCATAGCATCCATGCAAGTAGGAAAGACTATTCCTAATAAGCCATTATATGCAACCATTATAAATATGGGGTAACAGTAATAATGACAACGTATAGTCATTAAGCACTACAGAAATTTGACAGTACTCAATGTCAACCCCAAACATCAAACAAACCAACAACAACAAATATACTCATGTACATATTAACCATCAACTATTAGCAACACATTATCAATGCAAGTACTAATCAAACAATTGTGTACTAGTCCACTATATTAGTAACGCAAACACCAAATCATCAAATGTGCACTAACTCATTATATCGATAACACAAACAACTACTCATCAATTGTGTACTAATCCATTATATCAGAAACACAAGCATCAACACAACAAAACCATAATTAACTAAACATTATGTAGCTAAGCAGTTAACATCGATATCAGATGCACATTGGTCAAGTATCGATACGAGATATTTTATAATATCGTGATAATATCGATAAAATACCGATTATGTCTAACACATGTTATAAAACAATACTGTACTATGTTATAAGGATGTTAAGTATATTTTTCCAAATTATTACTAAAGGTTGATTGCATTTATCTACAGATTACAATCTCTCTACCAGGATATACTATTAAATACAAGTCTTAAAATAAAAAAAATGAGAAATTCATATAATGCACGTCATTATTATTTTCTTCCTTTTATACTATATTCTTTGTTTCTTCAGCTATATAATCATCTCTATTAATTTTATTTTTATTTTCATATTTTTATTTTTTTATTTTCACTTAAATTATCAAACAATTAATGCTTCAACTTTTAGTTCTTGGTGCATGATAATAATTAAAATACAAAAAAAAAGAATTTTCATAAGCCAACTTATCAATTAGGGACAGTGACTAAGAATATCACTAAAAAGGAGAAGTAACTCTTATGCAATCTTGTTTTTAGTGGTAAAATGTTCACACAAAATAAATCATACAAAATAATGGAATAAGTTCAATTTTCTTTATCGAAAGACCAATGAAGGAGATTGAAAAAATATATAAACCTGAAAAATTAGCACAATGAGATATATAATATGGTCAACATATTATTATTCACTATATACTAAAAATAAACATTGAGAATGTGAAGATATTTATTCGTTGTTTTATTTTCTCTAATGCTTACAATATTGATTGATATTCTTAAAAAATATTTGGTATTATACACTAAATATCAAAGTGATAAATCAGCAAAAATTGAGCGATATATCAATATGATATTTTAAGCAATATGTTTGAAAAAATACCCATTAATGAGCGATATGAGATATATCGACGATATATCAATGGTATTATCTGACATTAACTACTTAGCTATGTAGTGGTAATGGAAAAATATCGCACACACATCCAAATGTGATTCCATCATCATAAAACAACATATGTAATAACATAAATAAATAATTAATCACATATTACATCTATCCAAACATTATATTTAAAACCATTATTTTCTATAAAGTATAAAATTGTTTTTTTGTTGTGTATTATAGAAACACCTTTATTTATTCCAATCCAAAACAATAATAATTTTAAAAAACGATAATTGTAACATCCCTTTTGAAAAGTTAACACAAAGAGTTTTTAGCATAGTGATTAGTATGTGGTGTTGCAATCCGAGCCGGCAGGGGTCTAAATCCCACTGTCATCACATTTGGTGTCAAAGGTAGTACCCAACTAGAATTGTGTGTTGTAATGTTGTGGATGTCAGTAAGGTGGTACTAATGCGTGTTACATACACAATAGTTGGGTGCTAATAAGCCAATAGGGACATTGGGCTCTTTAAGGGGGTAGTCTATAACATCTCTTTTGAAAAGTTAATACATAGATCTTCTAGCACGGTGGTTAGTGTATGGTGTTGTATTTCAAGACGGCAGAAATCCCATTATCATCACAATAATATACTTTAAAAATCCTTTATTATACTTTTATTTCTTCTCATAGCATATAGCATCGTATTTTAATAAATAAATAAAAATAGTAATTTACATCAACTTACTTTTTTTTTAAATGTTATTATTTTACATCAAAATAATATTTACATATGTCAGAATAATAATATATACTAAACCACTTTAATATTTCCCAAAGCAAATTTATTACTATTTATCTCAAAAATACCAATATTCTTTTTAATGTTCAAAACTTCTTCTATCCCCATTTGTCTCAAGATAGTAAACTCAAAACTCATTTAGAGACATATCTTTACCATTATTATCATCATTCCAAAATTATCTTTTATTTTATTACCTAAACAACAACAACAATAATATTTTCTTATGTAAACACCATAAAATAAATTATATTATCATTTACCCAAAATAATATATTTTTTACAAAAAACTATATTATTAATGAAATATTTCTTTATTTATAAATAGTAATAAACTTCACAATTTCAATTTAAAACATATTTTTGTTATTATGTATGAGTTTGCCCAATAATTCAAAAAAAATAACCTTATTAAATTTCTCACATTAATTTCAATTTTGTGGGTTAAATCACTATTATTATCAAATACTACTCAAAATCTATAAATAGCCTTATCTTTCATTTATTTATCTATTTCTTCCATTTTTACACAATTTCATCCATTTTATTTTAATAAATTAATTTCCCCTTTTAAATCCATAATTAATTAGATTTAAATACACCATAATGTAATAATCAATAATAAGCGATCAAACCAAGGCACACCATGCTCAAAACACCAAAATAGCCAAATAATCATCAGTAGAACATAATGCGTATAAATAAATATGAATTCTCATGGATGGTTATGTATTTAGTATCTTTAAAACTCAATTAATTAAAACTAATTTACCATGCCAATGCTCTTTTGTACACAGCTCCAAAACTCAGCAAACTACTAATTAAATTGTTTAGAATTTTACCACGAGTTCCATGGAACAAATCGCACGTGAATCGAATTTTGTATGAAATTTTTTTGGAGGTTAGAAGATCTAGCATTTAACTTGTAAATGATAAGGTCTAAATTGAAAAACAGAGTGTCGCCTTCTCAAACAAAAATTGCATCTATAATCCTCATCGGCATTTCCATGTTGCACCCGCCTCCATCACCCGAAGTCATCGCCATCCCATCAGACCCCTCCGCCCAACCCACCTAAACCCGCACAGCCTGATGCCACCCTTCTAATGCCAAGCAACCCCTCATCCGTCACCAAGATGCAACACAATCTCGGTCGAAATTTGGCATCCGGCCAATCCAACACCCCTTTGGCCAATCCAACCGTATGGATCGACTCCCCTTAACATCATCTACCCGATTGCACCCTCTGATCTTCTAGTTGTTGTCTTTGCATCATTGATCAAAAAAACCTAGAATGAACGGTTGATAATTATTTATAAATTTTAGGCCACCTCGAACTCCATCTTTGAAAACGAAAACTTGCCACCACTTCTACTCGTCGAGAGCTTCAAAATGATATATTATAAGGTAGGATTTATGCACTTTGAATTTTAATGACTTTTAATTGATTTGTCAATCCATTATTAAAGGGAGATTGGAGAATATTTGGATTATGGCTGAAAAATGAGAACAGAGGTGACGACTAGGATTCTGTAACTTCATATTTGTAGGCACGAAGTGTCGTGTTAGGCCAAAGCGGTCATAAAGGCCTAAAAACCTATTCTTCAAATGTTGACGAAACTGTATCATACCATATATCAAAACATAAGCATTTGATGTTTTTAAACATAATGAAAGCATCAAAATTCCCAAAAAGACATCCCTATTTAAAACTATTTTGCATTGCCTACTAAATGCAATTAGCTATTTAAAACTAATTAATAATTAATGTGTCAGATTTACGGACCGTTACATATATATATATTGGTATAATGAGATTGCAGTGTTGGAAAAACCAATAGAAAACACTACCGTGAGTATTAATTATGGTTGATTTCAACTTTATATTATGAGATAATTAAAATACATCCAATAAGTCATTGACCATATAAAACTCTTATAGATATTTTATTAAAAACCATGTTTCCATCACATTTTCTTTGGTTGCTTTTGTGTGTCGTATTATATTGTGTCATTATAGTACGTAATTAATGTGTATTTGAGTCTTTTGGTTTTGGTCCATTCCTCTTTGTTGTATGCTTTAAATAGGTTAGGAAAAACGAGGGTGGGTTGTTATACTGTTGGTCGGAATGATAGTGGAAATTCTTGCTAAAGAGAAACAACTTTCTCGTTGGCTCCTATGGTGAAGAATCGAAGAGGAAAAATCGTTCAACAAGAAGAGGTTAGAAGTTGTAACACCCTATATCTTTTATAACCTTATTTAAGATATTAAATTAAATTAAATTAAATAATGTGAAAATTAATAGGTTGAGATTTGATTAGTTGGAGGTAGCCATGCCATGTTAAAGAGGTTAACTAAAGTGAAATAACACTAGGTAGTGTGTTAGGAAATGAGAAGGGTATTTTGGGAAATAGCAAAACCTTATACCCTAAACCCTTAGGAAATAGGTAACTCACGTTCATTATTCTCATTTCACTAAAAATGAAAATAGCTAAGGCCGGCCACCATTTCCAATCTCAAGAGGAGAAGTAAAGCTAAGATTCAAGAGGAAAGAAGAAATCAACTAAATCAACACTCAAAATCTCATCAATAATCTCTAAAGCTAAGGTGAATAATTACTACATCCCTAATACTTTTAGTTTTCAGTTTGGTGTTTAGATCCGAAATGCTTTTGCTATAATATTGCCATGTTTGATGTTTTAAGATATATATGTTTATTGTTGATGAAATTAAAAATGTTTATTCGTGTTTTATGATAATGTTTAACATAAAAACCTTATTAATGACATTCAAATACCTTGGAAATTTAAATATAGGTCTGGAACAATATTTTAGAAATGGGTTTTGATTTTCATAATTTTCCAATTTATTATGGATTTTATATGAATTTTCGAATTAAGGAAATTGTTTATTGGGTTTTAAATTATTTACGGGTGAAATAATAAGTGTTTGGGTTTGAGAATTTAATATGTTTGGCAATATATTAAAATACATTTTTCGGAATTTTTCCAGAATTTTCCTAAGTCATTTGAGGGATATATAAAATTATTTAAGGTATGGGACTTAAATGTTTTATATATTTATAAAGGAGAATGGGCATTTTGCAAAATAAAATGATTTATAAATTTGGGTAATTGCGACAGCAAATTCTGAAAAGTATTTTATTGACCAATGAAAATTTGACAAACAAAGGCAGGTTAGTTGAAAAGTTTCCTTTTAAAGTTTAAAAACAAAAATCGCCCTTTTTCCATGTTTCAGCCCATACGGCAGTATACCTTCCGCCCCATACCTTTTGTCTCAGTCGAAGGGTTAGCTTTCGATAAGGTCAAAGTTCAATGCATAAGGTATCAAGTAATTGGTACATAATGAATTGAATATAGCCGAAAGGTTTTAAGCCAAAAGGTTGATGGCCTAAAAGGTTGAAATATAATTGTTTTATAAGTGAAAAGCTTTCGCTTGCTTTGCATTAGAATTTGATCTTTCGACTTGGTCACTTTCGGCCAGGTCAAGTTATTTAAAAGAAAAGACTTTAAAAGCTTCTGATGTAGTCGATAGGTTGTAGCTGCTACTGCCATTACTTTGTTTTGAAACCTTCCGGTAGAGCAGAAGGGTTTCCACTGCTTTTATAAAGGTTTTACTTTGAACCTTCCAACCCAGTCGAAAGGTTACCTGTTTTAAAACTAGTTGTTTCTCCAATGCTTTCGGAGAGAAGCTTTCGACTTAGGTGGTTACCCTTGTTTTGTGAAATATAACCAAAAGCTTTCGAAAGGTTATTTAGACATTTTCGAAAGGTTGTTTATATAAAGACACAAGGTTTTAAAAGAAGGTTTCCAGATTGTTTTAAGTTGAACCCAGTATGCCTACAAAGGGTTTCTGTTTTAAAAGGTTTTATGTATTTGAAGGGCTCTGTTTCGAAAGGTTTATTAAAAGTTTTCGAAAGGTTTTTGAAGGAAGGTTTTCCAAAGGTTTTTCTAAGGCAATGACTTAAATTGATTTTAAAGAAGGATGTCTCAGGTTTATAACTTCCGAAAGGATTGCTTTGAATAAATTCGCAAGGTTTTAGAGATGATTTCGAAAGGTTTAAACTTGGATTTTGAAGGAGGTAGTTTCAAAGTATGGAAAGAGGTTCTTTCAAATGGTAAAGTGTTATCATCAACTAAGTTTTGGGAAAAGTATATATATTTAACATAGTAATATGATTTGAGTAAAGTATAAAGACTTATTTCTTTTCCTTGTTTGAATTTTGATTTTGAAGGTTTAAATCATTTTGAAGTTGTTTTCAAGAAAAATTATATGAGGGGATCCTTAAGTATAAATGACTCAGATATTAGAAAACCAGATGGAACTAGTACGGGGTCGCGCTCTATACATTAGCTTGTAGCCCCAGCTAATTGTTGTCCAAAATTCCAGTGTGTAGGGCTTGGTCACAGGTATACTAAAATTATGATTACACACCGAAAGGAATATATGCTGTATACAGATAGGTTATTGGTAAGCCCAGAAAACCATTAGGCTCGAGAGAACCTGGGAAATGACTAAGTTAGGGACAGACCGTCCAGAAGTAAGATATTTAAAAAATAGTTTAGGACATGCCGTCCTAATGGGAAATGTTAAACATATAGATGAGGATAGATAATCCTAAATATGAATATCTAACAGATGTTAGGTAAATTTTGATTATGTTGTCTGGTAGGCCCGAGTCAGCCAAATGTTGAAAGTTATTTTTGTTGAACGGGTAGTTCATTATTACCTGATATTTATGTTGGTTTACAAAATGTTTATTTTGTAGTATTTAACCATTGTGGATGCAGGATCATAGTATATGGTTATATGGAAGGATTTGCAAAGATTTGTTTTAAAAAGGTGTTAGTGAGAGGAAACCCGTTCCGCTAAGCGGTGTAGTCTCACTTAACATAATTAAACCAGGATGTATAGTATTATTCATACCAGGCTTTATGTCCAACTAGAAGTTTATGTTTTCCCCTTAAACTCTCGGGTACTCAAAAATCAATTTGAGTAGGTTGAGAGGTTAAGGATATTTTCAGGTTTTAGAAAGTTGACGAATAAGCTACTGGAGGATCCTGGAGGCAATGGATAGCTATTTATGATTTGCTGCTTTTATTTATGTTTAGATGATTTTCCGTTGTGTTATGATGTAATAGGTCTTAAAAGACCATTTGACTCTGATCAATCGAGGGGGTATCTTCATATTCCGCTCTCGACGTAATTTGTAATAACTATATTTAATATATGCCTGGGAAAACGTTTTAGGTTATGCAACGTGAATGTGGAACGAATTTTATATGGAAATGTAATGAAGTAATCTGTGATTTTCGAAATCTGTGTTTTGTTTCATATTTAAGTGCTTCTGATATTATTGATACCATTAACATAGCCGTATTTAGTCGCCGGAAGCTAATACTATAGATGACTACAGCATCTGTAGTGCTTAGTTTTGGACCTTTAGATAGTGGATGTTATAGCTTGGTATCAGAGCATGGTTTATGAAATACATTAACTAAAAAATTGATTTTTGAAAACATAATCCATAGAAATTAGAGTTGAGATTGTGGTATGGGATAACGCTATAATAACCTACTTGTATTTTTATATATATTAGTATACGCTCTGTCTTTAGACTCTCTTAGTTAGGTTATTCATCTGTATCTCACCAGGTTTGAATACAGATATGGAGGGAAGAAGAAGCCGAGTGAATGTTGGAGGAGACAACACCACTACCAACGGAAATACCCAACCAAACGCAAGGGGAGATCCTGGTCAGGCACAAGCTGAAAATACTGGTGCAGGAGTTCCCTAAGTGGATATAGGGGCAATGTATCAATTCTTTGTAAATATGGTGCAAGCTGGAGTAGCAGCAGGTGTTGTTGGAGGAAACTCTATGGGAGGAGAAGTTCGAGAAGTTCCTACGGTCAATCAGTATGCCAATTTGAGTAGAGATTACATTAGGCTCGGAGGGAAGCCGTTCATTGGTACCGAGAACGTGATTGAAGTAAAAAAACTAGCTACTGCATTGTGAAAGGATTTTCGCTGATTTAGGGCTAAATGATGCGCAGAAAGGAGGTTGGCCTCAAGGCAGCTGCAGGGAGTTGCGTTGTTTTGGTGGAACACCGTCACTGCCGGAGTTGATGAAGAGATCATTACTTGGGTGGAATTCAGAAGAAGGTTTTCAGAGAGATTCATGTTAGTTATGGCGTAGGCTGCATTGGTAAGGAGGTTTGTAGAACTGGAGCAGAGAGATATGAGTGTGTTGGAGTATACCAGGAAGTTCGAGGAACTAGCTCGATACGGGTATGCATTGGTTGATACCGCTATTAGTAGAAATGAGAAGTACATCAGTGGATTAAGGCCAGAACTGATAAGTGCTACTTTGCCGCACTTAAGAGACCCTAGTGATGTTGTTGTTGAGATGGCATTGAGGCAAGATGAAGCATTAGCTTGCCTAAGGAAGAAAGTGAAAGAGGCTCAGACTGGACAGGCTCAGAAGAGGAAATTTTTCCAGAAGAAGATTGCTCATAAAAAAGGATGCAAAAGAAGAGTAAAGCTAAAGTAGTTTGTTACAACTGCAACAAGAAAGGACACTATGCCAACGAGTGTCGAGCCAGCAAGGGAAAAGGAAAAGAAGCTAGTGGGAAGAAGAATGTCAGATGCTTTAATTGCGATCAAGTGGGTCATTTCAAGAACAAGTGCCCAGAGCCACCAAAGGAAGGAAAGGGGCGGGTTTATGCCTTGGATCCCACAACCGCAAAATCAGTTGCTCAGGAAAAGGGAAAATCTGTTTTAGGAGGCTCACTGTAGATCCACGGTTTGTTTGTTAGCGTCCTATTCGATACTGGGCATCCCATTCTTTTATTTCTCGATGTCTGGTAGATAAACTTAACCTAGAACCCTCTTACTTAGTTACTTCCTTAAGGGTTGCTAATCCAATAGGAGGTTATGCAACACTTGGGATGAGGTGTGACCATCTAGAATTTGATTTGTAAGGTCATACCTTTGATTGTTGTTTACACGAATTTGACTTTGTGGGATTCGGGATTATCCTGGGGATGGATTGGTTGAGTAAGTATGACGCTAGGATATTTTGTCAAGATAGGAAAATATCACTTAGTCATCCAAATTGTAGTGATCGGATAATTTATGTTGTAGAGAACCCTAGTTGTGAGGTGAATGCTTTACTAGGTGTTATGGAGTTGGAGGATGAGTTGCATCGGGTCTTTGTAGTTAGAGAATTTGCCGATGTGTTTGAACCAGTCGTTGGGCTGCCACCGAAGCGAGCTATTGAGTTTCGGATTAGCTGTAACGCCCCACCCTGAGACTACATTAACAAAGAGAATTATATAGTAATTATGTCTGCTAATGCGGAGAATAGGGCTGGTTAAGGGCGACCATCATAGTCTTGCATTAGATAAGAGCTAAGTATGTCGATTTTGGCACTTATTTTTTTTTATCTCGAGTATTCGACATACTTAATTCCTATCCAATACACTACTATGGTGGCTATAGGATCGATTCAGAAACAAAATATGATAACAATAACAATCTCAAGTCACAGAACAGCAACACAGATAATATACATATACACTTACATCAAATGTAATACAACATGCCACAAGTGGTATTCAACCACCATATATATAAACATCATCCCTGTTTGTACCAAAATTGGGCACAACACTCTTCAGATGTGTTTGAAGAGATAAAATGAAGAAATTAAATGTAAAACGAGGAAGATCTAACAAACACATCAGTCGATAAACAGGAAAAACACACAGAAACACACATATTTAGAGTGGTTCGGCATATAGCCTACGTCCACTATGGAATGGCTAACTTTTATTGATTTTTGCTTGCTGGTTACAATGAATTACAACAGTACAATCCATTGTAGCTTGATCCGGACTCGGGCAAAGTTTATCGGTCTCCATAGTAGACCTATGTACAATCGATCTCCGGGATGGACCGTCTTCAGTTTCCAGTCAATTCCTTGGTATCGCAGCCTTGCCAAAAGGCGGGATAACATTTGCCCCCCAAAGTACATCCTGTGTGAACATGACCTGCTTTGAAAAGCTACCACCTTCACTCTGAAAAGTTCTATCTGATCTGTTGAGTAGTTGTTGTCTTTTCGTTGAAAGATGTAACGTTTGATTGATCTTCAGTAATACAAATAACGAACTGTTGACTGCCAATTATTGTACCGTGCACTGTTGTAACTGAGTATTGAATGATAGAAATCTGTTATTTGTTGTAGTAATCGTCATCGGGTGAGCATTCAACTCCTTGTGTGTTTTGAAAATTGGATGTTAGTATGACATACATGCACGTATGTTAACCTGACTCCCGTTAACGTTCGTACGTTCACGAGTCGTTGTCAGTCCAGTTTTTTTATATCGAATCTTGTATCGATCCTCTCCTAGATCGATGTGAAATTCGAGATGTAATGACTCTTGATGGTCATTTTTAGTTTTTCACCTCGTATCGATCCTCTCCTGGATCGACTTTAAGAAGCTGAAAGGTCTTCTTCGTATCGATGGTGATCAACACGAATTTGGTTGGATTCTCAATGCAATTTGTATCGATGGGTACGAATCTCAGAGTCTTTGAATAGAGGGATACGAATCTGGCACTTCGTATCGATGGAGTGTTGATGGGTTGGAATGTTCCAAACATGTTCCTGTTGTCTCGTTCGTGTCGATGAATACGAATTCTTGTGGGCTTTAGGTTGATGGACACGAACAAAATATTTTGTATTGATGGTCGTGACCCCCAATGATCTCCAAAATGATGGACACAAGGTTGTGATTTCGTATTGATGGACTTATGATGGATACGAACTGTCCAACCGGTTCTCCGAGTATTATTCGTATCGATGGAGACGAACTCCTGTGGTCCTTGAAATGTTGGATACGAAATTTTCACCTCGTATCGGTGAATCATCGATGGATTTGAACGGCCATGCTCTAAATCGGCTCGAGTCGATGGTTACGAACAACTATTGTATTCTCGGCCAACTTAGAGGGATGGATTCGAACAATGCTTCATATCGATGACATTGGAGACCGCTTTTAACCGGTTGTCATAACTGGGATACGAATCATTTTTTCTTCTCGGCCATACACCCATATAAATACATTTTTTACTTAGCCAATTTTTCATCTACTTTTCACTTTACTTCCAGCCTTCGTATTGATTGAAAGACCGAGAAAAAGAACTGTCTTCGTCTCCAAATTGAATAATTTATTAATTCCTCTGCTTAAGCTAGGTAATTAACCAATCAAAACTACCCTAAAATGATGAGACTCGAGTTTTAATGCCAACTCGTCCAAAGTCGTTGCCTATTCCAACGTCGTTGATGCAGGAGCTAGGTCGGAGCGAGGTCGAGGAGAGAACAATGGCGTTTTGGATGCTTGGAGAAGAAGAAGCCTGGGAGCTCTCGTATCGAAGACGGATGAAGGATGAGTTCGTATCGACTCAAATGTAACGCGACTTCGTATCGACCGACAGAGCTGCCTCGTATCGATGGATGAAGGAAGGAACCTCTTTTGCATCGACCCAGGACAAGGAACTCGCATCGATCTGGAACCGATTGGTGGAAGGAGGAGCTTCGTATCGATCTAGAGTGGCCGAAATTCGTATCGATCTAAAGCGATCGATACGAAGCATTGGCAGTGTGATCGATACGAAGTTGAGGAACCGATGATCGATACGAATTCTTGATAGGCGATCGATACGAAAGTGTGAATTTCTGATCGATATGAAATCTGTCCTTCTTTGGTCGATACGAATTAAGCTTCTGGGGATCGATCCGAGTTCAAACCTTAATGGATACGAAATCTTGCATAATCGAACACTTGACTCCGACGAGCTTCAGCTTTGCATAATTGGACTTATTTGTTTCACTGCATATTTGACTACCTTTCGAAGCTCGTCGATGGAATTGTAACTTGATGAAATTTGACGAACATTAACTAGGATCGATCTCCGAAGTCTGAATGGCACGGTTGTGACGGTTAACGATGACGGTCGCTTCGGTTGAATCTCAAAATCTTATCGTTTGAACATTTTCTCAAATTCTGTAGAATTTCTTAAGTATTATGTAGCACTGCATTACACAATGCATTCATGCACTTCACACTGGGGCACACATGGGATTATTGTCATCTAATGATGGTTTTTACTGAGTTGATTAGCTATGGAACCCAGGAGTTCACAGCAGCAGGAGGCTCAAAGTTCACCTCCTCCGATAATAGAGATGCCGGCCAATGCAGCCGAAGTTATAGGTCCAGCTCTGGACGAGTTACTGGGAGCAATCTTTATCGGTAATCCTCAAGATTCTGTACCATCTAATGTCTCCGAAGATATGTTGGGGAGAATCTGCTTAAGACACGGTCTATCGTTAGATGACGTTCTGCTACCAGGACCGAATGACATGCCACATATTCCCCGAGAAGGGTTCACCGCCTTTAATAGACATTCGTGCATAGCTGGAACACTCCCTCCATTTAATCAATATATTCAAGAAGTGTTAGCTTTCTTTGGGATTGCTCCATCACAGTTGCATCCGAATGGATATGCATTGTTGAACATTTTATTCACTCTTACGGCCCCCGACTCTAGAGGAAGTCATATTCTTGTTCAATGTCAAGAGTCGGGGAGATAACCCCTCATTTACATTCCTTGAGGCGGTCAGGAATTGCCAAGTGGTGATTGGATCCTGGACCAGGCTTAGCTACTTCAAGACGGAGTTGTTCTATGTTTGATGCCCGCCGGGATTTGCTAGTTGGTGGTTAGTTAGACGTAAGTGCCTCAATTCCTCTGGTGACAAATGAGATAGTTGTAATCGACACTGAATCTAATATTTCCTTTTCTCTACAGCCACAATTCCACGACCTGAAGGTGCCCACTTTAAAGAAATAGTGCGGATCCTTCAAAAGGTGCCTGGTGAGATGAGAGAAATTGACTCAGTGCTGACAGATGAAAATTTGAGAGTCGTTGGTCTAATCGACCGAGACTAGAGCATAAGACTTGAAGGACCGCTTAGGACAGCCCCGGTGAGACGGGTGAAGCATAGGGTGCCCAGGATTGTAATTGCTGAGGAGGGCGATGAAGAAAATACGCCACCGAAGACGAACCCGTAGCCGGGTCCCTAGATAGTTCTCGGGATTTAGAGGGAAGGAGGAAAGGCAAGGCAGTTGCTCATAAGCTTCATAAGTCTTCAAGATGGAAATCCGTGGTCATGTCCCTGCCAACCGCCGGTGTTAGAATTTCGGAAACTCCTTCCGCATAAATGGAGAATCCTTTCGAAGGACTTGTCGACATTCCAATTCCGGACTATGTGTCGCTCCAACACGACACCGGATTGGAAGGGCTTCAAAGTGCTTTAGATTTAAGCGAGTCACTTCCTACGAGTGTGGCCGACATAACCGGTTGGTCGGGGGGTTTAGCACATGCATATATACAATTCACGACACTACACGATTTCCAATCATAAGTTGTTCATTTCTGGAGATTATTAACTCTGCTTCTCTTTCTATTTTACAGATACGATGACTAGGCAGGAATCCATGCTCGGTAGTCTTCGCTCGGCACGTCAGTCATCCAGTTCATATTATGAGTCCCGCAGAAGGGAGGCTGATAGAGACCGCGATCACGGTTATTCTAGCCAGGAGCGTTACGAATGGGAGAGGGACAGAGAGAGAGAGAATATATGCTTCGCTCCAGGTCACGTTCTCTGCCACCTCGAGCCTCAATAAAACCTTCCAGTCATGGTAAACAACCCATGGAACCCTCATGCCAAAGACCGCCTACTCAAGTACCAAGGTCCGATTCACAGCGCTGGAGGACAGAAATCGAAACTCCCACTATCATTGAGTAAACTATTACAGAGCCCACTGGGGAGGGAGCAATCAGAATCGCCCAACTAAAAAAATATTTTCCAAACATCTGTTTTGATGGCTTCATCTTCCCTCCGCATTTAAAGAGAATTCCAGTTGAGGCGGAACAAACTATGCACGATTACATCCATGATGTTTAAAGCCAATATCGAGAGTGGATGAAGACCGCGAACAAAGCATCAATGGTGGCCTTTGAGCGAGAAAACACAATTGAGAAATTAGAAACTGATCTCGCTCAAAAGGACCGCATAATTCAGGTGCTACATGATGAGAGTGAGTCCGCAAGAAACTCGGAGACGGAGGCCAACACAAGGGCTGATGAGGCCAGCCGGCGATTGGAAGAGATGAGGCGGACGCACTTAGCCCTGGTCGAGGAGATGGGGCATCGGACCACCACAGTCATGGCCGAACGTGATGGGGCGCTTAAAGAGCTTGAAGAGCTTAAGGCCAAATTTGCCGAAATCGTCAAAGAGAAAGATGATGCAAACAAAGTTGCCCAGGAAGCGTGCGAACAGGCTGTGGTGCTTAGGGATGAGAGGGACGCGGCAACGCTCAAAATTCAGGAAGCTGAGGCCAGGGTTGAGAATGAAGTAAAAGCGGTGGAGGCCAGGTTAGAGACTGACATCGAAGATCTTCTTATCACATACAATGCTAAAGTTTTGAAGCACCGAACCTAACCTGGCTCGATAACTATCCATCACACTTGTATAATGCTTGGGGCTGCTTGGTGGAAGATGAAAGGGCAGAACACCAAACTGAATCAGTCGATGAATTTGAACTAGAGAACCGGGTGCTGAGTGAAGATGAGAGAAAAGTTCTCCACGACATCGCGATCACATATGAAAAGGAGAAACTCGCTACTCAGCATTCGGAAGCTGGAGAAGGCTCTGGTGTTGAGCACCATGATGTAGGTTCTGAAACTCTTATGCCAACCCTACCTGAGTCTACTCCTGCGTCTGCGGTTGATCCTCAGTTTGTCCCTGCATATAATCCTGATCAACCACAGTTATCTCCAGATCGCGAGCATGTTTCTGAAGCTACTCCGCCACCCGCGAGCCAATCTGAGGAAGGTATTCTGAACATTTCTTGTGCTCATTCAAAGCTAGATACATTGATCAAAGTAATCACTACTCTTTTTCTTTGTCTCTATTCAGCGATAGGAGCTACACCTGCCGTTCCTCCTGCAACTCAAGAGCCGCATCACGAGCAGGAGGCCATCATAACGGAAGCAACCACGACAACGGCCACTGCACCGACCGATGGAGCACAGGGAAGCACTCTTACCTTTGATGAGCATATGATGGAGGAACTTTTTGATTATCAAAGTGACCCTTTTGCCGATCTACCGTTCGTCATGGGTGGAGGCGCACCTGTGATCAGCTCCTCGGGCCCAACTGCTAGCATCCCCGGCGATGCCCAAACAATCCACGAAGAGGAGATACTAGCTGAAATTAACGCCGAGATGGAAGCAGCTATGCGGGCCAGCGGCTTTGGAGGTGGAATGGCGGGACCTGGTCCAGCCCCTTTGCGAATGATTTCTCCTGGAGGCACGGTCGTTGACACCAGTGTGCCCCCTCCATCTTCTAACATTGATCATGTCCCTCTGACTCCTCCTTCAGGAAGCATTCTAATCCATGTGAGTTCGGAGGAGGAAGTTACCATAATGCCCCCGACTGGAGATCAACCGCCGAAAGGCAAGGGCTCAAAAAGGCATCCAAGTGGTAGCTCCAGCGGGTCAACGCCGAGGGGGAAGAAGAAGAAAGTGAAAGAATAGGCATGTCTTTTCATCTCATTTTTGGTAGACAGATAGGAATTCCTTTTTTCTTTTTGTAGGTCGTGTATAGATGCAGGTTCGGCCCCTTCTGGTAGGATTTTTTGGAATAATTTTGTACTTATCCTTCTCTTCCAAAGAATAGTTGAAATAAAATTCCATTTTGTCTTTAGCACAGTTTGCGTTTATTTCACTTAAGTATTTCAGCGTTCGAACTTCCATTTAATGTACTTGTGGAGTTTTAGTCTTTGAATCGGACCCGGGTTTAGCTGCTAAGTTCTGGAGTCATGGCTTTGGGTCATGATCGAATTGTTAAGTCAAATTATAATGCCGCACTGTCTCAATCAGTAGCTGATACTTAAGTCTTGCCGCCAGTTTCAGGGATGAATTAAAAAGATTGATTGGAAATCGCTCTTCGCCTTTAATACATCGAGCTTAATTTTGTTGAATCAAGACTAAAACAAGATGAGTTCGGATGGTTGAATCGCACCTGCTCATCCATTGGTGATTGCATCCACGCTCTGGGGATTGCACTTGCACACTGGTGGTCGGTCACGCCCGTTTGATATTTAGGACTTCGTCCGCAATCTAGGGACTTAGATTGGTTCGTGGGTGGTCAGTCACACCCACTTCGCGTTTATACTCCAGCCCGCACTCCGGGGGCTCGGAGTTGTCCTACGGGTGGTCGATTCACACCCGGTTTGTGTTTAAACTCCAATCCACACTCTAAGGATTTAGAGTTAGTCGATGTTTATACTCCGGTCCACACTTTGAGAATCTGGAGTTAGTTAACAGATGGTCAATCACATCTGTTATGAGTTTCAGAATTTCGTTCGCACTTCGAGAACAATAGGTGTATCAGGATCGTGGATGGTCGGATCACAACCACCCTGAGTTAACAAGCGAGGTCGTTAGATGGACGGGTCCATCCTCCTTGAACTTGGTTTAAACACGAGCGAAGTCATTAGGTGAACGGATCCACCCTCTTCGAGCCCGCATTTGCAAGTTTATACTCCAGTTCGCACTTTGGGAATCTGGAGTTAGTTAGAGGATTGTCGTGTATCAATCCTTTTTTGGCTTCAGTGTGATGACTTGCCCCCGAGCTTGGGTTTCACTTAGCGAGTGACCGGTCATATCACAGTCACTCCCTATTTGAATAAGTCCCACCGTAGGATGGAACTTAGCTCTCCGTGCATTGTGATGGTCGTATGACGCATTTAGAAATCACTGCTCTGGCTCGAAGAGATTGCATTTTATTGCTGAAATAAGAAAATACGGCAAAGTCAGTTGCCTTATTACAAATTCAGATTTCGAAATGCATAAACAAATTGCAAATGAAAAGTAGACTGAATAAATAAATAGAGCCTGTTATGTGTAGTAGCGACGAAGACTCTCGCTGTTCCAAGCTCTCGGTAGAGTAAGACCATCAACAGTCGATAATTTGAATGTACCATCTCTGAGCTTTCGTTCGATGACATATGGCCCTTCCCACGTTGGCTTCATATGTGAAGGAACCGGGTAAATTCTCTTAAGGACGAGATCGTTGAGTTCGAAGGTTCAAGGTCGGACCTTGGCATTGTATAATCGGGCGACTCGACTTCGGTATGCGGCTGCCCTCAAATCAGCCTCTTCTCGCTTCTCATCCAATAAGTCAAGGGATTCGGCAAGTAATATAGCATTCATCTTCGGATCATAATATGTCACACGATGAGAAGGTACTTCCATCTCGACTGGAATAACGGATTCTAAGCCGTAAGAAAGAGAGAATGGAATGTGGTCGGTCGCGGATTTGTGGGTTGTCCGATAAGCCCATAAAGCCATAGGAAGTTCATCGGCCCATTTGCCTTCGGCCTTTTCCAGTCGTTTCTTCAGAATGGACTTTATAACTTTATTAACAGCTTCAACCTGTCCATTCGCTTGAGGGTGCACAACTGCAGAGAACTTCTTCTGGATGTGGAATCGTTGACAGAAACTCTTAAATTCAACACTGTCGAATTGGGCTCCGTTGTCGGTGATGATGGTATGTGGGAGACCAAATCGAAAAATGATGTTCCATACTACAAAGTTAATCACTTTCTTCGTTGTGATAGTAGCAAGGGGCTCAGCTTCCGCCCAATTGGTAAAGTAATCAACTGCAACGATGGCGTACTTCGCACCACCTTTGGCCAGAGGTAGAGAACCAATTATGTCAATGCCCCATACCGCAAACGGCCATAGACTAACCATCTAAGTTATTTCGGTAGGCGGGGCTCTTGGAATCCGAGCGTGTTTTTGACATCTATCACATTTTCTGGCGTAATCTGATGCATCATGATTTACATTCGGCCAATAGTATCCATATCGGAGCACTTTCTTGGCAAGAGCTTTCCCTCTAGTGTGATCGCCACATTCTCCTTCGTATACATCATGCAATACTCGTTTGATTTCGTCGTGGGCGATACACCGGAGTAAAGGAACAGAGTACCCTCTTCTATACATGACTCCATTCTGAATAGTAAAACACGAAGCCTTTCGAAGAACTTGTCTTTTCTCACTTCTGCGCTCCGACAGGGTCCCATGCTCAAGGTAGTTTCTGAACGGAGTCATCCATGACTCCTTATCGGGAATGATTTTATACGCCCAGTCTGTTTCCATTTGATCGATGCTCGAGGAAGATAATGTTTCCACGGGAACGAGTCCCATTTGTTGGGCCTCACCGGTACTGGCTAACTTTGCTAAGGAATCGGCTTTCTGATTGCGTTCTCGGGGTATGCAATAGAAGGCATAATAATCGAACTGTTCCAATATTTCCTGAACTCGAGCAAGATAAGCAGCCAGTCTTCGGTCTTTTGCCTGATACTCCCCCCAAACCTGACACACGACCAATTGTGAATCACAGTAAATCTCCACAACAATAATTCTTATATCTCTGGCAAGCCTCAATTCGACGAGCAGGGCTTCATATTCGGCCTCGTTGTTAGTCGCATGGAAATCGAAATTTAAGGCATAGCATATAGATCGGCCTTCAGGAGTTTCAAGTACAACTCCGGCGCCTGAGCAGCGGTCATTTGATGCACCATCAGTATGTAGCTTCCAGACATATTTAGGAGATTCACTGGTTTTGGGCAAGTCCTCCAGGATAGTGAATTCAATAATGAAATCTGCTAGGACTTGTCCTTGAATGGCTCGCCTTGGTGTGTAAGTGATTTCAAACTGACTCAGTTCAATATTCCACTTGAGTAACCTACCAGACGCCTCAGGCCGCGTAAGGACCTGTCGTAACGGCTGGTCGGTGTAGACGGTGATAGGATGAGCCTGGAAATACGGGCGAAGCTTCCTTCAGGCAATGACAAGACAATAAGCCAGCTTTTCCAGCTTCGGATAATTTCTCTCTGCTCCGGTCAGTCGTTTGCTAATGTAATATACTGGCCGTTGTATCCGGTCCTCCTCCTGAATTAGGGCAGCACTGATTGCGTTTTCTGACACCGCCAAGTAGATGTACAGTCTCTCATGATCAGTAGGCTTTGACTGAATGGGTGGTGTGGAGAGGTGTTGAACCAGTGCTCGGAATGCGCCCTCGAATTCTGTAGTCCATTCAAAATTTCGTTTCCTTTTCCTGATCAGATCAAAGAAAGGAATGCATTTGTCAGTGGATTTTGAAATGAACCTGCTCAGTGCTGCCACTTTCCCGTTGAGGCTTTGGACTTGCTTTATAGTCTTTGGAGTCTTAAGATTTCTGATTGCCTAGATCTTCTCGGGATTGGCTTCAATTCCTCGGGCATTGACGATAAATCCAAGGAATTTTCTAGACGCGACCCCAAAGTGACATTTCAACGGGTTGAGTTTCATTCTGTACTCTCGGAGGATGCTGAACATCGATTCTGGGTCTTTGATATGCTCAGTGGAGAATCGCGACTTCACAAGCAAGTCGTCCACATATACTTCCATGGTTTTTTCGATCCGGTTAGCGAATATTCGATTAACTAGTCGTTGGTAAGTTGCCCCAGCGTTCATGAGTCCAAATGGCATGACTTTATAGCAGTAAAGTCCCAGATCGGTGACGAAACTGGTATGCTCCTGATCAGGCAAGTGCATGGGTATCTGGTTGTAGCTAGAATACGCATCCATAAAGGATAAGAGTTCATGTCCGGCCATTGAGTCTACGAGCTGGTCGATTCGGGGAAGCGGAAAACTGTCTTTAGGGCAAGCTTTATTCAAGTCTGAGTAATGAACGCATGTTCTCCATTTCCCGTTAGGTTTTCTGACAAGTACAGGATTGGACACCCATTCCGGATGTAATGCATCTCGGATAAACCCGTTCGACTTGAGTTTATCTACCTCTTCCTTAAGGGTGGCAGATCTCTCTGGATCCATACCATGCCTTTTTTGCTTGACCGGGACGTGCCATGGGTCAATATTCAATGTGTGGCTCGCGATGTCCGAGGAGATTCCACACATGTCAGAATGCGTCTAGGCAAACACATCGAGGTTTTCCCGGAGAAATTCAACCAATTCCTCCTGCATCTATTGGCTTAGCTGAGATCCAATCTTTATCATTTTAGAATCGTCATTATCGTCGATCGGAACATCGATCGTCAGCTCGGCCGAGGAAGCTTGACTATCTTTACTTTCGTCTTCACTTTCAGTATCTCTCGGGTCAAGATCCCTTGGGAATTGGTTGGGGTGCCCGGGCCTAGGCCCAGGTGTTAGCTGTCAATTTTCCGCAAAGCAGACGCAGAGAGATTCCTCTACGCCCTTTCCTTTTTCTTTTCGCTGCGCCTCCCGCAGCTCGGCAACATAACAGGCTCGTCCAGCAGCCCGGTCTCCCTGAACGACTCAAACTCCATTGTCAGTAGGGAATTTTAAAGTCAGACACCAAGGGGCAATGGCAGCCCTGAACTCGACTAGGGCCGGTCGACCCAAAAAGGCATTGTATGGCGAGTCTATGTCCAATACAACAAACTGTAATATCCGGACTCTCCGGCGTTCTCCAATTCCCAATTCCACTGGTAGCTCCACCATCCCAGTGGGTATAGTCGCACTTCCATTGAAGCCATGAATGCGAGATTTACAGGGCTTCAAATCCTTTGCTTCCATCTTCATTTGAGCGTAAGCTCGCTTAAACAATATGTTCACTGACCTTCCACTGTCTACCAAGATCCTCTTCATCCAAGCAGGACCTATTTGAGTTGAAATGACAAGTGGATCAATGGTTGGGGCTTCGACTCTGTCGGCATCCCTGCTTCAGAATACGATGTCGTCTGTCATCATTTTCTGTTTCTTGGCCGGAGCCCCATCTTCCAAATTACTACAACATTCGAAGCCCGCATGCCTAATAGAACTGGCATACGACTCCATATCCTTCCAGCTTCGATCTGTTGGATGAGGACCACCACTAACAGTATTAATCACCAACCTCCCCGCTGGTACGAGCGGGTTCCTCTGGTCTCGTCTGATTTGGTATTTGGTTTTGATTTGATGGGCCCGCACCTCCAGACTGCGGCGCCCGAATAAATTGCTCCAACTTTATCTCTCGTATCAACTTCTCAATAATATCATGTAAATGACGGCATTCGTTCGTATTATGACCATAGCTATCATGAAATCTACAAAACTTTCCAATTTGAATCTGTTTTTCTGACAATTGTTTCGGAGCAGGTTTCTTATATTGAATGGTATTGCAGGTCCACAAGTACACATTTCCTAGCGACGTATTCAAAGGAGTATAATTGTGAAACATAGGAGCCCTACGTCGTGGCCCACAATTCTGATCCCATTTTCTGTTTTGATTCCCATTGACTTTCTGTTGATTCTATTTGTTCTGTACGTTCAATTGCACCTTTCCGGAACTCTCCCCGGTTTGTTTAACAGCGACATTGCTTTGGATTCCTTCCATACTGGGTCCTGCGTCATCCTTTTTCCTAGACTGTTTCGCATCCTCCCTTCTCAAAAACTGGGCTGCCTTGGAATAGAAACGGTCCAATGACGTAGGAAGTTTTCCAGCCAACCAGTTGCCAAATTCAGAATCGGGATCGATCCCCTTAGTTAGTGCCATCAGAACTGAGTTATCATTGGGATTACTAATCTCAGCGCATGCAGCGTGAAACCTCTCCAGATAACGTCTGAGTGTCTCTCTAGGAGCTTGAGTGACACTAGACAAGGCATTGACATCTTTCGGCCTTGTGACATGCATGCGGAACTGTTCAACAAACTTCGTTGCCAACTGGTCCAAACATGAGATAGATCGGGGTGGTAAGTGGGTAAACCACATAGTTGTTATGCCCCCTAGGTAGATCAGGAAACTCCGACACTTGACCACATCATCGGCTCGTGCAGCATTCATCAACCATTCGTACTTTAAAATGTGCTGGTTAGGATCAGAGCTCCCTTCATAAACGGGTAGGGTCGGCATCCTGAATCGCCGAGGCAGTTCAGCATAAAGGATTCATTAGTGAAGGGGGTATGACTCCGGGAGATTCCCAGTCATAATTAGTAAGGCCCTGACTTTCGCGGATCATCTGACAGATCATTGTCGAGATATACGGCATCTGGACGTTCTGGGCATGCTGAGCCAAGGTGTGGTCGGGTTCCACAATGCGAGGATGGGCCGGTCGCAGTCGACGGTCCATGTCTCGCCTCCTTGGTTCTAGTTCTTCTGGGACATAAGGCTCAGGAGTATAGTTACGTTGACGGTGGGTCGAATCCGTTGGTTCCGAGCATCAACTTCCAACTCGGTAGCAGTGGTGGTAGCGCGGTTGTCAGTAGTATGATAAGGAAACATTACCTCCTCGGGACAAGGGTCTGGTTTGATGGCTAGTTGACGGACCAACTCTCGATTGCCCAAGATTCAGGGTACGCTGATGTCCAGTAGCCTGTGTATAGCTTCCATCCAGCCGTGGGCGTGTGGATCTATGATTAAAGTCTGAAGAGACTGAACTTTCAGTGGATGAATAGGAAGCCTGATCCCTTCTGGATCTCCTTTGCCTTTGACGATTCAGTTGATTGGTCAATTCCGCATTGGCACGGAGTTGCTGAGTAAGATGATGGCGGCTTTGAGTCAGCTCTTGCATTAACAGTTGGAACTCTCCCCTAGTGACAGGGCCTTGCGGATCTAAGGGTCTGGCAGCATTCTGGTCGGTAGGAGGAAGTTGCACGGGGTTCTGTCTATCCCATCCTTCTGGATCTGCAGCTGTTGAAGTAGTCCTAGTGTTGACCATGGTGGATAGCGAAGCTCTCTCGTAGATTTGATACAAATCTGAATAGGATGGAAGAACTTCTGGACTTGAAATCTGGATCTTCTCCTTAGATTCTTGCAATCCGATATCGGTAGTAGGTCCAATGAGCAGGAGAAAACTGGGTTTTCTCAGTGGAAGCACCAAAGTGTTTGTACCAAAATTTGGCACAACACTCTTCGGATGTGTTTGAAGAGATAAAATGAAGAAATTAAACATAAAACGAGGAAGATCTAACAAATACACCAGTCGATAAACAGGAAAAACGAACAGAAACGCACAGATTTAGAGTGGTTCGGCATATGGCCTACGTCCACTATGGAATGGCTGACTTTTATTGATTTTTGCTTGCTGGTTACAATGAATCACAACAATACAATACAAGTACAATAGTGATTTTGGCAGAGTCCGGACGTAGAAGAGCCAAAAAGTCCTTTTTTAGTAGGTCCTAGGCTGCTATTTATAGGCGTAGGCAGCAAATATCTCTCCCAGATCTCGGAAGACCCCTTCTCTCATGTGGGTGGGCCTACGCAATCGATCCCCAGTCGTTTGGACTCGATCCATGATCGATACGAATGAAATTCGTATCGATCAAGATTTGGCCCAATCGAGCCGAGATCGATCATGAACATTCCTGAGAATGTACGCAAGCTCCTGTGAAAATTTGGTAGCATTTGGACTTGTAGATCTTGAGTTATGATCGATGCAAGTTTGAATTTGTTGAAGGCTGCTAAGTTCGCATCGCTTCCGTTCGCATCGATCTGTTCGCATCACTTCCAGGCACGTGCTTGCTAGGTGACGTGGTGCTAACTTTTAGGATCGATCCACTTTTCATGCCGAGTGACCAAGTCATCCATCTTTACGTATTATCTTCGCATCGCTTTACTGCACTTCCCTTCGTATCGATCCCTGAAGCCACTTCGTATCGATGGCATATTTACCGCTTCGTATCGATAGCCTCCACTCCAATTCGTATCGATATAAACTTAAACTCTTTGTATCAATTGAAGATCGATTTCACATCGACGCCTTTTAAGTGTTGTTTCTTATCATGTGTTGGTGATCGACACGAACTGTGTACAAGATGATAGATATGAACTGTGTACAAGATGATCGATACGAACTGTGTACAAGATGATCGATACGAACTGTGTATAAGTGGAAGTGATATGAAATCTCCTCAGCTGATGGATACGAAATAGAGCGAACGTGATGGATACGAAGCCAAGTAAATGTGATGGATACGAAATAGAACTAGGGGAAGTGGATATGAAGTAGAGTAGGCGTGATGGATACGAAAAGGATCGATGCAAAATAGATGGATACGAAACGGATTGATGCGAACTGATGGATACGAAATGGATCGATGCGAACTGATGGATACGAATAGAACGTGCTTCTCACAGAATTTGATCGATCCATAACTTGAGCATACGAACTCCGATCGACTTGAAATTTGAAATGTTGGCTTTCATAGCTTTGCATGTCGTGTCATATTAATTGTAGCTTGATTCGGACTCGAGCAAAGTTTATCGATCTCCATAGTAGACCTATGTACAATCGATCTCCAGGACGGACCGTCTTCAGTTTCCAGTCAATTCCTTGGTATCGCGGATTTGCCAAAAGCGGGATAACAATCCCCAAATCGTGGTTGAACCCAACCTTGTCCTTAATCTTTTGAGTTCTTTGGGGGTAGATAGAAAGGAATATGTCTAGGAATGTTAATTGTAAATTCCGTAGTATTCCTTATTCAATGAATTCCAATTGCTAACTAAATCAAGCTTTGCCTGTAAAGAAAATTGCTCAGAAATAGTTATTGTATTTGTTCTATTCTCTGTTCCTTGTTTCTTTGTTTTCTGGTTTCTGGTTTCTGGTTCTACTTTGAGTAGCTATAACTCTTTGATTTTCACTCGAATTTCTGCTGGATCTTTTCCAGAGTGTTGTTTAGATGTTAAACCGAGTTGCAGGTTAGCTTTTGGACCTTTGCTAGCTTTACCTTTTGGGCTTCATCATCAACTTTGGTTATGGCATAGTTTTTGTGTTGTAGTCTTTAGTTTGGAAACCTTATGATGTATCTATTCTTTTGTGATAGTGCCTGGAGCTGAACTGGTGAGTAGGCTGCCGAGTAGGATGACACCTACAAAAATGAAAGAATTGAAGGTGCAGTTAGTAGATCTGGAAGGCAAAAGTTTTATTAGGTCGAGTAGTTAGCCATGGGGAGCTGCTGCTATGTTTGCTAAGAATCCGGACGGATCGTTAAGGCTATGTATCGATTATCTTAAGTTGAATGAGAAAATGATAAAGAACCGATATCCATTGCCGAGAATTGACGATTTGTTCGATCAGTTGAGTGGAGCAAAGGTATTTTCTCAGTTGTGTTGATGCAAAGGGGTAAAGTAATTGCTTACCTTCTAGATAGCTCAGACCACATGAGGTTAGGTATCCAACGCATGACTTGGAGTTAGTTGCCATTATATTTTCTTTAAAAGTGTGAAGGCGTTATCTTTTGGGACAGCGATTTGAGCTATATACTGATCATAAGTCGTTGAAGTATTTGTTCTCTCAGAAGGAGCTGAATATGAGATAGCAGAGATGGTTGGAGTTCATTGTTGCCTATGATTTTGGAATTGAGTACACACCTGGAAAAGGAAACAAGGTAGCATATGCAGTTAGTCGGAAACATCAGAACGCAATATTGGCTATGATCACTGAGTGGAAAGACATAGAAGCATTATCGGATTATAGTGTGCGGTGTAGGCCCGAAGTAGGATCTAGTACAGGAAGTACTATATTGTCTTGTTTAGAAGTTCGACCAGTAATGATTAAGAAGATAGCCTCTAAGCAAGAGGAGGATCCAGTATTGGCTGAGCGGATCAGAAGATTGAAGGAAGGAACGGAGAGTGATGACATAAAAGATTTCAATCTTGACCATAATGGGTGGTTGAGAAAGAAAGGAAGATTATGTGTTCCAAATATAGGAGATATAAGGAAGGAGGTTTTGAATGAGTTCCATCGTTCGAAGTTCACTATCCACCCAGGAGTAACAATGATGTATCAGGACATGAAGAGAAATTTCTTCTGGAAAGGTATGAAGTGGGATATTGGATTGTGTGTTAAGGCTGAACACCAGAAGCCAAGTGGATTGCTTCAATCGTTAGAGGTTCCGTTATGGAAATGGGATTCAATCTCCATGGATTTTATTGATGGGTTGTCGAGATCTAGAAGGAGAAACGAAAGCATATGGGTCATAATAGATAGACTGACTAAGAGTACCCATTTTATTCCGGTAAAGTCAACTAGGATGGCACCCGATTTGGCGAAGTTATTCATGAAGAATGTGGTTAGACTACACGAGATTCCTAGTAGTATTGTCAGTGATAGAGATTCTTTATTTACTAGTGAGTTTTGGAAAAGCCTACAAGAAGCATTAGGAACCCAGGTCAACATAAGTACTGCTTACCATCCACAGACATATGGGCAAACGGAAAGAGTTAACAAAGTCTTGGAAGATATTTTTAGAGTTTGTACATTAGATTTTGGGGGATCATGGGAAGACCATCTCCATCTAGTCGAGTTCTCGTATGACAATAGTTATTAGACAAGTATTGGGATGGCACCGTTTAAAGCATTGTATGGAAGACCTTGCAAGTCTCACGTATGTTGGTTAGAGACCGAGGATAGATTAGTTCTTGGTCCGGATTTAGTGAAGGAAGCTGCAGAAAAGATTGAGTTGATTCGAGCTAGGATGAAGGAAGCTCAATCTAGGCAGAAAAGCTATGTAGATAAAAGAAGGAAAAATTTGGAATTTTCTATCGGAGATTATGTGTTTGTTAAGGTTTCGCCGACGAAAGGTGTAATCAGATTTGGGAAGTCGGGGAAGTTAGCACCTAGGTTCATTGGTTCATTTTGTATTATTGAGAGGATCGCGAGACTCGCTTATAAAGTGGAGTTACCGAGTAGTTTGGCTGGAGTCCATAATGTTTTCCATGTTTCTCATCTTAGGAAATGTGTTAGAGACCCGGAGACTACTATAGCACCTATAGTATTAGAAGACTTAGTAGTAGAACCGGATTTGACTATAGTTAGGAAACCGATTCAGATTGTGGCTAGAGATGAGAAGAAATTAAGGAACAAGACAGTCAAGTTAGTAAAGGTCCAGTGGAGTAACGATGCTAGAGACTGTACTTGGGAAGTGGAGAGCAGGATTAGAGATGCTTACCCAGATTTATTTGATGGTATGTTTTACCTTAGATTGTTTTGTTGTGTACCTTATCGTAATTTCGAGGGCGAAATTCTTTAAGGTGGGGAGTTTGTAACACCCCATATATTTTATAACCTTATTTGAGATATTTAATTAGTTAAATTAAATTAAATAATGTGAAGATTAATAGGTTGAGATTTGATTAGTTGGAGGTAGTCGTGCCATGTTAAAGAGGTTAACTAAAGTGAAATAACACTAGGTAGTGTGTTAGGAAATGAGAAGGGTATTTTGGAAAATAGCTAAACCTTATACCCTAAACCCTTAGGAAATGGGCAACTCAGGTTCATTATTCTCATTTCATTAAAAAACAAAAATAGCTAAGGTCCACCATTTCCAATCTCAAGAGGAGAAGTAAAGCTAAGATTCAAGAGGAAAGAAGAAATCAATTAAATCAACACTCAAAATCTCATATATAATCTCTAAAGCAAAGGTGAATAATTACTGCATCCCTAATACTTTTAGTTTTCGGTTTTGTGTTTAGATCCAAAATGCTTTTGCTATAATATTGCCATGTTTGATGTTTTAAGATATATTATTTATTGTTGATGAAATTATAAATGTTTATTTGTGTTTTATGATAATGTTTAACATGAAAACTTTATTTAATGACCTTTGAATACCTTGGAAATTTAAATATAGGTCTGGAAAAATATTTTAGAGGTGGATTTTGATTTTCATAATTTTCCGATTTATTATGGATTTAATATGAATTTTCGAATGAAGGAAATTGTTTATTGGGTTTAAAATTATTTATGGCTGAAATAATAAGTGTTTGGGTTTGAAATTTTAATATGTTAGGCAATATATTAAAATACATTTTTCGGAATTTTTCCAGAATTTTCCTAAGTCATTTGAGAGATATATAAAATTATTTAAGGTATGGGACTTAAATGTTTAATATATTTATAAAGGAAAAGGGGCATTTTGCAAAATAAAATGATTTATAAATTCGGGTAATTGCAGCAGCAAATTCTGAAAAGTATTTTATTGACCAATGAAAATTTGACAAACAAAGGCAGGTTAGTTGAAAAGTTTCCTTTTTAAGTTTAAAAACAAAAATCACTCTTTTTCCACCATAAGGCAGTATACGTTCCACCCCAGACCTTTTGTCTCAGTCGAAAGGTTAGATTTCGATAAGGTCAAATTTCAATGCATAAGGTATCAAGTAATTGGTACGTAATGAATTGAATATAGCCGAAAGGTTTTAAGCTGAAAGGTAGATGGCTTAAAAGGTTGAAATATTTTTTTTTATATAAGTAAAAAGCTTTCGCCTGCTTTGCTTTCGAATTTGAGATTTCGACTAGGTCACTTCCAGCCAGGTCAAGTTATTTAAAAGAAAAGACTTCAAAACCTTCTGATGTAGTCGATAGGTTGTAGCTGCTACCGCCATTACTTTGTTTTGAAACCTTCCGACAAAGCCGAAGGGTTTCCACTGCTTTTATAAAGGTTTTACTTTGAACCTTCCGACCTAGTCGAAAGGTTTACCTGTTTTTAAAACTAGCCATTTCTCGAATGCTTTCGGAGGAAAGCTTTCGACTTAGGTGGTTACCCTTGTTTTGTGAAATATAACCAAAGGCTTTCAAAAGGTTATTTAGACATTTTTGAAAGGCTGTTTATATAAATACAAAAGATTTTAAAAGAAGGTTTCCAGATTGTTTTAAGTTGAACCCAGTATGCCTACAAAGGGTTTCTGTTTTAAAAGGTTTTATGTATTCGAAGGTTTCTGTTTCGAAAGGTTTATTAGAAGTTTTCGAAAGGTTTTTGAAGGAAGGTTTTCCAAAGGTTTTTCTAAGGCAATTAAAGTGATTTTAAAGAAGGATGTCTAAGGTTTATAACTTCTGAAAGGATTGCTTTGAATAAATTCAAAAGGTTTTAGAGATGATTTCGAAAGGTTTAAACTTGGATTTTGAAGGAGGTTGTTTCAAAGTATGGAAAGAGGTTCTTTCAAATGGTAAAGTGTTTTCATCAACTAAGTTTTGAGAAAAGGATATATATCAAACATGGTAATATGATTTGACTAAAGTCTAAAGGCTTATTTCTTTTCGTTGTTTGAAGTTTGATTTTAAAGGTTTAAATCATTTTGAATTTGTTTTCAAGGAAAATTATGGGAGGGGATCCTTAAGTATAAATGACTCAGATACTAGAAAACCAGATGGGACTAGTATGGGGTTGCGCCCTATACATTAGCTTGTAGCCCCAGCTAATTGTTGTCCAAAATTCCAGTTTGTAGGGCTTGGTCACAGGTAGACTAAAATTATGATTACACACCGAAAGGAATTTATGTTGTATACAGATAGGTAATTGGTAAGCCCGGAAAACCATTAGGCTCGGGAGAACCTGGGAGATGATTAAGTTAGGGACAGACCGTCCAGAAGTAAGATAATTAACAAATAGTTTAGGACAGACCGTCCCGATGGGAAATGTTAAACAGATAGATAAGGATAGATATCCTAAATATGAATATCTAACAGATGTTAGGTAAATTTTGATTATGTTGTCTGGTAGGCCCGAGTCAGCCAAATGTTAAAAGTTATTTGTGTTGAACGGGTAGTTCATTATTACCTGATATTTATGTTGGTTTACAAAATGTTTATTTTGTAGAATTTAACCATTGTGGATGTAGGAGCATAGTATATGGTTATATGGAAGGATTTGCAAAGATTTGTTTTAAAAAGGTGTTAGTGAGAGGAAACCCAGTCCGCTAAGTGGTGTAGTCTCACTTAACATAATTAAACCGGGATGTATAGTATTATTCATATCAGGCTTTATGTTTGACTCGAAGTTTATGTTTTCCCCTTAAACTCTCGGGTACTCAAAAATCAATTTGAGTAGGTTGAGAGGTTAAGGATCTTTTCAGGTTTTAGAAAGTTGACGAATAAGCTACCGGAGGATGCTGGAGGCAACGGATAGCTATTTAGGATTTGCTTCTTTTATTTATGTTTAAATGATTTTCCGCTGTGTTATGATGTAATAGGTCTTAAAAGACCATTTGACTCTGATCAATCGAGGGGGTATCTTCATATGCCGCTCTCGACGTAATCTGTAATAACTATATTTAATCTGGGCTTGGGAAAACATTTTGGGTTATGCGACGTGAATGTGGAACAAATTTTATATGGAAATGTAATGAAGTAATCTGTGATTTCGGAGATCTGTGTTTTGTTTCATATTCAAGTGCTTCTGGTATTATTGATACCATTAACATAGCCGTATTTAGTCGCCGGAAGCTAATACTATAGATGACTGCAGCATCTGTAGTGCTTAGTTTGGGCCTCTAGATAGGGGATGTTACAGAAGTGCTAGGATTTTTGAGCTCAAAATTAATGCTCCTTCAAACAAAGAGTAGATAGGCCAAATTTGTTAGGGGAAGTTGATTGACATTGTAAGGTTAGTTGACCATTCTACTTCAAATTTGGCCAATAAACATGGCCATAACATAAAGAACAATAATAATTCAAAAACTACCTAGTTTAGTCGAGTGGTATAAGCTTAGCAATGGAATGAGAGTTGGGATAGTCAACTAAAATGCATAGGCCAATCGATTGAGATAAGCCGAAAGTGACTTATTTGGGTTCCACCTAGTATGGCTCACATCCAGATGCGATAATGACATGAATTTTGAGGTGGTGACCCGGATGGTTGATATGATGATTGAGTACGCGTATTTAATCATACTCTATGTTTAGGTATGCATGGTTTCATGCGTTTACGTATGGTTTTGAGTATGTCGGCTTCAAGTTATTGAAGGATAGTGGTCCTTGTACCCAATAGTGGCAGTGTAGGTTGTAGACACTTGGGAGTACTTTAGTTGGTATAAATTACCATTAGATCAAGGGTAGTGGTTGAGATTGCATAGGGGAACTCATGAAGAAGTGAGGTTGAATAGAGTGCTCATCCTAGTTTTTATAGACTATACAAGGGTGATAATTAAAAGTTCCAGGTGGATTTTGTATTCTGTTAAAGTACTTAACTAATAATATACTAACTTAATTATAACATACCAATATCATATAGACCGTCTTATATGATAAATGAAGCAAAGAAGCGAGCTAGAAGTATAAACTCTTAAAATTATGTAATATGCATTATATTGATTTTAGTATAAGTTTCTATGAATAAACCAAATGCCAAGCATGAGTTGGAAATCACATATTCCAAATTTAACATTACATTATGAGAATGAATATGTTCGCCAACAAAAAAATTGAAAAGAAAGATGATAGTGCAATGAGATGTGAGATTAATGCTAATTTTTGTAGCATAATTATGTTAATTTAAGTCATTGACGATGTTATATATTAAATTTGTAATATAGTTATTTAAATGAATATAGTAAGTATTATTTAATTGACAATTATGGTTATTCAATCAAATTTACTCATTAAAGCGAAAATTTTGTTGTATAAGGAATGTAATTTTTCCCAACTACCAAATTTGGAGATACACTGCAAAATTGCATTAATTTTTTACAACAATCATCATTGCTTTAATGTGATCACTAGTGCTTTATTTGCATTTGGGAGCACTCAATATGAGGTTATGTGTAACGACCTGGGATTTCGAACACTTCGCATTTAAATATCTAAATTTAATTTAAATATGTGAGTCTTGGATTAAATGTTATTAAGGTGATTTAATAACCATGTTAACCCCTTTTAAATCATAACTAATGATGGTAAACTTATTTTGGGAAAATTTTTACAATATGAAGAAATATCGATAATGTGACCGAAAGTCGTTTTATCGATAAATAGCTTTTTAACCGTCAGAGGTTGTTCAAACTTTTTTTACATACACGTATTCGCTTAAGAGAACATTAACTTGAAATAAAAATATTTTGCACTAAACTCTTAAGAAACTTCTTAAATTTAACTATTAGGTGTGAATGATATTTTGCTAATGGTATTTTAAGGAAAGTCTTAAGTGTTAAGTAAGAGATGTAAAGGTGTACAGGTAGCACGTGAGAGGGGGACTCATTTGTGACCTTTCATGGAAGGTAGAACGTGGTAACAACCTCTTGTACAAACCTATAAATATAACCTTAAGAGTTTTATAATTTACAAAAGCTTGAAATGTAATAAAAACTTGAAAACGGTGAAAGTTGATTAGCACTAATCCACTTTTTTCTTCACTAATTCTTCTCTAACCTTTTCAAATCTAAACCAAATCAATTCTAGTCTCTTCCAAACTTTAACCATGACCTTAAAACACCTTAGGAAGCTTAAATATAAAGTCAAAGTGTATGAAAATCAAAGGAGATAGTGGGGACTAGCTTGGGGCGTGAGCAATTGAAGAGGAGGGAAGGTGTTGCCTTGGTTTGAAAGTACTAAAGGTTGAATCTTTAGAAGTTTGGTGATGTTTAAAAATGTTAGCTTTATGAGGGTTTGTGCTTGTGTTTAGATTGGATATAAGTGAGTTATCTCACTATCTTTTTTGTATATATTGTGTATGTACGCTGTGTGCTTGAAATATAAAGTTAAAGTGATATTAACTAAGTAAATTATAAATTTTGGATCACTCTAGATTTTGAAAGCAAACGACAACTTTATATTATATAACATCACTTCTATTACCCTCTTAAACATGTGGCATTGCCTTGACTTGATGTTTAAATGGTTGTTTGGATTGTATGTTGGATTGAAATATGTTTGAAAGTGTTTGAAGAGAGAATAGTCGCTATAAGTGCACTTCGATATCCTTTACCTTTAACTTGTGTAAAGTGGAGACTTATGAACTTAACTTTAGATAATTTGATTTGGTTGTTCTTTACACATATTTTGGTGTATTGGACAGTAAAGAGATGGTTTGGAAAGTTATAGAAATTGTGAAACGAAATGGCTAAAATTGAATCAAAAATGTGGTTGTAAATACGCTTTGTAAATATAGTTTGTTTTTGGGAAATTTTATAATAAAATGGAAGATATTCGTAAGGGTTTCTTTCCATATTTTTTAAGCATCCTAAGGGTATCGCTTACTATAAAATTTTCAAGTGTTAAACCATTTGTTTAACTGGTTAAAACTAGTCGTAAAGATCCTGTTTTTCAATGTTGTTCTTTAACATAGACTTTTAACAGCATTTATATATGTTGTAGTAAGTTGCTTACGGTTTTAAGTATTCAAAAATGATATTTAATTTTGGCATTTTTCCCTAATCTTTTGAGGGTTGTTTTATAACATAATTTTAAATATTTTAAAGTTGGTCTGAAGTTTAAATATATTTTTAATACTTATGTACGAATTCTGGAAGTAAAGAAGTTTTAAATTATAGAACATAGTTTTTAATTATTTTCGTCAAATTATAAATTAGTTATTTTTAAGTAATATTTTACATGGATATTTCAAACCTAGTTACAAGTATTTTTAAAGTGTATATAAATATATAATTTTTGAAAATGGTAATTAAATATGCTTAATGCAAAAAGCCAATGAAGTAAGCTTATCTATTTGCGAGAGTTAAGATTGATATTCAAGTAGGGATATGAGCAATAAAGCTCAAACCTACCGGCTTCCCCCTTAATCGAGGAATAGTTAAGTCGGGATTGTCGAAAATGTGTTAATCATGTTGTACGTACTCATTTATGAAAGTCATTAATACCTTACTTAACATTAAAAGCCGACGAGGTAGACTTATCTATTTGTGAGATTGAAGAATAAAGTGTCTAGGCAAGGCTTCGATATGCAACAATTGCTTTAACTTACCTGGCTTTACTCTTGATCGAGGGATGGTATAGGTTAGAATATTGGGAACAAGTTAAGTATATGAACCGTGATTTCTATAAGTGATCGTTTTTAACTAGATATTCGATTGGTCGATTATCAAACTTAACCAAATATTAACTTAGATCTTTAAAAGAATGTTTTAAAGATAAGCATAATTGAAATGGTTTTGGGATTGTTGTGACAATGTGTATAACATTCATCTTTAACTTTTTTTTATTATACTTATGAACGTAAATAAATCTTTAAAATAATATTTTAAAGATATGCATTAGTGGAATGGTTTTAAGTTTGTAGAAACAATGTTTAAGTAATATTAGTCTTAAACCTTTTCGAATGGATTTGTGAAAATACATAGATCCTAAAAATGGATATTCTAAATAAAATTATAAGTATGAAATCTGTTGGAAGAAAATAGAAAAGTAAAGGTTTAAAGTAATAAATCTTGTTAATGGTTTGTGAATATACTTATACCATTTGAGATAAGTATATAAATGCCTTTTGATGTATTGAAAGAGTATAAATGAATAGTAGTGATTGATAAATGAAGTTTTATTAGATAAAATAAGTTTTACTAATAAAAGAAATTAATAAAAGATTAATTAAACAAAAAAGGGATTAGAAGTTGCTTATGTGACTTAATCGTGCTTTGTATGACTTGATCGTGCTTTGAACGTTTACTTGTTTATGGAAAACATTTAGTTGTATACTTAGCACTAAAAGTCGATGAAGTAGGCTTATCTATCTGTGGGAGTTAAGACTGATCGAGTAGGGATATGAGAAATAGACCTCTAACTTACCGGCTTCATGCTTGACCGATGGATAGTGTGAGATGAAAATATCAAAAATATGATAGGTAAATGAGACTTGGTTTTCATATGCAATCGTTCTTATTATTGTTGAATATGGCAAAAATTTTGATTCAGTCTTGAAGAGATCGGGATCCATAAGTGTGCTACTTGTTGAAAACCACTTCAAGACCGGGATATGTGTTCTATCTCTTGGAAGTGGATCTGTTCAAGATGTTGGAATCCATATGTGATTTTTGAGATTTGTTCGAGATGTGGGAATCCACCGGGCGATTCGTGTTCTATTCGAGTGATGAAGACTCGTGTGAGAGTTATCGAATGTGTGCTCGACATCCAAAATGATAAAGATAGAGTAGGAAGCACAGTCTGGGATTTTTAATGCTACGATAGGGTATATCAACTCCAAATCTAGAGTATGCTTATCGATATGTTGCACACGGGAGTTGATGGTACTTAGTTCCACGTGGTTCGGGTCTGCTCGTTAGGATGTGGACCTTTGTTTTTACATTATGATATATTTAATCTAGAGATATATGGTGCTCGAAAGGTGCTTTCTAATTCTTGTGCATGGAGATTGGATTTCGGCTTGACCAAAGGGATCTCTATGGAAAATCCATTATGCAAACGTTCCTTATCGGTATTGATTGTACCCTCTAATATGTCGTTGAATGTGATCAATGTAACCATTTCGTCTATGTTATGTGTTTACATTCTACACCCTAGACATTATTTATTATATCACCTCATGTACTTATTAGATGGTGGTTCTTTTGAGGTGATAACCATTATGGCATTCCATGTGGTCTCTACTGTTATACGTTGATCACATATTTATTGAGTTTCGCATATGAGACTTATATCTGATGCATGATTTTTGTTTTCCATAAATTCCTCATTTGCTCTTTCGAGTAGTTTGAGAAAGCAGGTTTCGTTGATGTTCTTTGGAGCTCAAGAAGACGAATTGGATATTTCGCCTACCTTAGTATTCTCATTTCTACTACATAACTATTGTGTATATCAGTATTTGTGAGGGTAGGATGTTATAACTGTCCAGGTTGATGATAGTCTTTGGATTTGTAACTCTAAAATGCTTTGTATCTTAGAGTGAAGGTTTTGTGCTGTCTTTTGAAATTATATGTTATCGTTCCGCTATAAGATTCTGATATTTTGTTCCTTTTTTCTTGTTCTATTTCCTTTTCTTTTTATTTTACCCGAACAATTCTTCTTTCTGGCACTTAGTTGCTTGACACAGGAATACCATGGATGTATTAGTATCGACATTCGGGGGTTGAAAAGGAGGATCGTTATATGTGGTATCAGAGCTTAAGGTTAAGAGAGAACCTTGGTTTTGGTAGGGTATAACTCATTAAGAGGTAGGGTAATGGAATGCCCTAGCATGAGTTTAGTGTATTATACATATAAGAGCATATTTATATTTTTTATAAACATATACCTTAAAGGTAATTTCAACTACGAAAATTACAAATTTTATATTGGGGAACTTATATACGTATAAGTTGAATTTTAATTACAATAATGTAGAGAGTAATGATGTTCATTCGTTGCCCCTTATTAATTAGTTTAGATTTGCTTAGCCAGTTTATGAGCATTATTTTCATTTGTAGATTTAGTAGCTTAGTCATGCTTAGCCATTTTATGAGCATTGACTAATATTTGTTGATGGTTGATTTGTGCTTGACCAGTTTTCAAGTAGTTTACTCTTTATTGAATGGGTTGGGCAGACAGTATTTGTAGATACATTGAAATGAACACCCTGTGAATTGAGTTTTACAATTTGACTATAAGGCGTTCGGTGACAATGTTGGGTTAAAAGTTGAATTGGTAAAAGATGTTATTTTTAATCCAAGAAAAGATAAGTTATTTTGGAAATAAACATTTATGAAAGAATTTATATAAGAAAGTGATTTTATATAAGTATGGTTTATAAAATACGGTTTATAAACAAAGAGGATTTAAACTGAGAATTTGAGGACTTAAATCCCTATGTCTTTGAAAATGTTTTTCAAGATTTTTAGGAAAAAACAATAGTAATATTTAAAAGTAAATATTTGGGAAATTGGCTTATGTAATTGAGATTATGGTTCTTAGAGATATTTATGAAGTATTTGATACCGCTTTGAAAATAATTTTGGTTAAGTCCAAAAGGCATGATTTAGACGTACTGAACTCACTTTTGTCATTTGAAAAATAATTACACTGATGACTATAGCATCATCGGCATTCATTTTTAGGTTTCTAAGTGGGGATGCTTCAATAAAAGTTTGCTACAAAGTTGTTTTGGTAAAACTGATTTTGATTTAATCTCGAAGGGATGATTTGACAAACAAAAGATATATGTATATATTACTATTTCGGTTGATTTGAAATAAAACCCGATGTTTAGTTCTAAAGTTTTTTTCTTTAAAAGAAATTTGATATGAACCTTTTATGGAGAAATTTTTTATATGTATACTATGTAGGGTGCCCAAGTGGTGGTGGCTTAGCCTCGAATAAATGAGGAAACTTTTTCATGTTTTCCCTTTTAGGGGTAAAGTGTGTTTAATAAATAAGGGAAACTTTGTTAAGTTATTTTATGGATACATATAGCCTATGCATTAGGATTGTATAATATGTGCATCATGTTATGATATGTTGTTTGGTAGTTTTCATTTGTTAAAGTGAAATGGGATTTTCGACGATTTTGGACTATCAGAAACTTCCGAATCATTATAAAAGTTGAAGCTAAGTGTTTTTGTTAAAATATAAAGGTTGAGTTGTAACTCTTGAATTGAGAAGGTAATAAGTTAGAACAAAATTTTAATTTGTTTAACATACATGTTAAGGAAAATGAGTTTGATTTTTTGTATATACTCTTAGGATGTAGTGGAGTATTACACTAGTATGAACTTAAGTTATATAATGTTTAATAGCTTGAAGTTATGTTTCTATAAAATGGTTTATAAATGATTTTAGTATTAAATGTGATATACTATTCGAATAAATGAATGTGATTAAAAGGGAAATTGGTGTAGTTAAGAAATCAAAAGGATAAATACGTAAGTTATATGTAGATCGCAATATTTGCATGACTGTTCTTGATCTAGGATTCGAGTACATGGTTTTGAGGTGATTTACACTTGTCTGAACAAGGATTTTTCACTAGATTCTTGAGGCAAACACTTGATTCGGATTATTGATATTGTAACAACCCGCATATTTTACGATTGTATATTTAAATATTTATTTAAATATAGCATCGTTAGTCGGATAAAAGTCCAAAAAGCTACTTTTTGCAAACAGTCGAATTAGGACTCGAGACCACTTCCATTGAGTCCAAAATGGTGTTTGCAACCTTTTTTAGTATAAACATCGATATGTTTTGAGTTGGGTAGAATTTTGATGTTTTCAATTAGGGCTTTGGGTTTGGGTTTCAGCCCATCAACCCATCTAATACCCTAACACTCCCCCTCTCCTCTTCATTCATTCTATTATTTTCCTAACACTTCAAGCTTTAGTAAAAATGGGGGAAGAGATTGGAAACTAAAATCCTAAGCCCTAGTTTCCTTTGCAAATTCAAGTTCTAGCTCCAAAATCAAAGAGAAGCTTAGGTAAGCATCCTCTTCATCTTCTCCATCTCAATCTCTCTTCAATTTTCAGAAATCCCTAAACCCTAACTTAGGAAATATTTTCCTATGAGCTTAGATTGGAGCTTCTTGAGTTGAGATTGAAGAGGAATTGGTCTCTCCTTTGTTTTAAAGCTTCTCACTTGTGTTTTAAGTTTAAAAGGTGAGTTTTTGAACTCACATCTACGTCTATAGCTTTTGTTGTTGTTAGGTATGAATTCCTAACATCTATTCATGTTCATTTGTTTTTGATTTGGATTGAATTGGTGAATTTTCCAATTCTTGGTTTTTGAAGTCCAATTTTGTGAAAATCCTTTTATGGGTGTTTGAACATGTTTACCGGGGTGTATCGAAGAGCCTATTAGGCTGGGTTGTCGCTTGGCATAAATCCCTAGTCGCCGTTGCTCGATCGATTGGTTCCGGTAGGATTTTGCCCCTCTTGGGGGCTAGGCTGATCATGCTCTGGAAGCAGGTTCAGTCGACTGAACCAGTAGGTCAGTCGACTAAACCAGGGGCAGAAAACATTCTGTCCCTGTATCAGTCGACTGACCACCTGGGTCAGTCGACTGAGCCTGGAAACCGAAAGTATCCAGGCATTGTGTCAGTCGACTGACCACCTGGTTCAGTCGACTGACCTGCTTGTATCAGTCCATCTTGCCTATTTTTCGTGGGTTTCCAATTTTGATCGATTCGTGTTGATCCGATTTGTCGTTATCATTTATTATCGACTATGATGACTTCTTTTCGGGATTTTTGAGAATATCCATTTTGATGGATTCGGTATCGATTTTTATGGATTTGATTCACGTCTACATATGTGAATTTTTGGTGATTGATTGTTTCTACAATCATTTCTATGATTTGTCACTTTAAAATACAAAGGTTTCTATACTAGTAGTAAATATTCAAACTCTTTCACAAAGATGATTTCAACTCTATTTCTAATACAAAACTTGTTTATAAAACCGTTTTCCAATCTATTAGTATATACAAACCTTTACCTCACTCGTATGAGAAATCTAATTAAACGGCTTAGTAAAACAAGTGGTATGAAACGCTTGCATTTACTTCGTCGGTTAATTTTTGGACTTGTTCGATTGAAAATCTTGTGGCAATTTTCGAGTGGAAATCTACAATTTGTTCGTAAATATTTAAGTTAAGCCAGTGGTTATGGGACATGAAGCTAAACTCATTTATTTACTAGCTTAGTGTAATCGACACTTCTTGATGATCGAAGATGATCATTTTATAATTTAGACTAGTGATGTGCGATGTCTCTTTGTCCGTGTGGGGGACTGTACCCCGTTCTGTTGAGCTTCGGCTCATTTGGAGGAGCTTCGGCTCATTTGGAGGAGTTTCGACTCATAGTCCGCAATGGGGGACTATACCCTGTTTGGAGGAGCTTCGGCTCATTTGGAGAAGTTTCGACTCATAGTCCGCAATGGGGGACTATACCCTGTTTGGAGGAGCTTCGGCTCATTTGTAGGAGTTTCGACTCATAGTCCGCAATAGGGGACTATACCCTGTTTGGAGGAGCTCCGGCTCATTTTATGGAATAGCGTTCCATTTGCGTTTCTGGATTTCTAGTTGATGATTTCTAGTGTTTGTGTTTCACCGATTTTTGTGATTGACATTGATATGTTTTGTCAATATTTGTGTTTTGGTGAATAATTTAAAGAATGTGATTCTTTTTGGAGTCTTGAGTAGATTTGAGATATTGTATGATTTTGTTGTTACCTTATGTATACTTGTCACAGTATGGCATTTTTTTTATCATACGTTTTTTTCATATCTCTTATCCTATCTCATTTTATGATATTTATAGCTAGACTGATCCGTTTATTATTTTCTTCTTAAATAATACTCAGGTCAGACCGAGGTATTTCAGGTGCTTCTACTTGACTTCGTATCAGGGTTCGTCACCTGACTTTTGGCTAACTACTTTAGCTTAGTAGTTTTTGTTGTTATGCGTTCGAGATAGAGACTCCTTGATGTATACTTATTCTTTTGTCTTGTACTTGTATCTATTCTTTTGTGATGTAGTGTATCTAGTTTGACCACTACTTTGATGTACACTTCTGTGTGTTATATTCATATCTGTTTCCGCCTTTGTGATATGAATATTTGTGACTGGTTTGTGTTATGTTTATTTCTATATTTGTTTCCGAAGGCCTCATAGCCACTGTGTGGTAGCTTTGAGTTTGTATTTGATATGTCGGATTTGTAAGTTATATTATCTGACATATCGTTACTCGCACAAAGCAATTACACAGATGGTCGCTCCTCAACAGCCTTATTCTTCATGCTAGTCGACGGCATTACCCCGTAGTATCCTTGGCTAGCGTGAGTATAGAGATGGGGTGTCACATATATGATCTTGAGTTTTCTATCATAGTACATGACTATGTAAGGAGAATGGATGTTTCTAATCAAGGAACCAGATCGGAGTCCGCACTATAGAGGTCCAGTGATCTATACTAATTTGGAAGTGAAATATTATGATCGAGCAAGTGATTGGATTTGATATTGTGTACGAATGGTCCATGTACACCGTATGGGCTTTAGTGTATTTTCATTCTATGTTTTGTTGTCTTATAAGGAGTTTAGGTGATGACTCTTCGATTTTTTACGATATAGCATGAATTGTTGACTAAGTAATAATCTGAGGCTGTTGAGCGTAAGGTACGCTTAATAAATTGTTTATCGTCCTTGTACGATAGGATGATTTTTGAACTTAAGCAAACTGTGAGTTATGTTTGCTAGTAATTTTGAATACTATTGAGCATTTTTATGTGGTTGTTTCTTTTTGTTGCTTATGTCAGAATTTCGAGGATGAAATATTCTAAGTGGATGAGAATGTAACGAATCGGATTTCGAACACTTCATATTTATATACCTGTATTATTAAAATATTTGAATCTTGGCTTAAATGTTATTAAAGTGATTTAATGTAAAGATCGCCTTATCAACCCTTGAATGTCGACACTAATATATCCATGGTATTTTTGTACCAAGCACCCAAGTGCTGGAAAGATAGAACGTTAAGGTAAATGAAAAGGAAGAAAACAAACGGAATAAGAAAAAGGAGAACAAAAACATCAGAATATCATAATGAAATGATAACATATAATATCAAAATGATCTTTACAAAAGAAAATGGTATGTATACAATAATTAGAGCAAATTAACCTATGATCAGCTTGGGTAGTTATAACTGCATATCCTCACAACTGCTGATATATATAACCAAAGTAATGCGGCGGAAATAAAAACTACGGTATGTAATCATCTAGCTTCTCTCCAAGAGCTCCAATGTACATCAACGAAATCTGAAAAATACTTAAGGCTAACCCGAGCATTATAAGAAATAACACCCGGATCGGTATGGTAAACCAGCCTGAGAAACTCAATCATATGGATTCTTATGTTTATAAAACCTTTTGAAAATAAAGGTATCTCATAAGACCACATCTGAAATAAACACGAATGGGTTTTTACCTCACGATAACCAAATCATTTCATAAAATAAGCTATTGTTATTATAATAATGTCAAGGGTATAAAATAAATAATCACGTAGTTGTGATGCTTGTGAGTGTACATCACAATAATAATAGGTATATAATCAAAACCACTAAGGCGTGTTCGCTAATTGTGTAGGATTCCATGAAGACGCCCTCGATGCTATGAAGCAGGTCTTCTACACAAGGATCAGAGTTATCCTTCCGAAGCATCATATATCCCTAGCTGATGTACATAGGAAAAACATAGCTGGGTCATACTAAGTGAGACCGAGTGCACTACTCCCGCATGCATATATGTAAGTATCTCTAGGATGGAGTCGCACGCACCCTTCTAAATAAGCTGAGCACCGCTGGCTATGCATCCTATCTTTGGTTTTAGCCATACCGATGATGAAGTCACGTTCAACATCCCAGCACACAAGTCACCAATCAAACAGATCTCGAAACCACACATGGATTCTCATACCTCAACAGGTCTTTGAATCACACATGGATTCCCACATCTCAAAATAGATCACGAAAAACTACATGTGCTCGAGCATATCAAATATATCTCGAATCTTCACATAGATTATAGCATCTTGAACCAATCATGAACCTCTTCCAAAGCATACATAGATGGTTTTGAAGTGGTTATGGTTTCAAGTCATCTCATATAAGTACACTCCCCTGCTTATCGGGCGCTCAAAGCCAATCGATGGTTTCCAGTAATCTCTACTCCTTTCCAATACGAAATAAATAGACAATAAATAAGAGCAGAGATCACCTCCTAATCATTTAGGTGGACAGATTTCCTTATTATTTGTCCTAGAAGAGCAAAATGAGTTTATACGTACAGTACAGCATCACTAAAGATAACTGTACCATATAATTCCCGTGTTTATTCTAGATATTTCCAGAGTATATTTGGTCAAGATTTGATAGTCAGTTATTTAACTATCAAATATACAATCAATCTAATCAGAGGTTTAATTTCATAAGAAAGCAAGCATGATTAAACATATAAGCACGGTCAAGTCATATAATCGATTTTTAATCCCTTTATAAAAAAAATCCTTTTATTAAATAAAACACCCTTTTCTCTAAAGAAATTTCTTTTATTAATTAAAACTTCCTTTACTAATTAAAACTTCCTTTATATACTTGTATATATTCAATTTCTCTTTATAAAAGATATATACTTATCTCTTATTACTTCACTATTCATTTATACTCTTTTCAATACTTGAAAAGTATTCATATACTTATCTCAACGGTATAAGCATATTCACAAATCATTTAACAAGTTTTACTTAATTTAAAATGTAATCAAAGAGGATTAAATCAAAAGTTACTAAAACATTGTTACTATAAACCCCTTCTCTTTTATAAATTAAACATATAAATTTTTCTATCTTTTTATAAAAGATTTCAATACCCTTTGTTATCTTTAAAATACCATTATTAAAGATCTAATTATATTATAATATTTTTCCACTTTAAAATATAATTCAAAGTTTTAAAAAAATGTTACTAAAACATTGCTTACTACAAACCCAAAATACTTCACATTTAATCATTATCTTTAAAACTCTCTTTTAAAGGTTTAATTACATTTATAAAGGCTTAAGACAAGTGATACTCAAACACTGTCATGACAAATCAAATTCATTTCATGCTTTAAAAACATTTCTTTTTAAACTTGCTTTTTAAAGATTTAATTATACTTAAGGATTTAAGACAAGTGTTGTTTAAAACATTGTCACAACAAACCCAAAACATTCATTTATACTTAACCTTAAAGTATTCATTATTAAATATCTAATTATATTCCTAAGTATAATTAACAATAAGGGTTAAAAACAAATGTTACTGAAACATTGTTACTACAACCCAAAACCATTTCACACTTATCATTAACTTTCAACATTTCTTTAAAGATCAAAGCATATCCACACTTCTTAATTAAGGTAATACGCTTATAAGTAATTCCACAAAACCATTTAACTTAAGTGTTAAAATCTAAACTTCCTTTATTATATTTATAAAATACTTAACTTACTTTGTAAAACATGTGTATATATAAAAATACTTATTAATATGTTAAAACACTTTTAAACTACTTAAAAATACATTATAATTATTTGTATAGAATATACGTAAAAATAACCAATTTGGAAATAATTGAAAAAACCAAAATAAATGTGTTTTTATTTTAAAAGCCACTTAGTTTAAAAAAATCATAATTAAACGTTGAAAATATATTTAAGCTTGAAACCACTTTTAAAGCACTCTAATATAAGTTTAAAAAAATCCTAAAAGATTAGAGAAAATACATGATTATATATCATTTTTACACAATTTATGGTTTCAAACAGTAAAGAAGTATTTCTGCATAAGCAACCAAAACAATTCGCAACAGGTCGGAAGTTTTCAGAAGCAAAGACAGGACTTCAGAAATGCTACCAAAAGTATTAGGCTGTTGTTTAATTGATTTTGCTACAACTTTGCTTCTAGTTTTTGACGATTAATTAAATGATTTTTTGCTTCGTTCTTTCTAGAGTGTTAGTATATTTTGGGTACTTGAAAACCATAAAGAGAAATCCTAAAGAATATCTTTTAATTATTTTATAGAAATTTCCAAAAATAAGGTATTTATCTGAAGTGCTCATATAGCGACTACTTCTCTATAACTTTTGCCTCTTCTTTCAACTAGCTATAAATTGATTTAAGCTTCAAAAATTTTACAAGAATAATATATTATTTACTTGTATAAATAGTAAAGAAATCCCTAAGGAAGTTTCTACAAAAATAAACGTTATTTCCCAATAACAAGTTATTTAAAAGTGCCGATATAGCGACCTATTTACTTCAAACTTTCTTTAGCTTTATTTGATTAATTTTACAACTATCCAAACATATCATTTTCTTTCCAAAACACTTATAGAAGTTTAGATAACAACCAAAACAAGTTATATCAAGATATGTTCATAAATCGCCAAATTACATAAGTTAAAGTTAAGGGATTCAAAAGTGCGTTTATAACGACTATCGCTATATGGACAATTCCACATTCCGTTCAATCATATATAAAGCAAGGCCTTTCAAGGCACAATCAATACACAAATAATATGCTATTCAAATCATATAATAAGGGTTTATAACTTTACTTAGTTATGGTCTATTTCATTTTTAGCAATCAATTTAACAAGTTTATTAAATTCATTTAAGGAGTGAATGGTTCACTTTCATTCAAACCAAACACAACTATCTTCCTACCAACATTCAACCAAGCACTAAAACCATTATTCCCCTTCCATTTGCTCATGGCCTAAGCTCCTCCTTCCTTCCATTGCACACGTCCAAGACTTCCACCTCCCTCCTTGCTCACGGCCCAAGCCATCCTCCCCACAATACTGCTCATGGCCATAGCCTCCTCCTTCTCCATAACTCATGACCTAAGGCTATATTTACCTCCCATGCTCACAGCCCAAGGGAAGAAGAGGGGAAGAAGGGAAAGAAGACATTGTTTTAGAAGTGAATTGTTGATGAAATGAAGAGGTTGTGTGTGTATTTATAGAGTTGAGAATGAGTGGCTAAAGATCATGCATACCCCTCTCCACATCATCCAAAGAAGCTTCCTATCACCTTCCTAACTCCATGAGACATGCCATGAAATATGCTTCTTAAAACAAGGTTCCTCAGTCTATGCCTTAAATCATTCCCATGGTTCCCTTAATTATAAACAGCTTTAATTAATCTTTTTTTATTAAAAGAGAGATATTTAATTCTTTTTAATGTATGCATATGTTACTATACAAGTTGTAAATATTTATATAACCTGTATTGAACAAAAAGTTGATTTTTAACAAAACGTTTTCCGGCCATATTTTCAGTATTTCTACAAAGTATATATTATTGTAACCAAAATTCAAAAATCAATTTTCTTTCATTAGTTATTAATTAAGAAGTATTTTACAAGGTTATAAAACCATATTTAATCACACTAAATCTTAGATACAAATATTTAAACAATTCAGATATTTAAATACGAAGTGTTCGAAATTCTGGGTCATTACATTTAATAACCTTGTTAAACCCCATTTAAATCCAAACTAATAACGGTAAACATGTTTTGGAAAAATATTTACAATAATTAATATTTCAAAGAAATATCGATAATGTGACCGAAAATCGTTTTATTGATAAACAGCTTTTTAACAGTCAGAAGTTGTTCAAACTTTTTATACATACACTTACTTACTTAAGAGAACATTAATTTGGAATAAAAATATTTTGCACTAAACTCTTAACAAGCTTATTAAAGTTAACTAGTTAGGTGTTAAAGGGAAGACAAGATACTTTGAAAATTAGCTTTTAAGGAAAGTCTTAAGTGTTAAGTAAGAGGTGTAAAGGTGTAAAGGTAGCATGTGAGAGGGAGGCTCCTTAGTAACCTTTCACGGAAGGTAGAAGGTGGTAATGACCTCTTGTACAAACCTATAAATACACCTTTAAGGGTTTCATAATTTACAAAGATTGAAATGTAATAAAAACACGAAAATGGTGGAAGTGGATTAGCACTAATCCACTTTGTTCTTCACTAATTCTTCTCTAACCTTTTCAAATCTAAAGCAATCAACTCCAGTCTCTTACAAACTTTAACCGTGACCTTAGTAAACCTTAGGAATCTTAGATATAAATTCAAAGTGGAAGTAAAGTAAAGGAGATGGGGGGTCCAGCTTGGGCCATAAGTAATGGAAGAGGATGGGAGGTGTTGCCATTGTTTGAAAGTGCTAAATGTTGGATCTTTAGAAGTTTGGTGATGGTTGGAAGTGTTCATGTCTTTGTGATGGTTTGCACTTGTGTTTAGCTTAGATCTAAGTGAGTTATCTCATTATCTGTTTATTGTGTGTATATGTTGGGGGTTTGAAATATAAAAGTTTAAGTGACATTAACTAAGTAAATTTATAAACTTTGGACCCCAATTTCTTTTGAATGAAAACGAAAACTTTATATTGTATAACATCACTTCTTTACCATCTTAAACATATGGCATGGCCTTGACTTGATGTTTAAATGGTTTTTTGGATTGTATTTTGAATTGAAATATGTTTGAAAGTGTTTGAAGCGAGAATAGTCGTTATAAGTGCACCACGATATCCCTTAACTTTAACTTGTGTAAAGTGGAGATTTATGAAGTTAACTTGGAATAATTTGATTTAGTTGTTCTCTACACATATATTTGTGTATTGGGCAGCAAACAAATGGTTTGGAAAGTTATGTAAATTGTGAAACAAAATGGCCAAAGTTAAAGCAAAAATGTGGTTATAAATACGCTTTATAAATAGCTTGTTTTTAGGAAGTTTTATAAATAAATTGGAAGATATTATTAGAGGTTTCATTCCATAGTACTTAAGCACCCTAAGGGTAGTACTTAATATAAAAATTTCAAGTCTTAAATCATTTGATTAAATGGTTAAAACTAGTCACAAAGATCCTGCTTTTCAATGTTGTTCATTAACATAGACTTTTAACAGCATTTATAAATAGTAAGTCTCTTAGGGTTTTAAGTGTTCAAAAATTTTATTTAATTTTGGTATTTTTCCCCAATCTTTTAAGATATGTTTTGTAACATATTTTGCGGTATTTAAAGTTGGTTTAAGTTTAAATAAATTTTTAATATTTATTTATGAACTTTGGAAGTAAAAGGAGTTTTAAATTATAAAACATAGTTTTTAATTATTTTCATCAAAATGAAAATTAGTTACTTTCAAGTAATATTTTACATAGATATTTAACTATTTACAAGAATTTTTAAAGTATATATTTATGTATGTATGTACGTATATACATAAGTTTTGAAAAAGGTAACTAACGATGCTCAATGCTAAAAGTCAACGAAGTAGGCTTATCTATCTGTGAGAGTTAAGATTGATATTTGAGTGGGATATGAGCAATGGAGCTTTAACCATCCATTTCCCTATTGACTGAGGAATAGTTTAGTTGAGAATTTCAACAATGTGTTAATCATGTTGTTTACTTACTCGTGTATAAAAGTCATTAGTACTATACTTAAAACTAAAAGCTGACGAGGTAGACTTATTTATTTGTGAGATTCGAGAACGAAGTGCCTAGGCAAGGCTTTGATATGAAACCAGTGCTCTAACTTACCTGGCATCACACTTGAATGAGGGATGGTATAATATTGAATGTCGGAAACGAGTTAAGTAGACGAACCATGATTTCTATAAGCGATCGCTTTTAACTGGATTGAACTTAACCAAATATTAACTTAGATCTTTAAAAGAATGTTTTAAAGATAAGCATAAGTGAAATGGTTTTGGTTTTGTTATGACAATGTGTTAATAACATTCATCTTTAACCCTTTTTTATTATACTTATGAATGTAAACAAATCTTCAAAAGAACGTTTTAAAGATAAACGTAAGTCGAATGGTTTTGGGTTTGCAGTGACAATCTTTAAGTAAGTCCTAAACCTTTTCGAATGGATTTGTGAAATACTTAGATCCTAAAAATGGATATTTTAAAGGAAATTATAAGTATGGAATCTTTTGAAAAAATAGAAATGTAAAGGTTTAAAGTAAGAAATCTTGTTAATGATTTGAGAATATACTTCTACCATTTGTGAGAAATATATTAGTACTGTTTGAAGTATTGAAAGAGTATAAATGGGTAGTAGTGATTGATTCATTAACATAACTCAAACCATCAAACTATAATACAACAATATTTCACTTAATATCAAAGCTAGAGATCATAAATTGTTTGTTTGTTGATTTACAAAAATATGAGAGTGGATTTGCCTCTAAATTGTTCTCTAGTTCAATAGTTTTTAAATCACATTTTAATTCTAGCTTTAGCTTCTTTTTGTAGTTAACAACTTTCATCTCACTTTGGTCTAATTTGATTGAATAGATTTTTAACCTCTCACAATCCTCGGCAACGGCGCCAAAAACTTGTTCGTCGACGGAAATTCTATCGGTTTAGAAAACCGTCGAACGAATTTAAATTAAAATTTACCGCAAGCGCACGGCGTACTATTGAAGTACGTGGCGAGTACGGGTCGATCTGAAGGGAATTGTGAGAGATTAAAAATCTATTCAATCAAATTAGACCAAAGTGAGATGAAAGTTGTTAACTACCAAAAGAAGCTAAAGCTAGAATTAAAATGTGATTTAAAAACTATTGAACTAGAGAACAATTTAAAGGCAAATCCACTCTTATATTTTTGTAAATCAACAAACAAACAATTTGTGATCTCTAGCTTTGATATTAAGTGAAATATTGTTGTATTTATCATAAGTATGGTTTGTTTATATTATTCATTAACATAACTCAAACCATCAAACTATAATACAACAAATAAACCACTTATAATTCTCATGAAAATGAAGCCAAAGCAAAAGCTATTTTAAGTATGATCTATTTACTATTGTAACTAGTAATATAGATCATCAAATTTCATTTTTACTTTAATTTCACAATCAAAAATGGATTAGCAAATGATGATGCAAATTGTGTTTATGTTGAATAAGAATAGCTCATTTGCATAAATAATATAAGCTATCAAACCCTCTTGTATAAACTTGCATCAAAACTCACTTCATGAAACATAAACCAAATGAGATCATAAAATGTTGAAATTACATAATATTTGAGAGCTTCATTACCCCTAAATTGAAGGGGTTTAGCTACTCATTTGTGGCATTGAAGCAACACAAGTAACTTTCAACATTAAAAAGAGAAGAAAATAGAGAATAAGCAAAGAAGAGAATGTAATTAAACTACTTACAACAAAAGAAATTAAGCTACACTACTTGCATAAATGTAAAACTATTCTACTAACAAAGAAAAGAACATAAATAAAAGCATTAACATAAAAACAAAGAAAATCATGTAGAAAAAGGAGAAGAAAGAGGCTTGGAAGCCATTTTTATTTCATAGAACATTGAGCTTACAATTTGATCTCTTAATTTCCTAAGTAAAATGAAAGAGTAGATGATAGTTTCATGTACATAAGAGGGCTATATATACATGCATAAAACCCTAATTCTATTTTTATGGGGCTTCCTAAAATGCCCTTTAGGAAGTGTGGCCACCAAGTAACCATTAGCCACTAATTAATCCATCATTTGTTGTGCATGAAGCTTTAACCTCCACTTAGTTGTCCATTAGCTCATAATTGTACATTTAAGTAAGTCGGTGGGGTACTCCATGATCTTGAACTTGAATTATTTCCTCTTCATTCCTTTGTATTTCATTTGTGCATGCATGTATCTTCATATAAGCCTCTTCCATATGCATCCAAATTCCTATAAAAATTATCAAAAAAATGTCCAAGTAAAAATTCTTAAATTGACACAAGCACAAAAATGACCATTTTGCCCCTGAATGAAGATGAAAATACGATGGTTTGAAAATAATTGAATTTCGGTTTTAAACATGTTAAAATGCCCAAATATGATGTTTATTTAAATAAAAAGAGATAAAATATGGATGTAAATATATGCACATTTACGTGCACATCATTGATAAATAAAGTTTTATTAGATAAAAGAAGTTTTAGTAATAATAAAGGTTTTAATTAATAAAAGATTAATTAAACAAAAAAGGGATTAGAAGTCTCTTATGTGACTTAATTGTGCTTTGTATGACCTGATCGTGCTTTGTATGTTTACTCGTTAATGGAAAACATTTAGTCGCATACTTAGCACTAAAAGCCGATGAAGTAGGCTTGTCTATCTATGGAAGTTAAGACTGATATTCAAGCAATGATATGAGCAATAGATCTCTACCCTACCAACTTCACCCTTGACCGAGGGATAGTGTAAGATGAAAATATCGAAAACATGATAAGTATACGAGCCTTGGTTTCCATATGTGATCGTTCTCATTAATGTTGAATATGACCAAATTTGTCGATTCGGTCTTGAAGAGACTGGGATCCGTAAGTGTTCCACTTATCGAAAACCACTTCAAGATTGAGATATGTGTTTTATCTCTTGGAAGTGGACCTGTTTGAGATGGTGCAATCAACATGTGGTTTTGAGACCCGTTCGAGATGTAGGAATCCATTGGAGGATTCGTGTTCTATTCGAGTGATGAAGATTCATATGTGTGATGTCAAATGTGTCCTCAATGTCGAAAATGGCTAAAGACAGAGTAGGATGCACAATCTAGGGTTCAGCAATCCCATGATAGGGTATATCAACTCCATACCTAGAGTATGCTTATTGACATTTTAGGCGCATGAGTTGATGGTACTTGGTTCCACGTGGTTTGGGTTCGCTCATTTGGAAGTAGACCTTTGTGTTTACCTTATGATATATTTTATCTAGAGATATATAATGCTTGGAAGGTGTTTTATGATCCTTGTGCATGGAGATTAGATTTCGGCTTGACCGTAGGGATCTCGGTGGAAAATTCATTATGCAAACATTCCTTATCGGTATTGATTATACCCTCTAATATGATGCTAAATGTAATCAATGTAATCATTCCGGCTATATTATGTGTTTATATTCTATTCCCTAGACAATATCTATTATATCACCTTATGTATTTATTAGATAGTGGTTCTTTTGAGGGAATAACCGTTATGGCATTCCATGTGGTCTCAAAAGTACTGTTATATATTGATCACATATTCCTTGAGTTTATCATACGAGACTTATATCTGACACATGGTTTTTGTTTTTCCTAAATTCCTCGTGTGCTCTTTCGAGTACTCTAAGAAGGGCAAGTTTTCATTGATGTTCTTTGAAGCTCATGTAGAAGAGCTAGATGTTTCACCTGCTGTAGTATTCTTTTTTTTTTGCTGCATTACTATTGTATATATCAACATTTGTGAGGATAGGTTGTTATAATTGTCCAGGCTGATGATAGTATTTAGAATTGTAACTATGAAATGCTTTGCATCTTATAACGAAAGTTTTGTACTATCTTTTGATATTATATGCTATCGTTCCGCTATGAGATTCTAATATCATGTTCCTTCTTTCTTGTTCTGTTTCATTTTCTTTTTATTTTACCTTAAAAATTCGTCTTTCTGACACTTTGATGCTCAGCACAAGAATACCATGGATGTATTAGTATCGACATTTGAGAATCGAAAAAAGGGATCGTTACATGTGGTATCAGAGCTGAAGGTTAAGCGAGAACCTTGGCTTTGGTGGGCTATAACTCATTAAGAAGTAGGGTAATGGAATGCCCTAGCATGAGTTTAGTGTATTATACATATGAGAGCGTACTTGTATTTGTTATAAATGTATACCTTGAAGGTAATTTCAACAACAAACATTAAAGATCTTATATAAGGTAACTTATATAAGTATAAGTTGAAGTGTAGTTCAATTAATGTAGGGATTAATAATGTTCATTCATTACCCCTCATTAATTAGTTTAGCTGTGCTTAGCTAGTTTATGAGCATTATTTTCATTTATAGATTTAGTAGCTTAATCATGCTCGGCCAATTTATGAGCATTGACTATTATTTATTGATGGTTGATTTCTGCTCGACGGGTTTATGAGCAGTTTTACCCTCCTACTACATTGGTTGGGTAGACAGTATTTGTAGATACATTGAAACGAACACTTTGTGAATTGAGTTTCAAAGTTTGACTATGAGGCGTTTAGTGATAGTGTTGGGTTAAAAGTTAAATTGGTAAAAGATGCTTATATTAATCTAAGAAAAGATAAGTTGTTTTGAAAACAAACATTTGTGACTAAGAAAGTGATTTTATATAAGTATGGTTTATAAACGAAGAGGATTTAAACTGAGAATTTGATAACTTAAATCTGGGTGCCATTCTAAAAAAATTTCAAGATTTTGAGAAACAAACAATAGTAAATTGAAAGTAAATATTTGGGAAATTGGCTTATGTGATTGAGATCATGGTACTTAGTGATATTTACGAAGTATTTGATATTGCTTGAAAATGATTTTGGTTAAGTCCAAAAGGCATGATTTGGACGTACTGAACTCACTTCTGTCATTTGAAATTAATTCAACTGATGGCTGCAGCATCATCGACGTTCATTTTTGGGCTTCTAAGTGGGGATGCTTCCATAGAAGTTTGCTACAAAGTTATTTTGGTAAAATAGATTTTGATTTAATCCCAAAAGGATGATTTGATAAACAAAAGATATGTATTTATTATTATTTCAATCGATTTGAAATAAAACCTTGTGTTTAGTTCTAAAGTTTTTTCTTTAAAGGAAATTTGATATGAACATTTTACAAAGAAAAGTTTTATATGTATACTATGTAGGTTGCCTAAGTGGTTGTGGCTTAGGCCGGAGTATATGAGGAAACCTTTTCATATTTTCCCTTTTGGGGTAAAGTGTATTTAATACATAAGTGAAACTTTATTAAGTTATTTTATAGACACATGTAGCATATGCATTAGGATTATATGATATATGCATCATGTTATGATATGTTGTTTGGTAGTTTTCATTTGTTAATATGAAATGGAATTTTCGATGATTTTGGACAGTCGGAAATTTCCAAATCATTATAAAACTTGAATCAAAGTGTCTTTGTGAAAATATAAAGGTTGAGTTTTTGTAACTCTTGAATTGAGAAGTTAGTAAGTTAAAATAAAATTTTAATTTGTTGAACATACGTGTTAATTAAAATGAATTTGATGTTTTGTATATACTCATAGGATGTAGTGAAGTATTATACAAGTATGAAATTAAGTTATATAATGTTTAATAATTTGAAGTTAGTTTTTATGAAATGGTTCATAAGTGATTTTAGTATTGAATTGGATATACTATTTGGATAAATGAATGTGATTAAAAAGGAAATTTGTGTGGTTAAGAAAGCAATAGGATAAATACATAAGTTGTATGTAGATCGTTTTATTCGCATGACTGTCCTTGATCTAGAATTTGAGTACATTATTTCGAGGGGATTTATACCTGTTCGAACAAGGAATTTTCATTGTAATCTTGATGGCGAATACTTGATATGGATTTTTGATATGATCTCAATTTTTCTATCTTAGTAAATGGCTATGTAAGAAAAACAGAAGTTTCTAATCAAGGAAATTGATTGGGGTCCGCAGTAGAGATGTCAAGTGATCGATACTAGTTTGGAAGTGAAATTATATGGTCGAGCAAGTGTTCGGATTTAATATTCTATACGGATGGTCTATGTATAATGTACGAGCTTTAGTATATTTGCATAGTATGTTTTGTTTGCTTATAAGGAGTTTAAGTTATGGCTCTTCAATTTGTTATGAGGTGGCATGAATTGTCGACTAAGTAACAACCTCAGACTATTGAGCGTAAGGTACGCTAAGTAGATTGTTTATCGTCCTTGTACGATAAGAGGATTTTTGAACATAGGCTCACCGTGAGTTATGTTTGCTAGTAATTTTGAATACTGTTGAGTATTACTATGTGGTTGTTTCTTTTTGTTGCTCGTGTCGGAATTTCGAGGATGAAATATTCTAAGTGGGGAAGAATGTAATGACCCGGGATTGTGGACACTTCGTATTTAAATATATGAATTATTTAAATATTTGAACCTTGGATTAAAAGTTATAAATGTGATTTAATATACTTGTTAATCCCCTTTTAAATCATAATTAATTATGGTAAACTTGTTTTGGAAAAATGTTTACAACAATAAATACTTTGAAGAAATATCGCTAATGTGCCTGAAAATCATTTTATCGATAAACAGTTTTTTAATCATCGGAAGTTGTTCAAACTTTTTTCACATATACTTATTTGCTTACTCTTGAGAAGCTTCTTAAAGTTAACTAGTTAGGTTTGAAAGGGAATAAAATATATTTTGAAAATGAGCTTTTAAGGAAAGTCTTAAGTGTTAAGTAAGATATTTAAAGGTGTAAAGGTAACATGTGAGAGGAAGACTACTTTGTGACCTTTCATAAAAGGTAGAAGATGGTAATGACTACTTGTACAAACCTATAAATACACCATTAAGAGTTTCATAATTTACAAAGCTTGAAATGTTACAAAAACATGAAAATGGTGGAAGTGGATTAGCACTAATCCACTTTGTTCTTTACTAATTCTTCTCTAACCTTTTCAAATCTAAACCAAATTAATTCCAATCTCTTCCAAACCTTAACCATAGCCTTATAACACCTTAGGAAGCTTAGATATAAAGTCAAAGTGGAAGAAAGGTGAAAGAGATGGGGGTCTATCTTGGGCCGTGAGCAATGGAAGAGGAGGGAAGGTGTTGCCTTAGTTTGAAAGTGCTAAAGGTTATATCTTAAGGAATTTGTGATGATTGGAAGTGTTCTTGGCTTTGTAAGGGTTTGTGCTTGTGTTTTAGCTTGGATCTAAGTAGGTTATCTCACTATTTTATTTGTATATATTGTGTATATATGTTATGTGCTTGAAATATAAAGTTAATGTGACGTTAACCAAGTAAAGTTATAAACTTTGGACCTCTCTTGCTTTTGAAAGCAAATGACAACATTATATTATATAACATCCCTTCCATTGCCCTCTTAAACATGTGATGTAGCCTTTACTTGATGTTTAAATGTTTGTTTGGATTGTTAGTTGAATTGAAGTATGTTTAAAAGTGTTTGAAGCGAGAATAGTTGTTATAGGTGCACTTCGATATCCCTTAACTTTAACTTGTGTAAAGTGGAGATTTATGAACTTAACTTGGGATAATTTGATTTGGTTGTTCTCTACACATATTTTGGTGTATTTCATAGTAAAGAATTGGTTTGGAAAGTTATAGAAATTCTGAACAAAATGGCTAAAGTTGAAGCAAAAATGTGGTTATAAATATGTTTTGTAAATATAGCTTGTTTTCAAGAAATTTTATAAATAAATTGGAAGATATTCTTAGGGGGTTTCTTTCCATAGTTTTTAAGAATTCTAAGTGTAGCACTTACTGTAAAATTTTCAAGTCTCGGATCATTTTTTTAAGTGGTTAAAACTAATCGCAAAAATCCTGATTTTCAATGTTATTCTTTAACACGGACTTTTAACAGCATTTATAAATGCTATAGTAAGTCACTTATAGTTTTAAGTGTCCAAAATGATATTTAATTTTTGGTATTTTTTCCTAATCTTTTGAGAAATGTTTTTTAACATATTTTTCAATATTTTAGAGTTGGTTTGAAATTTAAATAAATTCTTAATATTTGTTTATGAATTTTGAAAGTAAAAGAGGTTTTAAATTATAAAACATAGATCTTAATTATTTTTGTCAAATTGTAAATTAGTTACTTTCAAGTAACATTTTACATAGACATTTAAAACCTATTACAATTGCTTTTGAAGTATTCATATATATATATATATATATATATATATATATATATATATATATATATATATATATATATAAGGTCTAAAAAAGGATTAACTATGTTTAATGCTAAAAGCCGACGAATAGACTTATCTATAGGTAAGAGTTAAGATTGATGTTCGAATAGAGATATGAGCAATAGAACTCTAACCTACCAGCTTCCCACTTGACTAAGGAATAGTTGAGTTGGGAATGTCAGAAACGTGTTATTCGTGTTGTTTACTTACTTTTTTTTGTTTTTTGTTTTGATGAAAGAGTGGTTCTCAAAAAGAGGAGGTCACTCGTTAGTAAATATTATTTATTCATAAGATAATGCAAGTTATACAAATTGAGAGTTGGGATCATCACATGAATGATTAAAATGCAAAAAATAATCCAAAAAATTGGTCATAATGTTTATTCAATGCTAATATACAAAGATGATAATTAAAACACTCTTTGGTGGTCTGAACTGCATAGAAAAAGGTATGCATGAGCCTGAGTTGCGGATGCTGAAAAGGAGGTGTTAAATGTGTTTGTGGATGGCGCAGCTGAAGGTTATTGAAGAGAGCCAAACACAAATATGCTTCTATGTTGACCACAGTAGCTGAACATGCATGCTGAGAAGAAACATTCTCAAATTTTAGAGTACAAGCCTGGGATGAGTAGTGAAAGAGTAGAACATTCTCAAAACTGAGGTAGTTAAGAAGAGCCAGACCATAGCTTGCCGCCGCTTATGAAATGCTTCAAACTAGGAGGCTGATTGTTACAAAGAGGCGAGGTATAATAGTAGTGCATCATGAACAGGAAAGTGCGGCTGACTGTTACAGTGGGGCTGACTATTACAGTTACAGGCTGAAGTGAAAAATCAACTTGCAGGTTGAAGATTGAAAGCATTTAACGTGTGAAAAAGCATTATGAAAAAGAATAAGACTATGTTGAAGTGTAGTAGTATGAGAAGTGAATGTCGCATAGGGGCACAGAGGGACTCGCTGGTGCATACTGGACTAGAACTGCAAGCCAGTGATAGATTGAACTGAATGTCACTTAAAGACCTGAGTGATGTTGACAAGCTGAATTGGGAGATGCACGTTGGTGATGCTGCTTGAACTGGAATAGCAAACTGAATGTTCCTAGAATTATTGAATTTCCTAAATCAGCTGTAGAAATGGGCTTCCTAAGTTAAAGATAGTGCGGCCTGTTGTAAGTGAGGGGATGTTGTATTGTACTGAAGACTTGGGATGTTATCAAAGCTCAGCCCCTCCGGCCTGTTTTGAATAAGATGGTGCGAGCCTGATGTAAGCTGTGGGAACTTCAAGACTTAGGTTAGATAACACTTCAAGGATGAAGTAGGAGGGAGTGAATAGGATGCTGCTGAAGTGATCTGGATGCCGTGTTGTTGCAGTAAGAATTTCAAGTCTCATGCCACTGAATGTGCAATATGCAGGGTGCTGTATAGTACTGAACTGATTGAAGTTGGTTGAAGAGCCCTGAGCTGGCGTACTGTGTATAATAATAAGAAGCATGGTGCAGTACTATGTATGATAATAGACTGTGCCCTGACCTAATTAGAGAGCGGGATAGTGAATCAGTATACTGTAGTGGACAGAGATGCGACTTGTCTTTTTTAGTGCAAGTAGAGGTATTCGCTGTGACTACTAGGTGTTGATGAATGCGATGCGAATAGGAATAAGCAACATGTTATGGAGCAGAGAATGAGGTGTAGTAAGAATTCGGTATGGTTGCTAGGTGTCGATGAAAGCATGTTCAGGTTTGAGTGATGCAGCAAGATGCCTAATAGGACTCTGATCTGGGTGGAGTAGCAAGTTATGGATCGAGATGCTGGAGGGAATAGGGTTACTGGATGAAGCAGCAAGGTGTGCAGCAAGGCGTTGGAGGAAATGAGGAGCCTGTACAAAAAAAAAGCAAAAAAAACAAACCTCTTTGACGATATATGCATATGAACAAGCATATGCATACACACACACATTCGTATATGTGTATATATAAATATGTGTGTGTGGGCGTGCGTGCGTGTCTATAAATACACACATGCACACACCACGCACACACGCGCACACATACGTGTATATATATATGTATGTATATATGTATGTGTAATTATATGTAATTGTATATATTTAGCTAGTAGTAAATCTTTTTGTAAAATTATAGTTAAAGCTTTACCTAGTAATTGATAGTTAAAACTTTGTCTGTCTAAAATAAGATACATTTGAATTGATATGAATAAGTATTGGAATAGGATGCACACCCAAATCTATATAGATATATGTATAGATGTGCATGTGTGTGTGTATGTACAAATATACATATACTTGTATATATATATATATAATTTACATATATGAACATCTATAGGTTATGTATTATCTGTTTATATATATAAATATACGTGTGAGTGTGCATGTAGCTAAAAACCCGATGTATACAGGATCTAAAGAAAATCACTTTGATATATTTTTACATCTTGAAGAAAATAAAATTTTAATTTGCAGCCTAGTGTAGATTGCCTCATTAAACTACATGACCCTAATGTAGCTTACTTTAGTGCAATAATTTCTATATGTCTATTTTTCCTTTTTTAAACAGATTTCCAAATAGGTGCTACTAGCGATGAATAATTAATTCATTAAAATACATGTCCCTTATTGGTCACTAAGAGGTTATCATTTTAATTATCCATTTAATGAGGTAGAATCAGTAACAAGAATGAGTAAAATTTGTAGAAAGACAATCAATCGGCTAGGGTCATAAGAGGTTGAGAAATGGCAGATGTAGGGTAATCAATCCTATCAATAATAGTTTGATGGTTCGAGTATCTTATATCTGGGTCAGTCCAGCAAGAAACATACCAAATGGTCGAATAAATTATGTTAGTGGAGTTATTATAAGTATTGTTAAAAATACCTTGGTTACATTCAATCCATATGCTCCAGCAAGTAATTGAATATATTATGTCTAGTGTTTTCCTTGTCGAAGGGGTAAAATTTAATCTAAATTTATTCCAATAATTATTAGGAGGGGGATAGAAGAATCAATATTCATGTTAAAAGCTACAAAAATCTTATCAATAATATATTTAGGGAAGTGACAATAAATAAAATATGGGAAATAGTCTCAGGCATCAGATTACATAAGTAACACAGATGCATGTTAATATTGGTGGTAATTATCGAATTGAGCTTAGTTATTGTGTTTACTTACTCATTTATGAAAGTCATTAATATTATACTTAACACTAAAAGCCGACAAGGTAGACTTATCTATTTGTAAGATTCAAGAATGAAGTGTCTAGGCAAGACTTTGATATGCAATCAGTCCTATAACTTAGTTGGCTTCACTCTTGAATGAGGGATAATATAAGTTGGAATGTCGGAAATGAGTTAAGTACATGAACCTTGATTTCTATAGGCGATCGTTTTTAACTGGAGAGTCGATTAGTCAACTATAGAACTTAACCAAATCTTAACTTAGATCTTTAAAAGAATGCTTTAAATATAAGCATAAGTGAAATGGTTTTGGGTTTGTTATGACAATGTGTTAATAACATTTGTCTTTATCCCTTTCTGATTATACTTATGAATGTAAATAAATCTTAAAAGAATGTTTTAAGGATAAGCATAAGTGGAATGTTTTTGGGTTTGTAGTGACAATTTTAAGTTACGTTAGTCTTAAAACTTTTTGAATGGATTTGTTAAAGTACTTAGATCCTAAAATTGATATTCTGAAGGAAATTAAAAGTATGGAATCATTTGGAAAAAGATAGAAAAGTAGAGGTTTAAAGTAAGAAATCTTGTTAATGATTTGTGAATATACTTATACCATTTGAGATAAGTATATGAATACTTTTTGAAGTATTAAAAGAGTACAAATGAATAGTAGTGATTGACGAATGAAGTTTTATTAGATAAAAAAAGTTTTACTAATAAAAAGGTTTTAATTAATAAAATATTAATTAAACAAAAAGGGGATTAGAAGTTGCATATGTGACTTAATCGTGCTTTGTATGACTTGATCATGCTTTGTATATTTACTTGTTTATGGAAAACATTTAGTCATATACTTAGCACTAGGCTTGTCTATCTATGGGAGTTAAGACTAATGTTCGAGTAGGGATATAAGTAATAGAGCTCTAACCTACCGACTTCACTCTTGACCGAGGGATAGTGTAAGATGAAAATATCAGAAATGTGATAAGTATACGATACTTGGTTTCCAAATGCGATCGTTCTCATTATTTTTGAATATGACCAAATTTTTCGATTCAGTCTTGAAGAGACTGGGATCCGTAAATGTTCTACGTATCGAAAACCACTTCAAGACTAAGATAAATGTTCTATCTCTTGGAAATGGATCTGTTCGAGATGCTGAAATCCATGTGTGGTTTCGATATCTGTTCAAGATGTAGGAATCCACCAGGGGATTCATGTTCTGTTCGAGTGATGAAGACTCGTGTGAGAGATGTCGAACGTGTCCTCAACATCGGAAATGTCTAAAGATAGAGTATGATGCACAATTTGGGGTTTTGTAATCCCATACAGGGTATACCAACTCCATATCTAGAGTATGTTTATCGATATGTTGTACACGGGAGTTGATGGTACTTAGTTCCACGTGGTTTGGGTTCGCTCATTTGGGATTGGGCCTTTGTGTTTACCTTATGGTATGTTTTATCTAAAGATATACAGTGCTCGGATGGTGTTTTCTGATCCTTATGCATGGAGATTGAATTTCGGCTTGACCGAAGGGATCTCTGTGGAAAATCCATTATGTGAACATTCCTATTAGTTTTGATTGTACCCTCTAATATGCTGTTGAATGTGATCAATGTAATCATTCCGACTATGTTATATATTTATATTCTACACCCTATACATTATCTATTTTATCACCTTATGTACTTATTAGATGGTGGTTCTTTTGAGGGGATAACCGTTATGGCATTCCATGCGGTCTTAAAAGTACTACTATATGTTGATCGCATATTTCTTGAGTTTCTCATACCAAACTTATGTCTGACGCATGTTTTTTGTTTTTCCTAAATTTCTCATGTGCTCTTTCGACCAGTATGAGAAAGACAAGTTTTCGTTGATGTTCTTTAGAGCTCGAGAAGACGAGCTGAATGTTACACCTACCGTATTATCCTTATTTCCACTGTATTACTATTGTATATATTAGCATTTGTGAGAACAGGCTGTTATAACTGTCCAAGCTAATGATAGTATTTAGAATTATAACTTTGAATGCTTTATATCTTAGAGTGACAGTTTTGTACTACCTTTTGATATTATATGTTATCGTTCCGCTATTAGATTCTGATATTGTGTTCCTTCTTTCTTGTTATGTTCCCTTTTCTTTTTATTTTACTCTAATAATTTGTCTTTTCGGCACTTGGATGCTCGGCATAATAATACCGTGGATGTATTAGTGCAAACATTCGAGGGTCGAAAAAGCGAATCATTACATTATGTATATCACCCACATAATTAGTATGATAATATTTTTTTTTAAATTGGTGTCATCGCCTCACTAAAAACATGAACAATACCAGTGTAGTATTGTTCAGGGAAAAAGAGTACAGTTTCTTTATTGCTATACAAAAATGTTTATATCAGTACATAGCAATAAAATATACAATGATAGCATACAATAAAATGGAAATACAAAATCCAATTCTACTTTCCCAAAAAGGATTCCTATCTTCCTCATCTTCTAACGCGTACTGCATACACATCCGCTGCCAAAATCT